>OX411250.1:4222076-6894417 GCA_948150575.1 Tinea pellionella
GGGGTACCTCAGGGAAGTATCCCGGGACCCCGGTTGAGGGTGGTCCTCACCTAACCCTTTCTAAGCAGTTGACCAATCATGCAGAAAAAAGGCTTCCTTCCGACACTGCCAAAGCAAACGTTATTATTTTCAACAATTAAACTTTAAGTTAGTACATCTTCTGCGACCAAAGTATATACATATAACATAGTTTTACATTGGTACCGGTCAGAATTTTGCGAGGTTCGAACACGGATTTCATCGGTCGTGAATCTCTAAACCTCTACATGTTTTAATTAAATCTTTTTGTTTTAATTTAGGATTGCAATGCACTATTTTAAACGTATACCATATTTGTACTAATTTTGACTATGACAACCTTTTTTTAATCAAAGATATGGAACAGTTGGATGCTCTACCTTTTTACAGTTGTTTCAACTGTGATCACTATGATATATACATTTCTTGATATATTGTATATGTCTTTTAACAGCTTGTATATTTTTTTATAATAATTATTGCCATTCAATCAACTGAGGATTTGCACAAACACATTTGAACTAATTTAAAATATTGTATTCAGCGTTTCTGATGCTAATCTGTTTCAAAAGCTTTGCTGTCACCGTCTCGCAGTCGCTTTGCAGTCTCGTGGCAACTACTATCTCTGCCAAGTTTAAGAAATGTAACTAAAACTTCATCATGGCAATAATGTTCAATAAAACGTTTAATTAACACTATGATCTGTTAGCCTCAAGAAGTCACGTACGTAAGGACGGGCTAAAATGTTCACGTTTCGTTAACTCACTATATTGGTGTGTTACTTAGATATGGGCGTTGATTCAACGAACTGTTTTTCTACTGTCAACGAGTTAACAGTTTTTCGTTTTTTTGCGAAACATCAACTGTTTCTAAACAAAAACATTCCGTTTTGAAAGGAGTAGTTCGTTGAATAAACGATCGACGAGCACCGAAGATGTTGATCAACCGAAACGAAGTGTAAATAATACAATGAACGTTTACAATTGAGCGAGTGAGATACCAACAGTATAAGTTGTTTTAGCGTGAACGAGATAAAAGCATTGTCGTTCGACTAATAAGAAGAGCCAGGCTTATTGCAGAAAAAAAATATTATTGGTTTATTTACCAATTATAATAAAGTATTTTAAAATTATTTCAAATTTGGTTTCGTTTGTAAGTTGAAATAACGTCAACAAGTTTAATTTTTATTCTAATAACCACGTGCAACCGTTGCTTAGTTCAACGAAGTTAGTTAACGTTTATTTAAACCAGTTAATAACGTCAACTAGATTTTCAACCGGTTAATCATTTCACGTAAACGGTTTCGTTTCGTTGACGAAAAAATCGTCAACGAACTCATCCCTAGTGTTACTACGCGAACTAGCCCAATTAGAGATTCAGTTATTTTCCTTGTACGTTTCACATTTTATTCCTTAATAATAAAGGCTTTTGTTCACTGAAACCTCTTTGTTATATTATAGCCTCTAGGTCGGGTCCGCGTCGCGTCGATGTTTAGGTTTTTTTTGTTAATTAAATTATTTTACCAGCACCATAAAAATTTATATTTTATAATGTTTTGCTTATAATGGAGAATGCCAATTTTTGGGCCCAATAGTTTGATAACAAACAATATTCTAAAATAATATCTTATTTTTTTATTAATTCATTTTAATTATATCAACACATCATTTACCAATCAATAGACAATGTTTAATATGATAAAAATACAGATATCTTCAATTATTAAAGCATTTAAAATAATAATAAACTCAAATATTGCATTAGAAAACATCTAATTACTCAATAACTCGGGTGAAAAAATTAAAACTGATTAGCAACAAGGAATGTAGATTTATTCTTCTACAAAAATAACTAAAAATCATCGACAAACTCGAAAAAAAAATTGTGGGCCCATTTTCCTTAGACGAATGGGCATTCTCCTTTGTTATTTTTATTTTTATATTTTAGTGTGTTTTTTAAATGTGAAATTTTTATATAGTATTTGAATTTCAGTGTAACACTCGACTACGCCGTTACGAATCTCTGTGTGCCCAAGCGAGGGCGGTCTCCAGTACTGCAGATCTGGCACATTTTGCAAGGATCCTACTGAACGGACAATCACCAGCCAGGCCACCTCGACGAGCTTTCCTGCCACCGTTTCCCCCTGAACCTGATGATCCGCCGCTGGATATTTCACAGGTAAAATATAACTAACTTGAAATAAAGCAAAGAAAGATGGAAGAGTGAGATAAATAAAAAGAAAGTGTGATGGAGAATAATGGTGACGACTACGATCACGTTTTCTTCCGGTTTACTTCCCCGTGAGCGATCCGCAACGCCCATAAGAAAGTTCCGCCCAAAAAAATAAAATAGAATCTATGTTTTGTTTCTTGCGCAAATTATGTACAACGTAATTACTAATTCTAGAATTTTCACTTTTTTGTTTTAATTGAAGCATTGTTTTGCTTTATCTATTATATGTATATTTTTAAGCTTTTGCCAATCTTTAAATATTGGTTTTATATTCACGATCCGTTCCGAACCGGCTACTGAAAGAGCCTTTTTCAAAACAAACAAATATTTATACCTATAATTTATTTGTAACCTTGTTTTGTTTACCTTTATAATTAATTTTAACCAAATAAGGTCGTAGAAAGTAAAATTTAAATGATTACCACAATTATTTAAATGTAACAAATAAACAAACTACAAATAAATTCAAAGCAGCACAATATTTTTATGTGCTTAGTTTTCAAAATAAAAAAATAAATAACAAGAGACCGGCGCGCGCGGCGGACGCGACTTCTGTCTGTAGAAAGGACAATACCCATTTTTGGGCCTACTTAAAATCTGTCCAGTCCGCCGTCCTGGGGTAATACCACCACTTTCGAATGTAAAACCCGTAAAGTGACTATGTCTCTCTTCTTTTCTCTTTTCCTTACAATTTATTTAATATGAATTGGTTGTCTGGAAGAAATTGCTTTTAGTGATAAGACCGCCAATTGCAGTAAGTTATTTATGATTTTGTATTTCTATAACTCTGTTAAATGCAATAAAGAATTTATTATTATTATTATTATGTTATGTTTCGGGAGCAGTTTGAAAGTAGCCATGTATAACGAGAGGAGCGTGCACTGTCAATCTGGATGGTACATGCTCGTCTCTTCAAGCCGGCATAGTGGAGGCGACTGCTGCTTGTAGAGATTTCTCTGTAGTAGCAGTTGTTTCCATTCATGGACCGCACTCTAGCTTTACATCTAAACTATTCCCGAAACGCGACAAAGTCACTTCACGGGTGTTACATTTGAAAATTTAAAAATTTTTAAAAAAATTTAACAATACTTTTCAATATTAACTAGGTATTTATAAAAGCAGACTGACTAAAGCTGACAAGATAAGCTCAAAGGTAACCTAACCTAATAAGAAAGGATTTTTACAACTTCATTTACCTTAATAATAAAGTTATTAAACCGTGCAGATTCTTTGTGTGGGTACTACACAATATTTACGCCCGGGATACTCAAGGTCAGTTTTTCAAGCCAGTCCAGTAAGCCAGTATGACTCAAAAAACAGAACTCCGTGCTATTAAACATTCCTGACTTGAAACACCGGCTTAGGGTGGTCTGCACCAGAAGGCCGGTTAAAGTAACTTTAACTATTACTTTTACGGCGACGACGACCGTTAAACGTTTACATTTACTCCACACGCGTTGCAATATCGTGTAAATTCATATTGTTATCGTTAAAAGGGTGACTGATCTCGAAAAAATAATAGAAAAACATATTTGCTTCTTTTCATACATTTGATGTTAGCAACATTGGTTTGACGATTACTTTAACGTTAACCAAGCCAAGATTCGCTGGTTACGGTTAAGGTTAAAGTAACCGTCAAAAATAACTGGCGCAACGACGCGATGGTGCAACTCGTGTAGAGTAAATATACAGCATAAAGTAAACGTAACTTCAAGGCCTTCTGGTGCAAACGACCCTTACTAGCTTCATCGCTAGCTTACTGGGAATTAAGTTATAGTCCAGTGAATAAAGACAAAAAAAAGGTCAAACTTCGGAAAAATTAAAAAAGCTGAATTTTCACATAAAGCTTCCTTTTGTGATTCTAAACAACATCTCAAATGTCCCCGTCGATGCATGCGTCGCTAAAAAAGTTAACGCGGTGTCAGAGGTCAAGACAAACGGTTTTCCGGAAATATCTCGCTAACAGTAACTTTTATCAAAAAAATAGTAATTATCAAATTTGTAGCTTAGCAAATTGCTTACAAAAGTATATTATTACTTTTTTCGTAAGACTAATGGTTTTTGATAAAATTCGATTCAAATAATTGTGACGTTTGCACTCCTTAACGGTATCTGTGTGTCGACTATTATGTCTGTAAAATGTAGTCAGTCCTGCTTGTCAGCTTACTGTAGATGGTAAAAAACAAAAAAACACCCGTATGGACCCAGGAAATTAACAATAAATAATATATAATGTTATCATAAATAAATAATAATAAGCTTTGAAGAGTAATAAATAGTTGCGGTAGTACAACTGGAATGGTGCACATACTTCCCCTCATGCCGGTATAGCGGAGGCAACTGCTGCATGAAGACATTTATCCGTGATAGCAGTTGTGGACCGCACTTTTGTTTAACCTCCAATTTGGAATTTGTTTACACTTTGTTTCCCTAAATAAAATATACCACGGACTACGGATAGATAGTTTCTTCTGCACCGTCAGTAAAAGAATCCCTTGTACCTTTTACATAATTAATTTCTTCTCACTATGTAAAACGTTTTAAATTTTTGAAATGATTGTGGGCTTTGTTGTACCACCAAACCTTCAATTCAACGGACTGTAGCGCGCCATGCTAGGCTGTCTCACGAAGGTCTTACATTCGATTCTCCCTCGAAATAAAAACCTTTAACCCAGTGATTCTCAACCACTGTGCCGCGGCACTTTTGTGTGCCGCGAAATTCTAAAAGTGTGCCGCCAAATTTTAGATAATATAATTATGTTAATATTATTAAATAATATGATTTAAAGAAAAAAAAATTGCATTACAAGTATTCTTATTATTAACTTGTAATTAATCCCTTAATAAACGTACTGTTATTTTTGTAGTACATATTATTTTATTTAGCACATTTAAAATTATTACCATAAACTATTTTACGCAGTGTGTTATAGGTAAGTAAATAATTTTTAAACTTATCTTTTTCTTTGTGTGCCGCCAAATTTTTAAATCGTGAAAAGTGTGCCGCATTAAAAAAAAGGTTGAGAACCACTGCTCTAACGTATACAGGGGCTTAAGTCAAAAGCCAACCGACAGTTGTCACTTGATCGAATCGAAAACAAAATGCATAGGATTTGACGTTTCGTTGTCACTTAGGTGACAGTGAAAAATCTATATATTTTGTTTTCGATTCGATCAAGCGACAACAGTTGACTTTGACTTTGGTTGACTTTAGCACCAGGCTCTGTTTGCGTGTTTTTTCCATATGTTAGACTAAGACTTTCAGGTTAGACTACGTTGTATACGTTGGACTAAGGCACCAGGCCAAAGTTTGACCCCAACATCTACTAGGAGACATAAAATTGTTTGTTTCCGAATCACGCTCAAACCGCTGAACGTATAATGATGAAATTAAGCATGGAGGTCGTGAACTAAATTGTTTATTGGATTTTTTTTTCGTTTCGTGATTCAAAACAACTGCTATTACAGAGAAATTTCTCCAAACAACATTCGCCGCTACTGGCTACTTTCAAACCGATCCCGAAACTCGACAAAGTCACTTCACGGGTGCTACACTTGGTAGGTAACAGCTAGTGGTGACTGGTATAGAATGAAAATGCGCGGCAAATTACAGATACACAATAAAAAACTTCTATGGATACCTAGAGGGTGTTAAATCTAATAAGAAGGAAATCTGAGTCGACCCCCAAACAAAATATTTAATCTTAAATTCTCCCCCACTTTTTTAATTGTAAAACTCGCTGGATAATCCTTTGTGCTTGTGTTTATTTTGTTGTTTTGCATTTAATCTAGAAATATGATACACCTTATCATATTTCTAGAGAAAAGATATCGTTTGTTTATTAAAATTACATTTTTTTTTTAAATTTATTTATTTTATTTAAAACTTCTGGTATATACTCCGCATGGCCAAGTTGTCTTACTTTACACCTCTTATACGAGACGCTTCTTCACAAAGAATGCTGTCTCTTTCACACACTAGATGTACGTAACAATACTGAAACGCTATTTCAATTTCTTTCATTATTATTAGCTTTTGAAAGATTTTCAGATAAATCAAGCCGCAATGTCATGACGACATCGCTAAGACAAGCCCACTCAGTCGTGATCCGACGCCTTCACGACACCAGGCGTATATCAAATTTTGCATTCACATTGGTTGTTTAAATGGGACTACTTGTATCTCATCAGAGAGATGTTTACAATGGTTCGCGGGGATGACGGCTTTCTTTCTACATTGTGTATAATTAAGGAAGGATTGTAAAACCAGCCCTTCTATTCGGCTTCTATTACGTGCAACGTTTGAGGGCTTACGTGCTACGTGACTACACTATCACGTAAGACTTTATTGCCATTTATCAAGCAAACGTTCTCTTCCGTTGTGAGGTGAGAATAAATAAACTAACCGAACCCCAAATACCATTACATTATTAACTATGAGGAGGTTTTTTGACACATGTTTCTTATTATACTTGAAGATACAATAATATACTAAAACCTGCCGAAATGTATAGATCTTCTTCTTTTGTTAAATTGCCTCAGATGTCATAATAACGACAATTCTGCCAATGTCGAGTAGTAAATTCTTGATGTCTTTGCTTCAAATTGCAGCGGTGTTTTACAATTTGACGCTTTCTTGGAGTATTTGGCGACAATTCACCCGGTCACGTCACAATACGAGCGTTTTCACGGCGTGAGATAACCACAAAAAAAAATTAATGTTTCCACAATTACTCACATGCGCAGCATAAAATTACGCAAAATAACACTAATTTTATACAATAATAACCACTAAACTAATTAAGGAAAGGGATAAAAACACCTCAACCTTCCCGGGCAAAAGCGCGTCAAACACTCAATGTGTAGATAAAAAAAATAGATGTTTTATAGGAATGACAATTCAGGCTATTGTTTTTTTTAATGCCTGTACTACTACTAAACGAGTGCTTGTATCACATTACATAACATAGTTACATTAGTAATAATAATAATCTTAATTTAATCAATTTAAAGTTACAAACACAGGTTAGTAGAGATGAACTTATTAATGTTAGTAGAAATACTAAAGAATTCGGATATCCTACTCCTGAACTACTTATGGTGTATTTCAGAGTTCAGGTTTAATAGTAAATTAGGTTGATGGCAGAAGACCGCGCGATAGAAGCCCAAGCCGCTGGACAGACCAGGTTTCCATTTGTCCATAAAGCTCTTCATCAGGCAAGCAGTCGCAGCCGATGGAGACATCTAATTGAGCGAGCCATCAGGAGTCACGATCCTCAACAATGAGGGACCGACTAGGAGAGAGAGTAAATTAGGGGGCTATTTTTTGGTATTTTTCAGAGTTTAGTGAGGTTTGAACGCGGGTCTTATCGATCGTAAGGTCCATCCTCCACCGCTACACCATGGCCGCTAAGTGTTTGAAAATCTTAAACAATATTTTTCTAAAAATTACATTATTTTCGTTTTTCTTCAAAAGAAAACAAATATGTTGTCGAAAGCTTTTTATAATTTATTTTTCATAATAAATACCACTTATTTTTCCACTAACGTTTGTTATCTTCAAAAAAGATGTATAAATTATCTAGATGGGATTGTTCGGAACCTCCTTGACCCTTTGATCGACAAAGAAATGCCTCGGGAGATATTTGTCCCGAGATGTTATTATAAGTCCATTACTCAAAATTGTATTAGGGCTATATTTCATGACTAATATCTCTATCTATGTTATTTTATTATTGTTATTAATTATAATGTTACCTACCTACCCTTGGAGATTAATAGACTTATTTTTACTGAATAATTTTAACTAATTGTATGTTATACTAACTTTGTATTTACTACATTAAAATAGGGTTTTTAATCGCGCGGATGATGCAGATTATAAAATACTTTTTAATATTATTTTTTAATTATTCTGATACTCTTAATACGTAGAAGGTATCCTATTTTGGAGTCAGTACATTGTTGTATGTATTTATAATACTTATTTACTAATTTCTACAAACTTCTTAGGTATTTGAAACAAAATTATTAATTTACCTATAATAAAAAATATATAAGCTCGTTTAGACTGCATGGGCAATTATCTCTTTGCCTTTAAAAAGAAAAAGACCTCATTCGAATTTTAAATTATCTCCAGGAGTGTTTGGCGCGCTTTTGCCCGAGAAGGTTGAGGTGTTTTTTTATCCCTTTCCTTAATTAGTTTAGTGGTTATTATTGTGTAAAATTGGTGTTATTTTGCGTAATTTTATGCTACGCATGTGAGCAATTGTGGAAACATTAAAATTCACTCTATATGAGGAAACTGAAGTGGTTTTTTTATGGTTATCCCACGCCGTGAAAACGCTCATATTGTGACGTGACCGAGTGAATTGCCGCCAAATACTCCAAGGAAGCGTCAAATTGTAAAACACCATTGCAATTTGATGCAAAAACTTCAAGAATTTACAACTCGACATTGGCAGAATTGTCGTTGTTATGACATCTGAAGCCATTTAACAAAAGAAGAAATTATCTGCAATACGATCAACAAAAGAAGGAAGTATAGTACTGTAGACGTGGCTGTATGAGCCTTGTTACTTTGCCTTAACAGAATTTAAAAAAAAACGACTTTATTTATAACTCATATATTTTGTTGGAGTTTTAGCGGCCATCTTGGGAGGTCAGGTAGTCTGTTTTAAGTTAAATTCCTAAACTTGTGTTTCTTCGAGTGTTAATGTGTAATAATGGATCCACCAATTAAATGTTCGTGAACGTACGTGAGTGTGGGCAAACAATTCAAAAGACAAGAAGCTGTGCTTCCATTTTCCCTCCAAAACTCTGTGGGAAGTTTCAGTAAAGATTCTACCACTTTAATAAAGCAATTTTTGACTTGACTGAGACTGGACTTGACTGTATAGTGTGATGAACGAATGACTCGTGATGCACAATATTATTAAATCCAAAAATATTTACTTTGACACTGGCAAATTGTTATACGCCATATAAAACAAAAACAAAAAAAAAGTAGGAAGTATAATACTGTGGACGTGGCTGTATGAGCCTCATTCCTTTGCCTTACCAGAATTTAAAAAAAAAGACTTATTTATAACTATATTTTGTTATTTTAACTTTAAAAGAAAAACTAAACTTTTGTACAAAATATAAGAATTCTGAATGAAAATAAAACAAGAGCCTGCAATTACCGCTTTCAAAGTTTAATATTCATGTGGTTTGCATTGGTTAACATAGTGAGTGACGGTTAACCGCTACTCAGCTTTGTGCTATTAGTTTGCACGACAAAATCTGTAACATAAAATGTTTCGTACTATGTTGTCCATTGGCTTATTGGCTTATACTTAGATACGGGTTGACCCGTGTTCGAACCTCGCTAAAATTCAGAGTTATTCCGACCAATGTCATTATATACATTTAGGTCGGGCAGTACCTATGCCTCCACTATGCCGGCTTGAGGAGACGAATACGCAAGTTAACGCACTCCTCTTGTTATACCTGGTAATTTTCAAACTGACCCTAAAACGCGAAAATGTCACTTCACAGGTATTGAAAGTGGAGATACTACCCGAGGACGGTTCCGTCCAGTATTTGAGACTACTGTATTCATGACGTGACCATACGTCTCGTTTTGAACGAGACTGTCCCGTTTTTGGGTACTCTGGCTCGTTGTCCCCGATGGACGCAGAATTGTCCCGTTTTCAGAGACACGGGCGTTCGGCATAGAACATTTGGAAAAGTTAGAAAGAATTAAGAAGGTATAGCAAAGGAGAGTGCACTGTCAGTTTAGATGGTGCATTCTCGTCTCCTCAGGCCGGCATAGCGGATGCGACTGATAGAGATAGACTGATAGAGATTTATCTGTAGTAGCAGTTGTTTCCGTTCATGGACCGCACTCTAGCTTTACATCAGGCGGAGTGTTGTCACATGCCGAGCTACAATAAAAAAAAAAGAATGTAATGTTCTTAGAGTAGTAAAAGATAAATACGAATTGTATTTCGAGATTTTTAATATTAATAAACTCAGTACCAAAGTATATTTTTGTATTGAGGAGTGATTGCCTTAAATATCTTAATGTCCCATTTTGAGGAAAAAATAAATGGTCATGATTCTGTATTAATTACGTGAAAGCCAACACCAGAGCGTCCACACATTTTGTTTTACAACATTGTTTGAAATATAGCAGATTTACGTTGAAATTAAGTAATTTTATAACTTTCTCAGCACTAAATTATCGCAAATCACTATAATAAACAAATAGCTACGGCACAGAATATATAAAATGCTTGTGAAATATAACCAATGTAAAATGTTTAAAATATATTTTATATATTCTATGTCTTAGCTATTTGTTTATTATAGTGATTTGCGATAATAATTAGTGCTGAGAAAGTTATAAAATTACTTAATTTCAACATTAATCTGCTATGTTTCAAACAATGTCTTAAAACAAAATGTATGGACGCTCAGGTGTTGGCTTTCACGTTAATAAAGACCTTAATTAACGTATTGATATTGTTGAACAGGAGAATATGCCGCCGGTGCTTCGGGGTGAAATGTTACTCGACAGAATGGGAATACCTCAGGCAAGACTTAGTTATGAACAATTGAGAAAAGATGCACAGGATTTGGAACTACAAATTAAACAACTTCAGGTATGGATTTAAAAAATAATGGTCCATCGTCTAATGCACATATGGGCAATAGCCGGCCCGCGGGCCGGACCCGGCCCGCTGTAAGATATGATCCGGCCCGCGAGACATTTTGAAAAACCCAATTAAAAAAATATTACATTAGGTACTTATACTCACGGGAGTGACAGTGAGGCGGCAAAAAAAAATATATTATCACTACTTTAAAATGCACTAAGTACTTTTAAACGCGGCCCGCGAACGTATTTGCACGCTAAAGTTTGGCCCTCAACATGTCAAAGGTTGCCCATAGCGGGTCTAATGGGTAGGTTTTGATGATGGAATGTTTTCGGAAGGAGAGGGAGGCGCTAATGAATAAATGTAAACTTAACAACTTTTTGTTGAGCGGCCGTGGCTTAGCGGTAAGACGCATGAACTCATGATCGATGAGACCCGTGTTCGAACCTCGCTAAAGACCGGTACCAATGTAACTTTGTTATATGTACTTTGGTCGCTCAGTGCCTATAGGTTAAAGAGTGGCAAAGTGATGATCGTTATTTGTCCAGTCTGCCGTCCTGGGGCAGTACCGCCACTTTCGAATGTAACACCTGTAAAGTGACCTTGTTGCGTTTCGGAAATGGTTTGAAAGTAGCCAGATATAACGAGAGGAGTGTGCACTGTGAATCTAAGATGGTACATCCTCGTCTCCTCAAGCCGGCATAGTGGACGTGACTGCTGCCCGCACAGGTTTCTCTGTAGTAGCAGTTGTTTCCATTCATGGACCGCACTCTAGCTTTACATCAGTCGGAGTGTTGTCACATGCTACAATAAAAAAAATAGAATAATAGCTAATAGGATTTATTAAATAAAAAAGTAATGGGATGTTGTAAACAGGATCACTTGGACTCGTTGGCTCGCGTGCAACTTCGCGGGATTGAAGGAAATGCTTACAATAAAGTCAACGAAATTCAGGTAAATTTTATTAGACTAATTTTATAGATACTACGGAGTAATTATGTTGAAAATTTCTTTAAATGTAAATTATTTTATAACGATAGAGCTATTAAAATTTTTCTGAAAGTAAAAAAACTATTTTTTCCCATTACATCTTCAAATTTTATTTCATTTTGATATTTTCGAGTATTATCAAAAGTCTGATGTTTATCAATATAAACAAAGCTTTACTTTTTCTCGACATTTGAAACAAAATTGCCCAAATAAACATCTTAAACCATGGTATTTGATGATATTTGGAGTCGTTAACGGTATATTTTAATGCAACAAAAGTTTATTTTTAATTTTTATAACCACTTCCTATGTTCTTATATTCTTAAATGAAGCCAAAAAAGAATTAAATAAACGTTTTCAGATACCTATGAAACAATTTCTAATAATGCATTATTAATTCAAAAGAGGTAACAGCTATTTAATAATAAACCACCGCAATCGATTAAGTCTTTTGTGAAAACTGACAATAGAATCGTTTACATATTCAATCCATGCACCTATTTGAATTGTAGTTGAGCGGGTAAAGGAAGTCTGCAGAAATATTTCTAAAGATTTAAAAAACGCATTTGATATATGTATACTTTTATTAAATCATCTTTTTTTAGATTCAGAAATAATACTTATTATTTATATTAGTTTATCGTATAGATTTATAATTTAAAACTTTCAAAATTTGGTTTTTATTTACATAGTAGCGCCATCTATCCACCTTTATTGAAAACAACAAAACATTAAAATTATTTGCCTTAACGTTTCGCTTATTTAATAATAGATGGCGCTGCTTTTAAATCGAGCACTAAACTTTTAAGTTATTTTAAATATTGAAACCTACTAAATACAATTTAATTACTTGAAATTTTACAGCATTTTTAAATTTTATTAATATAAACTTTTTTCTAGTTGTGTCATGTTTTTTTTATAAATAAAATTAAAATCAAGAACTTTCTTTTTAGGAAGAGATATCAATGAAAAAATACGATTACAGAGCGGCACAACTCCATTTAGCTGCAGTTAGAGCTCAGGTGAGTACCTACGACTTTTTTATTTCTTTTTTCTTTTTTAGGTTTAATAAAAAAAAATTCACTAATAAAAAACGACTGGATGCTTGAGATTGAAGGATCTTTATCAATTCAGTTATACATATTATTACCTACTTGAATTAATTTCATTATTTTCTACAATCAACAATTATTAATTGGTCTTAAGGACTATTTACGCTTGTATAGTTCCACAAGATCAACCAATAGAAATCGGTTTACAATTTATATACCTAATTAGCAAAAATATTGAGGCATGTCTCATTGTCTCATACTCCTAGGATTGCCACTGTTTCCAGATGTGTTGAGAAAAAAAAACCTCAAAAATTTGTATAATTACATACAATTAATTGGTTTATTGTCATTTTCTGAGCGGATAGACATGCAAAAAAGCCGGACTGTTCGGTCAGAAAACCGATATCTAATATGTTCGGCATACGTCAGAGGTTTCTCTAAAGTAAATCTAAATTACTTGCTGCAAAGCCGACTTTGCTAATAGAACCTAGGATTTAGTGTTTTTTGCTTTGTAAACGTTCTGTTTTCTTCGAGACATAATATATTAAGTACAAAGTGCGCAAGTTCTTAAATGAAGACTTGCGCAATTCTGTTGTAAGCTCCATCGATTTCCTTTCAAATATGGCGCGAAAAATTTTTCACATTTTAATAATAAAAAATTAGGTTGCTTTTTTAAAAAAATTTTTTTTCAATAATTTCAACACTAAACTATATTTCATTCGTATCTATTTTATTATTTTTTATAATAATAAAAATAGCTAAATAATAATAAATAAATCATTAATAATATTAATTAATAAATGAAATATAAATTCCAATTGATATTTTATAATCAAGTTCGTTTCTTTATAATGCCGCATTGCGCATGGTAAATCGTGAACCCATCCAGTATCTTAACGCGTTCATCCGGGTATAACCTAGCAACCGCAGCCTCCGAATAACAATAATAAAACGGACATTATAAATTGATAATTCAATAATAAACAATTCTTCTTTATTTATAAAGTGTTGTTTCATGAAATTTCGCGGGAAAATGGGCTGGATTTCAATGAAAACACATATAGTACGTATACTATTACACTTAGCTACGTTTTGATGCAGACGTATGTTTTGTATTCACTTTTTAGTGTGGTCAGCACACTCTCCCAGTCCTCACAATGCAGTCTATGAGCGGAAATGACTGCTACTACAGAGAAATGTCTGTAGGTAGCTTGAAAGTGCACACTTCTCTTATTATACCCGGTTATTTCAAAGCTGATCCCAGAAGCCTTCTTGCTGATCTCGCATCAAGATTCTACGCCTAAAAGTTAAATTGTAAAAAAATGATAATTGAACTATTTGGTTTCTAAAGTGTCGTACATTATACTGAAAAAAACATAAATATCTAAGCGGTTTTAATATTTAAGAAAAATTGTGTAGTTCCATCCATGAATGAGCTAAATGTTTATGAATAAATAAATGATAAATGTTTAACATAAAATTAAAATACAACGTTTAAATCTCGAATACGAATTTTTCCTAAAAAAAAAAAAGAACGCAATGAAATAGTTTAAATATAATGAACGCAGTTGGCAGTTCCCGCGCTGTCGCTTTACCAAGTGGCAAAAGTTAGAACTAAATATTGGTCATGAAATAGCGCACTTGTGCTTCGCGTATGTTTTTGCAATTTGTGATATTAACGTTTATAATACGCAATTTTGTTAATAATATTTATAAATGGTGTTATAATGATTTTTTTAAACGGTAAGTACCTAAGTAATACTTATTACTTTGTTATATAACAAGTAAAGTTTGATTCTTTGTTGATGTGGTCACCATTTGATTTTAACAAGCGTAACCTCGTTATTTATGACTTTTACAATGTAAAAAATAGATATAACGAGGTTTTTTTCTATAAATTTATTTTTAAACCTATTGTTAGTTAAAATATATTTGCAACAAATAACCTCAAAAAAATATTGATATTTTTGATGTTTCAGGGCTATAACTTTAACAGTCAATTATACAAAAACCAACATAAATTTACGAAAATCAATTACAACATCAAATTAAAATGTCACCAAGAAGGAGATTATCAGATGATGATGTACTATACAAATTAAATACAGATTTTGTAGATTCCAAAAGTTCAATCAAACAATCTGATGCTGAGTCGATGGTGGACAGCGAAGAGGATATTTTTTATAAATTCCCTGACAAAAATGATGCACCAATTGCAAAACCTAAAAGAACTAAGATCCGTAGAACAAAAGTGAATTTCTGGTCTAGCTGCAAGAAAAATTTAAATAAACATCAGAATGTAGAGAAGACGAATAGAAGGCACACGATAACGGCAACAGAACAGGATTGTTCTGGGACCGATGTCATAGAAGACCCTAAACCACCTGAGTTTCCGGATAACAATGATCCCATGCTCACTGTGCCCGATGATATTGTAATAAATTTAGATGATGATGATACTCTCCTGACTGATGCGAACAATCAACAAAAAAGATCCACAAAAACGAGAGGAACTAAACGCAGTCTTAATGGTTCTGACAGACCGCACCCTAGCGACAATGAAGTAGAATTCTTTTCAAAATATATAGAACAAAAGTTGAGGAGGATGGAAACAAATCAGAGAATATTTTCAGAAAATCTTGTTAATACGGTGCTGATGTTGGGACAGCTCGGGAAGCTCAATATAAAGAGTAAAGTTATAGAAAGTTAGTATTGATTACTATCATATAACATTTGTATAATATTTTATGCACAAAGTACACGTCTGCTTACAAATAAAAACAGGGAAATGCAACGGAGTATACATCAAACATAAAATAAATACTTAGGTATTTGACCACTTACAAACTATGAAATATTATTTGTTACAGATAAATTTATATTTTTGATAAAAAAATGCAAATTTAAAAAAGTTTGATACTTTTAACTACATTTTAGACATAAAAGCAGACAAACAGAATAATTTTAACTCAACTGTGTGATTTATATAAATTAATATATTTTAAACTATATTATTAGATATTAAGTTAATTGGTTATTTTATAAATTAATTTTTAGCATTTTAAATGCTAAATTTAGAATAATTCTTTATAATATTAAATTATAAAGAAAATTTAATTGAGAAAAATCAGCACACACAACAGCCTGGGTCGGGATGAACCAAACCTACTAGTGGGGCTCGTTATGCGTGAGGTGGTCCTGATCGGTGCAGCCTGGGAACTCCCAGGAAGGCCGGGCATACCTTCAGGACTGCTTTTGCAGTGTCAATGACCTTATGGTTAAAATGTATTTGTTAGCTAGTCTCTGATCTATTAGATTCTCCCTTTGGGGTCTAGGAGTCCTAGGTCTCTGCCTTTTGATATACCATACTAGATCAATTGAGGCCATTGCTAGTTAACCACTAAGTTTTCATAATAATTAATAATATATATAAATGAGCAAATATCATTAATTGTTCCATTTGTAATAATTAAATGAAGTTTTGTCGATTTTAGGGTTACTAGTGTTTTGTAGTTTTTTTTTTATTGCGTGTACTTAAAATAGTATCTGTAGCAGACTTACAAATTAGGAATGGAGCTTTGTTGTAACAGATACAATACAACGTCACGCCTTTTTCCTACAGGGATAGGCAACAGAACGCCACTTACCACGATCCTGACACAACACCCTCGCTTCCTTCACATCCACAATTCTCTTCATGCACGCCTGACGGTTATGGGCACTAGGCAGCACAGCTTTCATGAGGATGTCTCCTATTTGATCGGAAAACCCCCTTCTGGGTCTGCCTTGTTTAATAAATAAAATAAATAAATCCATTCACATCAGATTTATATATTCCTTTCGTCAATCTCCTTTCATTCATCCTTTCCAAGTGCCCAAACTTTGTAACAGATTATTTATTTAATATAATTATTTAGATACAATCACAAATACCTCATTTGTTTTTTGTATAAGTTGTATAAATTATGAATTAAGTGAATGTAGAGCGTTGAATGTGATTTTTGGCATTTGTTTCTGCGATAGTTTGAATTTTAGTTATTTTTTTAATATTTTGCATAAACATGTTTGAGACTTAAGATTTATTTCGGTTTATTTTTACTGTTTATACTGTCGATGAGTTAAATAACTGTAATATTAATGAAAAACTAAAATTATGTTATATTTTTTTAAATAAATTTAATAGTAGTTATTTGTATACAGTTTTTGATGTTTTTATTTAAAAAATAAACGACTTTTTTTTCTCTAATATGTGTTTTTGTGTTTCCATTTATGGTTATGTTAGTTTAATTGCGCGAATGTGGTTTGGTAGATTAAGATGATGAAGATAAACACGTTTCGGAATCAGCGAGGAAGTAGCCGGGAATAACAAGAGAAGTGTTGTCACCTGTGAGATGTACGTTCATTTCTTCAAGCCGGCATAGAGGAGGCGACTATTGCATTTCATCTGTAATAGTTGTCTCCGCTCATGGGCCGCATTTTAGCTTAACTTCAAGCAGACTGTGATCACATGTCATGCTACCTGTATGTCCTTGGGAAATCTTTGGTCTCCTGCAAGGTGGGAATATTTCAATTTATTTTCAACTGCTCAGAAAGGGTCGGATGAGGAGCACCCTCAACCGACGTGCATGTATGCGGGGAGTAATCTATGTGGTCGATGTGAAAGTAGTATGTAGGGAGAGGAATCGTTGGCGCTCCATAATTTCTGCCTACCCCAGTGAAAACAGGGCGTGAGCTAAGTAGTGGTATTAATTTATTTCTGACATTTAATGTTCACGCGGTGAGTTGGTTTATTTTATCTACAGAGAAGGGAGTCACGGGTCGTGTGCTATTGAACGTGGGCAGTAATTAGATGCGTTTATTTGCGATATATCCACACATTCTTTCATTTATAACTATAACTTTGTAATTTTTTTTTATTATTATAGCTCGGCATCAACACTGCTTGATGTAAAGTCAGAACGCGGTCAATGAACGGAAACAACTGCTACTACAGATGAATTTCTACAGGCAGCAGTCGCCTCCACTATAGCAGGCTAGAGTGCAAAGTGCAAGCAAGAGAACAGAGTACATATAATATAATTACATTGGTCCCGGTCGGAATTTAGCGAAGTTCGAACACGGGCCTTACCGTTCATGCGTCTTACCGCTAGACCATATATATATTTTGCAAATAAAGGATGAAATATAGTTTTAAAATCTACATCATCTACCTAAAATTATATTTCGGAGAAAGACGGGCGAGGCGAGATAAGAATCTGTTGTGTGCTCAATCTATAATAATCTTCAACAAGAGGATTGTTTTTGAAAACGGTTGCCTAGATACGACGCAGCATATAGCTACAAATGCTACGATCCTACATCCGACATGCTACACTCGTCTTCGTAGCCGACTAGCCGGCGTTCAGTCACGCGGTGTTCGCCTCGTCTGGCGGAGGCTTTCGAGCCACGGTACTTTCTAAATATATTTTTTTTGTTCGGAAAATAATTTACAAATTTTATTTGGTAAGATTAACGAGTTATTGAACGTATTTGGAGAGACGGGGAAGTGCTTTTTCTTAAAATGGATATAGTGCACCGTTTGCATTATTTAATGTTAGCTCAAAAGTCTGACTTGATGACTATGGAACGTGAACAGAGATTGCGTATGCGACGTCAATCAAGTTTACCTGAATATAGCAAAGCTAATAAAACTAGACAACGACTTGAACAGGCGTATTTTAATGATGTAAGTTTTAATATTTAAAAAAAAAAAAAAATTTTATATTATTTTCCGATTTGGGAACAATCTTGATTTGAACGTAATTAAAGTATTTAATTGTTTTTTTTTTTGTAAAATAGAGGCAGTGTAATATTGAAACGCATTGAAAAAAAAAATTATAAATCATTTTTAGTCCCACAGGAATAAGTAGATTGAAAAAAGAAATGAATTGACTTTTTTGATTAATAAAGTACAATGGCCTGACCCCAAACCAGCATACCCAGGCTTGCCAATACTAACACAATATCCAACCCCGAAAAAAATACTCTTTTTTATTAAATAGAATATCGTATTTTTATAATTTTTCATAAATATTTCTTTCGACGGAGAATCGAACCCGGGACCACTGTTAAAGACGTCTTGCATGATTCTTGTAGATTATATAGATATGTCTAATAGTAATGCAAAATGTGTAGGTATTAGTTACCAATACAGGGGGCCTACCGCAATCTTACATAGCTCCATTCTACGTTTGGTCGAATCCGGATTACGATAAACGAAACATTCGATTACTGGGAACGAATGAAGAAATTCCTGTCAAATCGAAACCGGATAGTTTGAAAACACAATTTGAGCAGGGTTTTCTAAGATTTCAACTCGAAATCAGTGTGTAGAAGATTTGGTACGTGTCAAAACTTCGAAAATATAAGTTTTGAACCCGAATTGTTGTCTGAAACTTCGTTTTCGGTCATTTGAAAGTAGCCCCCCTGTTTTGGAATGTTAGCAATCAGACGGAATTCAAAGTACTTCACTTGATCTATTCGGGCTTAATATCACACCTCAGGTTACTATACAAAATGCCGTTCAAGTTATATTATGCAAAGATATAAGCTTTAATGTTAGTAACATTTGCTGAATATAACTGTTAAATTTTCTTTATAACTTAACAATAACAACCCATATTTTAACATGCCCAAAAATTGCAATAAGACAAATTTAATATAATACTGCCGTCCTGGGGCAGTACCACCACTTACGAATGTAACACCCGTGAAGTGATCTTGTCGCGTTGGGAATAGTTTAAAAGTAGCTAGGTATAGCGAGAGGAGTGTGCACTGTCTGTATCTGGATGGTACATGCTCGTCTCCTCAAGCCGGCATAGTGGAGGAGACAGCTGTCCGTACAGCTTTCTCTGTAGTAGCAGTTGTTTCCATTTATGGACCGCGCAATAAAAAAAACAACTGGTGTCACAGAGAAAATTCTAAATACAGGAGTCGCCTTCGCTATGCCAACTTGAAGAAACAAACGTGCACCATCAAGGTTGACAGTGCACACTCCTCCAAAAAGTGTTCATATCAATCAAAAATAACTTTTTTATTTTAGCACGTCATATGACCGCAGTCCGTCTGATGTTAAGCTAGAGTGCGATCCATGAAGGCGACTGCTGTCAGAGAAGGGGATCTGCAGACAGCAGTCGTGTTCGCTATGCCGGCTTGGTGAGATTTGATGGAACGACAGAAAATGGACTGCCCTTTTTTTTATTTACGAGTATTATCTAGTTAGAATAGTTACCATGCGAGTTTTTGTATAGAAAAAAAAAACACAATATATGTCACTCATATATATGTATACATACGTACTGTAGTCGAGTATAAAATAATATCTTCCACATATCCTGTTACATATAAAATTACAACTTTTACGTTTATTACAATATGTTTTTATGTTGAATATAAAAACAAAACGATAGAGATATTCTTTTGTAATATTTAGATTTTATCTCAACCTACAAACGGTCGAGCCGCGACCTCGTACGCAAAAATATAGATTTTTTTTAAAACTTTTTTTATAAAACAAAATCTGTCGCAAGCTAGACTTGTAAGCTAGCAAGCTAGACTACATTGTACTGAACTAGCCTAATTCCTGGGCCAGGAAGCTAGTAAGTTAAAATCCCAAGCCAGAAACGTTTAAAAGGATTGGGGTGTTTTTTTTTTGAGCCATACGCTGGCTTGCTGGCTTAAAAAACTGGCCTCGTGTAGTCCGGGCACTATGGCTTTTTTTATTTTAGCACGTCATATGACACTCCGCCTGATGTTAAGCTAAAGTGCGATCCATGAACGAAGCCGACTGCTGTCCAAGAAGGGGATCTGCAGACAGCAGTCGGGTCCGTCATGCCGGCTTGATGAGGTGACTCTTCACACTGCGCTTGAAGGACCCCATGTTGTAGGAAGGAGGAAAGACGTGGCTGGGAAGGTCGTTCTGGTCGAAAGGGAAGGCTTTTATTGATGAAGGATTAAGGACGCGTCTTCAGGTACTTCAGATACAGGATCCTGATTTATGTCTACTATTCTACGGGCAGCAATCATCTTCGATATGATGGGCTTAACTTTAAACTACTCCCCTTATATCCAACTACTTCCAAACTTATTCCGAAATGCGACTAGGTTGAAAGTAGTAATATTACCGAAGGACGTCTGACTATCACTCATAATTATACGCGTCTATTACGATACGCGTAGATTAGTCTCTTAAATCATATATTTTAGTATGATAAAATTGATATAAAAAAAGTTCTTAAGTGAACTATGAACATTAAGTTATAGACGGCTATTATTCTCCAAAATCTTCGTAACCCAGATTTCTGACAAGAAATATGGAATGTCACTTTTCTTGAGACAAGAGTCGAGTCATCATATATACTCCATCTATACATAAAATACGATTTAGACCAGATCTGAGCAACACGCGGCCCGACATGTCAAATTGTGCTGTCGGTGAAAATTATTTGTTTTGTTTCCATTCCTCTTAATTGGACATTGATGTGTGATATCTTAGGTAGTACCGCGATTGCTGAAAAACTTTCAAAACGTACAATAAATACTAAGTCGTATAGCATATTGTGTTTAGTGAAAACATGTGCGCGCGCGAAACCTGAAGAATTAATCATTGAACTGCATGACAGATATGCCGAGCTACAGAAAACAAAAAATTCACAATTTCGTGTCAAAAATGATCGCTATTGACAATCATGTTGAAGTTGCGTCATAAACTAAATTTTTAATGCAACCCTTGTACTATTTCGCTAAAAATGTCAAGGATAACATTTTTTACTTTTATTCAAAGACAATCAACAACAACGTCCTCAACTTAGGTGAGGATCGAACCCACGTCCTCCGCTATGCATACCAATGTTCTGACCACTAAACTTCTACGTTGTTTTCAGTAAGTTTCCTTTTTTTAACATGCCTTGTCAGATCTTCTTTTTGACTATTTATTGAAGTAGCGGAATCTTTAATAAGAAATGGAGTTTTGGAGGAAAAACTTTTTTTGTTCTGTTCCCCCATTCTGGGAAGGCAAAGGTATCAAAGCCCATACAGCCACATCTTCAGCAGTACAATTTTAATGTAAAAAAGATAAGAAATTATTTTCTTTTTTAAAGGACTCGGATAATAAAAGGAGAATGCCCATTCGCCTAATAAAAATGGGCCCACAATTTTTTTCTCTGATGTCATGATGATTTTTAGTTAATTTTGTAGAAAAAGAAATCTACTTCCTTATTACCAATCAGTTTTAATTTTTTCACCCGGGTTATTGAGTAATTAGACTTTTTCTGATGAAATATTTGAGGTTATTATTATTTTAAATGCTTTAATAATTGAAACTATCTATTTTTATGTAATTAAACATTGTCTATTGATTGGTAAATAATGTATTGATATATTTAAAATGAATTAATAAAAAAATAAGATATTATTTTAGAATATTGTTTTGTTACCAAACTATTAGGTATCAAGTGGGCCCAAAAATTCTCCTTTACCAACATACTATCCGATATTTCGAAACCAGCCCAAGAAAGAAGAAATGTCCCAAGAATTAGACAAAAAATCAAATAAATTGAGTCATTAGTTAATAAAGTGGATCACAATTCACAATTAATTATTTGACAAAAAAACGATCTTCAGAATTCAGCGTATTTGTTTTAATTGTTTAGTCCGTTCTAATAAAGGTTGTATAAAACTGGGTTAGGCTTTAGATATTCACTCACTGATACTGAATCGTGATTTAGTGACCGTAGTTAATTTCGGAAACGTTTTTTCAAGATTTTATTACTTTACGATGATAAAAGGAGTACTTTTTAGTAAATTATTAAATGACGTCAGAAAGGAATAGACCATAACTTCCATTGTACAATGAACACGCGATTTGGTTTGTTTAGTAACTAAAGCTTGAGATTGGTAGGTAGACTGCTGATGGTTATTAGCCCAGCCTGTAATCCTGGGATAGTACCACCACTTTCGTTGCTACAATACCCGTGAAGTGATCTTGTCGGGATCTGTTTGAAAGCAGCCAGGTAAGGTAGATAACTAAAGGGGTGTGCACTGTCCTCCTCAAGCCGGCATAGCGGAGCCGACTGCCGCCTGTAAATATTATCTGCAGTAGCAGTTATGGACCGCACTCTAGCTTTACATTAGCTGGAGTGTTGTTATATGCCTAGCTACAATTTAAAAAAAATTACTTCATAGATTAATGATTGGAATAAAATTTCAGGATTGTCTGCTAAAATGAACAATGTGGTTTGTCGTCTATTTTCAACATGGATATTTAATAAACATGTAGTTTGAATATATATCTCGCCTTTTTTTCTTTTTTTCTCAGCCAAAATTCATTGTAACTTTTTAGTAACGCCTAGAATATGACTTACACGATTTGTTAACTCAGACCCCAACCAATCTACGCTCTAGTTATTTGCCATTGATAATATTTTAGAATCTTGAAACTTTATATAATCAAAAACATAAAATTATTTTAAAAATAATAATAAAGAAAAAACGTGCAAAGAATATCATAGCATTTGTAGGTTTCTTTCGTTAGATAACATGGGACATTGTTTGCTGCTCTTTACGATAAGGTTGTTTATGGTTGTGCCATTTTATTTGAGACTAACACGATATCACACTATTACGTCCACTATCTGTAAAATCATTCTAAAATATTCTATTCGTCAATTGTTTTATATGTAAACTGCTCCAGAATAAAGTATGATAAAAAATAAAATTATAGATAAAAAATGTTTGTAATTTTACAAAGAAAATGCTGGAAGATTATTATATATTTTTTCATGTCCAATTATCAATCAAAATGAATCAATAATTATTATCTAATAAAAAGCTGCGTAAAAAAGTTATAAAAATAGAAACATAAATTTTTTTATTAGATACTTTCCCAATAACACTGAAACATTTTATACAAGAGCATATTTTTTTTAAAACAAAAACACTACACTTTGAAAAAGTAAAGAGATAATATGTTAATAGCTTAATTTGCATCACACTGTTTTACACTTCCAAGTTTTGAATAAATGTTTATTTAAAAAAATACAATTTAAAAATGCCCACTATCACTTTCAAGTACAACATCCGTAAACTGATCTTGTAGTAGTTAGCTTAGAAGTAGCTGGGTATAACGAAGGAGTATGCCCTGTCAATGGTGCACATTCGTCATTCGGTCGCCTAATCTAACTTGTTTTAGGCCACCTCTCTGAACTAGATTTAAACGCTCATAAAGCCAATAAAATTCTATAAAGTTGAAATAGCGGAGGTGACTTCTACCTGAAGACATTTATTTGGAACGCACTCTAGTTTAACATCAGGCGAAATGGACTCAGTGGTCACATGCTGAGCTATTATAAAATAAAATTTAAAAAAAAAACAGGGACTGAAAAATTTTCTTCTAAAATTTCACACATAGCTTCATATCAGTAAAGTGGTAACATCTCATCAATGGTACTAATTATTATTTCTATTAATATTATTATTATGTACATTTTTTATTTTTATTTTATTATTATTATTTATTTATTTATTTATTATATATTTTATTTGTTTATTATCATCATTATTATTTATTTATTTATTATTATTTTTAATTTATATATTTTTACCTTTGATTTTTACTTTTGCCTTAGTTAAGTGAACAAAGAGCGAGGCACCCTGAGATACGGGTTTTACGCCTAGTTCAGGGGCCTTGTTATTAAAACAGTTGTAAAAATTTTGCAATAAAGGTTTATTTTATTTATTTATTTTATTATTGTTTTAAAATCTGTTTGAAAATTGAAGTAAACAGAGAATCATCGTAGTCGTCTTTAACGGGCCAGGCTAGACGTTGACATATTGTAGTATTGCGTGGTGACTGGTGGCACGTTCGTTTCAGCAATGACGGTTAACGTTTTTTAATTACATTACAACTTATTTAATTGTTCTTTTAGCTAATTTTCAGCAGTTTTAAATAATTGCCCTCGTTTTTTATTCACGCATGTTTGTGCGCAAATGTTTTATTCTTTTGTAAGCATTTAATAAACAGTATTAACTTTTTGCAAAGCGGCCGCGGTCTAGCGTTAGAATCCTCACGATCGATGAGACCCGTGTTCCTAAATCGCTAAATTCTGTCCGGTACCAGTCTAACTATACAAGCGCTAACTTAGTACAAGCGTTAAACAATAAGAGTCCCCGTTTTGGGATAAGTTTGGAAGTAGCCGCGTAATACTAGAGGTGTGTGTATTGTCAATCTGAACGATCCACGTAGCAACTGTGGGCCTGCCTGTATAAACAATTGAAGAAACAGTCATTACCACGCGATTAACCACTCATGAAGCTTCAGTAATTCTTACGATCTGTGGTAAAGATATAGAGAGGTAATACCTATTTTAACTTATAATACCTAATTATTTCTGTATAAATTATAGTTCCGTGGTGTTTATTCAATTAATATAATACCTCTAATTAGAAATAATCTATAGAATTTAGTACACGAAATTATTGATTGACAATGACCTTACTTTGTACCTTTAGTAAGTTATAGACTGAATAAGTATCTTTAAAAATCACTGCTTTTTTTTCAAACTACATAATATTATTAAGTAGGTATATATTATTGTAGCTTGGCATATGACAACACTCCGCCTGATGTAAAGTTACAGTGCGGTCCATGAACGGAAATAACTGCAGTACAGAGAGATCTCTATAGGCAGCAGTCGCCTCCGCTATGTCGGTCTGATGAAGTATGCACCATCTAAATTGACAGTACACACTCCTCTCTCTATATCTGGCTACTTTCAATCCGCTCCCGAAACGCGATAAGGTCACTTCACGGGTGTTACATTCGAAAGTGGTGGTACTACCCCAGGACGGCAGATTGGGCTAATAAGTCTGCCTACCACTCTTTAAATGTGTCTATAGGCACTGAGCGACCAATATTACAGTACATTGTTACCGGTCAGAATTAGCGAGGTTCGAACACGGGTCTCATCGATCGTGAGTTCACGCATCATACCGCTAAACCACGGCCGGGTATATCTATGAAAAATGCTAATGACCAATAGATTTAAACTAAATAATACCTAAATTATTTAGTTTAGACCTACTGTTTATATTAAATCAAATCTCAAGGGTGAATTCAATCTGTATAAGTGAAGTCGAATTATGGAGTCTATGTAAACAACTTGATGCTTTTAATACAATAATTGTTTACTATTTTATTAGATAATATTTTTCATAAATAAATAAGAGTAGTAGGTAGAATGATAATGATTATTTATTAGTCTAGTCTGCCGTCCTGGGGTAGTACCACCAATTTCGAATGTAACACCCAGAAAATGATCTTGTCGCGTATTGGGATTAGTTTGAAAGTAGCTAGGTAAAACGAGAGAACATTTTCTTCTCCCCGGGCCGGTATAGTGGAGGCAACTGCTGCCTTTGTCTGTAGTAGCAGTTGTTTTCGTTCGTGAACCGTATTCTAGCTGAGAATTATCATATGCCGAGATACAATAAAAAAGATGAGTTATGCGTAGAATATATAAATTTTATTTATTCTCAAGTCGTTATTTTTTTTACGAAATTGTATTGTTTTATATAATGTATAATATAAAGCATAAAATTGGTTTGAGTGTCGGCCGGCATCTGTGTAAATGATTCGGGTCTCTCTCAGGACTTCAGCGCAATTATAACAGACGCCACCCGGGAGCTATGTTTCTATTTACTTGCCAACTTGCTGGATCTTTGCTAACTTCAGTATTACTTTCAAGGTCACATCTGCATGCCTTATCTTTTCTCTGTAATTTACACAGCATTGTGAAAATGAGATGATCAAATTTTATGGAATTTCTTATAATTATAATAGAAGCATACTAGAGGAGTGTGCACTGTCAATCTAGATGGTGCACATTCATGTCCTCAGGTCGGTATAGCGGAGGCGACTGCTGCCTTTGCAAATTTATCTGTACTGTTGTTATATGCCTAGCTACAATAAAAGAAAAAACTTGAACAATCTACTACGGCCTCCAAATAGTGCATTTTATCATACGATAATTACTTTATAATTTTTAACAATTTTTTTTAAAATTTTAACTTGGCATGTGACAACACTTCGCCTGCTGTAAAGGTAGATTGCGGTATGCAAATGGAAACAACTGCTACTACAGAGAAATCTCTGCAGGCAGTAGTCGCCTCCACTATGCTGCCTTGAAGAGACAAGCAGACATCTAGATTGACAGAGCATACTCCTCTCGTTATATCTGGCTACTTTCAAACTATTCCCGAAACGCGACAAGGTCACTTCAGGGGTGTTACATTCGAAAGCAGTGGTACTGCCCCAGGACGGCTGACTGGATAAATAACCATCATCAGTCTGCCTACCACTCTTTTATAGTAACTTTTAGAGCGACATATAACAAAGTTACATTGATACCGGACAGAATTTAGCGAGGCTCGAACACGGGACTCATCGATCGTGAGTTCACGCGTCTACCCGCTAGACCACGGCCGCTCTTCACGAAGACTCATTAGTTTAACGTATAAATATGATTGTTTCAGAGAGAACTATTCGCAGCTAAAGCGGAAAGTGGTGCCGCTGTTGCAGACCGTAAGCTGTCGTCGTCCTCTGCGGGAAGCATGAAGAATAAATGGCTAAAAGCCTTCCGCAGCCTAAAACCACCCAGTGCTCCGCCACCTCACGCTGCCCCCCCTGACAAGTGAGTACCCTATGAAATCTTACAAGTAAAATTGATGTGTTCGAATTTTGAAAGCTTTTAAGCTTAAAGTGAAAGCTTTTCTAAACTATTTTACGATGCGCTCTTTTATATTGAGTTATTGAAACTTAACGGATAAGGCTAAACCGGAAAAATTGTAACTGACGAAATATTTTCTCTATTTTTCTTTGAATTACTCTCAAATGTTAATTTATTTTATTTACGTCTTATATTTAAAACCATATTTTTTTACTGTTATTTTATCACGTCATATGATAATATGGTAACAAGAGGAAGGTATCCCACGACATCTCTCACTATTTTTTTATTATTGTTTTTTTTCTTTTGATCGGTCGTGTAGCCAATCATTGTGCTCCAAAAGTCATATACCATTAATTACATTATCAGAAAGAGTTAGATAATAGTTATAATAACGTTATTTAATTATTTTATTTCATTCCAAAGGTTTTCATTAATAAAATTTAAAAGTTTAACTAAAAGTAAACTGAAATCGTTAATGTACAAATGTATATATTAGTATGTAGTTGTTTTGTTTCATTGTTGCTGTATTTCTTACATATTCTATGATTTAGAGTTAATTTTGATAATCAAATTTTTCTTGTGTATTATGCGAGCCAACTAAGGATAGACGTGCAGCTTCTTTCAGCACTTGACGCCTTCAATTCGTCATAATCACATTTTAGTAGTTACATAATAACGAGAGGAGTGTGCACCATCAATCTATAATAGATGGTGCATATTCGTCTCCTCAAACCAACATAGCGGAGGCGACTACTGCCTGTAGAGATTTCTCTGTAGTAATAGTTATTTCCATTCATGGACCGCACTCTAGCTTTACATCAGGCGGAGTGTTTTCATATGCCGAGCTACAATATAAAAAAAAACACGTAACAGATTTTTACTACATTTAATGTGTTTTGTTTGTAATTTTTTTGTACACCTTACATAGCACTAATGAAGTACGTGCGAATTGCGGAACAAAATGGCCTCTTGACAGTCCAATTCTTAGTTGACTCCCGTAGTATATATTTATTTAGTTACATATCAGAATGGAAGCTATTCTTATGTAAGTTATAAATGTGTAATACGAGTATAGACGCCTCTTGACCCGCAATTCGCACAAACAAATAAACATTAAATATTATAAAAACCTCTCATGTGTAAATACTATAATAAAAAAATATGATGACGAAATGAAGCCGTTAACAACATTTTTATCTGATAAGTACAAAAAAAGCAATCGGATTATTAAGTTATTTGACTATTGTCAAGTGAAGTTAGTTGCCGAACCAGTCCTATTCTTCGTTGGCTCGCATAGCTGCATTTTCCGGATTTATCAGCCCCAGGGGATAAGTCAAAAGCCAATCCACAGTTGTCACTTAATTGAATCGAAAACAAAATCAGTTTAATTTTAATTTATTTAGGTTGTTGGGTAATTAGACTTTTTCTGATGCAATATTTGAGGTTATTATTATATTAAATATTTTGATAATTGTTAAATCTAATTAAACATTATCTATTGATAGGTAAAAATTATTGAAATATAATTGAAATAACTTATCGAGAAAATAAAATATTATTTTAGAATATTGTTTTATTAACAAACTATTAATTAGTAAGTTGGCCCAAAAATGGGCACTGTACTTTAGCATTCCAAATATATTTAAAATAGGTGATAATATTTTATTTTTATTTATTTATTAGGGATTTGACATTTCGTTGTCACTTGGGTGACGGTAAAACGTGTCTATTAGCTTTTGACTTTAACCCCAGGCTCTCTGTCCTGTAACAAGTGTAGCTGCGCCACAACATCGCTAGTGAACACGCAAACGCGCTCGACTAATAAGCGAGCGCAGCAGCGACACAGCGTACATGGCGTAACCCGCTACGCGTTCAACCAATGAGCGTGGGTCATGGCGTGACGTCACAACTCAAGACGCTACTGTAAGAGAAACCAGAAACGCGAGGTCCATATCTACGCGGTAAAACGGTATTTAGAGTAAACCGTTAGGCTGGCGGACACTGTTTCCACAGTCTGAATTTGCTCTTACAATTGAGATGACTACTGTAATAGAGTAGTAAGTGATCAAGTTACAGATACAATGAAATATCGAGTCAAGACGCAAACGTGGTATTAATCGACATTCCCAGCAGCTATTGCTCCGACCTCAACAGTGGTGACCCCGAACAGAAAAATGCAAGAAGAGACGCACCTGGTGATCAGCGTGCTACACGAATGGATTGCCGCTCTCCGCCGCGACATCACAGAGCTGAAGATGCACAGGCCAAGCAATGATCGCACAGCGCATACCGAGACACGCCGTCGGCATAAATCACTGTCGAGACCGCGCCACCAAGAGACAGCACGATGTGCAAGCTGCAAAAGCAACCTCGCGTGCTGTCGATATCACCGCCGATTCGGTCAAGAAGCACGAAGATGCCAACCACCGTGCAGTTTCATCGCCAACGAATCACCCACGCTGGACGCGACGGGATCCGATGATTGGACAAAACCGCACCGTCTATTCATCACCGACAAGAATACCCAGCTATCGTTTCTCATAGACACCGGCGCCAACATCTCAGTAATACCCAGACGGAAGGGATCCCAAGGAACACCGACATCATTCAATCTGTACGCAGCAAACAACAGCGTCATCCCTACGTTTGGTGAAAAAACGCTGGAGCTCGATCTCAACTTGCGAAGACCATACAGATGGAAGTTCATAATCGCAGCAGTCAGCAAACCTATACTGGGCGCCGATTTTCTGAAACACCATCAGATCTTAGTCGACCTAGCAGGACGCTGCCTAGTAGACAAGCAGACCAAGCTATCTACACGAGCGACACTCTGCACTTCCATGGAGCCCACTCTGCGCACTATCGACATCGCACAGAAGTACCACCGAATACTCGCCGAATTCCCGGACGTCACAAGGCCTTCGTCGATGAAAGTATGCCCGAAGCACAACGTCGAGCACCTAATCGAGACGACAGGACGTCCACTCTTCGCCAAAGCACGTCCGATTCCGCCGCATCGCTACCTTGCCGTGAAGAAGGAATTCGAAGTGATGATGGAGCAGGGACTGTGTCGACCCAGCAAGAGCCCGTGGGCGAGTCCACTCCATGTCGTCCCCAAGAAGAACGGTGACATTCGCGTGTGCGGTGATTACAGAAGGCTCAACGCGATAACAACACCCGACCGCTACCCTGTACCGCGGTTGCGGGACTTCACGTACCACCTGAACGGCATGAAAATCTTCTCAACATTAGACCTCAACAGAGCGTACCAGCAGCTGCCAGTTTATGAGAAGCACATCGAAAAGACGGCCATCATTACGCCTTTCGGACTGTTCGAATTTCCGCGTATGTGCCCTGGACTCAAAAACGCAGGTCAGACTTTCCAACGCTTTATTCATCAAGTGCTTGCTGGACTGGACAATGTATTTCCTTTTGTCGACGACCTCATCATAGCATCACAAAATGAAGATCAGCACGCCGAAGACCTGCGCACAGTCCTGCAACGATTGAACAAGTTCGGGATTACAATAAACCCGTCGAAGTGTGTCCTGGGACAGGATGAAGTCAAATTCTTGGGCTATACCGTCTCTGAAAACGGTATTAAACCCCCACAAGAAAAGATCGAAGCCATCACGAACTTTACTAAGCCCGAAGATGTCGAAGCCCTGCGCAGATTCCTCGGAATGCTCAACTTCTACCGTGACAGTATTCCAAACGCCGCATCACTTCAAGCGCCACTCCATGCCTATCTCCATAATTGCAAGAAAAAGGACAAAACAAAAATACAATGGACAGAGGAGGCGTCACGAGCATATGAAGCATGCAAGAGCAGCATATCAAACGCCGCATTGCTCGCTCATCCCCACCCCTCCGCGCCAATGTCACTCATGTGCGACGCATCAGACAGGAGCGCAGGAGCCGTCTTGCAACAAAAATTCAACGGAAGATGGTTACCTTTGGGATATTTCTCCAAGAAATTCTCGAACGCGCAAGAAAAATACAGCACATTCGATCGCGAACTGCTGGCAATATATATGGCAGTAAAGCACTTCAGGAAGATGTTCGAGGGGCGCGAGATCATTATTTACACCGATCACAAGCCGCTAACCTACGCCTTAGCAAAGCCACCATCGAGCAGTGAAACTCCGCGAAGAACAAGACAGCTACTATTCATCAGCGAGTTCTCGACGGACATACGCCACATAAGCGGTAGCGACAACGTAGTAGCTGACGCCCTCTCGCGCATCGATACCATCAGCTGCCCCGGCACATTCGACTACGATGAAGTCTCTCACGCCCAAGAGAAAGACCCGCTCACACCATTACTCCTGAAAAACGAGCGATTAACAATGAAGAGGTTGACGATACCTAACTCCGACCGGAAGCTGTACTGCGAAACATCAAAATCAAAAGTTCGACCGTATTTACCTGAACAATATCGTCGCACTGCATTCAAAGCGGTGCACGATATAAGTCACCCTGGCATCCGCGCGACGAGAAAAATCATGCAGGACAAATACTTCTGGCCCGGGATGAACACGGACGTCGGGACATGGGCGAAAAATTGTATGCAGTGTCAGTCGTCCAAAGTGCAAAGACACACCGTGAGTAACATCACTGAGTTCCCGCAACGAGAACGATTCGAGCATCTACACATCGACATTGTAGGACCGCTAAGTACCTCTAAAGAGGGTTATCGGTATCTCGTCACAATGATCGATCGTCGAACACGATGGCCCGAAGCGGTACCAGTCTCCGAAATCACCGCAGAAATCATAGCGAAGACAGTGTATGAAACATGGATAGCGCGGTTCGGTTGTCCCGCCACTCTAACATCCGACCAAGGCCGGCAGTTCGAAAGTCAGCTATTCTCAAAGCTGACTAAACTGTTCGGCATAGAGAAAATCCGCACAACAGCTTATCACCCGCAGAGCAACGGGATAGTGGAGCGGTGGCACCGATCGCTCAAAACATCGCTCATGACACGCCTCAACAACAACAGCACGTGGACCGAAGAGCTACCCACTGTCCTCATGGGGCTTCGCGCAGCCGTCAGAGGAGACACCAATACTAGCCCCGCCGAGTTAACATACGGCAGTGCTATGCGCTTACCCGGGGATTTCTTCGTTGCCAGTTCGACAACAACGCCGATGACACACGATTACGTCGAGCGACTCCGACAGGTCATAAGCAACTACAGGCCTGTACAACGAGCTCACAGCAAGAACATGAAGACTTTCGTCCACAAAGACTTACACACCTGCGACAGTGTCTTCATGCGAGTCGACGCTGTGCGTAAGCCACTGCAGCATCCATATTCTGGCCCGTATCGCGTGGTAAGAAGAAGCGACAAGTACTTCACACTACAAGTCGGCGCAAAAGTTGTCAACGTATCCATCGACAGGCTAAAGCCGGCCTACATACTGCAGGAAGACGAGGAAAACGAAAGCGGTGGCAGCCTACCCCAAAAGGCAAATAGCACCGTGAAGATATCGAGATACGGACGGGTTATCAAGACACCCGTACGCTTCGCTTGAGGGGGAGCACTGTAGCTGCGCCACAACATCGCTAGTGAACACGCAAACGCGCTCGACTAATAAGCGAGCGCAGCAGCGACACAGCGTACATGGCGTAACCCGCTACGCGTTCAACCAATGAGCGTGGGTCATGGCGTGACGTCACAACTCAAGACGCTACTGTAAGAGAAACCAGAAACGCGAGGTCCATATCTACGCGGTAAAACGGTATTTAGAGTAAACCGTTAGGCTGGCGGACACTGTTTCCACAGTCTGAATTTGCTCTTACAATTGAGATGACTACTGTAATAGAGTAGTAAGTGATCAAGTTACAGATACAATGAAATATCGAGTCAAGACGCAAACGTGGTATTAATCGACATTCCCAGCAGCTATTGCTCCGACCTCAACACAAGCATCAATATGTGTGAAATTCCAGTGTGAAAACATTATTTGACAACTGTCATCCTGATGTTAACTTTATCCCATTCAAATAAGATTTAATTTATTTAGATGTTTAGGTAAATTATGAACAGTCTGTTTCTATACTGTATATTGTTCGATGTACTATCAAGAGCAGGGGAGCAGTCCCAGTTTTTTTTTTCAAAATTGTTTATCGGAATATTACAGTTGCCTTCTCTTTCTGATTGCATTATAAGTAAAGGAGATCAATATTGTTGTCAATGTTTCTATATGTTTTTTACATATTGCACCTCATTTTGTTGTCAATGCTATGAGGGAAAAACGAAATAATGACATGTAAATATCAATAAACTTGACATTGTCATTAAATTTCAATATTCAAAATATATAATATAACTATTAGATTAATCTACACACGTCAGTTGTCATAGGAACGTAAACATAAGTTATATTTAAAGTAGGAGCTGAGAGAAACATAAAAATATGCAAGTAATGTCCTTAAGGTGGGACTGCTCCCCTGCTCTTGATAGTACAGACAGCAAAAAATATTAAAAAGCGCGAAATATTATCAGTTTACTCCGAAAAATATTACAAACTTGTTAAATTGATAGACAACCTTGAAGAGCCTTGACCTCGAAGACTTTGACCTCTAACCAATAAATAGACAGAATCAATTGCTAGCAATTATTAATTTAATACCATACAAGTATTTTTCTAATTTAATATTTCAGCGAAAACAACCAAATTCATGGACCGCACTCTAGCTTTACATCAGGCGGAGGGTTGTCATATTTTATTTATTTATTTTATTTAGTCCTGTATACAAAGCGCGGCCGTGGTCTAGCGGTAAGACGCGTGAACTCACGATCGATGAGACCCGTGTTTGAACCTCGCTAATTCTGACCGCTACCAATGTAACTTTATTATATGTACTTTGATCACTCAGTTCCTATAGGCACTATTAAAGAATGGTAGGCAGATTAATGATGGTTATTTGTCCTATCTGCCGTCCTGGGGTAGTACCACCACTTTCGAATGTAACACCCGTGAAGTGACCTTGTCGCGTTTCGGGAATAGTGTGAAAGTAGCCAGGTATAGTGAGAGGGGTGTGCACTGTCAATCTAGATGGTACATGCTCGTCTCCTCAAGCCGGCATAGTGGAGGCGACTGCTGCCCGCACAGGTTTCTCTGTAGTAGCAGTTGTTTCATTCATTCATTCATGGACCGCACTCTAGCTTTACGTCAGGCGGAGGGTTGTCATACTTTATTTATTTATTTAGTCCTGTATACAAAGTGCACTAGTCTGGGGACTGTATCTTTAATGGCCGTGCTAGACTTGAGCTTAACTTAATCTTAATTAAATTTGTGTGTGTAAATGTGTATGTGTGTGTGAGTCACATATACCAGAAAAGATTCAGGTATTACTGCTTGCCTGAAAATTGTGTAAAAGACAAACGAATTTTCTACAGTAAACTCGACAAGACGACTAGAGCGCGATCCGTAAAAAGAAACAACTGTTACCCCAGTAAACATTTTCAATGCGACAGTCGTCTCTACTATGCCAGCTTGAGACGACGAGCATGTACCATCCAGATTGACAGCGCACACCCCTCTCGTTATACCTGGCTACTTTGAAACTATTCCCGAAACGCGACAAGGTTTTGCATTCTAAAGTGGTGGTACTACCCCAGGACGGGGCGGTTTAGACTAATAACCATCATCAGTGTGCCTAGCACTCTTAAGGCATATATTATTTCATTAATAAACCCTACTATTTAGGTCTAGTAGACCTATTTAGTATTTAATGTACAAAGAAAATTGGCCCATTTGAACATCTCTCTCTTCAGTCGCCGATCTAATAAAAAAGAAATTAAATTAATTTTTAAAAATCAGTTAACCTCAATCATTTATCAACCTACATTCAAGTTATATAACAATGAGTTGTAGCTATCAGCTTTGATGTTTCCCGACGTTAAATGCCATCATGTAGTCATTAACAAGACATGATTGCTCCAGACCAGCGATGACGTCACAGCTAAAGTGACTAAATTGAGAAATTCGTCTCTATTAATTTAGTTGAGATATTTTATAATTTATTTTAAAACAAGTATAAACGACCTCGTTTAGGGATCAGCTTGAAAATAGTAGAGGAGTATGCACTGTCAACCTAGACAGTACATTTCAGCTCTTCAAATCGGCATAGTTGAGGCGACTGCTGCCTTCACACATTTCTTAGTGGTCTTTCAGGGTGACTCCACTAGAGACGAATCGAAACGCGCCTAATCGAATCTCGGGCATCAATTACTAAACTAAAATCTCCCTTGAAGAGTTTTGGCGAGTCCGGTGGACGCGAGGTTTTGACGTTAGCAGTGTGGTCAAATGTTGGGCTTTTATATTAGCACCAAAACCGTCGATGTTGGAAATGCTATCGGGCCATGGGCCAAAAGTGTGCAGATTAGTAAAAAAATGATCCCCTAAAAGTTTCAGCTCAATCGGAGGTGATTTAGCCGTCCCATATTTGGCCTGAAGTTTTGAAAAATGGCGTTTTTTGACCAAAATTTGAAAATGTTTAGCTTTTTCGGGACAACCGTAATAGGTAGGAAGGAAAATAAGGGCTCATTTTAAAGATGGTATTATTAGCTCCAAAACCACATTTTTTTTTTTTACGTGGGGGAAATCTTTTATAGATGCCTCGCCGTCTCGGGGAAGACGACGAGGTTATGTCGGACTCCCCGGTACTCCCCAATACTGGGTATACACGACTAAAACCCCCACGGTGTCCCCTCTCTACGTCATATGATGAGATCACGGGCACGCTTTCGCATTCATCCGCGACCCCACCGACGCTTGGCCGTTAGGCCCCACCTCATCGGGAAGAAACACCATTCCAGCCAAGTAAATGAGCGGCAGTCCAACACCGGGACTACCGCTCTTGGCTTGGGACGGAGGAGATAACGCTTGCTGGTCCGCTACCGCCTCCGCCCACGCGATGAAGGGTGGTTTCTCACTCAGGTCTTCTTTGAAAGCAGAGTGTGACCCGAGGAGAGACCCCCACCTTGCTGGTTTTCGTTTGCGCCGGGGTACCTCAGGGAGGTATCCCGGTACCCTCTATCCACCACCCGAGGACGCGCCCGATGGGAGACCAACAACTCCAACAGTGCCTCCCATACGACACTGTCACTCACGGTCAAAGGACCGCGAACCACGGGTTGAAAACCACCCTAATAAGTATATTTAAAAAAAACGTAATGTTGGCCTTTTAAATAAAAAGTGTTTTCAGCCCCAAGGACTTATAATTATGTAGGTATGGAAATGATATGTGATAATAAAAGAAATCTCATCAAAGTTGTAAGGTTAAACAGATATTGTGGAAGCTCTGGCATTAGAATTAAAATGCAAATTCTGATTTTGCGTAAAACTTCATGATTCGATCGTAGTAGTAGAGGGAAAGTTCTAATTACGTTATTTTATACAACAGGGAATTGATTTTATCGATGAAAATAGAAATAAGTTTATTTATTATTGCTTGTAAAATTCGTTAATTGGATTAAACAATTTTAGCCATTTTATATTGTATTTATTTTTCTTAATTTATGGCACACCAGAAGGCCGGTTAAAGTTACTTTAACAATTACTTTTACGGCGACGTAACCGTTAAACGCTTACAATTTACTCCACACGAGTTGCACCGTAACCAGCGAATCTTGGTTGGTTAAAGTTAAAGTAATTTACACGATGTTGCAACACGTGTGAAGTAAATGTAAACGTTTAACGGGCGTCGTCGCCGTAAAAGTAATAGTTAAAGTTACTTTAACCGGCCTTCTGGTGCAAACCACCCTTATTAAATGAGAAAAAATAAAAAATAACGGATTCGATTCACACCTCATCTCAGGCTTTGTGCGTTTTACTTTTTTCTGTTAAATTTTCATCATAAATTATTTTATCTTATTTTTTTTTATCTTTTTTTATCTTATATTATCTTGTCAATATTAACTTGATTTTCCGATGATTGTTTCATTGATATATACAACTAGATATGCAATGACGCTCCCAATGTGAGGCGAGAGAAAATATGGCCACAGCCACATTTAGGTTCTCTGTCAGTTGGTATTTGGCTTGCCGTAAGCCGAGATTGACATTGTCAAATCGTTTGAAACGGCCTACGCCTTTTTCATGTCAAATGTATGAAGTTTGCTCCTCTAGTATATATCTCAATGGATTGTTTATTACTCGAATCTTTTTAGGAAAATTAAATTCTATAATGTTAAACCTTAAGAACTGTCTGATAAGTTTAAATTTGAATCCAAATTTTCTATGAAGGCTAGAAGTTTGTAGTAAACGAAAGAAGCGAAGAAGTCTACCCTGTCAACCTGGATGGTGCACTCGATCTCCTCAAGTAGGTATAGAAGAGGTGACTACTGCCTCAGACTGAGACATTAAGTGGTTCATTATTTCATTTTTTTATTGTAGCTCGGCATGTGATAACACTCCACCTGATGCAAAGCTTGGGTTCGGTCCATGAACGGAAACAACCGGTACTGCTGATACTTTTCTACGTGCAGCAGTCGCCTCTGCTATGCCGGCTTGAGTAGACGAATGTGCACCAATTCTAATAAATAGTAAAGAAACTCTAATGTGATTGAAGAACAGAAGTCTGTAAAGTTCCTTGTATTAATATAATAAAATTTGATATTATATTTTTAATCGCACTTAATGCGATTTATGTGTTACGTTCGACAAGGATTGCACTTATGCTTCTTCAACGTTGGGGAAAAGAAGTTAAACAACGTTTATAATTTCAGATAAATAAATAATTACGTATAACATTTATTAGTTTCCAATCATAAACCATTACGACTCGGTTAATTATAGATTTTTCTTAAATATTTTGTTATTTATTATTCAAAAGGAGAATGCCCATGTTTGGGCCCACTTGATACCTAATAATTTGGTAACAAAATAATATTCTAAAATAATATCTTCTTTTTGTATTAATTCGTTTTAATTAAATCAACACATCATTTACCAATAAATCAATAGACAATGTTTAATAACATAAAAAACAGATATCATCAATAAGCATTAAAAATAATAACCTCAAATATTGCATCAGAAATCATCTAATTATGAAAAAAAACTAAAACTGTTGTGGAATAAGGAAGTAGATTTATTTTTGTACAAAATTGATTAAGAATTATCGACAAACTCAAGAAAAAAATTGTGGGCCCATTTTTCTTAGGCGAATAGGCATTCTCCTTTAATTATTATTTTTTATTTATTTCGTTAATTATTATTTACTTACCAAACACATTCTCTGAAATTGGTCTGGGTATGTTCTGCGACTCGCTTGGCATATTTAAGTCTATTTCACCTCTTGTTAATTTTTAATTTCAACTGACTTTAATTTTAATTTTGATTTTGGTTTACATATTGATTTAAATTTTTTGTTATTGTGCAACTTTTTTTTCTTTTAATTAATTTTATTATTATTATTATTTGAATCTTGTGCATGTTGTGACACCTAAAGGTGGATCTCAGACAAACTGGCCGATTGTTGTAAGGCATGATTTGATAAATCCCGCTGGTCGCCCTCAAAATATAAATACTTAAAATCTTTTGTTTAAGTTTGAGTTCAAAGAAGACGCTTGAGTTCAGTCATCTACAATAACGCTACTAAGTACTTAAATATTTATTTTAATACCTATAGAAAAAATAGTAATTTATATAATCATACGAATATAAACTTTACTTATATATTTTGCTTTTCTTGCAATTTTTTTTATTGTAGCTCGGCATATGACAACACTCCGCCTGATGTAAAGCTAGAATGCGGTCCATGAACGGACTAGTACAGCTGCTGCTAGTACAGAGAAATCTCTACGGGCAGCAGTCGCCTCCGCTATGCCGGCTTAAGGAGACGAGTATGCACCATCTAGATTGACAGTGCACACTCCTCTCGCTATTTTTATGCAATGCAAAAAATGAAATGCAATTTTATAATGCTTAATTTTTTATCACTTTACTAACCGTTCCCCACGTTCCGTTCTATACGAGTATAATAGATCCTGTTCTTCTTATATAATATTAAGGCAAAAAAGGCCCTAAACCTTCTTTGAAAAACGCAAAAATATTATCTCAAATCAGATTGGTAGTACCGGAATGCATACAGGACAAACAAACGAAGAAACATAAATTTTTGTTTTAAAAGATTTCTTTCAAATCCACTCTTTATTCTTTGTTCTTTGTTATTCTAAATATAATAGTAAAACTGAAGAATGTAGACGATAGCACCCTACAGTATAATTTATGTAAATGTTTGACGCTCCACTTCTTAACTGAAAGATAACGAGTTGCACACAGTCAACTCCATTGCAGTGCCAATTTAAATATTGCAGTGCCATCGAAAACTGTGAAATCCTTCAGTGGAAATTTTCCAATCGATTTAACTTAAAAACTTTCATATTTTGATAAAAATATATACACAAATATCATTATTTTCTACATTTTAAGTTTGATATTTCTCTATTCGCTTATTTGAATTCATCACTTAGCACTATTATAAAATAAAAGAACAACACACACAAGCTTGGACCAAAAAAACAGCCGTGTATATTAATAAAACTTACCTCTCTGAATGCAAAAGAATAAAGACTATTTTGCACAATAAAATTGAACTTCTAAAAGTTGGAACCGCTACAAAAATTTTATACAAAAAATATTTTTTATTTCTCCTCTATTCAGATAGGTCTAAAAATGTTTGGTCCAAGATGAACATTGTTCTTTTATGCATACATTCTGTATATCGCTCATCGCAAGAACAAATTGTTACAATATGTTGTTTCGGAATATAGTTTTGCTGTTTTGCTGAATATTGTTTCATTTTAATTTATATTCTCTCTTCTTGCAACATAAAGAAAGAATCACATGTACCACGCGGTGTCGACGGTAATGGCCATGAGGTAACTGCACCACTTGTGACCCCCCGATCCTGTCCTCGTTCACCACGCACAGATCCCGCACAATGCAACTTGACGCGAGGAATTACTTTCACGTGCTTACCCACGTTTCAGTTCATTTTGTTTTGCTCGATATAGATAAGAAAAATTCCTGTTCCTAAATGCAACGGCTACCCTTACATTGAATGTTTTGTTGTATAAATAAAAATGAGTCTACTCTTTCGCAAAGCTTCTTACATCTTCAGAGAATTGCAATTCTTTTGTTTTTATTTAAGAGAGTATGTAGCGAGTGGAGAGCATAGTGTTATGATATTTGAGATACCTGAGGGCGTTCAAAACCAACTGTCTTTAACAGACTATCCTTGAACTTTTGTCGATCGATTTGAGTGACGTAGATAACTGTTTGTAGCATTCCGTAGAATATGTAGTAATAAATGATCACATTGATACTTGTTGCTTATTTAGGTCTTTAATAATGGACGCTAATGTATGTTAGTTGCTTTGCTTCTTACGTTGTCCACAGTTAGAATATCTATTGTAGGCTAAATTGTATTTAAATATTAATAAATGTGACTTGATTAGGAGGAATGGTGCTGCGCGTGAGGCTGCCCGCGCTGTGGGAGACTCCGACGCGCACAACTTTCAAGAGTACACGTACAAAAAAATTACACCATGCGATGTTTGTTCGCAAGTGCTCAGAGGTAAGGTATCGCGTTTATTCTTTTAATCTATGTTCCATATCTCGAATTTACACGCACGATACTAATGGTTTGTGTCAAAGGTATAATATAATAAATTTAGTTCATTTTTTTATTTCTACTGACTGAAAATTCCAGCGAAAAAAATCCATACGGATGTAGGATTTTGTACCAGGCACTGGTTGTAGCCATGGCGTGACTTTCGTTATATAGTTCGACGAACTCGTTAATTTCTTTGTCCTTTATTGAGACTTTTATGTTGTTAAGACTGCTACAATCAGTGACAAACTTTTTAAAGTTTCTGCTTACCTTTTGTATATACTATACTTTTGTATAAACTGATCCCTAAAAGGCCATTTCACGGGTTGAACACGGGTTGAAAGGATTGGTACAGAATGGTAAACTAGTAACCGTCGTCAGTCTAATAACCACTCCTTTAACTCATTGTACATTAATTTTGTTGACATAGGACACACGAGGCAAGGTCTTAGATGCCGGTTATGCAAGATGAACGTGCATACCGACTGCATGTCACAAGTTGGTAAATGCCAGACGAAGTCGCGTCTCTTGAGACGACAGAAAAGCACTTCCGAGATTGAATCGCGTGTCCACGAGACGGCTTTCGACGAAGAAAGTAAGTCCGAACTTATTCTAATAGGTATTACTTTGTATAAAACGTGTTACAATAATATGTTTCATGAACAAAGTGAATAAAAAACTTAGCACATTAAAAGCAATTTGAGAATCACTCAGCTAATGGATAAGTCTTTTGACATGAATGAATTATTTTGTAGTTTTTAATCTTTGTCATAAAGCTGACCGACCTCGGTAAGTCGACTAATCAAGTAAATTAATAAAAAAATATATTAACTGTAAATATAATATACTTTTCTGTTTTAGATGCAATAATAATATAGGTATATAAACAAATGCTTCACCTGTAATAATTAAGTACCGAGTAGGCAAACAAAATACACTAATACTTCCACATGACGCAACTACACCATGTTCACGTACCAATTATGCAGCCGAAGCTTCCGTTCGATTGTTTATTTAAATAATGAGCTAACATAGCTATTCTGTAGGAACGGAGGATGGCTGGCTTCCAGGACAGAGGCTCACCAAGATCTCCTTCAAATCTTCTGTCGAATTTGATGATGATTTCGATAACTACTATGACGAGGGTACAGTATTTGAGTGACCCCGTGCCCTCCCAAGTGAATTTGTTAATCGACATGATTCATAAAAGATTGACGTAAATATTAACAAACCGCCCCGTTCCCGACTCATTTCATGAAAATAAAAACATTCAGCGATCGGTGACCGACCGACTTTTAGCTTCCCCGTGTCATTAACCCCATTTCGCTCGATGATTAGAGGAGGAAGTGGATCAGACCTACCAAGTTCTGAAGCGAGCCAACGAAATAGCGAAGCCGGGCGGCGGGTCGGAGCAACGCGGCGGTCCGGTGGTCCGCGTATCTGCGCCGGACGACGTGCCGCCCGCGCGTTCGCCCGCACGACCCGCGACGGGGTTGGCCGTGGTGCCTCAGCCCGCTGCCTCCAGCTCAGGTCTGCGCCGCACCCGCTCGCTTGGCGCCGCTCGCGTAGGCCTGCGACCGCCGTCTCGCGACTCGCGCGACGGTCGTACGGCACGCTTCTTTCAGATATTCACTCGTTTCGAGTAGTTTGACATTATATTTTGCACGCAATCTGTATCGGTTAGTCGCCGCGGGCGCAGGGCGGGGGCGGGGTGCGGTCGGACTGAGCCATGCTTGTCGTAGGCGGCGCCGGGCGTGCGCCGGACGGCGGCGTGCGACGGCGACTGTTCGCCGGCGTCAAGAGTTTGTCTATGTGGGGCTCGAGGTCGCGCCACGGTTCGCCACAGCACCGGTCCATTTCTCTACCGGAAAGTACGCGCCCACGGCTACACTAGATCAGCGCTCTCTGTGACACGTCTGCAACATGCGCTTTGTTTGTCCCGTCCTTATTATTATTTTATGTTCAGTTCATTGTGTTTTTGTTTTGTTTTGATCCGCGTTTTGGAATGTTAGATTAGACTAGGTTTAGGTAACCGTACTAGGACACACAGTTAGCGGCTTATTCGGCTCTCCGTCACGTATTCGAAGATGGTACTGATCAGAAGTAGCCGCGTTCATTCACCGTTGTCATTTTACTTTGTGTTAACAATAGTTTCCTTATTTATAAATGATTTTTGTGAATTATATTTTATTTTTATTTTATTTATGTTTTTGTTTTCGCTCATTATGCTTACAGAATCGGAGCAAACGACCACGCGACCTTTCGGGCAGCCATTATGCTTTATAAATGAAAATGGGGATTCCCCGCAGTCCATTCTCAAGCCGACAGGCAGCGTTCGCAAGAAATAACACTCAAAATTTTATTAATTAAATTTTCTATAGACTTCGATTCGTTTGGGAGCAATTTCGTGACCGACATCTCTTTATTATAATAAATTAAGTATATTCACAATCGTCACGCGTACTGTGATATGTAATGTTGTTACTGTTACAATAAAATATATAAATAAAGTGGGTATTTTACTAGATCATTCGGGTAGATAAGACTTCCAACACAGCGATGTAAGTGATGCATGGCTTGCCGAGTATTGGTGATTGCATGAACAAATTGCCTCCGCGACACTAATACACGCCTAATTAACAAGCGCTTATATTATTTGAAGCATTGATACCTAAAACGATACTCACAAACGGTGTTATTTTACATAAATACTAACAAAAACTATTAAACTAAAAAATTACTGCTTACTTGCTTAGGTATATATAACATTTAGGCCGGGATTTACATCTGTTTGATTAAAATATATTGATAGTTTGTTTTGGTGTAATTGTCCACGCAGGTTCAATGAAGAATTCGAAGAGTGCCCAAATGTTGAGGCAGGCAGACCGCAACAGTCCCTTACCTGGTACCATTAACCGTTTTAAGCAATACCCTGTAGAATTTCAGATATTGTCTGCGAGTCCGTTACGTTGCATCGAAAAGGCATTATCTACATCATCATTTTGAGCACATGATGCATTATCGACTCCATGTCTTATATAGCTCTCATGTCTGACGCCTTTAGTCTAGTTTAGTCTTGTGTAGTGACGTGTAAAGGCACGTTTTCTTCTAGTGTACTGATTCTTGCGGGTTACGGATGACGATACGGATTGCATTTTATTATTGTACTTTCTATTTTTATTTCTTTCTCTTGTAGTTAGTTTTTTGTTTCTCGCAATTGCTTCACGCACTAAGCTAACTTTTTATAGTATGGTGTTGTTTTTTTTTTGTCTAGTGTTGTTATATTTTTATCAAATTTAATTTAAGACCATAACATTACACTACTGCCAATTTTTTATTATCATTCCTATATCTAAGAGCGACCGAGGCCAGATTCAAAAATCACGGCCGGTACCAATGTAACTTTGTTATATGTACTTTGGTCTCTCAGTGCCAACATACAATCACTAGATTAGTATAGGCACTACAGAAAAACACAGGAATTAAATTTCAATGTACTCATGTCCTTAAATCTTTAGACTCGACACCATTCACATTTCACTCCACATGACTCAAATGTGTTTAAAGGTTTAGCGCTAAGGATGTAAGGGCAGACGGTAGGCTTATACTGGATCACTGTTATAGCTCCACACTCGCCGAGACGTCAAAAGTTGAATCTTAGAATGAAGAGCCTTTCCCTGGACTCCCCGGAATGCGGCGAATTGCGGCGGCGACCCGGACGAGACTCGCAGACGCCCGGGCAGGGCAGTCGAGTGCTCTGTACGATTTATATTTTAAACATGTATTTTATACTGAGGCTAAATAACTATATCTCTATTTATTGACGTTTTTCTTACTTCGAAAAATAAAAACTTTTGTAAAGTTTTTATTTAACTTCTTACAATGTAACTTTGTGACAGAAAATCGTATCACTGAGCTTCTTAAGGGCTTTACACGACAAAATTTAGTTCTTTGTCATCTGTTTGTTTTTCGAAGTATGTGGGAGACGATATTGAAAGTAGAACCTGAACCTTTACAGTATTATTACAATTTTACTTTGTTCGTACTACTTATAAGTTTTTTTAAAAGATATATCATAAGGTCTCTTAACAGACTATCGAAATCGGTGAGGCCGCAAAATAGATTTAGTTCTACGTGAGTTTGATATTATGTTCATTATTTTTGTATAATTATTTGCAAGAAAAGTATCAAAATATATTATTGCCCTACACAGTTTATTATTTGATTTTTCTTACTGATTTTATTGATAGTAGGTTCTATTTTCTTATTAATTAGATTAAGTTATTTGGCCTTTTGTAAAGATGTGTTCGTACGCAATGTTGTTGTCTCAGTGAGGCGATCACCACCTGAAGTCCTTCCTAGCTTAGCTTGTTTGTTTAATAGCTCCTTGTGTATAGTAAATATTTTGTATTCGCATTCGACGACGTCTTCCAATATTCTTGATGTTCTTTCTCTGTGTTCTAAGCTTTTTTAAATGATTCCTTAATTTTGTACACCCTGTGTTTTATTTAGCTATAGAGACAACAAAATGGTAATTATATTTTTCATGTCGTTTATTCATAATTTCATTCACTATCATTTTTCATAGTTTGAGTGAGAAATTAGGCCAGGCCCGGATCTGTAAGGCGAGCCGAGATGCGTGCTAGAAGGCTAAAGTCAAAAATCAATGAAACTGGATGGGATAGGATTTGACTATTCGCTGTCACATAAGTGATAAAGAAACGTCTAATCCCATACATTTAGTTTAGTGACAAGTTTAATTGACTTGAACCCTCTTTGGCTCTCGACTTTCACCCCAGAAGCGCTAATTTAAGGGAGTGCCAATTTCATATTGCTTGTTTCGCTTATCCGGGAGGTAGACCTTCGTGTCTAATCTGTCCACGTAATTTTTGTACATAGATCCGGGCTGAATCAAGCACAAAATGTCATCGTACCAATGACAGACGCTTGGGTAATGTGTTGCACATAATAATATGTTTAAATGCAAAATAAGTTTTTATTTTTAGGTACCTGTAATGATTATTGCATGAGGCATGGTTTCTATAAAGTTAATAGCTGTGGTAATACTCAAACATGTATGTAGTAGAAATTATTATTACAAATGTCTTTAGGAACTGACGCTAATTCTATCATTTTATGCACTCTAACAAACTGTTTTATTTGTATTTTTTTGTATAATAGCCTGATGTGTGACTACATTCCGCCTGGTTAAGCTAAAGTACGATCCATGAGTGGATCCACAGATACCACAGATAAATGGCTGCTGACAGTAGTCGCTTCCACTATGATGTCTTGAATTACTTCCAAGCTAATTTATTATCGGCCGTGGTTTAGCGGTAGAGGACGGGCCTCATGATCGATTAGACACGTGTTCAAACTTCGCTAAATTCTGACCAGTAATAATGTTAAATGTTGCTCATTTTTTGTGTTCTTATTCAGTGCCTGTGATACAAAAACCAGCATAAAAAATCACGTCACTCGAAAGTGGTGGTGCTGCTCCAGGACGGCAGACTGAGCTAATAGTCATAACTGATTATCACTCTGTAAAACAGCATGGCATGAACTGTAAATAAAACCTACGCACAATTAAAAATAAACTAAGAAAATTAAAAAATATAAATACGTGTTAACAGGGTAACTGGAGCATTATTTTTGATTTTAGCACCCTCGTCACCTGTCCAAAGCCGTCGTTTATTAAGTGCACGCGGCGGCCGTATGAGCAGCGTTGATCTACCAGATGAACCAGACAAGAGCCTTTCTTCAAACAGCGCTAGTCCTTGCCCATCACCAGTGAAACAATATAATGTGAGTATATATATTAGGCTAGAGTCCGGTCCATGAACGGAAACAACTGCTACTACACATAAATTTCTTCAGGCTCAGTCGCCTCTGCTTTGCCGACTTGAGGAGACGAATGTGCACGAGATTGACAGTGCACACTCCTCTCGTTGTACCTGGCTACTTCCAAATTTCGAATGTAACACCCGTGAAGTGACCTTGTCGCGTTTCGCGATTAGTTTGAAAGTAGCCAGGTATAATGAGAGGAGTGTGCACTGTCAATCTAGATGGTACATGCGCGTCTCCTCAAGCCGGCGTAGTAGAGGCGACTGCTGCCCGCACAGGTTTCTCTGTAGCAGTTGTTTCCATTCATGGACCGCATTCTAGCTTTACATCAGGCGGAGTGTTGTCACATGCCAAGCTACAATAAAAAAAATGTTAAAAATTATTATGAAATCTTTTTCCAGAAACATCAGCGTCTCTTGCCAACAAATTTGTACGTGGTTTTGTATAACTTTAAATCACGGCATGCTGACGAACTGGACCTAAAAGCAGGTTACAAGGTGACCGTCATTGACACCTCGGACCCAGATTGGTGGAAGGGGAAATGCCTTGGCAAAATTGGTTATTTTCCCTCTAAATATTGTACTAAACTTCAAGCTGGAGAACGTCCATTGCAAGTGACACATAACTTACAGGTAGTTAATTGTTTATTATTATTATTATTTATACTACACACAGCCTAATGTGAAGCTTGAATGTAGTCTATGAGTAGAAGCAACTGATACCACAGAGTAGTGTCTGCATGCATACTCGGTTACTTCCAAGCAGATCCTGCAACGTGACTAGGTCACTTCACAAGTATTACACTTTGAAAGTGTAAGTGGGTTAATAAACATCATCAGTCTGCCTACCACTCTTAACTTTTTTTTTAAAGCAAGTGCTTGACCACACCCTTTTTTTACGTGGGGAAATCCTTTTTGCGGATACCCTGGCCCTTGGGGTATACCAGGGTTATGTCGGGGTTTTTTTTTGTAACTCGGCATGCTACTGTCCATGAATGGAATCAACTGCTACTACAGAGAAACCTGTGCGGGTAGCATTCGCCTGCACTATGCCGGCTTGAGGAGACGAGCATGTACCATCTAGATTGACAGTGCACACTCCTCTCGTTATACCTGGCTACTTTCAAACTATTCCCGGAACGCGACAAAGTCACTTCACGGGTGTTACATTCGAAAGCAGTGGTACTACCCCAGGCCGACAGACTGAACAAATAACCATCATCAGTCTGCCTACCACTCTCTCTATACTCTTTAATAGTGCCTATAGGCACTGAGCGAGCAAAGTACATATAACAAAGTACATATAACAAAGTTACATTGGTACCGGTCTTTTAGCGAGGGTCGAACACGGGTCTCATCGATCGTGAGCTCACGCGTCTTACCGATAGACCACGGCCGCTCTTTTATCTCTCTTTTATCTAGCCTAGCGCTGGCATACCGACTAAAACCACACGATGTTTCACTCGACGTATAGTGGACGGAGTCTGAGCACGTGTTAGCATTCATCCAGTCTCTGCCCTGCTTGATGCTTAGCAGTGATGCCTCACCGTCAATTTACACTTTCCAGGTGTCCGATGGAGATAATGGTTTGATGCTGCTTAGAGACCAGATTGTAATACAAGTTGGTGATGAATTAGACGGTATGGTTATGATCAGATCAGGTGATAATCGCCAGGGAGTTTGTCCAATAAAGTTTCTACAAGAAGTTTGACGTAACCTGCAACCGAAACCTCTTGAGATATCGGTAAGGAAATATAAACGGGCATCTGAGATTATAAGCCTTAAACTATTTTCCTAAACTTGTGTTTCTTCAAGTATTATTGTGTAATAATGTTGAATTATTAACCATTAAGTGTTTGTGAACATATCGCGTGATTTTGTTAAATGAGATGTTTCAACACCTTGTCCTAGTGTTTCCATTCTCCCTTAAAAAAGCGTTAACTTTAAAACACTATTTTAAAATTAAAGGTAATTCCCATTCGCCTAAGAAAAATGGGCCCACAATTTTTTTCTCTAGTATCATGGTGATTTTTTAGTTAATTTTGTAGAAAATTTAATCTACTTCCTTATTATCAATAAGTTTTAATTTTTTCACCCGGGTTATTGAGTAATTAGATGTTTTCTGATGTAATATTTGAGGTTATTATTATATTAAATGCTTTAATAATTGATGATATCTGTTTTTATGTAACTAAACGTTGTCTATTGATTGCTAAATGATGTGTTGATATAATTAGAATTAATAAATAAAAAAATAAGATATTATTTTAGAATATTGTTTTGTTACCCAAACTATTAGGTATCAAGTGGGCCCAAAAATGGGTATTCTCCTTTTTGACTTAACTTGTATTCTGTGTTAAATGAATGACTGACAACACTCCACCTGACGTTAAACTAGAGTGCGGCCCATGAACGGAAACAACTGCTACTTTTTAAAAAAAATTGAGGCACCCAAGCAGGATGCAAGTAAAATTAATTAAATTGTATAATTTCCAGAAATATGGCCCAATAACCGGTGCAATAGCATCTTGCATCACGCATCATGTTACCAGCGAACCTTCGACACCGAGTGAACAAACCCAATGGTCGGATAATTCGTCATTATCCACAACAGTTGATGGCGTGTGGTGGTGGAGACGTCCACTTGGTGTGATGAGAAGGAAATGCACGCGTTGTGAAACTTTATCTTCAGCGAGGCCTTTGCGAATGCCTAGTTCTGGCGATGATACTGCATATTGTAAACATGATTGGTTGAAATCGCCACTTCTTTCCAAAAACCGGCCTTTATTATTTTGTTAGTGATTTTTCAAAATTGATCAGTGAGGGCATTGATATATACGAGTACAACTAGATGTGCAATAACGCTCCCAATCGCGAGAGAAAAGATGGCCACAGCCACGTTTAGGTTCTCTGTCAGTTAGTATTTGACTTGACGGCAACATTGTCAAATCGTTTGAAGCGGCCTACGCTTTTCTATGTCAGATGTATGAAGTTTGCACCTCTAGTATATATCTCTATGAGTGAGATTTCTCCTCACTGACCCATTTAGAAAAATCAGCCTGCATCCGTCTTGTTATTATACAAACAAGGAAACTTTTACAATATACCGATAGTATAAAAGTAAAGAAGTTTGCTCGTTAGTTATGTTATATGCGTAAGATATATTTGATGCGTTGTATTTTAATTATTGTACTTGAAAGCACAGCTATTTAGTACTTTCGCTTAAAATATGTATTTAAAAATACGAAATGCAGGGTCAAATAATTATGTGTCATTTTTTGCCATTATAAAACATATCATTTTAAGCAATTTGCTATATAATTTCGTTTTAATTATTATCTATATAATAAAAATCAATTGCTGTTCGTTAGTCTCGCTAAAACTCGAGAACGGCTGGACTGATTTGGCTAATTTTGGTTTTGAATAATTTGTGGAAGTCCAGGGAAGGTTTAAAAGGTGAGTAAATATGAAAAAAATGATTGGAATATAGTAAAAACAACAATTTTGCTTTCCCTTAGAAACTATTCCTTTGGTTTTGTGTCAAACATTTGATGTTCGTCCCGTCGTTTAGAAATCAATAAAATTTAAAAGTCGTTCAGAAATGCTTTTTTATTTATTGATTCTGAGGCGGTACGAAGTTTGCCAGGTCAGCTAGTTTATTAATATTAATAAAAAAATAATAATTTGCTTTTTCTCCAAATGTGTGATAATAAGTCCGACCACACACGCTACGATTTATTATCACAGTTTAAATCGTAACGTGTGTTGTAGATATAAATAAAGTATATTGACGAAAACGAAATTGAAATAAGAAAATTTTATTTCGATGAATTAGTTTAATTAAATTAAAATAATTAGTTAGGTATACATTTATTTTAGTATTATAGTTTTTAGATAGGTATTATTTCGAATGCACGTAATGGATTTAAATTGTCTTTTAGATGTAATTTAATTAACGTGTTAGTTAAACAGCTAGTACCTTACCCAAAATCCCGTAAAGATGTATCTAGGTCTTAAAAAGAACCCTATAGCACTAAATCCTAAAGTTTTTTTTTTGTAGATATTAAAAAAAAATAGTTATTACGGAGTACTTATTGTTTTAGTGAAAAAAAATATATAATAATAATACGTTTTTTAAAGTAGGTACGACTTATATTATGTGTTGCCATTATCGTTAAATGAAACATGTGCAAATTTATTTAATTTTTATTTTTTGTTCTATTCTCCTATTCTGGAAAGGCAAAGGGTTCAAAGCCCACACAGTCACGTCTTCAGTATTATAATTGCCTCTTTTTCTATATTGAATTGTAGGTATTTCATAATTCAATGTTTTCTTGGAGTGTTTAGCAGCAATTTATTTTACAAATTAAAATCAACATCAAGAAAATCAGACATAGGTTGAACCTGTCAATTTAGTCTATTTAAATAAAAAATTAAAATTTTAAATGTTATTAATTAAATAATTGTTTGCCAAAATCCAATGAAAGTGAAACGAAAGCATTCCACATACATCTTTTTTTAGGCTTTATTAACAATATCAGATTTAAAAAAACGAGCGCACATTTTCTCTCATTTATTTTACACTCTGGCTAACTATTTTGTGATACTTTATTTTGAGATTACAGTTTCCAATACGGCTTTAATAATCCCAGAAATATATCAAGTTCCTATTTATTTTCTGTTTTATTTTTTATATGATTTAATAATGCTTTGATACTAATGATACAGCATAAAGAAATAAGCACAAAGATATACGAGTATATTTTTTTATAATAGCTCGGCATGTCATCGCATTTTGCCTGACGTTAACCTAACACGCGGTCCATGCGATTGACGCCACAGAAAAATATCTTTAGAATGTGCTTAGTGTGTTACAATTGACAGATCAAACTTCTCTTGTTATACCTTTTTTTTACGTGGGGAAATCCGTTACGGACAGGGGAAAGAGCCAGGGGTGTGTTCCACCCCACGGTGTTCCACCCGGTCGTCATATGGCAGAGTCGCGGGCACTTTCGCATTCATCCGCGACTCCGCCGAGTCTTGTTATACCCTGCTAATTTTAACTTAATCGTGAAACACGACTAAATCACATTTGAAAGTGGTGGCACCAGCCTCATATGTTGCCAACCCTACTATAATACTCTTCAGCCCTTGGTGCTCATTGCTGGGTGCAGGCCGCCTCCTCCTCCTCCTCCACGCCATTCTGTCCGGTTTCCGGCTTTTCGCATCTAATGCTTTCCGGCGACCTTATTAATGTCGTTCTTTTACCTGGCTGGTTGTCTGCTTACTTTCAGCTTTCCGGTCCTGGGTCTCCATTCTAGAACTTTACGCGACCACTGTCTATCTTCCCTGCTGCAGACGTATCCGGTTCACTTCCTGCAGTTAAAAGTGCACTCACTTAACTCGAAATGTGCGTGAGTTTTGTACGTCTTCGGATTTTCGTGTTAGGCACGTTGTCTAGGTCTATAATACTAATACAAAAATACCATATTTTTTAAGCGTATTAAAAACTTTTTATAGCTAATTCCGAAAATTATGTACTATAATCCGCTAAACAATGTTAGCAACCCTAGCTGCCGTGGGTCAGCAATCTGGACTTTCTAAATTCGCTGGATTATAAAACACTTCTATCTCCTTTTATACAAGAGGTATCCACTCACAATCCTATAATAAATTATACAAATTATATTTTCTTGTTAAAAAAACCGTCCCTTTTATAAATTTTATATGTATTTAAAAAAAACTACTGTAATTGATCCTATTCTATATCTTGCTGCTAAATAAAAATATATATTCAGTCATATTATATGGATATAGACAAGAGCGTCGCCAGCAGATGGCCTTTGGGGACAAGTTGATAAGGAGGATGAGAAAAGTATGAATTGTAGGTAAAGCACATGAAGCTTTTCACTTGTAGTACGAGCCTTACATCTACGGCGATTGTAATAACAACGTTACAGAGTCTAACGTGTAAAGTTACACGAGCTCTTGACTGTAAATAATAAATAAATTTACGTTTAACAACTTTTTGCAGCTGCCCCTCCTTGCCCCCTCTTGGCGACGCCCTTAGATATAGATTCAGATACTCTCACATACGAGCATAAATAGCCGGCAGTGGTAACTGCAATCGTCAACGCGACGATCGATCGTGACGCCCGCGCCGACGCGACAGCTGCCATCAACAATCTGTGCCGCGCCGGCTTAAATATCAATGAATATGGCCCCCAATAAAAAGTTTAATAAAAAAATAGAGTATAACATTGGAGTAAGTTTAGGTAGATAGTTTGTAAGAAGTACTGAAGTGTTTTAGGTGTCTAAAGCATCGCCGCATGACGTATGAGAGAAGCGCCGACTAACAAGTGTATTTACTCGTATTATTTTTAATTTTGTTTTATATGGCATTATAACAATTTGCCAGTGTCAAAGTAAATATTTTTAAAAATTATTAACTTGATGCAAAAAAATATTTACTTTGACACTGGCAAATTGTTATAATGCCATAAAATGCAAAAAAAAAACACTTGTTAGTCGGCGCGTGTCGCATTCTCCATGCAAGAATGCTTTAAACCAAAGATGATGAAAGATGATGGACCATTTTACTATGGATAATATAATAAAAATAGGCACATATTTATTTATATTATGGGCCGGTAACTTAATTCTGAAAAATTCGTTGATAAACTATGCTTCTATTATACATAGGGACAACACCGTAGTAACTCTAGACACTTGAGGAAACGACCATAAACATCCTCGAAAGCGAGTTAAATTATTTTTTAGAATCAAAAATTGTTAACTAAGGTTTAATAATTGAGGAAGAATTGAATTACCGGCCCTAGGATTAGGAAAAATTTATCGTGAAATAAAATATTGATAAAGTGCTCAATGCTCATAGTTTAATATATTTTTTTGCATCTAAGCGGTTCGTCATAAGCGCGTACGATTAATAGCAGATTACGAATCTGTGGCGATGTAATTAATTTACATATTGTTTTTTATAGTAGTGCATGTTGACTGTGCACAATTGTCTCTTTTTCTACAGGCAGCAGTCGCTTCCGCTATGCCGGCTTGAGGAGACAAATGTGCACCATTCGGGTTGAAAGTGCACACGGTTCATTCAAACTCCTTTAGGTTTTGAGTGTGAAAATCTGGATTAATTCATTTTAGACCTTAGCTAATTATTAAATGAAGTAAAACTAAAGAATCTATGTTTTAAAAATTAATTAATAGATTTTTTAATAAAAATATCCCACGTTATTAGTTAGTGATTTATATTGAAATTTAAAAAATATTATTATTATTGATGCTGTGGCTGCAAATATTGCAAATACTTAAAATAAAGTATTGCTTATTGAAATAGACCACACGCCTATTACGATTTTCTTGGGCGTGAATTTATGCAAATAACGTGTGTGTCAAATTAACTGAAATTTTAGTGTAATTAATTAATTTACGACATCACAAACAGCGAAACTTAAGATACAGAGGACTAGGCAGATTTTACAAATGTGAAAATGTAAAACACATAATGTAGAAATCATGTTAAAAAAAAAGTATTAGGTATTAACCCAAAAACACAAATTAGCTAACATAAATATTCTAGAAAAAAAAAGCATAATATTTTTAGTTCCCTATTTAGAAAAGAATTAAATAATTTATTAATTTATTGCTTAGCTAGTTTGTAATCGTTACTTTACTGTTATTATTTAAAAGTTTATAACAGAAGGTGTGTTAGTTCAATAAAATTATGTCGTCCTATTTTTGTGTATTATTTCCATAAATTCTAATTAATCGCCCTCTCTGGTATAGATTTGAACTAACCTCAATGCAGCTGAAATGTTGAGACGTCTTAGTTCTAAATAATTTCAATAGATGGCGCTATCATATAAAAATTCGTTCTATATTTGAAATTATTTATGACTCCTTGTAGACCGCCATTAATTATTACTTTTATATAAAGAAATCTCTATTTTGCTTAAAAATAATGTACATAAAAGGCCACGTTCAATGTTGAATCAGTATATTCTTATTTATGAATAAAGTTTTATGATAGCTGGGTTTTCATAGCTTATCTTCACAGACGATGCACTAATAAAAATTCTTTTGATTTGTGTACATTATTATAGATAAACAAACTGATAATAACATTATTCTACGTTTAATAACAGTCTAAATAAAAGTAAGTTTGTATTAAATTGTGCGAGCCCACTTGCTTCAGTCTGTGTCGATAACCCTCGTGTAGCATGGGCCACACGCTTGCGCAGATGACGATTGCCGGAGGCGGCATTCCATCGCATACAATACCCCCCACCACATGTTTTCACACAATCTTTTTACAGCAACATTTATGCCTCTAATTGAAATATAATGTTAGTTATATTATTTCCACTCAGATATAAAGTAGATTTTAGTACTTTGTAATAACAATGTGGTTACAAATCCATTCCCCTATCCGACTACGACGGACCGCGCGCCTCTAGCTAGCAAGAGATTCGCATTCCATCAGATAGATGGCAGCACTGAAAATATTTGACATTCCATACATTCCGATTGCCGTGGGCTCGGCTCAAATGTCAAACGCGATTATTTCGTCAACAGAGTTGCAGTGTGTTAGTTGCTTCCACAAAATAAAAACAATTTCGTTATTATTGTCATAGTACTTTGGACATGTGTATAGAGTAAATCTAAATACGTCGCATTCGAATTCGTAAAGTTGTTTTGAACGTTGGAAAAATTGTGGAATGCGGGCGACCGTGTTCGCGTATTGCGATTTCTTATAATTATTGATTTTTGACATTCGCCGGGTTTTGTTTTGTTACCGTACTCGTGTTATATTATTATTTCTATTTAATTCCAGTGACTTATTGTGATTGACTACTTCAATTTTAAGAAATTTAACATTAAGGTGAGTTATAAGCCAAATATTTATGTCTATGTAGAAGAGCGGTGAATTCAAAAGAGATCGGTATGTAAACAATCGAATTCTTTTCGTAATAAAAACTCATTTGGGTAATTCGAGCATTAGATTCAACTGGATTATTTAATTTTAATGCGTATCAAATCTAAACGTAGGTACCTACGTATTTTCGGCTTTAAAAAAAACTGATACGTGTTATTGAACTAACCGTATCTTACTCAAGCTTTTAAATATTGATTTAGTAACATGTTTCCTGTGGTATATTGGAAACACATGTCAGCTACTCTAAAAGTAAATATTACGCGTAATAATAGTTAGATGTAGATACAATAGTAATGTACCTACCTACCTACCTATCTCCGTACTTACTACCGGTTTGTGAAGGCGAGCGCAAAAAAATCGCTTCTACAACCCACTTACAGAATAAATTCCGCAAGCATAATAGCAAAGAATGCCTATATCACGGCATCGTTCGATTTTATAACCACGAGTTTTTTTTATCAACCAATTTACTTCCTATGAAAATTCAAACCTAGGAAATCGAGTAGGCTGCGGTTGGCTGTGTTTTCACGAGCGTTTAGCTGTGTATCTTTTGACAAAAATATTTTAGCGTCATGGGGGCCTTATTGAAATATTACACGTGATTTAACATCGTTCTCTTATAGCTATAGTTAGGAAGAAAGACAAAAAAATACTTCCGATGTATCAATCGATACAATCAACCCCATCTTACAAATTACAAAGGATTTTGTCCTGTATTGTTGTCTTAATAAAGGTGATAATTCTATGTGGTATTTAGGAGCGAGTGATGAGATATACAAACAATGTGGCAATGGTAACGCTAGCCGGCCGATAACAAGCGATAACACACGCCCGATTAGCAAAACTGACCCCAATATGTTACATTTTCAAAACTTATATTATTGGACTTTGTAAACGACATAATCAATATTGTGTTAATTATACTAATTTGAACCTTAATAAAGTGCTGTAAAGTCTAATTTTAATTTTAACTCTTTATCTTTAATTCATTGTTTTATACTACAATGGACGTTAAACTTGTTTAAAATTGATACAACAAGAATGTCGCAAATTATATTTAAAGAAAATTTAAAGTTTTTTTAAACATTCCCTGCCTCTTATACGCAAGCTGCAGCGTTCCCGCACATCTGCTCCCTAAATTTCTTTTATCCTCTATCCACCCTTCACGAGCCACGTGCGCACGCAACAAGGGGTGGCATTTAGTTAAAGAATACATGAGCTACCTACCCTAAGCGATAAAACGCCAATCTAATTTACACCTTACGCCTTGCTATTTAAGTTCATAATGGAATGCAGGAGAATGTATTCCCAAAAATAGTGTGTTATTTTAAAAGGTATGTCAAGGCTCCTAACGCGGTTTATATTTCGTTTTTCATAGAAAAAAATTGTCTTAAAAACTGGATTTTGTAGGTTTTACTGCATGTAACAGCATTAGAGGTAGATAGGTCACAGTCCGGATTTGACCAACTCTAGCTTTGATATTTACGAAATTGACGGCGTATGCGGTCATGGGTTTGTTTCCCAAATATGTACTCATCGCGTTAAACCTTAAATTCTGTTAAATTAATTTAATTATTAATTACATTAATACAGTTAAACGCTCTAGTCTACAAAAAATAAAAGATTTACGGGAAAAAAAACTGGGCACAGGTTACTGAAAAGATGTACTTCGGCAATAAGCATTTGTTTAATTGGAAAATTATTAATTTGTGCTGTAAAATAATGTAATTAGGTAATTAATTAACACATGTTTTTATGAGTGACGTAGAACGATGGTTGGTGTCAAAGAATGAGTTCTGTGGAGGCAGGCGCAGGTGTTTTGCATTGGCACCTGTCCTCATCAGGCTTCACATTCTCAAATAACCACAGAAATATTTTTATTGGCATTTATAAAAAAATGTAACACAATAATATTTATAAAATTCTTATACGCATCTTCGACTTAAACTATTAAATTAGATTAAAAGTGAAAACTTATCTAAAAAAAATGCCCGTTGTCGGGCCCACTTGAGATCTAATACTTTGTAAACAAAACAATATTCTAAAATAATATCTTATTTTTTATTAATTCATTTCATTTATATCAACACATCGTTTACTAATCAATAGACAATGTTTAATTACATAACAACTGATATCTTCACTTATTAAAGTATTTAATATAGTGATAATCTTAAATATTGCATCCCAAACAGTCTAATTTCTCAATAACCCGGGTAAAGAAATTTTTTTTCTAAAAAATGAACTAATAAATAATAATCATTGACAAAAATCGTGGGCTCATTTCTCTTAGACACATAGGCATTCTCCTTTTTTTATATTTTTTAACTTTCAAAATAGCCAACCGTACATAGTAATAATGGCATTTTTATTGAAATATTTTTAGCATTTTTGCGCACATGTGACCAGAGCACTTGATTATTTTTAACTTGATAACATGCCAAAATAAAATCAAAACAATTTTAAGAATGTCTCTTCTAAATATTTCTATTGTCTCATAAAACAAAATAGTACATAAATACGCATTTATAATAGCTCTCCTAATTAAAACCGTTTCTATTCTATTAAAAACATTACTTCAAAATACAGCCTTATCTACCAGCGTTGGAAATAATGAGGCGATCGGTTAAGTCGGCAACACGGTATTTCACGTCGTGGGTTCGCTTTAAGCTCGCTACACGTACACGTAGCGTCGCCGTCAGTGAGATGAATTCCGCGGACAGGTCTCCAGCCAGCGTGCTGGTATCGAAATAATTCGTGAATCAATACCTCGAGAATTACTTGTGGAATAAGAAAAAAAGAGGAAACTACGCAATTTTACGGTCACTTTAATCGCTACACGGCTAAAGTTGATAGCTATTTAATTTGACGTTTGCCATTTTTGTCACTTCGGGGCCTATTGTAGGTACCTACTTGGTAGATCTTTATTATTTTAATACAGGCGTATAAAATAATGACAAGTAGCTTCTGGTGACGACAGTCTTCATGTGAAAAATTACTTACACGTAGCTATAAAAAAAAACAGTTTTTCAATTACTCTATGACTAGCCACATTCTACGAGAAAATAAATCGTTTACGTGTCAAAAAATGTCCAAACATATCAAAACAAACATGCATCAACGCAACATATAGATTATTTCAATGCTTTACAAATAAACATTTATATTTCAAAACGAAACCACTAATTTAAATTTAAAACAAATAAAAGTAAATTACTAGGTTTTTTTATACTCAAAACGTAGGTAAACTTTTGAATCGTGACTTTAAGAATATGTGTCGAATTATAATATTCGTGTCGAGATGTTCGGAATTCCAGTACGCCACTGCCAAGAACCCCGCCTCCTTCGAGAGAAAAATTCTATTGTGGTTATTGTACTAAATAACTCGTCATTAACGTACCTCTACCTATCATATTGAAACCGCTTTATGGATGTAACATGTTTCAAGTCAAAACGTTTTACCAGCACGATTATTTGAAAGATTAAAAATATAACGATATAGATGATAATATCTATTGGAGCGTACCGTCATAGACGCGTACTATTTAAAGGACTGATAACGACTACACAGAGGTACTTTACGGTAATAGACATTATGTTTATATATTTACGTAACACCTATTTGTTTCTACTGGGAATTGAAGCCAATACCTCGTTGTAAATCGGTCTAACGGACTGATAGCGCTAACCACTACACCACAGACAAAACAAATTCCATATTCCATAGATATACTAGTTTCAACATTAGCTTTAATTCGTAACACGTGAGGTCTAAGGATAATATTTTCTAAACGTATTTAATACGTAAACCACGAGGACTAATCTTCCTTAATCACAAGGTTACCTTGAACTGCAGCCAAAATTCCTTAAAAAAATAACCCAGATTATTCAAGTACTTTGTAAACCCAAATTTTCTTAATGAAGGTAACTCGAGTTGGTCGTGTTATTTTTTAATTAAATTTTAGAGTTAAACTAATTATTTACTCGTATGTATCAAGATTAAAGTCTTTGTTTATGAATTTCGTGAGAACATGAAGAGGAATCTCTGCAGCATTTCAACAAAAGTATCACATTAATATCCTCAAATATTCGTGGAATTACGATGTCCATTTTGATTACTTCAACAATGCTGATAATGAGTTGCTGCTTGTCCATCAAGTCACATTCTTTCAAGACATAACAAAATTGTTCTTTTATTAATACCTACACATTATACTAGTTTAGATTTATAGTTACGTTTGTATTCAGCATTCTACCCGTGACGTTGTAATAATAAAAAGTAGCTCTCACTATCTTTTGTTTATTTATTTTATCGCCGAACCCAAGTAGAATGGTAGGCAGACTGATGATGGTTATAACCTGGGATTGGGTCACCGCTTTCAAGTATACTATCAGGTTATTTTTTTAAATGCCTGTACTAAGCTAGTGCTAAACTAGTACAGGCCAAAGAACATTTTTATATATTTTTTTATTTTAGCACGTCATAATAATATGACTAATGTTAAGCTAAAGTGCGATCCGTGAACGGAGACGATCGCTGTCGGAGAAAGGGGATCTGCATACAGCAGTCGCGTCCGCTATGCCGCCGGCTTGATGAGATGCCTATTCACACTGCGCTTGAAGGATCCCATGTTATAGGAAGGAGGAAAGACGTGGCCGGGAAGGTCACAATTTGATGGAACGACAGAAAAGGGACTGTCCGAACCTTTTAGTTCGCGAGGGGATTGTTTTGACTGTGAGGCGATGCATTCGATCGCCCGCACGCATTGATCTTAAGCGATGTGGGGTAGGAGGGATTAAATCATGGATCTCTCCTGAACATTCACCGTGGCAATAACGGTTGAGCGCTGAGGGAAGTTACGTCTCGCCTGAACTGCAGGGTTTCGAGAGCCCTAATCACCCTCTCATCGTCCACGATCCGCACAGCGCTGCGCTGAAGTGAGGCCATCGAGCACGTACCTGGCGTACCCATCCGAACTACACACAACCGTATGTGTGCTTTATACAGCAACAGGCATACAGGTATCGATGTGAGTTCATGCATCCTAACGCCAGACCTAGTAAAAATTTGACAATCATATGAATTGGACAACAGTCAAAATTAACAAATGGTTAGTTTAACCACAGATTAATAAATTGTTGCTAAAAAGTATGTTTAATTTGTGTAAGGTCAACGAATGTGAGGAACCTATTGACCAAGCGTTGGCCATCGCACAGATGTTTGGTGTGCCGATTTAACTATGCGAATCTTGTTTATTATTAACACAATATTTGGCTCGTGATAAAGAATATTATTTGCACTAGAATCCTGACCTTAAACTAGTAAACGCTATTACGACGGCCTCTGTGACGTAGATGTTGTGACGCCAGACTGTTACGTGAAAGTCCCGGGTTCGATTCCTGGATATTATGTTACCCATATTCAATATTTACACGGCCGTAGCCTAGCGGTGTTCAATTCTCCCTGACCGGTACCAAGACGCCTATGATACAAGCATTACCTTAGCATAGACATTAATAAACATCGATGCTTTACCTAATATTATAAATGATGAAATGTAATGTTATTGAAAAAAATATTATGTGAATAAAATATTTCATTCTATCGCGTTTATTTCGATTGATTTCATCCGAACGCGGTTTCGTCCTCCGCGACCACGATAGCTTTCGAAACGTCTCACGTCAGATCAAATTTTATTAAACAAAATAAACGCAATGGGCCTCGAGACTACTTTGAGTATCGCTATCTCTTATAGTTTAGGATTTGGTCATACAACACTCCACTAACTGTTGAGAACCAACAGACGGCATAGTTGAGGCGACTGTTGTTTCTACTCTCTGCGGTAATATGCCAGTCTTCTATACTAAGAAACAGTAGTCAATTAGCGTTTTAAAAATGTTCAGATAAATGTCTAAATAAAAATCCATTAAAAGAATTTCCTTTCAAAGAACTTTATAATTATCTCATTTGCTGAAGTCTTCGGATGCACAGCGGTCCAATTGGCGATGTTCCCGAAACTAGAGTATGTGGTATGCGGCCGAATCTATAGTCTATTTAATTCTACGATAATTCTGGTGTTTACATAATAAAAATAAATCATTTAACTGTGGGGGAGAGTAATAGGCAGAGTAACGACGGTTCTTAACCCAGTCTCGTCCTGGGTTAGTACCACCATCCATGAAGAGTATAATGATAAAATGTGAAAAAAAGAATTACAAATATCTTTTTTGGGATTGTTTTATGCCCTTCTGCTTTCTATTTTTCTTGCCTATCCTGAGGATGATGATTGCGACAAAAAGACCTCGCAAAATAGTGAATTGCAAAGTTGAGGGCCATTAATTTGGAGACATCCGGGACAAAGAGTGGTGTGGAGCCAAAACTAACTTCGTCTGTCTTTCGTCTACGTATCAGAAGGAATTTCCTTTGAACTTTACTAAAATAATGCGCACGTGATGGCGTGACATTGTTTTGTTTTTTGACGTAACCAACCGCGATTGTTTTTAAAATACAATGTGTAATTTGTATTTTTTTTAAACTGCTTTCACACACCAGATTATTCAGACGTTACTCCATGCTGCAGTCGTATACGCTATACCTCCTTGACAGAGCGGAGGGTGCACCGTTATTACGCGAGTCACACAGATGTTCCATACAATTAAAAGTTGCAGACGTCAGACTGGCCTAATAACCATCATCAGTCTACATACCACTATTAGAAAATTGTTTTGTTGAAATTCAAACAACACTAGAGTATTTAACATCCCCTCATTACAGCTCATTATGCTTATAAAGCTATCATTAAACCTATCACATAATTACATAGGAAAGAATATAATTTGTAGCCACCATAACCTTGTATTCAGGAATATCAAGTTTAATTGTTTAGAAATAATGATAGTTAATGATTAATTTACGACTAATAAAAATGAATTGTCTCACTTTATTTACTGTTTATTGCCAACTGTTCAGAGTGGTAGGCAGGCTAATGATGGTTATTAGGTCTGCCTGCCGTCCTGGGAGAGTATCACCACTTTCAAGTGACCTAGTAGAGTGTATTAACGAAGTCCTGTCAACCTGGGTGCACATTCTTCTCTAGCCGGGTATAGTGAAGGCGACTGTTGTCTACATTTCTCTATTGTAGCAATTGTTGATTGTCCTCTAGCTACCTCAAGTTAACATTAAGTGGAGTATGGGAACCCCAGGCACCTGATAAAAATTGTAACAAATAAAAGAACTAATCTAATACCTCTACTTTCAGATAGAAAGCATGGAGAAGGTGGAATCAGCTTTGGATGTGCTATCGAGGGCCGCTACTATGGTACAGCCTTGCCCCGCCTATCCGGCCAGCGACTCCGATGGCTTCGGTGAGTTATGGAATCGCGAACGTACGATCACTATTGTAAATTCCTATGTAATGTAACAAAAACCAAAACAATAGCCGGGTTTTTCTATTCACCATTTTATGCGGTACTTTTTTTGTAGTTGTTTTTGGCAATACCTAATTGAAATTGTTGTAATTTATTTTGGCGTTATGTGTGGTAAAGTGGTTAGATCGGAGGTCTCGAGTTCGATGCCTGCTAATATTATAAGTATGTTTGTTTCGTCTCCCAATCATGACCAAACGTGCAGCTGAACAGGATCTTGATGAGCATAGAGGTAGATTGTGGGCTAGAATTTAGTATATTTTTTTTAAATGGCTTTTCGTTGAATAGCCCATTAATTGATGACAGTCCGCATAGCATATATATCAAAACACCTAGTATAATAGCATTTTTTCATTATTTATTCAACCTATAATCTATAGTGATAATTATGTCGTGGTATTTTAATTATATTCAATGTTATTTGAATTATTATGTTTATTATAATTAGCTACTCAGATACTTATAAATAACAATGATTTACTCGTACAATAAACATTCCTAAAGGAAACTCATGTTTTTTTAAATTGTAGAGGTCTCAATTTCTTTATATGTATATTATATTATTTAGAGCCGGTATCTCAAAGCTGACTTAAATGAGGTGGTAAACTCAGGTTGTGTTAGCGTAGTGATGCAGTTAGAAATAATCTAAGGAATCTAGGCCAGAACATATTAGCTTGGCGCATGCTAGAAACGCCGATTAACAATTTTTTTTTTTGAAAATGCTTTTCGCTAGACCCCTAAAACGATCTTAAAATTTACCTAAAATATCATAAGAAAAGTATTTAAGACTCAAAATGAGACTCAGGAATTGCTGACTGGCCCAAATATTATTTGATTTTCCTAATGTAGGATTAATTCCTATTTATAACAAATTTAGAGAATATAAAATGTAATTTCACTGCTTAAATGTGTTTAAGGTGTTAGGTTCATGTCTCTATTTTCTAACTAGAATCGTTAAATCAATCGTTTCCTTAATAGTATTTACTTTTCTCAATATATTGTTAAGAAGACTTGTTACAGTACGTAGTTAAGTCATATTTGAGATACCGGCCCTTAATTTATTTTTACACTTCAAATCATTTGTGCGTATGTGTGTGTTTGTACGATTTGCAACAGACACGTTAGGTATTTCACAACAGCTACCGAAATTCCAATGTAATAATTTGATGATGAAGCGTTTCGTGCCGCGGCCTTGTGGCTGGGTCACATTCCAGATTCCTTCTTACATTGTTAAATAGATGACGACCGCGTGAAACGTCGCGTCTCTCGTGAACGATACAATTATTTAAAGAATTCCATTTTCTATTACTTTTGTCGTAATATTAAACTAGTGGTAGGTTGACTGATGATAGTTATCAGGTCAGTCTACTGTCTTGGAAACCTAGTCGCGTTTCGGATTAACTGGGAAGTACGCGAATATAAATAGAGAAGTTAAATGTGCAGGACATGCATAGCGGAGGCGTCTGCTGCTAGCATTGCGTTGTGATTTGACGCGTCGCGTTTCGGGATCAGTTTGGCAATATCCAGGTATAACGAGAAGAACGTTCTCTGTCAATCTGGATGGTGCACATTCGTCTTCTCAAGCTGGCATAGAGGAGGCGACTGCTGCCTGTAAAAAATTACTTACTACATTCTATCAATTGAGTTTATAACGTATCACATCCCCTGTCTGAATCCCCTACTGAATTGTCTTTATGTTGTTAATAGTCCGTGGTACTAATTATGTAAATGAATTGAAGTCTAAATTTTATCCGAATTTATTTGATAATAAGTATAGTATTGAAGAATTGTTGTGGTAAAAGAGGTTAACCATTAATTCGCGGTTGTTTGGTCGTTGTGTAGCCGTATTGTCGTCGCTGGAAGAATGTGACCGTCACGCCGACTTTTTTTGCCCACATTTTTTCGTCGCGAGACGCGCTCTCGGTCGACATATCCGGGTGAGATGCGGGGTTATAAACATTTCGGAATGATTTCGCGCATTAACGTTTTTCGAATAGTAATTGAGGTTGACTGTACATTCTACTTATGTTTTATGCTGCCGTATTAAATTTGTGTCATCTTGGACAGTGCGCGCGCATTCGTCTGTTCAAGCCGGCACTGTAGTGGTACTTCTCTCCGCTCGTAGATCGCATATGAGCTTAGCATACAGCGGCTGTTTAAAGGCAGCCAGGTATAACGAGAGGAATCTTAACTATCAACCTTGATGGTACCCATTCGTCTCCCCAAGCCGGCATAGCATAGGCAACTTCTACCACCAGAAATGCTTCGCGCGTAGAGTTACAATAAAACAAATGTCTATATATATTTTTTACAGTGTATATAGTTCCTTTGATCGAGATTATGTGAAAGCCTGGGTTTCCACAGTCAACTAGGAGTTACAGAGCTCGGTGCAGTGAAACCTTACCTTCTCCATGTCCCGAGTGAATTTCGCCGACCCACATGTTTCGCATCCGTTTCTCCCTCGACCGATGTCCGCATACCAATGTTACAATGTTATCATCAATTTACAATTACCACAATATCATTGTAATATAAACACAATAGCTATATTTTTTACCAATGTTGCCGATTCCATCTGCTTCCCTTTACATTGCTTTTTTTTTCCTTTTTTAAATTGTGATAACTTGATTATAATCTGTTTTTGTTTTTGAGTTATTGTAATTATTTTTATAGTCGCTTGGCATATATCAAAGCTAGAGTGCGGTCCATGAAAAGAAATGCTATCACAGAAAATTTCTGCCGACTAGTCTCCACCGTGTGCCGGCTTTGAGAAGACGAAACAACATTCCGCATATTTTAGTATAATTTAATGATTTTTTAAAGTATTTATTTTTCGGTTTCTCAGGTAGGCAAGTCGTCTTATCATTCGTATTAAACGTTATTATCTATTAAATAGATATGATTCTATTTTATTTATTCCTCAATTTATGCGAATAAAATTAATTATCTAACAGTAATAGTGGGTAATAATAGTGATTAGTGTCACGCGATTTTTATCTCATTTAATAAATGTTTACAAACAATAGTTGGTGTGTAATTATGCAACGTGATGACATGCGTCGCGCAGGCGCACTGTTTTACACTCACTTTCAACTGTACATAGTACACGCATCAGTGAAAGCGTTCAGGAATTCGGGCGCTCTCTACTATTCCGAGATTACTAGCATGATCACTTCGATGGTATTCTATGAATTACGTTCAAATGCTTATGCGTTGAAATAGTTCTCGAGTTTATCAATGACATTGTTATGAGCGTGAACCTTTGTTTTTGGAAAGTTACGGCTTATTCATACGTTTATTATCTTGCGGAAAAGTCGCGGATTAAATGCCCTAGTAATTTTTTTTCTTTTTCCGCGAACACCTCAATGAAACCTCGCCCCCGTGCCTAGTTTGCTTATAGGTAATCCAGCGCTGCCTGCTAGCGCTAAAATATAAATAAATTCTACTCAGAATTATATACTTTCTTTATTATAACTCGCCATATGACAACACTCCGCCTGATGTAAAGCTAAAGTGCGGTTCAAAAACGGAAACAACTGCTACTACTATTGGTTTGAACACGGGTCTCATTGATCGTGAGTTCACGCGTCCTACCAATCTAAAACTACTTGTTGTTTCTTTGTTATTAATAATTATGTTACTCATTATTTCTCTTCTTCTCGTTACTTATTTTCTGCATCGTCCTTCTTTCTATATACTTTTTTCCTGCTTAGCTGATAAAAAAATGCCTTTAGGCATTAAGCTCGCTATTGTACATTTTTATTTTTTGTGCAATAAAGAATATTATTGTTATTATTATTACTCCATTGGCAAATCCGAAGATTACTTTTTTGGTCTTTCCAATGAAAAGTCATTTCTGTAGTCAGTGGTTTTATCCGACTCTTGCCCGCACTATAAGACCCCTTCTAGTAAAACTAATTTGTTATACACGCCCCGTATCTTTTCATCTTGATTATTATTTTACGAACAAACTGCACAGTAACATTTTTATTTCGGAATTGGTCATTTAATCCTACCTTATTTCAATAATAATAATAAAATTATTTTATTTAGTAAACAATAATTTGTAACAAATATAGATTACTCTGTCCCCAGCGCTAGTCAGAAGACTGTTTTGTTGGGGACAGTACAATAACCTTTGTCTGCAATTATTGACTTTAAAAAGTGTCTGAAGCCGTTTTTTAGTATATTTTTCGGGTCATACATATAATAATATGAGCTTCTCTAAGTGCGCTTAACGTCGTCTTTTCATACACATATGGTCACTAAGTAGATCTTAGTTTACCGCTTCACTTAAGTCAGAATTGAGTTACCGGCCCCTAATATTGTAATAATTGTGTTCAATTTAAAACACGGAAATTGTCTATCAAAATTTGTAAATATGTTTAATGGCCGTAATAGCTCTTTAAGAATGCACTTAGTATTTTTTATAGTAGCTCGGCATACACTGGCTGTACATACTTCGCCAGATGTTTAGCTAGAGTACGGTTCATGAATGGAAACAACTGCTACCACAGAAAAAGCTATGCCGACTTTAGGAGACAAAAGTCCATACACAGGTTAACAGTGCATACTTACTCTTCATACCAGGTTACTTCACGGTTTTTACACTTGAAAGTGGCGGTACTACCCCAGAACATCGTCATCTTGAACAAGGTGCGTCAGTTTTTCACGCCGGAGCACCGCCTGTTATTGCGTAAATTTGCTCCTGCATGGAATATTGTTCGCACCTTTGGGACGGCTCTGCCAAATATCTTTTCGATGTCCTGGATTGATTGCAGCGTCGAGTTGTCCGAGTAATAGGCGGCTCACACAAGGAGCCTGGAGCCCCTGCAACTTCTCAGGGTTATATCGTCCTTGTGTATCCTCTATCGCCTATACCATGGTGAATGCTCCGAAGAGCTCTTTAACCTTATTCCTACTTACTCCTTCCACTCCCGTAACACCCGCACTGGGCGGGGGAAGCATCCGCATTCTGTCGACAGAATTGGAAGCCGAACAAAACATTTCGGCGCATCCTTTTTATATCGCACAATCGATAAATGGAATGTTTTGCTCTCCCATGTGTTCTCCCACTCCTTTAACCTTCAAGCAGAGCGTGAAAAATGACCTTCTTGGGCCGGCATAGTGACAGCAACTGGGGCCACCGTGTGCTGCGGTTTTCCGGTCACATATCGTGTCAATATAAAAAAATATGTCTGCCTACCACTTAAATTCAATTTTGTTTACCAAGAAGTTTGATTCGAATGGAGCGTGATAGTCGAGATCCGCAACGCAGAGGCGGTATGGCGACGGGCAGTGTTACGGTTTTGGAAAGAATGTCGAATCTAGGTTGCGAAGCGGACTACAGTTACGAGTAATGGAGCCGTGTTCACTGGCTGATCGCTATTGTTACTGACATATCACTATTGCATATTATAATAATATAGCGAGAGGAGTGTGCACTGTCAATCTATTGCATTCGTCTCCTCAGGCCGGCATAGTGGAGGCGATTGCAATAGCAATCGAGTTTGACCATTCTACTCGTGTTTAATGCTTGAAATTTGTGCCATCCTTAACGATGCGCACTAGTCGCTCGAGCAAACATAGTGGTGGCGACTGTAGTGGCATTTCTTTCGCACACAAGCAAAGTGTAACACCCGTGAAGTCACCTCGTCGCGTTTCAAGAGCAGCCAGATATAACGAGAGGAATGTGCGCTGTCAATCTGGATGGTGGATATCCATCTCCGGCGACTACTACCTGTAGAAGTTCCTCAGTAGTGGCAGTTGTTACCGTTCGTGAACCGCACTCTAGCTTAACTTTAGGCGTAGTGTTGTCATATGCGAAGCTACAATAACAAAAAACTATTTAAACCACTTCACATTGTTAGTTACTACGGCCGATGGTGATAAGTTTTGTTAGTACGCCTGCTTTCAATCAGGCCCGCACACATCTGCTATGCATCTTGTCATCATCTCATTCAATAGCTTTTGTTCACAGCTGCTCTAATTACTAATCGCTGTACCACTTTATTTCATCCTATAATTTCATTTATTTTATTTTATTTCTTTCGATAACCAAGTATAAATAATTCAGTTCTTCCAGTCCAGGTTGACAGTGCACACTCGTCTCATTGCATTTCATGAGAGCGGCCGTGGTCTAATGGTAACACGCGTGAACTCACGATCGATGAGACCCGTGTTCGAACCTCGCTAATTCTGACCGGTACCAATGTAACTTTGTTATACGTACTTTGGCCGCTCAGTGCCTGTAGGCACTATTGCTAGGCACTAAGGCATATAGTCAAGATTCCTTAATTTACTTAAAAATGCGCGCAATAAACAAATCAAAATTAGCCCTTAAAGATTAGCAAAGAATATGACTTTGGTTTTTCTCGGTTTAACAGTTAGGCCTGGTTACAAAGGGTGTCCTTAATAGCGGATGGGTTCTCCTCTGCTACGACACACTCTCTAAGTCTTTGTGGAACGTTTATGTGGTATTCGCTCTAAGTAGACTAATACGGGATACTAATATATAAATGTAAAAATAACTCTGCGGTTTCACGTCTCTAAACTGCTGAAGGGATTTCGATACAATTTGTCAAATAGATAGATTGCATCCTGAGGTCCTAGCACGAATTTACATTAACGCGTAAAGTGAGATTTCTTCACCAATAGGATCGCTCTATTCAAATTTTTCGCGTTAACGGTCAAAATAACAATATCTGATTGGTGGAAATTTCAAACTGCTAGCTTGTGCGAAAGGGCATAGACTACCTTTTGTCTGAACAAAAAACTGGAGGGTAACGCCTTAACGTTTTATATAAGAGCTAGTTTAAATATTACAAAAACATGTTAAAATTGCTAACAAGCATCGAAGCGTCTGATTTCTCATTAAATCGCGACGTGAGTTGACATAAACCGTTTATAAGATACACTTAAAAAAAATTATAAACACGAAACTATGTAATTTATACAAAATTCTTAAGCTAATTGGTGTGTTGCGCATGCGTGTTTTCAGGTGACATAGCTGAGATATGTCTCGTTGCGCTGAAGAATCCAGCTCGATGGCAATGAAGTCATCTTGTAGAATTTCTAATGGCAACGGATTCCTTTTCGTTAGCAACGACGCGAGAGTTCGTGTTAGCATTCCACTCTTATAAAACTCGAGTTTTGATAAAAAATTAAGAATATTGTCTCCATATCTCTTGTCTTATCCGAATTTGAGTTTGAGTTTTTAAAGCGTTGATTCTTTGTTGCGGATGTTTCGCGCTCAGTTAATAGGGAATAAACTGGAAAAACCGTCACCGTCACCATCAGCCTTCTCTGTCGTTCTTTCTCTTCCTCTCACTCCATGCGCTCTGCTAATAAAAATCTGCTCTGAAACATGACACCTAATTAGTTTTTTTTTTATTTGTATTAATTTTTTTAGGATTGTACACCGTCAACCTTATTTCTGTATTATATATGTGGACCGTACTCCAGCTTAACATCAGGCGGAATGCGGTTACATGCTACTGTGGAAAAATCTTTTAAAAGTTTAATTATTATTGTTTTCAAAAATGTATACATCTATAACTTACATAATGTTTCTTGATTAACATGAATGTTGTAGAATTATAGAAAATTCATTATTTTATTTAAGAGCGTTTTGTTTACAATTTTTTTTAAGTGTAAAATATGTAGTTACATTCTTGAGTCGTCATCCGTCATGCGATCACATTCCTTACTAGTTATGTCGATAATGTATGGCGTGCAATTATCGCGAAATACTACCAAACCACACGGACACATTGTTGTTGTAGATGCCTCAGATATTCTGTCCAGCCCACTTTATTACCGTTTCATCTCGTCATCAACATTCCACTTTTAATAACTGAATCGATTAAGAAAATTAAATTGTTTAATAACAACTTTAAAGTTTTTTTGTTAATGCAGACATAATTATTTCACGTGTAATGGCTGCTAACCTCTTTGTGTATATTATGTGTTTTTCATATTAGGTATATGACCACAATGTGCATGATAGTAAAGTGACATACACAGGCAGCGACCGCTATGATAGCTTAAAGAAAAGGATGTGCACTATCTAGATTGACTGTGCACTAAGGTGGTGCCAGACAGGACGGCGCGGCGACGGACTGTGTTAAAACCATGAACATTTGTCGGTTAATATCTAAGCGCAAATATCTGCCGAAGATAACATACAATAATTAAATAGTAATCATCGAAACTGTATGGCCTAAGAAAGTTATGTTATATGTACTTAGATCGCTCAGTGCCTATGATACAAGTACTAGCTTAGTATAGGCATCAAAAAATAACTAAATATTTATTGGGCATTATTGAAAGATAAGGCAAATTATTCGTGAAAAGAACAGTGTCCATTTTTAGGCCCACTTCACATCTAATAGTTTGTTAACAACATAATATTCTCAAGTAATATCTTATTTTTTCATTAATTTATTTTAATTATCTCAGCACATTGTTTACCAATAAATATACAATGTTTAATTACATAAAAAACAGATATCATCAATTATTAAAGTATTTAATATAATAATAACATCAAATATTGCGTCTGTAAAAGTCTAATTACTCAATAACCTGGGTGAAAAAATTTAAACTTATTGGTAATAAAGAATGTAGATTTATTTTCCTACAATGCACTAAAAATTAACGACAAACAAAGCGAATGGGCATTCTCCTATATGAACTTTTAGGCAGTGATATTTCTATAATCAATTTAAAAAAATGAAAACGTTCAGACTTAAATATCGTTGATATGTTGAACTACCCCAAATATCATCCAAATCCATTAAGGTTTAAAAGTCGAAAAACGTTGAGACTTTTGTACGGTTTTTAAACAAAATTTTTTATGGTTTGCGTAACACGAGAAGCAGAAGTGAAATAGACAACATTCCAAAATATATTGATGGGTTGAACGCGGGTTTAATGCCTCCTAATCGAATTGTCGGTATGTAGTACTTAATAGCGTATCGTAAACTCAATAAACACCACATAGTACGAATGGAATCCGAACCACGAACGTTCCGGAGGTGACGCAAGTCTCATGCAAGTTCCACACCAAATTGTCTATTACTCATATCGTATTGAATTCTATAATAAATAGTAGGAAGTAGTAAGCAGACTGATGATGGTTGTTAGCCCAGTCTGCCGTTCTGGGGCAGGTTTTTTTTATTGTAGCTCGGCAAGCATAACACGTGAAATTCCCTTATCAGCTTGAAAGTAGCGGAGTTTAACGAAAGGAATCTGCCCAAAGTCAGCATAGCGGAGGGGATTACTGTGGCAGCAGTTATCTTATGGACTGCGAAACTTCAGGCGGAGTGTGGTCTGCAAGCAACTATTGTATATTTTTAAAAATCACGTTCCGTATATGTCGATACCGTAGATTAATTTTATTCTAGCTCCATAACGTTTGTTTTTGTATACAGTTAATAAATAGGGGGAGCCGGCTTAATTTAGATAATGGAATAAACAGAGGGTGCGGTTCCCCTTAATGGAAAAAATACACAGTTACTCTCAAATGCTTTTGTGACGCAAAACTTTAGGATAAAATGTTGATTATTTTAAGTAATTATTATCTTATATATAAATATTTCATATTAATAATATTGAACTAATTTATTTATATTTTTGATCTAATTTATACCTAATAAATAGAAAGATAGCAATAACAATCTAATTTACTTTTCTCTCTTTCTACTCACTAATATATTCACTCCATCTCATTTTAAGGCAATGTGCAGTTCTCACTACCACAGAGTTCTCAAACAGCAGTCTCCTATCCTACTCCTCTATGCCGGCTCGATAAGATGAGAGTGCACATACTGCACACACGAGCTAATTAATTCCAAAACTACCCCATGATGGTAAACTAATAACTTTTTTAATCATTAATCTGCTTACTACACTTCTATAATCAACAAATTAATATTACAAACAATGATGTCATAATTAAAGGATGATATCGTATCCGCATAAGGAGTACCCCGTCCTTATTCCAATACGACAATACCAACTATGTCAGGGTTAAGTACGCAAGTCTACGTGATATTATGTTATCAACCAATATAGGTAACGCTTATTCGAAGACCGTCATAACAAAAAAATGCGTGAAGAGTGTGGTAGGCAGACCGGTAATTGTTATTAGCCCAGTCTGACCCCTGGGGTAGTACCACCACTTTGGAATATAACACCCGTGAAGTGACCTTGTCGCGTTTCGGGAGCAGTTTGAAAGTAACCAGATATAGCGAGAGAAGTGTGCACTGTCAATCTAGATGTGGCATACTCGTCTCCTCAAACCGGCATAGCAAAGGCGACTGCTGCCCGTAGAGATTTATCTATAGTAGCAGTTGTTTCCGTTCATGGACCGCATTCTAGCTTATCAGACGGTGTGTTGTCATATACCGAGCTACAAAAAAAATGAAAATGTATGTTAACCTATAACATGGGGGGTCCTTCAAGCGCAGTGTGAAGAGGCAGATCCCCTTCTCTGACAGCAGTCGCCTCCGCTCATGAATCGCACTCTAGCTTAACACCAGGCGGAGTGCGGTCATATGACGTGCTAAAATAAAAAAAATAAAAAAAACTGGATTTTTATAGTAGTCCGATATGTTCCTATATGAATGCGAAAAAGAGCTTCGCAATTATTATTTTTTTAATTAAACATTTTTGATATTTGATATTAAAGAAATTTTAACTAAATCTCTAATTAATTTCTACAAAAAAAAGTTAAAATCTAGTCAAAAGTGTAAGTTTTAGTTTATGCCGGTCTTGCTCTAACCTCTGTTCCTTAACGTACTTGAAATATTTTTATTAACTATTGTTTTCAGTGAGTGCATACGTACTCGATCATTTTAAGAGTTATTCAAACTTATAAGAGTTTAGAATTGCTACAATTTTAAAATATTATTTATGACTTTTCTTTATTTGAAGTAATAACTATTTATCTTTAAAAATCTATTAATACAACTTCCTAGAACAGATATTTATATACAATTTTTTATGGATATCTTATGAATACTTAAGGAAACTCATACATAAAATACATCCCTAAGAAAACTGCTTGCAGACTAAGAACGGGTTGAATTACAGACCCTAACTCCGTAATTTAAAAGTATCGGAGAAAAATTAAAATATTATAGACAATCACGACCAAAGACTAATAAATAAAATATTATTATGGAATTTTTCCTAATTAAAATTGTGATGGTGTGTCTCGGCCGGGGGTCACGGGCGAAATGTTCATTACGCAACGGAGCGCGGCCACTCGTATCGTTCACGTCACGCTCCGACTAAAAGCCGAGGGTAGTCTAAACAAAAACTTAACCACGCGAAACAATACTATCTCACCGCACTTATTAAAACTGTTTTCTTGTAACTCAACTCTTTAAGATTGAGATTGTAATGCGTTATAGTTCCTTCACACTCGAGTTAATTACTCACAGATTAATTATGTATACGTGTTCATAATTAATAATAATAATAATAATAATTTATTTAATAAATCCAAAAAACTTAGCCTAATTACAAATCGAAACAAAATAAATAAAACTACAAACAAAAAAACCTTATATCTACCTTAAAATATATCATGCAACAGATACTATAATAATAATAACATAACAAAGAGAAATTTTTTTTTTTTTTTTTTTATATATAAGTACAAGTACAAGGAACAGTGTGTTTACTGCACAATTATTTAGGCTTAAGTTTATTAATTTTGTAACTTTACCTTCCGCACTAGTTTTAACTGTGTTGCGGCAAGGCATATGAGACAACAACTAATATTCATGTGCACGTCTGACAGATGATGAATTGATTCTTGATTGACGAGCGACATCAGCTGGTTAGCAAAGTATGTGTTAACTGTACAGATTTTACATTACCCTATCTGTTATCCTTCTTTGTAATTATCTACTACATTCTGTAATTTCAGTATAAAAAAGAAAAGAAACAAAAACAATAATAATACTAACTTAAATTTAAATAAATAAAATAAATTAATAATATTATATATTTAAATGTATGCATATAATTTGATAAATAAATACAGTAAGTAATACAATAATAATATTATTATCCAGTAATTAATATTAGGAGCATATTTTTAGAATATTTTCAGTTTCCTCATAGTTCAGCTTATAAAGATAATTGTAAAGTAACTTTCCACAAAGATATTTTGATTTATCCCCAATATTCAGCAGTTTATTAATGCGATTGTATAGGAATGGTCCCAAAAAATTGAAGATACTTTGTGCTAGTTTAGTTTTACAGGCAGGAACTTTGTAAATTTCATATGACCTTCTACTAGATACTTGCGTCTGCGGCGGAAGGGAATGCTGTCTTAGAATGACGATTTTGACAAACAATTGGCGTACACTAAGAACTTCAGCTTCCTTGTATAAGTCAACTGTTGGATACCTGAAACCTCTAAAATTCATAACTTTCAAGACAGCTCTAAGTGATCTTTCCACTTTAATTAATGAACTTTTTTTAGCACCACCCCAAACAGAGATGCCATACATTACAATGGATTGACACAATGTTGTATAAACAATTTTGGTAGTTTTTTTATCTTTCAAGTGTCTTATCTTCTTAAATATCGGAATCAATCTACGCACACGTGTCTTCAGAATGTCAATATGTGGTTTCCAATTTAAGTTTTTATCAATAGTCACACCAAGATATTTAATATTTTCTGTAGGGCATAGACAATAACATTGGCAGTTTGAAGAGTCAAGACCGAAGCATGTGTGCGCTTTAACAATAAAGTCCGGCTTAGGTTGTGAACGGTTGGTAAATTAATGTAATATTATTAAATGTTAATACATTAAAGTTCGACCGTGGTCTAGCGGTCGAAGGCGTGGCTTTACAAACAAAACCCCGTGTTCATATCTAACAAAGTTCCAGGCCAGGAGTGGCAGGCAAACTGATGATGGTTATTAGCCCAGTCTGCCGTCATGAGTTGTTGCTTGGAAGTATCCGGGTACAAAAGTGTGCTCTGTCAATCTGAACTGTACATATTCGATGTAATCGATGCCGAGTGCTAACATTTAACTGTGGTAGACAGACAGCGGTAGGATCTAGGTTGGTAATTTTTTACTCGACAACATACGATCTAGACTTATTCAAAACGTGCAATACAGCTTTGTCAATATTAAGCAAGCAATATACGTTAACAAAGTCGACTTGGTTAATTTTAACTACACACTTATTTGTAGCCTTACGTTTTCTTGAGAGTAACCGCCGATCTGTCTGCCTACCTCCCTTATTATATCGATTTAATTCCTGCTCTCGTGTTATTTTTCTAATGACATCAGAACATAGCAATGTTGTAAAGTGAAGTGATTGATGAACGTGATAATAAATTCAAGATCACTTAGCTTCTATTTATTTGAAAAGTTTTTTTATTGGTTATAACTCAACAAGGTGCTATAAAAACGTTTTTTCTTCAATAGTTTACATTACAATTCAAGTTTTTATTGTTACCTATACCTTATATACATATTATTTCCTATTAAAAATATTTATTCTCTTTTTTCCTGATTCAATTTTTGTGAGTTTTGTGTCTGGATATACTCGTATTTATTTATTTATTTATGGGTGATTTAATGAAATGCCTTTATTATAAATATTCAATCCATTTCATTATAAATATGATTTTCAAATTTTTAAAATTTCTATTTGTAATCTATTTAGCTTGACGAGTAGCGCCATCTATGTTTAATTCATGGAACTTCAAAGTTCAAAGCTTGGGAGTAACTTGTTTATACTGTTCGTCGATAGATGGCGCTTTAAAATTATTTTCTCGTTCTCCCAATAGGTGGAGCTAGTGTATTCGATTTGAATGCTCGACTCGTTTTCATTATTTAGGCTGGTAGTATAAGTTGTTTATATTTTGTTTCTTATAAATATAAAATTATTGGTTTATTAATAACAGTTTATTGATTTGGCACCTAAAGGTGGATCATTTACCAAAAAATCAATCAATCACTGTAAAAATTGATTCAATGATTCCCACCACAGCTCGTCCTTAAAAAAATAAAAAAAAAAATTATTTTTAAAATTCAAATTCATGTCTTCAAGCGTATTCGCTTTCAAGAGTGGTAGGCAGACGATGGGGTAGTACCACCACCTTCAAGAGTGACACCCGTAAAATGACCTAGTCGCGTCATTCTCATAATATTGTAAGTTTAAACTGGAGTTTTGGTGGCCATCTTGAGACGTCAGGTTATCTGTTTTGAATTATTTCCCTAAACTTGTGTTTCTTCGAGTGTTAATGAGTAATAATGGTGGATTATTAACCATTAAGTGTTTGTGAACGTGTGTGAGTGTAGGCAAACAATTCAAAAGATTAGAACCTGTGTTTCCATTTTCCCTCGAAAACTCCCTAGGAAGTTTCAGTAAAGATTCTACCACTTTACTGGACTAATTTTGACCTGACTGTGTGATGAATGAATGACTCGTGATGCACAATGTTATTAACTTGATGCAAAAAAATATTTACTTTGACACTGGCAAATTGTTATACGCCATATAAAACAAAAAGAAAAAAGTTTAAAGTGAACAATAGAATAATGTAACAATCAAACGTAGGTACATAACTCATAACGACATGAAACTAGGGCCGCGTGTGGTAACAAGACAGCGGAATGCGGAATCTTTTCGACGCGTAGAATATTACCCGTAACTTCCTTGACTTTCGCTAAAACATCCGTTTTCCGCACTCGCAATTTACATACCATTTGTTTATATGCTTTATACGACCTTATAAATAGGATGCCAATTTCGCTTCGACCGCATCCATTATTTCCCTGCACGTCAGTTGAGGGTGCTCCTCACCTAAACCTTTCTGCGCAGTTGACCAATCTGTCTGAGAAAAGTCCCTTTCGTCACTGCCAGCCAATTTCACGCAATAATTCTTTTCTAGTTAGTCTTCTTTCCAAATGACCGAACCACCTTAGCATACTCCTTTCTGGTTTCTCTGGTTGTATTAATTAGAAGCTAGTGTAGTTCATAAGCGAAATCACAGAGAAATATCTTCAAGCATCAGTCCCATCCGCTATGCCGGCTTGAGTAGACGAACGTGCACTATCCAGGTTGACGCTCCTCTCGTTATATCCGGTTACTTTCAAGCTAATCCGGAAATGCGACTAGACGGCGTTTCTGGATCAGCTCGAATGCAACGAGAGGATTGTGGACTGATAATCTCACACCGGCATAGCGGAGGGGACTGCTGCCGGTACAGAATTTGTAAGAAATATTTTGTATAACAAAACAAATGCTACACTACGAATTTTTTTAACGATAATATTAAATGGCTGATTTATTCATGGAGAATGCATATGAATGAAGTGTAGCGTTCTACATTGTATTTACATAATGCATTAATATTAGATTGCATGCACGTAACAATCCCTCTAGGCGGATAGGGTTCGGTGCGAGCGCGCGGTTGTGGTGCGGTGGCGGCGGATGCATCGCTCCAGGCTCCGGATCTCGCTACCAAATTACATCGAATTGTTCTTGTTAAACAAAAACTTTAAGAATATAAAAGTATTTCAAATTTGAATTAGAAATATAATAGCGTTTTCTAAGCTAAGCTAAGAGTGCGGTCCATGAACGGAAACAACAACTGTAGTAGACAGATAGATTTCTACAGGCTATGCCGGCCTGAGGAGACGAGTATGCACCATCTAAATTGACAGTGTACACTCCTCTCGCTATACCTGACTACTTTCAAACTGCTCCTGAAACGCGATATAGTCTAGCTTCATTGTCATATGTCGAGCTACAATTTAAAAAAAATACTAAAAGAGTGGTTATTTACCCGGTTTACCATCATGTGGTGGTACCACGAGTTTCAAGCATAACCCGTAAAGTGTCCTAATCGGGTTTCGGGATCAGTACAAGGAGAGGTTACACTGTTCACTTGAATCGAACTGCGCACATTCGTCTCTTCAAGCCGGCATAGCGGAGGCGACTACTACCTGGTTAGGGTGTTGTATGTTTTGTAGGTATTCTGTTTCGCATAATTGTAAAGGGAAACGTTTAAAAACACCGACCCGCATCCGAAATGAAATAACCTGTAGTTTGGAGTGCGTGCCAATAACGATTCCCTGAGGTCGTATGCGAGTTATGCTCAGAACGGGTGCTCTCCCTGGGGCCACTCATGCATGGCTACCTCACTTCAACATGCTATCGCTACTGGCTCTAACAATTTTTAATATATGTACATTTTTATATTTCCCTCAAAGTCGCGGAACATCCCTTTATTTTAAACGAAATGTTAATCAGATTTCAATACATAGGCGCAAAAATATTGTCTGATATGTTGGTCCACTCTGCCGTCCTGGGGCAGTACCGCCACTTTCAAGTGTAACAACACCTAGTGTACTAAAAAGAAAGAGTGAAAATAATAACAATTATATCTCCAAACTTCTAAGAATAAACAGATTTCTCTGAACGCATCGAGATAATGACAATTCTACAGAAATAATTAAGTTTCCAGGCATTTTATCTAAACTGTTAAGGATTACATTCATTCAAAATCTAAATGATATCCTTGCTAGCGATGATGATAAGTTTTAATGCATCTAAAATTGTAGCTATCGAAGTTGAAGATAATGCCCCGCGGCGCTCCGGTCCATTGGAGGCAGTGGCGCGCGGCATCTTTAAAAATAAACGGTTCTATAAAAAAACTTCGTCATTAATTACACCTGACCAACTCACTGGTTATTTATATTTAGGTCGGTAGTCTAATTCGAACCAGACATTGTTTATAATGCCTGTAAGTTAGCATCACAATTAGATCATAAGTTACATCGACACCGGCCTAGATTTTTGAGATCTACATGGAGTCGAATCGATTGTGCGCCCATGTCTAATCCAACTCGAATCCAAATAATACAAATCGTATCCAAGTTTTAGTTATTATTAAATGTTATCTTTGCCTATTCAAAATAGCGAATTAAGATAAAAGTAATCTTATGTTATTAATCACAATTAAAATTCTATGAATCCCAAGACAAGTCCCAGACATAATTAAAGTAACGGCGCGGCGCCAGAACCTACCTGTCGGTCGGTCCGCCTTTACATTTGCTCTATTAGACAATAAAAACTAATGCCTATATGCTCTTATGCCGACAGCCGACAACTTCTCACAGTCCTTCTCGCTCCCCGCACTCTGGACTAAAAAAACACAACCTTCCAAGGATACAACCACCGTAATTTTAAATTCAATAATCCTTACATTGAATATCTTCAAACTGAACCTTATGCAAAGAACATAAAGCAGACAATCATGACGTGCCTATTTTGCGGACTGATTTAATTACAATTGTTGCATTTTTAACCTTATGTCTTTGATTTAAGGTGCTTTCAACTATTGAAACTTGTATACAGGCTCTAAGGCTCGAGGGAAGAGAGGCAGCGCGGGACGAGGGTTCATTAATCCCCTCGCCCTGCGCTCACGCACTTTCATGAATGGACCGAACAGGTTGATGTATTCTTTACACAGTATGATCCGGGATAATTATTATATAATGTACATAATATGCCTTATAGATTGTAATAAAACGTATAATATTTTGCAAAGAAGCAAATTCTTATTTTCTTTTGGCATAAATACCTGCATCTCGTATGTATAATATGAACGAATTATTCATTGTTGAAACGAGGTCGCGATTTAGAATTACAAAATTCCGTGCCTCTGTTTTATCAATCTGCCTTCCAAATTTCTTCGAATCGACATTTCCATTGTTCTTAAACACAAAGTAAAATCTCAAAAGTCACGCTCGGCTATCTCTGCGGTGTCATTGGCGCACATTATGTACAGATCAATCATCTTTATAAATTCAAGTAATTTGTTTTGGCATCACATTTTCATCTCGCTTTCCTCGCATGTGAACTTATAAATGTTTATCAGAGTAAAAATATTGGTGATCTTATTAGAATCAGCATGTATATGAAGGGTTCGAAGGAAGCGCCGCAACGTCCGGCCGTGTGGATGTAGCGTGATGTTGTTCTTTTTTCTTTTCGTTTTGTTTTTTCTTCGTCTCATTTATTTATTCCGATGTAATATCTTCCAGTTCGTTTTTTGTTCAGTCGGCCTTCAGTATTACCTGTGCCGGGACGCCATCAGCATCCCCGTCTGCGAAGATCACTCCCACTGATGTGTTCAGATATTTTATATGGGGAATCGCGTGTGAAGTGATCAAAGAGTCCGTGTGTTGTGATAGTGATGATGGAACTGTCAGATTATTTGTATCTTCTGACGACACGCGCCGCGCTGGATAAACTGCAGCTTCTCTCGATGGAGCCTCCTCAGTCCCCAAAGTTCAACGTGCCGCTATGGCAGCCGTGGGTGGCTTCACCACATAAAGGTTTGTTATTTTGCGTCGATTCAGATTTATATGCCGGGAAAATAGATTACATTGTTACAATGGAAAAGTAACTCTATTACTTTCTATTTGTTTTATAATGCGAAAGGCCTCAGTGGCGTTTATGTCGCCTTTTGTATCGATCCTTGGAATTTTTTCATTATCCTTAATCCTATTAGTGTTTTATTGTCCTCACATAATTGGGAATTATCTGCACTTAGTGAATTGTCTTCGAAGTAGGAGTCTCTAGAACGAGACAAACAACCTTATGATAACCTTCTACTCTTGGTGTACGAGACACTTTGTTAATTAGTCGCTTAAATCTCGTAATTTCATTTGAACTAGATTTTACCTCCACTATAACGTATGACTTCTAATAAAATTTAAAAAAATTGAATATAAAATTTCTCGAGATTAAACTTGATACGCCTCTGATATGCCTGCTCAAAAAGAAGAATGTATACCAAGCTACTTTAAAAGTGAATAGAACAGCACCGGGATAGACTAGGCAAACACTCACCTATCTAGTACTTCTTTAATTAGTTCCATTATCATTAACATTATGTATGGTACATTAGTACTCGTATTATTTTAATAAGTGGTCAACTCGCACGTTTCGGACGAGTTCATTGCATGCGAATCAACCACTAACCCTGTCGCGGCAGTCGAAGACTCGAAATCATTAGACAATGGCATATCGCGCTTTGAAAACTGCATATATACATATAAAATACTATATTTCTACTATAAAAAATACATTGTAACTTATCAGAATAATTAACAACTACAGCGTTATGTAATGAAGTTTGAAACGGCCCTAACAAAAGCAGTTTTGTGTTTCAAACTGTTTCCCTCTCGAGCGTTTACGAGTTCTCTGGTGATGGCTTTTACTTAGTAAACATTTTAACTTACCCGCAGTGAACCATTTAAATAACATACTTGACTTTGTAACCATTTTACGAGTATATGTACGTTAATATTATAAGTACATTCTTTACTCTGTTACATTTTGAATTAATATCTATGATAATAATTCTTGTACTAATCTAAGCACAGATAACAAAGTTGCATTGCTGCCGACCAATATACATTTCGATTCCATCAATATTATTATCCAGAACTGCATTAAAATTAAATTTTTTAGGAGCAACTTTGACCAATTATAATTAGATTCCAGGGACTCGTCAAGACACATCTCAATTAATGTTATTTTTATTGTAGCTCGGCATATGACAACACTCCCCCTGATGTAAAGCTAGAAGTTAAAATGGTAGGCTTTATCAGAATTTCCAAAAAAAATATATTTAGGCGGTACCAATGTAACTTTGTTATGATGTGTTTCGGTCTATAAAAGTATAAAACCTAAAAAATTTTAAAAATTAATGCATATTTTACAAATTTTGTATTTTTAATTTCAGAAACTCCGAGTACTGCGTCAAGCGGTGAGTCGGAAGGCGACCGCACCCTTTCCCCGGAGACACCGCCGACCTCGCAACTTAAAGATCTTACCGGCAAATGGCGTAGAGAGAGACGCTCCACGAGACTTCCTGAATACAGGTGAGATCCGCCAAGTATTAATCTAACAATTAGAGATAAGCAGATCTGTTATTGTTACCAGAGTACTTTTTAATCAGTTTTACTCAGAGTACTGCAGTAACTACGGGTCTCAAATAAATACATTAAATTACAGGATATAATTCTGCCTGTTTATTTTTTTTTTTAATTATATGATATAAATATGAGGAAAAAATCATGAAATGAGCTCTAAATAAATTTTTGATGCAGTTCTTGTCGATGGAAAGTCATCGAACAAAATTCTTTTTACATCATTATATTTGCAAAATCATCATCTAGTGCTGTTTTTTTTAATTCATTGTATATTAAGCGTAATGTAAAGATGAGTGTTTACTCGCTGTCAAGAGTCAGCGAAGAGTCGGAGCTATGGCAGGGCAGCAGGGCTCTTAAGTCTCTTATACTTCCCATATTCTTGGAATACTTTGTTTATCGATATCCTAAACCGTAACTAACTTTGTAAAGATTCCTTACTTTGTACACAATCTTTATTCTTACACACTATGTTGTGTTATATATATATATATATATCGACTAAAACTAAAATTTATTAGACTAGGTTTTAATACCTAGGTAGAAGTATTGTGTACGAGTGTCTAGTATTTGGCTCGGTTTTAGTTTAAAAAATACAAGCTCAGCTTTTCGATGGGATGGCAGCCAACACTGATAAAAACGTATAAAAAAGTTGTTGTAAATGCAAATCGACTTGTGAACCGAATATTGCATTTGCAATTCGATTGCTCTACCTTTATCTATACTAACAAACGACAGAGTAATCTGGGTTTTGTTTTGTATCGAGATAATTATGAATTATGGCCTAGCGGTAGAGAGTGGACCTCACAATCGATGAGACCCATATTCAAACCTCGATAAATTCTGACCGATACCAATGTAACTACGTTATAATGTACTTTGGTCGCTTAGTGCCAAGCAAAAGAATTTTCAATAGCAATAAAAAATATATCTCATTCATTACAGTTGTTAAATTGTTCTTCATGCTAGAAATACAATAATTTTAAGAACATTACAAAGTTTTGGCAGCCATTTATTATATCTCGTATGTTCTTTTTTTTAATTATAAAGATATTATTTGTTACAGAGAGAATGGAAAAATGGCATTAAGATCGCAGTCCTTCAATGAAAGACGTGGACCAATGACAGCGCGTGCACATCCTCATCACAGCGATGGTGAATTATCAGATGAAAATGACGATGCACCAACTAACTTAGCTGTTATATCTAAAGGTGTGTTTTGTACACAAATGTATATCACCTACCCTTAATAAAATTTTCTATTACCACAAAATAATTATTTCTTAAATTTAATAAATATATTTTTTTAAATTATCACGAACAAAATTGTAAAAATTCTAATAAAATAAACATAAGCCGTATGTGGTTAATATGGTATATTTTTTTCAGGAGCTCCACCTGAATATCCAGGAGTACGTGGTCCGTCGGAGGCACCTATTGATATGCGTTTGAGATCACGACCAGCACCACCTCCGTACCACCGACCATCTGTTATCACTAGAAGCAATGACACACCTCCTGGTTAGTTTATTTAACGTATATAAAGTGTATGGCATTTCCAGTCTGGAGTCTGGGGATAGTCAGCTACCACCACTTTCAAGTCAGTCAAATGACCTAATCGAGGTTCAGGTGACCTTTGACTGTTCATGGACTGCACTCTAGCCCTTAATGCCCATGCCCGGGCCAGTTTTGCAAACCAGGACAGTAAGCCAGCAAGCTAATACATAACTGGCTTCATTTCTAAACCAGTATGCCAATAAGGAAGAAAAAACTGACCTTGTGTAAACCGCTCGAACTTGTGCCATAAGGCGTCTAATTGCATATTCAAAGTCGCTATCAAGAAGGCATTTGCTTAATGTATTTCAAATCACCAAAAGTGTATACAACAAAACGCCACCGTGCTCAGTGGACCTTAGACTTTAGTTAATAGCAAATAGACGTTTATTTTTTCAAGTTAAACTTAGATCAGAGTATATCGAATTAATATAATAAAAACTTGATCATTTCGCAGGTTCAATTTCAATGTGCGACCCAGTAATCGACGAGCATTTCAGACGTTCCCTCGGCGATGATTACATGAATCTCTTCAAGAAATCGAATGAAAACTGCAAACCAGGAACAAAACCAAACACAAAAGACAGAGCGAGCAGCCCTATCCTCTTCAACAAACCGGTCGAGACTCCAAAGAGTAAAGTAATAGCCATGGAAGTGGACGATGCTAGTCTCTCAGTAGACGATCATTTCACTAAAGCCCTCGGCGACACGTGGAAACAAATACAGACTTCCAGGTTAAAAGACAACGAAAAAATTAATAAAGAATGTAAAGGAGTCGACGACCATTTCAGTAAGGCGTTAGGTGACACGTGGAAGAAGTTATCGAAAAGCATAGACAAGAATGATAGTGAAAAACCGAAGGAAAGTACCAAGATAATATCGAGGAGTGGCGTGGTCATATAATGGCGTTACAATTGGCTACATTCGCGGTCTGTTAACTTTAATGGGTGCGTTAACGGTGTCATTAAGTCGTCCATAAATTCCTTGTTAAATAAGAGCTTCGAATCGTGAAGGGAATTATTGTACCTTATCACTAAAAGCTTCCTTGGCAAATGGTAAATACTAGAAAACGCTAGATTTATTTAAACGTAAGTAGCACGGTAGCGCTGAATACTAAAATTCAGAATTTAACGGTAAAAAAAAATCTCAATTTTTCACTATTAGATGTATTTATATATTTATATTGTATTTTCAATTTAATTTGTAGGCATGTAATGTAAAACTAGTTTTATAAAAGTCCATGACTTAAAATAGTTACCTCGCTGAGGTTATTATGACTCAGATGTATAAATAAATAGTCAATTATTGTAATTATAATTACTTACCTCAATTTCAAACGCTTCTTTCTATCCAATTTAGATAAGTAAATTACTATAAGATATGAACAAAAAATATTTTACTTTAGCAATGGAAAATCGGTATAAATTTGGTTTTAATAGCCAGAAAATATCGTTAAAAGTAACGTTACAAAATATACTGTTAACTATTGATTGTTTATATCTTTCGATATTTTCGAAAATATCTATATTTTACCATTATTTTTATTTTCACAATTATTTTTTTTAAATACCTTGAACAATCAGAGAAGTATCGTACATTTAGCAAAAATTAGGTAATAGGCGGCTTACTGAACAGCAATTTCTTCCAGGCAACCTGTAATATATAAATGAACAAGTGTTTAGTTGGTTAGAAATGATAATCTTTTTCATTATTAATTAAAAAATAATTAATTTTGAAATTGTCGCGACAATACATTTCACTTTAAACGCGTTCGGTGAACTATAACGAGAAATGTGCACTGTCAAACATCAGGCGGAGTCTTGTCATATGCCGAGCTACTATTAATAAAGTACTGACAAACTAAATTATGATTCGTATTCAGTGTACACTGTACAGTATAAAAAGCGAAAAATGTGTTTTATAGTTTATGCAAATGAGATTTAAATTCCTAAGAATGATTAAAGTTTTATATTTTTAATTTTTAAATGTACCATCAAGTATATTTAAATTTTAAATAGGTAAATAATTAAATTCTGAAGGTGGAATGTGGAATCCAAATTGAAGTGTTAAAAAGCTTTGCGTTATTAGATTTTAAGATATTAATCAGCTGGAACAAAAGATAAATAAATTAATTATTTAATTATTGTAAAGTGAGTTTTGATTAAGTTTAGTTTAAAATGTAAATAGCTATTCCTATTTATGCACTGTTTAATTTTAAGCATATTTAAGTAATATAGAAACAAATACACAATATTATAATTGGATGAGATGTTTTTTTTTTCACCATTTTCCTTACAAAATTATATCGAATATTCGCTGCCTTTTTCGTATGATAATTTTATTAATTTTTGCTGGGGATTAGGAGGAGACTATGCGCTGTCAACGTGGATGGTGCGCGTTCATCTACTCAGCATAGGCGACCGCTACCTGCAAAAATTTCTTTGTAGTTGTAGTTTTATCCATTCATGGAACGCACGTCATATGTAATTAAAAAAAAACCATCAAATTCAGGGATTCTCGCAAACTGATTACCGACAGGACTAAGAAAAGTTCGTAAAGTTTCTAGTAGGTTAAAAAGACGGTCCTGCTGACGCTAGCATCCAGGGCTACACCGACACAATTTTAAAAGATATCGCTATCTCTTTCGCACGATAATGCTGTCCTTATCTAGCTTTAGTACTATTACTATATATCTATTTACACTTGAAGACCTAGACACTCGGATAGAATTATTTATATAAGCAATCTATTTTTGTAATAAGAAACTTTCTAATCTAGCATTTAATACCTACCAGATTTAGAATAGGAAAATAGCGACTAGGAGGGGGTGGGTGAGTTGTAGGAATACACCCACCAAAGCAATGAACTCTGACGTATGTAGGACACACATAAATATTACATTTTCTCGCTTAACTATCGCAGGGTGAAAACTTTTTTACGATGTGCTACCAGAATTTACACAATATATTACTGAGAATAAAACAAATAATATACTTTGTATATATGTAAAACATAGTCAGATGTCACCACTCTGACTGATGTTTATTACCCTAGCCTGCTGTCACGGAGTAGTACCACAGTCTCAAAGATCCTAGTCACTTTGGGATCAGCTTGAAGTCTGACAACTTGAACGATTATGCTATAACTAAAACAATTTTTAAAAATTAATTTAAAAAAACAATGTAAATGATCGGCCAATATTGAATTAAAGGCACTAATATTCAGATCCATCATCAGCTGTTGTCTGTCAGCCAGGCACAAATCAATGATGACGAGTTTCTTATGCCCTTCGTCCCTACACTGAAGCAAAATGTAATTTACAATAAAAGTTTTAAAATTATTAAATTATTACAAAAATTGAGCAAAACTAAAGCGACCTAAACGTGTAGTTTAGAGAATAGAACGTGATTTTGATTGTCGCCGAAGCCCAGACTGAACGATGATTATTTTCTGTTCAATTTTCTTCATAATTTATTTATAACAAATCCAGCATTTGAACAACTATGTAAAAAAAATTATCATTTTGACTCGCATTTACCAAGAGTGGTCTAACATATAATCTTAATTCCGATAATCTAAAAATTAATTATTATTTCTTGCTTTTTCATGTATCTCAGACGATAATCCAAATTCGAGCACTGAATTCGAATGGTGCTAGAGAATTTAAATGCACTCTATCCACTCACTCGAATACAGTTGTCAAATTATGGAGGTCTTCTCTGAACCTTCGAAGTTTATGCTTCTTTTGTTCCTTTTCTTATTTAATTTCTGCTGTATCCTCTGCGTCTATCTTTTCACATTCTGATTGCTATTCTGTAAATTTCTTAATATTTACTTTTGGATGGTAATCCGCCAACTTGTCGTTTGTCCGGTCCTAGGTTCAAGGACTTCGCTAGCCCACAATTCATTTCCATTCGTTTCAAAAGTTATCTATTCTGTTCAAAGTATATTTGTTATTAAATTGAAAACATATTTTTACTAAGAAGCTCATAGCTAATGCCCACGCGACCTATTCTTCTATTTCATCATGTGAGAAGCATCTTCAGTTTTCTTCTTATTTTAAATAAAATGGTAGAATCCTTAACTCTTTTTTCTTTGTATTTTATGGCGTTGATTAAACTTCATTTTCTTAGATAAATGTATTTTCTCCAATATTGGAAACACATCCACTGGGATCAACCAATCTATAACAAAACAAAATACTTTTTTAACACATTTATATAAAAGCTCTCCACCTACATATTATGCATACATGTCTTCCCTATGCTGGCTTCACTACGAGTGCAAACATGCAAGTAGACAGAGCATTTTTCCTAATAAAAATAATCCAATATAATTTAAAATAACAAGTTTTAAAACTGTAACGAAATCCCTCGAGACTACATTATAAAAGCAGCCATAAAACATACAGCAATATTTATGCTTCTTCCACCTCAGCACAATATCGATCCAAGCTATGCAATAGTTCAACCGACCCGCGCGATAAATACACGTACACATTATAGCGTAAAATTAAGCTATTTATTAAAGAGTGGTGGCAGACTGATGATGGTTATTAGCCCAGTTTGCCGTCCTGGGGTAGTACCACCACTTTCGAATGTAACACCCGTATAGCCAGGTATAGCGAGAGGAGTGTGTCAATAGATGGTACATGCTCGTCTCCTCAAGCCGGCATAGTGGAGGAGACTGCTGCCCGCACAGGTTTCTCTGTAGTAGCAGTTGTTTCCATTCATGGACCGCACTCTAGCTTTGCATCAGGCGGAGTGTTGTCACATGCTGAGCTACAATAAAAAACAAATTTTTAATACCTATACTGAGCTAGTGATTGTATGAGTATCATATATACTGAAAATAACAATTTAGCGAGGTATGAACCGAGGTTAAACCAAGGCCGCTCTTAATTAACACAAACTTTTAAGATAATAATAGAAAGTGATAGGATGACTGGTGATGCTTAAGTACCACCATTTTCTAGTGCAACTCCCATCGCGTTTTCAGGTCATCTCAGAAGTAATAGTTCCTTCTCAAACCGGCACAGCGGAGGCGACAGCTACGTGCGGAAACTTTTATGTAGTAGCAGTTGTCTCCGCGGAGTCGGGTTAAAGGCGTCATGTCCAATTATTACAAACAAATTAATACAAACTAATATACGAGTAAATATGTAACTGTTCATAATTTACAATTTTTTTTTAATTGTAGCTCGGTATGTGACAACACTCCGCCTGATGCAAAGCTAGAGTGCGGTCCATGAATGGAAACAACTACTATTACAGAGAAACCTGTGCGGGTAGCAGTCGCCTCCACTATGCCGGCTTGAGGAGACGAGCATGTACCATCTAGATTGACAGTGCACACTCCTCTTGTTATACCTGGCTACTTTCAAACTATACCCGAAACGCGACAAGGTCACTTCACATTCGAAAGTGGTGGGACTACCCCAAAACGGCAGACTTGTCTAGTCCAACCATCTAGTATAACCATCATCAGTCTGCCTACCACTCTTTAAAAAATAGCTTAATTTTACGTTTTTCCCTTTTAAAAATCATCCTGTAAATAAGTGTGATATTTATTATAGTTTTTTAATTCAATTGAACTTTCTGAAGTTACGTGGGAAGGTATTAATAGCTCGGCATCGATTTCCTTGTTTGTATATTTCAAAATTCCATTTATTATTTCGTTTACGATTGACGTAATAATAGTTTCGATTGTATTAACCTTATATTACTTAATTATACACTTAAATTACTTAAAAAATTTGAGGAATGTCCGAAAAACTTAACTACGTCGAGATTCGGGGTAAGCTTAGAAGTAGCCGGGTTTATTAAAAGAAGTATGCCGTGTTGGAAGAACGGACTCGTTCATTTACGGCGACGACCCTAAACCAGTATAGCGGAGATGACTTGCTGACATTTTTCTGATGGCAGTTGTTTTCGTTCATGTATTGTACTTTAACATTAACTAAGAAGTGTGGTCAAAATCGCGACCTACTCTAAAATATACATGTAAATGATTACATGACCAACTAAAAGAAAGTATAGTTATTAAATTGTGATTGTAGTAAGTATAATTAACTTTTAACATAAGTATCATAAACTAGTACGTAAATAGAATCTATTCGGATAAAACGATTTGCTCATTTTCATCTGACAAGGGAGGTAGGTAACTATCCAGGCGGGTGAATTGCTACACCACGAGCTCTGCTTATTTATAGATTTAATATTATTTATAATAAATATCAGAAGCTCCATTATGCAAATAATATTACTATTACAAAAGGAATATAAGTAAACCAATACGTTTACTAATTAATATAAGAAATGCGTCCTTTTTGTTGAATAAAAGGTTTTGTCCTTCAAACGGAGCTTGAAAGAGAAACCTTAAGCCAGAATAGTGACGGCTATTGTGACCACAGTGTACTGGAGATTCCCAATCGTCAATCTAGGTTACTCGTACATCTTGCACCGTTATACAATGAATACTCGTTATTATAATATTAGAAATGTCGGGTATATCGAAAGGAGTCTGCCCTGTCAACTTAACTGGTGGTAACTTTGTTACACAAAACCACGCTGATTTTACCTACTTATTGGGTAAAAGTTAATTAGAAATTCGTTTACCGTTTCCAACGAGAAACGTGAGGAATTGAAATCGATTATACAATAAACTTATATTTAGAATTCTGAGAAACTGAAAACAATAACTACGAGAGAATGAAATGTTAAATAATATAACGGCCGTAGAATTAGAGAGGGTGCAGACAGAAATTATTCCACCTTTACACGCAGAATTCAATAATCAAATAAGATGGTAAATTTTCAAGAAGTATATTTCCGTGTCTAATGATATAAAATTAGATTACGTTATTTTAGTCAGGTATGCGAACACCATTAGAGAAATTAGCAAGGGTTTTGATTCGATTTATTAAGGATTTTGGTTTTGCTTATTAAGGTTTTTAAAAACTTTTCTGAAACACAAAATGTTTCTTCAAGTGTTAATATTTTATGCAATTAAGTGTTCGTACGTAAGCGTGCTTAAAAATGAGAAATAGATCCAAAATAGATGTATCTTCTTTTCCCTCCGTTGAAAGTTTCAGCAAAAATATCCACGACTTTACTAAAGCTACTTTGACTTCCAAGAAAAGTTAAACATAGCTTTAGTAAAGTGTAGAAAACTTTACTAAAACTTCAAATAGAATTTCGGCAAGATAATTTCAACACATGTTGTCTATTTTGAATGACTGGTCCACACTCACCACCATTATTACACATTGACACCCAAAAAAATCTAAGTTTATTACCCAATAAAATAATAAGTTGATACAACTTAATATAAGTTAATTAATTAATTTTAAGTTAATATGATACTGGAAAAACGTTATACTCAATGTAATGCTACCAAACAAGAAAAGAAATCAGAATTTGCCTAAGAATGTTTGTATAATGACTTTTTAAGGTTATGATGAAAATTATACAGAAAAAAATCAATGCTCACAGAGGTGGAAATCGTACCCAATTCTTCTTTAGCGCTTCACGTGACCGATTTGAAATTGCTATATTCTATTTGACAAAAATTAATAAAAAATAATAAATATTTTTTTTTTATATACGCGTGAAGTTATAAATACAAATATACAAGTAGGTACATATAGGAATTTTGAATGTCATCACGAAGGGAGGACACGACGAGCAAGATAATTATAATTGGTACCCGTTGCGCGTCACAGGGTCAATCGAGTTACGAAGCCTGCTGTTGTATTCATAAGTACAAGTATTATTAATTAATGTTAACGTAAAACATGTAAAGGCTTATTCTTTAAACTTAAAATATGAAATGAAATGAAAATCCTTTATTAACGTAGGCATGGACTTGGCATGCACTTGTTCATGGTCAGAATCTACTTTTGGCTTCGGAAAGGCATATGACGAGAAGACAGCCATAAGAAACTCGTCAATTATAGCCTGTGTTTATAATAACATAAAAAAAACTGAATTATAAATTCAGAAAAAAACAAACATAACTAAACCACAATATGGGGCACCAAAATGAACAAAATTATATATTAATATCATTGCAACCCACGTTTCAACCACAAAGGTACCAACACACATACGTTTAATAGAAATTCAATCCGTTTTAACTTACAGGATAATCCTAATCATAGATTTATGATTGGTCACCACTCGAGCGACCGACCGTTCATTAATCTATGCCTATAATATTGTAAAAACATATTATTCCATTTAATAAAGAACGAATTGCATCGCTAAAATTGGTTTAAGGAATTTTTCTATTCTATTTTCAACAAACTTTAATAATAAATAAAAATTAAACGATAACCAAAATAAAAGTTAGTTTTAAATCAACACTTACCAATAAAAACTCAATCATTTTATAAGCTAAAAAACACAACGCACAGGTTACTGTAACCGCAATAGATGTCACCGGTCAACTGTCGATTGATGTCCAGAATAAGTTAATTTAAAGTGTACAGCTGTTCCAGACGAGAAGATGCGGACAATTAGTACGGCTACACGTATCCTGTCGACGGTGCTACACAAAGAGGTTGTAAGGAGATACCTACTCGTTCTAACAAAAGATCTAGCTCGCTTCCCACCCGCAGACCTCCGGCATCTCAGTTAAAAAGTTGAAGGGACTGCCACAATGGTTACAATTTTAAAATATATATTATAAAAATTAACTAGCAGTCCAGCATCAATAACGCAATACTTCGAGTTTTTTACATTTGTCAGTAGGTGTTACTTTGCGGAAATCCATAACCAAAACTTTTTTGTTAAGCCTACCTTGCATATAATTTCCGCTAATTGATGTTAGTGAAGGTAGGTACACAAACAACCGACAGTAGTCTATATGAATGCACAAGCAGAAGCAAGTAGCAGCGTCCGCAGCACAGTAACCTACAAGATCGATTAATGGCAATTAAAGTAGTTATAACAAAAAATTCGTCAGTAGCCCGAATTATTGACCAAAATTTCTTTTTTATTACTGTAGCTCGGCATATGACAACTAGAGTGCAGTCCATGAACTACTGAAGAGAAATCCCTACAGCCAGCAGTCGCCTCCGCTATGCTAGTTGAGAAGACGAATCCACATTGACACACTCTTTTCGTTATACCTGGCTACTTTCAAATTGTTTCCGAAACGCGACTCGTCTTGGTCCCTTCTCGGTTGACGTCTCCGGAAGTGGTGGTAGAATGACAGACTGGGCTAATAATTTCTTTCCGGTCATTTGAAAGTAGCCCCCTACATTTATTAAAGCTTTACAACTGAAACTTTCCTTTTAAACCTTGTGTATAAACTATAAATACATGTGTATTAATAATTATATACAGAAATATGTACTTAAAAGTACTTTCCGCATGTCTGCGACAACTTTGTAAGACATCTCAACTAAGTTTTGTTCGCTTAGTTCTAAGTAATGATAAAATACACCTAGTTTGCGACTACGAAACGTTGGACGTTGGAAGTAGATACAGAAATCATTATTAAAGAACTTAATTTTTGGTCATTTGGAAAGGATGGATGAAAGGAGATTAACTAAAAAGATCTATTGTGCGAAAGTGGATGGCAGTGTCGGAAGGGGGCGCCCTAGGAAGACCTTTCTCAGTCAGATCGGTCAACTGCTGAGAAAGGGTCAGACAAGGAGCACCCTCAACCGACGTGCATGCATGAGGGGAGTAATGGATGTGGTCGAAGCGAAAGTGGTATGTAGAGAGAGGAGTCGCTGGCGCTCCATAGTTTCTGCCTACCCCAGTGGGAAAAAGGCGCGAGCTAAGTAATAGTAAGTAGTAGTAGTTAATTTTTGGTCATTTTTTATTAATTTTTAGCATATTAATATGTTAGAATTGTTTATAATAAAATAAACGAACATCAAAGTACAGTCAGTTGAAAAAAAAAAATATTTTTTCTGAATTAGGTATTTTTTATATTATTTAGGTATTTATGTAATATATATGTATGTATTTATAATGTGTATATGTATGTATTTTATTGTATTGTATAGTATTTTACTATTATATTATTATTTATATCTTTATTATAAATAATTTTATATTATTTAATAATAGGTACTTCTTGACTGCATCACCCGCTTTTCTCTTTTCCTTACAATTTATTTAATATCAATTGGTTGTCTGGAAGAAATTGCTTTTAGTGATAAGACCGCCAATTGCAGTAAGTTATTTATGATTTTGTATTTCTATAACTCTGTTAAATGCAATAAAGAATTTATTATTATTATTATTATTTTTTGTGTTAAACTATTATTAACAAATTTACTATTTATTGGTTCTATATTTTAAAAAATACACCATCTTAATATGATAAAATGCAATATTTAAATAAGTAATGTATTTTTTTAATAAATAACTTTTTAGGCCATTATAAATATATCCAATTTTCAGAATGACTTTTTTGGTGCGTGTAACTTTAACGAGCGAGCGTGCGTTATTTGTATATATTTATTTATTATTCGTATTTCGCATGAAATCGGGGATCGTCCACTAGTTTTATATAAAGTATAGACTTGTTTTGCAACCATTTTCATAATAAATGTTTATTTTATTAGATAAAACTTGTTACAGCGTTTTGCTTTTATGTAAATTGACAAACGTTTCATGAAGCCGCTTTTCATGCTAAACCAGTAGTTTCAAAATCTGTGCAAAAGATAAAAGATATAAACACAACAATATATATTAATATTACTAGACTAAGTAGAAATTCACAAAAAAATAATGTTTTTTTGTTATTGTAGCTCGGCCTATGACAACACTCCACCTGATGTAAAGCTAGAGTGCAGAAATATATACAGGCACCAGTCGCCTCTGCTATGCCGGCTTGAGGAGAGGAGTATACACCATCCAGATTGGCAGTGCACAGGGCACACTCCTCTCGTTATAATTGGTTACTTTCCAAACGCGACAAGGTCACTTCACGGGTGTTACATTCGAAAGTGGTGGTGCTACCCCAGGACGGCAGACTGGGCTAATGGGAAATGGGCTAAACCTTTATCCAGTCTGCCTACAACTCAAAGTTACTAAGAATTGAGAAAAGAAAAATATATTTTTATCAATATGAAAACCTTTATTATTCGCACTGTATAAAGTTAGATATTACATTGAAACGTGATCAGAACATCTAAGAGGATTCGAGATTAGGGCTTTGAGTCCCGCTAGATAGATCTAGCTACCTCCTCAAGATACGTTTTATAAAATACTCAAGAGTCTTGGTCATATTCACTATTTAAATCAAATATGTTTACATATATACATATTTTTAACTATAAGAATAACTAATACATACTTATATACTACACTATATATTGTAAATGTTAAAAGTGACATTGTCTGTTTATTACATTTTCACACCTAAACCGCTGAACAGGTTTAGATAATATTTAGCAAAGAGATAGATTGAATCCTGAAAACGATATAGGCTATCTTTTATCTCGAAAAAAACAACTGAAATCACTGAAATAGGAGATGAAAGTTGTGAAAACTCTTCATTAAGAACATTATTATGACAATTTTATAAGAAATAAATAAAATTACGTGTTTCAGCGTTTTTGAAAAATCATCCCTTAAAGTAGGGACAGACAGAACTCATTTTTTTTTTTCAAGATAAACGCATACGAAGATGTGAGCAATGTTAGTACAAAATCGGATATAAGTAAAATAGTATAAATGGGACAATATTGACGGTGGTAAGCAGAATAATGATTTGATTTTACTTATGACATATTAGTTCTGTAAATTTTTACACTATTATTATTTGATTTATTTAATTATTGTTTATTGTTGTTATAATTATTTCTTAATTAATTTATGAATAAAATGTTAATTTTAGTTTAAGTAAGCCCTAGCGGGGGTCACATTTGTTGTGAAAAATAAAATTGTGAGATGTAAATAAATAAAAGTTAAACAAATACACGACATTCATTTAATTCAATTCAATGAACGGCAAGCAATACAAGCTATTCGTCAAAATGTTTACAGATATTGTCTAGGAAAAGGTTCACTTCATCCCCTAAACAATAAACGCTGACGCTCGTGAAGCGACAAATATTTCTTAGGGACAATAAACAACGCCTGTGACAATATCTCACATACCTACCTCAAAAGATTATCAGGGGTGTTTTTATTTCAAAGTATTTTCAATTTATTTCAAGATGGTTATTAGCCCAGTCTGCCGTCCTCACAGTACCCCGTGAGGTGACCTAGTCTCGTTTCTGAATCAGCTTGGAAGCAGTCAAGTATAACGAGAGGAGTGTGCACATTCTCTTATTTCATTCTCCTTAAGCCGGCATAGCGGAGGCGATAGCTGCATGCTGCTACACGGAGAATCGAACTACTATAAAAATAAAAGCCTTCAGAGTTGGATGCGACAAGATATGAATTGAGAACAACGATAAATGTTCATAGCAATGTAAATGGCTAAAAACAGACAACATGGCGACAACCATAATACTAGTTCATGCATAAAACTTCATAATAAATATATTTTACGTTATGTTGCGATAAATAACAATTGCGAACATACTTTTGATGAATATGATTATGTAAAACTCTTCAAAAAGTTAAATAGAAATCGAATTGTAATTTCTGAATGCATGCGGAACGAGCAAAGACACATTAATTTTATTTTGAAACTACTTTTTATTGTCCATGCACACACGACACAAATACGTTCAATTCTCTATTTCACTAAGTAGTACATTATGTTTTTTAATTTTAATAATAACCCAGTCGTTATCTCGTACACCCATCTATCTCCATTGCAATAAAATTTTGTTATTACTTTCAGAATTCATAACTCGCGGGTAAGTTATTAAACAAAAAACAATTTCAGAAGCTATAAAATAATGATATTAAAGTATAATTTAATATTTTACAATTACAGAATCGTTTTATTTAGAATTCGAGAATTAGGACATTGCCACCAACAATCATGTTTCAAATTCGAGATATGCATAACAAATTAATTAATACAAAAACAAAAGATTACAAAATGATGGAAATTGTAACGCATTGGTAAATAGTGTAAACACAAGTAATTTTATTAAACCCGTATTTTCAATAAAGTAAAAAGATCTTATAAAATCGATCCCGGTTTGTGGGGTAAATTTTACGACATTTTTTATAGGGCAATGACCGCTCCGCTCGCTACACGTATAAGAAATGTCAAATTATATCCCCTAATATTTTAACAACCCAGCAACGGAGTGACAAAATTTCATTTGACCCCAAAAAAATTCAAACATGTCGTCGAGTATGTAAAACGTAATGTCAGCGAGGCAAAAGTTCGATCTACAAACAAATCCGCCGCGCTCTGTGGGAGCAAAACTCTCGGACAATGGAACCCTAAATATCCTTCATCACATCTACCGTACTTCCGAGCCGTTCATTGCTGCGAACATGCTTCCTCTTTAAAACAACCCTTTTGTAATTTCAAACTGAATTGCAGAAGAAAAAATACAAAGCGAACGAGATAATTGTACTCGTTTGAACTTCACTTGAAATGATAAAATGTTCTTATTTAAAAAGGATAAAAAAGGAAATTCAGCGAGTTTTTAATTTTAATTATAATGCGTATCTGCTAAATATGGGCGCGTCTCTTTCTATTGATTTATTTTTAATTCAGTAACAGCTAATAATGAACACAATTTATTGGTTAATCACTTTGTAAGGTAAGTCCAATTAGAAGAAATCGTTTTAACAAAATCACAAAGTCCCTTTATGTTTGTTTAATATCGTTTCAAAGCCTTATTTATCATTCACAAAGGCATTTCTTCGAATAAAAGCGTATTTACATAATTATATTATAATGTAAACTGTTTTATGTTGCGATTATTTCAAGATATATTTTACAGGAAAATGTTACAATGTTATTGGACAATGTTACAGTTAATTCGCCCGTGAAGCAACCTAGTCATTGCTAGCTTGGAAGCAACCAGGTATAATAAGTTTGCGTATTAAGATGGTGCTGTTTGTTTCATAAAACCGGCATAGTGGAGGTGACATGGCAATTGTCTTCGCACCCAAGGTTTGTCACGATCTTAGCAACATGAAATGTTTTCATGCATAAGTACGTAAATTAATTCAAACTTAAACGTGAAGAATGAGGTACAATTAAATTAATAAGGAAAGGAGGTCAAACCACAGAGAAAACAACGTAACTCAACCCTTGAAGTTACAAAGACATAGGACCCCGCCTCTATTGACAAGCGAGGAGGGAGGAATAGGGCAGCGGGGGGAGGAGAGTGGAGGGGGTATAGTAATTTAGATTGATGGACCTAATTGCTCTTTCTACTGATACGTTTTCTTGTACCAACTTGACCGTGAAAGTGTGAGTATTGATAGAATTGGTCCCTATAATTATTCTACTAATTGTTTCTTCAAACTACCTACATTATGTAAATTATCACTTATTTTTCATTAATGGGTTATTTTATATTGAAGATGTGTTTTATTATTGAACTATGATGAAAATTTAGTAAAAAAACCAACATTTACACAATAGCCTGAGCTGTGATGGGGTCAACACGCGTCCTTCTCACCACGGCCTTCGTATTTAGTTTCTAAAAAAAACTACGGCAATAAATACGCAAATAGACCCTGTTTTGTAAAATAAAAGAAATCTGTTTGCATACGTTTTTTTTAATTATTGTAGATCGGCATATGACGGCGGTCCATGAACAGAAACAACTGCTACCACAGAACAATTTTTGCAGGCAGCGGTTGCCACCGGTATGCCGGCTTGTTATTCCTCCCGTCATACCTGGCTACATCCAAACTGATCCCGAAACGCGACTAGGTCCTTCGAAATCTACTATCCTTTTTTTCGCCCACGCGATGAACGATGGTCTCTCACTCTGAAAGCAAAGTGTGACCCGAGGAGAAACCCCACTTTGCTGGTTTTGGTTCGCGCCGGGGTACCCCAGGGAAGTATCCCGGGACCCTCTATCCACGACCGAAGGACGCGCCCGATGGGAGACCAGCAACTCCAACAATGCCCCCCATATGACACTCATGGTCAAAAGACCGCGAGCCACGGGTAGTGATACTACCCTAAAACGTCATTTATTTACTTTAATAAGGCAAATGTGACCTACTATAATAAAAAACCTATACATTTTCATTTTACCTAAAGGATATCGTGTAACATTACATAAAAAGCTGAGCCCGTATAATAAAATTACAGTTATTAGGTTGGAGTAAACAAAACCTGCGTATAGCAAACGTGTGAATCACGCATCCTACCCTTATCGCACTTTAGGCAAACGGTTACCCGGTCATTTAATACTACACTATACTCCATTCCAATTACAAAGTCCCATTTGAACGTAACACTATTTTTTTTGTTCTAGCTTGGCATATGACAACACTCCGCCTGATGTTAAGCTAGAGTGCGGTCCATGAACGGAAACAACTGCTACTACAGATAAATTTCTAATTTCTAAGGCAGCAATCGCCTCCACTATACCGGCTTTATGAGACGAATGTGCACTTATATAGGGCACAAGCAGTCTCGGAGGGCCCTTTATGTGGAAAAAAGTATTTTTGTGACGAAAATTGTTGACAAAAATTTGGGTCGTTATCAAAGCGTTCGTTTCTCTGAACAAAATTGGTCTTTGCGCTAACTAGATGGGTTTTTGAGGGGATTTTGAGATATAACCATAAAAAAATAATAATAACAGTTTTACCTAATAACAAAATAACATTGTATTAAAAAGTATTAATAATATAATAATGGTGTTTTATTTTCTCCCCAATCGATAAAGTATTTTACGTTAATTATACATAATCATTTTAATAGCGTCCAATTTCGTGAATATGAAATTAGGAATGAAAATTCAAAGGCTGACATAGATTTTAACCCAGCTAGCAGAAGAGAAGCCGGCGACTGCTGTCCGCAGACTTTTTCTGTAGTAGCAGTTATATCTGCTTATGGACCGCATTCTAGCTTAAAATATCAGGCCAACATCTAGTCCAATCCTGAGAATCACTATAAAAAATATGTATAAATTAAAATTCAATACTTAAAGGATAAAGCCTATTTTAGGTATCCAATAGTTTTTTAACAAAACAATTTTCCAAAATAATATCTTATGTTTTCATTAATTTATTTAATTATACCAACACATCGTTTACCAATCAATAGAAGACAATTTTTAATTATAATACATAAAAAACAGATATCATCAATTATAATTAAAGCATTTAATATAATAATAACCCCTAAATATTGCATTAGAAAAAGTCTAATTACTCAATAACGGTAGGCCAACCAAGAGTGGTAGGCAGACTGATGATGGTTATTTGTCCAGTCTGTCGTCCTGGAGCAGTACCACCACTTTCGAATGTAACACCCGTGAAGCGACCTTGTCGCGTTTCGGGAATAGTTCGAAAGTAGCCAGGTATAAGAGACGAGTGTGCACTGTCAATCTAGATGGTACATGCTCGTCTCCTCAAGTCGGCATAGTGGAGGCGACTGCAGCCCGTAGAGATTTCTCTGTGGTAGCAGTTGTTTCCATTCATGGACCGCACTCTAGCTTTACATCAGGCGGAGTGTTGTCACATGTCGAGCTACAATAAAAATAAAAAAATAATAACGCAGGTAAAAAAATTAAAACTGATTGATGGTAAGGAATCTAGATTTATTTTTCTACAAAATGAATCATCGACAAACTCGAGAAAAAATTGTGGACCCATTTCTCTTAGGCGAATGGGCATTCTCCTTTTTATAGAATTACTTTTCAATTGTATTGTTGTACTTTTAAATTTCCAAGTGCCAAGTGGCTCGATTAATTTGTCCTAGAGTGTAGTTATAAAAAACTCATTTAAATAGGCTAAATCAAAGCTAAAAATGGTGTATAATATGTTTTGTTTATAAACTCAGATTGTTTACTTTTTTAGTAGTTTCATTTAAGCTCAATTATAGTTACAATGTGACCTAATAAGCTAGGGTGCAACTACCCTACACGACCAGACTGCTCGTATACAAACGGAAGCTAGGAAATAACATACGCTTGTTTGCTATTCGCTAACTAATTAGCATAAAGCATAAATCTTTACTATTTATGTCTCTTTGTTAGCTTTTAACTTGCTATTTTTACACGTATTGTGTATGAAAATATAAAAGGTGTAAAAGAACAGCGGATATTTCCTTTAACCGTGTTACTATTAAGAGCGGCCGTGGTCTAGCGGTAAGACGCGTGAACTCACGATCGAAGAAACCCGTGTTCGAACCTCGCTAAATTCTGACCGGTACCAATGTAACTATGTTATGTACTTCGATTGTCCAGAGACTATAAGCACTGTTAAAAAGTGGTAGGCAGACTAAAGATGGTTATTAGCAGCCGCCGTGGGTAGTACCACCACTTTCAAGTGTAACTAACATCCGTGAAATGACCTTGTCGTGTTTCAGGAACAGTTTGGAAGTAGTCAGGTATAGCGAGAGGAGTGTGCACTGTCAATTTAGATGGCGCATACTTGTCGCCTCAGGCGGAGACGACTGCTGCCCGTAGAGATGATTTCTCTATAGTAGCAGTACCGCACTCTAGCTTTACATCAGGCGGAGTGTTGTCATATGCCGAGCTACAATAAAAAAAAGGTGTAATGGGATGTCAACTGTTCTGTAAACTTTTCCTTGTAATAGCAGCTGTGTCCGCAGACATCAAGCGGAGCGTACTCACATCGAGTTACTATATAAAAAAACCTTAATTATAGTATACTTCGCAATATCAATAAAAAAGTATATTCGTACTTTCTATCCATAATCTAATAATACTGCAGTAATGAGATAAGAGTGCACAAGCGCGTTGCGACGGAAATGCATTAAGCCTTAATGAAAACTTATGTAGCCAATTAACCTTTATACCTTGAAAGTCTTTCAAGTGAAAACCCGTGAAAGTGACCTTGTCGCATTTCGGTTTGGAAGTAGCCAGGTATAATGAGTAAAGTGTGCACTGTCAATCTAGATGGTGCTCATTCGGCTCGGCATAATGGGCAAATGTGTGGTGAAGACGTGCAATTCTCGATCCCAAATGCACAACAAAAAAAGCGGGATTACGTTTCACACGTAAATATATCCTTTCCACATGTATTTATATTGTCCTTAAACAACTAAAAAACTGAAATAAAATTAGGGATATTTTTACATTTAGTGTTGCTAGTAAAATATCGTTTCCCATTTTCAGGAGGAATTTATAATGTCTAATTAAAGCAAAGTTTTATTTTAAAGTGCGAAAATTTTTCAACTACAACGGCAACACCAAGATTGACATTGTCAAATCGTTTAAAACGGCCTACGCCTTTTTCATGTCCGATGTATGAGGTTTGCTCCTCTAGTATATATCTCAATGGCTACAAAATAATAATTTAGGAACCCTATAGAGTGAACTAGAAAAAACACTTAAATCTATTAGGGTAATGTCTACGCGCCATTAGTGCTACAGAAATTGTGACAAAACGCTACGAAAAGGCCGACTACGGCTAAAACTTTCCCTAAAAATATTCTGAATATATTTAAACAATGTCAGCGAGGGATTTAGTTTCTAAAAGCAAACTTTTGAATTCTCTTAAAGTTCCTTAACATAACTTAACTCTATCCGACAAGAATGAGAAATAAGGGAAAATAATGTCGTATAAAAATCTTGTATTTTAGTTTTAAATATTATCTTCACAACACTCCGCCTGATGTAAAGCTAGAATGCGGTCCATGAGTGGAAACAACTGCTACTACAGAGAAACCTGTGCGGGCAGCAGTCGCCTCCACTATGCCGGCTTGAGGAGACAAGCATCTACCATCTAGATTGACAGTGCATATTCCTCTCGTCATACCTGGCTACTTTCAAACTGTTCCCAAAACGCGACAAGGTCACTTCACGGGTGTTACATTCGAAAGTGGTGGTACTACCCCAGGACGGCAGACTGGACAAATTACCATCATCAGTCTGCCTACCACTCTTTAATAGTGCCCATAGGCACTGAGCGACCAAAGTACATATAACAAATGACAAAGTTGCATTGGTACCGATCAGAATCAGCGAGGTTCGAACACGGGTCTCATCGATCGTGTGTTCACGCGTCTTACCGCTAGACCACGGCCGCTCTCTGAATAAAATTTAAAAAAAAATCTCAAATACTCAGTTAGATCCACTCTCGAACTGTACAAGGTAAAAGCTAAAATGTCAGCTCAGATAGAAAAATCAATACATTTACTACGCGATAAAACGCCGTAGTTTAGTGTTTTATTTAATACATTCTACGAGATTATACAGCAAAATGTTTATATGTTTGTCTCCCAAACACGCCTAAACAGCTAAATCACTTGTAAAGAATGGCTATTAGCCCGGTCCGCCCTAGTGTAGTACCACCACTTTCAAATGTAACACCCGTGAAATGATCTTGTCGCGTTTCGGGAGCAGTTTGAAGGTATAGCGAGAGGAGTATGTACTGTCAATTTAGATGGTGCATACTCGTCTCCTCAAGCCGGTATAGCGTGGGCGACTGCTATAGAGATTAACATCAGACGAAAAAAAATGGCGAAAATGTTTTAATAGTAATCTGTAATTTGTATATTTTCGCGTACTAAAAATCGCGGGTCAATCGCTAGTATCGGAAGTCTACCTTCAAAGCCCTCAAACCCTTAATGAACTGTACAATATAACGGTTAATTTAATAAGGCTTCCCCTCGCTCCGTGAAAGAATGGTCATTTCCATTACATAATAGTATTCAGCGAGCTATTGTTATTTAATATTAACGTGAAAGCCAACACCTGAGCGTCCACACATTTTGTTTTACAACATTGTTTGAAACATAGCTTTATGTTGAAATTAAGTAATTATATAACTTACTCAGCACTAATTATTATTGCAAATCACTATAGTAAACAAATAGCTACGACGCAGAATATATAAAATGCTTGTGAAATATAACCAATATAAAATGTTTAAAATATTTAAAATGTATTTTATATATTCTGTGCAGTAACTATTAGTTTATTATAGTGATTTGCGATAATAATTAGTGCTGAGAAAGTTATAAAATTACTTAATTTCAACATTAATCTGTTATGTTTCAAACAATGTTGTAAAACAAAATGTATGGACGCTCATCTTTCACGTTAAAGAACAGTTTTCCCTTATTAGTGTGTTTTTTTATTTGCAGTCTGTCGTCCTGGGATAGTATCACAATTTTCAAGAATAACGTGTAGTGACCTAGTTGTGTTTATAAAGTTTGGAAGTAACCAGGCATAGAGAAGTGTGCTTACATGGTGCACATTTGTCTCCTCAAGCCGGCATAGCGGAGGCAACGGCATTCTAGCTTAACATCAAGCGGAGTATCGGCATGCTTGTTGGATTGGCTTTAAAAACTGACTTCGTTATCTCAGGCATAACATTTGAAAAAACACAAGAAATACTCCAGAATGCCTAAACGTTAATTTTATTAAATTTGACGCTTTCCCCGATCCTCGAAGGCGTTTTTATCGTCAAGAGTATTTTTACTTTCAAATAAATTACGTATTAAAGTAAAAGGTTTATAAATGAAATTACAAAACTAATGAAACACTTTGTTAAGATTTTCATCTTAATAATTAAAGGCACACAGACAAAGCTTTCCACTTAAGCGTAAAAGTTATCCACTTTATTGCTACTAGAGTAATAAAATTGTAGTCTCCGTTAAAAGCTTTACAAAAAAAATCAATCGAACTTTCTATAAATACCTTCAATCATACAACTAGATGAGCAATAACGCTCCCAATGTGACGGGAGAGAAAAGATGACCACAGTCACTTTTAGGTTTTCTATCAGTATTAGACTTGACGGCAACATTGTCAAATCGTTTAAAGCGGCTCTCTATGCCTTCAATAATCCAGTATTGGCATTTTGAAAATTGAATTTATCAAAACAGCTAGATAAAGAGAAACTCAATATCCAAGTTTTGGTGATCCTTTGTTTAAATCTTTGTCTTTCAGATATTCGCAAATACTAGAATTTTCTATAAACCTCACACGAAGTTTAAATTGCTTTTTTGTTCTTCGTAAGGATTAAGAGGAAATTAATGCAATGAAATGTTCCATCCGAACCGGCTATGAAATTTCCCGACTGCAAATTCGTATATTACATTCTGAACTATTTCTAATTGCATATAACGGAAGTTTATAAATGTATTAACTTTGCTTTTAAAGCATAGTACGTAGTTTACAGCTGTTAACGTAATAGAAAATTAACGAGAGAAAATTGTTTGTTCATTTGCAGCTAATTTTCAAAACTACTGAACAGATTTTAAAATAAATCTTTACCAATAAATAGCTTGGTTCTTCGGAAGATTTAGGAGACTGTATGAGCAACGATCAGTTTGCCGTTTATGAAACAACGACGATTTGTCGTCACAGAATTAATTAGTTAAGTCAAAATTCTCTGTTCTGCGGTTTGTTAAATAAAAAAATTAATATTGCAAGTTTAAATATTATTATGGAACATGAAGCACGACTTCGATTTGAACCCTGCATCGTGGCAAACAATTTTAAACTCTATTAGCCTCGTAAATTCGCAAACTTCTGACCTTGACCTCGATTTAATAGAAATGCAACATCGCATTTTGAAAATTAATGTTATTATTATTGTGAAAGTCATCGCCGCATTTCTATTTTTAGAATGGAACGTTCTTTTGTTAATTTTTTTTGCAATTGATTAATATGTTTGTTACTCACAGTCCAATGATAAACATGGAATGAATTATTATATAAAATAAAAAATAAAAATGGAATTGAAGATATGTATATAATAATATTAATAATTCTCAGCATATATACTCGTACATTTTATTATTTCTATTATATTTTTAATGATAAAATAACGCATATTTGTTAAATACTAAAAATAGGTGCGCCGCCATTATTATTTTTTTTAATTTAAACTTTTTTTTAAATTAATCAGTGACTCATATGTTAATAATGATTGACCATAAATAATAATAAATCTATGGCATTGAATATATGTATTTAATTAAAAATAACCTCAACCCATTGATTTATAATACATAGTTACGTGGCAAGACCGTAATTAACACTAAATTCTGCAATTAGATAATAATTTATCCAATTCACAATATTACCTGCGAGAGAATAGTTTTAGATCACCGTTTATCACTAGCCAGGAATCCATTTGTCACGCCCAGCACGTAAAGGTTGATTTTCTCTAATGTAATTTTATTAAGAAAGTGAATAAATAGTTTATTTATATTATACTTAGATATATCGAGTGACGGATTTAAAAGGGATATTTTTAATGATACCAGAATTTATAAATGCATGTCTCATACATACATACAAATGCGTAAAAAAGAAATAAGGCAATCCCATGAAACAGAAATTGTATAGACCAATGCAATGTGGTAAATGTGGTTTATGTATTATTATTTTTTGTTGAGGTCTTTTTTTTTGTTTTATATGGCGTATAACAATTTGCCAGTGTCAAAGTAAATATTTTTGCATCAAGTTAATAACATTGTGCATCACGAGTCATTCATTCATCACACCAAACAGTCAGGTCAAGTCTCAGTCAAGTCAAAAATTGTTCCAGTAAAGTGGTAGAATCTTTACTGAAACTTCCTAGGGAGTTTTGGAGGGAAAATGGAAACACAGGTTCTCTTCTTTTGAATTGTTTGCCCACACTCACGCACGTTCACGAACAGTTAATGGTTAATTATAATCAACCATTATTACACATTAACACTCGAAGAAATACAAGTTTAGGAAAATAATTCAAGACAGATAACCTGAAGTCTCAAGATGCCCGCCAAAACTCCGAGGTCTTTTTTATGTTTTTGACATTTTAAACTACGTAACATTTATTCGTTGTTAAAAAACACAAAACATCATCGAAATATCAAGAACAAGCAATGCAAGATATACACAGGCGGTGCAGCGGTGTCGCGACGTGACTGCTACGTAAATGTGGTCGAGGTCATTCAACTCTCAGCTGATATGCGGGCGGGCGCGCTTACATAAGTGATACTACGCGTCCATTGCAGCTTGATAAATATGACATCATAGAAATATTATTAAAAAGAAGCAATGTAGACAGGCTGGTGTCGCGGTAACCCCATAATATGCTGTGCTGGCTTATACATCGTGGTCTGGTAAAAAATATTAGGTATAGGTCGCGTCAAACTTTATAACGTCTCGGAAGTTAGCTGCGGGCGCTATTTCGCGCAGATACAGCCAAGTTCTTTGACTACTTGGATGCTTCACAAACCGGCATAGCGAAGGCGACTGCTGCAACTTGTGGTTGTCTTCGTTCATTCACCGTTCCCTAGAAGCATCAGAACTTAGATAAAATTACTGTAGCATAACAATGCTTTATCCGAGCAATTACTTTAAAAATAGTGTGTGTAATGATCTGGCAAAACTCGAATTTATTTATCGTCCTCGTCCTTGGCCTGACCTGCCTGAAACGGTACGAGGACGCCCCGTGACTCGCCTAGGTAGTTAACTTATATTATACATAGGTAAAAGATAATTTTGTTCACTTCCTCCTACATTGCTTCTTTGTTTTAAGTACATATATTAACCAATGATACAAAAGCATCGATGTATTGCTTCATAAATGTTTTCAAAATATCCAGTGCTTTTTAGTAGCGAGCTAGTCTACCATCTGGCCGCAAGACCGCAGTGCTCGTAATCACCAGCCTTCAACTAATAATTCTAATAAAACAGCTTTCTGTTTTATTATTAATATAATATAAAACCTACATTTTTTGCAAATATTAATTTAAAATATATTTATTTATTTTATTTTTATATAATCTTACTTTTAGTTAATAAACGGACAATGCCTATGTGCCTAACGACTTTCACAGCCACGTCTTACCCCCTTCCTACAACCTGCGATGCTTCAAGCGCTGTGTGAAAAGGCATCTCACAAAGCCGGCATAACGGGGGCCACTACTGTCTGCGGATCCCCTTCTTTGTTCATGAATCGCACTCTAGCTTAAAGTTAAAATTTAAAAAAGAAGTGCGGCTATTGTGATTATTTATCGACGTGTTTGTCAATTTACTAAATTAAAATTAAATAAAATATATATATTTGAGATTTATTATTATATTAATGCTAATTATAATTGATGATATCTGTTATTTATGCAATTAAACATTGTCTATTAACTGGTAAACGATGTGTTGATATAAATTAAATAAATTAATGAAAAAATAAGATATTATTTTAGAATATTGTTTTGTTAACAAGCTATTATGTACTAGTGAGTATTGGGTGGGGTTTATTGTACTTTAACTTCTTTTTGAATCAGTTTTTCCGAGAAACTGAAAATATAATGCAAAGAAGAAAAACAAAAGAATAGTTCATTATCTTAGACCGATTTTATTCAATAATCTACTAGTTAATTAAAAACTACATAATTAATAGATGCAACGGCTGGTAATAATTACCCATTCGCTTAGAAAAACGTTCCAATTAACTTGTTTTCGCACTCCCCGGCTCCACTATGCTGGAAATCGAACAATAGAACGGCTTAGTGCTATCCCAATTATTGAAGAAAACGGCGTGCGTGAAAAATTAAAGATAATTATCAAAATACACACACTCGTTATTTCCGAGCTATGCCATGGCACCGTTGTTGTTACGACTTGGCCTTTATTGTAGCTCGGCATGTGACAACACTCCGCCTTATATAAAGCTAGAGTGCGGTCCATGAATAGAAACAACTGCTACTTCAGAGAAGTCTCTACAGGCAGCAGTCGCCTCCACTATGCCGTTTTGAAGAGACGAGCACGTACCATTCAGATTGACCGTGCACACTCCTCTCGCTGTACCTGGCTACTTTCAAACTATTCCCGAAACGCGACAAGGACACTTCACGGGTGTTACATTCGAATGCGGTGGTACTACCCCATGACGGCAGACTTGGCTAAAAACCATCATCAGTCTGCCTACCACTCTTTATTTTGGATATAATTTGAATTTATTTTACTATTCCGATGCGAAATCTCCTACGCTTTACAGCCATCGTGGTCGCGGAGATATGTAAGTTTTCGCAATACCTAAGCAAAAAATGTAATAAAAGTTTTTCCTTTTCTCATTAAAAATCGCATTTAAAACAATCTTTTAAATCCCTAGCGAATAATTCACAAAGAAATTGTAAACGGAAGATATTATTATGCCGTAACAAGACACAATTTTTTAATTTTTATTTTATTATAACTCGTCATATGATGTTAAACTAGAGTGCGGTCCATGAAACTACAGAGAAATTTCTACAGGCAGCAGTCGCCTCCGCTATGCCGGCATAAGAAGACGAAAACTACACTCCTCTCATGAGGATTCCTAGCACCTTCAATTTAATGAACTTTTAAACTTACACAAACTGTTAACGTCCTAAAGAACAATACAAGGTTTTTTTTAATGCCGGTTCTAAGATGCTGTGATTTTTGGTAATTCTAGCTTATCCAAGTCAATTAAATTAAATTAAATTAGGTCCAGTTACCCCACATAATTTAACCATTAGATTTTCGTTAATATAATGGTTAAAATTAAAATTGGGTTGTTTCAAAAAAACCTGTTACTTTTAACGCAAAATGATTTTTGGCTAGTCAAAATTAAAGTAATCGTCAAACCAATGTCACTAACATATATTTTTCTATTATTTTGTCGAGAATGTACTCCTAATTACATCAGCTACTATTTTAACGATATGAATTTACACGTTGGTGCAACGCGTGTGGAGTAAAATGTAACTGTAACGGGCCATTTAGTGCAACAGAAGTGTGGTAGGCAGACTGATCATGGTTATTTGTCCAGTCTGCCGTCCTGGGGCAGTACCACCACTTTCGAATGTAACACCCGTGAAGTGACCTTGTCGCGTTTCAGGAATAGTTCGAAAGTAGCCAGGTATGACAAGAGGAGTGTGCACTGTCAATCTAAGATGGTACATGCTCGTCTGCTCAAGCCAGCATAGTGGAGGCGACTGCAACCCGCACAGGTTTCTCTGTAATAGGCGGAATGTTGTCACATGCCGAACTACAACAAGGGCTGTTGAACAACCCTGCTAAATTCGAAATACACGTCCGAAGTCTGAGCTAAACTGATTTCGAGACTGTTGGGCATAATTATAAACATATTTAAAATGTATTCAAGTATATAATGAGTGAATAAAACAATAGGCCAATCCTCCCTTGTGTCGCTCAATGTTGTAGATGACAATAGAAAGTTATATCCTCTTTAAAGTGGCAGTCTATTCTCGGCAGAGCTGTCATTGACCTACTTTAGAAGTGGGGGACAGTTTGACCCCACTGCATACACCTTCAGCGCTATATCTAAATTAAGCATAATAAAGGAAAATTGTACCTGATAAAAATTCAGTACCAAGCACCACCTGACTGTTTCGGTGCATTATTTTACAAACACGCTAACTTTAATGTTTGCATTTCGTTTTGTATTCACATAATATCGAAATAAAACTCAATAATGTTTTTTTTTATAATTCGTCCACAGTCTGATTGATTAGGCTGCTACTACAGAGAAATCTCTACGGGCAGCAATCGCCTCCACTATGCCGGCTTGAGGAGACAAGCATGTACCATCTAGATTGACTTTCTTAATATTTTTTTTATTGTTATTTTTAAGTTTGTAGTACTTAGTGCTTTTTTTTGCATTCATTTGATTTGAGTTATGTTTAATTATTTTTTGTAGTTGAAAGTTTTGTTTATTTTTGTGTTAATTTTTAGTTTTTCTTTCCGATGTTTTCTTTATAAGACTACTTATCACATATACCGTAAAGCCTATCATTGGCCTTATTGTTACAAATTAAGCATTTTTTGTTATACTCTAGGTTTACGCTGTTGGCTTTAAAACAAATAAATAAATAAACAGTGCATTTCGTTTCGTTCCTTTCGTTATACCTAGCTACTTTCAAACTATTCCCGAAACGTGACAAATTCACTTCACAGGTGTTATATTCGAACGTGTTGGTACTACCCCAGGACGGCAGACTGGGCTAATAACTATCATCAGTCTGCCTAGTACTCTTTGATAGTGCCTATAGGCACTGAGTGACCAAAGTATATAACAAAGTTACATTGGTACCGGTCAGAATTTAGCGAGGTTCGAACACGGGTCGTGATCGTGAGTGCTGGTTCTCTTGCTTACCGCTAGACCACGGCCGCACGGCACTTCGGGACAGTCTGACTACCACTCTTAATGGATTGTTTATTATTTTTTGTAATGTTGAGTACTTAAAGACGTAAAATTGAAATGAAAAAAAATGTGTAATTAATATTTATTTTTTTATCTAATCTATGTATTTATATTCATTCATTTTTTAGCTAGGTACAAACTACTCGTATTATTTTATTTATAAAATTTTCACTGCTGTATCTATTTAATTTATACTATTTATTTATTTGTTTTTTACTATCATTTATTTATTGCTTTTATTTTATTTTATTTCAGAATATTCCAGCTGAAAACCAGCGCTACGAGCTGCTTCGTGTAGCTCGTTAGCATATGCTGAGCTGCTGTGCGCCCTTTCGTCCCTTCACATTCGCGTTCACACTTGCTATATTGTCTCATAAATGTTGTGCTGGGATGAATAAAGTTTTCTTTCTTCCTAAAATAATTTCTGATGATATTAACCCATTATCTCGAACTTTCATGATATCCTAAAAAGTTTACTGCCACAGTTATGTTGTGTTTAATAAAACACGAATACAAGGTTTGATTCCCATTAGATGCTGACGAATTCACTTCTATAAATTCCATCGATGTACGGATGTTAGTATGTTCGTACCACACCAACCGATTTAGATGCCGTTTGACATTTAAAAGTCAAAGTACGCACTTAGCATCATTTCTAAATATCAACAAGAAAAACGGAATTAATATTTTATCAATCACACTTAATAACTATTCTCTTTGCGCGAATAATATCTATTATTGTGCGAACCAATTTTGTATGTACGTGATCAGTATATAAATCAAAATATTGGTAAGCGTTTCTCACATATTAATAAGACTTTGGGGTCTAGTCAACAGCATTTTCACGTGGCGCATGCGAGAAGCGCCGAAAAAAAATGCCAGTGTCAAAGTAAATATTTATGCATCAAGTTGATAATATTGTGCATCACGAGTCATTCATTCATCACACTATACAGTCACGTCAAGTCTCAGTTAAGTCAAAAATTGTTCCAGTAAACTTCCTACGGAGTTTTGGAGGGAAAATGGAAACACAGGTTCTCTTCTTTTGAATTGTTTGCCCACACTCACGCACGTTCACGAACACTTAATGGTTAATAATCCACCATTATTACACGTTAACACTCGAAGAAGTACGAGTTTAGGAAAATAATTCAAGATAGATAACCTAATGTCTCAAGATGGCCGCCAAAAACCAACTATAAATGCCTATACATTTCAAACTTGACGTTTCAAATTACTGACGTCACTGTTAGAAATGTCAAATCTGATATATTTGTTAGTCGGCGCTTTTCAAATGCACTGTACGAAAATGCTCTTGACTTGACTTGACCCTTTATCCATATGAATTTAGCGACCAAAGTACATATAACATAGTTACATTGTTACCGGTCAGAATCTAGAGAGGTTCAAACACGGGTCTCATCGATCGTGAGTTCACGCGTCTTACCGCTAGACCACGGCCGCTCTAAACCCTCCTTTCCTCTCTTTATTGCATATGTTTATATCACTAAGTTCGGCTTGTTGATGTTACAAAAAGTTTTCAAATAAATAAATTAAAATCGACTATGTATTTAAATAACTCCATTAAAAGAACTAATATTACTTAAAGAACCTTTATACTCGATAGGGAATCCTGAAATTCTGTTCTGAGACGAACTTTATGAGTGTCGTGCGGCACTACCATTTCGCTTATATGCCACGTACTACCTATGCTACATATTTTATGTAATCTGAATTTTCCGTAATACCACGTATAACGTAGTCACTTTTACTTCATACCTTGGTTATTAGCGCAGTCTGCCGTCCTAGGGCAGTACCACCACTTTCGAATGTAACACCCGTAAAGTGACCTTGTCGCGTTTCGGAAGCAGTTTGAAAGTAGCCAGGTATAACGAGAGGAGTGTGCACTGTTAACCTAGATAGTGCATATTCGTCTCATCAAGCCGGCATAGCAGAGGCGACTGCTGCAGGTTTCTCTGTAGTATCGGTTGTTTCCGTTCATGGACCGCACTCTAGCTTTACATCGTTGTCATATGTCGAGCTACAATAAAAAAAACTGAATACAAATATTGTGTTCTGAATAAATCATTTCCATGTTAAGTACCAACGACATCTACATGGTGTCCGGAAAAAGAGATTAAGTAATAAAATTGAGATAGATAAACTCATGACTACATAATCGGTCGGACGGTCTCCCAAGTCCCGTAATTTTTAAATCAAGGAATAAATGAGGTTTTGTTTTATTAGCTATGGTCAATTAAACAACATTGTTACAATGCTAATATCAATTTATAATTAACAATTAAAAACGTGATCCTCAAAGCTATTTTACATATATTTTTTCTGAATTCAGCGTTCAATTTTCATAATAATTCAGTAATAACGAATTCAACAACAAAAATACATATATATTTGATCGATAAGTTTGGAATCAAACCGAAAGATGTATCAAGGCATCGAGCTTTTCACTGTTTAAACATCCGGTTCTAAGTAAAATGAACATTTAAACTGAAAATAGGCATATCATTTAAATACACAAGTGAAACAATGAATAGACAAGTGAAATAAAAAAAAAACAGGACACGTTATGAGAAAAACATGAAATTGCGACATCGCTCCACACGCAACAGTCGTCGTTGTCGAGAATCTCAGCTTTGTTTTATTAAATAACTTCTATTGGCGTACATTCGCTACTGAGATTGTCTTGTCGCTTTGTACATTTCAATTTAGCTTAATAAAATACAGTTATATTAAAACTTTAAACTAGTTTACATGAATAAAGATTTGTGTTCAATGGATCAAAGTTTATGTACTCGTAATGTAAGTAGAAAATTGTTTTAATTGTACGTTTGAAAAAAAAAAGATAATTTAGATGTGTAGCTAATTAAAATTAATTATAACATTATAACAGTTTGTGTTGTGTATAAATTTTATTCTGAGTGTAAACGTTACAAGGGGGTGCCGGAGGGTGTCGTCTGTACATACAATAGGTACATACGCAGAGGAGTAGATACAGAACTTAATTGGGCTGTATGTATAATTCCCTATGATAAAAGCTCGCTTCCTCCACAAAAGTTTTCTACAAGTATGTATACCAATATGGTTTCCACTTTGACAATAAAACTCACATTCATTATTTAGCTTTTGTCAATATTAATTTTTTGAAAGCTTTGCGATACCTCGGTGTAGTAAGCCGCGCAAAATCTTTTAATTCAGCGATAAACCTTAAGAAAATTTTATTAACATGATCTACTAAAATTGCGTACTCAATTAGAAAAATGCAATAATATAAGCGTTACAAATAACGGTGTAAGCAGTGATGGGTCGGGGTGGGAGTGGTATAGACGGTATAGATACACTAGTGCAGGGTCCTCTACATTAGAAGATAAGGCACGCGCGGCATTCGTTGCGAATTTCATCACGCGCCTCTGTTATTTTTGCAAAGCTCTCATTTACTTATACAAAAAAAATTGGCTCTTGTTTTCGTTTCATTTAGCAAAAGGTTTCTATTAAAATTATTACAAATTAAAAGAATGTCACGAGTACCTAATGTAAAAAATTAACTAAAACACTAAAATGGGATATCCATTATTACGAAATTCAAGAGTGGTGGTTATTATCCTAATCTCCCATCCCGTGGTAGTACCACCATTTTTAAGTGCAATTAATACCCAAGGAACGACACGGAATCAGCTTAGAAGTAGCCGGATATAACGGTAGGCTGGCTTCTTATCAAGCTGGTTGAAGATTTATCAATGGTATGGTAGCAGTTCTCTACGCAGAACTCCGCTCGTGAACGCAAAACCCAACTTCAGATGGAGTGCGGCCCGGTTTACCTGAAGTTAAGATAAATATAACGAAAAAATCGTATAGCGTTAAAATTTAATATCGCGTCAAAAACTCGGTTACGTCACATCTTAAGTAAGTAATCCCTTTCCGTTAAACTGTAAAGGATCTAATCTCGCTAAGCTCGGATTGGCATTCATAAATTGTGATATAAACGCCAGCACGAAACTTTTAAACCTTATGCTGTCTGTCCCGGACAGACCCAACGGTCCTTAGAATTTTAATCGACTTTTTTTTTTAATTTCATTACTTGCCAACAGTTGTTCATAAGTTTTTGTGGGTGATCCGGTGCGCAATTTCAAGTTGTATACAATAGACAGGAAGTTTGGAGAACGTTATAACAGGAAAATGTTACAGGAAATATAACAAAGCAATTCATTAAAATGTTTTACACAATCTTATTAGGCTAAATACTTTGCAGAAAAAGTAGAGTAAAGAAAGAGTCACAGTTTATCCAGAGATTATACGTTTATATGATCCGATCCTATTGGCTAGTACATAAGATCCTAGTTTGGGATTAAGATATGGTATATGTATAAAGTTATTATTATTCGAAAAGGACTATCAACGAAAATTCTAAAGCTGTGACATCGACTTTTGGCGAAAATAAAGTTAGGGAACGAAATTAGAAGTTGACGGCGGAACGGGTGCCAAATCACATTACTTACGCCATGCGCCATCGTGATCCTGCGCTACTAAGGAAAAGAAACGTTCCATTTTGATCAAAAACTCTTCAATTTAGAAAGAACCCGGATAAAAATTACAAGCACTAAACATAAAATAGTTATCTATCAATGATTCAATTTTATTGTTTCTTTTTCCTTCTAAAAAGATAGATTACTTACCCGCTGATTGTAGCCGAGACGTGAACTCAAAACAAGAGCCCCGTGCTCAAATCTGCTAACTAAAAAATTGAAATAAAAAAAACTAGTTGTAATTATTTTTGAAGTTTGGCTTAATATTGCGTTTACATGCCGGACTAGGCATTATAAAGAAGTATCAGATTGGCCGTGGTCTAGCGGTAAAAGCCGTGAATTCACAATCGATGAAACCCGTGTACAAACGCAAAATTCAGACCAGTGACTATGATATAATTATGTACTTTGATCTATGCACTATTATGTACTATGATAATCAATAATCACAAACACCAGCTTAGTAAGCCATAGTAAAACATATGTACTTTTTTTTTATTGTAGGTCGACATAATAATATGACAACACTTAATCTGATTTAAAGCTAGAGTGCGGTCCATTAACGGAAACAACTGCTACTAAAGATAAATTTCTACAAGCAGCAGTCGCCACCACTATTCCGGCTTGAGGCGACGAATGTGCAGTACAGATTGACAGTGCAAATTCCTGGCTGGTTCCAAATTGTTCCCGAAATGCGACAAGGCACTTTACATTTGGTGGTACAGTGGTGGTCCTACCCCAGATGGCGGACTGGGCTTATAACCATCAACAGTCTGCCTGCTACTCTTTAATAGTGCTCATAGGCACTGAGCGACCAAAGTACATATAACACGGGTCTTATCGATCGTGAGTTCACGCGTCTTACCGCCAGACCACGAAGGCTCTAAAAATAAAAAAATAAAACGTATTTTAGTGAGTATGTCGTTTTAATAATGATGAGTCTGGTATCTCTTGAGAGGGATATCCCCCAAACTTTACCAAACTGTACCGCACGAATTGTAACAAGGACGGAATAATTCACACATAAATCTGAAATGAAGATTTTATGAAAACAGGGTGCCGAATAGTACGCGCGCGTCCGTGCTCTTTACTTATTCATTTAATACGAGTGTAATGTTTTTGATTACAAAATAGGGTTTATTGAACTAAGCGAATGTAATAAAATACCTGCCACAATAAAAAAACAAATAAATAAATCTCAATTAAATAAATTAAATACAGTGGAACCTTGGTAAAACCTATTATATCATTTTACGCTTTTTTTATTGTATCTCGGCATGTGACCACGCTCAGCCCGATGTAAAGCTAGAGTGCGGTCCATGAACGGAAACAATTGCTGAAATGAAATGAAAATCCTTTATTAACGTAGACATGGACTTGGCATGCACTTGTTCATCGTCAGAATCTACTTTTGCTACTACAGATATAATAGTCACCACCGCTATGCCGGCCTGAGGAGAGGACTATGCACCATTTAAATTGACAGTGCACACTCCTCTCGCTATAGCTGATTACTTTTAAACTGCTCCCAAAACGCGACAAGGTCACTTCACGGGTGTTACATTCGAAAGTTGTGATACTACCCCAGGACGGTATACTGGGCTAATAACCATCATCAGTCTGCCTACCACTCGCAAATTTCAAAATAACAGTTGAACAATCATTTATAATCAGTCTGTCATACGAGTATATTTGTTTATTTGAATAAGTTAATAGGTTAGGGCTCGATGGAGACCTGGTAAAAAAAAATAATTACGCACAGATGAGACAATAGCCCTATCTGAGGTGGGATTCGAAACCACGCCCACCACTCTAACCAGTAAGCTACTCCTACAAATATTACCATCATATATTACTGGTTTTTTTTTTCATCTCAATTAATATAATAAAAATATAAACCCGGGCACATTTAACCAAATTTTACTGTTTTTATGTCTAATATGAACTGCGCGGTTGTTATTAATTTTAATTGATATATTGTACTTTATATATCATTCTGCTGCTGCGGGTAGAATATCATAGTTCATATGAACGGTCGACACGCGACTGGACCTAATCCACCGGGGAAACTTTGACCTTTATGGACTAGATAACCTTCAATACTAATTTATACTCGTAAACTTCTGTATTTATTTATGTTCCGATTTTCGATCTGGAATGGGGAATGGCCAAAAAAGTAACCAACGCAAAAGAATAAACGATTTCCAAATTTCACTTCAAAAAAAATAATATTGTGGATTTTTAAGGAATAGTTTTAACCTTATTGCCCAGTAATTAATCTAGAAAATATAACTCGGCTATCCCTTGAACTTTACTGCCATTTCATTTTGCTCATACAACCAGTGAATTTTCGATTGGCAAACTATATTTTTTTACACATACCTTCAACTAATATGAGTAAACATTAGTTTACAAAAACCAGAATATTAAAACGATTTAAACTTTTATTAATAATTTGTTTTTAAAGCAAAAAAGCAAATATTCCAGTAACAGGTGTTGTAAAATTATGTATCTATATTTATCTATAAAACAAAATATAAAAAACATTGCTTGTCATTATTTGTGCATCCCCTTTAATTCAAAGAGGCCGAGAACAAATAGATTATTCAACAGACAATCCCCCCGAGCACAAGCTCAGGATAAGCGACTGAGCTACTGTTATTGTTCAAATTTACTATCTCACAGATCGAATAAATATACGAAATTACAAGGTTTCACAAAATAATATATACTTTCAACTCTCGGACGAATAACGGACGGTGAATAACATTTTTTTTACGTTTTACGGGGCGTTTTATGATATTAACATAACTACTTTTTATCAAAATTACTTAAACCTAATTTATAATTTTTTAAAGTTTGAAAAAAAAAACAACTTTTAACAAATAACATAATAAAACAAACTAAAAGATCTTACGTGGATTACTAACGCGTTTGATGATTACTTTTAACTTTACCCCAACTACTATGGCTGCAAAACTTTCAAAAAGTTCGCAGTCGAGCAAGTCTCATCAAATTCGATTAAAACATAATTAACGCACAAGTACAATCTAAAATAACACAACATAATAATTATAACGTATTCTTATTTCTATCTTAGGTAACATAAAAGATTCATGTAGCTTATTATCGCGTTTTTTTTATGAATTTGATCCGAGACGTAACATTTCAAAAGTAACTAATATGTTTATCGATTAACTATAAATTTATTTGCGACCACCACGGCTACAAAACCTTCGAAACGTTTGGATTAAATTAATCAAAATAAACGCTAGTTCTAATTCATTTATATGTAATTACGGACCTACATTGTTGACTTTAATAAGACCCAATTTAGTTTAATAAGATATATGTAGGCATTATGAACAAATCAAGAGGAATGGTGAACCGTTAGTCAGCCGCAGCGGAGGGTGGGTAGCTTGCAACCGGAGACAGGCGTATCCAATGTCAATATTGCTTCTGACTAGATATTTTAGATCAATATCACATATTGTGTAAATAAATGTAAATAATCTAAAAGTTTCGCCTATAATATTAAGAAAATATAGCTTGAACATTTTATCAGAGGTAATTCATCAGTATTTCTATTTCACGGACGTTTGAAGTTGAAAAATAATCAGAGTAAAGACAACTGCTACTACAAAGAAATGACTATATACAGCAACCGCCTTCGTTATACCAACTTGAAGAGACGAATACGCACCATCCATTGACAAGGCTCCAAACATGATTAGATTACTTCGAGGATGTTACAAGTGATGATATGTGATGGTGGTACCCTTATCGCTTTGTATAATTCTGAGCTCGAAGCAAGAAGATATTTAAATGTTAGTTTTAATTTGCTGTAGGTACCAATGTGACCCCAGTTACCCCGTATAGTTGGGTTGCCATTCCAACCGTAGTCCGTACAATAATTTGTACTAAGCAGCCAGTATTGTACTGTATTTCGGGTCTGTACTATATTCTATTGAAGAAATATAATAAAAACTACCTACCCAAAAGTACTTGTAAAAAGATTTCAATAGCTGTACCAACTTATCAAAAATCAGCGGTGCCTTTCCGAAGCCTAGAATCCATACGAGAATTCAAAAGAGTTCAAGTAAAGCCTATTATAATATTTTGAATTAGAATTTAACTTTTCTTTTTTATTCTTTTCATAAAATACTAGTATAAACCTCGGAAAGAATGTTAGCAACACCAACCCAAAGTATGTAAAAAAATTAAAAGCATTATAACAGTATAATTAATTAAAATTTAATTATAAAGGAAGTCGACAGAGCAAACATAATAAGGATAGTGGTCGGCATAACTGTCAAGCGTTGGTAATATAGTCGTACGTAGCGTAGTTGTATTAGCATTTATATTGGAGCTTAACGTAGTTACCAGCTGTACTTCATTTCATATCTGACAGCGTTACCACATGATCATTATTGGTTGGCATCAACTAGCATGTGAGGTAACATGAAAACTTCCTTCACATACATAAAAAATATAATGACTTTAACTTGAATTATTATAGGTTATCTATACTAATTTTGAGTTGAGAGATGGTTTTGCAAAAATACTTAATACGCTAATATTACGAAAAAGCCTAAATATTAATTTTTATATTTCACCCTCTTTAAATTTTTTAAGTAAAAGATAGTCTTCCCCAAGATGCAGTCTATTTCCTTGCTTTTATCGAAATCTGTTCACCGATTCAGGCCCGAAAAGGTGACAATGAGAGTTATTGGTAGATATCGACCCCCAGAGAAAAAATGGGGGTCTAAGCAATCTTTTTTCGCTATTAAACTTAGTGAAAACTTAAAATTAGGTAAGCTACCTAATTAAGGGGGTCTACACAAAATCTAAAAACATGGCAAGTGGTCTATGAAACAAAAAAGTTTGCGAACCTCTTCCATAGGTAGATTATATCATAGTATAGAAGTATAGATTAAGTTCTAAGTTTGTTATAACTTATAAGTATGAATAAGTTTTACAAAGCTCGAGTCTTGTGAAGTTTGCGTTAAGTTTTCTCATCATAGATGTTGTTCTTCTCGACACGCGATTACAGACTTATACATAATAATGAAAAGTCTACGTATAATAAAGTACATACACGGTGTACAGAGGAGTGGATCATCGGTGGCAGGGCGATCGGGGGGCTTATTAATTTAACCTCCATGCATGTTTATTGATTTAGTAGAAAAGTTTTGCTTATAGTAGTGCGGTCCATGAAAGGAAACGATTGTTACCACAGGGACATGTCTGCAGGCAGCAGTCGCCGGTGCACCATGCAGTTGACAGTGCACACTCCTCTCGTTATAAATTATTTAATAAGGGCTACATTTTATAATTTATACTTTTGTGTAAATCATTACGGACGTGTTTTTTATCCTTTTAAACTTTAGCTTTTGGAATACGTATTAACAATTTTGTGTGTGGGGTGGACACAAGCAGCAAACCATTTAAGACAAATTTTCAAACGAAATTTGAAGATTTTTTAAAACTTTATATTTTTTAATTATAGAAAAATCTTGAAGTATATGTGTACAGATTTCCTAATTTTAAATTAATAAAAAATAGTATATAAAATGCCAGCCTTATACAACGTTTTGTACCAGCAATAAATTAATTGTTTTTATCTAAACTACGAGTATATAAAGCAAGCCCTTCTTAAAACATGTATCCACTTTTTGTCAAAGTTCCATTATAATATTTTAATTCTATTTTATAATGACAGAAGGGGGAACTTGAAATACAATTTGGAGACACCTGGTTGGCACCAATTTTCATTGTTCACTTACAATGACATAAAAAATAAACATCTGCTCCAAAAGCGTTTTTATAATTAAAAAGAGTTATTTGATTTATGGGAATTTGTTTACGCCAATCTATGATAGGCTGTGGTTGAGCGCCTTGTTTTCTTGTCTGTGTCGCATTGCAATTTGACAGCTGGGAAGACTTGCTTTCGTCGTCCGCGCTCAACGAGTACACCGTTAAATACCTTAAGTGAACAATTCTATAAACTCTATAATAATCTATATCTAAATAATCTATAAAACCAAGGAACCATATGTGGAATAGCTGAGGTGAGTCTGACACTGTTATTTTGTACTCGCGTCCCAGGCACAGCTCCCGTAACGAATTACGGGACAAGACCCATCGCACCGTCATAGGTCCTGATTATAACGATGAACCCGTGGTGGTTACATTTTTCTATGATCTTTCGGACTCGTATAGATGGAATCCCCTATTTATTCCCTTTTTTCGTTGGTTTATTGCAAAATTCGTTACACAAAAAATTTGAATTTCGTTTATCTTTTTCCATTTTTTGTTTAGTCGGATACGTTAATATTTTAATGATTTATTATAGTTAAATATATATAACCATTTTACGCGACTGAGCTAGTATTTTTGAGTATTTTATCGTTTGAAACACATAACCTTTTAAACAGGCTCATGCTGCTTTCTGTCATTTTTTAAAGATTTATTTCACAAAACCGCTTTACGAGTATAATAGTATTTATAATTATTTATTACAGCATTTATATTATGGTGTACTTACCACTTTCAATTTAAATTTTTGCCAACAGCTTTTAATACTTATATTTAACTATTATATATATATTTAACTATATTTTTATTTAATATTTACACTATCCCTATGGGAAAAAAGTGTGATAATTGTATATATTTACACTAAATAAATGAACGATTATTTTCCCGCTTTCATGTTTAACATTTTGAGTGTATTTTTATTTTTATTATTACCACTTTTATTGTTTGTTTATTTCTTTATTTTTCCGCTTTCATTTAATACCTATTTAGTGTTAAAATTAAATTACTTTTAATAAAAATACTTATATGGGAATACACACATACTTTGAGTACCTACCCTCCCTTATTTCTGTTTCAGTTAATTTTAAATACTTGTTTACATATAAAATACATCTCTTTCCATGTAATTATTGTCAAAATAAATACGGTTATTTATTTAGGATTTTCAAAAATTACATAATTATGTTTTGTTATTTTTATTTTATTATTAAAATATATTGTTTTGTTAATTTTTAAAATATTGTTTTCTTAACAATAATAAAAAATGCCTAAAGGTCGTTTAGATGATATTGAAGTATCACTCATGGAAAATTTAAAATCTATTAACTACTAACTATGCTCAGCAAGCATCCGAAAGGCTTTTATGTAGCATTGATTGCATTTATACTATTCGTACGGATTTTCGATAAGACTCATGAATTAGAATTAATGCCGAATCCGAATTTTTAACTTAATATCCAAAGTTTAACAGTTTTTGAGGATTTTATTAATTGCCACATACAAAGAGTTTACAAATCATGTTTTCAAACCAAGGAACTAGTTTAACTGTAATTAAATCTAAAAATAAAAATTTTTCAAAATTACCAAAACTTGAGTTATTGAGTTTCGCTGGAGATCCCTTACAATGCCCTCTTTTTATGATAATTTTAAAAATCATTAAAATACCACTTTAAGTAATAATAAACGAATACAATATTTAATTAGCAAGTTATCTGGTCGCGCATTGTCAAACCGTGCAGATATTGCACCCACTGCACCGTCATACGGGCTCTGATTTTAGAGATAAACCTGTGCCGGTCACAATATTATTTATACTAATAACAATTGGTCCTTTACGCGTTAGCCAATGGTCTTTGGTCATCTTGTAACCGGACTAGTATCGTTACAATACAATTACATTACAATATCGATTGGTTGGCCCGTATTATGGCCCGTCTGTTGTCGGTTTTTTCTACACAGATCAGAGTGTAGAATAGTTATGCTCGTCGCGTCAATACAGCAACCACTGCCTTGGCCAGAGATTAAAAGAGATTAAAAATGGCTAAGCGTAGCCAGTATTTTATAATTATTATTTTTATTTAGTTTTTTTTTTTAATCCATAGATACTTTTAATAATATTAAAAAACAACGTATTTATTAAACAGGTGTGCAAAAATAGACAGTATTTTAATATTATATGACCGAGACAGATACGCCGCCATCTTCAAAGCCATTAATTACTTTGATATTTCAATTTGCGTTTCAGTCTTTGTAGGCATCGGGGTCGCGGCCGGCGACACTGGGGTGTTGTTCGTCCCAGTTGTCATTTTTGAAACTTAACAAAACTGCCTTCCATTATTTTAATTTGACGAGGGTGTATTATTCAGATGTAGTGCAAAACATGTCCACGCAAAACATTATAAAGCTACTCGTGTCAAAAGACGATTTTCAAAGTAAAAAAAAATACGCCGGGATATTGAGAGCTGTACTAACTAGTGTTCGCGGGACGACTATTAATCTTAATCTTCTTCTAATATATAAAAATGAATGTTTGTTTGTACCATACGCGCTGCGCGATATACTTCTTTAGATCTGGATGAAAACAGGCCACTACTATTTTTGCACGAAAAAGTTTCAGGCAACTGACACCTTAATAAGTAAACAGTTTACACGGTGGTGTACCTACTAAAATTAATTTAAAACAATAGGGTATATGTATTATAGTCACATAATTCCAGTCCTCTCCATTTCAGTTTAACACGCAACTAGCTACCTTAAAATATACAAGTTAATTAACTTTTAGTGCCCTTTACGATATCTACGTACGTTTATCAGACTCTTTTTTTATAATATTCCGACATGTGACCGTACTCTGCTTGATGTTAAGCTAAAGTGCGGTCCAATAGTGGAGACAACTACCACAGAGTTGACAGTCGGCTCTGCTATGTCGACTTGAAGAGATGAATTGCACACACCCGGCCACTTCCAAGCTCATCTCAAAACCCGATCATTCGCGGTTCATCGCACTTTACGGATATTTCTCTTGAAATGGACTAATTTAGAAGCTACGAAAATGAAGTACGCAGAGTTAAGTAATATTTGTAACAACCTACTTTACCCCTATCCTTCGGTCACATGAAATATATGAAACCTAATGACGAAAATAAATAAATTATGTTATTACTTATTATAGTAGTGGATATGAACAATATTAACTAAGGCAAAGAGATTTAGTTACTACCGTAATCTGATATCAGAATGATGTTGCATGGAAAACGGTTGTTATAATCCATCGAGATAAAAAAAACCTCACCATATATTTTACCATTTTAACGAGCTGGTAAAACCACCGCTAATCAATATTTAAAAACAAACAAACAATTTAATACTGAAAGTATTATATAATCTCCGAAATTGAAGGGATTGGCAGTTTGTTTCAAATGATAGATCACGCATATACAAATATTAGTCATTGCTTCTATTTCGTTTAAGTAGCTTTCGTGACCCTTCTATTACATCTACTAACAAGAACTTACTTCACTCAAAAAGAAAAATAATTAACTTTTTAAAAATATTTTAAAATCATAGAAAAGAAAACATAGACGTTTGACGCTTTCACTCACCCCCGTCCAGTCAAATAGGAGTCCGTCGGAAATTCACAGAACGCGTTTCGCCAAAATAGAGGGCGACCAAAGACGGATCGATAATAGTCGAGCACAACACGAACGGTTCGAGCCACCGGTGCAGCCTCTACTCGATGCCGTCTCGGCCACTCGGATTATACAAGTTATTATTTTACACGTTCACTCATGGGAAAAGCAACACGAGACGACCGCAACGTTCGAAGCCGTAATACTTCCCTTCGGTGCCAATATTAGGTGACAGAAACGTCCATGAAGGTGATCGGATATCCTCCACTTTTTAATTTGCACTATTTTCAATTTAATAAATATCCCAACACAATTTAATACTTTTAAATAGTATTTTAGGAACACAACACCTAGTACTCAATTTAAATAGATAAAAAATCTCGAGTAAAATTTGCAGCGCATCGAACAAGGACCAATATAAAAGTAATCTCAACTCAGTAGGGATAGGACGCGCGTATTTAATAATGAGAGTGCACGCGTGGGGATGTTACGAAGGGTGCATTGTGCACCGGCAAATTTCGGAAGGGTCGCTCGAAAAGTTCTCGTTGATTCCCCTTCCATTTGCGCAAGAATCGAACCAGTTTTGATTTTGTATAGTACCCCCTCACTGTTTAGTATGCCTTTTGTATGATATACATATTCGTACGTTACCATGCTCCTCAAAACTAGAGCGAACCCGTTCACTTTGTTATATGAATAAAAAAAAGTTGCTACACACTAATAGGGTAGGGTACACTCTAACGAGACGGATATCTAACTATAAAATGACCACTGAACTAAAATTACATTTAGTAATAAATAATAATGAGTGGTAGGCAGACTGTTATGATGGCTGTTAGTCTAAGCTGCCGCGTCCTGGGGTGGTACCACCGCTTTCAAATGTAACACACGTAAGAAGAATCGCGTTTCGGAACCAGTTTGGAAGTAGCTGGGTATAGCGAGAGGAGTGTACACTGTCAATCTGGATGGTACATGCTCGTCTCAAGCCGGCATAGTGGAGACGACTGCTGCCCGTAGGGATTTATTTGTAATAGCAGTTATTTCCATTCATGGACCGCACTCTGGCTTTACATCAGGCGGAGTGTTGTCACATGTCGAGCTATAAAAAAAAACACTAACATTCAACATAGATGGTACACATCAAACTGACATAACAGAGAAGACTGCTGCCTACAGTTGTCACCGCTTGTGAATCCCACTTTAGCCTAACATCAAGCGGAGTGTGCTCACATTCCGGGTTAGTATAGAAAATATATTAGGCTATTTATTATTCTAAGTAGGTAATTTTTATTATTATTTATCTTTATAAATACTTATATATTGTATTATAATAAATACTGCGTATTACTATTTTATTCGGTTGTAAAAAGTAAATATTTTTTATTTAATTCTTTAAAAGGACCATGCCCATTTTTGGCCCCACTTGCTATCGAATAGTTTCCTAACAAAACAATATTCTAAATATCTTATTTTTCATTAATTTATTTATATTTATATCAAAATCATCGACAAACTCCTGTAAAAAATTGTGGGCCCATTTTTATTAGGCGAATAGACATTCCCGTTTGAGATTAATTTTTTCATCTCTTATTTATTTAGATAATTTAACCCAATTCGGTTACGCGAGCCCCATCATAACTTAAATTAATAAACAAAAAAAAATTAGGTATTTAGGTGTTAAGTATTTTACCCGTCATTTAAATTAAAATGAGATGAAAATTAATTATTAAAGAACAATAATTATTGGCGTACAAATCAATCTGTGGGCTGTAGCAGCTCCAATATCTCGTTCCAAAGTCCAAATATAGTGTAGTCAATTTATATAGGTCTTGTTTGTGATGACAATAATTCATATAGAACAATTAGAAGTATTAGAACCAGAGCAATATGTTATGGTACCTACTCGTTACTTGTGAAGGATTGTGCCATTGTGGATAGAATATAAAATACTATAAGTAAAGGCAAATAATTTAACCAACATCAGACTCAAACACTATCCAAATTAAAAGATGTTATGCAGATTACTATCGCGTTTAATTTCTGACGTTTTGAAAGCTTTGCAATTCTTTAGTCATCGTGGATAGTAAGGCGTAACAAATATTTTTAACTAAAACATGTACCTGTATAATGTAGGTATACGTTTAATCTTTTTATATATAATGGCGGAACATGTGACCTCGACTGGCCTGGCGGTGGTAAGCATAGTGGAAGTCCCATAAGCGCCCCGACTGATGCCACCCTAAAAAAGATTATCTCAAAAAATTTGCTTCGAATACAATAAATATTACTACGCTTTGATCTTAGCCAAAAGGCAGAGAAGCGATAAATACAATAAATATTAGGACAAATAGTGCCTATTAAAGAGTGGTAGGCAGACTGATGATAGTTATTTGTCCAGTCTGTTGTCCTGGAGTAGTACCACCACTTTCGAATGTAACACCCGTGGAGTTTCTAGAATAGTTTGAAAGTAGCCAGGTATAACGAGAGGAGTGTGCACTATCAATCTAGATGATACAGACTCATCTCCTCAAGCCGGCATAGTGGAGACGACTGCTGCCCGTAGGGATTTATCTGTAGTAGCAGTTGTTTCCATTTATGGACCGCACTTTAGTTTTACATCAGGCGGAGTGTTGTCACATTCCGAGCTACGATAAAATAAATAAATAAATAATAATAATGGAACTCCATGTATATCGCCATTTCATACCATACATTCACGTTAACGAATGTTAAACATAAAAAATCATTTGACAAATTGAAATTTGTTAAATATCTATTTACCCTAAGTTTGTATAACATCATATTCATATTAAGTGGCTTATGTCAATAAAATATGAGCAGGTAGAAGATTGGTGGTATAGTACCGCATCGTACCAATAGATGTCGCCAGCCAGCATACATATTAGCGTTTGCCATCTGCGCCAGTCGCGCAACTCTATCGATTCAACCGCGCTGTCCCAGTATTTACATTCGAAAAAAATGAAAACTGAACTTTAATAATAAAATGGCTTCTCTGGATTAAATTAGATATATCACAACAAGGATAAATGTACTCTGATACTATAAAAAACTAGTGTTGGGTTATACGTTTAGCGATGAAGCTAATTTTAGAGAGAGAAGTGAAGTGTGCGATGCGATATCTGGCAACACACAAATGTCTATGAATTTGACCCCGAAGCTCGTTCGTGTCCTGAGAACAGAGGAATAGTGTGGTGTAGGGCCGGGCCCTTCGGTTTTATTCTTCATCTCAATAAACTTGTTAAAATGGGAACATAGATAGGTAAAATATATCTTATTTTATTATTGTTATTGTATGTTTTATAATTAAATTGTGATATGCTCGGTTCTTTGCATTAAAAATGCATTGTGAGCGGACGTCCTCTACGGGTGGCTCTGCTAAGAATATCGTGAAAGTTGCGCATACCATTTTATAACTATATAAATTTAATACGAGTGTATTTTTAAACTTATGATACTTATTAATATCGGAATAACGAAAGCGAAGTGGGTTTAATATATTTGTACATTTATGACTTTCGTGTTCAATAAAATGTCCAAAATTTTCAGTTAACATTCTGAGACAATGGAGTATCGATTATTTTGCGCTAACGAAATGTCATCCCGGTGCCGTAGTGTTAATATTAGCCGTCTATGTTTGTAACCACGATTACTATTGTTGTCTAGGCATCTACGCGTTTTATATTCAGCAAGTGATTCTTCGATTCAGAGTGAGTGACCAAAATAGTGCTGAACATCTTCCGAAAGTTACGTCTTCAATAATCGAGTGATAATTAACGAAAATATATCATATTAAATATTTAATATCATGTGTTACCACATCGGGTCCTATCCTAGTGAATATTAAATGGTTTTATTTCCGTGATTCTCACTTTTTACGAAACATATTCAATAATTTCAAACTTCAGAATATATATTTTTTATTATAGACTTGGTTATTATACTTACCTACCATTTTTGTAATTATTAAAACTATTTAAAATACCATTAAGGTAGCTAAAACATTAGTTTTTAGTGTCACGAATTTTTTTGCATGCCTACCCGAAATAGATCGAGTGTATATGTGTAATCATGCCAATAAAATTATTTATTATAATATACTCTCGTAAACGTATATATTTTGTTTTTCAAACATCGCGGATTTTATGTTAAGTAGTAGTAATATCTGTAACCAACTCTGAAATTATACTTGAAGATATGTAAACAATATTTTAACACATGTTGAATATTCTAACGATCATTAAATATTAACAAATTAAGGGGCCACATAGTAACCACATGTTTTATTATTTACAGGTTCCCAAACTTGCAAGAAACTGTGCTCAATGTTTTTATTGTGAATTCCTGAACATCAGAAGGTAAATAGTGATCTGAACTTCTAAAATGGCTAATCCGAACCGCGAGAGTGTGAGCACCCGATTTTCCGACAATTATGACTTAAAGGAAGAATTAGGAAAAGGTGCATTTTCGATTGTGAGGCGTGCTGTACAAAAATCCACTGGGTACGAATTCGCTGCCAAAATCATAAACACGAAGAAATTGTCATCTAGAGACTTTCAAAAATTGGAAAGGGAAGCACGGATCTGCCGGAAGTTACAACATCCCAATATTGTGAGACTGCACGATTCGATACAAGAAGAACACTTCCACTACCTCGTGTTCGATCTAGTGACTGGTGGGGAACTCTTCGAAGACATCGTTGCTCGAGAATTTTATTCTGAAGCAGATGCCTCCCACTGCATCCAACAAATTCTGGAATCGGTCCATCATTGTCATCACAATGGAGTCGTACATAGGGATTTGAAACCTGAAAATCTACTTTTGGCGAGCAAGGCCAAAGGAGCGGCTGTGAAACTTGCAGATTTCGGTTTGGCGATTGAAGTTCAAGGTGATCAACAAGCATGGTTCGGGTTCGCCGGCACTCCGGGATATTTGTCACCCGAAGTATTGAAAAAGGAACCTTATGGTAAGCCTGTCGACATTTGGGCTTGTGGTGTCATCTTGTACATTTTGCTGGTCGGTTATCCTCCATTTTGGGATGAAGATCAGCATCGGCTTTATGCACAAATTAAAGCGGGAGCTTATGATTACCCATCACCCGAATGGGACACTGTGACTCCTGAGGCGAAGAGTCTTATAAATCAGATGTTGACTGTTAATCCCAGCAAGAGGATTACTGCATCCGAAGCACTGAAGCATCCTTGGATCTGCCACCGCGAACGTGTGGCGTCTGTTATGCACAGACAGGAGACTGTAGACTGCTTGAAGAAATTCAATGCTCGTCGCAAGTTGAAAGGAGCTATTTTAACCACAATGCTGGCCACCAGGAACTTTTCGGGAAAATCTATGGTGAACAAGAAAGGAGATGGGTCTCAGGTCAAAGAATCGACCGATAGCAGCACCACGTTGGAAGATGATGACTTGGACAAAGATAAGAAGGGAGTCGATAGAGCGTGCACCGTCATTTCTAAAGATCATGATGAGGAGGGACTATCCAAGGCTGATTCATTCGGTAAGGCTCGCGGAGATAGCACTGCATCGTTGCGTCGCGCAGAGGTAATTAAAGTTACCGAAATATTGATAGAGGCGATTAACAGTGGTGACTATGACACCTACTCAAAATTATGCGACCCGAATATTACGGCATTCGACCCAGACGCACTAGGCAATTTAATTGAAGGCGTGGAATTCCATAAGTTCTTCATTGATAACACACCTCCCCACGTCAAGATGAACACAACCATCTTGAATCCACGTGTGCACTTGCTGGGCGATGATGTGGCCGTAATCGCTTATGTCAGCGTAACCCAGAGTGTAGATGCGGATGGTCGTCGTTCCACACAACAGTCTCAGGAGACACGCATATGGCACAAGCGTCATAACAAGTGGACCGCCGTACACTTTCATCGCTCCTAACTAGTTCCGATCGCCTCCTACAGTTCACTTGATATCCATCAGGAGAACGATTACTAAATCATAAAACATGCGATGGAGATTATATTCACCAACTGTTCGATCGTGTGAAAATGTAAAGACCAGTAGAGAAATAATAGTACAATCCCAAAAATAGAAAATCCTCTGATCCATATCTACCACTTTTATGATTAGAGGCTTTGTAATCTTTTCTAATATTAAAGATCTCATTAAGGACCCAGCTTCTAAATGTGATACAAATTTCATGCACAATGTGTGCTCATCATTAACCAAAACTCCCTCATTATCGAATATTGTCAACGAATAATTCACGACAATGACTGCGAGAGTATTAACAATGGCAAGAAATCTCATTATTGTATCCATCAGATCTGACTTAAAGAATCTGTACGTTTATACAAAATTAAGAAAATTATTAGCACATTTCTCTGTAAGTCTATCTACATTTTTAACTATGAATGTTTTGTCGTGCTTAAAAATGGTGTTCTATTTGTTATTTATCAAGTACCTAGTTAGTAAGGATTAAGTGAATGGATATGCAGTTATTGGCACTATTTCACTACAATTTAGATGTTTGTATTATTCTATTTGTTGTAAAGTATTAATATAAAATTAGCTGAGTTTATAGGTTTACTAGCAGTTGCAGATATAATACGTTTAAGTGAAATTATATCAATTTCGGTCAATTTTAGATTTATTGTTAATGTTACTTATTTTAAAATAAATTTTATGTTGTTAAATTTATAAATATGTTTTAAGTGTTCATTTTTGTACCTGATTGATTATATGCAATGTGTATTAATCTTTTTTTATTATTATTTTATTGAGATTCTAACAAAAGTGTAAACTGTGCAAATGTGATTATTCAAAATTGTTGTTTCTTCTACGTGATGTATAGAGCTTGTACAACAGTGATATTAATGTATTTAGATAAATAATATATTGCACAGTTTAACGACTTGATTAAAAATTATTTAGTTGTTTTAAAATCTTGCAATCTGCAGTCAGTATTTTCTAGAAGTAATTATAGATTATATGAAAATGATTAGACAAATGTTTTCAAAAAAAAATACTTAAGATTTTAGCGTAGTTACCATTACGTATTTATGAGCAACATTTGAATTGGAATTGTGAAACTATACTGTTAAATGTATTAATCAAACTGATGTTTAGCAGAGAATTGTGCCATTGCGTCATCCTCTAGTGCCAATAACTGTAAAACTAATCGAGTATCTAGTCTTTATTGTTACGCATATTTTAGTATTTAATCTACATTTTAAAAATATTTTCAAAATATAACTAATTGTACATAGACAATGATTTGCACATGATTCTAAAGTGTTGTCTGCTGTTTTTTCTAAGCTTTTTCATTTATCTATTTACCTTTATTTATATTTAATATTTGTTGGCTCTCTTGCTACGAATTTAATGCTTTCGAGTGTTTCTTATATTAGGAATAATCAATTTAACATTTACATCGGATGTAGGCTAGCCTTATTAAAATCTTATTTGCCTAATGTCATAATATTTGCAACAGTATTCCGAACGTGATACCTTAAATCGCGGTAGTTATAATAGATATTTATTATTGAAAGGAGAATGCCTATTCGCCTAAGAGAAATGGGCCCATAATTTTTTTCTCGAGTTTGGCGATGATTTTTTTGTTCATTTTGTAGGAAAAAAAATCTACATTATCAACAATCAGTTTTAATTTTTTACCCTTGGTAAATGATGTGTTAAATTAATGAAAAAATAAGATATTATTGTAGAATATTTGTATTAAAACTCTTAGATATGTGGGTCCAAAAATGGGCATTGTCCTTTTGGCTCTTATCCTATTTAAAAAACTCACTGCCTACTTCAATGGTGTATATGGTATAAGTCCTTAACGAAACATGATCCTACAGATGTAATAATTATAATATTACGTAAAATCAAAGCTTACAATTTGTACTCTTATTAATATTAATAATTACCTAATTGTAAACTAACACTAACGTGAAAACCAACACCTGAGCGTCCATACATTTTGCTTTACAACATTGTTTGAAACATAGCGGATTTATGTTGAAATTAAGTAATTTTATAACTTATTCAGCACTAATTATTATCGCAAATCACTATAATAAACAAATAGCTAAGGCATAGAATATATAAAATGTATTTTAAATATTTTAAACATTTTACATTGGTTATATTTCACAAGCATTTTATATATTCTGTGCCGTAGCTATTTGTTTATTATAGTGATTTGCGATAATAATTAGTGTTGAGAAAGTTATAAAATTACTTAATTTCAACATAAATCTGCTATGTTTCAAACAATGTTGTAAAGCAAAATGTATGGACGCTCAGGTGTTGGCTTTCACGTTAATATCCAATTTTACACATTTGAAATTTGTATAGTTGTAATTGTATTTCTAACTACATTATTCCAAATTTCAAGTTTATAATAATACTTCAATATAATTATAGGTCGCGTCAAACTTTATGACGTCTCGGAAGTTAGCTGCGTAGATACAGTCACTCCACAGTAATAAAATTAAAAGTTAATTTTAATATTAACAGTATATAATAAGGCTTAACCTGTCTCCTTCCACCTCACATTCATTGTGCCCCGCTGATATTTCAATTAGTGTACTGCACAGCGACTCGTGCCTAACTTCAGAGCCGCCATAAAATTTGGTTCATACTATGCCAAAGATCACATTTTTTAATTGTTAAAGGATTTTTAGAATTAATTTCAATATATTTATTATAGTGGTTTCTTTCGCAAGTAAACCTTGAGATCTGAATCCCAAAAAAATCATTAATTAGTCTTCCCGTACTAGTTTTACAGATACTAAAAACACAGCCTCCGAAAGCTCCATTTTTTTTATAGTAGCCCGGCATGTGACTACACTTTGCCTAAGCTAATCCATCAGTGGAGGCAGCTGCTACCAAACATTTTGTCTGCGGGCAGCAGTCGCCTCCGCTATGGCCGGATTGAAAAGACGAATGTGTACCATCTAGGATAACAGAGCACACTCCTCAGTTTATACCCGGATACTTGCCTAATTCCAAAACGCAAGTCACTTCATGGATGTCACACTTGACAGTGGTTGAACCAACCCGGGACGACAGACTTGACTGATAACGATCACCAGTCTGTCTAACCAGTTTAAAAAAAAATTTAATTAAACTTTTTCTCTAAAAATCGTTACCTAATTATGCACATTTTTAACTGTTCACATGCATTTTAAATTTCTCAAGCTTTATAGAATTGTAATAAATCTCTAACGTTACTTAACGTCTGTATTCGAATATTTAATATTTATTTAGTTAAGTTCTATTAAAATTGTGTACTTAAGATCATTTATAATTGACATGATCATGTTGGGTGCAGTGCAATAAATAATACGTTAATATTAATTTATTATTTTATATTATCGCCTGGATAATAAATAACAGCATATTTTATTATTTATGTTATTATATTGTATGTATAAATTTATGGCCGCATATTTGTTACAGTTTTACTTCAAATATTTTAGTAATTTATAAATTTTTTAGGTATTGTTATGCCTATTATCAAATTTGTTGTTAATTTAAGGTGTGTATTGAGCGAATTTATATGATTATTGATTAGTAAAAAGTCAATATTGCACCTGTGACTAGATAGATACGTGATTGAAGTCCTTTCGTGTAATATAAAGCAACCTATTTATCTTACCAATCTCTTTGTAATTAATGCACTAAGGATTTTATTTAGTATTTGCCGTTTATTGTGGTAATCGCTAAGTTTTGTCGTAGCATAATTCCCTAATGTGCAAGTGTAGGTGTATTAAAAATTATCAGTATATTTCTTAAATTGTTTCTCAAAATCTGCATTGCCGTATTTATTGTATTACTCACTAGAATAAAGAATGGGATTGAAGATGGCGGACGCGACAGAAACTAGAAACGTGTTAAATTATTTATTATTAAAAAATATTGAATTATGAAACTTTTTTTGCTGTCCATACATAGCGAATATAGACCTAACATTATGTTAGAGACACAGATAGATACAGCGCCATCATCTATCTACTCCATTCTTTATTTGAGAAAGTAGTACATTTCGTTATCATGTAACATTCTCTTTAAAATAAAGTTCTTTTGATCTAAAAAATAAGTTATTTAATTTTAATGACAGAAGAATCATGTGCACAAATAGCCCGCTGTGCCAACATCGTAACGAGAACAAATAGTGAAAACTTGTGCTAGTATCATATTCAGTAATACTACAAATTGTTAAGCGTCTACGACGAAACGCCTGAGTCGACGTGCCGATAGTGTGCAAATAATATAGGTCGTTAGTATTCTATATTCTCTGCCTATCTATTTTAATACAGAGCAGCTTATAAAACACAATACTTTCTAAATTATATCAAATAATAGTCCATTAAAATATTACTATTAAAGGATTTCAGAGATAAGAATGAGGAATAAACTACCTAGTTAATTTAGAAATATTCATTTATTAAAATTGAAAATTACAGATAAAAACTAAGCCTATATTTAAAAATAATAATATTGAAAACCAACTGATGAGCAACAATTAAACTTATTGGATAATAAACTAACAAAGGATTGAATTATTAATAAGACATAGATTATTAAGTGAATGAAATATGGCAAGAATATTCAATAATAAAATAAAAAGTCATAAGCGATGTTGGTGGCCCCTCTTAACATTCTATTTTGAAAATGCCTCCTGCACTCTTTATTTATAGTTCAGCTGTATATTCAGTGGGTAGAGCGCGACGGTCGACGTATCCATGGCAGTGATACGCTCTCTCAGTACATTTTGTATGAAAGTGGTTTTGAGTAGGACCGAAAATTAAGGTGGCTTTTGCCATTAGCGAGTCGCGCCGAGCGACAACGCGTCAATTAGTTACAGTCTAAATTAGACCGACAAAATACTGCTCACCACAATCTTAAGACATACAACAAAAATCTATATTCATTATGGCATTTACATAAATATTATTATGGTGATTCTGTATTTAGACTAAAATTTTATTGCTAATTGTTATAATCCTTTTATTAATGACTTTATTTTTCTGTGTACACTTTTACATCCATTCAATGTAACATCAAAATTAATCAATATATCAGTCATGTTTATGTCACCACCATAATTTAATATTTCCAACTCATCTCTTATACAACTTATTAAATTATCCTTAGACAACTTGTTAAATTGAATATAGATTTTTTTTGCATCAATATCAGTATAAGTTTTCTCCAAATCATTAAGAAATGATTCGGCACATTTATTATTAAAATCATCTACAATATCACAATTATACAACAAAAATATAGTTAATTTCTTATCCAAATTAGCACTTTTGTCAACAATTTCTTGTATATATGGTTTAATGTTTAAATCATCTACATTCAGGCCGTCTAAAACAAATATACTCGACGGGCACATTATGAGGCCGGTCATTAAACAATTTGGAAACACTAATTTAAAACTGGGCATAGTATAATGATACACATTTGCATAGTCCCACAACAAGTCCAATATCAAACTAATTGCATATGTCTTACCAACACCAGTGCTACCATAAAATACTACAAGCTTTCTAGGCGAAATATCCTCGAGGGCATGCATGATCATCTGTACAGGCGAATCCTGACCATACATCTTCTTAAATAATACTTTATTTACCTTATGTATATTCAAATCGTTAGCACACTGAACTTTTAGATGATTATAAATAAGATACGACACAAATACTGCTGATAATGAACATAAAAGTACGCTCTTCGTGAATAATCTCCTCTTCGGTTTTAAAGGTGTTAAGTTCACATGCAATCTTTTCGCAGGTCGTAATATTGGTTCTGCTGTTACACAATTTTCACTTTTGGTACGCACAGTTGTCTCATTTTGCACAGAAGGAGAAGCAAGGCTATCACACTCCCCGAGATCTAGTTTTTCAAGTTTAATAAAAGAATTAAGAGAATTATTTAACGAACTCCCACTTACATCAATATCCATTGGTTCATAGCTACGATCTAACGTATCCATAACTTTTAAAATACACGAGTTGCCAAAAATATCAAACCTTCGTTCAAAATGATAAGAACTCTGCAGGAATCCGAATACAACCGAAAATAAACAATGACAGGAATGACAATATGGCGGACATACAAAAAAATGCGAACCTATCGGTAAGTAGCGAAAACATAAATTCCCCGTACAAAAATAATTGGGGAGGTGTCTCTGGTGACAGCTATCTTTTTTACATATTTTTTAGATAATATAGATTAATTTAGTCGACACGTGTTTCTGGAAAACTTTTTTAATTGCTTTGTTCTTTTTTTATTAATTTTTAAAAATTGCGATCGTAATATTGGCAAACCTGAGGATTCGTTCGGAACTAAACCATTGCCAATGAACAAAAAAAAAATCGTTTGTCAAAAGTTCAAACAAAACTTTTCATTTTTAAAAGTTCCTGTTAATTAAAACATCGTGTTTATAGTGTAGTTTTGTTTTAAAAATTACAATAGTTATTCGTATAAAACACTGTTATTGTTAGGAAAGACAAACAAAAGATATTTGACAAACTTGTGAGGCGACAACCATAGACAACATAATAATCTACAAAACTGTTAGGTTGGTACTTTGTATTCTATCTTGTCAAACGGTACGAAAGTCGAAGTGAAAGGTCGAAGACGGTCATTACAGTTTTTCAAATATCTCCTCGATTTTTAAGTATTTTCAGACGAGAATCAAAAAATTCTTCTAATTGAAGTGATATCTCGAAATGGTTTTCGATTCACCATGGGTTAGTTTTTTTGGACCTTGCCCATTGTATAAACGAAGTGCCGCGTAAAACGAAATTCATAATAAAATATTTGTGTACTGCCATAAAGCCATCACTGACTGCTACATATATTTAACTTATTAAGTATGTATTATGTTACGTACTATAATGTGGTTAATAAACCATTCAAGATAAAGAAATTATTTATTATTATGATCATTGATATACGAGTCTACAACTAGATAAGCAATAACGCTTCCAATGTGGCGCGAGAGAAATGATAACCGCAGTCACTTTTAGGTTCTCTGTCAGTTAGCATATGACTTGACAGCAACATAGCCAAATCGTTTGAAGCCGCTTATGCTTTTTTCATGTCCGATGTATGAGGTTTGCTCCTCTAGTATATATCTCTATGATTATAATGCTGAATGTTGGTTTGTTAGGTCTGTTAGGATGGTTGCAATGAAGTTGGTGGGAGAATCCAATGTACATTACATTCCATATACTAAATATGAAATTTTAATATACCATGTTGTTTCTTAAACGTTTACATATTTTTCACATTAAATAAAAAATGCATTGGTATCTTCAATACCAAGAGGATGCGTTTTGGAAAAATTATGTCAACATTACTTCAAGCAAAACCTCATGATTAGAACACCATCTTAACATAAAGTTAACGAAACACACCAAAAATATGCAACTATGTTTACAACTATGTTCTTAATACAAGAACATTGCATGTAAATGTAAACAAAATTGTGGAAAACTATTGTAAATCAAATAATAAAGGATTATTTTATTCTTGTTGAAATCATACTAGGGCCTATTTTATACTTTATCTGCCACCTACTCATTATTCTAAATCAGATATCTACAATGAAAGAAAGACACATTAATTAACTAATATTTATTCATTAACTAATATTTATATTCTTAAAGTTTTTAAGTACTACTTTTTCTTCATGTACTTTAAGTATTTTTTTGCACTAAAGTTGTCTTCTACATCGTCAACAATCTTTACTTTTTTCTTAGGTTTTCTTCTTTCCAATCTAATTTTCCTATCTTCTTCCGAAAGCTGTGACAGATCTAAAGGAAGCTGTAACAAATAATATGTTGTTATTTACATGTATTACTTACGCAAATTACCTAATAATTACACTACTTTACGTATACTCATGTAATGATGTTTCACCCTAAAACAAACTGGACCATTGCAGTATTACTTGTATACACTTACTTTAATTATCTTTCTTGGTTCGTGATATTTGATATTAATAGAAGAGCCATCAGACAAAACTACTCTAGTAGGATAAACCCTAGCATACAGTTCTCTATGTATTTTCGTTACACTTGCTACATTGTTTGTTAAATATCTTCTAGAATTCAAATGTATTGATAATAAAGTTTGTTTACACAGATTTGATATATTCATGTTCCCAGTTCACTAAAAAACGACCACAAATTAATAATATTAACCTAGGCAACCAAAACGCAAACCACAGCTGCTGGACATTAGTTGACGTATCAATTGACAAAAATGACAGTTCACTAATGCGTTTAAAAATTCGAATTATTAATGAATGTTTTCCTATTTGCTTTTCATTTAATTAGTTAAATCAGTCTTGTAATGAGATTTAAAATCCGCCCGAATTCGCTCATTTAAATTAAATACAGATTTAAAAAATAAGTGTTTGTATTATTATTATTTGTATTTTAAACAGAATCCATACAGACACATTTTTTAAAATTAATTAAGGCGCTGGCTATAGGCCACGCACCATAGACACAATTTATATGTCTTGCCTAGTAGGCAGTGTTTGCAAAACAATCGATAGTTTGACTATCGATAGTTGACCTCGAAAAATGTAACAATATTAATAGTCACAAATATATAATAACACCTATACCACCCCTAAGTATTCCTCAGAGGGGCAATTTTCAAATGTAACAAAAAACTTTAAACGTATGTATTCATTTCTATCACTTCTTCTTTCTATGAATTATTTAGCGAATAAGTAATCGTTTCCTTATTCTTTTCCTTATTAGTTAATAAAGGATTTTCATTTCATTTCATTTCATTTCATTTCATTTCTTAAAAGGGTTATGTTTTTGTATTTTAACTTTTCGATTTGCGATTTCCTGTTGGCTAAAAATTCTTAATAGTAGAAATTATTCTATAGATACGTTAAACTCTACTACATTTAAGAACTGCCTTATATTAATTCGCCGTTCTCACCCCTACTAGTGTTCCTAGCTATGCCACTAATAATATGGAAAATAAATTGACATTCAACAAGTCATCAAGCTGTAATATCGATATTATGGTTTCACTATTAATAACAACCCTAATTTGATTAATTAATTGTCTATGGTTGAGGCGTCCGCGTCGCTTTGTTGTTGTTTGATTTTGTAGTTTGTTTACCGTTGCGGTCGAGCGTAGCTCGTATTTTCATATTTTATTATATCATTTACGAGTTTCATAATCTTCGAAAAGTGGAAAATACAGATTGTATTGTAGGACGTGGAAATGGGGTGTACTCAAAGTGAAATATCACCCCAAGATGAGGTCCCAAGACCTAAAAGTTGCACTGATATCTTATGGCTCATTATTTATGTTATATTTTGGGTTTGCATGGTAATTATAAATATTCGCACTTAATTTGTTTTTTTTTGTTCTATTTATAATCTAAATTATGTATTTATATTACAGATAATAATCGCAGCAATATCTTTTGTATATGGAAATCCATTAAGAATAATAAATGGATTTGATTCATTCGGAAATACCTGTGGGGTAAAAAATAATCAAAAATTAATTGATTACAAACTTGCTGGTATCAGTACACTCGACAAAAACTATCTATTCTTTATGGATGTAAAGGAACTGAGAAGATCATTAAAGATTTGTGTGAAAACATGCCCGACACGAAAATTAAATTCATTTGATGATATTAAGGAGTTTTATAAGGAAACTGGCTCAAGCTTGTGTCAATATGATATTGATTTTAATAATGTTTCTAGTATTAGAAACTTACATCACTATATAGGCCCGTGCCCCACTTTGCCTGTATATGACTCCTTTCCGGTACTAAACAGATGCTTCCCTAAATCAGCAAAGGAGTTAACTGAAAAAGTATTTACTGATTTTTATGATTTACTAAACAGTTGGGATACTATTGAACAAATGCTTTCCGATCTTTACTCATCATGGAAGGAGATGATTATTTGTGTTATTATTGCTTTTAGTAAGTATTTAATTGTATTTATGCAAGTGGATGAGTTGATGTAGATGCAAAGGTCAGCCGCCTGATCTCTAGTAGTAGTCCTACTAGTGGTAGTCCAAGTTATTCCTATGAACAATAAGTGACACTATGCCTTATTCTCAATGGTTTATCAATTCTAATCAAGTTCTAAAGAAAGAAAAGGTGTCTTCTCAATAAGACAACAAAATAACTTTATGAATTGATTATGTAAACAGAGAATAATAACCCTTAATACTTTCACAGTAAGGGCTGTTACTTTGTGCTTATACTATCAAAGCGGAGCAGTAAATTATAGGTTAGCACCTGATGTAAAGCATGTTATTGGGGTAATGTGTTTATTTTGAGGATAGTGGGTCAAAACAAGGCGTAATAAATACTAATCTATAATTCAAATAATAGACTTGAAACTGGAACTAGGTAGTTTAATTATCTTACAGTTTAGTGGGAATTATTGTCAATAAATAATGATTGTGTTGTGTCCACTTTAAAATTATGTACAAAATTAAAAGTTATAATGTAATCACATATTTTTTTATAAACGCGCCCTTGCTCATTGGCTAGACGCTAATAATATTTAAAAATAAATATCACCACAAGTTCTGCCACTATTTTGGGGATGTCACCTGACAGTAAAAAAAATTTAGTTCTTGGGGTGACTGCCATGAGTCCCCTTGTTGTTTAGTTAGCTACACCACTGCTACTAAAACTTAGTTTATAATTTTAAACTAGACGTTTGTCTATATTAGCCTTAATTCGGGATTACGTCCTACACACCCATTTTAAAATAGAACAATAACTAAATAGTATGAGTCATTTAGCTTTGTGCCTAGATATGATGTCATGTTTATAGCCTTGTGTGTGTGTAAATGACTACATTTACAAAATTGCCTTTCAGGGTGAATATTTAATTATCATTATCTCCACTAACAATCTCAAAACTAATTTTAATAATTGAATTACTTCATCATTTAACAAAAATACTAGGAAATGTTTGTAAATATAAAAGGAGAATGCCCATTTTTGGGCCCACTTGATACCTAATAGTTTGGTAAAAAAAAAACAATATTCTAAAATAATATCTTATTTTTTTATTATTTAATTTTAATTATATCAACACATCATTTACCAATCAATAGACAATGTTTAATTACATAAAAAACATATATAATCAATTATTAAAGCATTTAATATAATGATAACCTCAAATATTGTACTAGTAAAAATTTAATTACACAATAACCCGGATGAAGAAATTAAAACTGATTGATAATAAGGAAGTAGATTTATTTTTCTACAAAATTAACTAAAAATTATCGACAAACTCGAGAAAAAAATTGTGGGCCCATTTTGCTTAGGCGAATGGGCATTCTCCTTTCCAGATAAACTAAAACAAACACATTCTCTATTATTTTTTTTTTTTTTTTATTAAATACTAGCTAATACCTTAGATTAAAACAAAATGAGGAAGGTATGGTACATTCTGTTTACTATTGAAAGCGCAGTCTACACGCACACCTATCCACTTACAGTACTGATACCCATGCACAGGAGACAAAGATAGAGAGACATTGTCAGCCTGCAACGCGAGAGAGATAGAATGCTGTCACTCGTTTGCATATGTGTGTCGAAGTATGTCAATTAGACCTAGTTTACAGGGTCCACTTTTTAGTTTTGCAAAATGTATATTGCTCTTTTTGAGAAGTATTATAGTATTACTAGCTGTTGGGTAAAAGCCGCGGGCGCAAGCGGCCCGCGGAGGCCCTTTTTGTCGTAAAACGTATTAGATCGAATAGATTTTAGGCAGTTTTGAAAATATTTAGCTCGCCATCTAAAAGCGTTTACGTTTCTGAACAAAATTGGTCTTTACACGGTGACGCTAACGTATCTACTTTTCGAGATATGGCGATTTTAAAAAATTTAAAAAAAAACAAAATTTAAAAAAAAATTAGTGCTGGTCATACTGAACAATATTGGTCTTTACACGGTGACGCTAACGTATGTACTTTTTGAGTAATAGCTATTTTAGAAAATTAAAAAAAAAAAAAAGCAAATAGTGCTGGTCATACTGAACAATATTGATCTTTACACGGTGACGCTAACGTATCTACTTTTCGAGATATGAAGATTTTAAAAAATTAAAAAAAAAAAAACAAAAATTTAAAAAAAAAAGTGCTGGTCATACTGAACAAAATTGGTCTTTACACGGTGACGCTAACGTATCAACTTTTCGAGATATGGCGATTTTAAAAAATAAAAAAAAAAAACAAAAGTTTAAAAAAAAATTAGTGCTGGTCATACTGAACAAAATTGGTCTTTACACGGTGACGCCAACGTATCTACTTTTCGAGATATGGCGATTTTAAAAAATTAAAAAAAAAAACAAAAATTTAAAAAAAAAATAGTGCTGGTCATACTGAACAATATTGGTCTTTACACGGTGACGCTAACGTATCTACTTTTCGAGATATGAAGATTTTAAAAAATTAAAAAAAAAACTAAAACAAAAATTTAAAAAAATAGTGCTGGTCACACTGAACAAAATTGTTCTTTACATGGTTACTCTGACGTATCTACTTCTTGAGATATTTAAAAGAAAGCCCGCCGCGCGGAGCAAATTCGATGTTCACGCGGCCGCGCTCACCGTCCGACTGACCGAGGTAAAGCCGTTTCGATCGTTCGTCCCGAAAATGCCTCGTCGCGGATGCTGTTAGGCCACGCCCAAGCGCCATGCTCCGTTTCATATTGGCGTACCGGCGGGAAAAGGATAAAAATACGATCGAGGAAAAAATTTTTTCGAGCAATTTTGAAAAAAAAAGTATCGTTTTCGAAATTATAGGGCATTCCCTACAACTTTCTCTACGGGGTGACTGCCCCGACTCGCCCCGTTTCCGAGATATCGCTACCACTTCCGGTCCAGAATCGACTTCCGGTCAAAGTCGTATTTTTCTCGACGGTTTTGGAACACCCTCTATACGACTCAAAAAACCGCTACCCTCCACCATACCGGCAAGTACGAAATAATTGATGTCAGTCAGTCAGTCAGTGAGTGGTATTGCAGCTATATATTAGTATAACTAGCTGTTGGGTAAAGGCCGCGGGCGCAAGCGGCCCGCGGAGGCCCTTTTTGTCGTAAAACGTATTAGATCGAATAGATTTTAGGCAGTTTTGAAAATATTTAGCTCGCCATCTAAAAGCGTTTACGTTTCTGAACAAAATTGGTCTTTACACGGTGACGCTAACGTATCTACTTTTCGAGATATGGCGATTTTAAAAAATTAAAAAAAAAATAGTGCTGGTCATACTGAACAAAATTGGTCTTTACACGGTGACGCTAACGTATCTACCTTTCGAGATATGGCGATTTTAAAAAATTAAAAAAAAAAACAAAAATTTAAAAAAAAATTAGTGCTGGTCATACTGAACAAAATTGGTCTTTACACGGTTACGTTGACGTATGTACTTTTTGAGTAATAGCGATTTTAGAAAATTCAAAAAAAAAAAACAAAATTAAAAAAAAGTAGTGCTGGTCATACTGAACAATATTGGTCTTTACACGGTTACGTTAACGTATGTACTTTTTGAGTAATAGCGATTTTAGAAAATTAAAAAAAAAAACAAAATTAAAAAAAAAAGTAGTGCTGGTCATACTGAACAATATTGGTCTTTACACGGTGACGCTAACGTATGTACTTTTTGAGATACGGCGATTTAAAAAAAATTGAAAAAAAAATAAAAAAACAAATAGTGCTGGTCATACTGAACAAAATTGTTCTTTACATGGTTACTCTGATGTATCTACTTCTTGAGATATTTTAAAAAAGCCTGCCGCGCGGAGCAAATTTGATGTTCACGCGGCCGCGCTCACCGTCCGACTGACCGAGGTAAAGCCGTTTCGATCGTTCGTCCCGAAAATGCGTCGTTATATTTTCATTGCGCGCTCTGAACGGGCGGAACATAGAGAGCGCGAGCCCCGACGAGCGATCGACGCGGATGCTGTTAGGCCACGCCCACCGCCATGCTCCGTTTCATATTGGCGTACTGGCGGGAAAAGGATATAAATACGATCGAGGAAAAATTTTTTTTGAGCAATTTTGAAAAAAAAAGTATCGTTTTCGAAATTAGAGGGCATTCCCTACAACGTTTGTTCCGGCACTTTTGCCTCATCTCTTTCCGTTTCCGAGATATCGCTACCACTTCCGGTCCAGAATCGACTTCCGGTCAAAGTCGTATTTTTCTCGACGGTTTTGGGACGTCCTCTATACGACTCAAAAAACCGCTACCCTCCACTATACCGGCAAGTACTAAATAATTGATGTCAATAGATCAGTGAGTGAGTGAGTGAGTGGTATTGCAGCTATATATTAGTATAACTAGCTGTTGGGTAAAAGCCGCGGGCGCAAGCGGCCCGCGGAGGCCCTTTTTGTCGTAAAACGTATTAGATCGAATAGATTTTAGGCAGTTTTGAAAATATTTAGCTCGCCATCTAAAAGCGTTTACGTTTCTGAACAAAATTGGTCTTTACACGGTGACGCTAACGTATCTACTTTTCGAGATATGGCGATTTTAAAAAAAACAAAATTTAAAAAAAGTTAGTGCTGGTCATACTGAACAAAATTGGTCTTTACACGGTGACGCTAACGTATCTACTTTTCGAGATATGGCGATTTTAAAAAATTAAAAAAAGTAGTGCTGGTCATACTGAACAATATTGGTCTTTACACGGTGACGCTAACGTATGTACTTTTTGAGTAATAGCTATTTTAGAAAATTAAAAAAAAAAAGCAAATAGTGCTGGTCATACTGAACAATATTGATCTTTACACGGTGACGCTAACGTATCTACTTTTCGAGATATGAAGATTTTAAAAAATTAAAAAAAAAAAACAAAAATTTAAAAAAAAAGTGCTGGTCACACTGAACAAAATTGGTCTTTACACGGTGACGCTAACGTATCAACTTTTCGAGATATGGCGATTTTAAAAAATTAAAAAAAAAACAAAAGTTAAAAAAAAAATTAGTGCTGGTCATACTGAACAATATTGGTCTTTACACGGTGACGCTAACGTATCTACTTTTCGAGATATGGCGATTTTAAAAAATTAAAAAAAAACAAAAATTAAAAAAAAATAATAGTGCTGGTCATACTGAACAATATTGGTCTTTACACGGTAACGCTAACGTATCTACTTTTCGAGATATGAAGATTTTAAAAAATTAAAAAAAAAACTAAAACAAAAATTTAAAAAAATAGTGCGTGCTGGTCACACTGAACAAAATTGTTCTTTACATGGTTACTCTGACGTATCTACTTCTTGAGATATTTAAAAGAAAGCCCGCCGCGCGGAGCAAATTCGATGTTCACGCGGCCGCGCTCACCGTCCGACTGACCGAGGTAAAGCCGTTTCGATCGTTCGTCCCGAAAATGCCTCGTCGCGGATGCTGTTAGGCCACGCCCAAGCGCCATGCTCCGTTTCATATTGGCGTACCGGCGGGAAAAGGATAAAAATACGATCGAGGAAAATTTTTTTTCGAGCAATTTTGAAAAAAAAAGTATCGTTTTCGAAATTATAGGGCATTCCCTACAACTTTCTCTTCGGGGTGACTGCCCCGACTCGCCCCGTTTCCGAGATATCGCTACCACTTCCGGTCCAGAATCGACTTCCGGTCAAAGTCGTATTTTTCTCGACGGTTTTGGGACGCCCTCTATACGACTCAAAAAACCGCTACCCTCCACCATACCGGCAAGTGCGAAATAATTGATGTCAGTCAGTCAGTCAGTGAGTGGTATTGCAGCTATATATTAGTACTAGCTGTTGGGTAAAAGCCGCGGGCGCAAGCGGCCCGCGGAGGCCCTTTTTGTCGTAAAACGTATTAGATCGAATAGATTTTAGGCAGTTTTGAAAATATTTAGCTCGCCATCTAAAAGCGTTTACGTTTCTGAACAAAATTGGTCTTTACACGGTGACGCTAACGTATCTACTTTTCGAGATATGGCGATTTTAAAAAATTAAAAAAAAAAAATTAAAAAAAAGTATAGCTGGTCATACTGAACAATATTGATCTTTACACGGTGACGCTAACGTATCTACTTTTCGAGATATGAAGATTTTAAAAAATTAAAAAAAAAAAAAAAAAATTTAAAAAAAAAGTGCTGGTCATACTGAACAAAATTGGTCTTTACACGGTGACGCTAACGTATCAACTTTTCGAGATATGGCGATTTTAAAAAATTAAAAAAAAAAACAAAAGTTTAAAAAAAAATTAGTGCTGGTCATACTGAACAATATTGGTCTTTACACGGTGACGCTAACGTATCTACTTTTCGAGATATGGCGATTTTAAAAAATTAAAAAAAAAAACAAAAATTTAAAAAAAAAAGTAGTGCTGGTCATACTGAACAATATTGGTCTTTACACGGTGACGCTAACGTATCTACTTTTCGAGATATGAAGATTTTAAAAAATTAAAAAAAAAAACTAAAACAAAAATTTAAAAAAATAGTGCTGGTCACACTGAACAAAATTGTTCTTTACATGGTTACTCTGACGTATCTACTTCTTGAGATATTTAAAAGAAAGCCCGCCGCGCGGAGCAAATTCGATGTTCACGCGGCCGCGCTCACCGTCCGACTGACCGAGGTAAAGCCGTTTCGGTCGTTCGTCCCGAAAATGCCTCGTCGCGCATGCTGTTAGGCCACGCCCACCGCCATGCTCCGTTTCATATTGGCGTACCGGCGGGAAAAGGATATAAATACGATCGAGGAAAAATTTTTTTTGAGCAATTTTGAAAAAAAAAGTATCGTTTTCGAAATTATAGGGCATTCCCTACAACTTTTTCTACGGGGTGACTGCCCTGACTCGCCCCGTTTCCGAGATATCGCTACTACTTCCGGTCCAGAATCGACTTCCGGTCAAAGTCGTATTTTTCTCGACGGTTTTGGGACGCCCTCTATACGACTCAAAAAACCGCTACCCTCCACTATACCGGCAAGTACGAAATAATTGATGTCAGTCAGTGAGTCAGTCAGTGGTATTGCAGCTATATATTAGTATAATAATAATGTGTTTAAGTACTTAAGAGATTAAGGGTTCCCTATATACAAACTTTTAGCCATCATTTTGAGGCATGTTTTGGAAAAACGCTGAAACATGTAATTCTTTATTTCTTAGCAAAAGCCTAAATATGAATTTTCATATCTCCAACTTGATGATGGATTCCCCATACAAACTTTCATCCTATTCAGTTGCAAGCTATCTACTTAATAATAATCAAAATTATTAAAGTTTTACTGTTCCATTGGTTAAATTCACTTGACGAGTTACATTATCAGTCTGTTATTATTTTTTCTATAAAAAGACTAATATAGCTTATCATGTGTTTTTACAAGATAATAGTAATCTAAATATAACACCCGTGAAGTGACCTTGAATGTTTCGGGAACAATTTGCCAAGTAACAAGAGATGTATGCCCTGTCAATCTGTCTCCTCAAGCCGGCATAGCAGAGGCGACTGCTGCCTGTAGAAATTTATCTGTAGTAGCAGTTGTTCCCGTTCATGGACCGCACTTTAGCCTTACATCAGGCGGAGTAGTGTTTAATGCCAAGCTACAATTTAAAAATGAAAAGGATGAATGAAAAGATATTGATGAAAGGAATATATAAATCTAATGTGAATGGATGCATTAAACAAGGCAGACCCAGAAGGGTGTTTTCCGATCAAATAGGAGACATCCTCATGAAAGCTGGGCTGCCTAGTGCCCATAACCGTCGGGCGTGCATGAAGAGAATTGTGGATGTGAAGGAAGCGAGGGTGTTGTGTCAGGATCGTGGTAAGTGGCGTTCCGTTGTCTCTGCCTATTCCTGTGGGAAAAAGGCGTGACAATTGTATTGTATTGTACAATTTAAAAAAGTTCACCTAGTATAAAAGTTCTTTACAGACATCTGTTTTATAGTTTAGTTTGACAAACAAAACCTTTTATTAAGTACATTATTTGTTTCCAGTTGTAGCGCTTATAATGGTGTCAGTACTGCATTTACTTGCAACACTCGTTTCATGGATATTCATGATAGTAGTGTCTATTGTGAGCGTAATGGGGACTGCATTATTGTGGTATACTTATCATGAACTTCGGACTGGACACAGAGACTTTGGTGGTGCAGCTTTCTTATCTGTGAGTATAGTTTATCACCACGCTTTAATATTAGAATTTAATTATTAGTGGTTGAAATAATTATAACTGTATTTCAGGAATCTCTGAAGAATGAAAAGGCTTTTCTATGGTATTCAATTATTGCTACAATAATTACTGTAAGTTGTTAATTATATATATTTTTAAATTTACTTCTTATACTGAGATTACACCATACTTTACATGCACCACCATCTTTTGTAGAAAGAAATGCAACAAGCAGAAATGTACTATTAAAGGAGAATGCCCATTCTCCTGAGAAAAATGGGCCCACAATTTTTTTCTTGAGTTTGTCAATGATTTTTAGTTAATTTTGTAGAAAAATACGAGTAAATCTACTTCCTTATCACCAATAAGTTTTAATTTTTTTCACTTGGGTTATTTAGTAATATAATAATGATGTTTTCTGATGCAATATTTAAGGTTATTATTATTTTTAATGCTTTAATATAATTGATGATACATGTTTTTTATGTAAATAAACATTGTATATTGATTGGCAAATGATATGTTGATATAAATAAAATTAATTAATAAAAAAGTAAGATATTATTTTGTTACCAAACTATTAGGTATCAAGTGGGCCCACAAATGGGCATTCTCCGTTCTTGTGAGAACATTTAATCAATCTACACAAGTAGTGTATTTTTAAGGTGCTTTCAATCTTGCATCAAAGAACTTTATTAAAATCTATAATACTTTTATTCTACACCGACCCCTGATGTAGTCGATAGAATGATGATGAAACCCTCGTCTGTCATCCCTGGGTAGATCTTCACCTTTCAAATGCAACATGTGTAGAGGACCTAGCCACGATTCAGCAGCCAGGTATAGCAAGAGGCATGTGCACATTTGTCTCCTGAAACCGGCATAGCCGTGGTGGTAGCAGTTGTCTCTGCTTCTGGACCATGTTAGACCATATTGATATTCGGCTGCCTGTTATCCCATACCGAGCTGCCATAAATAAATAAATGCCTACTCAGTCAGATGGTTCACAGTTAAATCATCAAGCCAGCACAGCACAGGCATGTCGCTCAGATATTACAACTAATAAACCCGTAACCACACCCGTAATACCCGCACTGGGAGGGGGAAGCATTCACACTATGTCGACCGAATTGGTTCTTTCTGTGTTGCACAATTGACAAGTGGAATGCTTTGCCCTCCCATGTGTTCTCCCAGTCCTTTCACGTCGGATCCTTCAAGTGGAGCGTGAAAAAGCACCTTCTCAGGCCGGCACAGTAGTGGCGACTGAAGCCACCGTGCGAGCGGTTCTCTAGTCGTCAATGCTCATGGACCTCCACTGAGTTTACCACCAGACCAGTCGAGGTCACATGTCATGCCAAATAAAAAAAATATATATATTCTTTAAAAATTAATTATATTTTTCAGGTCGTGTTGCTTTTATTAGTATGGGTAATGAGGTCTCGTGTGTCATTTCTTGCTGCATTGTTCAAGGAGACCGCCGTATGTCTCGGTTCGATTCCCGCGCTCTTCCTTCAACCTATAATAACATTTTTCTTTCTTGTACTATTCTTAATATTCTGGTCTTTTGTTGTGGTAAGTGTTTGTAGACATTAATTTTATTGGGTTAATATTTGAGCAGGTTAACAAACGAAACTATCTTTTTTTTTTATTGTAGCTTGGCATGTGACAATACTCCGCCTGATGTAAAGCTAGAGTGCGGTCCATGAATGGAAACAAATGCAATTACAGAGAAACCTGTGCGAACAGCAGTCACCTCCACTATGCCGGCTTGAGGAGACGAGCATGTACCATCTAGATTGACAGTCCACACTCCTCTCGCTATACCTGGCTTCTTTCAAACTATTCCCGAAACGCGACAAGGTCACTTCACGGATGTTACATTCGAAAGTGGTGGTACTACCCCAGGATGGCAGACTCTTTATTCCTACTACTATACTATACATTCCAAATGTAATTACGCATTACTTTATATATTTTATTTGACAGGTTTGTTTGGCTACAGCAAATTATCCTGGAATACCGTATAAAACAAATTTTCTGCTCAACGGCTCTAATGTAAATTTTGCCAATCCCAGTGGCATCGCAAATCAGGGTAAATTATGTATGTGTTTATTGCACATTTTTTTATTATTATTCATGTATTTGTAACTTCTTAGCTTACTTAACAAATAATTTTCATTTAATTCACCACTAGGATTGCTTGATTTTCATAGCTTAGCTCAGTTTTTATTAATTGAAGCAAGAGATATGAGGTATGGCTTCCTCGCACAGCTACCTAATGCATAACATAGCTTTGGTGGAAATAGACGCAATGTTTCTTCACTTAACTTTAACCTCGCTTACCACTCAACTGCCACACACATTCCTGGTGGAACAGCAGCCTAAGTTAAAGTTATTCTGTAGTTTGAATCTTTAGTTGTTTTTTTAAACGAAAAGTAACTAAAATTAAGGCATTATGTGGTAAGTAAAACGTAGAATGTATGGAGATACCTATATGTATAACAATAGGTAATTAACTCAATTTAAATTTTAAAAAAAAGTATTATGAATCTGACAATTTCTTCTAAACAAACTTTTTCCAAACTCTTTCTGAGTTTAATTAAATTATTTTTTCTTACATTCCAGCTGGGTCTGTGGACTTTGTTGAATTCGATCCGCTCTGGGTGAAGAGTATGTGGTGGATGTGCTTGATATGCTTAGTATGGGGAAGTGAATTCATACTCGGATGTCAACAGATGACCATTGCAGGAGCTGTCTCCGTATGGTATTTTAGGTCTCTACGATTTCTTTTTCTGTTACATTTTCATCACGATAAGAACCCCAGTATATTTAAATAGAACTGCAATAAAATAAACAATATGTTTTCTGAAGTGTTATATGAAAAAAATAAGCAGACGGGTGTTGCCATATGCCGAGCTACAATAAAAACAAAAACTTGCATAAAAAAAGATAATTAAATTGAAGCTACATTCGATAATAATACTTATTTTTATTGTTACAGAGGTGAAAATGCAGAATCACCAGTTTTATATTCAATTGGAAAACTAATCAAGTATCACATGGGCTCAGTAGCTAAAGGTTCATTTCTTATTACTATATTCAAAATACCAAGACTTATTCTAACATATTTACATGCAAAGTAAGTAGAATTTTTTATTATTTTCTATATATTTTTCTATATTTTCAATTTAAAATGCTGATTTTTTTGTTGTTTTTGTTTTAAGTAGATCAAACTTATTAATGCAGTAATTTAAACGGATGGATTTTAAATATTATTTTTAAAAAAACCTTTTGTTACTTTGTTTCTATTCTGCTTAATAGCAGCTTGTATAAGTATAGGACTCCATGGAGCGTCTGCGTGCGGAAACCAGCCCGGAAAGACAAAGACAAAAAACATAATCACATAATCTTAATTTATAGACCTAGTATCCAATCAGAGTCTAAATACCGGTATAAATATAATACCTAGGAAGTACCGGTAAATTGGAATAACTTAACCAATACTAGTAACGTTATTGTTCGCTTCTTATGATTATTGTTTCGATAACATAGCGACATTGCGCTTATTAATATTTTTTTTAGTATCAAGTATTGATAAAAAAAGAATAAAGATGATTATTAAACATTAAATTAAGATACTTTGACTAGGACAGTCATTAGGTGGTCTATCTACAATATTCGATTTGTACGTTATTTTCCGGTTTCTTCTCACTTTATACAATTTAAATGGAATTTTAATCTAGATGGCATAGCGGAGGCGACTGGTGCCCATAGATAAATTTCTCGTGTCGTACAACTCGACATCTAATCCTTAATCATCACATTATATTGTTTAAGATTATCCGCAAGAGCCGAAAAAGGATCAGATTGTGCCAAATGTGGTCTAAAATGTGGAATATGCTGTTTCTATTGTCTGGAGAAATTCATACGTTATCTCAATCACAATGCCTACACTATTATCACAATTGAAAGATGTCACTTTTGTAAAGCAGCTGCTAAGGTAAACTATGCCCTTGTAACTCGTCCAGCAAATTTCGAGTGTAACGCCCGGAAGAAGTGCTTCCACTTCACGGGCGTTACATTCGAAAGTGGTAGTACTACTCCAGGACGGCAGACTGGGCTAATAACCATCACTGAGCGACATGGTTACATTGGTACCGGTCAGAATTTAGCGAGGTGCGAACACGGATCTCATTGATCGTGAGGTAATGCGTCTTACCGCTAGACCACAACCGCTCTAATTTAGCCCTACATGACTAACTTGTGTAGCTGGTCATTTTACATTTTGGCACAGGATGCACATTTAGGAAATTAAGTCAAGACTATCAGTGTCTATTTCCAGAATCTTGCCAGAAATTCCAATAGTGTAAGATAATAAATCAAAATATATTTTTCAGGCATTCAGCACAATGGTTAACAACGCGTTACAAGTAGCAACGATAAACAGCATTGGTGATTTCATTCTATTCTTGGGTAAATGCATTGTAACTGGAATCACTGGTATGATTGGTCTCCTGATGCTGAAGAGGAACCCCGAACTGCATTTCTTTGCCGTCCCTACACTTGTTATATGCATTTATTCTTTCTTTATTGCTCATTGCATGTTGTCTTTGTACGAGGTAAGATTTTTTTTATATAATTGCAACTCTAGCACTATTAAAGAGTGATAGGCAGACTGGGGTGGTGCCACCACTTTCGAATGTAACACCCGTGAAGTGACCTTGTCGGGTATCGGAATCAGTTTGGAAGTAGCCAGGTTGAACGAGTTCAGTATGCACTGTCAATCTGGATGTTGCACATTCATCTTGACAAATTTATCTGTAATAGCAGGTGTTTCCGTTCATGGATCGCATTCTAGCTTAACATCAGACAACAAGAAAAAAAAGAACAAATACACTCATGGTACAGTTGTATAAAAAAATGTTATTTTGCAGATGGTGGTTGATACATTATTCTTATGTGTTTGCGAAGATCGTAACATGAATGGTGACGGCGGTAAGTGGGCCAATTCCAGGTTGGTAGAACTCGGCGGGGGGGAAATCTCCAGAGCCAAGCGAGAAACTGCGGCAGAGGGCGCCGAGTTGCAAAACTTACAATATGATGCTCAAAAATTCTAAAATATTCCGTCAAATATGAACAATTTACAGTAATTAACTTAAGTAACATTGTTGGCCAAAAGTTCCCTACGATTTCACGAAATGCCTCAAGCAGGCATAGGGCAGGTTTTTATCTGGACTGCACTCTATCTTAACATCACCGGAGTGTGGACTACTAACAAAATGTTTATTCCATTGTATATTTTATTGGTACTTAATAAACAAGCTTATTACTGAGTTACTCGCTACTATGGGAGCCAACTAAAAACGTCTTGTCATATGACAAGCTACAATAAAAAAAATAGTTTTTTTATCTAAGGAATGAGCCTTCCTTTTAATAAACGGGTTATCTAACGCAGAAATGATTTTTATATCGCACTTATTGTCTTGGTACACATACTGGACAAACATTTAAATGTTAGTTTTGTTTAAAAAACGTTATAATACTCACAATTTATTGTCGTGAGTGCACTTGTTTGTAACTTCACACTAAATTGCTTTTAGAGCTATTTACTCGATCTAAAAGAACTTAATATGTTGCTATGTGGTCCAATGAAATTAAATTTAAGATTTTTTTATTACTTTTTTCTAAATGTTAAGATGAATCTCATTATTTTTTACATATATTATCGAATAATAGTCTATTTTGAGTACAATTTTGTCTAATCTTTTAACTGTAAGATTTTTTTTTAGAGTTAAGTGCGTTTAGTTTGAAGAATGATTAACTAGCATTTATTTTATTCAATGATTTCTAAAGTGGTAGGCAGACTGATGATGCCATCCTGGGGTAGTACCGCTGCTTTCGAATGTAACACCTGTGAAGTGACCTTGTCGCGTTTCAGGAACAGTTAGAGAGTAGTCGGGTACAACGAGAGGAGTGTGCACTGTCAATCTGGATGGTGCACATTTGTCTTCTCAAACCGGCAGTGGAGGCAACTGCTGCCTGTAGAAATTCATTTGTAACAGATGTTTTCGTTCATGGACCGCACTCCAGCTTTTACATCAGGAGTGTTTTCAATAAAATTTATTTATTTTTTTAAGTATGCGTGACTGCGTTTGTTTATTTTCGCCATAATTACTTCCGTTAGTTTGTACGTTTATTCTTATCGGAGGTGTGGAAGTTAGCAAGGATCTGTTACACCATTTACCTTACGCCTCCAAGCCTCCACATTGTTATTATGCATAGCGTAAATCTTAATAGAGATATTCTAACTTCTATCTGACTACCTCGAATAATTATATCTCAAGTGAAATTTTGTTCTTCCAGCTGTTAAAGTCTCAAATACTATATTATTTTATAAATTATTTTCTAGATATAAGTTAATAAAAAACATTAAAAATATTCAAGTTTGTTTATTTCATTCTTTTTACAGGTTTCTTTTTCTTATTTTGTCTCCTCTTTTTGATTTGATCGGATATTTGTTTTGTTTTTGCGTTCAATTGTTTACGTCTGATCGTTTTTTCTGGTTTAAATTTATTTTTCTTTTGTATTACTGGCTTTACTGGAATTTCACTTTCATCATCATCATGGTCAGTCTTCTCTTCACTTTGTTCCATCTCTTCCTCGCTTTCTCCAGTGTCCTCTGCGCTTTCATCGACTTTTGTCTCCTCACCCTCGTCCATTTCTTCATCGGGTTCATCCTTCTCTGCCTCCATAGCAGCCTTTGCCTGCCTGAACAATTCATCTTCTTCCGCTATCCTTTCTGAAATCAGTATGAAGCAATTTAGCTTGATCTATTCTTCATTTTCCGAGTGATTAAATACAGCACAACTGGTTGGGAGTTTCAACAGTTCAAAATTCTACATTAGTTGAAGAGTGACCCAGGCAGGTTAAAATCTATTCTCAGAATGCCTGTATCTACATACTTTTTAAGATGCGAAAGTTCTAGAAACTCTTTAAATTGAGTGGCCGTGGTCTAGCGGTAAGACATGAACTCACGATCGATGAGACCCGTGTTCGAAACTCGCTAATTCTGACCGGTACCAATATAACTTTGTTGTATGTACTTTGGTCGCTCTGTGCCTATAGGCACTATTAAAGAGTGGTAGGCAGACTGATGATGGTTATTTTTCCAGTCTGCCGTCCTGGGGTAGTACCACCACTTTCGAATGTAATACCCGTGAAGTGACTTTGTCGCATTTTGGGAATAGTTTGAAAGTAGCCAGGTATAAGAGAGGAGTGTGCACTGTCAATCTAGGTGGTACATGCTCGTCTCCTTAAGCCAGCATAGTGAAGGCGACTGCTGCCCGCACAGGTTTCTCTGTAGTAGCAGTTGTTTCCATTCATGGACCGCACTCTAGCTTTACATCAGGCGGAGTGTTGTCACATGCCGAGCTACAATAAAAAAAAATTGTGACTTACGAGCGAGACTTCTGCATTCAGTGACATCAGGGTTGTTTAAAAACACAGTATTATCTTGGTAATCGGGATATGCAGTCTCAGGTTTTGTTGCTTCATATATTGCTTTCTTTTCAATGCGATTTTGATATTTATTTGCAGCTTTCTTTGAGAATGCCTGTCTGAGTTTCGCCGGACTGACATACTTTGGATTTTCCCATAATGTTGTGCCTCCAAATGAACCAGAAAATATTTTTACCTAGAAAAGTTATTTTATATTAGCAGACTAACAGCGACTAGCATTAAAAAATTAAGCTACTGCAATACTAACTGGATTCAAAACAAATCTGGGCCCAATTTCAGCAAGCGCTCCATCCTCGGAAAGAATCTGATAATTCCTGAACCAAATTCTATTATCCAGGACCATGAATGTGTAAACATGATCGAAAAATGGTTGACTCTTAGGGTGATGATAGGGCACACCAAATATCTGTATGAGCAACTCCTTTAATAATTCGTAATGTGGATGCTTTGAGAACTGCGGATCGAAGGAAAGAAGTGGCCTGGAAGCTCTAAGACAATTGCCAGTCATTTTTAGTTCTCCCATTGTGTAAACTGAAATTTAAACAGGTATATATGTTTATTGCAACACTGTTTAGGTGCACAATTGAAGACCTGAACACAAAACAGAACCAGCATGTAATTCTAAATAGTGCATTATTGCAACTCTAGCCAATTGCCAGATTGAAAACTACTGAATGAATGGCAAAAGTAAGCTGTGTTAAGCCTATTACTCACTGTTTTCAACATAAAATTTAACACTTGGTCCATTAGGAACATTCGCCATCCAAAGATACAAGTCCCTCATTTTTCTTCCTTCGAATAAAATACATTTATTACAATTCTTTGCTTCGGAAATCTCATTCACTACGTAGAGATTCTTGCTTCTCTCCATTTTAGACTCAGTTTTATGATGAGGCATGAGTTTTTTTATATCTTCCATCAAATGACGATGCCGGTGGTTAATGCCACGGGCGGCAAAAACCAGCACACGTTGTCTATTTATCCATTTAACCTAAAAATAATAAAAATCGCTACTATATCACGAGTAGTTTAGTTTAGACAAGAGAAACAAAATATATATTTTACCTGCTTTGGGGTTGGATCATCAGACATCCGTTTGGGCGGCAATACCACAACATTTTCTTCAATTTTTTTCACCACAGTGACCTTTTCTACACTCTTCTTCTTGATTTTAGCCATTGTATAATTATAATTTATTACTATGTAAAACCAGCGATTTTAATAAACACGACACACGTGGGCCGGCCTGTCAGTTGCACCTGTCAGTATTTTTTTTGTGTTCTCTCATTCTGGAAAGGCAAACAGATTAAATACCATACAGCTACTTTAATTTCTTCTTTTTCAAATTCAATCGGAGCGTTTGGCAGCAATATTTTGCTCAGAAACATTAATGTTTTCACGGCGTAGGATGCTATAAAAATGACTGCAAAACAATCACTGCGAATAATTTCATTTACACGAAAGTCGCTTGACATTTCCGCGCGAATGGTCTTCTCACACCCATATTTTTGTAGATTTACTTATAAATGGCCAAATGAATCTATATATGAAAAACGCGTTTTTTTATCCTTCTTCTAAAACATTCACTACTAAGGTTAAATACAATAAGAAATAGAAAAATAACGTGACGCTAGTTCTCTTAGAAATTAAAAAATAAATATAACACACTGCACGGGAAATGATTTCTTTACCTTTTTATCTGATTTTATAACAACTTTGACGTAGAAGCGTAGAAAATCATCGACAATAAAAAATCTACGTCTACGCCCAGCCAACCATCATTCATTTTTTAGAAAATTACAAATGGCTTCCCTATTCTGCTTTCATAATTTGCTGTAATGGTGTTTTAAAACTGGTGAGTGCTAATGTTGTTTGTTTCAAAAGAATCATTTATGTGTTATATAAATGCATCATTATGTGTATTATCTTTTCATAAATGCTATATTACGGAATTAAGTTAATTAGCCGGTCCCCGCACACAACTCGAACCTTTGTCATCAATTAATTATCTTATAATAATTTAGGAACTTTATGGGATTTTTGTGCATTTAAAGTCATGATTATAAATATACGTACATTTTGTAGTGTGCTATTTATTATTTGCAGATTTTGACATCGCATCGTGCGTATCTACTGTATACCTATTAGTTTTGTACTATTACCATCATGGGTATTCAAGATTTGCAGACGTTTATAGAAAGCGAAGGCACCGCTGTAGATCTATTTAAGATTTCTGATACTAATGCCGGCGGGCTACAGTTAGTAGTTGACGCTGAAGGTTGTCTTGACAGATTATATGGAGGGTTCTTTTCAGGTACATATATACCTTTATCAAAAATATTTTTTCGAACAATGTCCTACAATTTTAGTTTACATGTCAAAATTAATATCAAACATTTTAATTTGATAAACATGACTATAAATTAATTGGAATCATAGTTATCTTGCTTATGGGACAACACAGATGTAGTCATTTATTTACTTTTTTTTAAAGTGAGACTCAGAACCTAATCCAAACTGCCACCATGGAGGTTGTTTAAAGTTTAATAGAATATTCATTTTATTATAGACTGGGCATGTGGAGGGCAATGGGCCAGGTGTGTTCAGTTTCTTACAACATTAGCTACGGCTATGGCAGAACATCATGTGACATTAACTGTATGTTTCAACGGATCTCACCCAACACCGCCAGCCGTGCCTCATCAATGGCTGCAAATGCAAGCTTCTAATAGGCACAAGATTAATTCGGTATGTTTTTGTTACCAGTTAATGTAGTTTAGACAGACGTTTGCTTTGTATTTGTATTATTGACAAATATTATTATCAACTTAATTAACTTAAAATAAATGTAAACAGTATTAAAATAGGGAAGGTACTGAAGCCCGTAACACTGTATAAGACTATCACAGGCTTCAGGGCTCTAACCTGTTTTGTGCAAATGTGTTATTTCAAATAAAAATTTTATTATTTATTTAGGTGCTGAGACACATTTCAATGAAGGGTACGCCACCTCCGAAGGTGTGGTGGGTGCCTCCTATTGGTCTTCATTCGTGTTTGAGGATAGCTATAAGATATCTCAACATTGCAATTGTAAGAATTTTATTCCTATTTTATTTTGTTAAATGAAAAAAAAAATTATGTGACCAATTATTGAATTTGCATTTATGTTATGAATTAAAGTTGTAATACAAGTTGACCTATAATTTTTAAAGCTTTTTTTACGTAAAATTAACATAAAATTTCATAGAAAAACACTATATTAAAGTCAAAAATAATAAACCATGTTTTTTTTTATGTTATGTAATTATATTATTTTACATAGATGGTGTCAACTGATGATCATTGTCAAGAAGTGGTGTCTCTCTGTCGCGAGAAGGCGTTTTCTGGCATTGTGGGCAATTGTGCACAATATTTGATCTTTCAACCACCAAGATACTTCAGTGCTTCACAACTGAAATTGACCTATAGGGTATGTTGAAATAGAATATATATATGAAAAAAAGTTTATTGAGTTGTAAGCTCAACTATTAAAATTAATTAAAAAAAAAAACTAAACAATAATGTGAACTCAATTAGCTATGAACTCGATTACAAAGTAGAGTTTGCTGGTATTAACTCATCAGTTCAGCAATGGGCAAGGTCCAAAAAAACTAACCCATGGTGAATCGAAAACCATTTCGAGATATCACTTCAATTAGAAGAATTTTTTGATTCTCGTCTGAAAATACTTAAAAATCGAGGAGATATTTGAAAAACTGTAATGACCGTCTTCGACCTTTCACTTCGACTTTCGTACCGTTTGACAAGATAGAATACAAAGTACCAACCTAACAGTTTTGTAGATTATTATGTTGTCTATGGTTGTCGCCTCACAAGTTTGTCAAATATCTTTTGTTTGTCTTTCCTAACAATAACAGTGTTTTATACGAATAACTATTGTAATTTTTAAAACAAAACTACACTATAAACACGATGTTTTAATTAACAGGAACTTTTAAAAATGAAAAGTTTTGTTTGAACTTTTGACAAACGATTTTTTTTTTGTTCATTGGCAATGGTTTAGTTCCGAACGAATCCTCAGGTTTGCCAATATTACGATCGCAATTTTTAAAAATTAATAAAAAAAGAACAAAGCAATTAAAAAAGTTTTCCAGAAACACGTGTCGACTAAATTAATCTATATTATCTAAAAAATATGTAAAAAAGATAGCTGTCACCAGAGACACCTCCCCAATTTCAAGGGTTGCAGATGGAAATTGAGGTGGTGGGTTCAACTCCCACTTTAACCCGGGCTGATTGATGATTGGTATTTTACTGTTCAATTTTAATATAATTTATGCAGGTTTTGATTATTAAGTTTGAGATTAAAATAATCAAAATAAATGTGATAATAAGCGTTTTTTTTTTTAATTAAGTCTTATAAACTAATTTAATAAATAAATTTAATAGTTATAAATTGTTACAATTACTATAGTCATCATTGGAAACCAAAGAATATAAGGTGGAAGATTTGCCGCGTTTGCTAGACGTTCCCGCTTCACGTCTCAGTCTTGTTGGTGCATTACTCGGCGATACCCATCTTACTGAGGGTAGTCTCACGGACTTCTACAAGAAGCTCAATATTAACCTTAAAAAAGTAAGTCTTAATAGAAATGTTTGGTATTTTATTTAAATTTATCTAATTACATTTATTTTTAATGCTGCAGGGAAATGGACAACCGACTTATGATGTAAGATTGTATCTCTGTTTTCTGTTATTATTTTAAACTATAATTTCTGACAAAAGTTTTTTTTTTAATTTTAATTGTAGCTCGGCATGTGATAATACTCCACCTGATGTAAAGCTAGAATGCGGTCTATGAATGGATGCAACTGCCACTACAGAGAAATCTCTACAGGCAGCAGTCGCCTCCGCTATGCCGGCTTGAAGATGAAGAATGTGCACCATATGAGTTCATAGTACACACTCCTCTCGTTATATTTAGCTTCCTCTGTTGTGTGTTGTCTTGATAACCAGATAGTGTCTAGCTTTCTGATAATTGACTTGACTATAGGTGACTCCAGAGGAGCTAATCAAGACAGTGTGCCAATTCGTACGCGAGCTACCCTCATCAGATATCGATACAGCTTGTGTTGAAATATTTGGTGATTTAAATGATCTCCGTGCTGCCAAACTGAAGGAGGCTGTACAATATTATCAGAATGGATCTAAGGAAGGATTCTTTAATTATTGGCCTTCTACATCCGCTGCAGGTTTTTATTTTATTTATTTTTGGTTATTTGAAGTGGTTTATTTTTATGTAGACTTGTAATTATTTTATTATTGTGAATTACTTGTTTTTTTTATTTAGGACGGCGTGTGAAGACCAATAAGAAACAGCAAAATAATCAAACCCAAGACATCGACACCTCCAAACTTGCGACAGAATCTTCTGAACATGAGGTTTGATTTTAATGTGTAATTTAGATTTCTAATTTAAACATTATAATCGTCCACGCCTTTTCTTTACTAACCGACATTTGTTTAAATTTTTTAGTGATAATCAAGTGTTAAAAATGCAAATGCTAGTTCAGCTGTCTCTGCTCAAATTTGTTTGTTTTTTTTTACATTTTGGTTTCACAAAACTACTTCACTTGTTATTATCAAATTGAATAAATTACAGCAAAAAGGCTTGGAGGATTACAAATTGGCTACGTTGAACGCGTCTCTAAACGCCGACTTTAGTTTAGAAAATCCCTCGCAAGATCTCTGTAGTGGTTTAGGAGCTATGAAATTGGACGGTGATCAAATAAAGCAGGACCATGTTAACAACAGTAATAATAGAGAAACAAATGTCAAGAGATCGTCTACAAAGGAGGTGCGAGACTTTATTAGTATTGTTTTACTAATATACTTATGTGGTGGCTCTTTCTAATAGGCAATTAGAACGGTAATGGGTATACTAACATTGGTAGTACAAATTTATCATAACAACTGCACCCTCACTAAAGTTGCAGAAATTGACTAAAACCAAAGTATAAGTTGTTGCTGAATATATTAAAAAATAAGAATTAAAAATCAATATGCACACAAAAACAGGACGTCGGGATCGAACCCACGTCCTCCACTACACAGCGTCACATTTCTGGGTTTTTTACTAACACAAACTCTACAGTTCTGAGGTCTGAATGTCTCCACCGATAGGATTGCTTCCTTTTTTTATGGCGGTCAAAATAACACCTGATTGGTGGAGAGATCTCATCTTACGCTGTCACGGCGTAAATATAAACTCATACTTGGCCTCTAGTTAATTTCTAATTGCCTAGCAACTCTTAATTATAACTTTCTTTTTCTATTAAGTTTCCAACATAATTTTGTTATATAATTGTAAATACAGATGATTTTTTCAAGTGGGATTTCATAGATAAAGCCTAAACTATAAGAGATAGCGAAAAAAGTGTTAAAAAAAAAATTAAAGGCCACTTGAAAAATTCACCTGTAAATTGTCATATGAGTATAGTACATATTCACAGTGCTAAAGTACTAATTCGAATGTAACATCTGTTTTTTAACCATTCTTTTGTATTATTAACTATATGCACATAAGATATTTTACACATGGTTTTGGTTCGTTATCAAAATGTGATGCTTTGAAGCAGAGTTGTGCTAAAGAAAATCTTAAGTTTGTATTTTCTTTTCTTTTGCAGGCTCGTCAGAACAATAAGCAAGTTGACGAGGACAACTGTCCTCCCATACCTCCTGAAGTATTTCGTACTTGTGCCGAGCGTCATTCGCGCGGACTAATGCATCCACATATGCTCTCTATACTGGCGCATCGACAGGTAAATAATTTTATTTATTTACCATAATAAACAGTACATTTAATAACGGTAACATGTATACTTAGTGCTTGTATCATAAGCACAGCGACTAAAGTACATATAACGTAGTTACATTGACACCAATCAATGTAGCGTGGTTTGAATACGGGTCTCATAAACCACGAGGTTCATCCTGTATCGCTAGCCCACAACCACTCTCGATTAAAAGATATTGTTGTATTTTTTAACAGATCCTGCTGCCAGTTGTAATGGAAGACGATCATCATCGCGAGATACCGCCGATTCATCATTTCTTCAGACCGATCCGTCAGAATGTGTACGCAATACTGCATAATATGCATCATCATCGCTTTATGGCGCAGAAAGCTAAAGGTAATATACATTTACAATAATGAAAGCTGGGTTTGGCAGAGAAAGAATGAAAGTCGAATAAATGCGACAGAAATGCAGTTGTCAAGATGTGTGGAGTGGAGTGTCCGAATCCCAAAGCCAAAGAATCCTGAACGAATGAATCATAAACACTTGTTAGGAGCTCCAGAACAGTATTGTGACCAGTGTGGAAAAGAATATGTTAAGGTGGTTAGGTCATTTGAAAAGCCAGATTGGTCAACTGCTCAGAATGAGTCAGGAGGGGAGTACCCTCAACCGACATGCGTGTATGAGGGGAGTAATGGATGTGGTCGAAGCGAATGTGGTATGTAGAGAGAGGACTCACTGGCACTCCATAGTTTCTGCCTACCCCAGTGAAAATAGGGCGTTACTAAGATTCTTTATTATTAATATTTAATGAAATGGGACACAGATGAGGGTGTGTCAAGTGGACATTCGCACGCGGCGACAGTGATGATATCTGAGTGGATATACTCCCGCGCTAACCCTGGAAATAATGCGGAGATAGTACCCGGAGTCATACTCAACTGGCCTGTGCCAACTGTGCAGAGACTTTGGTTCGGGTGAGCTCACATGCAATGGTATTTATTCATACACACTTACAATCTATTTGTTTTTTGAGAATAGGATTAAGAAAAGAAAAAAATCATGCTCTATTAATTAATCATTATAATATTATTTTTATTCAATGAATATTATAAATAATTTCGTTCATTTTTTTTTCGTTTCAGAACTGCTCAAGATGATAAATGTCGACGTATGAGAGCGTTCTTGTCTTGTATGCGCTCTGACACTCCGTTGATTTTGAACACCGCATATGTGCCGCGACATCTGCTTATTTTGGCCACGGTTCTCAGGTAAACTTCAGTTTAGCGGAGTTGATACGCATTGGAATGTCTTATATAAATAATTAATATTTTCATAGATTCATCATGTCATCGCAAGTTCAAATTCTAAGACGTCAAGAGCTGGACGCTTTCTTGGCGACCGCTTTCTCGGCCGATCTAATGAATGCACTTCAACTGCAAGAGCTGACTGTGAGTAAATATTGATTCGCCACATATGTGACTACTCGAATGAACATGAACAACTAATGAATATGTGCAGTTGAGTGGCATCAGCAGTCGTGGAGTGCAGTTGGCGGCGCTTGTGATGGCTGGTACTGAGATGGCGCTATTGGCTAACGACGCGTGCGGCGCTCCCGTTCCTTGGTTGGCTGCCGCACCCTGGTTATTCACCGACGGCAAGTTGCTGCAAGACAAATTGGCACGGGCGATGCACTGCAAGCATCTCACCCAACTCTGTGACGGCAACTTCGACACCGTCGTCAAGGTTAGCGATGTTTGAATCGCAATGTTATTATTCTCGAAAAAGTCATAATGATAGATCTGTATCACCAGGTGGAGCGTATGCGTAAAGCTATTCTTGAGGACCTGGAAGTAGAGTTCGCGATGCCGCCGTTGCCGATGGCGGCGTTGGGTCTCGCTCCGAGCTACCATGGCGCGCTGTCTGGTTGGGGGGCACCCAGAGGGAGAGGTCGCAGCGCCAGACTCGAGATAGCTGGCGTGGTCGTGGGTCAATGGGGCGACGGCAGCTATCCATCTAGAGGAGCCAGATACACTGCACCGGTATGTTCATTTATGATATAGTTTTCGGGTGTTACCACTACTGTGTGGTGGTGGACTGGACTAATAACCAGCGTCAATCTGCCTAGCACTCGTTGATTTATGCTAAAATAATAACTTTTTTTTTATTTCAGATGAATTACGTCAGCTACACCCCGACGCCACGTAATGCGTATGGCGGTCGTGGTTGGCGAGGTGGTCGCGGTCGTGGCCGCAGTGCGCGTGCTCCCAGACGCCAGTCCCGTGCGCGTGACCAGGAGGAACCGACCAGACCTGCTACACTATCCATCAATGGGTGAGCTCCGTTTAACTGCACTGTGCCCACCCATCTTGATGTTATATAAGTATATTAATTTAATAAAAATTATTTTAGAAAAACTGTACGTGCTGAGGATGTCTTAGATCAGAATGAAGATGGAAGCCCGCAACAAGAAGATAGTTCTCCAGAGATGGATAATAATGGTAATATAATTTTATTTTACTGCTGAATCGCAAACAGCGACTGATATGAAGTTTAAAATTATCTGTTATCTTATTTCAGGAGCTCAAAAACCTGCTAAAGGTATCAAGAACGGCAAGAAAGCAGCTACAAAGAAGAAGAAAACTGTTAATCAGAAGTCAGAAGTAACAGCGCCCGATTCTAACGGGCCTAAGGTGACTGCCGAGTAATTCAACAATCTCTACATTTCCCTCAAAAACATTAAATATTAAGTTGTTTACCTACGTATTTTAGATCATTGGAAATCCTTCGCTAGCGGAACAATGTGGTCAAGGTGATGCAATGGTTTAGAGGTATAATTTGATCTTTTATTTAATTGAAAACTGTTTGTTTTTAAGTTGATTATTTGTTTTTTTTTTATTCACCAATATTTGTATTCTAGGTAAACTTTAGTTTGTTTTTTTAAATGATTTTTTAAAACTGTTTTGAGGGATTTGAATAAAATAATAAAAACATTTGTTATTAACATGCTAGTGAATACAATGCTCAAATCCAGTATTCACATTTGAAGTAAATACGAGGTTAATATTTTAATTTACATTATTATTGTCTCGATTCAGATGATATTTTGTTCTCATGAAGTAATTTAAAATATTAATTTGAACAGCTTATTAAAAGGATATTGAACAGGATATAGTCTAAAACTCGTAATAATAAAAAAGGTAAAACATTTCAACTCGATGTACTTGTAGCCAAGTAAGTTCTGTTTGGTTAAGAATAATGTTGCAATATTATACATACCATTGTGGTATTTAAGAGTTTTGAGACTTATCTATGAGACTGATTTTATATTATGTATTGACATAATGGTTGTTCTATTGAAAACGTTTTTTGAACAATTGTAACTACGGATATGTTCCGTATACCTATTAATGACGACGGTGAAAGGGCACTAATTGGTGGTGTTATATGTCAATAAGACGCCAAAAGTAACACGCGTGGTTCAGAAGTATATTACTTCATAACGTTAATAAGCCCTGAGTCATGGACAAGTGATACTGTATAAGAATATACATATTGTGATAACATGAATAATGATAGTCATGTTTTGATTAGTGAGAAGACTTAGTCTGCATCTATCATCTATTAAACAACTTTATACGGAGCCAACTATATTTATTTATTTTATACATAGTATGTTTATAAATTATAATTTTTTTGTAAAAACGTGATTTGGTTTGGTCTTTGTAATCTTTTATTTATTTATTTATTTTTAACGAGTTAAAGTTATTTTAGATGAAGTTGAATAAAGTTGATGAGGTAAATTTTGTTGGCCGATTACAATGATTGAACCAAATATTTTCAGACTTGTTTTCGGTAATAATTTTAGGTTTTATTGAACGTGTATGTTTGTGTGCGTGCGGTTATTGCCCTCTTTTGGTTCTGTAGATTAATTATTACAGAGGCGTGGACATTAGTTATAGGAATACGCATTTATAGAATGACAGATGGTGCTGTGAATCTGAGGGACTGCCTGGAACGAGTCTGAAACTCATAGATTTAAGTCTAACGATAGACGTTAATTGAGAAACGGACATTCGCAGATCACGCTTCCGACTCCCATAGGGTATTATTTCCATAGGAAACTTTAGAATATTATTAGTGATTTATATAAAATTTTATGAAGACAGATCTGCGAATGTTCTTCTTTTTCTGTATTTTTATAAATTTGTTATATTGTTATACTTAAATTTAGCCGGAATGACTATGATAGTTTTGGTGACAGTCTAGTAAGGAACTTGTGCGATTACACATTGTCAACGTGAGCACAATCTGACATTCCGAGCCACACTGACTGTAGTGGCTGTCAGCTATATTGGAACGTAACGTGACTTTATGAAGACACTACAATTTGAAACGCTTTAACCTGGCCGTTACACAAGAAAACAAAATATGTGGCTACCATGACATATTTTTGATTTAACAATCTTTAATTGAAGTGGGATAGAGAAGTCCACTCGAGAGAAGCAGACGCGGTATGCGCTGCTGTGACCGCGCAGCCGGCGAGCTCGCGCCGATCGATGCTAAATATATTACGCGTGCAATCACGCAGTTATTGTATACATTTTAAATATAATCGCTTGCTTATTATTAAACACGGTAGAGCTTAGAGTTTTAATCGCAGAATGTACTTCTTTTTCTATAAATTTCAGGTATATTAGTTAAAAGTATTAGCCACTTATAAAAGTGAAGTACTCTGTTGTAGCATCATTATTCTAGTAATAGAGGTCGCACTCTATACTGAATATTTCAGTTTTTGCATGTTAAAGTATAATGTTAGAGTAATCAGACAATGTAGTCTTTTAATGATTTTCTTTTATAGCATTCTGATATTCACTATAGCTTATAGATACTTAAATATTTGAACACAAACATATTTACATTTTTTTGGCTGGCAATTTGTTTATTGCCAATTATAATCAAAATATATTAGAGGTATTCGTCATGTATTACATTTTTGTCTTTACCGATGTAGTGAACATATGGAACTGTGGCTTTTGAAAACACTTATAACGAGTAAAACCCAGCAATAAAACAAGCATTAATAATATGAAAATTGTTTAAACAATGATTTAATGAAGAGTTGTATTTGTCTTCAAATAAATAAAAAAGTTCCAAAAATTTGATTGTTTCATTTCAATCCTTCAGTTGCAATCTTTCGTGTATATCAGATATTGTAGTTCCCTCAATATTTGCGATATAATTTATCACGATTTGTGTGGCATCTTTAATGTCATTGTATTCATGAAGCAACTTCATCCGTCTTGCTTTATCGTTACTGTCGTTTATCAAGTTATCTAATTCCGCTTCTATTTTCAACAGCTTGAGGTATTCATCTTTCTTGTCTGCCATCTGAAAATAATTTACATGATTCGAACTGGAAGTCCACGGCATGAAACCATTGACTTGGAAAATTGTATTAATTTCGTTTAATATAAATTTTTCAAGGTGCAATAAAAATAATAAAAAATTACTTTGTGTATTTATTGTGGATGATAATCGGAGCTCGTATCGATACCCATGGCGCAGGATAACATACTGTTTATATGTCTGCCAACATGAGATTTAAATACATATCCATTGGCTTTATCAACAAGACTTGTCGCTTTCTTTATACTTTCTTCATCGAATACATCGAGCAGTTGAAATGTAACTAAACTATAGTCCTCAATAATAGATACAAGAGCTGTATTAAGTTTCTTATATTTAGCAGTGAATCTATCGTTAGCTAAAGAATCCAACAGATAATTTAAATCTAAAACTTCTGTATAAAAGTCTATACCAAATTCTAATTCATTGTAATGTTTTTTTAATAAATCAACTTTTGTTAGCAAGTTTATGTGGGGTAGTCCTATTTTTAACATGGCACTGAGGGACAGCATAAGGGCCGCAATGAACTTCCCTGCATCAGAACAAAGATGGGAATCAACTAGATGAACGACACATAGTTGTAAATCACCAGCGCTCTGTAAACCCGTAAGTATGTTACATAGACTTTCATGGTGGCAATACAGCTCGACCTGTCCAGGAAGATCAAAAATAAAATTTGTGAAATTTGGATGGTCAAGTTGTTTTAATAACCATTCTAAATTTTTATCTAAGTATTCCATGCAGTAAAGTAAAGCTCCATTGGGACCGAGATTATGAAGTTTCATGACTTCTTCCAATGTTATCAAGTTTCTAATATCTATGTCAGGTTTGTATGAAATCGCTTCATTAGCTGGGTCTAAATTAATAAGACAGATTTGTCTACCAATTTTCTTTAAGTATTGAGCCGTGTTACAACAGTATGTTGTTTTTCCTGCGCCTGGGGGTCCGATTACCAACTGTCCATAACATTTATGTGCAATTTTAAATCTCTTTGTATTCGTCTCAGTCATTTTGTATAATATTTTTTCAATCAATGTGATGTTCTTCAGAAGACCTGTTAAACCAAATTCACAACTTTTAATGGAAGTAAGACTATCAATAGTGCCTGCTCATTCATTATTATAATAAGAATATTGTTTAACCTACCTTATGTTAAAAACTGAGTCACATTGAAACATACACCAACAAAGCAAATTGTTCGATACGAATTTTCACAAATAACTAGTCTGAGCCGAAAAGCGAATCGAAAAACATGTCTACACAGGCTATATATTGTCTGTGCCCCAAACGTGCAAAAAGAAGCACGTTCAATGCCGCAGACCATAGAGGTCCAATAGATATATGAGAATTTTCATGGCGCGTATGGCGATGCGACGTGGAATGTCACAAAAATATTGAATATGTGAATTTTCAATATATGTACTTTATAATAACCATGAACGAATTTACAAAAACGTAAAACTTCTATACAATCTTCCCGCCCAAATGACCATGTTGATTCATGTTCAACCACTTTTTTTTTCATTAAAAGCAAACGGAACGAAGTTATTAAATATATCCAAATAGTTTTCTTAATAAACTCTTTTTTATTCTTTCTTCTAACTTATTTGTTGTATTTGGAGTCTTACATTTTTCACACGAGAAAAGTTTTTAATCAAATATCAATATTTTTGTATCAAATCTATGGTTCGTGTCCCATTCGCTCATTTTCTTTTCAGGATCATTCGAGTTTTTCACGTCAGTATTTTCATTCATCCATTCCAATCCCTTCGGTCGACCCTCATCCCCGTCTCTCGGTTGTTTATTGGGCGTTGTTTGTTATAAATGAATAATGCATTTCCATTATTCATAGTTATACAATATTCTGGAATATTTAAATATAGAAATGCAGAAAATTGTACGGAATAACATGCGAGTCGTCATAAGCGGATGTTTCACATAAATGTAGTTTGGCGTCCATCGATTTGTTGGCTAAAAGGTATTTTCAGAATTTAAGTAATGCCGGAGCAAAGCAATGATTACCGAGTCGTAGTTTTTGGTGCGGGTGGTGTTGGTAAAAGTTCATTAGTGCTTCGTTTTGTAAAAGGAACGTTCAGAGAGTCTTACATACCAACTATTGAAGATACGTATAGACAGGTGCGTAAATGAATTATGAATTAACTCATAGTAAATTATTGATTAAGATACAGAAATATATAAGAATCTAATTACTTATTTATTAGTATTTAATATTTTGTTTTGATATAATAAGGTTTATTTGTTCAAAAGGTGATAAGCAGCAACAAGACAATATGCACTTTACAAATAACTGATACCACAGGATCACATCAGTTTCCTGCTATGCAGAGATTATCAATAAGCAAGGCAAGTTATTGAAATTAAACTATTTTTTCAGATATCCATGAAGTAAAATGTATATAAACATCAATATACAAGTTTGTATTGAAAAATATGATTTATTTAATGTGTATTTTCAGGGTCATGCCTTTATATTGGTATATTCTGTAAGCAGTCGACAGTCACTCGAGGAACTAAGGCCGATATGGCAGTCCATTAAAGAAATAAAAGGTGCAGAACTACCTAATATACCTGTGATGCTAGCTGGTAACAAATGTGATGAGAGTCCTGAAATAAGGGAAGTATCTGCTGCAGAGGGACAGGCTGAGGCGAATATGTGGGGCGTATCATTCATGGAAACTTCCGCTAAGACCAATCACAATGTGACACAATTATTTCAAGTGTGTATTTTTTAAATTATAAACTTTTAACAAATAGATTTTAGAGGCTTTTGGTTATTTTGATTTGATGATTTGAAAAATTTTGCAGTCAAACATTTTAAAATAATCAAAATCGACTTAACACTAAGAAATTAGAATATTTAAAGGAGAATAGTCCCACAATTTTTTTCTCGAGTTTGTCGATGATTTTTAGTTAATTTTGTAGAAAAATAAATCTACTTCCTTCAGTTTTAATTTTTTCACCTGGGTTATTGAGTAATTAGACTATTTCTGATGCATTATTTGAGGTTATTATTATTTTTAATGCTTTAATAATTGAATATATCTGTTTTTTTTATGTAATTAAACATTGGCTATTCATGTGTTGATATAATTAAAACAATTTAATAAAAAAATTAGATATTATTTTAAAATATTGTTTTGTTATCAAACTATTAGGTATCAAGTGGGCCCAAAAAGGGGCTTTCTCCTTTGTTTTTATGTATAATTTTTAATAATAGAATGACAATTAAAAAATTTTTTACAGGAACTTTTGAACATGGAAAAGAACAGAAATGTATCATTGCAAGTCGACGGGAAGGGTAAAAAGAAAAAAGATAAAGTTATTAAGGAGGGAGAGCCTTCCGTAAGTGGCGGAAGGGAGAAATGTCTTGTTATGTAAAACTTTGGCACTTGTAATTTATCTTCACGTATACGTTTTCACAAAAGAACCTTTAAACTTAATAGGTACCTAAGTAAATTCAATTCATTTTTGAATTTATAATTTAGGTAATTTACACAAGTGAGCTGAATTAAAAGCATACAACGAAATCTTTTAGATTTAGTTTAAGTAGATTTTTCAACTACTACCTTTTCAATAAAAAATTTGAAATTGTGATACTTGAAATTTTTTAATTTAGTCACGAATTATGTGAACTTTTATTAAAAGTCTATTGTAGGAATGGCTTTTACAATGGGATAAATCTTGTATTGTGCCTATAATTGCATCCAATTCAGTAATTTTGTCTAATTTTTATGATATTCTATTCTTAATGTATTTGTAAAAAAAAAGTAAGATAATGCCATAGTAGGGTTTTACATTTGTGCCAAACTATTTTAAAAAATGGCAGTTAAATATTATATAAACCAAACAAACGATTTAAAAAAAATCCAGGTGTAAGGTATAAAATATGGCAGCTAATAATAACCACCAATAATTTACCACTATGGCATTGTCAAGTAGTGCCCATCGCCTTTTTCATAAAGTAGTTGTTTCTAGTTATAATGCACTTTTAATATCAAAAATCACATATCCATTAGACGTATCCATATTAAATAGATCACTGTAGTTTTATTGCATGCTATAGGCAGTTTTTATAGGTTTAATGTCTTAATAAAAAAATTTTAATAAGAAGATTCTAACAAAAACCTAAACAAAAACTGTGTCAACTGGAGTGTTCAGAAATAACTCATAAATTTGAATAAAACATGTGATAAAAATCAAGATTTTAGTGGCGAAGACGGAATTTCTGAGATCCATTTTGCAATAGTACGTCTAGGTCTGTCAAAATCAAGCACAATACTGCAAAACTCGGTGTGCATCCACGCGCGGGGATGAGTATTTCTCCGAATGTAGGCGCGTGATCTGCAACACTGCACGTGAATGCGTTTTGTGTGTGTTGCATTACACGTGTTTTCTATACAAACAAAGGTACTTGCAAACAACGTAAGAACACGCACTCCCGCGCTACGCTGCGTGAGAATCGCCTTATTGTATTGTAACATTGCGGTTTGATTTTACAAAATCTTTGAAAAAAAGTTAGCAGTAAAAAATAATATCTTGCAATAACGTTTTAGTGTTAGTAGTGTAACATGTGGTTAGAGGGATTGCTATGTATTTTTATCCCGTTTTAATATGAAAAGTAAAGCAGATAAATATTGGTGTAGGTACTGTAGAAAATTGTTCAATCTTACACATGTTTTGTTCAAATTATAACTTGTAATTGTACTTTAGAAAGGTGCCACTTAGTTTGCAGCTTCAGTACCTACCTACGTAATATTTTTAGATAGCATTAGCTATATTTCTACGATTGTTAAGGACGGTTTTCGTAAGTCATTATTATGTCTAATTGCACAGGATTAGTTTTTGCTCTCTGCAGATTAGTGTTAGTTAATATTTTATTTATTCAAAAAGAGATATTTATATATAAATGAACACTGTAATTGATGGTAACTAATATAACTCGCACTTCAGCGTTGAGTCACGAAGAGGGGGTAGCGTGTCCCTCGTGAAGGACACGAGTTTCTAGCTTAACCGTAGTGCACGGTTAACATCTGTGAGTTATATTATGTTTCAAGAAAACTCGTTTATAACTTTATAAAATATTGTCGTAGCTACGAGCAATTGCCGTATTTTTCCAGCCAGATAGATTATACTCCTGTAAATGTAGAATACATAGCGTAGCGATGGTCGATTCATTCGATAAATAAACGATTTATTCGATTGCAACCGAACACAGTAGACATTATTGGATAGTATGTCGATTGTTTCTACGTACGTCCAATCATCGACAAACTTCAATAAATAGAAAGTTGTAACGTATTTATTCGATTATCGAATTTCGTTTGATTCATTTGCGTTAAGACGAATGTATCGAACAATCGAATGGCCGATTGTTTTGCAATAGTCGCCCGTCGGTAATATGCTTTGCGCTTTTCATAAAGTAGGTTTTAAAGTAACGAATACGGGGTTGAATCGCGTATGTTAGTTTAGTTACTGTTTATAACTGGACCAAGTTGTTTGATGTTGGTTGTACATTTTGATAATTGTTTTTCATATTTTTTTAAATGTTGATGCTATTGTTTAGTGTTGTTGAAACAATGTTTAGATGTGATTTGATGAATGCGGTTTAATGAGTCGGTCGCCTATGAAATTAGTACCTAGTATTGAAACGATGAGGAGCATAACCTCCTAATTGTGTAAAATAACTTTTACGCGTTATTATAACATCCTTTACGTTACTATAAACCGACAAAATTAAGAAGAGATACTAGCTGTATTAAATAATAGTGTTTGATCGGTTTTTTTTATTATTTTAGATCTGCGATTCTGTTTTTTTTTTAGCAAATTTATATATCGTTTTTGTTAAAGTTAAAAATTGTAAAGTTTATTATAATAACGGTAAAAGATATTCTAGCCTTGAAAATATCAACGATTTGTATATTTATAGGGGCGTTAGATATAAGAATTTAGTGCAAATCTAACATTATAATGAGCCGTTGTTATTTATCTTCGTCACACGAATATTCTTATTGTTTGAAACTGTACGCTGAGTACATGTCAGAGGGCCAAGTATTAATTTTCAGTAACGCTCTCACGGCTTTAAGTGAAAAATCTCTACCAATCAATCAAATTAAGCGATCCTATCGGTGGAGACCCCACTTGACGCCGTGAGAGCGTTAATGAAAATCATACTCAGGTCACTGCTTTGCCCGTAACTAAAAGTCCTATCGTTCAAACCATGGATGATGATGTAGTGGACGGAGCAATACATGTTTTCGTTCGGATACGCCGTGTGTTGATTGATTATGCGTCGTTTTCTATTTTGTAATGTGACTAGGCAAAGTGAAGGGTCAACTAATGAAAAAAAAAAACGCTACCCGAAGCAATGGTGTCTGTTTCCCGAGAAGTACAATATGGGCCTCTTCAAATTAAGGGTAAACAGGTACCTCATAGGCAAGCGTGCTCCATCTTAGACCGCATCACTGCTAAACATCAGGCAAGGTGCGGTCAAACGTTTGCCTATTAAGCATAAAAAAATATATATAAAAAAAAATTGCTCCGTCCCATTACATTCTTATTATAAATAAGTTCATGCCTAAATTAGACATTAGTGGACGATAACTGTACGATAAGAGATACGATTAGGGTTGCCAACATTTTTTCGGGGGCATAAATATTTTTTTCGGAATTATCTATAAAAAATATAGTATGCCTCCATAATGTATTATTTTACGGAAAGACTAAAAAAAACCTCTGGGGCTCTTGAATTGTTTAATGTATGACTCTACAATCACATAATATGGCTTTGAAAATGTTCTATCAGTGATAAACTGAAACATAGTATTATTATGTACTATAGACCCGAAATAAAATACCATACTATGCGGTTGGCAACACTAATCGTACGATATGCGGATAAAACTTGTACTCAGTGTGCATAATATGTTCTAGTCATTTATTGTGATCTCAACGTGTTATTTTAGTTACAGTGAACCAAAGAAAGACATTCCAATGTTGGAAGCTAGACTTTAAAATGGTGCCCAAGCAGGCAATAAATAATTTATTAAATATAATAATAGTTGCTTATAGAGTTTATAACAGTTGACATTGTTTAAATATTTTATAGCGCTTTGTTATGATGATAAACTATAGTTTAGATGAAACGGGTCCATGGAGTAAGCAGTCATATGACCACTGGTACGCGCCGTTATACCCTGAAATGGAATTCGAGATTAAAAATGTAAACAAAGATGTTGCCAATTCAAAACAATACTCTTATTTGTTTCGTTTGTCGGAACAATTTAAAGAAATTCTCTTAAAAAAGTACATTCCTATGTCCGATCGTTTGTATGGAGTTGATCCAGGGGCAAAAGTCAATCGACGGTTGTCACTCGATCGAATCGACAACAAAACGTTTCGTTATCACCTAGGTGACAGTGGAACGTCAAATTCCATATATTTATTTTCGATTCGATCGAGTGCAACTCTCGATTGCCTTTTAACTCTAGCCAAAATTATTTTCCAAACACGTCGAAGCGAAGTCGAAACGGACCACATGTCTCCTGATGAAGCCATGTTGAGTGGCAAAACGCGTCAAGAGGTTTTTGCATGTTGGTGAAGGGTCTGACATTGCCAGCTGATGTGACTGTGTACCTACCCTCACTAACATTGATTAGCGGAACTTAGTTGCAAAGTAGTGTTTGGAAAATAATTTTGGTTATGGTAATAATATAATACTATTAAACATTTTGACTTTAGCCCCAGTGTGCGCCGATTGTCTAGGAAAGTGTTGACTACCCCTGAAATGTCACTTTGACTGTGGCGTTCTCTCGAATCTCGAATTCTATTTCAGATTATAAATATAAAGTGTGTCCATGAGCTACCATAGAGAAAAGTCTGCAGACAGCAGTCATACCATGCGTCTATGCCAAATTCATGCGAAACAGGGCAGACTCCCCTTGTTATATCTAATGCATTTGTATAATAATTAACTCTCGAGGCATTTTAAACCAATATTTAGGTAAAATACTACAATAAAACTAAAAATTATAAATATGTTTTCATAAAGTTTCCTGCTTCAATTAAATCTATGATCACATTTGATACACTTTTTCCATAAATCAAAGAACACTTGTTTGCTTGATTATTGTTGAAAAACAATATTTTTGAAATATTACATTTTTAAAGATTATAAATTAAAATAACGCTTCTTAGGGCATGTGTATTAGGTATTAGCGGGGTCGGGTTTCAGTTTCATCTATTGGAAATTTGAGAAAACGTGAATACAGTTCAAATATGCTTGCAGCAACTGTTTTTAAATAAAAGGAGGTATAAACAACGAATTGATTGCGGTAATAAAAATCCCAATTAGATGAAATTGAAACTCGAAGGATTAGATGCGAATGTCGTGTGTAGGTTGCCAGGAATACGGACACTATTACCCTACTTAAAATGATATCTATTAATCTCAAATACTATGCGGGACTAAAATACCTAGAAAATACTGTTAATGGATAACTTTTCTATTAATAATTTATGATAAAATCTGGGTGCATCATAATCATTATAAAGTCTAGCAATGCTAAAAAATAACCGACGAATCACGAGGTAACATTAAAAACAAGCGAAACCCTATTGCGTAATAAATATAGATATCATTTTAAGTTCGATATGTAGGATTGTTTTGTTACAAACGATTTTAAAATCGTTAAGATTATCGACCAATAGCAGTAGTTATAGTATTTACCTATTAGATACCTGCTTAATACAGATTGTTATTACTTTTTTAGGAAAATGCTTAGTATTTTAAACTATTCTTAATTGTTATGAAAGACGTGTTTGTTGGTTATTGGTAAAAAATATCAGGGCAAGTACGAGGTTAGATTTACGCCGTGGGCATATTACTGACGTCACTGTTTGAAATGTCAAAATCCATACATTTGTTAGGTTAGCCATGAGAGAGTGCTCTTGACTAGACCCCGCTAGCCCTCTGAGGGCCAAGTAGGTACGAGATTACATTTACGCCGTGCCAGCGTAAGATTATCTCTCCACCGATCTGACGATGTTATTGTGACCGCTTAGGTAATAAAAAATCAACTGAAGCGATCCTATAGCTATTTCGCTTTACGCTGTAAATGTAACCTCGTACCTACTTGGCTCTCAGAGGGCTAGCGGGGTCCAGTCAAGAGCATTCTCTCATGGCTAGCCTAACCCTAACAAATGTATGGGATTTGACATTTCAAACAGTGACGTTAGTAATTTAAAACGTCAATTCCTATACATTTTTAGTTCGGCGCTTCTCGCATTCTCCATGCAAGAATGCTCTTGACTAATTATTAGATGCCTCTTTGGTCGGTCAGCTTAAATATTTAAGATACATGTTCAATATTGCTATTGCTTTTTTTTTAGGTTTTTGGTACACTTTTGACGTATTTAATCATCTTTTTTTTTTACCGATAACTCGTAAACATATATTTTTAAATTTAATTATTTATAATCTCTTTACATTATTTCACTAAAGCATAATAAAATATTACTAAAATTAAGGTTGATTTATTTAATAAATAAAAGTTGAGATAAAAAGAACGTAAGTTTATTTAAAAAAAAATGCATTATTTTCAAAATAGCTTAATATCTAACAAAATATCACACGAGTTACCCTAAAAAATAAATTTGTCGATTGTTATTTATATTAATTAGTACATATTTTTAAATAACAGTTGCATGATTAGTCTTCTGAACTTAAAATAAAAATAAACATAGCAGCTACAAAACGGAGAACATTGTTTAAGAAATGAGCTAACCACAAATGTTTGAAATTCATTCGAAAAGTAATCGAATTTTTCGATTTAATATCAGAATAATGAAGATACTCGTCGTAGGTTGGTTAAGTTAGGTTATTATTTTGGTAGTTTGGGTAGGTTATTATTGTAACCGCAGTTTAAAAAAAATTCAGTAGTAATATTGGTGGAGTTCCCACTTTACGTCGTACCAGCGTAAATGTAAATTCACACTCGGGTTTTCGAACGTTTGGAAGCGTGATGCTAATGTTTACTTTGACACTGGCAAATTGTTACAATGTCGTAAAAAAACGAGGAATTTTCAACCTATTATTGACTTTTTTATAATATTATGGCGGGTCGTTTTTTAGCTGTTAATTCATTTGACGATTTCATCTGCTACTATCACCCCCACCTAAAGTAAATAAACCGCGACGTTTAATATTTTTTTTGGTGCTATTTTTAAACTCCAAAGCCTCAGGTTTAGATTCCAATTCGGTCAGACGGCCAGCACTCGCAGACTTCTTTAATGGCAGAGTATTGGTAGGTAAAGATACAGGTTTATTTTTTTCCTTATAAGTATTTGCTATAATCATTAATAAGTTATTAAGATTACTACCACTTATTCTATCATCATTATTATTAGTTACATTTGTATTGTTTATTGGTTCTATAAGAGTTCTATTTCGCTGCGTGACACCGAAGCTTATTAAACCGGCGAAAAAGCTTAATTTAAATGGTATATTAAGAATGAAATTAAATAATACCATTGCTAGCAACATAATCCAGGTCAAATTTATACATATTAGAAGGAAACCAGATATCATCATGTTAAAGGGAAACCATAAGGTATCTGTAACAAAAAATATAGCTTTAACATTTTATTATTAGCTTCCCATATACATACAGTAGTATTTTTACTTAATTTTCACATAAGTTTTTTTTTTGGACTAGTGTCGGCCACACTGATAAAACGCAAATTAGAAAATTAACCCTTAAATTAATGATTTTTTGTTTTGAATTAATAAAATATTATAGGCAATTTGTCATAGATTACGTAAATAACAATAATATGTGTGTTGTCACATGTCGAGCTACAATAAAAAAAAAAAAAAAAAAAAATAGTAAACCAAATTCCGATTTTTGTTATGACAAAAAGCAACCTTGCATTCGATGCACTCCTGCTGCTGCTGCTGCTGTGCAAACGCGGACACTCAGGTTTTTGAATAAATTTATGTAAAAATGAATGTAGACAATTGGCAACAATATTAAGGGTTAAAGGGTAGTAAGCAGAATGATAATGTTTTCAAGTGTCTCATGAAGAGACTAGTCACGTTTTTGGATTGACTCGGAAGCAGCATGGACTGTGCGCGTTTGTCTCCTAAAGCCCAGATAGTGGAAGCAATAGCTACCTGTAGACATTGCTGTTTCAATAATTAAAAAAAAACTTACTAGTTATTCCCCCAATAATTTCATTGACTGTTGCACTAATAACAACAATGGGTTCAGTAATAACTGAGGTAAGCAGTCTCATTGCAATTTTTAATGGATGCATATGCTTAAGAAATAACAACATATCAGGTGCAGGTACATCGCAGTTTGATGACCAAAACATCCAATTGCAATTCTTTACAGTTGACACAAACTTTTCATATTCCTTTTGTTCTGCTTCCTGGAATTAAAAGTAAAAATATTCTTTGCTAGATGTTCTTGTTCTTCCGGGCTGGTTTCCGCATGCAGACCCTCCCGATGGGTCCTTCTGTGCAAGCCATTCTATTTTCTCCATGAAGGCCAGTACGCCTTTACCAGTTATTTATTATTAGATGTTACATGCAAGTTCATATAGGTATAATTAGTGTTGTGTGTTAAGAGGAATATCAGACAATTCAGGATATTCAGGAATATCAGGAATTCAGTATTTGATGTGCTTTCAAACTGTTGAGATTTTTTTGTATGAGATTATTAGTTTATTAATGTATGAGATAAGGGCCTCTGACCCCCCACAAAAAACAAAAAAGAATGCTGCAGCCAAAATTAATTTGTAATGAGGTAGCTGAGAAATCGACTTTCATAGCTTAACTTTTTGGACTTCTAATCTTTAATCAATTTTATTGATTAGCACCTCATTTAATTAAGTAGAGAATAATCTATGTTTGATGGAAGCCCTTTTGTGATTTGATATCTAGATATTTATTTAAAGGTAAATTATTCACAATGTGAACTTCAAGTAGAGATATTTTATTTTTTTAAATAAATTTAAAAAAAAACATGTATAGGCCTAGATATTGGTGATATGTTAAACCGCCTCAAGTATAAACAAAATCCATCAAAAGAAAAAAAAATATCAAGGCTTTTTGTATGAGATTTAGAAAGTGGACTCTAGTCTTTAATTTTCTTGCTTACCTTGTATGATATAAATACTTCATAAATATAGATTAATAGTATCATTATTATTTTAATTTGTCTTGAGGATAATACATTCCATAATGTATATGACAATGCAAGGAAAGCTAGAAGGCTTATAGCATAAAATATTTCGATCTGAAAAATATTACAATATATCCATTACAACAGGGTTACACGACCACTGCCATACATTTTTATAAGAGATTAATAATTTACCTTATACAATCCAAAATACATTTGAATGTACGATGTCCATGTCATAATAACTTTATCTGTTAATGTAGGTTTGTATAGGCCATCTTCTATAAAAGCTACTGATTTTCTATACATATCTTTATTCATTCCATTAGAAGTTTTAATGTAATCATTCAGAATTACCCATTGTTCTTTTGTGAACTTCATATTCGTAGATATTTCAACACTTTCTTCCGCTTCCTATAACAATTGATTCATTAATATGAAAATCACAAATACGTCCTATTTTATATTTCACTTACTTTTATTTTTCCACCCTTCAGGAATATTGCCAGCAATCTTTTATAAAACCATTCTCCTACATCATTACTTTGAAACGTTCTTTTGGTATGTTGAACTGGCTTTAAATCTGGAGGCACTGTCACATCTTGTACATTACTATAAGATTCATCTTTTTTATAATTTTGCCAAGGGTCAGGGCCAAATTGAACATCACACTGGACCCACAATAGATTGTTCAAAACAACAAAGTAAACTAAAATACACCGCATTAATGATATCATGATAGATGTTCTTTGCTAACATTATCAAAAAAATGCTACTGTAAGATGACTATTTACATAATATTCACGTATAGTGTGAAACATAACATCTGTCTTTACCAGGAAAATACAGAAGACGCCCGCAAGGACGAATAACTGACAAATAAATATTGCGCGTACAACTGTCACTTGTCATTTTGCTAGTATTTAAAAAACCAACGACTAATTTTTTATGGTATTAGAATAATTTGCCAGTGTCAAAGAAAATATTTGCATCCAATGACAGAGCGCTAAGCACGAGATTGCATTTACGTCGTTATTTCCTTTGTTGTTTTAATTCGTTCAATTTTCAATCACTTTCCTCTGATACGTAGTATCTCTATATAGTCTGTGATTTCACCCAGAGACAAATTCGCGAAGTGCTGTGGTACTCCTGCGCAGGCCCTGCCGACTCGAGCTCGAATTCCGACACAATAAGCCCATTTGACAGATGTTATGTTTCACTCGCACCCACTAAAAACGCCATATTGGCCCACGCTTTTCTCGCTCGCACAATGTTAAACACATAGATACATTGATGTGTTTGTGCACGATACGTCATTAATGTCAAGTCGAATCAAATGTCGTTTTCGTCGTTTTATCTGACAATATGGCGGACGGCTTCGAAGAAACGTTTTAATAACACGCCTAAAATACGTTATTATTTCGGCAGTGGATTGTCGAGTTTCTGGGAGTTCACAGCGGATTTACAGAGTTTTGGCTAAGCATTATCTTTATTTACTTTATATTTGTGTTCATTGAGTGTATTTTTTTTAGATTTTCAATTATTTTAATTCTTGGTGTTACTTGTGATCTTTGTGTTTCTACAGTTAAGTATTTACCTATATAGGTAGGACACAATGGTTTGGCATTGCGCGGTACCAAATTGTCCTAGTCGTCGTAAGGAAATAAGACACTTTTCTATACCATATTCTAATAAAAGTAGGCTTGAAGCGTGGGTAAGTGCTTGCCCTTTTTTGAGGAAGTATACATATCACCAACTGCAATGGGTACGTATTTGTGCCCTCCACTTTAGCCCTGGTTCTGTAATTAATAATAAATTAGCTAAGGATGCGATCCCTATGTTAGATTTACTTAAACAAAACCTACAAATTCCTGATAGTCAGAGCATTGCAAATCTTTATTTAGAAATATCACCATTAGAAGCGGCTTCAGGTTCACCTTTTAAAGTTGTTAATGCAACTGATTTAAAGCTGCCAGCTCAAGGTATTTTACAATCTTCGATCATCATTAATGACAGTGAACATCTTCCTGTCAACACTCCACTCAATGTACAATCATGTTCACAGCCTAATATTATTACTGAGACTATAACATCTGAACCTTTAAGCCCTTCTATAAGTGAGTTTGAAAATGTCACCGCTGCCACTACACCAACATCTAGTAGACGGCCAGATCAAATTACACCCCAATCTCGACCAGGACATTTGTCTCTTAAAAGAATTAGAATACCTCAAAGCACTCCACGTAAACAAACATTGCGCAAAAACATTTCAATTTTAAAAGCTAAGTTACGAAATTTAAGAAATAAATATAATAACTTAATAAATATAAATAAAGTTAAGCATCCTAAAACATTTAAATTTCTTAAAAAATATAACTATTTAAATAATTTTGGCAAAATTTTAGTAGATTCCCAAATACGTTTAGCTGGATTGAAATGCAAAGGTCGCAGGTACACCAATGAAGAAAAAATATTGTCCCTCTCACTTTTTAAATTAAGCCCAAAATGTTATAATTATATGCGTAAAATTTTTTCTTTACCCTGCAAATCTACTATTAATTTGTTATTATCGGACATTCCCTTGAGACCTGGTATTAATGATTTTATTTTGCACCATTTGGAAGATGCCTGCTTTGGGAAAACTATATTAGATAAACAATGTGTTTTAATATTTGATGAAATGGCCATCAGTAAAAATTTGTTTTTTAATTTTCATTCTGGAGTGATCGAAGGTTTCGAAGACCTCGGTTCTGGTAAACGTAGTAACAATGTCGCAGACAAAGTCTTAGTCTTTATGTTGCGTGGCCTATTTAGTAATTGGAAAATACCACTCGCGTTTTATTTTGTCAGAGATGGGATAAAAACATTTCTCTTAAAGAACATAATTAATGAATTAATAAGTGCTATTTTTAAAACAGGTTTTCAAGTTAGAGTTACTGTTAGTGATCAGGGTTCTGCCAATGTTGCTGCAATAAAATCATTAATATCAGACACAAGAACTTACCTATTACGCAATAGTAGCGGTTTAGAACCTTCAACATGTTACTACAAAGTTTGTGGCAATACAATTTATCACATATATGATGTACCACATTTAATAAAATGTTTTCGAAATAATTTTCAGAAAAAGAATCTGCTGCTCGGGGAGCAAAGAGCGCAATGGCACTTTTTAGAACTATACCGTATAAAGCGGATGGCAGCTACGGTAGAGCACGATCAACGAAACTTACAGACAAACATGTAAATCCAAAGTCCTATGACAAAATGAAGGTACAACAGCTTATTAATATTTTATGTTCAGTCCAATGTATAAGTACTAGTTATCTAGGAGTGACCGTGTTGCTATTTTTAATAAAATACGTAAACGAAGCTGCTGTCAAAAAATTGTATGATCAGCTGATGAAACTTTATTTTAATAAAAATATCTATAGTACACACAGATTCATAAAAGGAATTACATATTTTAATTACAAGTTTCTTTTTAAATAAGCAACAAATTAATGTTTGTTAAAGACATTAACAAAATGTAAATGATCAATGCATACCATCATCTAATATCTAAAGTTTATCTATTACTTATTTGTCACGCTGTGGTTATTATTTTTCTGTTAGTTTTTTTATCACGATAAGCTCTTTAAATAGTAGTTCGGCATGTAACCACACTCCACTTTATGTTAAGCTTGAGACGATAAATGTGCACTGTTCAGGTTAACAATGTACACTTCTCTCGTTATACCTGGTTACTTCCAATTTGATCCCTGAGCTAAGTCTGAGTGGTAGTACAGGAAGTCTGCCCATACCCAATTTGAACATTTTTATTATTAAGTTAAGGGAGCGTAATGAAAACATGACATGTAGTTCCAAGGGCAAAGAAAGTAGTAAAGAGAAATGTTTTTTTATTGTAGCTCGGCATATGATAACACTCCGGCTGATGTAAAGCTAGAGTGCGGTCCATGAACGGAAACAACTGCTACTACAGAGAAATGTCGACGGGCAGCAGTCGCCTCCGCTATGCCGGCCTGAGGAGATGAATATGCCCCATCTAGTATGACAGTACACATTACTCTCGCTATACCTGGCTACTTTCAAACTGCTGCCTAAACGCGACAAGATCACTTCACGGGTGTTACATTCGAAAGCTAGTATACTACGCCAACACGACACTGGGCTAATCCATCCTTAGTCTGCCCACCACTGAACCATTCCCATCATTTTAAAGCTTTTTCCAGTGCCAAACCGAATTTTAAAAAATCCTTGCAGTATGTGGATAGTCAAAATTTTGAGTAAATTATAGGTAATTACTAAGAAAAATAAATCAGACTTCATAAAAGTTCCGGAGCTAAATATCAATTATGAGGGTTTGAGGGTGGTTTTTAATGATTTATGGCTGAATTTATGAATTACAATATTATTAACAGTTGAATGTGAATAACATTATATTACATAAAAATTAAACATTTTTATCAATTTAAATGCCAAATAACAATAAAAATGAATTTTCAAGATTAACTGAAAATCGATTATAAAAAAGTAGTTAATTTTGTTATTATTTTAACGATGTTTTTCCATACGAACAATATATTTCTTTCATAACATTGACCATATTCACCATAGAGGTTTCAACGAAGAAATTGAGTACTAATAAAGTTCAAATTATATAATTTTATAATTAACTCTTTCGATTAAAAATTAGCAAATTTAAATTTATATAAAATCGAAAAATAAATATTTTGCTTTGAAAAAGTTAGGGCTTATATAAAACACAATTTGTGTTTTATTTTTACCGAGTTTGATAAAAGAAATATATTTATTTTTGCGAGAGATAAAAATTAAAAACAAAAAAAAAACTGATTTTCACCGTTTATCTCTATAATTTTGAACTTATGTTGAAAAATGATTAATATAAAAATTATAGATTTATCTACACTGACAGTATACTTTTTTCTATAGATGCATATTTCAGCCACAAATCATTAAAATCCACCCACAAACCCTCAACTGATATTTAGCTCCGGAACTTTAATGGCGTCTGATTTATTTTCCTAAAATTACCTATAATTTACTCAACATTTTCCGACTATCCACATACTGCTAGGACTTTTTCTTACCTCAAAAATTATTGGTCCTGGTCTAATTGCTGGTCACTTGAAGTATTTATGTAAAAAAAACAACCCATTGTATTATCGTTTTAATTGTTCCGTGTGAATAATTGATATTTTTTAAAACAATGTCCTATTAACCTGCAATATCCTCTAAATGTTTTAACTAAAAATTAAATGTAAATCAAAAGTAAATCTTGTTTATATTTTACATTGAGATATATATCTCAATGATATTTTAACTTTTATTCTGCCATGAGTATTAATTGGTCACAAATAACATTTTAATTGAAAGACCTATTCTTTCTCAATCTACTTGTAAATACATTTTTGAAAAATTTTTGTGTGAAAAAGGTATATACTCATGTGGTTGTACTTCACCTGATGTTAAGCTAAAGTTCAATCCATGGACAGAGATGATTGTAGCCACAGAAAAATGCCTGCAATCAGCTGTCAGTTTCATTATGTTAACTTCTACATTCAAGCTTAACCCGAACCGTGATTAGGCTACTCAACAGGTGTTACACTTGCGAGTGTTGATATTACTAGGCTAATAACTACAATCAGTCTGCCATAGGCCTGAGAGACCAAAGACATTCGTATCCTAAAGTTGGCATAGCGGTGGCGACTGCCGACTCTAGGAATTTATCTGTTGTAGCAGTTGTTTTCATTCATATACCGCACTCTAGCTTTACATCTGGCGGAGTGTTGTCATATGCCGAGCTACAATAAAAAAAAGTATGCATGACAAAGTTACTTTGACACCAGCTAGAATTCAAGAGATTTGAAGACCGTTTTCACCAGATGTACGTGTTTCTTTTTTTTTCAGGTCAAATATGCTGCACAAGTATTCAGCAGAGAAGTGTCTTCTTCGCTACAAGTTTATCTGAAGTCGATGGAGTATTTTAGTGTAGAACATGGCTATGATTCGCCCATTGTAAACATTGAAAATGGTTTTTTTACAGCTGAAATATTGCTATTTATTAATGATTTATTTGACAGCCTAAATGGCTTTGGACATTCTAGTGGAAGACTAAAACAGTCATTATCATCAAATTCAATTCACTTAGATTTTTGGAATGATGCTGTAAAAAAACTAAATTTAATGAAATTTGATTCATCAAATAATCATGAAAGCAGGCCCTTATGTCTTAAACATTTTGTTCATGACATTATTAGTATTAAACATCTTTGGGTTGATTTGCAAAAGTTAGGGGCTAAATTCTTGAGTTTGAGGCGGCTCAACCAAGACCCTCTCGAGAATTTCTTTGGCCAGATCAGAGGCCAAGGTGGGTTCAATTCCCACCCTGATTCTCATCAATTTGTATCATCATTAAAAACACTGTTGATTAATAATATTACCACAGGTAAATCTTTGTACACAAATTGCGCCAGTGATGATGACAACATGTTAGGAACGCTATCGAATTTGATGCGTAAGAGCGTCAATAGGGACATATCGTTTGAAGCACACTACAATGTTTCTCATGAGCTTTGTACAACATTATCAGTACCACAAGAAAACGCGCTCCAATCACAGGCAGTGTCATACATCGCTGGTGCAGTTTGTCGTTTTTTAATACCTAAATTAAATATAAGCAATTGTGAGGATTGTAATAATGTACTGCTGTCTAATAATGTACAACCTTTTCATCACTTAATTGATCTTCGAGAATATAACACTGAGACACACAATTTGATTTACCCGTCCAAAAGACTCGGTTCCTTAGTATGGGAATGTATATATATAATGGAGAAAACAGTACCTAATATTTGTAACGTTTATATTTATCCACAGTTGCTTTCTAGTTTAGAAAAAAATATAGATTTATCTTGGCTGACTTGCCCTGTTCATAAAGGGATTTTTATTGATTCATTTTTTTTGTATGTTATAAAAATGCAAGTTAGACAGTGGTGCATTAATTTTAATAGGAGGATTCATAATGTAGACTCAAGACAAAAAAGTGAAGAAATGGAAGACTTAATTAAAACTAAAGTCTCAAAAGGTTTAAGTTATAGATCAATACGATTACGGAGTTCATGAAATTGTTCTGTTCATACACATCTTAAATGTATACGATTTTTTATTGTCAATTCTTAGTATTTTAGATATAATCTTGTTATGATGTCTACATTATGTATACTCGTATGTTATGTTATAGATAATTTAGAAATAGGTTAGCCACAATATTTTTAAATTGTTAATTGTTTATATGTATGTCACAATTATTTATGGGCAATGTATTCTATTTTCAGAACGTTTTGCAACAATAATACAACGCGAAGGGTAGATATATGTCACGTTTTTATTTCAAGATAAGTAAAATTTGTTTTTCCTTTTTTTGTTGTAACTCTTTATATCCTCCACCTAATGTTAAGCTAAAATATGATCCATAAACTGAAACAACTGCTACAACAGAGAAATATCTGCACGCGGCAGACGAGGTCAGTTCATGGGTTACATTTGAATGTGGTGGACGGTTTCTTTAACTGGCGCCTATATTATATATACTGAGTGACCAAAGTACATGCGAGTATAACATAGTTACATTGGTACCGGTCAAAATTCAGATTTTAACACTGGTCTCGCGAGTTCACGCGTTTTACCTTAGGACCACGGCCACTCTAAACTTTACTAGATACTCAAACTTAAGTAGAGTTTGTGAATTCGACTGCTAGGGATATAACGTGGCGTATTATTTTATTTTTATTTTTATATTTTCAGGTTCTGCTGGAAGAGAGTGGCGTTTGAAGGGGCCGAGCTGTAGGCTACCTTCGGGGTCACAGGTGGCGGATAGTGAACGGCCTCCAGATGATGGTGGTTAGCTGCGAATATATTGAATAAGCAGTCCCCGACCGACAGCGCCAGTATTACCAGGATGTGCATTGTAATCTGTGACAGTTTACACTAAAAATGCCACAAGAATCCTATGACGATACTGGGACGTGGCGAACGAGTGCCGCCAATAAATAAGCATTCCCCTTGTGTTTTACTGTAACAGCATCAGTACAAAGGTTCTGAGATACTGACGGACGACTGAAGAAGAAACTGGCAAGGTATTGTAAAAACGACCTTTCGACCTAATGTTATATTGCCATATTGAGTTTTATCCTTTTATTGCTAATCATTCAATTATCTATCTTGTGAATAGGAGTTTTTAGTTATAATATCAACAAAAATCCTTCCTACAGTCGTTTCAAGTGGAAGGAATGACTATACATTATCTTAACATACCATTTTCTTTACCACATCCATCACTCTTCTCATGCATGCATTTGAAGCGCCCCTCAGGTGACCCGTTCTATGCTGATAACCAATTTAATACAGAAAAAAGAAAACTACTCTTCCGATAACAACTAATGTTTTAAACTTTCCAGATGCAGCACACAGCGCAAGAATGTCTCCTCATCACATCGGTATATTCAATGTCATCATAGAAAATATGGAAGACGAAAGACGAATCCATTTTGATGAATATTTTAAACAAATTGTAAATAAATAATCATTTTTTGTTTCTGTGGTTGAGTTTTATTGCTTATTAGGAAATTTTAATTAATAGGGATCAGGGTGGCCCCGCGCGGCCTGCGAAGCATTGATTTTTTTGATCGAATACTATCAATTATTAACTGAATATTTTTTGCACATCACTACTCCCTTCTTCGTCGTCCTATTTAGGAGCGTTCATTTTGATGAGTTTATTGTGGTTTCTTATGATTTAAAATGAGAGCTCTTTGTTATTTAAAACATTTGAGTGTTACGTTAATGGTATTATAAAATGAACTCCCAAATTATTACGTGAATAATCAACGAAAAACAAGGACTTATTTGTAAGGTGTTTACTTAAATAATATTTGTGAACGTACTCATCGTCTCTATGGTCAAGTGTGCGAGTGAGTAAAGTGAGGGCTAATGGAATTCACACGTGCAAGAAAAAGATGCAAGATATAGTCTATTCATAGAGACGTGTAAATGAGCTTATATTTATCCAGAAACGCACACATCCGTCACGCTAGTGTTAGTGACCCTTATTGTGTCAGTTTGCTAGTATGAAGACAGCCGTCTCCTTATTATTAATTGTCTCTGCTCCTGCGGATAAACTCAACGGTTACTGAAATGCACTTTATTCCTATCATGGAATAATTATGCACATTATTAAGGAAAGCGAGTTTAAAAAAAAAGAATACAATGTCATCTATTGATTTTGATCCGTCGATAAAATTGTGTCTGAAATTCTTGCACTCAAGCGAGCCGGACTCTACTGAACAACTTCGGCTAACACTTGATGAATTTATACGACAGACTCATGGAACTGCTAAAACATTGGGCAACGTTTTGCCGAAAAAATACTTGAATGAGGAGAAATTGGAAGCCTCTCGTCCTAAACCTAAAATCGAGAAGGTGAAAACTGTGCCGGTACCACAACAGAGCCCTCAACAATTGCAAATTCCAGAACGCGATAATGATGATACGTCTACGATAGATGGAGAGTTGGCGTTTGATTTATTGCATGAAGATTTAACATGTGTTGTCTGCAGACTTATGGCAGTGCAGGCTGGCAACCAGCTTGTTGAATGTGACACTTGCCATGCACTCTATCATCAGGTAATAAAAATCTATAACTTTTGGGACGAGAGCAGCCGTCTAGCGGTAAGACGCGTGAATTTATGATCAATAAGACAGCAGTTGAACCTCGCTAAATTCTGATCGGTATCAATGTAACTTTGTTATACATATTGTGATGATGGTTATTTGTTCGGTTTTTCTTTATTGCATGTCGCATAATATCTGTACATTCTACATAGTATGATGCCGACAGTCAAGGTAAATACGGGCTAGATAATAAAGCAACAAAATAATAAATAAAAGAACGTACACAGCTGCAGTTCTTATTAATTTTGGCAACTGGAAAGTACTGTTTATTGTTTAATAAGGACATATTGTGGTCGTTATTTAGAGTTGGTGTGACGCTACATAGAGTGTATCGTTGTATGGACAACAATGTAACCCAACCATAGTCAGGTAATTTCAACGTTTTAAGGAGTTTGTCGTTAAATCGAGTTTACACTGTATATTTTTTAAAATTCAGTATTCGGCCAGATAGACGCTAGTTATCCGGTATCCGTTTCATCTGTAGTCATTATTAAAAATTGAAAAATATATCATTATTGTAGACTAAAGTCAATGTTAAATTTTATTTTTATTTTCAGGATTGTCACAATCCAGTTATAAGTGATATGGATAAAGGTTCTGGCTGGCAATGCACATCATGTTTGACATCCTACCCTCTCGCTTTCTCAACGCAACTACCAGCACCCAAGTCACCAACTAGAATATCGTCAGGGACTACAACACCTGTCAAAATGTCTTCATCGAGTAGTTCATCGTCATCTGCATCATCATCAACTAAAACTGTAACACCAACAATAAACATTGTGTCTGCGGACAAACGTCTACAAATTATGAAGAAGAAAGCTGCAAAACAACATGAAAAGAAAAAACATAAATAGAAGTTGCCTAGTTTAAAATGGCGTGCTCCACATTAAAGATCAGCTTTGAGGTCTTGAAAATTCCTAGTTACAAGATCAGAGATTGCTAGACAATTCTGAAGATTTGCAAAGTCCATTGTCTAATGACCCTAATGAAAATACAGCTTTATTAGATAAGGTATATTTAATGTGACCGTATCTTTGGTTATGAATGGGATGCTCCCTGGTTTGGGTATTCCGTCCTGGTGTCCCCTAAACCATCGTTTCACAAGCGGGGGGTCGCGACCCTTGGGGGGCTCGCAGTCTATTGAAAAATTATATTTACAAACTACATATAGGTACAAAAGAGGTACAAAACTAATTATTAAGATTTAATAAATAACATGAAAAAATAAACTTATAGCTTACTTAGAAATAGCGTGCTATGTACATATTATTATAATTTTTTATTGACAGGGTAGCGACATAAAAATGTTTGAGAAACGATACCCTAAACCAATTCCAGGATGAAGAATTGTCCTGTTTTGTTTTAGAATTTTGAAGCCAATTTCCAATATAAGAAATATAGTACCAAAATATACATTTTTATTTGGATTGAGATTATAGCTATAAATAATTCCCATAATAAATAGAAATGGTCACGTTATGTATATTTTAACATTAGACATTACTTGTGTTTTGAATTGATTTAGTTAAGATCTTGGAACTATGGATATACTTACCTGTGGAGTAACTGTTTTAAACTATAAATGTCTTATAAACTAATACAATGTAACAGTGTTACTGAAAGAAATAAGTTTTTTTCATCTGAATAACTTAATTTTTTATATCCAACATCTAGGTTGGACATTATTGTGACTTATATAGTAGATGTTAAAATTATTACTGAGAAGTTAAGTTGAAGATTGGACATAGAGTAACTTGTGACACGAGCTGTGCAATTAGCGAGATATTTTCTAACCATAGAATTAACTAACTAACTACGCATACAATTAACAAAAAAATAATTGTTCCTGCATTGAACCGCAGCGTACGGCGGCCCCAGTCGCCTTCACTATGCCGGCTCAAGAAGGTTCTTTTTCACGCAAGGCACTCCATTTATCGATTGTGCGACATAAAAAAGATGCGCCGAACCGTTTTGTTCGGCTTCCAATTCTGTCGACGCAATGCGGATGCCTCCCCCACTTAGTGCGGGTGTTACGGGAGTGGAAGGCAGAACTGCACATTCTTATAAATATAATATATTCTTTAATGATGTCAGTGTTCTCATGATTTCTGATGTGATTCTAAAAGGAGAATGCCCATTTTTAGGGCCCACTTGGTACCAGTTTGGTAACAAAACATTGTTCTAAAATAATATTTTATTTTTTAATAATTCATTTTAATTATATAAACACATAATTTAGCAATCAATAGACAATGTTTAATCACATAAAAAAACAGATATCATCAATTATAATAATAAAGCATTCAATATACTTAATAATAACTTCAAATATTGCATCAGAAAACATCTAATAACTCAATAACCCGGGTGAAAAAATTAAAACTGATTGGTAATAAGGAACGTAGATTTATTTTTCTACAAAATTAACTAAAAATCATAGACAAAATCGAGAAAAAATTTGTGGGCCCATTCTTCTTAGGCGAATGGGCATTCTCCTTTGTGTAAAATTATAACTACATTATTCTCTAGCTAGATTAAGTATTATGAAATAAACATTAATATGTATTTAAAGTTGTTTTTATATTCACTCAATTTTCAAAGGCGTAACTTAGGTATATGCCGGACTACCATCAGGATTGTTTATTTTTACTTAGAGCATCGAACAGTTTTATATTATGCATATTTTTTTATAAATATATGCAGTGCCGGATTAAGCCAGCGCGGGGCCTGTAGCAAATTCTATCAAGGGGCCCTTGGTTTACTTTAGGTTCTCAAGTTTAGGGTATTAAATAAGTGGAAGTGAAGCATAGCCTAGGGCGCTTCGCGTTTAAGGCATGCAAGATATTTTACGCTCCTATCTAAATTAATATTTTTTTATTACTGTCAGACAGGCGGGGCCCCCTAATTCGCGGGGCCCGTAGCATATGCTACTCTTGCTACGTGGCTAATCCGGCACTGAATGCAGTGGTGGGCTAAGGCTAAAGCGGGCCCTAGGCAACATTGTAATTCCGGGCCTATTTTTTAGTCAGTATCATGCGTTTTTTTTATTTTAGCACGTCATATGACCGCACTCCGCCTGATGTTAAGCTAGAGTGCGATCCATGAACGGAGGTAACCGCTGTCAAAGAGTGGGATCTGCTGACAGCAGTCGCGTCCGCTATGCCGGCTTGGTGAGATGCCTCTACACACTGCGCTTGAAGGATCCCAAGTTATAGGAAGGAGGAACGACGAAAGCGTTTCATGAAAACCTAATTTTCGGGCCCTAAAAATTATGGGCCCTAGGCACGTGCCTAGGTTGTCTAGGCCTTAGTCCGCACATGAATATATGTCTAACTATTTGAGGCCACGATGTACACTGGTTGGACTTAGTGGTCCGGCTACTATGACATGTCGTGACGCGTCGGTCGCTGAAACGCGGGCGTGGAACATAAAATAGGTACCTAAAATATAAAATTCTAATAGATTTTTTTTTTTTTTATTGTAGCTCGACATGTGACAACACTCCGCCTGATGTAAAGCTAGAGTGTGGTCCATGAATGGAAACAACTGCTACCACAGAGAAATCTCTACGGGCTGCAGTCGCCTCCACTATGCCGGCTTGAGAAGACGAACATGTACCATCCAGATTGACAGTGCACACTGGCTACTTTTCAAACTATTCCCGAAACGCGACAAGGTCACTTCACGGGTGTTACATTCGAAAGTGGTGGTACTGCCCCAGGACGACAGACTGGACAAATAACCATCATCAGTCTGCCTACCACTCTTTGTAAAAGTCTAGAAATAAATAGTAATATCTTGTCACAATAGAGATTTTGAAAAAATAAGAGATAAACGTTTAATTTGACGATAAATTCAATTCAATTAAAACTGTAAATATTTTTATTAGAACGAATTAAGACTATGCGATGAATAAAAGCTGTAATTATTATTAATGTCACGACTAGGTCAACAAATCGCTGAATCAAACTAAATAAAAAAATAAATACGTAGAAATACGTAGATATAATCTTAAAATTAATGAAGAATTTATTTCAAAACCAATTGAAACTGATATGTAGAAAACTGAAGTATGTAATACCTTCACTAGAATCTTAATTAAATAATGTAACATAAGAACATGGGTTTATTTTCAGTAAAAAGTAGAACCAATCCCGAGATGAAATGCTTCTCATTGGTTGATCTCTCGTTGGGCGTGCCGGGAATGATGTGTAAACACGAGTATCCCAGTTTGATTCCCAACCAGAACATTTTCAGTGTTTCTTTTACTTTCGTTACAATATAATGTTATTGTTTTTATCTGTTCAAAAGTAACGGCTTTGTTTTAAATTGTGTCGTCATTTCTTTGTATAAAATAGTAAGTATACAATAATTGTTTTAATTACATTAGGTAAGGATTTACTTAGAAGAAAACTAAATAGGGGTGCTGAACAAATATTATTTCATCAATTATTTAAATTATCAGTAACGAGTATGCCTTGTCAATGGATGGAGAGAACACATTTGTCTCCCCAAGCCAGCATAGTGGAGGCGACTGTTGTCTGCAGACATTTTATCTGTGGTAGCAGTTGTTTCCGCTCACAGAACACTAATGCTTAATATTAGATGATATGTGGAATAACAATAAAAACCTTTACAAAAAAAAAATTTAAATTGTAGACGTTAAAATGATGAATGGTGGTCGAGCTCGGGTGCCAAAGTGTGCTCGATGTCGCAACCACGGCCTCATCTCCAGTCTTCGGGGCCACAAAAAAGCTTGCGCCTACCGACATTGCCAATGCCCTAAATGTGGTCTTATTAAAGAACGACAGAGGATCATGGCAGCGCAGGTATTTAGTTTTTAATATATCTAATTAAATAATATATTAAAAGTCCTAGGATAATACCACCACTTTCAAGTGTCTTGGCTACGTTTCGGGATAAGCTTGTAAGTACCCGGGTAAAACAAGAGGACTGTACACTATCAACTCGGATGGTTCACATTCCTGTGTACCAGTTGTATGGACAGACAGCACTTTAGCTAACGGATTGTGATCACATACCATGCCGCCGCGCCGGTCACATGTAAGTACGTGGTGGTGTTCGCTTAGGTAGGCTTATCATGTGAATTCATATCGTTATGGGTGGCTGATGTATTGAGGAGTATATTCCCGAAAAAAATAATAGAAAACCATAGAAATATAAAACATACTAGAAGTGCAAACTTCATACATTTGACATGAAAAAAGCGTAGGCCGCTTCAAACGATTTGACAATGTTGCCGTCAAGTTAATTACTAACTGACACAGAACCTAAAAGTGACTGCGGTCATCTTTTCTTTCGCGTAACATCGGCGCGCGCGTCACATAGCGCGCTATACCGATTTTTGAAGACTCATGTACCGTCCACTAATAGGGCACACTCCTTTCATCATATCTGGCAGAAGGTAAAGAGTGGTAGGCAGATTGATGATGGTTATGATGGAACTGGGCTACAGTTCGATTGTAACACCCATGAAGTGAGCTTATCGCGTTTTGGAAACAGTTTGAAAATAGCCAGGTATAACGAGAGGCGTGTGCACTGTCAAGTAGATAGTGCATGTTCGTCTCCTCAAACCAGCATAGCAGAGGCGACTGCCGCCTGGACCGCACTCGAGCTTTACATCAGACGGAGTGTTGTCGTATGCTGAGCTGCAATAAAAAATAAAAAAGATTCCAAAACGCGACTAGGTCCGTTCACGGGTGTTATATTTGAAAGTGGTGGTACTAGCCATTTAATCATAATTTAGGTAATAGTAAGTAATGGTAGCATTTAATTTTTTTTTAAATAGTAGGTACCTAGTCGGCAGTTACTCCTTTGCTTGACGCCAAATAATATCAATAACTATTAGTTATTACTTATCTACTCCTTTCAATTCCTTGTTATACTGACAAAATACCACAAATCAAACGGGAACATCTGCCGAACCAATTAAAAATCGTAGAGGCGCTAATGTGTTTTTTATTTAATGGAGTGTAAGCGAGAACCGCTAATGCAGTATTTCAGTTTATTTAAACAAGTGGCACATGTTTATTTTAGTCGCCGGATGAGGCATCGATCGGTTTACCCGGTAATGCATCTCCCGATGTCCCTTACACTTGTCTGGTGTGTTATCAATACCTACCGTTTTAATCTGGTTCACTGATTTAATTTTGTAATATGATATCTTGATGTTATAAATTAAAGAATAAAGTTTAAAACGAAATTGCTTGAACTGTCCTGGGTCCCAGCTGAAAATCAGCGCTACGACCCGTTTCGTGTAGGTCGTTAGCACATGCTGAGCTGTGAGCCCTTTTGTCCTTACACATTTGCGTTCAGATTGTTTCTTGTTGCTCTCCGATTTGATTTATGAACGTGATTTTGTGTTTGGATGAATAAAGTTATGAATAAAATTACTTTCTATTAAAAAACAGTGGTTCCTATTTTCTTTTCAAAAAGAGGTAAGTACGCAGATGACTGGGAAAGCTTTATGTTCGACCGATAAGTTTGAGTAACCCTGTACTAATACATAAAATAAAACGTAGGAAGGTAGATACTAAATGTTGCCGCTAGAATTTCTTTTATATGTATTGTAAAATACTTTAGTTATCACTCACTATAGTGAAGAATACACAAAACATTTCAGAAAAAAAAACTTAAACGGCACTAAAAATAATAATAACTTCTGTAATAAGTAATGAGCGTATTTAGTCAAAATGGCGCGCTAAGTACCCAATAACCAAAGAACAGCTACTAGGTACATTTATTGTTAACAAAAACATTGACATTCGATAGGATTTGGGTACGTGACATGATTACATTTGGTGTAAGTTTCGTTTGTTTTTCCAATGAGGCAAGGAACTGCCCGCGGGGGTAGCAGTTACTCTTACCACCGGCCACTAGGGGATATCCGTCGTCTCGCGCTAAATGTTAACGCAAATATTGTGTTTGTGATTGATTTTCCGCTAAATTAAGTTACCAAACCGTGATTCTTTTACATTATGACAAAGTTTATTTTATCTTCGTTTTGTTTATTTTTATCTGACGTTCGATCGACACGCGGAATTTAATTTAATTAGCAAAATTCTATGAATATTTTATTGTGGTCACATGCTAAGCTATAATTAAAAAATATATAGATATATGCCGGTGTAAATGCACTTTTAATATAATACATTAGAGCAGGTATCTTTTTCAAAGGTTGCCCTAAAACGACAACAAGCTGCTGAAGATAAAATTGCTCTACATCTGGCATCAGTTGAAACTGGTAGAGCTTTAGAAGCACTTCCTCCAGGTCGCATCTATGGTATGAGGGTCACTGGACCTTGTCCAAGTCCTGGAGATGAACCTGATTCCAATGGCGGTGAACAAACCGTAAGTGTTACCTGAATTTATTTAAAAAACATGTGAAACTGAGTATTTATTTTTATTTTGTTATCAATTTAGCCTATCCACATAGACAGCGAGACAAGTGATTCTCTTCAGGACTGCTCCAGCTCTTCACCAGTTGTTGCTTCGTCCGTATCTCCAAGACCTAGGTTTGACTTTAATTTAGCCCTCCTGAGCTAGGTTAGTAGACGAAGAGCACGAAAATGTCTCGTCACGATCACATTAATATCTTGTACTTCTCACATGCAATTAAGCACGATGTTAAAATCTCTTCCGACAGTTGCCACACTGATTCTTAAAACGTAGTTCAGAGTTATTTAAATTTGACACGTGCTTAATCTTCGAGATATCCGAATTAGAATTTAGAACTTTATCTAAGAAAATAGATGTTTTCGTTACCAACACTTTCGGACTAAAAATCTCTTATCCTAATCTTCTGTTATCATCCCTATTTAATTATATTTAAATATTTTTAATTTATAGTGTGGGAGAATCAAGTGCTGAAGTAGAAAGTTCAGTAAGTGCAGCAGGATTGGAAATGCTCGCCAAATTATTCCCGGGAAAGAAGAGATCCGTTTTGGAATTGGTTTTACGACGTTGCAACCATGATTTGTTAAGAGCTGTTGAACATTTTAATGCTACACATGTAAGCTTATTGTTTATGTAATTATAATTAGTTTTCCTTGATTTAATTATTCATTAAAGTCAAAAAAGTGATTGAATCTATATAGTCTCAACTTTTATAGTTCTTGTCGTTTGATTATAACACCGCACTCTAGCTTAACATTAAGTGCGAGTGCCGGCAAACCTACTCGTTACTATAACCAACAAAAATCACCATTTAGCATTCGGAGCCACCTACTCCCATATTTTTTTTAGAAAAAAAACTTTATATGACAAAATTACGAGTGTAAAATAAAGAAAAACTTGATTAACGTAGCCAGGTATAACGAGAGGAGTATGCACTGCCAATCTAAGATGGTACATGTTCGTTTCCTCAAGCCGGCATAGTGGAGGCGACTGCTGCCCGCACAGGTTTCTCTGTAGTAGCAGTTGTTTCCATTCATGGACCGCACTCTAACTTTACATCAGGCGGCGGTTCATTATTATACAGGGTGTCCCGTAAGTAGTGGTGTCAACGGTATTTTACAGATAGAGGGGTTCAATATCTAGAATATAATTTGGTGATTTTTTAAAATACCTTCTGGTTTAAAAGTTATGACATTTTTAAAGAATTATCATTTTTTCCCCCGTTTTACCACAAACTAATGTTATAAAAATTTGTTTACAATTATTTTCACTGATATTTTTATTTAAGTGGGTTGAGAAAACACAGGGCTTTCTAATTAAAATATTATTTGTAACCAATTAATAACCATGATTAAATAAAAAATTAAAATCTAAACAAGATTTAATTTATCAAATTTTAAGCAAAATATTTAAACGAAGCTGGTGTAAAAAAATTGTATGTAAGGTTACGGGACCATTATTTTAAAAATATCTGCAATTCACACGGACTCTAAAAACGTATAATAATGTTCACTGTCGTTTTAATTAAAGTAATTTTTCAAAGTTAAACTAGCAAAAAAGTGCTATTTGTTGAAGAAATTTCATTATTACCTTATGCGAATTCCAATAAAACTAATGTAAATAGATACGGATAAGAAAATAATTTATTAAAGTAAATGCTCAAAATGTCTCCCTCTAACTCTAATGCATAACCGACATCCGACAATAAAGATTCTCCTGATATTTCCTAGGGCTCTTTGATTATTTTTAATTCTTTCGGACACGATATTCAATTTTTGGCGTAGTTCATATTCATTATTATTACATGTCTCATAAACAGCTTCTTTAATGTTAACAACAGCAGACTGATGATGGTTATTTGTCCAGTCTGCCGTCCTGGGGTAGTACCACCACTTTCGAATGTAACACGCGTGAAGTGACCTTGTTGGACTTCGGGAATAGTTTAAAAGTAGCCAGGTATAACGAGAGGAGTGTGCGCTGTCAATCCAAGATGGTACATGCTCGTCTCCTCAAGCCGGCATAGTGGAGGCGACTGCTACCGCACAGGTTTCTCTGTAGTAGCAGTTGTTTCCATTCATGGACCGCACTCTAGCTTTACAACAGGCGGAGTGTTGTCACATGCCGAATTACGAGTACAATTAAAAAAAAATAACACCATAATTTACTTAATAATCTTTGTTTTAATAGTAGTCCGGCATGTGATTACACTCTGCCTAATGTGCTTAAGGTACATAATCTCTGAATGAAGTATGAGTTGAAACAGGCGTCAATCTGCCTACCCCTCTTTGAACATCCCTAAAGTCAAATTAAGGAACCAAAATGAAAATAAGATTAGAACTACAAGCAGTTAGTATCTAACAGTAGGTTAAGACGTGAAAAAGTGTAAATTTCCGACTGTAAAAATTCTTAAAATCCGTCCTATTTTCGGAATGCATTATTAAAAATCGACGCCCATTTGTTGTATTTATGTCGAAAAAACATTGTAATTAAAATGATAGTGATCATTATTATACGTTTTTAGAATCCGTGTGAATTGTAGATATTTTTAAAATAATGGTCCCGTAACCTTACATACAATTTTTTTACACCAGCTTCGTTTAAATATTTTGCTTAAAATTTGATAAATTAAATCTTGTTTAGATTTTAATTTTTTATTTAATCATGGTTATTAATTGGTTACAAATTATATTTTAATTAGAAAGCCCTGTGTTTTCTCAACCCACTTAAATAAAAATATCAGTGAAAATAATTGTAAACAAATTTTTATAACACTATTTTGTGATAAAACGGGGGAAAAAATGATAATTCTTTAAAAATGTCATAACTTTTAAACCAGAAGGTATTTTAAAAAATCACCAAATTATATTCTAGATATTGAACCCCTCTATCTGTAAAATACCGTTGACACCACTACTTACGGGACACCCTGTATAATATAATAATACAGTTGTTTGTACAGACACAGCGCGCTGATAAACCGTTTAACTCGGGGTTAACATTCGACGGAGCCACAGTATCAAGTTCTGAGGAGCCCCAAACAAGATGGTCAGCTTTCCGTCCAGTTGGACCGCGAGCTCCATTGCTTCCTGCTTTAGTCATGGGTCGGGTTTGTGGATCAGATTGGTTGGTTCCTCTTCCAGCATTGCCGACTTTGTCAACGCCATTATTGCTGCATTCACAACATACTATACCGAATCCTTGTTCACCAGATTGTAGGCAATGTAACCATCATTAAAGTGTTATGTCCTAACTAGTTTTTGATCATTAGCATCCGTTATTTGAGTCATCATTCGATACCTAAATTTAGTGATGTATGATGAAATGTATTATTTATGTTAGTCAATAATAATGCTTTAATTATTTTAATTATACGCATTTATTTATGGAGAATATAATGATCTGTGTATTATAATTTAATATATTGTTTTACTTATTATTAACCTACCCTTGAGAAAAGTCTTCAATAAAAATGTTAGGTAGGTACTTATTGGGTTCTAATCTAAATAATGCATCTTCAAAGCTTATTTAAACTTATTGCAACAAAATATGAAATAAAATATTACAAATGTCTATATAAAACATATTTGCATATTAAAAGAAATATTAAAAACAAATTAGATAACTGCGTTCGTCTACGTAGAAAGTGAATTTTTTTTTTCCGTGAACGATGAATGTAGCACCCTAAACGCTAAAGTTAATATTGTGGACAATAACAAATGTAACACAATTTTGGTAATTAAGACAGAGCGAAGGTGTTATTTCTATTGACAAAGTAAATAACCAATTTATAAAAAGTAAGGCCCTCTGTCCACAGAGTCCGTTAGTTATTGTAGACTGCTGTCACAGATAAATGTCTGCAGGCAGCAGTCGCCTTCGCTGTACCGAACTGGGGTGACGAATTTGCACCATTTATTGATGTCCTATTCCTCTCGTTATACCCGGCTACTTACATGCTGATCCGGAAATGCGATTAGATTTCACATACTTACTACATCGGGCGGATTTTGCTTATCACTCTTTAAAATAAATGTGTTATAATTTTATTGAATTTGCCTTACCAATAAATCACGCATAAAAAAGACGTTACAGCTGCCATCTTCTTCAATCTCATAATACTTAGCTAGTACTTAAATAATTTTCTAAGTTTGTATAGGAGCGTTCATACAACTCCAATATACTCAAGAAATTAATTTAAACAATGACTACTCACCTAATTTGAATTTTAAATAAGGTTTAACAAAATCGGCTATTCGCTTGCTATTCAGTGAAGTTTCTAGAAAAAGAATGTTTCTAACAATATTTTTATGTTTAATAATTATATCTTACATAATTTGTGATGTTAATTATTTCATTAGAACTTATGTTACTATTATAAGCAGTAGATTTCAAAGGAAGTATTTTTTAAATGAAATTACTACAATACACGGTGAGTTATATTTCTTTCATTAAAACCGTAGTCTTCAATAATATTTATCCTTTTTTTTTTAAATAAACAAATACGTTATTAGTTATTCTTTAGTTTTCTTTTTCAATGCGTTTATATTACTGAGTAGTGGTGGAATATTTAATATAAATAAATCGGAGTTTTGGAGGGAAAAGTTCCTATTTTGAATCATTTGCTAAAACACAAATTTCCTAATTGAATGGAAATTTTCACCATTACACATTAATACTCCAAGAAAGATATTTTTTACAAATATTAAAGTAAGGATAGTGCGATTTTTTGTTAATCGCGCAGGTACAGTCGCAAACAAAATATATTACATTTATTTAAAAATTCAATTGTTTATTAATATAATAGTGATTTATTTATACGAGTATGATTGTACTCATGGAGGACAATATACATTGATATTGGAGTTTTGTAAGTCTTGATGGTTCTACATGGATCTTTGATATCTAATAACAAATACATAAAAATAACATAATATCTCTGCGTATTTTTAGGTTTTGGCACATTTCAAGATTGCGATATAAGTTTTAAAAATGTACGTTTGGCAAGATTGATACGCGAGTTGGACTTCGGGAGATATCATTTTTATGATCGTACTGGAATTTATAAAAACAGTGTACGCCTTAAAATAAAATCATTACAAGGAGCTACATTTGTTGTTATGAAAGATGCAATACCTATTTTCACACTTTACCAAATTAATACCAAGGTAACTTAACTTGATAATTTTGTCCATTAGTTAAACTTACACGCAGAAAATCTATTTATTAGAGCAATTAGGAGATTAAATAACTTATATATTTAGGACCAATATCCACTGGGGCATATCTCATAAATGGGTATTTTTTCTCAATGGGTCTGTTAGGAAAAAACTACAAGAAATAGCTTCCTTTAAGGAACCATGATATTGATTTTAGAGTTAGGAAAAAGTTTCCTATTTTTTAAATTATTTTGCATTGTCAAGATTTGCTATCAATCGTGACGCGTCTAGGACGAGACGCTTCATAAAATAGTTTCGTTAAATGTAATATATTTGTTTTATAATTTCAGTTAGTGTATCGGGATGAAAGATCATTATTTTTTGAACATGAAATTGTTACAATTTTTGATAAACGGATAAGAGCGTTGTTGGTATCCAGGCAATATGCAATCGGGGGGACTATTGATGACTTGTTACACGGTTTAGTTGGATCAGAGAAGAAAATGGAGTGCCCTAAATTAATAGAATATTGGTTGAAAAGTACTAAAATTTCAAGTAAAAAGCTAAGAAGTACATAATTGTTAATTAAATTGTTTTGTTAAAGAATTTAAGAATTTATTTTAATCTATACCAAGATGAACGCGAAAAGTAGGTACCTACCTAAGCCCTTTTTAACGAGTTGTCTGACATGTGACCACAGTTCGTCCGATGTTAAGTCTAGAGTGCAGTGCAGTGAATCGAGGGGAAACGACTGCTATCACGGATAAGTGTTTACAGCCTTCGCTGTGCCCGCTTGAGGAGTGGATGTGCATTTTGTACCTTCCAAGTTATACATGACTAGGCCCCTTTATGGATTAAAACAATAAAATTTTAATACATATAAATATAATATCGGTTTGAACAGTTTATTTTCTTGAGTAACAGTAGATAATTACGTAAAAAGCAGTCTCAGACTTTACTTGTTCATCGTCGTCTTCAACTAAACCGGACCCAGTTCAATGACTCCAACTTTACGCTATTGTAACTTGGGTTGGTGCTTACGTAAACTATCAGTATTTTATCATAGGTTGGTGGGGAGAACGAACGTGTTTTTATAATCAAAAATATTTGATAAGCAAAAATGTTTTGCGCGATAGCATTTATAGTTGCACTTTTGTATATATTTTTTGATGTTAATTACTTTATTCGTACGATTTTTACTATCGGTTTGGGTAGAATATGCGGGAAAAAGACTGGTGTTAATGGAACCACAACCATTTATGGTAAGTTTCTTTTATTTTTATAGTAATTCCTCTTAGTTTATTTTAAATACTTAACAGCTATAGCTGTGATTAATGTAAACGTTATAAAAAAGGCAAATAATACAAGATCCATGTTAGAATAAACGAGTAAGCTATTTTTATCTTCGTATAGATATCCGTATAAAAAAAAATTGCAGTGACGTTCGTATTGTTAATTTTGTTGTAGGTCGATGGAAAGTTTTTGATGCCGTGTTAAGAAAAATCGTGTATCATTATTTTTTAAATTAGACTTTTAAAGTCAACAAATACAAACGATTCTAGTTTTCGAGCTAAGTAATAATAAGCATTATTATTAGATAATTGCCTACATTAAAATATTTTTTTAATTACTCAATTTATTATACATATTAATGAGTTTAATTTGAGAAATTAAGAGTTTACTATACAAACATTCAACTCCAATTTTACCTTCCCGAGGAATGATTTAGCAGATATGCTGAAAAACGTACCTACATATTTATTTCTTGCTTAAAACCTAAGTATATTTTCATATTCTTGACTTGTTGTTTGGTTACCTATACCATCTTTCATCCCATCATTCTTTAGATAGAGGGTAGTTTTCCCTAGGATGCAATCTACTTCTCTTTGCCAAATATCGAAATCTGCTCCGTGGTTTAGGCGTGAAAAGGTAACAAACAATCAGTTACTTTCGCCTATAGATATAGTAGATATTATTACTTTACCACAAGCTGTTAAAATATTCCCGTTCGCGTATTTAAAGTTAACCTTTGATTTTAATTTGCATTTTTGTAACGTTGTACAAGCATTGTTCTCTTCATTTTATAGAAATAAACTTATACAATTATGCGTACAGTTTGGTAACAAAATAAGCGGGCCAGTTTTTTTTACCTACCTTGGGCTGGATTTGGACCGCGATCTACCAGTTGTCGACTACTGCTCGGCCGATTGTAATCCATGAGTGGAGGGAACTGCTATCACAACACTAAATGTCGATGGGGGCAGACTTTTCTTGCCTAACCTAATATCTCTCAACTCGATTAGATTTTCAAGTCAATATTTTTTTTTATCGTAGTTGATGTAAAGCTAGAGTGCGGTCAATGAGCGGAAACAACTGCTACTATAGAGTAATCTCTACGGGCAGCAGTATAAGCAGCATCTAGACTTACAGTGCACACTCCTCTCGTTATACCTGTTAAAATTATACATGTTGATATTTAATATTTCAGGTTTCTGTACAACTCAAGATGTAGACATCTTTCTACGGCATATGAATAATGCAAGATACATGAGGGAATTAGATTTTGCCAGATTCCATTTCTATGATAGAACAGGAATTTATGATAATATAACACGCGCCAATGGGCATGCGTTACAAGGTGCGACGAATATACGATACAGAAGGACCATTCCACTGTTTACAGCTTATAAAATTGAAACTAAGGTGCGTACATGTTTATTTGTTTTATTTTAATAAGTTTCATATGGCATTAGAACAATTTACAAAGGAAAATACTTGCATCAAGTAAATATTATTGTGCATCACGGGTCATATAGTCAAGTCAAAAATAGCTTTAGTAAAGTGGTAGAAGCTTTTGGAGTGAAAATGAAAACTAACGTTATCTTCTTTTGAATTGTTTGCCCACACTCACGCATGTTTACGAACACTTAATGCGTTAATAATCCACCATAACACTCGAAGAAACAAAAGTTTAAGAAAATAATTCAAAACAGATAACCGTCCATGGCATGTCTCCTAATGCCGCCAAAACTCTTCAAGACCGATTTAAACCTAATACCTTCTTAGGCCTTTAGGTTTTCACGAGTGTTTCTGTTACGGAAAGTATGTGCTTACACGGTGTCCTAATTTTATACATAAATTCTATTGGTTACAGTTAGTCTACTGGGAAGATAAAACGTTATTCATCGAACAACAGTTTATAACTTTAAACGACGGATTCGTTCGCGCTGTCATCCTTTCAAGACAGAACTTATTAAATGTAGATGTGGACACTCTATTCAGAGGTATACCAGGAGCTGATCAAAAACCCGAATGTCCTGAAGAAGTTAAACATTGGTTACAAGCCATTGAAGTGTCGAGCGCTAAATTAAGGAAGAAAGACTGATTTTATACTTTTTAGATTTATGGTTGGTTATTTTGGTTAACAAAATTAAATGTTTGTAAAAAAATAATAATGCAGTTTTATTTGTGAATGTAATTTTATTAAAAGTGCCTACTAATAAATAATTAAAAGTGGTAGGCAACACTGATATGGTTTAGTAGCCCAGTGGACCACCACTTTCAAATGTTAACACCCGTAAAGCGTCCTAGTCGCGTTACTACTACTAAACTTTGAAGTAGCCGTATATAACGAGAGGAGTGTGTTTTTTAATAGATTCCTCTCCATGAGCTCCAAAATGGAGACGACTACTGAATTTTTCTCTGATAGCAGTTATTTTCGTTTATGAAGAGTTTTTTTTTTATTGTAGCTCGGCATGTGACAACACTCCGCCTGATGTAAAGATAGAGTGCGGTCCATGAATGGAAACAACTGCTACTACAGAGAAATCTCTACAGGCACCATTCAGATTGACAGTGCACACTCCTCTCGTTCTATCTGGCTACTTTCAAACTATTCCCGAAACGCGACAAGGTCACTTCACGGGTACATCGCTTCTATAGTTTAAAAATAATTTGAACCATAAATTTTTAATAACTCTGCCTATACCAAAGCCAAAAAAGTGTGAAGATAAAGTTCGGTAATTCTGAGATAACAAACAGATTGGGTATATTATGTTTAAAATACCGAAAAATAAACAGTCACAAAAGCGAAAGATACATAGATCGAATTTCAGGAAGGGCGCAGATGACAGTCGACATGGCGCTTATTATTTTGAGTATTCTATAGTTACGATTTACGTTATAAGTTAACTAATGAGTGCTTGGCGCGCTTTTGCCCGGGAAGCTAGAGGTGTTTTTATCCCTGTCCTTAATTAGTTTAGTGGTTATTATTGCGTAAAATTGGTGTTATTTTGCGTTAAATTGTAAAACACCATTGCAATTTGATGCAAAAACATTAAGAATTTACTACTCGACATTGGCAGAATTGTCGTTATTATGACATATGAGGCCATATAAAAAAAAAGAGTAAGAAGTTAACTAATCTAATAAAATAGTTTTATTACTCTCTTAAAAATTGCAAGATATATAAATTAAAGCTGCCTATTAGTTTGGAAGTAGACGGATATACCGGCTAACAAACGTGAGCTATCGATTTGGATAGTGCACACTCATCAAGCTGGGATAGCGGACGCTATCACTACTAGAGCTTGTTTTCGTTCATGGATCGTACTCTAGCTTAACATCATAAATGGAGCAGTCCACTGACTTATATGTTTTTAAATTCAAATTCAAAATCATTTCAAATACTTAAGGCATTCCTTAAACAAAAACAAATTTTTACTTTGGTACCGGTTGGAAGAGTTTCACTGCACACATGGCGACGTTTATTTCCTGATATTATTATTGTGTAAATAACTCTTAATTAAGTAATATGATAAATATATTTTTTGCGTACTCATTTTTAGCTTACTTTCGAAAATTAATTTAATTTTTAATTAAGCGTTTAATTTAAACCGACACGTTTCAAAATCTTTACAGTTAGCTTTCGTGGTCGCGGAGAAATTGAACGCGATAGAAAGCAAAATAAAACATTTTATCCATTTAAAAAATGTTCGGGCAAAATCTAAAAAAATGCTAAACAATTAGGTAGTTTGAAGTGTATTTATTTGCGTTTCATATTGCATGTAGCGCGCGGTAGTTCATCAGTAGTAGCTTCTTTTTTAAAATGGTGCACAGTTTACAGACACCCGAAACTTACGACCACCCAAATAACCATTATAGTTGGACTACCAAATCTTAATACTTTAATATTTGTCGTTTTTTCGGCGAAAATATATTTTTATAGCAACTTATTGAACTATGATCATCATTTAAAATTATTATAATGACCATTTTGTTTCAATAGGATTTTTTATTTTTATTTTGTTTTATTTGTTTTGTTTTGTTTGTGTTTTATTATAACAATTTGCCAGTCTCAAAGTAAATATTTTTACATCAAGTTAATATTGTGCATCACGGGTCATTCGTTCATCACACTAAAGAGTCAGGTCAAGTCACAGTCAAGTCAAAAAGGTTTTACGCGTAGATCTAGCCATTTAATTTCATTTCTATTATCATTATGATTTGAGCTATTTAATTTAAACAAAAATTTAGTTAAATTTTAAATTATTTTTTAGCACATTAAAATGCTGTATGATGTCAACCTAAATGGAAAGATAGAACAAAGGAATGTCGAACCCGGTCAGGTGAAGCTCCAATGGCTGTATGATCAGAGCATCCGTGTGCAACGCGAAGGAAGTGGGTTCGATTCGCAGCTGCTGAGACTCAGGCTGTAGTGTTCGCGTTTTATTTCTGTTCAATTATCACCATAATTAAACTTGTAATAAACTATCAAGATTATTTACTCGTGTCAAGATTGGGGCGGCGCTAACCGTGTGTGTCTTGTCGCTGAAACGATAACAAATATCCATTAGCTTTAGTGGTTTTTGTTAACAAAACCTAATCAGTTATTAACATCTTGAGTTGTAAAAATATAATACTATTATTATACGTTTTTGAACTTTTTTTTTAAATAATAAAAATACTTGCACAAAAAATACAAAATAAAAAAATTGCAAAAGGCGAAATTAATGCATTTTATGGCAGTTAACATTTGGTAAGTGATTTCAGTGCAGAAACAAAAATAAAAAATAAATAAAATAAATCTGAAATTATGAAATAAAAACGAAGCAAACCAAAATGGTTATTTAATTCTTCTGTTTGATCGCATGTCGAGCTACTATAAAAAATATTTAGGTAATTAGACAGTGAAATTTTATTGTCATAAACACATAATAAAAAGTTACAAATTGCTTGTATAATAATTGTTTTCAATAACTCTTAACGTTATTTTACGTTATCACTATAATTTGGTATCATTTTCATCAAATACAATATTCCTTTTGACGTTAATCAATTGCTTGCATTAAACACACAATATTATTATATTTACCGTCGTTTAGTAAATACTAATTTAAGTTGTCAGAGAAACCTATTTTACAGGGTTCCGTAGAATAAAAAATTAGCTTGTATATAGGTTATACGCGTTATAGGTATGAATTTAAGATTTTTTTTTTTTTTTATTGTAGCTCGACATGTGACGACACTCCGCCTGATGTAAAGCTAGAGTGCGGTCCATGAATGGAAACAACTCCTACTACAGAGAAACCTGTGCGGGTAGTAGTCGCCTCCACTATGCCGGCTTGAGAAGACGAGCATGTACCATCTTAGATTGACAGTGCACACTCCTCTCGTTATACCTGGCTACTTTCAGACTATTCCCGAAACGCGACAAAGTCACTTCACGGGTGTTACATTCGAAAGTGGTGGTACTACCCCAGGACGGCAGACTGGACAAATAACCATCATCAGTCTGCCTACCACTCTTTAATAGTGCCTATAGGCACTGAGCGACCAAAGTACATATAACAAAAGTATAATTGGAAAAAAATTAATAGGAAATTTTAATCCTACGTTTTGAAAGCTTTGCAGTCAAGCGGATAAAATATTTTAATTTAGTGTAGGTACGTTAAAATTTAATGAAAATACTTAATAATTTAAATTATTAAACAACTTTTTTCTTATAATTTGCAGTTTAGAATCGTGTTATCAAAAGCAGGGGTTTTTATTTGATCTTAAGGAACTTTGTTATAAGTAAACAGTTCTCGGTTGTTTATATAAAAAAGCGTAAGCCCTTCTATACTTCATTTGGTTTCCACGTTTCAATTGAACGATGTTGCTGCCAATAACAACACAACCACTTATCGACCTATTACTACCAATAATAATTCAAAAATATTTATCGCAATCTTATTGTCTTGTATTCGTATCAGAAAATATATTAAAATTTACCACATATCCTTCGGTTTTTGCCCATATTAAAGTGAATAATGAAACAGACCTTATTAAACAGTTATTGCAACTTTCAGACATGGGCTGCTCAGATTATATTATAGATATGACAAGACCGGAGATATTTATGAAAGCGTTTGACGAAGTTAATAATCTAGCAAATGTTAGACGTAGCGATAAGAAACTAATATTTCTAACAACAAATTATAACTTAAAAATTCTTTCTATGCGAGAAATAAGTTATGTAGCAAACGTATTGTTAATAATTAAGAATTTAAGTAATTTAAATTGTGAAATATACGATCTTATTACGCACAAATTTATTGGCTTAACAGAAATGGATTCCCCGCTATTATTAGATCAATGGGATTCTTGTACAAATAATTTTGTAAAAAACAATAATATATTTCCGCACAATATGGAGAATTTGCAAGGGAAGGTTGTAAAAGTTGCTGCATTTACTTATAAACCTTATGTGTTATTAGATATAGACACGAAGATAGCTCCACTTGGCCGAGATGGATTTGAAATGAGATTGATAGATGAATTTTGCAGGTAGGTGCCTGGATGCATAAAAAACATTCCAGCTTCAATAAGTAGAATTAAAAAAAAATTATTTCAGCCGCATCAATTGTACAATAGAGTTAGTAAGAGATGACGAATATCAATGGGGTGAAATATTTGATAATAGGACTGGAAATGGTGTCCTAGGCAACGTTGTAGAGGATCGAGCCGATATAGGAATCACCGCTTTATATTCTTGGTATCACGAATACACGTTCATGGATTTTTCTGCGCCGTACATTAGAACTGCTATCACCAGTATCGCTCCTGCTCCGAGATTATTACCGAGCTGGGAATTACCGATTCACCCGTTCAGCTTATGGTTGTGGATCGCCGTATTCTGCACGTTTATGTACATGGCCATAGCGCTCATTATTGTAAAAAAAGGATCAACGGATCGCGTTTTTCTGACGACTTTCGGAATAATGATTACACAGACTCAACCCAACACGGGAGATAATTGGCGCGTTCGTTACGTCACCGGATGGATGCTGATCACAGGTCTTGTTATCGATAATGCTTACGGTGGAGGTCTAGCTTCCTCTTTCACAGTACCCAAATTTGAAAAGAGTATCGATACCATACAAGATTTAATAGATAGTCCAATAAATTGGGCGTCAACGCATGAAGCATGGGTATTTTCGTTGTTATTATCAGACGATAAGAAAATAATTCAATTAATAAACAAGTTCATAGTCAACGATCCGAAAACTCTCAGTAGCAAGAGTTTTAAAAGAAAGACAGCATTTGGCATTGAAAAATTACCAGCAGGAAATTTTGCGATCGGGGATTATATTAAAAAAGAAGCCGCTAAAGATTTAGAAATTATGTTGGAAGAATTCTATTGGGAACAATGTATTGCAGTAGCGAGAAAAAGTTCTCCCTTCACAACAAAGATTAGTGATCTCGTCGGAAGACTACATGAATCGGGAATAATATTACATTGGGAGACACAGGTTGCCTTAAAATATTTAGATTATTGGGTACAACTTGAAGTTAAATTATCTCGAATGCGAAGAGATACTGAAGTTCGTTCATTAGAATTGCATCGCACTGTAGGAATATTTATTTTATATGGCTTCGGCTGCATATCTTCTATTATATTATTTATTGTTGAAATAATATATTTTAAGAAAAATAAACATACTTTGTAGGTCTATTTCTCTCTCTCTCTATCTTTATTTCATTATTTAGAGAAGTGGCTGGTGCTCCATACTTTACTGTCTACCCCAGATATGAGCTAAGTTATTTCAATGTTTTTGTTACAATTTACAAGATAACAGTTTGCAGTTTACACAATCATTACGATCATTTTCAAATAAATTTAGAGCTGTTGGAATGCAACAAGATAATTTGTATATGTAAGCAAAATTACTATAATCTATTTTACATTATAATATCACATGATATAATTATTTTAAAATGTAGTTTTCTTACTTGATTTAATTTGAAAGGTTTTCCTAAAGTTGGATATACTAAATTAGTATCAATAGAAAATTTGAAACGCAAGATATGATGCCGTTCTCTTCATTCAATGTATTTATCTCTATCCCTCTTTTGAGATAAATGAATGACGTCACTCGGCAACCTTGTAAAAATAGGTGGGCTGTGTCGTCTCTCGTGTTGTTTGGTTGGGTAAATATGCGGAGGAGGGGTGATCTGTTCCATTGACAGCTATCAGAATTTAAAGCGGGAAAATCGATCGATAGCTTCGTGCGTCAGCTTTTGCATATTAATAAATTTTGTTCAGATAAAATTAGTTCGAGATAATTTGGATCGCAATGAACATCTTTTGGATGTTATTTTTATCGCTCTTTGTGGCTGGATCCACAGAATTTGTTTGGAAACATCACGATAATGTAGAAATAGTATACGTTTTGGAAGAAGTTCACACTAAATGCCCAAATATCACTAGAGTTTACCAGTTAAGTGAACCATCTGTGAATAACGTGCCTTTATATGTAATCGAGTTTTCAGATAAACCGGGGCATCACCAGCCATGTAAGTATTTAATTATGTAAAAGGGCATAAGTACCCTCGTTTATTTCAATGAAAATGCCAACATTAAAAATTAATTGAATTTTGTAGATAAACCAGAAGTAAAATATGTGGCAAACATTCACGGTAACGAAGTCCTTGGTCGCGAGTTATTATTGGGTCTCGCTGATTATCTATGTGAAGCATATATGGAAAATAATCCTAGCATTAGAGCCCTTATACAGAACACTCGCATCCATTTGCTACCCTCCATGAACCCTGATGGTTGGCAACTGGCTACTGACACTGTGAGTAAGCAATTATTCTATTTGAAGTTCAAGATTCATTGGTTTTTATTTTTCGAGTTACCATGGTCTAGTGGTAAAACGCATAAACTCAACCGTGTTCAAATCTCATTACATTCTAACCGGTACCAATGTAACTATGTTTATATGTACTTTGGTCGCTCTGTACCTGTAGGTACTATTAAAGAGTGGTAGGCAGACTGATGATAGTTTTGAATGTAACACTCGTAAAGTGACTATGCCGCATTTCGGGGTCAGTTTAAAAGCAGCCAGCCACACGAGAGGAGTGTGTACTGTCAATCTGGTTGGGCACATTTGTCTCATCAAGCCCAATTTTTTTTTATTGTAGCTCGGTATGTGACAACACTCCGTCTGATAAAAGCTAGACTGCTACTACAGAGAAATCTCTACAGGCAGCAGTCGCCTCCACTATGCTGGCTTGAAGAGATGAGCATGTACCATCCAGATTAACAGTGCACACTCCTCTTGTTATCCCTGTCTACTTTCAAACTATTCCTGAAACAGGACAAGGTCATTTCACAGGTGTTACATTCAAAATTGTATTATGAATAATATTTTTTACACAGGGAGCTAAGGATTATCTACTTGGAAGGAACAACAATAATTCTGTGGACTTGAACAGGAATTTTCCGGACTTGGATGCAATCACATTTGAGTTTGAAAGACAGGGTATCAGTCACAACAATCATCTGTTAAAGGACCTCACTAGACTCACTGCTCCTGTAAGATTTTAAAATATGTATATGCAAGGGCGTCGCCAGCCGATGGCCTAGGGGGAAGGGCAAGTTGATATGGAGGATGAGAAAAGTATGAATTGTAGGTAAAATCGAGAGCACATGAAGCTTTTCACTTGTACGAGCCTTACATCTACGGCAATTGTAATAACAACAGTGCAAAGCCTAACGTGTAAAGCTACACAAGCTTTTGACTGTACAATAAATAAAACTTGTAAATAAGTTATTTATTAGAAAAATAGAATAAAAATAATTTGAATAGGTGTTTTGTTTTTGAAATTACCAGATTTTATTATTATAGTGGTCGACAACTTGGGCTTAGGACTTTGGTTGCTTTACATTTGACAACTTTTTTAGATTCTCTAGGGGGAGGGGGCAAATGCCCCTCCTTGCCCCCCCTTGGCGACGCCCTTGTGTATATGTATATTTCTAAAAAAATTGTTTTAGTTTACTTTTGACCTGCCGTAGTGAGGAGGACAATAGATGAGATCTGTGTTTAAATTTCGTTAAATTATGACGGGTACCAATGTAACTATTATATGTACTTTGGTCGCTCAACGACTGTGATATAAGCACTAACTTAGCCATTTAAAAAAAATTTAATAACACACAGGTTGAGAGGATTCATCAGAAAATAAATTTATTAAATTATAATTTAATTCAATCTTTTCTCTATTAGAAGACGTGTATAGTCTATAATTATTGACTCAAAAAAATTACTTAAGTCATTAGAAAAAAATACTTAAAGTTCTAAAAAATGTACTTTTACAGCTTGAACCAGAGACGCGAGCAGTGATGCGTTGGATAATGATGACTCCATTCGTGTTAAGTGCTGCAATGCATGGTGGTGATCTTGTTGCTAACTACCCCTATGATGAAAGTAGGAGCGGTGCACCTGTCTCTGAATACTCCGCCTCACCTGATGATGATACTTTTAGGTAGTCCACAGATCAATTTTCATCAATGTCGCCTTCGCTATGCCGGCCTGAAGATACGAATGTGCACCATTTAGATTAACAGTACATACTCCTCTCACTATACCGGGTTATTTTCAAACTGACCCTGACTAAGTCTGCCTTCCACTATTATTTCTTTTTACTATGGGTCTTAAAAGAGCGGCCGTGGACTAGCGGTAAGACGCGTGAACTCACGATCGATGAGACCCGTGTTCGAACCTCGCTAATTCTAACCAGTACCAATGTAACTTTGTTATATGTACTTTGGTCGCTCAGCTATTAAAGAGTGATAGGCAGACTGATGATGGTTATTTGTCCAGTCTGCCGTCCTGGGATAGTACCACCACTTTCGAATGTAACACCCGTGAAGCGACCTTGTCGCATTTCGGGTATAGTTTGAAAGTACCTAGGTATAACGAGAGGAGTGTGCACTGTCAATCTAGATAGTACATGCTTGTTTCCTCAAACCGGCATAGTGGAGGTGACTGCTGCCCGCACATGTTTCTCTGTAGTAGAAGTTGTTTCCATTCATGTACCGCACTCTAGCTTTACATCAAGAGGAGTTGGCACATGCCAAGCTACGATAAAAAAAATATGTAGAGTGGGATGTTGAGATGGGGCGGCAAAGGCAGTGCAGCTGACCTTAATGGTTATAGCTACAGAAAAGTGTTTTTGAGAGGCTTCACTGCCCTATCTCAACTTTTCACCCAGTATATGTACAACAATTATTTTGATTAATTAATTAATTTTTTGTTTGACATTAATTTTAATTTGTATTTCATTATTGTTTTTCTCATAAACTTATTGTTCTTTAATCTTTAGTTTAGCTTTGTTTAAATTTTATGCAAGCCGTTTTTTTCAATAATTGGGATGGCAACAAACCATTTTATTGTTCCATGTGTGAATTAATAAATACATGAATAAATAATGAATTTCAGAGAATTGGCTCATACCTACGCGTCTGCCCACGCGGATATGTCATCCCGATCACGTGTAGGTTGTCACGCCACCAACGCAGCTGATTCCGCTACTTATAATTTTGGAAAACAGGGCGGTGTTACTAATGGAGCGGCTTGGTATAGCTTAAAGGGAGGTTCGTATTTTGTTTGCTTACTTATTTCTTATAGGGATAGGTAGAGATGATGGAATTATGTTGACATGTTTGTAATAACTAAATTATGATGAGAATTAAACAGAACAAACAGCCTGAGATGTGGGGACGAGCCGATGTTCTAACTACAAAACAGCCATTGGTCACTGTACCAGTCTGTTATTCGGGAGCCCCGGGTTCGTTTCATTTTCGAAACAATATAACTGATTCATTATAAATATTTTATTGAGTAAAAAAGAATTATATTTGTTTTGGGTCTGAGTGTTATACTTATGACCTGTTTTTTTTATTGTAGCTCGGCATGTGACAACACTCCGCCTGATGTATAGCTAGAATGCGGTCTATGATGCGGCAGCAGTCGCCTCCACTATGCCGGCGTGAGGAGACGAGCATGAACCATCTATTGACAGTGCACACTCCTCTCACTATACCTGGCCACTTTCAAACTATTCCCGAAACGCGACAAAGTCACTTTACGGGTGTTACATTCGAAAGTGGTGGTACTACCCCAGGACGGCAGATTGGGCTAATAACCATAATCAATCTGCCTACCACTCTTTAATGTTTGGGATCTGTTTGGTTCTTGTAGGAATCTTATAAGAATCTTTACTACATTTGAGCCCTTAAGGAACTGTCAAAAGAATATCGTTTGATTGGCGAAACTTTACGCATTGAGTGCTTTAAGTAAAATTCACACTAAAGATATTGGACATTGCGACAAACTTATTTGATCCGCTGAACCACACAGCGGCTTTCGTCTAATAACAGACCGCTCTTAGTTCCATTTTTCGCCACCAGGCCTGATAAGTTTGTGTAACTATATGCCCGCGAGGTACGTGCTCGACGATCTCGACTCACTACAGCGCAGGCCCCTGCAATTCAGGCGAGACACAGCCTCCCTCTCAGCGTTCTACCGTTATTGCCACCATTGATTTAATCCCTCCTATCCCATATCGTCTCATAGTCGATGCGATTCCCGCATAGACTAAAAGGTTCGGACAGTCCTTTTTCTGTCATTCCAAAAAAGAGTTTTGGCGGACATCATATGCCAAGCTACATATTTAAAAAAAATCTATACAATTTAAACAAGGTCTTAAGCCAGTAATAGAACTTGTTTATTACCATCATTATAATTGAAGGCTAACTTGTATTATATAATACTTCCTATTCTAAATGTTATATGTATTTAAATACAATACTTTTTTTAAAATTTATCTTAGGCCGTCATATAGCCGCCCTCCGCCTAATGTTAATCTTAGAAAGATCTCAGGTTGTAGGATGGAGGAAAGATGTGGCTGGAAAGGTTTTTTGTTTTTTTTTTGTTTTATATGGCATTATAACAATTTGCCAGTGTCAAAGTAAATATTTTTTTGTATCAAATTAATAATATTGTGCATCACAAGTCATTAATTCATCACACTAAACAGGCAGGTCAAGTCTCAGTCAAGTCAAAAATTGCTCTAGTAAAGTGGTAGAATCTTTACTGAAACTTCCTACGTTCTCTTCTTTTAAATTGTTTACCCACACTCACGCACGTTAACGACCACTTAATGGTTACTAATCCATCATTATTACATATTAACACTCGAAGAAACGCACAAGTTTAGGAAAATAATTCAAGACAGATAACCTGACGTCTCAAGATGGCCGCCATATCTCCCTCTGCTTTATTAATAGTACAAATTATAATTACAGGCATGCAAGACTTCAATTATTTGGCAACAAACGCATTTGAAATTACATTGGAATTAGGATGCGAGAAGTACCCGCCTGCGAGTGAACTCAAGACCGAATGGGAACGTAATAAAAACGCACTGATTGCTTACTTATGGAAAGCCCACACTGGCGTTAAGGGTATAGTGACTGATGATACACAATTTCTCCAGAACGCCGTCATTTCAGTTATTAACGTCACAGGTTCATTCCCTAGGCATATACGACACGATGTTACTACTGGTAGGTTTTGTTATTGTAGTTCGATATATTACAACACTCCGCCTGATGGAAACAACTGCTACTACAATTTTCTACAGGGAAGCAGTCGCTTTCGCTATGCCGGCTCGAGTTTTGTTTTTGATGTAGTTAGCCCAATCTGCCGTCCTGGGGTAGTACCATCACTTTCGAATGTAACACCCGTGAAGTGACCTTGTCGTGTTTCGGAAACAGTTTGAAAGTAGCCAGGTATAACGAGAGGAGTGTGCACTATCAATCTAGATGGTACCGTCTCTTCAGGCCGGCAAAGTGGAGGCGACTGCTGCCAGCAGAGATTTCTCTGTAGTAGCAGTTGTTTCCATTCATGGACTGCACTCTAGCTTTACATCAGGCGGAGTGTTGTCACATGCCGTAGATATAAAAAAGTCTGTCGACCGCATCCATAGAGTTTAACTTTGATTACTTTTCCAGGTATCTATGGCGATTACTATCGTCTCTTAACACCTGGTGACTATGAGATAACAGCGAGTCATCCTGGTTACTTCCCAGTCTCTAAAGTGGTTAATGTACCTGCATCGCAAACTCGTGCTGAAGTACTCAACTTTAAACTGGAGGTAATAAACTAAATCATCATCATCACCATCATCTATTGTCATGCCCTTTCCCCACAGGGATAGGCAGAGACAACAGAACGCCACTTGCCTCGCAAGAATTTGTTTATTATTGTAGTTCGGCATATGACAACATCCCGCTTGATGTAAAGCTAGAGTGCGGTCCATGAACGGAAACAACATATAATTTTCTACAGGCAGCAGTCGCCTCCGCTATGCCGCCGGCACTATTCAGATAGTGCACACTCCTCTTGCTATACAAGTCCTTTCACTCATCCTTTCCATGTGTCCTAACTATCGAAGCATTACTTTCTCAATCCTCTTCACTACATTCGTCTTCTTAAGCCAGCACAGTGGAGGCGACTGCTGCCTGTTGAAATTTATCTGTAGTATCAGTTGTTTCTGTTCATGGACCGCACTCTAGCTTCACGTCAGGTATAGCGTCAGTGTATAGCGTTTTGGGATCTCGGAAGTAGCCTAACGAGTGCATTCGTCTCCTCAAGCCGGGATAGCGGAGGCGACTGCTGCCTGTAGAAATTTCTCTGTGCTAGCAGTTGTTTCTGTTCACGAACCGCACTCTAGCTTAATATCAGACGAAATGTTGTTATTTTTAACTTTTTAATGTTATTGTTTCAGCCCACCGCAAGTTGGTTTGACGACGAACCTGTATTCGAAGCATATGGCCTACCTATCCCAATAAGGACTCAACCGCGAATATATAAAAGATCACTTTATGAGAAAGTCGCCGGCGCTGTAATGGAACATGTGTAAAATACAAATTGCTATACGATTGTAATCTGGGATTTATATTCAGTTTTTTTTCTATTGAACTATAAATTTGTAAAGTTGACGTTTACATAAATATATTTAAGAAAACAAAATGGCGAGTATATTAAAAAAAAAAAACGTTTCGTAGTACAGTAAGATCCAATTGCAATTATTACTTTCACGTTAAAGTAATGGTTAAAATTAAAATTGGGTTGCTTCAAAAAAAACCCTGTCAGTTTTGACGTTTACTTTAACGCTAGCCGTAACCAGCGAATTTTGGCTGGTCAAAGTAATAGTTAAACTAATGTCACTAACGTCAAGTGTATGAAAAGCGGCCTAATATGTTTTTCTATTAATTTTTCGGGAACGTACTCCTCTGATGAGTACGTCTGATGTAATTAACATCAGACACTCTTCTATCGATAGATAACCGTAACCGTTAAAATAATCGTAAAATGTAACAGTCAAAGTAACTTTAACGGGCTTTTTGGTGCAATTGGACCTAAAGTACTTTATTAGTTGTCCAATATGTATTAAAACGTATCGTCATAGACGCGTATAAATATATGAAAAAAATTACAAAGAAAGTCTAAATTTTATGATTAACAATGCTTTATGGTTAAAATTTTTGGCGGTCCAGTTTTTGTCCGAATGGGGACCGTGGGCCGTAGCCCCTGGGTTAGAGGGAAACGGTACACTATAATTACGATGAAAATTGATTTAAAAAATACGTTATTCGCTATAAAATTTTTAACAATGTACCAAACTTTTATACACTTTGTAAAAAATTATTTCTTATACATTTTTACTATAATAATGAATATAAATTCCAGAATGAATAAGCTTGTCAAAATGAAATTGTCATAGAATTAATTATTACTTAGATCTGATAGATATAAGTTACCATTGTCTAGTCGTTAATTACTTCACTTTTTCAGTCACAAAATTGCAATTTAACCCCGTAGAAGTTAACTTGGCACTTGTTAAATTGAAAGGTATAATAGAGGACGTGGGTTCGATCTGGGGTTGCTAACATTTTTTTCTGTAGACTCTAAATATAGTACAATACTGTATGGTTGGGAACCCTAGTCCGATCCTCAGCTCAGGCTGTCGTTGGTTTCTCTGTTAAAGGACAATGGCTATTTTTGGGCCCACTGTATATTTAATAGTTTGTTAGTGAAACAATATTCTAAAATAATATCTTATTTTTTTATTAATTTATTTCTATGATATGAACACAATGTTTAACAATCAATAGAAAATTTTTAATAACATAAGAAAAAGCATTTAATATAATAATAACCTCAAATTACATCAGAAAAACACTAATTACTCAATAACTCGAATAAAAAAATTAAAACTGATCCGTTAAGAAATGTAGATTGTTTTTTATACAAAACGAACTTAAAATCATCGAAGAACTCCATTATAAAATTGTGGACAAACTTCTTTTAGGCCAATGGGCATTCTCCTTTCATCATAACTAAAAAATACTTGCTTTCCAAGTGCCTAGTTGACTTCTGTCACGTTTTCTTTGGTATGAAATGAAACTACATTGTTTAAATTGCTCACCATTTAAAGATGGCGGCGCGGAAGTTTTATTTTTATTGTTTATGTATAAATTCGTGTGTATATAATGTTATAATCTCATTGTAGTTATCAAATTTTTAATATTAGTAATAAATTAATATCAATGTATTATTAAATTATATGTGCAATTATGTATTTTGGTTTTATTTCTTAAATAACCTCTTTAATAACCGAAAAAGAATGAGAAAATTTACTTTATAATCCGCGCCAATAAAGAAACGATTATAAAAGGCGTCGACTCACATTCTATCTCGTTCATATTATATTTCCGTCTATACTCACACCGGTAGAACTATAAATAAACACATGTCTACAATAAAAACCCCGTAGGAAGTTTCAGTAAAGATTCTACCACTGTACTGGAGCAATTTTTGACTTGACTGAGGCTTGACCACTGTTTAGTGTGATGAATGAATGACTCGTTTTTAACTTGATGCAAAAATGTTTACTTTGACACTGGCAAATTGTTATAATGCTATTTAAAAAAAAAAGAAGAAAAGTGTATTAGGATGCAATAAAAGAATAAAATTACTGTTAAAATATTTTATTTTATTGTCGTTAATGACACAAAATCACAGAACTCTCTCGCACACAAACACGCACGCACGCACACTAATATACACATTTGTAGTTCTATTACTTGGCTAAATAAAGAATGAAAATGAAGATGGGAAACATATAATGCATGTTTTGTGTCTCGCTCATGCTTCTATGGACAGCAAAAAAAGTTTAATAAATATAAATTGTTTTCAATTGTCTTATAAAGGACTGGATTTGTTTATAATGAAATTATCACAATAATAAATAAAATCGAACAAAGAAATTTCGACACGAATATAGCATTAGTAAAGGCAAAAAAGATTTTTTTTATCATAATAAAATAATATAATAATGTGTTCTTCTATATATATTTAATTCTTCTTGTCCATTTGTTTTCGTAGGGACAAATGTCATCAAAATCATTCTTTAGATATACTTAGTATTATTAAAAACATTTGTAGCTTAAATATACATATAAGAAATACATGACCGTTAGAGGTAGGGTTAACTAAATATATAGAAAATTTCGAGACTGGAATTTAACACACGATTTGTTTATGTAATGAACCAAACAAAATATTTAGCCATATTCAATTGCAATAAGAATAAATTATTAAGAAGCTTAATTTAAAATTAGTCACTAAAAACTTAAAATTATTTTCACAGAATCGATGTGGTATTTAAACAATATAAACTAAAACTAATACGTTGTGAGCAAAATTTGAAGGATTTCGTTGCATATCTAATTGTAAGGGTAGAAAATAGGAAGAAATATACAGAAATTTTTAAATAAAAAAAAATATAGATTTACTACTTTGCTTTGGTTATTTAAAACCGACATTTTAATGTTGAATATTGGCAGCATTACGAGAAAAATAATTGATTATCGTTGAAAGGGAATAATGGATGAAATTGAGTACGATTATTGTTTCGTGATCGCGGTGATTTAATTACAAGACAACATCTTATTGTAGTTAGAAATTGATTGACATTTAAATCCCTAAAATCCCTAAGTATAGGAGATACATGAGACAGAATTTAAAATACCTATATATTCTTTAGGAAATCCTTCACATTATCTATATACATTGTAAAAATGGCACAAAGTATACAAAATATTTCTGTTATTGGGTAACTATTTTATTAAAATAGACATGTATTTTTTGGACTAAAACTGATATATAAGAATAACCGCGTAGTGAATTTTAAGGGACCCACTTTTTTATTGCAGCCTGGCAACACTGCCACTCAACGCTCCGCCTGACGAAAGGCTATAGTGCAGTCCATGAACGGAAACAACTACAAATAAGTATAGGCAGCAGTCGCCTCCGCTATGCCGGCCTGAGGAGAAGAATGTGCTTCACCCAGACGCCAGTGCACTTTCCACTGGTTGTATGTGGCTACTTCTAAGTCGATCCTGATATGCGACTAGGTCACTTCGTTCTTGAATCAAGCCATCATCAGTCCGCCTAATTTAATTTTTTAGACATAAAGTAATGTTAAGATGCCTCTGTGAACAGTGGGCTTAATTGTAAAATTTAAATATTATTGTATGTCCATATAAGAATAATTATTTATAAAAAAAATAAAGACTGGCAATTTACTAAGTAGAAATGTTATGACTAAAATTGTACGACTTTTAGTTTTAAAAAAAAATCTAGCTGGTACTTGGTACAAATATTAAAATATATAAAACAAAAATATCTTCTCTGCATTTCCATCGGCATCTGAAATTGGAAAGACAATATTTAACCATAATATAAGTACAATTGTAGTAGATATACTGCAATCCATGGAAGAAGAAAAATTGCTACCACAGATAAATGACTTAGCCCGAGAAGTAACCAGCTTGGATGTAGCTCTGTTAACTCAGATGGTACACATTCGTCTCCCAAAACCGGAATTAGCGGAGATGATTGCTGCATGCAGACGAGATCTGTGGTGGCAGTTGTTTTCGCTGATAGACCCCACTTCAGCATAGATTCCGCTATGCCGGCTTGGGGAGACGAATATGCACCATTACGTTGGCAGTGCAGATCCAAATTGATCCTGTAACGCAATGAGGTCACTTCACGGGTGTTACTACCCTAAGACTCGACTAACACTATCATCTGTCTGCCAACCACTTTTAAAACAATAAAATTATAAACAATATTTACTTTTTAATGTCTGTTCCGATGTATTCCAGAGTGTCGACTTCCAGGTCTTGATTGTACTATGGCATAATGATCACTATTATCAGAAACAGATCTGAAACAACATTAAAATACAGAAGATATAAAATTTAATAGCACATTAGGCCCTTTCGACTAATATTCGGAATCCCAAGTTCGCTGGCGTTCCTCCCACAGGAGCGTGAGCTTATATACATTAATTCATCACAATTAACAAAAAATTGAAAAAGCACCTTCTCAGGCCGGCATAGTAGTGGCGACTGGAGCCACCGTGTTAGCGGTTCTCCAGTCGTCAGTGCTCATGGACATCCGCTGCACTTACCTTCAGGCCAGTCGAGGTCACATGTGTCAAAAAAAAGAGTCAGTGAACCGTCCTGGTGATATTGGTACCACAAAGTCGCTATTAGCTACATAAGACCTAAAACTAATTTGCAGGAGTCCTACCTTCTGACAATTTTATTGACCTGAGAGCTTTTTCATTATAATACCAAAAAAGCTGATAGGTATACCTCGTAACATTATAGTCAGTGATTAGGTAAGACCTAGGAGACTTAGTGGTCAATTGAAATGAGGGTCCTGCCAGCGAGTGTACAATCAAAAAATTACCTCGCGGAATGTATTGTAGAGGACGGATATCTTGATCCGTATTGACTGCCATGCCAACTGCGGTAAGGATCATAGTCCTCAACTACAGATGGATCTTTCTCGATTACCTGAAAATTAATACAACATTAGGTCGACTATCCATCGAGGCAACTCGATACCGAGCGACGTAAATAATTGCTAAAAAATACACAAAAATTAGTCCTAAGCCTGCAATAGTTTTTTTAAAAGAGTGTTAGGCAGACTGATGATGATCGCAAGTATTCAGTCTGTGTCAGTGTAAAACGATCACTTTGAAGACTCGTAAAGTGACCTAGCGTTTCGGGATCAGTTTAGAAGTAGTCAGGTATAACGAGAGGATTATACATTGTCAACACAGTCGTCTCCCCCTAAGCATAGCATAGGCGACTGCTACCTGCAGAGATTTCTTTGTGATAACAGTTGTTTTCGTTCATTGATTCTAGCTTAACATCGCAGTAGACTGGGATAAGAATAGATCTTTTAATAGTTTTTATTTATACTTACATCAGTTCTAGCGCATGAGCATGTCATAGCAGTACACAGGAAGCAGTTAATCAGCAGCATCACGAGGAACATCACACCAAGAGCGATAGCCAAGTACAGGAGCCACGGGGGATGAATACCACCATCAAAACATGATAGGGCTACTGAAAAATATTTTTTAATAATCGTATTATTATTTTAAAAGCGTACAAATAGAAGATAATAAATGAATATTTTACTGATCAAGAGAATGTTAATAATATAATTATATATTTTAAAAATTATAGGGAAACATAAGATTCATAGTCTCCAGACGAGTTTTAGAATCCAATTTTAAAATTGGTCCGAACATATACTTGGACAATTACATTCTAAATTTTTTTTTAGTTCGTAATTATAATAAACGTTGACTTCTACAAAGCAAAAATTTAAATTTAAACTTTCATCTGTTATATAAAACTTTGTCGGAGTATTGATTAAAATTCTCTGAATGATTTATTAGGGGAAATTTTATCGAAATAACTCTTTTAACATGTGTAAAGTGTAACAGGGAAAACAGGGACAGAAATATGTCTAGCTCAAAACAAAATAAAGAGATATTGACACAGAATATTTAAATATGGTAGTACAAATCTAGGCACTATCACATTTGGTTAATTTAGATCATGTAGAAAACAATACAACATGAAATTATCAATTAATTGAAACACATAAAAATATCCAATTAACAGAACATGAATATGATTTTTTTTTCTATGGTATTAGCTGCGGTTTTCAAGTAAGTTCGAATCCTGTGTCCCACTGTGTTCACGTATACTGTGTCTATGTCTAGACACAGGTTCACAGGCGTGGCTATATGCAGCTGCGCGATTGAATGCCACCCCAGGCTAGCCCGTTCTTTTTGCACTGAGGGGAGCTACGGAACGGACGTGCCATTTAGGTAAGTAACATTTTAATTACAATCACGACGGTCAAACTCCATATTTCCTACAATCCTTCATGTTTTTCATGTCCTTTATTACACATCTATACATAATGCGTACATTAAGTAATTGTAAAACGCGAGATAATGGAAATAGTGCTTATGCGCACACATAAGCAGCGTGCAGACGCGGAATTTGAAACGTAAATTTCTAATCTACTTTAAAAGATATGTAACAATTTTATTTATTTACCAGCATTGTCGTTGGGATTCAAGACGAAGATGCCGGTGGATGCTGTGACAAGAGCTTCGTCTGATGAAGTGGCATCAGCAGGGGCGTCAGTCGAGCAATCTGGTGTTGGGCAGCTACCTGTAAGTAGATTTTAAGCATTGTTTTATGAAAAGTAGTTGTAGTGCTTTTTCATTTTCAAAATGGCGTCTTTTGGCATCCTTATTGATTTTTTGGAGCGTCATCTCTGCACCACCCACCACCCTACAGCGCAGCCATTTTGATAACGCTGAATATGAGCTTAAAGCCTTAGAGATTATTGTATGTTTAAGGTAAGTTTATTAATTTAGTTTTAAAGTTTTTACGGGTTTATAGTAATTTTCATTTGAATAATCTTATATTTCTAACCGTTGTGATTTAATTTCGGAGGAAACTCCGATACGCATGCGCGCCCACCCAGCTCATACGACACCCGCTTAGGCCCAGCTAACGCAAGCTGGGCGCGTCCCGGGCTCGGCCATTCTGTTACGATCGCTTTCACGAATCGGTGTCACCGTCTCACGCGTCGCGTCGGGTTTCGCAAACAAAAAATATATAGAGTAGCGGTTTTAAGTTTAATAAATAATTCTTCGAATATTCGGGGTGTTTACTCTGATTAGTTATGTTATCCATTGCTCATTACGAGTGATGAATACTTATACCTAAATATTGAATTTAATATAGGTACGTATTTAATTTATTATGTATTCCTTTCTTTGCTTCAATTTTCGGTTAAGTATCCGAATTTTCTTATTTAAATTACGTATTTCATCGTTATTACTTTAATTTTGATTCGATTTTGAAGTGTTTTTTTGGACATATTTTTTACAACCCTTTTTCAAATATTTAGAGTGCAATAATAGCTTACTTTTATATACATATATTTTTATGTAAAAATACCTCCCCTCTCTTCTCGCCTCACCCCGCCCGGGATTGGAGTTTGAAATTGCCTTTGTGCAAGTGCAATCGATAAACTGGATGACTTTCAAAACGCATGCGTGCCACCCTAGTTTACCCCACTCATACGCCGCCCGCCCTGTATATGCAACTTTCTAGTAACCGTTCGTGTTTAAATTATGAGGTGGCAACGTTAATACGCATGCGCCGCCCGCCTAGGGTGAGCTAGCCCGCTCTGGGTGTGTCGGGCATTGTGTCGCGATCGCTTTCACGAAACGGTATCGCTGCATACGCGTGAATAAATAAATAAAATTGAATAAACAGTTGGTGTTTACATTTTATAAATATTTTCTTACGTTTTTTCAAAGTATCTACTACGACATATTTAATTTTCCAATCGAATATTTGTCTGTAACTACAACAATGTTCATCGCAGATAATGTACGTATTTAGTTTATTACAGATTTATTTATTGTCTTACTTTTTCTTCGTTTTTGGTTAAATATTCAAAATATCCTATAGCGGCCATTTTTGACGCCGAAATTCGCGCATGCGCACTAGACTCTCGTCGTATACTGCTTCAATTTTGATCAATTTCTATAAAAACTTTTTAAAATGCTTTAATATAACAATGGATTAAGTATTTGTAGTAAAAATATAATGAGTTTTGTAAAAAAAATTGACAGAACGATATTCGCATGCGCTATTCCATTCCTCTCTTCTCACCCCACCCCGCTCGGGATAGCGTTTGAAATCAATAAACTAATAGTTTTAGTTTCAAAACGCATGCGCGTCACCCCAGTGACCTCACTCATACGCCGCCCGCCCATTTTAACGGGTGGTTCGGGCATTTCAGTTGCCTTTACGAGAAAGTGCATTAGTGAATATTTAAAGTGAGTGGCCATAATGAAGTATAGTTGTTCGTTCAGTTGTTTTAATAGTTTTTTAGTTCACTCGATAAAGTATTATAATTATTATTTTCTAAGTTGAACATTGAGTTTTTTGTGCAATAGAACTTTCGCGCATGCGTCAATTTTACATCCCTCCTCTCTGCCCCTACCTCACCCCGCCCGGGATTGGCGTCTGAAATTTACGTACTCCGCCATCTTAGTATCGTCGTTAGTTTATGCGCAGTTCTTAACTACCCACTTTTCGATGTTTAAAATGTTTAACGACATCTATCTATGCATACCTTTACAAATTGCGATGTCACATTGGAAATTGACTTGTGATGAATCGGGGAATCTGTACATTGAAGGTATTCCAACTTCGGCAGTATTACCTTCTTGCTTCTGAGCAGTTACTAAACCTTTTAAAGGGCATCTGGAAGAAAATAATGTATTAGAAATAATAACGTAATTTATTATGCACTAATATTATAAAAAATTGAAACAAATTAATGCACTGTGTTACATTGATTCATTTTTAATTATAATTTAATAATCACAAATCCAACTTTTAAATCTAAATATAAATTTTTAGATAAAAAATGTGTGAGGTTTACACACATAAAAAAAAGTAAGCCATAGTTATCACTCACTACTTGCACTACCCAGGACTGCTGGCAGGCTAGGCTAACAACTTCTATCGTTCTTTAAATTCTAAAACTGCCTTTATGTAATTTCCAACTTACCCGTTTCCGTCGACTAGTTGGACGGTAATATTTCTCATGTTAAATGCAAAACAATTTTTTAGTTTTATTCCATGAGAACCTACAAAAATTCAATACAATTACTACATATAGACGTGCTGGTAATTAAAAAAAAATTACCATTATTAATTAACGTTATCGAGGCGATATACAATGATATAGTTAAAAGTTTATAACGTTACTTTTAGCACTATTTTTTGAATATCAATACCGATATTTTTAAAATATAATATAAAAAAGTTACCATCATGATTGCTCATTTCTGCTCGTAGCGTATGAGGGGCACTGAAGGCTGCGTTCGTTACTTTTCGTCCATTTTCATTGAGAACTCGTAAAGACACCAAAGATGTTTCGTTTCTGAAAAAATATAGTATTTTAAATCTATATAAATATAACTTCTTGATATATTGGGCACTCTATAATAATAATAAAATTTTGATGAAAACTGAATAGAAAAACAAAATACCGAGGTGAGTATCGAAACAGCCGGCTACCGTTGGCGCTTCACGTGACCGCGTTGAAATTCCTCTGTTCTATTGTTCCATCGGGAGCTCAGTGTGGTTTAAAAATCCAGTGATAACAACAACATTACAATGTCAATCCAACATGTGGAAGGGATTTTATTCATAAAAAATGTTATAAACTATTTTAAGAATTAATAAAATTACTCTATCATTGACGGCCTTTTATTGACATCCTTACAAGGTACATATGGATCTAAAGCCGAATGTTTGCGACCTGAAGGCGATTTGAAGTGCTTTCATGAGAGAAGCCAAAAGGTATAGAAATATAGTGATTGAATTAACCAACTTCGTGATAAGAGGCCAAGTATGAGTTTACAAATATGTTGTCGCGTCGTAAAGCGAGTATTCTTTAACAATCAGAGATTATTTTAACCGCTGAAATTTAAAAAAAAATCAAATGATGACACGTTGAGGTATATACGGTCGAAAGTTCTGACTTTACGCCGTGAGAGCATAAACGCAAAACCCGGCCTCACAGATAAGTTATGGGACTTAAAAAAATATGGTGTGTTTGTATAAATGGTATTTTTGAGTAAATTCACGGGTCGTTTGTTAGTTAAGGCTGGGATATATGTGAACTGCGCTGTGGATTAAAACCTTTTTTTCTCCATAACCCGTAACGAAATTATTTTTTAAAAATTATATGTTAATCTACACTAAACAAAACATGTCCTCTTTATTTTAGAAGAAATAAAAAATAGTTTTAAATATCATTAATATTCACCATTTTTCTTCAAAACTATTAATAGCTAGGTTTATTTTTATTATGATATTAAACAATACAATACCTAGGGAATCTTCGGTTTATTTTTTTCCAAATTATTTTTACATAAATCGACACACAATCTCGTGAGTAAGCCCTCTGTCGCCCAATAAATCAGTACGAGCAGGGTCAACGGCGTATATCCAGTTCTTAAAATAATAAAATAAAAATCTTTAAGAAATTACCTGGCGTTTCTAAACCCAGCTTTTCCACATGTTATTACGTAGAATTTGTCGTCTGCAAGTTCTAGAGTTCGGTGGACACGAACAGCGAGTGGCAAGGAGCGCTCATCCGTTTTCTATAATGTAATAATTACTTTAATAGATTTAAGAAGTTGTTTCCGCTAACAGATTCCAGTTTAAAATCAGTCTAATACAAAAAATATAAATCTAGTTCTAAAATCTTTATAAACTAGATAAATAAGCCAACTTCCTCGCGATTGCACGGAGAAAACAAGAAGCCAATTTGGCATGGTAATTTTTTGGCAAAATTACTTGTTGCCGAACAACCAAGACTAATTATTCAAAATACAGCTTTGTCAATATTAAGCAAACAATGCACGTTAACAAAGTTGACTTGTTTAATTTTAACAACAATCTTTGCCGGCTCCCTTCGAACAAAAACGGTCGTAAACAGCAATAACTTGTTTATTTGTAGCCGTTACGTTTTTTTTTTTTAGTATGCACAAAGAATACACAAAAAAGGCACTTACATTATTGACTATAATTCCACAATAATCAGGTGACCCCTGTGGTGCCATCAAATTGACATCAAATGTTAATGTTTCACTTCCATTACCCTGCGCCATACATGCAGGTGTCCTGTAGGCAATTAAAAACTCATAAGAGTGGTAGGCAAACTGATAGGCATGTGACAACACTCCGCCTGATGTGAAGCTAAAGTGCGGTCCATGAACGGAAACTACAAATAAATTTCTCCTGGTAGCAGTCGCCTCCGCTATGTCGCCTTGAAGAGACGAATGTGCACCATCCAGATTGACAGTGCACTCCTCTCGTTGTATATGGCTACTTCCAAACTGATGCCGAAACCCGACAAGGTTTACGGTTGTTACATTCGAAAGTGGTGGTACTACCCCAAGGCGGCAGACTGTTCTGCCTACCAATCTTTAACAGTGTCGAATATCTCTGGGTAGCGTAACAGCACTTTCAAGTGTAAGACTTGTGGATCTTGTCGCGTTTCGGGATCAGCTTGAAAGTAGTCGGGTGTGCTCTGTATGGGTGGTGCACATACTCTTCGAGGTGACATGGCGGAGGTGACTGGTGCCTGTGGACAATAAATAAAGTACCTGAACTCTTTAGCATGTGTAATGCCATTAAATCCTTGGCTGAATTGAATCTTGATAGACATTACGCCAGTTTTACATGTTGCCGTCACAAGCGGGGAAAAGTCTTCATTAATGTCTATAGTCTGAAACAAATAATTTGTAATACTCTTTATGCTCGATTTAAGGCGTATCGTCATAGACTCGCCACTGATTGCTATTTTTATATTAGTTCAGCTTTAATCATACTCGCCTGATGTTAAGGTAAAACGAGGTTTATCAACGGGGCATAGGCAAATGTTTACAGCAGTCCCTGCCGCTATGCCGGCTTAAGTAAACGAGATTGTTACACTTGTATCGACGCAAAAGTGTAAAAGCAGTAGTTTAGTTAATGTATTTGTCAAAAATATATTTTGGTAGATTTTTGACACTTTAAAAGTTGTCTCAACTAAAGAGACAACCTCCATTTGTCCTGAGGGCTATGAACTAAGGGTCACCTTTGCCTACAGATTCAGCCTGGATATAAACAGTTTGAGAATGATTTGAGGAGGCAAATTGAAATTTACATTAAGAAAAAATACAATACACTGTAGAAGCCATGGTTGGCCCGAATACTTTGAAGAATAATTATAATCGATCTTCTCTTTGAATTCCTCCAAAGGGCAAGTATTATAAATAAAGTACAAATTAGATGCTTGCTACGCTACAAAAGCACAGTATACTCTTTTTATACAGTATATTCCTGTAGATGTATGTATTCTGGGACTTTATTATCTCAACTTTCTCAGAAAACATTCCTTTTACGTTCGAATATCCTTAGGTATGTCGGATAGACTAAGGGTGGTTTGCACCAGAGAAGGCCGGTTAAAGTAACTTTGACTGTTACTTTAACTTTGACAGTTACCTTTACTTTTACTCCACGCGCGTTGCACCATCGTGTAAATTAATTCGTTATAGTTAAAAGGGTTGCTGGTGTAATGATGAGTTAGATAAATAATAAAAGATTTAAATGAATTCTCTCAATACAAACAAGAGCGGATTTTCAAAGATTTCACGTTAGCGACATTGATTTAACTATTACTTTAACTTTGACCGGCCGAAATTCGCCAGTAACGGTTAAGGTTAAAGTAATCGTCAAATGTGACAGATTTTTTTTTAAGCTAACCAATTTTAACTTTAACCATTACTTTAACGTGACAGTAATAGTTAAGTATGGTTATGGTGCAAATGGACATAAAACCCCACGGTGTTTCACTCGACGCATAGTGGAGTCTGGGCACACGTTCGTTAGCATTTATCCTTACTATATCTTAATGCATCCATTGATAGAGGTGCATGAACGAAATTTGTTACCATGTATTTTTAAAATAAACAAAAGAAAAAGTCAAATACCAACTTGTAAAATAGTAACCATAAATTCTTTTCTAAGATTATGAAATTACACCGTTAGAATTTAGTTGAGAATCGGCTACTAGTAAACGATATATCCGTAGAAAAAGTAATTACGTCCTGAATGACTTTGACTGAGGTCATTCGGGATAATAGGGTGACGTCCCTCGTCTAGACAGCCACGTCTGAGGGCGTGAGTGCAGTGAACTATGCGATCAATAACTCAGCTTCGGCGCAATATTAATATATAATTTGGGGTGTCTGCAGGGCTTAGGGTAAGGGGCGAGTCTGCGCTAGACAAGGGGTCTAGACTTCGAAGGTTACAGTCGGTGTGCTGGTGGCGAGGACGAAGGGACTCTTAAGATAAGTAAACTTTATAATATTTTTGTTTTATTAGTTCGATTTTTTTACACTTTTCTATTGTTTTAAAAGTGATATTTGAAGTAGGTATACTGAAAAAATTATTTGTTTTATTATATTCATATTTGTATATAATTCAAAATTCTAATTTAATTTAATTTTTGATTAATTTTGAAAAATTCGATATATTTAAAAAGCTTTCGTCTAGATGAAGATAGTACTCGTTTTTAATATATAATTACATTGGTACCGGGTGAGATTTTGGAGAGATTTGAAAAAGCACGATTACAAACAAGCCCACGTTTCTGATGCCAACTCGGCCACGGTCGGTCTAATTAAATTAACTGCAATCATACCTTTATAATATATAATTAATTTAATGCGTTTGCATAAGCGGTATATCCTTTTTATTATAAAATCTTGACGGGTAGCGTAAATATCGTAATGTAAGATCGCTGACGTAAAAGGACTTCCTGTTTCTTGCTGGCGTTCATTCCGTAACTATAGCGTAACATTTAAGTTTATATATTGTGTTTATTGCAATATACAAAACTAGTATTTTTTAAATATACAGTAACCCGACATGCGACAACACTTCGTCTGTTTTGTGCAGTCCGTGAGCAGAGACAACTGCTACTACAGAAAAGTAAGCTCTAGGTAGCAGTCGCTTCTGCTATGTTAGAATCTACCGTTATAAATTCGGAATAAATATCGTTAGTCTTTCCGTATTAATATTATTTCCTTTCTTAGAAAATCATAATCCATTTAGCTCCTTTTTTCATAAAATTAAAGATAATCTTTTTCATACTTTACTAAGCAAACTTCATTATAAATTAAGGTTAGAATGACGACATCTATTAAATATAATAGTTATATAAACATGAGCAATGTTTGTTTAATAAAATTGTAAATTTTTAATTATCTTTTAGACATTGAACTTAGCCGTTTATCAACGTTTATAAATCTTTATCCTTTTGTACGTAAGTAGGTTACGGACGGACCTAAATTCCGAACACCTCCAACGAAACAAAAATGAAATAAAACGTATTAAAAAAAATAGCTAACACCGTAATAAAATCTAAATTTATACTATTTTCACAGAATTTTCACTATAACAGAGTGCGAGTAGTCCCTAATTTTTTTTTATCGAAACCATTTTTTTGCCTACAGTTGCCACGCGACCCCTTGTTAAAAATGTATTATATACATCTTACATCTTTCATTTATACAAAGTATTAAAAAAACTCAATGGAATATGGCAAACGGAAAGTTTTTTTTTTTTCAATATCCCGCTTAGTTTCAGGATATTCTTTTCAATAAAAATACAAACTTAGGGTGTTTTACCCTATGTGATTAAAAATTAAAATGCATAAAAAAATCTAGATCAGCCTTCATAAAATTAACATAAAAAAAGTAAACAAACAGTTAAAATGAAGGTAAAAACAAATTACAGCAGTGAGTACATTGCCACGCCAATGTCAGTAAATTCTAGGGTAGAGTAAACGAACGAGCAAATGTCTGACCGATGACCTAGGGTACCTAGGTACAATACGACCGTAATCATGTCTAATGATCGACATAATACTTGGTAGCTTGGTAATTTTAACATAAAACAACTTTTAGATAAGTACTTACTGCTCTTTAAGTAATGTCGTTAGGTAAAACTTTTGTCTATTAATTTGGATTGTTGTAAAAATATTAAGGATGGATCGGGAATATAATATGTATTTAATTATACGCATATTATGAATTTGTGGGTTGCCAACAATACATTGCTAGCAATACAAGCTGTTTTAAAAAAAAATAGATTTCACTTTATTTAGTTTAGTCACTACACATATGTTATTTCTCAAAGTAAAATTTATCATTTTCTAATTTAGATGTAAATACTAATGGTTCCAAGATACCCCATCTTGGAAGAAAATATCAGGTATTTAAATTTTTTTTTCCAATTTTATTTAGGGACCCAGTTCGGTTACGACAGTAACCATCATAACTTATAACTATTACTTGAATCTACTTATAAACTACATATTTTTAATAATTTTTACAATAAATTATATATACATTTAGCTGAGTCGGACAAAGCATCCACATCCACTAATGCTGTATTGATGACACTGACATCCCATTTATTTAATATTAGTTATTTACCTAATATATAAAAAATTGTAGTTAAAAAAAATTAAACAAATATATTTGTGTGCGTATAAAATTTCCACGAAAAAGTTGTGATTTTGAAGACGACTTACGGAATGTGGTCTCAGAGAGCAAAAGGTCAAGCCCTGAGACTCGACCGAGGATAACGATGCGCCGACGTAATGCTATCTTAGAATCAGCAATTGCGTTATTATATACCTAGATAACTATATCTGCTTCTATAATACGTGTATGTACACATATATAACTCTGTAGCAATTATAACTAGGTACCTACATAGTATAAAATCTCTTCCACTATACAGTTTTATATCTGTACGTGCGTCTTGTGATTTAAAATTTTTTCACCATTAGCTGCATAGGGTATGTAAAACCTTTATAAGTTTTGTGAAGAACTATAATCATAAATTTAGATTAATTAGGAGAGGTGAGCGCAGTGTCAATCTGGATGCTGTCTGTAGAAATTTGTCTGAAGTTGTTTCCGTTCATGGATCGCACTTTAGCTTAACAACAGGCGGAGTATTGTCATATGGCGAGCTACAATAATTAAAAAAATTAAGCTAGTGTAATACAAATGATAAACATGAAGGTTTAGTATTCAAAAACGAGCGTTGAACGAGATAAATTTGACGACTAATGGCAGCGTCCGAAGAGGGCTTTATCATTTAAATAGAAATCAAATTCATCAACTATTTGGAGTGAGTCAGATAAGGAGCACCTTCACGTTAATGCATGAAAAGACTTATAAGTAGTCGTGGCAAAGGAGAAAATGTAGAAAAAAATTGAAACGTCCCTATCTACCCCGGAGAAACAGGGAGCATGAGTATATATAATAAATATATATGGATAAACATCATCTTACATGCGCGTAATTATACACTTGCTTGAACATAGCAATGACATTGAGGCTGCGTTAATATGACATATTGAAATTCCGCATTAAATATATTATCGTGTAATCTTTTCGCGTTACTTAACACGAGCAACGTTTATAGAAGTGATATTTCTCATTCTATTGTTACGCCATAACGAGTAATTATTGCGAATCAAAACTAGTTCCAAAGCCAAACCAGCATTATTTTGTAACTCGACATGTTGGTATATGCAACATAGTGGACACGGCCTTAATCACCGTGGATCAGATGCAGGCGGCCATTGTAGATACGGAAAAGGCGCAGTCCCTCAGGCTTTCACGAACACCGCACTGAAGGATGATTGCAGTTATTTATGTGAATTGCATCCATTATTTATGGCGAACTCTTGTTTCCATTATTTACCACTTTAATTAAATACAACATTCAAACGTAGCGAAATACATCTATTAGTATGGAATAATTATATTTTTTTATCGGAGTTTTCTTTAAAACCTGATTGTAAGCTAGAGTTACGGTAGGTGGAGACAGTATTTCAGATTTCTCTCGATATACTACTTCCAAGCAGATCACGAAATGTGACAGCCCACTCGAAAGTGGCGGCACTACCACGAGACAACAGACTGGGCTGATAAACCATCATTAGTCTGACACTGCTTACTTTCCAGCCACGGTGAATAAATGAGATACTTATTCAATAAAATAAATAAATTGTAAAGGTGCGATTTAACCAGATTTCACTGTATTTAGAGAAGTTTTTCAATAATTGCAATGGAACATAGTTTGCATGACAAATAGATCTTATTGGCATTGAATAGGAACGATTGTCCGATCATGGCACGCAGACGAAGGTCGAAAACTTATTGAAAAACATTGGTTATTCTGTCACAAGAGTTATGTGCTCGCCGATATAACGAATCACCGTGAAATCTTTTATTAGAAACTGTAATTAAGTGTAAAAATGTTGTTGTCATACAAATTATTTCTTTTTACGCTTAATTCTTTGTTGCTCCATAACATGTTATCTTAGTTATTGCGTCATTTACAACTTGAGACAACTTCCTAATGAAAAATGATTGACATAAAAGTGGTATTTTTATGGCCAACTTGAACGATAGTTAACTGCGGAGCACAAATCGTGAATCTATTATTTTTTTGCAAATGTTTTGTTTGCTTGTTTTTCAAGCGTCGGCTTTAGTCGTAGGTGCGGCGCATGACCACACATTTCATGGGAGTACACAGCTGCCACCACAGTGAAATAACAGACAGTAGTCGCTTCCATTATGCCGGCCTGGTGCGCACGGTCCACAACGTTCACGTATTTAAAAGGCATTCATTATTCATTTGATTTTCGAAAAATCCTACAAAAATCTTCATCATCTTTCAGAAAAATAAATTCAAAGACATATAGTTAGATATTATTCTTAGGTAGGTAAATGTAAGCTCATTACGAATGGCTGAAGAGAGTACTAAAACAGGATAGCTTAGGGTTGTTAATTGTTAATAGAATTTGCACTAACAATAGATTTTACATAAGTACGAAGTCTAAGAAGCATTAAAATTCTAATTAAGAAAGTAATAAAATAAATCACAATAGTACGAATAAAACACATTTATTTATTTATCTACTCAGTCTTCAGGAAATCAAAAAACTAGTCTATTTTTGATGCCGTGGTGTCTTTTTCAATAAATAATTTAATTAGGTATTATTATATTAAAAAAATAATTATGAAAATGAATGTAAGTAATTTGATATTTTAAAATTTTATAAAATACTGTAGACGAAATAAAGTTCTAATCAATGATATAATAGAGAAGATAAAAGCTTTTCGATTGAGGTAAAGATAGGTTAACAGGCTTTTTGTAATCCATTGTCAAATTATTACAACGTGTTTAATTTTTAAGATAAATATAAAGAAAACTCAAGCTTTCCCGTGTGATAGGACAATGACTCCCCACGATATCTCCCCTAAAGTTAATTGTTACAGAGATACGCTTCGATATCTCTACTAGGGTGGATAACGGGTGGATACACTGTCCCTTCACAACTTCATCAATGAACGAAGAAAAATTGAAGACATCCGTGTTCAACTTTTGATGTTTACCCTTTATTGTGATTGTCGATGACTTTAACCGAAGATTACAATAAATGGAACATTAAAAATTAAGTACTAAGAAGATTATTATTGAAGAAGATATGAAACGTTTATCAAAGAAGAGAGAAGAGAGAAAACTTATTTTGATACTTATTAGATATTAAATCGTAATTCAATTGAGTTGTTTATTGCACTACATTACAGTATATGTATTTAATCTCTTTACATATTTGTTGTAGCAAATTTGTAAACGGAACAAATAAATATGGTGAAAGATGGTCAGCATATTTACTTCATTATGTTAGTTTTTTATTCTGTCAGTAAAAACGTATTTATTAAACGAGACGAATGGTATGATAATAATTTGTAATCAACTCAAAGCGTAGTCCAATATGATTGGATAATTGTAATTACAAAACATGCCATCTTAAGCACATTAAAGATGTTTCATATTTATTTAAATGATACGCTGTTAATATTTCTGAAACATGCTGCACTTTTGTTTTCAGAAACCAAAGTAATGATTTCGCCGATGAATTCTCTATGGTACGTGGAATAATTACCGTTGCCTTTAACATTTTTCGAAAATTAAAAGAATAACTTTGACGTGTGTCTTGGAGGGCCAAGTACGAGTTACGACGTTGTATTTACACTAAGGAAAACGTAACGCGATCACTTATTTATTTATTTTGAAAATTTATAGGTGCAGTGTCGAGGAGATTTTATGCTTAAGTTGATCATGATAACGTCACTGCACCCTAAAATAATTTTCACTATGTACATAAATTGGTGGAGTGAACGTATACAAAAAAGGGGAAAAAAAAATTAATAAAAGTAGATAAATAAAATAATAATAAAAAAAAACAATAAAATTAGTGTTACATACTCTCCACTAATAGGATCCCTTCATTAAAATGCGGCGGTTGCCATAATATCGTCTGATTGGTGAAGAGGGAGCGCGTTACGCAGTCACGGCTTAACTGCACTCTGTTGTACTTGGCCCTTTGAATGACATCTTTTAGAATTGTCTCTGATCGCCCTCCTTCCTTTCCTTTCCGCGGATCTGCCGATTTCGCGCTTTCGGAGTTCGAATTTTACGGTGTGCAGTGCAATATTCATGTGAAATCACATAGCATTTTCGATTTCTTAACCCAAGTAAATATTATTAGTAAAATCATGAAAATTAACTGGGTAAGTTGCGAACATTGTATATTACTTGTGTTTGTTAGTACGGAACAAAGGACGCTTTATTGCAAATCAGCGATTCACTGGTATACGTGCAGGATGGGCAAATAATGTCAGAGAAATAGATTTTTTTACTTAAAAAATATATATAGATCTAATAATACCAATCATGGGAACAAAAAGGAATTAAGATTAATACTTAAGATAATTTACTTTTTTTTTAAATTATAACACTGGTTCTTTGTATGTATTTAACCATCCAATTATTTATGTCCAATAAATAATTTGTATCTCTTAGCGCTTGAATTGTGATTGAATATGATTCAACAACTACATAATTATGGCTTCGGAAAAGGCTTCATAAGTGGTAGGCAGACGGATGATAGTTATTAGCCCAGTTTGTCGTCCTGGGGTAGTACCACCACTTTCGAATGTAACACCTATGAAGTGACCTTGTAGCGTTTCAGGAATAGTTTGAAAGTAGCCAAGTATAACGAGAGGAGTGTGCACTGTCAGTCTAGATGGTACGTGCTCTTCTCAAGCCGTCATAGTGGACATTTCTCTATAATAGCAGTTGTTTCCATTCATGGACCGCACTCTAGCTTTACATCAGACGTAGCTGAGCTACAATAATAAAAAATTAATAAATACTATATGCAGATTTCTTCAACAGTATTAAGTAAACAGACCTGGGGCCCTACTATCAAGTTTTATAGAAGTACTATATTTCATCTTACATATGAATTTTGTACCGTGACCTCTTAAAAACAAGGTCTAAATTACTTTAAACCTTATTAATAGACTAGACTATGGCTTTATGTCATGATACCATTCTGATAATAATATATGAGATGATACCATGATACCAGACTTGACCAAAATATAACATTGTTTCCTAAAAGTTGATTGTATGGTCCCTAAAATATAGTACAGCATCAATATATCATAGCATGGTTGTGGTTGCCTGCAGCACTTACATTGTCCGTCAACCCCTGTATCATGCACTGTACGCTTAGATAGTGGATGCAGATCAGTCAAAACTAAGTTCTACTATTACTCCTACATTACTCGTCTTCTCATCATTCTTTACTCTTACTCTTCTCAAGTAAACAATGAACCTCCACTGTGCTTACTGTCAGGCCAGCGGAGGTCACTCGATGTCACACCCTCAGAGTAATAAGAGCAAAAGCCTTTTTATGGTGGTTTTGAGTTATTGGTACGGTTAGATAGTCCAAATAAGGCCGCATAAGCTCAATTTTTTTCGTAATTTTATTAATAAAATTCGCAATTTTATACATGAAATTATATAATAGGTCGTTTGACAGTTCTGATTTTCTTATTAACAAATAACAGAATATGTTTATTTATGCAAAATTATTATTGTTTAATTAAACGTAACGACTCATACGATTGTACTTTTAGATGACGTTTTAAAGATTCTTTTAGGTCAAAGGAAAAAGAAACTTATTTCCATTTAAACATTCTTTTTGCTTTCCTGTAAAATTGACTTTTTCATCTTATGCCTTATTTTCTCTGGCGGTGTGATGTGTCATCAAAAAAATTCGTTGTTTTTGCATGTCTTATGCATGTTTCTACCAACATTAGGGCTTCCATACTTGGATCCTATGCACTGACTTAACACATAGTTAAAGACAGAATAGTTGTTTCGATATCTTGCTTAGTTTTGTAGATATGTAGGTATGTGATCTATAAAATAACCTTATTGAAGGTAATTGTAAAGAGTAAAAATGGTTATTAGCTGGTGTAGTACCACCATTTTCAAGTGTAACATTCACAAAGTCATGATTGAATTGAGATTGAATTGAAAGTAGCCAGTATGACAAAAGAATTGTGCCCTGACAATTGATTTGTCTCTTCAGTTGGCATAGTGGAGTGGACTGTTGCCTGAAGATATGAGGGGGGGTTAGAGGGGTGATTCTTTTTGATGCTCCAGCGACCCCAGGAAAACCTCGACTTTGACCGGAAGTGATGCCGATATCTCGGAAACGGAACGAGATAGGGCACAAGTGTCAGAACAAAAGTCATAGGAAATGCCCTCTAATTTCGAAATCCATAATTTGTTTTTTCAAAAAAAAATTTTAAAATTACCCAAAAAAAACATCTTAGCGCCGCGAAGCGCGCCCAAAAAACTAGTTCTATTCATTTAAAATTAACTCTTAATTTTATTATTGTAAACATGTCGGTACTTGCGCGAAATAGCGCCCGCAGCTAACTTCCGAGACGCCATAAAGTTTGACGCGACCTATACATCTATAAATAGGTAGTAGGTACTTTTTGAATTCAGGTCATATTTGTTTATCTGTTACTGCGTGGTATTTGTTGCTATACAATAATGAATGCAAATTATATAACTACAACTCTTGTGTAATGTATATATCACCTTTGTTTCTTTTGTACTAATAGCTTTTAAAAGATGATTTAAATATGGAGCAGCCGTGGTCTAGCGGTAAGACGCGTGAACTCTCGATCAATCCGTGTTCGAACCTCTCTAAATTTTGTCCGGTATAAATGTAACTTTATATGTGCTTTGGTCGCTCAGTGCCTATAGGCACTATTAAAGAGTGGTAGTTATTACTTATTAGCCCAATCTGCCGTCTCGGGGTACTACCACCAGTAACCCGTGAAGTGACCTTGTCGCGTTTCGGGAATAGTTTGAATGTAGCCAGGTATAACGAGAAGAGTGTGCACTATCAATCTAAATGGTACAGGCTCGTCTTCTCAAGCCGGCATAGCGGAGGCGACTACAAAAAAAACTGCCTATACCATAGATTTGCGTTGACGCAGTTTCGATATATGTAATCAAATTGTACCCGTCTATGACGAGACGCCTGAGTTAAAATAATGCTAATATTTTTTTGTTTTCAGCAGAGAAGTTATGAAGTCATCTGATATACAATTAGAATACACAATAAGAGTTACTTTGGTGAAGAAAAGATCAATCGAATTAAGTTAAAAATTATGTAAGTATTATTTGGTATAGTCTTTTATAATTAGTACCTGGGTTCTATATATGATTCTATGGTTCTAGCATACATAAATTGGATATTATTTAGTTACTTCATTATTTTCCGTGCTGGTCAGAATAGTGAATACATATTATAAGAAATTTGCAGATATATTCATTGGTACTAAATTTTGCAAAAAAGTGCACGATATGATAGTTCAAAGGAGATTGTGCAATTAGTGTAGTCTACTATATATAAATGTAATTTATATATTTATTCTTACATTATTTATGTATTTATGTGTATGTATGTATATGTATGTGTGGGTGTATATATTCACTCTTAAACATTGTAATTAGTCAAGGAAGTCATTAATTGGCTTCAGAGAAATCACAGCGTGAATTATAAATAATAACAAAATCTTTAACAAAAAGGAAAACCAAATTGTATTCAAATATGCACTTACGTCGCAATTAGATATAAAAAAAGTATAATAATTATTTTGTTAAGTTTTCTGTTTAATTTAAATTAAATAAATAAAATGGAATAGTGGATCTGTTTACTAGGAGATCATGATTGAAATGGCTTGAATTAGCCCCTTTTTTTTAATTATAATTATTTGGCTAGTTATAATTGTTTTTTTTGTTTATAATATGCCATGCTCTTAAGTTTTTATTGTCGTTTTGTTACCTACTATATCGCATAATTATGGTGGGCCCATTTCTCTAGGTCGACTGGGCATTCTCCTTTGTTGGTTACCCAAAAAAAATGTCACCAGTATTTTTTTATTGTTGTTTTTTTTTAAAGATATAATATAAACCATTTATGTGTTATTATTACAGTAATAAGTAAGATATACTGCAAATACAAGATGGAAGAGGCAACAAAAATGAAGAAAATACAGACATACATTTGGCCGGGTTCTGTACGCCGGATTGTAATGTTAAAATCGTCCCACAGCGTGCAGAACTCAACTGAATGTGGTCTTGTAAATCAACGCAGCTCATGGCGCCACTGAAAGAAGAACTTATTAAAATTTTGATTAAAATTAAAAGATTTTATGAGGCTTATTAAAAAACTGCGTAGATTTTCATTTGTTGATCTAAACTTTGAAAATGTCGGATTAAAATAAACAAAATCAACGCGATAGTAAACCGCATAAAATGTCAATTTATGGTTTAAACATGGTCATATAAAATTTATTGGAACATCTAGAATTTTGATATTTACTACTATTGTAACGTACGTTACGTTAATTTTGTAACTTAAATCACTATAGCAGTATGTTAATATTACAAAATCAATAGAAGGCTAAATTTTATTCGAAGAATAAAATATATACATATTTAATTAATGTATAATTAAAATTCTAATTTGAATTAATTTTGTAGGTGTAAATAAAATAATATTCTAATATTTTGTTTTCTTTTCAGCATGAGGATGAAGTGAACTTGAAATTGGAAGTGAAATTTTGGTACAGAATGAAACTGGCAATGGTGAGTTTTTTTTTTAAATAGGTAACTTTTTAATTAATATAAATATTAAATAGGCGTAAGTATATATTTTATATTTACAGACCATGAAGAGAATAAGAGAAAGAGTGCAGTTATCTACGCGTTGGTATAAATTAAGAAAGCCGAGAAAAAAGCAACCTAAAATAACCAATAAATAAATAAAATTTACAAAAAACTACGATTCGCCAAACCAACACGAAGGCACGCTTAACACTATGCGAAAATAAAAGTGAAATGAAGTCATCATCAGTTGCAATGACATAAATAAGCCGATTTATCTACATGACCTTGAGATATGCTATTATCTATGGGGCGGCGCGGCGCGGCGCGACAATGCAGTTGGCGACGCGACGCGGATCAAGCGCATTGTGACAACGCTAATCGCGAGATATTTGACAGTTGCTTTGTGACACGAAATAACTAATGTGTAAGTTTTGTTTACTGATAGTCTTACCCATGTTATTATTTCAGGAGGAGGGAAGAAATAAAGAGGACTTCAAGAAGGATAACAGAAAGAAGAAAATACAGACATACATTTGGCCGGGTTCTGTACGCCGGATTGTATTGTTAAAATCGTCCCACAGCGTGCAGAACTCAACTGAATGTGGTCTTGTAATTCAACGCAGTTCACGGCGCAGAAAAAAGATTTTTTTTTATTTATTTAAATATTAGATCAAATTGGAAAACAAAAAAACTTACACTTTCCTTATTTCTATTTCGCTAACACCAACAATATACCAGGAAGGACAATGCCCATTTTTAGGCCCACTTGAGATCTAATAGTTAACAAAACGATATTCTCAAATAATATCTTATTTTTTCATTAATTTATTTCAATTATATCAACACATCGTTTACCAATCAATATACAATGTTTAATTACATTAAAAAAAATAGATAGCATCAATTATTAAAGCATTTAATATAATAATAACCTCAAATATTGCATCAAAAAAAGTCTTAAATTCGGTAATAAAGAATGTAGATTCGTTTTCCTACAAAATGCACTCAAAATTATAGACAGATTATAGAAAAAAATTGGAGTCGTTCTTCCGCATTACGAGTATCATAGTTGAAACGCGACTAAGTTACTTCACGGGTGTTAGTCACACTCGAAACCTGTAACACCCATAACCGAAATACCTGAAGAAATATATTGTACTACACTGCCATAGTTGCCATCAATTCGAGTAATACTTAGGAATTTTGGCGATTATCTATCTTGAATTATTTTCCTAAGTGAAACACGGGTGTTAATGTGTAATATTGGTGGAATATTAACCAGTAAGTGTTCGTGAACGTGCGTGAGTTGGCAAATCATTCAAAAGAAGAGAACGTTTGCTTTCATTTCCCCTCCGAAACTTTGTAGGAAGTTTCAGTAAAGGTTCTATCTCCCATTTTACTGAAGCTATTTTTGACTTGACTGGGACTTGAACTGACTATTTAGTGTGATGAATGAATGATCCGCGATGCACAAAGTTAATATTAACTTGATGCAAATATTTACTTTGACACTGGCAACTTCTTATAATGGCATATAAAACTACAATAAAAAATAAAGTAGTACTTATAGTTTAGGACGATGTATGTATGATTAAATAAATTATAGTGAAAAGCCTTGTCTATAAGACTGTTATATTGATGTTACGCTATCCAGTGGTAGAACTAATGACATATTTTAGTTTTACATCCGAAAATACGATGCGTAATACCGGTAAAGATTGACTGTTATTTTCGTACGGTTATTTCTTAATTAGTATGTTGGAATATCCTGTTGAGAAATTTTAAGGACGTTTCTGCTAGAACCGTCCCACTGTCCACCGAAGCGGCTCGTTACAGACTCGTACAATTTGACATAAAAACTACACATAAGTTGATGCATATAGCATGTGCGTTTCAGGATTACATTTGAAATAATCTTTTATAATGACGGGAGCGACTACTGCCTGCAGATCAATTTTTTTTTGTTTTATATGGCGTATAACAATTTGCCAGTGTCAAAGTAAATATTTTTTGCATCAAGTTAATAACATTGTGCATCACGAATCATTCATTCATCACACCAAACACTCAAGTCAAGTCAAGTCAAAAATTGTTCCAGTAAATTGGTAGAATTTTTACTGAATCTTTACTGCGGAGTTTTGGAGGGAAAATGGAAGCACAGGTTCTCTTCTTTTGAATTGTTTGTCCACACTCGCGCACGTTCACGAACCCCTGCAGATAATTCTGTGGTAGAAGTTGCCTCCGTTCAAGAACCGCATTTGTCGCGAAATGCGAAATAAAATCATTTATAAAGTAACTATTTAGAACTATAGAAACACCGACACTGGGAAAAAGGTTTCTCAGTGTTGGCAACACTGGAGGACGCCGATAGGAGGCGCACACGCAGTAAGCGTGGGGAGAGTAAAAAAGTAAAGAAAATGGTGTTAGTGTAGAATCCGGACATCCAACATGTCCACAAGAGTAACAAGAAACACCGCCTAGGTGCAGTGAGTATAAGTGAATGATGTAAAGTATTTGTTAGAAGCACCTGAAAGTTCAGGCACAAGAACGGAGGAACGGGGTGGCTGTAGGGGTGGTTTGGAGGCCATACCAAGGGACAAGAAGTCCCGCTAATGTGTGATGTCATCACACAAAGAGAACATCATCGCAGGTACTGTAATGAAATATGTCAGTTTCATAGAATGTCTAAAGTCTCGTTGTACGGTTTGAAATATATGTTATAAAGAAATCTCATGACCTATTGAGTGAGAATTTTACGCGAAAATCACTATTCGCGACATGGTGCCGTGACCAGGATATGATTTCTTTGTAACTATATGCTTATAATAATATAATCGTGGTATATTGTTCATCATAGATCAAATAAAAATATTACCACGTGCCTCTCTAAACAGTAAACAATAAAAACAATGGGAACATGAACCCCGTCGGGGTACTGCAAACGTATATAAACATGTGTCCCTTATCTACTTATTGCGATAAGTCCCTCTAAATTGTAAATATTTGGATAGAATGCATTGTTGATCTATGTTAAAAGTGCGCACACATATTGCAAGTTGCAACCATTGCGCATGAGAACATAGGGAAGAGAAAAAAGAACGAATCACAACGCACTAATAGTGATGTACTATGAAGTAATCAGTCGATACAATTCAATTAATTTGTATATTGTTAAAATTTATTTTATGTTGATTATTGCAACATTAGAATGACGTAGGCTTAAAGGTTAGTCTGCTGTTGTAACAGAACAGAAAACAACATAGGCTTAAAGGAGATAGTCTTGTGTTGTTATAGAACAGAAAACGACGTAGGCTTAAAAGATAGTCTGCTGTTGTTACAGAACAGAAAACAACATAGGCTTAAAGGAGATAGTCTTGTGTTGTTATAGAACAGAAAACGATGTAGGCTTAAAGGAGATAGTCTGTTGTTATTGCAAAACAGAACAGAAAACAACATAGGCTTAAAGGAGATAGTCTTGTGTTGTTATAGAACAGAAAACGATGTAGGCTTAAAGGAGATAGTCTGCTGTTATTGCAAAACAGAACAGAAAATAACATAGGCTTAAAGGAGATAGTCTTGTGTTGTTATAGAATAGAAAACGACGTAGGCTTAAAGGAGATAGTCTGCTGTTATTGCAAAACAGAACAGAAAATAACATAGGCTTAAAGGAGATAGTCTTGTGTTGTTATAGAACAGAAAACAACGTAGGCTTAAAGGAGAAAGTCTGCTATTATTGCAAAACGGAACAGAAAATAACATAGGCTTAAAGGAGATAGTCTTGTGTTGTTATGGAACGAAAACGACGTAGGCTTAAAAGGTTAGCCTAGTGATTTTTAAACAGGAGGTAATATCATAGATTAGAAGAATAATCTAGTGATGTTATCATACGTATGACTGGTTAGACAGGTGTAGATGCTACCTGTAATGTATATAAAAAGAACCTAAGAGAATGTACTGTAGTAACAGTTTTAGGCCGCATTGTCAATGGGCCAATTAAATGTAATTAAAAGAACTCTATTGAATGTAGTTTCACTAGAAGAGAATAAATACTTTTAGAAGTAGATTTTTTTTATGAAGTAAAATTTTTTTGGAATGAAAAAATGTATATAAGAAATGTCGATATTTTTTCGTAATAATCAATTTTAATCGAGCGCGTACTTAGATTTCCGAGCTTAGCACATCACTACCTCGACTTCCGCCGGCGCCGCGGCGTCCCTTTTCGCAAATATGTCAATTTGTCAGCGAAATCGCTCGGTGTCTATTACGTTTGCATTCGTTTGTGTTTGAAATATCGATGTGTGGTATTTTTGAGAACTTAGTTTCTTTATTTAATTATAAAATACTTTCGTGAAATAGACACTATTCTATATTACTTATTCATTATATTGTGAGAGAGACACTACGGTTTTATGTTTAAGAATTGTAATACCGGTAATAAGAACACTACTAGAAAAATATTGTAACATTGCCTGTTTTGTTATTATATTGTGCGTATAGTATTGGGGTGAGTAATAAACATTTTGTTAATAATTTGTGCGGTGTCAAGAGTAAATTGATATTGATATACCTGCAAATTATGTAAACGTGGGGTTTATAACAAAGAAGTTATAATGTATGATTATTGAACGCCCACAAGTATACGAAACAGAAATTTAATATTTTACTAGAACTAATTATAGAAAGATATTAAACAGAACCTTCCTATAATTTCAGGAGAGGTTGATACCTTCGTTGTCATACCTTAAGTTGTCTAAAGAAGTGAGACAATGAATTCGTGGAGGATCCGATTAGAGAACATAAGAGAGAAAGTCGAGGATTGTCGCCTATTGAGGAATTGCAACAGGCATCAATGGCAGTGAGTAGTGCTGCTGACGCTAACTTAAGAACTCTGTTGGAGATGTTTATCTCGGAAACCCATGCTGGTATGGGAGAGATAACAGATGAGGATGTAAAGAAATTCACAGAAGTCCAAAGTAGTGGAAAGCTAGCATTAGCTAGTATACACCCACCACATCGAATATACAGTAAGGAAAGTTTATTTCATCAAAACTTCCTAAATTAGAGCTCCCAAAGTTTCATGGGGATATTTTGAAGTGGAACGAATTTTGGGATCGTTTTCACTCGAACGTGCATTCAAAGCAGTTATGCAATGCTGATAAACTATCATATTTACAAGCTTCTCTAAGGCATGAAGCTTTAACGGCTATCGAAGGATTGGACATAACAGATAGAAATTATCCAGTTGCAATAGAAATATTAAAAGAAAGATTTGGTAAATCTGAAAGAGTGATTGATGCTCATTATGAAGCGCTACACCGAATAGAAGGAGCACGTCTTCTCCTAAATGTTGTATGGACACATACAACGAAGTTGAAAGGCATTTAAGAGTATTGAGTGCAATGGGAGAAGACGTAACGCATAATAACTTAAGAACTGTTATTATGAATAAGTTCCCAGATGACATAATATATGAAATTAAATCGAAACTTGGCCCCGGAGAAGAGAACATAGAAAATATAAGAAAATTACTGGGACATCAGTCTAGAAATTGTCAAAGGAAAATAAAATGCTTTCATTGTAAAATGCCACACAATTCTGCATTGTGTAGTAAGGAGCATAATCTAAAAAGAAAAGAAGAAGCAGACATGTAGGAGAGTAATTCTCTCTACTTATCTGCCTACTTTGTGATTAAAAAGGAAAATGAACTGTGGCTATGTTAAACACTCTTAGACACAGCCAAAGGAGTTACATAACTACAATAATGATACAAAGTATGAGATTAGATATTTTAAAGCATAACTTTCTTACTGTGTATATTTTTGGCCCAGTGAAGCCACAAAGTGCTATCGCTGAAATAAAAATTAAAGTATCGAGTACCACAATGAGTATTAATGTAATGCCATATAGAGAATGGTGGCTGTTGGATAAATTGGCCATGATATCAGAACCCTCCGGAATTACAAAATAATTTCGGCTTGGCTTATGACGCCTCGGATTATTGAAGAGGAGCGATGTAAGCACATTAGAGAAGTACAATTCATTCAGAATAAGTCAAGAAAAGCGTAATTGATATAGTAGAAGAAGAAGTTCAATTTTGTCAGAACACCCCTTCAATCAGATTGAGCCAAGTTAATTAAAGAAATTATGCGAGTAAAAATATAGAAAAACCGAGATTTTATGGATAACTTGAAGTGGGTTTTTAAATTGTAGGCCTTTGATTACTGTAGGCAAAGATGTAGAACATATTCTGACACCAGCAAATTTTCTTCGCTTGGGAGGGCCGCTTATATTGGATGAAGCCGATGATAAGTTTTTAGAACCAAGCGGTGAAACTAGTAGAAGGCTGGAAAAGAGGACAAACCATGGTAGATGAATTTAAAAGAATATTTATTGTGTAAAATAATTGAGAGCAAGGATAATGAAATTAGAGTGGTAAAAGTGGGAAATAACAGGGAAATGGACATCTATATCCTATAGAGATAATTATATCCTATAGAGATAGGTGGAAAAGAAAAATGTAGAAGAAAGCACAAATAGAAAGAAATTGATGTTAGTAATAAAGAAAGCCAAAGAATAAGCAGAAGGAAAGCTTCAGAAGAGGCCAGGAAAAATCTGACCGAGTGAACTAAATTGTTATATTGTATTTAGGAATAATACAAAATGTGGTCTGCCTATCCCTGTGGGAAAAAGGCGTGACAATTGTAGTGTATTGTAGAATGTGGTTGTAATTAGAATTATTAGAAAGAATAGAAATATTACAAATAATTGCGATTAGAAGTATATTAGAAAGGATTGTATTTAGACATAATAAATAAATAAATACAAATTATTGTGATTAGAACTATTTAGAAATAATTGTATTTGGAAATAATACACATTATCGTGATTAGAAATAATATATGATTAAAGTTTTGTAATGATTAATAATGTTTATTAATCCTTCCTGTAGCTTGCTCGCGGCGGGAGTGTCGCGAAATGCGAAATAAAATCATTTATAAAGTAACTATTTAGAACTATAGAAACACCGACACTGGGAAAAAGGTTTCTCAGTGTTGGCAACACTGGAGGACGCCGATAGGAGGCGCACACGCAGTAAGCGTGGGGAGAGTAAAAAAGTAAAGAAAATGGTGTTAGTGTAGAATCCGGACATCCAACATGTCCACAAGAGTAACAAGAAACACCGCCTAGGTGCAGTGAGTATAAGTGAATGATGTAAAGTATTTGTTAGAAGCACCTGAAAGTTCAGGCACAAGAACGGAGGAACGGGGTGGCTGTAGGGGTGGTTTGGAGGCCATACCAAGGGACAAGAAGTCCCGCTAATGTGTGATGTCATCACACAAAGAGAACATCATCGCAGGTACTGTAATGAAATATGTCAGTTTCATAGAATGTCTAAAGTCTCGTTGTACGGTTTGAAATATATGTTATAAAGAAATCTCATGACCTATTGAGTGAGAATTTTACGCGAAAATCACTATTCGCGACAGCATTATAAGGGAACCGCATTGGCCTAAGAGAAATGGGCCCACAATTTTTTTCTCGAATTCGTCGTGAGTTAATTTTGTTGGAAATAAATTTATATTCCTTATCACCAATCAGTTTAAATTTTTTCGCCCAGGTTATTGAGTAATTAGATTTTTTTCTAATGAAATATTTGAGGTTATTATTATATTAAATGCTTTAATAATTGGTGGTATATGTTTTATATGTAAATAAACTTTATCTAATGGTTGGCAAGCGATGTGTTGATATAATTAACATAAATTAACGCAGGAATAAGATATGATTTTAAAATATTGTTTTGTTAACAAACTATTAGATATCAGAAATGGGCATTCTCCTTTCGCATCGGACGCAATGCAGCAAGCAGATTGATAATGATTACTAGTACCACCACTTTTGATTGTATAACACCTGTGGGGAGACCGTGTCGCGTGTCGGAATCAGTTCGAAAGTAGCCAGGTGTATTGTCAACCTGGATAGTGCACATTCAACGAAGTAGTTAGTTGCCTGCCTGTAGAAATTTATCCGTAGTAGCAGTCGTCTCCGTTCATAGACCGCACTCTAGCTTAACATGAAGCGGATTGTTGTCATATGCCGAGCTACAATAAAAAAAATGAATTATACTATAAGAAAAAACTACGGTATTTGTTAATCGTGACGTTTCGTACAACGCCTCAGTGGATAGTAGGTATTTAAACTACGCATCTATGACAACACGTTCTAATGGCTGTGTTTTTTTTTAGAGCACGGCACGTGACTACACCATCTCTTGCTAAGCTTGAGTGCACTCATAAACGGTGATCAGAGAAATTTTGCATGTGTCCGCTACGAGTACACGTTGAGGACGATATACTTAAAATGGTACTGCCCAAAGACTGCAGAGTGGGTTAAGGTGAAAGCCAACACCTGAGCGTCCATACATTTTGTTTTACCACATAGTTCGAAGCATAGCAGATTTATGTTGAAATTAAGTAATTTGATAACTTTCTCAGCACTAATTATTATCACATATCACTATAATAAAGAAATAGCCACGGCACGGAATATATAAAATGCATTTTAAATATTTTAAACATTTTATATTAGTTATATTTCACAAGCATTTTATATATTCTGTGTCGTAGCTATTTGTTTATTACAGTTGATTTGTGATAATAATTAGTGCTAAGAAAGTTATCAAATTACTTAATTTCAACATAAATCTGCTATGCTTCGAACAATGTGGTAAGACAAAATGTATGGACGCTCAGGTGTTGGCTTTCACCTTAATAAATAACCGATATCAATCATTCTACCACTTTATTATGGTGGTCCTCAATTTGTAAACACTGTTTGAAATTCTGTTTCTAATCTGTGTGTTATTTTCAGGTCCAGTCTGAGAATCGAGCGTTTTATTCCACGTTCGCGCATCAAGTTATCAAAAGTGTAACAATCAGAGCATAGGAACAGCACGTGCAGACTCCGACCACCCGTGTCTTTTAATCTTCAACTAAAATCATCAATTGTGTTTATATTTGGAATAAGTTGTCATTTTTATTTGAAAACCGTTAAACTTTAAATTGTCTAGTTCTATTGTTGAATAACAATTTATTTCAACTCGTATCCATAGTTTTTTTTTTATTAAATAAAGTATTCTAACTTATAAACGTGGTTTTATTATATATTAAACTTAGTTTTATTATATTTTCGAACACAAACTCAATAACTCTTAGTTTTTTAAATGGTAATCACGGATGTTAAGTGCGGTCCATTAACAAAGACGAATGCTACCACATGGATACGTCTGCAGACAGCAGCCATGTCGCCTCCGTAATGCCGGCTTGATGTGACGGATGTGTAGTGTTCAGGTTGACAATGCACACTGCTCATAACAACCCCCCCCACCCATGTCATACTTTGATCTATTTAATCTCTTGACAACCATCTGTTCATTATTGTATTTAATCGTAAATAAACTGTAAAAGGCGTAATCAAAACATTGTAATGTCTAATCATTTACCTAATAATGACTCAGACAGGATGATGCGACCTCGGCTTGTCCTAGAGTTCGACTTTGTTCAGGTCAAAGTTATTTTGTGCAATTTTAGTGCAAGATTTTTTCTTATCAATATCTACTGATGATAAAAACACGAGTTTAAACGACTGCTACCACAGAGAACCGTCAGCAGGCAGCGGTCACCTCCGCTGTGCCGGGTAGGCGTCAATAGTAAAAATTAAGAGTTTTTATTGCAAAATTATACCTTAATATTTCGCTCATAATATTCTAATTAGTGTATGTTATATATTATAAATATATACCTACTTATATAAACAACCTTAACATTCCATCATAATAAAAATGCTAATTTTAAATAACAACATTGCAGCTTAATTTTGTTAGTACCTATGTTTTATAATATTTAGGTCTAGTGCCCACTGTGCATCTCTATGTAGTTTATGAAGTTATAGCTACGTCTGTGGACAGTGGCGGACTAAGGCTAAAGCGGACCCTGGGCAACATTGTAATTCCGGGCCTATTTTTTAGTCATGATACATACTTCTTTCGTAAAAACATAATTTTAGGGCCACAAAAAATACGGGCCCTGGGCAGATGCCTAGGCCTTAGTCCGCCCATGTCTGTGGATGGCAGGCACACAATGCTCGTACGCGTGCGTCTTCGTCTCGGGCGCCGCCGCCGTGGACGTAAACTTTTAAGATAAATATATTCAATAGCATACTGTCAAATGATGTCATTATAATGTAAGTCATGTTCCGACAAGGACTCGCACAACTTGTAGACATGCCAATATGTTTACAACTATTCTTGGAATTTAAATGATCTAAATCTACGCCTCTTTTCGCTAATAACTAAAACACATGGCTGTATGGGCTTTGTTCCCTTTGGCTTCCCAGAATGGGAAAATTAACAAAAAAAAATTTAAACATGTGAAAAAGTAATAATTAACGTTTTTTTTAAATAATATCGTCATAAGGTAAAATATAAATAAATATTGCTTTTATTTAAATTGTTTATGCTCGTTTTAAAATTATAAAATTTTGATAATAGATAAATAAACCCGGGTTAATGTTACTTAAACAATGTAATAGCAAGTCATGTTATCTTTAATCAAGATTTTTAGATTGAGTTTCTAAGATTGGTATTACAAAATAGATATTTATAACAATGAATTTATAAAAGATATCTAAAAATATATTATAATGGAACTCATTTTTAAAACTACGTAGGTACACGTTATAAGCTAATTAAACGATTGCTTGTGCCCATAGTTGCAGATTCAAGGTTTATTATCCTCATATTTTAAAGCTTATATTTCTTTTTATATATATGAAAAATAAATATAAAAAGTATGAAATTTTCTTTAGAATATTCAGTGTATTGAGGAAACTTATTGTTTTACACTCAGCGATATAATATCTCTGATGAATGATGGTGTTGCCAGTTTATAACAAATTCCCATACAAAATGTGAAAATTAATCTGGACTCGTACATTTAACATATGACGTGACGTGACGACAATACAGCCACATTTGATGATCATCGGCTGTACTGTAAAATTGCAAATAAGACTATGGCGATTATTTTTAACAAATAATATACACAATAAATAAATATTAAAATTAAATTATTCGTGTGTTATTCAATTTCAATGGCATTTTTGAAACAGGTGTCATTTTTTAACAATCACTGACTCAAGTTATCTGAGTCATGCAGTTTTATGAATGAAACAATCTTGTTCAAGTCATAGTCATACGAGTAATAAATATAACAAATTAAAACGTACATATGCAAGACTTTTTGTATTTAAGCCTATGCTAGCATGTAGATGCTAAACCAAAACTTGAATCTTATTGCAAGTTTTAGCATAAAATTAAGTGAAACGATGTTACCAGACCACAAACCAGAGAACGACTATTAATTGCATTTCCTTTAAGAGCCACGTTTTTGATTAATGTTAAAGTAATATTTTTAGAATTTATTTTCACTTATTTAATGCGCTTATCTATTCAGCAGGTCTATTCCATACAGCAAGCACCACCAAAGAAGAATGTTTTGTGTAGTTAGGATATTATAAATAAGACAAGCAGCAATAAGACGACAAGAGATATATTGTACAAGTGTGTGACAGATTTGACATTGATAAAGGCAGGAAAGAGCTTAATCACTGCGTTCCGAAATATTTAAGAGTACTTGGCTAATATTATTTCAGAGAGACTGAAGATGTTTATTACTCCAGTTTACCGTTTCTGAGTAGTTCGAGAGGGCAGTTTAGCTTAGCTTGGAAGAAGTACTTGTTGGACTATTAAATGTTTTGACTCTTTTCTTTTTAGCCTGTTTCCAGTATTATTTATTATAGTAAGTTTGTGTTTAATCTGACATAATAGATTAGCAATCCGACCAATAGTCAACAGAATAAGTCCGAAGGTGACGCGTGGGATGCGTAGGCGACAATGCAGCCTTGATTGTCATGCCTCAGGCTCATTGCCCATATAAGCCCTAACTTTAAAGATTATGTTGTTTGCAAATATCTTTCCTTCTCTAGTAATATGAGCGAGGTAGGTATTTAGTATTTAGAACGGATGTGATGTCAAATAGCGTATTAGTGACATGGTTTTAATGAGTTAACTACTTATTAAAAACATTTTTTATAGTAGTGTTGTTATAGCAACACTGTTTGATGTTAAGCTCTCTGCACTCTATGAACGGAAGCAACTGTTACCGTGGTCGTCGTCTCCGTTATACCGGCTTGAAGAGACAATTGTGTACTCTCTACTCGTGTTTTAATCGGCTACTTCCAAACTTATCTCGAAAAGTGACTAGGTTATTTGAGGTTGACCGTCGAGGTCCTCTCTTCTTCCTCCTCTAGTGCTCTCATTATATCCTGCTATTTCAAGCTGACATGATTACTTTTTGGGTGTTACACTTAAAAATTGTGGTACTACCTACTACAGGACGAGTAACTGGTCTGATAATCATCATCATTCTGTCTACCACTCTTTAAATTTAGAACTCTATTATGACTGAACCTAATTTTGCCTAATTTAGCCCCATAATGGTGATGTGTTGAATCAGTAGCGGACTAAGGCTGAAGCGGGCCCTAGGCAACATTGTAATTCCGGGCCTATTTTTCAGTCATGATACATACTTTGCGTTTCGTAAAAACCTAATTTTCGGGCACCAAAAATTACGGGCCCTGGGCACGTGCCTAGGTTGCCTAGGCCTTAGTCCGCCCATGTGTCGAATGAAGTAATGTATGGCTCGTATGTTTAAAATATCTTAAGATAAGAGAAGGAAGGATTGAATTATTGATCCGAAATTAAGGAATAGGAAAGAACGTAATACCTACATATTCGTTTATTTTGCCATGAATTGTGACCCATATTTCATCAGTTGCATTAGTATAGGAAGTTTTGTTAAATAAATAAACTTAGGAGGTTATGTGTTTTAACAGCTGGGATCTGGTACTCCCACCTTTTCTTTACTGTCTTACATATTTAAGTATTATATAAACAATCGTTTATGTTGTTAAAAAAAATTTAAAATATGAATTTTTTAAAATATATATTTACAGACGGTTGTTCTTCAAAAACTCTACTTATCTCTTTTGCTTACGATCCGTAGCTTATGGTAATCATAATTAAAGAAAAAATATATAGAGAGATATGTCGTTTATTTTTGACGTACCTTAAAGTCAAGAAAAAAATCACTTCAGTGGTTGAATTTTTATTAAAACTTCCAACTGAGTTTTGTAGCAGAAAATGATAACACACGTTCCCTTGTTTTTCGCTTATACGCGTCTTGCACTGTTTACGAACCTTCATAACCAGTAATGGTTAATAGGTCACCATTAATACACAAATAAACAAAGTTTAGAAAAATATTGTTACCAACTTATGTTAGAAATTCCCATACAAATTGTGCTCGAAGCAAATCCATTCGATTGTCGAGAGTTCCTTCGTGTTTAAGGTAGGGACAGGAAACAAAAGATTATATAAAATCATTGCATAAACGTTTAATAATAAGAGATAATATACGTATAGTCAGACGGAAAAGGTGATTTATGGAAATAAGTCATGGACTACTGACATTAACGCTCTAATTGCAATAATTATTACTTTCACTGTTGTTTTACTTTTATTATATTTTTATTAATATTTAATAAAAGTAGATTCCCTGGGCCCACAATTTTTTTTTCCGGTTTGTCGATGATTTTTAGTTCATTTTGTAGGATAATAAATCTGTATTCCTTATCACTAATCAGTTTTTTTTTTCACCCAGTTTATTGACTAATTAGAAGTTTTCTGATGCAATATTTGAGATTATTATTATTTTAAATGCTTTAATAATTGATGATATCTGTTTTTTATGTAATTAAACATTGTCTATTAATTGGTAAATGATGTGTTGATATAATAAAAATGAATTAATAAAAAAATGAGATATTATTTTAGAATATTGTTTTGTTACCAAAGTATTAACTGTCAAGTGGGCCCAAAATGGGCATTCTTCTTTGTGTTCTTGAGGTGCCTCAAAATTTGTGTCTACTTAATCATCCATTAGACCTTTTCAGTGCTAATTTTCAATAACAATACTTAGGTTTTGTGCCTATTAAAGTCTAGTATAGCTCTAATGGATAGTATAATTATTTATACAGGAAGTGTATACTTAAGGCGTGACAATTGTATCTGTATCTGTATACTTAAGCTGGCATAGCGGAGGCAACTGCTTCGGACATTTACTGTGGTAGCATTTGTGTCCGATCATGGACCGCACGTTAGTTTGCTTTATATCAGGCGGAATATGGTTAAATGCCGAGTTACTTCAAAAGAAACTGATGCCGGAAAAGCGGTAAATAAAAAAAAATCAAATCAAGTATTTTAGTAATTGTTGATAGTTAAAGAATAAGAGAATATGAGTAAGAAAAAAAGTTGTTAAAGAATAAAATGAAAATATTTTTTTTATTTCTAATTTTGATAATAATTTAATAAATAAAAGTTAATTAAGCATTTAATTGTTTAGCTATTCGATTGTAATATTCGTAGCTATTCGATAAATAAATCATCGTTTTCTTCTTTTGAGATCACTAGGTGAACGTGTGTGTTGTAACACCACATTTTTGGCATACAAATAATTATAATATTTTAATAATATTACGCATCCAAAACAGGTCATGACGTTCATTCATGACGCATAGTTCAAAATTGATAATTGTAAATTCTTATTTAAGTTACGTGAAGTTGTACACAAAAAGGAAAAAATACCTGCGCATACGCAGCCACTAGAAGAAAACTGATGCAAATATTGCCCAAGTATCCGAAGGATGCTGCCATTTTTGAACACACTTTTTGTCAATTTAACACGGGTCTAGTTAATTTTGTAGGATTCAACTTGTAGATCAATACGCCATGGTCAAAGACCGGTTCGTATGCGCGACGAAACGCCACTGACGGTAAAGGCAAACCGAGTTGCGAGAACAACAAACTTTACTTTCTGTTTAGGGCAAGTATACACTAAACACCCGAACCTACATGTATTCCTGTCGCAGCATTTAACGAAGCGATCTTATTGATGGAAAGATATAGCGTTACGTTGTCACGGCGGAAATGTCATACTTGGCCCTTAGATGAATGTCTCTCGGCAGCAGTGGCTTCCGCTATACCGGCTTGATGAGACGAATGTGCACGGTCCAAGTTAACAATGCGTATGAAACGCGCTTAGGTTTATGGGTGCCAGATGATCTAATAAACACCATCAGTCTTTTATTAAAGAATATTTATTTATTTTATATTTCTACATCAGTTACTTTTTTAGTTACATAACTTTGTTAATTAGAAAGAGGATATTTCTGAGACCTAGTTATCATTTAATAACTTAGTACTTAATAAATGTTATATGTAATTATAGAATTAAACTGTTTGTGTTTACCGAGTGTCAAAAGTTTTTGTGTAAAATACCCTTTATGCCGAACGCAATGTTGCGTGGCGCGTCGGCGGTCGTTACAACATTCGCCTACATGCACGCAACAACCTCACAACACAGCCTACGCTGCACACAGGCACACACCTTGATCCAGGTATCGCACCGGTGACACTTGGAACATATTTTTTTTAAGTATAGGAATAAAACCACTGGCTGGTTAAAGCTGCAACACCCTATTCTCCTAGACGCTCAACAAGTCGTCTCCGTGCTTATCAGGAAACTTCTAGTCACAGTAATTATTATTTATATAAAGTAGTATATTTATTATATTTTACAGTAGTATTTGTTTATTGTGTATGTATATATTGTATATTTTATTTATGTATTTATTGTGTTTATCTGCCATTGGAGACCCAGTCTCTTAGTTCTAGTGGAAGTGTACTTTGTATACAGGACTAAATAAAAAAATAAAAAAATATAATCGCCCCTTACCGCTTCTCACTTACCCAAAGGTCGACTGGCAGATAAAGACTCACGGCTTTAAGTCCACTTTTGTAAATTTTTCAATAAAGTATATAAATGAAAAAATTATAAACTGTTTTTATTTTAAATTAAAAATGTAATTCTTACTATATTTTATCTTAATATATTTCTTACTATATTGCATGATAAATGTAGATATGAGCTTTTCAAAGCGCTTAAGCTCGTCTTAGATTAATTCACACAGTACCATTACGGTGCTCTCAGTCAGTAAGACGACCTTTGTCCCACCTGACTAAGTGAGGGTTGAGTTATCGGCCCTTAAATCACCAAGGTAAATATAATATTTAAAAAAAATACACGACGAATTGATAACCTCCTCCTTTTGAAGTCGGTTAAAAATACAGATTTTTAAGAGATTCAATTATATTAATATAAATATTTTTTATTTCATCTTGATATGTAAATAAATTTTTATACAATAAGTCTCTTAATAAGTGAAAAGCCGATACTACGCCATTTGAATCAATATACTTTCAGGAACTAAATGCATGTTGAAAGCGTTCAGAAAATTAAGGTTCACAGCGATGAAATAATGCAGCGTTTGCCACTAGATGGAGCTAGTTACCTACAAAATTCATTATCCATTCTGTTTAACACTCAAAGTCGCGTTATAATATTATGAGAAATATTTTTTGACAATAATGAACTCTAAAGAATTAGATAATTCAATTTAGTTATAAAAATGTTTTATAATTACAATTATCAAAGAAGGCGCTAGTGTCGGCGGAAGCAGGCGAGGTGAGGGGCGACAAATCAATAATTGACGCAGACGTGTACGAAGCCGACCCGCCCGCCCTACTTCCAGTGTTTCAGTTGGCACAACCAGCCGAACTCGCTTACCTCCATTACGCTTTGGAATCTCTGAAGAAACCTTCCCTGCTTGTAATAAAGGTAAGTTTATTTCATTATATTTGGTGAGAAATAAACTTATAATAATTTTTAATTATAGTCATGTTATTGTTTTATTAAGTTTCATTCAGAATTTGGACGTAGCACGTAATTCAAAATGGCCTGAATTTAATAATCATTAGGATGAATGGGGCGAGCAATGACCGCTACCGTTTGAACCTCAAAAGATTCTGTTTGTATTTTTTGTTAATAATTCGAGAACTTTATCATTTCAAACGTAAACTATGAAAATGATTTTACCTAGAGAAAAATTATTAAAAATTTAAAAGTATTTATTTAACCCACAGAAGATGTTAGAGATATTGGGATGTTAATTAAAAGATATTTATTATTATTATTATATAAAGTTATCTTACCTATCCCTCTACCACACTAATCCCACTTAAAAACCTTTGCAACCATCGCAGTTAATGAAAGATGCTGTATTTAAGAAAATTATTACTATTATATTTGAAGCCTTTTATGTAAACATAAACATTATCAACATAAACATTCGTAACGAACTTTACTTCATAATAGTTTCAAACTAATGATAAGATAAAGGTTAAACACTTCAGACTCCTCTCAGACCTAAAACTTGTAACAGAATTCCACTAGAGACAGTCTAAAATTAAATTAAAGTAAACTTTAACAACATTTTTATAACGCTTGCTAATCTGAACTATGAACACTCATTCTTTTAAACCGAAGGTGATAGTTGGCTACAGACAGAGATTTGTCCCCGATCATGGACCGCACTATAGCTTAAAATCAGACTGCGTGCGGTCACATCTCAGATCACTATAAAAATGCGATGTAAAAGTTCTAGGGACCAGTTAGTAGCTATATTATAACTCCATCTTCGTGCGCAAACAAAAAATCTGGAGCCTACATTTTGATTGTATTGTAAAAACTTTCATAAGCATTTTCATGTAAAAGGAGAATGCCTATTCGCCTAAGAGAAATAAAATCATCGACGAAGATGATTTTTAGTTCATTTTGTAGGAAAATAAATCTATATTCCTAATCAGTTTTAATATTTTTACCCGAGTAATTAGACTTTTTCTGATGCAATATTTAAGGTTATTTTTATATTAAATGCTTTAACGCATTAATGCATCAATTAATAATTGATGATATCTGTTTTTTATGTAATTCAACATTGTCAATTGATCGGTAAATGATATTGTGTTGATATAAGTAAAATATATGCTCATAAATGGGCGTTCACCTTTTCTATACTTTCAAATGGCGTGATTAATGTTTTTTTTTTCAAAATTATTTAAGAAATATTTGTCAAAAATTGATATTTTGCAACTTCCTCTCAAAAGTTACCCGATCCCAGAATTTTTCCGAAGTTTAAATCTCTATTGAATCTACTAATAGGTTAATGTGCTCTGATAGATACTCTATCGACCATTTGCTTATTGTGTGTACAATTTGCCAGTGATTTATTAAACTTTACACTACGCAAACCCATAGCATTTTTTTTGTTATGAAAACAACTTTAATTGATTTGTCTACACTCTCTCATATAATACTCAGAAAAAATAGCGAAAAAGCGTTTATAATTGATATGAAGTGCTTTCGTACTCTACGTTAAATGAGAAAGGATAACAACCACTGTGAAAGCATAGTTAAAGCAAATCCCTTAGCTGTCTTAGCGCATGTCTCCGGGGCATTTACCGAGCATATCCTATTTTATACGTGATTCCATTTATAATGGAGACTTGAGGAAATAAACACGTATGTATAATGTATATGATAATAATAATAATAAACTATTACGTGTAATAAAATAAGAGTTGACAGTAATTGCTGAGTAATCAAACAAAGTTTTCTAAATAATTTTTTAATTAATGAGATTTTAAAAGTAATTTTTAGTAATGACTTTTAAAACGAGTCATACAATAGACCACAGAGTCATACAAGACTAAGTGACCGCACTCTGTCTGTTAATTATAAACAGAAGGTGATCATCTACATTTACACTTATCGCGGTATAGTCGGCTCTACGATTTTTTTATCCGATAGGAAATCGTTTCTTCAAACTCTTCAACTCTACTACATTCGGGAATTGCTTCCGAGTGGGACTAGTAATCGAATCAACTTCTATAATAAACTACAGAAAGAAGCTTTTACTAGACAATTAGCGTAAATAGAGCTTTATAAAGTGATTTTTCTGATTCAATTATTCTTTCAGTTAATTAATTTAAAAAGATAGACTGAAGATCGTAATTAATTAGCCTGCCGTCTCGGGGTTAATACCACCACTTTCAAATGTAACATTCGTAAAGTTATGTCTCAAGAAAGAGGTGTTTGCCTCGCCAACCGGGGCGGGCCACACTCGTTTCCCCAAGCCGGCATAGCGGAGGTGATGAGTATGCATTATCCTCTGGTTATGCTTGGCTACTTCCAAATTGCAAACATTTAGTTTTTGTTAATGATTAAAAAGTAAATTTATTCCCATTTAATTTGTATTTAGTATTTACTGCCCAGGAATCATGTCAACATGCAATTACCTACTAAAACAAATCGTTGCAGTAATTTTAATTACTTTTGCCGCATAATTTATTTATGTCCATATAGAATATTGATTGTTTTTGTGTAATAAAAATATAACTTGTGACAAACTTAGTTATTATACATATAATAGATTTTACGTCGTATAATACGTATTTATCATCTATCTTTTTCTTTCCTTTCTATCGAATCATATTTATATCTTTGTCTCGCTTTAAACATCACTATTCTATCTATTTCTCCAAATTACAGGACATACAATATTAAAGTTTAATAAGGAGGTTGGGTCAGAACGAGATAGGGCTAAAAGTGTCGACTTTTAGCTCAAATTTAAACTTAACCTTCGTAGAGCACTTACTACCCTATGTAAAACCCTATTTAAAAGAGTGGTAGGTAGACTAATGATGGTTATTTGTCCTGTCTGCCGTCCTGGGGTAGTACCACCACTTTCGAATGTAGTACCCGTAAAGTGACCTTGTCGCGTTTCGGGAATAGTTTGAAAGTAGCCAGGTGTAGTGAGAGGAGTGTGCACTGTCAATTTAGATGGTACGTGCTCGTCTCTTCAAGCCGGCATAGTGGAGGCGACTGCTGCCTGCAGGTTTCTCTGTAGTAGCAGTTGTTTCCTTTTATGGACCGCACTCTAGCTTTACATCAGGCAGTGTGTTGTCACAATAAAAAAAAACATTTTTTTGTTAAATGTTTTGATAAATTCAAAATAGATGAAAATTTTGGTGGGCGTCTGAAGATAGTCTAGAATACTTGAGTTTAATTCGTAATTTTCTTAAGGTTGTGTTTCACGTTATGGATTATTTAACCATTGTTCCGTGTTCGTTCATTACACCTTGTGTGAGTTGTGAGTATTGGCAGCTGTTCAGGACGTGTGTTATCTATTTTCCCTCCAAAATTCCGTTTTGAGTTTTAGTAAAATTTCCACTTTTACCACACATTTACCAAAAATAACGGGAGATAGACTGCAAGGGCAACGATCCCTATGCCTTTAATAAAACTACAATAATAGACGTTCATTAAATGAAAGGAAAATGCCCATTTTTGGGCCCACTTGATACCAATTGTGTGGTAACAAAACAATATTCTAAAATTATATCTTATTTTTTATTAATTCATTTTAATTACATCAACACATCATTTACCAATCAATAGACAATGTTTTATTATATAAAAAACAGGTTTCGTCAATTATTTAAGCATTTAAAATAATAATAACCTCAAATATTGCATCAGAACATCTAATTACTCAATAACCCGGGTGAAAAAACTTTCTGTTAAAAGTCATCTTTAAAAAATTTAACGTCGCATTTTTTATTGTAATAATAAGTTGTAAACAAATAAAATTTATATCGAAACAATCTTGAAAGTATTTAACTGATAAATTATTCAAATGAAGGAAATATTGTAGGAGATTTTTCTCTGAAGCCAGTTCTTTCGGAATATTTAAATTAGAGCTTAAATTCAAGTAGGACCCTTATTATGTCTACTTCAATTCTGATATACTAATTTAAAATCAATATATTCATAGATTAAATGTTTTTGTTTGTTATATTTTACTGCTTAGCCCATACTCTTACAGGAGTAGGTAGAGAATGAAGCGCCAGTGACTTTTTCTCCATATACCACTTTCGCCTCGACCACATCATCCATTACTTTCTCATCCATGCATATCGATTGAGAGTGTTCCTCACTTGACCCTTTTTGAGCAGCTGCCCAATCTAATAGAGTAAACTACACGACACAGCCATTCATTTGGCATGATAAATTATGTACATATACAAATTTATAAGTAGGTATACAGGTTCTATTAAGGATCGATTCCTTAATAATGACGTCAAAGATTTTGGCGCAAAGCCAAGGGAAAGAGAATTACAATGTGTTTTATATAATTTTTTTTTTTCGCTATTTATGTGATGGTACTTGGGATATATCACGTTTTGTATTTACCTCGAATACTTTTTTGAAAATTTTTTGAGACGTTTTTGACGTAAAATAAACTAAACTAGACTAAACTAAATAAAACTAGTGGTTTTTATTTATAGATATTGGGCGACCAAAGTTATGTTCTGATTTAGATAAGAATATTTTAAACAAGTTTGATCGAAATTGTAATTTTTATAATATGTTGTAATCTTCTTGTAATCAATAGTGAACATACAATACAATTGTCACACCATTTTCCCACAGGGATAGGCAGAGACAACGGAACGCCACTTACCACAATTCTGACACAATAATGAAAATATTTTTTAATATTCTTTTTTGCTGCAAAGACAAAGGGAACGAGTTTGTGTAGGCTAGCATTATTATTATATTTTGTAAATGTAGCTAGATCTACTAAATTTTCATAAATATTCATAAATTTTAAGGGAGTAGATTAATTAACTTCACTGAAATAAATGTAAACAATTTAAAACGTAAATTTGAATGCCTTAATTTTCGGCTTAATTGAGCTTATCAGACCAGACACCTGAGGAACCTTTCTGAAATGTACAATGATCATAAAAAATAAATAGTAGCTTGGCATATGACCACACACCGCCTCCTGTGTGAGATGTTTGTAAAGTCGCCCACGCTATGCTCGCTTGAGGAGATCGAAGCGCACTTAATTAATAGTGGTGGTACCATATATACCGGAAATCGAACCGGAGTTTCTTTTTGTTATTTTTGTCTAATACATGATATCGTACAATGTAACATTATGCAGTTAAACTTAATAAAAAAAATATTAGCAATTTAAAATTATTGCCTTTAAACCAAAATTAAGATTTTAGGGCAATGTGTAAATTCTGAAAATAGAAGTCAACGGCCCGGTAATGTGTGATGGCGCGCCGGCCGGGGGGGTTGAAAAGTTATATAATAGGGTAGTTGCGCGAACAACGACGACCTGGAACGAGGCCAGATTTCGATTAGTACCCCTTTGAGAATGCCGCCAAATATTAACAAATCTTTGAAAACAAAGACACGCATAACACGACAATGACCTTGTTTACTTTCACAATACGTATTGTCGTTGATGGTTATGGAATATTTATTTTTGTATCTATTAATGGCCGGAAAAACAATTTGTTAAAATAATAAAAGAAAATTAATTTGTTTACATAACTTGAACTCTTATAATATATTTACAAAAATGTACTTACTCAGCCCGCGCAGATACTAGGGTAGGCAGAGACTTTTCTTTCATGTATGCACGTTGGTTGAGGGTGCTCTCACCTAACTTTAAAAAAACTGTTGATTATAATTAATAATAAATATTATTTTCAATTTATTATAATACTAAAGGAGAATGCCCATTCGATTGTCGATGGTTTTTAGTTATTTTTGTAGAAAAATTAATCTACTTTCTTATTACCAATCAGTTTAAATTTTTTCACCCGGGTTATTGAGTAATTTAATGTTTTCTGATGAAATATTAGAGGTTACTATTATTTTAAATGCTTTAATAATTGAAGATATCTGTTTTATATGTAATTAAACATCGTCTATTGATTGGTAAATGATGTGTTGATATAATTAAAATGAATTAATAAAAAAATAAGATATTATTTTATAATATTGTGTTCTGTTACAATACTATTAGGTATCAATGGGCCCAAAAATGGGCATTCTCCTTTAGAACTTACTTTAATGAATTTAGCACAAACCACTGAAAATTTATTTAATTAATAGAGTGCTTTAAAATAATTATTATATATAATTAAGAATTAGAATAGATTTTTCGTGGGAAGTGAATACAGTTACAGATTGGTCAAAGAAAGGGTCGGGTAATGGATGTGGTCGAGGCAAAAGTGCTGAAAGAACCATGGTCTTTGCGTACTTCGGTAGGGCACATGGAAATCAGTTATGATATAGATTTAGCAACATAATGAAATGACAAAAATTAAAATGTAGATAATGCTCATGTATCATTAATTTAGTTAAATTTCAAATTAATTTCAAAATTAGATGCATTAAGAGGAATGTTCTTATAAGAGTTTATTTAGAAGTAAAAGCTTTGCCGTGGTGTTATATTGTAAAAGATTATTATATTTTACAAAGTCCCTTTTAATTACTTAATCAGACAAAAGTAATTTAAAAATGTAATCAAAGTAATGAAAACAATTACAATACCTTTAGGGTATTACGAGTGTAACGCTTTAGTTCAAATATTATTTATAACTTTACAAAACAAGCTTTACCTTCACAATAGGCACGCTAACATACGTAGGCGTAATTGAAAGGAGTTTTTTTAGTATCTACCTGAAAGAATGACGTTAATATTGTTTTTATTTTAAATATTGTATACCGGAAGTGAGATATTGTAATGTCCACAATAAAAGTAATTGTCCCATTATAAAAGTCTTTAAATCATGGCGTGAGAATACATTCCGCACCAGTTTTTATGTTCCATTAATTTGTCCTATAAATATACGAGTTAACGACCAAATTCTAGATTTTTATCACCTACTAATGTAATAATAACTACATAGTATAAAATAATTTCTCCAAGCCGTCTCTCAGTCTGTACTCTGTACGTGTTGATCTCAGAAAATACTGTAGGGACCTTCAATAGTTTTTCACCAATAGACAAAATGATTCACGAGCAAAAGTTAAGATTTAGTCAGTTCCCTAACACAAGTGATTTGATCTTTAGTACATTTTCTATGAATGTATATCTATATGGTACATGCTCGTCTCCTTAAGCCGGCATAGTGGTGGCGACTGCTGCCCGTACAGGTTTCTCTGTAGTAGCAGTTGTTTCCATTAATGGACCGCACTCTAGCTTTACATCAGGCGGAGTGTTGTCACATGCCGAGCTACAATAATTAAAAAAAAAAAGAAATACTAACAAAGTTTTTTTTTGCAGCTAAAATCTTCTAACAACCAGAAATATCTGGCGTCAAGAGCGCACTAGCTTACGGGCGACTTAATAGGTACACAATTTTTATTTGACTACTATTGGGCAGCCGAAGTCTGCTCGAGAATTCTCGCACAAGTTTTCGTAACATACTCGTATATCTTTTTATTATTGAAGGAGACGCCAAGATAGACCGGTCAGGGTGTCCAGGGATCTGTGGCCCGCAGGCCAATACCACAGCAACACTGTCTTTCTCAAGCTTTCGTAATTCCTTCACCACCAATGTCAATTACCTGAAACGAAGGTGAGTTTTTACTGGACAAACAAATTCTTAATTTTAGTTTATTTTATATAAATAAATACAAATGACTTGAATAAATTAGTAGGTAAATAATAATATCAGAATATTTAAACGTTTATATTTTAATTGATTGATTAACAAAGTAATAATAATAATATGTTTATTCTAAACGCTTTCTTTTATTAAAATAGATGTGCATCTAATCCATCCCACTTCTTAAATTACGGGAGAAGAAGTAAATAAATACATAATTAGAACATAATACAGTAATATATAAAAGAACTTAATGCGTTATTTCAAAATTAAAACGTCATAAACGATTGTCTAAATTTTTTTAATTAGAAAAGGTACTAAAACTCGGGTCAGATGCACATAATGGCCTAATTTCCTTATTTGTAATTGTGTGTACTATATCTATATATTTTCCGCTTTAAATCTTTATATTGCATGTAAGCCTCTTTGTAGCCTTTCGCTGCTTCATTCATTACGTATTTCTTTTTTTTTTAAATAAAAATACTTCATAAGAATGTTATTAAGTTACTTATTCTTATTTAATTTTTAAAAATTAAACTATTATAACATATTGGAATTATTGATTAAATAAAAGCAAAAGTAGTGGCTGGTTTATTTTATAGATAAATAAAAATTGTATTTTTTGTAACTAAATATTGTGTTTAAAATATATAACGATTTTATTATTTTAAGACGAACATTTATAAAGAGCGCCATCGCTTCACCGCTAAATGGGCTTCCTTTTCCACTCCCTCTATTCCGAGCACTTCCTGAAGACGTAGCACTCATCAATAACTGATTCCACCCAGAGCATACTAAACAAAATAAATCGCAATTGTGCAAGATATACTTGTATTCTAAAGAAGTATCATCATTTAATGCATGAAGCTTCAAATCCAGGTCGTATGCCATTGTAATTCGATGTTTAGCTTGGATTAACATTTTATGTTGTTACTAATTTAATTGAATTTATTACGATAATAATTGAACTTCAAATTAATTGAAATGAAGTAGTCAATACAACGTGGTTAGGATTGTGGTATGAGAGCTACATTAGGTGTCCATATTTACCTCCCTGTCTGTGCGGTGTGGCGATGTTGCGGTCAGTTCAGCGGAGGCGTTGCGCAGATTCAGCTCGGGGGATCTTCAGTCCGAGTGTGATGAAGGGGAAGTGGATCCTTACACCGGGCGGCCGGCAACGACCAACCAACCGAAGCCGCAGACCCAGAGGCCGGCATCGCAAGGTACCCACACATTACTGTGAACTTACTTTAAGTTTCGCCTACCTAAAATTTTAAGCATAGGTTACGTAGACCGAGGAGTGTTGCCAGATGTCTGGTCTCTAACATGTTAATGGGTTACAAAGTTTGTGAGGTTTTTTTTTTCTCAACACTTCTGACAACCCTGCAGATTTAGTTTAGGGGCAGTTAGGGGGTGTTATATGGAAACGATGGATGAGATGGAAGTAGATTGTTGGAAGTTGGAAGTTGAGTGTTGGAAGAGACTAGGAAAGCAGCAGTCGCTCTCATTATGCCGCTGAGTCCAGGCTGACAGGGTAAACTCCTCTTGTCATACCTGGCTATTTACCGCTATTGTTGATTCCGAAACGCACTAAGTCACTTCACGGGTGTTAAACCTAATCTTACATTATGATCATTACTTTAGCAACTGGAGGTAGTATCGCGAGTACATCCAGCGGTATTGGGTCATCAGCAAGCGCTACTACCAGCAACTCAAGTGGAGGTGAATTATCGTTGAATCTCCGTGCTGGCTCTCGGGGTACTTCGGCACCTTCATCACCAGCCAAGTCCAGGGAGTCTTTACTTCAACGTGTGCAATCTTTAACTGGAGCTGCTAGGGACCAAGGGGCTAATTTACTTGGTTTGTGATTTATTTCTATCAAGTAATTTATATACTGTTTTTTTTATTGATTGAAATAATTAGATTATAAATGAGATTTGAAGACGTAGTAGGGTTGACGTCTGCTCCCGAAATGCGACAAGATCACTTAACGGGTGTTACATTCGAAACTACTCCAAGACGGCAGACTGAATAAATAACCATCATCAGTCTGCATACCGAAAGATGAAGAAATATGAAAAATAAATTAATATTTTCCATTCTTTTCTCTTTCAAAATGATCTTTTTATGATTCGTTTTGTGGTAATTTGTCCATTAATATAACAGGTTAACTAGGTACCTCATACGCAAACGTGTCTCATCATCCCTATAGGTTATATCGTCTGTGTCAGGCACGAACGCATCACGAATAAAATAAATAAAGGTTACGAAATTACCTTTTTAACGATCCCACTTTTATTAAAATTAAATGCGTAATTATGATACAAATACAGGCTCAATTTATTTGAACCAATTATCGTTTAATTTATTTTTTATTATTGAGCGGATTTGCTAAGATAAAGGTAACAAATTATTTCGGTTTTAATAGGACAATTTTCGATTTATGTTTTCCAGTTATCATGGCAACTACATTTTTTTATTAGTGGGTTATGTAATTTTAATTAAAAATTAGTGACATTGTTTATGTCATTATAGAAAAGTAATTATGTTTCTAAGTTATATTTTGTAGGAAGCGTAACATCGGTGGCTTCGGTTGGTCGTGGTTACAATAGAGATCGATGCGTAACTCTCCTAGTGATTGATGATCAGAACACTGATTGGTCTAAATATTTCCGAGGACGTCGTTTGCCGGGAGAATGGGATATACGTGTGGAGCAAGCTGAATTCCGTGTAAGTGAATAATACGCTATCAATTTCAAGAAAACACTGATGTTAAATCCTGAAATGTTATCTTGTATACATATACCTATATATAGGGTGTCCCAATGTTATTGTGGATGTCCTAATATTGTTACTGGTGTTCCGTTCTCGAGAGAAGGAACCAGTGTAACAAGATAAGCGTCTTGTTAAAAATCTATAAATACATTTCATTTCATTTTGGAATAAAATGGGCAATGAAAAAATTAAATTAAATATAATTATAATTTAATTACAATGTAAGTAATTTTAAAATAGTTATTTAGGTATCTCATAGTCTACGACCATTGTATATAATTTCGGGACGAACGTACCTAATGAGGTTTATATCAACAAGTGAAAAAAATTATTCCATAGATCAATGACTCAAAGTATGTTTCAGAATGAACAAAATAAGTAAATATACACTTTTATTTTATTCATGTAAAAATAATATATCGATCTATATTTTATTATAACGCCTGTAAAATATCAATAGCTAATTCTTGTGATGAATAATGTAATGGTTTTAGGAGCTGTCTGTCACTGCTAACTCTGATGGAGCGAATGTTTCCATGGCAGTTTTTCGTGGCGGAACTAAAGTTACAAGATGTTTCAAGTAAGTTTTTGTAGCAACTTTTGGTGTAAGCAACTTATAACAAGTTTTTCTTCTTTATAATGGTTTCCTCGTTAAAACTTACAACACTAGTTAATTTTATGTTTTCCTTTATTATTTATAATGTAAAAATACATCTAGCCAACAACTATGTCCGGACATATAACTACACTAAACCAAATGTTAAACTAGAGTGCGGTCCATGAGTGGAAACAACTGCTACCACAGAAAAAATGTCTTTAAGGAGCAGTCACCTCCGTTTTGCTCACCATATCGGCTTGTGTCTTCTGGGGCTCAAGTTAAAATCCAACCGAAAGTTGTCACTTCGAATCGACAATAAAATATATGGGATTTGTCGTGTCACTGTCACCTAGGTGATAACGAAACATCAAATCCCATATACTCGTATTTTGTTTTCGATTCGAAGTGACAACTCGGTTGGATTTTGACTTTAGCTATTGGATAGCGTAATAATATAGATAAGGAAAAAAAGGATAGAAATAGCGTTAGATGTAGCGTTAGCATATAAAATTAGGTTTATTTTTATCCATATTTTGTTTGCATTTTTTATTGGACGCAAATGGCCAAAGTAATATTCTTCGATCCCATTTTTAACGTGACAGTAGTAGCAGTGAGTGTAGTAGCTACCTATCTTGTTATATCTATACTTATCTTGCATTATCATATGAAAAGAGGGATAAAAAGGTGATAGAAACGTTTAGCCTAATGAGGTGAAGTCTATTCTGGCGTGAAATACGTCGGAGCCATTATGGTGAAAATTACTCATACTAAACGGATCATGAAGCTATCAAAATCTGTATATATAATAAGTTTTATTAGTTTTGTTTTTTAGAATTTGCAACCTTTAGGAATTATTTGGAATTGGTTGGATTAAATGATGTTGGTAATAATAAATGCCCAATCGCTTTTCTTTATGCTTAATAAGTGTTCTTAAATAAAAATATATTTTTAACACAGACATTCAAATATTAACAATAAAGTTTTTATGTAAATGTAGACCGGACTTCGTGTTGGTGCGACAAAATGTTCGTGATGCTGGACAGGATCATCGCTCTTTACTCCTCGGCTTAAAGTTTGGTGGAGTGCCTTCTATCAACAGTCTCAACTCCATATATCATTTCCAGGTTAGATATCATTATCGTATTATTTCAATGAAAATATTCAAATTTCTTTTCAAAAGAAAATGGATACATTAGAGAAATGTCAGTAGGAAGCTAGCCCGGGAAGGACAGGACTATCTTCACTCTGTATTTTTTTACCGACCTTTGTATTTTTATATTGCTTTTCGGGCTCAATTGGCTTGGGAAAATGCGATAACAATTGAAAATCAAATAACCTTTTTAGATTTTTTTTGTTTGTTTTCTATTTTCTAATTTGATTTTATTTATGTTAGGATCGTCCATGGGTATTTGGACATCTTCTACAACTGCAGCGTCGTTTAGGCCGTGAGAACTTTCCACTGATCGAGCAGACTTATTATCACAATCATACTGATATGGTAAGTACTTTAAAAAATATATTTTTGTACTCTAGGCAAATGGTCAGCTGCATCACTTTAAGGACTATTTTCGCTTTACTTTTCTACAAGCGTGTCCAGACATCGACCGATACAAATCTGATATATTTATTGAATAAAAAAAATTCTTAATATTTAGAGATTTGGTTTTATAAAATAAATAATTGAATTGATTGTATTTTCGAAATATTTTTATTATAATATCCGTAAATGTAAGTTAACAATATCACTAACAAGAAGTTAATTAATTTACAATGATAGCGCCAAAATTAACTTAATTAATATTAATAATAAATAGTACAAAAATAACATTAAAATTATACTCTTCTACGAAGACAACAACAAATCTCTCGTCTCAGGAAAATTACAAATAAATTACCTAAATTAATTAAATTTAGAATGATTTTTCCTCCTTTCTCTTTGGCTCGATATATATTTTTGTTACAAAATATTATGTAATAGGTAATTATATAAATCCGATTTCCAATAGTGTAAAATTCGTGCAGACCTAAAAATTAGATTAGAAAGAAATGTATCTCTAAACAATATTGGCACATTGTCGACTACTTTTTAATATTAAATATTAATCTATTTTAAAAAAACATCTTTTAAAGTATTTTCTAAGATTTTGTCAATAATCATGTACGTGAAGATGGGAGATTCAATTTGGACTAAATTTTTTTATCTCGTGCATCTTCGCATAACATATTGTAACCGGCAAGAAATGGTAGAGAAGAGTGCATTGTCAACATGGACGGTACATCATCTCTTCAAGCCAGCATAACTGAGGAAACTGCCTGCACTGTGATCGCAGTCTACCTTAATTAAATTTTAATTGTGCTATGGACCAGCTCTGAATTAAATAAACTTGAAAAGTTTGCATTCAGCATTAGGCGGGGTTGTACCGGTTACAATATATTATACAAAGGGCCGGTAATTCAATCCTAGGCGATATTTTAGCCTGGAACTCTTAACTAAAAAAGTGTCAGTTCACTTTCTTAGGAACGTTTAATATAAGCTTCCTTTTTTAGTGTCTAAATTCTAAGGTCATCTTAGATTATTTTATTTCATCAATATGTCGACCTGGACTTAGCCATCTAGCTTAAGTCAGAATTGAGTTACCGGCCCATAGAAAGCTGCCTCGTGTGAATCAGCCCTTTGAGTGAGTCGAGTAGTAGAGTAATTAAATAATAAGTTAAAAAATTAGATCTCAAAAGCAATTTTCCTTCAGACGTGTTTAATATACAGAGTGGTAAAACTATAATAATAGTCCGGCGGGTTTCACGAATCAAGTGTTTGTCGCATTTAATTTTTGTGCTTGAATACATCTCGTAAGTGCTGGTGTCCTGGAATAAAAATAGCAAACATGTATTTATATTTATTTGTAAGTATGAATTTTACAAAATCTTTAATTTTGTTATATTCAGGGTGAATTTTTCAAGTGTACATGGATGGCAAATTTCCTTTAGTCTTTTCTTCCCGGAATTTGATCCTTATTAGCGACATAATCAAATGATGCAATAATAGTTTCTGTTTTATTTTTAAAAATTAATGGGTCCGATTCCTTATTATATTCTTAATTACATAGTATTTAGCAAAGGCTTTGCTAAAATTATGTAGTTATGGGAAATCCGCTCTCTTAGACTACTAATTTAGTTTTCAAGAAAATGGCGTTTCAAGAAAATTAATATACCTTATAAGTATAATATAAAAGTGAATGTTTCTTTGTTTTTATATTGGATAGCCCGTTTATTGTTTATTAGAGAGGGTTTTAATAATCCATAACAATATTACCTGGTCCATTTGCATTGTCCTTTGCGGTTATGCAAGCATATCCCATGTTTTGTCTCACAACTATCTGATTGGGCGACGCACGTGTTAAGAGATGATGATCTTCTCCTACTATTCCAATATAAGTGAACCTATAATGACAAATAACATTTTAACACGTTGAAGCTGATAAGCAGAACGAGAAAATCTCTTGCAATTTATGCTAAATATAAGATGTTCTTCTTTTATTGAAGCTCGGCATACGACAACACTCCGCTTGATGTAAAGTTAGAGTGCGGTGAGCGGTCCATGAACGGAAATAACAGGTAAATTTCTAAAGCCAGCAATTGCTTCCGTTTGGGGAGACGAATGTGCACTATCCAAATTGTCAGTGCACACTTCTCTCCCGGCTACTTCCAAACTGATTTCAAAACGCGATAACACTTCACGGATATTAGATTCGAAAGTGGTGGTACTACTCCATAATGGCAGACTGGCATCTTTAGCCATCTTTATTCCGCCTACCACTCTTTAATAGTGCATATAGGCACTGATCGATCAAAGTACATATAACAGAGGTAGAATTAGGCAGTACATCAAAAGATAAACAAATACTTTACAAACCTTGCAAGTACATCCTTGTTTATAAAGAAGCCGGAATCCTTTTCTTTGACGTGCTGTCACTTCCCGTAATTTTCTTACATAATTACAAATATTTATGTGTGCTTCTAGATGGTGTATTCGACCTAGGAACAAATGTTTTACTAATTAATTATTATATTGCACATTACTTAAATAATACACTGTAACCTCTCTGGAAACAAGAATACATCCTTTGACTATTTTTTTAAATACCTGTACAAAGCCAGTGCTTGTAAAGTACATACGAGTATAACACAGTTACATTGGTATCGGTCAGAATTTATCGAGGTTTGAACACTGATCTCATCGATCGCGAGTTCCATGCTCTACCGCTAGACAACGGCCGCTATTTTCAATTGTTATATTACTAACCTGCTATAACATACGTTTCACGAGGTTGTAAAACCTTTCCGCACATCGACTCTGCTGAGGGTGTGAATATGCGACCAGATTTTAAAGCTAGTTCCGCTTTAGGTGTAGCCTGTAATTATAAAAATAAATATTTGAAAAAAAAAAGTGGAGTTAAAGCATTTTAAACCATAACATAATTTAGAAATCTAATATTGTCTCAACTAACGTAAATTTAAGACGAGCCAAATAATTGTGTTGCTCGATATTTATTTCACACTTCAATAGCTTCAATCAAGCCTAGATTCAATAATAATATTTAATAAACATTAACATGTAAATAATGCTTGAAATAATGTTTGTAACTACTCGTATATGCAAGAAGTTGTAATTGTAACGCTTTTACCGCCATAATTTATCTGTCAAAAATTTACACTAGTGAAGTAACTATATGAAATCAATTAAACTTATTAGCGATTACTACATGAATTTTTTTATGATAAAAAGGCAATACGTTTTAAATATTATAAAACATCTGTTTAAAAAATATTATTTTACGAAAAACGAGGATTCATTAATGTTACCTTCATAATGCAATGTAAATAAAGATCACATCGTACTTTTATCTCGAATTAATTTGACGATTACATGGGAAGTGAAAAAGTGGGATAAAGTGAAACAAGATAATATAATATTCGTCGAGAAGTCACGTAATGTGCCTCATTATCCCTAACAAGAAGAAAAGCATTACCCAGTAGCATTATTTTCTCTTTTCTTTGTTATGCTAATATTATAATTTTGTTTTAACATAGAATATGGTAAATATCTCTAAGTAGTGGTACTTAAAAATAACATTACCTAATTGCTAAAACTATTTTTTATATAGTCGACCTAAATTCAAAAACAAATCACTATATTATCTAAAGTACTTACTTTGAAATAATGTCGGACTTTTACTTTGTATGAAGTAAGGCCTTCTTTGCCCGTCAACACTTTTTGTACTCGGCCCACAATCACTGAAAAAGGTAAACAAATAAATTTATAAATATTTTTTACGACTTTTTTAATTTATTAAAAGTTGAGTAAGTATATAAATTTATCTTACCAAAATCACTGTTACAAAACTGTGTTTGTGGATGACTGTCTCTTTCTGAACACATACACGAATCAGCCGAACGCCATGCTAAAGCCAAAAGCACAATGGCTAACCAATATGAAACCATTGTTACTTTTGATGTTTACTCTGAAAAAAGACGAAATATATTTTTAAAAAATGTTTCTGCTCTGGAGATAGTAGTCGATCTTTTTCTTAATTTCCTGATGATGGATTATTAACGCGCTGAAGGTTACTGTATGTAGACAAAAGATTCAGCCACGGTGGAGAATATGTGTTTTGAGTTTCCTTCCAAAACTCTGTTAAAAGTTTTAGTAAAGATCTCGTAGTTATTGAAGTATTAAAACACAACTTTAGGAAATTAATAGGAGATCTCCAGATTCCCGCTAAAACTCTCCAATTATATTTAGTTTGACACGAGAAAATCGGTATGCAATAATAAAAAAACAATAAGTCTATATTGTTACAGAATAAAAAATAAACATGACGTTAAAGTGCATCATTTTAAATGCCAATTTGTCCGTGTAATAATTCATTCACAAGGTAAATTAGAACTGAATATATTTTTATGAGTAAATCGTAGTATGACGTCCAAATTGCGTACCTACATAAATAACAAATGTTGAATGAACACAGCTTCTTTTTAAAAATAAATCTATTGTATGAATGAATCTTTATCTTTTTACTTCAAATGATTTAACTTAAAATATCACCTTTTGTTGAAGTATGAATGAAATTGAGTCATATATTTTGTAAGAAATGATGATAATAAAGTATTTGTTTTTATTAAGGAGTCATATTTTGGGACGAAGTACTTACGTACTTTTTTTATCTTTTTATAAAGTTTTTTTTTAAATTTTGGTGGCGGATATAATTTTTTGTATTTTATGTCCTAATTCTTCTTTGTTTCTACTAAATAAATAATAAAAAAAAAGAAAATAAGTAATTAAACCACATCACGTTGATTAGGATACGACTAGTCGAGCGCTAGCGAAGACCAATCCATAAATTAATGATTGACTAATGACTACGGGTGGAGACTAATCATATACTCGTATTGTTGGATCAGGCAGTGTATGATCACTTGTCGGTCTATTATAATATTAAAATTTATTTATATATATATATATTTCCTTTATTTATATATTTCTATATACTTTATACTTTTTTACTTATATTTGTTTAAAAAATTACTTCATCTGGAAACATTAAGTTCGCCTAAACACTAAGATTTAAATAAATAAATAAAAATAAAATGTGTTGGAACTAAATTATATTTAACATGTTTAAGTGAAATCTCTTATCTTTCTTTACTCAGCGATATTTTAAAGGCTTTGTTATTTTTAAATTATCATTATTAAAAATCGTTATCTATTATATTTCTATCGACAGTCCATCCATCTGTTGGGTTAACGTCATATATTACTGGGTTTTACACCACAATATTCCTTTTGTTACGTGTCGCCTTTACAAATGAGTTTGTGGGATTACGTCGACAAATAGGATTATGTGTGGCATTCAACAAAAGCCTAATTCTGCTCTCTATTCAATGTTTTATTTGATACGTCACGACGAACATAAAAAATGTCTTTTGTAACAATATGAGTAAAAGGCAACACGGTTAACGCGTATATTTACTTTTTAAATGATAGTACGGGCCAGGGGTTCTCGGAGTACGCCAAGATGTAAAAATCGAGTCAGATTTTTAGACACATTTTTAGTCTACACTGAGTGTGCATATATGTTCGAATAGACAAATATTGTCGCAATAAAAAAGATACAGGGTATATTGGAAGTAGGTATTGGGTTTTTTTTTTAATTTCAACTTAAATTCCTTACGTAACATAGTTTTCTAAATTGTGAAATAGCCCTTAATGAATAAAAAATATATATATTTAAAAAATCCATCGTTATTATTTATTATTATCCATTAGTATGATTATGATGATGAAATACAAGTTTAGGAAGATAATAATAATTCAAGAACCAAAAATGTCTGACAAAACTCTTTAATCTTGCTTTATAAGATCTTATAAAGCAAAGCTGCAAAGGTTCCGATTCAATTTTAGTCGTATATGTTCAATTGTTGCATTACAATTGGCTATTAAATAACCGTTTGCTGTCAAATTAATGTGAACAACAAATCATACTGAACAATCTATGTGGGTTTATCTTAATATCGCTTCAATGGATTCGGGTCAACGCACCCCTGCCCTACAACGATGATAACTGCAATCTTTAATCAAAATTATATTAATTTTGCCTCATTTACTCCTTAAAATTTAGTAACAGCAATAACAGCACTGCGGAATTGTTTTAAAGATTTTTTAAAATGTAACTCGGCATATGACAACAATCCGCCTGATGTAAGCTAGAGTGCGGTCCAGGAACGGAAACAACTGTTACTTCAGATAAATCTATAGGGATCATTCGCCTCCACTATACACTAGACAATGCAATGTTTATCTCTCGTTATACGAATTGTTGCTGAAACGCGACAAGGTCACTTCACGGGTTTTACATTCGAAAGCGGTGGTACTCAGGACGCAGACGGGGCTATCATCAGTCTGCCTGCCACTCTTTAGATACTTTTAATTCTTTTCTTTATAAAGACATCAAAGGAGAATCTCGTTTGTGGGCCCTTAACGTCTATTGACTATTACACATAAAAATCCTCAATTTATTTAGTAAATGGGCAATAAATTATTATAAAAATCTAACCCGAATTAATAATTTATTATATTATTGAATTCATTTAGGTTATAATTATTATTATTGATTTATTATTAATTATTCCAGTTAGAAATGAAAAAAACTGATATTACCACCACAACGTGAGGAATAAATCGACATGTTTGTAAGTTATTAATAAATGTTACAATTTAGGTATATTGTAGGTCTATTTCTCATACAAGGAAAATTGTCTCCTTTAGTTTTTTCATTATTCTTTTCAGGTAAATTATTGTAACTATATACAGCCATCGCATGTGGTCCATCCTTTAATGACGTCGTCAAATATTTGTAAAAATTAAACCAAGACAAACGAGTTATTGTTCCTAACCTTTGTTCCGTTGTTTTTCATAAGAATGCACTCATAAAATTCGCATTGTTATTTTTATTCGAATTCGTAATTGAATATTCGATTCTTTTTACGTCGTTGAAAGAGCTGTGGAGCATCATAAAGTGCACCTTGTGGTTTCCAGTGATTCTCGAGTTAAGACTTCTTGACTTGTACTTAAACTTTTTATAGTTTAACCTCTCTTTTTTTCAAAGTGCCTTCCTTACAGTTTAAAAGAAAATTATTACTACTATATAATTATAAACATCGATAACAAAAACATTGATGACAAAGCGGAGCGTGAAAAAGCACCTTCTCAGGCCGGCATAGTGTTGGCGACTGGAGCCACCGTGCGAGCGGTTCTCTAGTCGTCAATGCTCATGGACCTCTACTGCGTTTACCATCAAACCAGTCGAATTCATATATCGTGCCAAAAAAAAAAATGAGAATACTAGCTAAATTCTAACTAGTACTACAAAATTTCTAAAAAAATGTTTAGAACATAAATTGAATTAGTAGCGCTCATAATTCGTAACTTATCATTTTCTTCATTTTTTTAGTCCGTACAAGTAATGGACATTATTGTTATAATTTCAAAATAATAATAAAATATGAAACCAATAAGTAGGATTGTAACCCGTAAAGTAGCCTAGTGGAGTTTCAGATCAGCTTGTCATTACTGTCAACCTGGACGGCACACATTCATCGCCGGCATAAAGGAGGTGACTGATGCTTGCAGATATTTCTCTGTGGTAGCAATTGTCTCCTCTCGCCATGACCTGTGACTGCACTCCAGCATAACATCAGGCGGGGTGTGGAGCTATTATAAAATGAATCTTACGATACGACTTTGGTCGCTCAGTGCCTATAGGCACTATTAAAGAGTGGTAGGCAGACTGATGATGGTTATTTATCCAGTCTGCCGTCCTGGGGCAGTACCGCCACTTTCGAATGTAACACCCTTGAAGTGACTTTGTCGCGTTTCAGGAATAGTTTGAAAGTAGCCAGGTATAACGAGAGGAGTGTGCACTGTCAGTCTAAGATGGTACATGCTCGTCTCCTCAAGCCGGCATAGTGGAGGTGATTGCTACCCGCACAGGTTTCTCTGTAGTAGCAGTCGTTTCCATTCATGGACCGCACTCTAGCTTTACATCAGGCGGAGTGTTGTCACATGCCGAGCTACAATAAAAAAAAGATATGAGTGTTTGTATTACTAATGCATTTTAATGTCGTTCTGTAGGTATAAATGATTTTTATTTGTACCGTTTAGGTGTAGGAAATTTTAATCTAATTAAAGTTTTCTATTGTAACTTGTACCGTAGCGTAGTCTATTGAAATGCAGGAAACAATTTTTACTTTTATTTTTGTTAAAAAAAAGAGTGTGCCTAAATCGCGTGTAAGTTCCGACCTCTTTTTCCAACGAAATAATAATTCCCTACAATAAATGTAACTTCCTTCGAATAAATTTCCTTGAACATGCAATTTGTTATTTAACTTATAACTATAATTTTTAAAAGTGACTTTTATAAATATTTTATAGGTGTGTAAGTTTAATTAATATAGTTGCCTAAAGGAGAATGCTTAGCCCCCTAAAAGAAATGGGATTTAAAGGTTTAATTTTTTAACCGGGTAATTCAATAATTAGACTTTTTCTGAAGCAATATTTGAGGTTATTATTACATTTTAATTTAATAATTGATGATATCTGTTTTTATGCAGACATTGTCTATTGTTTGGTAAATGGTGTGTAGTAATTGAATTAAATTAATAAAAAAAATAAGATATTATTTTAGAATATTGTTAACAAACTATTAGATATCAAGTGGGCTTAAAAATGGGCATTTCCTTTATGTTATAATAATATTTGATGCGAAATTTGTGATTTTATTATTCACACCTGTTAATAAATTGTTACCAATTTATAACGCTATTAAACTTAGCAAATGTATCTACTATCTATAGTTCTAGTTAGTGTATTTTTTTTATATAAATTTATATGAATTTTCGTGAAAATGTAGCATAGAACATTCCTTTTGTACCTTTAGATTTAATACCCTTTGAAAATTCAGTTGCTTAAATTATAACATATTGACTGAAAATGCTTACTTTGACATTGGAAAATTGATACAATGCGATAACAAAAAAAAACCAATATTAATTTAATTGGAACACGTTTATCTTTTTATACATATAAAAAAAACATCGTATACAGATAGCAGTCACGTCTCCTTGAGTTAGTCAGTCTTAAAACTAATAAAAAGAGGGAATTATAATATAAAAGCTATGCAAGATAAAAAACCAGCACTTTTAAAGTAAAATCCATAAATAAGCCATTTGTATGCAATAAACTTTATAATACTCGAAGACTTAAATTGAGTTGTTTATGCATCCATTTTTAAATAAATAGGTATTTTTATCATGCACTTTCTCCAACAAATTGCATTTAATAATTTCAAATGCAACTGAATAGTGGTTAGACCGTAAAATATTAATTGAAAACATTTAACATAAAATTACTAATAATATAAAATGTTATAAGCGATTCTAATGTGTTTTTGAAAAAATCTTTAGATTTAATAAATAATAAAACAAACATTATTTTGAATATTTCGTTAAAATTAAATAAAAATAACTATAATTAAATGATGTATAAAAATAAAATAAAAGGAACTGTAATTTTATGTTAATAATAAAATTTTATGTTTTTTTTTTTTTTTTTTTTTTTTTTTTTATTGTAGCTCGACATGTGACAACACTCCGCCTGATGTAAAGCTAGAGTGCGGTCCATGAATGGAAACAACTGCTACCACAGAGAAATCTCTACGGACTGCAGTCGCCTCCACTATGCCGGCTTGAGGAGACGAGCATGTACCATCTAGATTGACAGTGCACACTCCTCTCTTATACCTGGCTACTTTCAAACTATTCCCGAAACGCGACAAGGTCACTTCACGGGTGTTACATTCGAAAGTGGTGGTACTACCCCAGGACGACAGACTGGACAAATAACCATCATCAGTCTGCCTACCACTCTTATTTATTAAAGTTTAGGGCCTTATTACACTGGCTGTAGTAAGCTCGCCGCGAACATTGCAACGCAATACCCGCGTGCTCACAGTACGCAGTTGTTCTGAGGCGAGTACGTGGGGCAGGCAATGCATTTGAGTGAACACTATATCATGCCGCACATGCGGCAAGCGAGTTTATCGATCGACTCATACGAAAAACGCCAAGAGAGAAACCGTCACTGTGCGGCTTTTAAGTTTCACACAAAACATTTAAATTTGATTAACGATATGTCATTCTATCAATCGTCGTCATAAATCATTTTATTACAAAACACTTCTGTAACCTATAACTTGTTAGTCGATAAGTGAGAACTGACATCTATTAATTACAGAAAAATACAATTCAAAGCTTAACGCTTATCACAATAAATATCAAAATCGCATTACAAGGAAATGTTGGAAAACGCATTCCTAATGACATACTTTGAAGTCGGCGCCTGCTGTCAATACAAAGGACAATCAGCATAAATCGATAAAATAAGTTCCTTTATCTCGTGACAGTTCAATTATAGTTGTAAACATAAGTATTAATTAATCAATTTATTGATCCCATAAGCGATTCTGTATAGGAAGACATGAGATTCATAATAAAAACAAATTGAAAAAAATAAAATAATTGCCACATCTAGTTATAGTATTTACTAAGTATTTATTGAGTAGTTATTAAGAAAATCTATAGAGATTTCAAAGATAAGAGCAAATTAATAGTAATTTACTAAGTAAATGGAGTTACTCATCGGTATGAAAATATTAACCGCTAAATGTCTATAACACCATCTCCACCACTTTCTCCTGGAGAAGTTTATTTATCACTTACATTCTTTGTTATATGGATGTCACTTTATTATTGCCAATATAATTAAGACTAGCTGTTGTCCGCCACTTTGTATACGCATAAAATACAAACTTTCATCCCCTATTTCACCACCTCAGAATGCAATAAAATATAAATTTTCTCACCTTTTATCGAAATCTGTTTACCGGTTTAGGGTTGAAAAGGTAAGTAACAAATAGACAGAGTTATTTTCATATTAAAGTTTAGTTAAGATTTAGATGTACTCAACTAGCAGATGTACTCAATATCAAATAAACATGTCAGCATATGTGAACCTTGCTGTGAACGCTTTCATGTATTAGTGTGTAATATATTATTTAGTATACGCGTAACTTATGTGTACGGAGATCTAGAATAATAGAGGTTTAACAATATTTTTTGTCATCTGAAGGCCCTTAAAACCATATGGATGGTGGTTTACCACTTACAACTATATTTTATAGACATCTGCTAATCAATTAGGGCATATTTATTTGTAAACCAAGCACGTTAATAATTAATATCCTGATTCCCTTAAAAGACAAAAAACAATCATCCGGTCCATCCCATCGTTTACGTGGTATTCAGGGTTGAAAATACACAAAATATTTATTAGCATCGATTTTTGTTTATTCTTTGACAAGTCATTAATACAATATGTTTATTTTAACAAAATCTCTTGTTGTTTAACGCTCAAAATTTTAATTTTAATTGAATAGCAAAATAATTTTACTGTAAGTTGATAACCCTATTGGAGTCATTGATGAAACCGGCCGGCATTCTCCTAAAAGGAATGGTATGCGTTGGTGCACTTTTTATTATAACAGCTTTTATATCGGCGCGGCGCCATAAGCTTGTCCATTCAATTACCAGTAGCAATTTTATTCACGATTAATTACTTCTAATTAATATGTAATATATATCGCTTGAGTTTAAATCCATTGTAACACATTTAAAATAAAGTCGACTATCTGTTGCATATGAAGTTTCAAATTGATTAAACGTACGTGCGTATTACGTATTATAATATATACAATAATATACATTTATTTATATTTATAGTAAAAATACCTCATATTTGCTACATATCATAAAATCTCTATAATGTTATGGATTAATTAATTTTCTTCAATGGATAGTAGGCCTAAGGATTACTTATTAAACATTTTTTTTTAGGGGAAAACTTTAAATAAGTTTTTTTATGAAGCTACTACAAAGAAAATAAATGCTCGAATTATTTTTATTTTCCTTACATGACATCATTCTAACATCATGACATTTGTTGAGATTAATTTAAAGATTAACCTGACAATAGTGTTGAAGATGTCGCCGTTTGATATCAAAAATTATTTATAGTAATGATATACAAAATATACACAACAATTTGCCAGTTAAGTATAGTCGTAAATGTGATATATCATTTTTTTAAATTAATACATTCAATGCCTGATATATCAAAATAATCTGCAAATGAATGCTCCGCGCAGTAACATGTTGACACCTCGAGTGGTTTTCATTTAAAATTATTTTTAAGAAAGACAGATGATAATGCAAAATGCATTTCGATGAAACGTTAATGGTTGCCATTTTATTTATTAAGAAAAAAAAAAGAATTACTGAGAGCAAAAGACAATTTATGCAATAAATGAACGATCCATTTAAATTGTATTAAGATAAAAACGAAATATAAGACTTTCATGTAATCTGAGTTGTAAAAGGATTCCAAAAAATGTCGGCATTATTCAGGATTTACTGCATATATAAATGGTTATTGTGTCGAGTAATTGTGGAGGACTATACTGGCAACATGTAATTTCCTTTCAATGTCTGCTTACAATCTGACACGAAAATTAGGTTCACGTAATGCCTTTAACTTAATTGACGGTTTCTATAATACTTACTCGTTTGTTACATATTTGTTTTTTGCTGATAAATATGTAATTGTCCTTTATTTATTGCTTTTGAGTTTGAGTTTAATAATGGACCTAAATAAGCAATTTATGTCGTTTCGTCCACATCGATTTGGATCATCCACTCCGCGAGCTCCGGGTAGACCTCCCGTTCGTCGAGTTTTTAATAAACGCGTGTCGACGTTTGGAGGTATAAAGTTGTTAGTGCCGCCGAAGCCATTAACCGTAACATTTCGAATTATATTTTAATATAAATATTAAGTATTGTCATAAAAGTAATTCACGTCTATAAAACAATTATACTCGTAGCATTTAAAAATAACGTAAAAAAACAATGTACAAAAATATTGTCGGTTAGTACACTTTTTAATAGTCATATTAATGTAAACGAAAAATGGATAAATTAAACGTTAAAAAATAAACAACACTATTGAATAAAGACAAATACAAAACAAGTTACGTCGCCTAGTTGCAACGTAAGTTTAATTTACAATAACAATTAAGAAGGATTCGACAAAATCAGATGTTTATTAAAAACGACTGGCGCCAAGAGAAACAAATTAATGCAAATTGACGCCATGATCCTATTAATAGCCTTTGTATGACATTAATTTGTGAATTGTATAGATTTTTATAGTAGACCACATTCCGTCTGATATTAAGCTGTTTACAAGCGGAAATACCTGCTATTACAGAGATATATGAAGTCTAGTTTTCAGTTTTCATCTTCAACAATTTTTAGTGAAGTAGCGAAATCTTTGGTAAACTACTAGCAGATTTTTTAATGAAAGGGAAAACTCACGCGCATTGACATAAACTTAATTAATATTAACGAACTATTTTGGTACAAGTCAATAACACATGAATAAACACAAGTTTAGGAAAACAATTTTAAGACGAGGGCATTCTTTCCAATTTCTAATGTTATTTCAAATGCTTACTCTTTCATTTAATGTCAATAAAAGAATATAGTAACATTGTTAAAATTTTGATATTTTTTGTTTATAATGAACGAGCTTGGCAGAGTTCTGTTCATAGTGCATTCAGAGTTTAGGAACGCGGACACGGAGTCAATGATAAGTAGGTGTTTTTGGTTTGAATCCAACTCACGTACCTTCAGATTTGGGTCGAGAAGATGCAGTCTTCACAATCTCAATGTTTGTTCATCGCAACTTGCACTTCAAAAATTTTATGTTAACGTTCAATATTCAGTATTAATTTTACAAGAACGTCTGATTACAACCAATTCACAATGTAAACTAAGTATGAATGAATTAATCACGCTTCACGTACCTACCTTTTAATTAAAGCGGATAAAATAAATCAAAATTTATTTATAATTAATTCGCAATTGTAATGACTGTAGTTGGACATTCTACGAACGGCAAACACACAACCTGTAGCTATTATAAAAACAATTTTGTTTAGTGAGTCATCGTCGGCTCGTCTATTCTCTAAAGTCTAAAGCGTAGTTGTATCGTTGACCCCACAATACCATAACAACAGATTACAACGGCGAACTTGACCGCCCACATCATAGAACACTTTTACCGAGCCGCTAAGCTTGCAGCGAAAACAAAACTATGTACTCTATACTATAATGTTTTGATTTGAAATCCACTTAATTATAAATAAATAACAATAACTAAAACCGTGTTTGTTTTGGTTATTTTTAATCTGTACGTTACGTCTTTGGAGTCTCGCAACTACCGATAACCATATAATTTTAAAAACCTCATGGGTTATTTTTTTTATAATTTTTGACATATTAGCCTGGGCCCTAGAATCTACAAGGTTCACGTCACATATAGTTTTTTTTCACCGCAATTAACACTAACAAGCTCTTTTATGTCGTGTAAATTGTAAAACGAATGAAATCTCGAGTTACTTGTAAACAACATCACAAGTCAGAACATAAACAACTTTATACCAATTTATTTAACTTTGATACCATTTACAAAAGTAAATTCTTCAATTATTCCTTATTTTGATTGGATTGATATAAAAGATCCGATCAAATAAACTAAAGACCGCACGGATATGGGTAACAATGGATGCCTGGTTGAGGTAATTTCAGTAGGTACTCATTCGCCCACCGCAACAGATTCTCTGATACTTTACATTGGAACATACTTTCATTTCCCTCTTGGGAATTATCTCTTTATACGATTTTATTATTTAATGTGATTTTTTGGCATTGTTACAATCTGCCAGAATTGAAGTAAATGTTTGCACACCAATTCCCCTAGTATAGCGAAGACAACTGCTACCACAAAGAAATGAATGCAGGCAGCAGTCGCCTCCACTATGCCAGCTTAAAGAGACGAATGTGCATTGTTTAGGTCGACAGTGCACACTCCTTTCTTTATACCTTGGCTACTTCCAAGTGTGGATGTTAAATCTGAAAGTGGTGGTTTGACCTCAAGACGGAAGACTGAACCATCATCAATCTGCTGCCTGCCACTCTTATTAATGTGATAAATAGTTTAAGAGTTTACATAAAGTTGGACGAATGTTAACAAAATGTCAACAAGTTGTGAATTTTAATTTTGTTTAACTTATAATGTACACAATAGAAGACCCTGACTACAAGAACTAATGGTAAAGGACTCTGTTACAATACGGTTAAAATTTAAAATGAATTGATTTCTGTTTTATTGATATTAAAATTTCTACGTAGAATAAATCGAAGAAGAGTAAATAAGGGGAATTAAAAAACATAACTAGAAGGTTATTGGCTTCTAGCAAAAAAATAACTATGACAAATAACTATAAACCAACTACTAATTTATTGCATTGCGTCAAAATGGTGCAGCATGGGGGACTACTTTCAAATGACCGAAAACGAAGTTTCGGGCAATAATTCGGACTCTTAAATTGTTCGCACCTCTGGGACGGCTCTGCCAAGTATCTCCTCGATGCCCTGGATTCACTGCAGCGTCGAGCTGTCCGAGTAATAGGCGACTCAGAGGTCACAGGGAGCTTAGAGGCCCTGCAACTTCGCAGGGACATAGCCTCCTTGTGTGTCCTCTATCGCCTATACCATGGTGAATGCTCCGAAGAGCTCTTTAATCTAATACCTGTCTCATCCTTCCACAACCGGAACACCCGCACTGGGAGGGGGAAGCATTCACACTATGTCGACCGAATTGGTCGCCGAACAAAACGGTTCGGCGCGTCCTTTTTGTGTCGCACAATTGACAAGTGGAATGCTTTGCCCTCCCATGTATTCTCCCAATCCTTTCACCTTGGATCCTTCAAGCGGAGCGTGAAAAAGCACCTTCTCAGGCCGGCATAGTGATGGCGACTGGAGCCACCGTGCGAGCGGTTCTCTAGTCGTCAATGCTCATGGACCTCCACTGCGTGTTTACCATCAGACCAGTCGAGGTCACATGACGTGCCAAAATAAAAAAAAAAATAAAAAAAAAAAATTTACGAAGTTATGACACCGACCAAATCTACATAGAGATTTTACGTTGAAATCTTTGAAAACCCTACCCGGATTACATTTTCAAATTACCGTATATTTTAATTTATCAAAAATTTCTTTTATTCGTTTATTTCTGATTGAGTTTAATTTATCGGCATCACGAAACTAATGCAAGATCGAGGTAGACCCCCCTAGGTTCCAATAAATCGATATTTGTGTTTGTAAAAGCCAGGCGAAAGCGACGGCGCCTGTCGTACGTTAATCTTTCGCTCACGCCCTGCACCAGTCATTCGCTTCAAGGCTAACTTTCGCGGATAACTGCATACGTTTAGATATTTTAACTGCTCATGATATCTATGTTACTTGAAGCAGCATTATAATTAAGTTTGCAATATTGCAGTTTTAGATACCGTCTTAATCTAAGATAAGTAACTATAGTGTTCAAATTAATATTATTTCTTAGCCACAGAAAATTCGTAAAATCTATTCATTCCTATTTTATTTATTTTTATTTTAGTTTTATATGGCTTTATAACAATTTGCTAGTGTCAAAGTAAATATTTGTATCAATATATTGTGCATCACAGATCATTTATTCATCGCACTAAGTAGTTAGGCCTAGTCACAGTTACGTAAAAAATAGCCTTAGTAAACTATTACGAGGTTTTGGAGGGAAAATGAAAATAAACGTTCTCTTCTTTTGAATTGTTTGCCCACACTCACGCACGTTCACGATCACTTAATGGTTAATAATCCACCATTATTACACATTAACACTCGAAGAAACACAAGTTTAGGAAAATAATTATAAAATATTTCTACACGTTCAGAATTTTATTAAATAATTTTGTAGATTATTCATAAACAATATCGTTTAATGTCGTGTTCAAATTAGCATAGGGCCCTCTTATCAAATGTATGATGCTAATTTTATATTATGCAGGAATGTTTACAAATCTGTCCGACCATCAGTGGAGTTATTTATGTAAATACATTAAGGGACAAAAGTCTTTCACCTGAATTTACCTTTTTTAATAAATAAAGTAGGTTAAAAGGAATGGATGGTTTTTTGGGATTCTGAAGATAGTACGTTATAGATCTGACTAAAGTTTTTTTATACTAATATAGTAGCTCCGGTCCACGAGCGGAGGTAACTACTACTATATACAAAAGAATGATACATTAGGCTGCATGGGCAACGATCTCCTTGCCTTTAAACATCTTGAATGTGTTTCATCGATAGCTTTTGATTTTTCTCACGTCCGTCTTTTGTATAAAAAATTAATTTATAAGAAAACAAAAATTTAATGTACATGGCATTGGAAAGCATACATTGTTAAAAAGATAATACTCACTTCTTAGTGTGAAAATCCCATCCAAGGAAAATGAAATAGTTCAATCTGAAAATAACAAAAAAACAAATTGTTTATTAAAAATAATATTTTATTATTGTACTAGATATTTTATAAAACTAATAAAAGTAGGGAATCCCATATCATTATTACATCACAGGGGAACATTAATGCAGATATGTGAATCATAAAGTATATTTTTAGTTTATCATTACAATTTCATTCATTAATATCACTACTATTACGTCACGGGATTCTTTGCAAAATACAATCTAATTATTTTCTTTTGTATAACGTGTGGAGCTGAAATGACTCCTTACGCTTCCATAGCGGAGACGACAGCTACCTTTAGACATTATCTGTGGTAGGAGTTGTCTTATAGACGAAGTATGGCTAAATGACGATCGTGGCCGAATTGCGTACAAATAACGCCGTGCTAAAATTTCCAAAAAATGACGATATCTTGACCAATACGTAGTAATGTAATTTTCAACATGTAAATAAAATAAAAACGAGATCTGTAATTATTATAGATAACATTTCCAGCATAATAATTCCAGCCTCAGGTATTGTACTAAAGTACCGCTGCTTTATTATAAAAGGTGCATTATTTTGTTATTAATTGATTCAATATAAATTATTCATAGCCCACAATTACGCAGTATTAACATTTTTGCCTCAGGAGTTAATTTTAACTAAAATTGTTGAATTGGTTAAGAACATTTAATTATTTTATGAATGATTAATTTCATATGAGATCTAGTTTGAAGTGTTTTCAAATTCCAAAGTGATATTAAGTTGTAATACACTCTAAAAGTCTAGATTTAAATCTTTCGAGGATTATCGTTTAAATAAATTTGTTGTTATTGTTGGAATTTTTATTACTATTTACTATTTTAAACCATTTTCCCATTCTCACGCAGTTCACGAACACTTTTGGAATAGACAATGCTCGTAACATAACAAGATTGCTACGCATTAACACTCGAGAAACACATGCTTATTAAAATAATTCAATGTTGATAATAATATTAACCTTTTCTTTTTACCATATTTTAAGTTAATTTACAAATAAATATTTGTTTCGATAAACATCCGAGGAATTTGGTTCGATAACTAGACCCACAATTCAATTCTAGTATCAGATTATGTCCATTTCTCTTTCATCGGGTACTATTATGACGTTAAAGCAACAACAAATAATATCTCAATAATGACAAATAAATGAGTAATGTAAACCGTGTATATTTTGCAAGTGGGACAGACAGCGGTTCACCCTGAAATAAATTCTATAAATAAATAGGGAACCTCTATCTGCCCTCTCTCTGTACTTATCTTCACTGAGCATCAGGGTCTCTTGTATGCATTATTCATGGAGTCCCGGTTTCACTTGTTATTGTATTGTCTACTTGTCCGCAATTATGAAATTTATGCTCCAGAACTTTGGGATGGTGGGAACTTTAAGTGACATCAAACAATTAAATACAATAATAATAAATCTATTACTGAAGCAAATCTAGGACCTGCAATGTCGAGGTTAAGTGAAAAATGCTCTGAAAACATAGGGGGCCCTATAAATGATGGGTGCTCGTAATATTTCTGTTATAAAAAAGTAACAGCATAGTTAAAGAAATTGTATCTCCAATATTTAATTAAGAATCTGAATTCTGAATAACTCAAAGTTTCGTTTATCATTATCGGATCCGATCAAGTATAACACTAATCTTCGGAAAACTCGAGTCGGCCGCCAGTCCTTGAATTTTATAGTAGTTCGACACGTGACCACACTCCATCTGATGTTAAACTCAAGTGCGATCCGCGGTAACAACTGCTACCACAGGGGACACTCTTCTTAACATACACAGATACTTCCAAGCTGATCTTGAAACGCGATTAGTGGTAAATTGGTGCAGTAACGCCTATATGTACATAATTGTGTATTCGTGTACTTCAAAATTAAAAAAAAACATATATCTGTTTCTGGAAGCAGACGGTGCATTTATTGTGTATTGTGTCTGACTCATTCGACTTATGCATATAATCGAGGCTGACCACTTCAGAAATCGACTGATACTGATTTATTGCACGTGAAATAATATTTATCGATATCGAGTAAATAAAACCGTCATGTAACCACACTTTATTTTACGGTACAGTTCGGTCCATGATTAGAGACAATTGTTATCACGGAGATATGGATGCAGGCAGTAATAACCGTCCCGTCAAATTACATTTTAAGAGATTTGAACACAGGTACTCTCGATTATTATACGCATCTCAGAGGTCTTCGTTTATGAGATAAAAATGCAAAAGATTATACCAGTATGAACTCAGACTATTTAAGGAGGTACCTACTTCATTAATAAACATTGTTTAAGAATTTTAAGTAGAGTATAGTGCCATTCTACGAATATAATCAACATTTCTCTGAAGTTGTTCTTATGAATTTTAATGTGAAACTTACTGGAGTGGTAATTGCGTCAGTTTATGTACAATGATTCATCATTTTGTCTCGTATGTTTAAATATGTTCAGTGACGTAGTTTAAGGGAAGATTAGCCCTTCCTGTGTGATGTTAGTTTGACCATGAAAATCAGTTTTCTAAATTCTTTTTAGTTCTTGTAGTCACCACGTATATCGTCACGGATATCCACCAGTTAGAGGGTAATACCACCACTGGTAGACTACCAGACCGTGATGTGTTTTTCTTAATTTGCTAGCAGTGCTGTTAGAGTGACACACCACGAGTGCCGCTAACTATACCACCGATATTTATTATTTTATCTTTTTTGCACACACGAGAAAATCTGCACTATCAACTCGTCTTATTAAGCCAACATAGCTTCCTATACTTTATATTACATCCCAAGGTAAGGAGAAAATGTGCGCCGGGACAGTGGGAGCTAGTTTCTTAAAAGTTACAACAATGTAGGCGTATTTGAATAATTAATAGCATAATGTGTTTACGTAGTAGAATGCTTTTCTTTGAACTTTTTTACGAATGAGAATTTAAATTTATTTCTGAGTTTTATAAGTTTTTCTTTAACACCACAATTTATTCTTGACCTAAATTTGTAGTGTCTTTCGGGTCGTGAAGAAATATCGACCGCAAGTCGCGACGTCCTATCCAAAAGCTACTTTGGTTTTAACTAAATTTAATCTTTGAAACAATTATCAATGGTTCAATTACTCCAGGTGTAAGGATTGCGTGTCGTCACGCTAACATTAACATATTTTTAATTAACTTGTAACGCATTTCACATAATATATAAAAAAGTGTAGGTAAATTGTGTTAGAGAAATACTCGTATCAACATATATCTTAAATATTTTATACTTCTAAGTTACGCGCTTAACCTGGAGAAAAAGACAATCGTCACCGTCGCTGTGAACTTTTCCTATTATTTACGCACGGTTAATATCGACTATATTGTTTACTTGAACACGCTAATTCTCTTTCCATCTGTCCGCATTTTTTTCAGCTTTAGAATTTAGAAATTGTGAAATTATTAAAATTTAATAAAATATGTAAATATTACGATAATATTTTTGAGTGACCGTGCACCTTCAAGACGTCTTATGTCAACTTATAACACGTACTTTAATGATTTAGACATCTTTACATCGTCACTGGGTTCGTTCAAATCAGGTGCATCTAGACACAATCAGGCTTTGAAACTGGATGTGTAAACCTCAATATGTATTATTTTTCTTAATTTTTATTTTATCCTCATACTGCATTACTATTTATTTTTTGGTTACTTTGTTCTCACTTACCTATTTTTGTATAATTCAATGTATATTCTATTACTTACCAATGTACTAGACCTAAGATTTTACTGTACAACTGTTTTTTTGTTCCAAATAAAGAAAAAAATAATAATAAAATTTGAATTAAAAATATTATAGATAGTTCAATAATAAACTTACAAAACTACTGCTACGAGATAGAAAGGTTATCTTTTCGTGTAATAGTAAGATCAGGTACACTTTCATGCTACAAAGGTAATCAATCTTCTAAAAGAAATGGTTTATATCCGTATATTTATAGATGGCTTTTACCGACATCATCCTCATAAAATCATAACTGAATGGATTTTATTTATGTCGGATTAGTGTAAAAGGATAACAAATTGGTTTATGATTATAGAATTGTTTTGTACAGCGTGTTCTAATTACTGGTAGAGGGATTTTTTTATTTAGACTAATGACAAATATACAATGCACGAGCCCAAACAAAAAGAACAATAAATGTTATTTTTAAAAAGTTTAAATTTTTTTCCATAGGTGTCATTTTACATTTAAACATGGAACATGTATAATCAAACGCTTGTAGTGACGCGGTGTGTATGGTCTTCGACTGTATTAACTTCGTTAACGAAATATTTAAATATTTAATTTTAATATACAAAGGGATAGAACGGAGCTTTGTGTTCTATTTTTTAGGATAGGTCTACTAGATTTCTTTTTTTTAATATAGGTATAAGAGCGGCCGTGGTCTAGCGGTAAGACGCGTGAACTCACGATCGATGAGACCTGTGTTCGAACCTCGCTAATTCTGACCGGTACCAATGTAACTTTGTTATATTTACTTTGGTCGCTCAGCACTGCATAAGGGACTATCATAGAGTGGTAGACAGACTGATGATGGTTATTTGTCCAGTATTTGTCCAGTAGTACTACCACTTTCGAATGTAACACCTGTGAAGTGACCTTGTCGCGTTTCGGGAAGAGTTTAAAAGTAGCCAGGTATAGCGAGAGGAGTGTGCACTGTCAATCTAGATGGTACATGCTCATCTCCCTAAGTCGGCATAGTGGAGGCGACTGCTGCCCGCACAAGTTTCTCTGTAGTAGCAGTTGTTTCCATTCATGGACAGCACTCTAGCTTTACATCAGGCGGAGTGTTGTCACATGCCGAGCTACAATAAAAAAAAGCAAACGGTTAATTAATTTCGCACCGCGATAATATAACATCATGACGAATAATGATGCATACTCCGCAAGGGCCAAGTTTATTTAATTACATAAGTCTCTGTTACGAAGGGAGAAAGTAACAAGCCCGCGCTATGAAGACACAAATTATCATTCAGTAACAAATTAAATTAGAGCCACAATATAATGTGACACCATTTGGTAGATTGCTTTATGTACAATTTATATTTATCTGGGTAGTGCGGTGGTACACAGACTGACGACGTTTATTAGCCCAGTTTGCCGTCCTAAGATAGAACCAATAAGTTGATTTGAAGTGACCCTGTCGCGTTTTGGGATTTGTTTGGAAGTAGCCAGGTATAGCGAGAGGAGTGTGTACTGCATCTGCACAATTGTCTCCTCAAATCCTGTCTGCAGAAATTTTACTATGGTAGCAGTTGTTTCCGTTCATGGATCGCACTCTAGCTAAACAACAGGCAAAGAGTTATTGTTAAATAGGTCGTAATTGAAATCGACACTTTTGTAAAACCAATTATTATTTTATAACGTCATCATTTCAAACTGACGTAAAATTATTTTGTATTTTTTCAATCAATATTTTTCGTAACTAATGAATTTTTTAGAGAATGAGTTTTTTTTTTAAATAAGTGATAATTGAAAAGAGCTTCAGAAATAAAAGCTATCTTACTATAGGAGTAATATGAAGTAACGTTAAAATAAATCCCACCTGTTAAAAAAAAATTTTTTTCTTTTAAATACGTCCGATTGCTGTTTAAATCATAAATAATTTTAAATAAAGCTTTGTTTGAAATAATTCGCAAAATTTCTGAAAACCAATTCGCAGGTGGAAATGATAAACAAAGCTCGACCTTCGGAATAATTTATTTATGCTTGCGGCTTTCGGCCAAGGAAAGTGAATGCATGTTACAGCCTTTCTCAATCTTACCTGTAAGGTAGAGTTACGTACTTTTTAATTTTTAAAATAATTTATAAATATAAAATATAAAAAAAAAGTTTTTGATCATTGATATTAAGGAGTGCGGTCCACGAGCGGAGACAATTAATACCATAGACAATACTACATAGCAGTTGCCTTTGCTATGACGGCTTGAGAAGACAAATGTGCACCGTCCACGTACCCGATTACTTTTAAGCCGATCCCGAAACGCGACAAGTTACGTCCACATGTCATCATGACATCTTTATACGTTATCGTATATCAAGTTTTATTTTATGTAGTGCCGATTTCCGATTTCGAGGTTCGAACCTCACCACGGGTGATATTTTTCTATTCAATTTTTTATCATAATTTTTAAAGTATAATATTACGTAAAGCTTGACGTAATATTTCGAGAATTTGAGTTTTTCGGTTAGTTTTGTTGAGTGTAGGCGAAACATATCGAAGAAGTCTGCGTTAACAATAAATCTCGCACTCGACCTTCTGTTTTCAAAAAGCCTGTTAACAGCGAATTGCCCTTTGTTCCCGATCATAACTCGAAATAACTTTTATTGGTATGCTCACTTTAGTATTCACCGTATGGTGAACATTGGTTAACATTTTACGCCCCGGCTCGTGAAAGCAACAATAACTGACAAAGAGCGAAATTTTTGTATATATTTTTTTTATTATTCAAGTTTTTATAGCAGTCGCCTCCGCTATACCGGCTTGATAACACGAGTGTGCATCGACTACTTTCAAGTTAATCCCGAAACGCGAATAGTTCACCATCATAATTCAGCCTACCACGCTTGTGTTTACTTACATTATTATGTATATTATATTTTATTGTAGGCGTAGTCTAATAATGTTGTATATACATCTGTTGTCACAAAGAAATGCCAGCAACAGCAGTCACCTCAACTTTATGTACATTTTTATCTTCGGTTATGAGATAGTTCCGTACTAGGTACCTTTATATTGGTGTAACGTTCGTAAGGGCCAATAAGGAATAATTGAATGCAAATATACCTTTCAAATTAACATTGCAACGAAAATTACAATTTAAGGGGCCAATCAGCGCCTATTTATGGGGGGCCTACTTTGAAATGACGTAAACGAAGTATTTTGAAAACTTTCATGCTCAGAACTTTAAATTTCTCTTCCGATTGAATCTCGTAACTACATCATGACGTGGCGTATTAATCAGCAAATATTTTATTTGATTTAAATTTCCGAAATAAGGAATATCTTTTTTTTTATTGTAGCTCGGCATGTGACAACACTCCGACTGATGTAAAGCTAGTGTGCGGTCCATGAATGGAAACAACTGCTACTATAGAGAAACCTGCAGGCAGCAGTCGCCTCCACTATGCCGGCTTGAGGAGACGAGCATGTACCATCTAAATTAACAGTGCACACTCCTCTCGCTATACCTGGCTACTTTCAAACTATTCCCGAAACGCGACAATGTCACTTCACGAGTGTTACATTCGAAAGTGGTGGTACTATCCCAGGACGGCAGACAGGACAAAGAACTATCATCAGTCTACCTACCACTCTTTAATAGTGCCTATAGGCACTGAGCGACCAAAGTACATATAACAAAGTTACATTTGCATTGGTACCGGTCAAAATTAGCAAGGTTCGAAACACGGGTCTCATCGATCGTGAGACCCTGATCACGCGTCTTACCGCTAGACCACGACCACTCTTTATTGCATTCTTGAAGATGATTTTACGAAAAACAAAAGAAACCTACGGAGCTCCTACAGTAGGTTCGCATAGTTTCACCAATGAGTGCAATAAGGCCAATAGCTTATTTAGTGTGCCGCTAAACAAGAAAGACACTTGGCAACTGCATTTAACAAGCCCTTCAAATGTAAATGTAAGAGTTTTCCTTTCACACATTACATGTTAAATATATTTTCAAATACTTGTTTCCATAAAACATGTCTATATGGTAGTTTTTACCATATAGAAATCTTAGACAACTTCTAATTCTATTAATTCTAGCCGTAAGTTTAGTTTGTGTATACTAGCATTATACGTTCCCGTTCCAAGGAACAGGATAATACCTTTTATCTGGAGAACAAAAAAAGAAAATAATCCTTATATTTGAAAATATTTTTTACAAATTCTCCATTCTTTTTATTTTCTATTTTTCTATTTCTTCATCATTTATAGGTTGTCTGGAAGAAATTGCTCGGTAATAAGGTCGCCTACTGTGTTATATAATTATAACATTATTAATGTTTTCTTTTGTTAATTTAGTTTTAATCGTGTATTCGGAAATTTGAATCGAGTTAAATGATTCAAATTTCCGAAACAACGAATATCACATCCGACCGAATCGAAATTTCGATCCGTATAGTAACCTCGATAAATATAATAATAATGATGTAATAAATCATACAAATAGTAACAATAAAGAATTATAAAAGACAATTATAATTTCGAGACGCATCCAGTGCTGTTATGCTCTACAATTGCTCGGCCTCGACCTGCATAATGTATCACGGATAGTGTGTGACAATTCATTTAACTATCGAGTCCGGGCGACTATATAAATAACCACTATAATATTCCTAAACATAAACGCCATGGAGTAAATTACGACTTCTAAAACGTGCATTCTAATTGTCAACGTCTCTTTTGTGTTTATTACTGCAGTTAAATTTAACTAAAGGACTTTTGGGTTAAGTTCTTAAGGCTTGTGTTATATTATGTAGGCAACCGACTTTCACCGTACAAAATCCAGAGACCTTTAGACTCGTGTGCAGGCTGTGATGGTTCTTAACCACTGGGGTAGTACTACCACTTTCAAGGGTAATTAATACCCGTGAAGTGATCTAGTCGTGTTGCAAGATCAACTTGGAAGTATCCAGGTATAACGAGAGGAGTGTGAGGTACATTCGTCTCTTCAAGCCGGTAGCAGTTGTCACCGCTTATGAACTGCATTCCTGACGGACCAAATGTCGGGTACTATAAAATAAAAACAATGACGTCACTTAAACGGAAGATGGTTTTCAAATTCCATCACGTCAATCTGATTATTTGTGTTAAACTCGTGCATTCAATATCAATTAAAAGAACATTTTATTAAATGGTATATAACAATTTCCGTAATTCCTTTCATTACCAGTGGGTTTTATCACCGTTGTCTGGATTCACGACATTCCAGTTAATTCATAACAATTTTTTTTATTATCACACCGATTTACACCACACATATTAATTAAAAATGCATCAAATAACTTATTATATAAATATCCTTATTATAAAGACACTCTATCAGTTACGAATTTATAATGTTTTTATGCCTTTAAACATTGTGCACAACTTTTCCTGCCTCAATCCCTTAATAAACAGGTTATCTAACGCAATTCTTTTTTCAAACGGTACTGGTTATTTTTGGAACTCATATGGGATTACCATAGTCATAAACAGGCAGTTGAAAGTTTAAGTATTGTAATAAAAAAAATAACAAAAAAGAAAATGTAAAAACAATGGTAATGTTAGCATTTTTGTAATAAAATCAACAATGAATAAATAATATTGTAGACATTTGTAAAATGGCGCCAAAGAATAGCTGTTAAAAAAAATGTGTTTCGTGTCGTTAGTTTATGTTTTGGTTATTACAAATCGAAGGTTAAACATTATTTGTCATATAATTTGCGACGCCAAATCTTTAACAACGATTTTTTTGTCACAAATCAAATATTACCTCAAGTATTTATTCAGACAGTTTTTTTGTAGCTCGGCATATGACAACACTCCGCCCGATGTAAAGGTAGAGTGCGGTCCATGTCCGATAAATCTCTACAGGCAGCAGTCACCTTTGCTATATCTATCTATCTAGATTGACAGTGCACACTCCTCTCGTTATATCTGGCTATCTTCAAACTGTTCCCGAAACACGACAAGGTCACTTCATTTATTGAAAAAACTCTGCGTTTCACGTTTCCTATATTATGTATATTTTTAAACCTAAGAATAGTTTTCTAAAGATAAATAAATACTACGCTATTTCGTTATATTACCTAGGTATACGTTATACATACAAAATATGTTTGAGGAAAGTCTAAGATGAAAGAACTATATTTCAAGCACGACTCACGAGCTAACCCCCTGAATAAAATATATTTTTTATTGTTTTAAACGTTGCTGATAAATTAATTTAATAAAAAAGGATTTTCCTTGACTTAAAGTAACCTATAAAGTAACAGTTTCCTTATAAACGACTAATTTCTTTTAATTTCCTAGAATCAATCAAAATACATTCATCTGTTGCGTGGAATGACTAATTTGAGAATAAAAGCCATCTCAGATTTCATGATGTCAGACCGGATATCCTTGCGTTAGAAATACAATAGATATTTGTAGATTTGTATAGAACGCAGATTGAGTACTTGGAGATGAGAATTGTTAGGAACTATGCAATTTTTTATATATATTAGTTAGTATCTGCAAGCTTATCATCCACATTCGGCAGAAACAACTCACACAGAACACAGAAATGTCGCCTCCGATATGCAGGCTGAAAACGAACGTTCACCATCTATTGACAGGATACACACTCCTCTCATTATACACGGCTGATCAAACTGATCCCGAAACGTGACTAGGTCACTTCACGGGTGTTATACTTGAAAGTATTATGCCAGGACTGGGCTAATAACCATTATTATAATAACCAATAAGCCTGCCTATTAATTTGTTATAAACAATCATACTTTAAAACAGATTTTCTAGAATATTCATTATAGTTTAGCATGTGACCGCATATTTGAAACATTTGGAAGAAGTAATGACATAGAATTCTATGAATATATGAATCATCATATTAAAATCTGGGTTAATGATTTACGTGCATTATCCATACATATACAAGCATCATTGCAATATTCAATGGTCCTATAAATTGAAATGTATTATCATGCAATTATTTATAACAAGCGACTTTATTCTTTAACACAATCATGATACAGTTCATAAAGAATTAATTGTAGGCGGGTAGCGTTTAGATTTTTTTAAAAATAAAAATTTAACTATAACACCCGTGAAGTTACCTAGACTTGTTTTAGAATTAGCTCGGATGCAAACAGGGTATTATATACATATGTACACGTATAATTAACAAGAGAAGTGAACGAAACATAGCGGAGTCGACTGCTGCAGATATTTCTGTGCTAACAGTTGTCTCCACCCATGGACCACACTTTAACTTAACATCACGCAGAGTGTTATCACATGTCGGTTTGCTACAAAAACCTCTGAGAAAATACTAGATTAAAATCTAGAAATAGACATGAAGGTAATAAAATACAATGCGGTGAAAGACATGTGAATAATTGTGGTATAATGTTCGCTTGATTACACAATGCAAATATAATGTTCATATTATGATACCTAGGATACGAGATAAGAATTATTCTGATTAGTCCTGCTATTTCAATTATCTATTAATTCTTATATATTATTACAGTGTTAGATAATTAACAACACCATTCAAAGTCAAAGTCCCGACGTACGCTCGTCATCAATGCCTCCTGCAGACTTTTATATGTGTCTCAAAAACAAATAAAAATAATAATATTTAACATTTATTGTTTCACAATTTTTTACATGGATCCTAAGGGACTATTTTCAAACGACAGAAAACAAAGTTTCGACTAAGTAAATGGAGCTATCGGTATCGACCTAACCTTCTACATAGTGATTTGACGTCGAAATATTTTTAAATCATACTAGAATTGCATTTTCGAACTAACGGATGTGATGTGAATGGAATTCCTTCGTTCGTTCTGAGTAATCCAATGTTTCGTTTATCGACGTCGAATTCGGCCAAACATAAAACGAAACTATCCAAGACCGAGGTATACCCCCTGGTTTATTACATCAGGCGGAGTGTGGTTATTGTATAAAAAAGAACGAATATTCAGAAATATAATATTATTGTTTAGTGTACATATTAAGTAAAAGCGACTGTAGTAATCAAAACCACGAAGAAAACCTGATTTATTTCAATTAAATATAAACTAAGTTGAACAAACTCTAACCACAAAGTGTTAGTGCTTCGTATAATGACAAGTCATTTCATCCTAATCGTCTGATCACCTATCTCTTACACCAGGATGAAAGCCAATTATTGTCGTAACAAGTCGGTCGATAGTGAAGAATCCAATGCCAGCGGCGATGGCCCACATTCTAATCGCTGTCATTAACTATACCTGCTCTGCCCAGCCTTTACTCATAGTTTGTTCGTGCGTACGTCTAATCGAAATTCATGAAATTATTATCTACAAACTTCTATACTATTTATTTGTTATAATGACAACTGATATAGACTAAATTGCAGTCCGTTAGTGGAGAGAAATGCTGCAGAGAAATATTTACAGATAATGGTATTCTCCACCATGCCGGCTTGAGAAAGCCTTTGTATAGCACCCAAATATTCACGATACTTTCAAGTTGATCCCAAATCATGACAAGGCGGACAAGGTCATTTTACGGATGTTGTTACACTTAAAATGTTCTTAATTAATAATGTTTGAATGTTTGTAATAAACAACTTTAAAGTATCACAGCTGTTAAACGGAAGGTTATCCGACTTAGCTCAATTAATTTATAATATTAAAGAATATATTTTATATTTATTTATATCATCATTACGTACTTCCTATATAGATTAAATTATCTTATTCCTTCTTAACTATAAATATTTTGAAAATATTACAGTCTATTTTGGTGGTATTCAGGGATTTTGAACAAAGTCACCAATTCGAAAAAGACGAGTGGTAATACCACTTTCAAGTTGGGTCACCTGGACGGTGTACACTTCTCTCATCAAATCGAGGACAGCGGAGGCGACTGCTGCTTGAAGGCATTTATCAGCTCATGAACGTAGTCTATCAAACTTTAGGCGGAGTACAAATACAGTCATGACGGACTACAAAAAAATGTTTTCTAAGAAAGTATTATTTTGACGAAACAAAAGTTTTCTTGTATTCTAAAGTAGAATGAACAACTAACGTACAAGTCTAGTAAGTTCGTAATAATTTGGCAATATGTGCAAATGGCGTAGTTGTTATAATTAGCACCAAAGTCATGTGCCTTCACGGTTTACGATTACAATTTGCATAATGCACTAAATTTATCAAAGAATTTCCACAAAATTCTTGTAAATATTGTATATATTATGTAATGTTAGAGTGCGGGCTATAAACGGAAATAACTGCTACTACAAATAAATTTCAGCAGCAGTCGCCTCCGCTATACTGGATTGAAGTGACAAATGTGCTCCATCCAGATTGACAGTGCACACTCCTCTGGTTATATATCTGGCGACTTTCAATAGATGAATATTGAAATAAACTGTTTATTATTGAATAACAATTCAAGTTTTAATATCATCATAAACTAGTCAAATGTCATGTTTAAATTGTCTTAATATGTATAAAATAAAATTCAAAGTTGTCAATTCTTTAAAAATATTTATTGACGCCTACATGCAGTTTGATTACAAAAATAAAGATAAAAAACATGTTAAATGTATAGCCACCCAAGAACCGAAAGCGTTTGTTGATCTTGTCAATTTTATTGTAACGACCGAACTGTAACAAATTGTATTTTTTTTATTTACTCGCGCCTTCAACTTCCTTCAGTTTAAGGATAGACTGTCTATGAATCAATACCAAACTAAATAATAATCAACTGGTTAAATAAGTGAAAAAGTTATTATATTAATTTTTTTTAGCGCCTAACTTAGAGCGGTCCATGAGCGGAGACAACTGCTACCACAAATAAAATGCAGTTGCTGCCCCTATGCCGGCTTGAGGAAACGAAAGAGTACCGTCAAGGCGTCAACTGTATGCGTCAAAGCGACAAAGCGGACTAATAACAATCATCAGTCACTGTGAGGCTAAAGTAAAATAAAGTTACATTGGTACCAGTCGGAATGGAACACGGGTCCCTCGATAGTGAATCCACGCCCTAATCACTAAGGCGTGGTTTTAAACATTAAATTATTAATTGTATGCATTAGCGCTTTTCTTCCGATCACGCGAAACGGCTGAACCAATTTTGAGGCCGTCTGGTTAGGGTAGAATAGCATATTATAACCACGGGTGTGCTTTCTCCTTCCGTTACCTTAGTAAGTAAATCGTTTCGTGGTGGTATACATATTTAGTAGCAGTTAAACATATGCGGGCGCATCAACGAACTCAAATAAGGGAATACTTTTTAAACGAGTAACAACTGCGGCGTTGCACTCAACAACTTCAGACAAGCGTTGTAATTGAAATTGCAGTTAGGTATAACGTTTTTAGAAAGTTCTGGCTTAATGCCAACAGATGGGTTGTATCAAATATTTGTGAATTAATATCTTCTGCGAACATCGGGTCAAGGTTTTCTACAAGACTTTATGGTGGTATAAAAACAAGATAACAATTCGCACTCTTTTATTATCATATAGGTCGGACGAATCAATTATTTTTATTGCAACGTTATCCTTTTTTTCCTTATTTTAATGAATACTTAATTTATTTTTTGTTGTTTTTTTTAAAATACATTGGTATTTTAGTTTACTGCCTTATTTTGCTTAATTACGTATTACGGACGTATAAATTACACATAACGTCAATTTTAATAGGTTTGTAAAAAAAAAACTTCATATACAAAAAATAAAACAAAATTACGATAAAAACCAAGTGTGAAAAACCGTAAGCTATCGATCGATGTCAAAGTTACCCCTCCCGACAACCCTTTTAAGCATATTTTAGGAGGGATCAATAAAAGCCATAGAAATAAATCCAAATATTTAATTTCGTGAAAAGTTTTGTAGTCTTCTATTACCTATGTATTATGATTGTTTAATGCTGTTGATGTTTTATTAAAGGCAAAGGGCTTGTTGCCAATACAGCCTAGTCTTCAGTAATATTTTGAAGTTAAATGGATCAATGAGATTTTTGAGTGAATACACGTTACACGTTCTCCTATTTTGAACCATTTGCACGCATTATTTATATTATAACTAGATAAATTCGTATCCGTTACGGTTCCATCCGAAAGAAAAAAATATAACTGGGGTACAAAAAAATAAAACTCAAGATGTTTCCTACTAAATAACCTATCTAAGGCAATATTAACGCAGTATTTTTTCAAATTAGTAGTATTTTCGGAACGCATATGGGACAAACAAACAATTAAACATTTATGTTATTTATTACACGTCAACATCATTAAATAAATATTTAAAATTCTCCAAAAAAATCTTGTTTTTGATAAATGGATCATATTTAATTGTTATTGACTGTATTACAATGTTATTTTAAAATATAATCACATTCGACCTCCATTTCATTGTTGGAATTTATTAACTCATAAATCGGTGGAATCGTCAGAGATGTTACGGTAAGAAGAAACGTTTCCTCCGAGTTATGTCAGACTGTAAATCTGACTTTATGTCGAACACTGGCATTAGTCCAACTGAACTTATTATTGCACATGATTAACAATAGACACAAACAGTCGGAAATAATTCAAATCACATCACTTATCTTGTAATATTATTAAAAGATTAACTAGTTTTTTAGGGCGAGCTTCGCGGAGTCGAGATAGTTTTTTTGGGTAGTTTTGAAAAAAAAAAAATTTTTTTGAATAAACAAATTATGGATTTCGAAGTAGAGGGCATTTCCTACAACCTTTGTTCCGGAACTTGTGCCCTATCTCGTTCCGTTTCCGAGATATCGCCATCACTTCTGGTCCAGAGTCCACTTCCGGTCAATGTCGAGGTTTTCCTGGGGTCGCGGGAGTGCCCTGGATACGCATCAAAAAGAATAATCTCTCTAACCCCCCCGCAAGTGCTCCATAATTGATTCAGTCAGTCAGTGAGTCAGTGGTAATCGAGCCTTATATAATATGATGATGATGATGATCAGAGCGTACGTGGCAGAGACAACCCCCATTTTTCATTCCCCAGTTAGACCCAGATTAAACGAGAGCAAACGCCGAAACTGCAAACGCAGAAAATGCGGGGTACCTATATGCAATAATTCATGAGAGTTGTCTACAAGACAAAAGGAAAGTCTGCAGACAAGGATCGCCTCCCCTATGCCGGATTAATGAACTGAGTGTGCACTGTCTTTTCGTTATACGTGACCTACATCACGCTAATATTTATTTTTTATTTGTTTTTTTTTTCTAATAAAGAAAATGTTTTTAAAAATTAGGTATAAGTAAAAATGGTCTGTTAATTAGAGCAGATATGTGACCTTCAAACGGTAGACACACATCTGATTTTTAGATAAGGCATGCGGCAAATATTTATCTGAATTCCAGCTGCCGTTTCGTAAACAATCTTACACTAGACATACCTTTAATATCCAATATATATATTTTAAATTATATTGTGATGTAATACCCAATAACTTGTAACGTTAACCCTTCAGTTAGTAGTACTGCTGATAGAAGCAAGATATATTAGAAGAATTTGAATAGTATGATTGCAAAGGCAACTGTTTACCTACTGTGAAATGTTTAACGTAACTATTTACTCCAGCAAAGGTGGTCGTGAGTTGTGGACTGGTAATCGGGAACCAAGCATTAGGTTAGAAAAGGAGATCCTCGTTCGTGGGCCCCTAACTTCTATTACAAAAAAAAAAAACAATTTATTTAAATGGGCGATAGATTATAATAATACAAAAATATAACCAGAATTATGAATTCATTATATGTGTATGTAATTAATTTAGGTTGTTATGATTACTGTTCTATTTCTTATTATTCCGGTTAGACATGATAAATCTAATATTCCCAGTATAATTTAAAGGATTTCGCCTAAGAAAAATGGGCCCACAATTTTTTTCTCGAGTTTGTCGATGATTTTTAGTTAATTTTGTAGAAAAATAATTCTACGTTCCTTATTAACAATCAGTTTAAATTTTTTCACCAGGGTTATTGAGTAATTAGACTTTTAGTGATGCAATATTTGAGGTTATTTTAATTTTAAATGCTTTAATAATTGAAGATTTTATATTTAATTAAACATCGTCTATTGATTGGTAAATGATGTGTAATTAAAAAATAATAAAAAATTAAAAAATGTAATTGTTTTGTTACCAAACTATTAGGTATCAAGTGGACCCAAAAATGGGCATTCTCCTTTCATTATAGGCGTTACAATTTAGTCCATTTCCGATGCGAAGAAAATAGTCTCCTTTGCCTTCGACCTTTAATAATTTTAATTAAATCTAAATATGTGTATTATCACGGCATTAATCTCTTAAGGACAAGCAGAGGGTTAATTACAATCTTTTGCATAAAATCAAATCAATCGTTTTCTCTATAAAATATACGAGTAAATGTACTCTGTGGACCCCAACCTTGCGTTTACGTACATAATGGATAGCTGAAGATACGGGTCTCTTGATAATTATCTAATAATAATTATGACCTAAAATAATATAAATTACTAGTTTTTAGAAGCTGATTTGTGTGTGAATTGGCTCCGTAGCGTCAGAGCGAGTGAGTTCCGGATGCGATCCATTTACAACTAGATGAAATGTGACGAGACTAACTTTTGTTCTACTTAAGTCGACAACGTATCGTCATACAAGCGTACAAAATTGATAGAAAAATTACGTAGGTATATATTTTTTTATTATCGGCTTGTGACCACACTCTTGATGTTAAGAGTGCGGTACATGAAGTTTGCAGGCAGCGGTACCCTTCGCTATGCTGGCTTGACCCGACTACTCTCAAACTGTTCCGAAAAGTGATTAGGTTGATTCACGGTTACACTTGAAAGTGATGGTACTACTCCAGGACGACAACCGGGCAAACTAGGCTAATAAAATAATCATCAATCTGCCTACCACTCTTGTCGTTACTGCTTTGTTTGTTTTATTTTTTATATGGCCACACTGCATATTTTGATCTGCGGTCTATGAACTCGGGTATTTGTCAGGATAATTTTGAAGCGTACGTTTCATGTCATATTTAGTAGCTAGTGTGAAGAATTGAGATTATATGTCCCGGAATAGTGAACATAGCTATATAAACTAGTGCAGTTTCAGAAGTAACATTTTATCGCCTGCATAACTTTTTAATTATTTCCGTATGAAATTGACAATACCAATAATGACAAGGGATACCTACATAAATTAATTAATTAGAAAAAGTGTCTCTTTCAATTAGTGATGCAAACTCGTTTTCTCGAGCCGATATAGGAGGCGACTGTTACCTGCAGACATTGTTTCTTTTCATGGGCCGCACTCTTATGCTGTGCTAGTAAAAAATAGTTCGCGGTGAGTTTTGCATCTAGAATTTTTTGCGTTCAAGCAATTTTGCGTTTCACACCAATTACGTGTTTCGTTTACAAAATAACATGAAAGATTGCAAATATTGACTTCAATTCAGACAAATATTTTTAAAGATACGTTTGGAACCGATATAGTATGTGTCACCTAACAATATATGCATTATAGGTAGATATCTTATGGACGATGAAACCAACCTTTGTATTGGCGAAAAATAAGCAAACAGTCATTATTAGTAATCGTTAAGTCAACAGGCGCGTCATAATGCGTAAATATTGCAAAATGTGCAGACTTAGTATAGGTATACAGGGTAAATTTTTCAAATAAGCTTTCATGGCCAAATCCTAAACCATAAGAGATATCGAAAAATGTTGAAAGGAGTCTCGATGCCGATTTAGATGAAAATTAAAACTGCATTTTTAGATTTTTGATAAATCCATTTTCCCGGCCAGGAATCGAACCTGTTGATTTTGAAAAAAAAAAACACTCTGTATTATTGCACCATCCGATAGTGTTCCTGATAAGGATCAAATTCTGTGAAATTATATAGTTTTTTTTTTATTGTAGCTCGGCATGTGACAACACTCCGCCTGATGTAAAGCTAGAGTGCGGTGGAAACAACTGCTACTGCCGAGAAACCTGTGCCGGTAGTCGGCTTGTGGAGACGAGCATGTACCATCCTAGATTGACAGTGCACACTCCTCTCGTTATACCTGGCTACTTTCAAACTATTCCCGAAACGCGACTAAGTCACTTTACGGGTGTTACATTCAAAAGAAGTGGTACTACCCCAGGACGGCAGACTGGACAAATAACCATCATCAGTCTGCCTATCACTCTTTTCTTATGCGTCCAGTACATTTGGGCCAAGACTCAACCCAATATGCCAGCTCGATGAGATGCCTCCTCATACTGCGTTTGCCATTAAAAAATGCTTCTAATGGGCAGCCAAATATTTTGTGGAATATAAGGCGTGCGCGTTGTTATAAAGAAACTGTAAAAGTCTAATGTCCAAGACTCCAGGGGTATAACGATAGTGGAGGCGACTGTTGTCTGCAAGTTTTTTTTGTGATATCATTTGTCTCCGCAAATGGACAACACTGAATGAAGGTGGAGTGTGGTCTTTTGCCTTTTCGCGCCTTTTTCAGCTGCGTGTCGTATACTTATAAAAATGTATGTGTTCTCTCCTCAAAGATAAATTATAGGTTTCAAAACAAAATCTAAAATGATTTTTTAGAAAAATAGGAAACATAAATCAAAATGTCTAAAACTTAAAATTAGTAAACACATTAACACAGTTAATGCAGTTACAATAACCTGAACAATCTACTGCGCATGATTTTCTTATCACAAAGTATATTTACATAGTGCATTCTGCAATATTAACAGGTCAATAATATTTGCCTAAAATTTTGCTGTTTAGAACTCTTTGGATATGCTATAAATTATAACACTAGATAATTAAGAATTTTATTAATTATTGGTTATTGTAGTTTTATTATTATTGAATTATTTTGAAATAAAATATTAATATTGTGTGCATATTGATGCACACAGCAGCCTAAGGTGGGATTCGAACCCACGTCCTCCGCTATAAACTCGGATGTTCTGACCATTGGAACGAAATTCCTCTATTAAATTTTCCAGTGGGAGCTCTTCCCAATTGCTGGGTTACCTCAATATAATGTATGTATTTCACTACAGTTTGTTCAATTTTATCATATTATTTTGCCAAATGGTGTAGTGTAGCCAAGTAATCTAAACATGTTTATAAATCACTTGACCATTGTAAATGTAAACATAAATACTTATGACCTTGAACTCGTCAATGAAACGCGAAGATGAGGTAAACGTTTAGACAGATAGAACAACTTTATAACAATTACGTCACCTATTTATTATCTATATTACATATACACGTTATTTCGCACAAACGAGACTTCTAAACTTATCTTATCATAGTTTCAGTCATTTGTTTAATTTAGAACAATAAATAGGTATGAAAGTTATTGTACCTAGTCAATTTCATTTTATGTTTTTTCTTTTAAATATCTGTACATGTGACAACACTCAGCCTCTATTGTTCAAGTCAAAATAGGGCAAAAATATGCGATTCTACTCGCACACAATTCTCGCTATATCCGGCTATTTCCAAGCTGATTTCGAAACAAGACTAGGTTAGTTCACCGGTGTTACACTTGGAAGTGGTGTATGGCAGCCTGGGCTAATAACCATCATCAGTGCCTACCACTCTTTAATATGTTAATTTTTATTATGGTAATTTATCAGCATCAAAGTAAATAAATATCGGGCATCACTTATCATTCATTCATCACGTAAAACAGACAGGTTGAATCCCAGGCAAGTCAAAAATAGCTTCAGTAAAATGGTGGAATCTTTATTTGAACTTTCAATAGAGTTTAGGAGGGAATATAAAAACACACGTTCAACTATTGTTGATTTGTATACACTCAGACACGTTCTCGAAATCTTAATTGATAATAATTATTACACGAAGAAATATAAGCTACTCGTACATATTAGAAAAATATTTTTTTCAAAATGTTCTATTTTTTTTAACGAACTCATATAATAATTATCTAAACAAAATCTATATTTTAAATTAATTTATTTTCCATATTATTTCCCTTAACGACATGCTAATAAGATTTATAATTTGTAAATAAATCAGTGTGCCATGACCTTTGCAAGTGTCGTATATTTATTTCTCTAGCTAGCGATGTTACAAGGGTATTTATGGATGGCAGAAACCGGGCCACTGCATGTGTACACTGTGACACAAGAATTCACAACGATCTAAACATAATACCTTAATATTATAAAAGTTTAAAGAACTGCTGAATTTTTTTTACAAAGCACATCACATAAAAATCCAAACAAAAGAAAAATCAAAATTACGCGAACATAATAAAAACGATTTTATGTGATAACATTAACTATTTATTTATAATGACGTCTTATATTTTTTCAATTAGTTTTTTTTTTACTGTAAAGGGTTTCCCCGTATCGTTATTTTTACGCGCTGTGTAGCTAAAATGACTAGCCTGTACTAGAAGAGGATGAATTCAGTACGCGATTACTAGTAATATGCGTTTAGCGTTCTCGTTCCCGTTCCATTCCTAAGAAACCTTTTATATAGAACTCAAAGAAAGCAGGAATCAAAATAAATTTAAACAAAATACGAGTAGGTACCTACATATCTATATTTAATATCAAGCAATATAAGCATAAATCAATTCTGGGTTTATGTCATTGCTAAAATAAGATGTAAAAACAATGATTTAATATTTTCCAATGACCTTTCGCTTATTATTATTAATACTATTTAAACAAATTACTAATTTGTGCGTAAAAAAGTGTAAACATATTTTAATCGTGTCCCCAAATGATTGTTTAATTGAGCTCTTAATAAAAAGTGATGAAAAGTAATAAACAAGCGTGACACACTCATTTTGTGATGACAGCAAGCAATGTCTTAATTTTTAATACGAACTCTACTTTTAAAATTTTATAGCTCAGACCCGTATTTATAATGATCAGGTAGAAATTAACGATATATGCGAATGGTAGTTAGATTGATGTTGATTGTAATTAGTCCCTACACGTCAAATGACCTATAATATTCCAGGATTAGCTTGAAAGTAGTCGAATGTAGGAATCTCAAGTCTTGCATAGCGAAGACGACTGTTGCCTACAGATATTTAATTTTCTTAATTCTTTGCGACTGAAGTTTTCTTCGCTTCACTCTAGCTTAACATCAGACGGAGTGCGGTCATATGTGGGTCTACTATAAACAAAAGATAATATAGGTATTGACATTTCGTAAGATTTATTGCCTACATCTGTCGGTTTCATTCATTACAAATCGCTTCTCTTAGAGCCCTATAGAGTTAGTATTGAACAAGATTTCTGATAAATCAAAGCGCCGCGGCCTGTAAGAGTACTAATGGGAATACGGGAACCAATCTCGAGCGGTAATACGTCAAGTTTATACATACGGGTCTTGATTTCACGTAACTTATGCAGTCACTTTACGGATTAAGATTATCCGTTCTTAATTTTATCGTTAATAAGATTACATTAACCGCAACCGGTATGTTCACAGTTACATGTTATATTTTAGAAAGTATTTAGTTATTTTTTTAAGTTTTGTCATCTGTAATCAAAAAAGAAGCTTACTAAAAAGATAAAATTATGTAAAAAAAATATATATGTAATAAATGTCACGTTTTAAGGATGCTTTCAACGTGTACTGTATGCAACTGTGTGCATAATATCCAATCGCCCTGTGCTTTTGCGCACCCAAAACCGAATATAATTAGAAAGCGCCCTAAGACTAACTTCCTAGGAAGGCGTTTCATTAATATTTGTACATGTTGAGAATTAATTTATAATATCTTTTATATACTCACGCCCTATAGACTTTATGAGTGCCAGAGAATATTCTCTCTCCTCGTGCATTCACGTCATTTGAACCTGATGCCCTTTCGCGTGATAAATCTATTTAGTTAATTATTTTAACATGATCGAACTACCTCAACCTATAATAATGATATATAATATATGATATGATAAACATATGATAATCTTTATCCTCAATTCGTTGTTAGGGTTAGCCCTTAGCTCTAATAATTTAATCAGAACTTGTTTCCACTCATATCCTATAAAGCGTACTGGAATCATTCAGTTGAATTAGAAGCTGTAGTCTAGGCATCTTGTATTACCGTTAGCGGGCGTCTAGGCGCCAGACCATGTTAGTTCTAGGTATCATAATTCACTTATAACATCTTTATTAACAGTAACACTTATTTTAACGTACATATAGTGAGCGGCCGTGGTCTAGCGGTAATACGCGTGAATTCACGATCGATGAGATCCATGTTCGAACCTCGATAAATTCTGACCGTTACCGATGTAACTATGTTATATGTACTTTGGTCGCACAGTGCCTATAACGAGAGGAGTGTGCACTTCGTCAAGCCGGCATAGTGGAGGCGACCGCTTTTTCTATAATAGCAGTTACAGTCACTCTAGCAGCTTTATATCAAGCAGAGTGCTGTTATTTGTCGCGCAATATATGAACCAAACCATGAGCTACTGGGGTCCATAATCTTGAAAAATAGTACTGCTTTAAACATCTTAGGAATTGTTTTTCAAGATCGTAAATTAACGGCACTGAACATGTCGACCGTGTGAACTACGCAGTTTCTACGAATTTTTAACATAGAAGACAATAATATGTATTTGTAATAAAAGTACACTAAATGAAAGTTCTTGATGAAAATAAGTTATTTTATATGTTGGTCGGCACGCGTCCACGTTTATTCATAAATCCTGAGTTACGTGGGCGCAACACAATCGACCATATCTCCTAATAAATGCTCCCAAGCCGACCACGATAATACATAACGTGAGATTTTCTTTGGCGCCAAGAAGAAAGTGTTGTTATTTCAAAATAGTTAACTTTATTATTACCATCAATAACATGTTTTTGTGTTGTTTGTAAAGAGTAAAAGCATAATTTCAATGTGATTCCCACGTTACAATTATACTATTCGAAGTTACACATCTACATACAATATTAGTTAATGTCTTTACTAGGGTAAGTTCCAGCAAGATGTATTTGTTAAGGAGAAAGGTAAAACGCAAACTCAGGGAGTTATACACTATTAGCATGCAAATATTTTAAAGAGCTTTCTCTGTCTATGAAACCTTCCATATTCCATTCCATCTCTAAGGAAACCTTTTGATAAGAGAACAAAAAAATAACCTCAAATCCAGTGACCACAATCCGCGTTAATGAGCAGAGACTATTGCTATTACAGAAAAATGAGAAGTGAGAACACAGCGGTCGCCTTCCCTATGCCGGCTCGAAGACACGAATGTATATCGTCTAGATTAACAATGCACACGGCAGATTGCTTTTTCTTTAATTGTAGCTAGGCACATGACAACAGTTCGCTAGATGTCGGGCTAGAGTGCGGTCCATGAACGGAAACAACTGCTATCCTAGAAATTATTCTGCAGGCAGTAGTTGTCACCGCTATGCTGGCTCGGGGATACGAATGTATATCGTCCCGGTTAATAATACCGTTATATCCGGGTACTCAAAAAGCGACTAGGCCTCACGGGTGTTACATTCGAAAGTACTACGATAATGAGTCTGTCTACGACTCTTTAAGAAAAAGTTTCTGTGGTTGTTGCACGCTTTTATTCTTCGTCTTTCTTTTTCTTATTGTAGCTCTTTGAGCTTTTGGACTAATTTCTCATTTTGCCACCGATAAACAGTGACTACAATCGTAAACAAGTTAATATCACACTACGCCACTATACTTATGTTTTATTACGCAATTTGTTTGTGCAAGGAGCGCTGTTTATTGAAGTCTAGTGTGTCAGTGGTTAAAACGGCACATGTCCTACTTCCCCACATATAATGCGCAGTTTACTAATTGTAAGAGATAGGTCGACAACCTTTTACATATTCACTATTATTTGCGATACTAGGTGTAATATGTGAAACAAAAACATCTTCTAACATCCATATTGCCTATTATTAAATTATATTGACAGCAGAAAAAAACAACAGAAAAGACAAAAAAGCAATGAAATTAATAAATAGTTGATATACAAGTAGAGCTTTTTGTATCACAATTAATACTAGCATACTTGGATTATGTATGTGCATTGTGCACTTTATTGAAAAAGGCATGACAATTTTATTGTATTGAAATAATTATTTATTATTTTATTTATTGTGACATATTATTGTATAATTTGTACATAACAACCGCAGCATTTGAATATATCAATAAAATACCAATTGCAACAAAAAATAAATAACCTGGAACCTCCGAGCTGATCACTGCGCTCAAGATCATCAAAAGCCAACGAAAAGAAGTCGTTTGTTAAACTTTAATAAAGAAAATATAAACAGAAATAATGAACAAGTTCCATTGTTACATTCTTCACTGGTAATTAGAGTCTTGATTGTCGTTGAGGTTTGAAATTCCATACGGATCAGAGTACAAAATCATTTTACTATTTATTAATTATCGGTTTTATTTCTATACTAATTTATCATAATGAAAAACCAAGACAACAGTCTAAGCTGAGGTGAAGATCGAACTCATGTCACGTCCTCCCTGATGGCGGTTTACGTGACCATGTCGACTATCTATTCCTCCTCTATTCTATCTTTCCTTATCTTTTTTCTATTTATTTATATATTACCCTACCTTACCCAAAATAAAGCTTTTAATCTCTCCACCTCTTTCAAGATTATCTTCATTCTTTTCCTAATTAAATTCTATTGATTCTAAGATCCAATTGCACCATATGACTTAACTATTACTTTCACGTTAAAGTAATGGTTGAAATTAAAATTGGGTTGCTTCAGAAAACACCTGTCAGTTTTGACGCTTACCGTAACGCTAATCGTAACCAGCGAATTTTGGATGGTCAAAATTAAGGTAATAGTTTAAACCAATGTCATTAAAATTGGGTTGCTTCAAAAAACACCTGTCAGTTTTGACGCTTACTTTAACGCTAACCGTAACCAGCGAATTTTGGCTGGTCAAAATTAAGGTAATAGTTAAACCAATGTTGTTAACGTCAAGTGTATGAAAAGAGGCCAAATATGTTTTTGTCTTTATTTTGGGAATGTACTCCTAATTACATCAGCTACATTTCTATCGATAACGACATGAATTTACGCGACGGTGCAACGCATGTGAAGTAAATGTAAACGTAACTGTTAAAGTCATCGTAAAATGTAACAGTCAAAGTAACTTTAACGGGTCTTGGTGCAATTGGACTTAAGTCTTTCTACTCCAACTCCTTTGATTGAACCATTTCTGTTTAAACTAAAACTTCCTAATTACATCACAGTTTTTCCCACAACTGTTTTTTTTGAAAAATTGAAAAAAAAAAGACACAAATATTTGGGAAAACTGTATTTTTAGAAAAAGGGTTTGCGATGAACCAGAACCGTACCCTGGTAGTTGGTATAGTTGGTATAACATACCACACACGCTAACGACTTTGTCACAGATTACATTCGTGAATTTCGAATTGAAGAGAGATTGTTGGTGTAAGTTTTCAATATTGATCGTATCTTTTATAATTTATTACGCTTCACTGTTGGAACAATTTAACTTTCCTTATTTGGCAATAATAAGAACTGCTACCATAGATTTCTACTGACATAAAACAATGGTAAACTGATATCTTATTATAATTTATTTTACATTCTTTATGGATAGTGTGTAGTATTTTTAGTAAATACGAGAGTAGTGTTTCAGAACTAGTAGTCAGTGGAATATTATATGTATCGTGCTACTTGATTAGTTTTTCCAAAGACAATCTGGTTTGTTGCAGTTATGTCGATTTTTAATTTTCTGAAAAAGGTCCATGTGATATTCTGCAAAAAATATACTTTAATTATATGGCTACGAGATTTATTCTGGATTTACGTTTTTAAATAATTACGATACCACTCTTTAAAATTATTCAGAGAAATAAATATAACATTTTAAAAACAAATATCTACGCGTTTTAAAATCGTTTAGTTATCATATTTAATTTTTACGAGTAAGTTATCAAAACCATTTTTTAATTAGGTCCATTCTATTATTTTTTTACTGCTGTTTGAACATATTTATCTATTATTAGGTAGTATTATTTGGACTAGGTCAATAATTGATCAATAAAGTAGGTTTGAACTTGACCGTCAATTGATCTCGTCGTCTTTACAAGGACGTCTAGAAATATCTTGTAAATGATTTTATTATAATACTAAATGCATAAAATCTCTGTAATGTATAGAATGCATTTTAGTATAATATTTTTATGATAGTTAATTATAACTTACCTAATTGAGTTTTATTATTTATTTTACAAATAAAATTCTACGCCGACATTTTTTTGATAATAATTTTATATCAATTTTTTTTTTATCAGAAGCTACTGTATTCGGCTTTCACTAGGAGATAGGTTCTTTAAATTAGTCGAACTTTGATGATGATATAATTCAGTCAATATATAATAATTCGTATTTTCGCGTACAACTTCGCCGGTATAATACATTAACATTAATTCAATAATAAATTATTCCTAAACATGTTTCCGTTTCTCTATGGTTCACAAATCATAGTCACCGTGAGATGATATCGCGGGACTTGCTTCATGATTGCTGGTTTCCGCGACTAGGGTCAAATGTGGGGGGTCAGGGTTTGACACGCTAGTGCATTATCAAGGTACTTTCCAACTTGTTTCCTGAATGGAAACAATCCCCCTCTATGTTACCTATTAATACCGATAAATTAAATTTATAATAGTCACAAAGAGGAGACGAATATGCACCATTCATTGACAGGGCATACTCTCGTTATATACTGATCTTGTGGCAAAAATTCACTTACATGTTAAATAATTTACAGAATGCATCAATCACTTTTAAATGAATCAACATGCACTATATATATTTCTAATAATAAACACGTAGACGGTTTTAAACAGACATTCATTTAGTAAGAAGTTATTTTTGGGTATGTATAATATTTGGTAAATAAATACTGATGACTCTCAAATTTATTCTTAGTAACCTGGATACAACTGCATGTTTTTAATGTCCACAGCCCGAGTTAGTACTTTTATAGCAGTACTTTTTTATATCAGTTCAAAAGATAAAGAGTGCGGTTCCTAACGGTTGCCTAACGTACGTACCATTACTTGTTAAAAATACAAAACATAGTTGAAATATTAAAAAAACAAGCAGTGTGAATGCAATGATTGATATACACGGCTGGTGTCATATAAATAAGATTTGATCGATCGATAGTGAAGCTGAGGGGACTAACGAGTACATCCTCGATAGGTATACTTTAGACAATTGGTTCTCGTGCTTTGTGGGCGAAAAGAAAGAAATATAATAAAGGTTTTCAGATAAATTTTATTGTATAGTAAAAATATATGAAATAAAGGAGAATGCCCATTTTTGGGCCCACTTGATACTTAATAGTTTGATAACAAAACAATATTCTAAAATAATATCTTATTTTTTATTAATTAATTCTAATTATATCAAGACATCATTTACCAATCAATAGACAATGTTTAATTGCACAAAAAAACAGATATCATCAATTATAAATTATTAGAGCATTTAAAATAATACTAACTGTTTGCATCAGAAAACATCTAATTACTCAAAAACGCAGGTGAAATAATTAAAACTGATTGGTAACACGGAAGTAGATTTATTTTTGTACAAAATTAACTAAAAATCATTGACAAACTCGAGAAAAAAATTGTGAACCCATTTTTCTTAGACGAATGGACATTCTCCTTTATAAAATATTTTTAAATAATGACTTTTTAGGTTATACGCGTTTCGAAAGCTTTGCAGCCATCGTCGTAGTTGCGGCGAGATGTCGGACTAAATTAATTAAAACACGCTATAGTGAGCCGCACTTCGCTGATGTTAATTTAGTTAGAGTGTAGTCCATGAGTGGAGATAACTGCTACCACAGGGAAATGTCTGCAGGTAACAGTCCCCTTCTCTATACCGGCTTGTAAAGATGAATATGGTTAACAATGCGCTCCCCTCCTCCCGTTATATCCAGAAAAAGAAAAATATTTTTAAAACACATTGATCTTTAAGGTGTAAATAACATCGTAATAGAACGTGACTTCGATTGAAAAGTTTTATGTCCCGCACGTGATGAACGATCGATCGTTTTTTTGTGATAAAGGTTTTTTTTTTGTATGATTACATCAGAATACGATGACTTTATCCAATTATCATCAATCTTAATATTACATAGATACCAGTCCGTTTTGATTAACAGTTCATTAACTAATATTAAACGGTTTATTATCTGCTTCACAGTAACTATAGCTTATCATAATTAGGTTTATCTTCGTTAAAAAATGAAACAATGAAACAAAAATGGATTTAAAAATATTAAAAAACTACTAAAAATAATTTCATAAACATTAGATAGACTAAGTTGATCTCTCATCCCATGAAGTAGCAATGTATAACGATAGGAGTGTACGCTGTCAACCATCGCGTTCGTGCAAATACTTAATTTGTATGGAGCTTAAAAAAGTGAACATGTCGGTGACGCGCTGAATCAAAAATCAAACAAGCAAAGAATTTCACGAGCACACGAAAAGCATGATCGCAGGAACTTATTATTATTTTTTCTCTCACTGCCTACCTATGTGTTATAGAAGTAATAGTAGCATATATTGCCAGCTACAAATATACGAATGTAGTGTGGGGTAAGCACGAACCAACCTTCGACTTTCGAGCACATTTCGTTGACAACACCACAGAACAATTGTAAAGAGAGATATTTCGTTGAGTCTTATAATACAAAATACTATTAAAAATAAAGGAACACCTATTATTTATTTTAGACAATTATTTTTACTCTATTTCTTAATATTACACCAACAAAGTATCTCTCTGACAGTTCTGATATGGTGTTGTTAACAAAATGTGCTCGAAGCCAATATGTTTAGCCAAAGAAAGTTGGTTTATGCGTACGACAGTGGTCAGAATTTAGAGAGATTCGAACACGAGTCCCATCATTTACGCCTCTTAACGCTAGACCACGGTTGTTAAAACAATAGGTAATGATAAAATTATTACATAACCAACAATAAAACAACATCTTAAATGAGTTATTGGTTTGGAATCCGTGTGGGTGCAATCAGAGCAAATTAGATCACCCCCCACAACAGATCAAGTTACTGAATATTCACATCAGTATGGAATGCTACATACTCTTTGGAGTACACAACTGTATTATTAAAAATAGTATTAAATTATAGATCATAAGACGCTGCCTGCAACTTCGTAAGCATTAATGTTTTACGGTTTCTCTCCCATATTACTCCTTTGAGAGATGGTTTCGTAAAAACGCTGAAAGAACTGAAAGACTATATAAATTCTTATGTCTCGAATTTGCGAAATGATGGGTTCATGCAAACTTAGGTACATCCCTTTTCACTTCTTTAGTGTTTTTAGACCCTTCCTCTGTGCAATCTATCTCGTTGCAATGCATTGAAAAGCGTTCAGTGGTTAATGCGTGAAAAGGTCTACTATCTATTACTTTTAGGTTACATATTACTAGATATAATCTAAATCTAAATACTTATATAAAATGTTAATGTTAGTACGTAAAGACAGGGTTTTCTCTATGACCACCAACTCCAATCTACTTCCCGTTGGGGTGGTAGATACCCCTTGGTCTACTGGTGAAAGTAAGGGAGTTTGGTTGGGCGGTGGGTGGAAGAGGGTGGTTGTGGGAGGCGAAAATCTCAAAAAATGTATATCTGTCTCTTTCTAACTTATGACATGTTGAGTACTAAGTATAGAGTTCTAAAATTTTTTGAAATAATCTAGAAACTCCAAAATGTGTGCAACTGTTACAATTGATCTAGAAAGTTCCAAAAATTTCTGGAATGATCTAGAAAGTTCCAAAATGAGCGCAACCATTAAAATCGATATGGAATGTTCAAGAAAGTTCTAAAAACTTCTAGAATTATCTACAAACATAAAAAAATGTGGTATAGCTGCTAAAATCAATATAGAATGTTCAAAAAAAATTCTACAAATTTCTGTTTACACATTTACTAAAGTATTTCTTATTTTGAATTCGTTAATTAGTTAATTAATTTGATTTGATTAACTCTATAAACACCGTATGTTTAATGGTCAAATAAGTCTCTCAATATCTAAGATAGAAATCTACAATATCTACGTTAAAAACGGATCCTTAAATATTTTTTATACCATTAAACATGCGATGTATTTTAATCCGAGCAACGCCGGGTTTCGTCGCTAGTTACTTATATGTTTTTTGTTTAAGAATTATACTTAAAAAATATCTGAATAAAAAACATGAGTTGATTATTCTTGGCACAAAATGGATGTCTTATCAAAATCTTGCATCGTACTTAAGCAAATTTTAGTAGATGATCTAGTGCATTTTTATCTCACATATTACACGACAATGACAACAAACCTAGTTACTCGAGGAAGAATAGGTTAAATATTGTGTAATGTACTTTACACGTAGGTAGGTAGGTGGTCGAGCGTCAAAGCAAACGTTGCAATTGTTCTTTAAACAAACATTTTACAACTATCCATACATATACATCGCTGTTGTTGATTTTGTTTACATTTAGGTACCTATATTCTTTATAAAAAAATGTATTATTACTGAGACGTCTCGTAATAATGCGTCATAATTGATAATAAATATCGAAACTGTGTCAACGCAGAATATACAGTGATTCGAATTACAAGAGTAATAGGCAGACTGATGATAGTTAATTGCCCTTTTGGAGTCGTCGGTCCACAACTTCTAAGTGAAAAGATCTAGTCAGGTTTCGGGATCAGCTCGGAAGTAACTGGGTATATCGAGAGGAGTGTATCCGACATGACATTTCTCTGTGATAGCAGTTGTCTTCGCCATGGACCGCACTATAGCTTAACATCAGATGGAGTAACATTTACGAAAAAATCTAATAAATATTACGCATCTATGACGATACGCTTCAATGGATAGAGGACCTTATTAGTATGGGTAAAAGTGTTATTTGCATATGCCGAAGTTTCGATGTTTACATTATTATTAGAAAATATTACATACGTGTATTTTCTAAGAAATTAATATTACAATTGATTTAATCATGACGTCATTTTTGTTATAATAATAACAAAATATGATGTTTTACTAAAGATCATGTATCTATCTGTCTATCCCTGAGAGACGCGAAGGCGTTACAACATTATATAAAATCAATAATGAAAAATAATTTAAAAATTATAAAAGAAACAAAACAAGGCCGCAAATGCAATAAAGTACCTACTTTGTAAGTAAACAAATGCACCTGCGCTTGAAGATTATTCTGCGTTTCAGGAAAATAATTCACAACAATAATGCACAATATACTGCAATCAGTCACGGTTAACAAAACCCACTGTTAAATATTTAAATAAATTCGCTAAAAGTTTCCTTTAAAAACAAAAATGTTCGATATTGTCGGCTTGTTTTTCGATGCGCTCGCGCATACGCCACCGGCTTCGATATAAAAACGACATGCGCTTCTCGATGCGGGCAATCGCTAACTGAACGTTTTGGAACGAACGGACCAGTTATTATGCGACTACAAACACGTGGTTATACATATGTTACATCCAGGTATAATAATATAGTATATTATGAATAGGTGGCTACATTTGAAGCCAAACGTCGCGTCATGATCGTCATCACTACCCTAGATATTTTAACAGCACAGTTTAAAGAGTGGTAGGCAGACTGGGCTAATAACCATCATCAGTCTGGGGTAGTACTTACTACACCCAGGTCCAAGTGACCAGGTCAATCTGGATGGTGCACTTTCGTCTCTTCGGGTCGGCATAGCAGAGGCTGATGCCTACAGACATATATCTGTGGTAGTAGTTGTTTCCGTTCATTGACCGCACTCCAGCTTAACATTAGGCTAAGTGCTGAGCATTGTCATATCCCAATCTACAATAGTCCAGTTATCGTCCACTAATGCTTAATTTAGGCATAGACTAAAAATGCAACAAACGGAACATTTTCTTCCAGTCTTTTTTGTTAGTCTGAAGTATAGTGTTTCCCTAGTCAATGCACGAAATGGACAGGGACACAAGTTTATTCGTTAGGTACAACGGAAAAAAGAGCAACAACTTGTGTTGCTCCGTCCTTTACACCATACATCCATGTTTTGGATGCAGTCACGATAGGGTACAGTTAGCGACAAAACTGGTACTCTGCGTATAGAGGTCTTTTACATTTACGATGTCACTTCGTAAAGTGAGTACTCTTTGCCAATAGGATCGCTTTATTTGCTTTTTTTAAATCTTGGTGGTCAATATTATATCGTCTGATTGGTGGATACATTACACTTCACGCTATGACAGCGTATAGTAAACTTATACTTGGCCCTGTGATGTTTAAAAGTAATGCAATGTTCACACAGTCGATTATCGCATTTCAATTGAAGCAAAACATGAGTCAACCTAATTTAAGATTTGCATATGACATCATCAGTATGCAACTAATGTAAACAGGCTAGGAACGTTTGAAAGGTTTCTGCATCTCGTCACATTTCACTTACGTCACATAATTTCATTGCGAATATCGGGAATGCGGATCAAACGCCGAATATATGACTACTGTTAATATAATTAAGTTAAAAACAAATAATGGTAAGCAGACTGATGATGGGTTATTTCTGCCATTCTTGCGTAGGTACCACTTTATTTATTGATTGCACATTCGTCTCCTTGAGCCGGCATAGCGGAGGCGGAGCTCCTTATATAATTTTTATTATTACTTCCGTAACTATTGATAATTGGGAGTTCTTAGGACCAGTTCACACCATCACATACATGCACAAACAAATGTCTGAGGAGCTCATATTGTCGCTTAATAGGCATAAAAAGCGATTTCAAGCACTTTTCGAGTCAATAATTGCACACTTAAGTCGCTTTGCAATTAATAAAGGATTGAATTTCCGGCCCTTGTAGGTAGGTTGAAAATCTTAGCAACATTGAATTATATCAAACTGTCAACATTAAAAGTGAGTTAAGATTCTATTATTGATAATTCTGTCGATAAGAAACGATAGCTTTGTTCTCGTCTGGTTGTAAATAAAGCGGTGTGAACTTTTAGACGTAGTTATCAATAACCCTATTATAGACTTAAATCATTTATAATTCAATTTTATGCCAATTATCAATTGATTTACGAGCACACCCAGATCTGAGACGTGATCTTAATTGATCTTTACATGTAGGTAGTATAATTTTATAGTAATTTTCAAGGGTTAGGCTCTAATATAATACAAATAAATACAAAAAAAAAATTATAAAGAAATAAATAATAATTAAGAGTGATAGGGAGTGTACTTTTACTTATGAATCTGGACGGTGTACGTTCAGCTTCGAAAGCCGGCTTATATCACTCAAAAAATCGATTGGTACCAAAGTAATTCTATGGGCAATGATGTTGGCATTACAAAAATTATATAAATAAATGATAAATACTCGATAACCATTAAAGAAGTCATGGACTTATTCCTTTAAATCCGCCATGCGTCATCGCTACACATAATGTGGTTAATAGTGGTCATTCTTCCAAAGCTAAAGCAAATACTTGATGACTACACCTACGCCAACACCATCAGGCAGCCAAACACAACATCTGCACTGACGTCAGCAATGATTGATAAAGGTATTAATACAGAAGATGAATTGCCAGCAAATGGCTCCTGTTTTAATAAAATAATTTCTTACTTATGGATAAAAATTATACAAACATTTCTTAAAATTGTTCACTTTTTCACGAATGTATTCTTGCCTTCTAATCAAATTTAATTTCGGCGATTTTAAAAATGAATGTAATATTTATAACAACTTTTTATAAAAGCAATAAATGTAATTTTGACTTTAAATTAATTAAATTAAAACTATTTTGATTTTTCCCCCCAAAATTGTTGTTTCAATAAAAACAAAGAGGTCGTTGTCTGTGTATCCTAATTATTTTTATTTTTGAAGAGGTCTTCGGTTTTTTTTATTATCTATAATAATAGAAGGAATGGAATCTATAGTAATGGAAATTTTAATAAAACTTTCAGTAGAGTTTTGGAGGGAATATGAAAGCACACGTTCTCATATTTTGAATCATATGTCTACAAACATAATAATCTAACATTGCTACACATATCTCCATAATAGCGCCAAAACTTACATAAAGGTTGGTTTCCTTAATCAATGAATGCGGCAAAAAAAAGTTATTGTTATTTTTTTTGGTTTAACGGGCACAAAAACATTTTACAGGAAGTACACAAATAGATATTTGAAAAACTTTTATTATAAGATAATTTCCTGTATAAATAACAAAGTTTTCTTGGAAAATTGTAGAGGTAAATGTGTTATGTAACCGAATTAGAACAGGTAATATAATTGTTTATTGAAACTGTGCCAACATAAATGCCTTGACCTTACCGCCTAGAATTTTCCTGCCATTTTATTGCAAGATTTACAGATTTATATAAACTTTTGTTTCACGTTTTATTCTTTAATTTTTAGCTAATAGTTTTCTACTATTTCACTCATAATTTAACATACCTGCCAACATAAAGCAGTTGAAAAATATAATACAAAATAAGTTACGAAATACAATCACGTGTCTCATTTTGTAGAATAATAGCTTTGTCTAGAAAGTTTTAAGATAAAAATTACTTTCGTCAAAGTCAGTCGAATGAAATGATTTTGTGACAGGAAAATTCCTTTAGAAGTTTTTGTTGTTTTATTCCTCAGAGTCCCACACGTTTCACGATTTTATGTATAATGTGAACCATTTTTTCTGTACCAGTGTCTAGAGGATTGTTTTTACTTAAGTTTTCTATCGTCAAAACATTGAGTAGATTTTAAGAGTGGTAGTTGGCAGATTGACGATCGTTACAAGGCTTCACTGGCCTGTGAAGTGATCTAGTATACGTATTCCTCTATGGATTTAGTCACATAAACATGCCCACACAGCAAGACAAATTGACCGCGTAGACTGTATTGCGGCAGGGCACGTGAGCCAACTGCTAGTTCATGAGACAACTGCTATCACCTAGAAATGTCTGCAAGCAGAAATAATCTTCTCATTATGCCTGATTTCCAAACCGATTCGCGACCCGACGGGTGTTTTACACTTGAAAGTTATACCTTGTGAAGTTAGTTTATTTACTACATTTATTTTTAACTTTATTATTGCGTCTTTGTTGTCTTTTCCATGTGTTTGTCTGCGTTATATCTATCTATAATTAACCACAAGCCTTACATGTTTCAGGTGACCGCTCCGAAGTTCCCGGTTGTCATCAAGATTGGTCACGCACACAGTGGTGTCGCTAAGGTGAAAGTGGATACTTTGGCCGATTTCCAGGTTAGATATCACTACCTAAGTGTCCATATAGTACATTAAATTGCGTCATGCAAATAAAGGGAGCATAAATTAATTATGTTTGCGTGGATTTTAATTATATAGGTTTAACTAGTTTTTTGGGCGCGCTTCGCGGCGCTGAAAAAGTTATTTTTCGAGTAATTTGAAAAAAAAAATTTTTTTTGAAAAAACAAATTATGGATTTAGATATTAGAGGGCATTCCCTATGACTTTTGTTCCGGCACTTCGGCCCTATCTCGCTCCGTTTCCGAGATATCGGCGTCACTTCCGGTCCAGAGTCCGCTTCCGGTCAAAGTCGAGGTTTTCCCGAGGTCCCGGGACCGCCCTCTACACGCCCCAAAAAGAATCACCCCTCTGACCCCCCGGCAAGTGCTTCATTATATATGTCAGTCAGTGAGTCAGTCAGTCAGTGGTAATCGAGCTGTATATAATATGATTATTTTAGACATTAAGTGGTATGTGAGGAGTCTACGAATAAATTGTTAATATAACACAGTTGTAAATAATATTAACAATTTAAAATAAAATCGAAATGAATATTATTTTATTACTTAAAAAATGTACAGCCAAGAAAACTGATACATGATCTCATCTTATGTTAAATACGATTGGAATTTTAATACGTCTAAGTCGAAATTCGCGTATCTATACATATAGTAAAATAGGTGGCAAATGTCAAAGACACTACTAATATGCAGAAGCTGCATTTATGCAGAAACCTGACATTGCTATGAATAAGTGCTTGATCGCGTATTATATTTCTTGCTTTATTGTACACTTTTTTTTAACGAAGCAGATCTGAAGATCGATCTATAATGAATTATAGACTGTAAAAAATCGTATCACAAAAAAAAAAATGAAAATATGTCTACTGAATTTTTATTTATCCCATATTTAATTTTAATAATCTGGTTATTATTTTCAGGATATTGCAGGAGTGGTAGCCATGATGGGTACATATTGCACCGTGGAGCCATACATTGATGCTAAATACGACATCCACATTCAGAAAATTGGGTCTAACTACAAAGCATTTATGTGTGTACCTGTACCTACTATAGTTTATATTTTTTTATAATGCCTATAATAATACTGAACTAGTGATCGTATCAAAGGGATCCTGGGGTCGTATAACTTACAGATGACATTGCGTCTTGATTTTACATCGAAATATTTAAAAAGCTAATAATGAAAAACTCTGTATATAATAACAAAAGTTATATTATGAATACGAATAACGATACTGAATTTGAGGGTCTCGATCTAGAACATCTAGATTCCGGCCGCTTTTTACTTAAATATCAAATTAATAAAATATAATACAGAGAAATCAGGCGTTCTTCGTACTTAATCTGGCGTTGACGCAAACTATAAATTAACGCCTATTTCACTATTTCAGGCGTAAATCTATTTCTGGTAATTGGAAGACCAATCAAGGCTCGGCTATGTTGGAGGCGATCGGAATGAACGACAGGTACAAGATGTGGATTGACGAGGTAAACATTTTTTTTTTTTATGCTTAATAGGCAAGCGTTTGACCACACCCTGCCTGGTGTTAAGCAGTGATGTGGTCTAAGGTGGAGCACGCCTGCCTATGAGGTACCTGTTCACCTTCGATTTGAAGAGACCTATGTTGTACGTGTCGGGAAACACAGACACCGGGAGGGAGTTCCACAGTTTCGCAGTACGCACGAGGAACGTGTTGACTATACACCGACATTTCTCATAACCATGTTTTGTGGTGTTTTTGGATAGTAGACGCCATGTGCCCAGGTTGATACACTTCTATTATACTAGTCTACTTCCAAGCTGATTCCGCACGGCAAATAATCATCAACAGTTTCTAGACGTTAATAAATAATGTCTATATTAAACCATATACACTGAGAGATTAAAGTATTGTACAAAACAAAGTTATATTTCAATTAACATGCCACGCCACGGTCGCTCTTATTCGCTGTGATACGTGTTGAATCATTCCGTTTTAGTAACGTTTATGTTTTTATTGTATAATCAATCAATTGTTTTTTATATTTTGTTATATTAGGTTAGCGAAATTTTCGGAGGTTTAGAAGTATGTGCTCTAGAATTGGTCGTCGGCAAAGACGGTCGTGAACATATTATTGAATTGAATGATTCAGCCACCTCATTCATGGGTGATTCTCAAGAAGAAGACCGGCGTCATCTTGCTGATCTTGTGTTCCAACGTATGCAGGTAATGTACTCTAAGATTTTATACCCGACAAGTATTTATTATATTTTATTGTAGCTCGACATATGACTACACTTTGCCTTATGTTAAGTTAGAGTGCAGTCCATGAACGGAAACAACTGTTATCACACGGAAATTTCGGCATACAGCAGTCGCCTACGCTATGCCGGCCTAAGTTGACCAATGAGAACCATCAGGCTAACAGTGTACACTCCTTTCATTACACTGGGCTAAAACCACCATCAGCTCACAACACTTTAAAATTCTTTATACTGCATTTAAAACATTATAAATATGACATTTCATAATTTATTGTTCAGGCTGTCTGTCGTCCTGGTATAACAAAAACCACATCTCGTTCCTCTGTATCTGGAAGTGCCGCTGGTTCGCCATCGGAGGAAAGATCTATTATAGGCAGTATTGGTGGTCCGCCGAGCGCTCCTCCGCCAGCTCCGTTAACATCTGGAGCTTCTATTGATCGTCCTCTACCACCGATTCCGGCTGAACCGACTCAACCACCGCCGCCACCACCTTTAACACGTCGGGATTCTCAAGGTTAATATATAAGTTTAATTATTATAAAATCAAAATAATAATAAATTCAGCATTAAAAGAATATAAAAAAGATGACGTCAATCCAGTAATTGTGAAGAACTTAGGTGTTTAGGCTTAGTGGTCAAATCATTCATGCGCAAACTAAGGACGCGATTTCGACCTAAGGGTGGTTTGCACCAGAGAAGGCCGGTTAAAGTAACTTTGACTGTTACTTTAACTTTAAAAGTTACCTTTATTTTTACTCCACGCGCGTTGCACCACAGAAAAATTTGTATCGTGTTTTAGTATTTACAAAATATTTGGAATTTATAAAAGATAGTCAAAGAAGCAGCTGAGTAATGGATAATCTCAAAATTCTTCTGGAAAATAAACTGTATGTTTGATAAACTATACAAGATACAAATAGATAACTAGATATAAGAACAAATTTAGATAAATAATACAAGATTTAAATGAATTCTCTCAATACAAACAAGGGCGGCTTTTCAAAGATTTGACGTTAGCGACATTGATTTAACTATCACTTTAACTTTGGCCGGCCGAAATTCGCCAGTAACGGTTAAGGTTAAAGTAATCGTCAAATGTGACAGATTTTTTTTGAAGCAAACCAATTTTAACTTTAACCATTACTTAAACGTGACAGTAATAGTTAAGTCATATGGTGCAAATGGACATAAGGCGGTTATGTGCGTATTAGTTTTTTTCTGATCAATTTTCATCATAATTTAAACTACTAGTGCAGTTCAGTGTCTTATTTAGGAAAAATTGTCTAAAATAATTTTACATTCCAAAATGTTCATCTTCCAGTGTCACAATCATCAACAGTATCGTCGGTGACAGGAGCTCCGACTTCAACTGCTAACGCGCCGCCAACTGGCGCCGCTTCCACATCAGGTAGTGCCAGTGGACGTGGAGGCTTCACTCGTCAAGGCTCTCTTAGTGCCGTCCTTACTGAGGACGCAGAGGATACGATGAAGAATCTCAGAAAAACCTTCGCCGGTATATTCGGCGATATGTAAACGCACTCCTTTGTTTTTTTTATTTCTTCACAATTTGCAGTATTATTAATTAATTATTATTTTACTTATTTTTATAATTAACTTTATTTTTGGTCATCTAGATTTATTATAAATTAAAAATACTGCAAAAAATGTTCATCGAAGCATGTCATTTTATTGTGGAAATGAAATTAAATAGCGTTAAGAATGTTATTGAATGCTTTTGTATGTTAAACTGGATGTTAATGTAAACTATAGATTTTTTACAATATTGTTAATAAATATTAAACTTTAATTCAACTGAGCTAAAGTGAGATGAATTTTATTCTTTCACGTATTTCATATTCGTAGAATATAATTTCTATCTAAACTTTAATTAAAATTGTTTCCAAGAATTTTAATACAAAAAAAAAACTACGTTAAGGACAAATAATTTGGTGGCAATAAAATAATATATAAGTCGAGTTACCATAGGTAGTGTCGCTTTCACAAAAATAATATTTTAATAAATACATTCATACATACAAATAATGTATGAATTTTTACAATGTTATTTGTTGCAGAAAATAAGACCATATCATTTATTTTGTTGATCAATATTTTGTTTTTGTTATTTGAAAATTGCAATGCCTAGTTTTAGTAGGTAAGGATTTGTCACTGTGTTCTGAATTCTGCGTTTTGCGGTCCGGTTTTTGACGGAAGGTGCGAGAAAAAAATCAAAAGAACCATAAAAACGCGAGACCGACAAGCGATGTTTGTCAATATACTGCGTCAAAACCAATATTTGCATTAAGTTTTTTCAATTTCATTCATTAGTCAGTTTAATCTTCAATCTAGTAAAAAATAACATCAGCACAGTGGTCTTTATATATTTTGCAACGGAGATTTAGAGGGATAATGGAAACACATGTGCTACTCATTTTGAATCATTTAACAACGACGCAACTACAACATTTAAAACTTCAGCAGTTCATTATTTATACAATTTAGATGGATTATGGTCGCCCGGACCGCATAACGCATTCAGTGTGACAAATCCCGAATTGTTAGATTTGAACAATGCTATTGAGGACAATATTATTGTTAAATGCAATTTTTAATTCACATATTTAACCTATAGTTGTATTGTAGTTTTAAGATGTTAACGTCTTTCGTGGTTAAGTTATATCAGGTTGTAATTTAATTTATTGTTATTTAACCAAAGTATAGTGTTTTCCTAATTTTTACGCGGTTACGTTTTAACTCAATAAATTATTTTATGCGCCTTACTTATCGCTTATATATTGATTAATTTGATCCGGCGCGGGCGTGACGTTTCTAAATCAAAATCAAATAAACGTAGGTAAACCACATAAAATATTATATTCAGTTATCTAACGTAGTCAAATAATGCCCGTTTTCACCAATAATCTCTAAATTGTAAGTGATACTATTTTATGAAGAAGATTTTTATAGTACGGTTCATGAACGGAAACAACTGCGATCAGAGAAAATTAATGTCTGCAATTATAGTCATCATAGAAATTCTAAGGCAACGGACTAATTAATCCTGCCTGTCTACCAGTCTTTATTTACATCAGTAACATTAAGTGTGTGTTAGCCTAAAATTCCATTGTTCAAATGACATATGTAGATAAATTGATTTTCTGAAATCAGATGAATGTAGAAATCTTCCAGCGGATTCTTAGCATAACCAAATATTATGGATTTTTTAAATAATAATTAGTTTAGCAATATTTGGTGAAAATAGGCAAAAATATGCTTTTTATAGCTTCTTTATAAAGTTTAACGCTTTCGTTTGAAACAATGCTAAGTCTGAGTTATCATATCGAGTCTGAGTCGAGTGCAACATATTCTTAAAGCCGCTTTGAGCTATGTTATATTTAATTCTTGTTTTTGCAAATTATATATCTATATTCTATATAATATGAATATTATTATACACTAATAATCTCTATGACTATTCAGTAGCAATCTTTGATGTGTAGTTATTTATATATTTAGACGCATGATCGTTTCTATCGTAGATAATATCAATTATTAATAACATAGTTATCCAGTGGTTGATTATATACTTATTAACAACCCGTTAAATATAATGTGTAGCTTTTAACAACGAATCATATTTGTACGCGTAGAAAGTTCATATTTATTCATTTATTGTTAGTATAATATCGCGTAGGGTTGCCATGCATTCTAAATTTACTGGACGAAATATGATAAAGTGGAGCTTGTTGGAAACCCCAGTAAATATGACGTCAACCCAAAAGGGCTGCAGAAGGAAAGATAGAATTTCGAAGTGTTTGTACGACGTCGATGGCGGGATAGTTTAGTGGTTAGAAGTTAGAACATCCGCGTGCATAGCGAACGGCGCGGCTTCAAATCCCACTTCAGCCCATGCTGTTGTTTGCGTGTTAATTTTTTCTATTCATTAAATTTTTGTTATATTTTCGTACGTGACTAGTATGAGTTTATTTTAGCGGTCCTGAATGGAATGATATCCATTCAAGGCACTTCTTAGCCGATTCTCTTAAGATAGCTATGCTAAACTTTATTATTACGATATATTTTTTTAATATTTTTAATTTCACGCGTCAACGCCACGGTCGTACAGTTGATGCAACATCGCTCAATACCTAAGTTTTAAGGTCAAATAAACAATTAGAGAAGTACCTAATTTTTTTTTGGTACAGCTTCCCTTAGTTCGCGTCCAGTTTGTACGAAATATGGCAACTCTATGCGTACTTGTCTATATTAATACATATAAAAATATAATCTCGTAGAAATTGTTATTCACTGGTTATACTTTAATGTCCCTTCTAAACGTATTTAATCCTTTATCAAAAGGGGCCTTTGATATTAAACTTTAAAAATGTTAGGTTAAACATAAATTTTATATGCACCGTAGCTAGATTTTGACACAAGCTCGTTTAGATTTATAAGCTATTAAACATATTTGTTTTATTAGTAGCTATTTTTTTATTCACTTTATTTATCCGTTATCCGAATTATTTTACATTTTATTGGCTCATTCCAATTTTTTAGCTCATTTTGTTAATTTATAGTAGTGAAATTTTTAAATAATTTTATATAATTATTATTTTTTATTAATTATTGTATGATTATACTATGAAATATTAAATATTAATGAAAACGCTGTTGTTGTTGTTGCTAACGAGTTATTTGTGTATTCGAAATGATAAATAAGTAGGTATATGCGATTAAAAATCATTACGTATAAAGGTTTACAATACTGTACGGTTTTATTTAAATTTAATTTATTTAGAATTAAAATTACACAGATGACAAGTATTACCAGCGTTCGTGGCCGAAACGATATATTACATAAGTAATAGTAGCAGATCTTTTTTTTATTGTTGCACGGCGTATGACAACTTTCTGCAGCAAAATTTCTGCAAAGCAGTCGCCTCCACTATATGGGCTTGGGGACACGAATGTGCAACATCCAGATTGAAGTGCACATTCTTCTTGTTATACTTTTTTTTTTCAATATATTAAAATGAATATTCTGGGCTTACCAGGCCGATTTCATTTTTTGCGATAGCCCGTTTATTAAGGGAGGTGCTTTTTTATTACCCGCAGCTCGGTTATGTTATCTATATGAAAAGTTCTCTAGGGGATACGAACAGCATTAAAATAAATAAATGTAACGATTTTTCTTCGCATTTCTAGAATAAGACATGGTTAGTCATATCTCTTCGCCAAAATACCTAAAAGATCACAGGAAAAGCTTTATTTTTAGTGACCTAAATTTCAGTCACGCTGAGACCAACCATGTCTTAATTCGATAATATTTTGAATGAATTTGAATGTATGTTAATCTATATAATAAATACCTCTTTTGGTAAGATTATAAGATATGTTTTTCTTTTAGATCCTATACAATAAAACAAAACAGTCAATAATTAAATAAACTTTTAAGAAACAAAATTAATTTAAAAAATACAAATATTAATTATAAAAATACATGCTAAAAATATAATACAACATAAAAAAATACTACTTGAGATTTAGTTCAAAATCTTCAGTCAATAACCAAATTCACCCAGTCAAGAAAACCAAGCAAGATCAAAATGTCTGCTTATCCATGCATGTGTTAAGGCTATAGTCTCTATACATGCCTGCTGCAAAAAGTCGACCTGTGAACGTCTGACCAGCGGGATAGAACGCACTGCACACTGAAAAGTAACCTGTAAAAATACAGTGAAAAATCTGTACTTTAATTGTACCACCACTTTCGAATGTAACACCCGTGAAGTGACCTTGTTGCGTTTCGGGAATAGTTTGAAAGTAGCCAGATAGAACGAGAGGAGTGTGCACTGTCAATCTGGATGGTGCGAGGTGACTGCTGCCTGTAGAGATTTCTCTGTAGTAGCAGTTGTTTCCATTCATGGACCGCACTCTAGCTTTACATCAGGCGGAGTGTTGTCACATGCCGAGCTACAATAAAAGAAAATAGTTTTTTTTCTTAACAGCCCTTTTTCTTGGCCCAGATGTGACGATCCTCTGTTTGATGTTTAGCTAGAGTGCACTCTGAGAACAGAGATGACTAGTACCACAGAAAAGTTTTTGCAGACAGCAATCGCCGCCGCCTCAGCTGATCTAGTCAAATCTAATTCCAGATCTATGTATTACTAATATTAGTATCATTCAAGAGTGGTAGACAGAGCCTAGTCAATTGTTCCGGGCTTGTAGTATCACCACTTTCAAGCAAGACCACTTTAAAGTGACTTATTTGTCGCATTTAGGGATTAACTTAAAACTAGTCAAGTGTATTCCCTATAAACTTGGATCCGGCATTTGGAGCACATCAAGAAACCGGTATAGCGGAAACTAAAAACTTGCCGTAAGGCGTACTCACACGCACCACTTTCCGACCGTAAAGTGGTCGTGTGTTGAGAGTACATAATTAGTGTAGAATGTTGTGATAGCGCTCAGATGAACGATAAATTGTGGTCTGTTTCAACAATGGTCGGCGTGCGTGGCGAGCGAATCCTATTCATAAAAGTTGTCGTTACAGTCGACAATTCAACCACATTACTTGTGTGCGTTGAGCAAGGTATCGACAGAAGAAGCCCCAGTGCGATATAGGCGCAGTTTCTCGTTTAACATCAATGCGCGAAGGATTATATGAAATAATAAAACAACTTGAATGAATAAGAAATAAACTATTTTAATATTAATATTAGTTAACAAAAAAGAAAGCTAAATATATTCTCTCTAAGCAATATCTAATAATAAATAAACTTATACATATAAAATTAAATAACTTATTGAGAAATTAAAATAGATAAATTTGTCAAATGTAGATTTCAGCAAGCGTTCTGTTTATAGATTTAATGAATAATATCTGTACATCCCGGACCTCGCGAGGTGACTGGTGAACTCCTGACTCTTTGGAAAATATACATTTGGCACTGAATGCAAACCTAAAATACAATTTAATTATAAATATTACAAACAAACAAACAAAAACTACATAGTAAAACACATAACTCAGGACTGGTCTACTACCATCTACATTTTTCTTTAGCTACAATTCTTAGTTATTTCTTAAAACCAATATTAGAACTATGGGATGAAAATTCGACTAGTACTGACATAACTTCGACCTCAAATATTGCTGAACATTTAAAAAACACTAATACGTTGTCAAGGAAAGAAAGCACGAGGCAAGAATACTTTATTGATACTTTTCTCCAAAACTACTACTAAAATATAATTATAGTTAAAATAAATTAAAAAAAGTCCCTTTCATGAACTTAAAACATTAAATGAAATATGAATGCCAACTATGCCAAAATATGTTCACAAAGATATTTTTTAAATTTTATTTTCACAAATTTTTCAAAGAGTTTTTCTTACACAGCCGAAGAACATTTGGTTGCGAATTTTCCGTAAATGTATGGCGTAACTAAACTAAGATTGGTTATAGAGAAAACGACTTCAAATATTTATGTAGAGATATATCAATGGTATTACCTAAAAAATGTCTTTATTATAATTAAGTACAAACCTGGTGGATACCACCCATATTCACTAGCAGATGTACGATATAAAGGATGTTGCTTATTTACTTGGCTACCATAACCATTAAACCAATCTGAAATAAGAAATAATACCTAAATAATAATCATATTTAATGTCTAATGTATCATTTAATGTTAAATATGAGACTAATTTCGATTTTATTACTCTTATTGGATACAACGCTATTTTTGTATGCAGAGCTTTGGCTCATTGACTGTGGATTGATGGACCTGATGGAATAGTTGATGTCACACATGCATTTTCAGCAAATCTAAATATCAAACCCTATGAAGATTGCAATACAAAGAACTAAACTATTGATCGCGTATGCAGTAATAGTACTATACGAATGCCCGCATTGCCACAGGTGGGAACATTCTCGTAAAGTTCAATGACTCTTTTAACTATGCACAGAATTTATTTGCCACATTTATTGTTTTTCCGGACTACTTTATCGAATACACGAAAGATACATAAGGATATCTCATACATTAACTAATTCGAGATATCGATTTTTGTACACGCAGTTCTCCGGTGGGATGACCGCTATGCCGGCTTGATGAGATGCCTCTTCATACTGCTTTTGGAGGATCCCATGTTATAGGAGTTTAATGGAACGACATAAGAAGGACTACCCGAACTTTTTAGTCTACGAGGTGATTGTTTTGACGGCAATGTGGGGTAGGAGGGATTAAAACGTGGATTTCTGTTGAACATTTACCATGGCAATAGCGGTAGAACGCTGTGAGAAAGATCGTTCTTCAGACGCATTCCTCTCAGATGCCAGTAAACTTGGGGTTGCGAGACATTGGGCCTCAGCTTGCGTCGGCACGCGAGGTAGTATAACTCATAAAGCTACAGATTAAATACTATTACCACAGAGAAATGTCTGCAAACAGGTGTCGTCTCCGCTATGCTGACTTAATGAGATTATGGTGCTCTATAAATGTCATAGATTTATAATACTTACGTGGATATTCAAACCGAGGAGGCAAATTACATGTAGCATATAAGTCTGAAGTTTTAACTTCTTTTTTTATTTCAGCGTGAAGAGTAGGTTTATCCGTAGGGACAGCAGAACAAAATCCTGCTTGTCTCACAACGGGGTTTTCGCTCATTGTATAAATATTAGATTTGTATAAATCTCCGTAATAAACAAATATGACTGAAAACCATGGAAACGTGTAAAGCGAAAACAGTCACTGATGTTGCCATAGAAATAAATAAATAAATATTGCATACTTATTGGTTGTTCGATTAATTAATTGATTTTGAATAAACTAATAATGGTAAATCGACGTGAAGTCCATTTAAAATTACAGCCAGTGATTAGTTTCCTAAAGTTCTTTGAATGTAGAAATATTATTTTAATTATTTTAACAGTGCCTATTTACTATTTTTATTCTTTAATAAATTTTGACACACAAATGCTGGATTAATTAATTTTTAATTTATTACATATTAACGCGCGCACTCAGTCCGAGCTAAGTAAGATTAGGGAATCAAACCCGCAAAGCAATCTTTGACTGCCCATGGCCAAGTCGAAATTGTTTTCAGTTCAATTTTCATCATATTATTTAGTACATATTGATTATTAATTGAAAAGCGTAAGTGTATGTTTAGTTGTCTTGCATTTTAATGCTCATATTATGCATATATCTACTCGTAAAATATCCAATGTTAATTAGGTTGCGTGCACACTGATATTTTCAATTAAACTTTTACGTTAAAGAGTTATTATAAACTTTTTTGTTTACACGCTAAAAATATTCCAATAATTTAATAATAAACAGTCTCATAAATAATTCAGTAAAGTGATGGAATCGATGGAATCTTTTTATATAAATAAATAATTCAAGACATACTAAGAATGGAAAGAAGCCAAAACTAATTTACTTGAGTAACTAAAAATCTAGTATATTTTTTTTTATTGTAGCTCGGCATGTGACGACACTCCGCCTGATGTAAAGCTAGAGTGCGGTCCATGAATGGAAACAACTGCTACTACAGAGAGAAACCTGTGCGGGCAGCAGTCGTCTCCACTATGCCGACTTGAGGAGACGAGCATGTACCGTCTAGATTGACAGTACACACTCTTCTCGTTATACCTGGCTACTTTCAAACTATTTTCGAAACTCGACAAGGCCACTACACGGGTGTTAGTGATTTTTGAAATTTGAAAGTGGTGGCACTACCCAAGGACGGCAGACTGGACAAATAGCCATCATCAGTATGCCTACCACTCTCCAGAATCCCACCAAAAGACCAAACTTTCATTATCCATGCAGCTTAGTCTTCATTATCATCTTTTCTAATTCCAGGGTTATTTCTTTCTTGTACCATAGACACCAAAGTATAGACTATATGAACTTTCTTGTTTAGATGTCAATTTCGAAGGAGCTGGATATAACGGGAGAAATATGCTCTGTTGTTTACTCAATTCAGCATAACAGAGGGGACTCACGCCTGCAGATGCTTCTCTGTGGTAGTAGTCTCATGGATCGCATGAGTGCGAAGTGTGGTAACATGTCGAGCTACTATTTAAAAGTTTGTGTGTAACAGACTTTAACACAATAGGCATGCATTTGGTAGAATAAATTAGTTACTTTATCAACGTTTTATCTGTTGACAATGAACGAGTGGGTAGCGAGCTATCGTACCCGCAACCGTTTTTATTGCAATTTCCTACTGCTTGTTACGTGTTACAAATTTTTCAAGTTTTAAATAATCGAGTTCGAAAATCGATTCAAGTTTCTTATCGATAAAGAAAATTGTTTGACAACAATAACAATGCAAACGTCAAATAACAGACCTATTAATTTAAAAGTAATTAAATGTGAATTAAATTTTCTTCCACCGAAAAGGGATTGTGATTATGTTGAGCGAAAGAAAAACGTTAAATTACCACAAATCAATAATTTTCGGCGTAAAAGTGTTGTACCCGTACCGCCTACTACTAACAAAGGAAAGGTAGGAAGGAATGTTTGATTCTGTCTTAGTTTTCCGTTCTTTGTCAACTCTAATTGTTGTTATTTATACCATTGATATACAACTAGATGTGCAATAACTTTCCCAATGTGAGGCGAGAGAAAAGATGACCGCAGTCACCTTTAGGTTGTCTTCAGTATTTGACTTGACGGCAACATTGTCAAATCGTTTGAAGCGGCCTACGCTTTTTTCATGTCAGATGTATGAAGTTTGCACCTCTAGTATATATATCTCTATGATTTTATACACTATTTATACGTATTTAAATAAGACATTAAAATTATTGTAAATACTCGTAATTACCCAGTCTGTTGTCCTGGGGCAGTACCATTACTTAGTAGCCAGGTATAACGAGAGGAGTGTGCACTGTCAATCTAGATGGTACATACTCATCTCCTCAGGCTGGCATAGCGGAGGTGACTGCTGCCCGTTTCTTTGTAGCAGCAGTTGTTTCCGTCCATAGACCGCACTCTAGCTTTACATCAGGCAGAGTGTTGTCATATTATTATGTTGAGCTACAATAAGAAATAAAAAATGAAATAAATGATTAGGTATACTCATGGGTGCACTAAGGCCTAGGCAATCTAGACTCGTGCCTAGGGCCAGTAATTTTTTGGGCCCGAAAATTAGGTTTTTACGAAACCCAAACGAAAGCAATGTATGTGTCATGACTGAAAAATAGGCCCGGAATTACAATGTTGCCTAGAGTCCGCTTTAGCATTAGTCCGCCACTGGGTATACCGTATACTGTACAACCAATATTTGATTTAAAAAGATAGAGGGATTATGGAGATTTATTTATATTATTATACAATAAATTAACTTTTAAAAATTTTATTACAACAGAAATCAAACGTGAATGATTTGATAGAATCTTTGTTAGAAGAATTATATTCTAATTGGTCGAATTCGAGTGATAGATACTATGGGTAAGTACTTTTGTATTAAATGTAATGTTATTACGAGAGGAATGTGCACTGTCAATCTGAATGGTTACATTAAGTCGGCATAGTGGAGGCGACTGCTGTCTAGAAATTTATCTGTAGCAGTAGTTGTTTCCGTTCATTTGTTGTTTGTTTCAGAATATCATGTGCACCTTCTCTTGAGTCATCACAATATTTCTATGAAGAACAATCAGATGTTATGGAGAGACATTACTTAGAGGGATTTGGTAAGGAATCAGTTTTTGTACAATAATTCATATCAGCGTTACCAGATTTTTTTTTGTCAAATTGGGATTTCGGAACTTTTTGAGTGAAAAAGGCGGGATTCTTCGTTTGTTCCAAAACGGGACATAGTAAAAAAAATCTAATCAAAAGTGTTGAAATATGTATCTTTTATTTGAGCTTTAAAATACGTAGATAGCAAAAATAACCATAGAAAATGTACTTTAATAAAAATATGATATTTTAAATCAAATTTACCCTATCGTTGAGTCTTCTTATGGCCGGTTTTTGAATTCTTCGGTTTGCGTAACAAACCGTTATAACCATACAAATTTGACAGATCGTAAACGATAGTTACATCAAAATGTATGGGGAATGTGTCGGGAATGTCAAAATTTAACATCTCGCCCTCATCAAATTAAAATCATCGATTTCTGTTAACTTTCAAAAACGACAACTGAGACGGACAACGTGTCAGACTCTATTCGACTATGAGATGATGACTGCAAAGCTTTTAAAATGTCGTATTACTGTTATTATAATAATCACCCACTGTTGGACACCTTGGGTTTGTCGCGAGCTTCTTCAGCTCACCATCTTGATCATCTGCTCGTCCCGTTATCGCAGGCTAGGTCTTCCGCGTTGTTGTAGCTCTGCATTTGACAAAACTCCGCCTGATGTTAAGCTAGAGTATGGTCCATGACTGAAAACAACTGATACCACATAAATTTCTGTATACGACACCCACTTTCGCTATGCCGGCTTAAGGAGACAAATGTGGGCCATCATGTTAACAGTTTATACTCCTGTCTTTTCCAATTTGGAGTCATGAAATCACACCATTAATAAAAGTAAACGCTATAGTAAACCGTACAAAATGGTTACAGATACTCAAGAATTATTACAACAAGAAAATGAATTGAGAACAAAGTTAAGGATAATTGGAGAACGATTGGGAAGATGCGTACGAGCAAGGGATCGATATCGACGTCAACAGAAACGACTTTGTGATACGTTCTCCGTTTTACTACGCCATATTAGTAAGAATTTATAATAAATATCTGATGAAAATTTAATAGAAAAATAAACAATAATGTCGAATAACGTATAAAGTAGTGTCAGTTAGCAAAGAACTCAACTGCAAAGCAGATCTTGTTAGTAGTAAAAAAAATATATGGCATCAACCCTGCAATTTAAAGGTCTACTGATAGAAAGATAAAATAAAGAAGTTTCAACAAGATCACTTAAAGCGCCAATGGTGTCGTTTACAGTGTGCACAGCGGAGGACGTTGGTTCGATTCCTACTTTAATCATAATTTAATAATAAACGTATCTGAATTAAGATAAATAAATATCTGAACATATAAATTCCACTACACTATCTATTGGTAATAGTAATAAATGAGTTTATCGCACAAAACTCTAGGGATATCCTAAACTTATTAGGAACGGCCCTGAATATAAATTTCCTTTAACGATAGGCTCAAAGAACAATGCCCTGACCCTAAAAAATGTGTTACAGTAATTGCGTTTAGGACCGACCATCCTTCCTTAATTATAAATAGCTTTCTTACAATATACAAAGTGTGGTAGTCATACTGATGATGTTATTAGCCCAGTCTGCCGTTCTGGGGTAGTACCACTACTTTCGAATGTAACATTCGTGAAGTAATGTCGCGTTTCGGGAACAGAAAGTAGCTAAGTATAACGAGAAGATAGTGCACTGCCAATCTAGATGGTCTCGTCTCCTCCACAAGCCTACATAGTGGAGACATCAGGCGAGTGTTGTCATATGCCGAGTTACAATAAAAAAAATATTGAGAAACATAATGAATCTGAAAATTTTATTTCACTTCATTACTTTATTTTACATAGCATCATAGCACTCGCTATCGAGGTCGTCGTACACCTTAGTTTACCATCTGATTTAAGGGAATAGAATTATCGGCCTTTGCCTCCTAGAGAGAAGACATAAAAACTGTTTTAACAATACAATAAGTTTTTAGAGGGTGGTAGAAATTCGTATCACTACTATTTACGGAATAAACGGTGACGGACGACAAATTCCATTTTTTAAAAATTCATTTAAATGCATTTTTTTTTAGATCAATTAATTATCATTTTTCTTTAATATAAGTTGGTATGTCGTAAGTCGTAAATATTATTAAGTACTGTCTATCTTGGTACATATTTTTAAAAAACATCCTACGCGTATTTCTCTTTCGCAATGAAAAGCCCTATCCTATCACCCAAAAGAACCTTTGACTTGATATAATCTCAGCGTCCAGGACTGACGTTCGCAGACAAATCGATAACGCACACAGAGACATTCCGGTGCCACTTTCTACGCATGCGCCGAACACTTCTACCACGAAAATCGAGACTCACGTAACAAACACGACGAATACGTAGGCGTCTGATTTTACCGTCGGTGTTGATTATCGGTTCGCACAGGCTGAAAAGATCGCGTTTGCTTTCTTCCGTGAATACCTAGTAAACACAGCATCAGCTGTCTTTAACGCTGTGTGAATTATAATAAAAATAATAATAGTGTTATTAAAGCAAACAGTAACTGAAGATCAGGATTTAGAATAAATAAGGAATTAAGGAAACAACGCGAAACCGCACTGCACCAAGCTTAGTACTTAAGGTCGCTGACATCGTTTTGAAGTAATAGATATTATGCTTGTGTTAACAAATGTGCACTCCGGACAGGACAGATGAGTGCCATCCTCAATTCCCTCAGGAACTTGGCGGGTTCAACGAGGGGCAGCTCAGGTGAGATTACGAAGCCCTTTAAATGCCCTTTGTTGAATACATAATATATTTAATGCTAAAAAATCGATACTTTTCGATAGTTAATGATCATTTTCAATAGCAAACGTTAACTTAGTACCTAGTTCTTTTGTCCTGTAGGTACTTTCATTTTATATTGAACGTTTATACTGGTCATGCTTTATGTTGTGTTATAAAGTCGATTTTTGCCATTACTTTCTTATTACGAATACTTTTTTTTATTGTTTATCTAAGCAAATTAAAATACATCTACTGAATGACTGAGGCGTCTTGTCATTGACGCGTATGATTTTCTGCAAATAATCATGTTACGGTGGATAGTCGGCGTTAATACTTAGTTATTAATTATCGTTTGAATAATATTTTAGTCTGCCTACCACTGTATACCTCAATTACAAAATTAAATAATATGAAATAACAAAATACATATAATTAATAATATAGTAACAATAATCGTTATTTATTTATTATTATTATTATTTATTTATTTATTAAATTCGACGCACAAAACGGCATGCAAGCATATACATATCATAGTACGAATACAGTCGGGAGTTAGGCTGGCTTGCATGCCAAAGCATGTGCGCATACTATAAGTACAATACAATACAAATTAATACAATTCAATACAAATTTGAAAAGTTTTAAATCATAAGTGTTTATGCATTATCGCATACGAAAGCTTACATGATATAGTTGACATAAAATTACGTAGCAGGCGACGACGCCGCGCGCTTCAGCGTTACGCCAGGAAGTGGCGACGGATCCGGCGAAGGTGGTTACTCCGAGTGGCTGCACGCAATGCGGCTCGTCGCACGTTTACCTGCAGGTGTTCCGCAGCACTTCAGGAAGAAGGTAAAAAAAAATTTTTAAAAGTATTTAATAGCGCTATTATTAAGAAAAAATGCGACTAGGTTATTCATATGTGCCACTTGAAAGTGGTGGTGGTAGTGGTACTATCCCACGAGTACCCAGAACACAGCAGTTTATTAAATCCCTGTATTTTGTGCCGATCTTCCGATGTAGTTGACATGTGATTGTGTTATCTGATTTTCAATGAAGGCTACCTATTTTATTTCCGGTGACGACGTTTCAAGCGACATGTCCGCACGTAGCATTAAGGCGTGTTTATATTTTTCACTTGTTACGAGAAATATTTTCAAGATGTTGGGAAAATGTCGAGTATATTATTCAGTAAAACATTTTTTATTGAGTTGTTATTTTGTTCAAACAATTGAATAAAGATTCATAAATGAGTTTATAAATGTTTCGTTTTTTACGTGTTACAAAATTTAAAGGAAACCATAAAATTAATATTTATGAATAACAGTATTCTTATTTTTTAAATAACATTAAATTTGTAATGAATTTGTTTCGACTGGAAATTAAATGTACGTAATGTGCCCAAACCACTGCGCTACCTTATATAGCAATCTTATTTACATTTCAAGAGAAAATTATTTAATATTTTACTTCGATGTCTCCAAATTTTTTTCTTTTAGGTTTGATTTATCACTTAAGTGACTTTTATAACATATTTTTAAACTAATAATTTTGGCGTAGTTGTGGCTCACCCTCGCCGAAAGATACCTAAACGGCCGCGGCGTAGACTGGTCCGCCGCAGAGCGCGCCTGTTTCCGAGGCTCTGCACAGCCCGATGACGCCGAATTAGGCGCGCAAATTCTCAAGGTAACCCCGCAACTTTTAATATAAATATTTGCTTATTTATTTTCTTTATTTGCATATCAATTACCATTGGAAATTGGAAACGTCATACTTTCTTGCGTATATTTTCTGTTCGTAATTTTTTTTGTACGTTTATCAAGTATTATTTTATAACAATAACCAGATTTTATTGTTGAGAATGAAGACAATAGCGATGTACGTAAGATAAAATTAAGCTTTGAATTTAGGTATTCATAAAAAATATATATATACGAGTATAATGAGTAACTTAATAAAAGTTGCAAGGAAAATTGCATGTATGTATGTTACATTGTATTGTTATAATTATAGGATTTGCATCGCACAGGCTGCTCGCTATTTTGTGGAAAAGAAGGGCGAGAAAATCAAGGAATGCTTAGAAGAGTATTATTGGCCTATGCTCGGTAAATTTAGAAGTCAATTTTTGTACTAAAATAATATTATGTTAATTAATAAAAGAGGTATTTTCAGATGGAATAAAGATGTTGGTTACTGTCAAGGTTTTAATATGTTAGCGGCTATTATATTAGAAGTTATGGATAAATCTGAATCAGATTCTTTGAAGGTAACTTTAATCCAATTTATTACAATTTTTTGGTACATTTAAATACTGTTATTGTGAAATTATGATGAAAAGTAAATTCGTTGATCGGTTAACAAAATATCTCAATGCACTAATAATTCTTTTATAGTAGTTGTTATTTGAGGGCTATATCTTTGCGGCCTGCAGTCATTGACTGGACCTGCCCGTGAGCTGCACTCTAGCAGTGTGGTTGCATGATGGACTACTGTAAAACACACACACATAATGTTGCTGTGCATGTAGTGGAAATATAAATATTGTAATAATGAAATAAAAAAGTTATAAATACAATTACACATCCAAGGTTAAGTGCGCAGTTAAACATTTTTTTTTTATTTCACACATTAGTTTTTAGTAGTCACCGTGTTTTTTGGATTTATCATCTAAAAAGCCTAGCATTTTTGTAGATTTAGTTTTTTTATTACACACACCTGATTTAGTATGATAATAATATATTACATGTTTAACTTTAAAATAAATATGATGAAAAATAGTTAATATTTTGAATTCATCACATAAAACAGTCTCCCCTTGAAGTGAAATCTTAGTAATAGAACTCTTAGTTAAAACTTCTAATAAACTTTTGGAGGAAACCAGAAAAGGTTGAAATAAGATGAGAAGGTAGACCTTGTGGGCGGAAGTTATAAAAATGTAAAATTATCTTTAGAGTTATCAAATACATTTTTTTTAATTCGTTTCAACTTAATTACGACTTACTTCTCTTGTTTTTTAAACAGGTGATGGTATACTTAGTAGAAGCCGTGTTACCTGAAGGATATTTTGCCGATGATTTGCGCGGGTTGTCAGCTGATATGGCGGCGTTTCGTGATCTTCTGCGATTACGACTCCCGCGGTTGGCTACACACATGGATCATTTACAGAAGATATCTGATGGTACGTATAATCATTCACTTTTCATTTCATTTATTTAAAACCTTTTTTGTATTGTTATTAGCATCTTTTATATCTTATATTCCTTAAAAGTTACGTCGAAATGAAGTAATAAAGAACCGTATTAACGTATTAAATTTCCGAATTTTTATTACTTACCCAATACATTAACATTTTATGCCCTTAAAGCACAAGTGTGCATAATAATGTTTACTGCGATAATAACTTTCTTATTGTAAGGTTATTTACATTCATAATTAATTAATTTTTTTTTTTAAATTAAATTTGCCAATCCAAACCGTACCGAGGGTAGTGGTTACTTATTACCATCACTTTCAAAACACCCGTGAAGTAACACGAGTTACGAAACTACTCGAACGAAAGTTGTTCACTTGATAAGATGTTCTTCAAGCTAGCAAAGCGAAGGCCACTGCCGTTTGCAGATATTTCTGCAAATCTCTGTGATGGCAGTTGTTTCTGTTTATAGACCGCACTCTAACTTAACGAAGGCAGAGTGTTTTCCAATTACAGCTTTAAAACCTTAATTTATAGGAGGCGGTGTTGAACCACCATTACCGGATGTGTTTACAATGCAATGGTTTCTAACCTTATATGCGACGTGGCTCCCTCGAGAATCTCTGCTAAGAATTTGGGATTTAATTTTGTTAGATGGTAATGAAGTATTACTTCTTACTGCGCTTGCTATATGGGATATGCTGCAAGAGTGAGTATTAAACCGTGTAACAACTTAGGAACAATCCTTCCTTGATTAAAAGGCGATCTTGGTCTTAAATGCTCAAAAACTTTAACGCTTTAATTGGTGCTATGATTAATACATGACGTTAATGTAACTATAATAATAATAATCTTTATTGAAACAAAGGAAAATATTATTTAAAAGTAGATACAGGTACAGGAAACCTGTGTTACGGATGCCACAGCCGGATGAAAACTGTCTTATATCACTTTTTAGGGTAAATGAGCTACCTTAAGTGCCTAAGGTCCTAAACTTCTCTATTTCATAGTGGGAACCATTACGCTACTATTAGTCAGACGACCTTAATGTCCATGAACTATCTGACTTAACTCAGAACGGTTGATTGGTGCACTTTCTTTTCTTTGCACCTTGTTTTTGAGGTCCGCCGTAATGTGACCGCTTGATGCTAGAACAAAGTGAGCCGTAACAATTTCTAATTCAGAGAAATGTCTACATGCTGCAGTCGACTTGATCGCTTTTCGTTATATTTCATAAATAGTTAAAAATAATTTTTAAAGTAAAATAATTGATTTACAGTCGAATATTATCAGCGCGGTCAGCAGATGAATATTACAGTTGTATGGGCGGTGGAGCAGGAGCTATATGGGAAGCAGGAGACGCTCTAGTAACTCGTGTAGTATCATTTGGCACTGCACCGGAATTACCACGACTTCGAAATTTACACAGATACCGAGTAACACCACCTGTGCAAGCGCCACCTACACAGCCGCCGTTCTATCAGCCACCTTTACAATCTGCTGTAAGATTTACTATTAGTACGATTTATTTATTCACTCAATTATTTTTCATTTAATTTTCATGCATTAGTCTAGATTTTCATTATGTTGCCATCGGTGGAAGTCTGTCGTCTATTGTGTTGTTTATTATTTCAATAAAAATCACAAATGCCAATGTATTTTAGATGCAAACTATGACAAAGAAAGGATTGCGATTGTTTTATTCAGAAGATGAAGGCGATTCAAGTGACGACGGAAATAAAATGGCTCTAGCTACTGTAAGTTTTGTAATTTAGATTCTAGATTGCACGGATGTTTGCATGTTTGTCTTCCAATCACGCTTAAATAGCCTCACCGGTGTGAATGCAGTTTGGTAAACTCATAGAGTACGTCCCTGTAGCAAGACTAGATTTCTGAATCCGAAGTGTGTTGACCCTACTGATTAGAGGAATTTATTAGATAAAAATATGAATTCATACTCTAGGGGAAAAAATACCCGGGGTTGGTAAGTCCTATCTAGTTTTAGTGCAGATATCTAATAATTTCTTAACACGCAGGTCGTACCTCGTCGAGATGATAGAATCGGTGCTGGAGATAGGTTGTCATTGGATATTGGTGCCCTGAAGAGACAATATGCTAGACTTCGAGAGCGACAACGTCAAGCCCATGTGATTTTAGCGGCTGCTTGCGCTCGACATGCTGCCGGTAAATACAATAATTTGTATTAAATTTTTATAAAATTCTTTTCAGTTAAACAAACGATTAGTTTATTTTTACAGTGGGTGTCCCGACTTCGCCTACATCACTTGCTGTTAATAACTTATTACTCGGGAAGAGTGCAATTGTAAGTTCTCGTGGCAGAAGACTAGGGCCTCCTCCGGGCGCGATACCACCTTCGAGACATACTCCTACTGATCAGAAAGAAAAATTAGAGTCTAAAACCCCAGAAGAACCGAGTGATACAATCAGCTGGGTAGAAGAAAAACATAAAAAATCACTCAGTAGGCGCAATTCATTGAAATGGAAGGATATTAAAAAAGACAATAAGTCTAAAAATGGTAGAAAGCCTTCAATCGATTTCGATGAAACTGGTGACGGAATTATTGTTTCCGAACGAGAGGCTGATGAAATGATAGCGACACTTCGTTCTCGCAGCTCTAGTGAGTCTTCAACATATTCATCGCATTCCGGTTCAAGTACAGATACCAGTTTGTGTGATGAAGGTGCTAGTGATTCGGAACCAGATATTGCACTTGATAATGAGAAACATAAAAAATCGCAAAGTATTAAAAAGGATGTATCACCCAGAATTAAAACAAAAACTGTAGAAAAAATTTCGAACCCTGAACAAGTCAAGAATGCCCGAGTGAGTCCCCCGAGTTCTGATATAAATATGTACATTAAATCTCCTGCTGGTGAATCACTCCGCTCTTATATAAGCGAATTTCAAAACACCAAAACAAAAACAATGACCGGTGATGAAATAGATGCCCTTCTAGGAAAACCACCAGAAATTGAAAAGAAACAAGGTAATAAAATTAGGAGTGAAGTTAATTATTTTTATAATCCTTGTTTTGTTCAAGACGAATCGTTACCTTCTCCGCCGCGTTTTTATAGTCCTATCAGCGAAAATTCACCTAACGTGTCTCCTAATCGTACTGCTTCTAACATAATTTATAACAGTACATTTGAAGGGAGCCCGGAACGTCGTTTGGTTTACCACAGTTCCACAGATCTTATTGATAGCCTAGCAAAATATCCGGATTTTGTACCCGATATTGATGTATCTGATAAAAATACCTCCGATTTAGAAAGCCCTTTAAGAAGTCCAGATGCAGAAAGCATCGTTGTTAGTGAAGACGAACCACCTATACCATTGAAAATAGATAAATACTTTGAACATAGTCCGGAGTTTTTTGGTGCTCGAATTACAGCATTAAATTCAAATAATCCTCACATACCAACGAGACGCCCAGCTAAAAGACTGGTTAAACCTCCACGAAAACCAGATTCCTTAACATTATATACTAGTCATAATAAGGATTTGATATACATAGATAGTGAGGAGAGGGCATCATCACTACCGCAATATGATATTGAACATGAAGTTATTAAGAGAGATCAGATTAATATAACACTCGATAGGTTATTAAAAGATTTTGAAAAATCTGAAAATGTTGTATTAGTAAACGATTTGATTAAAGAAAACTTGTCACCGAATACGTCAAAAAATGTAATAGCGAGTTCAATAGAGACTACTACTTATAATGATAATGTATCACCCAAGGATCTTATTTGTAGACTGGGACGTAAGAATAGTGAGAGAGCCTTACAAATAATACAAGAAAATTCAAAAATTCTAAACAGAATACTTACAAAGCAAAACATTCCCGAAACTAATTCCATAGTAGATTTCAAAGAAGAAAAAACATCATTGAAACTGAATGAAGAGGCATCTACTGCAAAATTTGTACCAGACAAGAGTTTTGAAGTCTCTCTTCCAGAATCTTCTTTATTAAAAGAATCAATTTCAGATTCGTTGATTGAATATAATTGGCCAAGTAATACAGAAGAATTTTTGAGCGATAAAAGTGATTTTTTACGTAATAGACCGATATCTCTTGATAATCCCGTTTCTGTAGATTTTATGAAAGTACAAAACATCAAAGATCACGAATCAATTATGAAAAGTGTCAAATCACCTAGCACGGATTCTCTACTAAACAAAATGGATCACTATGGTTGGGAAAATAAAGGCTTTGTAGCAAGAAGCGATTTAGACGACTTTTTAGAAAGTGATGCTTCTTTACAGCAGCTTAAAGAAATACAAGAGACATTATCCAAAACAGGTTTACTGACCGCACATATTGATTATTCAAATATTAATATACCAGAACAAATACCTCATTCCAATTCTATGGAGTCTAAAACATCTATAACGTTCCCTTCAACTGAACATAAAGAGACACCCACCTATGACCATAGACTTACATCTGAAGGTTATAGTTATCCCCTTTCTACTAAATACAATGATTTTGTTTTGACAAAAGCTAGCGACATTTTTAGTAAAACTGTAGGTCTAGTTCCAAAAGTCTGCGAAAACTTAAGTAAGACTGATAATAGCCAAGTTAGCGACTTTGCCCACGTTGTGACTTCTTCAATTAGCTTTACTTATGACCCATCGGCTGAAGATGATTCTCCTATTGGAGCTAAAAGCAATTCGAGTGATACTTTATGTCAAATTACTTCTTTAGACCAAGTATCGACTCCTATATCGCCAAAAATATTTCCTAGAGAAACCCCGACTAATCCAAAAGAATTTACAGATAAAAGTGACAGGGTAAGATTGGAATCGGATGACACTTGCAGTGCAATAACATCTCTTCTAGAAACCGATACAATTTCATCCTTATCTTATCCTAGGAGTCCTACAACAGGTTCCTATCATTTTCCCAGTCGCCCCCCAATTCGTATGCCTAAGGAGTTAGGAGTTCGGTTAGGAATGTATCCCAAAGACGGTGTACATTCTCCTTCGAAATAAATACTATTAAGAAACAAACGACTAAATAATTTTATTAATGCTTTATAGGCAATTTCTCTAAAGTTTACCTGATTAAATTATGTACTTAGTTAAATTATTTTATTGTACGAGTATGTACTTATAATAAGTATCTTTAATTCCTTGGTACACTTTATTCTATTAATTATAGTGTAGTATATTGTATTTTCAAAGGTTGCAATTTTCTTTTTTATTTAAGGCATCAAAATTATAGTAAAGTCTAAAATAGCTTCGGTAAAGTAAATTAATAAAGACTAAAATCATCATTTACGCACGTTACAATCACTTATGGTTGATCTATATTACACATTACCACACCGAGATCAAGTTTAAGATGCTTATTGTTTCCAGATGCGTTCTGTAAAATTATTAGGTATTAAATAATAAAATTTTATGAATCTATTGGCCAAATATTGAGTGTATCCAAATTTGTTAGGAAATTAGGTGTGATTGTGTTTATTTACCAATTTTGATTCTGTTAAGATTCTCGTAGGACATCGTATTTTGGAAATAAGCCTAAAATATTATATAATTAAATATAATCTACTCGTAATAATATTAAATCTAGATTTAAATTTTTATTGGTTAAAATGTTGCCTTCGATCTGTATATATTAATTGTAATGTAATGCAATATTAAAGCAAAAGGTAGATAGATTTTTAATTTACTATACTTAGATGTAGATCTAAAAATTTAGGAGTAAAATTGCTTCTTAAATTGCGCACGTTTAAATACATTTAAATTATTTGAAATTTCTATGGTAGGGAAATTATTGTTATTCACTATGTATACGTTTTTAATAAAACTAAATTAAAATTTGTAAAAAAAGCGCAAACATAGTAGGAACGACAAGTTATAGTTAGAAGCTGTAAAAATATTTTAATAGATTTCTTCTAAAAGACTATATTTTGTTCTACAATATTAATAAACTTCAATAAACAATTATGTCTTTTATTTCACACACATTTAATGAAAAATATATAATAATATGAGAGAATATAAGCAAAATAAAATAATAGTGCAATAATAATAGTGTAATAATAGCACAGTACAATATCTCACTGAGATGAATCGGTGCGAGGTGGCCTCGAGCCGATAATCAACTCACGCGCGCCCTTTAGATGATTGTTATTAATAAATTACCTTATTAAGAATAAATTGTAATAAAAAATTACACTTAATAAAAAAAATACAACTGATTGTTAATATTTTGAAGAATTGATTACATGGAGAGCTAAGTTAATTTTGCTATGTATATTTTTGGTTTCATAATTTTTAGCAGAAGTCATCTAATACGGGAGGGCAAGTGCAGACTAAATGCTTGTCACCATACTGGTCATCGATGCGTCCAACGGTTGGCCAAATTTTCGTTTCACCTTTTACGAATGGCTATGCAAAAAGAAAATTAACAAATTATCACAATGGAGGGGTAATAATAAATTTAAATTTTGCGATAAGAAAATTTTAAAAGCTAACTTACAGCGGGGAAAGCAGCTTGTTCTCGTGTGTACGGTCTATTCCATTCTTCTGATATGAGAGCAGCTTGTGTATGTGGAGCCATCTATTATATAATTTAAATCAATATTGGAGTATCATCCTACGTAAACGAACTCACAATTCAAAGTTTTCAGGATAAAATTCGTATACGCAGAAAGATTTAAAAGAAGAAATGTTTAAAAAAATCTCACCTTCAAAGGATTTATTCTCGTATCGAAAACTCCATCTTCTATATCCTTAATTTCTTTACGAATTAAAATAAGAGCTTCACAGAAACGATCTAATTCTTGTAAATCTTCCGATTCAGTTGGCTCTATCATTAAAGTTCTGGCTACAGGCCATGACATTGTTGGGGCATGGAAACCTAACAAAATATTTTAAAAATCATAAATAAATTGACAAACTTCGGCAGTAAATATGGCGTCTAAGAATAAAACCACCATACCATAGTCCATTAGACGCTTAGCTATATCCCCAGGTTCAATATTAGCAGATTTCTTCAGATCTCTGACGTCGATAATAAATTCATGAGCAACAAGTCCCCGTTGACCTTTGTAGAGAGTTTTGTAATGGCCTTCCAGACGCTTAGACATGTAGTTAGCGTTGAGTATAGCTACTTGTGTAGCTTTTTTCAATCCCTTTGGACCCATCATCTGTAAAAGAAGCGTTTATGGTTTGTAAAACATATTATTTTTGGTTCAATTTTATACTTGAACAATTTCTATACTTTTTATGAAATAAAGAATGGAATTTTTTATGAACTATTTGTGTTTATATCCGCACATGCTTGTATGAATAACAAAAAAAAGTTTCGTAATAATAAGGTTCAATAGTTCTTGCTTTATGAATTGGTTGACCTTGTATCAATAACAGATATACACAAAGTACCTACTAACAAAAAATTCAAAAACAAATTTTACATGCGGACGGATAACTTCAATCCCATACTTTATTTCACTAAGTATTACCTTAATGTAAGCCCAAGAAATAGGTAAAATAGCGGAGGATCCATACGGGGCAGCACTGACTGATCCAAAACTGTGAGCTGCATCACCTAAGTCAGCTAGAGGATCGATAACAGGATGAGACGGTAAGAATGGCGCTAAGTGAGCTTTTCTGGAAAAAGATACAATTCTTGTTAAATCGAATTTCCGAATATTTAATTTTGTATTCTATAATAAGACAGTCCAAGTAGACAAGATACACTTCTCTCATTATACTTAGTATTATTTAAAGGATTCGGATACTCACACGCCAATAGGTCCCATTCCAGGGCCACCTCCACCGTGCGGGATACAGAAGGTCTTATGTAAATTAAGATGGGATACGTCGCTTCCATAATCACCGGGACGACATAATCCAACCTGAAAATAAACATTATCTGCTTACCATTCATGGAATTAAACTCTAAAAAATGAGAGTCAGACAGACTGGTGATGATAATTAGTTCACCCTATCACCACATTCATGAAGAGACCTAGTCACGTTACGGGGTCAGATTCGACGAACTAAATTTTTGCATTGCCAGCTGGTTTGCCAATCGGTAAACCCAGCGTGCAGCGCCGGCAATAGAGATAGAGAGAATAAATAAATATACATATAATATTATAGAATAAATAATAATAAATACAGATTTGCCTCACCTGTGCATTCATATTGGCCCCATCCAAGTATACTTGTCCGCCATGTTTATGTACAAGGGCGCAAAGGTCAGCCGTCTTCTCTTCAAATACTCCGAAAGTACTCGGGTACGTTAACATCACGCAGGATATGTTATCGCTATGTTGTTCTACCTAAAATATTAATTTTGCTAAATTACTCTTCGAAATTTTTATTACAAATTCGTGAATTATAACACCTAAAAATTAAATCCAAATCGGTCTGGTAGAGTGGTAGGCAGACTGATGACGGTTATTAAGCATTCTGGCATAGTACCACAACTTTCAAATAACCGTAATCTAGTTACGTTTCCGAATCATTTGGAAATAGCCGGGTATTCGTTTCATTCGTCTCCTTAAGCCGAAACAGCAGAAGCGATTGCTATCTGTAGACATTTCCGTTCCTAAAATCGATCTCACAAAATCAGGCGGAGTGTTGTCTTACGCCGAACTACTATTTAATAAAAGTTCCCGAACACATACGGAACAAATAATAATAATAATAACTTTATTTAAAATAATAACGTTTACAAAGTTTGTTAACTAGTGGATCCCACAATAGGTCGGGCCTGTCCTGTGGGATCTAGTAACAGTATGAGTTCACATTTAAGAGTTCGCGCACTAGATTGTTATTACTATAATATATCACTTAATTTCTAAAAGGGAAGTAGAGATAATTAAGGGTAAAATATGTAAAATACGATTATACAAATAAATATTAATGTGTGAAAATGTCTACTCCGCTAGGGTTTGTGTATTATGTCATTATACCTAGGATAGCTTCAGTTTCAGTGTAATTCAGATCAAGGAGGTGTTGCTTGATAACTCTTTTTGCCGCGTGATTAGTTGCCCGTACGAGGTCATTTCCTATGGCTGATAGTATCTTGTTGTAAATAAAGGGAAAATAAACATTCATTCATTTAAAACTAATCTAAAGTATACCTACTAGACTATAGATCTGCCCCCTTACGTTTCATCAGTGTATTTTTTAACTACCTAATTCATTTTCGTAGCAAATCTATAGTGTTTAATTTTACCTACATTCCCTTCACTTTTAATAGTAGCCGTGGTCTCGCGGCAGAAGGCGTGAACTCCTGATCGATGAGTCTCGTGTTCGCAGCTCGTTAAACTTTTATCTTTGATACGTCTTGTAATTACTTATACACTAAAATGTAATTACAGAGGTGGTAAAAAATACTAATAGGTTGTATACCAGGCAATAATAAAATTGTGTACGTTCTCACTACGTGCGAATAAATAAACGGGTCAATAAAAATAAAATTATGAACACAAGCCATTTATAGCCGTAGCTGATTCCGCGGTAGACGTGTGCAAAAAAGTTCAAATTAAAATAATTTTGCGAAAATGACTAAAAATAAGCTTTTGATATGTTCTGAAGAACAACGTAAAGAAATTCGTGTGAAAGCTAACGCGGCGTATTCTGACGATAAAAAGTTGAACGAAGATATCGATTCCATTATAGAATGGTTTTCAAAACAACAACATTTACCAAGAATCAAATTGGGTAAGTATTTTTACAAGTTGACAATTACAATAATTTTGTGTAATGTGAAAATTGTCGAATTCTGTGGCGCAGTGATTAGCACGCTGTTACGCAGAGGTTCGGAGTTTGATTTCCGGTGGATAGAGATAGAGTGGATAGTGGATAGATCTGAAGGAATCGTAGTTTTTTTAAATTAAGTAAGTTTTAAATTAATCAAAATAAAATTATATTTATATTTATGATATTTTAGATCGAAAATTAATTGAATGCATATTAATATCCAGAAAAGGTTCAGTTGAACAAACAAAGCATAAAATTGATATGTTATTTTCAATTCGGAACGCAATTCCTGAATTATCAAATGTAAGGGATGTTCGTCATATTCTTATTCAGAATGCATTAAAAGGGTGGTAAGTATAGCGTTAACCTTATTTACTAGTTAAAAAAAAACTAATGCCCGGCGAGAATAGCGGGAGCAGTATGCACTGTCAATTTGGATCGTCCACATTCGTCTCCTCAAGCCGGTATAGTGGAGGCGACTGCTGCCTGTAGAAACTGTGTGGTAGCAGTTGTTTCCGTTAATGGACCGCTTTTTAGCTTTACATCAGGGAATGTTGTCATATGCCGAGCTATAATTTAAAAAAATATATAAGTTTTGTTCCTATTCCACTTAATGTTATTGTACATATTTATGAACATTTTCAAACTCACTATATTGAATCAAAGCACAATATCAAAGTTTTATTTATATTTTGTTCGTATTACATTTTTTAAGGGCACGTTTACCTGAAGTGCGACCCGCTGGTGCATGGTGTAACGTTGCCCTTACAAAAATCTGTTTTAGAATTTATATTTATTTGAATAACATTTAATTAATGATAGAACAACTAGTTTCCTTGTGGTTGTCATAAGGTGCCAAGATATACCGGGTTTCAGGACCAGCTTGGAAGTAGTCAAAGGCGGAACCACTCATTGGGGTCTAGTCTAGAACATTCTTGCATGGCGAACGCTAGAAGCGCCGGCTAACAAATATATGAGATTTGACATTTTAAACAGTGACGTCAGTAATTTGAAACGCACTTAATTAGACCTCCATTGACTGCTCAAAATTTAATGTTTTAAATAATTTTATGAACAAGTTTTTAATTTCAGCTCATGTATAATAACATCAAAACTAAACCATGACTTGACTCGTGTTAATATATTTTCATATAAAGGAGATATCGAGTTCTTTAATGCATATGATATTATGAATTATTTTTTTATGGTATGTTTTCGTCTAATTAATAACATTTTTACATTATATCTACTAATTTAAATCAGGTCCATTGCAATGATTCCGTCACACGCTATAGATGGCTTTGTATGCGATGAAACATATATCTACACATATATCTTAATATATCTTATATACTATACAGTTTTATATATTATTACACTAATGATATATAATACAATTGTATACTTCAAAATACGGCGACATAAATACTGAAAATATGATATAATCTATGCGTCTATAACGATACTCTCTAATAAATAAGTTTTTTATTTAATTACTGTGCACAACCTTGCAATATGTCGATAAATTCCGACATAATATAAGCGCTAAGAAACAAGTTCCTCTTTTTTTTTATCAATTTTCGTTTTTTGTTTCTTAGAATTTCGAATATAGATTAGTCAACGATTATTTTGCTGGTGACCGGTATATTATCGATCTGAATGATGTACAACTTGGTCATCTCACAAAAATTACACCGAGTCTTGTAAAATATGTTGAAATGTATATTAAGGTAAGATTTTTATATCTTTTTTTTATTGTAGCTTGGCATGTGATAACACTGCGCCTGATGTAAAGCTAGAGTGCGGTCCATGAATGGAAACAACTGCTACTACAGAGAAATCTTTACGAGCAGCTGTCGCCTTCACTATGCTGGCTTGAGGAGACGAGCATGTACCATCTAGATTGACAGTGCACACTCCTCTCTTATACCTGCCTACTTTCAAACTAATCCCGAAACGCGACAAGGTCACTTCACGGGTGTTACATTCGAAAGTGGTGGTACTACCCCCCAGGACGGCAGACTGGGCTAATAACCATGATCAGTCTGCCTACCGCTCTTTATTAGTGCCTATAGATATTACTTAAAAGCTGGTAGGCACACTGATCACGGTTATTAGCTCAATCTATGGTTCCGGGGTAGTATCACCACTTTGAAGTGCGACTTTTTCGGGATCGGCTTGGAGGTAGCCTAGTGGAAAGAGTCTGCGCCTGACACTGGCTGCAGACATTTCTATGTAGGGGCAGTTCCATACTGTAAAATGTAAACTATAAATTAAACTTTTGCAGAACGCCTTCGGTATCCGTATTTTTGGCATGCACTTCATAAACGGGCCGAGCTTTCTAAATTCTCTTCTTGCAATTTTCAAAGCTGGTCTTTCAGACAAGCTCAAACAGAGAATTATTGTACATCCGACTCTTGAGGACTTACATAAAGTTATAGATAAAGATATTTTACCAATCGAATATGGTGGTAACGAGAAAAGTTTTGATGAAATAAAAGGTAAGTAATGTAATGTCGACCATGATGTCATCATCAAAAAAAATGACAGGAATTGATTGCTATCTGTAAATTTTAAACTACAAGGTCAACAGGTTTAGCAACGTTTTGATCGTAAAATTTTGAGTGGTCGTACATAGTAGCGTCTGCTCATTCGTCTCTTCAAGTCGGTGACTGTCACCATATTTCTCTGAGGTAGTTGTCTCCGCTAGCTTGACATCAGGCGGAGAATGATCATATGCTGCCTACCTAGATACATACACAAAAAATACACGTTGTGTTTTAATTTTCTCTCCAAAACTCCGTTAGTTTTAATAAAGACTCCACCGCTGAAGTTTTTGACTCGAGTAAGACACTATTTTATGTGATAGTAACAATAAAAGAAATAGAAGAAGTTTCTGTAATAAGTAGGTATTTATTGAAATATTAAGTAATAATAAATTATTCCCTCGTACAGAATCATGGGTAGCTGAGTTTGACAAAGATGAAGTAAGAGATTATTTAATTGAACAATCGGAACTCCGATCAAACGAAGCTCTTCGTATTGGACAAAAACTTGACGACGATGTCCTTGGAATTGCAGGAACTTTCAGAAAACTCGATGTATTTTAAAAAGTATTACGTTAGATTTAAAATTAAAGTAATTTTTGTTTTGTACAACCATTGGGGGTAATCTTATCATAAAGTAGGTATATAATATAGTTAACTATGGTTTATGACCTTGTTCACAAACAAAAGGGAATCGTTTTCACGAGCGTAATATAAACGCGCGCTTTCAATAATACGATAAAAACGGTGCTGGGTCAATACTTAGAATTATAATACTTATCTTATTTTTACGTAACTTGCACACAGCATATTTTTTATTTTGAAGATTTATTTTAATTTTACTTAATAATAAATTAATTATTAAATGAAATACATAAGAGCATTTTTTACTATGGATTCCACAGAACAGAGAAAATATTCTCACACAAAGATTTACTCTGCCTACAGAGATCAAGGTCCCTCCAAAGTATTGAAATAACTTTGAATTAATTGTGTTTGATAATAATGTGTAGTCGATGTTATGAAACTATAAAATAAAAGTATTTTGTCATTTACCTACATATTTTGTTTATCTTTTTAATGATTATATGAACTACACTGATTAAAAATAATCAAAATAAATGCGATAATAAACAGCATATATTTTTTTAATTTAGTTTAAAATATATTTTGTTTCAATATATTTTCGTGCAGAAAAATGCAAATATACTAAATATATATATATATATTTTAAATTGAGTGAATTAATCAATTATGGAATGTATATGTAAACCACTTAATTCTGTAATTAGTGTACGTATTGTTTTCTTTTTTTTTATTTCAATTAATATGTTTCGTTTTTATATCCTGGTTCAAAATGTATTCAAAATTGAGCTCTATGTTGTAAAGAATAAAGCTTAATGATCTAATTGTGAAATGTCTTCATTAACGTGGATTGATTTTTTCCCCTTTTAGTATTGTAGTTTGAACGACCATTATATTATTATAATTTATAATAATTGAGGAAACCTTTTTGCACATTTACTTAGATAAGATCTGCGTAAAAAACTAGATTTTATTATGTATTATTCTACACTTAGTTTATTATTTATGAACTTTGCGCGTGTTATTAGAAAATTGAATTAATTCTTATGAGTTGTTGTAAATCTACATAAGATATTTGTAAAAAAACTAATAAAATTGTTAAGTTTTATTAATTTGTAATTAGCTCGCACACGTACGAGTATATTTTAACTCAGCAACGGTCATAATATTTTAAATATTTCCTGAAAAAAAGAAGACTTACCAATTCTTTTAAATGCACCATGTCAATATCTCCATCAGGTGTGACTTTCACAGCTCGTACTAACATACCAGCCATATGAGCTGATGCAGGATTGGTACCATGAGCACTTACGGGAATCAGGCAGATATTACGACCTGTATCACCACGGAATTCATGATATCTTTTTATTGTACGTAATCCCGCATATTCTCCTTGTGCACCACTAAAAACATATTTAGTTCCAGATTAGGGGTCGTTAAGTAATTTTGGGTGGGCTTCGAATATACAAGGTGTCCCAAAACTCAACGATAAGCGGGCACCAGAGGGTGGTCCTGCTCATGACTACTCGAGAAAAAAATATAAGAAAAAATAATCTCCTATATTTAAAAAAATACAACAAAAATTTAAAATCTTTCGAAAATTGACAACTCTTATGATATTTTTAACTACCATGACCACAATTTTCCAAATATTTATAATTTTTTTTTTGTATCGGCAACCTAAGTAACACTGCTATCCATCACAACTCTTAAAAATCCCAGATTACCTGTAGTTTTTACACAAAAATCAATTAAAACTACTTTTTACATTAAAATTTTAAAAGATTTTTACTTACAGTCTATTTTAACACATCGTCGTGTAAAAAAAAAGTATGGACACTACTATGGCAAGTTTTATTAAAACTTGACGCAACTAACCAAGATTCTAAAATGGTACAATACTCTAGGAAAACTGGCCACAAAAAAAAAACATGCGTACTATTTCTAAACAAGAACCAACTTTCATAAATCGTTGTTTGTTGATAATAAACGCTTTTACTACCAAAAATTGGTTTTTTGTTGCAACTTCTTGGAATTTGCATGAAAACGTGCGTAGGCAATAAAATTTAGAAGTTAAATAGTAGATATTCGTTGTTGAATAACAATAGGGCCCTTTGAGTTAGAAGGAAACTTAGATGGCAATAGTTATTTAAACTTTTTACAAAATGACTTGCCAGAATTATTGGTAGACGTGCCCATAATAGATTTACAAAACATGTGGTTTTAAAATGATGGTTGCCCTGCTCACTATGCCCGTCCTGTGCGAGAATACTTAAATCAAGAGTATCCAGGGCGTTGGATTGGGCGACTTGGTCATATCCTATCTCTGGACTTCTTCTATTGGGGTTGTCTCAAAGACAGGGTCTACTCAAAATCAATTGCAACATTGGACGAGCTTCGCCAAAAAACTACTCAGGCTGCGGAACATATCAATGGTAGAAGATATGCACGACAAATAAAACGATCTTTTTTAAGACGATGTTGTGCCTGTATTATTGCCGGTAGCGAATAATTCGAATATTTGCTGTAATATTAATAAAATTATAAATTGATTTTTTTAATGCTTAGTAAGCAAGCGTTTGACCACACCCTGCCTGGTGTTAAGCAGTGATGCGGTATAAGGTGGAGCACGCCTGCCTATGAGGTACCTGTTCACCTTCGATTTGAAGAGACCTATGTTGTACGTGTCGGGAAACACAGACACCGGGAGGGAGTTCCACAGTTTCGCAGTATGCACGAGGAACGTGTTGTCGAAACGCCTCGTACGCACTTTAGGGACTTGAACCATAAATGGATGGTACCTCTCCGGTAGAAGAAAGGGGACGGTAGAACCAGGTTTTGTAGCTCTTGCGCATACTCCCCGAAATGTATCCGGTAAAAAATAAATATCATTTGTTGTACCATTTGTTTTGTTGCATTCAATATTTTTTAACAAGAAAAAAAAGCAATTTTTGGTAGGTAAAAGTGTTTACTATTAACAAACAAAGATTTGTGAAAGTTGGTTCTTGTTTAGTACTATACGCATGGTTTTTTTTTGTGGCCAGTTTTCCTAGAGCATTATACCATTTTAGAATCCTGGATACTTGCGTCAATTTTTAAAAAAACTTGCCATAGTAGTGTCCATACTTTTTTTTTACACGACGATGTGTTAAAATGGACTGTAAGTAAAAATCTTTTGAAATTTTAAAGTAAAAAGTAGTTTTGATTGATTTTTGAGTAAAAACTACAAGTAATCTGGGATTTTTAAGGGTTGTGGTGGATAGCAGTGCTACTTAGGTTGCCGATACAAAAAAAAAATTATAAATATTTGAAAAATTGTGGTCATGGTAGTTAAAAATATTATAAGGGTTGTCAATTTTCAAAAGATTTTAATTTTTTGTTGTATTTTTTTAAAAATAGGAGATTATTTTTTCTTATATTTTTTTCTCGAGTAGTCATGAGCAGGACCACCCTCTGGTGCCCGCTTATCGTTGAGTTTTGGGACACCTTGTATACGAGAATTTTTATCGAAATTAAAAAAAATAATGCAATTTTAATTGTTGTATTATTATTTTATGGTTAGGTACTTGTGTATTGTCTTGTCATTGTGTTCGCCTAATGGGCCCACAAATTTTTTCTCGAGTTTGTCGATGATTTTTAGTTAATTTTGTAGAAAAATAAATCTACTTCCTTATTACCCCAATCAGTTTTAATTTTTTTACTCAAGTTATTGAGTAATTAGACTTTTTTTAATGCAATATTTGAGGTTATTATTATTTTTAATGCTTTAATAATTGAAGATATATATTTTTTATGTATTTAAACATTGACTATTGATTGGTAAATAATGTGTTGATATACCTAATTAAAATGAATTAATAAGAAAAATAAAATATTATTTTACAATATTGTTTTGTTACCAAACTATTAGGTTTGGTCAAGTGGGCCCAAAAATGGGCATTCTCCTTTGAAAAACAAAACTGGGGACTAGGCAGCATGAGCTACGAGCCCTTTGCCTTTATTAAAATATCAACAAGAAGTAAACGTGTTCACCTGTTAGGTTGGAAAGAAACTCGATCATATCCTGTTATTGCACATAAATCATCAGCTAACTCTTCAAATAATCTATGATAACCCTCACATTGCTCTAATGGCGCGAACGGATGAATTTCAGTAAAATGAGGGAAAGAACATGGCATCATTTCAGTCGTAGAGTTCAATTTCATTGTACAAGATCCCTGAAAGAAATGTTTAAAATACAGTAACACCCCGCTTTACGCGATTCCGTTTTGGGCGAATTTCAAATTTCGCGTTAAAATGGCTCTTTCAAACATATTGCAGAGCTTAGACAGTAATGATGACCGTGTTTTAACCGTGTGTCAATCAGTAAAAAACAGTGTCAACCAGCAAATCAGCAAACAACGAATGCTCAGATACAAAAACAATATATTCAGATATTTACCTAATAAAATTTATTAACATTAAACCATTCACTTACCAAAGGAATCATAGAATGGACAAGCGATATGTCTTTATTCTCTAACCTCTTCATATAACGAACCAACCTTGTTTCAGAATGATGCATGTTAAATACAGGATGTGTAAGATACGGTGACGTTCGTTTAAATTGTCCATTTGTTATGTTTCGTTCATTAACATTACCGTTTGCAACAACCTGTTTGGAGAAAATTATATTTTATGAACTACCCTGCTATCGAATTTAAATCCGGCACAGAAAATCTGTCATATGTGTAATTTGACAAAGATATCAACTTTCCATCTAATTACCTCATTAACATTTTTACAATCAAATATCCAAAGCAGATCATCAACATCTTTCATTGTAACAGTTTCGTCCAGAGCGATACCGACAGCTCCATCCGCGAAGTATCTTAGATTTATTTCTTTCTCCACAGCCCTAGCTTTAATTTTCTTAACATCATGTTCTGGGAGTGGTACAACATGTAGAGTGTCAAAGAAAACGTCATTTGATTGTTTGTGGCCGCGTTGTCTTAATCCTGTTGGTAATTTTTTTATTATTATTTTAATCAAGCTCTTATTTATTATTACTTTATTTACATAGCATATGACCGCCCTTTACCTGACAATAGGCTAGAGTTCGGTCTATGAACGCAGACAAATGCTAAGTGTCTGCAGGTAAGAGTAGCCTTGGAGACACGAGTTTGCACCATTAAGGTTACGAGGGCAGACTCTTCACCTCCTTATACTTGGTTACTTGCAAAGTAATTCCACAACGTGAGGTCACTTTATTTAGGCTGAGTTAATAAGTATTATCAGTCTGCCTACTCAATTAAGTAACTCAGTACCTATCTAAATATTTTTCTTAATCACTATCTTTTTTGAAGTAAATAAATCATTTGTAAATGAAGGTGATTCATATTATTAGAATGTAGCATTACCAAGTTCCAATACAAGCGTAGCATTATGGATTCTTGTAGCTATTTCCTTTAGTCCTTGAGGACCATGATATACAGCGAACATTGCTGACATATTGGCGAGTAAAGCTTGAGCAGTACATATATTTGATGTCGCTTTGTCACGACGAATATGTTGCTCTCTTGTTTGTAATGCTAATCTGTTGAAGAAGAGATGTATTTAATTACCCCAACTATATTTAAATGAACTCAACTGCAAAGGTTTAGGTGAAAAATCCGTCAACCCAGCAGTTGAAAGTGCCGTAGATGGAAAGATAAAATGGATGAACTTAGATGCCGTGACATCATATAGAACGCCGGTAGCCACGCATAACAGAAGACGTGGCTTCGATCCCCACCTTGGCTCAGGCTGTTATATGCGTGCTATTTTTTTTTCTATTTCATTTTCATCATAATTTAATAACAAACAAATCTAACAAACCTATAAGCATCTCTTCCAGTCGCATCTCTAGTTACGCCAACCATTCTCCCGGGCATTAGACGAACTAATGCATGTTCTGCTGCAAAGAATCCTGCATGTGGGCCACCATATCCAAGTGGCACACCGAGTCTTTGAGAAGTACCGACTGCAAGAGCGGCACCGCATTCTGCTGGCGGTCGTAGTAATGTCATAGCCAGAAGATCTGTTGCTACGACTACTAATGTCTGTAAACGTTAAATATTGGTCGGATGTCAGACTTATGATGGTTATTAATCCAGCATGATTTGACGGGCAGACATGACATCTATTGACAGGGTACACTACCCTCGTTACACTCAGTTACTTTTAAGCTGATCCCGAAATACGACTTTAAATAATGCCTATACCATTCAACTAAAGTACATAATATAACAAAGTTCCATTAATATCGGCCAGAATTTTTGCGAGATTTGAACACGGGTCTCTTCGATCATAAGTCTACACTCTACGCCATCTACCGCTAGACCGCTCATCACAAATCTATCATTCGATATGTACCTCTCTAAGAATTAAAAACAAAGAATCATCTTACCCCATGTTCATGAGCCATTGCAGCTAATTCAGTGTAGTCATAAACCAAACCCTTTGTATCGGGACATTGGAGAAGAACAGCTGATATATCACGTTGAGCATAATCGGCGTCTCTAAGATCAGGAACAACCTGGACTTGTAATCCGAGTGCGTCCAATCTAGTACAAACCACAGCCAATGTCTGTGGGTGAATTCGTTCACATACCACAAATTTCATCCTTTTGTTATGTCTAGAAAGAGAGAAACAAATGAATGTTGAAAATCAATAAAAGGAAATCATTTTCTCATGCCGTTCCATCCTCGGTAAAACTTAGCTATCTCAAAGTATATATTATTATTTACCTATAACATAGAGAAAGTGCTTCCGCAGCAGCTGTACCCTCATCTAATAAAGAAGCATTGGCAACATCAAGACCAGTCAGATCACTGACCATAGTTTGGTAATTTAGCAGACTTTCTAAGCGGCCCTGAGCGACTTCGGGCTGATATGGCGTATATTGAGTTGTCCTTAAATTAAAAATTACGATATTATGTGGCCACCCCTTTCCTGATGTTAAGCTAAACTGCTGCCGGTTTTCTTTTAATGTTCTAAAACGTGTCCGCCTTTTTTTAAATTTCCTTAAACCGTTTTATTTTAAGAAATCGAGTTATTCGAATGAATTTACAAATACTTACCTACAGATTCAGAAAAGCGATATCGACAATACTCTACATATAATTTGTTGAAGTAACTTGCTAACACACGCCATATACAACAAAAACTAGCTACAAATATACCTAAATGCCGACACCAGGTTAAGAAATCTAGATCGTTTTTGAAGACGGAAAAAAATTCAACATTTGTAGAACTTGAAAAATTAATCATAATCCTGGGATCCACTTGTATTTGAGTAAATATATACAAAGGCTTTTAAATCAATTGTCTCGGTGGATAATCGGTCTAAGGAAAAAGTTTTTACCATCCTGGATTTTCAAACATATTCCTCATGATCGCATTGGGTACACAACAATTATGATACCCCATACCGATGTAAGATCTCCATAACTGATTTGTTTCAGCTATCTGACGCGCTCTTTCAATTAGTTCATGTTCACCTAAAGACAATAAGTACTGTTATTTTTTGCTTGACTTTCAGCCTTAAGTCTTGGACTTATTGATGCAAATTACTTATTATACAAGAAGAAAACTTATTCTTCTTTACTTACTCAAGGGTTCGTCTATATCCATTAATCTCTTCAACTGAATTTGTTCCGGGACAGCGTCATTGGTTAGATCTTCTAAATTCTGTAGTATTCATAAAAAAAAATTGAATTAATAATTAATTAAATTGTGTATAAAAAGTTACACGTTTCTCTTTGTTTATTGCTTAAAAGTGTTAAGAAAATAATATATAATTGTTATGACAATATGACGTCAAGTTCGAGTTCACTAACAGAGATCGTGGGTCCTTATAAAATATATAGCAGATTTTTTTCTTCTTAATTATTTTTCTCTGCCAGCAGTGCGGACCATAAGCGTAAACAACCGCCACTTGCAATGACCATGTCCACAACAACTATTTTATCTTTTTTATAATATCTTTGATGCTTGGACCATAAACAGTGAGATATCAAACTTTATAAAAATATTAAAATTCTACAAAGTTACACTGATACACCGAGACTTTCAGGAAGGAGATATTTTTGCTGAGCTGCGGAGTTGCCTCCATGTCGGCTTAAAGATGTGGGCACCTTATTTCTTGACCTTTTTTCAGATCAGAAACCTTTTTCTGAACCCTTTGTGGTGCTGAGGATGTCGGCATGCCAACAACGCACTTAGATCCGGCTGAGCCTGGCTCATCCCGACACGCGACTAAGAAGATAAAGCGGCAAACCTTATATCCAAGTAAATCCAACATGGTGACAATATCATGATCACGAGGACCGAGATGTCTACTTGGGAAGTCTACTCGTGGAGGAAATAACTTATCAATCACATTTTGACTCGAAGCACATCTTATGCCATTATTAAATACATTATTTCTATATACACTTTTAGCTATACTGTTCGAAGTTTTCTCTAAAACTTTTGTAGCAAAACGATGCATTTTGAGATATAATTTTTTATATTTAATTACTTTTTTATAAACTAAATTAACTAATTTTGCAGCATATTGTATGGCTGTGCTCTTGAAACTAAAATAATTTACTGATAATAAGGTCAAGACATCTTCTCAGATATTTAATGAACCCTTAAGTAAACATAATTAATATAGTTTTGATTGCGTAAGAATATTTCCATTATCATGGATAAACAATTTTTTCAAAGATCGTAAAATTTGTTTTAAATTTTATCTAACTAAATGAATTAATTTTAAACTAGCTCTTGCCGGCAACTTCCTATTCGTAAAATTAGAATTGTACAATTCCGACCGTTCCCGTTTCCGTTCCATCCCTAGAAATCTTTTATGGAGATAAAATAGTCGTGCTTTTATTGTCCTAGCAGTACCTTGAGTACCACTTCTGACCATATATTAATTCTGATAGTTATCGTCGACTAAAACGAACGTATGGGGCCTATGATGTGATGGACGAAGCAATACGAATTGCCGCTTTTGTGTTCGAAATTTTAATGAATTAAAATTATCAAAATGTATTTATATTTCGTATCGTGACTAGGGAAACCTAGATTTGTCTTTCTACCAATCAGATGATGTTAATATGACCACCGCATTTTAATGAAGCTATGCTATTGGTAGAGATGTATCGCGTTACACTGTCACGCCATAAATGCAACGTCGTACTTGGCCCTCTAGTACACTAATTTCATTTCATTAATATCGTACGTAATTATATGACGGCGCTACACGCTGGCTTATTCGATTGGCAAACTCCCTGGCAATCCTCCTGCTCAACCGCATCCATACGCAGGCCAAGCTTCCTTACCTTATGTACTTTACCTACAGTTCATACTTTTTTCATCCTCCGTAAAAACTTGCCCCCTCCTCTCTTGATTGGCGTCGATCAAAACCCGACTTCGGTTAGCGTGTAGCGCCAGTAATACAATTCGGACTCTAGTACGAATTTTATTTTACTCACTCATCGCAATAAATTGAGTTCTTTCCGCCAATCAGACAATTTGACAGCTAGGTAAAGAATCCATGAAACGACGTTATTGGCTTATCATCTAACGCGCTGTGAACGTCATCTCTAATCACATTGTGCTACACAACCACCACACTGTGGCATTTTGAAGAGAGTTGAAGTGTTTTGAACTTTCTTGAAAAAAGGAAAACATCAAGGTGTTTTTGTTGTCTTATTATTAATTGTAATGTCTTTAAGAGAGTACCTTAAATTAAAACAACAAATAGAATTGAGTGCCGGCAAGTGTAAGAACAATGAATTGTTGTTGAATAGCCTCAAATTGTTGTTTAAAAATGAAATTAATTCGCCTAGGAGACTCGAATTAATTACAACGATTACGCAATTAATGGATATTTTGGAGATTAGAAATGTTTTGTCACGAGAAGATGTTTCAGTGTTAAAAGATATTGCCAAGAAGTTGCCAAATAAAATAGAACTTTTGAATAAAATTAATTTATATGAAGCATACTATAGTGATTTAAATGACGACATAGAAAATTGTGGTATGTACATCTGTTGTATAGTTTTATTTGTTAACAATTATTAACTTTGAATTGATTGTCTAATGATAATACATATATTTATTTTAGGATCACAAGAAGAGAACATAACATGCTCGCCAAATAATATATCAAATTCGAAATTAAAGAGAATAAATGAAACAATTACAAACGAAATAGGGTTATTCTGGCGAGACCTTGCAAGAAATTTAGATATAAGGGAATGTGAAATTATTGATGTTGAATTTCTAGGAAATACAACAGCGGAAAGGGCTAAGCTAATTATGGATAGGTACCATGAAATATCAGACCCCCAAAGATGGTTTATAGATTTATGTGTTGCTTTGGAAAAGGCTAGAAGAAAAGATTTGAGTCGAAGTATTCAGAAGATCATGACTATGAATATTTAATGAAATAATCCATCTAAAGGTGCTTTCTTGTGTGTTAGTGAATTGACTTCATATCGAAACGACTGCATTTTGTGATATTATTATAACCAAAATTAATTACACATATTCGTTTATTAAAGAAAATAAGTAATAGGCTAATTGATTATTGCCACATAGTCTACTGTCCAAGTAACATTAACACGCGAGGTAGTTTTAGTTTGTGATGATGATTTACAGCTAAAAAAAGTGCTGGAATTTATAAAATTTACATTATAAAAAATAACTTTTTTTATTATAGCTCTGCATATGACAACGCCTTGTGTTAAGTTAAGAGTGCAGTCCATGAACTAAAATGACTGCTACCACAGAGAAATTTTAGCAGGCATTAGTCTCTTCTGTTTATACCGGCTTGATGAGATGAATGTGTACTATCCTGATAGCAAGTGCAATGTCTACTGATCTAGATGCAATGAAAATCGACTGAAATGTTTACGAAATAGTACAATTACAAACACTTCTAAATAGAAAAGGTGGCTCATGTGATATTTTGAATAAATAATTAATTTATTAAATTGTTATTGTTATTCCTTTTATTAACCAATTAGTAATCTTTGTAAAGGTTTGGTTAGTATTAAAACACAAAATAGGTAACTAATATATTTTTATTTAGAATAAAATATACTAAAAAAGGCACTTTGCATCACTATAACTTATACATATAAATGCATAATTTTTTTAAGTATGGAATGTGTAAATTCGGTTTTTTTTTGAAGCACACATTTTATACCAATGAACAATTATTTAATACAAAACTAGGTTTGCCTTGCAGGCTACAAACAAAATAATTCAAGCTTATTTAAAAAAAAAATACACTTCAAATACTCTGGACTGAGAGAACTTTTAAGACTGTAAAATTTAAAAAATACAACCTATTTCACAAAAACTATATAAGTCTTCCCAGTTATTGTACATGATTGTTTATATGACACAAAAAATTACTAAAAAAAACAGTTTAATCTTATATAATTATCATACTGATATACAAAAGAAAAATAACATCTTAATTAATGTTTGGAAGCCCAATTGTAAGCGTTCTGGAATAATCTTAACCAGGGAGAGGCTTGACTCTTAGGATCTCGAGTGGTTGAATATCTCGGTGCTGGAGTGGGACATTGCCAACGAAGAACACAACGCTCCGGATGAGGCATCATGGCAACATGACGACCATCACGAGAGATCACACCAGCTATACCCTCTGTTGAAAAAAATAAACCATACTATTAACGAGAGAACATTTTAGAAAAAAAAATAACCTGACTTTCAACCTTACAAATAAATAAAAGAATAAGGATATTAATAGACATTCTTAGCAAGCAAATGATACTATAGTGAAAGTTCTACTAACCAGGACTGCCGTTAGGATTCATTGGGTATATCTCAGTAGGATTTCCGTCATCATCGACATACTGCATAGCGATTTGTTTATTCGTCTTCAGTTTATTCAACACCTGTGGCTCTGATACTGCAAATCTGCCTTCGCCGTGAGCAACCCAAACACCAAGCACACTGCCACCCATTCCACTGAACCAAACATCTGATTGCGGTGATGACTCATTAATACGTACCGCGCTCCAGCGACATTCAAATCTGAAAAAGGCGAGTTGCTTTATCTATAACTCAACTTCAGAATACTTAAGTGGTAGGGAGACTGATGGTGGTTATAAACCAGTCTGTCGTAGCTAAAAATACAATGAAAAGAGTGAGCTCTGTCAATCTGAACAATGCAAACTCGTCTAGTTAAACCGGCATAGCGGAGACAACTGCTGTATTCTCTCTCTTGAGCCTGCAGTCTGCACCCAAGCTAATATTGTAAAGTTATAGAAAAGGAAAATTATTGGAATGAATACAAATGTTACCTTTCAGATTGATTATGATCCAAGAATAGCTGAGTTTTCTTCGTTTGTGTTTGTTCAGGGTCGACCCATCCCAATATACCCATGAGTTGACAACCATTGCAAACACCTAAAGAGAATGTGTCTGATCTCTTTTGGAAATGATCAAATTGCTTGCTCAGTGAGTCTGAGAACAGAATACCAGCTGCCCAACCTTTAGCTGAACCTAGTGTGTCTGCAAAATAAGATTTAATTTTGATTGTCGTAACTTTTTTCTTTCTATACATTTTTTTTCATTGTAGCTCGACATACAACAACATTCCATCTAATGTTAAGCGCACAACAGCCACCTCTACTATGCCGGCTTGAGGAGATGAATGTGCAGGTAACAATCGAATCCAAAAGTACTTAAAAAGATTATTAACCTGCATAACTGAATCCACCAGGGAACACTAATCCCTGGAATGCATCTAATGTAATCTTCTTATTTTGCAAATCGCTCATTGTTACATCAAAAACATCGAAATTAGCCATCATTAGTGATGCGATCATCTCACGATCACCGTTTGTACCTGTAAATAGATAATAATAAGATTATTTAAAATTTGTGTATTCCGCCGATTGTCTAGGAAAATGTTGCCTACCTCTGAAATGTCACCTTGACATTTTTTTTGTTTTAATGGTATTTGTCCTAGGCATTTTGCCAGCATCACATTATGAGAGATGGGAAACAGAATATGAAAGACGAACAGAAAAGGGATAAAATGAATTTTTCATATGAATGAAGATGGAGTGAATGAAGAACTATAGTTTAATTTTATTTAAAATAATGAACTTAGCGAGGTCGGAGCGATCATATAGGGGACAGGAGAAGAAAATATGATTAGTATCCCCCTCATCTAATCTACACTCGTGAATCGAATCTAGGGCTTAGGATTTCTTTCTTTGCATTTTTAATTACGGGCACAAGGTGTTCGCTCAGAGACCTGAGTATAAGTTTTACGCTGACACGGCGTAAAGTGAGATCCACCAACAGGACCGCTTCATTTGTTTTTACCTCTGTGGTCAAAATAATATTGTGTGACTGGTAGCAAGTTGGTCCCTCATATATGAAGCTAAAGACCAGTCTAGATCAAAGAAAACCGCTTCCACAGAAAAATGACTGTAGCAGCAGTCTCCCTCACTATACCGGCTTGAAAAGACGAAGGGAATGCGCAAAGTCGATGGAACTATAATTTGATAAGAACAACAATTCAACTAACCTTCCTCTCTCAATACAGCTACTCTTATGGGCTTGGTTTTAACAATTGCTGCGCTGGGATCAAATGTAACATTGTATGTAGCACCTCGCCTATTAACTAGCCCTGAAACAAAATGTAATTTAGAGATATATAATATAGTATAATTTAATTTGCAAATTCTTAAATTCAGTCAAGCGGCTCACAAATAATCCCACATATTTGAATCCTACAAAAATACCTTTACTAATTAAGCAAGTAAATTAACTTTTAACCCAAATCCAATCTTATATTTATACAGTAGTGTTCATTATTACTTTTACAACGGCTCGGTGCGCGATTCTAGTATATCGTGTGTTTGGGCCCTTACATATTTCTTACGAATCAATTCAGTTAAAGTAAAATATGCAATATAATTTTGTTTATCCTTGTGCACGATGTAGTTACTGTCATTGACCGGTAAATGGCGCTGATAAAATTTATTAACGAAACTTAAAGTTACCATTCCATTCTTGTTGTACACATTCAGTATTAGCCTGAAGACACTCGAGCTGGTAGCTGGTCTCTTCCCACATCCTGAAGACATCAATCAATTTCGTTGACAACACTGTCTCTGTATTCACTTGCACAAGGACCTGTAAAACAAGAAGCGGTTGAAGTCACGATCGAAATAACGTACAAATGTTCTGGTGAGAGCGGCCGGGGTCTCGTGATACGGGGTCTCGTGATAGAAAGTGCATTAATACAAGCACTAGCTTAGACAAGCATTTAAAAAATCTTTGGTCGCTCAGTGCCTTTGGTATTCAATAAAGGAATCATATGCATACTAATGATGACCCCAGTCTAGCTGGAGTAGTACAAACATTGAGTGTAACATCTGTAACCTAGTAACGTTTCGAAATCAGCTTGAAAGCAGAGAATGAGAGGAATGGCCGGCATAGAGGTGTGACTATTTGTCAGTGATAGCAGTTATTTCCGTTTATAGCCGATACTTTAGCCACACGCCTCCGTGAACAGTGCGAATTAAATATAATAAAAATATTTAAAAAAAAACAAACATCAGATTGCATTCCATATTTTCCCGCGGAACCAATAACAATGGCCGGAACACCGCCCTTCTTGTAAGCAGTTAGTATATAATCGACATCGTTGGCGGCGACTTCGATAACAATTCCTAATTCCTCATTGAATAAGGCTTCGAATGCCGTAACATGTTTTTCAACTCTCAAATCGAGATGTACCCCACGAACACCAGCGATCGCCATCTCTAGTACCGTTGTAATAAGACCCCCCTCGCTTATATCGTGACCGGATATTAGTTTCTTTCCTGTAATTAAATTACGATAATGTCGAATAAAAAAAAAATCATCACGCACCCAACACCCCGAGTTGACGTGGGATTCGAACCCATACCTTCGCTATGCGCGTAAATGTTATGATCACAAAACTACACAGCCAATAGCGTTTAACGTGGGTTTGTCGAAATGTCTCTATATCACCACTTTTACACCTGTGAAGTGACTGAGAGGAGTATCGTCTCCTCAAGCCGGCATAGCGAAGGCGACTGGTCTGCAATTTTTTTTCTGTAGTAACAGTCATCTACACTCTAGCTTGGCATTAGGCGGAGTGTGATTACATGTTGAGTTACTATAAAAATATAGTTTACCTTTCAACAAAGCCTGAGTGACCCGGAACATATTCTTCAGTAATATAGGATCATCAAGATCTGGATTTACGTCTCCCAACTGTTTGTAGCATTGAGCCAATGATGAACCACCCAATCTAATTAAAATAATATACTGTGAGCAGTTGCTGCCTAACCGGAACAAAGGGAAAAGCACTGCCTAGGCGCGCTCTCTTTTCGTTGTGTAGATTTTGATATAGTTTGTTTATCCACGTGTACATTTTTGTTTATTTGAATCATTCTTGTCTATTATCAAATTAAATTCTTAATGTTAAAAAGTAATCCTATTCTAATTTACTCAAAATATAATTGTCAAAAATGATGTACGCCACTCGAAATAAATTACCAAGGAAAGAGATGTGTTTTACTATTTTATCTCGATTATACTGCAGTAGATGCAATTTCTATCATTAAATCTAACCTAATTGGTTGTTATTAAAAAAACTCCGAGCCATTTCTAATTTATAAAAATACATTAAAACAGCTTTTTTTTACTGTGACAACATTCCACTAGACATTAAGCTGTAGCAGTAGTCGCTTCCGCTATGCCGGCTTGAGGAGATGAATGTGCACATTTTAGTAGACAGTGCACTGATGCACTGATTTACAAAGAATAGAATTCCTCTGCAACTACTGCGATAACTATAGAGACAAGAGATGATATACCTATATTTTCCTGGTGAAATAGGTATCCATAACAAAGCAGAGCCTTCTTGACTAAGAACAGGTTCAACTTTAACGGTAATATCAGGACATGGAGCATAAGTCGACACTACTAGAGTTCCTGGTGATTTTACTGCAACAAAAATACAAGAAATATATAAAAAATTTAGAGAACAATATTTTTTTTATTTTTTTTTAACGCGGCATACGACAAAGTCTGATGTAAAGCTAGATTATGTCGTAAACTGAACAAAAAGAGCGATAGTAGAACACGTGAACTTTTTTTAAATTTTTTTTATTGTAGCTCGGCATGTCACAACACTCCGCCTGATGTAACTCATGATCGAGATTTCTCTCTAGTAGCAGTTGTTGCCATTCGTAGACCGCACTCTAGCGGAGCGGAGAAACAACACTCAGGCGGAGTGTTGTTTTATGCATTAAATACAGTTAAAAAAAATATTATAAAGTATAAAAAACAACTGTATTAAAAGTGCACACCTGTTTGTCCATGTGCCTGTGCGCACATAGAAAGCGAATCCTTCCCTCCATCGACTGCCACACCAATCATCTTCATTGCTCCACAAAGAGCATCACAAGCAACAACCAATGACGCTCCTTCGGCACCAGTCTTTCCCGCCCACATCCAGTTACCCGAACACTTCACGTCTTCCAAGCACGATATACCCGCAAATACCTTCAAAACACAAAGATTTATACGTGTAACACCCATAAAGAAGTTTAGTCACATTAGCTTGAAACAACGAGAAGCATCTGCCCTGTTTCATAAAATAAGCATCCGCTATGCTTGGTGACTGTCGTTTGCAGAAAGTTCAGTGTGGTCGGTCCCAGATCTCTCCGCTCATAACATCAGGTGGAGTGTTATCGTATTATGGTTGTAAAATCGGGTTTAAAACCATACTAATGAGGTACAAATATTTTTTACTGTTTAAACTATCCCACCCGTAATACTGTCTATAGTACAGTGTCCTCAACCCATGTAACTTGATAATATTTTTTTCCGTCAATAAAAAAAAAACTATAATTTTAAGAAAATAGAATCTAGTTTCACTTATAAGTCTAATATCAACTACATAACATTACGATATCATTATTTGTTAACAAATCACTGAAATAAAGTGATAGGACAGCTGGTGTCGCAATTCAAGCCACAACGGCTCGGCGCGCTTCTGTTAGCGATCTTATTATGACATTGCAGCTTTTTTTACATTTAAAAAGATAATAATAACACTCTAATCTTACCAAATTAGTGATAGCTTCACCCAAAGATAACCGTGCACCAGCAGCCGGGTCCAATAAGCCCTTAATGTTTTGTGTACCAATAGATGTTGCCGAACCGACGAGATCTGTATGAGACAGTGCTATGATAGCGCAATCGGCCAACGGGGTGTGCAGTGGACCCACACATTGTTGTTGGGCTACTAATCCTGTCACGCAACGATCGACCTGCAATGATATAAATAATTTTTTTTTAAATTAAGATATACGGGTGTATCAGGCAACGTGTAAAAAAATTAAGGTAAATATTAAGTGAGGGATGAACACCCCTCAAAAAATAATTTTACTAAATAAAAGTTCTCGTGTATGGTATTATCACAAAAAAAGTTCTATAAATGGACCGGCCGACGTGGACCGCCGTTGGAGGTGGGTCGGCACACGGCTTGTCGGCGCGAGATCAAAGGCGAGGCGGCAAAGGTTATCGGCGTTAATCAACGGCAAGGTCATTTGTCTGATGCACCGCCCGACGACACAACGATTACGCGTTCGTGTAGTAAATTATGTATGTTTCTACAAGGAAAAGGTGGACATTTGGATAAAACAAAAGTATTTTTTAAATTAATTTCTGCTCAGAATCACTTACTGAGTCAACTTTTGAAATTTTTTACACGTTGCCCGATACACCCTGTACATATATACGATCTATTAATAAATCGAACAAGTATTAATTATAAATTAATGAATATTGATAGGTGGTAGGTGGCTGCACTGTAGCTTTACATCAAGCGGTGTTGTCAAATGCCGATCTACAATAATAAAAAAAAATAGAAAGAAATGTTGTTGGCACTTCATAGACTCTACCTACCATGGGCGTCAGCTGATAACAAAATGTCATAAAGGCGAAATAAAATTTAAAGAAAGTTTTTGGAAAAAATTACCTTGTTGGTAAGATATCTTTTGCTGGCAACATTTACCAATCGTAACACTCTATTCAACGCATTTTGGACTGTCGCATCACTTGGTAATTGCAGTGGAATTTTTCTTCTTTTATCTTGTTTGAGATCGAATGTCTTTCTAGGCATATTACCTATGAATTAAATTATGTTAATAAAGTTTTATTTATATTTAATATCTGCACAAAATGGAGATGTCCAATCAAATATCAAGTCGGTTGTGGAACCTTCTTTCTAGTCGACTAGAATACAATACAATTGTCACGCCGACTAGTAGACCTTAGCTTTAAACAAAACTTGTACAAAATCAAAATATAAAAAAAGTTTTATATTATATATTTATTTATTCTCTGCAATCTTCTCTTGAAAAAGCTTTTACATTTCTATGACAGCTTAGATTGTTATAAATGTTTTTTATATGTTGTTATTTTTTAAGATTGATAAAAAGATATATGTAGCATACCTAATACAGCTTCTAAATGCAAATCATAAGGCATTTTAACTTGCGGTTTAGTTCTAACGCTCCTCTCAATATACTTGTCATTGAACGAATCTTCAATAAGGCTCACATAACCATCGCCAGTCACTTCGCCGACAAATGAAACCGGACATCTTTCTCTATCACATAACTCTGAAAATAACATTGTAAAGTATTTTATTAACCCAGTCTGCCGTCCTGAAGTGAAGTGACCTTGTCGCGTTTCGGGAACGGTTTGGAAGTAGCCAGGTATAACGAGAGAAGTGTACATTGTCAAATTGGACCAGGCACATTCATCTCCTCAGGCCGGCATAGCGGAGGTGACTGCTTCTGAGTTGTTTAGGTTCATTTACAACAGGTGGAGTGTCGAGTAACAATTTGAAAAGCTGCCTCAGAGGAATCTCTACACGCAGCAGTCGCCACCGCTAGACGAATGTTTAACTCTGTTACACATTCTAAATTTAAAAAAAAACCTACCCTGTAGTAAAGGACGATTCTTTTTACTACACAATAGTGCATCATTTTCTTGATATTCAGCTCCCCAAAGTTCCAATGTTGTTATAGTTGGATCACCGAGTTGGAACTCTTTGGTGAACACAACAGCGCCCTCTGGCTCGACCAATTCCTTCAATACATTCCCGTTACCACCGGCCCCCTGATCGTGGATCGCTAGAAATGAAAATAGACATTTATTATTTTGAATAAATTATTAATTATTTGAAATTAGCAACTCACATTCAACAGGATTAATATTGCTCTCGAGACATCCTCTAACAACTCTGTTTAGACGATTACCCATTTCGGCATCACCTGGAATTTAAAAAAACCATTATATTCTAACATAGTAACTCGGCATATGACAACACCCAGCCTGATGTAAGCGGTCCATGAACGGAAACAACTGCTACTACAGTGAAATCTCAACGGGCAGCAGTCGCCTCCGCCATGCCGGCCTGAGGAGAAGAGTATGCACTGACTCGATTGACAGTGTTTCTGCGAGATTATGAAAATACTAGGTTTTCAAGAATTATTTTCCTAAACTTGTGTCTCTTCAATTGTTAATGTGAAAATGAGAGATTATACTAGATTTGACTTTAATCTGACACAGGCAAAATGCTCCAAAGCCATGACAAAAGAAAAAAAAAGTATTTGATTAATAACCAACCTCTCTGAACTGCACCGAAGTCCAAAGCAGCATCTCTGGAGTCACCCCCCTGTACTGCAACTGATGATGCCGCACCACCTCCCACGCCAATACGATACACCGGACCACCAATTTTCACCAACAACATACCTACAAACGATATTATAGCATTAATTTCTAAACTAGAAATGACGTTAAAAAATATGACTACATGCTACTTTTGTTTTTATTTATTTATTTACATGTCACACTTATTTCACAAGTGTGACGCCCGTAAAAATATAATTAACATTTACAACAACAATTTTTAAATTAAGACAATAATAACAATAAAATAATTAATAATACTAATAACAATAACAATGTCAAAATTTCACAAAATGTCATAAAATAACGTGTCACATTGTGTACTTGAAAATTAAGAGGGACAGGCAACATTTAGAAATTCCGTCAGTGTATAGTACACTTTGTCTAATAATAAGTGTTTCAAATTCGTGCGTTTCGGACATTCTTATATGTAGAGGCAGTTTATTATATATTTTGACACACATAGCGTGGGCCGGTGTACAAATTATAAAATGAGTTTTGAAGATTTATCTTAGACAATTTCACCATTATCCAACATTGATTTTGAATATCATATTACGAGCATATTACTGCTATTATTACATATTACACTGGGTCGTGTCCCGGATTTAAAAAAAAAAAAAATATTTTCTCGGGGGCTATTAAGGGATTTAGATTTAAAGTAATTTAACTTAGCTCTACATTATTTTTTTTAAATTAGCAACAAAATTCTCGAATAAATTACTATTTTTCTTTTATTATGAATAAAGCTATATGTTATGTGTATACCCTAATAAATAATTATTATACAAATAAAAATAAATAACCACGTATTTTTCACTAATTTTATCCAGAAAAAACTGGAAATACGGAAATTGCGCCTCAGAAAAAGTTACGTATTCATTTACCTTTCTCCGGTTTCCTTTTCTTAATCATATCGTGTGGCATATAACCAATTCCACCGCTAAACATGACCGGCTTGACGAATTCCTCCCTGACATTGTCTCCATTTTTCAAACCGTACGATTGTACAAAACCTGCATAAAACAATAACAAACTCTATATTTTTTTTTTTTTTTTTTTTTATTGTAGCTTGGCTTGTGACAACACTCCGCATGATGTAAAGCTAGAGTGCGGTCCATGAATGGAAACAACTGCTACAACAGAGAAATCTCTACGGGCAGCAATCACCTCCTCTATGCCGGCTTGAAGAGACGAGCATGTACCATCCAGATTGACAGTGCACACAGTATAAAAGAGATACCTGGCTACTTTCAAACTATTCCCGAAACGCGACAAGGTCGCTTAACGGGTGTTACATTCGAAAGTGATGGTACTACCCCAGGACGGCAGACTGGACAAATAACCATCATCAGTCTGCCTACTACTCTTTAATAGTGCCTATAGGCACTGAGCGACCAAAGTACATATAACAAAGTTACATTGGTACCGGTCAGAATTAGCGAGGTTCGAACACGGATCTTATCGATCGTGAGTTCACGCGTCTTACCGATAGACCACGGCCGCTCGTGGTCCATATATCAAGTATAATTTTAGTATAGTTTTATATAAAAAAATCTCTGGTATAGGTAAAAAAAAAATTATGGAAAATAAAATAAAACGTTACAAATAGAATTAAATATAATTTTTACCAGCAATCGTTTGTCTCAGAGTAGGTAGAGATTTAGTCACCGTGTATCAACGGTATACACCATGATGTAGTCCACGTGTGTTGGAGTATCCAAGCCGGCATATTGGAACAGTTGTCCAATGTTGCCAATCGCAATAAGAAACATACACAACTGTTAAATACTGTTAGCAGTTAAATACTGAATAATATAAAATAAAAGTTACCTGTAATAAGAGGTTCCCCAAATTTATTTCCATAATCCGAAGCGCCGTTACTCGCTTCAATGATGATTTGCAATGGCGATGCAAAATTACTCGGATATTTCCAGTTATCTTCTTCCCATGGTAACACGTAACCTTAAATATTTTTATAAATCTTAGTTGCTGAGAGCCCTGTCTACATATTATACAAAAGTCTACAACTTAGTTTAGTAGATCCCGTTCCAATAATTAAAAAAAAAAACTTGTCAAACAAACTTGTTATATCGTTTAATAAGTGTTTTATTAGTAAAAAAAAGTTAAATAAAGTCTTAAAAATATAGTTTTGTAAGAATGCCATAAAACAAATTCTGTATTTATATAACAAAAATCAATAAAAAAGTAAAAGATTGAATTTAAAGAGCGGTAGGTGGGACTGATGGTGGTTATTAGCCCAGTCTACCGTCCTGGGGTAGCACCACCACTTTCAAGTGTAACACCCGTGAAGTGACCTTACCGCATTCTGCAACATAGTGGAGGCGACCGCTGCCTGCAGAGATTTCTCTCTGGTAGCAGTTGTTTACGTTCATGGACCGCACTCTAGCTTAACATCAGTCGAAGTGTTGTTATATGTCAAGCTACAATAAAAACAAAAAATACCTGGTATCAACAAATTTCCGACACTGTATCCAGCAGTACCGGCGACAGTGTGACCGCCCCTGCCCACCCCTTGTACATCTCTAATGCGTCCCCCAGTTCCTGTAGTAGCACCACTGAACGGTGCCACTGCTGTTGGCATATTATGCGTTTCAGCTGTAAATATTATATCAGATTGTGTCCTTTCTTGAATGACTTGTGATGGCGCTCGTACGTTGGTAGGACGCAGTTTGTCGTGAATGAAGCCTTTAATGGCACTGAAAGAGATTTTAACCGTTACTGCCTAGTTTCAACTATCAACCTTATTTATATCAATATTTTATTGAGTTTTTTTTTAAATTGTAGCTCGGCATACGACAATGCCTGATGCAACTTCGCCTGATGTAAAGTTAGAGTGCGGTCCATGACGGAAACAACCCGTCAACGGAAACAAACCGTTAACAGGTGTACATATGTAACTACTACCACTGAGACGCAAGAATGGGTTAATACCAGCTTGAGAGACGAATATGCACCTCTCTCGTGATATCTGGCAACTATCAAGCTGGTCTGAAAACGAGGCTATGTCATTTCACAGATGTTACATTTGAAAATGGTGGTACTACCCCAGGACGGCAGACTGGGTATAATCGTCAAATCTGCTCTGTCTACCATTCATTTAAAATTAAATTGAATACAAAACATGTGACATAAATATAGGTATATTTTTTAAATTATAACTTATTAAGATACAGACCTACTGTTATCACCAAATTTTATCACATTGTTGTCATTTGAAGTTGATTGTGTTTCCGCCACCATATCAATTAATGATTTATCCAAAACTTTTCCATCCAATATTATTTTTCCCTAAAACATAATATTTAAGTCTAAAAAAAATATATCATGAAAAGTAAATAACCGCTAAATCACCGCTTTTTTACTGGTATCCCAAACGGTACCATTACTTTTTTATATCAATACCAAAAATAATAAAAAAATACAAAATACAAACAGACAATTCAAATTAAACAGTATATTTTTAGCAGTGTTTTTCAATACCTTTACACCCGCTTTAACATTATCTACTCAGCCAATTAATTATATCTGTCTGATATAAAGCTAGAGTATGGTCCATGAACAGAAACAACTGTTACTAAGGATAAATTTTTACAAGAGGCAGTCGGCTCCGCTACGCTGGCTTGAGACGAACCTGGCTACTTACAAACTGATTCTGAAACCCAGAGGTCACTTCACAAGTTTTGCATTTGAAAGTGGTGGCACCACTACAGTGGACGGTAGACTGGAGTAATAACCAATATCAATCTGCCTTAAAACAATAAAGTTAAAGATCATAATACCTTGAAGAACCAATGCCGTGAATGCTCACTATTACTCTGCGCTAAATCAAACAGCTCCACACTTGTTGGATTACGTTTCAATTTGTTAACAAATAGATCCAAATAGAAATCCATATCCCATGAATCGAACGCCAATCCTGTAAAGATAAAGTTAATTAGGTAATGTAACAGTGTTGGTATGATGGTAGATGTAGGCTCGTAATTTGTGAGCTCGATGCTACTGTTACAATGTAACCAATAGTCCTTCATACCGAGGTAACACAGGAACAAACAATGCAAGATATGCTTCTAGGGGAAGACTTTAAGACCAGAAGATAAATAAACTACAAATAAATCTACATTTTTTTCTGAACTCTGTTAATAATCTGCACTCCACCCAAAACTATTTGTCAGTTTTTCCTGTAGCAGAATGTAGCAGTTCCTGGATTCTGGTTCCTGGCATTTATGGTAGGGATATGGTAGCTGATGTGAAAACTACATACACATCTAGTGGTTCTGCACGGAGAGTGTAAGTAATCCCATATTCAAATCTCGGTCAGTACCATGTAACTTTGTTATATGTACTTTAGTCTCTATGCACAAAGAAGGTCATTGCCCTGAAGACATGTCAAAAAAATAATTTTAACATTGAGTAAAACTTAAATTAAACTCATAACATACCAAGTTTCTGATTGACTTTCTCCATAGCAGGTCTTCCTTCGGTCAACAATGGTACAACAAACCATGGCTCCGAATCTTTAGGAAGACCCTCGTTAAAACTCTGTCTAGGGAGATTGTCCGATGTATACACACATTGTGTCATACGATCATGAAGTGGAGCCGCTAATTTCTCAAATAAAGTATTGGACACTGTCTTAGGCTTTTCAAAGGTAATCATATATCTAGTAGACACCTCTAACCTCACGACATCACGTAAACCGACGCTTTCGCATATTTGCACAGAATTACTAGAGTCTGCAGTCGAGAAATTAAATCTGAAAATTGTAGTTTTCCCTTAGAATTTACCCTATAAAAACCATGACTGTGATGGCTGCAAAATGATCAAATACCTAAATAGTGTAGTAAACTACATAAAATGTTTACTGTCAATGTAGATGGTACATGCTCGTCTTCTCAAGCCGGCATAGTGGAGGCGACTGCTGCCAGTAGAGATTTCTCTGTAGTAGCAGTTGTTTCCATTCATAGACCATGCTCTAGCTTTACATCAGGCGGAGTGTTGTCACATGCCCATTGCACATGCATGCATACACATTAGGTTCATCTGCTGACCTTTCAAGTCCTGCCTACCCCAATTTCTATTATAAGTAAAAATAGTATTTTAAATTTACCTGGGTCCGATTTCAATGACTAATTGATTATCACTGACTCTGTTGAAGATGGTCTCATTCTTTAGAGCTTGAGGTTGCAAAGGTGAACTCAAGAGCCACTTCAAGATCTTAATCTGATTAATATTCAGATAATTATATCCTTGAGCCAATTCCACATGGTAACACAGTTCCGTAAATAAAGATCGGACATCTCCATCCGTGACTTTCAATTTAGTTAAAATTTCTCTTGTTTTATGCGGACTGTATGCCTCCGATGAAAAAAATCTTAAAATTGTCATGATTCTCTAAAGTAAAACACGGAACATAACAGAGGAATTGTTACCAATGAATGATGCGATATCGTTTAACAAATAGATACACAGAAGTCGTTTCTTACATCAATGGTAAAGGTCACATCTTATCAATTCGTGTAATCTGTAACAAATAAAGGCAAACAACCTTATGCAATAATTCCATGACCAATTATGTTAAAAGGTCAATAAAATGCGTATGTTAAACATATGATTTTTAATTGTGTATTTTCGTTATACCTAATTATAGCCCTTACAAACATACTATGCTGTAGTTAATGTAGAAACAGTTGAATTGACTAATAAATGCTAAGTAGGTATTTAAAAAAATTATGGATGCAAAGATATAATCAATTCTAATACAAAAAAAATTTGGATATTATTTTAACATAAACTGCTGACATTTTCATGCATGTATGTCTATGAGACTGCAGTTTTTGTAAAAAATAATATTCCCCCTTTTCAACGACCTAGACCACGTAATCAGTTGGTACATACTTCTCATGTCACAGAAAATCCTTCTACAGAGGAATATATTTGGAATGGCATCAAAAATTTACAATAAATTGTCATGCCGCATGTCAAAAAAGGACATGCGGCTGCCAATTTTTAAGAAAATGCTATTATTCTGTATGATTTTTTGGAAGATGATTGTTCAACATTATAATTATTATCTTTCGACATTTGTATTTTTTAATTCTTTATATTTTTTATTTGACATTTACACATCCTAATGGGTAGTTATGGAGGAACACTAACATAAAAATAAGACCTTTGTTACTAACCCATAACGGGTAAATAAATTATTTGATTTGATTTCTTGAGGGGAAGTATGTGGGTGAGATGAAAAAGATCTGGAGAAAGAGAAGTAGCTGCGACTTATGGACAAATAGATTATCTTACTGTGTAATTAATAAATATTTTCAACAATATATTTCAAATTTTAATGAAGAAATATATTTTTTGTTGCAACACAGCATATGACAAGACTCCGCCTGAAGTTAAGCTAGAGTGCGGACCATGAACGGAAACAACTGCTACTATAGACAAATTTCTACAGGCAGCAGTCTCTTCCGCTGTGCTGGCTTGAGGAGATTGACAGTGCACACTCCTCTCATTATACCTGACTACTTCCTGCTGATCCCGAGATGCGCCAAGGTCACTTCATGGGTGTCACATTTAAAAGTGGTGGTACTACCCCAGGACAGCAGGCTGGACTAATAACCTTCATCAGTCCGCTACCACTCTTTAATAGTGTCTATAGGTACATTGGTACCAGTCAGAATTTTATGAGATTTGAAAACGGGTCTCATCGATCGTGAGTTCATACATTCTGGCAATAGACTATGGAGTATGACTACACAAAAGCAAAAATATTTGTAAAAACTCTGTCAGACAATATATCACGGAACACATTTATCTTGTAGTCTGCATTTACTATTTGCATCTGAATTGTTTATAAATTTTTTTTGTAGTAACAACACAGATGTAAGGTTAGAGTTCGGTCCATGAACGGAAATAACTGCTACTTCAGAGAAATCTCTACAGGCAGCAGTAGCCTTCGCCATGCCGGCCTGAGGGGACGAATATGTACCATCTAGATCAACAGTTCACACTCCTGGCTACTTTCAAACTGTTCGTCAAAACTGATAGGATAAACATTGGCAAAGCATTCTTTTACGACTAATAGAAAAATAAAAATTGTAATAATTATAGCATACCTACCTACTTGCTGAATAATTCCACTCGCTACCTATAAATATAAATTAATAGAAATGGCAATAGTAGATAATAATGTAATCAATAGCAATCAAAACAGATGTTTAATCCGCTTCATAGGATCCTGATACACGGAAAATTATAATTATTAGAGGTTACAGGCTAGAATCGACTTGTTATGAAAATAAAAATAAACAAACAAGTACTAACATAAACCGACACAACAAAAATTAACTAGCAAGCAAGCGCCATCTAGTATTAAGAATTAGAGTTGTAATGTAGAAACAAAATTATTTACCTTCAACTCGTTGTATTTCTATATTTTTTAAGTAATGTGTTTTATCTTTTGAAATAATATTATACACAAATATGCTCGAAATGTTTACACAATCATTATTAATTATTACTGGCAATGGCAACTATTGGCATTTGGCAACACCGGCCACGCCATCTTGTTTCTAGCATGGCGGATTTCCGTGATAAAATGCCGCTTCACTAGTGATTCGTTTCGTTTATTTGTGAGATGTAGTGATTGGTGAATATAAGTTTTACTTTCTGCAAATATATTTGCATTTAAGTTGAATATATATAAACAAAAACTCTTACAACAAAGGCGCTAATATTAGTAAAAGCGTGTTGCTAACCCGGGCTTCGGAGGCCATACTTTTCGATTTTAAACCCGTGGTTATTGATTTTTTTGTCATCCTCACGATGATGTACACTGTAAGTAATTTTATTAAACTACTTAACACGTTTATTTAATTAATTTTAATAGTTTACTACTGTCATTTGGGGTTATAATTTGTTAGTACAAACTTTATGGTATTAAGTTTTTATTTTTTCGTGTTAGGGAACAAGCACTGAGCAGGACACCCGCTTTAGTGACAAGGAGAAGAAGCTGATGAAGCAAATGAAGTTTGGAGACAGTTTGACTCAGCAGGTAAGTTTTCTAGCAACAAGAATAAATTTTAATTTCTTTCTGCATATTTGCCTTACAAAATGTATGGTGAAAGAAAATTAACATTTGGTTAGTTAGGCAAAGTGTTTTACTGCATCAATGTTTGTGTTATAGTTATAGTCTGTCAATGCATATAATGTATGATTGTAATTTATAGTATTATACCTACTTGGTATTTTACTTAATATTTATTGACATTTAGGTGGACATGACGAAGGTCAAGCTGGACGTGTTGAAACCGTGGATCACCCAGAAGATAACCGCGATTCTCGACAATGAAGATGATGTAGTCATCGATTATGTCAACAATCAACTCGAGGAGAAGGTGGTTACTTTTATATTATTAAAGTTATAACTATAATTATTTAATGTAATCATTGCAGTTTCTTTATTGTGAATGGCGATTCAATTATGTATAAGTTATTATTGTAAAGACACTGCAATTGAGCAATTGTTTGTGTATTGATTGCGTATGGATATTTTTATGGTTCCTTCGGTTTAGCGGGCGCGGCACTGGCTGTCCTGTCGCCGTCGCCGCCTGTCACCCGCAGTCCGTCATCGCCGCCGCTACTCTAGGAGGCCTCTTTTGCATACTCCAATCGGTATTTAAGTGGAACTTCAATACTTACGACAGTTAATCCCTTGTTCCACTGTGGAATTTAACTTTTTTGGAAGCAAAACGAGATATTCTAAAGCCATTAAGAGAAGATTTGACTCGTGTATGGGAAGTGATGTTTAGGCCTTGCGTTCAACATAATGTGGTTGCGTTCGCAAACCCCTTACAGATGCAAGAGACGGAAGAGAGAAGATGTTCATCCTGAAGCTGCAAACCAGCCTTCGTGCATCTCCTTCAGCCGCCAGCCGCTCGCTGCTCCATCACATCGTGCTACAATCAACATTCACACATTTAATTTGTTGTACCTACATGCACTTTATGCTTCCCTACACCAGTCACATCTGTGCGTGATCCATTTTATAATTGATTTTTTGCAAAGTTGTATATGGCACTCTTAATGGTTTTGATATAGAATGTCATTATTGAATCAAGCAAGGAAATACTGATAATTGAAGATTTTATATGAAAAATGAATAAGGACAGGAATATGGTTACATTAATTTGCTTGAAAATATGGATAATGTTAACTAATGATTTGTTTTTTCTTTCCATTCCTTTCCCTCCCTCCCTAGTTCCCTTGTCCAAAGAAAATGCAGATAAACTTGACGGGGTTCCTGAACGGGAAGAACGCGCGTCTCTTCATGGGTGAGCTTTGGGAACTGTTGCTGAGTGCGCAAGCGAGTGAGAATGGAATACCAGAGTCCTTTACGCAACAGAAGAAAGAAGAAATTAAGAAGAGACTGGTGAGGCGATCCGTTCAATAGCTAATGTCAATTACTATTTATAATTTTATTTTAATTTTAACTATGACTTTTAGGAAGAAAAAGATAAAGATTCTAAAGAAAATAGTCGTCGACGTTCAAGGTCCAGGTCCCGGTCTCGCCGTCGTTCGCGTGATCGTCGCCGTTCGCGATCTCGTACTCGTTCCAGAGACCGTTCTAACGACCGGAGGTGATCATTTTGCTAAATTAAAAAAAAAACTAATTGTAAATAGTTATTTATGTTCGTAAAGGATAATGCCCATTTTAAAGCCCACTTGATATCTAATAGTTCGTTAACAAAACAATATTCTAAAATAATATCTTTGTTCATTAATTTCTTTCAATTATAACAACACATTGTTTACCAATCAATATAATAATAACTTTAAATATTGCATCAGATAAACTAATTACTCAAAAACCCGGGTAACAAAATTGAAACTGATTGGTGATAAGGATTGAAGATTTATTTTTCTACACGATGCACTAAAAATCGAAAATCTATAAAAAAAAAATTGTGGGCCCATTTCTCTTATGCAAATGGGCATTCTACTTTATATGATAATATTTTATTGTAGCAGTCGTCACTACAGACATCGCAGTGGCAGTCCGCGTCGTTCACGAAGGAGAACTAAGGACAGAAGCAAAGATAGGAGCAAAGATCGGAGTAAAGATAGGAGCAAGGATAGGAACAGTCCCGCCAATATTGTTGATGATGTAAAATTACCGGAACCTAAAGGTATATCTAATTGTTTTAATTTACGTGACTGATGCATTGAAAGCAATTTAAAATGTATATATTTTACAGAAAATGGCAAGTCACCGCATCACGCTAAGTCCGAGTCCGAGGGGGATATTAAAAAAGAGGAGGTAAATCATAATAACTCCACAGGTGAAATAAATAAGGATGACGGCAAATGTGAGGATAAACAAGATAATGCAGAGCTTACACGCAAATCTGTATCTCCAGCCAGGTCAATATAACCTTTCTTAATATTTAGTTTTCCGGGAGGCATAGCCATCACTGTTCAACAAGCAGGCATATTTTACGACGCTAAATAAAGTTTAAACTAACATTATCTGATCTTCAGTTACGATTTTAATTTTAATTTTTGCTTGATATTAAATCAAACTTTTTAGTTTATTCAAGTTTAAAAAAAAGTTTTAGTAAATAATACATTGTCTTAATTTGTCAAATATCTGTGTTGCGGCAAAGGTTTGGAAGAATCTGTTTTTATGTACTTGAGCTTTTTTTTATATGTCTATTTTATTTGCGCTGTATATGAAATGCTTATTATAATTTATCATTGTTCTTATATCCAAAATCCTTTTAAAATGTAGTAACTACTCCTAATATATTCTTTATGTAAAAACGTTGAAGTATGTTACAGGTCTACAGGAAACAATGAGGAGAAGGCAGCTGAGAAAGTGACCAGGACTTCAAGCGATAGACGTTCATCGTCTGTGTCCTCCCGTAAGTTGCTTTTTTTTCTTCAACTTAAATGATGAAGTTTTCATTGATAATGTAACATGTTATCAGATGGAAGTGTGAAAAAGACATCATCTTCGCACAAGAAAAGGCAGTACCGGTCCAACAGGGACTCTTCCAGCGCAAGTCCACGACGTAGTTCACGCAGGGAAAGGTAATGAAAACCTACTAAACAAATAAGAATTCTTTGAACAATAATGTACACGTGGTAAAATAAACGATATCACCACGCAACGATGTTTTCAGTCCGAGAGCCACGCCGCAAAGAGGGCGAGCCTCGTCTATACACACTTATTGCGAATATTCTTTTTGTTGATTTCTTTTTTATTAATCAGAGTAATATTTTACAGAAGCAAGTCGCCGTTACGTCGTCGGTCGGTGGATCGCCGCGAGCGGGATAGGGAGCGTGAGCGCGAAAAGGAACGAGAACGCGAACGTGAGCGGGAAAGATTACGACGACGGGGCAGGGATCGCAGGGAAAGGTTAATGTTGTTCTGAAAAACATTAAATTTCATATTAAAAAACAACAAAAACTAAATTTCGAGATTTTACAGGTCTCGTGAAAGAAGGCGTTCGTTGGAGAGACGACGACGTTCTCGCTCCCGGTCTAAACGCGAAAGGTAATCGAGATTATTATATTGCATTTTAAGCTTTTTTGAGGTCGTAACTTTTTTTTTTTTTTTTTTTTTTTTATTTATTGTAGCTTGACATGTGACAACACTCCGCCTGATGTAAAGCTAGAGTGCGGAATCTCTACCAGCTGCAGTCCCCTCCACTATGCCGGCTTGAGGAGACGAGCATGCACCATCTAGATTGACAGTGCACACTCCTCTCTTATACCTGGCTACTTTCAAACTATTCCCGAAACGCGACAAGGTCGCTTCACGGGTGTTACATTCGAAAGTGGTGGTACTGCCCCAGGACGACAGACTGGACAAATAACCATCATCAGTCTGCCTACCACTCTTTAATAGTGCCTATAGGCACTGAGCGACCAAAGTACATGTAACAAAGTTACATTGGTACCGGTCTTTTAGCGAGGTTCGAACACGGGTCTCAGCGATCGTGAGTTCACGCGTCTTACCGCTAGACCACGGCCGCTCTTTTAGTAATATAATTAATGTAATGTTTAAATAGAAAGAGCCGTTCTCGTGATAGGCGGCGTTCGCGTTCCAAACGTCGCAGCCGTGATCGTAGATCGAAGGATCGTCGTTCGCGTGATCGATTCTCGCGAGATAGAAGATCGAGAGATAGAAGCAATCGTGACCGCAGATCTCCTGTGCGACGTTCTATAGATAGGTATGTTTAATTTTATTTGCTTTTTCATGTTTTGTTCATTTGTGTGAAAATATGTTGGTATGCATTGTTCACAGATCGAGAGATAAAGATAGAAGATCCAAAGATCGGAAGTCTAGTCTTCGTCGATCCAGTGACATTATAAAGGAGCGTCTAGAAAAATCAGTCTCAATTCCGAGAAAAGGTAAGTAATAGTAGCACACTGTCAAATAGATAATTATTTAGTGGTTAATGAAGAATAATTCACACAAGCATTTGCAGAAAACATTGAAAAGAAGGTTACTGAGAATGAGACTACAGTGCGGCAGCTCCCGAAAGAACGCTCTGCTTCGAGAGAATCATCCATTCGTGACAAAACTAATAATCAAATTACTGTCCAACCTAAAACTGAAGAAGTAGTGGAGCCGAGGGAAGATATAGTAGCATTTATACCGGTGAGAAGAGAATATTCAAAAAGTTTATCTCGTACGCCATCGCCGTTCCTTCAGAAAAATGAAATAGAGGGTAACAAAAAGAATGACAAAGACAAAGATAAAGAAGAACCTTCAAGCAAAGAAGTCAATGAAGAAGTTTCACGTACAGAAACGAAGAAAGTTAAGCGCAAATCTCGACACTCTGCTTCTGAAAGCGAAAGCGAAGATGAAACATCTAAATCCAAGAGCAAGTCTAAGTTGAAACGGAAAGAAAAAGTTCCTAGTAAACGTACTAAAAAGACTAAGAAAGAAACCTCCTCTAGCGAAAGCGACTCTGATGATTCCTCTTCGAGTGATTCCGAAGAAGATAAGAAAAAGAAAAGTAAGAAAGTTGCTAAGAAAAAGGTATCTAAAAAGGCTAAAAAGAAGAGGACTCGATCTTCCAGCTCGGATTCTAGTTCTGAGGAGGAAGTCAAACACAAAAGTAGCAAAACTAAACAAAAATGCGTTCCTGATGAAGTCGAAGTTGAGAAAAAATCTAAAAAACGCAATCTCGACTCGACTGAACGTTCTTCACGTTCTGAAAAAAGTGATACAAAACACTCCAAAAACAAGAAAGCAAACACTGATGACTCTCCTGATAGTTCTGACAGTGAAACAAAGGTAACTAAAAAGAAAGCATCACGCCGAGAGTCTGGCAGTTCTCTTGAAAAAGAAAATAAACGTGGAAAGAAAAGAGATCTCTCCAAAGATAACATCGGTTCACCAGAAACAAAAGTTCGAAAAACTGAAGAAAAAGTTAAAGGTAAGCATGTGGAAGAAGGTAGAAAACGCGATGAGGATAAAAATGAGAAGAAAGTTAAGAAGCGTGAAAAAGAGGAATCTTCTTCCGATAGTGAGGAGGTCGCAAAGAAAAAGTCTAAAAAGAAAGTATCAGAATCTGAATCAGATTCAGACTCGGAAAGTGATGAACCCAAGAAGAAAAAACATTCGAAAAAACACAAAAAACATTCTAAGAAACATAAAAAACACAAGAAGCATAAGAAAACATCCAAGAAGAAGGAAGAGTCGTCTGATAGTGACGATATTGATGATGACGACGATGACGATAAAGCTAATAATGAGGATTTGGAAAAGAAGTTACGAGAACGCGCTCTTAAATCCATGAAAAAGCAAACGAGCATTTCTGGATCAGATTAGTCACATTTTCTTTAATTAGGCGGGGCTTTACGGACGATTCCATCGTCGCGTGTACACATTTGCAAGCAAAGGCACAATTTAATATGGCAGCAAGAGACTACGCCGATGATTTCTCTGGGCGTGTACGCGCGGCAGCAGAATCGTTCGTGTAGCCTCAACCTAAACTTTGTTAATTACCAAAAGTTACGTTTTATTTCATTTTTTCCTGTATCATAGCCAGTTTGGCGAAGATACATTCGACATTCGCTATTTTAAATAGATGTAAGGGATTTTAAAATGGATATAGAAGAAATTTTAATTAAGAATAATTAATATACTAAAATTTTTTGTATGATAACTAAATGATATTAAAAAAGTTACTGTCTCTATATTGTACACACACTTGTGAACACTTACACTGAGTCGTACAAATTTTCCCGACCATCATCAATGTATTTGCCAATGAAGATTTAACTTATCCGTTTTAGTGTTGCATATATAAGCGTTTTGATGTACGATATTGAGTATGACGCAGTAATGATGTATGATGAAATAATTAGTTATTAAACATTACAATGATGATTTTGTATTTTATTTCATTCCAAATTGTTAACCCATTGGAATATCAGGTTTATTCTTTTGAAATTAGATGTAATTAAAAAAACTGTTAGATCAATTATTTTTATTACAATGTTTTGGTTTAGTACTTTGGTTATAAATAAGAAATACGCAGTTGTCAATGCGTTCTTAACTAATTAAATATAATTTATGACCCACCGAGGCGTCAATAAATGTACAGTTTAATATGAGGGTTACACATGACATCCAACGTAGCGGCCGCAGCTGATTCCCGAGACGCCGGGCTATACACGTCGATGACAAGACGCTATGGTGGGTAGTTCTGCTAACGATAACATATTTATCTCGTATATCCTCTGTATCCAGTAACTAAACTAGGTGTGACTCCACCATAGAAACCACTTTTTTTGTAATAGCCGTAGCCAAGATTGCTCGCCCCTTGATAATAATTGGGATTGCTGTATCCATAATAAGAATTTAATCCACCGTTTCCTCCATAACCACCGTATCCTCCATATCCGCTGTTATAACCTAGTCCGTTGTATCCACCAACATTGTTGTAGCCTCCGTATCCATTATATCCCTTATAACCGCCATTACCATTGTTATAAGTTCCAATTCCGTTGTAGCCGTTATATCCGCTTTGGTATCCACCGTATCCGCCGTTGTAACCAGAATATCCAAGGGCTGAGTCGTATCCACTATTTCCATTATAATTATATCTATCGTCTATTATGCCATGTCCAGTTACTCCTCCATAACCAGAACTTAATCCATTTAAATCTGAGTAACGACGTGTATCTGAAATTTAAAAAAAAAGTAATAAATATAGCAACTGTTTCCAGGTTCCAAACGTCTTTTAATTTTTATATTTATGTTCCGTACGATGCCCCCATTATACTTAAATATTGATAGATAAGTACCTAGATAAGACAGATAATATATAGCAATTTTTGTATTATGTATGGCGATGTATGTAGAAAACACTTCACATCTCCCAAAGGTTAACTGGTAGAAAATGCCTCAAGGCATTAAGTTCGCCATTTGCAATTTTTATATTGTGCAATAAAGTAAATTAGTATTATACATATTTAGTATGCAATAATAATATAAAACTTTAGCTAGCTTCACAGAATACGAAAAAAGTTTGTTTTTATTTTGAGGTTAGTCTGTCTAAAGTTGCATTGCACCTAATGTTATTTTTTATAGATACCTACATATTAGTAAGTTACTTAACATGATAATAAATAACAGGAAACGCAGTGGTGTGATAATGATCATGTCGTTGAGTAACATTCTGCAAACCCATTGTATTAGCTTTTGTAATATAAACTATAGGGACTACGGCCTAGAGCCTAGAGCAGGGGTCGGCAAGTATAGCTGGGGTTCAGATGCTTGTGAGTTTTTCTAACGAAATTCAGAAGAAAAAAAGTCGCAATTTTAATTGTGGTTTATTACTTTATAGACACTAATCTTTTAAAAATGACGGTCCAGTCTTTTACATACATCTGGACCATGGTCCATCAGTTGCCTCTAGAGACTAGATAAACAATTAGGCGGCTATTGGTATTGACGTTGAAATTAATAACCTTTTTTTACGCGGGAAAATCCCTTTACACTCACCCTTGGGGAAGTTGTCAGGGTTAATTCGGACTCTCCAACCTAGAACTGGCATACCGACTAAAGCCCCACGATGTTTCACTCGACGCATAGTGGACGTAGTCTGAGCACATGTTTTTTTTTATTTTTTTTATTGTAGCTCGACATGTGACAACACTCCGCCTGATGTAAAGCTAGAGTGCGGTCCATGAATGGAAACAACTGCTACCACAGAGAAATCTCTCGGGCTGCAGTCGCCTCCACTATGCCGGCTTGAGGAGACGAGCATGTACCATCTAGATTTGGAATTAACAACCTAGTGTCCGAATATTCTAAAATTCTCAGCCGGCAACTAATGTTACCTTTGTTACATATGATATGGTCTCGCAGTATTTATAATTCAAACACTAGTTTAGGCATCTAAGAAATACCTCAAAAAATACACGTGTTGGGTAGGTAGAAACTTACATGTAGTGCTGGCTGCTCCATTTAATATTTCATCTTTGTCCTTAGCCTCTAAGTTTGCGACGGGAGTTTCTGCTTTACTTTTGATCTGGGGTGCGGAATATACGCTGCCTAATAGGCAGGCTATCAATAACGGAAGAATCTGTTAAAAAAAGTTTTTTTTTTAATTCCTAAATAAATAACTTCGACAAAAGTGATAACCTGTTTAAATTACAGGACTTGACGTGTGTTGATAACCTGTGTAATAATTGCAGATTGATAAATGTCTCTGCTTATCCCTCTGGGAAAAAGGCGTGACAATTGTATTGAATTGTATTGTAATAAATGTTCGTGAACGGGCATGTGTGTTTGTGTGGTGAAGTGATTCGAATTAAAAGGGACGTCTGTTTTTCCTTTCACGAATTTCACCATTATATTAACTGAATTTTAAGAAGTAATCGTGGCAGTGCCTCTTGTAAAATGGAAATATTCCTGAACAATGAAGGATCGATTTGCCCTTAATGAAATAACAACAACATAAGAAAAACATTCATATGCAAAAGCCTTGGTTATAACAGCGATAATTAAGTTCCGAGTTCCTAACTGTTAATGATAATGATTCGGTGTAGGTCACAAATTCGCGTGAGAGAGTTGTATAATAACGATTATTGCTTTGATGGTCAAAATACTATGAAATATTTACATACTATTTAATTTTATTGCATTTATCGGCATTCGTTGCAACCGTTGGGTTAAATATTTAAATAAAAAGTTTAACTATGATTATAAATAAGACGTCAATAGAGGAAAATATATAAAGCTTCAAAATGCAATATCATTTTAACATAAAATCAAAGCATTTTTTTAACCATGGTTCTAAAAACGAACAATAGAAAATGTTGAAAATTCATTTAACGCCTGATAGGGAAAATGGTTAATCAATTTTGTTTTATTAATGGTCTGCTGTTTCCAACGTTATTATTCAAAATTAAATAATAACGTTAAAAATTTAATATTTTTGTTATTGAATATTTTAGGAAGATTTTCTTTCAGAAGGTTAACATTTTTTATTTATAACTATTTCAGCTTCAGCTATTTTATACATATTACAATACCTATTGTATAATGTATTCAAAAATGTTAAAAATACCTAGTTGAAACAATGTTCTCAACTTCATAGATTTCACGAATGAATACTGTAAGTTTTTTAGTACGAAGTAAGTTTGCTTAAAAGTTAATTATCTGATTTGATAGCAATATAAAATATTAAATTATTGACTCACCATTTTGAAAAAAAAACAAGATCTAGATCTAGGTATATTTTCTTTTCAAATAAAAAGATACGCACGCGTGTATTGTATTGTTAGGAGATGCGCTCTGCGTGCGTTCGCGTGATTCCAACGTCTTTATACGGCGTGAGACTTTTTGTTCATAATTGACAATGGTCCCTCTAGGTAATGAGTCGTTTGTAGTCAGATCGTCCTTCTGTCTAGGCGATGGTGACGCAGCTCGATGATGATTGCAGGAAATATTGTTATTATAGTGTAAGACCAAAGAGGGCTGTTAAGGGCGCCTTAACAGTCGGTACTTACTTAATGTGAAAATTTCAGTTAGAAAAAACAATCTTTTTTAAAATTAATTATAAGACATTTCTTAGTGCCTAAGTGATTAATTATTACTGACTAAAACATTGAGTTTTTGTGAAGTTTCTAGTAAGTACTTAAAAACTTATCTACGGTCCTTCATATTGATTGACCCTCTAGTTGGTTTTCCTTTGATCAGTTTCTAAGATATCAATTATTTAAACAAATAATTATTCAGATAATATTGAATTAATATTATTCTAAATTACACTGAACCATTTATCGTATATTTCGTGATTCAATTTGAGGAATATTGTTATAGATATTGTTATATGTACATAATTCAATTGTTAATTTATGATTGCTACGTTTATTATGCTTAATTGATCTTTGAATTTTATTCGTCTAACACGATTAATAATTAAATAAATTAATGCAGATTTGTTTGATAAATAAAATGGAATAATATAACCAATGAACGGTGTCAAAATTTTAGTTAATTAAATTAGTTTGAAATCTTACGTAATTTTTTTGGACTTAAATAATAATTCTCAGTAGCTCGCCAAGTAATCACACCCGCCTGAAAAGTGCGATTTATGAGCGGAAACAACTGCTTCCAGAGAAATATCTCCGCTATTCCGATTTGGGGAGACGAAATGTGCCCAGGTCAGGTTGACAGTGACATTCCTCTTGTTCTTGGCTACTTTCAAGTCAATCCTCTATTAGATTAGTCTACCTTTTTTTTTTTTTTTTTATTGTAGCTCGACATGTGACAACACTCCGCCTGATGTAAAGCTAGAGTGCGGTCCATGAATGGAAACAACTGCTACCACAGAGAAATCTCTACGGGCTGCAGTCGCCTCCACTATGCCGGCTCGAGGAGACGAGTATGTACCATCTAGATTGACAGTGCACACTCCTCTCTTATACCTGGCTACTTTCAAACTACCCCCGAAACGCGACAAGGTCACTTCACGGGTGTTACATTCGAAAGTGGTGGTACTGCCCCAGGACGACAGACTGGACAAATAACCATCATCAGTCTGCCTACCACTCTTTAATATTGCCTATAGGCACTGAGCGACCAAAGTACATATAACAAAGTTACATTGGTACCGGTCTTTAGCGAGGTTCGAACACGGGTCTCATTGATCGTGAGTTGACGCGTCTTACCGCTAGACCACGGCCGCTCTACCTGCCTACAATTCTTTTGCTCGGTGCCTAATGAAGATTGAAATTAAATATAGGCACCTTTGTTATATTCCCGGAAGTTTTGTGAAGTATGACAAATTCTTGGTGAAATGATTGCTGTGACGTGTTCAATTACTCTTACGCTCGGCTGGCTCGAGGTCACTCCTCATATGAAGGTCGTTATGACGTAACACGTATTCGCACTTCATGTCTTCCTTCAAAAACTGTTATGTAAAGATAATGTAACCTTTCTTGCTATAGCTAATAAGGTTCAAAATTGTAGGTAATATTTATGAATATTCAGAAGCGTGAGTTACATTTTTTGGGCGGTATTGTCTTAGGTTCACTATAAAAGAGGAAAATATTCCGTTTTGATAACAATGCATTTATCTATTTATACCATGATTATTTTAATTATATTTAAGTATAGTCATGTCAACAATTAGGGGTAGTCAGAAAAAAAACAAATTTTCATGTCATGGAAATAACCTGTTATTATTTATTTTGTTTTTCATATAATTTATCATTTAGTGACCAGAATGGAAAGAGGTATTTTAAGATAATAGTTTACTTACATAAAAAGGGTGAATGATTATGAAACAAACGGCGAGCTAGTTGTTTCTGCTCATGGATCGTAATCAGTGTTGACATGAGATGGAGTGTTGTCACATGTCGAGCTACTTAAGGTAGGTTTTTTTTTATTGTAGCTCGACATGTGACAACACTCCGCCTGATGTAAAGCTAGAGTGCGGTCCATGAATGGAAACAACTGCTACCACAGAGAAATCTCTACGGGCAGCAGTCGCTTCCACTATGCCGGCTTGAAGAGACGAGCATGTACCATCTACATTGACAGTGCACACTCCTCTCTTATATCCGGCTACTTTCAAACTATTCCCAAAACGCGACAAGGTCACTTCACGGGTGTTACATTCGAAAGTGGTGGTACTGCCTCAGGACGACAGACTGAAGAAACCATCATCAGTTTGCCTACCACTCTTTAATAGTGCATATAGGCACTGAGCGACCAAAGTATGTACGTATAACAAAGTTACATTGGTACTGGTCAGAATTAGCGAGGTTCGAACACAGGTCTCATCGATCGTGAGTTCATGCGTGTTACCGCTAGACCACGGTCGCTCTAGGTATATAAAATACATAATAAGTATAATTTTATAGTTTGTTTACTCATTGCATTCAAACGTACCAACACTACCAACCTACAATGTGTCATATACTTAACACTGAAACAGTTTAAAGTTGTATGCGTCAGTCCCATACATACTCATTACATCCATTTGTGTTAACTGTTACGTGAGGTTACGGTTGTTGTATAAACATACAAGTTATATTAACGTCGTTGTAAAAAGGTGTGTTTTGTTATTGTAAGGAAAATTCGAGAATGAATTGGTCAAGGATCCTCTTACGCTTAACAAAGTCAGTTTCTTTAAGATTTTGAATAAAATAATAAAATTTATTATTGTACTTAGTGTATTTTATTTTTATTATATTCATGGGATGTTCAGAAAAGAGCAGCTAACCCAGGTAACATTTTTCCGCCTATTATAGCATTGTTTTTGGAATTAACTATAAAAGAATACTCTTCATAAAATATAGTAGTTTATGGAGAGAGTAAAAAAGGTGAATTCAAATTATTTATTTCAGATAGGCTTACTTGAGCTTTTGAATTGTTATAAGTAATGAAAGCGGCCGTGGTCTAGCGGTAAGACGCATGAACTTACGATGGATGAGACCCGTGTTCGAACCTCGCTAAACCTGACCGGTACCAATGTAACTTTGTTATATGTACTTTGGTCGCTCAGTGCCTATAAAGTTAAAGAGTGGCAGACAGACTGATGATGGTTATTTGTCCAGTCTGCCGTCCTGGGGTAGTACCGCCACTTTCGAATGTAACACCCGTGAAGTTACCTTGTTGCATAGTGAGAGGAGTGTGTACTGTCAATCTAGATGGTACATGCTCTTCTCTTCAAGCCGGCGTAGTGGAGGCGACTGCTGCCCGCACAGGCTTCTCTGTAGTAGCAGTTGTTTCCATTCATGGACCGCACTCTAGCTTTACATCAGGCGGAGTGTTGTCACATGCCGAGCTACAATAAAAAAAATACAACTACATAATATGGCTCATGACTGGACTATGTTAGTTTGGACACTCTATAAATAAACAGCGATAGACTTACTGATGATGGTTATAAGCCCAGGCTGTCGTCCTGTCACTGCTTTTGACTGTAATATCCTCGGCGTGACCTAGTCGCGAATCAGGATTAGATTGGGAGTATTGTCTAATGAAAGCAGTGTGCCCTGTCAATTGATGGCGCATATTCATTCGTTCTCCTTAAACCAACTTAACGGAGGTTACTGCTGCATGTAGAGCTATATTTGTACTAGCAGTTGTTTTCGCTCTAGCTTCTAAATTAATTAATAATTAAATAATAACAATATTATTGTAGATATTATCTTGTATGCTTAATATTATTATTGTGCAAAGTCAACTGTGCATAATGGCTTAGTCAGAATACGTGTTCTGATTCTTATGCCTTACTTATTAGGAACATTTTCAAGGATTATACTTTAATATAATATGTATAAGGGTGAATTCACACAATGCTGTAATATTACCGTGGATTACGATATTGAATTTTACTTACCTTTATTTAAATAACTTTATAGCATAACTGGGATTAATTTAACAAATAACATCGCGGTAGATCCAGACTGAGATGGCGGGAACAACTTGGATGTGACCAACAAATTATTTGAAATATTAGAACAGGTGGTCGGCAGAATTAATGATGGTTATAATTTGTGGGACGGCAGAAAAAGTTACATGTTATTATACAATGAGATAATAAAAGAATAAGAGCAATATGAAGTACGGTTAACTAAACGCTTCAGTGGACATCCATGACTGAAAGACTGAAACTTGAAATTTCCATAAAAAGGTAGCTAAAGGTTCAACTCTAGGGAGCACTTTCGTTGCCGATTTTATGAATAAAATATGGGATACATTTTAAATGGTGTTTTCTAACGTTTTCGATTTCAATTCGTAAATAAGTAAGCAAGTGAGTCTTATATAGACGTATTACAACTTCCCCTTTCAAATAAAGTTATTGTTTTATATTCTGAACGTATTTCTTTTATTGTTTTAAAGGTACAAGCTGTACAATCATCTCTTTACCTATTCTAGGAATGAGACTTCAGGGAATTGTTTTTGTAGATTTATGAACAAAGATATAAGATTTATGATATATGAGTTTTAACTTTTGTTCATCGATAATTTATCTACTTTCCCAAAAAAGGAGGTTTCGGGTTGGGATGTTGTCAGTCTTGAATATTTTCTTACACTTATGTTTCTTCGAGTTTTAATTTGTAATAATGGTGGATTGTAAATTAACCATTATATTACTTAGGTAAAAAATACAAATTTGTGTTATAATTTTCCCTACAAAACTCCACTAGAAATTTTGGTAATTGTTTATATTGTTTCACTTGAACTGTCTGTGATTTTGTGTGATGAATGAATAATACGTGATGCACAATAATAACTTGATGCAAATATTTACCTCAGTACTGGCAGATTGTTGCAATGCCATAATAAAAGAAGTAGTAGAAGAAGAGAATCTCGTTATCTACGTTGCCTTTCCCTGAGTGACTAAAGAAAGGCGTGATAATATGTATAGATTTTGTTTATTAGTATCAATCCTCTATGATATAGGAAAAATAAATATTGCTTCGTATATAAGTCAAGGGTTATCATTGTTATAAATTATGCATCTTTTTCTATATTTGTTTAGGGTCATTTCGTATGTCTTGGTTATGGTCGATGGTTAGTGCACGGGTCCGCGCTGACCCGTGACGATACATGTAAGCCAGGGTCGTCATCTAACTATTCGGATTTAACCTTAGCAAAAGACAATATAATATTTAATAGTTACACTTCTAAATAAATTAACTATAGGATTTCTATATATTTTTAATTAAAATTACATTTTAATAATAATTGTCCAGGTCCCTAGATCCTAATGGATAATATAAAATAATATAAATCCATAAAATTATGCAAATTAGATTTACAAAAGCTTTTAAATATTTAATATCCTAAAATAATGTAAGTAAAATAATGCAAATATAAACAGACAGTATTACGTGTGCGAGTAACAAGACAAAGTTATTTATTGAATATTTTAATACTGATGAAGTGCTCAATCGAAGTTTATTAGACTTATGCTAAAATTTTGATCTATATCTTCTTCACATACTAATTTTATAAATGTAAATGTAACTCTATATGTCATCTTTTCATGTCTGAACTGCTGGACAGGTCGACAACTCGATAAAAGGAGAATGCCCATTTTTGGGCCCACTTGATACATAATAGTAACAAAATAATATCGTATTTTTTTATTAATTCATTTTAATTATATCAACACATTATTTACCAATCAATAGACAATGTTTAATTACATAAAAAATAAATATCTTCAATTATTAAAGCATTAAAAATAATATTAACCTCAAATATTGCAACAAAAAAATTTAATTAATCAATAACCCGGGTGAAAAAATTAAAACTGATTGGTAATAAGGAAGTAGATTTATTTTTCTACAAAATTAACTAAAAATCATCGACAAACTCGAGAAAAAAATCGTGGGCCCATTTGTCTTAGGCGAATGGGCATTCTCTTTTGCAGAGAGCATCCTGAAGATACTCGTAGATGTATCTTAGATATTGCGCGACTGTATTTGTAAAGATTACACGTAGGACATAGGCCACCTTAACATGACATTATTTCAGTCGTTGGTACTAACACTCATAGAGAAAGTAATAATTTAGTTATATGACATCTAGCGCTTTGAATGGTTGACTTTCTTTTAAAGTTCTAATATTACCCATTAATGTTTAAGAAGTCTAAACATTGTGCAGTTGTTTCCGTTCAGGGGCCGTACTCTAGCTTAACATCAGGCAGTCTGGTCACATGCCATATGAAATAAAAAAAAATGTAAGTAGATACCTATAATAAAATTGTTAAGGACGTTATGTTTGATTTTCTCAATTTTAAGTAGGTAGGTAAGTACTTAAAAGCTATTACGATTACAAACGGCGGAACTAATTGTTATGCAAGACACTACGTAGCACTTTTGTATTGTGAATAATCCCAAATGGTTATAGGCTGTTATACTTAGTCGCAGGGTCACTGTGGAATTATTGTCTATTAAATATTGCATTGTGTATTTATGTACTGAGACAACTTATTTAGATACCTTCTTGAATTTTAGTTTTTATTTTTTAACTATTTGTCTTGAATAATAATGGTCGTGTGTATGTACAGTCGCACAATATTTGTCTACTTTTATTTAACAGTGAAGTTTAGTATTAAGCTGCGTGTCCACTAAACGAGTCGAATCGAGGCGGATCGCGGTCGTTTGAATGCGCCTGCTATACTATACATGGACGTGGTGTCATAGAAAATGTATGGTAGGCGGATTTTTACAAGGCTGGCTGCCCCGACCCGAACTAGCTGGTGGACGCGTAGCTTTAGGAGTCATGGCCAGGGCATAATGTGAAGGCGTAAGATTTTGCTATTTTTTCATTAATTTGTAGGATTGCATCATTAGTCGTTTGGCGTTCCCGTTTAGTTTATTTAGTTTAGTAAATTGTTAACTATAAAGAAATAATACAAAATATTTAATTATAATGTGTTTATTTAAATAACTATCTAAATGGCAGCATATGTAAGTTTATAATTTAATAATATAAATAATTTCGTAGTACATTAATTTTTTTTGTAAATATTACATACACAAACTCTGCGTAGGTAATTGATATATTAAAATCACAATCTTTAATATACACAACACTTACAAGAGCATTCATTAGTGAGATTTAAATTTTGAGATCGTCCAAGACAATTATTTATATCGGACAGGCCCAAAATTACCAAATTCTCACTACGTTAATATGCTTCTACTTAAATCACTAACTCAAGTCTTCGTTTTCGAAACATTTTCAGTTGTCGAGTCGCTATCCAGAATTCTAGGGTGAGCAGCAATACGTCTTAAACTCTTTCTAAGTGGTTTAATTTGGTGTTTGAGTAAAGCTTCTAGCTCAGATAAAGAATGCAATTCTTTCAAGTCTCCAAAGTCGGCGCTACGGCCACCGTTCCATCTACCTACAAATCTATAATAATCGTTGTTCGCTTGACATTGTCCGCAATTATATGGGACGGGTACGGCGTTAGGGAAGTTAGGCTGAACATTTTGCATGTCTGTACTGTTTCCTGGACAATACGGGAAGAAAACAACAGGAATGAAGCCGATAATACCATACGGTGCATTAGCGGCTCCTTGACCTTGCTGAGGATTTTGTTGAGGCTGCGTCATGGCCGTATTGTTTTGTCCTGGATTTAAGAGATAACAGGGACACGAGCCAGGGCTCGGTACGATAGGCAACGGGTATGGGATAACGTAAATCGGGAACGGTGGCATTTGACTGTTTGGTGGATTTGGTGGTGGTTGAACTCCGGTTCCGCTTGGGTGTTCACCAGCTCCACCATGACCTCCTTCACCACCTATTTAAAGAAATACAAATATTAAAAAATACATTCCGCAGAATTATGATCTTTTTCAGTTGGAATATACTTAATACTATTAAACTTTTATATAAAAAAAATATTATAGTATGAACCTTGTCCTCCTGGGTAATAACCCGGTTGACCGGAAGGTTGACTCGGCTGTCCTGATTGATCTGGATATTGTGGTTGCGGTGGCTGTCCAGGCCCTCCTAAAAATAAGCAATAATTAATTACTTTTGTATTATAGTATAATAATAATAAATTGGTGTAATAAATGCTGAATATTATTATTAAGAAAATTGAACTGAAAAAAAAACAACTTGCACACAACAGCTTGTGTTGAGGTGACGATCAAATGGGCCCACATTTCTTTTTCTCGAGTTTGTCGATGAATAGTTAATTTTGCAGAAAAATTTATCTACATTCATTACCAGCAATCAGTTCTAATTTTTTCACCTAAGTTATTGAGTAATGACTTTTTCTAATACAATATTTGAGGTTTTTATTATATTAAATGCTTTAATAATTATTGATGACATCTGTTTTTTATGGAATTAAACATTGTCTACTGACTGCTAAACAATGTGTTGATATAATCGAAATGAATTAATGAATACATAAGATATTATATTAGTATTAAATATTGTCCATTGTCCTTTACATTCTCCTGTAATGAAACCCAGTAAATATGACGTGCAACATATAACTGTATTTTTTTTCACTTTATGAAAAAATTTACCAGTGTCAGAGGACTCGTAAATATTTGCATCAATGTTAATATTATTATGCATTACGGGTCATTCATTCGTCACATTAAATAGTCAAGCCCCAGTCAAGTCTAAAATAGCTATAGTAAAGTGGTAGATTATTTACTAAAACCGTAAACCGTAAAAAATAACATCTAAAATGTATTGTCGTAATTTTTAAAAGAACAATGTATATTTACCTGGTTCACCGGGTTGACCTGGTTGCCCGGGTTGTCCAGGATGACCTGGATAGTAAGTGCCGGATGTTGGAGGACTACCTGATCCACCGGGACCTCCAGGACCACCTAGAATAAATAAATTCATAGTTCAAAGCACAGGTTCGTCATTTTTTTAGAGTAAAATTTAGAAAATTATCTTTATGTTTTGTGAAAATTACCTGGTCCACCGGGAGCTCCTGGTTGTCCTGGTTGGCCTGGGTAGTATCCACCGGGTTGACCTGGCTGTCCTGGACTGCCGGGTGACCCGGGGCTACCTGGTTGTCCTGGATGATAAGTGCCTGACGTTGGAGGCCTTCCTGGTCCACCGGGACCTCCAGGACCACCTAAAATAAATAAATTCATAGCTAAGTAAGGCACAAGAACGTCATTTAAAGATTTCAATTTGGAATATTGCAATTATGTTTTAAATAATAACCTGGTCCACCGGGAGCTCCTGGTTGTCCTGGTTGGCCGGGGTAGTATCCACCGGGTTGACCTGGTTGTCCTGGACTGCCGGGTGACCCGGGGCTACCTGGTTGTCCTGGGTGATAAGTGCCTGACGTTGGAGGCCTTCCTGGTCCACCGGGACCTCCAGGACCACCTAAAATAAATAAATTCATAGCTAAGTAAGGCACAAGAACGTCATTTAAAGATTTCAATTTGGAATATTGCAATTATATTTTAAATAATAACCTGGTCCACCGTGAGCTCCAGGTTGTCCTGGTTGGCCTGGGTAGTATCCACCGGGTTGACCTGGCTGTCCTGGACTGCCTGGTGATCCGGGGCTACCTGGTTGTCCTGGGTGATAAGTGCCTGACGTTGGAGGCCTTCCTGGTCCACCGGGACCTCCAGGACCACCTAAAATAAATAAATTCATAGCTAAGTAAGGCACAAGAACGTCATTTAAAAATTTCAATTTGGAATATTGCAATTATGTTTTAAATAATAACCTGGTCCACCGGGAGCTCCAGGTTGTCCTGGTTGGCCTGGGTAGTATCCACCGGGTTGACCTGGCTGTCCTGAACTGCCGGGTGATCCGGGGCTACCTGGTTGGCCTGGGTGATAAGTGCCTGACGTTGGAGGCCTTCCTGGTCCACCGGGACCTCCAGGACCACCTAAAATAAATAAATTCATAGCTAAGTAAGGCACAAGAACGTCATTTAAAGATTTCAATTTGAAATATTGCAATTATGTTTTAAATAATAACCTGGTCCACCGGGAGCTCCTGGTTGTCCTGGTTGGTCTGGGTAGTATCCACCGGGTTGACCTGGCTGTCCTGAACTGCCGGGTGATCCGGGGCTACCTGGTTGGCCTGGATGATAAGTGCCTGACGTTGGAGGCCTTCCTGGTCCACCGGGACCTCCAGGACCACCTAAAATAAATAAATTCATAGCTAAGTAAGGCACAAGAACGTCATTTAAAGATTTCAATTTGGAATATTGCAATTATATTTTAAATAATAACCTGGTCCACCGGGAGCTCCAGGTTGTCCTGGTTGGCCTGGGTAGTATCCACCGGGTTGACCTGGCTGTCCTGGACTGCCTGGTGATCCGGGGCTACCTGGTTGTCCTGGGTGATAAGTGCCTGACGTTGGAGGCCTTCCTGGTCCACCGGGACCTCCAGGACCACCTAAAATAAATAAATTCATAGCTAAGTAAGGCACAAGAACTATTTTAAAGATTTCAATTTGGAGTATTGCAATTATGTTTTAAATAATAACCTGGTCCACCGGGAGCTCCAGGTTGTCCTGGTTGGCCTGGGTAGTATCCACCGGGTTGACCTGGCTGTCCCGGACTGCCTGGTGATCCGGGGCTACCTGGTTGGCCTGGGTGATAAGTGCCTGACGTTGGAGGCCTTCCTGGTCCACCGGGACCTCCAGGACCACCTAAAATAAATAAATTCATAGCTAAGTAAGGCACAAGAACGTCATTTAAAAATTTCAATTTGGAATATTGCAATTATGTTTTAAATAATAACCTGGTCCACCGGGAGCTCCAGGTTGTCCTGGCTGGCCTGGGTAGTATCCACCGGGTTGACCTGGCTGTCCTGAACTGCCGGGTGATCCGGGGCTACCTGGTTGGCCTGGGTGATAAGTGCCTGACGTTGGAGGCCTTCCTGGTCCACCGGGACCTCCAGGATTACCTAAAATAAATAAATTCATAGCTAAGTAAGGCACAAGAACGTCATTTAAAGATTTCAATTTGGAATATTGCAATTATGTTTTAAATAATAACCTGGTCCACCGGGAGCTCCAGGTTGTCCTGGTTGGCCTGGGTGGTATCCACCGGGTTGACCTGGCTGTCCTGAACTGCCGGGTGATCCGGGGCTACCTGGTTGGCCTGGATGATAAGTGCCTGACGTTGGAGGCCTTCCTGGTCCACCGGGACCTCCAGGACCACCTAAAATAAATAAATTCATAGCTAAGTAAGGCACAAGAACGTCATTTAAAGATTTCAATTTGAAATATTGCAATTATGTTTTGAATAATAACCTGGTCCACCGGGAGCTCCTGGTTGTCCTGGTTGGTCTGGGTAGTATCCACCGGGTTGACCTGGCTGTCCTGGACTGCCGGGTGATCCGGGGCTACCTGGTTGTCCTGGGTGATAAGTGCCTGACGTTGGAGGCCTTCCTGGTCCACCGGGACCTCCAGGACCACCTAAAATAAATAAATTCATAGCTAAGTAAGGCACAAGAACGTCATTTAAAGATTTTAATTTGGAATATTGCAATTATGTTTTAAATAATAACCTGGTCCACCGGGAGCTCCAGGTTGTCCTGGTTGGCCTGGGTGGTATCCACCGGGTTGACCTGGCTGTCCTGGACTGCCTGGTGATCCGGGGCTACCTGGTTGTCCTGGGTGATAAGTGCCTGACGTTGGAGGCCTTCCTGGTCCACCAGGACCTCCAGGACCACCTAAAATAAATAAATTCATAGCTAAGTAAGGCACAAGAACGTCATTTAAAGATTTCAATTTGGAGTATTGCAATTATGTTTTAAATAATAACCTGGTCCACCGGGAGCACCAGGTTGTCCTGGTTGGTCTGGGTAGTATCCACCGGGTTGACCTGGCTGTCCTGGACTGCCGGGTGATCCAGGGCTACCTGGTTGTCCTGGGTGATAAGTGCCTGACGTTGGAGGCCTTCCTGGTCCACCGGGACCTCCAGGACCACCTAAAATAAATAAATTCATAGCTAAGTAAGGCACAAGAACGTCATTTCAAGATTTCTATTTGGAATATTGCAATTATGTTTTAAATAATAACCTGGTCCACCGGGAGCTCCAGGTTGTCCTGGTTGGCCTGGGTAGTATCCACCGGGTTGACCTGGCTGTCCTGGACTGCCTGGTGATCCGGGGCTACCTGGTTGTCCTGGGTGATAAGTGCCTGACGTTGGAGGCCTTCCTGGTCCACCGGGACCTCCAGGACCACCTAAAATAAATAAATTCATAGCTAAGTAAGGCACAAGAACGTCATTTAAAGATTTCAATTTGGAATATTGCAATTATATTTTAAATAATAACCTGGTCCACCGGGAGCACCTGGTTGTCCTGATTGGTCTGGGTAGTATCCACCTGGTTGACCTGGCTGTCCTGGACTGCCTGGTGATCCGGGGCTACCTGGTTGTCCTGGGTGATAAGTGCCTGACGTTGGAGGCCTTCCTGGTCCACCGGGACCTCCAGGACCACCTAAAATAAATAAATTCATAGCTAAGTAAGGCACAAGAACGTCATTTAAAGATTTCAATTTGGAATATTGCAATTATATTTTAAATAATAACCTGGTCCACCGGGAGCACCTGGTTGTCCTGGTTGGTCTGGGTAGTATCCACCGGGTTGACCTGGCTGTCCTGGACTGCCTGGTGATCCGGGGCTACCTGGTTGTCCTGGGTGATAAGTGCCTGACGTTGGAGGCCTTCCTGGTCCACCGGGACCTCCAGGACCACCTAAAATAAATAAATTCGTAGTTCATAATAAAGCACAGGTACGTAATTTTTTTTGAGTTAAGGGAGAACGTCCATTCGCCTAAGAAAAATGGGCCCACGATTTTTTCTCGAGTTTGTCAAAGATTTTAAAATAATTTTATAGGAAAATAAATCTATATCCCTTCTATCCAATCAATTTTAATTTTTCACCTGTGTTATTGAGTAATTAGATCTTTTCTGATGCAATATTTGAGGTTATTATTGTATTAAATGCTTTAATATTGATGATATCTATTTATTAAGTAATTAAACATTGTCTATTGATTGGTCAACAATGTGTTGATATAATTGAAATTAATTAATGAAAAAATTTGATGAAGATATTTTAGAATATTGTTTTGTTAACAAACTATTACTTATCAAGTGGGCCCAAAAATGGACATTGTCTTTTAGAATATTATAATTATGTTTTGTGAAAATTACCTGGTCCACCGGGAGCTCCAGGTTGTCCTGGTTGGCCTGGATAGTATCCACCAGGTTGACCTGGCTGACCTGGACTACCAGGTGATCCGGGGCTACCTGGTTGGCCTGGGTGATATGTGCCTGACGTTGGAGGCCTTCCTGGTCCACCGGGACCTCCAGAACCACCTAAAATAAATAAATAAATAAATTCATAGCTAAGTTTTAGCTAAGTCAGCAAAATTGCATATGTTAAACAAAATTACCTGGTCCACCGGGAGCACCTGGTTGTCCTGGTTGGTTAGGGTAGTGTCCACCGGGTTGACCTGGCTGTCCGGGACTGCCGGGTGATCCGGGGCTACCTGGTTGTCCTGGTTGATAAGTACCTGACGTTGGAGGCCTTCCTGGTCCTCCGGAACCTCCAGAACCACCTAGAATAAATTCATTCATAGTTTAAAGTAAAGAACAATTATATAATTATCAGGGTTTTTGGATAATTGTAATTTTGTTTTTGTAAAAATTACCTGGTCCACTGGGAGCTCCTGGTTGTCCTGGATAGTATCCACCGGGTTGACCTGGCTGACCTGGACTGCCGGGTGATCCGGGGCTACCTGGTTGGCCTGGGTGATAAGTGCCTGTCGTTGGAGGCTTTCCTGGTCCTCCGGGACCTCCGGGACCACCTTACATACCAATTTTATTATGAATAATTGAACAATTGGAATTGGAGTACCTTGTTTCATTAAAATATTTAACTTATTTTATGTTAAATAATTGTCATTTTTCCTAAATTTAACACATTATATGATTTATAAGTTCATTAAACTAGCGTACCTGGGCCGCCTGGAGCACCTGGTTGTCCTGGGTAGTGCGTTTCTCCAGTGCCTGGTTTACCAGGAGTACCAGGTGTGCCTGGTTTACTAGGATTACCAGGTGCGCCTGGTATACCGGGTTGACCGGGATGATAACCTCCTTGAGTTGGTGGACGTCCAGGGCCGCCTGGACCTCCTGGGCCTCCTTGATATTTAATAATTTGTATTTAATCTAATCTAATGATTCAATCGATTGCTACATGTGTATTGAACAGGGCGTAAAAGAATAAGCTATGCCTAATGACAACCATTTCGTGTTATAACTTCTATCGGAGTGTTTGGCGCGCATTTGCCCGGGAAGGTTGAGGTGTTTTTTATCCCTTTCCTTAATTAGTTTAGTGGTTATTATTTTGCAAAATTGGTGTTATCTTGCGTAATTTTATGTTGCGCATTGTGGAAATATTAAAATTCACTCTATATGAGGCAACGGAAGCGGTTTTTTTGTGGTTATCCCACGCCGTGAAAACGCTCATATTGTGACGTGATCTGGTGAATTTCCGCCAAATACTCCAAGGAAGCGTCAAATTGTAAAACACCCTTGCAATTTGATGCAAAAATATCAATAATTTACTACTCGACATTGACAGAATTGTCGTTGTTATGACATCTGAGGCCATTTAACGAAAGAAGAAGATCACTTCTATCGTATGCATTTTTTAATTATTGTCGGAAAATAATAAATAGAGGAGATATTTGCAAAAATGTTATGACACGCAATTGACTTTATTCGTACAGACCATAAGCATTAAATTCATGGTAGATTATTTTATTGCTTATGATGACAGTGTTTTATAACGAATAACGACTGCAATGTTAAAAACAAAAATATATTATACATGTTTCAATTACCAGAAATCTTTTAAAATAAAAAATTTGAACTTTTAACAAATAAATACTGTTTTGTTGTTTCTTGGCAAGGTTTTATTATTAGTATTGTCCCGATTGTTATGATTAGTAGGTATATTTTAACTGTAATTATAATATTTAAAAAAAAATGGAACCATTATCCGTATTATTCGTAAAATATTAGGTCACCAATCATGTTAGCAATTAAGGCGTAAATTTTATAATGATTAAAAAGTATAGTGTATTTTATTGACGTCAATTGGATTAATGTGTCTTGCTTCACCAAGTTTAATTTAATTGTTACTCGAAGTTCTTGCTATAATTACCTGGCCCACCGGGTGCACCTGGTGTTCCGGGTTGCCCTGGATAATATGTTCCTTCAGTACCAGGATGACCAGGAGTGCCTGGCGTGCCTGGTGTACCTGGTTGACCGGGGTAGTATCCTCCTTGAGTTGGAGGGCCCGAACCACCTGGACCTCCAGGACCTCCTAAAAATTTATGAGCATTAAAAGTACTGTTGCCTTGTTGAACGAGATAATAATAACATAAAGGCTTTCGAATCAAATTCGGTATCGATTCTTTCTTTGTAATTAGAGAAAAATGCTATTAAATCTATACAACGCGAATTTACCTAACCAATTTCATTTCAGTGTATTACTTAGTTAAAGTTTTTGCAATAATTACCTGGACCGCCAGGGGCCCCTGGTGTTCCGGGTTGTCCTGGGTAATATGTTCCTCCAGTGCCAGGTTTACCAGGAGTGCCTGGTGTGCCTGGTGTGCCAGGTTGACCAGGATAATAACCGCCTTGATTAGGTGGACCTCCGGGACCGCCTGGACCTCCTTTAAATTAATTAATTAATTTAATTTCTACATAATTCGGTTCATATTAAGTTTGCAATATTACTGAAGAAGTCATATAATCTAATGTATTCATGAAATAATTACCAGGACCGCCTGGGGCGCCTGGTATATATGTGAGTTGTGTTATTCAACGAGGTCTATGATTCTCTCTCTCTCTTTCATAGTCGGATAGAAATTCAATTAAAACTTCTTGCTTACACCTATTTCATTTCATACTATTACTTAAAGTTTCTGTAATAATTACCAGGACCGCCTGGGGCACCGGGTGATCCGGGTTGTCCCGGGTAATATGTTCCTCCCGTGCCGGGTTTACCGGGAGTGCCAGGTGTGCCTGGTGTGCCAGGTTGACCAGGATAATAACCGCCTTGAGTGGGTGGACCTCCGGGACCGCCTGGACCTCCTGGGCCTCCTTTAAATTAATTAATTAATTTAATTTCTACATAATTCAGTTCTTACTAAGTTTACAATATTATTCAAGAAATGCTATAATTTAATATATATATATGAAATAATTACCAGGACCGCCTGGGGCACCGGGTGATCCGGGTTGTCCCGGGTAATATGTTCCTCCCGTGCCGGGTTTACCGGGAGTGCCAGGTGTGCCTGGTGTGCCAGGTTGACCAGGATAATAACCGCCTTGAGTCGGTGGACCTTCTGGACCGCCTGGACCTCCTGGGCCTCCTTTAAATTAATTAATTAATTAAATTTCTACATAATTCAGTTCTTACTAAGTTTACAATATTATTCAAGAAGTGCTGTAATTTAATATATTTATGAAATAATTACCAGGACCGCCTGGGGCACCGGGTGATCCGGGTTGTCCCGGGTAATATGTTCCTCCGGTGCCGGGTTTACCGGGAGTGCCAGGTGTGCCTGGTGTGCCAGGTTGACCAGGATAATACCCGCCTTGAGTCGGTGGACCTTCTGGACCGCCTGGACCTCCTGGGCCTCCTTTAAATTAATTAATTAATTTAATTTCTACATAATTCAGTTTATACTAAGTTTGCAATATTATTTAAGAAGTCATGTAATCTAATGTAGTCTTGAAATAATTACCAGGACCGCCTGGGGCACCTGGTGATCCGGGTTGTCCCGGGTAATATGTTCCTCCGGTGCCGGGTTTACCGGGAGTGCCAGGTGTGCCTGGTGTGCCAGGTTGACCAGGATAATAACCGCCTTGAGAGGGTGGACCTCCGGGACCGCCTGGGCCTCCTTTAAATTAATTAATTAATTTAATTTCTACATAATTCAGTTCATACTAAGTTTGCAATATTATTTAAGAAGTCATGTAATCTAATGTAGTCTTGAAATAATTACCAGGACCGCCTGGGGCACCGGGTGATCCGGGTTGTCCCGGGTAATATGTTCCTCCGGTGCCGGGATTACCGGGAGTGCCTGGTGTGCCAGGTTGACCAGGATAATAACTGCCTTGAGAGGGTGGACCTCCGGGACCGCCTGGGCCTCCTTTAAATTAATGAATTTATTTTATTTCTACATAATTCAGTTCTTACTAAGTTTACAATATTATTAATAATAATAAATGTTTATTGGTAGTATTTAGTTTTTTTTTACAATTGCACATTTGTTCTTAATTATGACTAAATCACACACAAAAAGTTAAATAATAAGTATATGTATACAATTTAAGTGAAATGATAAACAAGTTTAGTGTTAAACAAAATTAAAAAATAGAAGGTATTCTGAAAAAGTTTTGATACATTTTATACAGGGTGAATTTTTCAAGTGGGCTTTCATGGGCATATCCTAAACTATGAGAGATATCGAAAAATGCTGAAAGGAGTCTCGATGCCGATTTTGATGAAAACTAAAACTGCATTATTAGATTTTTGATAAATCTATTTTCCCGGCCAGGAATCGAACCTGTTGATTTTGAAAAAAATAAACACTGTATTATTGCACCATCCGATAGTGTTCCTGATAAGGTTCAAATTCTGGGAAGTAATGATATACGGCAAACCAAAGAAAAGTGTTGATTTTTAACAAATTGTCTCTTATTTCCATGTATTTATACATTACCTACTACATTTATTATTTAATTAAATTTAAAAAATTAAATTTTAATTTAAAATCTTCGAGGTTAAAAGCCATGATTTAAAAAAAATAAAAACAATTTAAACGTAGGAAAAACAATAAATTAATTTTTAAGGTCCTGTGCCGTGGCTGGCTAGGTCGCCAGATCTAACACCTTTAGTTTATTTTCTCTGGGGGCATGTCAAAAACCGAAATTTACAAATGTATGTACAATGAAATTGATGACTTAAAACTAGCGTTAGGGAATATTCTGAACGGAATCAATAACCTTGTGATGTGAAATGCAGTACACCCCTTGAGGCGTCGAATTCAGCTATGTATTGAAAATAATAGCTAGCATTTTGAACAATTGATTAATTAGGATTTAATTACTTAATGTTAAAAAAAATCATTATTTTGCTAAAAATCAAGACTTTCCTTTCATTTAACCTCGAAGAGCGCGAGATTTTAAATCAATATGATGATTTTCAATCCTCATAAATAATAAATGTTGTCAATGTACCGGTAATGTATAAATGCATGGAAATAAGAGACAATTTGTTAAAAATCAACACTTTTCTTTGGTTTGCCGTATATCATTACTTCCCAGAATTTGATCCTTATCAGGAACACTATCGGATGGTGCAATAATATAGAGTGTTTATTTTTTTTCAATATCAACAGGTTCGATTCCTGGCTGGGAAAATGGATTTATTAAAAATCTAATAATGCAGTTTTAGTTTTCATCAAAATCGGCATCGAGACTCCTTTCAGCATTTTTCGATATCTCCTATAGTTTAGGATTTGGCCATGAAAGCCCACTTGAAAAATTCACCCTGTATATAGGTTGCTTCAAAGAGTATAATAGTTTTTTTAACTTATTTTTATAGTTTCTATTGTTTAAGTCTTTCTTTATTTCTAACGAAAGATTGTTATATACATTTGGGATTATGTAGGATGATATTTTTTTACCGTAGAAATTATTGGCTTTAGGTACGTGTAAATTATTGTTAAAAGTGAAGTATTCAAGAAGTGCTATAATTTAATATATTTATGAAATAATTACCAGGACCGCCTGGGGCACCGGGTGATCCGGGTTGTCCCGGGTAATATGTTCCTCCCGTGCCGGGTTTACCGGGAGTGCCAGGTGTGCCTGGTGTGCCAGGTTGACCAGGATAATAACCGCCTTGAGTGGGTGGACCTCCGGGACCGCCTGGGCCTCCTGGGCCTCCTTTAAATTAATTAATTAATTAAATTTCTACATAATTCAGTTTATACTAAGTTTGCAATATTATTTAAGAAGTCATGTAATCTAATGTAGTCTTGAAATAATTACCAGGACCGCCTGGGGCACCTGGTGATCCGGGTTGTCCCGGGTAATACGTTCCTCCGGTGCCGGGTTTACCGGGAGTGCCAGGTGTGCCTGGTGTTCCGGGTTGACCAGGGTAATATCCTGGGCCACCTAAAATGTAATAATTACCGTATAAACATAAAACTATTAGGATATTATCACAGCCAAATATAATCTATTAATATTTTACCAGGTCCTCCGGGTCCATTGGGTCCACCTGGACCGTTGGGACCACCAGGCCCATTGGGGCCATTTGGTCCACCTGGACCGTTTGGACCTCCAGGTCCACTGGGTCCATTTGGTCCGTTAGGACCGCTGGGTCCATTGGGCCCTTGGCCTGGTTTGTAACCTCCTGAATAAATACATTAATTAAGATTTTACAGTGTAACACGCTCATGACGTGTCTTACAAATATGTATTATATTATAAAATAAAACGTTATAGCTATTTTATTTTATTAATTTACCTTGGCCACCAGGATAAACACCAGGTTTAGGATTACTTGGTTGACTAGAACTGTCTGGAGGTGGGCGTGGTGGTCGAGGTTTACTCGGTACGCCTCCAGGGGTGCGACCACAGCCCTTTGGGAAGTATAGCTTCTCCCATGTAATCGTTTGCCCTTTAACAGGCTTTTCGTTTACACTGCTAAAATGTTTAGTATGGTATTAAATTATGTGTACTATACAATTATTAATTAACTATTTCATGCTTCGAAAATTAAAATAATTTAACTTACTTTTCGTCATATTCGTGCTTTTCGTCGGGGAAGACTTCTACTGGTTTTTCTGGTTCAACTACTCTGTAGCCATGACTATCTGCGACATAGTGAGTAGCCCTAAGGTAGCCGTCTGGATCTACGTAACCATAGCAACCGTAGGTGACACCATCTGGACCTCTGTTTTCATGATGAAACTGCCCTTGTGGCCCAACGTCATAACCAAATCCATAGGCATCTGGAACATTATTTGTTGATAACTGTTTCTAATGATAATAGATTAATAAGAAGCGAATCATCTAATGCATAAATAATACCTGCAGATTTTGTATATTTATGTATACATCTTTTGTATTGTTCCCGAAATGCCACGAGGTCACTTTACGGGTATTACATTCGAAATTTTTTTCATAGCTATTATCTATTTTATTATACTCGTACATTGCCGTTTACTATTTTTATAAATAATGTTGAATGTGAAGCAGTGCCGGATTAGCCACGTAGCAAGAGTAGCAAATGCTACGGGCCCCGCAAATTTGGGGGCCCCGCGATCCAACGCCTGTCTGACCGTAATAAAAAAAAAATTTAGATAGGACTGTAAAATATCTTGCATGCCTTAAACGCGAAGCTCCTTAGGCTATTATTTAACTTATATATTATTATAACTTCCACTTATTTAATATCCTAAACTTGAGAACATAAAGGAAACCCAGGGGCCCCTTGACAGAATTTGCTACAGGCCCCGCGCTAGCTTAATCCGGCACTGATGTGAAGGTAGTTACAATAAAAGATGTGGTGGTGAAGATAGTCGCAAATAAAGCCAATTGATTACAAGCATTAACACGGCTGTTTCATACTGCATATTATATTGGCTAGGTCGACAGACTGGACTAAGAGAGTAATAACTATAGGATTCTAAATTCATAAACGCCTGAACTTTTATAATCCTATAATGCATTATGGTAAGTAATTGAGTAATTTGAAATAAAAGTTATGAAACTATGATAAATGCCGTAGATATTGTCTGGGTAAAGCTTATAATATTGTTATTACTAATGTGTTATTCGCGACTTCGTATGCGTATAATTAGTATTCTGCGTTTAACTTGAGAAATGATTAGCTTCCTATAGGTACCTTTCTACTTTCATGTATTATTTTATCTCTGAAGAATGATTTTGCAAAAACGCCTAAATACGACTTTCATATCCCTAACTTGATGATGGATTTCCCATATAACCTTTAATCCCATGTTTTTAGCTGTCTACCGTTGCTGTAACCAAATTTTATAAAAATCTGTTCAGCGGTTTCGGCATAAAAGTTAACAAACAGACTCAATTACTTTCACATTTATAATTAAGTATAGATAATACTAACTGGTGTCATAATTAGTTTCATAATACTGCGTTTTTTCGTCGTCTTCGATATCGACTACTATTTCGTTGTTGCCCTGTCCGTGGGTGCCAAATTGTCGACCATGTCTTTTATCAGAATTTTTCTCCTCTTCTGTGGAATTGCTTGGACTATCCCCCTGTGTTAGTACCAATATTGCCTGTAACAAGAATATTTTTTAAGTTTTTTATAATTGACTAAAATGCCTGCGATACAAGCATTAGCTTAATATAGGTATTAAAAAAATACAAAATGATAAGCGGTATCTCATATTATCGTATAAGAAAGCACCATATGTATACAACATTGTCTCGTGTATGAATAAGTATGGTAGGTGCTAAAATTTGTAAATCTTTTTATTCAAAAGTCAACAATATGTTAAACAAGTTGCTAATGTTTCACAAAACATGCTTAAAAAATTTGTTTATCAATTTCATAACGCAAATATTGGCAGTGACAATTTAATTTAACTTAATAGTTAGTAGTTTTAATATCAGAATTTTTATACTGAAATAATATTATTATTAGTTTTAAGAAACTTAAATACACTTAAAAGAGAATAAAATTATTGATGAGCTTTTCTCCGCCCTTTCACCTATTTTATTACAAGAAAATAAAAAATTAAATACCAATATACGGACTATCATAAGCAAAAATACATATTTTTTATTATAGTAGCTCGGCATACGAAAACATTTCGTCTGGTGTTAAGATAGAATCGTCCATGAACGAAAACAAAATATAATATAGTCAACATTTTATATTTAAAATAAAGTAATTCTATAATCAATTTTAGTCCATATTATGTTAAATATAATAAAATTCCATCAAGATTCGTGATTGAGGGGCAACGTGCTTTAATTTTTATAATATTTTATTAGAAGATTCAAAACAAAAAATATATTAGGAAAAATGTATATTATTTTTGATAAACATTAAAGCCTTAAGTAAAAAGTGTTTGTAGCATTGTAGATATTCGCTTCGAAAAATAAATGTCTGTAACAGCTGCTTTTTACGTTTACAAAGTGTCATGTCTCATGTTTAATCCATTAGCTATCGATCCTGTAATTCTATATTTTATATAACTTTCAACATATCATATTTACGTATGTTGTGCACGAACTGAAATATTAATAAAAAGGGGTAAGGATTGGATGATTTATATTTAAATCTATTATACAAAAAAAGTTTTGGTTTATACAAAAATTTAATAAAAGACTGTTCTCGCTTGAAAGTTACGAACTAAAACTACTGTTAAGGATCGGGGCGCAACCAAATAAATAAATACATAAAGATAGGTGGAAATGCGCCCCGCTCCTCCCCCACGGCTAGCTCGCTACACCCGCACCTCTCTATCCCCACTACTCGTCGAGGCAAGAAGCGCGCTAACGCGCTAAACGAGCGCGTTACGACCACGCTGCCGCACCATGGAGCGCTCTACGACCGCGGGGAGAACAATGGGATAAGCCACGCCCACCGCGGTAAAACGGATTACAACCGTAGGAGCCAGCGGCGCTTGCGACGCGTTAAATACGGTACAGTTGCACAAACAAATTGTTGTTGTTGTTGTTGTAGTTAACCCTTTTAGGGTTAGCAGCGGTTCTCTTTCAGATAAAAAAAAAAAACAAATTGTAGTATCGTTCGGGAGTGCAACAAGAGAAGACCTATCTACGCGTCAATTCAAGACTATTCAAGATCTACGACGAAGAAATCAACGTACGAGGAGATTATTATCAAGAACACAATAAACGGCGATCCAACATCAACCCGTCTTTTCTTCGCACTGTCACCCTATATTTCGCAATCCGCTGTTACGATTCCCAACAACTACTATTTTTTAAAATAAATTTAAAAACTTTGCATTTATTTTATACACTTATATTTATTTAAACTGACTATTAATAATTAAATTGTAACTGTTGATAATAATCTTAGTAAATGATAAATCGGTTTAAAACTAAGGACCGGTAAATCAATTCTGAGTTAAGTTGATGGTAAGCCAAGGTCGACTAATCTAAGACGACAGCAAGTAAAGTAGCTTATATATCTTTACGTTCCTTAAAATACTAAAATAGTCTAAGAGAGCGTCACTTTTAAGAGTCAAGAATTACACAATAAAGTCTTCTTAAAAGGGCCGACCCTAAATCGAAAAAAAGGTCAGTATTATGAAATAAAAACTTTTACACAAACAACAAATATTCACGTTTCTTTTCTATCTGTAACACATAAAAATTTCAGAAGCAAAAAGCAATACTCGACTGCTGCCTGTAGAGATTTATCTGTAGTAGCAGTTGTTTCCGTTCATGGACCACATTCTGACTTAAAATCAGGCGGAGTGTTGTCATATACCGAGTTACAATAAAAAAACCGAAGACGCATAACAATAAAGATTACTGACATCTGGTGAAATTGAATTTTAAGTAGGTAGATTCGCAGGTTAAGATTCTGATGGTGTCCAGCGATGACCACGTCCGTAACTCCCGATTTAAGGTTTAACCTCACGTACGTCGCAAACAAACGTCAAAAGAATTGGGTTTTATAAGATTCGGGACACAATATACGTGATAACATTCGGCGAGGTGTGCCAAAATTTTTATCATGTCCGAAATCAACGCGGATGTTTGCTAATTTTATTTGCTTAGGTATTTATTGTATGTGGGTTATATTTTATTCTTTTTATATACGAAAAGTAACTCATTGAAATTTGAGGAAACAAAATAGAGATAGCTCAGTTTATTGTCCTGGAGTAATACTAGTTTAACATCCGTAAAGTAACCTATTCGAGTTTTAGGATCTGCTTGAAAGTGGCTGGGTGTGTGCACTGCGCACCGTTAACATTCGTTTCCTCAACCAGGCACAGCGGAGACGACTGACGTCTGCCGATATTTTTATTTGATTATAGATGTCTCCGCTCAAGGTCTAACCTACACTCTAATTTAAGATCAAATGAAGTGTGTTTTTTTTGTTCCCTGGACAAGGATTAGTATTGACCTAATCTTTGTTATGACCAAGCTGTAGCAATAATCAAAATAGTAATATTAAAAGCGGGCTTGAGGAGACGAGTGTACATCATCCATTGGCAGCGAAAACTCCTCTCGTTATATCGTGTCTACATCCAAAGTGATCCCATGGTACAATCCCATGACGATAGGCTGCAATAATAACCACAATCAGTCTGCCTATCAATCTTTAAAAAGGTCCGTAAAAATTACACAATTTATACGTTTTACACGTATTACTTTTTATACGTGAAGTTACTGCCTTCAGTTTAATCAACAATTACAATTACTTTTTACCCTGTTCGGTCCAATGTTAGCAATTTTGGTAACCTTTCCTTATGTTAGTTAAGGGTAAGGTGAATGTCAAACCCACTTGTTACGAAGTAGTAAGTTTTACGACCCGTACGCTGCGCACAAAAACATAATTTCATTTGTGTATTAAAAAAACATGCCTATATTATTTTCTATCTAATAGAACATAAACAGTAATTATTGTAGTAATTTTAGATTTATTTCTCTTATTTATTTATTATGATTACATATTCTTTATGATTACAAATATAAACAGATGAAATGGCGGTCTTAGCGCTATAAGCGATTTCTTCCAGGCAACAAACTAGAATAGTGTTATGGAGGTAGAAAACTACAATGTAAAAAAAAACAACACCAACACAATATAGAATACAATATATACACAAAAGAAAACTTACTTATAAAAGTTTATAAAGTAGGAATTATTTTTTTACAGGTTTTTATTTAAATAAGAGATGAGGGAGCAGACTACAGATCTTGCCACAGACATCCCAGAAATCTTTAAAATAATTACCTAAATATTTCGATCGTACATGCGTATACAATGCGCAATATAGTCACGTGTATAATACAATACAATACAATTGTCACGTGTGTAATATACTATCAAACTCTGTCAGTCGTTGTTGATATGCTGTAGCGCTATCTAGTAGTGAGTTCAACATAAAAATCTTCTTCATGAAGAAAATGCGCGTACTTTCATAGTGATAGAGCAAACAGAACAGATATACATATCTCAAACAGTTATACCAACATCCATTTTTATATAGATAAAGTATATAAACTTTTATAATATAGGTATAATATTTCTATACGTAATATTTTTGAAAGAAATATAATATTTGCCGACACACGTGATAATATAAGCGTGTAAAAAGTAATGGAAATATTCATCCATGTATACGCGTTCACATAAATCTTTGCTAGGAATTTGAACTGATTAATTGTATTCGATTAAGTTTTATAAGTGAAGAAATCTAATGGTATTCTAAAGATCGTTGAACTTTTAATATATGTATACACAATTTTAGAGTATTTAGTGAGTATAAACGATTTTTTTCATGCGTTATTCAGTTACCATTTTAGGTAAGCCTACGAGAATATAATTCAATGTTATCCTTATATCTTTATGTTTATAAATTGTACAAGATTTTTGATGAGGATCTTTTGCACTGAGTGCCCTTGTTGTGTGTCATAAAAAGCTATTTCTGTATTTTAATGTTTCTCAAAAAGGTTAACAAAGAAAATTAAATAACCACTTTAAACGGTACTCACATACTTAATGTATTTTTTAGATAACGCCAAAATGAACACGAAATAATTAGATGTTACTTAGATTGAAGTGAATTTTTTAGCAGTATAATAAAGCTGATTTATTCTTTGATTACCTACTTTTTTATTGTTTAATCATTCTGCATTTTAATTTTACAGATACACACTTTTTCTTAATTACATGTTAAAAATATTAAATGTATTAAAGAATTTGTAAACCCCTCTTCGGGTAAAGCTCACCTCCTTTTTATTTCAGTTTATATTCTGTACTTCTTTTATCCATCTCATATTTTAGTAATGCGTTTGAGAAGTTATTGCTTGTATTTTTAAACGTTGCTACATATTTATTGATTTTATTTAAATTATTTATTTTATTTTAAATCACATTAGTATGGCCTGAGATTTATGGACGCTTCGAACTCGAAGCTCATAATTGTTCCTTAAAGGAAACAAGAAAGCGATCTAATTGAGTCAAGAATTGTAGACTAAGGTCACTTTATAGGAAAGGATTGATCGTCGGCCCTTAGTATGGAAAACTAAACTTATAAAAGTGATTTTTATTATTTAAATTTGTTTAATTAAAATTATGACAATAAAAATATGGTTCTTTTTCAATTTTCATTGTCATTCATAATACATTTCAAATTTTATTAGTTGCAAGTTTATGTTGCTTTTTATGGTGTACTTGTTATTGAGGTAAATGCAAACAACAATATAATTGTTAAAGTATATTTTTGTTTAAACGCCATATATTATACTATATTAACATATAGTATACTGTATCAAATATTTACAAATATTGATTTAAAAAATTATTATTTTCTATCGAAGCCTAATATAAATGGAGTTTAACATTGCGAAACATTTATACATTTTAAAATTAAAGCATGTGAAAAGAGAATAATCCGCGAACTAAATAAACATCAGTTAGAATTCTATATTTTATTTATTCTTTTTTTCATTTGAGAAACTTACAGCTGTCAGATATTATAGTAATTTTAACGAAAACAATTAGATAAAAGAATAAATGAAAAATTAAATAATAAATAAGAAAAAAGTAATTTATTATTCTGAATACCATATTTTATGCTATAAATTTTAATTTCATTTAGTTTCAACAAAATAATAATATATTTTTAAAAGCCACGTTTAGGATGGATATCATGAAGATTGAAGATATAATACAGCTCATATAATATAGAAACTGCAGAGGTTTTAAAGTGGATAATATAAGAACAAAATTCTGTAATTGTTGGGAATTTTTACAATAACACGGCTCATGTACATTGTATATACATATTGACTCTATATACAATATAAATAACGTATAATTATATATAGCTAAGTTGTAACTTTACCCTACCAAATAATCCGCAATGACTTTTCAAAAAGCGTATCACGTAAAAATATTTCATGTAACCCACACCGTGTCACAATGTGACGATGTGAACTCAGATTTGCATATTTTATTATGACTCGTAAGATCCTCTGTAAAATAAAATTGTAAAATTGAGTAAAATATGTTCTACAGGAGTAGTACGTGTCGTAAATATTACATTGTTGTTGTGCTCACCATTTGGTCCACATGGTCTTGTCAAAACTATTTTAAATATTGTCTTATCTTGCGCAAGAATTTATGTACTTGACAACATTTATTGGCAGTATCATGCTATTGCAATTTTGAAATAATATCTATTGTGAAGCAATAAGAAGTTAATGACAACTTTTTTGGTTTTGAAATTTTATTTACATTTTTATCTTTTTTACGTATATTTTTAAACATTTTTTATAAAAAAAAGCTTTATAAATAATTTAAATAATTTGCAACAAATATAAATTAATCTGTCCCCAGCGCAAGTCTGAAGACTATGTTGTACGAACAGTAATTAAATTCAGTTATTTTATATGGCTTACCCACCGACCACGACCAATGGCTGCAATGTTTTCGAGATATTTCGGATTAAAATAATCAAAAGTATGCGGCTTATATTTTTTTAAATCATAAATATCACTTGATTATCGAGTCTTTTGTTATTGCAATCTTATCCTATTCTAATTTAAAAATATTTGGATGTTTGTTTCTAAATATTTTAACCGATTTGGATGCCAACCATTTCGTATACGGTCCCGGGTAAAAAACAAAATACGCGCCAAGATAGTTGTGTATGCCGCGGGACGATTGATAGTTCACAATACTTATTGGTGTTTATGTCAAGGTTTATGCTGGATGACGACATTGCCCATATGGAATTATGTCATGCATTTCTCGATGCTCGGGCGCTAATCTAAGCGCTAAGAGTGTTGACAAACTGGCGAAGGTCGCTTGCGTCTAGCCTGTTTCGGTATCGTTTCCAGTGAAAGTGGCTAGATGACTTCAAATAACCTTTGTTATTGACCACTTTTAACTTCAGTGGACCGTTTATACGCTCACATACGTACCTATATTGTTTAACAAAGGTGCAACTCAAAACTATTCTGCAATTTTACAATCATGCAACGTATTAGTGAGTGACAACTGATATACCATTTAAATATTACAATTTTGTAATATATATTATGCAAACATTAAATCTTGCTGCGTAATCTTATTTCTTCTTAATATTTTTTTTTGTCTTTTACTAGCCGGCATTCCGGAAGGCTGACTGAGCTAATCATTATGGTATCGCTCTGCCTATCTCTTCAATGCCTGTATTATATTTACAATAGGTAATAAATTACCAAGTTACCTAACAAAGTACATTAGTACTGGCCAGAATTTTGCGAGATTTTAACACGGGTCCCTCGATCGTGTCCACGCCTTCAACCAGTTCACGGGCAGATTTCAAGCTTATGATTTATTCAAATTAATTAAGCTAGTTTTGTTTTCTTCTCATTAGTTGTCATCATAATTAAAAACATATAAACAATAAAATACGAGATTTTTTTTTTTTAAATTGTAAAAGCTATGTCTAAATCCACTAATTACATTAGTTAGTACACTAATTACTCTAGAATCTAGATATCTAATTCTAAAACCCCGGTCTCTTCTTTGGATCTACTATGATCATTAATAAAGTTAAACTCGAGTTGATAGGTCACGAGGAAATTCGATCTCTTGTCCTTGTAGGCTTTTAGCCTTAATATTAATTAAACAATTAATATTTCAAAATGTGTGTGAGAAAAAATGCGACCGGTTGTGCAAGAAATTGAATCACGAAGGTATTGGACACAAACACTAATTCTATTAAATGATCTCCCTCGATGTCCATTTCAGTTGTGCTTACGAATAGACAGATGGGCCAAAGTAATCGAGATTGCGCGTGAGAACAATGTTGCTCAATTAAAGCCTATTTGCGACATTTTATTAGATTTGGTTTCCTATTTCTTTGTATATATTTTGTGCCGAACGCGTCGCGGATATGTTCTTATGTAATGTACTAAATAAATTGTAATATTCAGAGTTAATGTTAAGGTCACTATAATATCAACTTGAACAATAAACCTGTTTATTTATTACGCTCCAATACGTCCTCTTTGCGACATTTATATCCTATTTTAACTTATTCATTCATGATTAAAAAGTACTTAATATTAAATAAAGTTGCAGAATTTGTTTTGTTATCTGATTTTATTTGAAGAATTAATTAGATAAATTTAATAACATTATTATCGTGTTTATTTTAATCCGAGCGTTTGCGGTGAGTCTAGGATTACCATAATCGAAATAAACATGTTATTAAGCCGCATTAAGAGTGGTAGGCAGACTTATGATGTTTATTAGCCCAGTCTGCCGTCCTGGGGTAGTACCACCACTTTCGAATGTAACACCCGTGAAGTGTCCTTGTCGCGTTTCGGGAGCAGCTTGAAAGTAGGCAGGTACAGAGGAGTGTGCACTGCCAATGTAAATGGTCCATACTCATCTCCTCAGCCGGCATAGTGGAGGCGACTGCTACCCGTAGAGATTTCTCATAGTAGCAGTTGTTTTCGTTAATGGATCGCATTTACATCAGGCGGAGTGTTGTCTATGCCGAGTTACAATTAAAAGTTTTAATTTAATTAAAACAAGCCTACGAATAACTTTATAATTTATTTATTATTATAATTTAAGTCGAGAAGGATGCTGTAGATGCACGTTTAAGTGAAACATGCGGTAGTTTATATGAGTACAACATTAGGAGCCATTTGATTTATGCAATCTGAACAATTATACATAAATAAATAACACAATAAATATAAGCATTGTTATTTTAATTTATTTATTTTATTGTCTTTGGAAAACAAGCGGTACAGGAATTACTAATTTAGTAGAATTAAAATACATAAATAGTTAAATACCATTTAACGTTATTTGAAGTTTTTTTTAATTTAGCTTTTTAAGACTTTTAAGTAATATTTATTTTTTCAAACCCGCAATGGACGTGTAACTCATACACAATATACATTGCTTGTTTTTCATATTTCAACGATTTCGTGTTTTTAACAAATAACGATACTATAATGTTGAAAATAGTTGAACAATAAGGCAATAAATTAAAGCAGTTTTTTTCTAAATATGTTTCTCAAAAATAAAAAAAAAATACTTGTACCGTATCAGTATGATGGTAACTTCTGGTTCACGGAGTCACTGGTTTTTTACAACCCTATACTGACACCGTACATTACAATAATTACAATGAAAATTACCTAAATCTAATATAAAAAAGTTATATAAATCTTAAGTTGTAGTCTGTTTAAGCTATATTAGGAATCTGCACATATTTAGAAAGGCTTCTATGCATCTTTGGGGACGGGCTTACGTCATTCCTGACAAAGGTGAGGTAGCATCCTCAACCTTTTACTAAACTACCTCTAACACAGGGGTCACGATCTGCTGTACAGAGCAGTAAGGTAAACTTGATTAAACTGACATTATACAAAATGCATATAGATGCTGAAAAATCGTGTCATCTAAACTAGAAGATTATGTCTCAAGTAATTTAATATTATTAATAATAGGATTATATGCTTTATTTGTTTTTATTTAAAAAATAATATCGTTTGTTCCATATAGGTCCGTATATAGGTAAGTGTAGGAACGGAACTACTAGTTAGATTTGAACAAATATAGCTAGTCAATTTATTAGGTAAAGTTTGGGACTTTTTGTAGCAACATATTATACATATATAATAATTAACTATTATATATATTATATAATTAAAATAGTTTTGTAGATTAAGCAACAAACTGTGGCCCAGTGTGTAGTAATTTTTTTATTGTAGCTCGGCTTGGTAGAATGCTGTCCATGAACGAAATCAACAGCTACAACAGAGAAATTACTGCAGATAGCAGTTGTCTCCGCTATGGAGCTATAGAGACGAAGAGATGGGGACGCTAACCATTATTATTTTGCATTTTGTACACAATAAAGCTATAATATTTTCAATTAAACGCGTGTTTGTAATATTTATTTGTAGTGACGTACTCGAGAAAAATAATTAATGTGACACCATTTTTATTTTTGGTATTTCTCATAGGACCTTATTAACACATCGCTGTGTCAAAATTAGTTAATAATTATTACATTTTTATTTATGAGGAATTTGTGTGTATGTCATTTTTGATATTTAGTAATTTTAGAGATGACTCAGTTACGTTTATTTTTTTTTGTTATAGTCGATTTTATTTAAAATTAAAATACTTGTAATTATTTAAATATTTTTATTAAATTATATTTTTCTTGTATTCATAAAATTGAAACAAATTGAACGAAAATTGTGTTTTGATATTTGAATAAAGAATAAATATTGAAATAAAGGCAATATTAGATATGTTTTTAAAATAAAATATTGTTTGAAAATTCAACAATATAAGCAACTACTAACAACGTCTATAAAAAGTATTTTAGTTACAAAACAAAAGAACTAACTACAAAATAAGAGTCAAAGAAAAGAAAAATAAAATAAGTACCCTTTTGTCTGAAATCATTACAGTTTTTTTGTAAATAAAAGAAAGTTTCCGATGATAAGCTTTATTTTCGTAAAAATACGTATCTTGAGAATGAGGTGTTTTTAATAGTTGCTCGCTTGACGTTAAGCTAGAGTCTGCCACCACAGGCTCTTTATATTGATTTGTACACGGGTTTCCTCGACCACGAGTTTACGCTAGACCACGGATCTTCTCGCTTATTAGTTTTTGTTTCTATTGATTCGACTCAGATACCTTCGAAAACATCCAAATCGTCTTTTTTATTGAAGTTAAAATATTTCGTTTACCGATATCGAATCAGACTAAACGTAAAACGAAACTATACATTTCGCGGTAGGCACCCTGTCTAAGATAGACAGTTTTACTAAAGACAGTTACAAGCGTGTGTATGACTAAAAGACTAAATGAATACATGAAGAAACATTGTAACTAAGCATATATGTAAAAACCTTTCAAGACGTTTGTTATGACAGTCTCATATTATCACCAAGACGAATATTTTTAAAGTAAATATAAAGCTAACTTATGTACATTTCTCAAATACTTTCAGGCTTTTAAAATATCAACCTCGGGATAGACTAAAGGTTGTTTGTTCTACGATAGAAATGAACATTAAAAATATTTTATTGTAGTGCATGCACGGAGTACATCAGTTCGATTCCCACTTTAGCTGTTAATTTTTTTTTGTTCAGTTTTTAATCATAATTTAATAATAACAAATTTAGGATACTTCATCTGCTAACGGATTCTAATTTATAAGAAATAAAGACATCGCAATAGTTTTTTAAGAAAATTTTTTCTTGGAATGGGGGACAGATTGGCAGTGGAGAACCAAAAATAATGGGACGGCCACCCAGAAACAAATATTTTATTGAATAGGAGTGGTAATAAAAAGTAACATAATATAGACAATAATAAAACTCGCAAACTTTTTAAATAAATAAACCGTTAAAGTTTAAAAAATATTTGTATGGGACAAGGAAATGGCGCGATAAGTTGAATGTAAATTATTTAAATGTTTGCCATGTTTAGAAATAACGGTATTTTTGTTCTATAACTAATGCAAAATATTAATACATTTGTTTTCAAATTGATTTGAATAAGTTTTTATTGACATATCGTCTCGTTTTTATCCTAAATGACAGCACAATGCTTTTAGATTGACGAGATGTGACACCCACCCTTTTTAAGCCTGACGTCCACTAGGCTCACAACTATTCACTATGAAACTGCCCTACTTCAAGAAGGACCCGAGCCGAATCAGATCTTGTCAAGCGAATTTCTGCGATTCGACTCGGAGAGCCTCTAGAGCGCCAAGCTTTAGGTAAATCAATGTCATTGCCCTTAACGAATGTGATCTATTTAAATGAAATTAAAAAAAAATTACCAACAATTACTTTTTAATTCTTTTTTTTAAGGCAAAGGGAACAAAGCCCATACAGCCTTTTTTTATTTATTTTAGCACTAACAATTACTTATTACAACGTAGAATAAACAAAACAGGATTGATATATTTTGGCTCTAAAGAAACATTATATTTAACGGTAAAAAACATATAATTTACATAATTAATATATTCCTTGAATCTCATTTTGTCGCCACCAAAAAATAATAAATAGATTATCTCAATTTTGTCATTGAGTTTTAAATTTATAGATACTTTTAACATTTCATAAAGGACAATAAATCTTTAGAGAATAAAACCTGTATTTTTATTGTCAATTTTTTTTTATTGTAGCTAGGCATAACGTGATACCATTCCGTCTGATGAACGGAGACACCACCTACCAAAACTAAATTTCTGCAGAAAGTAATCGCCTTCACTATGCCTCGTCTTTCTATTTCTGTTCATTAGGATACAAATGTGCCTTACCTAAGTTGACAGTGTACAATCCTCTCGTTATATCTGGCTACTTCTAAGCTGATCCCAAAACGCGAGTGGGTCACTTTCTCTCCTTTTACTTTAATTCCCCAGGACGGTAGACTGGGCTTATAACCAGCATCCGTCTGCCTACTACTTTTTAATTATTGTCTGTATTCTAATATAGGCACTGAGCGGCTAAACTAGAGACGGCTAGACATAACAAAGTAACGGTTAAAATTTAGCGAGATTTTTACGCAATCTAGCGCTAGATCAGACAATAATTCGCTCTTAAAAAGTTGCGTTTTTTTAAATATACAATAGTAAAGCGTAATGGCATAGCAACAAGACTGACCAAAACCACAGTAGGCCAATACAATTCTCGGCAAAGTCCTCCCATTCATAAATTTTAACGGAACACTTTTGTATACGATCCATCCGGCACGGTCTGCTCTACTGTCATCATTTGTTATGTAAACTACATAAAAGATATAATGTTTTTGGTAATGAAGTATGCTAGATTCATTGACCGAACGTCTAGCCTTCATTTTATTTCTTTGGTATACAAACAATAGAAATTGAATACGTTTTTATAGTAATCCGGCCATGTGATCGGTGTTAAACTAGAGTCCGGACTACAGAGAAATGTATAGTGTATACAGAGACGAGTCGCCTCTGATGTGCCGGCTTGATGAGACAAGTGTGCACTGTCCAGATTAACTCCAAAGGGAATGAAAAAATCACTTTTTGTATGACATATTTGGTACGTAAAGGATTTGTGGGTCTATTTATTCACACAAAAATAATAACCAATTTATTAATAAATTTGTTAGTAAATGGGCGATAGATTTTTTCTTTATTGCTTTCTATTTGAAACGTGAATGTGTCAAAAGTGGTTACTACGTAAAAACTAACAACTTAACTACAGTTCAGTAATCAACAAAGGATTGCCAGTTAAGTCAATAGTTAACAGCGACTTATGGATTATGTGGGCTGTGAAGTTTGTAGCTGTTTGCCATCAGCGGAAAGGGTTATGTTTATCTTGTCCTTGGAGGTTGAGGAGGTTGAAGCCACATTAGGATATTATGCGTTAATAGGTTTACATAAAGATGACAATACTGCGTGTAGCAGTGGGTGGTGAATATCCAAATGTAGTTACATCGATTATAAAAAATACAAGCTTTAATAACTTAATAAAGTCACATATGTTATAAGGGAGGGCATTCACCTTATTGCTTTGATATTTGAAACAATAGATGTCGCTAATGTTATTGATAGTGTCTTATAATCGTCAAACATTATATTAGCTAACGAAGTGAAGTGAACGACGCTAGAATTATTAATGACTTAAAACCAACTTAAATTATCGAATCTGACATTTACACGTTCATTAAACATATTTATGATTGCTTCTAATTATTAAAGAAGTTAGATTGTAAAAAAATACATTTTTCGTGTTTATTTATAGGAAATTTCATATCGATTTAGCAGTATCTTGCATCAATGTTTCACAATGAATAAATTGAAATTGCTAAATTTATTGAAGCGTGGCACTTTTTCTTCATAATAATAGATATTAAAATTATAATATTCCAATATTATATATTCAAATAAATATTCAAAACGTTAGTCATAATAAAACACGAGGGACGCATGATTGCGTATTTTTCGTAGATTTCAATGATACTTATGTAAAGTTCAAGGTTGTTTCTATAGTAAATATTATTGATATCAAGCTATTTAACATTTCTAAATCACTGTTCACTATTAAAATATAACAATAATTATAAAAAACCGCCTTTAATAATAAAAAATCAGAGGTAAATAAATGATTAAAAAGTTGTAAGAATTATTTTACCGAACAGTCATTACAAAATTTTAATAAGATTTAATAAATCGAGTCGGGTTATAAATTTAAAATTATAAAAAATAATAAGTATTAAGAAAAAAATTAACTTAAAATCTTAGAAAAAGAAAACGTTTTATCATTATCAAAAGATTTCTTTCATTGTTTTATATTGTACGTATCTTTAAAATGTTGTAAAAAAAAAAGAAAAGTCCAAGTTAAAAACACACCCTTAATACAAAAAGTCTATTTTGAATGTAAATAAAATTTGCCTTTTAAAAGGAAGCCCTGAAAATACTTACCAAGAGATATATAAGTATTCCCGTCCCCATGTTGGCGGGAGTCGGCCTTTGCGGCCTTTTCTCTCCCCTGTTCTTAGGCACAAACCTAAAACCACTTAGTTACTTATAAACATACGAGTGAAAAATTCGCCGACATTGCCCGCGACCGCGACGTATACTAATATGTGCAAACTCTGAGATGCGCCTCTTATATTACCTCTTATATTGACGACGAGCCGCAAAGTATTTGGCATAAAGGTGTAGCACTGTTAACTTGTGTGGGTGTTTTCGGCAATCCAAAGCTTACGTATCTATAGCTTACACGCGCATTATCTTTAAAATTAACATCCTTAAACCTATCCACAATTTATCCTGAAATACATATATTTTTACATTAAAAATTATCTACAATAAAAAATAAAAATAATAATAATAAAACTAAGATTTCTCTATAAGTATGATCTATAGATACAATCGATGGGATTGCGATTGTGTGCTCACGTCACATTGGCGGTATATCCTTTGGGGACATTCCTTTAACGATAGTTTACGATAGGATATATGTAAATTTATTAGCTGACTAATTAATGACTTAAGGGTTATAATAAATACGTCCTGTGTATTTTTTCTCGTTAGTGCCTCAAATTATTATTTTTTCTTTTATTTAAAAAAATGAAGTTAATGCAATTTTTATTGTTAAATAATAATGGAGTCTTGCATCATTTTGTTACCGCGCTTTTTGTGAATTAGTGCATTTTTTACAATAATTTTGTTTGTTGGAAGTTTAGAACGGTTTGACGAAGATATTGATTGATTGAAGGTATTGTCAATCCATAATAAATAATTCACTATTGTTACATATACTTATTTTATTAAAATTAATACGTATAGTTTCTATCAAAATTCTAATTAGCATAGATATAGAACCGATACTAAGTCTATGGTAATTAGCAAACTTGTAATTCAATTCGACGATTTGATAACTTCTTCAAAACCATAAATAAAACCAGTTTTACTTTTATGAGAATTTTATCTAAATTTCTAGAAACGAAAAAAGGAAAAAGATTTTAATGTTTGTAGTAATAATAACATTGAGTTGAATTTGAAATAAACTATTTTTTGTATTTCTAACCTTTTCCTTATTTTTAGAGCTTATCCTAAGCTTCTTTGGATTATTTCCTTTCACTGGTCAAACGTAAACCTGTCATTTGTAAGATTGAAAGAAGATTCTAAAAAAGAAGATATACTCGTATTGTTGGGATTTGACAGAAATAACAATACAAATAAAATAAAACAATAAATATATTATAGATATGTATAGATAGAGTACCTACATCATAAACATCCGTGTACAAAAGCTTTCTTTTATGTTTTTAATAATATTAGATACGGACGATCCGTTGAAGACTAATTTTAAAGGGGTCATTATTTTTGTACAATCAAAGAACTAGTCTAGTTGTTAACAGACCGATCGGATGTTGGACTGTGCATACATACCGGACTACTATAAAAATATATTATTAAATAAATAAATATTATTATAAGATAATACATAACATATTTTAATTCTATGATTTTAAATAAAATTAAAACTTTTAATAAAATAATGAATATAATCTTGAATCTAAGTCACGTGTCTCAAGAGAAGTAGCAGGGAAGTAATTTTCTTATGATATTATCCTAACTATGTTTAAAAAGCTAGATTAAACGATATAAGTAACCGTATTGTCCTTTAGAAGGATTGTCTGTCTATGAACTGAATAAAAATTACTTAAATTATTTTTAATAATATGTAGCCTAATTCTACATCATGTCGAGTATTTTTAATTACGTGAAATATTATGTATAGTTAGCATTGAAAATATCAGGACGGCGAAAATAAGCTCGAGTGTTTTCAGACCATGTTTTTTTTTAAATTGTAGCTTGACATAATATGACAACACTCCGCCTGATGTACAGCTATAGTGCGGTCCGTGAACGAAAACAAATGCTACTACAGATAAATTTCTACAGGCAGCAGTCGCCTTTGTATAAAATGAAAATTAATAAGAAATAACTGCCCTATTAATTTCAGGTAAATTCACTAATTTTTAAAAATTTTCACAGTTAAAATTCGAATCCTTATTAACACGATAGTTAATTTAATCGATATCAATTTAATATTTAATCGTGTGCACTTTTTATGTACCAAACAACAAAATTGTAATGCAGTTTACAATATAAAATCAGCAAAAAGCGCATTACGTATTCGATTTCTTCGGTAACCGTTTTTTATAGGATCATCATGTATTTATTTCAACTGTGGTAGCCAGGCTGTATGATGAATATCAGTTCAGTCTGTCGTCATGGGAAAGTACCACCTATTTCAAGTGTAACATCCGCGAGCTGATCTAGTCGCGTTTCGGGCTCAGTTTGTAACCCGACAATCGCCCTATCAATTAATAGTGCACATTCCTCAAGCTGGAATAGCAGAGGTGACTGTTGTCTGGGAAAATGTGTCTCTCTAACACCAGGTGGAGTGTAGTCACATGCCGAGCTACTATAAAAATACAAGAAATAAAAGATTCAGTGGCTCTTTTATTAAATGTTTAAAACTTGTTTAATAATACGCCCCCTTATATTGATATGGTCAACAACCTTGTTGTGAGAACATTATCTTAAAAGGCGTTTCAACTTATCGAAAATATATAAGTCTATTGAACTGTGTTAACGGAAATTGGAATAGAAACAGGGGGACTAGCCGAATTATTTGATTTATTAAAAATGTACCGCCAACTGTAATTAAATGGGTATAAACAAGTAGATTTATCATGGAGATACAAGTTGTTATCTTTATTTGCAAGCTTTATGTTTAACTAAGTATTTTGAAGAGAACTTTTCCTTTGCTACTTGAATCAAATCAATATTGAAATCTTGTTATTCAAATAAATTAATATTAACAACTAAATAATTTAATTTTGTTATTAATTTCGACGCGGTCACGTGAAGCGCTAATAGGGGTCAAAGCTTCAGTGCGCAAAGCGGTGGAAGTGGGTTGTGTGCGCGTGTATTTCTTTCTGTTTAATTTTCACCAAAATTAATAATAGCTAGGTATTTTTATATTGCCGTTTATATGGCCTAGCAGTGGAAGGCGTGAACTTAAAGACTGCGTTGGAAGAGCTGAGATGGATAAGGCCGCTCATTGCCTATGATACAAACTAACTTAGTATAGAATATTATTTAAAAGAAAAAAGAGCTTTCATTCATTTTGTATGGGAAATAGACCCTGCATACCTAAATTGTAATACCTATATGTGATATATGTCGAATTATTTCTTACATTATACTGGTACCTTTAGTTAGTATTAGTAGAGAAATATATCAATAAACATAATATAATAATCTAAATGAATTGATAATTCCGGTAGAAATTTTATCGCCTATTTGCTATAATAAATTGGTTATTTATTATTTTTATCTGTAATATCATCAATAGACGTTAGGGGCCCGCAAACGAGGATCTCCTTTCAACGCCGTTTTTACAGTATAGCATAGATTAGCGCGTATTAACAGACGCAGCGGGTGATTTTATTCATTTATGTAGTAATAATATGATATAATACATATTATACTTTGTTATAAGTTGTTATTTCGAACCCGCATTGAAGTATCTTGATGGTTTTTGACATAATATCCGCGGGCGCAGCTGCAATAATTATGGAGCTTGTACTGAAGAGTTTAATGTGGGCCACAATTAAAAACATTAAATACAATTTTCAAGTTAATATGAACAACTTAATTACAAAAAAATATTTAAAAATTTAGCGTAATTTCTTATAAGAATAAACATTTATATGCGTATAATGTATGTTACGTTTTGCGTTACCGTTTCGAATTTTCCGTTAGGGTTTTCCCTAGGGAGGGGTTTCATCTAAAAAAATAAAAAGATCATAACACTCCTCATATCAAGATCTATTCAACCGTTTGAGCGTGATTGAGGGACAAACAAACATACTTTCGCAATTATAATGTTAGTTATACTTCTTGATATAGATTTATGTTATTTTTAAGACAGATAAATATCGGAATCTGCTTCAACTTCTTGTAGATAAATTTTACGATCACATTTTAAATTAAAGTATCTTTAATTATCAAGATTTTTGTTGATTTGATTCATAAAAACAAAATCAATTTCAAATAAGAGCAAAAAAGAAAGCATTTCCATTAATAGTAAGGTAGATCCATACAATTTACTAATACTCTGTTCTATGGGTCCAGAACAACACAAGCATAAGATCTACCTATATAAATATTAGTTTTTTTAGATATACTTCGACCAGGAATTGAACTCGAGACCTCGCATAACAGTCTGACGCGCTAACCACTGCACCACAGCGGCCGTCATTTATAAAGGAATATTTATTACGTTTCACCTTGACCCTCCAAATTGTTATATAATAAAATGTTAAATGGACAGTTTACTTTGTATGTTACGAGCATAAAAATATATTCTGCAAGAAGATAACGGTATTATTTCCTGAGAATGCGTTTAACTTGTTACCGTATGTTCTCTGAAGGGGAGAGATTTGCGATCGGCAAAATTATTTTTTTCCTTGTTTCTTGAGGACGTTGACCTTAAATTCCCATATGCGACGTCAATACAACGGTTTCACCACATGAGACCCTTTCAGTTTTATGTACCCTATTCACGCTATCACAGATTTAAATGGAATTTTTAACAAGTAATAATGACTTTTATTTGACAAAGCGATGGTTGTTGATTGAGTGAGGTCGGGCAAAAATGTATTGATCGAGTCCCGACAAATATTTTTTTTCACAAAAATAGAACTTGAACTAATTGATTTTTCCTCGCACATTATCTACTATATGCTCTAAAAACTGCTATACTATAAAACATACTCTATTATTTTATAGGTAGCTTCCACTATTCCGGCGTATTTTACGATCTCTATATTTATTTTCTCTGGGCCTTTTTTTCTGGTTAAGGTGTATCGTCAAATACTCCACGTCCAGACAACTTAACAATCTAGAACCTAGATTCTTCTTCAGGTTTCGTTTTGAACATTACGGTTACAAAATAGAAGATCTTGTACTTCTGCTTTGTGAATTGTAGACAAATAACTTATTAACAGGTTATTGGTACAAAATTGTTGGTGAAAATAATATCCAAAATAAAATAAGTAAGTGTCACATTTTCTGGACATCTGTATATTATTTAAAGAATTGTAAGTGTTTTCATATTCTGTTGGTTTTCCCCTAAGGTTCAACTCTTGTAACATAATGTTATTCTAGCCGTGAGGGGTCAAAACATCTTCAACTTCTTTTTTACATTATATTTCTTTTGACAAACTTTTGAGATTGTAAAAGTGATTTCATTATTCTTTCTTTACGTGCTCGTCGCTTTTAGAAGTGCAAAATGTAACGCACATATGTGTAATGCCCAAACGAGCCAAAAAAAACGGCAATTTGAAAGGGCTCTAGACTTTTTTATTGTAGCTCGACATGTGACATACTACGCTTGATATTAAGCTTGAGTGTGATCCATCGGAGCGGAAACAACTGGTACCACAGAGACAAGCAGCAGTCCCCTCCGCTATACCGGTTTGAGCACCGTCTATTGACAGAACACAGTCTTCACTACGTGACTTCACGGGTACTACACTTGACTTTATCTTGGTGGTACTACTCCAGGATGGCAGACTCGATCAATACCCATCGCAAACTACTACCAGACCTGTTTAAGACTAGAGATTTTTAGATAACTACATGTAATAATCACTACATATAGGCCCTACAATAAAACCCAAACTCATTCGCTAATTTCGGGTTAAAATACAAATGGAGGCACTTTCCCGGAACGCGTCTTAATTACCCCTGGACACGAACAGAACCTGATTCCAATTTATGGGTCTACTTAAGCCACTTGGAGGTGAGTAATTGCCTTTGGTTAAATTTACTACTTGTCAATATACACTAATTACAAACTTTAGACCTTAATTTTTTACATTAAGACATTTTAAGTGTTTCAAATTCACTTTAGTTTTAAGTGTTGATGTTGTTATTAAATTAATACGGAGTGTTCCCTAAAGAGACTAGTACCTAGTCTAGTCTACGCTTTATACTTATTAAAATGCCTATACTAAGCTAGTGTATTGAGCAACCAAAGTACATATGTTATTGGAATTAAAATACGAGATTCAAGATTTGAACACAGAACTGCAGTCCACTAGAACACGGTCGCTTTTAGTTTAATATTATAAATAAGAAAGTGTGTTTATTTGTCTTAATTTGTCGCTGCAATAAATTGATAATATAGATTTAAATCTCGAAAATTATATATTATATTTTATACTTATTTTCAGAAAAATAGTTAAATAAAAATTTAGAAAGATTTGAAATACTATTTGTCCTACTTTTCGTGCATTATTTAGAGGTGTGGGGGGCTCTCATTATAAGAAGACGGATGCTGTAGACGGTTTCAAAGACAGAAACCAGTCAGCACCTATTCATGTTAATTCAATCGTATTATTCTTTGCATCTTTTAACTCTCAGCGTTTAAAAAAAAAAAACACAATTAAATTGTTCCAGAATTGCAGGCAATTCGTGGTACTTCCTTAACGAGCGGATATAGCAAATTCTTCTCAAAGAAGACATAATTTTTTTTAATATAAAAACCTTTAACCTTTTTTTTATTGTAGTTCGGCATGTGACAACACTCCTCCTGATGAAAAGCTAGAGTGCGGTCCATGAATGAACAACTGCTACTACAGAGAGACCTGTGCGGGCAGCAGTTGCTTCCACTATGCTGGCTTGAGGAGACGAGCATGTACCATCTAGATTGACAGTGCACACAACCTCTCGTTATACCTGGCTACTTTCAAACTATATCCGAAACGCGTCAAGGTCGCTTTACGGGTGTTACATTCGAAACTCGAAACGAAAAAAAAATCCTTAAACGAATAATAAAAAAACACAGTCCGTTTGATCTTAAGCTAGTAAAGTTGTTTGTAAAGTTACTTCCAAGCTAATGAAACTCTAAGTTGTTACTATCCCGGAATGATAGAGCCCAGTAGAGGTATACAATATGTTATGTGGCATACATTTATTGAAACTTAAATAAAAAATAATACTATTTATTTATTAGGTATTATATTATACTATTTCGTATTATACATATTAATGACTTCTCGTTCTCTCTCAGTCTGAGTTCGATAACAACTAAACAACCCGTCTAAATACCAAATTAAAATAGGATGTAAGATCTTACACAACAAAACCATGTATTATTATTAGTACACTATGAATCATTGGATTAATATAATTTTGTGTCAATGTTGAATATTTAAGAAGCAAACAATTTTAAGTACAACGGTTTCTTCAAAAGTGGAATGCGTATGACAGTGGAATGCGAATAAACAACGACAATTTGTGATGACCAATGCTTTTATTTGCCAAAAATGATTATACATAAAGAGAAACAAATATTTAAGTATTACTATTAAATTATAATGAAAATTGAATAAAAAATATCCAGAGGTGGGGTGGGATTCGAACCTACACCTTCCGTTATACTCGCGGGTGTTTCGACCACTAAACTACTCTATCTGTGGTGTCTTACATGATCTTATACATCTAATCTCTTCTATCTTTGCATCGGCAGCCCTTCCAACTGCTGGATTTTTTTTTCTAACTAATTTTCATTATACTTTAACAATAAAACAAAAGCATTTAAAATTACAAAAATAAATAAATAATAATAATAATGACCGATAATAAATATTTAATTTGTTTTTGTTTTATGAATTAAAAGATTTTCTGAGGATTAGGAACTTTCGTTTAATTCGTTCGCGCCGCGCCGCGACGACCACGAAAGCTGCAAAGCTTTTAAAATTCCGCGTCGTCATTGGATTAAAATAATCAAAATAAACGTGATAGTAAGTCCTGAAATCTTTTAATTCAATTAGTGTTCGCGAGAATCCTTAGGAAATAACTCCGCTATACTTTTCTTAATGATATTTAATAGATTCTATATGTACTGTATAAAACAAAAGAGGGAAGCGACTGCGATTGGATTGTATGAGTCTAGTGAATTTCAGCCATTTGAATCATATTTATCCCGGTTTAGTCCTCAGACTAGAGCACGTAACAACAAAATCGCTTTAAAACGAAATATTTTAGAGCATTTTACACAAAGCTGCTGTTTCATTTTAATTTTATTTTATTATCTCAAAGTTGGAGTTGTTTACGACTTTGTAGAGATGATAATTTCCTCTCGTGGATGAAATTCACAAAGGCCGGAAAGAATGGCAATCACAGGGTGTAATTACTACCGTGTCAGTTATTAAAAAATAAGTCGACCTATTTTTTAGTTATACTTTTACATTATAAAAATAATGTTACTTTATTAAAACTGAAAGATTATTATTATCATTTAATTAAAACAAAGTTTTCTTTTTGTCGCTTTTTTACAACTAAATTGTGTAATGCTTGCGACTCCCCCCATAATTACTCTAGGCCCACTCTAGGGTCTAGAAAAGCCTAGACTATACAAAATATAATTCCATTGCATTTAGCACTGTTCTGTTACCCAAATAGGTATTTACTTAGTCGCTAAATAAAGAAAAATGATAGAAAATATTATCATCACTCTCAGAGCTATTAACTACGGTTAGCTCGTTTTTATATGCTTTTGGATATTCTTCAACAAATATGGAACTTTGTAACAGTAATATAAACTTGCTTAGTGCTATTTTTTATTATTATTGCATAATTGTATTAATTTGCATAGAAAATCGATCACGATGTTAAACCAGAGTAGAGTAGTAGATAATTGCTACCACAGATGCAAACAGCAGTCGCTTCCCCTATACTAGCTTTTCTTGCACAATAAAACGCATTTAAGTTACAATTACGCAATTGGAGGATGTATAGAGAGATTTCTAATCGATTTTAGTCTACAGAGACAAGTTCCCGCCTGTCAGAATATTTGTTTTAAACTGTCAGAGTTCATGTTTGTATTAGAAACAGACGGAGTGGTCTAATTAAGTGGATAACTTCATGTTTTCAAACTTTGGGTAATTCATTTTAATAAAGCCTCAGTTTTAATTAGGCACATTATAATAGATTTGTTTTAATATTTTAAAAAGAGGAAAGGTTCTGTTAGTCCTTGCTGTCAGGTTGAAAGGAACATCACTAGGACAGATGAAAGATGGCGTCCGTTGGTAAAGAGAGTTTTGATTGTAACCGTGATTTAATACATTAATGTTGTGAAATATACAAATATCAATATAAAAATATCTTTTATTAAAACAACATCATAACACTAACCATCTTTTTCCGCCATCTTATTATAACACGGCAGGATTTTTCAAACGACTGCTTCCCGAAGATTTACCTTAGTACTCGTCACCTCCTCTATTGACCGCATTCTAAACATCAACATCAAAAATCAACCTTAGCAGTAAATAACATCTATAAGCTAGATTTGTTTGGCTAGTTTGGTGACAAGACACGTATTTTTTTTATCTTAATTTTCTAAAACTACGTGTATAAATTATGATAGAACTTTACTAGTACGTAACTTGTAAGTTAATTATTAATTATAATGACACTACATATTTTAACACAAAATGCTAATTTATTTTAACACTGCCTACCTAAAAATTTCCTTTAATACAATAAATATGCAAAAAAGCAGTATCAAATTTACTTACCGTTACAAATTGAATAAATGAATAAATTCTTTAAATTTTCTTGTTATACTTGTTTCCTTAATAATAAACAAATAAAAGGAAAGAAAAACATATTTATATGTATACCATAAAACCATGACAAACACAAAACACCGTATCTTTAAGATATTTTGCATGTTTTTCAACTAAATCCTTGTTCGGTTAGAACTCTCAATAATTGTTTGTATTAGTTAGCAATTCTAGTTTTGATGATTACTCCTATTCGATACTTCTTATCGTAATTGAATACAGTCGGTACCAATTTAACTATGTTATATGTATTTTGGTCGTTTAGTGCCTGTGATACAAGTATAGTTCAGTATAGGCATATGAAAAAAAAAATCTTAATGAAAATAGTGGTTGCTTTTATGTGCACGTTGTTGACAAATTCAGCAATTAAATATACCCAAAGGTAATAAAAAACAATTGATAAACGATAAAATTGCTTAATCAAAACCAAAGATTAAAATTTCTTGGATGAGTGCGGAGGTTCAGAATTAATGTCACTGTCAAGATTTCAATGTTCACATAATGGAATATCCACCCCAAAATATGTCTCGAGTTAATCAAATGCTTCATCAGAAATGATGTTGCATTGCTCCTTTGTTATCAACGTCGTTCCTTTGCCTCGTCGATAATTTTTCCTTTTTTATATCATTAATTCAAAGATAACGATTGTCACCCTGTCTCAGATACTCGGATTTAAAATTCGAATGTTTATTAATTTTGCATAGCAAGTTTAAATTTAGATATGACGTCATCATGCTCAAGAGTCGAAAGGATTGGATTAAACTGTCATGAACTTTGAGTTGTGTAATTTTGAAATCGGAATTATGTTGTCCTTTGGCGCAGTGGTTGGCGCACGTTTAATATGTATTAATTATTTATTTTAAACAAATGTAATTTTTATTCAGTTTATTTTTTAATTTAACAAAACTAAAACTGATTTTTATTTAGTTTTTTTTTAGTTTGTTTTGTATAAAATTTAAAACCTATTCATTCTGTTTAAAAGAATGATACAAATTGTATATAATTGATAAAATATTCGTTGTCATAATACAAAATATCGTAGAAATAACAGTAAATAAAATAATAATATATTCTAAATTATCGTATTGGAAGAATAAAATAATATGTTAAATTAGGTAATATTAATGTCAATGACCCGTATACCCATTTACTAAAACGCGAATTCTTAAAAACGATTTCATTATTTAGGAATGTCTAATAAAATTGATTTAATTAATCTAATCAATTTTTTTTAGTTAATATCCGTTTTAACTACTAAGTAATACAGGTATTAATTGACTCTTTCTGGGGTAAACAGCGGAAAGGCAAGCGACGTTAAATTAAAAAAAACTAGTGTACTATGTGTGTATTTTACAATGTACTATATATACTATATACTAATAGTGTAAACATGAAAGAAACTCTGTCTGTTTGTTCTTTTTCGCACCTAAACTGAAAAGCTTTCAAGGAGATAAATCGTATCCTAGGGAATAAGCTCAAAAAAGAAAAACTGGGACCGGGATGAAATAGGAGATAAATGTATGTACAGGGAATCCATCATCAATTCTGGGATACGAAAATTTATACTTTGGTAAGACATCAAATTTAGTCATTTCAGCGTTTTTGAAAAATCCAGCGGGTAAAGTATAGGATATTTTTTTTACGGAAAACCCATAATTTTTCATGTTAAATGCATAATAATAATTATATGCATACAGAGTTGCGGGCAACAGTTTGTTATCTATAATATATGCAGAAAAAACGTGAATGTAATAATTTAAATTCTATTAAAAGGTAATAAAGAACTTTTATCTACTTTTTATGTTAGAATTCTATATGAAATAATCTAAATAAACATTTTTATTTAAATTTATTGGCAACCCGTTGATTTATTTCACAGGTAATAATAATTAATTAATGCAATATGCGAGGGAAAATTGAATATTAACACGAGGATCTCGGCAATAACTGTGACTGTTAATTGAATTGGCCATATCTTTTCTATTGATTAAAGTTGCAATGTGGGTAACAAAACAGCGGATAACAAAAAATATGTTAACATTAACTTAATTTTAAATTTTAAATACAATCAACAATTATTTTTTTATTGTAACTCGGCATGTGACAACACTCCGCCTGATGTAAAGCTAGAGTGCGGCCCATGAATGGAAACAACTGCTACTACGGAGAAACCTGTGCGGGCAGCGGTCGCCTCCACTATGCCGGCTTGAGGAGACGAGCACGCACCATCTTAGATTGACAGTGAACACTACTTTCAAACTACTCCCGAAACGCGAATTAAATTATTAATTATAGAAAAGAAAGTTGCTATAGGTTCTATTCAAACTTTATGGCGTCTCGGAAGTTAGCTGCGGGTGTTACTTCGCGCAGGTACAGGCAATTCCACGATAAAAAATTAATTTCAATTTATAGTTAATTAATAAAGTCTTTTAGGGTTCTTAACAGCAAGGAGTAAATGGGACATCTTCCTTTCAAGGAAAAATAAAAGGAAAGAAAAATATTTATTAGACAAACTTTAATATTAATATTTTAAAGTTTCTTTTACCGCAGGATGCTTTACCGTAATAAACCTGTCAGAATATAACATATAGAGCTCATGTTATTCATCCTTATTATGAGTTTAAATTCAACTCGCGGTTTTGTAATTTAATGTCCAAATACAAACATAAATATAGAAAAGCGAACCGTAAGAAAAAACATCTTAAAAATGTAAAATAGTTCACGTAGGTAAACTGCGAACTATGTGTCACGTGGCAAAGGTTATTCACATCCAGGCTGTCTCAGTTTTTGCAGATTTATGTTAATGATAATAATACTTCTAACGATATATCCAGTAATAATTGATAAGTTGTAAAACTCGTGCGAATTAATTCAGAAGCGCGTTGGAATGCGACCCTCTTATTTGTTTCCTGTTATTGAAAAGTTTTCCACTTAAACTACTCCCATAATCGCAAGACAGTCCAAAAAAATATTAATAAAAATAAATATTTGCCAAATTATTTTGTTCTAAATTAAACAGAAAAATTCCTTCGACAGCCCAGCAGCCCAACCCGTATTTTTTTCTGTTTAATTTTCAACATTATTTAAAAATATATCCAGCATTTCAATATGCCAAAAATTTATAACAAAAAACTAACAGATATTTGAAAAATGTTTACGAAGTGCAATTTATCTGTATGGAACACGACTATACGTTGCCAGCGAAAGTTTATACATCCATGTACACTATACTAAGCTACCTACATGTATCATAATCTAAAATACATATAATACAAAATTACATTATTTTAATTCGAGCATGAGAGTTTCTGATTGCGAGCCCAACTCGGCCATGGTCGCTCAGTTAAAATGTTTGTACTAAATTGAGTTTGTATCGTGGGGACTGAGGGATTAAAGGTTACTAAACTTCCCGAGGTCCCGAAACCAGCGTAGTATTTTTTTTACTTCAGCGCTTACTAATATTATAAACAAGTTAGGTATAAACCAGTGGTCAATATAGACAGACCACATTGAGAAGCTATGCCCTAGATTCTTCACAAACAACCTGAATTTAAATATAAGAAGATTATAAAAATAACGGTAATATAAAAATTCTAATCACATACAAGAGGTCAGGTTATTTTGTTTAGTGTTTAAATCCCGGACAAACTTCACGTCATACGAATTTTTGCAGTTGAAATGACAAAAATGTGTTAATTAAATTGCCACATTTGTATGGTCGAGGCCGAGCTAAATATAAATAAATATTACATAAAAGGAATATAGACATCCTTTTGATTTTTGTTTCCAGATCTAATTGGAACCTTGAGAGACAATTTTAAGGTATTAATTTTGAAGTTATACGTCAACTTTGTTTATATTTGTCTTTATTAGTGGTCTCATTTGTCAACAAATATAAAATGTAATTTAAAATAGTGGTAGGCAGAATGATCACGCCTGTCTTGGGTTTAAGGCAAGTGCTGTCTGCAAATATTTTTCTATGGTAACGCTCTGCATCGCACTCGAGCTAAACATCAGGTGGAATGTGGTCACTAAAAATTATAATTTAAGCATTTATAAATAATGTTTTCAGGGAGTTTATTTCAAATTTAATAGTCAAGCCACATGTAATGAATACAAAATCTATGAAAACATTCACAATAGTTCACATGCATGCCATCGCGTGCATTTGTTAGTTTCATACATTACAAGTAAATGTCATCGTACGCGTACGTCATGCGGTATACGCAGCAATGTAGCACGTTTGTAAGAAATAGTATTAAAAATAATTGCTTAAAATTAAATTTCAATAATTATATATTTTAGATTTAAGACAATTATTTTTACTGTTTCTTAATATTACACCAACGTAATATCTTTCTGACTGTTGTATTCCGTATTTGCCTGTAAAATGTACGTAAATCGAAAATCGAAGGATCCTAATCTAATTTTTTTACAATTCAGTTTTTACCAAAATTGGCAGTGGCCTTCGACTACATTTTATATGTAAATAATTGGGAAAACCCTGATAATAACATAACATGATGAATCAATCATCTTATGTTTGTTGATTTTCAACAGATTTCCTTTTTTATCATAAAAATGAAAACCACAAGGGTGTTAATCATTCATATACATCACGTAAACAGTGTGAGATCAGATTATTATACTCATATTATTTTTTTCGACTCAAAAAATTGGCGTAAGACGTGTTTTAACTTTGTAAAGATTAAAGTAAAATAAAAGTAGCGATGAGGAAGTTTGATAATCATTGTAAAGGAAAGAAAAACCCAACCTCAATAAAAAGGAAACTTGTCGGTCCTTTTACGTGTAAAGGTATAAATAGCGCATATTATTCTTTTTTTTTGGCTGATATGAAATTAAAAATTATTATGAAATTATAATTCATTTTTCCGTCTTTGGTTTAAATTGATAACGCAAAGGGGAATGCCCTTTCGCCTAAGAGAAATGGGCCCACAATGTTTTTCTCGAGTTTGTCGATTATTTTTAATTCATTTTGTAAGAAAATAAATCTGTATTCCTAGTTTTAATTTTTTCATCCGGTTAATAACTAACAAATAATCAATAAAGTAATTAGACTTTTCCTGATGCAATATTTGAGGTTATAATTATATTAAATGTTTAATAATTGATGATATTTGTTTTTATTGTAATTAAACATTATTTTCTGTTTTTTTATTTTTATGTAATTAAACATTGTCTATTGATTGGTAAACGATGTTTTTATATATTTGAAATAAATTATAGTAGTAAAAAAATAAGATATTATTTTAGAATATTGTTTTGTTAACAAACTATTAACTGTCAAGTGTGCCCAAAAATGGGCATTATCCTTTTAGTGTAGTTTTCTTGCCTACTCTTTTATAATTATAGGCGTGAACATTAATGACGATAAATTAATATATTATAAGAAGCCCTATAGAATGATATAATTAGTTGTTACATTGTAATTATAAATTATATGTGAACCGCGTTTCGGAACTTCGGAAAATCGTTTTAGTAATACCAGTGTAAATTTAAAAAAAAAAATTAAATAGCTTAAATCTCGATTAAGAGAAGATTAGTAGAAAAAAAAGGAAAGAAGAGACTTTTTAAAGAGTGGTAGGCATACTGATGATGGTTATTAGCCCAGTCCGTTGTCCTTGGGTAGTATCACGATTTTCAACTCATGAGGTGATTTAGTCCATAAGTTTGGAAGTAACCGGGTATAACTACCGATAGATGGTGTACATTCGTCTTCCAAGTCGGCATGGCTGAGACCACTGCTGCTTGTTTCTCTGAAGTAGCAATTGTTTTCGTTTATGAACATCACGCGGAATGTTGTCATATGCCGTGCTATACAAAAAAGAGCGTCCTTGGCAAAGTTGGACTAGCATTCGTGTTCGAAGCTCCCAAAAAACTCGGTTGGTACCAATGTAATTCTTGTACTTTTAGTCTCTAGAATAGTATAGACAATATGAGCAGTATGATAGTCTATCGTGACAGCAGCTTTTAACAAATTTATTTATTTTATTTATTTATTTAAAACTTAATGTAGCATGCACACAGGCGAACTTAATGCTAAATTAATTTTCAACAAGGTTTAAAATGCTGTTTAAATTGATTTCCTTTTATTAATCCAACATAATAATACCCTTACAAAGTTTATATTAAAGCCGAATTAGTTACAAAGTAATAAATGTTAGAGGAATAAATCCACAACAGTTAAAAATTAGTTTTATAACTTTTCGGGAGGATAATATCGAATTGCGTCGTTAAAATAATAATTATTTTTTCTATTTATCATACACGCACTAACCAAACCAAGACATTTAAAGGTTTGGCTGTTAGTTGCTCACTGTATATTTTTGAAATCATACCTAGGTAAATATGTTATTTTATAATGAGTACCTTGGTAAAATTAAAAGATTTTACGCGGCTTACTATGGCATTTATTTTGATATATTAATGTGTCCGGCATTTCAAAAGCTTTGCAGCTATATCGTGAGTGGGGAGAAATAGGAGGAAATCTATACATCTTATACTTTTAGCTGATTGAAACAAATTCATGAAATGTTTTGATACACGGATCCTTTAATATTTTTTGGCAAAATATGCCAGGTTTTTTTCTCTGCCTACCCATGTGGGTAAAAGGCGTAACAATTGTTGCTGTAAATTAATTAATTTATTTTTGGGTCCATGTGGGTCTGAAAGTCCGCAAATTTTGTTGCTGATTGCTAGTTAGTCGCGGTCGCTTTTATCCAAACCTAAATAGATTCTGCCTACACCTTTAAGTTTTATATAGTCGTAAGTACGCATGTGAACATCCTATTGATATATCCAATTTATAATGACCACATCTATCATGCGATTTGGCAAAGTTAATTGCATGGTTACAACAAAAAACGTTATAAAACATGGCAGTACCCGGCAAACATGTCGCTAGATGTTATCAAAGACCGCGCCTTGAATATAAAATTCTAATCGTATTTGAAATGCAGCAAATAACTGTTTAAAATAGTAGCGCGGTGTACTGTGACACTTGCCTAAGGTTAAGATAGAGTGCGGTCCATGGCACGGGCAGGTACTGTCTGCAGGCAGGAGTCGCGTCTAGTCATACCTGGCTACTTCGGAAGTGATCCCGTTATTATATCAAAACATCAAAATGAGTAACATAAAATAAATTTATTTACAGGATTATATTCACAAAACAATATTTCTATTTACAATCGATCAATCTCAAAATCAGGGACGCTTTCCATATCATCAATGTCATCTACATGAATAATTTTCTCAACATTTTCATTAAAAGTGACTACTGACTTTCTTCTTTTTAGACTAGTTTTTATTTCACCATATTCATCTTCTTCATCAGATGAATCTTTCGCATCTTTTAATTTATCAATAGATTGTATAACTATCGGAACATTCTTTTCAACAACTGGAATATCAATTATAGTTTCTGTAGGAATATCTGTATTACTCGTTGAAGTAATATTGGGTTTATCTTCAACTGGAGTATTTAAAATTTCTTGCAGTCTTCTCTCACTCTTTTTTATTTCATCAATATTTATTTTCGCCCTAGCTATACCTTCTATTTTTGGCACTTCTGCGTCATCATTCGATTGATTTGATAGACTTTTTGTATCGCTGAATTTCTCATAGTTGTTTGATTTTCTTCTGCAACACAATTTAATAATATTAATATTATTATTACTCGTAATAAGGACTAATAAATTGTTGCATTTACGTACATTTTGTAAAAATACCAGAATATGATAAAAACAATAATTAGGAACAAGATGATGCTAAGTGTGATAGTTGCTGCAAATAATCCTATGTTACGACAAAGGTTGCTTTCGATGTGATCTTCTAAAATTATGTTATCAACTATTTGAATTGTAGTGATTCCACTGTTATTTATATCCCTGTAATAAAAAAATGTTTTCATGAGATTTTAAAGAGTAAAGACAACTTACGACGAATAGGTAAGTAATTTTTTTTTTTTTCAATTTTAAGAAAGTTTTCATACATTTTCTAGATTTTCATAAATTCTCAATATTACTATATAATATTAATATATATACTATACTATATATTATTATATATACTATATTATATACTATATATTAATACTGAAACATTACATAAAATAGTTAAAAGATTTCTCGGAAAACAGTGACAATTTAGTTCGGCATAACTACCTAATAGAAAATAATTTTACCAAATTGATACAATGTCTAAATGATTGCACACGGATGTTAGAGTATGTTGACATTACGCTCATAGTTTGTAATTCTAGATGCTTTGATACACTATGATATTTAGCCCAACTGAAATAATAAATTATATTACTCACGTAACAAGCTGCGATGCAGTTATAGGCGTTCTATTTACTAATCCATAGACAAAAAGCTGTAAGGAAGCACCACCAGAACTCGTTCTTGATTCGTCTATTGCGGTCCGTATATTTCTGTGCGTTTGTTTAGAATCCTCAAATTCTGACGATATTACTGTAGATCGAAGTATTCTCACATCATAATTAAGATTTTTACTCAATTCACGTAAAATAGCTTGTTCGGAATCCGCAAATGCATCACGAATTGTTAAAACAGCTACATTATTGATATCAAGTAATTTTACCTAATAAAAATACGAATTAATCTTTACATGCTAATTTTAAATATTTTATCTGAAGTGTTTAAATACTCTACCAGAATTTTAATGGATCCATCGTTTCCATCTTCAGCGCCGGCTTTATCTGTGGCACTAATCACATATTCAGTATTATCTTTCAGAAGATGAGCCATATTATTTCGCACATGAACCGCACCAGTTTTTCCAGCTACAGTGAGAATCGGTTCATCACTCCAGTATAGCAACTCCGCATTGATACCTATGTCTTTGTCAGTTGCCTAGAATAATAGGAATATTTCTCGGTCAAGTGATTAGGCGATTAAATACTAGGGTGATTAGGTAACATGATAAGATAATTTAAACAGTGGTAGGCAGACTAATGATGGTTGTGATGGGTAAATACCCAGTCTGCCGCCCTGGGGTAGTACCACCACTTTCGAATATAACACCTTGTCGCGTTTCGGGAGCAGTTTGAAAGTAGGCAAGTATAGCGAGAGGAGTCTACGCTGTCAATCTAGATGGTCCTCTTATCATCATCATCTCCTCAGGTCGGCATAGCAGAGGCGAATTCTGCCCGTAGATATTTCTCTGTAGTAGCAGTTGAATCCGTTCATGATCCGTACGCTTTACATTACGTGTTGTCATATGCCGTGCTACAATAAATAATAATAACAATTTAGTACCTTTAATTCAGCTAAGGCTCTTGGTCTTACAATATCTACTAAATCTATTTGTGGGTATCCTACAACAATAGGCTCATTTTCCTTGCCCATAAATATAGGGTAATTGTCATTAATATCATTTACAATTAAATTCACAAAGCTTCTCCTGGAATTATAAAGGATTGAATCGGCCAGAACCCATTGTTTGGATCCATATTCGAATGGCATCATCGTTTTAGAGTAATTTACATTATTTATAACACTTCTTTTTGTTCTTTTTACGTTATCATCAGCACAATGGAGTATTAATTCAACTTGGATCTGAGACACTGTCATAAAGGCAATCGATTCATCTTCTCTGTCAATCTTTTTTGCATGTAATCCGGTATTGTTCACCGTTAACCAAATTTGATCTAATGGCCAATGATTAACCATTTCGAATTGACACTTTTCTGCTATTTCCTCATTCACTACCACAAGATCATCGTGTGCTTCCTCTTCATCTCTTTCTATTATTATTAATGGCGGTACAACAAATTCGTCATCTCCACATATTGTAATTGCGTCCACTGTAAGCTGGGCCTAAAAAACCGTATAAGTTATTTAACCGTATAGTTTTTTAAAATAAAAAGTTATTAAAGAAATTTTTTTTAAATATTAAATAAAAAGTTATTTTAGTAGTAAAAATATACTTGTTACAAAAATATCCTAAAACTATTACTTTACAGAAACAAGATTAATTGTGGCTATGTAATTTGTTCATAATATTTAAAAAAATCTAATGCGATTAACTTTGGTAGCTCAGTGTGTAAATACATAACCAATAGCTTAGTATAGGCATTGTAAAAAAAACTTCTCTTGATATAACAGATAAACGCCTATTTTATTTTATTTACTTACGTTAGCAGTTGCTGATACACCACTCACAAATGTGGTAGCTACTATATTAAAATGATATCGACCAGAGTTTGCAGGCGCACCAAGACGTAATTCTCCTTCAGAATTTACGCTTAATCGTTCTGCTAGATGTTCTAAAATGTAAATTATTGAACATAAAATATCAAATTTGCAAACAAGTTCTTATAAAACATACACACACCCAACACACGCCGTTTTTATAAACGCCTGAACTATTTTTAAAACATATGTATTACAACTTAGTCAATTATTAGGTTTTTTACTTTCAAAAACTATTCATTCCACGAAATTTTATCTAAGCACTATACCTCTATCTCTTATAGGTTCACCTCTTTTTTCGTATCACATGACATGCTCTATACGTATTTTAAACGACATTCGAATAGGTTTTTAATACTTGCCATTGTCAATTTCGAGAGAAAATTGAATATTTTCACCATTATTAGTGACAGCAGAAACAATTCCTATAATTCCTGTTTCTGTTACATCTACCCTGAACACATAGGATGTCGGAAGAAATTCAACCTCAGGGGGAACAGTTTCACCTGTAATCACAAATTTAGTAAAGTACACTCGAGGTAAATTAAAGTTAAAATACATTTTAAAATGTATACATTCAATTTTAACAAATGTATACTACTTACGTAATTGTATAAAAACCTTAGAAAAATAAAGAAAATTTACCAATGAAAATTTGAAAAACAATAATATATCTAATAAATAAAGATTGGTTTTAAATTACCCCTATGAATAATGTTAATAACAATAGCAGTTCGTGCGACATCAGCTTTCAATTCAAATGCTACTTGTTGAACTTCAATTGGAATTATAATATTATCTTCTACTGCTCTAATAGTCACTTCTCCATTATTAGCTACAGCTGTAAATAGCTCAGACAATTCTGGAATTTAAAAAAAAATTTGATCATTTAGATCTATAGTGACCGAGTAGTATTTGAATCTCCTGTAATTTCGGATTTGTTACCTCCGTGAATTTTGACTTCACTTCCAGAATACCCAACTAAAGTAATATCATCGTGTCGTAGTATACCAAGTTCAAAGGTCCCATGATATAAGGCGCGCAAGAAGAACACATCTGTAGATGGGCCTGAAAACAAAATATGTAATAGTATTTTTATAAAAGAAAGATGAGGAATGTAAAAAATATAAAATATTCTAAAAAAAAATCACAAGTGCAATATTAAAAATAAAAATTGGAAAATGATGTTTCAGAATGATAGTGTGAACTAAGTTAATCAACGTGAAAATGACAAATAATACAATAGCCAGAAATTTAAAGATAAAGGAATTACGATAATATACTAAATTTTAAATTATGATAGTGAAAACAACGATAAATGTTATATTAATTTACAAATTACAATGCTTAGCTAAGAACATTGTAATCACCATCAGGCAATGCAATAATAATCGCTGCGACTCCAGTTACAGCACCAGGTCTTTCCGCCATGATGGTCAATGTGAGATGTTGATTGTTGTTCAGTACTGATATAGGTATTTCATCCAAAACTGATATTGTAATCGAGTTACCATCTCGGTTTATGCCGAAATATTGCGAATATGCTGAAATAATGTTAAATATCAATTTTATAACAAAAGTTTTCAATATACACATATATTTAGTTAGATTTACTTACTGCCACTCAAATCAAATGTTACACTGCCATCGTAACCAGTAGAAAGCGTTATAATGTCAGTAAAATCTAGACCATCTTCTTGTGTGTAAGAACCACTATAGTATGCTTCGCTGAAAGTTAGAACATCGACTGCTGTTTCTGTCGGTGTTTCTAACACAATAGAAGTGAAGGCAGTAACAGCGTTTGAACCAGATGCTCGTACTTCAAGAAGTATAACACCTTCCAATGACCCGGGTAATGGCTCGATTATTTCCAAAGATAGCGTTGGGGCATTGTCCGTGTTTAAGCGGAATAGACTGCGATGTTCTGAAAATCAAACAGCGTTGCCTAAAGTACTAGTAAATAAGAGATTAAGAAGATAAAATTATAATGTATTAACTTACCCCCACCCAACTCAAAGTTAATGTTTTCTGAAAAGCCATCTAGTAACGTGATTGGCCCTAAAGTAATTGTATCTTTGTCTACGGATCCTCTATAAATAGTGTGTTCGAAGCGTAATATTGTGAGATCTGGAAAATCTGTAAAAATAAATGTTATAATTTCGTATATTCACATTGTTTATTTAATTTTACATTTCGCAAAATACCATTAGGATTCGTAAGTTATTTAACACAACACAAAGATAAATTCGAATTAGATAATTAAAGTAATCACCGTCAGGCAATGCAATAACAATGGCGGCTACTCCAGTTACAGCACCAGGTCTTTCCGCCATGATGGTCAATGTGAGATGTTGATTGTTGTTCAGTACTGATATAGGTATTTCATCCGGAACTGATATTGTAATAGAGTTACCATCTTGGTTTATGCCGAAATATTGAGAATGTGCTGAAATAATGTTTAACAAAAATTTCATACTTAAAGTTTTTAATATTCACATATATTATACTTAGTAAGATTTACTTACTGCCACTCAAATCAAATGTTACGCTGTCATCGTAACCACTTGAAAGCGTTATAATGTCAGTGAAATCTAGACCGTCTTCTTGTGTGTAGGAACCACTATAGTATGCTTCGCTGAAAGTTAGAACATCGACTGCTGTTTCTGTCGGTGTTTCTAACACAATAGTAGTGAAGGCAGTAACAGCGTTTGAACCAGATGCTCGTACTTCAAGAAGTATAACACCTTCCAATGACCCGGGTAATGGCTCGATTATTTCCAAAGATAGCGTTGGGGCATTGTCCTTGTTTAAGCGGAATAGACTGCGATGTTCTGAAAATCAAACAGCGTTGCCTAAAGTACTAGTAAATAACAAATTAAAAAGATAAAATTATAATGTATTAACTTACCCCCACCCAACTCAAAGTTAATGTTTTCTGAAAAGCCATCTAGTAACGTGATTGGCCCTAAAGTAATTGTATTTTCGTCTACGGATCCTCTATAAATAGTGTGTTCGAAGCGTAATATTGTGAGATCTGGAAAATCTGTAAAAATAAATGATATAATTTCGTATATTCACATTGTTTATTTAATTTTACCTTTCCCAAAGTACCATTAGAATGCACAAGCTATTTTACATAAATAACACAATACAAACAATATTATTTTTATAGATTAATTCGAATTAGATAATTCATGTAATCACCGTCAGGCAATGCAATAACAATAGCTGCTACTCCAGTTACAGCACCAGGTCTTCCCGCTATGATGGTCAATGTGAGATGTTGATTGTTGTTCAGTACTGATATAGGTATTTCATCCGGAACTGATATTGTAATCGAGTTACCATCTTGGTTTATGCCGAAATATTGAGAATGTGCTGAAATAATGTTTAACAAAAATTTCATACTTAAAGTTTTTAATATTCACATATATTATACTTAGTAAGATTTACTTACTGCCACTCAAATCAAATGTTACGCTGTCATCGTAACCACTTGAAAGCGTTATAATGTCAGTGAAATCTAGACCGTCTTCTTGTGTGTAGGAACCACTATAGTATGCTTCGCTGAAAGTTAGAACATCGACTGCTGTTTCTGTCGGTGTTTCTAACACAATAGTAGTGAAGGCAGTAACAGCGTTTGAACCAGATGCTCGTATTTCAAGAAGTATAACACCCTCCAATGACTCAGGTAATGGCTCGATTAATTCTAAAGATAGTGTTGGGGCATTGTTTGTGTTTAAGCGAAATAGACTCTGATGTTCTGAAAAAGCAAAGTTCATTAATATTAGCTTCATGCACATATTGTGCATGTCGTATGAATGCTATTTATTTGCGTGATTTTAAATAGTTTGCTTACCGCCACTCAATTCATAAGAAATGTCTTCACTGTGCCCTTCAATTAAAGTAATTGGTTCTAGATTCAGTATATCATCTTGTAATGAGCCCCTATAATGGCTATTTTGAAATTTCAAGATAGTGATTTCTAAAACATGTATAGTTTTTCAGTGATTTGAAGAAATAACATAATTATTTTATCACTATTTAAAACTGTTTACCATTTATTTCAGGCAATGTTATAACTATTGCTGTTCGACCTGGTAGAGTTCCGACTCTAGTAGCTATAAGTGAAAATATAAAATGAGTACTATTCTTTAACACGTCCGTCGGAATTCCATCGGGCACTACTGTAAGTCTTACGTCGTTTTCATTATTATTAATTTTAAACCAATCAGAATCGTCTGCAATAAAAAAATACTATTATTTTAAAAAATATTCAGATGTTGCCGGAACTGTTTAAAAAATGTGCTATAATACCTCCATCTAGACTAAAAGAAACAAGTTTATCAAAACCATGTTCTAGATCTATTACGTGATCAAATTCAAGTCCTCTGTTAGATGTGTAGATGCCGTCGTAATACGTTTTTCGAAATGTGGGCGTTGGAATTGATTCATTATAATTTATTACATCTATTACAATTACTGTTGTAGCCGATATAATATCGGGTCTATTTGCAACTATTTCCAGAACTATAAAATCTAAATTATTTATATTTGGAATTTCATTTTCGGGATTAATTTTTAGTTTAACGATGTTGGCTTCGCTTGAAATAAGGAAGTGTTCTCTTAAATCTGAAATTACAGTTATAGTTTCTTACTTTCATTAAATCTCAATTATATTAGCATGAATTTGCAAATATACCTCCTAAAATATTAAAATTAACATCGTGTGCATATCCCTCTTCTAAGACAATATCTTGCAATGTTAATGTCCCTTCTTCAAGTTGACCTATATAATGATCATTTTCAAACCGTAATATTTCTCCTGGAACTAAATACAAAAAGATATTTAGTAAAATAAAAATAATTAAGTAACTCTCTTAAAACAACTTCAATACCTGGTGGTAAATTAACAATCACTGTACTCCTGGCACCAACGGTTCTTGGTTTTGAAGCATGTATGGTAAAAATTAGTTGATTATGACTCTGAAGAACTTCAGTAGGGATGTTCGGAATTAAAGTGACCTTGTTAGCATTTGATGTTATTGTAAAAAAATCTCCATGTTCTGAAATGTATAACTCAAAATAATTACCAAAAGAGGAGAGGTGACAATATCACGGTAATAAAACTGGTATAACGTTATATACGAAAGAACAACGTTTTCAAAACTTTAACTTTAGAGGAACATTAGAACATTTGGAACGACACCTCGGTTGACAGTAGCGAGGGACTATTAAAATTTATCACCGTTACTAATTATATTTTGTATTATGTCCATACCTCCTTCAGTATCAAAGCTGACTGTCTCATCATATCCTTGAACTAAAAGAAAATCTTCAATATCAAGTCCGTCTTCAGAATTATAGGTACCAATGTAAGTATTTTCTCCGAACCTTGGTGTTGTCAAATCATTTTTAATAATATCAAGTGATATTATTGCAGTAGCAGAACCTGTACCTGATCTCGCAACAACGTGAAGTGTAATGAAATTATTATTAATCAATATCTCTTCAGAAAGTGGAGCCATTTGCAATCGTATTTGATTTCTCTCGACTATTTCGTACTGAAAATTCGACGAGTAATCTGAAATTGTATTAATTTATTCTAGTTAAAAGCGATAGGCAGACTGATGATGGTTATTAGACGGCAGACTATGCTAGCGTACTGCACTATGTAACACCTGTGAGTTGGTCTAATCGCGTTTCGGGACTATCTTTTAAACTGAGTCCATGTTAAGATAGCCGGTGTCAATCGTGAAGGACAGCAGTAGGACGGTACTATACTTCAACATTAGGTGGACTGTAGCCACCTGTATAAAATTGTAAGCTACATTTGTAATTAATATACTCGTAAATAAACCAAAATATTTACCCGAAATTATATTGACGTTAAATCCATCTTCGTAACCACGCGACAGAACTAAATTTGGTGCACTCAAAGAATTATCAATAATTCTTGCTTCGTAGTGTAGACTTTCAAATTCTATGTTTTTTGCTGTTTTACATAAAAGGTAATAGTTTGCATATCATTATTATTAGTACCACCACCTTACCTTCTCCCTACCCAAAACTTAACAAAGAGCAAAAGCACTTGAGGGTTGAAATTATGTATTACTAAGGTATTGCACTTGTGATATGATTAATAAAAGTATAAAAGTGAACTGCTTACGTTGAGGTAGTTCAATGATAATGGCAGCAGTCGTAGGTGACACGTCCTGTCTTGCAGCAGTTACTACCAATATTACTTGAGTGCCCTCATTAAACACAGCTTCTGGTAGAGGTGTAGACACTTCTATGGTTCGACTATTACCCGAACCGGCCAAACGAAAATGATCTACTAAATCTGTAATTCACAAACAAATATTTTTAATTAATAAAAAATGAATTATTATAACTAGGCAAAAAAATACCTAAAGGCATTAAGTTCGCCTTTTACAATTTTATGTTTTTGTACTTTGTATAATAAAGAATTGTATTACTTATTATTATTATTGTAATGAAATGAGTTTGTTTAAAACGGTTTTATGTGTCACAGATACAGTCTAAATGCCTAAATTTGTAGGTACCAGTGACGGCGATAGACAAAACCTGGACGTACAGAGGCCTTCTTTCATTTCGCAGTCAATTAGCAGCGGCAAGCGGGATTAAAATAACTCATTTAAGTTTTCTTTTTAACCCTGCTTGCTCTCCGATACCGCTGCGGCCATCGCCGATGTCGCTGACTGATAGGTACCATACCTCCTGTGAGAATAAATGTGACTTCGTCATCAAAGCCTTGTTCTAAAGATATTTGTTGTTGATTAATCACTTCGTGATCTGCTGTATAAGATGCTAAGTAGAAGGCATTTGTGAATATTAGATCATCGGGAAGAGTAAAAATAGGATCTCCTTTAATTGTCAATGTTGTGGTAGTTGTTAATGGAGGGTCATTTGTTCTATCATTATCCTGAAATAAAGTAAAAATGGTATGGTATAAAAATTACATACACATCTATCTTTTGGTAATTTGATTTAAAAGTTGTATTTTATTTTTATATGGCTCATGTGTGGTATAAGTGGCATTTGAGTGTTTTTACCTTTTATTTTGTACTTTGACAGCTAAGCCAGGCATTACAAAAGAAATATGATTCAGATACTCACAGTAGCACTAATCTGCAACGATATAGGCTTCGGAATAGATCTTATAAAAGACTTAGTTCTAAGAATACCTAAAAATGTTTTGGTATTTGCAACTGTAGATTCTTCGTCAAATACTATTTCGAAGTAATCATTTTCTTCTATGTCAAATATAATATCAGTTGTTGTTAGATCTATATCACGAACAACAATTTGATCATTACATCCAGTAATTTTAAATCCTGGTGCCAAAGGTGTAACCACCATGAAGGAAACATCAGGTGGGGTAAATATGGGTTTATTGTTATTCGTGTCTACCACATTGAGCGTTAGGACCTGTAAATTAAATATGTAAATTACTACGACCGTTTAAGGATTCAATTACATCGATGACATTATAGCCTTTACATAGTGGTTCTTTTTTGACTGCATACGGCCTTATGTGGCATAGAGTGCGATCAACTACGGACAGAGCAGAAGTGTATGCAAGATGGAGTCTTAGGTGAGCGGTTTTCCCGTGGCTCTGCTTTCAGAGAAGACTTGAGTGAGAGACCACCCTTCATTGCGCGGATCTCCTTCGCCCCGAGCCTAGAGCGGTAATCCCGTGGTTGGACTACCGCTCATTTACTTGGCTGGAATAATGTTTCTTACCGATGAGGTGGGTCCTAACGGCCAAGCGGTCGGTCGATAGAGTTCGTTTTTTGCATCCTGTATGTATATGCAATTATTATCTGTCTAATTAAAGATATATGCGCGTTTGTGTGCGTGTGTGTGTACTTAGTATTATAAAATAATTACCACTATAGCAGTATTTGGGTTACCATCACATGAAAAATTTATAGTAAAACCCATGGACAGAGCAGTTTCGTTTTCTTCATAATGTTCAAAATTATCATGGAGAGATAATATTAAATCATTATCAACAAGCTCTGCTGTTATGTATGGTCCGTTTTGTAATGGATCACCAGAATGATTTGATGCTGTTATGCCTATATTGTGAACAAATTAATAAATTAATTAGAAGCAAGTTATGATGTCTAACATAATTCAATACATCCCATTAGTTATATTTTTTCGAGTTTTTTAAAGAGTCTGTTGTATGTATGTACCTATCTAACGTTAGAAATTTGTGGTACAAATACCGTACTTGGACCGGACCACCCTTGCTTTATTCACATCCACTTCAGTTATATTAGACATATTATTCTGTGTTGGGTGCGATTATATTCATTATTTGATTTAACTAATTTATAAAATAATCTGCGGCAAAAAAAAAAAACAAACATTGACAGTTCCCGTACTACATGCCGCATGCCTTTTTGTGGGAGGGCGGGCGGTGCTACTTGCTTCCGCTTGTGCAGATCAATTAGCGGAAAATATATGCAAGGTAATTTAAAAAAAAATTGGTTATGAATTTCCGCCTAACACTATTCATCTACTGAATCTAAAAAACTTACTTAAAATATTTGAAGTAGTAACTCTATGGAAGACACCTCTGTCGATGTCTTTTACACTTAACCTTAAAAATCCTGGATTTCCACTTATTCCTGGTATTGTGCAAGCTAAAATGTAAAAAAACTTTTATTTAGACACTTACGTACGGGATTTCCCTAAAATCGTACTGATAACTCACCTTTTGAATAGTGAAGAAGTTTAACAAAGATAAATAAAATCCAAAATAACTCTTTAAACAACATTTTAAAAATAAACCATTAACTTCAGCATTATTATTTTCGGCATCGCTAAAAACCAATTGTTTAGTCTTAAACTTGATCAACACAAATCACACTTATTACTTAAAATATCAATTTTTTGTTAAAAAAAATTGTATTCACTAAACACTAGGCGACCTCTTTCAAACACTACTAAAACTTAATCTATACCTAACAATCTTAATCCAACACAAGATTTGTTTTCGTGAAAACAAAAACGCAACGTATTAATTAATGTAAAATAAAAGACATAATGTACAAAGTATGAAAGAAACTAAATATCGATTAATATCGAGGAAATTACTTGATAACAGCAGTGATAGGATAATTTAGATAAGCTGTATCATTAACAAGTAAAATATTTGTTTATCAACATTTAATTATTATGTTATTTTGTATTTATTCATTGTTTTCCTTTTAACACTATTAAAATTAAATGTCTAATTATATTTTTAAAAAATAATGAAGAATATTAATTTTAGGCATATTAAAACAAAAGAAATTGAAAATAAACACATACAAGTATTTTTATTTTAGCTTGGCATAAATTGCGTCGATGAATGGAAACAGCACTACAAATAAATTTCTGCAGGCAGCAGTCGCCCCCTCAATGCCTGAGGAGACGAATGTGCAGTTGCGCCATCCAGGTCGACAGTGCACACTCTTTTTGTGTGTTATTTCGGTCCTATACAACTCTAAAGTTCAAAGGATTTTGTATGATCGTCCACATCTTGATTTCTTAAAAAGGACTATGTTCAAAATTTCAAACCAATAAAACGACAAAATTAATACATAAATTTTATCCATATTTTTTTACACAATTTATTACGGGCATAATATCTCTACAAATAATAATTAGGTAAAATGTTAATTATTTAATTATCTTATCTAAATAATGATTGTAGACTTCTGTTATTGGTAGGTGACACAAAATCAAATCAAAGGAATGGTACTGAAGGGCAATGCCCATTCCTGGGCCCACCTGATATTTAAAAGTTTATTAAAAAAAAAAAACAATATTCTAAAATAATATCCTATTTTTTCATTAATTTATTTCAATTATATCAACACATTGTCTAGTAGTCAATAGACAATGTTTAATTACACATGTCATCAATTATTAAAACATTTAATAATGCAATTACTCAAATATTGCACTGGAAAAAGTCAAATTATTTCGAGTACAACTGATTAAAGATAAGGAATGTACATTTGTTTTTCTACAAAATGAACTAAAAATCATCGACAAAAATTGTGGACTCATTTTTCTTAGACGAATAGACATTTTCCTTTTTGAAATAAAATTTTTACTTCTTATCATTTTAATTCTTATCATAATACCTACAAATTCTATACATATAACATTCATACACACATATAAGGCAATGGAAATCTGTGTTCTTAGTTGTTATAAAATTAATAACTATTAATTATGGCAAAGCTTTTAAACTATTTAGATTACCTACAATAGTGATTAGGCAGACGATGGTTATTAATAGTGTCCTAGTTTAGTTGACATTCGTCTCGCTAAGCAGGTATAGCGGAGGCGACTACTGCTTTATAGTAGAAGTTGTCGGGCATGGACCGCACTTTAGCTTAATATAGTATCAGGCTGAGACTCACATGGCGGTTTACTATTTTGTTATTTAGTTTTAGACCTAGAATTATTTATCTAGAAATTGACCTATGAACTCGTTTGCGAATTTTTTTTTCTTTCTGAAACTGGTCGTAGGATGACGTCAGATTTCTTTACTAATAATATATTTATTTATGATAATTTATTTATAAAATAACAACATAATGTTAATATAAAAGGAAAAAATCGCATTCATTTGTCATACAAATTTACGATACCATACCAATTCTTAATTATCTATCCCGCTATATGATTTATTATTCCTAGAAATAAATTCATTCATTCTTCTGAGCACAGTTTATTATAATAAGATTATTATTATAAACAGCGCTCTGATACAGGAAATTATTTTAAGTTACAATTCGATCATTATTTTTGTATTTTCTCAATCATTACGTTACAAGTTCAGCCGAAGTTTGTAAAATGACTTATGTTCAATAAACCGAGTAATAACAGAGAAATAAATACAAAGTTGGTCATAAACCAAGTCGTACTACGTATATGCGATCATTTACTCCTACCATTTTAACTCGTTATAGCTATTTTCGGTAACTGACATATAAAGGTAGGTAGGAAAACTCATAATGGTACATCTTTAATATACAGGTGTAAAAGACAGATTGCAATCCCACGTAATACACTATCAAAACGTTATTAAGTTTTTTTTATTATTATTAGATATTTTATAATAGTGACTTTCTTGAAAATATATATATTCGAGAGCGGCCGTGGTCTAGCGGTAAGACGCTTGTCCAGTCCGTCGTCCTGGGGTAGTACAACCACTTTCGAATGTAACACCTGTGAAGTGATCTTGTCGCGTTTCGGGAATAGTTTGAAAGTAGCCAGGTATAACGAGAGGAGTGTGTGCTGTCAATCTGGATGGTACATGCTCGTCTCCACAAGAGCATAGTGGAGGCGACTGCTGCCCGGACAGGTTTCTCTGTAGTACCAGTTGTTTCCATTCATGGACCGCACTCTAGCTTTACATCAGGCGGAGTGTTGTCACATGCCGAGCTACAATTAAAAAATATATAGTAACGTGACATAATTATGACCACACTCCGCCCGATGTTAAACTTGAGTGCGATCCATTAGCGGGCACAATTGCTACAGATAAATGCCTGCGGGCAGCATTCGCTTTCGCTATGCCGGCATAAGGAGACAAATGTGTACCGGTTACTTCCAAGCTGGGTGTTACACTTGAAAGTGGTGGTATGATCCCAGGGAAGACTGAGCAAATAACAGTGGGCAAATCAGTATACTTACCACTCTATTAAAAGTAATTTAAGCTTATAGTTTTTCTAAAACTTATTTAATCCCAAGGATTTAGTGTAGTTTGATTGTGATTTGGTAAATTACTACTCTGAGGTTTTCTATTAACAGCTATATTGAGTTCTATTAATTGTTGAAGAGGTAATCTTGGTGACAAATTAACCATACTAGCCCATTGACCGACACATAACTCTGTAAATTGCAATTTCTTTAAAAAATGCCCCTCAACGTACCAAGGCGAAACACAAGTAGGCGAATAGTCCCAAAGCTTCATTTCGTTTAATCTCACCCAACTGCAAGAAATTAATTATATCGTAAAAGTTATGGATTTGTTTTTAAAGATAAAGGTTTGTTATGACAACCTGTATCGCAAAAACATATTTTTTCTTTATTTTTTTGGACATGTATCCACACTCTGCCTGAGCGGAAACGACTGCTACCATCGAGAGATGTCTGCAGGTCCTCTCCTCTATGCCGGCAGGGCATATTCCTCTCGTTATACCGTGTATTAACTTATGCTATTACGATTTTTAATTTTAAAATATTTTTTTTATTGTAGCTCGTTTTTTTTATTGTATATATAACAACACTCTGCCTGATGTATAGCTAAAGTGTGGACCATAAATATAATTTGCAATGAAAAATTGCTTAAAATACTCGTATTGTGTTAGATGTATTTTAACTAAATTTAATAAAATATATTTAGCTAGCTTACAATCGCAGTCAGAAGCGTGACGGCAAAGATTTGCTTATAAGCCGCTTAAAATCTTTTTACTTAAATTAAATCTAGAAAGTGACTTTTTCAATATTGTTTTTTACAAGCATTGCTTACCCTTGCTTTAAATTGTAGCTAAATATACTTACGCAGATATGTACAAAGTATGGCAATCGCAATGCCACGGGTTTCCAGATAACTTCACAACAGCTAATTTAGGCATGAAATCTAATATTCTTGATGGTAATGAAGGAAACATGTTTCCGTCCAAGTATCTGAAAAACAAAATCAGTCTTAACGAGATGAATGTCTCGCTATACTCGACTTCTTTCAAGCGAAGAAATGCTAACAAGGATGTAACTTGAAACCCTGCAGACTAGGCTAATAACCATCATCAATCAGCCTACCATTATTATTCTTTTATTTACCATTATATTAAAATACATATTTATTTATTTTATTCAGACACAGGTAAAATTATCATGAAACAAAAACTTATTCATTTTACCACTGACAAATTTGATTATCGATAACAACTATGCACAACATCCGCATAAAAAATTAAATCCGCAAAAATTAAAGTAAAATAAAGAAAAATAAAAATATTTCTTATTAGGAGCAAACAAAAAAAAAGAAAACATAACATTTGAATCTCAAACATTATCGACATAAAAATTAGTTACAATTTATTTAAAATTCCTCAATTATTAATGGCTTCTTTATAACATACCTGTAACTTAAAAAATACATATACTCACAAAGTAGCTAAATTCTTTAATGTAGAAAATGTCTTAAAATGCATCTCAAATAAACGATTTTCTGACAGGATTAATGTCGTAAGATTTTCCAGTCCATCGAAAGTAGTTATATTCAAATAACGAAGGCGGTTCTTAGCCAAATTTAATTTTTCTAAACTTTTACACTTTGAGAATCCTTCATCGGCTATTTCTGACAGCATATTTTCCTTGAGATCTAAGTGCTTTAACTTCTTCAGAGATTCCAGATCCACTTTTACTAGCTAAAAGTTTATAATAATCATTTTAGTTTTATAAAAGTTTTCTAATTTATTTAGCGACGTACATCAACGTTTGTTTTATACGTTTTTCTTAGTGACGCAACTTAATCGTTTCGGTGTAAGGTAAGGCAAAGACTGGCTAATCTGGCCTCCGCTAATAATACGCCGTCGCCTCCTCTATTTCGACTTGAGGAGACGAACATGCATTGCCCTGATACCCAGCTAAGTATGTACATCCAAGCTGATCCTAAACGCGACCAGGTCACTTCACGGGTGGTACACTTGATAGTATTGGTCTAACACCCTGCATTAGTCTGTCATCTGCAATAATATAATTTATATAGATTGTAACTTAATATACGAGTACATACGCTTTTAATATGATTGTGTGACAGGTCTAAATATGTGAGACAATTTAATCCTTGAAATAAAAATCTTGGCAACACTTGAATTTTATTCCGATCTAAAAGTAGAGTTTGCAGCGAAATCAAGTTCATGAATGCGCTTTCTGATAAGTTTGAAATTTTGTTTTCTGAAAGCTTAAGTATCAGTAGAGATTCTAGTGAAAAAGTTCCATTTTGAATATCTCCAATATTATTCTTTGATAAATCCAAAACTTGAACAGAATTTAGTCCTGAGAACGTATCAGATGGTATGTAAACTAATTTATTATTTGAAATATCAATTGTGTCTAACATTGTATTATTAAGAAATAGTCTTTCAGGTAAGGTATAGAGGAAGTTATTAGATAAATCGACATGAAAGAGTTTCTTCGTAAATTGAAATGCTTCATTATCAATTTCTTCAAGATGATTTCTTTGAAGTCTCCTGAAATTAAAAAGTTTCATCTGATTGTTAAAACAGGCTTTGTTTATAATTAGTATTATACTTTTGTTAGAATTGTTCTGTTTAACGTTGTAATAAAATTTTTATGTGATATTAAAAGTATAAAAGCTAGAGAATTTTATTGAATACAATGTGATGTGTAAATTTTGTTCATTGTATAAAATAAGAATAATGGAAGGCAATGCGTCCTAAAAGTAAACTTATATTATGAAACTGTCATTCACATAACTAACCTAAATTGAGTGGGGATAATTGCAGATACATTTATTATGAATAACTTGAATATGTTACATTTACAGTTATAACCAATACCATACAAGGTTATTTTGCAAATACAATTTGTATTATCTAAATTTTGCTCTAGTTTTCGATTTTTATAATATATGATTGCACCCTGATTTTATTGGAACAATTGCCTCCGCTATGCTGTTTTAATAGAGATCATTTTCGAGTGTTAGTGCTTAAGTATTTTATTTCATACTGCCTGAAATTTTTGGGAACAGAACCACTTTCAGACTGCCTAACCCATTCCTTATAAAAAAAAAATTACAGGTTAAATTTATTATCGCAAAATTAAAATCACACAATCAAAGAGTAAAATTACTTATTCTTTATTTATTTAGGTCATTTTAAATAATATATTTATTTTAAATGATATATTCAATTTCATGCTTTTCTTTTTTAATTAATTTTGGCAATTATAGGCCTTAATTCAGTTGACTTTTTTCTGTTCAATTTTCATCATAATGAATAAATAATACTTACAATATCTTCAAATTGATTAACGAATCAAATATACCACCAGGTATAAATTCCAAATGATTATCAAACATATCTAATTCTGTGAGAGAAGTCATACTTTTAAATGTATTTTTGTGTAATGTGCTGATTTTGTTTATTCCCAAATCGCTAAAAATACAATTGTTTTTGTTAACAAAAACTTTCCGCTACTCAGTGCTTTATATTTTGATGACCTCTTTGGTCCGGTCGAAAGAAAAAATCCAAATATTTCGTTATAATAAAAATAAATATATAAGTGGACCCTGTGTTTATGCTATAGATAAGACCAAGACCAAGAATAAGTGCACTCGTGTTGTTCTGAGTTGATCATGAAACACGACTTACTTGTAGAACAGGACGGTAGACTGAGCTAATAACAATCATCAATCTGCCTACCACTTTTTTAATTAATGCCTATATGGCACTGAGCGATCAATGTACATGTAACAAAGTTACATTGATACCGGCCAGAATTTTTGCGAGGTTTGAACACGGGTCTCTCGATCGAGTAAACGCCTTCTATCACTAGACCATGGCCGTTCAACTCAACTCACATGTAATGAAGATCCGCTGGTGCAACAATAGCTGCATTCAAAGATGTTATACCAACTCTCCAACAACTAAGAGATCTTTTTGTTGCATCACATCTGCATACTCCTTTAGTGCATTGACGCCAACGATTTTGTGACATACTTACGGTCCATACTGAAAATTGTCACATGACTTCATTTGATACTAGAATGCGATCCAAGAACGGATACAATTTTCTCTATTGTCGCTTAATGAGACGAGTCCAAGTAGGGTTGCCAACTACACTATAATGGTATTGTACTATATTTCCGGTTTAATATATCGTAGTACGCAAAAATACTATTGTCAGTTTATCACTGATAGAGCCTTTTCATTCATTACACTATATTTTTTAAGCGTAGATAATTCTAAAAAAACTATAAAATATAAAATAAATAGTTCTTTTTTTAAACAGCGGAAAAAATGTTGGGAACCCTACGACTAGGTTGATAACACAGACTACTTGTAGAAATTTGTTGCAAGCAGTTGTTTCCGTTCTTGGACCGCACTCTAGTTTAACATCAGCCAGTGTTGTCATATGCCGAATTACAATTAAAAAATAAACAATTCAGTTGTTGTTGTTATAACAAACTACATAATGTAAAAAAAGACACAAATACTGAAATAAATTTTCATAAACTTATGCAGTGCATACTCGTCTTCTCAAGCCGGCATCGGCATAGCGAAGGCGACTGCTGCCTGTAGAAATTTGTCTGCAGTAGCAGTTGTTTCCGTTCATGGACCGCACTCTAGCTTTACATCAGCCGGAGTGTTGTCATATGACAATATGCCGAGTTACAATAATATAACAAAATTAATATTATAAAAAAAACATATAATGAAAAAAAGTATACTGAAATAAATTTTCATTTACAAATTCGAATTTTATTATAATTGTAATACAAATAATATTAAAAGTAGGTAACACAAACATTGACCTTTTATTATTAATAAACAATTCATAAACATCTCGCGGAAATTGAAAATAATTAACTCGGTGTAGGTTATTGAAATCAATGTTATTTTTAAAGAACTTTGAACTTTATGATGTATAATTTACAAAATGAATAAATTATCTATTTATTTCGATTTTAAATCTACATAAATCAATTATAGTGGCCATGGCCGAGTTGTACATCCTCGTATCAAAAAGATGTTATGTAAAAAAAGGCGGGATATGATCCCTAAATCGTAACAAATTATTAAATTCGGATTATGCTAACGACCTTGACTCTTTGAGGGCGCCAAATTATTTAAAAAGAAAATGCGGGGAAGGGAAGCGGGGCGTGTTGCAAATTTTTAATTGCCTATTTTTTTTTTCTTTTATATGGCATTACAACAATTTGACAGTGTCAAAGTAAATATTTTTGCATCAAGTTAGTTATATTATGCATCACGAGTCATTCATTCATCACATTAAACAGTCAGGTCAAGTCTCGGTCAAGTCGAAAATTGCTCCAGTAAAGAGGTAGAATCTTTACTGAAACATCCTACGGAGTTTTGGAGGGAAAATGGAAACACAGGTTCTTTTCTTTTAAATTGTTTGCCCACACTCACACACGTTCACGAACACTCAATAATACACCATTATTACACATTAACACTCGAAGTAACTAATTCAAGTTTAAGAAAATAATTCAAGACAGATAAACTAATGTCTCAAGATGGCCGCCAAAACTCCTAATTGCCTATTTCAAGGCCAGCTTTCGAATTTCGAACTTAAAAAATAATAACTAGGGAGGTGCAATACCAATAATATCGATATTTTATATTTATTTTACTAGGTGTCTTATATTAATTGTATTTCTTGTGTAAATAAAATTTCTATTGATTAAACTTACCAGATTGTTCAATAGATCTTAGCCGCCTATCTAACTGTCTCCAGCGTATATCTGTTTCATGGGTAAGGCAACGAGTACCATCATTTCCATCATCTTTTCGTAAGCTAATATCCTTTTGGGTTATTATTTGATAGACTTCACAAGCGTTTAATGCACATTCTGATGATACATTTTGATATCCTGTAAATAAAGCCCATTTTGTATTTATTTATTTATTTTTCGATAAGATATACGATAATTAGAAACGGCTTAGTGTCATCTTAATTACTAAAGAAAAAAAACTAAATTAAAATTAATTATTTACTTTAAAAAGTATATAAAGTAAAAATCAATGTCATTTAATAAAAAATTAAAGATAATATTTTTTGATTTAAAAATAAAAATATACCTACTCATTTTTTTTTTATAATTCTGCATTGTATTTTTTTTTCATATAGTAAATAGAATATAAAAATAGAAAATTCTAAATACATATAATAATTTTTTTATCAAAATAAAGATCAGTCTTCGCGAATTCTAAGCTTTATATTGATGCAAAAAGAGAGATAGGGAGAAAGAGTGAAATATTCTAAATGAAAGTAAAACTTTTAAGTTTTCAAAAACTCCTTTCATGTTCTTAGGAGCAAACTTCTTAATACACATTTCCGTCATCAACGCTAACTAAACATTCACAGCGTGTTGTATTAATTTTAATTACTTAAGAACCGGCAATTCCGTCTGTAACTTTAAGTTTTCGAGTTCTATTATAATGATGAAAATTTAACAGAAAAAAAATCAAGGCGCACAAAACAGCCTGAAGTAAGTTGGGATTCGAACCCATGCAAACTTTTTTTATCATAGTTCGGCATACGAGTACAATACTCCGCTTGATTGCAAGCTAGACTACGGTCCATGAACGGAAACAAATCTCTGCAGGCAACAGTCGCCTCTGCTATGCTGGGCCTCTGAAGACGAATGCGCACTATCTATTGACGAGGTACGCTCATTTCGTTATTCTTGGCTACGTTCAAACTGATCCCGAAATAACGGTGTCAAGCACAAGCGGTCAAGAAAGTGGTGATATTTACTACCATCAGAAAATACATGTGTACTTGTGCCTTTGAAGCGGTTGAGTAATAAACTAATTATAATTTCTGATTATGCGTACATATTATTTACACTAACAATATAAAAGAACACAGTAATGGTTTTTATTACTAACAATGGTTTTGCAATAGTCTCTGTTATTTTCACACTATATAGGTCGACAATGTACCTGTTCGTTAGCGTTACCAACCGCCGCACAGTGGTTCCTCCCATATCACAAAAATAAAAATATGAGTTCTTTTGTTCCGTAAAATGACTACTCGTTTTATTATCTATTATGTCCGAACTACCTAAAAAATATAATTTGAAGGACACAAACAATTAGTTTCATTATCATATCGTACTTCAAAGTGTAAGCATCTCACGCGCTCTTCCCGTTCAGCGACTCGTCTATTGCCGCCGCGCCGAATCATTAGTATTTCTGGGAAACGTTGCGTTCTTGTGATTTTGTTTGTGATGGATATTCAAGGCAAGGGTATGTACATTTTATTGTATTAACTTGTTTGTTGTTTAAAACTTTGGTATTTATGCTAGGAGCCTCCTACGCCATAGTTATTTTTTCGTAACTTTTAAATATCTTTGGAAACATCTAAACTTTTAATTGTCATGTTAATCTTAGTTAATGCTATGCTTGGTGTCAAAAATACGAGGAGACCTTCTACTTTGAGGTCTTACTAATTTTCTATCCCATTTTATCCCATTTTTAGAAATATTTAGCTTCTACGCCTCTACTGTGTTTCGTAGCTATTTGCATTTAAAATATTTTATTTGATCAAAATGTTTAATTCCACAATTAATTTTTGTTTTTTTTTTTTCGGTTTAGGTGTCGAACAGCTCTGTGTCTTTAAAAAGCAGTATATATATTTGACATTTGGTACAAGTTCAACAAACAAAAGTTGTCATGTACTGAGCGAGCTGAACTTGTATTTAATGAAGTTTTAATGATATTATATTTAAGGAAATAAATGATAGTACATCTAAGGAAATAATGTAAAAAAATTATACCTCCTTGTGTAAAACTTTTTAGTATAATTAATTATATTTTTGTATTTAATTTAGATTTTATAGAAGTTTATTTTATTTTATAAATGTACACACCCTTAAAATAGAGTTTTTTTTATTAATAAATATTTGTTTAACATATACAAGTTAGTTTTGTTGCCCAAAACCAATATTTTTAGATGTTATTATTTTCGTCGCACCTTAGTATGGCCGGCGAACCACTGTGCGCCGTATCAACCGTATTTATAAAAAAAACCTTTTCAAAAAAAAAGTTGAACCGACTTCAATAAACACTAAAAGCACTCAAAAGTGAAAACCTAATAAACGTACAAATACTAATCGTAATTCAAATTAATAAATCTAATAAAAAAGAAACTCGTACAACCGCTTTCACCCCCTTTCAGATTGAATTTCGGGAAATGCTGCAATACATGTTTCTTTTTTTGCTGTGTGTAGACCAAATATACTAAGAATTAAGTAAATCTGGCAAAAATCCAACCCATTTTATCCCGTTTCACCCCCTTCGGGGTGAAACGCAAGTTAATATATAATTGTTTATATTGTAGAGCATAATTTATTATGTATTTTGTCACTAAAAAATATTGATTTTTTCACCTCGTTTCACCCCCTTCGGGGTTGAAACGCAAGTTTCATTGTTAATGTGGTAATGCATTTCTGCTGTTTCAAGTAAATCCGATTTAAAAATATTCATACAATTTTACCCCGTTTCACCCCTTTAGGGGTTGAATTTCAAGAAATGCTGATACACGTGTTTCATTATTTATGTTGTTAAGTATGTATGCCAAATTTCAAGTAATTCTGACTAAAAAAAATTCAACCCATTTTGCCCCGTTTCACCTCCTTAGGGGTGGAATTTTAAGAAATGTTGAAATACGTGTTTCATTATTTATTTTGTAAAGTATGTTTGCCAAATTTCAAGTAATTCTGACTAAAAAAAAATTCAACCCATTTTGCCCCGTTTCACCCCCTTAGGGGTTGAATTTTAAGAAATGCTGAAACACGTGTTTCATTATTTATTTTGTAAAGTATGTTTGCCAAATTTCAAGTAAATCGGAGCAAAAAAATTTTACAAACTGACTTTTTTTTCCGTTTTACTAAAAAACTGCACACTGTGCATCTTACAAAAATATATGGGACCACTATGGGATGCAGTTTAACACAGTACAATTTGAATTATTGAAATCGGTTAAGCCGTTTAGAAAAAATCGATGAACATACATAAAAAAAAAAACATACGCGACGAACATATAACCTCCTCCTTTTTGGAAGTCGGTTAAAAATCTATGTATGGATCGATCGGAGTGAGAACTTGGAAAGTATTACGCTAATTGATAACGAAGCACATAAACGTTGTTATGTCTAAATAAAATGGAATCTAACAAAAAATGCAGTAAAGTGGTTTGTCCCGGGTGAAAAAGAGAAATCTTGTGATTTTTAGACTGAAAAAAGTTGGTAACCGTACCGCTCGTATTACTTGGATGAATTATAAATGTATTGAAGGAGGCGATACGTAATTATTTGTGGCCCACTCATTTATTATTATTATTATATTACCGTCTCAATCATATATGATTGTATGGATAACATAAAAAAAATTCACACACGTGACATGATTAATATTTCTTATGTATATATAATACATTATTGAAGCATAGTATATTTTTTTAAGTTGTACTCTATATTTTATATAATATATTGTTTTAGTTAATTCAGTAAAAATACTCTCGGAAAAAATTGGCAACCCTAGAGAAAGTTTAACCAGAGTGCAATCCATAATCTGAGGGGTATATTGTCACAGAAGCCCCGTCCACTATGCCGGCCTAGTTATGGCCGCTTCACACTTACTTAAAGGATCTAGAGATATAATAATATGTTGTCATTCTTCAATTCTTTTCCTAATATTGTGTTTCTTCCAATATGTAACAATGGTGGATTCTTATCCATTAATTGTTCGTGAATGTGCGTTTTCATTATTCCTCCAATATTAATTACAATGAAACCAGGCAGCCGCCCGTGGTTTCTGTATGAGCCTTGAAAGCAACAAAGCAAAGCAGCAAATATTGGGTTGCATTATGAAAGTCAACATTATGACTAAGCCACTATCTATCCAATAATTAATTTTTTATCAACAGACACATTTTATGACCACACATTTTGTCAACACGATTTCAGTAAATGCTATCAATCGTAATAAGACTATGACGAGACGTCTCCGTGGACAGTGGGTGGATAGTAGGTGTTAAGATTAAAATAAAGTACATGACGATTTTGTTCTGAAGATTGCAATTTTTTTGCGAAATCATAATTAACTACGATAATATTTAATAATATTTTATTGATATTATAATTGCTCTTATTATGTTTTTTAATTAAAGTTGAGGGATTTTTTTTATGGTTAAAGAAAGTAAAAGCGTTCATAAAACTTTTTTTTTTTCCAGGGAGTTTTAATTAAACTTTTTGATAACCATTTTGTTATATTGTTATTGCGTTTTCTATTCACTGTTAAAATTAATATCTGTTGTAGAGTATCTATTAAACAGAAAATTATTCCCGAAATAATAATTTAATTTTCTTCATAATCGGAGAGACTGGTAGAAAAACTCGAGAATAAAGCAATTTTCACTAATTTTTTCTTAAAACATATAGACTATAAAAATATTTTTTTATGATAATTTCGAAAATTTTTCTTTGCGAGTAAACCTCCAACTATTTATTTATTTATACATTTAAGAAGTAAAATGGGGTATACCTAAAGTATTAAAATATACTATATAAATACGCCACAACTCACACCAGAAACAAAACTTTAAAAACAAAGCAAGAAAGTCCGTCAAAATTTATTACAGGACCGTATTATATGTAACCGCATATGGAAGAGAAGATAATTTTTAATATTTTATTATTTTGTAGGCGTATTCAACAATCTCGTAATTTTTTCATAGGTAGTTTGATCCTGCAGGGATAATTTGAGGGACGCTGAAGATGATGATTGATGATGGAGATCATGCTATGGATGATGTATTATATCAGAGCCATAAGTGCCAGCATGTGAAGGGTAGATAGAATATGTTTCGTGAAGCGAGTAACTACGGTCCCTCCAAACTAATAACACCATTATGACCACGGCCAACCCAAAAGCCCAACGGTTTGAAATGTTTGCCTAAATAAATTACAATGAAAATATTCACTTACCACGGAAAAAATAAAATAAAATAAAGAGAAAATATTTGTTGTTATTCATGTTAGCGCAAATTGTAACAGGACTGACAGAACTTGGTTCAATGAATCAATTTTTAACTCTGATTTCATTCCAGTATTCCACTCAATAATTTTGTTATATGAAAGAAAAAAGATATTATGCAACATGTTTTCAATTTAAAAGACGTAATAGACGTAAAATCGATTCTAATTTAAAATCAATCTGCCTTCACCTTTATTAAATCCTTAATGTATACATAAAAGAATTCCCAAATAGATTTTTTTATGAAAATAACTAAAAGTAAAAAAGGCAAAGCAAACAATTTATTAATTTGGGTAATAGATATGTAGCAACTGGATCCACAGCCGTCTGAATTTTTATGGAATAACCGAACCCAGAAATCGAAAAAAAAAACTTTATTATGTATGTATTGCATATGGGGTTGCTAGACTAATCTACCAATGAAGCGATCAGTGATATTAGTTCAGCCAGAAGTAAGAATAAATAAGCACTTTTTTTCTAAATAATTAATGTTTCAGTATGGAATAAGCATTGCCGTATACCCAATTAATCATTTAATCAAATTGATTTCATCCGTCCTGTTATGAACAATGACTTCGCAATAATCAGGTACTATTGGTAGTGAAGGCGAGTTTGACTTGACTGATACTTTAGTACTGCATTAAAATATGCACAATATAATAACTTTAGTAGTACATACATACATACATCAGTACCGATCAGAATTTAGTGAGATTTGAACGCGAGTAGCATTAATCGTGAGCACTATTAAGCTAGATATATTTTATATCTAGCTTATTAATGATTAAATATAATGTTTTTAAGAGTGGTAGGCAGACTGATCTGCATGGCATTGGCGTAGTTTGCTGTCCTGTTAGTAGCATCACTTTCTTTACTTAGTTGCGTTTCAGGACTAACTTCAAAGTAGTCGGGTACAATGAGAGTGACACTGTTAACCTGGACCGTATGAATATCTATGGTAGCAGTTATTTCTGCTCGCAGACCGCACTCTAGCTTAATTCAGAAGTAGTGCGGTCACATGCCGAGCTACTATAAAAAAATCAAAAACTGTTTATTTTAGAATTAAAGCGTGTTATCATTCGCATTCCTCGGAATCTTAGTTTATTCATCATAAATAAATGGATTAATGTACACGAGAATAAACATAGATTTGGTCTGAACAACTTCTAGTATTTGATGCTACTTCAGCTTCACTAAACAAACTTCCATCTTATAATAATATTTAGGTTACTAGTCTACGCAACGGAAATTCGTCTTTGGCTTTCATGAATATTTCTCTTTAGTAACTGATTTACTCTTATCTGAAATATATTGCATCTTATTATTCATTGTGTGTTTATAATAACTCACATAATATTTCCGTGTTATTCTTACTAAACTCATAAATACAAGACAATTTTTCGCCATTTAATTTTCATAATAATTTAATAATAAACAACATAAGATTTAGCATTTTAATAATTGAACCGATAATTGAAATATCATAAGATTCAACCTCATCAAGCCAGCATAGCGGAGGTGATCGCTAGCTAGCAAGTGTTGACATTTCTCTGTGAAAGCTAGAAGTTATCTCCGCCCATGGACCGCAATCAAGCATCAGGCACACTACTAAATAAAAATCATCATCATCTAGATCATGTACCAATCTACCATTAACAAGAAAACAAAGTTGATTAAAACATAAAATGTCATAGGCGTAAAACACGCAAGCTCGTCTCTTTACAGCGCTGAATGAGGTCGCCTGTAAGCACAGTAAATCGGGGTTTCAGTCGACATTAGTCTGCAGCGCCGAAGACAACTCCGCGTGCATATATCAATTTTTCCGCCCAAACGTAACTTTGGCGCGCCTGAAAAACTTCGCGCGAAATAATTAATTTAATTTATTGATCTCAAATTTATTGTAAATAACTTCAAAATATTTGATTAAAAATAGCTATTAATTTTGTGTATAGTGAAGTGAAAGTGAATTAAATAATAAAAAATATAATAATAAATAATATAAGACGTATTTTCCATATATTTTTTCTTAATATTGTTAAATATTTCACAAGTCTTTCATATGATTATGTGTAAAAAAAGAAGTTTACAAAACTAATTTTTGTTAACAAACAAGGTCAAAAATCGGCCATAAGTGTTTTTTTTTAATGTTAACTACTGAAACGGAGGCAAAGTCGCTAATCTGTTTGCAAACAAACTATAAGTCAGTGTAACCTGTTGTTGCAGTTTGTTAACACATCTTTCCATCTCACTACAAGGGACAGAGAAGTCTACATACATCATAAATCCCAACATTTTCAAAATGGATTCAAGGCAAGTTCTTAGGTTAAAACAAAGAAGTAAAATTCCTACATCGTAATGAAAAATGAAAATACATTGCTCAAATTCAAAGCAAATAATCGGCGTCATAAAGTAAATTTACAATACGACAAAGGTTTTATCTCTATTTAAACTTGTCATTAGAATGTAGTGTGTTTAAGTACCTACAGCTACCGTTATGGCCACATGAAACGACACAAAAAATTATAGTAGGAAAAGAAGTATATATATATTTTTTTATTTATTTATTTATTTACTATATTTACAACTATACCGTTTTGCACTATCGGATCACAAAACCTAATTGGTTTGTCTGTGATCTTAGACATTAATGACATTAGTGAACCCAAAAAACAAGACTATACAATTCCGTTTAAAAACTTAAACTATAATTGTACAGTTTTGTTTTTTAGGCTTACAAAATAATGTTTGAATTTCCTTTTGTATTTGTTATTCCAGTTCATGTACATGTCCTGTAGTTTCGGTGGCATTTCATTGAGGAATAGTGGTGTTAGGCATTTAAGTAGTCTTGTACCATATACATTTTGTGACTTGGGCAGAGCGTATTGTTTAGTATAATTTAAGTGTCTAAGATTGGCCGGTCTTCGGTTTTTTTTTTTTTTTTATTTATTTATTTAGGTTTGTTAATGTTAACCTATCGCCTGGAGCGTTGGATTTATTTTCACTAATTACATAAAATCTATTTAGTTTCGACACATTTCTCCAACTTTTTTAAATTTATAATATACTACCTGTTATCCGTAACATTGTATGTGTATAATTAGTCTTTAAAAATAATTTAGCGTACAGGGTTACCGTTCTATCTCTAGGGAACCTTTTAAATGAGTTAAAATAGCTATATCCCGCGTTTTCGCCCACGTTAGAAAAAAAAAATAATACGCTCTGAACTTTCCTAATAAACAGGCTATGTAATAATTGTAGCCTATAATCTACCTTGTTGACAAACAGACAATTACATTTATGATATTTAGTAATAGATATACCATATACAATATACATAAATAAATCGATCTGGAGTCGAACCCTGAACCTCAATTAATCATCCACAATTACGATTAACTATCAACGTTCTAGTTAACATAGATACTAAACTTTAAGCTATCAAAAGTTGTGTTACTTAGTAAAGTTATTAATTTGTAAAGTTTTCACATCTCTCGTGTTATATTTAATTAGTGTTTACCTGAATAATTTGAGTTTTAAACATAAAAAAATTAAACATTACAAAGCGCAAATATCCATTGAAGCATCTCGCCATATACGCGTGCGAATGAAATGAATACAGAAATTTAGTCAACGTAGAATGTGTAATTGTGTTTACAAAAAAGTTTTAATAGGAAATTGTAAACAGATTCTCTGTTCTTTAAATAATGACGATTTAAAGAGTTTGTTATTCTGACATATTACCACTATTCAGGGGTTGTGGATGCAGACCGCATTTAGCACTGAAAGCTGGATGCTATATATAGGGGCCCAAAATCACAATAAAAGCACAAATTTTTGCAAATCTGATTCCACAAGGCCACCGCCTCTACAAGTTAATCCTTGAAGTGACCTTGAACAGTAGTGAAAATGTTAATATTACCCGGGGACGTATCTAACGTCTACGTCTATGGAATACGTAGTTTAGTGGACAGAGCATTCGTGCGGAGGACGTGGCGAGATGAGAATGATCTCATCTCAGATTGAGTCTGAGCGATGATGTTTTTCTATTCAATATTCGCCAAAATTTAACAATAACAAACCCAACATAAATTGAATATGCCCAAAAATTGCAATAACAAAAAATTAATTGAGTCGCTTTATGTAAAACCTATCGATAGACAGATTTTCTTATATATCTCAACAGCGTGAACCTTTCATCTAAATGTTAAAATCTAACCCTATATCTAATCTAAATATTCAAAAGATTGTTTGAACAAAGCGTTGACAACACTTGTTTGAAGTCAACACTCAAAGAAAATTCCTCAAACAATACAAAGTAGCTGAAAAGTCGAAATATTAAGTTCAAATTTTTTTGTTTGTTACAAATTATTGTAGAATGTTTTGTAAAAATTTCAGCGGAAATACGCGAAAAAAAAAAACAAATACTCTGAAGAGTGCACTTTGTAAGAATTTACTGGAATCCAGAATCCATGGATTCTTTGTGGTAGATAATACGCAGGCTTTGTCTTTTTTGAGTCCACATTAACACCTGAATAATGAATTATATTTCATAATGTGAAATATTTATTTGTTAGATATAACACTAGTATGTTAAAATTAACACCTTAACGTTTTACTGGAAACTGGATAAACTGTTTAGTAGGTCTACGAATTATACTAAAGTAGAATTATACAAAACTTTTGTTGTAAAACTACGAATTCAAGTCTGAATAATGACTGTTAAAATGAAGGCCTCTCGGGCCTTTTAAATTCAATTTTACTTACTTTGTTAAACATCAGTTTATTCTCTTTGTGTACCTATGTAATGCTCACTCATTATTATTCTGATAAACTTGCCTCACATGTTGTGTATAGCTTAGACAACAATATAATAATTATGCGGTCCTGCGAAAATTATAATTATGAGTTTTGTTCCCATTCCACTTGATATATTATTCATTTTGTGCTTGTATTCTATTTTGTGGCGTTCCGTTGTCTCTGCCTATCCCTGTGGGAAAAAGGCGTGACAATTGTATTGTATTGTATTGTATTTCATTTATTTAAGGCATGTTTACATAAAGTGCGGCCCGTTGCAGCGCGCTGTAATTTTGCGCTTATACAAAGTGCCCCGCGAGACCATTAGGGTTGACCAGACCTGGATGGCGGAATACAACAAAAAGATTTATACCAAAATGAAATAAAAATACGAATTAAAATTTATACTATGCAAAAACAAAATACACTTATTAATTTCTAACTAGTCCAATTCATTCTTATCCAATTATTTTATTCAAGTAGATAATAATATGTTATTATACATGAAAATAAGGTATAGCGAGAAGAGTGTGCACTGTCAATCTAAATGTTGCACATTCGTCTCCTCAAGCCGGCATAGCGGAGGCGATTGCTGCCTATAGAGATTTCTCTGTAGTAGCAGTTGTTTCTGTTTGTAGACCGCACTCTAGTTTTACATCAGGCGGAGTGTTATCATATACTGAGCTACAATAAAAAAAATGTGTTTTATTATTTTTAAAATAAATTCAAATACTATGTGTAATAATATAATCCAAGATCCTCTGAGTTAATATTTACATGACGGAATCGAACAAGATTCTTGATTCTAGACTCTAGCTAGAGTAATCTACATCAGATAAAAAAATATTGTTTGCGTCATATTTAACAAATTAATTCATATAAATACTATTTTTGTCGAATTTATTGGTTCCATAAAAATGTCATAAAAATTGTCATATGTAGGCCATATACAATTAGGCACACGTCTTAAGTGAACAGAGTGAGTTTACGACGAAGGGAGTACATTTTTGCTAAGTATCACTCCAATGTGGTTTACGATCCTCAGTGAAGTCGACGTCATCACTCTTAGTACATAGAACTAGAATACTTGGAAGTTTTTTAACTTTTATTAAAATATTTGCATGAAAGAATAATCTTAGGATGCCTAAACACTTCGCCACAAAACCAAGACAAAATTAATTTTGTATTTCAGTTCATTTTCTTCATAAAATATTTTATTTTAATATTCATTGTATTATTATATAAGTATTATTTTTAATTTAATTTAATATCGCTGATAATAACCACTATCAAGTGAAGTGTACTTCGTGTACTTTGGTCGCTCAGTGCCTATAGGCACTATTAAAGAGTGAGAGAGTAGGCAGACTTATGATGGTTATTTGTCCAGTCTGCCGTCCTGGGGTAGTACCACCACTTTCGAATGTAACACCCGTGAAGTGACTTTGTCGCGTTTCGGGTATAGTTTGAAAGTAGCCAGGTATAACGAGAGGAGTGTGCACTGTCAATCTAAGATGGTACATGCTCGTCTCCTCAAGCCGGCATAGTGGAGGCGACTGCTACCCGCACAGGTTTGACTGTAGTAGCAGTTGTTTCCATTCATGGACCGCACTCTAGCTTTACATCAGGCGGAGTGTTGTCACATGCCGAGCTACAATAAAAAAAAAGTGAGTTTGAAATCTTGAAAGTAGCTAGGGACAAGAATACAACGAGAGAAGTGTGCACTGTCAATTTGGATGATGCACAATTCGTCTCCTCAAGCCGGCATAGCAGCGGCGACTACTGCCTATAGAGATTTCTCTGTAGTAGCAGTAGTTTTCGTTCATGAACCGCACTCTAACTTAACATGAGTTCCGACCTAGATAATACAATAACTTTACAATTTTTAATTACAGAAAAACCGAAATAAGAATTTACCTAATAACATTATACGCATATTAAACCTAGTCTAGGTTTTCTTATAAGCCTTTATCTATGACGATGACGATACGCTATACTCTATTCACTGTCCATTAGTGAGCCTAAGTGATAATGTAGAAGCGTATGTTAGATACAAAAAACAATGATCTTCGGCCGAATTCTTCACTTTACTTTGTGTGTTGAGTTTTTGCAAACTTTCTCAATTTCATTGGTGTTTCCTTATTTTCCTTCTAAGAATTAACGTTTGTTTACGCAGTATTCGGGATACAATTAGCAAATCCTCGTTTCATAAGTATTCTTATTGCATTTCTAATGCCTAAAGTTTGAAGGCTTTTAAATTAATACAATTATCAATTAAGAATTACGCTTATTTTTCATTAATATTTAATTATTATTAAAATATATATTAAAATTTTAAATCAATTCTTTACCAATTAATAGTCACTCAAAAAAAAAAAAAAAAGGAATGAACTCAAATATTCCATCAGTCAATATGATCAGTTATTATGATTGCGGATTTATTTTCCTAAAAAATACAAAACAAATGACTCGAAAAAAATTGTGGGCCCACTTGACTTTTTCAGCGAATTTCAGCAAGATCCGTTTGACCGTGATTAGTGGATAAACAAACATACTTTTAGATTTATAAATGTATATAGGCTTATAGAGTTAATGTTAATATCAACATCTGTAAGGTAATGTTGTAAAATGCAAAAAGTTTTTCCGATTTTCGTGACTTGAAAATTTACTTAAGCCGTACAATTGCTCGTCGAAACTTCCTAAGTAAGTAAATGTTCTTAAAGAAAAGTCATTGCGGAGTTTCCCCATTTTCAGGTGTCATGAATTAGCTGGAGTCTTCAAGATAATTTTATTCTGAGTTAAGAAAATCTAATAAGGCTAATGTATTGTAAAATATTAGCGTATTTAATTTTATTTCATTTCATATTTTTTCTTCTTTCTTCTACAAATTTTTTTTACGGCTCGGCATAGGATAACACTCCGCCAGATGTAAAGCTAGAGCGCGGTCCATGAACGGAAACAACTGCTACTACAGAGAAATCTCTACAGGAAGCAGTCGCTTCTGCTATGCCGGCCTAAGTATACACTATCTAGATTGTCAGTGCACACTCCTCTCGCTATACCTGGCTCATCGATCATGAGTTCACGCGTCTTACCGCTAGACCATGACCGCTCCTTCCTCGTTCCTTCTATTTTCCATCCTCACTCCGCACTCTCCCTGTACAATGATAAAGTACAAAATATTTTACCCATATCAAAGGTACATTATAAAAATTTAGGGGAATACCCAGTAATAAAATTTACATACACGGTTTTTAAATTACGTATTTTGTGTAAATAAAAAAAAGCAATTTTCTATCATCAAGATAAGATAACAAATGCGCCCTGTTAGCCTTTATGAATGTGCATTGGAAAAAAACACAGTTTAGCTGTTTCTATGCGGATAACAATTTTACAAACCAATTACCTTTATTTGAATACAAGTATTGGAAGTAATAAACGAGGGGTGTCGCGTAACACCTGGAAACGAGGCTTCGCAGGCTAATATTATGTATTAAATTACAGTCACAATGAAATAAATTAACAACGTTTGAGAGTAAATTAAATAAAAAATAGGTAAAAACATAGAGTTTATAAACGTACATACTAGTAGTACCTACATCAGTGGGTAAAAATTAAAATATAATATGACAAATATTTCGTGACGGTCTAAATTTTTTTTTAAATTTTTTATTCATTATATTTTTTACATTTTTTACTATACAAAATGTTACACTTTTTTCGGCTATAGCACTCAGTCGCCTAAAAGAAACTTATTTCCAATACTCCTTTTTACATGAGGGAGTCTTTCATAGATTTCGCCGTCTCGGGGAAGACGACGAGGTTATGCCGGACTCCCGAGTACTCCCCGATAGCGGGTATACACGACTAAAACCCCCACGGTGTCCCTCTCTAAGTCATATGGTGACGTCACGGGCACGCTTTCGCATTCATCTGCGACCCCACCGACCGCTTCGCCGTTAGGGCCCACCTCATCGGGAAGAAACACTATTCCAGCCAAGTAAATGAGCGGCAGTCGAACTCCGAGACTACCGCTCTTGGCTCGGGGCGAAGGAGATAACGCTTGCTACTCCGCTACCGCCCACGCGATGAAGGGTGGTCTCTCACTCAGGTCTTCTCTGAAAGCAGAGTGTGACCCAAGGAGACACTCCCACCTTGCTGGTTTTGGTTCGCACCGCGGTACCTCTTGGGACCCTCCATCCTCCACCTGAGGACGCACCCGATGGGAGACCAGCAACTCCAACAGTGCCCGCCATATGACACTGTCACTCACGGTTAAATGACCGCGAGACACGGGACAATGTCATAACTCCTAGATTATTTAAGTAAATGCCGGAACAGAGAGATATTTATAAATAAATATTTGTTTCGAGCAGGGATCTACCCTGCGACCTCCCCATAGCAGACTAGCGCTCTGATCACTACGCCACAGAAGTCTTATTACATACAAAATACACGAATTAATTTTTAGAATGAATAGGCAAACACAACTATCTAAGTAATAAGTATTATAATGCTGAATTTATTATTTGAAATTTTCAATGAATTTTAATGAGAAAATTTATCTACACATAAATTTATACCCTGTCCTTATTTCCATTCGCCTGTCATTATTCATTCATTATTTAATAAAGATTTAGGGTATGTTCAGGTGAGAGGCGTTAAACACGCACTTACACACAAGTACAAGAATTTTACTTAATCACACTGCTTCCGTTCGGATGATCGGATGATGATGATATGAAAGCGTTCATATGCCAGCTTAAGGAGACGAATGTAAACAGGTTGAGAGTGCACCCTTGTTAGGCTTGACTACTACCAAGCTAATTCCGAGACGAAATATGTGGTGGTACTGCCCTACGACGGCAGACTGAGATAATAATTGTTAACAGTCTGAACTTTTTAAGCAATGGTTAATTTTTTTAAAACAAGTTATCAATCAATTGACCTAGTCACGTTTCAGAAGTTTCTCTGTGTTAGTTTAATTAAGATCGGGCGGTATACGGTATCACGCCGGACAACTATAAAAAGAATGGGTTCAGTAAAGGGAATGTGTAAGGTCAAAGGATTTTCCATATCCCTAAGGGACTAAACTATGTTGATATAAATTAATCGTTCCGTCCCATTATTGGGCCGAATGTTTTATAAGACGAATATAGAATAAATTATAATACAACAACACTAAACCGCATTTGATTGATTGATATTAAATCTTTAGTAACATCAAACACCTTATTGAACTAAGCCGCTGTGTTTGTAATTAATATCTACCGCATTATTAAAGAGACATTATTGCTATTGGGTATGTAATTCACCAGGTCTTATCAAGCATTATTGTCGCGAAATAACAAGAGAATGGCGTGGTTCGAGTCTGGGCAGTTGACGGCAATGTGATAATTTACATTGCGTATTAGTTAGGATCGCTTCTTTTAATAATAGTAAGGTGTGTACTGCCTTTGTCTTGTCCGCAATCGATAAATGGAATGCTTTACTCTCTCACATGGTTCTCGACTGTGCTTACCTCGAGCGCACCTATCGCGTCAACAATAAAAAAAACCTGCCAGCCGTATAAAATGAAACGAGGTGAAATTCAAGTTAAGCTGATTACGGAACGCGCCGAGTGGAACTGTCAACCTCAGGCATAGCGGGGGCAACATGCGGAAATTTCTCTGTGATAGCAGCTGTCTGCGCTAAGGAACTCCACTCTAGTTTAACATCAGATGACGTGTGGTCAAATGCCAAACTCTAGAAAAAAGTTATTGGTGAACCTTGTTTGTCAAAATGTGTAACTCTCAAAGGGACGCGATGTAATGTTAGTTTTGGTACTATGAAACAGTATAGGTTTGCTTTGATGGGGAATAAGTTTATATATGTTTAATTATATAGGTGTAAGATAAGATATAGGCGTGAAATTGTATATATATACTTAGGCGATACGTTTTCATTGAAATAATTTACTTCTTTGATGTCAGTTTTAATAATATAACTATCGGATATAACGGATCGTAGTAGCTGTGAACCGACAGCTCGACGGCATAAATATAAGTCGTTCAGTAGACGCAAATAATATTTTTACATACTTAAGACTTACACCAATCCCGTTAAGCTGAATCAGATACATGATACCGATGCGATACAAGTTTTTGTTTTTCTGACATAATATCATGTATGGATTTAGATGGCAAAACATGTCTATAGCTTTCTAAGTATTTACGAGTATAATACAGAATGTAATCTCGTCATAAGAAATAATGCTTGTATCAAAGGGACAGAGCGATAAATGTACATATAACAGTGATTTGAACATGGATCTCAATGATCGTGACTTCCCTGACTGCTCACCGCTGAATGTTAAGTTAATTTAATTAAATAAAATATTATAAAAAAAAAGTATTTTTGTTTATACCGCAATTTATAGACGTATCACACGTATAGCAAGTCTGAAATTCGCTTGTTTCGGCGAGCCTAGTGGACGCGAGTCGTAAAAAAAGAATGTTTATGTTTCGTGATTTTATTAGATGTGGATGTGGGATAATTTGGGAATAAAGTGTTCTTAGTAAAATAGATTGATTGTCTTTCGACTAAAGTAGGTCGAGAGTCGAAATTAAGTAGAAATAATAAGTATACTTTTATTTCATAAATAAAGTTGTAACAATATATTTTTTTCTTTTGTTACAGTACGACAAATACAACACAAGAAGACGACGCTGATTGGTCGAGAAATATTACGGGGAAAGAATATTTGGGACAAAATTTTACAAATCATTCATTTGGTAAGTGTTTTTTTGGATTTACTCATTATAACAAATAACTTTCTAATATTTTTTGGGACTTGTAATTCACTTCAATCCTAATATCCTAAGAAAGCAACGTCATTAAATTAATATAATTAATTAAAGAAGAATTTAATTACAAGCCCTAATTCATAAAATTGATTTTTCTATTGATCAATTCGGAAAATACCCATGATTAGGCGTTTGACCAAAACCCGTTCATGTCATTTAGAATACGGGATGACATAGACAGTAGAAGGGGGATCCCTAAGGGAGTCCCTGGATGAAGAGAGGAACTATAAGACCTCGTGATTGAGACAAAAATGGATGTTTATAATAAAAATGCCATTATTATTTTTTTCAATTCATTATCTAATTACTACATGTTAAACATTACAGCTAAGGGCTGTTCTTTTTAACATAAACATCGACACTAAATGTCTTAGTGATTCTTGAAAACGTTTATAATAAATACGGAAAAATGATAGGAGAAATCGTGTTCAGTCACAAACTTATTCAGCTTAAATCTAATATACCCGACAAATTGGGATCAATTCTTAGTAAAGTATACAAGAAATGTGACGTTTTTACTTTCGTTATAATAATCGTACTTCGTATCGTTTTTATTAGTACTGTAAGAATATGATAATGAAAGTTTATTTTATACAAAAAGTTAAGTTAAGGAGTGGTATAATTTTTGAATAATAAAAGTGATTAAACATTTTAGATAAGGACATTATTTAATTTGATGGTTAATATAATGGATAACGTCCCTCCAGAAGCTCTGATCGGGATCACATGAAATATGAATTATTATCCTCCAAACCTGCTACTCTCACAACGTCATCTAATGACTATTTTAGACATAGTTCAACCGACGAATCATACCAGTTTCGGGAGTTAAGTAAATTGAATTAGTGAGTCATCAAATCATCGCGTAGTGATATAACAATTCTTTACTTTGTCCAAGCGTCGTCATATTATACAGGTGAATTTTCCAAGTGGGCTTTCATGGCCAAATTTTAAACCATAAGAGATAACGAAGGAGTCTCGATGGCGATTTCGATGAAAACTAAAACTGCCTTATTAGATTTCTTTTTCTTTTTCCTAGCCAGGAATCGAACCCGTTGATTTTGTAAAATAAGACACATACTGTATTATAGCTAATAAGGATCAAATTCTGGAAAATAATGACATACGGCAAATTAAAGGAAAGTGTTGAAAGAAAGGTATAGATACTTCTATAAGCAGAGACAACTGCTACTAAAATAAGTGTCTGTAGACAGTAGTCGCCTCCGCTATGCCGGATTTATTATTTATTTTTATAAGCAGATATTATACACTTAAAAAATATCTAAAAGTTAACTCAAATGGTAATATTATTTTTACTATCTTTTATTATATTATCGTTACAAGAAAAGTTGATTGAATAAATTGCTACATAGTAGGTACTATTTGGCTAAATTAGAATTTATTTATTCTCTATAGAACATCGTCACAGTTAGACCTATATTTTTGAACAAAGTTACGAGCACCAAAAAAAACGAGACTGGAATTTTGAACGAAGACGCTTGTTTATGATTATAAAATGTTTTGCTATACATATCTACTTAGTTATAAGTTACACATCATGCTACGTGAATGAACTTCGACGAAAGCGCGGTGCGGTTGGACAGACTGTATTGGATAGTAACTTAAATAGTTTCGCCTAAATTACATGTGTAATTTGAATGTGATTCTCCTCGGATGTGTCGCCATTCTTCCTTCTCTTTGACAAGTTCCGTTCTACAATTTATTACAACGTTTCATTTTCAATAAAATTATTTTTATGTATGACCGAGGACTCATTATATTAACTATTCGAGTTCATTGAATTAATGAAGAGTCATCTTCATGACTCTTTGTTGCTATGTTTTTACAGATGACGTATGTTTCAAGTTAAATATGCTTAAAAGAAGAAAGTACTTAGTTTAAGTATATGTGTTTACGTAGATAAATTATAGGTGAAAAGTTATTAAATTAACGTAGGTGTTTCTTTTGATTTGTGTCCGTGACTTCATCATATTGGGAGTTCTAGGGAGACCCGCATGCCTCGTCGTCTTCCCTGAAACGTGGGTTATCTATAGAAGATTTACCCACGTTAAAAAAAGTTATTTAATTTGATCATCGATAACTTTTTTTTTTTGGAAAAAACTTTTCATATTAAAGGAGAATGCTAATTCGCCTAACAATAATGGGCCCATTATTTTTTTTTCTCGAGTTTGTCGATGATATTTAGTTAATTTTGTCGAAAATTTTTTATTGAGTTATTGAGTTTTTTGATGCAATATTTGAGGTTTTTAAATGCTTTAATAATTATTGATTATATCTGTTTTTTATGTAATTAAATTCTATTCTTCTTCTATTGATTAGTATACTATGTGTTTATACAATTAAAATAAATTAAATAAAAACCTAAGATATTATTTTGTGAGATACAAATATGTGAGAGACGAGCTTACAACATAGCCGTATTTCCTAATAGTATAAATTAGATTAGAATGAACCTAATTTTGAGGAATATTAATCGGTTAATAGATCGTTACCTTTGATTAGATTAGGTAATGAACATGAGGGTAATTGCTAATTCTATATTGCTAGGAAACTTTTGGTCGTTTATAGTTTGGTTATTGTCAGCGTATTTTTTTGAATCAGTTTTACTATATGCATATAACACTTACGAGTCTAAAAATTATATGTGCAGGATATAAAGTTTTGCTGTTTTTTTTTCTTTTTCTTAATTATATCTTATAAATATGAGAAGAAATAAAATTGCGGAGTCTCAGCAACGCATTGGTATGCAGCATTGTATTTTTTTAATCAATATATTTTCAGTACATTTCAATATATTTTAATTCAATATAAGCGTGATGTGAAAAATAATAGATTTTTTTACGTGTTTACTAATAAGTGTGCGAATCTGTTACGCGGTGGTGTACGACTCGATTTCCGGTCGAAACATTTTTTTTGGTTTGGAAAGTTGGTTTGTGTTGTCCTCGTTGTATGTATAATGTAATATTAAATAATGTATTTTAGAAACAAAACTTCTGAGCAGAGAAAGCACTTAAAGGGAACAGCGAAACACTTTTCGAATGATTCCAAGTTATAAAAATTTTCGATTATCTCTGGTTAACGAATTTTCACAATGTTTAAAGACAATGTCGTTGAATTTCTGTTATCAATATTATAAAATTCTAATTAAAATTGATTAGAAAAAATTCAACACGCACACAATAGCTTGAGGTGAATTCCGCAAACCCACGCCTTCCGCTATACGCGCAGATGTTCTGACCACTCTGCAATTAACGTGTTAAGTGTTCTTGTTGTTGAAATTCCTTTATCCTATCATATCCTATGGGTAGCTCTTCTAATTTTATTTTTTTGCTGGGTATACGTCATAATAATATGTTACTGGGTTTTTTGAACATAATTAAAATACGTATTAATTTTTTTCTATTCGATTATTACAATTTAGTAATAAAACAAATCTGGCATTTAAAATACCAAAAATTAATAAAATATAACTAGTTATTGTTTTGTTATCTTAATATAAATATTGTAAATCAATCTTATCAAAAAAATCTCTTACCGCTTCTCACTTAACCAAAGGTCGACTGGTAGATAAAGCCTCACGGCTTTAAATCCACCTCTTGTAAAATTACAATAAAGTATATAAATAAAATAAAAAATCTTATTGTCTGATGTTCAGTGAGTAACAGCCGTCTCCGCTATGCCGGCCTGAGACGAAGTCGAAACACTCCCACTCGTTCTACTCGATTGATTATATTATTTGTTCAGAAGTTTATCAGGGTATTGTGTACATCGCATTATATGAAAAAAAAACCTGACTATTTACAACTAATTGCGTGAAGATGAATTTTCTGTACCAGTTAACTCGTATGGTTGGTTTCATGGTTGAGAAAATTCCATTATTCCCAATTCTATGTGTAACAGCTGTGAACTTCGAATACGTTTGGGGAACGGCATTATTTGTCCTTACATGGAACTAAAACTATTTACTCGGCTCAAAGTATTATTGAAAACAATTTCAAAGCTCGTGGGACAAATCCTCTATCTTATTGGAACATAAGACGCGTTACGATTAATAACAAAAACCTGTGAAACATATGCTATACTATATGCAATTAAGTAAGCAATAGATAATGAACCTAAACTTTCGATGATCAATCAACTTATGTGATTTTTGGTATTGGTTATTTTGAACGTTTGGTTGTTTATCCCGCAATCACGATTAACCAACCGGTTGAACCTATTAATATGATATGAGTAGTCAGAGTGTACTTTTGGGTCATTGATTGATTTAAAAAGAAACCATCGCGGACTTAGTGTTGGTTCTCTACTGAATATATGTGAAAAGAAGAATTATTTTTAATATTTCAGTTTAGGTTTCTCAATTACAGATACAGTGTGCAGTGGGGAGATCAGAATCATTATTTTTATTATGTATCTATGGGAATGGGCAAGGTGTACAAAAATTAACCCATGTTAAATCGAAACCTTTTCGAGATATCACGTCATTGTAGATGTATTTTTTAATTCTCATCCGAAAAAACTTTAAAATCGCGGAGATTTTTGAAAAATTGTAATGACACACGATCGACCTTTCTTGGACAGTCATATTTGTGCAGATAGAAGACAATTATTTTGTTGTCTATGGTTATCACCTCACAAGTTTGTCAAATATCGTTCTCAATATCTTAACAGTATTTTTTACAAATAGCTTTTGCAATTTTATAAACAAAATTATACTAGAAACACGCTGTTTCAATTAACAGGAATTTTTTAAAATCAAAAGTTTGATTGAACTTTTGACAAATGATTATTTTTTCTTATTTATTGGCAATGGTTTGTATGATGTTTATAAGTAATAATTTATATTTCTTTGTTTCAGATGCCTTATATGATGTACCAACAGGAATGATAGTTTTGTTATCATTTCTATATGGAACAATATCAGTGTTGGCCGTCGTTGGTAATTTTCTGGTGATGTGGGTTGTTGCAACTTCTCGCCGTATGCAGAGTGTTACAAACTGTTACATAGCAAACTTGGCGCTTGCTGATATTGTTATCGGACTTTTTGCTGTACCATTTCAGGTAATATTTATATTTTACTTCATTAGTAAAGTGCAGTATAGCGGTAGAAGGTAGGCTCGCGATCGAAGAGACCGCAAACCTCGCGAAAATTCTAGGCAGTACTATTGTAACTTTTTTATTTACTTTGGTCCCTCGTGCCTTCATAAAATATAGGTATTATTTAAAGGAGTGTAGACAGACTTATGATGGTTACTAGCCCAGTCTGTGGTCCTAGGTCATTGCCACCATTTTGAAGTATAATAACCGCAAAGCGTTGCGAAATTCGCGTTTCTGAATTAGTTTGGAAGCAGCCGGGTATAACGAGAGGAATGTGCCTTCTTGAATGCATGGTGCACGTTCGTCTTCTTAAGCCGGCATGAGGGAGAGGATTTCTAGATTTATGTCGACATTACTGTGTGATACACGTTATCTCCTCTCATGGAACATAACGTCGAGCTACTTTAAAGAGAATACAAATTAGTGAACCTAATTTGCCTTTCAGTCTGACGTGTATGATGTTTTAAGCTAGAGTGCGGTCCATAAAGAGAGACATGTGTAACAAAAGGAACATGGCGAGATATTTTACAAAGCCTTTTGCAACCAAATTAACGAGTAAAACGAAGTATGTCGTAAAACCACAAGTAGTTTCAGAAACTACTTAAACGATGTAATAAAACATGAATTTAGGCCTGAAAATCGTTGCTCTATAATATTCGCATTATAATGATATAGTAAAGGGACTTATTTAATCGCGTTGTTAATGTTTAGGAAGGAAAAGTAATAAACATTACGGTTAACGTTTCTCCTTTTAATGGCTACGAAAGCAAATTCGAAATCACAACGTAAACCAAGAAACGAGACAGCACTGAAAATAGAAAAAATCCATTAAATTCTCACAATACGTCACTTCTCAATGGAAACTCTTCAGTGCAAGTACTCGCTCAAAGATTTTATTTATTTTTAATGAATATTAATCGAAATAACTTTTTTTTTTGCATTGAAAGATATTAATTTGCCTAAATTAATTATTATCTTTGGAAAGAGATTTGAATGTAGAACGAGTGGTAGGCAGTCTGACGATAGTTATGGTTCAAAAGGTGCATTCGCCCATCAAGTCTGTCTATCTGCAGGAATTTCTCTGGTAGCAGTTCATGGACTGCACTCTAGCTTAACTTAATTAATTCATAATAATTTTATTGCGCGATAAATAAAATTATTATTATTAAAATAACATGGCGGACTACTATTAAAAAGGAGGTTTGGCAGGATTTCGGTCGTACTTTGTTGGTGATCATGAATTATTTTCTTAAACTAAAAATATAAAATAATTTAAAATTTGGACGTTAGACGTTTTTGTAAAGATTCCACCAATTACAAAAATAATTGGAGAAGAAAACTTAAGCTTAGGCTTAAAAAAGGGAACGAGTGTTTGCGGCCATTTGTGTTGAATGTCGTCTCGAAATGTTCTAAATACTCCAGAAACTCAAATTTTATTGAGCTGTTAAATGTAGAATAAAAGCGTGACGTAAAAACTAATATTGAAGGCATAAACCCAAACGGACCCTATTGTTTTATTTCTGTAGTTTGTCTGTAAATTGCTCTCGAATTTGATTAACTTTGCCAATACGTGACCAAAATTATTTAATACAAAACAAATAAATACCATATACAGAGTGTTTTTTTTTTTAATTTCGGAGATATAATAACCGAAACCGTAGGAGATACAGGGAAACTGTCTCAGTAATCATTTTCTTTTTTTTTTATCTATTATGATTTCGGATTTCCCCATACTGTCTCATTAAAAAAACTCCTGTATACAAATAAAACAAAATCTTTTACTTTTTTTATAGTAGACCGGCATGTAACCGCATTTCGCATGATGTTAAGTATTGTTAGAGTGCGGTTCATGAGCGGAAACAACTGCTATCGCGGAGAAATATCTGCAGGCAGCTTTAATTAAGCTTAAGCTATTAGAAACCAAAAATATAGGAAACCGCTGAAAGTAGCTTTCTTATTAAATACTAATTGCTTAGGGATGGTAATTTAATTTAAGTCAGGCAAGGTCCTCTTACCGTCATAGGTGGTGTTGAAAAAAAGTATTCTAAGACATCCTTTAAAATAACCTAAGAATGGGACTTTAGTAATTTTTTTAATCAAAGCGGCTCGCCTGATAATTATGAAAGAATTGAGTTACCGGCCCTTTGTCAAATATATTATTATGTTTTTAATGGATTAATTTTGTCAACAGTTTCAAGCAGCTCTCCTACAGCGGTGGTTGCTACCACACTTTATGTGTCCATTTTGTCCGTTTGTGCAAGCCCTCAGTGTCAATGTGAGTGTGTTTACGTTGACCGCCATTGCCGTCGATCGACATCGTGCTATTATCACACCGTTGAGGTAAGTAATCAGTTGGAAGACAGAATCTCGCTAAGTACGAACAACCTTCAACTTTCAAACTTTACTTCAAACACATTGTGTTGACAACGCTAGCTGAGATATTTCATTTCGTTCATGTCTAAAATAAATAACAAGTTATTATTTATCTTAGACATCCAACAGCACATGTTGCCGACAAAATGTGCTTGAAGCAAATTTGACTGTAAGGAATCGGAGTCGACAGTCCATAAATGGAGTGACTGAAATGTTTAGTAGAACTATTATATTTTGTCTGTATATTATATGAAAATAAACGTTGGGAAAATACGGGTACATTAAGAGTTATTTTTGATCTGGAGTAACTGATAATACAACCTATAAATAACCTATCAGAAGAAATATAAGAAAAGAAATATAGTGCTTGAACAAAAATTGTACGAGCCTGTTATAATACATACTTCAGGGTAAAAAAGCGCCGATATGGTGAAGCTACTTCTTTTAGCAATTTTAATGTCACGAAAGTTTTTTTACTAAATTAGGAATGAATTTAAGATGTATAGATATTTAACGTAATAAATTTATTGGTATTTCCAAACGTATGACGTGAAATCCAATATAATGATCAAAGTTTACACTGTAAACAACATAAAAGTAAAAATATCACCAAAGAAAACTTATAAAAAAATCAAAGCGGGCATTGGGAAAGTTTTATCTTAACATTTTGTCGAAAAATTCCTAAGAAAATGATTTCAATAAAATCAGGCTAATGGCTCGCCAAATCGATCCGAAACGAATTGCGAAAATTTTCATTCTATGTCCATAAGGTAGCAGCCGAGCCGCTGAGAATTTCAGCATCGGACATCTCTTGTAAAGCAAATTACTGACTTACTACGTGGCATTACGATGCAATTCGTATTTGATTAGCTCTAGATTTTAGTTGACGCCAGCTTTTATGTAGTTTATTATTTGTATATTTTTTTGAATTTTTGCAAAATCCTAATTATTAAAATATAATTAAAATTGATTCGAAAAACGGTAACCTGAGCAAAGATGTTTTATATTTCTGTTCAATTTCTGAGATAGAAGTCCGAAGAAGTGTATTCAAACTAGAGAGCGAAGACCTAATTAGTTCGTTATAAAACTGCGAATAGAACATCACATACACCGCGCCCATTGCCATTAAGGGACCTCCATTTCCTTATGTCAATATTTACTTTGGCAACTAATTAATTATGTTTGATGTACATATTATGACTGCTTTATATTGGTCTGTATTTAATAGTAGATTACATCAATCACTCACGTGCCATAAAATACAGTCAATTTGAGTCCTAGACAAGTTTAAAATAGCACCAGTACCGTATTTCGTGGTTTTACTAAAACTTCCAAATTTCCTTTCCCTTGATGGAAAAATTAAAACTATCGTTATCCTTTTTTGAATGCCTACAAATGTTCACAAACATTTATTATAATCTTATTATTTAATTGTTTTTGGATTGTATTATTAAATTGTTATGCGCGCTCTACACTCATGCGAACGATTGCGAAAGCCGTGAAACTAAAATCTGGATAGTTTCGCGCCTTTCCTGATCAGCATCAGTTTTTTGCCCCGTGTCAAAGGATTCTTGGTTGCGAAACATTTTCGGGCGGACACAAATTTTGTAAGGAGTTCACGACGAGTGTAGAGAGCGCATTCCACTCGAAAAAAACATAAAAAGACCAATAATAAAATGCCAGCCAAAATTCATTTTTACTCTAAGCAAAACATAGCATCCATTAGCAACATAGTACGGAAAGATGACAAGTATGCTGCGGTATCGTGATCGCGCCTAGCAAGCTACAGAAGTAACACTCACCAGGAAGAATGCCACCACATTCGCTTTAAAATTTCAACTATAATAATTATCGTAATAATTGTATGTCATATTATTCGTATCATTTATCAAATCCTTTAGTGTGCCGTGCTGCTAGTGGGCGCCGTACATTAACATACGTCAAAAGTTTCAAGTTTCCTCAAAAGAGTTACAAAACTCGTAACGTTAAACTTTGTTTCAGCGCCCACACATCAAAAAAAATAGCAAAAGTAGTTATTGTACTTATATGGATGTTAGCATTGACTCTTGCTGCACCAATGGCCATGTCATGGGAGGTGATCATGATAGATGAGGTCGATCCAGGTTAGTGGCTTTTACTCCATATCTCAATTAGGGATCTCCTATATTCTGAAGGACATAGATATAAACGATAGAAAATTACTTCCTTATTTACTGGTATGTACACTAACGTGATGTCATTACGGCTAATATCCTAGGAGACAATTCTATTTATTTTATCCTTATTTAATATTGTTTACTTACTAGAATTGTTTCTGCGATTTCTCCATAACTATATTAGGCGTTGTCGTCTCTTGTAATTTTCACAAAATATATTTTAGCGATAAACTAAAGAATATTTTTAAAATTCCATGCAAACAATTTAAAAGGAATTCGCAGCATTTAATAAACTATTCTAAAAATGCACGGGTTTATTTTTAAAACAATGAATTCGCTGTTCACTAATAAAATGAAATAGTTTAACGTTCATATCCACATATCTACTCGTTCGCTTGCTTCTTTAAAAATACATTTTTGTTTTTTCCTATACAAAATCATGATTTTGCTCGAGACTTTCAATATCTGATTATTTTATTAGACAAATCGGTAAATAATTTATTACTTCCTTAATTATATAAGTAAGGCGAGCTTAGTATACAATTCTTGAATAAAATGACTTAATTTGCTTTCTTAAAATATTTTCAGTGACGTATATGAGCTTTCCCAATCTCATTTTAGTTCACACAGCACACTGAAAATAGTCAGTAAAACGATCTTAACTTAAGATTTAAAGGTCCCCTAAATGAGTTCGACAAGACAATAAATAACAAACCAGCAGAAATTATTGACTAAACCATTTAGAAACAAGAAATATTACGTCAGATATTTTTTTCTGTAATTCTTCAGCATTACGGTTGGATAATAGCAAAAAGAGTAATTTATGATGTAGAATCTAGATGGATTTAGATACTATTGGGTCAAATCGGCGCGTGGCAGCTGTACCGTCAGCATATAATTTCTTTTTTTTATATTATTAAACATGCTTGCATGAAGGCATGTGTACACGGCAATATTATAGCTGAGCCGTCATCTTTAATCTCATTCTTTATTTGACTAAGTTTGTTAAGACGATAAAACGACAGAACTTATTGATTCATAAATAATTTGTAAACAAAAATAAGTGCCTCAATTTTTTCTCTTTAATTCTTCGGCTTTCGTATATCAGCTTGGGTAATTATTTATAATCTAGAATCTAAATGAATTTGTATATCTACCTATTTTTCATTAATTATTACTGTGGCACCTCTAGCAGCCTGTGTGGTTTGTTATGCAAGGTTCATTGGTTCGATTCCCTGACGTAACAAAGAGTTATTTGTTATATTTATTACTTGTTTATAAATATATATATATATATTAAAAGTAAGTATGTATTTGTTTCGTGTATCCACAGTTAAATGAAAGAGACAACCCTATTTAAAGTTATATATTACCAGTAAAATGGGAAGAGAAATAATTAATTTAGGTAGGTAGGTAGATTGATAGTTGCTGTAATGAATTCCTTCGTTGCCTGTAATGGAATTTCAACTGTTCTACCCAATTTATGGGGGTCTGCATGTATGTCATTGTAATCTACATTTACGAAGGTACTAATATTTAGCGTTTAAAATAATTTTGCTTATTTTCTGCAGCTACAAACATATTCTATAAGAAACCATTTTGTTCACCAAGCGAGTTTGGCCTGTATTCCTTATCGATATACCGCCTGTTATTGTATATATTTCAGGTGAGTTTGTTTTAAATTTTATATATAGATCTGATGTTAGAATTATCATATTAAGCATTATTGAAGATCAATGTCGAATTCGAACACCCACTCACAAGATTCTTAAAACAAATCACTCGAGAACTCCGTCACAAGATACGAATTTCCGATAGCTTTAATGAACGGTTAACAGAATAATAATTGTTATTAGTCTGCCATTAGTGTCATTCCAGGGAAATATTAGCCTTAGCTCTTAGGAAGTATAAGGTGGCCATACACGCCAGGGTGTACCTGAAAAGTACAGTAACAAAAGTAAAGCGAAACTGTACACACACTGTTTCACACCCGAAAAAATATAAATTTAGATATTTTATGTCTGTAGTAGGCAAAGCTAAGCATGAGTGGTGCTTTGCGACAGTTGTCCGTTTGTGTTCTTGTTGCCATGCATTGCACCATTTTTCGCGATATCTACGTTTAATTTTTTTTTTTCAAAATATACAATACACCGTTAGCTTATAGCTTAGCACTTTAGACATGTAGGTATCGAGATTGGCTTGGAAGTAGTCTGGTATAACAGGAGGAATATGTCCTGTCAAACCTGGATAGTGTAATCTCATCTCTTAAAGCCGGCATAGCGAGACTCGCGATAATTTGTCTGTGTTTTTAAACATTATGTGGAAGGTACGAGCAGTACGTAGAGTGCAGTATACTGCTGGTATATATATGACCTGCTGGTACTAGATTACTATAAAAAAAATAACTTAGAGAAGTTTTGACAGAATAAAAATAAAAAGAAGATTTATCCCTTTAGTGAGCTAAAAGTAATATTTTATGGAATAGGTGGGATAAAGGTTGGATGTCGGGTTTGGCAGACACAAGTTAAGGGAAGGTCAAAGCCAAAGAACTTCAAGATAGATTTAAAGTTGCGATAAAACAAAATGATAACGCAACGCAACCACAATAGATGTTCTGAATGAATTCAGAATACACAAAATAAAATATAGCTACAAACATCTTTTTGTGACAACTATACAAGTTACTACAAATACAAACATATAAGTTACTGCTTGCATCATTGGTGACTAAAAGTGTGTACAAATGAAGCAGGCCACATTGCAACACTATAAAATATCGTATGACAAGAAACTTTCAGGCTGGATGGTGAAGTTACTCACTACAGGGAAATTTCTGCAGGCAGCAGTCCCCTCCGCTATGCTATCTTGAGAAAACGAAAGTCCTAGTTGACAGTGCATACTCCTTTCTTCTTCCAAACTGATACCGAAAAGCGACAGTCATTTAATAAGTCACGACTGCTTGATCAAGCTCAAGATAAAACTTTATTAAAAAGAGGTAGCGTCAGGGTACATCCGTCAAAAGAACCAAACGATAGAGGGAGAAAAAAGCGCTTAAAGTGACGGTGACGATCACGTCTTTCGCAGTTTACAGCTGAGAATGTAACATTATAAGGAAGCCTCATTTCCACAAGGAAAATATAAATACAAATATTTTCGTTGCATGAGAAGGCCTAACTAATTACACAACTTTCGTCAAAGGGTTGTTTGTAACTCTCTTTTCATGAATAACATTAGCTGTTAAATTTTGTTCATGTTTTGTAAGGAAATTTTAATTTTAATTTTTATTTCAGTACGTTATTCCATTGTGTGTAATCACATTCGCTTATGCGCATATGGCTATTAAACTGTGGGGTGCAAGGGCACCGGGGAATGCTCAAGAATCACGAGATGCTAATCACATGAAGAATAAAAGAAAGGTAAGAATGCAAAAGAACAATGCCCATTTGTAGGCCCAATTTAATCTTTAGTTTTATTATTATATAATATTTTGTAGAATTTTATTAAATTATTTCAATTTAAATATCAACACATTGTTTACCCAATTAGGTAATAGGACTATGTTTAATTACATAAAAAACAAATATTATCAATTAATTATTATTAAACATTTAACATAATAATAACTTTAAATATTGCATTAGAAAAGTCTAATAACTCATTTACCTGGGTAATAAATATAAATTGTTAATAAGGAATGTAGATTTATATTCCTACACAGTGCACTAAAAATTGTCGACAAACTATAGACAAAAATGTTAGCCCTTAGCCCGTTTCTCTTAGGCGAATGGGCATTTGCCCTGTAGCATTAAGAAACACAAATACGATATTTTGGGAAAGACAACAGACAACAACAAGACAACACACATTTTAGTGCTGCGAAACTAATAAGTAGGTATATGTCTTGGAATATAGCTACAAACTAGAAGCTCAAATCGTAGGTAGCTTAGGAGGATTGCGGATCTATTGTTATGTCCAAAAAAAAGACTAGAAAGATAGAAAATAGTATTAATTTAGACTTTGTTTAACTGTACTATACCAACCTACTGATTTCCTTCTCTTTACGCATACTGAAATAAAACAAAATCAGATTACATGTCGGCTATCTTTTTTTTGGTCTATTTAATCTTTACCACTTTTACAAGGTCTTAAATCTAAATTTAGAAACTCGGGTCTTTATAAACATACCTTATCTAAAGTAAATAAGTTGAAGCAATCCATACTAATACTATAAATGTGAAAGTGTGTTTGTTTGTCCCCTAATCACGCATATGGCTAAATTAATCTCGTGTTAAACGCATAGAGGCAAATTATAATATTTTATAGAATACTTTATATAATTTTTTTATAGAATATGACAGCAATTTTACCCTATTTAAAAAGTAATTTATAGGAATTAAAAGGGACGGGGACAATAAATGCATTATTGGTATACGAAGTTACGAGTAACAGTTAGTAATAGATAAAATCAACAATTTAGTATAAATTCTTGTATTATTAACCTGCGGTACCACATAAACTAACACTAGATTTATTAAAGTAATTAACGTCTTAGCTGACTTTTATTGGTTTTCCGGGAGTTTCTTTTATTTATTTATTCACCTTCTGTTGTACTGTTAATATTGGGACTTTAACCTATTTTATAATGCTATTCCGGGTATTTTTACCCAATTATATTAAAAACAATAGTTGGAAACAAATACTCACTCTTTCACCGACAATATTTTTTTTATTGTAGCTCGGCATGTAACAACACTCCGCCTGATGTAAAGCTAGAGTGCGGTCCATGAATGGAAACAACTGCTACTACAGAGAAACCTGTGCGGGTAGCAGTCGCCTCCACTATGCCGGCTTGAGGAGACGAGCATGTACCATCTTAGATTGACAGTGCACACTCCTCTCGTTATACCTGGCTACTTTCAAACTATTCCCGAAACGCGACAAAGTCACTTTACGGGTGTTACATTCGAAAGTGGTGGTACTACCCCAGGACGGCAGACTAGACTAATAACCATCATCAGTCTGCCTGCCACTCTTTAATAGTGCCTATAGGCACTGAGTGACCAAAGTACATATAGCAAAGTTACATTGGTACCGGTCAGAATTAGCGAGGTTCGAACACGGGTCTCATCGATCGTGAGTTTACGCATCTTACCGCTAGACCACGGCCGCTCTTAATATATTAATTAAACAAAAAATACACCCTATAGCGGTTTCTAAATATAGATGATCAGGTTTATATCAATTAATATTAGAATCTTTTCACGTGTAACTAACAATAATATTATGAACTTCATAGAAGTCATAATGTATAATTAAAATTATTTACGTATTTTATGTCGTGATTACGCTTGGTCGTTGTTAGTCTATATTCGGGTATTGGAAAGGCTCATTTGAAATCGGGCACCCGATAATTTTATTACGCTAAACATCGAAATAAAATACGGACTAGCTGATGAAACCAGACGAGATTGTTAACCACAACCGATTTGTTCCTGGCCGTGTTTACTTGATCATTTGTTCGAATTCCATAGGCTACCAAATTCGGGCTAACGGCCAAATGTAATCGCGTCATTAATCAAGAATATGTGTTGAATACGATTTTGTTTTTAATAATTTGAGGAAACATAAAAAAAACTGAAAGTAATCGATTTGTTTTTGTAAAACATGAAAGATTTATAACGACTATGTTGATTCCATGCTAATAATTTGAATTCATTAAAAATATTACTAAATATTGACATGGTTTTGATACATCAATCATTTTTAATTAAACAGATTATAAAATAAATAAAAGTGATTGATTTTTAAACACCTGAGGGCTCGTGTAAATTGATTATAAAATTTGGTTTTTTAAAATAAATTATGATGAAAATTGATGCGGAAAAACACACACTTTAATTCTCAGCCCGGATATTTTTTTTTTTTTTGCATATTTAAAATTCATTAATGACGTTCCTTTTTTCGCAGGTCATTAAAATGTTGGTAATTGTCGTCGCTTTGTTTGCTCTATGTTGGCTGCCTCTACAAAGCTATCTACTTCTAATGTCCTTCTTTCCTGTGATAAATGAGTGGGTATTCTGACTTGATCCGGTATTAATTTAATTTATGAATAGAAATTAATTTTTATATCTAAAATTGAAATCGCAATTGTATTGTTCCTGTATTCTATGTCTTCATTAACGACGCGGGTGGCGCAGTAGTTAGCGCACCGGTTTGTTGCGCGGAGATCTCGGGTTCGATTCCCGGTCGTAGCAAACATTTACTTGCGATATTTATATCACATATTATAAATGTTTTGATATTATTAAAACTATAAACAATGTTTCATAAAAGACACCCACGTTGCGTATTGTGGGTTGTATTAGCTACGCCGCGCGTCCGTGCACAAGGGAAAACCTTCTATTATTAGGCATATTCGGGATTTTATCCAGTAACTAACATGGCCTTAACGTTAAACAAAGGACTTACTCAACAAAGTTTCAGTAAATGAGGAATTTTCGGCTCAGAACTGATTGATGGAATGTTGTCACAATATAGAAATCTGAGTTCTAATATTGTAAAGTTAGTTGAAAATTGGTTTAGCGGTTAGAAGAGTTCAATATTCAAAGAGTGGTAGGCGGACTGATGATGGTTATTAGCCCAATATGCTTATGCCGGGTAGTACTCTCAAATAAAGTGACATACATAATCCCTTTTCGGGGGTCAGTTTAGAAATAAATAAATAAAAATATAGTATAAAAATAGTTTAGAAATAATATATAACAAGACGAGTGTGGTACGTACCACGTACTACCCACGTACCTACGGATTTTTCTTCATGGTAGCATTTATCTCCGCTTTGTACAGCACTCCAACGGAATGTACTAATGTAGTAATGAACTGTTTCATTTATTTTACAATGAAATATACCTAAATAAATCAGGCCACGCAAAGCCAAATGTAAATGCCGGGCTACTGTAAAAAAATTCGCGTTAATGATTGAACAGGTTTCAGTTAATAGCTTTAATCCGTGAAAGAGCAGCTTCGCACCATTGGATTATACAATTAAGAACTTAAGTACCTATTCTTCTCTTAGTATTAATAAAAAAAATTGTCTAATTTGTGAGGGTATACTAGTAAATAGGATTCAATGTCAACTCTTCCTAATTGTAATATATCGTATGATTAAAGTAACCATTGTTCAAGATGGGACTGCATTCTAAGTTCCAGTTCAAGTTCAAGAAAATCACATTTTAATTTAAACTAATTTGCTAAATATTTGGAAAAATTGACACGACCGCGACTTCGCGATCCGAAGTTGTTCGCAAAATATCAGAAAAAGAGATGAACCTGTTTAAAATAGGACGTGTGATTACTTCAAGTATAATAATCCAATGGTACGTGGACTGGTTAAATCTGTAAGAGCAAACGAAATTTATTCGTTTTTTAAGGTTTTATGCGAACAGGTTTTAACTAAATTAAAATATTTTTTGCGGTGCCGCGTTTTAAAAATGGTCACATAAAATATTTTAATTTAATGAAAATTGTTTTGCAGATTTTAAAACTAACTACATAGCGAGCTAAATATTATGATTTTCAGGTACAAATATATAAATGTGATTTTCTTCTGTTTCGATTGGTTGGCCATGAGTAACTCCTGCTATAATCCATTTATCTACGCAATTTACAACGTGAGTTTGTTTACATTTTTACTATCTGCCAACATTATTTTAACACTTTATTTGTTTAACATTGCCTTACTATACGGCTTTGTTATTTAAAAAAACTAACACTTCACTGTCACATTATCTTTTAGCATGCGCAATTATTTGACTTTTTAATTAATATTATAATAAAGCAAATAATGACACTCTAATTAACATATTGATACTCGTAAAGACCCACACCCACACATGCACGTATTCTTGATGTCTTTGAAGAGATAATTATTAAAGATTATTTCAATATGATGTTGTGGATTTTGGAAATTCACGAAGCCTATTTTAGTTAAGATTTAAAACGAAATTCTATTAAATTCATAATATATTAATTAAGACTACATGTTGACTTGAAACAGAGAGTTTTCAGCCCAACTTTTATTTTAGGAAAAGTTCAAGAAGGAATTCAAACAGCGCTTCTCATTCGGACAGAAACATAATAGATTCGCTAACGACAGCTTCGAGGTTAGTATTTTATGTGCATTCAACATTATACTAGATAAACGCGGGGCCATTAACTCTAATAGCGATTCTTTGTAAATGTAACCTACATAAATACAAGGAGGAATAAATTTTCCAAAACCCACTTCAAATTTTTTTCAAATATACAAGCCACTAAAGAAGTAATATACATAAATCTATATACGTAAATTCTGGAAATGATTTAGTTTAGAAGAAAATAAAATAATAATTAATCAAAAATAAAATTATAATAATATTAATAATAAAAGGATAAATAATTAATAATAAATGATGTAATTTGGTTGTAATACTCGTAAAACTAGTGTTGTTCTTTCAGGAGGGCACTTACTCTTATCGCACCCGAGTGATGTCATTCCGCTCAACAAATGACAGGAGTCACTATTCGACGAGAAAATCTATAAATATAACCCAAATTGATACAATTAAACCTTCGGCCAGATCTAATTGTCAGTGCTTTAGAAAACCTGACAGAGATAAAATTGAGGAAAACGGTTTTAGTGTACTAGATAGTATAGATATGAGTCAGTCGAAGGGTTGTGATGACAAAACCTTTCAAACGATTAATTTTAGTATTGATAATGATAAGGGACCCTTACGACGACCAACACATAATAGGTATCCCGATGAAGATCCAATCCCTTTAGAAGAGGGCAGAGTAACAGAACTATACATTTTCCCAAATTCCAATATTGTAGAATTTTCCGAAGTGTACGATGAAAAAGTGTAAATGGGAAAATGTACATATACATATAAAAAAATGAAATGTAAAAAATGTGATATATTAATTTTAATTAAAATGTAGATTTTATTACTTAGTCTTTTATTTTTAATTCTAAATATAGAACCACGATTGTTATTTAGAAATTTTCGTCCTAAGAGATTCATTACAACCATTCATTAATTTTAATTTGTGTAATAGGATTACTTTCATGTCAATAAGGGCGAAATTTTATTGACTACAAACAATACCGAGTAGGCAGACTGATGATTGTTATTAGCCCTCTACCGTTCTGATACATCCATTTTTAATTTTAACTAACACCCTTCAAGTCACGTTTCGGGTTTAGCTTTGGTATAACGAGTATAATGTGCACTGTCAATCCGGATGATGCATATCCGTCTCCGTAAGTGGAGGTGGCTGCTACCCACAGACATTTCATCGTCTCTGCACATGGACCCTACTCTACCTTAAAGTGGAGCGGTATCCGTGTGATCACATGCCGAGCTACGATAAACAAAAGTATTGTTGTATAAAACAAACACATTTATATTAATGTTTTCCTATATTAATTATAAAATATAGAAGGGTGTTGGAAGTGGGTTTTTTTATATCTACGTATGTATATTATATCTTTTTTTATAAATATTTTTATATTATTTAATAATAGATACTCTCTAACTGCATCACCGCATTTCTCTTTTCCTTACAATTTATCTAATAACTTATTTGTACTAACAATAATATAAGTTCATCTAAAAAAAATTGGTTGTGTGGAAGAAATTGCTTTTAGTGATAAGACCGCCAATTGCAGTAAGTTATTTATGCTTTTGTATTTTCTATATCTTTGTTAACTACAATAAAGAATTTATTATTAATATTATTATTATATTTATATCTCTGGCCAATGTCAAAACAGAGGGCGCAGTCAGATCAATCTAACAATCCGATCTGACCACGGATACTGAACGATTTTTAAGGCATATGAATGTGAATGGCAGAAATGATTGATGACACATTCACAATGATGATTTACGAGTAATACCTAAATGGGATAAGTCCCTGGTTTTACATTAATTTTGTGAGCAATCTTGTATATTTTCGAATTATAGCACACCACTCACGGTACCTACTTATACGAGTATATCCTGATTGAATTAATAAGAACACCCTTCATTAACGATTAGAAACACGTAAGCAATTAGGTATTTAAAAAATCTGTAAATATTTAAGTCATTGAGCCCCGGCAGAGGCACGCACGCGTTGGACATTTCTCAACCCCCCATAAAATCCTGCACAATCCTGAACTAAATCCATTTAAGTAGAATTTCCTTAAAGTTAAAAATAAACACATTTTGATTAGAAAATATAATAAAATTGCACAAACAAGGAGGTTTTAAAACTACTTCGAGGAAAAAGATTTATTAAATATACAATTACAAAATAACAGCTTCGTTCATCTTATTTACTCGTTTGAAACTGGTTTTATTTAAAATTTTAAACTATTCATCAAAGATGCAAGTTCTTAACATCATAGAAACTATTCTATAAGGATCAGCATTGGATGCCGGTCGCCTGTCTTCGAGGTAACCACGTTTATCTTCAGACACCTGACGAGGAATTCTGACGCTGCAAGAACGGTTTGCTACACCTATAATTAATTATAACACATTAGATATAAGTTTCCAATATCCAAAAGAAGTGATGCAATATATAAAATTTGCAGCAAATAAAAAAATATATCCATAGGTACTTTTAATCGGTGACAGTACTAATTAAATATAATTAGTTTTACAATAACGAAGTGAAAACTTTTCTCCTCAAGCCGGTATAGTTGAGGTGATAGTTGTCTGCACACGTTTCTCAGTAGCAATTATCTCCGCTTTTGGACTGCAATCTAACTTAACTTCAGGCAAAACACGGTCACATGCCAGACTACTACAAAACAGTCTCTAAAACGATAGAAAACTTTGGCAATAACGAGGAGTTACAATGTTCAATTGCACTAAAAGTTTATTTTTATTATAGGGACGTTAATAAAATGTTATAAAGAGTACAAAAGTTTCAACTACTGGTTTGTTACGAATTTAATATCTTTGCCAGTTTATAACGATTTAATGCGTCCTACGTAAGCGAAATCAACGTGAACTCTGTTATGTACGCACCCTTACATGAGTTTGACATAATTGTGTACATAGAGATATATACTATCACTCTATCTACCACTTTTTAATTGATGCCAGTATTTATACCATAGTCACTGAGCGACCAAAAGTATGAATAAGAAAGGACAATGTCAATTTTTAGGCCCACTGATATCTAATAGTTTGTTAACAAAACAATATTCCAATATAATATATATTATTATTTCCATTATATTGATATATCGTTTACCAATCAATATACAAAGTTTAATTTTATAAAAAAAAAAACAGAGATCATCAATTATTATAATCTCAATATTGCATCAGTAAAAGTATAATTTCTCAATAACCCGGGTAAAGAAAATTGATCTGATTAGTGATAAGGAATTTAAATTTATTTTTCTGTAAAATGAACTAAAAATTGTCGACCAAAAAAAATGTGGGCCCATTGGTCCACGAATGGGCATTCTCCTTTATTATAAAAATCATTTACTGAGTTCTAAATATAAGTCTAACCTGCAGTAAAATCTTTAATATGTGGCATTCCATTTTTTCCATTCAATCTTCGTACATTATCTGCTCCATCATTGCAATCATATTGTGCCATGTGAGCTCCATGCCGACGTGCTAACTTATCGATCGCCCTTTCAATGACCCTGTACAAATCAAACAATAGTAATGGATTGGATAGCTGTGTATGTAAATGCATAAGAACTTTTATACATGCATCGTCACGATCTGTTTAACTATCTAACAAATTCAGACTAATCTAGAAAAAACTATTTCCTTAAACTGGCTCTCACTGTCCCGGCGTATTTGTCCAACTTTAAATCCAGCAAATCTATCGTCATTCTACGGTATTCCAACTATTTTCATACTAAATTCCATCAAAGCGCTTTAACTATGATAACAGACAGACTTTTTTAAATTATTGTTAAGTAAATTTTTAACTTGGCGTGACAATTGTATTGTATTGTAAAATTTTTAACTTCGAGCCTACATACGTACCTATAGAATGTTTAAAATAAGAGTTTAAAATTTAGTAAAAAAAACTGGTAACGGCTAATGATTACTTAAATTGCTCGTTTGAAGTTTCACAAATTCGACTTATTTGCTGGCCAGTCAACTTTTATACTGTCTGTCCTTTGTTACTCCGAAGGGTTAAGTAATCTAAATAGGTTGGATAGGTCATTGAATTCTTAATACATTAGAGCTCTACATAAGTAATTTTGGTGGTTTAACAAGTCAAAAGGTGACCGCAGATAAAAAAACACCAAGGAACCGCAGTGTAGATGTCTCGCAATCTTGTTCAATTCGCCTAAAAAAACTTTGCCGGTACTAAGGTTATGCTATTTAAATATACCTAAGTACTAGTTGGTAATAATAATAATAAATATATAGTATCTATCTAGATAAATAAAGACCGTTGGCAAGTTTTAAGATTAAATTTTAAACAATGATGACAAAAAAGAAAACAAAATAAAGGAGAATCCCATCCGCCTAAGAGAAACGGGCCCACAGTTTTTTTTCGAGTTTGTCGATGATTTTGAATTAATTTTGTAGAAAAATAATTCTACTTCTTTATTACCAATAAGTTTTAATTTTTTCACCCGGGTTATTGAGTAATTACATGTTTTCTGATGCAATATTTGAGGTTATTATTATTTTAAATGCTTTAATAAATGATAATATCTGTTTTTAATGTAATTAAACATTGTCTATTAATTGATAAATGTTTTGTTGATATAATTAAAATGAATTATTAAAAAAATAAGATATTATTTCAGAATATTGTTTTGTTACCATACTATTAGGTATCAAGTGGGCCCAAAAATGGGCATTCTCCTTTGCTAAGTTGAGAAATATGTTTCTCTTGAGATACATACGAATAATAAAATAACGAAATTAATTTTGTCTGAACTGTCCTCAAAGTAATTTTGTTTATTCCTCGAATAAGTCATGAACTCAAATCCTAATTTGTGTAAGATATGAGTTTTAATATAGGTAATTGTGAAGATAAAATATTATTTCAAGCAAATGGAACATCAACATTTTGCTAAATCAAGCATAATATAAGAACGTGAGTCGGTATTCGTCGACATTTCACTGAACACGTATTTTTGTTTAATAAGTTTTGGCGGCCATCTGGTTATTGGTCTTGAAATATTTTCCTAAATTTGTGTTTCTTCGAGTGTTAAGATTATTATCCATCAAATATCCATATACAGGCTTGAGTATGGGCAAATGATGAGAAATAAGAGTGGGATTAAACGGATGACGTATTGTATGATTTTGGTTTGAGGCTGTCAAATTGTTAAAATGCCATAAAACAAAAGAAAAACAAAGAATGTTATCGAAACTAACAAAATTCCGTCCTCTTCTCTCATTTCCCTTGTAGAGAAGTAAGTAAAGGTTCCATTTCCTGGCCAGTCGGGAACGGGCTGGGGTTCAAAATTCGCTACAGTCCCATATTCTTCTGCAAGTCTACATAGAATATATCGTGCCATCCAGAGATCATCGGCAGCTTTTATCCCGGGACAAGGCCCCACCTAATTTTAAAGGGAAAATTAAATAAACAGCATTTTTATTAAGGATTTTTTGGTGTCAACAGGAAATAAAAATACGGACATAATTTCCATTTTCAGCGAATAAAATATAATTTAAATTCGATGAATATGGAAATTATTAGCGCCGCCAATTCAATTTTCTTGTTGATTTATTTTTTTATAGCTATACCAAAATAATCAATAACTAATAAGAACTTAAGACAATTTAAGACATTGTGATGTCGTCCCTGATAGTAACACGACTTTCAAGTGTCAGGATCAGCTTGGATGTACCAGAGGATAAAGAAACTGTCACGGACGGAAATTCACTTCCATCTCCACAAGCTAGTATAGCAGAGGTGACTGTCATTTGCAGACAATTTCTGGTAGCAGATGTACCACACTACATAAGCTAGAAAACTAACATCAGGCGGAGTGTGGTCACATGCTGGTCAACAATAAAAACATATAATAAAAAATATACCTGGAAACACCACTGTGACGGTGAGGTACCAGAATTTGAGCCGCTTATTTTCACACCAGCATATAAACAACATCTAAAATAAATATCACTTAATATTAAAAATTAAATTAGTCTAATTTTGTTTTTGGATGTTTTCAGAAAACCTTATTGCTCTCACCCCACCCTCCTTTTTACACATAAAAACTTCGCGAGTTGCTAATGGATAAATTGAATAATTAAATTTGAATAATGGTTCAATATAAAGATAATTATACTCTTCAAAATAACCAATTTAAATAGTATCCAGTATCTGGTATAAATCGGTTACCGATTTTTCAAGAAACTCTAAAGTTTGTCCTTAGAGTATTAGACAAAAATATTAAAGTTGGGCCTATAAAACCTGTTGACCTGTAAAAAGCTTCCATAAGATCTCGTGCAACAATTTTATCAGCTCCAACAGCGCAGTAATAAGGTCCAGGTGGAGCAGGGAATCCACCTTGCGGCCAACCAAGAGGTCTTCCATCAGTCGTTGTCAAAAAGAATTCTTGATTAAAGCCAAACCAAGGCTCTTCGACATCTCCTTTTTGACACAACATAAAACAGTTTTTGCGATGATTTGTTGCTGAAACGTGAAATTTTATTTTAACATGCTATAAAACGATTTTACTTTGAGTGCGTAAATTGGAAGAAATCTCAAAGAATGTCGAAATATGGTTCATTATCATTTATAATTCTTTATGAGATAAACCATTTAGTATTACAATTTGCAGTGGCCTCGCAGTCTATAGAATCCCCTTCCCATGTTCCATTCCGTTGAAGATTCTTTAAAAATTTCGACCGGTAACCATTTTATAATATTATGTTCATTGTTTTTTAAATAGCTTAGTTTAATGTAAGTATTTATTAAAGAAAAAAAAAGTAGGAACATAAAAAATATAAAACTCACGAGTAGGTGTATAATTAAACATGTAAGTATCAGCTAACACCATAATATGATTGCCTCTTCTAAAGGGATCATGATAAAGAACTTCAGGAAATATGAAAGTGTCAGAATTATCTGGATTTGCCTGTACGGTGTTGGCTCCATCAAAGTACCAAATCGGTAAGTCTAAAACATTTGAAACATGCAAATTTTGGGGTTTGTAAAAATATATTCTAAAGAGCAAAGACAATTCACATTTTCAAACAACAAAATACGTCTGCTTGAGCTCTTTAATATTAACTACATTTGACTTTATTCCATAATTATTAAAGTGATATTTAATTTAATTTGATTCAATTTATTTGACTATTCAATTCAGTGATTCTAAAAATATTATACTCGTACATATAATATCAGTGTTAGTAATATTATATTTGCCTGTTTTTGTTTTGGTTGTTGTTTCGCCGTTGTTCACGATTTAAAGAGTGGCAGGCAGACTGATGATGGTTATTCGTCCAGTCTGCCGTCCTGGGGCAGTACCACCACTTTCGAATGTAACACCCGTGAAGTGACCTTGTCGCGTTTCGGGGATAGTTTGAAAGTAGCCTGATATAGGGAGAGGAATGTGCACTGTCCATCTAGATGGTCCGTACTCGTCTCCTCAGGCCGGCATAAAGGAGGCGACTGCTGCCTGTAGAGATTTCCCTGTAGTAGCAGTTGCTTCCGTTCATGGACCGCATTCTAGCATCACGCGGAGTGTTGTCATATGCCGAGCTACAATAAAAAAAAATTATTAGGCTTTTGTATGTTGACAAAATTGATCGTACCTTTATGAGTGCTTGGTATAAAATCACAAGTTCTATCTTTGGCACGAATATGCAAGCCAGTGCCGTCAATCCATACGTATGTTGCTAGTATAGCGTTACAAGGTATTTCTAAATCTTCATATTTTCTCATTGCAGCTTTATTTAAACCTTGTGGCAATGAATTGTTCATAGTGATCCCTAAAGTTATTCAATGTGTAATATTAATTATTAATTTTACTTTATTGAACGTAACTTCCAAATATACAATTTTCTACAGAAATTATGGATGTTATGAACGATTTACAATAAATACAAATTCACACCTTCGTCGGTGGGCTTCGTCGATCTAACAGAAAAAATATTGCATTTTAATTGCAAGAGTGCATTTTAATGTAAAACTCTTACATTTTGTTACAAATGTGCATCAAATTGATATTGGGTATCATCACACAAAAACTATTAAATCGAGCCCCGGTCGAGTCAAAAATAGTTTCAGTGAAGTGGTGGAATCTTTACTACGACTACAAACGCACGTTTTCTTTTTTAAATCGTTTGTCCACTCACGCACGTCCACAAACACTTAAAGGATAATCCCATTTAGACCTCATTTCCACTAAGCGACTAGTCGCGCGCTATAGCTACGAAACTTGTTCAGTAAGTCATTATACTATACCCATTAATGTGGTAGCAACTCGGAAGTCGTTGCGACTGCAAAAGAACACGCTATTTGCCGAGCTCTATTTGTAAAATTAATGTGCGACTTGCCACGCGCAACATTTTTATAGAACTAATAAATCGTGGGTTTTGTGCTACCTTTCTTTAATAAACAAAATTTATAACAAGAGATGTGTGCCCTACCAATGGATTGTGCATATCCGCCTGCTCGAATCAGAATAGTAGAGGCGGTTGCTGCCCGTAATGTCTACTGTTTAGTTGCAGTTATTTCCATTCGTGGTTCGCACTCTAGCTTAACATCAGGCAGAGTTTTTTTACTTCAAAATACCGATATACGAAATATGTCGTTTTGTTTTTACTACTACTATTTAACTCACGCCTTGTTCCTACTGGAGTAGGCAGAAACCATGAAGCGCCAACGACTCCTCTCTTTACATACTACTTCGACCACATCCATTACTTCCCTCATGCATGCACGACCGTTGAGGGTGGTACTCATCTGACCCTTTCTGAGAAGTTGACCAATCTGACTCTGAAAGATCTTCCTATGGTGCCCCTTTCCGATACTGCCATCCACTTTCGTACAATAAATCTTTTTAGTTAATCTCCTTTCATCCATCCTTTCCAGATGACCGAACCACCTTAGCATCCACTCCTTTTCACCTTTTGTTTTTATTAACAAAGAAATACATTTTATTTCTTCAACGTCCATTTTGAAAATAATATGGTTTTTATGACACAGTCGCGAGCACACGTCTTGCTGCTTAGTGGAAATGAGTCTTTAGCACCACACTCAGAAAACACAAGTTTAGGAAAATAATTCAAGACTTCCTACTGAATACTTATTGCCCTACATACTAGATGTCCACCAAAACTAACGTAAAACTTGTTTTTGACATTTAAAAAGAGATATCGTTTAAACACTACATTACGTAGCTACTTAATAAATTATAAACTTTATTTATTACCTTGCGGTTGATATGATGGCGGACAAGCCATTTTTTATTATACTGAAAAATAATAATTTAATTAAAAGTAAAAAATGGGTGGAACACCATTTTAGGCTCAGTGATAAAGAATTTATTATGGAAGATGTGGATATGGGATAATAGTCGAAATGATTAAAACGAGACAGTATTTTATTACATAATGCTATATAATTTAGAACATTTAAAGTCACGACTTTAGTTATATTTGTGACGATAAAAACGAAAGTCCTTTTTATAGTAGATCGCACTCCGCCTGGTAGAGTGCGATCCATGAGTAGAGAGAACTGCTACCACAGATAAATTGCTGCCCAGCAATCGCCTCCACTGTGCCGTGAGATGAGTGTGCACGGCCTACTTCCAATTCTAGACTGTAATTTCATTTTATAGTAGTAGTGTTAGTTTTAAACGGCCGGCAGACTGCTTTACAAGCTTTATTAGTCTGCTCAATCAGTTAACGGCACGTTAACGTAAACGCAAACGCTTTAGTTACGTGTTCCATAAAATTCAATACATACTGTTCACTTTTCCAGTTTTCGTTAAAGCAGGATTCAGGCGCTTACCGACAAAGGTGGATGGATGAATGATGACTTTGTAATAAAAAAAGACTTTACTAATTAATTTCAAATAAATAAAGTACTTGTAACAAATAATTTAAACCTGTTAAAAACGGCACATTAAATTTTACTAAATGTCATCGTTGACATATTTCGTTGTTATTCAAATTGTTATAATAAAAAATGGTTCATTTTGGTCAACATTACTGTCAAAAGCGCAACTGCCATCTAGTCTTCCTAGAGCCACAATCTAGTCTTATTAAATGTATAGGGGTGATGATGTATGTTTTTTAAATTACGAAAGGCTTTGGAGAATAAATAATTTCGATATTTTGTTGATAATATAAACGATATTTAATGTTCTATTTTATGGTTAAACTGAAAAATTATTTATTGTAATTTATCACTGATTCCAACAAAACTCTCTTTATGTAATTTGTGTGTTTTGTTTTATAATGCGTATTGTTTTTGAAGCAAAACTTAGGCGGAAATTATGCGCTCGGTCGTCTCCATATAGATATATTCTTTCAATTTTAATATCAAAACATAATAAACGACCCTGGGAAGTCTACCTATGAATTCAAATAGAGTTTTAAAATTAATGTTTTTGTAAGTTTCTGTTTGCTTTTAGGCTTTGAAAACCGGCGAAAATTGCTCTCAAGAGTTAAAAGTGGTTTCGTAATATATACCGCGGTAGTTTTAAATACAAAGTTTTTAGTTAAAAATTACTTTCAAAGTTTATTAATTATTTTAATTTCGATTCCGTTGGAAGTTTTAATAAAAATCACCTCTCTACTAAAAATTTAAAGACTAGACTCCGAAGAACTAATATAAATTACAATGTATAAATTAGGAAATGTATAAAGTAAGATTATCTTATTTCTCTTTATAGCGAGAATTTTCTCTTTAATTTTCCTAAAATTAATTAAACTTTCTTTAAGGACTTAACCAACCGCATTTTCTATTTGATTAACCATTTCGATCAAAACTACTAACGAAACATTATAGTACGTAACAAAAGCCTACGTATAATAAACGATGGTAATAAATACATTGGCCTACCTTTGCAAATTAAAAAAGTAAGGTAAAATAAAAACTATTTTTGTTCAAATGTAGTTTTATTTTCCCCGGTAAGCCAATTTTTTTTTTCAAAGTAAGAAGTTTCTGGCCCCACCAGTGACAGTGTACACAGTGAGTGTGTACATTAAACTTTTAAAAAGATTTTGTTTGCCCATTTTCGCTTTTCCCTAGTTTTTGGTAGGCAGACTAATGATGGTTATTAGCCCAGTCTGCCGTCCTGTAGTAATACCACCACTTTCGAATGTAACACCAGTCAAGTGACCTTGTCGCATTTCGGGAACAGTTTGAAAGTGGCTACTCCTGGCTAGGAGAAATGTGCATTGTTTGTTCATTGTGTGTTGCCTAGCGAAGGCGACCGCTGCCTGTAGAGATTTTCCTATAGTAGCAGTTTCCATTCATAGACCGCACTCTAGCTTTACATCAGACAGACAATAAATACAAAACAATTTATTAGAAAATTTACTCTTTCTCTAACTAGATTTAAATGGCGAGTGATAGATTATATTTTATTTTACATAATTGAAATAAAAAGGAGTTGACACCTGTGATCCGCTCATATGAACGTTTTCACATATCATCACGTCGTCAACATTTTGTAGTAATTTAATCCATGCTGCTTCAACATTAAGTTACGTGTAATTAATAATATAAATTAATAATATAGAACGAAACGAATTTAATCAAGAGAATCATAGTCACATGGCAAGATCGCCAACTTTTCTTGAAACAATCTTTTATTTAATTTTCATCATAACTTACTGGTAAAAAAAAAATAACTAAAACTTTTTGAATAAGAAAAATATATACAAACAAAACAAATAAAAGGTAAACATTTCACTAATGGGATATTTTTAATTTATTTGCTAAATGGTTTTTTATTTTTCTTTATAATACCTATTACTAATATATAATAGTATTAATCTTGCATGGCTTGTATCTCAGGCATCCCATGTTAAATCACAACAAAGTTACATTTGTACTAGTCCAGGTTTTTTGGAGATTCGAACTCTGAGGGTTGCTATGTTTTGTAATATTTTTATTTATTTGTTTATACAAGCCCCTAAAAATATCTAGCGACACATTGAGATATGTTGGCAATGTGCAAACAAAAATTCAGGTAAAATATTGTTTTTGTATTCGAATGAATTGGCGAGACACGAGTAGATTTCCCTTGACACAAAAATCCACAAAACCGTGATTGATTTAGTAGTATTGATTTATTTGTCTTTTTAGGGACTGGTTTTTATCAATTTATTAAATGTCCCCACATTGTATTATAGTTTTGGGCAACCCTTTTTTTGTTAGCTGAGGGACCTCAGATTTTTTCTGTTCTGGACTTCAGTTCTTATTACACACTTTTTTATTTCCATTTGATTAATGAAGTTAAAAATTAGGTCGTTTATCTTTAATTCAAATACGTTTACTATTTCAAAATACACCTTTGATTGTTAGTTAAAATAGATTATTTTAAAATAAAAATCATAAGAAAGTTTACGAACAGGTACGATTTTATTATTATTATTATTATTATACTAATATATATATAATTTCGGGGTGTATAGGGGGTGTCGAAAAAACCTCGAGAAAAATACGACTTTGACCGGAAGTCGATTCTGGACCGGAAGTGGTAGCGATATCTCGGAAACGGGGCGAGTCGGGGCAGTCACCCCGTAGAGAAAGTTGTAGAGAATGTCGTCTTATGCCGAAATAAAAAAAAAAATTTCAAAATCGGGCAAAAAAAATTTTTCCTCGATCGTATTTATATCCTTTTCCCGCCGGTACGCCAATATGAAACGGAGCATGGCGGTGGGCGTGGCCTAACAGCATCCGCGACGAGGCATTTTCGGGACGAACGATCGAAACGGCTTTACCTCGGTCAGTCGGACGGTGAGCGCGGCCGCGTGAACATCGAATTTGCTCCGCGCGGCGGGCTTTCTTTTAAATATCTCAAGAAGTAGATACGTCAGAGTAACCATGTAAAGAACAATTTTGTTCAGTGTGACCAGCACTATTTTTTTAAATTTTTGTTTTAGTTTTTTTTTTAATTTTTTAAAATCTTCATATCTCGAAAAGTAGATACGTTAGCGTCACCGTGTAAAGACCAATATTGTTCAGTATGACCAGCACTATTTTTTTTTTAATTTTTGTTTTTTTTTTAATTTTTTAAAATCGCCATATCTCGAAAAGTTGATACGTTAGCGTCACCGTGTAAAGACCAATATTGTTCAGTATTCTTTTTTTAATTTTTTTTTTCAATCTTTTAAAATCATCAAATCTCGAAAAGTAGATACGTTAGCGTCACCGTGTAAAGATCAATATTGTTCAGTATGACCAGCACTATTTGCTTTTTTTTTTTTTTAATTTTCTAAAATAGCTATTACTCAAAAAGTACATACGTTAGCGTCATCGTGTAAAGACCAATATTGTTCAGTATGACCAGCACTACTTTTTTTTTAATTTTTTTTTTTAATTTTTTAAAATCGCCATATCTCGAAAAGTAGATACGTTAGCGTCACCGTGTAAAGACCAATTTTGTTCAGTATGACCAGCACTAATTTTTTTTTAAATTTTGTTTTTTTTTAAATTTTTTAAAATCGCCATATCTCGAAAAGTAGATACGTTAGCGTCACCGTGTAAAGACCAATTTTGTTCAGAAACGTAAACGCTTTTAGATGGCGAGCTAAATATTTTCAAAACTGCCTAAAATCTATTCGATCTAATACGTTTTACGACAAAAAGGGCCTCCGCGGGCCGCTTGCGCCCGCGGCTTTTACCCAACAGCTAGTACTAATATATAGCTGCAATACCACTCACTCACTCACTGATCTATTGACATCAATTATTTCGTACTTGCCGGTATAGTGGAGGGTAGCGGTTTTTTGAGTCGTATAGAGGACGTCCCAAAACCGTCGAGAAAAATACGACTTTGACCGGAAGTCGATTCTGGACCGGAAGTGGTAGCGATATCTCGGAAACGGAAAGAGATGAGGCAAAAGTGCCGGAACAAACGTTGTAGGGAATGCCCTCTAATTTCGAAAACGATACTTTTTTTTTCAAAATTGCTCAAAAAAAATTTTCCTCGATCGTATTTATATCCTTTTCCCGCCGGTACGCCAATATGAAACGGAGCATGGCGGTGGGCGTGGCCTAACAGCATGCGCGTCGATCGCTCGTCGGGGCTCGCGCTCTCTATGTTCCGCCCGTTCAGAGCGCGCAATGAAAATATAACGACGCATTTTCGGGACGAACGATCGAAACGGCTTTACCTCGGTCAGTCGGACGGTGAGCGCGGCCGCGTGAACATCAAATTTGCTCCGCGCGGCAGGCTTTTTTAAAATATCTCAAGAAGTAGATACGTCAGAGTAACCATGTAAAGAACAATTTTGTTCAGTATGACCAGCACTATTTGTTTTTTTATTTTTTTTTCAATTTTTTTTAAATCGCCGTATCTCAAAAAGTACATACGTTAGCGTCACCGTGTAAAGACCAATATTGTTCAGTATGACCAGCACTACTTTTTTTTTAATTTTGTAAAATCGCTATTACTCAAAAAGTACATACGTTAACGTAACCGTGTAAAGACCAATATTGTTCAGTATGACCAGCACTACTTTTTTTTAAATTTTGTTTTTTTTTTTGAATTTTCTAAAATCGCTATTACTCAAAAAGTACATACGTCAACGTAACCGTGTAAAGACCAATATTGTTCAGTATGACCAGCACTATTCTTTTTTTAATTTTTTTTTTCAATCTTTTAAAATCATCAAATCTCGAAAAGTAGATACGTTAGCGTCACCGTGTGAAGACCAATATAGTTCAGTATGACCAGCACTACTTTTTTTTTAAATTTTTTTTTTTTTTTTTAATTTTCTAAAATCGCTATTACTCAAAAAGTACATACGTTAGCGTCACCGTGTAAAGACCAATATTGTTCAGTATGACCAGCACTACTTTTTTTTTTTTTTTTTTTTTCTAAAATCGCTATTTCTCAAAAAGTACATACGTTAGCGTAACCGTGTAAAGGTCAATTTTGTTCAGAAACTTAAACGCCTTTAGATGGCGAGCTAAATATTTTCAAAACTGCCCTAAAATCTATTCGATCTAATACGTTTTACGACAAAAAGGGCCTCCGCGGGCCGCTTGCGCCCGCGGTCTTTACCCAACAGCTAGTACTAATATATAGCTGCAATACCACTGACTCACTGATCTATTGACATCAATTATTTAGTACTTGCCGGTATAGTGGAGGGTAGCGGTTTTTTGAGTCGTATAGAGGACGTCCCAAAACCGTCGAGAAAAATACGACTTTGACCGGAAGTCGATTCTGGACCGGAAGTGGTAGCGATATCTCGGAAACGGGGCGAGTCGGGGCAGTCACCCCGAAGAGAAAGTTGTAGAGAATGTCGTCTTATGGCGAAATCAAAAAAAAAATTTTCAAGATCGGGCAATAAAAAAAATCCCATACAAATCGGTCGGCCCTCGATGATACTTCCATCTCGCTCTTTTCCATCGGTCAGTGCATGAGGCGAGAGCGAGAGGTGCGGAGAGAAAAGTTTGCATACGGCCGCGTTTTCGGGACGAACGATCGAAACGGCTTTACCTCGGTCAGTCGGACGGTGAGCGCGGCCGCGTGAACATCGAATTTGCTCCTCGCGGCGGGCTTTTTTCGAATATTTTAAATATCTCAAGAAGTAGATACGTCAGAGTAACCATGTAAAGGACAATATTGTTCAGTATGACCAGCACTATTTTTAATTTTTGTTTTTGTTTTTTTTTTAATTTTTTAAAATCTTCATATCCCGAAAAGTAGATACGTTAGCGTCACCGTGTAAAGACCAATATTGTTCAGTATGACCAGCACTATTTGTTTTTGTTTTTTTTTTTTTAATTTTTTAAAATCGCTATTACTCAAAAAGTACACGACGTTAGCGTAACCGTGTAAAGACCAATATTGTTCAGTATGACCAGCACTAATTTTTTTTTTTAATTTTTGTTTTTTTTTTTAATTTTTTAAAATCGCCATATCTCAAAAAGTAGATACGTTAGCGTCACCGTGTAAAGACCAATTTTGTTCAGTATGACCAGCACTATTTGTTTTTTAATTTTTTTTGTTATTAATTTTTAAAATCGCCATATCTCGAAAAGTAGATACGTTAGCGTCACCGTGTAAAGACCAATATTGTTCAGTATGACCAGCACTACTTTTTTTTTAATTTTTGTTTTTTTTTTTAATTTTCTAAAATCGCCTTTACTCAAAAAGTACATACGTTAGCGTAACCGTGTAAAGACCAATATTGTTCAGTATGACCAGCACTACTTTTTTTTTAAATTTTTGTTTTTTTTTTAATTTTCTAAAATCGCTATTACTCAAAAAGTACTTACGTTAGCGTAACCGTGTAAAGACCAATGTTGTTCAGAAAGGTAAACTCTTTTATATGGCGAGCAAAATTTTTTTCAAAACTACCCTAAAATCTATTCGACCTAATGCGTTTTACGACAAAACAGGGCCTCCGCGGGCCGCTTGCGCCCGCGGCTTTTACCCAACAGCTAGTTTATTTATATACTTCAAATAAAAATGCACAAAGTTGAATCTGTTTATTTATTATTCATAGATTCCAGACAAACAACAAAGAACAAATATAAATAGATTAAACAAACAATACATTTAAATCCAATAAAATTATTACTAACTAGATATTTCATTCTACGACTATTATTTATTAATTTTGAATAAGAAAATATTTTCACCACTTTCGACATAGCGGAGGCTACTTTTCACATTAGTTGACATTTGTCTTTGCCCTTGCTCGACACATTCTAGGCGGACTGTGGTCATATGCCGTTTTTTTTTTTTGTCGAGGTATTTTATAAAAAAAATATATATTTTACAGTTTCAATCTTGCTAGACAGAAATATTATTAGATCACCACTTTCGAATGTAACGCCCGTGAAGTGATCTTGTCGCGTTTCGGGAGCAATTTGACAGTAGCCGGATATAGTGATCAATTTACATGGTGCATAATCATCTCCTCAGACCGGCATAACGGAGGCGACTGCTACCCGTAGTAGCAGTTGTTTACGATCATGGACCGCACGGTAGTTTTACATCAGGCAGACTGTTGTCATATGTAGAGTTAGAATTTTAAAAAATCTCTTGACTTTATAGAAATGTTAGTTTAATAGTTTCATCATTAAACGAATCTGTGAAGCACGTATTCGTGTTTTGTTTTAGTCCAGTGAGCGCAGAATTTCATACATCGTAATATTGGCTTTTCATTACTGCTTGTATCCATGGCACGTAGTTTGCTGTTCTCGTGTAGATACCGTATTTACCACGTTTACCGCATCCATCGCCAAAACTAGTGATCCCCTGTAAAGGTTAATGAACTGGTCATAAAAATATAAAACTAGAGAAGTAGATAATGATAACAACTTAATAATAAAATACAATTATTAAATTATGATGCAGATTAAACAGAAAATGAAAACTAGATCACGTGAGCGCGCTGTGAGTGCTTGGAGATTTTTAGGACCAATTAAAAACTACCACCTCATTTGCTAATTATAATATTATGCTGATTTCTCGTTTAAATCTTGCATAAACTTAATTAAGTTACTTTAGGAATTAATTTAAAAGTCAGCATTTGTGATAAAAGTAAGTTTTTAAAATATTTTAACTAATTTTTTCCTTAGGTTTTGGAATTTTTTTTTTTTTTTTTTTCTTTATTTTGGCACGACATGTGACCTCGACTGGTCTGATGGTAAACGCAGTGGAGGTCCATGAGCATTGACGACTAGAGAACCGCTCGCACGGTGGCTCCAGTCGCCATCACTATGCCGGCCTGAGAAGGTGCTTTTTCACGCTCCGCTTGAAGGATCCAAGGTGAAAGGATTGGGAGAATACATGTTTTAACTAAATTTATTTTTTATGCGGCTTGCTATCGCGCGTTTGTTTTTCATTATTTAAGTCTCGCCCCGACCACGATGCCTGCGCAGCTGTAAAATTATGTTTCGCATTAAAATTACATTCTCAACTTTGGCTTAAGACATTTTCAATTAAATTATATACCTGTAAAATGTATCTATAATTATGTCGGCATAACAAAGGTCCCCCTGAATCTCCAGCACAGGAATCTCGTGTGCCTCTTCCAGCACAAACCATGTTGTCAGTGATTGCATACCGCCAATAAGACTCTCTACAAATACCCTGGTGTATTGTTGATACCTATAACATTTTTTACATTTACAATGGCGATTTCCGAACGCGTTTTCAGCTATACTATCTTCTCCATCGAGACAAGCTGGTGTTGAAGAGACAAAATCTATGATGCAACTGTTTCAAATGACCTAACCGCTTTAGGAACAATCTACATCACTTGTAGGTGTGCACTGTTAACAAAAACGGTGTACATTCGTCTCCTCAAACCGACAAAATGGGGATTACATGATGATAGATAAATAAATAAATAAGTAATAAATGACTGCCATCTGCAGATATTTCTCTATGATCGTAGTTATTGCCGCTAATAGACCGCACTTTAGTTTATGGGGTGTGATCACATGCCAGACGGAAAATGTACTAAATTTTTCATACATATATTTTAAATGTTTTTAAAAAATCTTATGCATAAATTCACTTTAATAATTTTATAAAAATAAATTCATACCTAAAAGAAAAGTGGGCACGAATTTCTAACTGCTGTCATAAAAGCGATAAATATTCCGAAAATTGCGATCATAAATCTCTAATGTTCGCTTGAAAATCTCATCAAAAGCTTATACAAAGTTAATGTACGAAATTATTATGATTATCTTTCACTTTAAAATTTTCAGTCGGTACTAATGTAGCATACTTTTACTCGGTACAAATGCATTATTAAAAAAAATCGAATGAAGCGAAATTAAATAAAAAATAACTTTAGTTTTTAGAAATGCTTTCTCTTCACATCGCTAAACATTTGGTATCTATTTTTTTAGTAGTCTTAGTAGGTAGCCTTCGCTATGCCACCCGGCTTAATAGGATAAATGTGCATCGTTCAGGTTGACAGTGCAGGCTACCTAGCTGTGTACTCTTTATACTCGATTAGAAATACAAAGTGTGTTACATTTGAAACTCGTAGTAATATCCTAAGACTGCAGACTGGGCTAATTATCACTCGTAATAATCGTGTATTTTTATTACCTGTGCTTCATGTAGTATCCTCGAGCCATGCACATCTGTTGCTCTTTTCTTGCCCCAACCCAATATTACGCAGTTGGTATTTGTAGGTAATGTTTGTAATGGACGTGGAAGACATGCAATACCATGTCCAAATTCCGGTCTAGCTGACATTGGCAACCTTTTAAATAAATTTAATGTTAAACACGTTGCTAATATCAATCTCAAGAAACTAGAAGAAAAAGAATTATATATTAGTTCCGGAAGCCATATGTCTTAAATATTAAACCAAGAAAAAATACATATAATAATGTTACATAATGAATACAAACTTGGAAGTCAAAGAAAATTTGAATTTCAGAAACTAATCCTTATGATGTCAGCTAAAAACTTTCCAACTGACTGCATTCAATTTATTGCTTATGTTTAATATTCTGTCGCTCAAATATGACAGCACAAAACTCCTTTGAAGGGCTTGCATTATACAATTCTAATTATCATTATTATATTTCAGAAAGGTTCTTTTGTTCTAGCTCGGCATGTGACAACACTCCGCCTGATGTAAAGCTAGAGTGCGGGCCATGAATGGATACAACTGCTACTACAGAGAAATCACTACAGGCAGCAGTCGCCTCGTGCCGGCTTGAAGAGACGAGCATGTACCATCTAGATTGGCAGTGCACACTCCTCTCGTTATACCTGGCGACTTTCAAATTATTCTCGAAACGCGACACGATCACTTCACGGGCGTTACATTCAAAAGTGGTGGTACTACCCCAGGACGGCAGACTGGACTAATAACCACCATCAGTCTGCCTACCAGTCTTTAATAGTGTCTATAGGCACTGAGCGACCAAAATACATGTACGAATGTTTTGACGTTTGTCTCTCAATCACTCCTAAACAGTTGCCCATATTTATTTGAATCACATATTTAGATGATTTTTTCTTTAAAGATACAGTAAATAACAGATAGTAACAAAAGTCATTAGTGACCATCAATGGGTATTATTAGATAGTACTGGTTAATAAAAGTGAAGCACCTTAACATCGCGACGTCATTAATCACAGTGTCGGGGTCATAATTCGGATGTACTATAGCTTCAGTGACCCTCATCTCGACCTCACCGTTATCACGCAGCAAAAGGTCATGTTCCCCCAGACGAACATATAAACGTCTTCGAACACAATGAGCAGCTGTGACCACCCATCGGAGCGATACCAAAGTTCCACCGCAAAATGCTTCCTGCAAATGTTGTCATTTTTTTAAACTACTGGATTGCGGAAACGACTACCGATACAGAGCAATATGGCGCAGGCAGCAGTTGTCTTTGCTAAGTTGAGGTGAGTCTGTGCAAGACCGTGCCGTGTTAGACGGCTGACTGTGCAAATAAATCTGCCTACCACCATTCGACTTCATTTGATAATGATCGTAACTTTTTAATGTGGAAGGGTTTGAATCTAAAATTATTTATAACCATCACAAAAAGCTTTCAAAAGAAAATATAAAAAAAAAAACATAAATTAACTTGTTGAAAAGAGAAAAGGATGTTTTTTTATTTAATAAAAGTATATTATGTTTTACCTTATAACGATTAAGGACAGCAACCTGCCAGGGCCATTTTCCTGCAGGAGTCGGCCGGCCTCCTATAATACGAAGCATTTGCTTCAAACGTGCGCGCATTTTTGTAACAGCTGACCCTTTCATACGACCTATGATTCCACATTTTGGTTCAAAAACCTTTGGAATAGAATCTTCTCTATGAATTGTTGGTGCTGGAGTTGACACGTACTCTATAATGTTATATTCTACAATATAAAAAGTCTTTGTTAAGTGTTTTGAGTAACCTCAAGTACTTAGATTCTACCAAAACATTTTTAGATAGATTTTTTCAACCTGCAACGTAGTACACTAATTATCAAATAATACCTAATGATTTTCTTTTAACTTTGGTAAAGTATTCGAAGTTACGAATAACTTTAGGTCAGGCACCTACTTCTTTACAGTCAATCTTCATTATAGTTGGGCCAATTTAAATGAAACCTTTATAAATTATTCATTTAAACCTTCCCCGTAAATCAATCTATCTGCTAGTGAGACAGAATAATGCCCTATAGTAGTTTAGTTGAGATTAGTGTATAAAAATCAGACATCACGTGAAGGGAAACAAAATTCTGGCAATGATGTAAAATGTCGTGGCCTCTACCGTGACACGGTGATTATCGCGCCGTCTGTTTCGCTGAGGTACCGGCTTCAATTCTCGGTAGAAAGAGTCATTTATTTATAAATATAATTGATATATTGTAATTATGATATTTAAAAAACACATCAATATATAGCCAATACCGTGTATCATGGTGTAAATTAGTGCCATTTACATACATAAATACCATGTATAATATTTTTATAGCTACTAGAGACTAATATTATTGTTGAATAATAAACACTTAAAATACCGACGAGAACAAGCTTTTATGGGTACCTCGCTACTGATTTACGAGTACTATGTGATTATATTATAGAAAATAATAACATTTGGAAAAATGAAGAAATAAAAACCTAAAATAATGTTTAAAGATTCGGAGTATACGTAAGTGAAATGTAATTTTCCCTCCTTCCGCCTAACCAAATTGAATAAGCTAAAATGTATTTTTACCAAGAGCTTAATGTGAAAAGCGTGGCGTGACTATACGAGCACGTATAATTTAACGATTTCAAAAAAATATATATTTAAATATCCTTTTTTTTAATCTACAAAAATTACCATAATGTACATTGAGATTATCTTTTATTTAACGTTATTTAAAAGGTTGTATTTACCCGATTCTTGTTGCATTTGCATCTTGTTACGTATCCATTGATGACAATAACTCCCGTCTATATAACAAAAGGCCGATTGTCTTAAAATGCGGTTTCCACATAGAGATGTCCGTCGACAGCGTCTGCAATGATAAATATTTGAATGACATTTTTTTAAATTATAATCGACCTTCATCGGCGACTGTGGCCAGAAAAATAGCAGTCATCTCTGCTATGCAGGTCCGGTGAGACGGTGTAAGAAAACCTATTGAAATTAAGTTAAAATACCTATCGAAAATCCTTTGGAAATCCGCACTAAAACTGAATTTAATTCTGTTTTGATAAACAGTTACGAACCGAGAAACATAAATCCATATTCGTAGCTGATTATGAATATACTGTTACGAAAGTGGACGGAAGATCGGAAATAGATTTGTATAGGTATACAAAAATAGTAAACAATACTAACTTTAAGTCCCGACCTCACACCGTAATCCAGTTACAACACACCTATATAATATGACCCAAATATAAACAAAACAAACCTAGCCAGCTTCCAAATCAGTGTCAATCTTTAAATCATAATCGTATTTACAAACCTTTTCCTTACCGTAGTACATTTCCTAGAGCAGGGACTCCATTCCGACCAAGCAGAAAATCCTCGTAAGGGATTTCTCATGACATTTCCCTGAACAATTTGCTTTCGCATTACCAACTATAAGACAAAGAAAATATTTATTTTTTCGTGTAAGAAAAATAATTTACATTTTTATTTAAAAACGATAAATTATTCTAGTTAAGTACCTTATATACCTTATTAAATTCTAGTTCATTTTTAAAATAATAAAAAGTGTAATTTTAAAGAAAATGCATAAAACCGAGATGTCGTAAAGTTTATAGACAACCCGATGTCTTCGACTATTTATTACTATTTAACGACTTTAGTGGTCATATCTGAAAATTTTAACATCAAGGATCAATGGGTTTGCATAAATTTTCTGTTTTTACGACACAAATAATCGAATTTTAATTATTAAATTGAACTCTTGTTTAAATTAGCTTTTAATTAGAATCCTCAGTCGAATACATACCTACTAATTAGTACAAAAGTCCTTAAAACAATTCGAGCCCTCGTAACGAAGACACCCTCAATCATTAAATATTTTACACAATAAAGGGCCCCAATGTTTAGACATTTTATGATATTAATCCATTCGTTTTACTTAAGATAATATGATTAAAATATTATAGATTTAATGAGGATTAATAATATTTATAATATAGATTTTATCTTTATTTAAAAAACGAGAGAAGTGTGAATAGTCAACCTGACAGTGCATATTCGTCTCCTAAAGCCGGCATAATACAGACGACTACTGCCAGTATAAAATTCTTTGCGGTAGTAGTTGTTTCCGTTCATGGACCGCGCTCCAACCTAACACTAGGCGGAGTGTGTCATATGCTAAGCTACAATAAAAAAATAAGTTCATTTAATTTAATAATTTATTTTAATATCGATACCGGAAATATAGAAAAATACAGCCAACCAATACTCATAAGGAAAGGGTAATATTTATCATATTTTATATTTACTGGTATATTTTTCTAATTTACTTTTAATTGCATTTTCAGGTTAGCTGTATACCAAAGGACACAGTTTTCTTTGTTAGGGAACCACGCCCACTATCTAAAATATAACTTCTATTAATGAAATATATGTTAGTTTTATCATGTCTAACAGGAATAATTAGAAAAAGTCAACTTAAATGAAGTCAATATACAATACAACAATATATACTTTGCTTTTACTATAATCAATTGTTCATGATTTTTATATGTAATATGATCAATAGACATTAGGGGCACAAACGAGGATCTCCTTTATTTCGGCATTTTAGTTCTTATCTTATGGGAAATAAAGTTGAAATGAGAGAAGATAAATAAAAGACTAAAATGTCAACAAGAATTCAGAATTGTCTACGTTTAAAACAAAAGCAATATTTTTAATTTACTTTGTAAAACGATCCTTTTGCGATTTATTATTTTCCAAAGTAACGCACTTTCTTTTGGAAAAATTAAATCAAGTAAGTAGGTACGTGAGTAATCCCGTGGATCGCGGTGAGTGACAGTGTCGTATGGGAGGCACTGTTGGAGTTGCTGGTCTCACATCGGGCGCGTCCTCAGGCGGTGAATAGAGGGTCCTGGGATACCTCCCTGAGGTACCCTGGCGCGAACCAAAACCAGCTAGGTGGGGTATCTCTTCGGGTCACACTCTGCTTTCAGAGAAGACCTGAGTGAGAGACCACGCTTCATCGCGTGGGCGGAGGTGGTAGCAGGGTACCAAGCGTTATCTCCTTCGCCCCGAGCCAAGAGATGGTGTTTCTTTTCTAGGTGGGGCCTAACCGCCAAGCGTCGGCGGGGTCGCGGATGAATGCGAACGCGTGCCTGTGTCCTCACCATATGACGTAGTGAGGGACACCGTGTGGTTTTTAATCGTGTATACAATGGGGATTAGGGAGTACCAAACAACCAGACCGAAAAACAAATGCATGGTTTTATTTTTTATAAATACTTGTTCTGACCTGGAATCGAACCCAAAACTTATGCTTAACTGAGTAACCCAATAGATAGTCTGAGATGATGATAACATTCATTATACGAGTATTTTTAAATAGCAGATTTATATTTACCGTCGTATATTTGTTGCTATTATCGTTGAGTGACGAATTATTTGCTGTTATTTTCTTACTTGAAGTGTAATCGAGACCGCATATTGGATTCTCAAAACATCTGAAATTTCATTTTATTTATTTCATTTATATTTACCAAAGAAGATGTTTACACGAACCTAATAACGTAAGCCTAGATGATGAGTCTTCCACACAAATATTCATTTTGTTTAAATAACATAGCTCTGTGAATCACAAATAATCAAACTATATTCCAAAGTATAATATTATAGTAAATGTTAGAAAATAATTCAATAAAAGCGGGCAAGTCAATAAAATATTTTAACTGCAAATTCTAACATAAATCTCTTCAATTTTGATCCTGTGTAAATAGGGTTAGTCGAAAAGGCAAATACTTACGAAATTGGTAGAGAAAGAAATTAAATCAATAATACTTTTAGATACAATTTTACTAATAAAATTTAAGTTAATTATTTATTGATTGAAGTGTAGATAATTGATGTGAAAGTTATATGAAGATGTATAGAAGGGTCATGGGTGTAAGTTAAATAAGTAGATTACTGTAAAAAAAGGGAGATATATTGATTTGTACACAATAAAATATAAATAATCGAGTTATAATTTAGGAGCGACCGTAGCCAAGTTGGAATGTGTATTTTCAGTAACAAATATATTCCACATTTATTTTATTTTTTACTACGGGTCCTCTCTATTTAAGTAACTTTTTTTTTACGTGGGGAAATCCATTACGAATGCCCTAGCCCCGAGGTGCTAGGGCTTTGTCGGGCTCCCTTACAAACAGCGCGCATACGAGATGATGTTGTATGCGTACAAGGACTACCGACTAAAACCCCACGGTGCTCCTCATGGCCACCAAAGTGCTGAGGGGTTGGTCTATTTAAGTAACTAGCCATTTGATAACAGATCCAAGCAAACTTAGCTGTTACCAATGTAACTTAGTTACATATACTTTGGTATCATAGTCCCTAATATACAAGCAGTAGCTTAGTATACGCATAAAATATTTAAAAAAAACCTCAAGCTTTTAGTACCTACCTAGAAATTTGAACAGTGAGACTGCCTCCGCATAGTCTTGGCTGTAAACAATGTCTGCGTCTGGTTTTGTGTCCATCCAGACATTCGCTCCATGCTCCCCATGCATAGACTTCTATAAACATAAATCAATGTTGCATGAAAATGTGTGTTGCATTATGTACTTTGGTCTCTCATTGCCTTTGATATGATATAAACTCTAGTTTAGTCAAGTATTATTTTTAAAAAAATAAAGAACTGAATAAAGTCGCTCATGAGTATTTTTGTATAAAAACTTGTAAATTAAAGATTACCACTCCGATAGGCAAACTGATGATTATTAGGCCAGTCTGAGATCCTTGGGTAGTATCACCACTTTCAAGTGTAACACCCATAACCCTAGTCGTATTTCAGGATCAGTTTGGAAGTAGACGAGAGGAGTGAGTTCTGTCAACCTGGATGGGGCAGATTCGTCTCTTCAAGACGATATAGCAGACGCAACAGCGACCTGTAGTTTCTTTGTGATTACAGTGATTTCCGTTCATGGACCACACTCTAGCTCAGAGGTGTCAAACGCGGGCCAGATTCAAATAAAAAAATGTACTGAATTATTATAACATTTAATTTAAAAGCTCTAAAAAACATGAGTCTTCTTTCTGTGACACGTTGCGATCGCGGGCCTTATTGATACGGCCCGGGGGCCGGAGCTAGGATAGAGCTAGAGTCTAGCTAAACATCAGACTGAATGTCATACGACGTAATAATAATGAAGTAAGTATATGAAAATGCATCACGAAAAACCTCTTATTACAATGTGTCAATGAATATTCAATTAAAAACATGTAAACAATTAAGCATAGAGATAAAACATATTAATTGAATTCTATTGTTTGGAATGATAAATAACATTAAATTCTTAATCTTTTCTGACATTTCATTTGATGTCGACTTTTATGACAATAGATCTCATTGAATACAAAGATTCAAACAAACAAAATATATTGGCTGAATTTGTCATTCGATCTCTTCCTTTTTTTTACCAAAATTGTGCCTAGTCAAATTACATAAAAGCAAATTTTCTGGAATCCAATAATTACTAAAGTAGAATTAAATGGAGACAAATAATAACATGATTCTTAGAATAACGAGAGGAGTGTGCCCTGTCAATGGATTTTGCACATTCGTCCCCTTAAGCCGAGATGGCAAAGGTGTTTCCGCCCATGGACCACACTTTAGCGTGATTACAATGCCGAGCTTCTATAAAAAAATATGAAAAAGCCACCGCCCACGGAAACATTTTTACATCTTATAAAATATGCAATGCTCTAAACTGGAGGATTACCGCATTCATTTTCGTTTTAGGTTTGATTGGAACGTGGTAGGCCTCCAATTCCCAAGTTGTCCTTAATAAATAAAACAAATAACATAATACAATTATAACTAAAATAGCTCTGATAAATCCCTTACCTTTTTCAGTGTTTAAGATAGAACTCGATGCAGTCTGATGACGTAATGATTCGTCATTATTATATTTCTTGTCATCACTATGCATTTCGAGCTGAAAATTGACAAAAATGTAATTATGACGTAAACTGAACTGAAGCTACCTGACACAGTCTGAACTGAGGTGGGCATTGAAACCACGTCATTCGTTTCACGCACGGATACTCTGACCACTAAGCTACACAGTGGTGCTTCACGTGACCAGATAAAATACTGCACTAAAATTGCTAGAAAACACAACTTTGCAATTGAATTCATTGCTAATTGGTGCAACTCGAATAATTTGCAGGCGTTCTTGCTGATTACTTGGATAATGAACCCAAAGGACTCTTCACTTTTCACGCTCCTTTTATCAAAACCGACATGGCCGTGGTGACTACGACTCTGCCTGTAAACATTTCTCTGTGGTAGCACTCGTCTCTGCTCATGAACCGCAAGCATATTTAATTTAAAAACTTGGATATATGCATACGAAACAATTGCTACATTTTAAAATGATCAAATTATGGAATCCCGAGAGGCAAAATCATGCAGAAGCGGTTTTTAAATTTGTTTTGGCTGAAAGTAAGTTATTTATTTTTTATTACTTTATTTTAAGGTTTAACGATTCAATATGCACCATCCAAGTTACAATGCCCGCTTCCTCAGTTATACTTCCAAACAAGTCCTGAAACGCGCCACTATACACTAGTGTAACACTTGAAAGTGGTAGTACTACCACAGGACAGCAGACTAAGCTAATAACCATCACCAGTCTGTCTACCACTCCTTAAACGTGTATTATCTGAATAAATCTAATAATTGTTTTTATTTTTTTAGTGCCGATACTAAACTAGTGTATGTTGTATCATAACCAATTATTTGAATACAGTAATCGAATAATAATACTTATAATCATTACAATAAATGGGTTGTAAAGTAATTACTTAATGTGCAAACTAATCATAGTATTGCATTGACTATTGCAACTGGTAAAATGGGACATCCATTTTATAGTTATACAATAGATGCATTCAATTCTACAACCGATAGATTTCAATTTGGCTGACGGCCAAAAGCATTTCCCATTGGAATAAGTTACAATAGTATTTAAATGACAATCAGAAATATCGATAAATAATTGTTCAATTGCGTATTTTTATTAGAAAATAATATAAAACTTATATATTTCTATCTATAGAAAACATTTTTTTAAAGATGCTGATCTTTAACGTATTTTATTTAGTTATTGTTTTTATATTGAAAATTTCGAAATACAATTTGCAAATATTTTTTCCTAATCTACTTAGAAGTGGCCTCCACTATGTCGACTCAATTACTTCCAAACTGATCCTGCAACTACGTCTCTTCATTGGTTGCACTTGAAAGTACCTACCGAAATGGCTGCCTTGGCTAAAACTCTACCAATAACAAAAACCCTGCCTACCACTCTTAAAATACGCTATAAAAATAATTCTATCAGTCGGAACAAAGTTACATTAGCATAATTTTTTTTAAAAAGATTACGCGAACAGAACTTAACATTTTATCTGCGTTATAAACGCCTTATAAAATAAGATATTAGACAACCAAAATCTTATACTTTTATTCGACAAGATTACGCCACAGTTTTATTAGCTTAAGACGCTTAGGTCGTGTTTTCACGAGCTTTTCCTTAGACAAAAACAATTGGTTTAAATTATTAAATAATAATGAAAATTGAATGCATAAAGCAGTGGGGGATTCGAACCCATGCCTTCCGTTATACCCAAGGATGTTCTAACCACTAAACTATTATATAGGCGTGTCGAAATTTTTCTATCTTCTTACCATCGGCAGCCCTTCCAACGGTTATGTTGACGTCACTATTACTGGGTTTTTAAACCACAATCACACCACTTTACAGTCGAGTATGGTAACCGAACGCGACCTTTACTTTGCTGACAAAACTTGTAAATCATTTATCGATAATTTCTGAGAATTAAAACGTGACTACATATATTATATTGTGTACATTGTAGGTACATGTAATAGGTAGCTCAGTTTATTTTTACGCCGTTGAAAACATGGCCTTACGTCCTTACATTAAAGCACCAATCGTAAAAACTCTGTGTCTTAGAAAGGTCTATTCAAACAGTCAACGAAACGTAAGGAATCAAACATTATTCCACTTACTTGATAGCTTTCTGTGTCTAGTAGTAAAGTAGCAAAAGAAAGTATGATCGTCTGCAGCCACTTCATATTCCTTACAACTCCTACGGTATTCTTCTCCTTTATCAAACATCTGTTAAATTAAATATATATTTTTATTAGTTTGTATGTGTTGGAATCCGGTTCATAAACGAAAATAACTGCCTACCACAGACAAGCATAGTTTCTATATGATTTTGAATTTCAGCGAGAATATTCAGTCGTGCGATAGTATAAAAAACGAACCGTCAAATATTACTAGTCCTACATGCTACACTTACTAAACAAATAAATAGCTCAAAGGCTTTTACAATAAACGGACTTGTATAAAGATCCGCTTATAATATTCCTACAGAAAAGATTAATAAATATTTATAACTACCTAAATTAATTTCTTGTTATAATACAGAAAATTGTTATTATTTTTGATATATGAGTGGCCATCAAACTACGGTTTATTTTAGACAATAACTCAAGAACAATGTAATTAGTGTACAGATATGGTTGAATCATTGTTACCGTTATTCAGCTAACTATTGCATGTCCAATGCCTTTTAAGTATAATTCACAATCGCTTGTTGATTGTTGACAGATGTCTGGACATGTTGCGACATACGGTTTATTATTTACATAAATAAATGTTACGAATTTGGGTCTTCTGAATTGAATATTGATAACTTGAATGAAACAATATTTTTAAACGTATACTAATTTACATACGCACACGGCTTGTCGTCCGTGGCCGAAACGCCATTTTATTTAAGTAATAATAATATAGATCTACTATCTAAATATTATGTTTATTTTAATATGTAAAATGAAATAAATACATTTCATTGTTTTCGTTCTTTTTTTTTTATTTTTTTATTTTGGGAACCCAATTTTATTTTTTTTAGTTTAACTTTATGGATTAACGTGGGTGAAACAGTGCGACACAGCTGTTGTATCTCTAGAAATGAAAAGGAAACGCTTAATGCATAAAAAATTAAACAAATTATTTTTAGTTTTGATAATGCGGTCTATGAACGGAGACAGTTGCAGCAAGGTACCGATTGTATCCGCTATGTCCGCATAAGACGAGTTTGCACTGTTCAGGTTGGCAGAATAGAATTTTGGAACGTAAATGTAAAACATGTTCTACTATTTGGAATAATTTACTTATACTCTTTAAACCGAAACCGATTTAAAAACCGTCGACTACTATCTCCAGATGCAAGCTAAACCACCGAAATATAATGTTTCAATTAAAATAATTAATAGCTATTGTTTAAACAGCTCTTGTATTACTAAAAAATAATTAATTTCTACGAAAAAAAAAATATTTTTACATGATTTTTCTCTTAACGAAATCATTATAAAGCAAAAATTAAGTCCCTTAATGAACCATAAAGATTTGTTAATTAAGAAAAGAAAAACACAATCTGCGAAAACGGTCTTGTTCAATCCAAATTTATGCTGACACCTAAAAGAATCTGACGCAAATTAATTTTGAGACATTTTATCTTTTTCTCAGCACAGAGCTCAGTAGGATAATTGAGATTGGAGATCTTATGGTTATTCATATTTTTAGTAGAGAAAAAACGTATTAAGAATATGTCAATCTGAACGTGACTTGCTGTTAGCGCGGTTCAGTGAGAGAAATTATTTTTTTATTATTTTAATTTTGTGTGTAAAAGGAGAATGCCCATTTGTCTAAGAAAAATAGGCCGACAATTTTTTCCTCGAATTTGTCGATGATTTTTTTGTTCATTTTGTAGAAAAATAAATGTACATTCCATATTAGCATTTAGTTTTAATTTTCTTACCCGGGCTATTGTTGAGTAATTTCACTTTTTATGATGCAATATTTGAGGTTATTATTATATAAAATGCTTTAATAATTGACGATATCTGTTTTTTTAAATGTAATTTAACCTTGTCTGCGGATTGGTATACGATGTGTTGATATAATTAAAATAAATTAATGAAAAAAATTCAATATTATTTTAAAATATTGTTTTAAGAACAAACTATTAAATATCAAGTGGGTTCAATAATAGGCATTGTTCTTTATAGTTAATGGATATAGATAATTATGTTTTAATATAGATACATTTTATACAAATATATTTTGACTTGCTTATACCACTTTCCGTTTAGTCTGTTACTAACGGTGCTGTAACTAACCTCTAATGGTTCACCAACCTCCAAGTTATATAATTTAGTTGCTATTATAAACGTTTTTATTATACGCTCACGATTATTAAAATTTCAGTGTGAATAGTAAGTTAATAATAAGTATCTGGACCAGAACAACGCAAACATGATACAGACCTGAAACTTTCACGACCGGGAATTGAATCGTGTAACAGACTGAGTGGGGCGCTAAATTAATTCCCAGGCTATCGAAAATAAATGTAGAAGTAGATATAGAAAAACAAGTAATAAAAATGAAAAATTTACTTTAATATTTAATTAAGGAATTATTTAAATTACATTTAAATGAACGCCGACGTCCGCGTATAATGTATTGAAATTGTAAGAAATAATTTGTAAGTAATTTTCTATCAAATTATACGTATGTAAATCTAATAAGATTATAATTAACTAGTTTAAAAGTTGTTAAAAAAATATTATAAGTGAGAATTTACATTAAAAATAAAGTTTATAAAATATCTCAACGGAATTCGCGAACTAGGTAATTTATTGCGGTTACAATAACATTAGAGTTCAGCATCTATCATCGAGTATTGCTTATAGTCATGATTCATAGATAAAAAATAGTAATGTAAACTAACTTGTGAAAATAATGTGTTATTTCAATTTTCAAATGTTATAACATTTTGTGAAATGAGTTTTTTTAACATATTGTTATGAATTTGGCGCCTACTTAAATTACCATTCGGTACACGTGTCCCAGTTTGCTGGACCCGGAGCTGACAATATTACAAACTATAGATATGTTACGTTCATAGATTTGGCCACACCTTACCTGATGGTAAGCAATGCTATATACCCTTAACATACTACAGCGGACCTGTTAACCCTCATTTTGAGATCCATATCGTATTCATTAGGAAACATTACCCGAAAAAGAGTTACAATACGTATATAATATATAATTAGTTTCGCTATAAAAATAACAACTTTTTCATATTTTTTCATTTAAAATATTCAATTTCTTTTCTGATAATGAATTAACTGAAAATGTCAGTATGGAATAATCACGACAATTTATCAATCCAATTATAAACAATCAAATCTAACCTATTTAACAAACACGAGCGCATATTTACAATTTGCCTATTATAGCGAAACAAAGGAGTATGGTACCTAACCCAGATTTCGATAACCTTATAAGAGACAGCTGTAGTAACAGTGTACCCACAGCTATAGGTGGGGTGTACCAATTTAAGCGAATAGTCATAAATCCCGAACACTTACCGGAAACGCAATCCTGCTAGTGAACTCCACGCATCAACGACCACACATTGACCTACGCATGGTTGCTCAATAATGCTCAATGCCAAAAACATGAACTCAAAAATTGTATAATGATGCATACATAGGTTTTATTAAGGTTCGGATATAGGCGACCGACCTTTACTCATAAAATCTACCGACCTTCAGACCCGAATGGACCCAAAAATGCTCATTACCAATTTTCTTACTTTTTTATAGTAATTTAAAGAATTCCATTCTAGATCATTGTTTTGTGAATAAAAGTCGCAAAAAAAAGAACTAAAAAATTCGTTAGATAATATTTTCAATTTATTAAGACTCGTAAGTGTAATAGTTACTAAGTTCTAACGATCTAACCAGAAATTAGGGCCGGTAACTCTAATCTGACTTAAATCTAGTAGTAATCTAAGGTCGTTGTACTTAAAGCAGCGTAAAATAAAGTAATCTCCGACTACCCTAAGAAGTTATGAAAGCTCAATATCTCATAAATATTATAAGAAAGCGGCTTGAGTCAAAAATTGCAGACTAGGCGTATAATTAAAGTCGTCTTATAATTAAGAAAGGATTGAATTACCGGCCCTTAATGTCATTTACGGTTGAATAGATAAACGTAACTACGGTTTAATAGATAAAACAAGTGAGTATGTTAAGGGTTAATTAAGAACGATTCAACAATTGTAACGTAGAGATATCAATTTTAATTAATAAATTAATTACAGATGAAAAAGATTAATTCGAAAATATTGATAGAGAAGTGTATTTAATGTGAAATCATGTATATTTTTTTGTAGTCATAAAATCTAACATTAATTTGTTGTTTCTGCCAAAAGATTAGGTCTGCTATTTCCATATCGTTATGATTTCAACATTAACGTTAGATAAATTTATTTTAAACACAAACACGCATAAATTTCAAATGAAAGTTATGTAAAGTGGTCGGCCTATAAAGATAAAAACTTTTAAATTTTTATCAAAGTGAATTTCAAAAGGGTATATCCATTTCTTATTTTATTACAAAAAAATCCAACTTGAATGGTTATTGATGCTGTATGATAAAAAATATGAAATAAACGCCATTATAACTTGCTTCTCTCTCTCTCTCTCTCTCTCTCTATCTCTACATAACAGACTTTCGTTATACTAATTTAGTCAAGTAACTTAAATTAAAATTATTAATTAAATAAATTGTGATTTTTTTGTTATCCATACAGACATGTACGAATATAGACAAGACAGAGACACAAATAGTTGAAATGTCATCTTCAATTCCATTCTTTATTTAGCCAAGTAATATTTTAATTAATTGCCCACATAAATTAATTCAATCGTTCTAGCGTTAGATATCTTAAATATCTATTCAAATTCTTATGGGAAGTGTGAGTCCATAAATACAATTTATGTGCAACATGTTTTTGTATGATCTAATAGCATGATTCACTTAATAGATAACTCATTATTATCATGTTCTTATGTGAATTTTCACTGAATATTTAGATCATACTAGGGGTGCAAACTTCATACATCTGACATGAAAAAAGCGTAGGCCGCTTCAAACGATTTCACAATGTTACCGTCAAGTCAAATACTAAAGACAACCTAAAGGTGACTGTGGTCATCTTTTCTCTCGCGTCACATTGGGAGCATTATTGCACATCTAGTTATATATATCAATGGTTTAGATAACCTTTTCTTAATGAATAAATGCGGAATTTTTGACGAGCATCGGGAGATCGATCTTGCATTATGCTTTTAGAGAGTGGTAGGCAGACTGATGATGGTTATTAGCCGAGTCTGCCGTCTTGGGGTAGTATCAGCATTTTCAAGTGTAACACCCGTGAAATTACCTAGTCGCGTTTCGTGATTAGCTTGGAAGTAGCAGGGTAACACGTGAGGAGTGTGCATTGGTAGTGGATAGTACACATTCGTCGTCTTAAGCCTGACTCTCAAGTGACTGCTGCCTGTATATATAGGCTTTATCTGTGCTCGCAATTGTTTTCGCTTAGAAATAATATTTAATAACCATTCAGTTTTTTTTAATAAATAGTACCATGATAGTGAACGTGAGTTTCATTTTCCCTCCAAAATCCGTTCATTTATGTAAGTATTCCATCGCTTTACTATAGCTATTTTTGACTTGAATGGGACTTGACCGGACTGTTTTCTATGAAGAATGAATAACGCGCGATGCAAAATATAATATATAAAATAATGTTTAAAAATTCAGAAATACGGAATTGCAAAATTATATTTAATATTATTGGATAATGCATAATTGATAATGGAACAAAAATGTATTTCTAAAACAATGATGTTTCTTTATAATTTTAATGGAAACATTTCGTCGTAATTAATGTCTATAGAGTAAAATGTTTCTAATTAAATTATTGGAGAATATCTCATTGATATTTTGCACGAATTTTCTCATATTAAAGGCCATCGCTCTTCAGATTTCCATTTGCAAGTTATATTAATTAATTTTCGAGTAATATAATCTACACTTTTGATTTAATTTTATACAAATACTTTTGTATAATAATTTTAACGATCAGTTATAAAATAAATTAAAAATCAAAGTACCTACCTTAATTGGATTTTTTTTTAATCATTAGATTTATACATTCATATATTATTAAAAAATTATACTGAATTAACTTGAGTCTACTAACAGTTTATTAAATGCTCTTAAAAATAAGAAACACATTAAATTATTATATTATTATTTTTAAAATAAATACTTACCTCAAATTTAGTATAGTTTATGTCAACATAGTAGGTAATAGTAAAATCAAAAATCACAGAAAATATTGTAGCACATGAAAGCCGCGCGTAATATAGCGAGGTTACGTTGCGTCTGCGCTCGTAAGTCCCACCTCATTCGAGATTTTATCATAGCAGATAATATTTTGACTAAAGATGCTCATCTGTCTGTTGACAAGACCTGGATCTTTGGAGGCGTCATGTTGGAATGAGTTGGTGAAGGAGATTTTTTTAAGAGAGAAGAATACAGTTGTGGTTTTTTATTTATTTTGTTATGTTATTTAGTTATTTAACTTTTTTTTTCACGTTATATAATTATGTTAAGACGAGGTCGACATAAATAGTCGTAAACGACAAAGATTCTTGAAATAAGTAAAAAAAACATTCATCTGAATAGGCAAGCGCGCTCGGGCGTCTATCAGCTGTGAATTGAATGACCTCGTGCGTGTCAAGGTAGTCGCCACACCAGCCCTACAAGTATATCAATCCTTGCACTCACTATGCTTGTTTTTGATATTTTAATTATGTTTTCTATGTTTTTTTTAACAAATAATGTTACCAAAATTTAAGAAAAAAGATGTAAACATTTTTTAAAGATTCTGGTTCGCAGGTTTGCTAGCTGTCTTTTTACACCCTCTCTGTTTCATCCAGCTGGAATAGTGGAGGCGACTACAGACATTTTCGTAGATGCCAGACACTATAAAAATAAAAAATAATTAAAAATTAAAACAATTACTAATTTTAGTAATAAAGTTCAATAACACCGACAAATAAATATTTAAACAAGTCGTTAATTTTAAAACTGACTATAGTGAGATAAGTATTATAATTTTTCAACAGTGCTCCTTTCTTTTAATGATATAATTTAATTATCGTGTTTTCTAGAAACTAGAAATCTTCTTAGAGCGGCCGTAGTCTAGTGGTAAGACGCGTAAACTCACGATCGATGAGACTCGTGTTCGAACCTCGCTAAATTCTGACCGGCACTGATTTAATTATGTTATATGTACTTTGGTCACTCAGTGCCTATAGGTACTATTAAAGAGTGGTACGCAGACTGATGATGGTTATTAGCCCAGTCTGTCGTCCTGGGGTGGTACCATGTAACATCCATGAAGTGATCAGGTATAATGCGAAGAGCTTGCACTGTCTATCTGGATGGTGCACATTCGTCTCCTCAAGCCGGTATAGCGGAGGCGACTGATACCTATAGAAAGTAGCAGCAGTTATTGGAACTTTAACGGCGGAGTCTTGTCATATGTGGAGCTACAATTAAAACAAGGAGCATCGACTCCTCACCATTCATGCTATTACTTCGTAATACTATGTAAATGTATGTAGACAGTTGTAATTAATGAAATGATACATATTTGCTAATGCACACATCTCTCTAATGAAAAAAGAAACAATTGTAAAGAAAAGATTCTTCCAAATGAACTACCCTTTTTTATTTTCTAGATTTTTTAATAATAGTGCTGTTTTAACGAAATGTATTCGGATAGCTATGGATGCGAATGCATGTCCTTTTCTTTGTAACTCAACATAATGACAACACTGGGCTCTTCAGAGTGCTCTTCGAAACGAAAGCTACTATTACCACAGAGAAAATCAGCAGAACCTCCATTATGCCTGTTTGAGGAGACGAAATGTTCTCGAGCTCGAACCAACGCTAATATAGACGCTCGAACAAAAGAAGGCTCAACCAGTGCATGGAAGCATGTAGGCAGAAGGCCAGGCGGTTTGCCAATCGGCTGGACTAACGTGTAGCGCCGGGGTAATAATATTGTGACAAGGTATTTTCTTTCTTGGCCTGAAGCAAACTGATAAAAGAACCGCAGCACATCGTTTAGCTCATAAAATTACACTAGCCTAACAGAAAATGGTTTGTAAATTATTACACTAAGGTACGATTTACGAAATTACGAAGAAAATTGAAAAGATAAAAGCCACAATATTTTTTTATTTATAGTTAGGTAAGTATTCATATATATTTGTATTTTATTATAGGTATTCGTCGTTTGCCGTCCCTTAGGAGTGCTACCACTTTCAAATTTACATATGAAGTGACCTAGTTGGGTTTCGTAATCAGCTTAGAAGTGGAAAGGACTGTGCCCTATCAACCTGGGTGAGGCACATTTGATGGCATAGCGAAAACGATTGGTGCCAACAGACTTTCCTGTATAATAGCAGCTGTATCTTATTATCAGGCGAAGTGAGATAAAAATATATTAGGCACTATAAGACAAAAACTTATAAAAGGTAAGCTTATAAAAGTTGTTCTGTAAATGTTAGTAAAGAAAAAAATATTTTATTCAACGGGTGCTCTAAATGTGAATCAAAAGATTACATTACAATGTATTTTTGTAGTAAAGTAAGAAAAGACAAAGCTAATCTTACTTAAAAACGATCGTTATTACCATAACTTAAGTAAAATCTTTTAAAGTAAACATTAAAACGTTATTACCATTTACCATTAATAGCCTGAATTTACAAAAAGACTCCATAAAAAAGAATATAATAGACCTTTACTGCACGTTTCTTTTTAACAGAGCTAATTTGTATAATAAAATATAGATTTCGTATTTTACAGGCAAGAGAAACGCCTATAAAAATGTATTAGCAAATATAACGCTCAATAGCGAGGAATCGGTTCGAGTCGATTTCCATCCGCTCGCTTTTCTTTTAAAATCATTATAATCTTTCTCAGGTGTTCTGAAATATTATTCATCAATCATAATATTATTCAAATCTCTTGCGTTCCCGCGCTAACATACGTTATCTCGTCGAGATCCTCGCCAAGGTCAAATAAAAAACATTGTTATTTTATTTTTCATCCTCTGACCGGCGGGAGCATGATTGCTCGAAAGGTAGGTAATACGAGACTTGGTATTTCACTAAAAACATATTTTGTTATTTCTTTCCTAAAAATGCCCGTTTTTTTAAAATTTAATATTTGCTATAACATAAGAATATTTCTACCTTCATAATTAAGTAGTTGCTGCTTGGTGAAATAAAGAACGGCCTGCGGGATTGAAGCTGTTGTGGCTTCTGTACTTTGAGCGTATAAAATGAGTTTTTCTTTATTAAATATTTTATAAAAAAAAATCCACTCAGTGTGAAATTTTTAGGTTATCGTAAATCGACGATAAATCAAACAAAATAAGGCGCTTATTATACGTCAAATAGGTACTTAACTTATTTACTTATTGATTTTTTAAAATTGTTTTCCATAATTAGAATTTTGGTGTACAGAGTAGGTAATATTATTGAATATTCACATTGAAACTATACGAGACTTAAAAATCAATGATATAAGTAGATTTTTGTGAAATAAGTGGTAGATAAAAGATTCGAATAATTGGATATATTTAGGTACTTTTCCGTTTGTTATCTACGAGTAATATTTATTAACATTGCTTCGTAACGAAGTATTTAATTGGACTCTTATTTTTATATACATACTTACTGGTTTATAGTAAATACATTGAAAGAATTCATCTAAAGTAATATTCTGCAAAACAAGCTGTTATTTAGCTAGAACTGCGTAAAAGAAACTTTTGTTTGTCAAAAGTATTTCATACAAAAAAATCCTTTGTTTTGCTGGGATAAGTTTCTAAGTGAAAGAAAACTTGTAAACTTAGTTCAAGCACCCCTTTTCCTCAATATCTCTATGTCGTTGTCCTACGTGTGTATATTAGGAAAAGAAATCGCTTTTACCAGACTCTCTTATAAATCAATTAATTATCTACCATAATAGAATATAAATTGATAAACTCAATTTATATTGTATGATGCATTCTAGATTCGATTATGAGCATTTTGGATGCCCTGTTAGTGGCCGCGTTAGGCCAAACCTGGACGTGACACCACCTCAGGCGCAAAGCGAACCTGGGCGTCGATGGCTTCAGCTTTGCGAATCCTTTCTTTTCCTAGCCAATTAAATGACCTTTTTTAACTTGGCATGTACTACGTACCGGCCCGTACCCCGAATGGAATAGATATCGGCAATGACGTCCAATTTTTTGGCTTTTTTTTCTTGTCTGAGTCGATCCGAAGCCATGTAAATTGCGCTATCCTTGTTCCAGGATAGTATTCAGTACAGATTTCAAACGTGAAACTCGCTAGTTGCGTTTCAGGATCAGCTTAGAAGCAGCAGGGTACAAATAAAGGGGTGTGCACTGTCAACCTAGGCGGTGAGACTTCTCGTAGCGGTTGTTTCCGCATTTCAGATTGACCTCATGTGGAGTGTGGTAACATGTTTAGTTACTATAAAAAAGTTTATTTCGAGTCGTAAAAGATGAGTCGTGTGAGAAGCAGGATTTAAATAAAACAACAATTTTAAGTGAAAACATTTATAAAAAATAATAAATTGTTCGTCATTATTACTTAAAATTATCATACCTAATAAATACTTTATGAAACAATAATTATAATTTGAGTATAATTTTCTAATAATAATAATGTATAAAATATGAATAAATATTAACTAACTCCATTGCTATTGCATAATGCAGTCATTATTTTGTACGTTTGAAAGTAAAGCATATATTTTTTTCCTATAAAATGCAAATATGCAATCTTTAGATAAAACAAAGCTAGAAGTTTTAGCTACCAAAGAAATAAACAACTATTATAATAAAAAAGTTAATAAATTTTAATATTGTCATGGTTTTAATTTATTTATTTATTGTTACATAATATTAATGTTCAGTCCACATATACATAGATTTTTTATTTTATTTATTACAACGTCTTTACTAAGCTAGACCTGATAGTTTTTTATTGTAGCTCGGGTTAAGACAATACTCCGCCTAGTAAAGCTAAAGTGCGGTCCATGAACGGAAACAACTGCTACGACAGATAAATTTCTGCAGGCAGCAGTCTTCGCTATGCCGGCCTGAGGAGACGCATTTGCACCATTTAGATTAAAAATGCACTCTCCTCTCGTTATACTTGGTTTAGTCGACACTGTTCCCGAAACGCCACAAGGGTATTCACGGGTATTACATTCGAAAGTGGTGGACTAAAAGTAACCATCACCGGTCGGCCTATCATTGCCTAACTTTTACTCCTTGACCAATCAGTAACTTACGTGAACATATCGTCTGAATGGTGTAGAATTTACTCAAAATTAACCCAAAATGATTTTGGTATACCAGGATTGCTTAAACATTCCTTCCAACTAGTAGAACAAGCTGATTTCTCATCCACAGAAGCCTTTCCCAATATCTCTTTCTTGGCCATTTTAGTTTTACAACCCAAACTGAAGTAAACACTAACTTTGGGTAAGTTTGCTTTGAATACTTGAAGTCTAATTGTTGACAGTTTTGGATCCCATCGAGCTGATATTGTTGGCACGAAACGGTCGCTCTTCCAATAAGTTTCAGCTTTATTTGCTTCTAGAATTGTCACTTTCAGGTATAGTGGTGCTGAAAACAATTTAAAATTGTCTTTATTTTCTTTTAACTACATACCTTTATATTAATTTTAATTATTAATATCCTCTTTTTTTATTAAATTAATTTGCCAATGTCAATAAGTAAGATTCGAACACCATAAAAGAGTTGACCCAAAGAAGCATTCGGAAATACGCACCCTAGTACTGAGCTAATAACCATTAGTCAGCCGCCTACCACTTTTGACGTAATATCAGTATTTGCTATCGCGTATGACGAAATGTCTCAGTCGATAAGCAGTCTAAGAGGAATGCTCGTCAGCGATAAGACTTACATTGTTAGATAAAGGAAAAAAGCAATATGCATTTAAGTAGTGCAAGCCACAGGGATTCGATATACTAATTGGAATTTGGTTAGTTACTTAACTCATTAATGGGATACTTCTTTGTATTTCTCTTTTTAATTTTTAGTTACTTTTATATTTTTTCTAAGGATTTCGTGATAAAACAACAATTAATTCAACATTAAATAAAAGGTGCGGCTTACTAACGCGTTTATTTTGATTAATTTGATTAAGTTTGGTCGCTTTATTTTTTTAATTTACAATTTTTAAATTTTTATTTAAAAATTACAATGTATTTACTGTAAACGCTAAAAAAAAGTATTACACATTAAAATGGACATTTGTACCATTCGATACGGAGCACATTCGTCTCTTCAAGTCGGCATACCGGATACAGTTATTTATTTCTTTGTGACAGTAATTTTCTCCGTGCATGGACTTCACTCTAGCTGTACAGCTGGTTAAATGACAACCTACTATAACATAAATATAAATATACCTTTAAATGCCTCCTGTTCCTGCATAGTTTGTACGCTACAACGTAGCCTGTTAACTGTCACTTGCACATAGTCATGGAAGCCATCTTCACTGGCCGTGTATAACATTGTCACCTCCAATTGACCCTTTTTGTTCTCTCTCTGTAATTAGTACGAAATAAATAAATATTGGAAAGATAAATTGGAAAAAGAAAACAAAATTCAAAACATACAAGTACTTAATTGTTTACGATTCGGATGTGTTATATTGATAAACAAACTGACCTAAAGATAACTTTCGTGGTCGTAACGCAGCAGGAAGCAAAAATGTAGTCCACCGTAAACAAGTAAAAGTAGACGTTAATTTCTTTGTTACCATTAGCTATTAATATGAACGTACCATAGAATTGTTCGTAGACAATCCACTCGCAATTGCGTTGATCGGCCGCCAAATATCTGGAGTTCCAATCAATCCGTTCTTCAGATCATTTTGAAATAATTTGGAATCAAAGTTCCAAGTCGCCGCGCCCACAGTCCGCCTTTTTTCTAAAACTGATTTCTGTATAATCGCTTCAGTCTTTGACGATTTAAAACTACTAAATGTCTTATCGAGGAATCCTTTACTCTTCTCTGGTTTATCAGATGTCTCGTTAGCTTTTGGTGACTTTTTATTGTCTAAAGTCTTTCCTTTTCGTTTGTCTGTGTCTAAATTTGGAGCGTCTAATAACGCGTAAATGGTCAGTGATAAAAAATGGCCGGCGAGAAGACTTTGAAGGTCAATTTTATCCGACGGTTTTTTCGTTTCTTTTTGTTTTAGCTGAAACTTGAAATCTTCATTCCAAGCCGGCCATGAGCTTTCTTGTAACGACGTCTCATATTTACTTTCTCCTGGGAAAATTTTGACCTGAAACAAAGTAAAAAATTAATAAATTTTGTTATGTTCAATACGATATTTTGAAAAACAACTCTGTTATGTTCATCTCACGGTCTCACGAACATTCATCGATGCGTGACAAAATACCTCACTTGTAATTACTTGTCTTATCGACCATACTTAACTGCCAGACAATGGAATCATCTTCGCTACCTCATTATTGTTTGTCTTTATAACTAATAATAGAAATACGTAATATTTTGTGGCGTGCCCGAGCGGTTTGGAGGCGTTTTGCGGACTCCTAATCGAAAGACCCGTGGTTATGTCTCAAAAATTCAGTTTGTAACTTTTTTATTATGTAGACAGATGATGGTTATTGGATTAGACTCCCGTTCACGGGGCGGTGTAATACCATAAAGGAGCACGGCCATTTTTGGGCCCACTCGACACCTAATAGTTTGATAACAAAACAATATATGTACTAAAATAGTATCTTCTTTTTTTTTTAATTATTTTAATTATATCAACACATCATACACCAATCAATAGATGATATTTAATTACATAAAAACAGATATCAATTGTTAAAGCATTTATAATAATAACCTCAAATATTGCATCAGAAAAAATCTAATTACTCAATAACCCAGGTGAGAAATTAAAACTGATTGGTAATAAACTCGAGAAAAAAGTTGTGGGCCCATTTCTCTTAGGCGAATGCCCCTTCTCCTTTCAAGTGTAACACCAGTGAAGTGACTACCATATCATGTTTGGAAATTAGCTTGGAAGTAGCCAAGTATCCTAACAACCTGGCTGGTGCATGCTTACTTAGCTTATTTTTTTTATTGTCATCAGCGGTATTTGTACTTGATGAAAAGGCAACTGCGTCATATATCTGTGCTCTTTATCCGACCTACTTTATTCATTATATTGAAGGTCGCGTGTATAAATCCAACGAACCCACATTTCACATTACCTTCAATTACAATGAAGATAGACATTTGTAAGCGATATAAGCTTGACGTCATCTCGGATACCAGAATACAATTTATAAGTATTCTAAGGTTTCTTTTTCTATTCACTGATTTGTCCGGTGTTCTGAATAGATTTTGTTATTATACAATAGTGAATGATTAAAAGTCAATGATGTTGATGAAGATTATTACAACATACGTTCTATTGTCAAGCATCTATTGAATTTCCCTATGTAATAATATCAGAAATAAATTATTGAATGTAACGGAAAACATGAAATGGAACGGCCAATGTAACAGAGTGGTTACGCGTTGGTCCCGTCAAAACAAAAAAAAAACGAAGATTTCATTTTTAGGTCGATACCTACATATTTTAAAGAGGGGTAGTCAGACTGATGATGGTTATTAATTAGCCCCTTCCGCCATCCTGGGGTAGTGCCACTATTTTTACCCATGATGTGGCCTTGTAGCGTTTTGGGATCGGTTTGAAAGGAGCGAGGTATAACAAGAGGAGCGTCCACTAGCAACCTGGATGATGCACAATTTGACTCAAGCCGGCATATCGAAGGCGATTGTTTTCAGCTGTCTTTTTCGTTCACGGACCGCACTCTAGATTAATTAACATCAGGCGCAGTTGTTATATAATACAGTGCTAGTAGTAATAAAAAATCAATCAAGATGACAAATAATTTTTGAGATAATAGATCTAATTTCATTGTACATCCGCAACTTTTGATGACAAAGTTATGAATCAATCCAAATATTTTAGTAGGTAACAAAAGAAATCAAGGAAGAAATTTGTTTTTCTTAAAATAAGCAAAACAAAATGTGCGTTGGGCGTATCTCTGTAACAAAGTTCGTTAATAAATGGCTCGTTACAATTCTAACTTCAAAAATCAATTAGGAGCCCACAATTAATATTCCAATATCTCAGTCAAGTATTTCGTCATACTTTAACAATATTTCAATGATCTAGGAAGTTTAAGGACTTGAAAATTTGTTTTTAATTTTATTCTTAAAGGAGAATGCTCATTCACCTAAGAGAAATGGGCCCACAATTTTTTTCTGGAGTTTACCGATGTTTTTTAGTTCATAGGTAATAAGACAGTAGATTTATTTTTCTAGAAAATTAACTAAAAGTCATCGACAAACTCGAAAAAAAAATGTGGACCTATTTTTCTTAGGCAAGTGAACACTCTCTTTTAGGTTAGGTACCTATTTATTTTTAAATTTATGTTATTAAATGTTATGATAAGTGATAAATTATAATTCCAATGCAGGTTTGATCTAGATTTATTCAAATATGCTAATTACAATACAATAGTACAATTTGATAGTAGCAGGCTTCGCCAGTGTCCATAATGCGTTTTACGCGCAGTTTGATCATTTTAATAGTCGAAATCATGTTGATGGAATGTATGAAGCTCACGTAAAACATCCCATCTGGACACTGGCTCACAAGTAGCATTGAAAATAGATTATGTAGGTAGGTAGGTGCGTGTATAAAAGAGAATAATTGAAGTATTAGGTCATTCTTATTATTTCTTATCGACGTTAATAATAACATTTTTATTATCAAAACAAACAACGTACCCAATACGTAAAACACACTAATTAAGAATCAAAGATGAATTGAATACAATGAACTGCGGCGCTTATAATTAACGCAAATAACGAGCAATTGGCATTTCGGAATGATTAACTACTGAGATATAATTCGTATCCTTAATTAGTGGGAGATGGTCAATAATTTAACGTATTATTGTGAACGATTCTCGAACAAAACTAGAAAAAATAGTTTGCAAATATTATGTTAGGTATTTAAGTTTTTAGTTATTTACCTTGAAGATTTTTTTATGTCAGAGCCAAGAGACGTGCTGTGGTCATATAAGGTGAGTAATTCCATAAAAAGTGCTATATTATTGTCTAAGTTATTCTTAAATACAAATAAAACAAAATATTTACACGCCAAATTAGAACTTAAATCTTTAACATAAGGACGCTTTTCTGATTGATCTTTATGTGTGTAGGTGATACCAGAAAACTCCGACAATCAACATTTTATAAGTTTAGAAATAAGCCCACTTCGCCTGATGTTAATCAATAGTGCGATCCATGAGCTGAGATAATTTATACCACACAGAGCAACTGCAATGAACAGTCACCTCCCCTATACGCTGGGTAAGAAGACAAATGTGCAAAATCCAAGTTAATGACGTACACCCAGCTAGTTCTAAGCTGACCTCACGGGTGTTACGCGGGAAAGTGGTGGGAGACTTCAGAATTGGCTAATAACTAAAACCGTCATCAGTCTACACCTACCTACCACACTTTTAAGATATACCACACTCATAGACACAAATATAACATTGACATCTGTTGAAATTTTGTGAGATTTGAACGTGAGTCTCGATCGTGAGTCAAGCGCTAGGCCATAACCGCTCATTGATGATCTCAATAGCTAGATGAATACTATTAACGTAATAAACCCATTTAGATTTAATATCTTTCACGTATTGTAGAATTATTTAACTGATAAGAAGCGATGAACTAGGTACTTTGTTGATAATGGCCTTCTTCCTTATCATGTCTGCAAATATGATACATATAAACAAACTTTTACTTCATAATTCTCGAAAAATATAGGTCATTTATTATCTTTTTAAAATATAAAATATATTATACATAAACCTAATTTGTTTTAGAACATTTTTCAACATGTTTCGGGATTAGCAAAAGGTCAAATGAAACGTAAGCGAAATTGAAATCGTTTCAGCTGTTTAGACATGATTAGACAAGACAAACATACAAACATCCGTACATTCTAAAGTATAAGTAACATCATTAGTTGAATACATTACGTAGCTTAATATAGATTACACTATCCTTCTAAGAATCGCTTACTCTACAAGTTTGTGGAGTAAATTCCATGATCGAGGTAGTAATTAGGGGTTAAGCTATCTAGGTACCCAGGCACTATTATTTAGATATTAAATACCTATTTAATTTAATCTAAATAAGCTTGAAGCCAAAATTTTAATTAAAGTTTTACTTGAATTTTTTTTTAAATTTTCTACTAATACTCATTTATCACGAAGATTTAAAGAACGGACAGCTTGAAGTTAATAAAGTAATTTAACTAAATCAATAAGTAAATAAAGGACAATGCCCATTTTTAGGCCCACTTGGCATCTAAAAGTTGGTTAACAAAACAATATTCTCAAATAATATCTTATTTTTCCATTAATTTATTTCAATTATATCAACACATCGTTTACCAATCAATAGACAATGTTTAATTATGTAAAAAGAACAGATATAATTAATTATTAAAGCATTTAATATAATAATAACCTCAAATCTTGCGCCAGAAAAAGTCTAATTACTCAATAACCTGGATGAAAACATTAAAACTGATTGTAATAAAGAATGTAGATTTGTTTTCCTACAACCTGCACTAAAAAAACCGACAAACTATAGAAAAAAATTGTGGGCCCATTTGTCTTACGCGAATGGGCATTCTCCTTTAAAAAATAAAATGATCGACCAGCGACGTGACCCGAAAATACAATTTATAAACAAGCATTACAGGCAAGGACTGAATTAAATTATTATAAGTAAATTGAGTTAATTTATTGTATCTTAAATTGAGCTTGTCCAGGAATGGGACATACCTTGACCTTCACTATTGTTTGTATGTGTATTGTGCAGCTACACGGAAAACAATATGATTATGTGTCATTCATTGTCAAAGGTACTTTTTTGTTAGATTCTTTTTTTCATAGATATAGGTATATGCTTGTTTTGACGAATTTATAACTTCTATTCAGGCCATTTTTTAAGAAATTTTCTATGTAAACTGGTGTATATGATTTATTGGAAAAAGCAAAAATAATAACTATAACATATTACATACTAAGTATAACTCTAATTGAATTTTTGAAAAATAATTTCATTAAAATGCACAAGTGATTATTTTTTACAGGTTTTCATTTATTTGGTGAAATTCGACTTGTTTTTATGCTTTGGGGCCAAACTCTCATCACTGAGGGGCCATTTGGCCACGATTTTAAATTTGTAAACGTTACGGTTAAAGTAAACGTAAAAGTAATAGTTAAAGTTACTTTAACCGGCCTTCTGGTGCAAACGACCCTAATTTTGCAGCTATTTTGTAGTTAAAATACATTGTTTGCATCTCAAATCGGTAAAATAATTTGAATAAATTGAGGTCTGCATATAACTGTCCTTGTATGCGTCAATAAGCCTATGTAAATACCCGGCCTTATTAATTACGACTTGTAAAATGAGATTTTGTTTATTTAGACAAGACCTTGCCAAACAAACATTGAGACATTGGGAGCTCTGAGTAAATCACGATGCCCGTCTACTTACACAATCCATATATGTCTGTTATATTAAGGTCTAAGGTTAGGTCATTCTAATAAGCATTCGTTTGAACGTATGTCATCATAAAGTGGTGTTTGTTCAATCTAATTTATATTTAATAAATGTACATAGGGAAATTTTGTTGTCACTTGTGTAGCGTGCTGAAGTTTTGCGGGATTCCAATACCTCAGAGCGGCCGTGGTCTAGCGGTAAGACGCGTGAACTCACGATCAATGAGACCCGTGTTCGAACCTCGCTAAAGACCGGTACCAATGTAACTTTGTTATATGTACTTTAGTCGCTCAGTGCCTATAGGCACTATTAAAGAGTGTTAGGCAGACTGATGATGGTTATTTGTCCAGTCTGTCGTCCTGGGGCAGTGCCACCACTTTCGAATCTAACACCCGTGAAGTGACCTTGTCGCGTTTCGGGGATAGTTTGAAAGTAGCCAGGTATAAGAGAGGAGTGTGCACTGTCAATCTGAAGGTACATGCTCGTCTCCTCGAGCCGGCATAGTGGAGGCGACTGCAGCCCGTAGAGATTTCTCTGTGGTAGCAGTTGCTTCCATTCATGGACCGCACTCTAGCTTTACATCAGGCGGAGTGTTGTCACATGTCGAGCTACAATAAAAAAAAAAAAAAAAAAAAAAAAACCTTGTACCGAACATTCAAATCAGTCAAAAATAGTTTCAGTAAAGCGCTGGAAACTCCTATTTTCGAACACTTAATAGAAAGTAATATACTGGATATTTACCTCATTTCACCTTAAGAGGTTATCTCTTATCCAGATAAGATTATTAAAGTAAAAAATCGTGATGCATCGTGGATACTATTGCATAATTTATTGTCTATAAATATTATTTTTTATTATTAATAGACAGGTAATAGACTTGGCATTATATATTTTGGCTGGAATGGTATTTCTTCCCAATGAGGTGGGGCCAAGAGTAGGGTCACGGATGAATGAGACCCGTGAGGGTTTTAATCGTGTATACCCCGGTATTCACTTGTACCGGAGAGTCCCACGTCATCTCATCGTCTTCCCTGAGATGGCGTCTATAAAAGATTTCCAACACGTAAAAAAGGTATTACTTACGTATTTTTACACTACCTATATTTTTTGAAGTGTAACCATATTGTTATGGTCAAATTATAATTGTATACAATTCGGTAAATTATCTTTTGATTTTCACTTGCGAAATTTAATTTTAGTTCAGTAATAATTAAATGATGGGTTAGTAAACCGATTTGTAGACATATAGTTAAAACTGGAGGACATAAGAATTGTCTAAGGTCAAATGTCAATAACTCAATTACAGGAAGTAAGTAGGGTAAATACCTATCTATACAAAGGACTCCTTTGAAACTTGACTTGAGTAGTTTTTCATTTCTCGTTTATTTTTTTTAATTGTAGGCAGCTCAATAACACTCCGCCTGATGTAAAGCTAGAGTGCGGTCCATGAACGGTACCAACTGCTACTACAAAGAAATTTCTACAGGCAGCAGTCGCCTCCGCTATACCAGCTTGAGGAGAGGAATGTTGACAGTACACACACCTCTTGTGATACCTGGCTACTTTCAAATTGATCCCGAAACGACGTAGTCGATTCACGGTTGTTACATTCGATAGTGGTGGTACTACCCCAGGACGGCAGACTGTGCTAATAACCACTGTCACCAAAGTGATAACGAAACGTCAAATCCATTTTGTTTTTGATTCGATCAAGGACAACTGTTGATTGCCTTTTGACTATAGCCTCAGTCTGCCTACCACTTAGTTGTCAAATTATTCCAATTTAAGATATTACGTGTATTATTAGAGATATGTAACACACAAATTCACCTCCCAATTAAATCTAGATAGACATCTGGAACTCAGAAGGTGTAGTGTAATAATATGATAATAAATGTTTGCTTGCGCAATTTTCTTAAAACTTTCCCCGCATATAGAAACCTATCAATTTAACGAGTGAGTTCTTATGGAAATATCAATTAGGATTTGCACAGTGGTGATTAAAATTCTATACACACCTTCAACGCCATATCCCTACTTAGTATAGACAGTCGTGTACGTGATTTAATTTTATATTATGTTATTATCGTTTTATTAAAAACCAAAGGAACATTACCCATGCAGCTGTCTTCAGCAATATTTATATATTTTTTTAAAGAACCTAGTCCTCTTCCCTCATAACTGACCACAGAATGCATCGAGTCTAGGTTGACAGCACTTCTATCGTGATAAGTATAGAGTGGTGTTTTTCATATTTAAAAGATTTATTTAACTCAAAAATGAAGATCGTGTTTCCTTTGAAGTTTTGTAATTCATTTCGTAAAATCACTGTAGGTGTATAAATCGGCTTATCAAAATGTTTATCATGTAAAAATGTGAACGAGCGCTTACCTTAGCGAGGTATCCATGAGCGCGACTCAATCCAAACAAGGAAGGGAGGTGTCTGGCGCCGATTACAGTCACGTACAGCTGTTTGGTCACAGGATGTAGTGCCAATTTGAACCCTATTTCCGGGTCCAAGCTACCACTTCCCGCCAATTGATTATTGCGGCTACTACTTAACTTATTCTTCAATTTGGATAGAGAAAAGGCCATGACTACATCTGAGGAATCTCACTAGCAAACATAAACCGGTTTTTTGAATAATTAATATGGCGTGCAATTATTTTATTGTTTTGCACTGAGTTAATACGGAATAAACGTGTTTCAACATTTTAATGATAGTTTTTGTTTATTATCTAGCACTTGTGAATTACAACACTTGTCACTTAGCCGAGGAATGTCGGTTAATTGAACGTTTTCACTATCAACAATACAACATACGGCATGCGCACTCGCCGACTATAAGCATGATCGAATGGCATGTAGCGTTGCTTACTAAATATTGAGCGACATCTAGTGGCTGTGTTAAAAAACTTGACCATTTATGTCAAATTGGGAAGGTGTATATGGTGATAGGTGTCTTTTATATATTTTTTTGATAATATAGATTAATTTATGTTACATGTGTTATTACAGTTTTTCTGCGATTTTAGTTTTTTTCAGACGAGAATAAAAAAGTACATCTATTTGAAGTGATATCTCGAAATTGTTTTCGATTTAACATGGGTTAATTTTTGTACACCTTGTCCATTAGTGGTTTTTGAAATAAGATTCAATCTGTATTGTAACTATTAAAAATTGAGTTCTTGTGGATATAAAATTAAAAACATAATTTGTTATTGAAAAAATCTTTATTAAATGCATACATTACATACTTACATATTTATCACACATTTTTGAAAACTAAGAAATAAAAATATATGGTATGCATTCTAAAATCAAATTGTTCAGACAGACCGCTGTTGAAATTTTGAATTTCGAATATATCAGAAAGTTTTTTAAAAATAAATTTAATGGCTTTGGGAGCTAGCACTCTTGAGCCAATTTTTCAAATGTTTGTCTATTAGCTTTCTAGTACTTTCTACCCTTATGTTCCAGCACCTACATAAAACTTAAACAGCACTTAAAACTTTTGAAATATAATGACATAAAATTTATTAACAAGTTTCTTGTAGCACCTTGGTCTCACTTTTAAAACTTGGTTTACTTTCAAAAGTGATTTCTTAATGCGGATAACTGCAGCGAATACACGCAATGATTGATAAAATCGCTAGACTAGTTTAGTCGCACCAAAGTAAACAACCTATATTATATTTTATCTAAAAAATATATATTTAGATTAAAAATTTGTTACAATGAATTTTTTTAACTAAACTTAAGATACCAGATATAATAAATACGAGCAATATATACAGAAAATCAAACTAAAATTAAAGTCAAATACATAATAAAACGCTTAAATATCCCTAAGTCAAATTGTGTATTTTAAAAAACTCCAATACGAAAATAAACTAAAATTATTATTTATGAAAAGAAATTAATGGAGCTATTTATAATATTTATTTTGAAGAAATATACAATTTATTAATACCGTTATGTTATCATTATTTACTGTAATTCCGCACCTCTAGATTAAAACTGTAAACTAAAAAAAAGATTATATAAGACTTTTTTAGAAAAGCTAATCATAATAAGAGTTAAGGATCCAAAAACGACGTCATTTAGAATTTTTTGGATTTCAACAGTTTTTATCTAGCTAGGGTATATGCATTTGTTTAAATAATGACAATATTGGTAGCACACTAGACAATAGCTTACATTTACGCTCTCACGGCGTAAAGTGAGAACTCTCTACCAATAGGATGAACAGACACCGTAACAGCGTCAATGTAAATTCATACTTGACCTTCAGAACAAGCCTTAAAAAAATAGTAAAAAATATCAATAAAATACATTTTGTTTAAAGGACAATGCTCATTTTCAGGCCCACTTAATATATAAGAATTTGTTAACAAAACAATATTGTAAAATAATATCTAATTTTTTCATTAATTTATTTCAATTATATCAACACATTGTTTATCAATCAATAGAGAATGTTTAATTACATTTTAAAAAAAGATATCAACAATTAATAAAGAATTTAATATAATAATAACCTCAAATATTGCATCCATGCAATAAGCCGGGTAAAAAAATAAATAAAAATTATTGGTGATACGGAATTTAGATCCTACAAAATGAACTAAAAAATCATTGAAAACTCGAGAAACAAATTGCGGGTCCATGTCTCTTAGGCAAATGGGCATTCTCCTTTATTTCATAAACAATCTACTGATAACATTAACAATTAAATCATAATAATGAACAATAATCGAGACAATCAATACAAACATGGCGAAACATATTCCTGTAATATACATGAATTGGCTTGCTTCCTGTGGTGTTGCCAGGATTTCTTCGCTACTCGCCTCGTGGTCTAACGCTTCAAACTCTGACGTGTCTAAAAGAAAACAGATTTATGACAGTGAAGTAAAGTCTGAACATGGCTTGATGATGATAATTATAATACATTACCTGCCGGTGTTTCCACATCACAAACAACATCCTTCTCAGTAATCTGCAGATCGAGTAATTCCTTCACAGATATAAGCGCCTCAGCTGGAGCCTCCCCAGGAAACAGATAATCACATAAATATAGTGAATTCACCGGTACAAGAACTCGACGGGGTGGTTCATTGAAACATACTTTTTCTAGAAAAAGAAAACCAATTTACATAATTTTATAGAAAATCAACTATACTCATAGTTAATAAGATTTTAGATTAGTTAAGATAAAGAAGAAGAGTTTGCAGTCGGCTTTATTATACTAACGTTGTAACCGGGTCGACAGAGCATACTATTTTCGTTATACCTAGCTCAGCGTTTCTCAACCACTGTGCCGCGGAACTTTTGTGTGCCGCAAAATTCTAAAAGTGTGCCGCCAAATTTTAGATAATATAATTATGTTAATATTATTAAATAATATGATTTAAAGAAAAAAAAATTGCATTACAAGTATTCTTATTATTAACTTGTAATTAATCCCTTAATAAACGTACTGTTATTTTTGTAGTACATATTATTTTATTTCGCACAATTAAAATTATTACCATAAACTATTTTACGCAGTGTGTTATAGGTAAGTAAATAATTTTTAAACTTATCTTTTTCTTTGTGTGCCGCCAAATTTTTAAATTGTGAAAAGTGTACCGCATTAATAAAAAGGTTGAGAACCACTGACCTAGCTACTTGCAAAATGGTCACTTCACAGGTGTTACACAACCCTGGGTTGGTAACCTACCTTAATAAGAATGCCTATTATAATATTGGTAAAATATGTCTGTCTTGATGTGTTCTGTCCTCAGACTGATGATGGTTTGCCATCCTGGGACTGGTACCACCACCTTCAAGTGTAACACCCACAAAGGGACCTTGTCACGTTTCAGAATCAGTTTCAAAGTAGCTAGGTATAAAGAAGAGTGCAGTCAACAAGTACACATTCATCTCGAACCGTCTGCTGTCTGCATAAACTGTGATAGTAGTTGTTTTTGTTCATGTCCAATAAAAAAACTCAAACTAACCTTCCGGCAACAAGTTATCATCAATAAGTGCATCACAATGCATAGTAAATCTGGATGCAAGTGACCTAACAATATCCTGTTTGACAGCTGCTATTGCTTCACTCACTGTTGCTTTAGGATACAAAAATACACTTGAAGATACAATACCACTAAAATGTATACTACCATCACATTCCAAGTATTCTACACTCTCTGGTAGACAATTTTCCTGGAAATACAATAAGCATTTATAGATACAAGCTGTGGTCTAGCGGCAGAAGGCGTGAACTCAGGAGTCAGAATTACGACCAGTATTTCTTTTTGCTTTTTCTAATTCACTATCGGGTCAAAAGTAATTAAACCGTCTTCTACAACACAAGTATAAGTCAGCATAGTGGAGGCATTACACATTTTAATATCATGAAAACCTTATAATATTGTTTATACTAATATTATTATAATACTATCTGTCTGTCCACAGTCTGACTATAAGCTGATCTGTCGCCCGTAAGTTGAGGAGTGCCTCCAGTGAGGCCCTCCCTTGATAGCTCCAGTCTTTGTGTGCTAAACAATGCTAAGCAATGTTACAGTTCTCTCATTGTGCAACTCTCGCATAGAACTGCAGTCTCTGTGCTAAAATAAATCATAAAATAATACTCACAAAAGGCACAAATAAAGATACTTGCATAGATTTCAAAGCTTCTGATTGGTTTGCTTTTGAATTAGACTTAACTTTCTTTTTTTTAACTAATTCATCTAATGCTTCAGTACCAGTTCTTAGTTCACCATCAATAAACATCACGCTCGAGTCAACCGTCTTATATGCTGATTCTAATATTTGCTGTAAGTTATATTTTAAAAAATTTGGTGAGAATTTGTAAATTTCAATAAAACACAATTGACAATTATAACATCAAATACCTGGAATTGTTGTTTAACAGAAATACCGCCATTTTTCACAATAACAGGATAAATCTCATCAAATTCATAATAACAATCTAATCTCTGCCATTGCTGAGGTTTTGGCAAAAATTTCCATTCAACAGGCTTCGGTAATGGTGCTCTATTGGTCATTCCGGTCTCAAGACTCTTGCATGTCAAATTTTTATTTTTTGTATTCATATGCAAAATAAGACGCTCATTATCTATAGGACAGCTCCCATACATGTGTTGTGACATACTTAACACCTTATACATATGGTTCATTATTGAACATACTTTCTTAAAATTGTTTTGGACTGCAAAAATATCTTCATCCGACGTTATGAAAATACCTTAAACAAATATTAAGCTAACTTAGTCAATTATTAAATAATAATAAATACTAGAGATTAAAACTAGGATAACCACCATCCAGTGGGAAAATGCTTTTTTTTTAAATAATACATTTGTAAATAAATATTTGTTTAATTAGATATTAGTTCACCACAGAGACCAACATAACATTATGATCAAAACTGTGTCAACACAGAATATACAAAATATTGATCAATAACAAGACGCATCAGTAGGTTTTATAATAGAACATACCTTGTACAAACATCCCTCCAGGCAACATTCTAGTGACATGCTTTGCATGATCAGCGACCCATATCTCAGACATATCAGGTAAACTTAAAGTATTTTCTACAGATTCTAAATTTTCAGCTGATACATTTTCTGCTACCTTTTCTTCTGGGGTTCGCGCCAAATGTATAACATTTTCTCTTGAATTTGTAATCTACAAAATGAAAATATTATACTATTGCTTAAGAGAATATTAGATTTTTTTAAAACAAAGCCCGTTATATTCATTAAAATTGAGTTAATTTAAAAACGAAAACGTTAATTGAAACGCAACAATTTGTGAGTTCTATTTCATTTTAAAATAAAGTTTGCCAACTGTACACTTATCATGGTTTCATATTATACGGACGGCTCGTACCACACTTACCTGTCCCAATATTAAGCCTATAACTAAAGATTCTTTTGCAGCACATTGTTCTAAATATTGTAAACAATATTCCGGTGAGTAGACTGCCCTAACCATAATGAAATTTCGAAATTATAATCAAAATAAATAACACCCAGAACATACCACAAGGGCAGTACTCAACCAGAGACAATTAATAATAAGGAGACGGCTGTCTTCATACTAGCAAACTGACACAATAAGGGTCACTAACACTAGCGTGACGGATGTGTGCGTTTCTGGATAAATATAAGCTCATTTACACGTCTCTATAAATAGACTATATCTTGCATCTTTTTCTTACACGTGTGAATTCCATTAGCCCTCACCTTACTCACTCGCACACATGCCCATAGAGACGATGGGTACGTTCATAAATATTATTTAAGTAAATACCTTACAAATAAGACCATGTTTTTCGTTGATTATTCACGTAATAATTTGGGAGTTCATTTTATAATACCATTAACATAACACTCAAATGTTTTAAATAACTAAGAGCTGCCATTTTAAATCATAAAAAACCACAATAAACTCATCAAAATGAACGCTCCTAAATAGAACAAGAAGGGAGAGTAGTGATGTACAAAAAATATTCAGTTAATAATTGATAGTATTCGATCAAAAAAATCAATGCTTCGCAGGCCGCGCGGGGCTTCCCTAATCCTTATTAATTAGAATTTCCTAATAAGCAATAAAACTCAACCACAGAAACAAAAAATGATTATTTATTTACAATTTGTTTAAAATGTTCATCAAAAACGTATTCGTCTTTCGTCTTCCATATTTTCTATGATGACATTGTATATACCGATGTGATGAGGCTAGATACTTGCGCTGCTGTGTGATACATCTGGAAATTTTAAAACATTAGTTGTTATCGGAAGAGTAGTTTTCTTTTTCCTGTATTAAATTGGTTATCTGCTTAGAAAAGGTCACTTGATGGACACTTCACATGCATGCACGAGAAGAGTGACAGATGTGGTAAAGAAAATGGTATGTTAAGATAATGCAGTCATTCTCTCCACTTGAAACAACTGTAAGCAAGATTTTAGTTGATATTATAACTAAAAACTCCTGTTTACAACACAAATAATGGAATGATTAAAGATAAACTCAATATGGCAAAATATAACGTTAGGTCGAAAGGCCGTTTTTACAATACCTAGGTTCTTCGGTTGTCTGTCAGTACCTCAGTACCTTTGTACTGATACTGTTACAGTAAAACAAAAGAAATGCTTATTTATTGGCGGCACTCGTTCGCCACGTCCCAGTATCGTCATAAGATTCTTGTGGTATTTTTAGTGTAAAATGTCACATCAGATTATCATGCATATCCTAGTAATACTAGCGCTGTCGTCGGTCAGGGACTGCTTATTCAATATATTCTCAGCTCACCGCCATCATCTGGTGGTCGTTCACGGTTATAGCTCAGCCAGCCCCCACAAACGTCTCTCCCCCAGCGTCACCTAAAAATATAAAAAATATTAAAATATGCCACGATATCAATTTTTTTAGCCTATTTTATTAGCCTAGTTTGCCGGCCTGGGGTAGTACCACCACTTTCGAATATACCACCTTGTCGCGTTTCAGGAACAGTTTGGAAATAGCCAAGTATAACGAGAGGAGTGTGCACTGTCAATCTGGATGACGCACATTCGTAATTTTTGAGAAATTTACATGTTTTATGATGGTCCACTTTATTTATCAGGTTATTTTTATATTTCTTAAATTTCGATATGTATACTTCCGTAAAAAAGAGCGAACACTTACCCACGCTTTGAATCTATTTTTGTTAAAATGAGATATAGAAAAATTTCTTGTTTCTTTAAGACGACTTGGAAGAATTTGGTACCACACAATGCCAATCCATGGCGACCTACCTATGTAGGTAAATTCTTAACTGTATAAATACAAATAACACCGAGAGTTAAAATAATAGCAAATCTAACAAAATACACTTAATGAACATGAATAACATAAGATAAATAAAATGTGCATTTCTATTACGAACTCGTCCGCCATATTTGCGCCATTTCGGCAGGCGAAATTACATTCGGTAATTTTCGGTAAATTTCGGTGTGACTTGACATTAACGACTTATCTTGCACAAACACATCAATGTATCTATGTGTTTAACATTGTGCGAGCGAGAAAAGCGTGGGCCAATATGGCGTTTTTAGTGGGTGCGAGTGAAACATAACATCTGTCAAATGGGCTTATTGTGTCGGAATTTGAGCTCGAGTCGGCAGGGCCTGGTACTCAACTACTAGTGTCAGTCACTTCAGTCAATATCAAGTATCAAGTACTATATAGTCTGTGGTCAGTATCAGTGATATTAAAATATTCAACAAACAATGCTTGATCAATAATTCCAATAATAAAATTATAGATGGCGCTTTTTACATGTGCTGCGTAAGGATGTCTAGACAACTAATTCACTGATATGAATGCCTGAATGACAGGCCCATACTTAAGCCATTTCTCCCGAAGAAATTGGAATACAATAGAAGCCACGTTAAAAATAACAACAGAAAATCTATAGTCTGCACTCTTTTAACTCATCAAATACTGAATACAACGTAATGAGACAGATATATACGTGACAAGACTTGCTAAAATTGAAGTGTCCACTTTTGAGGCAAATGCATAGATTATTGTATAGTAGTAAAATAGGGATGTAGTCAATACGTATATCGAGATGTAAATGCAAGCATTTATCGACTCTTCTATCTACTCCATGACCAATTTTTTAACACTTTTTAATTTAATAATTATTTAATTAATTAGTTATTTGATTTGTAGCAGTTGTAGAAAGATGACATACCAATTTAAAAAAATCTTATCAGCTATAATATCAGTGATAATTATAAAAACTGGACAGAAAAAAATACCTGTATAAAGGTCCAGTGGTCCAAACGTGGGCAGTGGACTCACGGTTGATAAGACCCGTGTTCAAATCTCACTAAAATTCTAACCGGCATGCCTAAGCACTATTCAAAGAGCGGTAGGCAGACTGACGATATTAGGCCGGTCAGCCGTCCTGGGAAAACACTATCACTTTTAAGTGTAATTCGTATTTCGGGATCAGCTTGGAAGTTACCGGATGTAACGATAGAAATCTGCACTGCCAACCAAGATGGCATACATTCGTCTCACACTATAACTTAACATCAGGCGGAGTACTGTCATACATCAAGCTATTATAACCGGCATTGTCTACCCACGCATATCGTCAGAGGTATTTAGGTAGTTGTGAATAAAACAATTTCTCAATCAAAATCAGTATATTTAGAAAACTCTTAAGTTATTTGTATAACTAAATTTTACTTTGTTTATCCCAACAATCCCTACGATCGTGACAATACGATATAAAGACGTAATATCTTATGGATTGGCTTTAGATGCAGAATGGGTTCGATTTTGAAAGAAAACTGGTGGTATAATTTTAAATATACTTATTTTTTTTAAAATACTCGGCAGATGTGAAAAGTTTAGAAAATAATATTAAGCTCCCCTCCCCCTCTATCTCTCTCGTGCGCCTCGGCTTTGTTCGTAGAAACATTGCGGGAAAGGGAAGAGAATCAGAAAACAAGGGAAGAGACAGTCCAACACAACCTAGTACTAATAAAATACTAATACTACTACTAAAAATACGACTATTACTAAAATTGAGATCGTAAAACAGGTAACGGAAATATGCCATAATAGACGTTTGGTATCAAAAATTACTGGTTATTAAAATGAATAAGTTTAGAATAGGTTTTCCGGATATAATCTTTGAGATTTTTATTGTTTTTTGTTATGAATGTCAGTCTTGTATCAATATATTTTTTGCAACTAATGAAGATAAGTCTATTATGTGATTTGTTGAATCTGTATCAAATTGATGAAAATTAATATCTGAAAAGAAATTGTAGCCCACAAAAAATTTAAGTACAGCTATAGTAAAATAATCTGAATAGTTTTTGTTAGGACATTAACGATGTAACCTGCTATATATTCAACAACTTTAGTGCTGAATTCTGAATCAATTCAGGATCAAAATCATCACTAATTGCCGATGTATTATCCTGGTCCTTGTGCCGCGATCCAAGTACACTGGAAAATCGAAAATTGATTTAGAGTTGCACAATTACCGGTTCTTGTATTTTTTATTTGAGCATAATTTAGTATTTTCTTTATAAATGCTTTCAAATACACGAGGTGTTGGATTGTTGTTCCATCCACCGTGACATCTGATACTTCCAAAAAAGTGCTCAAGGTGTTCCTGGCTTATTTTGTGTAGTGGCAAATACTCAATTGGGCATTCAGTATTAAGGACCAATTCCTGAATTAAATGTTTACCACTTTCTATACAAATAAAAAATCCTACAAATCCGGTATATCGTGGTGAATCAATAAGCTTAACAGTTTGCCCTCGTTTTCACCAATTTTGTAGAAAGATTTATGAACTCCAGTTTTGCCGTTTCTAATTTCTTAATAACACAAGCATTTTCTTTATTGACTGTCCTTTTAGAATCATAACCGTAAACATGTGAATCAAAAATGTCAAAAAGGTCATTCATCATTATAAGAAAATTTATAGTACCCGAAGCATCTTGAAAGGATTTTAATTGCAATTGATTTTTACAAAACGAAAGAGCATCAGCGACACTTTTGTTAAAAATTTGTGTTGCCTGACTAACTTTCATTATTTTACAGTAAAAAATATGTACAGCCCTGCGGCAATTGGTCATATGAAATCGTTCCTCAGTCCCATAAATTATGTAAATTGACTAAATATTGCCAAGAAATTATTTTGTTATCTTTACCATAAAAACTGTCATAAAATTATTGTGCATTCCTCACTAATTTAATCATGTGCGCAGGATCTAACAAAATTGCCACTTGCGTGTTACTAAAAGGGTTTTTGAACGATGTAACCAAGTTAACTTTTTTAGCTATAGATAAATTCGTAGGGCAGCCATCGAAGGCTACTACTCGGACACCGATTTCGTCAACCAAATGTATTGCTTGAGTAAGGAGGGATGCTTTTTGATCGCTCCTGATGCCGTTGATCAAGAAGGGATTTCAAACGAAGCATTTAATGGAACCAAAAGAAAACAAGCGCTTCTTTGACTTCAAGTTGACAGTCTGATTCCAAGGCAGTTCCATAATTTACATGACCATAAAATCTTTTTGTTTTATTTTGTCACTGCCGCTTTTAAAATATATTTAAATATAATAAATAAATTTTCTTCACTTGTTTTGCTACAACTTTAAGAGCAGCGAAAGCTTCTTTAATAAATCCGGGTTGTCCATTAACAGATTGGTACCATTTCCGAAGAGTGCTAGGATAAGCTAAATATGTGTTAAAGGTTTTTCTTACGAAATTGTAAGCTTTGAGGGAGTAGAAATGTAATGTTCTAAAGGCTCGAAGTTCTGGAGAGTATTTTGTATTTGATATACGTCCAATCAAGTTTTGTTGTTGCCTTTTTATCAACTATCTTTTTACTAACTAATCTACTCGTATTGGAGTAGAAAATATTTCAAAATATCTTCATTGTATTTATTTAATCATTATTTTTTAGTGTGTCTAAAATTTCTCGTAAGCTTCCGACCTTCTTTTTTAGATTTCTTGTTTTGCTTTGAAGTCTCTTCAGATCTTTCTTTTTTTTATTTAAACAAAGTGTAAGTTGGCCGATCTGGCGTTTTATTTTTCGTTCCATTGGTGTTAAATCTGTAGATTCTTCAACGCCTTTACAGTTTTGATTTACTAAACTCTGAAAATAACATTAAAGACCAATGTAATTAGTACTTATAAAATTTTGCCTACTATCATAGGAAGTAAAGATAGTAATATATTTTTATTTTTAATTCAGAAAATGTAATTAAAATATCTTCATATTAATGACGATATCATAAAATTTATTATTTGTAAAAATTACCGAGTTTTCATTTTCACTATTTTCAGATAAAGTGGGTCGAGCTTGGGTGTTTGTTGAATCACGTGTTGGTATCTGTAAATATGTATTTTTTTAATAAACGTCCATATAAATTATACAATTTTAATACAATAAAATATGCCTACCAGAATAGGTAAATGTAGTGTAGGTACCGATAAGTCATATAATCGACGCCTACAATTTTTTAAAGTTTCAAAACAGTCTGGTGTGAAGTGCTTGGAACATATGACACTATATTTTGTCGGGAAAAAATTATCTTTCTGAGTTTCATTGATCCAAACTTCTTTCGTTGCGGAGTCTTTGGGAAATCTGTAAATTAACGTTAAACGTTTAAATGTACAGAGAGCCAAGTACATTTCACAAATCCGTCTGATTGGTTATTTTAACCGCCAAGGTAATAAAAAATTACTTAAATGAAGCGATTCTATTGGTGTGGAGATCTCGCGTTACATTGTTACGGCGTAAATGTTACCACTTACTTGGCCTTTAGTTGGGATTCAACATAAACGCAGAATATAACAGAAACTAGTGATGAAAGTGACGATCGTTTAAAAACAATAGGGAAAGAAATGCGAGAAATGGGAATTAGGTGAAATTCAATAACAAAAATAAATCATCCCCCAATTTCCCACGTCTGAGGTGGAATATTTTCAAGCGCTGTGTGAAGAGGCATCTCATCAAGCCGGCATAGCGGACCCGACTGCTGTCTGCAGATCCCCTTCTCTGACAGCAGTCGCCTCCGTTCATGGATCGCACTTTAGCTTAACATCGTGCGGTCATGACGTGCTAAAATAAAAAAATAAATAAAAAAAAACGAGACCGTCTCTAAGATATTATAGTCAATTCAACAAAAATAAGAAATCATTAAAATTAGTTAATGATTGGTGAATATATAGCTAATACGAGATGGCTGCTGTAGTCATAAGATCAGCTCTAGGTCACCATAACATTGTAGCTACACCTCGGCAAGTTTAATAAAAATAGGTTAACAGGAAGTGGTCGAAACTTAGTAATAGAGAAATCATTCCTTAATTTTCCACCCCTACAAGATGAAAAATTTTCTTTAATTTTAAAATTGGACACCCCGATTCAACAAAAAAAAAAAAGAATCATTAACATCAGTTCACAATCGGCGTAAAAATCAGTTAACATATCTACAAAAAAGTTCGTCAATTGCTAACTTCCTCTTTTTAGGTCTATTAATAAAAACATTTCATTTGAATAAATTAAATAAAAATAAATTATAATTTTATCGATATAGATCTTAGCAACGCTTTGAACAACACTATCGAGAAGAAAAGAGACAACTGTCAGTGTATCAGAAAGAGAAATTGAGTTTTGGCGGCCATCTTGAGACGTTAAGTTATCTGTTTTGAATTATTCAAAGAAATTGGAATACAATAGAAGCCACGTTAAAAATCTATAGTCTGCACTCTTTTAACTCACCAAATACTGAATACAAAATGATGAGACAGATATATACGTGACAAGACAGGATAAAATTGAAGTGTCCCGTTTTGAGGCAAATGCATAGATTATAGACTATTGTATAGAAGTAAAATAGGGATGTAGTCAATACGTATATCGAGATGTAAATGCAAGCATTTATCGACTCTTCTATTTACTCTATGACCAATTTTTTAATACTTATTATTTATAAACTAGTTATTTAATTTGTAGCAGTTGTAGAAAGATGACATACCAATTTTAAAAAGTCTTATCAGCTATAATATCAGTTATAATTATAAAAACTGGACAGAAAAAAATACCCGTATAAAGGTCCAGCGGTAGACGTGGGCGGTGGACTCACGGTTGATGAGACCCGTGTTCAAATCTCACTAAAATTCTAACCGGTAGTGCCTAAGCACTATTCAAAGAGCGGTAGGCAGACTGACGATGGTCCCATATTAGGCCGGTCTGCCGTCCTGGGATAACACTATCACTTTAAAGTGTAACATAGTCGTATTTCGGGATCAGCTTGGAAGTTACCGGATGTAACGATAGCACTGCCAACCAAGATGGCGTACATTCGTCTCGCACTATAACTTAACATCAGGCGGGGTACTATTATACGTCAAGCTACTATAACCGGCATTGTCTACCTACGCATAACGTCAGAGGTAGTCGTGAATAAAACTATTTCTCAATCAAAATCAGTATATTTAGAAAATTCTTGGATTGGTGGAACTTGATTGTTTAAAGCTGTTAGGAGCAAAATGCTACGAACAAAGTCTAGAGTGTTTTGTCCATATAAACTCCAATGATTTTTATCAAATTATTTCTTAATAATTCATCTCTCGAAAATCTAAGACAATAATAATAATTATTAATAACAACAATAATATGTAATGTAAAACACCCATATGTAATAAAAAAAGAATAATTTAAAATATCGATATCCGTCTAGGACATGAAATAATATAAAAAAACAACACTAACATAACCTATAAAACGAATGTTTAATTTTTAAAATAAGACGGTTTTATTGATAACATTTATTGTCTACAAATAAAATGTTATATGAAAATAACTGCTCACCAAAAATTATACTAAATTAGAAGAGTTAATATTTTAGAAATACTCAAAAACTTTTTAAGAATATTTACCGGTGAAAACTTGTAAATTCCTCATTATTTTCTTTACGAGAGGTATGTGAACGGCAACCTAGTACTATACAAGCCATAACAATTCACAATATTTAAAATTAAAGAAATAAACAATAAAAAATACAAAATAACAAAACGATACAAACGTAAACAAATCCAAATGAAACCCGACTAAAAAAAGAAGTGTGTCAAACTGTGGATTTTAGAACAAAATTCGAATTTTTTTTAAAGTAGTCGGTTAATGAAAAATGATGACCAAAATGATGACCAATTACTACAAAATGATGACACTTCAAGGAAAAAAAAGGCAACAAAAGTATTTCTATCTCTTTTTGTTGCATTTAATATCCTGGTAAGCTAAAAGAGCATTGAGTACCTATCAGTTTTCTGCTGCTCCTTTGACGCGGCTTCTATTATATTCCAATTTCTTTGGAATTATTTTCCTAAACTTGACTCGTGATGCACAATATTAACTTGATGCAAAAAGATTGACTTTGACACTGGCAAATTGTTATACGCCATATAAAACAAAATAAAAATAAGAAAGAGAAATAAGACTACAATAAGACGGTGTCAAGTTACCAAAGATAATATAGAATAGAGTGCGCATCGACGCGTTTTTGTTCGAAACACAACTCGCCGATTTTAGGCAGGAGGGGGGAAAACTTTCCCGCGCGCTAACGGCTGACGCAACATCACGTGATCCTCTAGTGATGTATCGATATTTATTATAAATTATAAAATGTCGATAATTATTTGAATTTTTATTTTGTGTAATTTTTTTTGTTTAGTTTTTAATTTGTTTATCCCAACAATTCCTACAATCGTGACAATACGATATAAAGACGTAATATCTTAAGGATTGCTTCGAGATGCAGAATGGTTTCGATTTCGATTTTAAAACAGGTGACAAATTTTCTTTCCAAATAGGACACCCCGAGATGTAACCAATTCAACAAAAAAAAAGAATTGTTAACATCGGTTCACAATCGGCGTAGAAATCAGTTAACATATTTACAAAAAAATTCGTCGAATTGCTAACTTCCTCTTTTTAGGTCGCTTAATAAAAATATTTCATCTAAATAAATTAATTAAAATTATTAAATTATAATTTTATCGATATAGATCGTCGCAGCGCTTTGAACAGCACTATAGCGAAGAAAAGATACAACTGTCAGTGTATTAGAAAGAGAAAGAAGACGGTGTCAAGTTACCAAGCGGGGGCGTCTAAGGAATTTGTTTATAATATTTAAATTAAAAAATAAAGGAGATATTCACTTACCTGTGAAATGTTATCCCATCTTTTTTGTAGCTTGAAGTTCGGGAACTTTTTTGACACCATTTAATTGCACAATGAGGCATTATTGACGTTTTTATTTGCGATTAAAGCGGGAGCGATCGACGCGCGAACACAAAAATCGAATAACTGAGACTGACGTAATATTTATAGCATTAGTGCGATTCTCGCTAAAGTATGATTGGCGCTTTTGTGTGTGATGCGCACTCCATTGTCCTCCATGTGTTGTACGCTTTGACCTAAAGTATGATTGGTGCTTTTGTGTGTGATGCGCACTCCATTGTCCTCCGTGCTTTAATTTTAACCGTAACCAACGAATCTTGGTTGCTTATAAAAGTTAAAGTAATCGTCAAACAAATGTTACTAACGTCAAATGTATGAAAAGAAGACGGAGTTTTGGCGGCCATCCTGACACATTAGGTTAGGTATCTGTCTTGAATTATTTTCTTCGAGTGTTACCTAATGTGTTATAATGGTGGATTATTAACTATTAAGTGTTCGTGAGTGTGGGCAAACAATTCAAAAGAAGAGAACCTGTGTTTCCATTTTCCCTCCAAAACTCCGTAGGAAGTTTCAGTAAAGATTCTACCATTTTACTGGAGCAATTTTTGACTTTTATTTCTTTTTAAATGGCGTATAACAATTTGCCAGTGTCGTGCATTACGAGGCATTTATTCATCACACTAAACAGTCAGGTCAGGTCTCAGTCAAGTCAAAAATTGAATAGAATACAATTTATTTGTCATAAAGTACAGATGTTTTTAGATATGTACAGGTGAGGTGACAAAAGGGAAATCAGCTCAGCACATGCTCTGGCAATTGCTCCAGTAAAATGGTAGAATGTTTACTGAAATGTCCTACGGAGTTTTGGAGGGAAAATGGAAACACAGGTTCTCTTCTTTTAAATTGTTTACCTAAACTCACGCACGTTAACGAACACTTAGTGGTTAATAATCTACCATTATTATACATTAACATTCGAAGAAACACAAGTTCAGGAAAATAATCCAAGACCGATAACCTGACGTCTCAAGATAGCCGCCAAAACTCCAATTTTTGACTTGACCTCGACTGGTCTGGTGGTTAACTCGGTGGAGGTCCATGAGCATTGATGACTAAGAAACCGCTCGCACGGTGGCTCCAGTCACTACTATGCCGGCCTGGGAAGGTACTTTTTCATGCTCCGCTTGAAGGATCCAAGGTGAAAGGATTGGGAGAACACATAGGAAGAGAGGGCAAAGTATTCCACCTGTGCGACACAAATAGACGCGAATTCGGTCGACATAACGCGGATGCTTCCTCCTCCCAGTGCGGGTATTACGGGTGTGGAAGGATGAGACAGGTATTAGGTTTCTTCAAATCATACTTCATACTTCCGACCTTCTGGTGCTAACGACCCATAGTAATCAGACAGTGAAATAAAACAAGAACTAGCAGTGTCATTTCTTATTATTGATCACAAATTAAACACATTCGGACAAATTAAACATTTGGTAGATGTAGGACTCTATTTCGATACACAAAGATAAAATGTAGGAGCGCTATGAATCCACGATAAAAAAAAACGAAAAAGCAAAAACAGCACCTTCGTAATATTTTATTAAATTCGTACATACTGCGATATGCTGTATAATAATGCCTAATATATTTCTAAAAGTACAAAAATGAGGAATGTGACAAATTCCTTACAATTATTTCTAAAGGCATTGCAAATAAAAATCACTTTTATTAAATTAAAAAGAAAATGCTTGCATTCTACTGCATATCTTAATTAAATAAGTGAAAATGGCGTTAGACATAGTTGCGAATTTCAATTGAATTTGCAATTTGAGAAGTCCATTTCGGGATGCTGCTCCATGAATCTGAAATTAATTATTTCATTAAATTTAATGAAGTTAGAGTATTTAAACTAAAGTTTGGATGAATGCCACGTGTGCTCAGACTCCTTCCACTATGCGTCTAGTGAAAAAGTAGTGAAGTTTATAATATATGAAAGTTTTATCACAAATCAAATATAAGGCACACTATCTTTTGGACTACTCGGTCGAGTAAAAAAGGGCTCGAATGTAACGGCGTGTGACAAAATGTACTTTTAATAATTATTTTAAAAAAAGGAGGATGCCCATTTTTGGGCCCTCTTGATACCTAATAGTTTGGTAACAAAACAATAATCTAAAATAATATATTATTTTTTATTAATTCATATTAATTATATCAACACATCATTTCCCAAGCAATAGACGATGTTTAATTACATACAAAATATATCATCAATTATTAAATCGTTTAATATAATAATAACCTCAAATACTGCACCAGAAAACATCTAATTACTCAATAACCTGGGTGAAAAAATTTAAACTGGTTGGTAATAAGGAATGTAGGTTTATTTTTCTACAAAATTAACTAAAAATCTTCGATAAACTCGAGAAAAATGTGAACCCACTTCTCTTAAGCAAATGGGCATTCTCTTTTAAAGAAAACTCAGGTTTAAAATAGTCTATTTTCTATCAACATATATTTACTCGACCGAGTGCAGTAAATTACATAAATCTTAATTACATAGTTAATATACTAGGATTAATATTTAAACTTACTTTTTAAGTACATCTTGTTTCTTTTGGTCATCGCTGGTTGGCAGACCTAATTCTTTTTGTCTCTGATCATACATCATTTTCTCAACAAGCCCTCTTGTCTCTCCATCCAAGTCAGACAACTTTGATGGCTCTAAAATTTAATAAACAATAAAATTGTGATTGCAAAATAAAATTTATGTGCTATAACAATTATTGAGTTTCCAAACTCATCAATTACTTTAATTAACCAATTAAAAAGTACCTGGATTAATTTTTCTTGTGGCAATTTCGGGATCCGTTTTGATTAGTTTACTCCACCAGTTCATTTTGTTCACCTGAATACAAAAAAAAATTAATAAAAGAATAAACAAATAACATTGACGGCCACAAACAAATCAATGTTATTATCGTTTGGTTACATTTCATAATTTCAAAACAAACATCACGTGCATATTAATCAAAGACACACCTTCTCAAGATTAACGAGTAGAATGCGTCCGTCTTGCAGCACCCAAGTAGAGTCTTCGATCTTGACGTCGGCGTCCAATTCCCCGTCGATAATGAGCGGTTGTCCCTTGATGCCAACCTTCAGGTGACGTTTGCTGATGATCACAGTGAGGTCACGAGGTCTCAATATCTGTCGCAGCGGGACCCGGAGCTAATAAAAGAATTCATCCTTAATACATTGTTTTATTAACATTTAATCCATACATCTTAAAATACTTTGAATAAATTTTAAGATAATTTGCTGTTAAAATATATTTGATTTTAACTAACTAGCTGACTGTGTAGTATGTAATTATTTGATAGAATTAAAACAATGGAACTAGCTACCTCTAACCAAGGTTTTAATTCGGTATTGATATAATTACCAGAGCTGCGAAACGTATAGCGATATGTTTATCGGTATAATAAATAATTTGTAACATGCACGCGAGAACTGTCACTCAAAATGTCTGCAAGAAAGAAGTGTGAGGTCGTAGGCATGCAGAAGTCGATTACAATTGCAGTTACGTGTATGTGTGTGTTTGTGTGTGAGAAATTAAGCAAACCTTCATAAGTTTAGTGGCAGTAGCGAATTACTTCTCTTCTCAACCTTGCTGTATCCGAGCTCAAGAGCGCTACAATGCCTTCACATGATTACGCGCCGATTAAGGATTTCTTTACTTATTGTGATTTATTATATAAAATACCTTTGCTATTTATTCTATTGAAGTGGTTAAATTAGCTGCTTATCTCAATATACATTAATATACTAAGTTTCAAATAGAGAATGGACGGAAATATGAATTTGTAGGTCAAATTATAATAATATGAGGTAAATTCCACTTATACACGGCCGACTTGAGTGACCAACCTCGGGGGCATATTTTAATGAAGTTTCATTTAACTTAAGAAGTACGACTTTGCATGTTAAGACTGATGACTAAGAAAGGGGATGCTGATGCATAGTTGTAGAGGTCAGTTGTCACCTGAGCTGTACTAATTATATTCAGTCAACGGTCGCGACGTCCTCGCGCACTTGCGCAACTCACGGCGCGGTCACCATGCCATCGGCACGTTATCCGAACTCGCCGCTTGAAAACGTTCACAGAGCTCCTGCAACGTGACTTCGTTACCGGATTACGCTTTAATAATTTTCCTGTACCACGCATGCGATACTTGACAAGTTATTTTACCTATAAGTGATATACAAACTTATGATGAGCAAACAACGTAAAAACCTATGTTTACATAAGTAAATAAAGTTGAATCATGAATTTGCAAAAAATCTTATAAATTTAAGACATTCTTGTGTGCGATAGATTTGAATAATAAAAATATCCGCCTTCATCAACACACTTCACCCCTTGTATGTGTATATATTGCGTAAGTTATGTATTTACGCATTAAGGCAAACGTTCGTTTCGCCACAATCGCTAACCTTATCATAGAATGAACCGTAAAGTGATTAGTATTCTCATACGTCTATCACTAATGTCCCTTTTGCTGTTGTGATGTAATATTATTGTCGCACTCGCCGAATATTTGGTTCGAGAGTACCTACATACAAAATTGACCTTCTCTAATTTTTGAAATTGCTTTTAAATGTGAAACAGTCGCATACAGATGATGATAATGTTACAGATGCTGTAACATTTAAGCACACAATGCTTAAAATTAAAAACCATTTTTTTTTTAAATAATTTTCAATGGACATATAACATCCAAAGCTGAGGTTGGATTTTTTTCTATTCAATTTTCATCATAATCTTTATTAATATTAACCAGGCTATCTCTATAATTTAGTCATTAAAAATTTATTGATAATAAAATATCTTGATCAAGATATCAAAAGTGGTAGGCAGACTAATGATGATTACTAGCCAAGTTTGTCGTTCTGGGGTAGTACCACCACTTTCGAACGTAACACACTGTCTATCTGATTGGTAGACATTCGTCTCCTCATAGTGGAGACGACTGCTGTCTTTAAAAAAAATATCTGTTGTAGCAGCTGTTTCCGTTCATGGACCGCACTCTTTACTTTTACACGTTTTACATTAGGCTGAGTGTTGTCATATGGCAAGCTACAATAAAAAAAAATTGCTTGAAAACATCTTAGTATTATGTTTTATCACGGGCATGTTTTAATGTTGATTGTTGATAATTGATCAATAATTAGAATGAGGTAATCAACGAGTATTATTAGAAGCGCCTTTACAACTATTTCATTAGCACTAACCCAAAAATAATTAACGCGCGCAACTTGAGCTCCTAAAAATAAACACATTATGTTGATTGCTTGAATCTACACTAATATATAAATCTAAAAGTAATTGCGTTTGTTTGTTACGTTTTCACATTAAAATCGCTAAACAGATGTCGATAAATTAAAAAAAAGAAAGTAAAATAGGGGATGAAGGTTGCATCTATAGTAAAATGTATCTCAAGTTAGTGAAATGAAAATTTAGACTATTGGTAAGACATAAACGTGTTACAGCGCTTTTGTAAAATCATCCCTGTGTGATACATATTCTTTCCATTTTTAAATAAAGAAAGGAAAAAAAAGTAGATGTCAAAATTTGATAGGGTTTTGTTGGCGACTGTTTTTGAGAGAATAAAAATTGTAAGAAAAATCGTGTTTTATAAAAAATAGAATCATAGCAATCCAATTTCAAGGGGGTTAAATAGGGGGTAATTTTGTATGAAGAACCCATTAATTCCCAAATTAAATACGTAATATGGTAAAAAAAGGGGTTTACAGAGAAAAAAATACCCACTCTCAAAGATTAATTGGATCAAAGAAATTTCATAATAACGTAAGCGCCATACATGTGCATCCTCCTCCTTACATAACAGAACAATAATTGCATTGACATTTTGTTTTATTTCAAAATTGTACCCACTATTAATTAAGCGTAACACGAGAACCGTTAATTAAAAAGTTATTAACCTATTCAACAAGGTATGACAGAACACATCGATTATTTATTTATTTTCGGGAAAGAAACAACTAAAAATACTAATAGTGACATATATAACTGATAATAGTCACTTATATTTCACTGGAAGATTATTGGGTAGATTACTCCAAAATATATTATGCAAGTGACTGCACACCGCCTGTTGCATCCCGTATGCCGGCTGCATGGCACGAGTGTGCAACGCCCAGGTCGACAGGACAGCCTCTTCTCGTTATACGACTAGGTCACTTCAGTGGTGCTGGCACTTGGTATAGCTCCGGGCGTCAAACTGGGTCCTTAACCAAATCCAGACCGCCTACCACTGTTTCATGCTAAACAAACTTATAAAATTTAATATTTTAACGATGATAGATACTAAGTAGTTATTAAATCCGCCTTTGTACATCAAAGTCACGAAAAAAAAAAGATTGACTACCAATAATAAAAACTTCGTAAGATTTTTTTTCTTCTAATCATAATGTTAGTGTAATGAACAATGTAAAAAATGCAGGTATCTTTACACATGACTCATTAATATTCGATAAATATAAATACATCGCTGACCATTGTTTAAATTAATAATTTACGCTGCAGTTTAGTGAACAACAATGGTAACTTCATGGGACAGCGATTAGTTAATTTTATTGGTACAAATTCCACGGTCGGGCTCCTCCGTCATTGTTTATGGCATGCCATCAATCTATCGTGTTAGAAACCACAATGTCACGCAACATTCCTAATGCGTTTTGACAAATTATTATTAACCAAGCTAAGATGGACATTGTTGCATTGTCCAATGTTCTACTGTACTAAAAGATAATAGTAACGGTTTTTGATGTATGACAGGTGACTTCCAGATCGTATCTTAAACCTCATGAATGCGTTACAAAACAATTTTGCTCTACACAAGCAAAATGAATTAATTGATTAAATATGATAACTATAATTATCACGTTAAATTTTAACATGGTAAATAAAACCAGAAATCCGGGTAGTAGACACTGAAAAAGTTCAAGATGTTCTTCAACATAAAATGATCTCTTACCAAGTAATATAAATATGAACAAATTTATTTGTTACTATGCAAACATATTATTAGCCAACGCCTAAACAATCCGCATTTTGTTGTAAAATGCAAAAATTTGCGACAAACCGCGGCGACTTTCAACGTCATATAAAAGTGTTGGGTACAGTTGCAACACTCTCAGTACGACTCTAGTCGCTTTGCCGCTTGGAGAACGTGCGTCGCTCGACGCCGTCTGCACGGAGAGGGCGAGAGAGGCAATCCACTACGAGACCGACAACCCTCCGGCGACCGAAAGCCATGCGGATTAAGTGAATGCAGTGTTCAGTGACGTAACAAAGTGAGCAGGCAATTAGGACTAGAGAATAAAAGCGTGTAACCAACTAGACAATGGATACTACACACTCTGTAAGTAACATTTTAATTCTCATTGTAATCATTTGGACAATCAGCTGTTCGGAATTAGCATGCGCCTGATTTGCACAAATACTAATGCAACATTTCTAGCATATTTTAACTATTAGATTTTTTTTTCGTTGAGGACTTTATGTATTATTTTTAATGAGACTGAATTATGAAGAACTTTTTGATTACATGTATATTTATTACTTTAAAAAAAACACAAAATACAGTAGCGCCATAAAACCGTGCTCGTAATTAATCAGAGACTTGACGGAATAATTGAATGGAACGTTGTCTCATATATAAAAGCACTAAAAACAAAAATAACAACACTAATAATTAATATATCTAAATACTTGATCAGATCCGTATACGGAGAGATGTCACAAATTAAATGACCGGCCTTTATCGAGCGTCCTTGCCTCATTAAAATTCGAAAAATTGTTAACGTCAGACAGGCGCCTACTAAAGCAGCTACTTGACAAAATACATATTTTAATAAATAGCAAATTATAATAAAATAAACAATACTTTTTCACTTGTAAAATTTCGAAAAATATTAAAATAACAAAAACAAAAATTCAAAGCATACCACTTAAATAAATGATGCCATTCATAACCGTTATGGGATATTCCGTAAACTGGATATTTTAGTGAAATTTAAATTCAGTTTCAAAATATTTTTAACATCATCGCGAATTATAAATAGATTGCGATAAAACCTGAATAATAAGATCATTGACGCATTGCCTAATTGTATCGAGAGAAAACCGCCTAGGGCCAAGTCTACTATTAGTCGAGATTTAAATGGCACAGGGACTGAAAGCAAAGTTGCCCTCGACGAGCGTTGCGGCCTTCACATTTCGCAACACCCGGACTTCGCGCGCATCCAACCAGTCCAGCCGGCCTATCTCACGATGCATTTAATCAAACATTTAACAGAAATAGACGGACTCGTCTATTCTCTAAAGCTCATTAACTATAAATATGGATTAGATATAATAAATACCTTTTAGAATTCAAAACAACGCTGACGCTCGACATTGGTTTTCATTAACACTTTAAATTCTGAATAATTTATATTGTAACATGTTAGATCACAATAATCGGAAATAAAAGTTTCCTTCAAATATTAAAAACGTCGACATTGGAATTGTTAATGTGACAACCAAAAATATACTTAAAAAATCTGGCTGTAGTTCACGGTCGACGACTGCTTGCTCAACTGATAATAAATACGGTACCTATATATTTAGTGGTATGCAAAAACATCATACGTGCTACACGAATAAGCATATTTACTTATGCATAAAAAAATACATACGAGTATCAACTAATTTAAAAAATCTGAACGTACACTTATTTGCAAATGCGAAAGACGTACCTAACAAACTTATTTCATCAACCGACATCGTCTTGCTCAAAACTAGTAAACAATAAATATTTCTCAAATAAATAATGTTTGCCAATCAATTGTACTTTTTAAAGACGACAGTGCCGCAATGACCTTCTTCATCAGTTAGTACGTTTTACAGATATTTGTGTGTACAGGCACACGTGCTTCCCCATAGGCCATAATAATATTACCTCACATGACATTTCCTAATACACGTTTGGCCACCGGTTATGAATAGAACTATAAAAGACAAACTGTCGATTAGTTTGTATTGCAAATTACATTCTATTTCAAGTGTAACAACTGCCGGGTTATGGGATCAGCTTAAAAGTAGACAGTAACGAGAAGGAACTGCGTTAGGGTTGCAAACAGGTTTAAGAACTATAGTACGCAAAAATACTAACTAATATTTCAATGCATCACTGATAGAGTCTTGCAAGCCATATTAAATACTTAGTTGTAGAATCATATTAAATTCAAGAGCTTGAGTAGGCCTGTTTAAGATAAATATTTTGAATTTACCTTTTTCTCTTTTACTCTTTCCATAAAATGATATTTTTTATAACAATTACAATTCCGAAAAATCGTGTAAATATTCAGCGGAAAAAAATGTTGACAACCCTATATGCTGGCTGTAAATATTTCTTTGTGGTAGCAATTGTTTGCGCCCAGGGACGGTAATCAAGCTTAACATCAGGCGGAGTGTGGTCAAATGCCGGGCTACTCACTATGATATAAAAAAATTATACAAACCAGGTGTTTTAAACCGGACACAGTGATACGGAAACTTATTAATTAACTATGCTGTACTCATGACACATTTCAAGCTGAAAAAAATAGGTCAGTGAAGAACATAATAATCGTTCAATGTTTTAAAATATGTCTAATAATAATAATGATTGATTGCTTCTATAGAAATGAACACATCCTGAAAAGAATTAAGGCAAAAACTCGTATGGAAATACCACATCGAAACGGAACTAAGAGACAAAGGCGTGGGAACACATTAGATGTGATCCGATTGTAAACGTTCGTGACACTAAAAAGAAATTCCACATATGTGTTAACAAACGTAATAAGAATATCTGACGTTTGATTATTAAAATAAAAACTGAATTAGCCGTAAACAATGTAAGTTTAATGAACTTTGAATAAAACTTCAAGATACGAATTTCAGTCCCCACAGCTACTTGTAAACGAGTGTAGAAGTAAGATGTGATGATTATATGATCTTTTTGTATGTACAATGCATCCAGGATGTACAGACTACATTGTTTGCGAACAATCAAAATACGACCTCAATTTCAATTATCATAGTAGGCAAAGAGGAAGACTAAACTACTATTGATAATAGTATTTAACTTTCAATTACCTACTATGAGACACAATGAATATGTATTTTTAAAGCGTGAAATAACTTGGATAAAAAATACATCGTTGATATTTTATAAAATGCTAGTTGTTCCATTGACTTCCTTACTACACATGGAGACAAAATCTCGAAAAAAGCTTCATACTCCATTTTATGTCTTTTTCAGCTCACGCTTTTGTTCCTATTACAGTACAGAGCCTATGAGAAAAACCAGCTACTTATCTTTCCCTTCACATATTGCTTTTGCTTCATTGGTACTCCTCACCTAAACTTCATTATTTAAAACTGTTATAAAAACGTAAATACCGATTTTAATGTCTAAGGGATGCCAATGTAAAATTCAAAGATTTTTTCCTTTTTGCTTAATGTTAGCGGAATCATAGCATTGTATAAGAATTTCGTGATTAGTGAGCGAGTGGTATTTCGCTTTAATAAATATATGTTTGAGTTAATTATCGCAAATCGAATAGAACATCAAACAATAAAGTCCGTTGATACCATGATATCATCTCGGCGTGATTACGCCGGAATCCGGCTAAATAACCTATTTCAATGCCACTTTTTCTGAGTAAACGTTCCTCTCGCATCATCATTCAGAAGAATGCGGAGATGATCCAATCGCTCATGATGGATCAAACTGTACCTATCAATTAATTCTTCCATAGATGGCCATTAGATACCGGAATCACGTTGAGTTTAATTCACGCCATGTTTCTCGCTTGTTGGGCTGAATGCGTTTCACGTATTAATTGTTAGTGGTCGCGAACCCGATCATGAGGTTCAAGGTCATATCTCTGTCAGCAATAAGGATGTAATGAATTAATGATGCGTAACATAATCCATCACAAGACCATAAGAAAAAAAAATTGTTAAATATGTAATCGTCATATTTTTTTAAAACGTGCAACAAAAAGGTAATTAATTATGCATTAGATATGTAAGTCGCCAAGGACATTAAAATGTTAATGTAACAAAAAACGTATAACTTGTGTAACTAGACCATTAACATCAATTTGTTGATTTTCTTGATTCAATAATATTACATGATTAATTTTTTTAAATCCTAAATTGTCGAATTATGCGGTCAGCATTGTGTGCTAAAGCAATTAAAAATCATGGGAAATTATACATAAAAACTAATATAATCACGTTGAACTGTTGAAACAGACGTATAATCAGATCATTTGCGTCACATTTCTTACGTTTATTACATAATAATGAGGTATATACAAAAAACGTATACGTCATTTTCATAATAGCAATTATCTCCACGATACTAGCACGGCTTATGACCCCAAATGACTAATGCAATAAATGGAAGGAAATTTGTGCATATGAACAATTTTGCTAAATATATTTTCGCAGTTAAGTCACCGTGATAATAATGACCTTTCAATTGACAACTTTGGTAATATTCTGGCACCAACAGCCGCTTCCTGGCTAACGTTACGACAAATATTTGTTCTTTACATTATGCAAAATTGTTGTTAAAAACTATATCCTTAAAAACTGCTGAAGACTTTATTGCTTCGCATCGGCATGGTCTGACAATAACACAAGCAATTGAGTTCAAGGACGACTTTGGATGCGTGCTATAATGTTTGTGGTTTGAATGAATAATGAGTTACCTAGATATTGGAAAATGCATCTTTATGAATACGAATGTTTCATGAATATAAATCATTTATGACACGTTTTCATAACCAATTTTGATACTGCAATATTTGTTACACCATAATTTCTACATAAAGAAAAAGATCTATTATCTAAATGTTTTTTTTTTAATAATGCCTATATTAAGCCACTTTAATCATAAGCACAGAGTTATCCGAAGTGCAACGATTGGTTGAACGTACACGACAGCCTGACCCGAGTGGTGTGTCGAACTCATACGAAATTCCTCCGCACCATTTCGCATATCGGCACCCTTATAACAAATTAAATATTCCTTTTTACGTACTATTTTCATCATAATACATTTGGGACATAGTAGAGGACGAACCTCCCGATCGATGAGACTCATGTTCAAACATCCTATGTACTTTGTTCGCTCAGTGCCTGTGGTTACTTTGTAAAGGTAAAACAGAAAGAAGTAGTTGTTCTACTGTCGATTTATATTAATTGATTTTATGTTATATAGTTAATTATCGAACTTTATAATAACGGTTAAGGGGCGTAACATCTCTATGACGAAATCACGTATGAACTTCCAATACGCCCACAATCCGTATATTGGTATTTAGGTGTATTTCCTGGTTTGCTGGCGGCAACTATGCATAATCAAATGAACATTTACGCACATACGTTTTATAAGAGAGACAAAAAAAAAGCACTAGTGAATATTATCTTTTCAGACGAGTTGAAGTGTTATGACTTTAGGCGTTATAAATTACGGATCCATAGCCATTCCTAGAAAAGAAAGGATCTTAAGACTTTCACCTCTCAAAAAGATCAACCATCTGTCTTGTTAGGCGTTAACTGATTATCATAGTAAGTGTACTTCTTATTGTTCGTCAGTCGAAAGTGTCGAGGAGGCGTTCTACAATTCTTAGAGATCGTAAAACCGATTTCTAATATTGTAATCTAACTTGTGGCATGTGTTACATTTTGAAATCCATTGTCACTGTTAGTACTTAGAACCTTTGCGCACGTAGCGGATCGGAGATGATCGATCCATGGCAATTGTCAATTGTTTAAATTCGATCCTTTTCAGAGACTTAACGATTATCAATGACGTCCGTTAATAAAACAATTTTTTGATTTAATCGGATTGTTTACATAAATAAGCTACAATATCAAATAACGTAACAAATGACAATCCACAATGGTTCGTCGTAGGTGTTACGAGTCGTATCGTATTATCTTAGAAACAACGCTAAATTCGTTGGAATTATGTAAATTGTTGATTACCTACAACAATAGACAAAAGTTAGAAACAAAACAATAGGTGGGTAAAGGCAGCTCACTACATTACCATAGTGAGAATATAAAATTACAGATGAATACCCAATTTATAAAATCACACACAAACAGACACACAGCAAACACACGTATGAGATTTGTAATAAAATAATACACAAAAAAAATTATCGCAATGAATTGTTAACTACGTTTTACGTTACATAATAATGTTTATACACGCTTTAATGTATGTCAAAGACCGTTTTGACATTTAAACATACAAAATATGATACGTGAAGTATTTTAGTGAAACCCATTTTATATTACCATATGCCAAATATATTTTGTTTTGAGATCAACTTGGACTCGTCAGTATACGTCACATCTACCCTGCATAGCGGATACGCGTAGACATTTATCTGTGGCAACAGTTGTCTTGGACCACGCTCTAGCCTGACATCGGAGTGAGGTCACGTGTAAAAATTATTTTTTAAATATTAGCTGCCTTAAATATTACAAACAGGTACAGGATTCTAATTGAAGAGTAACCTATTTTTTCTCTCTAAATAATTAATAATATTCCAGCAATTATAATAAAAATAGGGCGACCGTAGTCTGGCGGTAAGACGCGTGAGCTCACGATCGATGAGACCCGTGTTCGGACCTCGCTAAAATGTCGCGTTTCGGGAATAGTTTGAAAGCAGCCAAGTATAACGAGAGGAGTGTGCGCTGTTAATCTAGGTGGTGCATACGCGTCTCCTCAAGCCGGCATAGCGGAGGTGACCGCTGCCCGTAGAGATTTCTCCGTAGTAGCAGTTGTTACCGTTCATCAGGCGGAGTGTTGTCATACGTCGAGTTACAATTTTAAAAAAGCCATCATAATATTCAAATATTCTCGATTACAATTCAAGACAGAGTACAGCGCCCTAGTAACTCGTCCACCGTGTTTCGTAAGACTGCATCGTATACAATGCAATAAATAATTTAATACTTAATATTTGACGAATATACCAGGAAGTTACGGTTTTTTATTGCTTTATAGTCAATTATATGATACCATAAATATTAATATTAAAAATACACATGATGTCGTATCTAAAGCATCTCGCGTATAGATAAAATCAAAAAAAATCGTAATTATTATAATTTATTATTCATTTTAGACTTTTTAAAAATTAATTTATGAATCTCATTGAACTAAATTAAAAGATATAATATTTTGATTATTTCCGACCGCCACAAGTTTCGAAAGCTTTGTTGCATCGTGGTTGCGACGCGCTATAATCAAAACAAACGCGATAGTAAGTCACAAAATCATTTAATTTAGTAAAAACATGTATGTTTGCGCAAAATTTCAAAAAAACATTTTTTATGAATATTAAAAACAGGTCAAAGTACATGCTTCAAGAAACATTGGCGACTCAGGCACTCTCGAGTTAACAAAGTAGACATGGCCTGATTCTATTTAAAAAAAGCAGTTAAAAAAATAATATACGGCATGTGTAATCTACGTCATGACAACTCCACGGGTTTTAATAAACTTCAAAGTACCTACAATTAATTACATAATAAAATCTTATCTTCTTCAAGTTTAGGATTTTCATAATCCTATCTCTAATGAATGAGAATTTCTGATGTATCTTTTACAAAGCCACCTTGCTTGCGTGCATTGTTTAGCAATGTAAACAACCTTAAATTTCAACATAATGTTTGTAATGGACTTTATGGTCATTTCGGAGATTTTTTTTCAATACACCAATGCTTAATTAGGACCGGGAGCGTCGACCAGTATGAATGACGTGATATAAATAAAATTTTAAAGCAAAAACTAACTTAGAGTGTATGTGTGAAATTTCGTATGACACGAGTGGTATAAAAAATTAGGAGTTATTTTTTTAAGTCTTCAAATTATTTATCATATTATCCTTTTGGGAACCGAAAAATCTCGTGATGTATAATTTTATAGTAGCATGGCATGTGACCAGACTTAGCCTGGTCTATGAGCGGATTTAGCTGTTACCATAGAAAAACGTCTGCAGGCAGTACTCGCCTTTGCTTTTCAGACTCGAGGAGACAACAGTGCATCATCCATTGACAGTTTACATTCCTCTCCCTATAATCCGGCTACTATACTAAATTGATCCCGAAACCCAATTAGGTCACTTTAGAGGTGGTAACGCTTGAAAGTGGTGGTAGATGGACTGCCTACCACAATTGAATTATTACGGAGTCATCCAATCTTAATATTTATTCCCACTAGTTCCGTTAATCGTAACTAATATAATTACGGACGCGGAAAGACGCATACTCAGCACTGGGTCTACTGAGACTGAAGAAGAAGACGAATATTATATGTTATTGTAGTGTTATGTGTAAATTAATTGATTGTGGTAAATGCGAGTATATATGGAAAAAAGAAACTAACATCTTATAGATATAATTATAGCTAATTAACACAAATAATAATATTACAATGTAACATGTAAATATTCAATGGTTTATCGCTAGGCACGTGTGTGTTGTTCACGGATTCGTATCTAATTAACATTGTCAAGATTTACTCGGAACATCCTGCAGTGCTCACGGGGATTGTGAACGTGGCCGACCACGTGCGATACCTACAGTTATGCTTTATTATATTCAAATTTAAAAATGATAAAGTTCATTATATTTTTTATAATAAAAACAAAGAAATTCGTGTTAATGTTTAACAAATAAAGACAAAGGATAATTAATGCTCTGCTGCCAACCATTGACGATCTTAAATTAGAACGGACAAAGGAAACTTTAATATACACATTTAATACACATTGATTGATTAACTTTATAGTTAAAGCCCGAACAGAAGGAAGGAGTCACATACCTAATAACAATTTAAAAATGACAAAGAAGTTAAGAAAGACCTCGTGCTGAAATTACCGAACCATAACATTTTTTTTAGTAGAATAACAAGATTTTTTTATTATTATTGAAATAGGTTTAATTAAAAATATTAAAACTGTTGATTAATACAATATCTGATAACCTAATATTTGATATACAGGGATGAGTGGGTGTTAATGGTTATTCAAATATATCTCTACGCGTAATTAAATAAGAAAAAATTTAATTAGTCAATCAAGTTCAGCCAGACTAGTTTTTTTTATGTTTGAAATTTAAATCTAGTAAATAAATGTTATAGATATAAAATATAGAGGACGAACGAATTTGAGCGCGACAATTTTGGTCATACATCTCAAAATGCAATGTATTATGAATGTAGGTCATTGTAAGGATGATCGCTGATCACACAAAGAGCGAAAGTGTTAGCACACTTTACTGCCTAAATTGTGCTGTACCGTGTCGCATACCGTAATTGCGACCGAGCAACCGGTTCTCTGTGCACGTTTTGCGAAACATTCTGCAACATGCGCCTACGGTGGGTAATATACAATCCAAACTACACAAAAAACTACACGACACAAATTCACATGACCTGCACTTTAACGTATATTAAAATTTATATACTAAATTGGTAGTATACTAAATTATTAGGAATTTCAGACTATGACAGGCAGACTCGATGTAGAGAAAAATAAATGCATGTCAAGGGTAAACCTCATTCTGAAATCAAGCCCGCCAACTTTTGGACGACCTTGCGATAACTTAAAAGAGAAATGAAACAGAAAATAACAGTGGAAATTGCTCCTCGGTCGCATCATCAATTAGTTAGGATCTAAACAAATAGTTGCATAATAAATCTATGAAACGAGATCGCTAATAAAGAGAAGGCAAACCTTGAGTGTCGTATCTGACAAAATCAATCGAACTACGAACAAAACTTGACCCAAAATTGTAATTGATGAAACTTTGCCGACAATACTATTTAATAACAGCTCAAGAGTCAGTCACTGTCGACCTTTCAGCTTACAATACATAAAAGGAATGCATTTAACAAAGATGACCTTCATCAAGATAAAATTCGGAGATTTATTATAAATTATTATGCGTAATAATTCATGATTAAAAATGTCTAATAAAAATATTACGAGTTAATCATAGTATAATTTTTTTATATCAAATAACTTTTCTCTGTTATATAAAAAAAAAAATATTCCTTGATATCGCCAACGTTTATTTGCTTCTAACGTGTAATTACAACAAAAAAACATTTTAATGCGCTATTTCAACTGAGGGCAGCCTTTAAAAGGCCGTACAAACTCCACAACTTAAATTTCAATAAGATTAATACTAAGCAAAAATTACAAAGCGAAGGTTTGAATTGAATAAAACAAATCGAAATATAATTAAAAAGGTGACATCTGTGTAATGGATGCGACAAAGCAAACGCGTTTAACAAATGATTTCCGCAAATACAGCGCAACACCCACAATAACCGTTACACAACTGCTGCGAGTAATTCTTTGCTCTTACGACTCATAAGATTATTTTAGAAATGTAAAGACAATGACGAGTGTGTCAAAGTTCTAAGAGACTCTGTGGCTCTATTTTTTTTTTCTTTTTATAATAGTAGCTCGACATGTGACCACAGTCCGCTTGATGTTGAACCAACTACTACAACTGCTCCGCTATGTCAGCTCGAGGGGGCAAATGTGCACCATCCGTTAACAGGGTACACTCCTCTCGTTATACCTGGCTACTGATTCGGGTGATACCAAGCTGATCCCAAAACGCGACAAGGTCACTTAAAAGTAGCGGCACTGCCCCAGAATGACAGACCGCGCTAATTGCTATAATATGATCAGTCTGCCCACCACTCACTCTTTAAGGATAATAAGTAAATAAACGTGACACTTAGACACTTCTATTTGCATCTGAACAAAGACTAATGCGTAATCTTGCACCATGCACGATTCAGCCTGTATTTTTAATAATATCCCATGTTTGTCATACATCCAAACCACGAGGACTACTATGGAAACTCGAAACTAGTATGATGTAACTTTATTCCATATATAAGAAGTATCACAAAAAAAAAACACTCTAGGAATTGACCCAAAACAATAATTTTTAGTATAATAATAAAAAGCATGCCTAAATAGAATTTTATTTGTACAGATAACATCGGATTGGCATATCCCAAGACCATCGCTTGCGGGCAGCAGTTCAGCCGGTAGCATACCAGGAGACACCCGCTCTCGAGGAGGATCTGCCTCTAGCCAGGGGTCGTCGAGCAATCACAGCACCCACGTAAATACATTATAATTATGATTTAAAAATAATAATTTTAATGGCAAATTATTGCTGCCTTCACCTCATTTTTTTTATGAATAAAATTCTGTCAGTACGAGTATCATCATTAGTTCATGTACGTTTGTTAGATTATCTTCGATGAATGTCAATGAACCCAATGCACAAATACAATTGAAATTATAGTCTGTGTTAATTCGAGACGACATATATAATTTTATTCATTATCTTTTAATGACATCATTATAGATATATTAGACTTTGGGCACTTGTTATATTACAGGTTGGCCATAACAGTAGCCTTGTGTCGCAATAGACGGCCTTATGACCGTGCCAGACTCACCTCTGAATTAAAACGGTCGTTTGTTCCTTAGCCTACAAGCTGCTTTGTGCAGATAAAAACAAAAATGGAACTAGAGTAGACTTATGATGCATCATGGCCAGCGTCGTGACAATACCCTATCTTTAGGCAAATTCTGTTGCGTGCATAACAATTATTGTAATGAGTTATCCTCACATTGTCCATGCTATAATATTTTGGTAGTGAATAGCGTAAAACGATGATGTACCTCATGCACGAATAGTTCAGAGCGTGCAGTCAATTTAGACATTAAGCCCAGCAAGGTAATAAATATTGTATACATTGATGTATTTTAATAACTCCCCTTTATTAAGGACTCAAGTAAATAACTCACGATGTTTTAATGACTTTAGTCATTACATCTATTGAGTCAATTTAAGGGCATTAAAATACACACAACTCGGATTATGATGTCCGACGTAATGAATATCAATCCTAGGCGTTTCAGAACGAGGCTACCGGCACACGTCATAGCCATGACCTTTTGGGTAAAAGTAGCGACACAACGAAATGCTCGATCTGACGTAACAACGCACCCACGTGTTTAACCATGCGTGAACTATATCATGTTACTATAGAGTTCACAAGCGGTTTAAAGGATATAGGAATAAAGAATGCGTGCGTCAATGCGTAGTTGTTTGAATGCGGATATACAATGAATAGTCGAATCTCAGTCAGTCAGTGGCCTTACGTCTAAAAATTAATTCCTACATGCTAGTAATAATTACTTACCAAAAATTTAAATATCGCCCTAAAGGTATATGATTAACAAATGGTAAATATTATGTTGTAAACATTATTAATATTTATTTACAGAGTGTATCGTCTGGTTCATTTTTGTTGAGTGCTGCGCATTTGGCGCGAATGCAAGGCGGTCGCCCCAAAGAAGAAGATCGATCGACATTTCGTTCAACTTTGGGATCTTATGCCAAGAGGGACGCTGTTGTTACAATACCCGAGGAAGCCGCGGATACCTTTTGGGCTGGTGTAAAACCGAGCCCTAATAAAGATCAAGATGCATGCTCTGCAGCCAGCTCGACTCATTTCACTTTAGTAAATGGGTACACGAGGCAGCGTAATGATAAATTGAAGACATGCTGCTGTGACCGATCACACCAAATCACTGTGCTTGTCATTTTTATGACAGTACTATTCTCTGCGTGCATTCTAGCAGCCATATGTTTTGTTGAAAGTAAGTAATAACAATAGTTAACGACTTTTGATCAGTCATGCTCAATGAAGGACCTGATCAAGGCTGGGATATATGTGAACTGCCCTGGAACTGAAGGGGATTAAAACCTTCTTTCTCCATAAACCGTAACGAAAATATCTTAAAAAATATGTATGTTAATCTACACTATATAAAACATGTCCTCTTCATTAAAAAAAGTTTTAAATATCATTAATATTCATGCAAGTAACCCCTGTTTTAGGGTTTTTTATTTAATATAAAACTCTTCTTCTAAATTCTGAACTATTACTAGTTAGGTTTTTTTATTTTCATCATAATATTAAAATATACAATACCTAGGGAATCTTCGGTTTATTTTTTTCAAATAACTTTTTAATTATTTTTTTTACATAAATCGACACACAATCGCGTGAGCAACCCCTCTGTCGTACGGGACAAGTAAGGACAACGGCGTATATCCAGCTCTTAAGTATACTTAACAAGTATCTTTTGTTTCAGTGAGGATGCGCAGAGAGACCGGAATATACAGATATTCATAAACATAATGTGGATAAAGGATTAAGGAGCACTCGTACTGCTACAATAATGTTATTATAATAAAACCCAGTGATCAATTAAAGCAAACATCGAAAAAACATAATCATAAAGATTTGAATTGATATGACCAAAGAAAAGAAGAGTAAAAATAACACATCGCATTTAAAATCAAAATTTTTAAGCAACTAAATATTAAGATAAAATCGAAGCTTTTTTTGGCTGAAATTTGCGAGTTTCAAAAACAACCCATCGCGTTCAATTTATTTAACATTTTGAAATTACAAACATTCCACAAAATACCGAATTTCGCCACATACATACATAATATTATTTAATCTATTTTTAAAAATAAGTATATTTAATTTTTAGATAACTTTATTATAAGCATAGAGAAAACTCTGGGGTAGGCAGCGCTTTGAAAGTGTATAATATTTTTTAAAAATTTAATTGGCACAAATAAAGATATAACGGGCCAGATTCTGGTGAAGGGAACATCATTGTGATGCTATAGATACACTTTATAGCACAGAGTAAATTATTACTCTCTACTCTATGCCCTATAAATAAAAAAAATCTTTTTTTTCTAATTACAAAATTCACTTGTAAAATCAATATAAACTAGTATGTAATAATAATAATGATATGCCTCTTTTCGTACAGATGTTATGAAAACGGGCATTTCCATTTAGCCAATATTATAAGTTATGGGACTTTAGTTTTTTTAATAGGTACAATCAGGTACAATGTGTATAATTTTTAATAATTAATAATAATTTAATTAAATATTGTAGCAAATTTTGGGCTCTTTCCTAAATATTTATACGTTAGCTAGTAAATTTTAAACATAAACTGTACAATATTTAGTTATAAATATAATAAACAAAATGTATCAACAATTTAGATTGTTTTACAGTAAGCAAAACTGTGATATTTATTGAAATATATCAATTATATATAAAATTTATACTTTATTAATTGGACCCAAGCAACCCTTCAAACCTTTACCTTTTTCAACCTTAAGCCATATCTAAGTTGGCCTATGAAATAATATAAAATAATAATATGAAAGAATACTGCCTGTAAACTCTCGGCTGATATAGTAAGATTAATTACAATTCAGTACATCCACTGATTTATGCAAGTACAACCTATGTAGTAACACAAATATGCCAGAAGAAAGGGGTGAGAATATAACGAGAGGAGTGTGCACTGTCAATCTAGATGGTACATGCTCGTCTCCTCAAGCCGGCATAGTGGAGGCGACTGCTGCCCGCACGGGTTTCTCTGTAGTAGCAGTTGTTTCCATTCATGGACCGCACTCTAGCTTTACATCAGGCGGAGTGTTGTCACATGCCGAGCTACAATAAAAAAAAAAAGAGAAAGGAGTGACAAAATAAAACAAAAAATTGCAATTTAAAAAAAAAGTACTGTCGAATTTTGTTCTAAATTTTTAAATACAATGCAGCTTCTGTTACATGTCATTTCTCAGCGCTTTACTTATAATAACCGCACTATACCCGTGTATTACAAAGTATCTACTTTCGTTACACTGCCTACTACAATACAAGCTTAATGTATTGCTAAGCTTGGAGCGACTGTGGTCTAGCGGTAGTGGATAAACCTCACAATTAGGGGTGTATCTGGTGGATTTTTTAACCGACTTCAAAAGGAGGAGGTTATCTATTCGTCGTGTATTTTTTTTTTTTACATATTTTTTGGATAATATAGATTAATTTAGTCGACACGTGTTACAGGAAAGCTTCGTACTTTTTTTATTATTTTTAAAAATGTTGATTGTAATATAGTAATCGTAACGTTTCGGCCGGAACTAAACCATTGCCCATGAACAAGAAAAAATAATCATATGTCAAAAGTTATTATTATTTTTTATATTTTTTTATATTGACCCCAGTCGCCGTCACTATGCCGGCCCAAGGTGCTTTTTCACGCTCCGCTTGAAGGATCCAAGGTTGAAGGATTGGGAGAACACATGGGAGGGCAAAGCATTCCATTTATCGATTGTGCGACATAAAAAGGATGCGCCGAACCGTTTTGTTCGGCTTCCAATTCTGTCGACGTAATGCGGATGCTTTCCCCGCCCAGTGCGGGTGTTACGGGAGTGGAATGAGGAAGTAGGAATAAGGTTAAAGAGCTCTTCGGAACATTCACCATGGTATAGGCGATAGAGGACACACAAAGACGCTATATCCCTGCGAAGTTGCAGGGCCTCCAGGCTTCGTGTGACCTCCGGGTCGCCTATTATTCAGACAGCTCGGCGCTGCACTGAATCTAGGGCATCGAGGAATACTTGGCAGAGCCATCCCAGAGGTGCGAACAGTATTCCACGTTTTATTTATTAAACATATTAAAACAAACAATTGATTTTTTAAAATTCCTGTTAATTAAAACATCGTGTTTATAGTATAGTTTTGTTTTAACAATTATAATAGTTATTCGTATAAAACACTGTTATTGTTAGGAAACACTAAAATATATTTGACAAACTTGTGAGGTGATAACCATAGACAACAAAATAATCTACAAAACTGTTAGGTTAGGTTAGAATTGTCTTCTATGTTGTCAAATGTTTATGCCTGTCCAAGTAAGGTTAATCTCGTGTCATTACAGTTTTTCAAATAATTAGAAATGAATTTTGATTTAACATGGGTTAGTTTTTTATACCTTGCCCATTGATGAAACCCGTGTTCAAACTGGTATAACTACACTACATCTACTTTGGTCGCTTAGTGCCTGTGATATAAGCACTAAAAAAACTAATTTTACGAGTTCCAAATAAACAAAAAGCTCACCTCAACCTCCTCCAAAGTTTGCGTCCATCTGTAATGTTCAAGATCACATCCGTTGCCCGAGTTTGGTTTTAGCTTTCCTTTATCTGAAGGGTCATCATCTTCTGGACCAGAATCCTCTTTGGCCTCGGGTGTTTCTTCTGGAGTAGTTACTGAAGAAAAAAATTAGCAATATCGGTATTAGATTATCATTTGTTTCATCTGTATCTTTAACATATTTAAAACTAATATCAAACTCTTTACTGATTCATGTGGCAAAGTTTTTCAGAACAGATATTTTTATTTTAGTCTAGTGACATCTGTCCACGAAACAGTAACCAATTCTCAATACTTTAATAGAATTGTTGTCTAAATTATGACTAATAATTTGTTGTGGAAATTATTGTAGAACGACCTGTAGTAGCAGTTGTTTCCATTCATGGACCGCACTCTAGCTTTACATCAGGCGGAGTGTTGTCACATGCCGAGCTACAATAAAAAAAAAAAAAAAAAACCTTCCCAGTCACGTCTTTCCCCCTTTCTATAATATGGGATCCTTCAAGCGCAGTGTGAAAAGGCATCTCATCAAGCCGGCATAACGGGCGCGACCGCTGTCTGCAGATCCCCTGCTCTGACAGCAGTCACCTCTGTTCATGGATCACACGCTGGCTTAACATCCGGCGGAGTGCTCATATGACGTGCTTAAATAAAAATATATATTTTAGAGAAGATATATTCTTAATAAATTTCTTTTTTCATTGTAGCTCAGCATATGACAAAACGCCGCATAATGTAAAGCTAGAGTGCGGTCTATGAACGGAAACAACTGCTACTATAGATAATTTCTAGACCGCAATCACCTTCGCTGTGCCGGCACCATCTAGATTAACAGTGCACACTCCTCTCGCTATACCTGGCTACTTTCAAACTGCTCCCGAAACATGACTAGGTCACTTTACAGGTCTTACGTTCAAAATTGGTGGCAGTACTGCCCCAGGACGTTAGACTGGGCTAATAAACATCAACAGCCTGCCCAACACTTTTATGTTAATTCATGTATGAAGAAAACAAGATAAAGTAAGGCAAGGCAAGTAAATCCTATATTAATTACAACCAATATCCTGGAGTATAAGTCCATGCTTCAGTTGTTTATAATTTAAAGTGTTGTCTCAGAGTTAGTCACATCTATGTAAGCTCCTATCAGCAACACTAGCGTTTTCCTTATTAAAAAAAAAAACTAAATAGTACAGAAAAAAAAAATACCATTCTTTGATGCATCAATATCCATTTGTAACTTTTCTGCTTCTTGGTCTGTGAGTTCAGTCACTGTAGCAGCCTCGAAGTCCTTTTCCAATCTCTCTTGTTCTTTTCTTTGTTGAATCTCCTTCAAACGTTTCTCCGCTTCTTCTTTCTCCTTTCGGATTTTCTCTTTTTCTGCCTTTGCAGTTTGGGAGTGCTTATAGAAGGTATCTTTAACAACCTGAAAACAGAGAAATACACATTATACTTAGTTTTATTGTAGATAGACTGTACCCAAGCAGCTGTAGACGCCGCTGATAAGCTTGTGTTCAAATTTTCCTAAATATGTATTTTTATATATAATTTTTTTTATATTTTATATTTTATATAAAAAAAGTAAATATAAATAAAAAAAAATGTAATTTTTATATAATGAACTTTGGTCTCTCAGTACCAATGGTATGAGCGCTAGCATGTACAAAAAGAGTTTTATTTTAAATATTTTCTAATCGATAGAATCTCAATAGAACATAATATGACTCCACTAAGATAAATATGATGCAAAATACCTTTTCCCATTCGCCATCTTGTCCGCCAGTGAAGAAGTCTGTTTTTCTAGACAGAAATCCCACAATAGTGTTCAGTAACTGTAATAATAATATGATTATTAGTCCCTTTGTTCAAGTTCATTGTTGGTATTAAAGGAACAATGACTTCCACTACAAAGCTAAACAGAGATACCTAACCTTTACAATTTATTAATTCAATAACTTTTTGACTATTTTTTATGTTGTATTCGTATAACTAGATACGTTTTTAAAATCATGACCAACCACGTCCTCGTGGGCATACAAAAACAAATACAAGCATGTGCTAATACGAATGAATAATTAATTCAAAAAAGAAATAGCTTAAATGTTATAAATAGCCAATTATGATATTATATTAAATTTGCTACTAAGCAACGTAAATAACGACTTTTTCGAAGAATCTAGAAGAACCGGGAGTATTCTTTGTTGTGAACTTACGTCTTTAACACCACCTTCGTGCTGCTGGGCCATTGACAATAGCATTGTATCAAATCTTTCTGGATCTCCAGCCATAACTTTAACAGAATTTCTTACTTTAATTAGGAAATACACAAAATATTCAGCAAAACCGATGAGACAAACGCAAGTCGCAAACCGAGACACAAAAACGAAATCCAAATGTCAAAAGTGAGGTTCCTATATTGATTAATTATCATACATGTTTGTTTCTACTACTATGTATTAGTATTCAATTAATATGTTTGCTTTGGTTTCTTGATTTCGTGACTGTGCATAATGTAGGTACAATGCACATTTAAAAAAAATGTATTTTCAATCATTATTAGTGCTTTTTCGTATTATTCACAAAATAAAATAAAATTATAATAAGTTTTTTTTTTCAGATAACACTGTCTCTGCCCTCTTGAACTCTTGACAAGTAAAGTGAAAGATTCAATGGAGGTCATGCGTTGCATTTTTATGCATTTCTATTTGTCTATTCGTGAGATGTGATCTATTTTATAATATTATTGTTTTGTTATACAAAAACAATATGGTCTAAAAGTTTCTAATGAGGTAGGATAAGAACCTTATTTATTATCGTGAATGTGCATTCGCCACAAGATCATATTATGCTGTGAAACGGTAAATGTATAAGAATTGTTTTTGCAGATTATTTACAGAAACGTAACTATGGCGGACCAGTTTTGTTTACGGTGGAATAATTTCCAAACTAATATTGTGAGTGCCTTGGATTCATTAAAGTGTTCAGAAGACTTGGTGGATGTAACACTAACTTGTGAAGGGAAAAATATTAAGGCGCATAAAGTTATTTTATCTGCCTGTAGTCCCTATTTTAGAAGTGTGTTTAAGGTCAGTAATATGTTTATTTTCATTTTACAATTACATTTTATGTTAGATACATGTTTTGGACTTGTTTCTGTACATAACCTATATAAATTTACACATCTGATCTAGTTCAAACATTTAGTGTTAAGTGCCGCATTGACAACTTTATCTGATAATGCTATGGCTCCACCTGCGTCTTAACACGTTAATTAGTGCAATAATTAATGTTACATTAAAATGACCAAAACCTTAACACATTATTCTATTAATGTCAATACAATTGGCATTCCACATTAAACACTAAATTGAGAAACACTAAATGGCTAGTTTTAATGCTGTAATTTTTAACACGCTATTTATTACGCAGATGCATAACAATAAATAGTTTAACTGAAAACTGCATAATTATTATTTAATTTTCAGGAAAATCCATGTCAACATCCAGTGATAATTCTAAAAGATGTATTAGCTGATGACATTGTGAGCCTTTTGTCCTACATGTATCAGGGTGAAGTGTTCATAGAGGAGAGTAAACTATCTTCCTTTCTCCATACCGCTGCTTTATTACAAGTTAAAGGATTAACTGGTGTTACTCAACAGGTTAATAGAAGTTTATGTTTATATATTTATTTTTCAGCTTCTGTTGACCCACTTCTGAGGTTAGGCACGCTCCTCCAACGCATTCCATTTCATTTACATGTTTACATACACATTTATTATTACCATTAGTAATAATATTGAAATAGAGCAATTTACACATGTGAATCACCAGTGAAAAGCCACACAGGCTTAGTGGTCAGATCATCCGTGCCCAATGCGGGGGGTGTGGGTTTTGATCCTCACCTATTATCAGCTCAAGCTATTATCTGTTCAGTTTTCATCAGAATGTACTAATAAAATAGACTTGTTAAATATATTAGAGTAGGTTTAATTATTTTAATACAAATTTAAAAAAAAACAGTAATCCAATATTAAATTAAGTAGCCGCTCATACCTGAACTGGATATAAATTTATTGCTGTTCCCACATACTCTGTATCTCTATAATGATCTACTCTGAAAATTGTATAGTTTTCTATCAAATAATTTTTTTGTAGATTCTAAGAACCTAGTAGCTCTTGCAATTTTTTTTTATGTTACTTTTCAACAATAAATGATATTTTATTTATTATTTTCAGAGAGAAAATTTACAAGCGTCTCCCAATACATCAAATAAATTATACACTCAATTGACAATATCTTCAAAAACTCCTTATGGACCCATATCAAAGGATACAAAAACTTCAGCACCCAAGAAAAGGAGAAGTAGCACCTCTGACAAACCCAATGATGTTAGCCCAGATAAAAAAGGAAGGATTATGGAAGCATTTGATCTGTACACTAGGAACGCTTTTGGACAACCATTAAAAGACACCTCCCAGAGTCCGGAAAATAACAATGAGAAAAAAATTGATTGCAAAAATGATAATATTGTAAATGCAAATGGCAGAGGACCTTCTACATCCCAGGTAACATTATTAAAATATATTTAACTCCTGCAGTCTTTCAACAAACTGATTTTAAAAGAAATAAATCATTTTAAATTCTAATTGTAGACACCTACTATTACACCAGAAGATAGTGTAGTGGTTAAAATTGAAAAATTTGAAGATGATTCCCAAAATCAAGGACCTGCCGCTAATTCTGATAATGAAAACGAGAGTCTTCCAGATTATGAAAACAGTATGCTTGCCAGATCTTTACTATCAGGTGATATATTGAAATCAGTGTTATTATTTCATAGCTTGTAAAAGATTTTATGTGACTTACTGTGGCTGCAAAGCTTTCAAAATCAAAAGACATTTGCTTAAGATAATTGAGTTAAACACAATTGTAAGCCGCATAAGATCTTTTAATTTGATTAAAACATGTTTTCACAAAACTATAATACAATACAAAACTAAACTCTCATATCTTTTAGGTATAAATCCTTCAAAAAATGACACAAACTGCTCACCAATAAGATCTAAAATTCAAAACAAAACAGACTGTACTACTCCAAGCCGACAAAAGGAAACAAATGATTCAGACAAACAATTCAGCAAGTCAAATCAGAGTCCACAGAAAACAGCAAACGTTGATGAAAATCCTATAAAATCTCTAAAACAATCGCCTAAATCTGATGTTGAATATGAGCCGGAAATATTATTATCTGAGCAACACGACGGGACTGACTCTGAAGGTGGTTACAGCCAGGAACAATCTCAAGCATTGTTGATATTGGCCGGCATGTCTTCTGTTCCCATATTGAACGCGGTAGCCTCCACCTCGCAAAGTACACATCAACAATCAAACCACGCTGCTATCTGTGGTGATTGCCCGCACTGTGGGAAGAAATACTCTAATCAGTCTGCGCTTAAGTACCATGTTCGCTTGATGCATTCAGATTTAACTAACAGACTATGTTGTTACTTATGTCCCAGATCATTTACAATGAGAGAGACTTTCAAGGAGCACATGTGGTCGACACATGGTCAAAGAAATTAAATACTTTATTTATTAAAGTGATAGAAACAAAGTGAAAGTGCCTTAACTGTTCCTTTTTTATTGATATGGACTTTATTTCCGAAGTGCCTTTATACGCCGTCCTTTATTATTGAAATGTTTTCGAATTGTGAATAATGTTAATTAAAATTCTTATGATTTTTTTTTAAATTAGACTTGTTTTAAAAATTGTATTTAAAAATGTCACAAATGTTAGGGAATTTAGGAATCGTTTTGACTATTATTATATCAGTACAAATCTTCTTTTTATCGAAATTGCTGTGACTATAACAAAGAAGAGGTTCTGGATCTTTAATTTACTTTTAAATCCTATGACGTCACTGCCATTTTCGTTTACCTCTGAAATATATAGTTACCAAGTCAGTGTTCCTTATTCAGCCTTAAAAGGTCCTGAATCTCAAATTTTCTTACTTATGCTAATATTTCTAGTAATTTTAAGTTATTTTTTTAAATGGTGTTAGCCGCGTTTTTGGGATGCAAATTTTATGATGTTTATTTTATTATTTTAGTTTTAATTACAAGATCTTATGAGAAGCAGTAGATTATTTTGGCAAATTGTGCCAAATTGTTCTACTAAATTTTTTACTTGTCATTGTTACATATTTTATCCAATATTTTGTAGTATTATGATATAAGTGAAATCGTTATTATTTATAACTACCTACATAGTTTTAATTCAATTGATTTTTGTAATTTAAAAATTTTAGTTTTAAACTATGCATATTTACTTTAAGATGATTTTTATTAGTTGATAAATACAAATTTGAATTGTTTTTTTTTTCAAATGTTTAGATCTTTATATTAACCTGAACATCTGGATCAAAAGTATATATCGATATGGAACGCCCACCGCCCATGTTCAAAATGTTTTTAGAGATTTTGTATGGGACTTTCGGTGCTTTTCTCTGGTCCTTCCATGAAGTTCCTCTGAGTAACACTGGAAAACGAATCCTCGTAGATCCCCGGAAATCGTCCATATAAGGATCGATTCACATTGATGCAGAATCGAAGCTGTGCTTATAATTATAACGTGATGTTCTGGGGGACCATCGACAAGTACCGGGAACTGGAACCTCTTTGTAGATTATACTTTTACTAAATTTCATAATGGGTATTGCAATAAAAAAAGAAAGATATTTTAATTAGATATTGTTAAATTAAGTTTAAAGATTTGAAAGCTACTCGTGCCGAAAGTTTAGTGCTTAGTGAAATGTTAAAATTTTAGGAGCTAATTATTATTATTAATTATTGTAATTTTTAGATATTTACGTTAACAGTGTTGAATATTTTATTCAGAATTTTATAAAATCATACATTTAATGCTTTCTGTTTAAATGTTTTTTACTTCTATTACCTATCATTAATTTTTATGCTAATGGATGCCTACCACAGAGCGAAGCGGGCTCCGTAATGACTTCGTTGAGCTCGCTCTGCATTACTTGCTGGCAATGGAAGGTAAAAACAGCTTTCCATCGAAACTCTTAGTGGACTACAAAACTATATTATTCAGTTTTGCTTAGCCATTTCCCGCTCATTATCCTTTCTTCTAAAAATACAAGAAACCAAGGGTATTCTGTCAACCTGAACCAGTCCCCTTAAGCCGGCATAGCAGAGGCGACTTGCTAGTGGTAGCAATATCAGGCTGAGTGTGTTTACATAACATATCATTAGGGTTGCCAAACTCACTAAGTAATATTGCACAATATTTTGAGTTCTATACAGGATGTAAAAAGACATTTAGCAAAAGACATTTAACCTCGTTAATCGCACTGATGCGGTGCAAATATTTCTTTGTTTATTTTTCTAAATATGTGCTATAATCCGTCGAAAAAATGTTGACACCCCTAGTAATTGAGTAGTTACGACTACCATTTTAAAACAATATCAAACTTACGAATTATGAGTTAACTGATCTTTAATAATCGAATTCTTTAGGTCCACTTGCACCAAAAGGCTCCTTAAAGTTACCTTGACTGTTACATTTTACTATGACTAACGGTTACGTTCACATTTGCTCCACACGCGTTGCACCATCGTGTAAATTCATATCGTTATCGATAAAAGGGTGGCTGATGTAATGAGGAGTACATTCCCTAAAAAATGATAGAAAAACATATTTGGCCTCTTTTCATACACGTGACGTTAGTAACATCGGTTTAACTATTACTTTAATTTTAACCAGCCAATTCGTTGGTTACGGTTAGCATTAAAGTAAACGTCAAAACCAGAGGCGGCTCTAGTCCTTGTGGCGCCCGTGTGCAACCAGTACCATGGCGCCCTCTAGTAGGAGCGGGGTGAGAATGGAATACTTACAGTTATATTTTCAAACGGAAATTCGTGTGCAAATAGTGCAATTTTAAATGATGTCGGGAAGCAACTTTTTGACGACACGGGTGCGCAGTGGTTAATATGCCGATGCATCTTTGGAGGTGTCGCATTAGATTAGAGGGTGCTCGGCACCCCCTTAGACCCGGCGCCCGCGTGCGTCGCACACCCTGCACTATAGGTAAAGCCGCCTCTGGTCAAAACTGACAAGTTTTTAAAGCAACCCAATTTTAATTTTAACCATTGCTTAAACGAGAAAGTAATAGTTAAGTAATGTGGTGCAAGTGGACCTTGAAAGAACTTCTACGGTGCCGCGTTGTCCTAGATTTCTAGATTATCAGGCAACGCTTTCACAGCTATACTATATGGGGTGATGAACCTTAACATACGCGTCTACGATAAATAGTTGCGTTTAGGTAAAAAAATAATTCACAAAGCAAAAAAGTTACGAAAATTTTTACATTAAAAATTTTTTTTTAAATTTTTTTAATTCAGGCAAATCTTATAAAATAATCTAGCGTGTAATAATTATTAAGCAATACTATACGCGTGAAAATCTTGTTAAACGATAAATGTCGTTTAAAATATCTTCAAACTGCGCATTTCGACGTGTTTTACGTTACGGTCGTGTAAAAAATACCACGCGCAAAAGAGACCGGCAAAATATTTTTATTACTTGGTAAGTAAAACAGAGCGTACGTACACTTCGCTAAAATCATAAAACAATTCACATAAGTGAGTATGAAAAATTGATAATACTAAAGGAATTGCCGTTGGTTCTGAAACTACAGCGCCACCTATCGAGGCGGATCAATACCTTATCATGTAACTCCTACCAACAACTAACAAAAGCTAATATATTTATTATAATAAATTTTCAACATAATTTAACAAATTAAATATCGTTTAGTTCAAAATTTCTACTAAAATCGTTTCACTACTTCGCATTTGAAAAATATTTTCTAAATCCAAAGTTTGTTATAAATATTATAACGAGTGGTAGGCAGACTTGTTGTCTGTCGTCATGGGATAGTACCACAACTACTAAGATGAAATTACACCAATGAAGTCACGTTTCGCGATCAGCTTGGAAGTAGCCGAAGAGGACTACACTGTCGACTGGATGGTGCATATTCTTCTCGTCAAGGTGCATAGTGGAGGCGACGAATAGCGCCATGTGAAGCGTGACCGATCTACTGTACAAAAATATAGATACTACTCGTAATAATAATTAACCTATGCAGTCGTAAGAAAATAAAAAACTAAAAAATCGAGTTCGTAAAAGTCTAACATACACGTATAATCAAGTAGGTAGGTTGTGTGTTTAAAAACAATAGAACTGGTTTTCCCGCCCGCTTCGTAGCGTCCGCCTAAGGGTAATCGAGGAAGCCCCTCAGCGCGGAGCGACTCCAGCGGGAAGCTATCGATCGTCATCCGTCGTCAGCAGCCGGGGCGCACCTATTGATTCGCCCGCAATCTCCATGATAACCCGTGTCTGGCTTCTCTGTGACGCCTATAACATGAAACAGCTTTACTATCTACATTAAACATACATATCACTTCGTATACTTTCTACTAGTAAATTTAAGTAGCCCTGCGTGACATTAATTCATAGAAGTTAGTTACTTTACAATGATAAAAAGTTTCACTAAAATAAGGATTCCCTTTGCTACTATTTTACGCTTTGAAATTTATCTCGGGGTAGGTAGAGCTTGAGAATCGTCAAGACTTGAAGGATTTTGTAAGGTTTGACTAACTTAATTTTGATTTAAAGAGGATACGTTTGAAAATCATAATTTATTTTTATCTTTTTATTTTAGTTCGTCGTATGACAACTCTTCGCCTGATGTTAAGCCAGAGTGCGATCCATGAACGAAGGCGACTGCTATGCCTGCCATTTGTGAGATCCCTCTTCACACTATGCTTATATATATTGTAGCTAGTCGCCTCCGCAATGTATGCAAATATAATGTGCATAATGGTTGATAGTGCAAACTCCTCTCGTTACACCTGGCTACTTCCAAACTGACCCCGAAACGCGTCAATGTCATCTCAGGGGTATTACACTTGAAAGTGGTGGTACTACCACGGTAGACCGGGTTAATAACCACCAGTCACCATCAGTCTGCCTACCGCTTAATTAATGTCTATATAGAGACCAAGGATATAACTAGCATTGGTACCGGTTAGAATTTAGGGAGGTTCGAACACGGGTCTCAGCAATCATGAGTTTACGCGTCCTATCACTAGACCTCAGACTTTACTAACCTTTGTATGCGTTTAACTTCAGAAATGATAGGTTTCATTTAAATTTTTATTCATTATTTTATCCTCTTCATTTTTTGAGACAATTGATAACTGATGCCATTCTCAACAACCTCATTCCTTGTCAAATTTTATCGAAATCTATTCAGCGGTTTAGGTGAAAATAATAATAATAAAGAAACAGTATAAACGGAATAATCTTCGAAAATATAAAAAATATATATAATTGCTTATCAAAACAGAATTAAATTAATTTTTAATAACTTAAAAAATGTAACAAAATAAAGTAATAGTAGGTATATTAAAAATAAAGATATTTTCAGGTTACGAAATTTATTCTTCCACATTCGTAGCAGGTTATGGAAAATCAGTTACAAACGTGGACGATTTTAAAAAATGGTAGGCAGACTAATCATGGTTACGTCTAATCTACCATTCAGGCATACGCGTGAAGTGACCTTAAGAAGTGCTTGGAAGTAGCGAGATATAACGAGAGCTGGCCGGCATGGCGAAGGTGACTGCTGCCTGAAAACATTCCTTGTGTGGTTCTATTTTAATATAAGGCGGAGTGTAATCACATTTCGGGCAACTGTAAAGAAAATACCACAGTAATTTAAAAAAAGTTTTAAATTCAACGAGTGAAAATTTACAAAAGTTTATGTTACTTTATAGAAAGTTGATAGACGGCCTGAAGACAGCAGCGGCACTCCCGACAAATCTAATGAAAGTAAAACCAATGGACACGTGTTGTCTCTTTCAACTCCTTCGGGTCCCCGTTACTACAACATTTAATAATCTTTTATTTTTCTTGAGAACTTAATTAAATAAATTTCTTACTGTCGCGTCGCGTCGTTAGGGACAGATCATCACTCTTTTCAGTTATTAAATAAATTATAATCAATCAATACAAAATGTATAAAACGTTATTATCATTTTAAACTTACTTATAATAATATAATTTACATAATCATTAAGTTTTAATATAACTGAAAATTCGTAAATATAGTTTTGCAGCTCTCACTCGCCCATTGGGAGGATCGGAAACATTCTTAGTTGCCGAGAGAAAGTTGTTCAGCAACAAATAAAAAGTTCGACTCTTTGACTGAAATGACTGAAAAACTTTTGCCTGTCCCATAAAATATTTTGGAAAGTTAAAATATTTTATGGTGCGGTGCAAAATATTATCGATTAATACTTTTACCATGAATCTAAATATAAAAGGCGGGTGAGGAAGACGAACTTCGCGCGCAATACGGGCGCAGGAAGGTTGCGGGTAGTGAGGAGCGGCGAAGCGGGCGCGGTGCGGCGGCGGCCGACAATCGTATCGATTCCGAGGTGCCTTCAGTCGGCGTCCGTCGAGCGCCGTGCTGCGCCGAGCGCCGGCGAGCGGGTCCGCCCCTCCCTCGGCCCTCGCGCTACGCTATCCATAACAGCCGGCAAACCCGATCCTCCTCTATCCGCAACACTACGTCCCGGTGGCGCCGCGCATCGACTCGTCGCTGCGCCGTTACGCACGCTATTGTGAGAAGGCGCGGCAAACTATTTTTTTAAAACTTTTCTGAAAAGTTTTGTATTTAAGAAGAACATTGAACTTTTATTATTTTTTGTACAAAATGCACCATCGCCAAGTGGAAAAAATCGTATATTTTAGATAGAATTAGTCCGATTTTAGTATTGTTATTATTCGTCAGCGAGGAGTGCGCAGGAGTGGAGTGATGTTACGGGTGGCATGGCGGGCGCGGACGCGGCGAGCAGTCGCGCTAGCGGGCGCATAGGACAGCATAGCGATGGACTGTTGCAACTACCCCGAGTACCGGGCGCCTTACGGCTGGGAAGGCGCCGGCGGGTACACACCGTACATGCAGTACTCGCCCTACGCACCGGGTTATTACTCGCCGTTGGCTCATGAGCACTACGCACGCCTGGCCGCTGCGTATCGTTATGACGCTTATCACCCGCCTCAACACATTGCACCAAATGATCATGTTCCGCCTATGGGTTAGTATCGACTTCGTATTGAATTGAATCCACATTAACTATAATTAGAAGATGGTCATTAAAATAAACTATTTAAAAAGTAATTTGAATTAAATACGATATGCTTTCGAGAATTAATTAAATTTAAAAACAATACCTTCATGACAAATACTGATAAAAATAATTTAAGTACTTTGTACTAAATAAATAAAAAATTAAAATTAATAATAGACAGAAATCCTGTAGATTAATAAAATACCTTACTAATCGTAGCAGTTACGATCGGTCGTAGCATGCAAAAAGATTTTTCTTCTAAATTGTATTAGGTAATTAAACAAAATTGTTCTCTGCTGTATACATGCGGCAGATAAATAGAATCAAGAATTGCAGATGTATCTATCTGCAATGACAATCCTCATATAGTCACATACATGGTCCAGATTAAAATCTCGGAGTATTAGAAGAATAATTTTACTAATTTACCAATCATATTTACTTAGATAATTTTGATAAGTTTGCATATTTTTTTTTGCAATTTGCAATTACTACTTGCGAACATAGTATTAAGACTCTAATGTTTAACCTAACAAGCTAAAGTTAATTTAATTATAACCGCACTACAACAGCGCATACGGGTAAACAATCAGGAATAAACATACAATTGGCACGCGCACGTTTCAAGCGTTAAATTGCATTTTGTTTACCAACACTGAGAAATCGGCATACTTCAGTGTGTGACGGCAGACGTTGTACAATGAAGTTTGAATTAATGTTTACGTTTGGCTAAATTCCCTGCAAACGACGTGTCTGCGTCATGTGCCGATGATAAGAGGCGGGGAATGCGCGGAAAGAGGGGGAAAGGCCAGTACTCATGGGATGGGGAAAGGGAGGTAGTCGCGCTACAGGTGGTCGATGTTCCTCTCCACCCCCGCAAGAGCCCGCAACACATAGCGATTGATCGCAGACACGATGTATTGACCGGCGTACCTACCACGACTATTAGTTACAAATTAATTTATGCGCTGATGTCTTCTTTCTTGAAATTTAGAGTATTCGATTATTGTTAAACATGAGAGTATGGATAACTATATCCGTTCATTCGCCATACAAATATCATTTATTTTAAATAAAAAAAGCATAAAATACAATTATTATGTCGTAGAACATCACAGTGTACTTCATAAATATGCAAATGGCTTCTTTCGCAAAATTGAACTTTATTTAATCAATTTTTATTCTAATTTTCTCACAAGAAAATGTTAAAGAATGACGTGGAAAGAACATGAATATTAAACGATGCGAAAACTTTTTATGTTATCTTTGTAAAAAATGTTGCAAAACTGGACTTATTTTTACTAGATCATAATAATTTTTTATTACTATTTTCATTATGTGTTTATGAAATTAGGAGAAAAGCATCACAATAATCGAAATATAACTTTTTTTTAAGTTCTGAAACAAAGGAAAAGGTTATTCAATATTATTTTAAATTGTTTTTTTTTTCAATAGAGTACACCGCATACACTACAAAGGAAGGGCGGGCGCGACGAGGGCAAGCTCGCAGGGATGCTCTAGCACGATCGTCCTCACATCACTTACCCTTGCCACAAACGGTAAGACAAATTTTAATCTTTGCATAAAAATAAAACAAACGAAATAGATACCTAAAGAAAACTATTAGAATTTATAATAATTTTATTGGTTTTAGATTTAATTAAATAATAATAAAAATGAAGTCGTACCAGTGCAATTAGGTTGCGCTTAATTATGACTGCTAATAAATATATTATAAAGATAATAAGTATTAAGAGTAATTAAAAATGTAAACAATACCTAGTAACTGCAGACAGGGTAAATAAACTCGCGCCGTGCAGACGCAAAGAAGAGAATTAATAATTAGAAGAGATATTATAATAAATGTGAGACAGGCGAGGCGCGAGTGCGGGTGCGGGAGGAGAAGAGGTGCGTGCGCGATGTAGGTCAGTGTCAGAGGGAGGTGCCTTGCCCGTCGTGCGGTCGCCGTTACTTTATGAACATTCCTTATTCCCACACCTCTTCACATGGAGGCTTTATTATGAAGGTCCAGGACGATTGATAAACCCGAGTCACGATTGTAAAACTTTTCACGTAGGGGGTCACGCTATTTCATTGACACGTTTTCTATATAAACTAGATACATTGTACATTTATTAAATTTTATTAAAATTAATAAATAATAATTTATATGTACCCCATAAAATTTAAATATAAAATTGACGTCATAATAATATATACATACGAGTATATAGTATATTGAGAGGATAGTGTAGAATTACAGCGCCAATAACGAGAACATCTGGGATTTACAAATTGACCCTTATAAGCTCTCTGATATATTTACTTATATATTATCAGTTCAATCATTGAGTTAAATAAACTTTAAATCGTCACGAAGACATATTTCTTTTAAAAATTTCATTCAATGAGCTATCTATATCCCTATCATCTAGAAAGCAAGAGTTTATTGAACTAAGTTATTCAAAAGTTATTCGAACGGCCATGAGGCCATAAGCGTGCAATAATGAAAGTAACTTTTTAACAATAGTGGACAAATAGTTTCATGAGTATTATCATTACGATGTTGTATAGATGGCAACCGAGCGGTAAAAAGGTGCTAATGAGGGGGTCGGGTGGCGTCGAGGTGTGCGGAGGGATTATGGGGTGTCGGGTGCCCTATGAAAGCTGTCAGCGGTTGATTTTTCCGCGTGTCGTGGGCGCCGCGCGCGCTGATCGATAAGTCACGTGCCACCGCCCGCCCGCCTGACGCCCACGCTCGATAGTTGCGCTGCAAATCTACCCCTACTGCTCCCCCTCACAACCTTATCATCTCAACAACCTTTTCTGTTTGAAAGCTTCACTGATGAATGTCTTTAGGTTGGCACCTTAAAAACTTTTTTGTTTTAAATTTACAACAGAAACATTATAACACTTCTTGAGTGTATTTTATAATGATTGTAATCGTTTATCAATATATATTTTTAAAAATATATATTTATTATAATATGAATAATTTTTAATTAATTCTCCTTAAGATGATGTGTATAATTAATTAATTATCTTCAGCTGAATGTTGAGCAAATAAATTAACTTTATTATTTGATTAGATTGTTTACCGATTTTTCCCTAATTGTTTGTTTTTTATTGTAAATTACTATTTCTAAAAAAAATAATAATTAATTAATGAGGGAACGGAATTATTTTCATGCATTCGAACTAAAATCTGATATGTCTACATATAGTATAGAGTACTGAAGCCTTTTGACATTCAGTCAGATCGATAATTGTGTAAACGAGTAGGTGTAAGGGAGTGGAGGCGAGGACGCGGTCGATGTGAGTGGGCGATAAAGTATGAATGCAGGAGAGAGCGGTGCAAAGCTGCAGCCGTGTCGTCGTCGTTGACGGACATCGATCCACCTCACCCACCCACGCTTGGCGCATACTCCCGCCAAAATCTTACAGTTATGAACATTCACTTGAGTTATATACAGGGTGTCTATTCTCGCGGACTTGTTATTGTTTCGAAGATTGTTTTCTCGCGTTTTTTTACAACCCTACAAAAACAAGAAGTTAATTTAATTGTTTGACATATTTAACGGTACCTACGTGTTATTACGGCGAAGGTTATTAATATTAAAGTGATGATGAAAATTTTATAAAAAAAAATCACAGTGTACACACAGCTCGAGGAAGCTACACAGCACTATGTAGACGCGTCTAAACTATTACATCTATTTTATTTGAATTTTTTAAACTAATATCTACGTAAGTCTTTATTTATTTAACAATAACTGAGATTCCCTTACATAGCATAAAAGCGACAATGCAGACGATCGATCACCGAGCTGCGCTATGTTCTTGGATGAGTCAGTGATTAGGGGACTTCAAGGGACTTCAACTAGAACCCCTCCACGTCTAAGAGAAGATTAGGCTGCCGCGTCTCGGATGTCATTACTTGATAGGGCTTAAAAGCCATGTGAAAAAGTCAGAATATGAGAGGTTTTTAAAACTGTTTCTTAGATTAAAATTTTGTTTTAATCAAATTCATTATTTTTTTAGATGGTATCTACCACTGAAATTTTCATGATTCATCCTTACGCGTCATTATTTTTTTATATTCATCTCTTCTCATCAATCTCACTTCTGGATCGCCGTTTAATACAATAATAGAATTTCCTACAAATGGTTGTATTTACTTGTGTACATATGTGCTTTAAACTTGAGCAGGTTAAGATAAAACCGAAACGAACTACCTAAATTATTATACATTTTTATACATCTTACTAAAATAAACTAACATAAAAAGTTTTATTAAATATCTACATAATAATATGTTCTACATTGCTAGTACAACTTTACAACGCCAAACAATTTGTCAGAAAAATTACGAAGCATTGGCAGCTACTATGTTTTAATTTATTTTTATATTTAATTTATATTAAAATTAAGTTACTAGTTCATACAAATATAAGAGCGTTTTTTTTTTAATCTGCGTCGATACAAAGTATAAGCAGTTGCGTTCGTATCAATCGTGACGCCCAGACGTGGCGCGTCCAGTACGAGAGGTCTCACTGAATAGTTAGTGCTTGTAATGCCCAAGAGTACGCACTCTTGATGAACGAAAAAACCTCATACAACAACCATCATGCATCTGCCATAATCTTATTTCCGATATAAAAACGACGAGATATATAAATAGTTAGTAAGTAGGTAGGAAATTAAATGTCCAATAAGGAATTTATTAACGTCTGAACTGATTTAATGTATCCTGGGGTAATAGGAGAGAAAACATTGTGAGGAAAACAGCGGACCCCTATGTCGCCTGGCACCTATCACGTACAATCAATAAAAGTACGCCAGCCTACTCTTTATAGTGTGAATCTCGACCTCTGACATTTAGGTTATAGAAATTATTAAAAGCTGCAGTTTGAAACTTTCTAGAAAGTTGATTAATGATGAGCTAGATCGTTAATTTTTCATTGTTACTTTTCCTACGACCAATGTACATTGCACATATTCAAAAGTTTGTTACATTGATACTAGGCGAGTGATTTTTGAGCGATTTTAATAAACCAATACTTATACCGCCAATACCTGTACCAAGCCGCAGTCGTTTTAAATTTATAATTTAAAAAAACCCAAAGCTATCCTAAACATCCGATTGTTTATCATTTGCCGGTTAAAACTTTTTTTTTTAAACTTGGAGCCGGTAATTCAATTCTTCTTTCAATCGTCCAACTTTAGTTTGTAATTTTTAACTCAAAAAGTAAGTCACGTAACGTATCCGCGTCACATTAAGGACTAGTTGTGCTAGTACTTTTTCAAGAGCTGATTGCCGGCCACTTGACCAAGCGAAGTCAGTTTACAATTAAAATAGATCCGAATTCGTAGTTAATACTGACACATGTATGTTTCCCAAAGTGCCTTAGTTTACTTTATTTAGATACTACAGTGCTATCAGTTTAACCAGACTTGAGTTATAAAAGTTAAATAAGCATTATGATTTTAATAGTTAAAAATTCTTGTTAATCAGTAACTAAATAAATTACAATTGTTAGTTGTCTTAACTCTGTTTCAAATGACTCATAATTCTTGACATCGTGAAATTTAATCCGCACGTGTATTGTTACTTATAACAATAAATTCTACGAATACTTTTTTATTGCATTCATTTGTAATTAAATAACAACAATAACTTGGTTTGCACTTTTAAAATTATTTATGTCGTAAATCATACATAAAATGTTTTTGTCTGTTGTTGACCAATTTATTTTTTTTGAAGTTATTTTATTTTTGACAAAACTGAGCAATAGGCCAGTGCCTATCGTGGCCAAAGTACATAATATAACGTATTTACATTGATACTGGTCAGAATTTTACCAAGTTTTGAATACGTGTCTCATAGATTATGAGACGCCTTCTACCACTAGACTACGGCCGCTCATATAAATATTGTAGAAATATAAATATATCCACATATTTTTTTATAAATTCCCAACTATAATACATCGATTAAAATATTAAAATATCAAAATATTTGTTGTTTTCATATTTAAATTAACCCTATAACTTAGTGCATTTTTTATTTGCCGCACCTTTCCAGACTCTACTTTTGGTAGCTCTGCAAATACGTCTCTAATGGATAGTAATATTTACTAAATTTGAATTATTTAATAAGAATTGTATTAAATTCGTATAAGAATAGATATTCGCGATAAATCTCGCCTTCGGTTGGAGTTGCGCCGTTAGTGTTGCGACGCGACGCGACGAGCTGTAGCGGCAACGTAGGCAGTCACCCGCCCTTTAGGCTCCCACCCGTATCATACACTCGCACTGAATCGATAGCCATGAACAACTACATACGAGTACTTACGCGGCCATCGACACTCGCTAATCAATTCATATGTCAGTTGCTTAAGGTAATTAATACACCAAAATCAATTTTAATTACTTATTAAAGAGATTTTCTCTGAATAAATAATGAGTGGCGGACACCGCTTTCTGCAATACTCTGTTCTCTTCGACCGGCATTATAGCAAAAGTGGTTGCTGCGTGCAGAAATTTCTCTGTGGTAGCAGTTGTCTTCGCTCATGGACCACATGGACGTCTAGCTTAACATCTGACGGACTGCTATAAAAAATATTACTACACTTTACCGCTGCATGGTGTGTACTATAAAAAAATCGATTTAAATTCTGAATTAATTTAGAATTTTATAAATTATTTTTTAACAATAGGATTTAAGATAATAAAGGTCTTATTAAGAAAATTTAATCAGGATATAAATAAAATAATATATTTAAATAAACCTAACATATTAAAATATATATAAAATTTAATGTTTATTAATGAACGGGCGATAACATTTACAGATGAATGACTTATTTTTCTGGTCTATTTCAGCCCCCACTCGAGTGCGGTGTGAACGGTCGGGGTGGCGGCTACTGTGAACCGCAGATGTGGCCTCATTACCAGGTACGACAAGTGTGGCCAACATTGATTGCCCCTTTTACTCCTCTGTTAGGTTTATTATTGGACGGCTTTTGCGCGATTGTTTAACGCGTCACCCAGTTACGCAGAGATCTCGGATTCGATTCCCAGGCGAGAAAATATATTTTTTGGTAGATAGAATAATAATTATTTATAAAAAAAGTAAATATGTATGTATGTGTTTGGGGCCTGGTTTTAAGGTCGAGATTGGATCGTTATCATTGTAATTATTTTTAAAAAGGTATACTAAAAATCCCATGTAAGATTAATTTCTTAGAAGTGATTACCTACCAACTTATAATACAAACAATACTGTAATATGATATTTAATTTCAAAGTTTTGGTTTGCATTTTTCGAATCACCCATTGTTTGTTAAATAAATAAGATTAGTTTATAGCAACATGACTAATTTCTTAAAACTAATTGTTGGTGACACATTATTGCATAATTCCAAACAAATATGTATGATAACTGGGCGATTTAAGTACATATAACTCACTCAAATGCTACCGGTCAGCGAGATTCGAACACGGATCTCATCGATCGTGAGTTAAACCTTCTTTTTTTATTATAGCTCGGTATGTGACAACACTCCACCTGATGTAAAGCTAGAGTGCGGTCCATGAATGGAAACAACTGTTATTACAGAGAAATCTCTACGGGCTGCAGTCGCCGCCACTATGCCGGCTTGAGGAGACGAGCATGTACCATCTAGATTGACAGTGCACACTCCTCTTTTATACCTGGCTACTTTCAAACTATTCCCGAAACGCGACAAGGTCACTTCATGGGTGTTATTCGAAAGTGGTGGTACTACCCCAGGACGACAGACTGGACAAATAACCATCATCAGTCTGTCTACCACTCTTTAATAGTGCCTATAGGCACTGAGCGACCAAAGTACATATAACAAAGTTACATTGGTACCGGTCAGAATTAGCGAGGTTCGAACACGGGTCTCATCGATCGTGAGTACCGTTCTACCGCTCTACCGTTAGACCGCTCTCAAATATATTTTTATGTATGAGGACATAGGTTACTTTAATTAATTGTGAAACTGAACCGTCCTGAGTGTCAAATACAAACAACTAACACGCACGTAATACTTATGTAGGTATACGTATTGTTTGTAGGTCAGCCTCAGCTGGGTGCGATCAAATTTATTTATGTACACATAAAAACTATGTATTTATTTTTATTAAATATCATACTGCTTCTGTGGGATTCAATTGCAAGTTAAATTCCAGATAAATATTGTTATCAGTTATGTTTTAATAATTTTTGGCAGTAGAGTTTAGTGGTTAGAACAACGGTGCGCTCAGCGGAGGAAGTGGCTTCGATTAGGACTAGGATGTTGTGCGCGTGTTGATATTTTTTTCCTATTCAGTTTTGATCATAAATTAATAATAAATATGGTGTTACAAAAAGCATTCTATTTAAGCTTACTTGCTGTATTTTTAATTGTTTTCAGAGTAATGCGGTTGCGCCCAATAACAGTGGATGGCATGGCATGAGTACTTTCAATGGTGGATGGATGCATCGCATACATCCCAATTCGAGAGATCACATTGCTAGGTCTTCGCTAGACATGCCCAGGTCGACTAAGGTAAATCTATGAACAAATGACAATGTATATACCTGTAAAAGACATTTTATGTATATAAAATTTAACCGATATTTTTTCAAATTTAGGTCGCAGCGACCAGTGTAGGTCACCTCTGCCCGTCGGAGGGTCGGTCGACTCCGTACCGTTCGTATGAGGAGCTTACTTATACAAATGAGAGACCTAGGACGACCCCAGACTTTCCTACATCAAATGCTTCCGCTGAATTTAGTGTTATTGCACGTGATCGGTACTGTGAAGTTCGACGACCTTCCCCGGAGGTGAAGAAGACCCAACCGATCGTTCCGCTTCCTGCTTTTCAGCAGGCGTTCGGCTCTACGGAGATTGGTCGCTTTGCCGAGGCGTTCAGCCGCACTGAAATTGCAGTAGATGACTCGACATCTGATAGTTTTAACTTTGAAGGGTTTTCTGACTGGGATGCCAATACTGAGCCTCTCTGGTCAACGCAACCGTCGACTCGCGAAATTAAATGCGAAGAAAACTTTTAAAACACTCGTCTCCGATTGACTTCCAAGCGATTTCTCGTAGCTGTTTAGTTCCACCACCATGTTGCCAAATTAATAGAAGAGTTCGCCGTAGAGCATTAGAATGTGATATCGATTGATAATAACGACAGGTTTTGTTATTATCATAAAAATATTGTGGTGTTACGATTATTTTATTGCAGTATGTTAGTATAATTGATTAAATCCTTTTTAACTAGTTTTATAGTTGGGTATAAGTATAAAAAAGAGCAATGATTCGAGAAACGTGAGTATGTTGCATTTGTTGCAATAACTTAGTTACCAGCGATCACGATACCATGTGCCTTGACTCGGTAGCCGTTGTTGTGTCCGCGCGGCGTCATTTGCACTATCCTACAGTTATTATGATACTGAAATAGAAAATATTGGGACCAACATTTAGACAAATATGAATTAATCAACGAACCTTAGCCAAAATTGTAAATTTATACTTAGAATATAAATTTAAGCAATCATAAATATTTTCTAAGGTTAATTGCGATTTTTTATTACTAAATTTAAAGGTTTAGTGCGGCTCACTATCGTGATTACTTTACTTATTTTATTCCGAACAGCTTTGGAACCAATAGGGTTGCATCGTCACATCGAGAGTCGCACGAGATCTTTTAATTTAGTTAACAAACGAAAACCTCATTAAAATTCAAAAATTTGTAGGTTATGTAATACTAAATCATGTCTCCCTTGTCACTTAGTAAAATTTCTTGAGATCACGGACTTTGGCATAAAGCATGTCCATTACGTATCTCAGACGCCGCGCGGTATATTAAATCTTTTCCTGAATATAAAAGAAATTCATTATTATAATTAGGTAGAAAAATTTGATAAACGTTTTGACGAGGTTAAACACTTATGAAAAAAAGCAGCTTTTTAAGTAAATATTAGGGGTCCAAGTAAATTGATGTATAACATTTGCTCTAACTCTGAACTTCAGGGCTTGGCATGAAATTTTAGGTAAATTGCGACATATTCGTTTGTTTTTAACTCGATTTTAAACATGTAGTGATTGTAATGTTATTTTAAAACTTATAAATTAGTGTGTGTTTTTTTAAAAGTTATCATATTTTGCCTTATTTGATTGGTAGTATAAACTTAATTTTGAAAATAAGTAAATATTTTATGAGTTATTATTGTTATAGAATTTATATATTTTATTTATATATCTGTGATATTTTTTCGGTTGAACCATAGTGTTTTTATTATTTTAACTAAATCTAATTTAACATTATTAGTTTTTAATATTCTGTTCAATGTCAAAAATGTTTAACAGTTTTAACGTTTAACCCTAAAATGTTAAATACATATATCGTCTAAAATTAATATTATATATTGTAGGATGAATTTATCGTCCTTATAGATAAATTGAAATTTAGATAAATTAATATAAGGAATGACAAATCCACTAATTAGAGAAATATACCCTAAATAATTAGGTAAATTAATGTAATTATAGAATCCACCCAAGTAGAAAATTTTTTAATAGATATATTACCATAGATTATATTTATTATTTTAAAAATTAAAACAGATAATATTTATAATGTTTTAGGAACGAATTGTGACCAATGTGACAAAACAAGGGTCGTTTAACATTTTAAATTAATTTACCATAATTGTATTAATATTTATTATAATATCCCCATTAAAAAAATAAAATCATATTGAAGGCTATGAAAACACGAACATTAATTTCACAAGATAAAAATAAATATAAAATAATTTTAACGTAAATTAATGTACCTAATCAAAGATTAAGTACTCACACCTAACTCAAAAATCTCTTTCACATTTTTTCATAAAATTTAATTAAGATTTTAAAAATATGTGTCGCATTTGCGATAAGTGTAAATTATGAACATAGCCAGAAAAATATCGGAGTGCCTTACCTATTTAATATAATATGAAATTATAATGAATAAAATTTTATTCTAGCATAATTTGATGAAACACCATATTATAATAATAGCGTAATTGGTCAAATTTAATAAATTTAACATAAGGTATCTTGTAAATTTATTTGCTTACAAACAAAATTATTTTATCAGGGTTATATTGAAAAACGCCAATAATTATTGTTTTTTAAAAAGATATGCTATTATGTAATACATTATAATACATGAATTTTATATTTTATCGGACTCGGCCGAAATAATAGACTAACTTTCTCGTCGTACTTTATTATTATCTAAAAAAAAAATTAAATTAAATTCCTTTAATTGATTCGACAAATGAATCCCAAACCAATCTCCAATGTATGAATATCAAAATGCCTTAGTTAAGTTAGTATTTTAGCGAGTAATTTAGGAATATATATTTTTCAATATGATCAATGTGTGCGTGCTGTGAGTACATTTACGTAGTTAAACATTATATTATTATTATGTAAGTATTTATCAATTCTACCAATGGTCAGTATTGGACTTTGTTCGATAATACTGATAATGATATAAAAAAAAGCTATTACGTTATCTTTGAGCAACACTTTAATAATTGATAATCTTTTCATAACTTAATCTTAAATTAACGGACGCTAACTTGTTATAATATTATTTTAGAACTGTGTTCAGGCGGAGTGTTGTTATTTCTCGCGCTGCAATAAAAGTAATAATAATAAAATGCTAAGCTGGGCCAGCTGGAAGTCGAACAGCGACGAACACTCGTCTTATCAAGCCGGTATAACTGAGACGACTGTTGCAGTAACAATTTCTCCGTAATAGTAATTGTCCCTGTTCTTGAACCGCACTCTACCTGAAGTTGAGCTAGAGATATAAGAAATAAGACGAGTGTTTGTCACCCGATCAGAATAAACAGCTGTCGGTCCATTCCAAGCAGATGCGGAAGCAATTAGAAACGTAAAATTTTCGTTTGTATCACGCTTTATTTTATTACTTGGATCATCTTGCGCCCTACGGATCACGAGGACAGGTTTTGTAGTGTATGGGACTAACCCTCATTATTCCGCAACATTAACTTTATTAGTCTCATTTTTTGTTGTTTTATAAGTTTTTTTTTTTATTAACAAAAAATGTTTTATATTTTCGTATCCGTTGAATAAATACAGTCTTAATAATAATTATAATGTAACACTTGTCTATTTCTTAGTCTGTGCCACACGTTATGTATGTATATACGATATACGTACACCTTAATATATTGTATCATTATTAATTTAAGTATTAGATTCATATTACTGTAGCAAAATATGAGTAATAAATTTAATTAGAAACTCCATTTTAGAGCTTCCTCATTTGGGTAATTCCAAAATTTTGTCTACCATCATTATTATTGTTCTATTCTAATATTAATATCTTTTTTACTACTTGGTCAAATAAATAATAGGATTGAAGATGACTGCGCCAGCTGTACTGTCAGCATTAACAATAAGGTTTCTTTTGTGAACTTTTCATAAATTTTTTATCAGTACTTTATCGGTCGCAAATACGAAACAAAACTATAAAGACAACAATTATTAAATATTTAAAAAATACTTTTTTTTTGCTGCCCGTACAGGCATTATGCAAATACGGACAGTAATATTATATGAGTAAGTATTAAATATAAAGAATGAGACATGTGCGCCGCCATCTTCAGTATCAAGTACCTAGTAGGGTACTACTAGATTCTAATCTTCGCTTAGTTTTACAAATCAAAGTGTCGAGCACGAGTTTCCTAGTTAACCAAAATTATCTACGTCCATAAAGTTATAAGTTGACAGCAAAAGCGTTATGTCGAAAATTCTTCCTTTTCGTCATATTTCTCTGAGTTGTATAAGAATTTGTGAAGTACACAATTTAACATATATAAATACTTTTAAAGTACTTCTTCCTTAGATTTGAGCGAACATGTTAATGCAAATTAACATATCCCTCAACCACGAAGTTGTAGCTTTTTAAAACGTTGCGTCGTAATCAAATAATCAAAATAAACGTGATAATCTGCGTAAATCTATTTAAAGTGCATAACTCGTACTCGACAGAAGCATGAAGAAATTCTCGACTATTTATTTGTATTATAAATTAGCAACACTACAATAGTATTGTCACAGGGATTTGGTTAAAATAGTATTACGAATAAGTGTGTAAAGATATAAATGTTTAATACAGGATGTAAAAAGCTGGTAGCAATTCTTAACCTTTAATTGCAAGTTTTTTTATTGTTTGCTTTTTAAGATTTTAATTTATCAAATCGCAATGTCATAACAACATCGTTAATGCAAGCTCGCTCGGCCGTATATCAGCTGTGATCTTGGGCGTGCTACGAGGCCGTCGCGCCACCAGCCGTATATTTCTGCATTGCAAATCATAATTGCTTCTTTATGATATGGTATTGTAATGTTATGTAGTTGATATTACATCAATAAATAAAAAATAAAGAATAAAAATTTGGGCCGTATCAGTATAGAACTTCCGGTTCGTGGGATTGTTTGCTATATTTTTACACCTGTGTATTATTACTTAAACTTCTTGTAGTTCAGAAATTCCCATTGCGAAATGTGGAGGAGCAAATCCGTTTTATAGTCGAGAATTTCTTAGTACTAAGGGGGTAATGTAGTGGTTTAATTTAAAATTAGTAGAAAGTATGCATGTTGTTTTTTTTTAAAGTATCTACTAATAATACTATAGAAACTATCTATTGAGTTTTTGTATAAGAGAATATTTAGAGATGAGCTCATAAAGTTTGAAATTAAGAAATAATAAATATTAGAATGTAAAATTCTAAAAAAAATGAAGTGATTTTTGTTAACGCCAAATATTGTAACGTGTATACACCAAAATTTAATTGTAATTGTATTAAGATATTTTCGAAAAATACGATTAACAGATTCTAATATAATATATTTACACATTTAATTGCACTCAACGCTTGAATAAACCGATGCAACCACATTATAAATTGGTATTAGAGAATTCCCACTTCCTTTGTATTTAAACGACTTAGACCAAATTGAATAATTTTGCGAGTTCATTAAAGAGACCGACCCTTCTGTCTAGATTAAGAATAAAAACAATAGAATATGCTTTGTAGAATTTGGGAGAAAATCTGAGTTCAAGAAAATCGTGGCCCTAATCGAAGTCGCGGCTTTGGAAACATATAATAGTTAAATCTGTATTGTGTACTATTGGTTAAGTTTCATGTTCCCCAAGAACAGAGCTAACGAGATGTAGATACTCGCAGTGTAAGCATTTCGATCGGGCGCCAGATTTGTTTGGCAGTTCGATTCATAAATTATCAAGAAGCTACCGACTACCATATTGCAGTGGTTCGACGTCAAAGAATACTGAAAATTTCCTACAACCGCTTCTAGTCTAAATAAAAATACTTATTTTTTTATTTTTTTCTCTAATCAGAAAGATAGGTAAATATCATCTTTGAAGATAGTTTGCGTCGAAATGAACTTAAATCACCTGGTATTTTCAATCTTTATGCACATAAATGGGAAAACTATAAAGTTTTCCTTGATTAATTTCCTCTACCTTAGATTGTCAGATGTGGATTTACTTTCGAATAATCAGACATAATTGAGAAACTACACACTACCGATAGGCCAAGTATTTTAAGAAATTAAAATTAAGATGCTAATTATAGCTGATATGGCAAGGTGTCTAAAAAAATTTATATACTTTAAAAAGAAAGTAAATTTATATTATTATACCTCTAGATTAATTATTATTATTATATTGTACCCAAATCCTTGTAAATATATTTTAACGTTTCACTCATATCAAACTAGATGATCAGGTTAGCGAAATTACAAATGTTTTTCTACACAGAAACACTTAAATGTTTGATTTATGGATTTCGGTTTACGATTTAATAAACTTATTATACTGTATTATTGTTTTATTTACAAATACCACTAAAGACGTAGCACATAAGAAAATCGTCCTAGCGGTTGGATCTAGTCTCGTAGACTCTACAGAACTTTAAGAATTAGAATATTAAACAATTACAAAATGCAGTAGACCTACTTTCTTTTATAATGTCAAATTAAACATCTACATTTGACGTTGAAACCCCGTCATCATAAAAAAACTATATACTCGTAATTCGTATAAATGAATAATTTAGGTTAATTAACCTACTTCTGACGCAAAGCAATTTGTCAATGAAAGAAATTATACGTGCACGCAGGTCCTCTTACTGGATGGCATATTAGCATTACCTAATTAGTTTTTTATTGTAACTTGAGGATATTTCTTTCATAGGTTTAATGAAAGGACGTATATAAACCAAACACTTTTTTCACAGATTTTTCTGAATTAACTATAAAAATATAGAATAACACTTTAAAACAATATATTTTAGTATTTTATGTAAAAAGTAAAAAAGGAAATAGAAGCATGTTTTTACACTGTATGTTTTCAGAGGATAAATAAAAAACAAATGAAATAAAAAAAATTAATTTATTATTGTGTTTATTAATAAGCAATAAAAAGTAATTAAATTTTCAACATACTGCGTCGGGAAAGAGCGGAGACACATACAATTATTATGTAAAATTAACAAATTGTTATGGAAGCCACTAACTAAATCAGATAACAATGAGATAATGTCATCAAACTACTATCATGATTTACTAATAATAATAAACATTTAAATTTAAATAACAATAACGTGTGCACTTTCCGTTTACTGAGGTGTAAAGGCACTTTTGATTAAATAATTAAAGAAAGCACAATATAACTATTTATAGACAATTAAAGGTTCATTTATATTCACAGACGCCGTACGTGGCAGATAGGTACCAGCACAGACACAAAAGTAAGAATTGAGAGTGCCCGCACTGACATGGGCCGCCAGTACATATGAATTCTTTCTTTTGTATGTGTTGGTACGCATCTGCCACGTACGGTGTCTGTAGATATGAATCGAGCTCAACATTTTCAACGTATTTTCAATGTAAATATAAATATATACAACATAAAAAAAAACTATTCATGATCGTAGTTTGAAAACACATTTTTGTTAAAATTAAATAACATTTGTAGCAGATTAAGAAACAGTAAATTAATTATTGCTATATTCTGCTCTCTATGTAATAAATAATTTGTTTAAATTAAAATTATCTTACAATAATAAAATTGCAAACTAGACAACAATAAATTATAAAAGTTTAATTCTTATAACATTAGTTATCTTCGTAATTTAGTTCAATAAGTCTTTCTAAATATTCATTCATTTTCTACATTACTTTTCAAATGTCATTGAAATATGAAATACAATCCCAAATAATGAGCGTATCCTTCCTTCACACCAATTACAATTCATATTTGTTTATTATTTTTATTAATTATATTTCTTAGTATAATAATATCTATAAATTGATTGTATAAGTTCGTAATTATTAAATTCGAATATTTTAACATATGTATATTAATAAACAGGCTTTTATTTAAATTAAATTAAACAACTTATTAAACAAAAGAATTTAACATATAAATCAATTCAAGTATCTGAGGTGTTTATTTTATTTAAGGCGGGCCGGAAACGACACCCTCTCCTCGGGTTTCATCCATGATATGTCCGAATTCTGTATATGTAGTTTAGGTATCTGGAGTGGTTATTTCAACACGCGAACACCATCACGACCAGCGACAAAACCAACATCATTAAGAGCGAGTATCGTGTCTGACCCCCGCAGCGAATAATAATAATTTAAATAGACTATGCCTAATTAAAAATAACACGTGGCACATAATATTATGAAGCAAATTAATCTTCAACACAATGTAAAATATAATTCGCCTAACCTATACTGAACTTATTTGATCACGATAAAACATTAGTGTACTTCCATTGGAAAGTGCAATTGAGCTATTGTATAGTGAGTGTTGCATTCAAAATGCACAAATAAAACAGACGTCTAAGTATTTGAAAACATTCTTTATAATTTTATTATTATATCAAGAGAAGACATTATCTATTCATGTATATTTATTTATATATTAGGTACCTAATTTGGCACTAAGGTCAGGAATCGAGCACTAACTTTTGGTAAATATGATTTTCAACAAAATAATTGTACTATAAAATTATTTAACTACAGTTGGCGTTTTTTACCTGCATACATCATAAGTTTGATAGTAAAAGTACGAAGAATTAAGATAAGTATTAACTATTTTGCTTATAACTGACCATATCGGCCATAAACAAACACCAAGTTAACATATCCTGTAGGTCCCAATCTCTGCTGTAAGTATATACTTATACAAAGTTTTTATATATATAAAACAGCATGAGAACGATGAGCCAATATAGTAAAATTAACAATATATGTAGTAAAATTTACAAACCTTGAGTTCAATTTTAATTTGCTAAATCGGACAAATTATAATCTATCACAATATTTAACAATTATAAACATATTTATGAGATTCAACACAAGTTCTTTTCGTAGTACTAGCTATCATTATTTTTCGTTTTAATGTGTATTTTAATATAAGTATTTATTTAGTATAGAATTAGGCTAATATTTTAAAATTAGTTTTAGTGAATTAGAAATATTTGGGGACCATCGTAGCACATGACGATTGAGTGCAAGGGAATGGTTAGATAGATACTCAAGCGATTGACATCTTGATTGGAAATTGAGATGTAAGAATATCATGCGAAGAAGTTGTAACATTGTAAATATTATGATAACTAAAACACACAATTGTCATTTAAAATGTGCACTTAATCGCCACTAGCGTGACGTGCGTTTACATGATAACAGTGCAGAGATGCCAACATGTCAAAATGGATATTGCTCGAGGGTGTCGATGAGGTAAGGAAGGTAGAGGATATAAAGTGAGGGATCTACAGTTAAATGGAAGCCGTTACCATTCCACTTCCACGTAATATAATTTCCTATAATAAGAAGTGAAGAGAATTAGTGGCGGTGATCGGGAGCCAGCGACTTCCTACTGGCGGAGAGGTGCGGAGCCCGAGGCGCGGGTCGCTGTGAGCGCGGTAAGGTGGTCGGCCCCGAGGGCTGGCTCCCGGTCTCGCTCAACATGTCGCGCGGTTTCCAAACGGGCGATCCTACAACACACCAAACACCAAACTCTTTATCACTCCGACAATTTTATATTAGATATCATAACAATTTTGTTCATAAACATCACGATTGCCAATTTTAACTTTGAAAGATACGGCAAAGAGTTGAATGTTTGATGAATTGTTGTAGGTTCTTAGCCCTGTTAGGAATGGTAATGTATTTCGTAAGACTATATACATTTCACAACCTCTCTCGCCTGAATAAAAATAATGTTATATGCCAATAATTTCTATAGAGGCTGAGTGATTTAAAACCTCAACATGTCATCGAACATTCAAATAAAACAAGTGGGAACTGTATTAAGTGTAGATAATAATAGTAATAAAATAAAATGTGTTGCAATAAGGAAAAAATGAATGAAAACTAGTTCTAAATATAAAAGAGAGATCTACAACGCCATGCGTGTTTACTAAAAGGCAAATTTCACTTGTAATAGTAAATCAATATTTGATTCAATAAAACACGCAGATAAAATTAAAATATTGTAGGAAAGAATTATAAATATCAGAAATGGAAGACTTAAAGGTGTAACTATACTTAGGCCTTGTATAATAAACTACTCGACTTATATTAAATTATTAAAATTAAGAGGAATAAAATTGGAATGAGGGAGATAATAGGAATAGAATCAGTTCATCACCACAGCCATTATGTCAACAGGTATCGAGAGAATACCGTTTTACGTTTTTTTTTAATTTAGATTTTCAATTTTATATAATAACTTATCTAAATTTTAGTTAATACAATAATAATTGATTAATATATTTTCATATAACTACTAACTACAATTTTTTTTCTCTATAATTTTGCATGTGCCATAATAAGAACATCAAGTGTTTTTTTTTAATTCTAACTACGTTTGAATTAAACAACTACTTCCTACAATATTATTGTTATGTCAAGAGTGTATTTTGCTACTTCTTAAATTTTACGGTGCATTTCTTAAGCATTTTTTTAGCTATGCTTCTAAGGTTACAAACAACACTTAAAAATTTAGTTAGCAAATTATTGTTTTTATTTTCTTCTGTTTTACTTTTCTTTTTTTTTATACGAGCTAGCATATGACCACATTCCTGATGTCAAACTAAAATGCGATCTTTGAGCAGGACCAACAACTACCACAGAGAAACGCCTGCAGTCGCTTCAGTTTTATCAGGTTGAAGAGATGAATATACACCATCCGTTGATAGGGTACACTCCTCCCGTCATATCCGGTTACTTTGAACCTGACCCGAAGCTCGACAAGAGCACTTCAGAGATGTTACTTGAAAATGGTGGTAGGGTAATTTAGATTTTTAGATTACACAATTCACATATTGTTTCGTAACCTTCTAATTTTTCTATATGTGTGATTAATAAATATTAAGTGATTATTTTATATTTTTTCTACATGCTATCTAAAATGAGACCACACTCCTCTTGTATCTGCATAGTTTATTATTTTAAGAGCTGCAGGTTTCAGGATAGTGTGAATATTTCTAAGATTATGTTAACACGACATTTATCTAATAATATAATATGTAGGTAATATTGCAATTCCTTTCGAAGCACCTAAACGTGTATTTGATCAAATTCACTCTTGTCATGAGGACGAGATCCGGTGGAATACTTGCGGTCAAAAGAACCTACTCCGCAATCGGTCATCTCCTCAAAGCTACGGTCCGATGTAACTAAAATAGACCGAGGCTTGCGTTTGAGTTTGGGGGACTTCCCCCTCGCCTTATGCTAGGATGGTTTAGCGAGGCTTTTCCCAGAGAGGTAACACTGAACGCAAGTCGGGTGCTCGATGGTTTTGGCGATCGATTCTGTGGACTTTGAAACAACGATACCCATTTTCATCGCTTTATCCTCACAACGTGCAAGTTGTGAATAGTGAGTCATTCTATCCAAAGAATTGGTGCCGAGTCGAGCTAGTTTTTCGCCTGATTTGGATGATCGTCGGCTCACGTTAGGCGATTTGCAAGGAGATCTATCGAAGCTTGCCTGAGGTGTACGTATAATGCCTTTTTTTGGAGCAGGTTTAGGGGAGCGAGAACGGTCTACACTGTTTTCTCTAGATTTGGAGAAGCTATTATATGGAGATCTAGATCTGTCGAAGCTTTGCTGTGGCGATCTGGTTTTATCGATGGAGTTGCGAGGAGATTTGGTGCGATCAATGCTACCTCTCGGGGATCGTTTTGGTGACTTGTAAACAATTACTTTTGTGACTTTATCTTTGTCTATATCAGGTGACGTAGAAGACTCAATAGAACGACTAGGAGATCTATCGCGGTTGATGTTGCTACCACTGCAAGAGCGTATAACTCTAACTTTCTTCTCGGCTCCAGCTGATGATGTACGTTTGCGTTCAGGAGAAGATTTCAACGAAAGCGACTCTTGCTTACCTAAATCTCTGATCATTGTCGGCTGGTACTGTGTCGGCTGATGGGAAGACTGTATCAATCTTGCTTGGCTGCCATTGCTTCCAGCGCTTAACGTGGAAGTTGTACTGTAAGCAAATTAAATGTGACCAAATAATCAAATGCTTAGATAATATGAAAAATAAAAGGAAGAGAGGGAAAAGAATTATTTAACAAGTAGGTGTTTTTATTGCAAGGGTTGATATTAAATTATGATGAAAATTGAATAGAAAAAACAGCGCACATACAGCCGGAGGCGGGAATCGAACACCGCGTTTTCCGTTATACGTACGGATGATCCGACCACTAAACTATACAGAGCCGCATGAACGCATCGAAATTCCTCTATTAAATGTTCATAATAATATAGTAGTAGGTAATAATCGATGTAAAACATATGTATGAGTGAGAACATGCTGAAATTATGATAGTAATTTAGTTGTAGGTGTTTTTATGTACTGTGTAGTGCCAATTAAGTTTGTTAATATATATTTGACATAGTTTAAAATGTTCTGTTCAGATCGTTAACCCATACATATGTGTACCTTAGGGTGAGATGGTTAGGAGTTCTGCCTAACCCTCGCTTGGGAGTCGGCACGGGGTGAGATTCATCTTCGCCTTCAGATTTGGATCCTGGGTCAGATTTGTCAGTGTCTGGCGGTGGTGGTGGAAGCGCACGCTTTGGTGGTTCTGAAATTATTTTATTTTATATTAGATTTTTTTTAAATTACAATAAATTAGTAGGTTGTTTAGTTATGATATTCTTACCGATTGGGTCGCCAAGAGTTTTGCTTCTATGACGGAAAGTTTCAATATTGTTGAGAGCTTCCGGTGGTGGTTCATCTGCATCTTGAGAATTCTCCCGCGATAAATCTCCAACTTCAATATTGCCAGCAGAAAGTCGTTGAGCACTAGTCTTTGGTTTTTTGGTCTTGCCTAGAGTATGAGATCCTTGCATAACTTGTACCTGGGTGCAATAAAATGTCCATTGTAAGTTTCCAAAAAAGCGGTAGGCATACTAATGATCGTTATTAACTTAGCCTGTCGTCGCATTTCGGTGTCAGCTTGGAAGAAGCCGGGGTTAAAAGTAAGAAGTCAATGAATAAATAGTGCACATTCGTTTTCTCAAGCTGGCCTAGTAAAGGCGACTGTTGCAAATAACCAGCAAATAAGCGATTCTGATATCAAACCTGGTGCTTAGGTCTTTCTCGTTCCAATGTATGGGATGGCGGTGCACGAGGCGGAGTTGGAGCAGGCCGATTACCAGGCAATGACATATTCCGTACTGACTCACGTATTATTTGACGAATTGTCTTCAAGAATGCATTACGGAAATCCGCAGTACTGTGGAAATATACGACAATATCTTATCCATTTAGATCTACCTAAATATATTATTATTTATTTTATTATATATTATATATATTATAAATATATTTTATAAATAGCTAATGAAGATGACATTTATTTCAAACCAATTAAAGTTATCTACACTATTTATTATAGTGCTTGTATTAAATCAAGTCATACATCAGGGACACTTAAAGACCAAAATAACATCATAGATATTTTTTATATATGAATTTAAAATGCTCCTCATTTAACATTGAATTTTAATTTAGCAAAATTACGTTGCAAGATATTCTGGAGGATTAAAGAAAGGGTTTCTTTAATTAAACAAAAAATTAGAGCAAGATGAAATTCTACATTTGATTGGTAAAAATGTAGAATATATGAGAAAGAGCGATACATACTTATGTACAGTCTTGATCGCCCTCTCTCTGCCGGCATCTTGCATCTTCAAAACTCCATCTTCAGTATTAACATACCTATTAGAAAGAACATAAACTTTCTCCGAGCGACGTTGCAACTGAGAGCGGAGATGTATGAGTTCCCACAAGAAATGGCTGTCCATATCCTTGGCTGAGGAAGCCCGCACTTGTACCTCGGTCACGGGAATTAGCACCTGGTATCTTATAATTTCTACTTCATTTGAATTGTTCTTTGATGTAACACCCTGAAATTTATCCTTAGGCTTGACTCACACGTATCACTTATCAAACACAAAACAATGGTTGTCGACCGTATCGACAGTTTTGTGGGCGATATCAACCACGCACGGCGACTGTTGTTGAAACAGACCATAATTTCTCGTGATTTATCATTCCATACCAATTTAGTACTCCTAACAAACGACTACTTTTTTGCTGATCCAATGTGGAAAATAGTAAGTTAAGCCTTTGAAATATGTAAATACAAACCATAAGTTTTTTCTTTTGTCTCAATCTCTCTTTGCAAAGGAAGACAACAGCGGATTTGAAAACGAAACACATTGCATGCAATTCCAAGCCTTTCTTAATTTTTCCTAAAAAGTCTGAAATATTTAACCACTCTACTCCACCGTAGTAAAGCAAATCACCTGAAACAATTTTATTTTATTCATAGGAAAAATGGTCAGAATATTGCGCTAATAGTGGAAGACGTGGATCGATCAGACTCTTGTGAATTGTTAATGGAATAGTAAAACAAATTTAGCATTTAATATGCTAAAAATTAATAAAAACAAGAGATAATCACTTATAATTAATAATTTTTTAAATTAATAATTGTCTTACCAGGACTAAGATCAATAGGCTGTTTGCAAGACTTCTGGTGTTGTCTAAACAAGTGGTCAAAAATAGCACCATATTCTTCATGAATTCGTTGCATTTCATTTATATGCTCAGCAACTTTCTCCATACCCTTGAGAGCCTCTGTAAAAATCAATAAATAATTGGAAAAACCTCAAAATAATTGACGTTAACCCAGTAACTGAAAGAGCTACCGATGTTTAGTCATCAGAACATCTGTGCGTATAGAAGGCGTTGGGTTCGAATCCCACCTCAGCTCAAGCTGTATTGTAAGTGTTGATTTTTTAAAATATTTAGATTACGTCACAATAAAAAAAACCATAAAATTAATTTATATGCCAAAAAATAATATAAAAATAATAGATAATCCAGTAAGTTATAAAAAAAAATGTACGTTTATTCTAATCTACAATGCAAAACAAATCCAAAGTGTGATAGATACTTTAGAATTGTTTTCGTATCTGTTTTTGATTTGTGCGGGATGTCAGAGTGATCTCGATACTCAGACGAGGGTCGACAATCGACACGACTACAGAGAGGCTGCCTCTGACATCTCTAATGACGTGCATTGAAATTATTTTGGGATAAAAATTTATTGGAGAATTTTCATGCTTGAACAAGCGATTTGAATCCACAATTATTAGTTTTAATTATTTAATATTTATTTTGTAGTAACTCTGAAGTGATTGCACTCCTCCTGATGTTGAACTAGACAGCGATCAATGAGCGGAAAAAACTGCTATCACAGAGAAATTACTGCAAATAGCAGTCGTCTCCGCTATTATACTAGAAAAAATGAATGTCCACTGTTCAAGTTGACAGTGTAAACTCCTCTCATTACACCCGTCTACTTCCAAGTGCATATCATTATTCCGTACATATCTTGAGTTTCATTTATTATAACGTGACCTTTTATTAAAAAAACAGGTTTGGTATGATGCATACTCGGTTCACGCAACCGGTATAGCGGAAACGACTCCAGCTTACAGTTACTTATTTGTGGCAAGCATTTAAGCTTAACGTGAAAAAAAATAAAGAGAAAACCTTACCCACTAGATGCAGATGCTCATCGGAATTAGAATCAGTCAAATTTCTCAATTGTTGCAATAGTAACGGATATTTGAGTATCCGCTGAATTGGTTTAATTAAATACGACTCGAGTGTAGATGAGTGTTGCTGTTTCGGATTCCTAGCAGCCAAAAATTCTTGCAAAGCCTGATTGCCTTCATCTGAAAATATAATTTTATTTACAGTAAAACTTAAACACAAATGTAGTTTACAATAAACAAAGAGTGATAGACAAAGATTAATTAGCCCGATATAAAACATATAATATCAGCTCAAAAGCAGCTGGAGTCTACTCCGTCAACGTGGATAGTACGTACTCGTCTTATCAAGCCATCATAGCGGAGGTGACTACCTGCAGAAATTTATCGGTGGTACCAGTTGACCACGACTCATGAACCACGATCTGTAATAGCCTAGGCAAAGACAAAGTGCTATCGTACGCCATAAATTGAGAATATATTATCTTAGAAAAAAATAAATCTCTCTATTTATCTCTGTGTGCGTGTGTGTGTGATGTGTGTGCAAATACTCCAAATAACTATCAACATATTCAATTCTCTGACGACGAGGCACAAGTTTAATATGGATAACCGCAATCGAGGAGTAGTTTATAAACTCGTGTGTTGAATATTTAAAGGCACTCCAGTGTCAAAGAATGTTTCAGACACTATTTTACGAATTACTACTATGTTATCCATTTCATTAATCAATTGAGATAGGACCCGTATTTCCCAATAAATGTTGTTAGGAGAGTTTAATCAATCACTTCTACGATATCCTGTAAGTTGGGGCCGATGATTTAATTAATGAATAACAAGTTTATATAGAGTTTTCTTAAGGTTCATATTCCTTTACTGAGATCTTACTAAACAAATATTTTGTACACTTCAGCACAATTTATTTATTATACCATTTTGGTACTTAAGCCATTAAGAATGGTAAATATTTTTAAAACATTCCCGTCTGTTAAAATGAAACAGGAACGATGTTTTATTTTTCATTCGTAATCGATACCATGTTGTTTTTTTATACTCCATTAACGAAACGAGCTGACGGGGATTCACGGGATATATTACGAACATATTAATATTCAATCGTAAACTCATGTAAATCAGGAGAGTGTGTGACTTAATGTATTAGAAACCCCCCGCATTCGCATGAGACATAATACATTCTAATAATATGAGGAATATAGATATTGAGGATAAATTATTACAAAAGAGCAGATAAATTGCGAAATTCTCCTTCCAATATTATGGCTATATATCGAAAATGATGTATGTATAATATACCTATTAACATATTCTACTAAAGATGCAGCTTCTTTTTTAATAAATAGTAGCCAACATGTGATCAATGGACGGTTACTACAGATGAATGTCTTCGGGTAGCAGGTGCACCAAGTTAACAGTGCACATTCCCGCCTATACATACTAGGTCATTTTAAGGGTTACTCTTGATAGCGGTGGTTAGCCCAGGACGGCAGATTGGACCCGTAACAATCATCAGTCTGCCTACCACTCTTATATAATAAAACCACTCTTGAGTATTTCAATTAATGTGGTTGTATTGTTCAAAGTTTGACAAAAAATAACTGTGTCCAACGGCAACTGTTATAATATGATTGATTGAATCAAGGTGTAAGATAATTATCACATAACGCGTTAGTGAGCCGCATTGAATCTTTTCACACAGTTAAATATATCGTATAGGAAAATTGATACAGAAATCGATAAATATAATGTAGAGTCGAAAGTAGTATTGAATTTTGCTAAAACTATAATATATAACGTTCTAGTTCAGAAATACAATTCTGCTGGAACAAACGTAGGAATTACAATCGTGAAATTCAGATTCCGGGTAAAATTCAAATGGAAATTCTTGATAAAATAAAACCGCTTGACGCTATTTGGCTACTAACCAAAAACTACTGTTATAAAAAATATATATCTTAGGTATAATGTTCAACCTAGATTCGCTTTATACTCCATTAAATGTAGTTTGATCGATGACAGCTTGATTGCCCAACCGTAGTTTATAGTTATTAGTTTATAAAATAACCTCTGGAAGAAGAAAAAAGCTCGCAAAGAATATTTAAATGTAATTAAATAAATTATTCAAAAAGTTTTTAAATTATAATTTTATACTTTCTCTCATCGATCAAGCTCCATTTACCAGAATTAATGGTCTATATTTATTTATTATATTCCGAAAGTGCCGGTCATTATCGCTACGAAAATTTGCTACGACATTCGTAACGCGTCACTCGTAGTTTTTAGTATAGTAGCAAATCGTTCGTAGACCGCAAAAAACAAAAGTAATTATGAGTACAAACTTACTTGGATGTAGTACTTTCTGCGCTTTACTGTGACTAGCACAGAATGAACTGTACAACTTGAAGTGGTTTACATAATAAAGGAATGCATTCCCGACGGCAAACAAGGCATTCTGCAAATAAAAAACAAATTTTATTACGTTCACAAACTTAACGAGTTTTGCACTCTTGCGGCTGCATTAATTAAACAGAGTTTGTAAATAATGTTTACCATATCTAGATCAAAACAACGTACGAGGAAAATAACACGTTTACTTACAATCAAGGAAAAGCTTTAATTAAGCTATTTACGACAAAGGAAAACTCCTAATTAATTATAATTGAACTTTTTAATGTAACACAAAGTTGGGAATCGCTAAAAGATTGATTGAGAGTAAGAAACTGAAAGAATAATCAATTTGAGAAATAATTTAACAGGTCTGTAAAGAGGTAACAAAAGCGATAAATTTAATTCTTACCTTAAACTGACTAGAAAACTCGAAGTGATGGAAATTGGGCTCAGCCTCGAGGGCCTCTTCCAAGTTTTGGAGAAACTGTCTTTGGAAAGTGACTATCTCTTGTATATTTCCGAATAAGGCGTTTATCTCCGCATTCGATAGGAAAGTTTCCCTTTTCAGTGGTTCCAAGTAATTCTCTAGTAAGTTATTTAAATTCTAAAAATTGAAAATAAGTATAATTATTACAAAACATACTACAAAAGTTTATAAGTATGTCTCACTGGATTACAAGAAAATACTTTAAATTTGTTCATGAAATTTAATTTAAAATCAAGTCTTATAAGCTCGGAAGACCGTATTGCGGTTGGTTAGTTCTACTGGTATAATTCCATTAAATTCAGTTTTTGAAACTAACAGCTCATTGAGAACTGAGAGAAAATTTAATTAGTTAAGCGGCAAAGCGATTCTCGGGCAGGTCCTTGTTTATATGCACTTTGCTGAAATAACCGTCAAAAGATCTTACAAATTAAAAGCACATTTATAAAGGTTAGCAAATTCTCATTTGGAGAGAATCTTTTCACCTTTATAAAAATAAAGTTAATGGGTTTTTGCACATTCTACTGTAATAGAATAGTAATATTTATTTATTTACCTTGACGTAGGCGCGCTCAGTATCCACTAGCTCCAGCAGTACCTTCCTAAGTTTATCAGCATCAGAGAGATGGCGGCTAGGTGTACCCGCTGCCGCACTGGCCACGCTGCCTGTTGGACTACCACGACGAGTCTCCTGCGGCGAACGGCACCATCCTGTCACTTGTTCCGCGCTCTGGCACAAAATATGCCTATGTTCCTATTCCTTCGCCTAATTATTCTGATTTCTCTACAGATGCTTTTTATGAATGTGGCGAGTATTTTTGTCGTCTAATGAATAGCAATTGTCTACCTAAAGCGAACTAACTATGAAGATTTATGAAAACGCTGCATTCATCGCGAAAAAGATAGTAATTGAAGAAGAAAAATGTATCTAATATACCTACACTAAAACATTTCAGAAGCATCTAAAATACTCAATGTAATTCAGTAGCCATGATATCACTACCTATGTATATGTAACGAATATGCCAAACTAACGTAGTTGAATTTGCTAAATCTAGTTATTGGTGTTCGGGTCCAGTCAGCTCACCTTTAACAAATTTTCAATTTCGAAGGAGTTTGTTCTCGAGCTCACTTTGGGAGGGCCCGTGGAGACCGCATCACCCCCATGACCCCCAGTCTCAGGACTATATAATTCCTTACCTGTATTATAGGGGAAAGCAAGCATTACTGAACTTACCCGTATAATAAAAAGAAGAAAAGTAAAGATAATAATAAAACACGAGTAAAAACAAATAAAATATTTTGTAGACAAGGTACTTTTATATTAGAAAGTTGGTTAGAAGTTAAGAGTTAAGAAACTTAGAAGGTCTTTTGTAGGGTTGAGTGAACAATAAATTACCTAGTGAATTTACAATTCTACGTCTTCTTCTAAAGTGTTTATTGAACATACTGTTGTAGACGAGGCAAACTATAAAATGAGTATTTGAACAACAATAATGTACGGGTAAAAGTATGTATTTATTAATAAGAGGAGTGTGCCCTGTCAAAGGATGGTACATATTAGCCTTCCCGAAACCAAATGCAGTTGTAAAATCTTTTATGAATGTATAAGAGGCCAAGTAGGCAATTAACACTAAAGTTTTGATTTAATTTTGAATATTTTATTGTTACAAAGTTGTATATTATTAAGCTTCTATCTCTCTATGAATAATTACATTGAGGCCCTTAAACAATCCCACGTATTTAAGCAATTGAGAGTTAATGAAAAGTATGTTATTTAATTTACTTATATTAACATTAATATGGACATACATTTTAGAGGTTAAAAACATAGGGCTAACGTTTCAAACGAACATTTCAAAATGTGAAAAAGTAAATTGAGTAAATCATTTATGAAATAAAATTATTACTGATTTTACACAAATAAGTCTCGATGATATTTTATTTAATTAAAATCGTAAGCCAAAATTAGTTGGTATACTTCGCTATATTACCCAAAAAGTATTTCATTCGGATCTCTCATTTTAGGAAGGTTTTTGTAAAGAAGTCGTGTCCCTAGAACTCATTTAAAATGCTAATTTTTTATTATAATTTGGAATTTTCGTGCCTGTTGCGTGGATTTGCGCTTTAATTTACTGGAAAATTCCGAGGGTGCGGCCTAATGTGAAATTTAATTTCGTTATTTGCAGCTTGAAATGATTTAAACCAAGTGCCGTCAGCTTGTTAAATATCGAGTACATCATTACAGCGATTCGTGTAGGCGTGTGATTTCAATTGTCTCGTTACGGGGAAAACAATACTCATAAATAATGTTACACTGCGACCGAGAGGTATCTTTATTGTTCCGGTCGTCATTGTTGCGAGCAAAACATTCGAGTAGCCCACTCGTACAACAAACAAACACTACAACTGTTCGTACAATCCAACCCAGCCAACCTACTGTAATAATTGTTGGCGTATCATAGAATACGCAGGTCACCATAAATCTTTGCAGAAAATGCGTAACACTCAATCTTTATATAGTGGTAGTTACTACGAAATAAAACGAGGTCGAAGAAATCCGGCAGGTGAAAATATGGAAAGGTTCCGGCAAGAAATTACTTAGAAAAGAGTACCTATATTTATTCCCACAGGAAAACTAAGGTACCTCCATCGTAATTGGGTTTATTTCCTTGTACTTCTAACAAAGAGACTGAAACTCTTTTTATAGTTTAATTTAGAAATTAAATTTAAAGCGTCCGCATGAACTCACAATCAATGAGACCCGTGTTCGAACCTCGGTAATTCTGACCGGTACCAATGTAACTTTGTTATATGTACTTTGGTCGCTCAGTGCCTATTGAGGAGTGGTAGGCAGACTGATGATGGTCTGCCGTCCTGAGATAGTACCACCACTTTCGAATGTAACACCCCTAAAGTGATCATGTCGCGTTTTGGGGGCAGTTTGAAAGTACCCAGCTACATTAAAAAACAAAAGTTGCACCGCCATTTGGATTTTATTCAAAATGGTACAACATTTAAACATTTAAATTCTTCTATAATAGTTTTGATCTAATTTAGAGAAGACGGTCCGAGCGACGGCTTCCATTCTTTTTTTTTTGTTTATATTATTACAAATTGATGTTACCGGTTAATGATAAACTAAAGTGCGGTCTGTGAGTGAAGACCACGCACAAAATGTCTACAGGCAGCAGTCGCCGCCTCTATGCCGAGGAGCTGAATGCGCACCATCCAAGTTGACAGTGCACACCCTCTCGTTATACTTGGTTACTTCCAAGCTGATCTCGAACCACGACTAGGCGCGTGACTTCGCGGGTATTACATTTGAAGGTGGTGACACTACCCTGGCCTAAGAACTAGCTAATCGTTAGTCTATTTACCATTCGTTACTCTAAATAAAGAGAGACGAGTGAAAAGAAAAATACCTAAACCATCTAACCAGTCATAAGTGTGTAAATAACATGTTGGTTTACATATGAACACAAACCACGTCCGCCCGAGGTCACGTCGGCGACATAACTCTCTCTAATTTATGAAACGCGTTTTTTTTTTCTTAATTACGTTCGGCCGCAGTTTATCTTGACGACCATTTTTAGCGGATAAGAATAATAATTTAATTTAAGTAAACGTAGACCTGAATTTTTATTATTTAATTTCCATTTTGTTTTAATTATCTTAAAATAAATAACTTCGTATTTAATAAGTATGTTTCTGATAAAATATCAATGATTGTTTACTCTAGTATAAATATATTATTATGTACTATACAATTTTGACGTAATAATTTTGTAATAAATAATATGTACTCACTCCAAGCCGGCGCAGGAACGATGAGGCCCGATATCATGTCATCGGATATGACGGGTGGCTCGCTAGGAGGAGGTGGGCAAACCAGTGAATCGATGATATCGTCAGTAGCCGCTCGCATCACCCCGGCTAACTCAGGTGGCTCGGTACGGGATGACCTAAGCAATATTTGTTACATGATAACAATATGCATCTATTATAACGAAGATTAATGACTACAACAAATTTGTTATAAATTTGGGGAAAAAATAAAATGTACATATAAAATACAAACAAAGTAAGAAAGAATTGAAATATTCCTAAAGAAAAAAGAGAAACTTTTAAAATGTTTTATTTTGTAGGTAAAATAATGTGTACATTGTTTTATTAAGAGTACGAGTATTCCTTATGAATAGATAATAAACATCAGGTACATTTCAGTAAAGTTAAATTAAAGACATAAAATTCAGCAAAAAGAGAGAACAAAATTATATAAAGGCGTTTAAATTTTTGCGACGGGGGAGTCTCTTTTTGAGATTGGAATAGCTGTAGGCATTTCCTTTCGTCACGTAGAAAAAAGAGAGGTAAAACACGAAGGCCAAGAGCTGAATTGCGGTAGTGCTGGTTTGATAAAGGTTGTCGTCGAGGTGCGGATTATTGAAGGGTGTATGTAGGTCGTCGTGAGCTCTCCAGTAAACTTGTCGCGGTCGCGAAAGGTCAGGTGTACGAGGGCGGGCAGAGATGAATAGCAGCGGCAACTCAGCTTGTTTCCGAGTGCGATTTAACTCCACTCTATACGGCAGTAGCCTCGTTCTGACGTTTCCGTCTTTACAGTTATTATTCGCTCTAGTACCTCCTGCGTAATATTCAAGCTAGAGATTTTGCTGAGTGGGCTGAAGCGAATAATATATAAGGCAAAATGATTTGGCGTGTGACTTTTATGGTTCGCCAAGTGAGACAGGAGGTTGAGTAATCGCTTTTTCTGCTTCAATTTCCTTTTCTGTTTTCGACAAAATATTGTTCTTGTTAAAAAGATTTAGCTTTTGATATTTTGTATCGGATTACTTTTAACATATAAATTTATCTAAAATAACTTAATAAGAAATCGAAACTTACCAAATTTAAAAACTTTATTTATTGTATAATAAATTAAATATAAGAATAAATTGTTGAAATATGTTCCTAAATAACACGTTGTAAATAGGCTACCAATAACGAACAACTTTTAGAAACCCAACGGCGCGGCGGTAGTTGCAAACTGTCACAGCAACTTTTCCATCCAAATGGCGCTTACTGCGTCCGTGTGTTTTATCGGTGCTTTTGAATTCACAAAAAAGTATGTATCGTGCTCTCTGTACCTCTAACGCAACATGACATGGAGGAAACGCCTACAGATATATGCTTGTTTGTATATTATATGCAGATTTGTGTATTTTAAAAGTAAAATACTACTGACCTCATCATCATAACAAGTGAGAGTTCTTCCTGCAGCACACTTTCCAAATACATCATATCGAGATCTGACACAATAGCGCCATTTATCACCATAATCTCATCGCCCTTAATGATACCTGCGTGGAAAGGAGAACATTGGATATACTCGTATTAAGATGCTTTCAGAAATCCCTGCGGATTTGTTCTTAAGAACATTGAAATGTAATACCGAATACAAAAAAAAAGTGATCCATCGCTCAGGTAAATAAAAAAGAAAACAAATAATAGATAATATATTTTGTTGAACCATTTTAACTAGACACATGAAATTTATTACCTTTCCTGTCTACGAAATGTGCACAGTAGACTGAGCAACGGAAATCCGAAACTGATTTCGTCTTTTTGTTATGCTATTATAAGGATATGTGACAGTAACAAACTGATTTACGAGCGACAGAGGTTGTATCGCACACCGTTTAGAATGGACTGAGGGATATAGAAATAATACATGAGACCCCAGCAACTTTGTAGTCTATTAATATCACCTTGACCTCCATGCTCTAAATCTATACAAAGAACCCCACAATGCTTTCACTTCAATAGCTTTTGCCAAGTGACATTTTCCCGTAAAAAATAATATTAGAAAAACATTTTGTATTACTTGCAATTGTATTATCTTGTATATTATAGAGGTGAGTGAGAGAGAGAGAACAAAAATGAAATTGTTTTGGTATGTAAATAAAGGAGTATTCATACAATAAGACGGACGTACGTAAATCTACAGTGTCGCTATTTTCAATTCCATTCAGTAATTGATCAAGTTGTTGTACAACTGAATTAGTACTCATGGAATTATAATATTATTAACAGTAAACGTATCTCATACATAACCCGCATTAACCATCCTTAACACACGAATATTACATCTCTTATTACCCTCAAATTTGCCTACTCGTGAATGAAAATGGCTTTATTTTGCGAAATCCGACCCATATAACTCTGAATGTGCGGGTTTCCTTTGAAGGCGTGAAGTATTCTCTCTATACATTATACCCATCACAATGTGTGCTGTGCCTTTTCATACTGATTAATGATGTTCTATAGGGTCATTGAAAATACATTTTATAACTTTGTATTTTCTTTTAATTGCTAATTAATTAGAGGTAAGCGTAGCTGTATATTTTTTATATATGGCATAATTATATAAAATATAGTCTGGCATTCCGCCTGATTTAAGACGAAAATGAACTCAAAAATCTTTGCAGGTAGCAGTCGTCTCCTCTATGCCGACTTGTTAAAACGAGTGCACCATCTAACACGAAGTCACTTGTACACTTGAACGTGATGGTACTAAAAAGGAAAATTATTCTAATAACCATTATCAGTTTGCCTACTTCAATCCTAAAAGTTAACAATCAAAAATAGTTTAAAATTTACCGTTTTGCATGGCGACACTCTTATCTTCGACGCGGCTGACGTAGCAGCAGAGCTCGTCTTGTCGTTCAGCATTCTCAATCAATTCGGCTTCGACACTGAATCCCCACATTTGATCCAACGTATTCCGCTGTAGCTCCACTTGGTACAGAATTTTGGCACATACTTCAACTACTTCATGTGTGTGTAACTGTTTGTAAATAAAACATTTATTACATTACTGCATTGATATATTGCAATATCATTAATATCGATACCGTTTACAGGTAGGACTAAATAAAACAATTCCAATTCCGCACGGCATAACCATAACCACGGCCAGCAATCTGCGGCGAAACAATCACGGTGCGGTTACATTACGTAAACGTGAGACGCTTTCAAATGACAATTCACTTCAGAGAATTCTATCTGAATAAATATACTGTAATATAGGCAGTAAATAATTAAATGGGATTAAGGAAAATTGGCACTATTGTTTCAATTCGTGTACAATTGATTGCAACTGTAATTGAGTTTCAGCAAATGGATTTAATTCGAGCTCCAGATGCGTTCTCTGATGGATAACGTTGCTATTTTAAAAACAAAAGCTAAATGTTTTATTTAAATAAATGTAGATTGCCTTTATTTAAAGTTTTATAAAATGGGAAATTAGAATTCAAACAAAATCGTGATAGGGAAAAGAAGAGATAAAGGCCCATAAACTAATCGTTATAGACAAGCTGCCATCGCTCAAAGTACCCTTAAAAAGGGACACGATCGATTTAGCATTCAGATGTGAAGGGATTACTTCATAACAAAGTTATATTATTGAGATTTATGAAGGTCCGAATTCAAATGAATTATTATTTGAAGAGTTTTTTTTTAGTTTAGAAAAAATGTGTGAAGTATTTCTTCTGGTTATATAGACAATAGTTTCTCTGATCACGTCTTGTATGAAATCGTGGAATTTATTCTGAAAGGCAACCCGAGCCTGCTAGATTAAAATAAATAAACATAATGCTTTTGTAGTTTCTACCTAACTAATTTTATAAATTTGCAACAACTATCTCCTCAAGATGGAATTGAAGATTCATAAATATTCTGAAAGTAGATTGCACAAATCCTTTTCAATATTACAAATATGCAATTGAAGTGAAATAGTATTTGCGATAACGGAGTAACATAATCACCGGGCGGAAGAATCGTAATGGGGGTTGGGGAGGGTTGCGGGCGCGGACGTAATAATAACACGCGCTACTGGCCTAGTGACAGGCGCGTGACGTCAGAGGGTGAGGTCGGAGAGGCCGCGCTATATTTAGCTGTTCCTCTGTTGAACAAGGGAGGGGCAGTGGAGGCAGGAGAGGGTAGTTGCAAATCGGACTCGGAGCTCTAGATGCATTATTGGCGAAACGCAGCGAATATAATATGTAAACATCACTTAATGCACCAAAAAGGCTTATCAGTGGTAAAATACAATATAAATCTTTTTCATTTACAAATTGAATTCAGGATTATAAATTCTGGTTAGCGAATACTGAATACGTGCGGTTTTTATTTAAAGTTCACATACATATATATATAATTCTCTTTGAGTCGGTTTCTGTAATTAATGCTATCAAATAGTTTTATTTATGGTCACTGATACGAGTAAGGTTCAATATTGAAGGTGTCTGCAATGTCCAATGGATTTTCCTTTACGTGTCGTGATAAATAGCTACATCTATCACCCTCATCGACCTTTTACTCATTGTCAGAATGTAGGGTACATTTACAATATTACTCCATTCGAAAAAATGTATATTTACTTAGACTTACATATGTCTCGATGAGATCGCTGCGATGTGGAACGAAATAATTATGATCTTCCATGTCACGACGTTTCTTAACTCGAACGAAATGTTCTAGAGGATTGAGTGTACGTCGAGCGCACGCTGAAGCTAGGAATTCTTCTACCGACATGCCTTCTCGGACACCAACTGTTGCTGTGGTACCTTCAGGCAAAGATACACGCACTGCTGCTTCACCTTCCTCACGAGACATCTATGACAATCAAATATTCTTCAATAACGTTTGACCATAGACCACCATCATGATTATAGATAAATATGTTTTTGGACTTTAAGATGGGAATTTTTAAGAGCTTAGATCACTTCCCCAGTTTCCAACTGTACCTAAAGTTAAACTTATATAGATATTAAATGCATGGTCTAAGTGTTGTACACACAGGGTGTTGTTTTACCATTCTAACTTGCAATTTGGTGTATTATTAGTTTTAATATGAGATCAATATATTTTTAATAACGCGACTAAAATATGAAGAGGAGTAAATTAAATTAATATTTTATTTATGACAAAAAAAGCTGTAAAATATTTTAATTAAGAATTTTGATTGAATTTTATTAATAAGATAATAAACATTGTATAGTGAAATAGGTATGCGGTATTTGGTAGAAATAAATTCGAAATTGATCACGTGAATAATTCTCGCTCTGCGATTGAAATTCGAAAACTCATTGTAACTATTGGATGCGGCGCGAACATTGTTTTCAATTAATTAATATTGAATACCCTCGAGCGAAGAAGCTGCTCAATTTTATAAAATTCGACATTCCGTCAAGTAAATATTTTCCGAATAAAATTAATTGGCCCAATTTTTTTTCAAATGGAGAAATTAAATAAAATCTACCTGTTTTCCTTGTTACAATGGAAATAAACAGGTATCAAATTAGGCTGCTACTTCGTTAAGAAGAATAAATACAATGAAAAAGTAAACATTTTATTTTTAGCCACCTCTTTTTCATCTGATTACGGCGATACGATTTCACAGGTCATTGAAAGGGCCAGTAGGATTACAAAAGATATTATAAAGAAATTTAAAAGTAGGCAGACAGACTGACGATGGATATTAGCCCAATCCATGAACGAAAACAATTGCTCCCATAGAGAAATATCCGCTATGCTAGTTTGAGAGTTGAATATGCACCAGGCATCCAGATTGACAGTGAACATTCTTCTCGTTATACCTGGCTACCTGCAAACTGAGTGTGTTACACTTGAAAGTGGTGGTAAGGACGGCAGACTGAACTAATAACCATCATCAATCCGCCTAGCACACTTTAATGCATATATTATGAGACCAAAGCACATGTAACATAGTTATATTGATGCTAGTCAGAATTTAGCGAGATTTGAACACGGTCTCATCAATCGTGAATTCAGGTCTTCTTCAGCTACGAGATTACAGGTAGATTATAAGAATTATATCAAATTTCGAAGTTAATTTAAGTTGTCTACTGATTCTAAATTCAGATTAAGTCAACTTTTTAAAATGATAATGCTTTGAAATTTCGAATTTAATTAAAGTTTATAATTAATATAGAACATAAATAATTTAATCTTAAATCACAAAGCTCAATATAGAAATAAACTTTGTATTGATTTACTCAATTTTACTTTCAATTAATTTTAATCAACTTTTAAGAATAGAATTGTTTCTATAATACTGTGAGATAGAAAAGATAAATATTATAAATATTGGATAAGCCGGTAAGAAGAGAGTTCGTAATAAGAGCACGTCACAACGGATTTCTATTGATGCTGAACATGAAGAGCGGGAGGATATTCTCGCGCGCTGGACAGAGCAAGAGAATGTTAATTTCCGTTATCGATTCGCACTCGAGTTGTAGCCCACAAACAAAGCCTTCATCCGCAAACCGCTTCTGATACTAAGATTTCCATGAACAGTCATTCCGGTTAACTTTATCCATTATTTTTCATATCATCCGTAAGTACTTGTTGGAACACTTGAATTCAAGAAATTAATTATTCTTTAAAATACAGAACTTAATGAATTATCTGTTGCTTGTTAGTATAGTCTAAAATCTATAATACATAAAGATCTTTCAAGAAAAAAGACACGATTTTCTTTTGTCTTGCTATATGATACTATATGAATATATTATGATGTACGTTATAATTTATAACTAGCAAGGAACTAAGCAACTTTCGAACCAAAATATTTACCCAAAATATCGTAGCGACTTGCATTAAGTATTAATATAAGGTTCGAAGTGAAAAGTACACTCACTTAACCCGACTGCCTCATAAACGTGACGCGAAACAAAATTAGTAGCTCTCTTGTAAAGTGACAATATATGCATGTACATATTCAATAAACACAGGTGACGCTGTGTAAGGAATTATGGAATCCATTTTGAGATAACGTCAAAGTTAGTTTGACACTTATTACGAGGTCGTTACAAAGTTCACCTGCGATGTAAATGTAATTAGAGCCGTAATGTTCCGTAGATCTTATGTAATAACAACTAAACGACACTTCGGAAATTATATAAAACACTTATCTTGATTACTTCTGTATGAAATTCTATTAGATTGATATTAATACTTTATTTTGTATTGTTTAATATTCGTGTTTTTACTGCATCCTTCTAAATTGAGAGAAAAGAACGAGGTTTCAGGATCGCATACGGGACAAATAAACAAATTAGGTATTTTGTTAAAAATCAACGCTTTCCTTTATTTTGCCGTATATCATTACTACTCAGAATTTGATCCTTATTAGCGACACTATCGAATGGTGCAATAATACAGTATGTACTTTATTTTTCGATTTTTCAAAAATATAATAATGCAGTTTTAATTTTCATCAAAATCGACCCCGAGGCTTTTTTCATGTCAGATGTATGAAGTTTGCTATATACATATATATAGTATATATCTCTATGCATAAACGCGTATATTTTGATGAAAATTACAATTACATTCTAATTAAAATTAAACAAAACGAGACTAGATGACTTAGGTCCGATTGCACCAAAAGGCCCGTTAAAGTTACTTTGACTGTTACATTTTACGATGACTTTTTTACTCTTTTACTCCACACGCGTTGATTGTCGTGTTAATTCATATCGTTATCGTTAAAAGGGTGGCTGATGTAACAAGGAGTACATTCCCGAAAAAATAATAGAAAAACATGTGACTTCTTTTTATACATTTGACGTTAGTGACATTGGTTTAACTATTACTTTAACTTTGACTACCCAGAACTGGGTTTACACTACAATGAATACAAGAAAGTTCGACTTTAGAGTTGAGGTACATTGCTAATTGAGAAAACTTGAGTAATATTTTTTATTTCTATTCAAATTTCATCCTAATTACATAAAAAATATTGGTCCTTAAAATTTATGGAAATAAAATGTAGGAAAATAAAATAGAAACAAGAAAGGCTTGACCTTTATTGTATTCAAAATCTTTATTTCAAATAGACCTCAAATAATACCAAAAAAATAGTCACTCATGAAAAAATATATCTATATTTATAAATAGCAAACCGCTTATATTTACGTGCAAATATATATACAAAGGTCTACATCTAATCTATATAGCGTAAAAGAACGTCTGATTTAGAAAGAAAAATAGTTGTAGCAAATGTAGAACCGAGTACCGTAAAATACATCCGACCTTTTATATCCTCAGTATATTTTATATTGTATAACACAGGATTGTTTTGTTCTATATAACATCTGAAGGTGTTTTACTGATGAAATGTTACTAGTTATGATTTTCGTAACTCACCAAAGGTTTACTAGTTTATAAGGTATCGTAGAGCCAAGTCAGTGAACGTGATATAAGCTTAAAATTATTACATTTAGATCAAAGAAGATTAATTCATAGAAATGGAACGCCTGTATTAAAATAGAACAAGCGTCGATTTAATATAAATTCATACTACTATAATAATACTACGATACTTCAATGAAATTGAAATAGTTGGTGGTATATAATGCATTAATTAACACGACAATGATTAAATAATTAAATTAGTACTCACCTGCATAGAACGCCGACTGGATCCGGAATTGGAACGTGATAAGTTAGGCGCTCGTCGCTTGGTTGCACCTCTTCCAGCCAACAAATTGTTCAGAAGAGACGGTGAACGCGCACAGATGAAAGCGTGGAACGATGAAACGGTGAACACGCCAAGTTTGTTGAGGGTACTTTTCGTAGTTCGAGACACATGCGTGAGTAATGACTGTAACAAAAGTTCTTCTTCAGAATTTTCATTAACTAAAACCTAAATTGGCCTCACAATAATATAACATTATCTATAGTACATATACATACAATGATATCAAAACGCCACTAAAATCCCATTTAGAGGATCTTAAACAATATCACGTAATAAATGAAGGGACAGGACAATTTAATTACATAGCCATAATACTGGCTTAAAGTGGGAGAAGCAATAAGATATCAATAAAATTTCTCAGCAACGTTATAAGGTAATCGTAAATTATGAATGCTTCGTCATCCGTCCATAATTATATCCTTTCGGGTCTTTAAGACGTCACATTTCCAATTATCTCGAATACCTTGTCGAGAAACACGATTGTCCGAGTCGACCCGAAATTCGAGCTTACGGAAGCTCGAACACACGAGAGAGTGACTGCGAACGAGGATCCCATTATCGTTAATCATTTTCGTGTCGTTAGGTCGACATAAATACAAATAAAAGCAATTAATCGGCAACAAGAAGTCAGAACGTGTCGCGACGACTTCGGCCAATCGCATGATGAATCGAATGGAAAAATGTCAACGTACAAGAATATTCAAATTTAACATAATAATTAGTTTATTTGAATTTCTATGCAAATCTATTATCAAATTAAGCGCGCGGCGTTAATATCAAAATCCTTTTCGAATACCAAAACGACTAGTGATCATAATTACTTTATGCAGATACAAGTGGAGAGAGTCTGGAACCGGTATCCATGCATATTTATAATTACCGTAGTCCCCGCAGAGCCTGAGATGTCACCATGTTGGAAAATGAATATTAATCATGGTATGTCAAAAGGCTGTCGGGTTATTCCTCGCTAAATATTCGCGCACGGAGAAATACAGAGAGTAACGAGAGAAAAAAAGTGCTCCGGATTATTTATTTTGCGAGTTTATCTATGCGATGTCGATGACGAAGCGCTATCCAAATAGTTAGCGAAACCGCTAATGTATTTAGGATCGAGCTTTTTCGTAGCTTAACGAAAAATTTAGGTATACAATTTTTTTTACCTCACTAAAAGCTTTGAAAATCGGAGAGCATAACTACACATATTATTAATCCGATAAAAGTTTAATAAAGGTTTTAGTATCAAATTAAGGCCAAACCATTTATCACTGGATTTATCATCTAGTAGTTTTCACTCGGATAGGTAGAAATTTATGTAATTAATAGCTCGCTACTTGCTCTACGTGATCATCCGAGTGTTTAAGTACATACATTGCTTACCTACCAATAATTATGGTTAGTAGTTTATAACAAACGAAACTGTATTATACATTACTCTTTTTAATCGCCGATACCATTTCATTTATAAATAAATATGTATATATTTTTATCATATGTATCTGTGCAGATAGCTCAGCGTTAAGAAGATTATAAAATCTGATAAAGTTAAATTGCACTGCTTCTGTCAGCGCTTTATAATCTACATGTTGCATGTCAACCGTTTTGTACGAATAAATGTAAAAAATATTAAAACATGATAATAATACTCTCTGTGGCATATTGAATTCCGCACGAACACGCTCCCCTCGAGCACCAACATATATTTTAACATGCACTTTGTGTCGTAGAATGTACGCTAATGGATGTAATAGAATTATCATGAATATTTATGTTCAGATCTATAACAATAACACTTTTTTTTTTAGTCAGTTATGTCACCGCACTCCGTCTATTGTGGCTTAACATGTATAGCGTTCTGCAGACAACAATCGCGTCCCTATGCCGCCAGTTCCTCTTCAAACTGTACTTGAAGAGTTGCCAGAATATAGATCTATAATTCAATTTAACCAAAGTTAAGAAGTTCGTTCACGTTTCTAAGCTTTACCTATTTCAATTTTAATAGATAACAATGGTTAATATTTATAGAATGGAATATCGTTGAGAAGGCAGCCAATCAAATTGCAAATGAATATAAGGAAACATTGAGTTAATTAACAAGTTTTGATTACAAATTAAATAAATAGGCCCTGGAATCCATCAAAAGTCGTCGGCAGGTACCCAAATTAAATAAAGATTATGGTGAATGAATGTCTCGAAGTGGTCGTTTATATTTCTTCTTTTATTGTTTAATTGGTCGGGAGCTGAGATGATTGTTTAACCGAGTGGCCGACTTGTTATTCTCGGGGGAGAGCTAACAGGTTCCCGAAAGAGGGAGGCGCCGTTCACGGCACGCAAGTCGTTAGCTTAATGACGTTTCCGACTTCACCCCGCCGCGGGTTATTGCTGGAGATGGGACGACTAATCGATTTAGCCGAGTCTTTCAAATGATACGGAAATTGGGTTATGTATTGTCTTACGCCAGTATGGGAATTCAATCATACTTCTCGTCAATTCCAGCAGATTCCACTCTTTGTTTATATTTTTTTGTAAAATTAAAATAAAATTGTTAAACTTTGATATTACCGTGTAGCTTATTTCAATAAAATCCCAAATAAGACGTTACCTACGTCAGATTGGGGTAGCCTCAAGAGACTTAATCGTTTTTCTTTCTTTTATTGAATTGTAATTTGTTTTACTGATGGGTTTTAGAATAGAAAAGTAAAGTTTTTTCTTTCACCTATATCTTTTCAAACAAAACTAACGGACACATATAAACATTGTAATTTAATCTCAAAAGAATCTTTAATCAGGCAAAGTAACGCAAATCGCAATTGCAAATAAAAGCGATACAAATTAGAATAAACACTATCACTCTAATTCCGTATTCGTCCAAGCAAAAAATCTATGTTCTGTTTTGTGTAGGGATTACCTGATAAATTGGAATATGAAAATGTCAAATGTGTTGATGGGTCGATGGAAGGCGGAATATTGTGCAGCCAAGCGTAACGTCGATCAGTGAATCGAGTTATTTTGCTCGGTTTTCATTTCGAATTTTCAATCTGTTCCGCAGTAGGCATAGCACGTATTGCGAGAGACAACGCGAATGACGTATACAAGTGGTTCGCAATCCCAACGATCTTTATAAAAGTACGACATATTATAATATAACTAATACGGATATATTCATAATAATATTCAAATATTAATCCTTTAAGCCGATTTGAAATCGATTGTTCGACATCTATTCTACCGTACATTATTTCTCATTTATCTCGATCACAAAATGTAAAACATTATTTAATATCATAATGTTGGAGCAATTTGCTCCAAATTCTTAGCAAAGAAAAATTATTGTACGTTTGGAAATTATATTCTTACCTTAGGATTAGGCAGCTCTCCACTTTGTAGACTAGCCATGTAGCATCGTAGCCTGAATTGTTCGCAATGAAGACGTTCCAGATTCTCTTCCCACTGCAACATCTGTACAGCAAGCTGGGCGCGCGTCTCTGGATCCGATACCACTGATTGTTGAAGATCAGCCATATGCTTCAATTTATGATCCTATGAACAATAAAATATTTTATTGTTTACGTAAAGGAAGCTAATAGTAATTGAAAGAATGCCAAAAGAAACAAATAAAAAGGTCAGAAGTCGTGTAAAAAGTACACTCACAAATGGAATTTCATTAAAAGCGCTAACGATATTTTGAAACTTGGAAGAAGTAGGTGCCATTTAATTTACGCTTTGCCGTGGTACCCTTTTCAATGTTTACGAAACGGAAAACATTTCCTTAAATTCAAATGAAGCCATTTTTATACAACGATCATAAATAATATACTTAATTAGCATTCGGAGCCCATTTAACAAAAAAATAATAATGTTACAGTGAATAATTACTAAATAATATTTAGTTACATAATTTTTTATTAGAAATATGTAATGTATTTAGAAATTAACATTGAACAGATTTTTTTTAAATATAAATAACATACGATTGTACTAGAGCTTCTCGAGTGTTCTTGAGCGAGAGAATCCCAAACAACGTGATGAGGAATCGTAGCGAACTCTAAGACGACGAGGACCAAAGTGTTCTGGTGGTTCGATCTTTTGGATGAGAGGAGATTTATTGTGCGCAAGTGAATAGCAGTGTTAGACCCAAGGAAGACCTTTCTCATCCAGATTGATGATCTGCCCAAAAAGCATCAGGTGGGGAAAGAAGGAGGAAGGCGGAAGTGGTATGTAAAAGGGGCATTCGCTCGTGTTTTATGGTTTCTCTCTACTCCCGGCATGGGACATAACAGTAAAAAACATAGCATTGAACAGAATTTAAACATTAATTAATTATACAGGAGTAAAAATCGCCATAGGGGTTATTTATTTGTAATTTTATGGCGCTCGAATTTCAGGTTCATTAAAAGTAGGGTTCATTTATCTACATGTATCAGTAATTTTCTGTTTCACGAATTATTCGAGTAGAAAATCATTTATTGTTTGAAATAAAGCAGACAAAAGACTATTCCCAAAAGGTTACCTATAGTTATTTGAGATATTTGTCGAAAAATTATTATGAAGTATTTTTATTTATTTATTTTTTATTATAATTAATTCCGTATTTGTTTTTATATAACGTTGAATCATTCATTAAACATTTTTATAGTGCCTCGACAGTGCGGTAAAACTGCTACGAGCTACAGCAGAGAAATGTCTGCAGGCAGCAGCGGTCACGAATATGCAGTGTCCAGGTCGACAGAACTTAATGGCTTTCGTATATCTAACCTAACTACGAGTATTTAAAGCTGATCCTGAAACGCGACTAAACAGCAGTCGTAAATCTGCCAACCACTTTTTTAAATTATAGCCTATATTTTAATATACGCACTGAGCGACTTACATGAACTAGATTTATTAAAAAAGTTTTCCTATTATAGCTAATCCCAAATTATACGACAAAATTATCTTGTTGTATAATTATTACTGACGTTCACGTTCCACAAACTTTATTAAATTTATTGAAATTTTATTTAACTTTGAATATAATAATAATTGGGTTTTCTTTTTTTATGATATATGTAGCTTTAATTATATTACGCTTGGATAAAAATAAGTAAAATAAACGTTATAGTAAATTGCATAAAATCTTTTAATCGAGTAATTATTATAAAATTTAAACTGAACTTTACAATGGAAAATTGTATCGTCCGATCTTGTGTTACCGTCGTTGAGAAGTATGTGTGGTGTGTCCTTGAGCAAGATGATCTCAAATAACGTGATAAGGAATCGTTGCGTGCTCAAAGAAAGTGGAAAGAGGTATATTGAGGTGGTTCGCTCATTTTGAAAGGATGGATGAGAGGAGATTAAGGAAACAGATTTATCGTGCCAAAGTGGATGGCAGTGTCGCAAGGGGGCGTTCAGTAAGGATCGGTAAGGAGCACACTCAATACACGTACTACATGAAGAGAAAAATGGATGTGATCGAGGTTGGATGTCAATAGTTTCTGTCTACCCTTGTAGGAAATAGCCAAGTAAAAATCATACGAAAACTATATGGCAATGTGACTTTTTTCGGAGTAAAAAGATGATAATATATTCAAAGGTAATATTCATAATAGTTAGAATATATTTCCAATATGAGAACGTTGTAAATTGTGCCTCAGATGTTGAATTTGTTTCCAAAGTGTGAGGGACTGAATTTCGGTTGAGTTAGCGTAACGGTAGCAATGGACGGCAATTTGCAGCCCGAATATGCTCAGGTCAAAGGCTTTTGTGGTCACACCTGTCCTCTCCTGCAGCTGCGTTGTTACCCTATACATTTCGACATACATATTAAATTGTTATATATCGATAGTGTTCTCGTATTGTTTTGTGATTAAATATGATAGATAATTTAATAGAATATATAAATATTTGATAGAATTTGTGCAGCTTACTCTTGCGGTTAACTCGCCACGCATCCTGGTCTGCAAAGCTGTCATGTCGCCTCATATTTCAATAAAAAAATTGACAAAATGAACGAAAACCTTTTAATTTAGTTGAATTATGTTCGCGTATAAAACATTAAAAATTATAGCGTAGAAATAAAATTCTAAATAATATTAAGCTATATTAAATAAACGAGTTGACAAATTAAATCCCAGAAAGAACCCCCGGCTGTTCAAGCGTAGCACATTTGTTTGTCTAAGATTCCAGTTTCTATTATTATCTGCACATATTTGTATTTGTCAATGGACGTAAAAGCGAAATTTGAAAAACACGATATTTGAAAGCAATTTAAATTTTGCAGTTTTGAACAAAGGAGTTTGTTTCATGTGAATTTAAATTAAACAAAACCAAATTCCAATTATTGTAATGGATTGAATGGAATCCTACTCATTATTTTCAATGTACAATATTATAATACTAACAAAGATATTCATTAAACAAAATACACATATTATTATCGATAATGGTTAACTTTTGAAATAAAATATCATTGTAGTTTCGTTAAATTGCGTAATATATTCATCGAGCCGCGATCTGAATTGCAAACATTTTAACAGACTACGTGTATATGAACAAACATACAAGTAAGAGAGATGGACATCATGTAAATTCAATGTCTGCTTGACTAAATTACATAACGCATCAAAGACTTGTGGTAACATCTGAGTAAACTTACTATTACTAACTAAACATAGGTATAACAATTTAAAAGGCCAGTCATGTGCGCAGTGGTTAGTAAACTCCGCTTCAGTCTGCTATGGAGTGGGTTCGAGTCTCCCAATAAACAATTTGTAACAGAATAAAAGATTTTATGCAGTTTACTATCGCGTTTTATTTTGATTTATTTGATCCGACGATGTGTAGCTTTGTCGTTGTGATCGCGGAGACATGAGAAAACACTAATAAATATTACTGATAATTTATGTACAGATAATACTCGTATTGCAAATTTCTATAATGTTATATAAAAAAGTATTTGTTTCGAGTTTGCGTGTATGTTTGTATTTTATTTGCCTATAGGAAAGGGCATCGCATTGTAGCTTTGCATTACAACATCGTATTTATTTTTTTATTTATGAATAAATATAATTAATTTTTAGCTATGTCTCATGCACAAATCGCGCAAAAATGTAGATCAATTCAAATAAGACTGAATGAAGATTATTTAACTATATTCATATTTTTGATTAATAGCTTTAATATAAAGTACAGAATTGTTTGAAAACAAAAGCTGTTTTACATAACTAAACGCGGCTGATAAATTATGCCTGAATTATTCATTAGAATGAACTACGTTAAGTATGGGGAAATACGTAGCAACAATTTATCTATGAGAAACAGCAATGTACCTGCATCCTTTGGTAAACATATTCACCGAGAGATCTGTACAAGTAATAAATTTCACTGCACAAATGGTAAGCTCGTCGTTTCGCTGCGTTGTACACTTGAAAGTTTGCAGACTACAATGAAGAACTGAACGCTAAATCAAAATGAGTCTTCCGGCCGATAGTATAAAGTCTAACGTCGATATAATAGGGGTAGTTTGCAGAGGCAGTTAAAGAGAGTTTCGCGTTAGTCAAACAATCCTCGTGTTAGTGCAGCTAGATGCACTGTTTGCATTACATAGTACATTATACCGTAGTCTCGGATCTGTGATTAAGCTGCCATAATTTAGACATGTCCTCGTGTATTACACGGCATTAATCTTTACAGTGTGAAATTATACGAGGGATTGAGGTAGGATTAAACGCACAACTACATACATTTGTAATTACACAAATTAATATAAGTAGGTCAACCAATCTACGCTTACCAATATTGTAAATGTAAAATGTTACTCTGTCTGTTTGTTACATTTTTACACCTAAACTAACAGATTTTGATAAAATTTGACACGGAAATAGATTGCGTCCTGGGCTATGCTACCTTTAATATACTACCTTTTGTGAAATAGGGGATGTAATTTTGTACGGGGAAGCCGTATTATTTTGGGTATATGAAAATACGTACAAGGCTTTTGGTAATAAATAAAGAATGAAATAAACGTGTGTCAGCATTATTATAAAACTAGCTGTTGGGTAAAAGCCGCGGGCGCAAGCGGCCCGCGGAGGCCCTTTTTGTCGTAAAACGTATTAGAGCGAATAGATTTTAGGCAGTTTTGAAAATATTTAGCTCGCCATCTAAAAGCGTTTACGTTTCTGAACAAAATTGGTCTTTACACGGTGACGCTAACGTATCTACTTTTCGAGATATGGCGATTTTAAAAAATTTAAAAAAAAACAAAATTTAAAAAAAAATTAGTGCTGGTCATACTGAACAAAATTGGTCTTTACACGGTGACGCTAACGTATCTACTTTTCGAGATATGGCGATTTTAAAAAATTAAAAAAAAAAAAAATTAAAAAAAAGTAGTGCTGGTCATACTGAACAATATTGGTCTTTACACGGTGACGCTAACGTATGTACTTTTTGAGTAATAGCTATTTTAGAAAATTAAAAAAAAAAAAAAGCAAATAGTGCTGGTCATACTGAACAATATTGGTCTTTACACGGTGACGCTAACGTATCAACTTTTCGAGATATGGCGATTTTAAAAAATTAAAAAAAAACAAAAGTTTAAAAAAAAATTAGTGCTGGTCATACTGAACAATATTGGTCTTTACACGGTGACGCTAACGTATCTACTTTACGAGATATAAAGACTTTAAAAAATTAAAAAAAAAAAAAAAACAAAAATTTAAAAAAAAATAGTGCTGGTCATACTGAACAATATTGGTCTTTACACGGTGACGCTAACGTATCTACTTTTCGAGATATGAAGATTTTAAAAAATTAAAAAAAAAACTAAAACAAAAATTTAAAAAAATAGTGCTGGTCACACTGAACAAAATTGTTCTTTACATGGTTACTCTGACGTATCTACTTCTTGAGATATTTAAAAGAAAGCCCGCCGCGCGGAGCAAATTCGATGTTCACGCGGCCGCGCTCACCGTCCGACTGACCGAGGTAAAGCCGTTTCGATCGTTCGTCCCGAAAATGCCTCGTCGCGGATGCTGTTAGGCCACGCCCAAGCGCCATGCTCCGTTTCATATTGGCGTACCGGCGGGAAAAGGATAAAAATACGATCGAGGAAAAATTTTTTTCGAGCAATTTTGAAAAAAAAAGTATCGTTTTCGAAATTATAGGGCATTCCCTACAACTTTCTCTTCGGGGTGACTGCCCCGACTCGCCCCGTTTCCGAGATATCGCTACCACTTCCGGTCCAGAATCGACTTCCGGTCAAAGTCGTATTTTTCTCGACGGTTTTGGAACGCCCTCTATACGACTCAAAAAACCGCTACCCTCCACCATACCGGCAAGTGCGAAATAATTGATGTCAGTCAGTGAGTGAGTGAGTGAGTGAGTCAGTCAGTGGTATTGCAGCTATATATTAGTATAATAACTAGCTGTTGGGTAAAAGCCGCGGGCGCAAGCGGCCCGCGGAGGCCCTTTTTGTCGTAAAACGTATTAGATCGAATAGATTTTAGGCAGTTTTGAAAATATTTAGCTCGCCATCTAAAAGCGTTTACGTTTCTGAACAAAATTGGTCTTTACACGGTGACGCTAACGTATCTACTTTTCGAGATATGGCGATTTTAAAAAATTTAAAAAAAAACAAAATTTAAAAAAAAATTAGTGCTGGTCATACTGAACAAAATTGGTCTTTACACGGTGACGCTAACGTATCTACTTTTCGAGATATGGCGATTTTAAAAAATTAAAAAAAATAAAATTAAAAAAAAGTAGTGCTGGTCATACTGAACAATATTGGTCTTTACACGGTGACGCTAACGTATGTACTTTTTGAGTAATAGCTATTTTAGAAAATTAAAAAAAAAAAAGCAAATAGTGCTGGTCATACTGAACAATATTGATCTTTACACGGTGACGCTAACGTATCTACTTTTCGAGATATGAAGATTTTAAAAAATTAAAAAAAAAAAACAAAAATTTAAAAAAAAAAGTGCTGGTCATACTGAACAAAATTGGTCTTTACACGGTGACGCTAACGTATCAACTTTTCGAGATATGGCGATTTTAAAAAATTAAAAAAAAAACAAAAGTTTAAAAAAAAATTAGTGCTGGTCATACTGAACAATATTGGTCTTTACACGGTGACGCTAACGTATCTACTTTTCGAGATATGGCGATTTTAAAAAATTAAAAAAAAAAAATTAAAAAAAGTAGTGCTGGTCATACTGAACAATATTGGTCTTTACACGGTGACGCTAACGTATCTACTTTTCGAGATATGAAGATTTTAAAAAATTAAAAAAAAAAACACAAATTTTAAAAAATAGTGCTGGTCATACTGAACAATATTGGTCTTTACACGGTTACGCTAACGTATCTACTTCTTGAGATATTTAAAATATTCGAAAAAAAAACCCGCCGCGCGTAGCAAATTCGATGTTCACGCGGCCGCGCTCACCGTCCGACTGACCGAGGTAAAGCCGTTTCGATCGTTCGTCCCGAAAATGCCTCGTCGCGGATGCTGTTAGGCCACGCCCAAGCGCCATGCTCCGTTTCATATTGGCGTACCGGCGGGAAAAGGATAAAAATACGATCGAGGAAAAATTTTTTTCGAGCAATTTTGAAAAAAAAAGTATCGTTTTCGAAATTATAGGGCATTCCCTACAACTTTCTCTTCGGGGTGACTGCCCCGACTCGCCCCGTTTCCGAGATATCGCTACCACTTCCGGTCCAGAATCGACTTCCGGTCAAAGTCGTATTTTTCTCGACGGTTTTGGGATGCCCTCTATACACCCCGAAAATTTCACCCCCGCACCCCCCCGGCAAGTACTAAATAATTGATGTCAGTCAGTGAGTGAGTGAGTGAGTGAGTCAGTCAGTGGTATTGCAGCTATATATTAGTATAATAATAATAATCTCTCAAAGCGGTAAAATATGAAAATTTGCATTATGCATTATATCAATTATACGCATACGAAGTTGCGTGCAACAGCTAGTTTAATAATATAACCGTTCAAAGATTAAATAGCAAAACTATATGTATAACCTGCGCCAATAAAGAAACGTTTTATAAATGACATGCTATTCATGTTATCTCGTTCATATTTCCGTCCATACTCACACACCATAGTAAAATCCTCTAAAATTAATGAATTAATTAGATAATTATAAATTATTATTATTATTATTATACTAATATATAGCTGCAATACCACTGACTCACTGATCTATTGACATCAATTATTTAGTACTTGCCGGTATAGTGGAGGGTAGCGGTTTTTTGAGTCGTATAGAGGGCGTCCCAAAACCGTCGAGAAAAATACGACTTTGACCGGAAGTCGATTCTGGACCGGAAGTGGTAGCGATATCTCGGAAACGGGGCGAGTAGGGGCAGTCACCCCGTAGAGAAAGTTGTAGAGAATGTTGTCTTATGGCGAAATCAAAAAAAAAATTTTCAAGATCGGGCAATAAAAAAATTCCCATACAAATCGGTCGGCCCTCGATGATACTTCCATCTCGCTCTTTTCCATCGGTCAGTGCATGAGGCGAGAGCGAGAGGTGCGGAGAGAAAAGTTTTCATACGGCCGCATTTTCGGGACGAACGATCGAAACGGCTCTATCTCGGTCAGTCGGACGGTGAGCGCGGCCGCGTGAACATCGAATTTGCTCCGCGCGGTGGGTTTTTTTCGAATATTTTAAATATCTCAAGAAGTAGATACGTTAGCGTAACCGTGTAAAGACCAATATTGTTCAGTATGACCAGCACTATTTGTTTTTTAATTTTTTAAAATCGCCGTATCTCAAAAAGTACATACGTTAGCGTCACCGTGTAAAGACCAATATTGTTAAGTATGACCAGCACAACCTTCTTTTTTTAATTTTTGTTTTTTTCAAATTTTCTAAAATCGCTATTACTCAAAAAGTACATACGTTAGCGTAACCGTGTAAAGACCAATATTGTTCAGTGTGACCAGCACTATATTTTTTTATTTTTGTTGTTTTTTTAATTTTTTAAAAACGCCATATCTCAAAAAGTACATACGTTAGCGTAACCGTGTAAAGACTAATATTGTTCAGTATGACCAGCACTACTTTTTTTGTTTTTTTTTTTAATTTTCTAAAATCGCTATTACTCAAAAAGTACATACGTTAGCGTTACCGTGTCAAGACCAATATTGTTTAGAAAGGTAAACTCTTTTAGATGGCGAGCAAAATTTTTTTCAAAACTACCCTAAAATCTATTCGATCTAATGCGTTTTACGACAAAACAGGGCCTCCGCGGGCCGCTTGCGCCCGCGGCTTTTACCCAACAGCTAGTACTAATATATAGCTGCAATACCACTCACTGACTCACTCACTCACTGACATCAATTATTTAGTACTTGCCGGTATGGTGGAGGGTAGCGGTTTTTTGAGTCGTATAGAGGACGTCCCAAAACCGTCGAGAAAAATACGACTTTGACCGGAAGTCGATTCTGGACCGGAAGTGGTAGCGATATCTCGGAAACGGAAAGAGATGAGGCAAAAGTGCCGGAACAAACGTTGTAGGGAATGCCCTCTAATTTCGAAAACGATACTTTTTTTTTCAAAATTGCTCAAAAAAAATTTTTCCTCGATCGTATTTATATCCTTTTCCCGCCGGTACGCCAATATGAAACGGAGCATGGCGGTGGGCGTGGCCTAACAGCATCCGCGTCGATCGCTCGTCGGGGCTCGCGCTCTCTATGTTCCGCCCGTTCAGAGCGCGCAATGAAAATATAACGACGCATTTTCGGGACGAACGATCGAAACGGCTTTACCTCGGTCAGTCGGACGGTGAGCGCGGCCGCGTGAACATCAAAAGTGCTCCGCGCGGCAGGCTTTTTTAAAATATCTCAAGAAGTAGATACGTCAGAGTAACCATGTAAAGAACAATTTTGTTCAGTATGACCAGCACTATTTGTTTTTTTATTTTTTTTTCAATTTTTTTTAAATCGCCGTATCTCAAAAAGTACATACGTTAGCGTCACCGTGTAAAGACCAATATTGTTCAGTATGACCAGCACTACTTTTTTTTTTAATTTTGTTTTTTTTTTTAATTTTCTAAAATCGCTATTACTCAAAAAGTACATACGTTAACGTAACCGTGTAAAGACCAATATTGTTCAGTATGACCAGCACTACTATTTTTTAATTTTTTTTTTTTTGAATTTTCTAAAATCGCTATTACTCAAAAAGTACATACGTCAACGTAACCGTGTAAAGACCAATATTGTTCAGTATGACCAGCACTATTCTTTTTTTAATTTTTTTTTTCAATCTTTTAAAATCATCAAATCTCGAAAAGTAGATACGTTAGCGTCACCGTGTGAAGACCAATATAGTTCAGTATGACCAGCACTACTTTTTTTTTAAATTTTTGTTTTTTTTTTTAATTTTCTAAAATCGATATTACTCAAAAAGTACATACGTTAGCGTCACCGTGTAAAGACCAATATTGTTCAGTATGACCAGCACTACTTTTTTATTTTATTTTTTTTATTTTCTAAAATCGCTATTTCTCAAAAAGTACATACGTTAGCGTAACCGTGTAAAGGTCAATTTTGTTCAGAAACTTAAACGCCTTTAGATGGCGAGCTAAATATTTTCAAAACTGCCCTAAAATCTATTCGATCTAATACGTTTTACGACAAAAAGGGCCTCCGCGGGCCGCTTGCGCCCGCGGTCTTTACCCAACAGCTAGTTATTATACTAATATATAGCTGCAATACCACTCACTCACTCACTCACTCACTCACTCACTCACTCACTGACTGACATCAATTATTTAGTACTTGCCGGGGGGGTACGGGAGTGAAATTTTCGGGGTGTATAGGGGGTGTCGAAAAAACCTCGAAAAAAATACGACTTTGACCGGAAGTCGATTCTGGACCGGAAGTGACAGCGATATCTCGGAAACGGGGCGAATCGGGGCAGTCACTCCGAAGAGAAAGTTGTAGAGAATATCATTTTATGGCGAAATTAAAAAAAAAATCATAATCGGGCAAAAAAAAATTCAAATCGGGCAAAAAAAAACCATACAATTTTCGGGGTATTTAGGGGCGGTTAAATTTTGTTTTTTTTTAATTTTCTAAAATCGCTATTACTCAAAAAGTACATACGTTAGCGTAACCGTGTAAAGACCAATATTGTTCAGTATGACCAGCACTACTTTTTTTTTAAATTTTTGTTTTTTTTTTTAATTTTTTAAAATCGCCATATCCCGAAAAGTAGATTTATTAAAGTAGACTCGAATAGTAGACGTTAGTGTCAACGTGTAAAGACCAATTTTTTTCAGTATGACCAGCACTATTTGTTTTTTAATTTTTTAAAATCGCCTTATCTCAAAAAGTACATACATTAGCGTAACCGTGTAAAGACCAATTTTGTGCGGTATGACCTATTTTTTTTAAATTTTTCTTTTTTTTTTAATTTTTTAAAATCGCCATATTTCGAAAAGTAGATACGTTAGCGTCACCGTGTAAAGACCAATTTTGTTCAGTATGACCAGCACTATTTGTTTCTTTTTAATTTTTTAAAATCGCTATTACTCAAAAAGTACATACGTTAGCGTAACCGTGTAAAGACCAATATTGTTCAGTATGACCAGCATTATTTGTTTTTTTTTTAATTTTTTTTTTTAATTTTTAAAATCGCTATTACTCAAAAAGTACATACGTTAGCGTAACCGTGTAAAGACCAATATTGTTCAGTATGACCAGCACTACTTTTTCAAAATTTGTTTTTTTTTTTTTATTTCTAAAATCGCTAATACTCAAAAAGTACATACGTTAGCGTAACCGTGTAAAGACCAATATTGTTCAGTATGACCAGCACTACTTTTTTTTTTTTCTGAAATCGCTATTACTCAAAAAGTACATACGTTAGCGTAACCGTGTAAAGACCAATTTTTTTTCAGAAACATAAACGCTTTTAGATGGTGAGCTAAATATTTTCAAAACTGCCCTAAAATCTATTCGATCTTAATACGTTTTACGACAAAAAGGACCTCCGCGGGCCGCTTGCGCCCGCGGCTTTTACTCAACAGCTAGTACTAATATATAGCTGCAATACCACTGACTGACTGACTGACATCAATTATTTCGTACTTGCCGGTATAGTGGAGGGTAGCGGTTTTTTGAGTCGTATAGAGGGCGTTCCAAAACCGTCGAGAAAAATACGACTTTGACCGGAAGTCGATTCTGGACCGGAAGTGGTAGCGATATCTCGGAAACGGAAAGAGATGAGGCAAAAGTGCCGGAACAAACGTTGTAGGGAATGCCCTCTAATTTCGAAAACGATACTTTTTTTTTCAAAATTGCTCAAAAAAAATTTTTCCTCGATCGTATTTATATCCTTTTCCCGCCGGTACGCCAATATGAAACGGAGCATGGCGGTGGGCGTGGCCTAACAGCATCCGCGTCGATCGCTCGTCGGGGCTCGCGCTCTCTATGTTCCGCCCGTTCAGAGCGCGCAATGAAAATATAACGACGCATTTTCGGGACGAACGATCGAAACGGCTTTACCTCGGTCAGTCGGACGGTGAGCGCGGCCGCGTGAACATCAAATTTGCTCCGCGCGGCAGGCTTTTTTAAAATATCTCAAGAAGTAGATACGTCAGAGTAACCATGTAAAGAACAATTTTGTTCAGTATGACCAGCACTATTTGTTTTTTTTTTATTTTTTCAATTTTTTAAAATCGCCGTATCTTAAAAAGTACATACGTTAGCGTCACCGTGTAAAGACCAATATTGTTCAGTATGACCAGCACTACTTTTTTTTTAAATTTTGTTTTTTTTTTTAATTTTCTAAAATCGCTATTACTCAAAAAGTACATACGTTAGCGTAACCGTGTAAAGACCAATATTGTTCAGTATGACCAGCACTACTTTTTTTTTAATTTTTTTTTTTTATTTTCTAAAATCGCTATAACTCAAAAAGTACATACGTTAGCGTCACCGTGTAAAGACCAATATTGTTCAGTATGACCAGCACTACTTTTTTTTAATTTTTTTTTTTTTTTCTAAAATCGCTATTACTCAAAAAGTACATTCGTTAGCGTAACCGTGTAAAGAGCAATATTGTTCAGTATGACCAGCACTACTCTTTTTTTAATTTTTGTGTTTTTTTTTAATTTTCTAAAATCGCTATTACTCAAAAAGTACATACGTTAGCGTAACCGTGTAAAGAGCAATATTGTTCTGTAGGACCAGCACTAATTTTTTTTTTAATTTTTGTTTTTTTTTAATTTTTTAAAATCTTCATATCTCGAAAAGTAGATACGTTAGCGTCACCGTGTAAAGACCAATATTGTTCAGTATGACCAGCACTATTTGCTTTTTTTTTTTTTTTCTTAATTTTCTAAAATCGCTATTACTCAAAAAGTACACACGTTAGCGTAACCGTGTAAAGACCATTATTGTTCAGTATGACCAGCACTAATTTTTTTTTTAATTTTTGTTTTTTTTTTAATTTTTTAAAATCGCCATATCTCGAAAAGTAGATACGTTAGCGTCACCGTGTAAAGACCAATTTTGTTCAGTATGACCAGCACTAATTTTTTTTTTAAATTTTGTTTTTTTTTTAATTTTTTAAAATCGCCATATCTCGAAAAGTAGATACGTTAGCGTCACCGTGTAAAGACCAATTTTGTTCAGAAACGTAAACGCTTTTAGATGGCGAGCTAAATATTTTCAAAACTGCCTAAAATCTATTCGATCTAATACGTTTTAAGACAAAAAGGGCCTCCGCGGGCCGCTTGCGCCCGCGGCTTTTACCCAACAGCTAGTACTAATATATAGCTGCAATACCACTCACTGACTGACATCAATTATTTCGTACTTGCCGGTATAGTGGAGGGTAGCGGTTTTTTGAGTCGTATAGAGGACGTCCCAAAACCGTCGAGAAAAATACGACTTTGACCGGAAGTCGATTCTGGACCGGAAGTGGTAGCGATATCTCGGAAACGGGGCGAGTCGGGGCAGTCACCCCGTAGAGAAAGTTGTAGAGAATGTCGTCTTATGCCGAAATCAAAAAAAAAAATTTCAAAATCGGGCAAAAAAAATTTTTCCTCGATCGTATTTATATCCTTTTCCCGCCGGTACGCCAATATGAAACGGAGAATGGCGGTGGGCGTGGCCTAACAGCATCCGCGACGAGGCATTTTCGGGACGAACGATCGAAACGGCTTTACCTCGGTCAGTCGGACGGTGAGCGCGGCCGCGTGAACATCGAATTTGCTCCGCGCGGCGGGCTTTCTTTTAAATATCTCAAGAAGTAGATACGTCAGAGTAACCATGTAAAGAACAATTTTGTTCAGTGTGACCAGCACTATTTTTTTAAATTTTTGTTTTAGTTTTTTTTTTAATTTTTTAAAATCTTCATATCTCGAAAAGTAGATACGTTAGCGTCACCGTGTAAAGACCAATATTGTTCAGTATGACCAGCACTATTTTTTTTTTAAATTTTTGTTTTTTTTTTTAATTTTTTAAAATCGCCATATCTCGAAAAGTTGATACGTTAGCGTCACCGTGTAAAGACCAATTTTGTTCAGTATGACCAGCACTTTTTTTTTTAAATTTTTTTTTTTTTTTTTTAATTTTTTAAAATCTTCATATCTCGAAAAGTAGATACGTTAGCGTCACCGTGTAAAGATCAATATTGTTCAGTATGACCAGCACTATTTGCTTTTTTTTTTTTTTAATTTTCTAAAATAGCTATTACTCAAAAAGTACATACGTTAGCGTCACCGTGTAAAGACCAATTTTGTTCAGTATGACCAGCACTAATTTTTTTTTTAATTTTTGTTTTTTCTTTTAATTTTTTAAAATCGCCATATCTCGAAAAGTAGATACGTTAGCGTCACCGTGTAAAAACCAATATTGTTCAGTATGACCAGCACTATTTTTTTTTTTTAATTTTTGTTTTTTTTTTTAATTTTTTAAAATCGCCATATCTCGAAAAGTAGATACGTTAGCGTCACCGTGTAAAGACCAATATTGTTCAGAAACGTAAACGCTTTTAGATGGCGAGCTAAATATTTTCAAAACTGCCTAAAATCTATTCGATCTAATACGTTTTACGACAAAAAGGGCCTCCGCGGGCCGCTTGCGCCCGCGGCTTTTACCCAACAGCTAGTTTCACTATATAAATGAACAACACTTCTATCTATTCAATAATTTGTCATATATATGTGTCTAGTCATAAACAGCAGTTTATACATTAAATAAAATATAAAGTTATCTATAACAAAAAATTGCTGGTATAAAAAGTACAAAAAAGTACTCGTATAATATATTATATTATAGATATAATTTTTTGACAGCCTTTTTTGCTGACCGTACTATAAGTACCAAGCTGCGATGTATAAATCGTTTCTTTATTGGCACGGGTTATACTCGTAGCAACAAATCTATAGATACGCACGCATATTTATTGTTACCGCATGAATCTGATTCAGCGATTCAGATTTTATATAATGGCTTTGATATGGTAATTTGAATATGTATACGAATTAATCTATCAAATGTAATTAAACAATATATTATTATTACTAATTACGGAAGGAGTGTACACTGTTAACCCGAAAGGTACAATTCATCTTATCAGGCCGAGATAACGGAGGCTACTGCTGTCTGTAGAAATGGCTCTAACTCTAGAATGTTGTCATTTGCTAGGGTATTTCACTCTCATTCAGCAATTGCCTCCGCTATGCCTTGACTAGACCACCTCAAAGCTCTTCTCGAAACGCGGCTTAGTAGGTCACTTGAAAGTATAAAATATATATTGTATATGTAACTATACTTCTTATAAAATTTTAAAGAAGCTCAACACTTTGTAACAAGTTCTGTAGAAATAAACCTAATGGCAAAAAACCTTTGAAGTCAACAAACGAACAAATTCCGAGAACAATTTCGTGGTAGCTAATAAACAGGCTCCGCAAACATCTCTACTAATGAGTACCCCCTCAGAGAAGAGTTACACTAAGTAGTTTTAGTGAAGTGGGTAATATTGTGGCTCCTAATAGAACTGATCCCACAATCTTAAGATCGCCTTATTGACCGCAAGCTTGTTATTATACTGGTTACATAATTAATTAGATGTCTATACAATTTTATTACAAGATTCTATAATAATAAAAGGAGTGTGCACTGTCAGCCTAGACGTAAGTTTGTCTCCCTAAGCCAGCATAGTGGAGGTGACTGCTGTCAAACATTTACCGTGGTAGTCCTTAGCATAACATCAAGAAAATTATACGATGTACTTTACCAACAATTTTATTATGTACATCGTTTGAAAACAAATTATTTATTACAGAAATAAAATTAATTAAGTCTAATTCTAAAAATAAAAACTGCTAATAATAAACGATGATCGGCTTTTATTGTGCGCTAAAATTAGGAACTGTAATACAGATGTTTTCTCTGTAAGTTACATTTTAATGTATACGTATTATTAATATACGACTTTTCTAAATACCTTACAATCTAAAATGAGAATAGAAGTTTACAAAGCAGAAAAGACAAAAAGTTTGCTTCAATAAACAATATGCTCGAGTTTATTTGATATCGAATTGAAACAGGTGTATATCCGTGTGAAAATACGTTAGGTAACGACTCGGCGAGTTTCAAGGACCTATTCTTTATTCATGGAAGATCTAAAATAGTTTAACACGATTTTTTTAGCGTTGTCGTAGGATAATGTTAGTGGAGTGGTTACACGAAGGTCTCGGATTCGGTTCCCGAAACAAATATTTAAAGAGTAGTGTGTGGAATCTGTTTATAATGACATCGAAGGGAAACAATAAATACGTCATACTAAGCGGACGTCATACAAAATAGAAAATAAACAATCTCCTGTTTTTGTTACTATGTATTTTTTTTTTATTGTTGCTCGGCATGTGACAACACTCCGCCTGATGTAAATCTAGAGTGCGGTCCATGACTGGAAACAACTGCTACTACAGAGAAACCTGTACCTGAGTACCTGTAGATATCTTAGTGCACACTCCTCTCGTTATACCTGGCTACTTTCAAACTATTCCCGAAACGCGACAAAGTCACTTCACGGGTGTTACATTCGAAAGTGGTGGTACTACCCCAGGACGGCAGACTGGACAAATAACCATCATCAGTCTGCCTACCACTCTTTAATAGTGCCTATAGGCACTGAGCGACCAAAGTACATATAACAAAGTTACATTGGTACCGGTCAGAATTAGCGAGGTTCGAACACGGGTCTCATCGATCGTGAGTTCACGCGTCTTACCGCTAGACCACGGCCGCTCTATATTTTAATAGAGAGAAACAAAATAGAAATTATACGTAATACCTATGTATGTATATTTTTTCAATATTTACATAAGAAATCAATAATGCTTGTTTGCTTTTGTTTTTACTTATATCGTAATAACAGTCTCTCTCTAATATCACTGAGACTCAAAAAAAAAGCCATGCACGCTTCGAACGTCGTCGGGAATCACCTAACTCTCCCGAACGCTGCCGAAGATGTTAAGAATCATGTCGGTCACTATAATTGGACGTAATTTATTAAAAATGGGTCACAATATAGTCACATGTCACTATAAACGAAGTCATTATATCCGACTTAGTTATAAAGAATTTTATATGAAAACCAAACATCGCTGTGTAATTACGTCATAATAAGCTGTTGGTCAATATAGACGGTGTCAAAATCCGTCTACTGTATTTGTTTTAGATGTGGCTATTATATGTTTTATATCCTCGTGGAGGAATATTTATATAATGTATATACTTACATTTTTTAAAAATATACTATACTATAATATATCTTCAATTAGAGCACAATGCGGTATCTGTAAAGCCTTCGAGGATAAAATATATCAAAGCTACTTACCGATTCTATGGCTTTCTCGAGACGATAAATTTCTTCCTGCAGTAGATGTAGAGTTCCGGTTTTTCCCCGATGACGGGCAAAAGCGGCAGCACATGCACTATGAATGCTGTTTACCCAGTTTTCCAGTTCCACCTATGTATATATTATAACTTGTAAGTACTGGTAGTGTTCGGGGATAAAGTTTAGTTTGGTTACTGTTTTTATGTACATAAGTTTGTTCTAGTTTGGTATCTTCTCGTATTAAAGTTGTTTCAGGTGTATCTTTAAAAACATATGTTTTTAAACTCTAAAGAACTTTTTTTTATAAGTTGAAATGTTTTTACTAGTATATCTAATGTCTTTGCCTTATGTATTGTTTATAGTAGCCTAGCATGTAACTTGGTCTGATGATTTAAACTAGAGTTTGGTCCATAAACTAAAATTTCAGCAGGCAGTACTACCACTAGACTGATCTGTGATGTAATATAAAACTTACTGATATCATTATTTTCGTAAGTAAACAAACCTGGCAAGGAGCCTGGAATAAGTATGCGTCTCCAAATGCTGTGCTCAAGCAGAAAATGTAATCACGCTTGGGATGCTCCGGTATTGGCTGCATTATAGCTCCATCGACAATAATCAAATGCTTCGGGGCAGCCTCGACTGATCGTCCTTCGCGCGAATCACAAGGATAAAATAGTAAAGTTGTGCCCTTCAAGCACACCCAGTATCCTTTCCAGCCGCGTTTTCGTGCCAACTCTATTTGATGCTTTTTACGTAGCAACCATTTCTTCACACTTAAGAATCTGCAAAAAATAAAATAACGTAAGATACGACAAGCACTTTCTTTTGATAAATGTGAGAACACTAATATTCTTTTCATATAAATTCAAAAGGAATTTTGAAAACGAAATACGCAGTATTAACGTTTTTCTTACTTGTCGCTGATTATTATTATTTTCTTTTTTTTTATACGAAGAAAAAATGCAAGTCACTTTATCTCTACGAGGAAATTCTATTTAATATCTTCCAAAATATATTTTACGAATTACATTTGAATGTATAATATGCCACTTTATCTCTTTTCTAACAACCACTTTTGTTTAGGGAAAAAGGTGTTTTTAGTGTCATTCGCAACGAGAATTTTGTAATTGAATTTTCTTAAAGTGTAAGCAATTACATAGGTATATTATAGCACATAGAAAATACTTTTTCCTCGAGCAACACAAATAGAGACCTAAGCAAATAAAAGGAAACGAAACCGGTACGACCGTAATATGCCTGTACACAGGAAGGACTTTAATGAAATGGTAATTGACTGTGATCGATTTATGTTGCGTTCTAACCTTAATTTTCTTTTCAAATACAACAAAATATATTACTCAAGGCAATACGATTATATACAACATGATCATAACAGTAAAATATAACTGAAACTGGCGAGTGTTCCGTCAATATCCTTTTTCCTCCAACGAAGCACAAAATATATTTTTATTAGAAATCGGATTTATCATGTTGTAAAGCTTATTGTTCCTTCGCGGAGAATTCTCCACAAATAAGACAAAAAATGTGACTTTAGGGTTTCTAATATCAAATCTAATTCATTATCTCTACCCATATAATCTAACACATTACTGATGTAAAAACCTTGAATTTTAAAAACCATATACTTAAATGTAATCAAATCAACAAATATATTTTAATTTAGGTGCGTACGTATTATAACACAATTTAGCGCGAAATCGGAAGCGATATTTGTAGGGATTCATATCAAAGCGTAATAGCGTACTGATCCGATTACTCAATCTCCAAACTTGTAAGGAGCGAAGAGGCGAGAGAAGTGTCGAAGCGTACACTAATAATATTTTCAACGTACTCATTTAATTACATATATTCATACTATGTCTTTGTACTTTACGGTTCGGTATTAAATTGATGTTGTACGGCGCATTGAATCAGAACACGTTTATTTAGAAGACACCAATCTTTACATATGCATGAGATACGATCCTATTTTCATTTTCTTTCTTTGTCTCTATAAACTACAGTTTATAACGAACGGACCTCGATCAATAATGGCACATGAATTAAGCATGAATCTGCCGGTCAATTAGTGAAAATAACTTTTTTCTTTGTTGCGGATGGAAGGAGGGAATGCCGAGAAAATTTGAAATAAAAAAGGAATTTTTAAACAAGGCAACGAACAGTTAGCTCGACCAGGCTGAAGTTTATTTAACAAATTGTTGAAGTGAAACGCTTTCGGGATCGAGATGTAAGATGGAGTAAGGGAAATGTCAAGAGTGTTCACTACCATTACAAGTTTATATCGCTGCTTCGTCCATTCCCCTTCTTCTAAAAATATACACGAAGATGAACAAATAATCGAATATTTACTTAAGAGAAAATATTGCGAGAGGGAAATAAAAATGACCCTGCTCAGCAATCTTGTCCTCTTTTGTAAGCTCAATAGTCACTTAGAATAAGATATGTAACTGATGTTTGGATCGGAGATTGAAAATAAACATGAAAGCTATCTGCTTATTGAATAACTTACATTTCCCATTCCCATTTCCATGAAGTCTCAATACAATATACATATGTTATATTTGATGGAAATTGCTACAACTGGAAGATTCCGACTGACTATAACTGATGGCGAGGTCCTGAGGTCGGTTCCCGATCGAAACAAATCTTATTCTTAATATTTGTTTTCGAAACGTTTAATTAAGTTTTGTTAAATACAGGTAGAAATTACCAAGTTGATATTCGCTATGAAATGATAAAACAAAAGATTTCATGCGAGAACCTTTTAAGCTTAAGTAGGACGTTAGTAGAGTAAAGGAACATTACACATTATACGGGAGTGAGTGTTTCATCTCTGGATCCAGTTGTAAAGCGAACTGACTGTCTGAGTCGCCAGATACAAAAATCTTTTTAGGTTAATTCGCTACGACTGAATATTATAATATTATTTTATAATTCGTTCTGCTTAAGCTTTAATTAACGTAATCTTATTAAGTTATGATGAATAAAGACCAGAAACCTAATCGAATAATATTCGAACTCAGGTCGTCTTCCGCTTGGTACACAGATGCTTTGATCAGCTTAGCTTACGTAAACTTGTCAAAATTCTTCTATTCTAGAATAAAAATCCCAGCATATATGCCAAAAAATTGCAGTAAAATGTATATTTTTTTTTTCAATCCGAGACTACTCGACTGATATTATTTTTTTTTAGTACTGAAAATTAGGTCTTCAGAATATAGCTTGTTAACTTATTGTGTAGAAATAAAAACAAACTTTCAAAGTTTTATATAATTTGCAGCGAACGGGTACAAATACGGCGTTGAAAATATTGCTTACAAAATGTCGGCTATTTTTCAAGTAATAAAAAAGAAAATTCTTGGAAAATAGATAAATGGGAACTATAATAAGTAAATATCTTTTACACGCTATAATACGCCCTTGGGCCAGTATTTTGCCATGATATTGCTAAAGAAAATGTTCATCGTATTTTATATCTTGCTATTATGTTGAGTTATTAAAACAAAAGAACAAGTTTTGATTTTTATAAATAGACATATTAATAAAGATCATCAAACATTTGGGATCCAATTTTACATAAAGCAAACCCCAACTCAGATAAAACTAATCCATTTTAACTACCCACCCTTATCAAATTAAAATTATCGGGAATAGTTTTGTTAAATTTTAAAAATGACAACTAGGACCAACTGATGTTCACTCTCCCAGTCTCGCCACGATCACGATTACCACGATCAAAATAATCAGAAGCTGCATAAAATCTTTTGATTTTTTAGAGTTTATTGGAAAACCTTCATTAACTTTAACATAGGTATAATAAATATTTAACTTAAAGTGCTTTAAAATTCATAGAGAAAATTTATGAATATTCAAATCGATTGTAAAACTTGAATGAAGTATGGAAACAAAGGTTGTAAATGAAGGCACCATCATGCGCGTCGCTAACGAGTTCCTGCGAGCAAAGCCTAGGGCGTCCTTTATGCTACCTGAGGCAAAAAATTCCTTCCCCATGAATCCCAAATGACCTGAGGGAAAACTTAGCTGCGATTCATTCATCGTCACCGCAAGGACAAGAACTTGTGTGAAACAAGAGGGGGTAGTATACATATGTGTGTTTCAAGTCGTCTTAGGATACATATGCATCAAGCAAAGTAATGAACGCTCCATCTTACTTATTTCAATATGAAAACTTGTATGTAGGTGCATATTTTTTTCATCTTTCCTAAATTAATTACTATAGACTTTAGCGTTAATACGTGTAGCTTTAGACAGTTCTCATACATTAAGTTGGCAATAAATAGGGCACTCGGGTAAAGCGGTATAACTAACACCTCGGACGTGAGTACAAATTTTGGCAAATATAATTTTTTTGTACAGAATTTTCTATAGAAATTAACATTTAAGTTTATTTTACATCAACTCTTCGTATATTCGGTAACATTGTTCGCTGTATTCTGAACAATATATATGAAAAAATATTTTTAATTAAATTTGTTTGTAATTTATAAAGTCCAATAATAAAAATTATCGACTGTATCATAGACACTATGTGACCACAGTACATAACAAAGTTATATCGCTGCCAGTCGAGATTTTTAATTTGGGATTCGAATACAGGAATTATCGATTGAAAGTCCACGTCTATACCAACGCAAAAGCGGTCGCCCTAGTTATAAGGTTACTAAAACGTAATTAAACCTGTGGAGTTATTTGTTGTTCATAAAATCAGATTAAAAATTAATTTAAAACAATATCACATAAATATAGCCAAATAAGATTATACTTTATTGAATTAAAAAAGTAGGCCGACCATCTATCTGGCTCCTCATTGGTATGCACAGTAAAGTTAAGTAACGTTCTTTTTTAGGAGCTTTTTTCGTTGAGATTTATCGACGGTATTACGATTAAAGAAATTAAATAGAGAGCTTTAAAAATGCTGTAAAGAGGCTCATCCCTTTAACTACGAGTTACACAGTTTTGGCATTGGTGCCAAAACGTAATTGCAAGTTATTTTTTAATTATTAGCATTTTAGATTTCAAAGAATTTTCATGTAATATTTATTTTTAAAAAGCTGCAATAGACGCGTAACATCGCTAACACAAGAACGCTCACCCCTCCGGCGAGGCCGTAGCGACACAAATCTTTTATCAATCATTGCATCCACATTGATACTTCAACGATATTTTGTGTTTTTATATTTGTGAACAACGTGTATTCTTTTAGTAAATATTCCACCACTTTACTAGCTAGCTTCTGCTCAGTGAGATGAAAGATCTGTGGTGCAATGGCAAATTATTTTAAAAAGTCAGAAATAAAGTATTTCTTGTTGCTAATGATTATGGAGGTGGTAACTTTTTATCTCTTGTGATAAAGATAAGGGTAAATTTCACTTTGTGACATAATTGCTATCTCGGATAATGCGACTAATGACGTGTATGGTGAAGGAACTGTTCATTCCATTCCATTTTAGTAAGGAGGAGCAATTTGGAACGGAGTGGATACATTAATAACATGTAAGCGATTAACCGCAATGATAGAAACTATCTCAGTCAAAGGTTTTGGTAGATAACTATTTATTTATTTATTTATTTATTTAAATCTTAGTGTATCGTGCACACAGGCGAACTTAATGCTAATTAGCATTCTCTTCCAGCTAACCTCCGTGTTTCTGACAGATGTGAGCGAAGAGAAGCAGGTTTTTAAACAAATATAATTACATTAAAAAAGATATTTTTTTTTTTTTTTTTTTTTTTTTTTTTTTTTTTTTAGTATCTCTAGTATTTAGTATCTTATATTATATTAATTATATGAGTTTTTTTTTTAATTTATTGTGTTTTGACATTATGACAACACTCCGCGGTGCGGTGCGGTCCATGAACAGAAACAACTGGAGCTACAGATAAATTTCTGCGGACAACAGCTAGTAAAAGATGAGTACAAGTTTAGAATAAAGATTGTAAAAAAAGACTTAGCGTATCTTTCAGTACCAATCTTGTATTATTATTTTTTTGTTATTATTTACACATTTAAAGAATTTACTTATCATCACCACTGAAGTTAAATAAGTAAACAGAATAATATTAATTTGTTATTAAATGTTTATTTATTATTAATAATTAAATTAATAAAATTCCTATCCAATAATACGTAAACTAAGTTAAATTAAGTTTTAATAGCTTTCTATTGTGAAATACAAAACTACGAACTTTGTCGTAATTATTTTAGAAATGTCTCTATAGTTAGTTAAAAGGGATCGGATTCTGTATTGTAGGAATGCGGCTTTCACTTCATAATATATTCACAAAACATTGTTAATTCGAGTTAAACTAACATCCACATTAGTTTGACGAACGTGCATAAATTAAACTTATACGTTTTAAATGAATTAAAATATTTTATGCAAATTACTATGGAGTTTATTTAGATATATTGATCCGACGCGACGGCGACGTTCGCGGCAAATCTCAAAACAAAGAATGATGTCGATTATTGAGAGATTCCGCCACTGAACAAACAAATAAATCAAATTTAGTCACGTCTTTTTTTACAGGGATGGGCAGAAACAATCGAGCTCCACTCGCCACTATCATGACACAATTTTTTCGCTTTCTTCACATTAACAATTCTCTTAATATAAGCTCTGGGTAATTTATGGGCACTGGGTAATAAGTTTATTTCATGAAAAAGCGTATCTTCTTAAATATGCTCTTGGTTGTTATAGATTATATACGCAAAAAAAGGATATAATAACAAACAAATACTATAACATATTTAAATAGCGGGGAGCTCCCACTATGAGACACGGCGCAAGTCATCAATTAAGTAAAATAACAAATAAAATAATGATAATTTTTTTCTTACTGTTTTGAAGTGCAAATTAATTCATAGGCTGAAATAAATGAAAATGAAAAAGTATCTGATTCTAATTCTGTCGTATAATAAATCCGCATATATTTTTGTAAGTGAACGTAACGGCCAGGGCGGGGGCGTGTATTCTATTTTTAAAAATATGCACGAGATTATTATTATTGTGAAAGCAATAATCTTGTCTCCCTTTTTATTGGCTATATGAAACTCTATCTTCATCAGCATAAATGAGAAATTCACGAAGACTAATCTTGATTTCAATTTAATAAAAATAAAACGCCTTATTTCTATTTTTGGATTAAATAAATTTTCCTTTTGTAATTTAATCCCACTGATATGCAATGCCGAATTTCTGTTTTTAGAATTTTTAATATAATTGTACGAAATATTGCGACTGTATTTGCTAACCAGACATACACGTGCAAGTATATACGGCATTCTTTATTTGACCAATAATTTGAAAAAACAGGAAACAAATAATCAAGCGTGCAAATATGTTACAATTGAGATTAATTATCACAAAAATAATAAATTTACTTCAACATTTATTAACTTGTCTAATACGCTTTATTCACTGACATTGTTTTCAGCAAAATAAGTCAAATATTCTTATAATCAACCTAACCAAAGATTAATGTTCTTCCTTCCTGAAATATATGGACCAATTTCCATTGATAATGGTAATCTTGAGCTCGTAGCTTTGAGAACGTGTATCTTTAATAAATTCCGCAAGTAAGACATCGTCTGAGAATGTTCAAAGACTTAATATTAAAAAGAGCTCTCGCAAGCATTGGTGCATACAAAGGTAGTCATTTTTTTTCATTACTTTGAAGTTGAAATTATTTATATTACTTACCAACGACAAATTTACTTTTTGTTTTTTCTTTTCAATTTATTATGTTTTAAGTTAAATTCTAAGTACGTAAAAGATATAATTTTTAATTTTGTTTTATTTTACTATTTAAAAACTTAATATATCCAATCCAAGACAAATAAGTACCTTCTAAAAGGAAAGATTTCTTTATTTTTAAATAAGAACCAATTCAAATGCTATTTTTACACCACCCATTAATATTTAAATGATACCAACTGATAAAGTCAATTAGTAAGAGCAAAGTAATAATAAAAAACCCAATTATATATATATTTTTTAAATTTAAACAATACTTACCCTGCTTTACGAACTGCACCAGTACAATTGAAGGAAGCTGCGGCAGCGCCGGTCTGCTTTCCTTTATAGGGCGAGTTCATAGCGCTTTCTCCAGGATCTTCTTCGTCAGACACCGCTGTCGTTAAGGACATGCGATCATCGTCGGATATCTAAAACAAACCACAAAAAGTTATTATTAAATAAAAAAGTCTAAAAATATGTTTAAAGTGATGTAAAATATGTTTTAAAGATATATAGGTACCTATATCTAGTCAAGACACATAGCTATGTTAACTACAAGAAGGAAAGCAATCATAACTTGAGAAGTACAAGTTTATCATACGAAAAATCTATTTGTCATTTAAATATTTAAGTTTCACGAAGTCTTGGCAGAACTTTAAGCGAAACATTAATGAATTCTTTTGTATCAAACACTAAGAAGTATTCGGTGAATGAATGAATATGAAGAGCGTTTTTTTTTTCGTATTTTTATTATAGTTGTGCGTGTAATCACAGTTAGATTGATGTCAAGCTTGAATGCGGTCCATGAGCGGTGACCCACGGAGACGGAGTAACCTAACCATCATTAGTCTGCCTAAATATCTATCTATCTTTAAAAATGAAATGATTTTGTAGTACGTCAGAGTTAGTATATTAATTTAATATTATATAAACCAGAAATAAACCATGTTAATTAAATTATATAAATTTAATTATTACTTCATGTTGGCTTGACTTGATCTCGAGCTTATAAGTTTATCAAAGAGGTTCTAAATATAAGTAAATGAACCAACGGTTAACATAATAAAACGATTATTAATTACGGATTTTTTGTTAAAAAAAACACATGAATAAATTAGTTATAAGTTCTGCCCACCCGTTTAAGCGTTAAGCGTTAAAGACATCAATAAATTATTTATAGATACTGCCTACATGACTTGCCCACTCCAAATGTTATTATTTATGTTATGGTGTAAAAATATTATATAATTGTTAATAATAAACGTAGCAATCATTTAAATCAGTATTATAATGTTCTCATTTTAAGCGAATTTACTGTAAATTATTAAATCTTATTTCATATTTAAACTCTGTAATTGCAAAGCTAACGCCATAAAGAGGGTTTAATAATATCGTTTGCGCTTTTGATCTTATCTAACTCATAAAGCTGTAGTAAAGCGCATGTGGTGGGCTGCTACGGCGACGTTCTCGACACCTTGATGACCCTCGAGCCTCGTACCCTCTGTGCGGCCTTTCATAAAGAATGAATTGCATACGTATACGTACCCTAGATACTTACTTTCTACCCGAATATTAATATAATAAAATATTTTTATTAAAGCTCGGCATGTGAGACCATAACGTGAAAGCCAACACCTGAGCAATCATACATTTTGTTTTACAACATTGAAACATAGCAAGTTTATGTTGAAATTAAGTAATTTTATAACTTTCTCAGCACTAATTATTATCGCTAATCACTATAATAAACAAATAGCTACGGTAAAAAACATATAAAATGCTTGTGAAATACAACCAATATAAAATGTTTAAAATATTTAAAATGCATTAAGCCTTCACGTTAAGTTAGAGTACGGTTCGTGAGCGGAAACAATTACTACTACAAATAAATGTAAGTAGATAGCAGACATCTATGCTATGCCGGTTTGCACAAACACAGTCCTCCGATTATATTCAGCAACTTTTAGGATCATCCCTGAAGTGTTACACTTGAAAGTGGTGGTACTACCCCAGGACTGCAGACGGTGGCTAAAAGGTATTATCAATCTGCCTACCACTCTGCCTACACCAAATTCTTTTAAAGGAGTAAATCTAAAATAATATTAGTAAATTCTATAATATTTACATCAAATTTTTTTAGAAGCTATCATAGTCGAATTGATACAGATGTAGCTAGATAATCCCGTGTTCGAATCTCCCAAACTACTTGATCGGTACTTATATAACTTTGTTATAGGTATTTTGTATATTCTCTCAGTGTCTATAATACAAACACTAGTTTATTATAGAATACAATGAAAAAAAAACTTGCTTCAATACACTAAGAAAGTATCAACCAATTTGGCTTGGTAATTTATTGGCAACATACAATAAGGACTTATTCAAAACGTGCAATACAGTTTTGTCAATATTGAGCAAGAAATGTACGTTAACAAAGTTAATTTGTTTAATTTTAACAATAAACTTTGCAGGCTCCCTCAATCAAGGTTACTCGGTTCAAAATAGCAATAACTTGTTTATTCGTAGCCGTTACGTTTTCTCAGAGTAGCGAAGTGTTTTCAACAAATATGGTAGTTAGATGTTTCCCCACAGACACATATCTTTCATAAAATAATAAATCGCTCATCGTAAAAACTCTATCATCGAAATAAATCGTTTACTCTATTATCGCAATTTATGTTCCATATTAGTAGAACCATTTGTCATAAGATTTTTTACAGCTGCCCGGCATGGGACCACACTCCGCCTGATGTAAAACTAGAGTCTGTAAGCGGACACAACTCTACCATGTTTATGCAATATACTATGCCTACTTAAGTAGATGAATATGCACCGTCCAGATTGTAAGAACACACTCCTTTCGAGCTGATAACCTTGCAAGCTGATAACAAAACTGGTCGCAGGGTTTACACTTGAATATTGTAATTATTGTGTGCCTACCATTCTTAAGGAAATAATTAAGTTATTGCATCGCATGGAGAAAACAATGATTAAAATTGAAATCTGGACATTGATTATAAAATCAATCATGTTGTTAGGCTTCAAGGTAAATTATTGTTGTTGTACCTTGTTTATCCTTTTATTTAATTCAATCAGACCAAATTATCAAGGCGAACTTCACACTGAAATCCAACACGACAGAAGTTAGAAACTGAACTTACGGAACCGTCTCATCCACTAATTACAGTCGTCGAAACTGTGCCTCTGGCTCAACGAGCAGTAACCGAACAAAAGTTAATCTTTTATTGAGTTGAAATAGGTTTCGAGAACCAATATGCCGGTACATGGCAACACAATAATACATTGCGTTCAATTATAACTTTACAGAGTTCAATATGTAGTTTAAAATTAATTTGTCGATCAGCAACAAAATTATACTGTGATTAATCAATACAATTTTGCTCGTTTCGCAGCGTACTCGTATCAAAGTTATTTATTGTTTTTTTTTTATCGTGATCAGTATGATCTAGAGGTAGAAGTAAATTAGCACGTGCATATGGTCCAGGTATATATAAAATCAGGTTAATTCCAATGTTCACGGGTGTTACCCCAAGGCGAATAACAGGGGTTCTACAAACAACCATGTCTGTCTATCACGATTATCAAATTATCCTCGAAAAATAAAGAATATATTATTTTTCTTAAATACCTTTACTTTACCTAATAATTGTTAGGTAAAATAAAACAACAACAAATAAAAGAAACAGAATAAAAACCATTGTGGTTACCACAAAAAGGTTTGTCTAATAGCATTTTCAATGTAATTGGAATCGTCTAAAACTCCCCAGAGAAAGACAACAAATTGTTCACTTTACACAAATTGACAGTACGAATTAATCTTGATCACAAAACGACTGGTTTTAATCACTCAAATAACAATACTATTATTATATTACTTCATATCTCAGTAGGTACAGAGTATGTAATAAGATTTATGAGAAGATAATTAAATTAGCTCTAACTGGAAATAGCTTCTCTAGTTCGTTGTGTCTGTCGAATTATATGGTATAGTCGTATACAACGCTATAGAAGTACAATATTATATATATATAGTTATATTATATTATACTTCAATACCTACTAGAGATGTACCGAATTTTATCGTGTAATCGGTTGGACTCGATCCTTTTGTGCAGATAAGTTATTTAAAATATTTAGGTATCAAAAATAATGTCTAATAATGTTTAAAAAGATAGGTAATTCCTACTTAATAGGTTTTTATTAAGTACTTCTTTTATATATTACCTACATAATAATATTTACCTTTTTAACCTTAATTATTAAAACCTTAATTATTCGGAAGACAAACAGAGTTATTTAACCACATTCCAAAACAAAAAAAAAAAAGACGAGTATTCGATTCATTCTATTTATTACATAGTCCTCTAAATTTATTTAAACTTAGTATTTGTAGTCTGCTTTCTCTTAATTACAAGTGAGTGTTTTCAGTACCGTAGAGTTTAAGCCCATCCAAATAAAACATTTATTTTACGAGTATAGCAGAGCTTTGACATTATGAGCTTTAACCGTAAATTATGATGTTCAAGATTTTCGTCGAATTTATCAAATAAAGATGTACGAATAAAACAAGAAAAAAATATTCCTTGATTATACAAGAGTACGTACAATAGTGAAACCGCCAAGGGAGATTTGTTCTTCCTAATGAATCATTTCCAGTTAACCTAATTAAAAGGAACTCTTTTTAAAATAAATAAGGAAAGGTCAACTTAGGGAAATGGTTGATTAAACAAGGAAACGTTTCGCTTTGACATCTTTTGAAGAACTTAGTGTAAAAGGACCATGGACACTTTTGTAGAAACCCTGGGACCTCTTGGTAACAATGACAAAACCCGTGTGAAATGGTAGGTTTTGGGGTGTATTGTATTTCATTTCATTATGTGACACAAGTTGAAATCAACCACGAAGGTGATGTTTTGGTTTGTCTTATTAAATACATAAGTTTTAAAAGTAAAATTGGGAATTTTTACTTGTTTTAATGAGTTTTACCAAATTCAGTGTTCGTTCGAATATCCAATCAGAATACTGAAGTGTAAAAATATATTAGTAAATCTCACCTTACGAAGGAAAGCTTCATTACAAGTTTGGGCAGTACCCTTCCAATGATAATGTCTGAATCTAACGTTGCCGAGTAATTTTGCTCCATGCAGAATTGACACTTCGTATACAATACGCCTTATGTTCAATATGTCCGTTCGTTTTTTATATTTGTGAAGTTTACGTCTACGAACTACGCGTTCATCAGGTTCTGAATATTCGCCGGTACTAGTGAAACCTTCCTCAGCTGCCCAGGCACTCAGTACGCTTTCTATAAAGCTGAAAAGCTGTTGTACGTTCGGTGCCAATTTGCTGGGAATGAATAAATAAGGCGATACTGTTTTCGTAGGTACTACGGCCTTTTCTTCGGGTTCGTCTTCAGGAGGGGGCTCCACATCGTGATAAGGACAAGAGTGAACTTTGTGGTGGTGGTGATGATGATGGTGGTGTTTAGCTTTTTTCTTGGCATCACTAGAGCTACTGGCGTTTTCACCTTTCTCTGTCGTCTCACCACCACTGGAATGTGAATCTCCACTGCGTTGTCGACGCGGTTTCGGTTTATCCGTCGCGGCCGTCAATGACGTCAATGTGCCGGCAGCTAAACAGCAATGATGGGCTATACAACAGAATCTTGCTTCTCCTTGCTGAACCCCAGTATAGGCTTTATGGCAAAAAGCGATATCTGGAGTACGAGCTCCAAGGGCCGCAAGATGCGCTCTGTCCGCACAGACTTGCATGAGCAGATTCTCTCCAAAATGGACAGTTTTGTGTCGACGGCGGCGGAGATGCATGACGCTGCCGCCGGCGAGCGATGCTGGTGCTGAAGCGGACGCGGGCGCCATAATTTTGGCGCGAGCGTCTACTACTCGTGTGCATCGCGGCGGCGGCGGGCGGTGCGTCTCCACCATCATTGGCGAGGAGCGGCGTCGGCGGCCGGCTCGCGAGCGTCACCTCATGTCGCGATCGCTCGCTGCTGTCGCCCGCTCCTCGCGCTTAGTGTTTTCTATCGTTGTAATGATGTTTGTAAAATCATTGACCACATTACTCTCCCTTAGTTCTTTAGTCCCTCCATTTAGATAAATAACTTTACATCACAACTTTATAGCACTTATTTTAACGAATAAAGTTAGTTATCTCTTAACATTAATTTAATTGCGTTATTTTCGATCTACGCTACTTAGTAATGTTTACATGTTAATTAAGTAAAGTGTATGTTAACAAAAGTAAAATACATTGTATTTAAATACAAAATATAATAAAAACAAAAAAAAAAATCTACAAAAATAGCGACATGAGCATAGTGTGATATTATTTATGACATATGTTACAGAGTTGACAGAAAAATATAGCCTCCATCAGTGAAGACAACTCATCTTCGTTACGATCCGTGGTAATGAGGGAGCGATACGATAAATGGTTGAATCTTCAAGAAAATAGTGGGTACATCTTGATAAATGATGTTTTTTTTTTTCTAGATGTGCTCTAAAATATATTTAAAAACTCAAATTAAATAGCAGTAATTTTAGAAAATGTTTCTACTATTTATACACATATTTAAATAAAGCTATTAAAAGAAAATAATATCAGAATTCATCCAAATTAATTGTTGAAACGAAGAAACAAAATATCATCGGCTCTATTTAACGTAATAATTATAGGTAATCAGTAAAATGCGTTCAATGTGCAAAGTGTACCACACGAAGTATACTAATTAAACAAAGAGATGATGATCCCGGAGTTCAATTGCATTATAAAAAAAATAAGGTACAATTATTGTTCTTTCATGCGTGGACACTTATTTGCTGCGCCCTGCAATGCGCCAAATTATTCCAACTAACCATATTATAATTTAATAACTCATGTATTTTATGCAAATGTCGCTATTTAGTAGTTAGAGGTGGTGCCAGATCTAATGTCTCAATTAAATCAAGACGTTATACCGTTGACAATCACCCTGCATATACAATATTTCATTAAATAACTCTCAATCTCTCGTTCATACAAAATACAAATTTTCAACATTTGGCAGTAGAGGTTACGAAGGCACTTCAATTTGATTTTCCCGACGATACGATAAACCTGTTCCGAAATACGAATTGCCGCGAGTTGTACACAATTTAATACACAGAAACACGCAATGTACGATAAAGTAAGAGTCAAAGCTCAAAGAAGTTCAACAGTCAGACGCACTGTCACACAGAGGTTCGCATAGTAATGTGTTGTAAATGTTTATATATAATAAGTCCCCTGAATTACATAACCGCGGAGGTCGACCACAGTGAGCCGGCCCGACGCCAAGGCGGCCTCCGCTGCGACTGGCTCCATCCAGTGCGCGTCGACGTAGGGCGGTGGAAATCGACAAACTTCGTTACGTTTCGCAACGGAACGATCGTCACTCGTCGGGAGGCTTCGGGGCACGCGCGCCTGCGGGCACCGCCCGCCTCGCGCCATTCCATAACTCCATAATTCCACATAGAGTATACCGGTATCGAAACGTAAAAGACTCTTTTGTATCAAAAATCTTTTGTCTACTTCCTAAATTTGGCAATAGGAACCCAATAAACTGTTTTTGTTACAAATTTTAAATTTTATACTACGTAACAAATCAAAAAGAAATTTTCATTACACGAAACAATCATAGGTTTATTTCTATTGTTTTGTTATATGTATCGGAAACCACGAAAATACACATAAAATATAATATTAATTTAAAAATATTATATCCGATAAAAATGAAAAATAAATTAGCTTAAAAGTTTTAAAAGAAATTATATATTTTTTATTTTCTCAATATTATTGAGATAATGTTATAATTATGTTGTGCTAGAACATCGAAAACATTAGACAGTTGTAACAGACGTATATAGAGCATATGACGGCACAAATTAAACGATAACGAGGTCGAAGTCAGAGTGCTAAATATTTTCAAGACTTCAAGTTGTAAACAAGTTTAGAGCGTAACTGTTCAGAAAGGAACCGCAACACGGAACTTCTATTACAGCACAAGTAACCTTACTGATTAAATGCAAGCATTTCGAAATAACAGAATATTATTTGGTAACTAATATTAGAAAAATATATTATTCTTAGGTATTAAGTACTTATTTAACTTCATACTAAACAATTATTTGATCTAATTGAAATTGAAAGCAATTTATATAGGTTCTTATAATATAACATTTACATGAATTGACGCAAGAGTTTGCGAGGGTTGACAACGTTATTATTAATTTGAGACTAAGTCGCATCTCAAGAGACGCAATTTACTCTATCTTGAAATTCAAGCTGCATTCAATCTTTGAAATGCTACTGAGTAGTTTTGCCTTGGAAATAGCATTAGCAGACGAGCGAGACAGGAAACCCCGCGGGACAGCATGAAATTTAGCCTGCCATAAACAACATCTATTTATTTGTTATTTTGTTGTAGATTAGAAAACTTCTTTATTTGTTTCTATTCTATAATAAATGCGTATGTTGCATTTACAAACGCGTAGCAATATAATAATAACAATAATAAGTAATTTATAAAACTGCACGCAACGATACGCAGTACGTACTTATAATGTGCCTATGTGTAAATTTCGTACGTTTTATAGGAGCCCGGCAGGTGACTTGAATCTACCTGATGCTTAGAGTACAGGTCAATGAATAGATAAATATATGCAGGCAGCAGTCGCCTTCGCAATGCCGGATTGAGAAGGCGAGGTGCGCCTCTCGTCGTCATATTCACTTACTTCCAAACTTATCCTGAAATACATACTTCATGAGGTTCACCATCATCAGCAGACTGATGATATATTGATGGTCGCTCTTTTATGCCTTAAATGCTTTAATTTTATGGCCATATAAACCAACCTACCAAAGTATATGCAACAAAGTTACATTGGTAATGGTCTGAATTATTCGAAATTTTAACATGGTGTCTCTCGATTACGAGTCCACTCCTTTGATCGCTACGCTACGGCCGCTCTATAACGTGTTATGAATGTATAGACTATAATCATATATAGGTATATATTACAATAAAATAACGCTTATAACTTTAGTTGATCTCAATTTAATTTAGTTATAATCCTTTGTATTAACCTCGTTGGAAATGTCACGTGTCTTACATAAAGGTAATTAGCAAAAGCTCTTCCATTTTATAAAGCAAGTTTAAAACTCATTAAAATTTCAAAGGCGGTTTGGAGTTTCACTGTTACAATACCTGTCGCAGCTTTGACAAACCTAAGTTAAATTTCACATTATGTTTTGTGATTTGAAATTGGCCAATAGCGCGTTGTATATACACTTATATAAAAACTAGATTCACCCTTATACAAAAAGTAGTGTATAACGGTTAAAATGAGGTGAAAAACAAAAACCTTTAAACAAAGGTTGAATGAATTTCAAACGAAACTTTTTCTTAATTTATTTTGGGCGAAATAAATTGCTTTACCTTTAGAATATGTTGTTATTTCAATTTAAGCGAATCCTGTTATTTTAACAGATATAAGAAAATAATATATTTTCTAATATTCAATTTATCTTAATCTGGTTATATGCGTATAATACCTTATACCTCTTCTCTCATAAATTATTCTCCATCCAATCATAGGTTCTATCATAACAACGGATAAAGCGATGAGCTTGTTTTTTTTTATTAAAACCATCTAAACTAGAATTAATGTAATTAATCTCTTTGAGAGCTTCTCTTATAAAACATACGCAATTTTTATTCTAAACAATAACTTAAAAATATGATCGTATTTTTATGATGTTTTTTTTAGTTAAGTACTCCCATTCCGGGAAGGCAAGGGGTACAAGGGCTTTGTTCGAGTATACAGCTACCTCTTTAGGTATATTTTCTTCTTATGTAAATCGAATTGTAGGTATTATACGATTCGGCGCTTTCTTGGAGTGTTTGGCAGCAGCATTTTTTCAGAAACACTGATATACCACACAAAATTACCGTTTACTGCGATACGTCCACTATCGTAGCACATATTATACAAGTTTTACGCAATAACAAATAAAATAAATCATTGTATAAAAAATGAAGAGTTACTTGACATTTTTGCGCAAATAACCGTCAAGCACTCATTTTTACGCTGTATTTTAGCTTCATGTATATTCCATTGTGAATTGTTACAAACTCTGTCATCATACAAGAACAATGTTTCGAATTGTATGAAATGTCGTTGTGGTTGTTGCGACGATTTATCACTGTCTTCACGCTTTCTTATTCTTGTTTTGTTCTGAAGACATTATTATACAAATGGGACAAATATGTTTAATTTAATTTAACAAGTCAAGTTATTTTTCTACAATAGATAAAGATATTTTAGATATCATTTAATTTTATTAAATAAACATAAATATCTAGAAACATAATTACAAAAAAAAAATTGTTAGCCCGTACGAATATTTGTCATCGAATAGTAATATAATGTGGAATAACGATTTACTTTACAAAAAATTTAAGCAAATATTACTCACTTCTTCACCCAAAATAATAACAATGAAATAATAAAATACAGTGATTTTAATTTTTGTGAAAAAAAAAAGTTTTATGGGTGCATAAAACAATACAGTATCAGAAACAAAGTTGCACACTGTCATTTTCTATGTCCAATTATACTAACCTAACTTCTGACTGTAAAATAATTTGACAGGGAACCTTCTCATATAATATTGGTTTTATGCTTAGTGTTTATCGTAGTGTATTGCGGAGTTTTAACACCTATATTCTCAGCTATTCCTCAAGCTTTAATAGACTCAATGTCACCAGGGTTTTTTTAGAATTTTAAGTATGTTTTTTGGATTTGGAAACCGGACTAAATTAGAGAGTACAATAATCATGAAAATAGCGTGAGAGTGGATATGTGGTTGAGGAAGTAGTATGTAGAGAGAGAAGTCATACTCGATAATCTCTATTTATCGTGGTTTGAAAAATTAATATCTAGGTATTAAAAACTTCTGTATATTTGTGACAGAATTATTACAGCTTTAATTTTTAAGATAGCTATAATAAGATAAAGTTTGGACATTCTAATAAATTTCCTTAGAAAATAAAGCTGAGTAAATTTCGTGTTGTCAATCCAATAATACTTGTAGCCGAGGGTGAAAGTTCGTAGCTTCAGAACCGCATGATCCGTCATGAATACTTCTACACTAACTCAATAATGTGGAAACTTTACGACTTTATCAGCGTGTTTGGGAGTGCTATTCACGGATATTGGATGAACTGGGAATATTCAAAGCGCAAATATTTGGTTAAGCTATTTTATTAATAAACTTATATGCATTATAGCAAACCTTTACTCTTTGAAATTATATTATAAAGTGTTTTAAGTGAACATATATGCTTACTCATGAAATTTAAATATGTGATTTTTTTGTATACTTCACCGTTATTTAACCGCACTCCGTTTGATGTTACACTGTAGCCCATCAGTAATTGATGAACTGAATGTGTACTGTCCGGGTTGAAAGGTGTTTCGTTTGAAAATGGCGATAATAACTCCGGATAGCTGCCTAGCACTCAAATAAATTAATTATTCAGTTACTAATACAGCTTACATAACAAATCTAGACTATCTTTAAAATAATGTTTATGGGAGAATATTTAGCCTTCTAACAATGTCAAACAATGAGCCTTGAGTTTCATCAAAATTTGCTCAGCCAACTGTATTTTAATATTATATTTCTGTAAAAGTTATATTTAAACATGAGTTTTGGCCGTCAAAGAGGTAAATTAAATTCAGCTCAGGCGCCAAATTCTCTTCTTGTTTATATTTGGAATAGCAGGAATAATATTGACCTACGAATTTATGTAGCTGATTTTGCAAATGAGCTAAGTTTCGCTTAGCCGTTTACTTTTATAACGTTGTGTCAAATGTCAAAATGTTAAAGTAGAAAAGGGTTTTTATTAAATTATGTTAAAATATACCTACATTTACCTTTAAAATCTGCGATGTCATCTTATAATTTTAGAAACCTTTAATTCTATAAGCGAGTAATAAAAGTTTTTATTTATAGCAGCTCGACATGTTGTTTCATTCCGCCTGATGTTAACCTACCACACAGTCTGTGAGCGCCGATAACTGCTACCACAGAGAAATCTCTGCAGGCAGCAGTCGCTTTCGCTATGCTGTACTACATTAAGTTAAAACTTTCCATACGTTATTGCTACGATATTATAGAGTACTGCTACGTAAAATGTAGCATATGTTTCATCTCTACTAAAAAATGCTACGATGACGCTACAACATGCTACAATTTTGCTACGATGTGCTACGAAATTGCAAACAGAAAACTACCGATTATTTTGTAACTTATTTACCAATTTATCAATATTTACCAACACCAATTAGACCAATAATATAGTACTGAAAAAAAAACTAATTATCGTCTCAATGCCTGAAAAAGACGATAACACGCTTTAACCATAATTTATGTCTGTATCGATAAGATCTTAATCAAAGCGGCTATTTATTGCTTTTTTGCCATAAAAATTCTATACGCTATACAATATTAGATACCCCTTTTTTGTATAAAGTTTAATCTAGTGCTTGTATCACAGGCACTGACAGGCCTAATTTACATTAGTATTGGAAGTGAATTTTGGGTGATTATTATCTTTAGGTTTTAACACAATGTTCTGATTATGATAAAAAGATTTTATGACATTTATTATCGCGTTCATTTCCATTATCCTAATAGAAAATATCGACTTTGTAGCCTTTAGACTCGCTCGCTATCACGATGGCTGCAAAACTTTCGAAACGTCGGATTGAAACAATCGAAATTAAACCGCCTTATCTTTTTTCCGATTATTATTATGTGATGTCATTTTATTTTTAATATTTATTAAAATTTTAATGTTTAAAAATACACAAGAGTGGTTGGCAGACTGGAGATGATTATTAACCCAGTCCTGTGGTAGTACTACCACTTTCAAATGTAACACCTTGTAAGTGACCTTGTCGCGTTTCGGGATCAGTTTGGAAGTAGCCAGGTATAACGAGAGGAGTTTTCATTGTCAATCTGGATGGTGTACATTCGTCTCCTCATACTGGCATAGCAGAAGTAACAGAGCAACTGCTGCCTTGAGTAATTTATCTTTGACAACAGCTGATTCTTTAATATCAAACGAAGTGTACAATAAAATAAATAATCATGAAACAATTTTATTTCAAAATGAATTAAATTTTAACCAAAGGGGTTGATTAGTCATCAATTACCTACCCTTATCTAAGCTGTACAATGTGCAAAAACATGCCCTAGTGACCTAAATATACAGCTTTTCCTGACAAGGACTGAGTTGGGTTTCAGTCGGACCTTTTCAAGGTCTTTCGGACCCAACCAACGATTGTTTACGACGACTAACTACTACGACGATTAATTTATTGAATTCCAACCATATCCCATATCCCCAAGACTATTGTAAATAATAATAAAAGTTTTAGAGAAATGAGAAATTGTATTACACAAATAATAAAAATTATTGACATAAAGTGGGCATTATGACTAATTGCCTAATGAATATTACATGATTGCTGATAAATATTAATATATTCGGAAATTGTTTTCGTATATTGCAGTCTACAAAGTTTTAATTTGAGCCTTATCGCAATAGAAATATGGGTAAAAATTACTCTAGTATCATTCATCAAAATAAATATTTTTGAAATACAAACCTTGCTCAGCAGTGCACTCTTGGATTTAATTGCTCCCATACAGTTAGCTTAATCAATATTCATTAATTCCATCTTGAGACTTCTTTGAAATCTTATTAATAATTTTATTTAATAAAGACTTAAATAAATAACAACAAAGTTTCAACAAGGTTGTGCGTATAGTTTAGTTATTTAATAATCACACTACAATTACTCGAAATAGTTCCTAAAGAATCAACGTTAAAAACATCAACAATCGGAGTTAACAGTCTTAGAAGGACAAATATTATTTATTAACAATCTAGTATAAAATCATCTACTTAGGAAGAATATCGCAGGTAATTTCAACAAGCAGGATTTGTTTTAAACATTTATTTACCTAAAATATAAATATATTTTAATGTATCTAAACAACCGATTCACTTTATCCAATTGACATCACTTTTAACTCACTCAGATATGTTTTTATTTATAATAACAAGAAATTGTTATGTTGCAGAGAAAGAGCGGAACCTCCAATAGCAGCCGATCGCAATATCCTTTGTCCGTGCACTTGATAGTAAAAGCTTTGTATTGACACAAACAAAACGTCTCAATTTTCTATCTAAAGTTCTCTTTCTCAACATTCGACAGGTCAGTGCTACGGCGAGGCAATGTGTTTAGAACCGTCAACTAACCTCGGTTCACTGTATTGACATTTTTAAGCGAAATAAGCTAACCTCAAAATAACATTTCTTATACTGTGATCAGGGCGCGATCGGATGAGCGTCCGATGCGCGGCACGTACGCTCTCACGGCGCAGGCTCGACCCGGCCCGCACCACACCGCCGACCGCCCACGAGCTTCCCCATATTCCCTGCATATACTACGTTAACGGTGAATTGTACTAATTTATAATTAATCAAAACCCTGTAACACCATAACATTGACGATACACATTTCTACCTACAAATTGGAATATTATTCACATTCTCATGAATAGATTTGGATAGGTCCGGAAACCTACATCAAAGTCCTCTACAGAAAAAATATATTTTTTCCTTTCCTGTGTCGAGTAAGCCAAGTCAAAAAAATCCCCGAAGTGGAAATATATCAGATACTCGTACGTAACGTAAACAAACATTTGACTTCATTTGACTGTATACGATTGTGCCTCGAATAGCGTCCATGAGTGGGAGAAATGCACACATTTATGAGTCTTATATTATCATTACAACGTTATTGATTTTCTCTCGCGGAAAGAGCGTGCTTTGAAAAACCTTTCACGCTACAATATTTTCCGAGATAAAATTGTGGACAAAAATTTAATTAAAAATACATTAATTTATTTTGCAGCTGTAAATTAAGTACCTAACTCGTTTTGTAGTTATTTATTAGAAGGAAAAGTTTTAACGCAAACTTAAAACACGGAGGAGAATCTCCATTGTTACAAACAACAGCATTGCGGAAGATATCTTCCATTACGTAAAACTTGCGCAGTTTGTTATTCAATTTATATCACGATTTTAAACAATACAAATTTGTTGCTAGATAGTACTCACTACGCTAAAAACTTAATAATCAATATCTAAACTTCAGTTATCGATAACTCGATATCGATAACAAGGTCAGCTGCCCACATATTATGCACGTGCCAGATTAGTATACGAGTATGAGAATGTTTCTACAGAGTATCATACATCATAATGGATACTTACGTACGTACGTCTGTACATATGTACGTCTCGAATGTTACGATATATGTGGCCTGACCATTATTAGTGTGAGCATAGTACCTGAGTAAATCAATAAATCACCACTTCACTATTATTTTTTTTTTAAATATAAAATTGTCACAAATGTAACAATACAAATTCTATGGTAAAAATACTAAAAACACTTAAAATATTAATATTATACCCGCTTTTAACAAGTTCTAGGAAGGGTGAGATAATAAGATTCTTAGAAGTAAACTCGTGAACGTCCAGAAGGGTGAAAAAAGGATTTACCCCTTCGGCTAAAATTGCCTTTATTCACTTATCTTTAAAATTGAATCGCTTGATATCTTCGTATTTTGTATTGAACAAACCAGACATTTATATTCAGATTCATTCTTAATACAAGTTAAAGTTGAGTTAACAATTATTTTCCGTAGCGTCACGCATATATTACAACAACACGCATGCATTAAAATTTAAAAAACAAGAAAAAATATAAATTAAGTATATTTTTTTGTTAAAACAAGTATCCATTACTTAAAAATAAATGTCAAAAAGTATACAAGAATCTAGTAACAATAAAGTGAGTCGCATTAAAATTAAATTAAATCAAATATTTGAAAATTCTGTAACAATGTAAATTTTAAACATTATAAGGAAATTGCCTACGACGCTACGCGAGGTCCAAAATTAATGATAAAGCAAGTAAAGGAATATCATTGTTTTATTTATAGGTTTAATGCCGGTCTTCCATTACGAGCGGAGCTGGCTCCGTAACGATTCCGTTGAGATCGTAATGCTAAACTTCATAGAAGTGCTTTCACTGGAAAAGAGTGAGCGGAGCTGATTGACCGAATTAAAAGCAGAGAAAACTAATTTTAAGCAGACTCCGAACTCCCAACCGTCACTTATATTTTTAAATATATTATTTGTGAAATCTTTGGTTACAAAGTCTTCAGCCAATTAAAAAATAAAACACACCAAATTATAGTGTATTTGGTGAATATAATATATATAATATAACGCATAAAATAAAGAGTGGTAGGCAGACTGATGATGGTTATTTGTCCAGTCTGTCGTCCTGGGGCAGTACCACCACTTTCTAATGTAACACCCGTGAAGTGACCTTGTCGCGTTTCGAGGATAGTTTGAAAATAGCCAGGTATAAGTGAGAAGTGTGCACTGTCAATCTAGATGGTACATGCTCGTCTCCTCAAGCCGGCATAGTAGAGGCGACTGCAGCCCGTAGAGATTTCTCTGTGGTAGCAGTTGTTTCCATTCATGGACCGCACTCTAGCTTTACATCAGGCGGAGTGTTGTCACATGTCGAGCTACAATAAAAAAAAAAAAATTAAGTATCCATTAACTATGCTCATTGCTCATTACCCTTTCTTGGTGAAAGACTGCCATAGAACTATGAAACAATCGTAGACATTAGTCGATGAAGATGACATTATATATTTTTTATTTTTGGACGCAGATTAAGGTCCTATGTACATTGTGCATACACAACTCCTAAAGTCAATATTACTCGAATTTTAATCATAAGCTACCGATCCGCGCGCACGTTCCGTGTACTGTCCTCCATATAAATACACGTAATTAAACCCATCGTAACCCCTTACCGACCCACACCCGCCCTATGTATGCTTTGTGCTTTGTTATTACATTGATCAAAATCATATTTTAACCAGACTTAAGTTATATAGACAATAGTTAATTTCATAACTAGATTGTAAAAACGCCCTAATAAGCGAAATCAATCGTGGTCTAGCAGTAGAAGAACTCACAATCCTGCCAATGTGACTATGTTATAATATGTACTTTGGTCTCTCAGTGTCTATCTATGATATAATATAGCCATTATTTGAGGGGCGATAAGCAGACTGATGATGGTTATTAACCTAAAATGCCATCCCGGGGTAGGTAGATACCGCTTTCAAGACCCCGTTGCTTAAAGTGACCTAGCGGTGTTTCGGGATCAACATGGAAGTATACCAAGAGACGTGTGCTGTATGGTGTACATTGGCATAGCGGAGGGGACTGCTAACTTCAAACATTTCTCTATTCTAGCTTTCTACGGCTTAATCAGACGGAGTGTGGTCACATGTCGATCCAATGAAAAAATTATAAAGACATTCCGTAACTTTTTTCATATGTAGATATAAGTAGCATTAATCATATAAATAACGACATAGATTCATATTTTCACGTCCACAAACTACTTCTTGACTTTCAGTGGCTAGTGACGCGAAAAGCCTTACAATATCATGTTTGGGTAATGATTAATAGTTTGTAACTTCTTTGTAATGTCAACCCAAAAGGTCTTCGATTATTATTATTGAATATTCTTATACTTTTATTAGTTTACTATCTAATAGGAATAGACCCACTATTATTTTTTTAACTTTTTTTTTCATTTTAATTGTAGCTCGGCATATGACAACACTCCGCCTGATGTCAAACTAGAGTACGGACAATGAACGGAAACAACTGCTACTACAGATAATAATATACAAACAACAGTCGCCTCCGCTATGCTAGCTTGAGGAGAAGTGATCCCGAAACGCGACAAAATCACTTCATGAATGTTACATTAGAAAGTGGTGGTAATAGTTACTTTTATTTTCTCTCTATTATTTTTTGCATGTGATCGTACTGAGTCTAAGATGATTAGCATTATACAACTATCAAGTATGAATATCATATCATATCTGGCAGTTTGATTTATAGATCCTGATGTAATTTAATAAATATTTATTTTTAACTGTGTGATAAGAAATCGCTGCGAGTTCAAGGACAGTATTGTGACCAGAGTGGAAAGGGGTATGTTAAGGTGGTTCGGTCATTTGGAAAGGATGGTTGAAAGGAGATTAACAAAAAAGATATATTGTGCGAAAGTGGATGGCAGTGTCGGAAGGGGGCGCCCTAGGAAGACCTTTCTCAGTCAGATCGGTCAACTGCTGAGAAAGGGTCAGATGAGGAGCACTCTCAACCGACGTGCATGCATGAGGGGAGTAATGGATGTGGTTGAAGCGAAAGTGGTATGTAGAGGGAGGAGTCGCTGGCGCTCCGTAATTTGTGCCTACCCCAGTGGGAACAAGGCGTGAGCTAAGTACTAGTGGTTTTAAATTAAAAAAAAAAAATTGCCTTTCCATTAAATTCTTGTGTCGATATGTAAACGAACTTTTAAATATAATATTTAAATATTGTAATTTTACGCCCTGATTTATTTAAAACTGAATACCAATTTAATATTTCCCCGAAGGCATGACGCCTATCCACCGTTTTATATTTCATCATTAATTTTACGAAATAACTCGTTACCATTTTCGGAAATAATGAACAGGGGATTTATTTGAACCTCAAACGAAATTTTGTCGCTAAGAAATTTTTCTTTTAACTCTGATCTAAAATTATCTATATTTTAGGTACACCTACATTTTAGGTAAAGGTCATTTTTTAAATTAATTGTTGGCATATTGAAATGCTTAATTTGTTATTACAAATTATGATGAAAATTGAACTGAAATAAATCAATAAGCACAAACACAACATTTTGAGCTGAATAGATGATATCTTTTAGAATAAATAAACACTCTTTTTTTTTTGGTCCTGAATACAAGGTGCACTGTCATTGAAACTAGTCTGGCGACTGTATCTCCGATGGCAGTGCTCGACCTAAACTTAAAGTTAATTAAAATTAAAATTAGCTGCAGTGTGTGTATTTATCTGTATGCGAGTGTGCGTGTATGTGCGATTCTCTCAGTGTGTAGTATGAAATGTGAATGAGGTGTATGTGAGAGGGATATTGTACGTATACTACATACAATGCCCTGACACCAAGGTGGACTGGCGACGGTTATAGTTCAGACTGCACATACTTAGTAGAGCTCTTAGTGGGATACCTTGTCGGGTTTCGGGCTGAGTTTAGAAGTAGCCGGCTATAACAAAAAGAGGATGTACCTTGTTAATGGATGATGCACATACGTCTTCTCAACTCATAGCGGAGGTGACTACGACCTGCAATGGTAGCACTAGCAGTTGTTTTCGTTTACCGTGTACTATGCCAGGACTACAGACTGGGCTAATAACCATCATTGGCCTGCCAACCACTCTTATTATCTATTCACTACTACTTCGTATTTTCACGTACGACATTGAAGATAGACTATAAATTGCAAATATTGATGTAAAAAATAATAAAACCTTTATAAACCAATAACTACTGCAAAAGTAGATATGAAAATGCGTATAGAATTGCATGACATAAAAAGAACATTTCGTCCCCGCGTATAATTCGTTCCCTGGGACGACCCATAATAATTTCTCGATCATTTTTAACGTTTCAAGCGGAAAATATAAACCCACGTAATGTTGAAAAGGGATTAAATAAATGTCAAAAACACATGTCACATTTGTAGAAGCTTCAATACTACTAGTCTACTGACATATTTGAGTGATTTACGAGTATTTATAATTATAACTTAATTTCGGATAATATTTTCGTTGTGGCTCGGCATATAACAAACTCCGCTGATGTTAAGCTAGAGAACAGTCTGTAATGGAAACAACTGCTGCTACAGATAAATTTCCACAGGCAGCAGTCGCCTCCGCTATGCCGGCCGGAGGAGACAATGTGCACCATTCAGTTTGACAATGCACACTCCTCTCATGTCTTGTCTAGGTCACCATCAGACTGCTAACCGCTCTTTCATAGTGCCATAGGCACTGAGCGACTAGAGAACATATAACATAGTAACATCAGTACCGGTCAGAATTTAGAGAGGTTCGAACACGGGTACATACAAAAATCTTAATACACGATTTTGACAATTCATTCTACACAAAACCAAAATAAGGTAGGCTCAGTTTATATTAGGTATATTCATATAGTATATCGGCGTCTATCTCTCAAAACAATTTAATAAATCGGCAATTATTTAAGCGTATAATTTGAACAGGATAATACACGAGTAAGCAAAACAAAAATTAAAAGCATATTATAATATGGTACCTCTATAACATTCAATTCTAAAGAGAGAAAATAAAAGACAACGTTATTATGAACTAAATATCTAATATATATCTATATATTACGTTTTTTCTATTAACAATACTCGTACAACCGCATTATATTCAATAGGTATACGCATACAAAAACCTCACGACATTTTAGATAGAATTCTCATCAAAAACATGTATTCAGTTTGGATGACGCAACGTTCCCTTATCGTATAACCCGGATGGAAATTCTTTATTCGGATATATCGAGGGTCGACGGACGAAATTTCATTTTAGCTGCCACCCGACGAGCTTTAAAAATTTAAGAAGGGATGTTTGTCGATATTTTTGACGTGTAAATTTAAATTCAATATTTAAAAATGTTATTAAAAATTTACTCTCGTTTTTGTGAATACAAAATAGCGTCATGACTTTTGATGCATAATAAACAAATTGAGAAGAAATCAAATGTTTCAGAATATTTTCCTTATAAAAGAGTAAACAAAATTCATGTTACCACTTACCTTTTGAAGTCACAGCAATCATAAAATAACCTAAGAAATTATTTCCTATATTTCAATTTCTTTGCAACGAGAATATAATATTATATCATAATTTTAATTCAAATACTTTTTAGACTTCAAAATACCAAAAACCGAAAACATTATTGTTTTTTTTCCTAAATAAAACAAATCCTAAAATAATCCAAATTAAGAAACTTTATAAATAATTTAAATAACTTACCTCGCTCGATGTCAAATAGCAGATGCGCGAATCCGTGCTATCTATTGAAGCCTGCTGTACGATACCGTAGCGGGTAGACTCGCGGTCACTGGTATACTCCGAGCGTATGCTGTCTTGACGATCAAATATACCACTGAAATAAATGTTTTTATTAGTACAAAATATTTCAATTAAAATTTTAATTCTCAAAAAAAAGGAAGTAGAAAAAATAGAACATGGAAGACGGTAACTAACAAAAAATATGCCAAACCACGTATATGTAATAGGGCACTTAAGAATGGTCAAAATAAAATAATTAATAAAATTATAATACAATTACATTTGCATATCTTCGCCAATAGAAGGTAGTTAGGTATTTAGATCAATCAAGAATACGACGATTTAAGGCATACTTTTGGCCTACTGAGCTAGTACATCAAACACAGTAAAGGCAAAATCGGTAAAAAAAAACATATTTATAATCATAATTTACATATGAATTTTGAGTCACTCACCGTTGCTCAAAACTATCGGCTCTATTACTCCTATAGCCGGAATCATTTAAACTGCCTTCATGGCGAAGACTGGGTAGAGAATCCCAGGGTGATCGACGTGGCCCTTGCGTAGGAGGCGGGTGAGCTCCACGCCAACCGTCAGAGTGACGATACCAAGCAGCACGAGCTGATTCGCCAATGCAGGAAGCGCAACGTGCCGCACTCACATAACTATAACAATAATAATATTTAAAACCGCGAATTTAGCGCATAATTATAAAGTATGTATTTTAATGAACTTTATTAATATAGGGACAGGAACGTAGTTGTCTCAGGTAGGACGGCAAACTGGACTAATAACCATCATCAGTCTACCTACCACTTTTTGAAAAATTTGCGCGGTATGAGCTTCCTAACCGCTTAGAGATCTTATTTCACACCTAACCTAGACTAAAACAAATACATTTAAAATAATCTCTAAAATATTGAATAAACATAATTTTCTAAGTCCAATACTTAGAAAATGCTGTTACCCATTTTGTGTGCCTATTTTATATTTTTTAAATATAAGTTAGCATGGCAAAAGAAGTAAATAAAGAGACAAAGAAAGTAATTATTATATATATTATATAATGGATAATTAGCACTGATTAGCCGTGAAAGAAAAAAAAATACCGCTAGTCGAGAAACCTGAAAATTTGTTCGTTTGCTAACTTCAGCAGAGGTTAGCAGATAAAAAAAAATCGGTTAGGAACGTCCTAGATGACTCGATCTGGGCTCATAATTGCCGCTAACTAACTGCTAAAGATATAGACTAATATCTAAGAGGTCTGGTATTTTTTTCAGAGTAACGTAATTTTAATCAATTAAATGGTTTAGTTTGTATTTTAACGCAAATAGATCATACTTAATCATATAATTTAGATTCGATAGTTACGTTAGGAAATATGATTGTATAATTTTACGTACCTTGCCTGATGGTCGCTCATATAACCTTGATCTCGCTCACGAATTCTATCACTGTAAATAAAATTAAAATATTACTTTAAATCTATAATGATATAGAAAAATACAACACCCTACGCTGAGGTGGTGATCGAATCAATTACGCACGGTAACACTACGCTAAACAGCTGTTGGTGCTTCACGTGACCACGTCCATTTTTTTTGTTCAATTCCCATTATATTTATTATTATTATTATCGTAGCTCGGCATATGAACAGTAAACAATTGCTACAACAAATAAATTCAGTCAGCAGTCATCTCCGCCGACTTAAAGAGACAAATATGCACCATCCAGATTGACAGTGCACACTCCTCTCGTTATACCTGGCTACATCCAAACCGTTCCCGAAACGCGACAAGGTCAGTTTACGGGTATTACATTCGAAAGTGGTGCTACTAACCCAAGACGGCAGACTGGACTAATAACTATCATCAGTCTGCCTACCACTCTAAAACAAGTTTCGTTGGTGGCAACCGGAATTTGAGTTTGAATACGGGAATTCTCGCTGTTATTCCCCTGTACCATAGGCTTTATGCGATTATTATGCGAAGACTAATTCTACATAAGCCTTAAATCAAGAAACCTTACCGAGTATTATGGTCACTCAAATATCCTCTATCTCTTTCGCGTTCGCATTCGCGTATCAATTCATTTCTGTCGCTGGAAATTCAAGGCAATGTTAATCATACATTTTTTTTTAAATTTATTCATCAAGATTTTCTAACAATATACCTATAATATCCATCTCGATCAGAACGAGCACTATGTTGTCTCTCTACACCCAAACGATGAGGCAAAGGCAGAGTAGACGAACGGCTTCCACCTCCAGAACATTGTGATGCTGGACCTGTAACAATTTAGGTTTTTTAGGTTTATTTATATAGGAAACTGCCTGACGCAACTGCGAATGATTACACCATAGTGTCGTGTCGCTGCAAATTTCAATGAGATCGCATAACCACGCGGTATATGTGCGTGGAGTGACTTAACGCATTACAGCTCTCACTGCCGATCGGAATCGAGCGGTCTGCGTTGCTTCAGTGTGCACCACATAACGCGGAACGGGACTAATGGAATCAGGCCTATACTAAATGTATAAAACCGATTCCCTCCCCACGCGCTGCGACACTCGGCGAAAATGTAATTCCAGCTTAATTTAGTATTCTTTTGGCTGTGATCTGAAGACAGTATGTTTTGTTATTGGCCTTAAATTATTTTCGTTGTTTGTATTACTTCGAATGTTAACGTGGATTATTGTCCATTAATTGTTCGTCAACGTGCATAAGCGGGGACAAAAGATTCAAAGCAAGCGTGTTTTAAAACCCGAACAGAAGTTTTAGTAAAAGAGACCTAACTAATATTCATTCAAAAAGAAAACTGAAGAACAATGATAACATTAATATAAACTTACGTCTACGAGACGGATATGGGCTACGTTGATTTGACGTCGGCATATTATCATTGTATTCTGTAATAAAAATCAGATGTTACAAATGTCAATTGAAGAAAAATCGACAGAAAACATAGAAATGAATGATTTAGAGAACTATCGAATTACATTTACAAAGAACGAGGATGTCGCTATGATTGATTAATGGGCATACATATAAAGAACATTCTATTAATGGTAACAATGTAGTTTAAAAATGTAAACCAGTACAAACTTTTATTTTCTTTGACAGGTGATCACACTCCGCCTGGTGTTAAACAAGAGTGTCATCCATGAGCGGAAACAACTGCTGACATAGAGAACAGTTCCAGACAGCAGTCCTCTCCGCTATACCGGATCGAGGAGACAAATGTCCATCCTTGAACAGGGCACATTCTTTTCAGCTCTCGTTTTACCCGGCTTCTTGCAAGCTAATCACGAAACGCGACTAGGTCACTTAACGAGTATTACACTTGAAAGTGGTAGTACCCCTACCCCAGACTGAGCTTATTAGCATCATCACTCTGTCTGCCTACCCCTTTAAAACTTTATGGTACGGAAAAAGTATGTCACATCACAATCTGTCATGCATTTTTTTTTTTTTAATTTGAGTATTATTGTCAAAATGTTTGACAAAAAAAATGAACTGGATTCTTAATAGCAATGAAACATTCTAAACATTTTGTTAGATAAATTGAAGTAGAATTTGGAAATGAACATTTATATTTGTATCGAATAACAAGATTATGAATGTGTTAATTGTTGTCGGGAACTGCACTTGAATTAGTGACTCTAATCTATTCCAAGTCTAGCTCATAGAGTATTTCTAACCTTGTTTTTTGATAACATACCAATTAGATACTGATTAAATTTTTAAAACCTAACAATTTCATTTACAAATTCAATCTTATGATACGAAATTAGAAGCGTTTTGCTATTAATATAGAATAATGAAGAGAGCAGCACAATGAGAACACAGGCGATATAATCGTCTCAGCGAGAATCTAGGTATTGTAACTTTAAAACAAAATAACTCTTATATCTTTTGCACTGATCCGAGTTTAAAATAAATATTATTAATTATCTAACCTAGATCCTCCATGCTCTGACTGAGAAGTGCTTCAAAAGTATGCAAACTATAGCTCTCAGCGTCCATGCCTTTAGCCAACGTGTTCCTGAGATGCATTTCATATTCCAAGAGCAGTCTCGAAGTTGGAGACCCCGGGGCTGGCGTTGCGCTGGTCTGCGATGCCTGACGCGACAGGCAGGGCTTCTGATAAAGAAGGTATATATCAGAGCAGTTTAGATATAGAACTTAAAATATGTTAGGAGTTAAAGTAATCACAATATTTACTAGTACCGGGTGATGATGCTGCCTCGGGTCTGCTCTGCGTTGACAGGAATCTTGGTCTGAATTCCCATTGGATGACGAAGGCGTGGTAGCGTAACATTGATTGTCGAACATTACGTTATCAGACGGCGGCGATAAGTCCCTCTCTCCTCCGAGTTCCAAATATAATCCACGACCAGGATAACCAGATGGTGCTGCTCCGACTCCCACGCCCCTGGTAAATAATTATTAAAATGTTATTATTGTAAGGAATATAATTAAAATTTGACACTACTGGTATCTCTTGTTAACAATATTATGTAACTTTTTTATACAATTTCAAAAATATAAAACTAAGAAATGGCTTCCCACGAGATTTACTATGATTGTATTACAGATGTTTGCTATAAGTTCTTTACCTTGGAGGGTATCGTTGTGATCCCTGTCGACTGTTGTTGTTACCACCATGGTGATGAAGGTGATGACCATGTCTGTGAGGATGTCCGTGGCCGCCACAAGACGGCGGGCAAGGGCCTGCACCACCATATCTTCGACGACCCATTTCCGGTGACGTCACTGGACTTTCCATTGATGGCATCGGCTTCAGCATTCGTTTCAAAGTGTTTGAATCTATAAGCAAAATTGCAGTTTTAAAACCGAACTAATACGAGTATTTATGCGGTTTGGTATCGTGTTTGTTTTGACAAATTTAAGTTTCGAAAGTTATTTCGTATGCAGGCTTCGTCGTTGCAGTGTTGTTCAGAGGTGTTGTTAAAGTCCATCCCCATTGGTTAGTTGTAGAAACTTAATAAAATCACCTTTTTATTTGATGTAATTAGATTTTGTTTAAAGACAGTAAAAGCTGATAGTGCCTAACGGTGTGCTACTTTGTTGGACTTGGAGCTCAGCCTGTGTCAGATCTTTAGAACCGATCAACAAAGAAGCAATTATTAATAATCTCTCTAAATTCATTCACATTTTGTCTCACACATTCTGATTTTTTCTGTATGCAATTTCGGGCTTTCTTAGTTAATAATGCAGATTCCATCACTGAATTCAGCGAGACATTCCGGCTGTATTTTAAAGTCTTATATTAAAAAGCATTAATTACTCACCCATATTCATGTCTTCAGTGCTCTTAGATTTAGAGCGACGTGTGCTGGCCGTGTTGTTATTGATCAAATTATGGTGATGCATTGATCGTAAATCGGATTCGCGAGTCTGATAAAAATAACAGTGTTATTAATAACATACAAGGGCGTGATAGAGGAAAGTAGACAACTTACGGAGTGGGTTCCATCTCCATAATCAACGCTCTTTGGCATGTGTTGAAGATGTTCTTTTCCTGGACGAGTATTGGTAGATGAACTCTTGGAGTTGAGCGTACCACCGACTTGAATGCCTTCTGACTTGAGATCTTGATTTTGCTGGGACCCTCCGGTCTGAGTGTCATCCGTTTGCTGATGAAATGTAATCACACATTAAGTAATATAAATCATCAGCTTTAAAATGTGAAGCGATCGAAATAGCTTTGCGTTTCTTATCGTGAATATTATATAGTATATTTAGGGGACGCCCATTAATCACGTGAAGTTTTTTTATTTATTTACCAATTAATTTTAAAATGATGAATTTATTTCATATTTTCATGTGCTCCTAAAGCATTAAGAAAACAGAAATATGATACAATCGCCGCGACACCACCTTTTCGTATTCTACAATCACTACATGAGCATGACAGTGCTTCCACTAGCAAAAAATGACGTGAGATTTTCATTGAACTACCCCCTCACCATTTAAATCAAATTGATGATATTGTGTCGGAGTTTATTAAGCATATGTAAATAATGGACGCCGTCTTAAGTGTGTAAGTTGATGAAATTTAGCCTGACCTACCTTTTTCCTAACCCTAAGAATGAAAACAATGTTTATATCTATGCAAAATGCTCATGTGATTATTTACTAATAATTATTTAGCCTGCTAACTAGAAATTAAAACTTGCAATGCATCTGCTATGCAAATAATAAACTTAGCAAATTGTAATAAAAGGTTGAAAAATCACCTTCTTTTCGGATTTTGCGTCCTGCTGGCGTTAATGAATAAATAATTAGGTAAGTTATTGAATTTTAATATTAACTATCTAAGTGAAACTATGTATAACTTTATCTTTATTGCACCAGAACATTTTTTTTATTACATCAATAACTCTATATTTTTTTAAAAGGACAGCCAGAGACAATGCATCAAGATGTTTGATAGTTTGTTACAAATCCAAATCTCTAGCTTGAAAAATTGTTGAATAATTTTATTATTTACTGATTGCAAATAAAAATAGTTACATTAGCGCTGTGTGTTCCTACCGAGGCAGTGACTGTTTTAGGAGCTGTAGAAGTGTTGGCTGTCATTGTGGATGTTTCTTGAGACTTTGGTGGACGAGCTGTAGTTTGAGACTCCCCTGTCTGACGGGTAGCAGCTGAAATTCATATATTAATATTAAATTGAATATTTTATCATTTTTATACACGTAAATGCGCTTGAATATATTCCCTAATATATTTACTATGATGGTTTAAATCAAGGCAGAGTATTTTGTTCTCGTTTGAGATAATAATTTGATAGCATATCGTATTCTCAGATACATATTTCGCCTCATATTAAACCGCTATTACGAAGAAATGTGATACGTCTATGCCTTCATCAAAAATACATACTTTTAGGTGGCTGGGCTCCAGTGACATTGTCATATAATGAGCTTGAAGAAACAGCTACAGGTGCAGCATCGGCTATTGGCGCACCTTCCAGCACTTCCGCATCTACTGCACGATTTGTACGCGGCAATGTAGAGGATCCTGGTGTACAAGTTATTGACGATATAAGGACACGTCAATCAATAAGAGAGTTATCTACCTTTCTCTACATTACTATTAGAAAACTAATTTTTTCGTGATATATTAAATTTTAAAATATGTAGGTCGTATATAAACATACGCCGCCTGCATACGTCTATATAAGCTCAGAATGTGATCCCACTCTGCCTGATGTTAAGCTAGAATGGTGGTACTACCCCAGGACTATAGACTGGGTTACTAATCAAACTGATGGGCAGCTATTCATGTCAGTACCTAAGTGCAAGTGATCGCTTTCTGTTATATTGATACATTACAAAATATACGCACGTGACCTACGCATGTACGCGTTCTATATGTAAACAGGTTATAATTCAAACTTACGATAGCGAGGGTCTTGGGCGCGGAGTCTACTATATTGTTCTTGCGTCATGCAGGTACACTGACTTTCTCGACCATAATTTAGACTGAAATCATCGTTCACGGCATGAATTTACACTTTTTATTTAATAAAATTTTGTATATTTAATTTATGTGTTTAGTTACCTCGAGCGATTGGGGCTAGCAGGTGTTGAAAGCGGTTTCCTCTTTGTTTTGGGTTTTTGCTTAGTTCCAGGCGGTTCCAACTTTAAGCTGTAGCTGGACGAGGCCTTCCGCGAAAACTTGAATGATGGAGACTAAAATATTTATCAGTTTCTATGATTACAAAAAATAGCGGCAAATTAACACATAACTAAATGTTTCCTACTTACTACTAAACTTTATAATGTCAAAGCAAATTAAACGTATTATAAGAAATTAATTTCTACGTAATATGGTTCTTTGAGCTAAGTTTACTATTAACTATTAATTTATAAAAGATATTATTAAAATGACAATGAAACTGTTCGTGCTAATGCATAAATAAAATAAATCTTTATTCAGCTTACTTAATTTTAGCACTAATCTATAGTTTAAAATGATTAATAAAATTTAAATTCATGTCATACTCACGCAGCATTCTCTAAATTGTTTGGCATCAATGGGAGAAGTAAAGTTGAGACCCCACGTGTCATTTGTCATTGGATCTTTCCAGTAGACGAAGCATTCGGAAGCCTGGCCGATACGAGTACCTAAAAATCATTTTTCATTACAATCCTCGTTTACTTCTTTAAATCGAATTTGGAGCATTCAAAAAGTGTTTTTGAAAACTTTTTCTACAGAATATGTTATGCGATATACATTCTTCTATGAACCAGTTCCCCGAATTCTGCAATGTGTAGTTAATTTTTTTAAATTATTGTAGTAGCTCAGCATATGACAACACTCCGCCTAATATAAAGCTAGAGTACGGTCCATAAACGGAAACAACTGCTACTGCAAATAAATTTTATAGGTGGCAGTCGCCTCCGCTATGCCAGCTTAATGAGACAAATGTGCACCATCCAGATAGACAGTGCACCGTCCTCTCGTTATACCTGCGTTTAACGTTCCTGTTCTATTTCTAGGAAACCGTTTATTGAAATCAAATAGCTATTTCACCTAAAACTTTATACATATTTAGACCGCAATATTGTATTGTTATAATATTATCTTTATAATATAAGTAGATAATATTTTTTGTCAGCTGCAGCTTAGGTATGTCTTTTTGCGGATTCATTTAATTTTTTTTATTAATGCAATTATTATTAGATTGAATTTAGTTTTCCAATAAATAGATACCTGGTTGAAGAAGTCTAACGTCGAGGATCTTATCGACTTGAGAATTATAAGCGGTGATGTGGAACACGCATTCTGGCGAGTCTTGGATGCACGTGATGTTAACCGGGACCAAATCTTCAGATACCTGCGCCCACTTGACTGCACCAGTGGCGCCAGATGATACGTGAAACACTTCCGCCCATAATCTGCATTGCGGAGTTTGATATGAATAAAATATACTAACTGTTTAATTTTTTAAATAAGTAAAACATACTAGTTGTTGACCGTTACTTCGCATGCGTTTACTTGAAAAATGTGTTCATTATATAAACTTTCATTCCCTATTTCAGCCTTTTTAATCTTTTTGAGACAAAAGGTAGCCCATGTTCTTCCTCATGATGCAATGAGGCGTGAAAAGGTAACAAACAGACAGAGTTTCTTTCACATTTATAATATTAGTATAGATATTTTTTTAATATTTACTTCTGTAGCTGTAAGTTTTTCAAATAAAATAAAAGAAAAAATCTTTAAAATTATTTTGTAACCAACAGATCTTACTTTTTTTTATTTAAATTTTATTCTCATCTTTAATATCGCTAGCCATAAATCCACAACACTAACTACACACAAAATGAAACTAATGTCAAATATCAGCGTTTGAATTTAACATTGTATGGTTATAAAAAAGTTTTTGAAATACAAGCGAGGTTATATGATTAGGAATTGATGTATTTATGTATGATACTAAATTCAAGTTTAATTTAAAATGACATATTTCGTTCAAAGTTTTTCATTAACAAAAGTTCAGGACTCACTGCACAGTCAATTAAAACTTCTAAGGAACTCAAATTGCATGCCACGAAGCAAAGCAATCACCGACAAGGCGGAACTTACTTAATTGTTATTAATCAACTTGTGCCGAAACTTTGCGCGAGATACCTAATCTTTGAATTTTTGTACTTTTGCTCTGTTATATATTACATTTAAAAAGGTGCAAATAAGGTGGGTAATTTTAGCTCGTTTTGTAATTTAATAACGTGGCCTAGTCTCTGAAATTGTAAGTACCGTATCGACATATCGAGTTTTAGTACTATATCGTAATAACCACGGTTCACTGGACATTTGGGTATGATATTAATCATTCCAATTTAATCTAGACGTTAATTGAATTATGGACCAATTTGCTAGATATTAACATCGGAATTTCCTTGGAAACAACTCTATGATATCCTCATCAAAGTGATCAATATACTTAAATAACGTTTGTTAATGGTTTAACCGATAATCATTAATTATGAATAACAAGGGTGACCAGAATCTATTCTTTTCATCACACAATTAAGAGTTTTTAAAATATTTTTATGGCCACACCGTGGTTACCATACTCCACCTGATGTTGTATACTTAAAGCTCAGGCCCCTGTAAGAATTTGATTTGGTTTGATGGGCCGATTTCCCTGGCTCGTTAAGCAAAGCGGAGCATAAGCGGAGACAATTGCTTTTATAGAGATATGTCTGCAGACAGCAATCGTATCCGCTATGTGACTAAGCCACTTCACGAGTGTTACACTTAGAGTACAGCCCCAGGACTACAGACTGGGCTAGTAACCATCTGCCTACTACTTCATGTTCATTTAAGTGAAATGTATTATTTAATAGAAATGCGGATGCAGGATTTAGGAATGATTTGATGCTATTTTCTAAGTTTTTACCTACCCCTGACAAACAGTATATTCAGTATACCTCAGCAAATGTCCATCTCTGCGACGCGAGGCTTGCCACGGGCTGTCCTCGTAGCGATATGCCTTGCGCATGAGTGGTCCACAAGAGCAGTTGGAAAGCTTATTGCCCATTCCGCTGCGCTGTCCGCACTCTCCGCAAGTGCTTACACCGCCTGTAATTGTATGAATTTAGTGAATGATACTCATTCCATAGGTTAAATTATATAAATTCAATATCTCAGTGCTTACAGTGCAAGCAAAAAGGGTAGATTAAAAAAATATATACAAATATGTCATAATAAACTGGACCACTTTTGAAATTTTCTCAAACATAAACAAGTGCTTCGACATGATTTAAACAATCGTTTTCTATCCAGGGCAATGTGTGTTTCTTTAATGGTAGCTTTTATTCACTTTTACGTGTTATTTTAAGATACAGTTGTTGCAGTTATTTTTACCAGTGTTCCACTTTAATCGATTCATCTACTTCCTATCTTTTGTATATATTTACTATCGTCAGTTGTACTAAATTGGGTATACTACATTTTTTTTATACTAGCGCCCCCCTTCTGCCTGAAGTACGCGTAGTCCATCAATGACCTCCACTATGCAGCTTTAAGGACACGTTATGTACTGTCCAGACTGACAATGTACACTCCCAACACGGGACTAGGCCACAGTTGACCTAACATTCTAAAAAGGAGGAAGGAAAAAAATGTAGAGTTCGGATATACATACCAGCGGCCCCCTGGTGTCACCAAGAGCCATCTGCCCGCGATAGAGAATGTCCGCGGTTAAGGCTCTGAGAGCGTTGATTGCCGTGTCTATGGCGTTGGCTAGCAGCATGCTGTAATCCAATATACAATGTAACTTTCATAATTACACTATTTTTAACTACATTGATATGTGTATTTATATTTGTTAATTGTTTAGGAGGATCATGCAATTGTTTTCTTATTATTATTATTTTTTAAATTATATTAAAAGATTTTTCTTTATTTTTGAACTATCCTTAAAAGATTGCCCATAATTCAAACTAATTGTTGACCATGAATTGTTTTTAATTCCAAGCTGATCTCAAAACTTGACTAGAAAAAAAACGGCAGACTGGACTTAACATCACCATCATCACCAGTCTACCGATTACTCTTTAAACCTTTTCTGGTATCAAACGAAGTTGGCAATCTCATATTGATAGTTCTGATAGGGTAATTATTTAATAAACATAAAAATATTTTTTATTATTATTATTTACATATTATTATGAAAGTGCAAATTTTTGATGAAGCTTTATTTATAATTTAGTGCAAATGAAAATAGAAATAATGTGCAAAAAAATCTATCAAGTAAGAAAATATAAATGGAAAATGTTGAATAATTAAGTTAATTTAAAATGAAAATCTTTTTATTTTTTATTTTGTATAAAAAAAATCTGTTCCGCTTTAAAAAATACCGTAGATTGCATATAAATTATTATTTATACCAAACAAAGAACTATGATATCCTTGCGTTACTGATTACATCATTCTTAAAGTGATAATTTCTAAATATGATACATGACGTCACTGTGTAATAAACAATAAAATCTGCGGCTAACCTACACAAGTTACACATCAAATCGAAAAACCAAAATTCTAATATTAAGTCTTATTAAAAATATTTTTGTATATTAGTTATTTGCACGTTCACTCACCGGTGTCACAAACACTACATATAATATTAGAACACGTATACTTCACGGACAAAACAGAAGCACATCTACAGTATGTTATAACGAACTCTGGCGTTAGAATGTGTACACAATACATTAGTGAATTTAATTAAATTTACTTTTATTGGGATTGAAGCGAGCAAAAGTGCTGTACAAAACTACATGCATCAAATTTGTTTTATCGAAAGTGCGTAGGTGATTCAGCTTTCATTATTTAATTTATTTAATTAATTAATCAATTTTATTCACAGTTAAAAGTTTAAAAACAAATACCAGGAAGAGGCAACTCCATGTGCATATTAATTTAAAGAACTTACGAACCTCAACATTTTTCCAATTTTGTGAAGAAAATTTAGCAGCTTCGACGCTTTCTTTAGCGCCCATATTTACGATTTCGTACGATCACTCAAAACCGACAACGGCAACTCAATTTATAAGCGAATGCTGTGAAAATTATGTTCACTACGTGTTCTTCGCGAATGAGATCTGTCTTAAAGAAACATTTAGTACCTCTAGCTTAAAATAGTTGGTCGTTCGAAAAGCTAAATAATTCACGAGGTTGAATGAGTAATGAGATAACGAGCGGCCGCGGGGATCTCAGATGTTGGGGCGGTGCAGCGAGCGTAAACACAGCAGGGCGCCTCAGATCCGGCAGACCTGTGGCCTGCGTCCTTCACCCGCGACCAGCCGCAGTCTAGCCGGAACGGTTCACCATTCGCTGCACCCTCACTAGCGAGAGACGCTCGGTTTTATGGCCCGCTTACGCGTAAATTGAGTGCAATTTGGTTAGATTATTACTAAATGCGCAGAATATAAAAGGTTACAATAAAAAGCGACACCAACGACTCCCGCAAACGTCAGAGCAGACTGTTCGAGGTTCGAGACGAGCGTGCGTGGCGGCCCGACTGTGCGCACAGCCCCCGCGGCCGCGCTGGCCTCGCTTCCCGAGACGCAGCGACGCCCGAAACCTAGCGACGACACATCTCCTGGAGCTGAGCGACCGCCTCAGATATAAAAACACGCGATCACACTTCACAACACACTGATAACTCTGTATACTCTATTCTCATAACATACAAAATTCAATAAAAAGGAATACGATCGAAATGATGTTGATTATATTTATTAGGATTAGGAAAATAGTCAATGGGCGTTCGGACAGAGTACGGGGGTGTGCGGGAAGAAGATGCGCGCGCACTCGACCCGACACAGCATTCGATTTTGGTCCACGGTTACTGAAAGCTTGCTGTGGCCAACCGAATATTTAAATACCTGGCTTTATGTATATACTATTGCAATTAATGCACATGAACTTTAATTATGTATCTTTCTCTCACCATTGTAACTTCACAAGCAAGCAAAAAGCAAAATCTACTATTTTAAAGCTTAATTATTAAATATTTTAATAAATTCGATTAATATAGCAAACCATAGTTTATAATGTTTCATTGGTGTTAACCAATTAGTTATAATGAATTGCAAGGCTAAATAATGCTATTGATAATTTATCGAGCCCAAGACCATCATCCTAAATTACTGCAAAACTAATTTTCTTCTGAAACGGAGGAGCACTGCGAGACATTTTCATTTATTTCAAACATGCTGTAGATATAATTTTTAATGACAAAACGAATTAAATTAATAACAAATACAAATCAAAAGTTAAATTAATTATGGTACTTAAAGTGGATCATTTATCTTAAATTAACAAATCACTAATCGTTGTCGAGTAGCAGTAAGACGCGTGAACTCACGATCGATGAACATCGCTTAATTCTGACCGGTACCAATGTACTTTGGTCGCCGAGTGCCTATGAGCACTATTAAAGAGTGGTAGGCAAGCTGATTATGGTTATTAGCACAGTTTGCCGTCCTGGGCAGGTACCGCCACTTTCGAATGTAACACACGTGAAGTGACAATGTCGCGTTTCGGGAACAGTTTGGAAGTAGCCAGGTATAACGAGAGCAGGACGTACTGTCTATCTGGGTGGTGGATAATCATCTCCTTAAGCGGGCATAGCGGAGGCGACTGCTGTTTGTAGAGGTTTTGAGTAGCAGTTGTTTCCGTTCATGGAACGCTCTCTAGCTTTATATCAGGCGGCGTGCGACAATAAAAAAAGAAGGATTTCATGTATCCGATCGCCCTTCAAAAGTAAAACAATTTTTATTTTTAAATTCTCGCCGTGTCTTCATAATTGCATTTTAAGACTAGACCCTCAATCTAGTTTTAAACTCTATCTATATGGAAAAGGATGATTGAATGCAACCTAGTTCGAGAGAGACGCCTATCCTCATCGCAATACCTAGTTAATTCGATCCAAACTCAAAGAGCAAACTAATTCTATGCAATATGCAAAGACAATCCAACTAGCGCTGCTCCAAATTGTATCAACGTACGAGTATAACTGGTATGTAGGTTGGCAGATTATTTCTGAAATTCTAATCTAATATGTGGTTTGTTAGATATTATAATTTGTCTGCATTTAAAAGTATATATTTCTCGATCAAGATAACCTGATAGACACTAGTTTTGAGCACTAGTTAGGAATAATATGACAACACTCCGCCTGATGTAAAAGAAGAGTGTGGTCAATGAACGGAAACAACTGCTACTACAGATAAATTTCTATAGGCAACAGTCGTCTCCGCTATGCCGGCTTGAGAAGACGAATATACATCATCCAAATTGACAGTGTACATTCCTCTCGTTATACTTGGCTACTACCAAACAAACCAAACGCGAGAAGGTCACTTTACGGGTGTTAAATTCGTATTACCCCAGGACAAAAGACTGATCTAAATAACCATCATCAGTCTGCCTACCACTCTTTAATAGTGCGTATATGCACTGAGCAACCAAAGTAAGAATTTAGCGAGGTTCGAACACGGGTCTTATCGATCGTGAGTTCACGCGTCTTTTAGCTCTTATACCGACTATTAAATTATTGATTAACATTTCGTACAACACGCAGGAAGCGATTATGTTACGTTGTCTATAAACTTTTATAACGTAGTAAGACCCTCTCTCCACAGCACGTCTCGTTATATTACATAGGATATCGAAATACCCCGTGGACAGAATCTGTTATATGATGGCTTAAGGGGCATCTAAAGTGGCTATAAGGCTATGATCAAATTGGGCTCACAGTCTTCCAGCGAACTTTAAGCAGCAAATCGACAACTAATTAACGCGGTCACAGCCGATCCGAATCGTTTCCCGCTTACTATGTGGCAATACGATGCAATTTAGGTACGATAGATGCGTGTTTTTTAGAAATACAATTCGATTCGGTGCGCCTTAATCGGACGCCAAGCAAGTAAGCCAAAGCCTGTGAAACCAAAAAAGCCTAATGTGAAATTGTATACATTTTTATCCATTTTTATACAATTATGTATTAGTTTGTGTATATATTATATAAGCATAAGTCTATATAAGTAATCATAGTAAATTTTAATTATATTTAGTTTATGTAGTACATTATTCTTTTTGTGAGTGTAGTAGAATGTAGTTTATTGACTTTTATAATTTTTCTTTTTCCTTAGCCTCTATTTGCATCTCTCTGCTGTCTTTAAGGTTAACCAGTAAATAGATTACAAAAGCTAATAAAAAATGGTCTAAAAAAATATAATTTAAATAGTTAAAAATTCAAGGTTAATTTTGTCATCAGACCATTAATTATTGCACTTGTTTGTTTCATAAATACGATTAAAAGGGCGCGGTGAAAATATTTCTAGGTACTTTTACACGAAATGAACGAAAAACACGGATAGTTCGCAATGACCTTGTGACATGACAATGTTAAACACCCTGTTTAAAATTTATTTTAAAACGCTACATTTAGTAAACTTAATTTTAACGAATATAAGTAAAAAATAAGTTTACTATTACTATCAATATTTAGATCAAAATAACCTAAGAAATTACTGCGACTAGCAGTCACCTCCTCTCTGCCATCCCGGTTAGATGAGGCGACTGTTCGGATACCGTTGCTATACTGTATAGCCTATATTTCGACTATTTCCAAGCCGATTCCGATCCAGCAGTGCAACGCACTTCAAAACCATGCAAATTTAAGGGTTATTTTTTTTTTGACAAAATGTAATTTAGTAAAATACACAGATAATGGATAACTAACTTCTACGATTCTGTGATTATTGGCTCTAGAAGAGTTATGTCCACTTGCTTGAAGACATTTGGTTGATAAAGTTTATTTCGGGGTTTTCCTTTTTAATAATAAATTATGTTAACTGAATTAGAAAACTACTATAACGTAAGAAGACTTACTATCGAGTTTATTTTGTTATTTTGCGATGTTTTGCAGCCATCGTAGTACTGATGCGAATAACAAACCGCATAAAAAAACCTCTAATTGAGTCGCTTTGGTTCTTCGCGCTTTTGTAGTAATTTTTACTACGTGTAGTGAAATACTGGATTTATTAATTATGATTAAAATTTAAGAAAAAAATATATAACACACGTTGAGCTTTGGTAAAAACTTTTTTGTGGTTTCAAATTTCATCACAATTTAATAATATTATTATACATATTTTATAAAAACTAGTAATTTATTGATCTCTCTCTTGAACCTCTCAACTTAATATAATATACTCATATCCATACAATACTTGATTTTTTTTAAACTAATAAACTCAAATATTTTATAAGAGACAGTTATATTTTATATATAATATTTTATAAGACAAGATAATACCCGAAATCCCTTGCAATATGAACATCGATTTTCACGACTTAAAGCTTCTGAACTGCGGACATTCCGAGTTTGAACATGTTTCACCTCCTTGCGTAACTAATATAAAATGTGTACCTAAGCTTTTGAGAACACTGCGGCCATAAAATAGCTTCATTAACGAGTTAGGTACCTATCAGTAATAAGTCTAATTTTAACAAGACGCCGAAGCTATTATATTCAGAGTAAAATCAATCGCAATAAATATTATTACTTTTTTACACGTAATTATTTTTTAAATTCAATACTATTTTTCAATAATTATTAAAATTATGTTTTTTTTTATTGTAACTCGGCATGTGACAACACTCCGCCTGATGTAAAGCTAGAGTGCGGATTGAATAAAAAAAAATCAACGCGCACCAACGCGAACGGCTCGAGCTGACATCCGACCCACGTCCTGCCTAGTGTTCAGAGCTTCGGTACGCAGTTAGGTATGGGTTTGATTCCCACCTCAGTATTTATCCATCTGTTCACTATTCATCAAGGTAGTATATACAATATTTTCTGTAAGTAATCTGTCAAAACCAAAAAAAACATCAAATGGATTGATCTTAGACTTGTAATTGTACTCTTGATAACGAGAGGGGTGTGCTTTATCAATCTGGAGAGTAGTGTTGCCCAAAATCGGCCTTGGACTGCAAGTTTTTTTTTTTTTTTTATTTTTGCAAGACAAAGACCAAGACTGATCCCTGCAAGACTCTTACGTCAAACTGAGGCTTAGGCGTTATTGTGTAGGTATTTGTTTTAATACTTGATACTCTTGCTGCAAGACCGAGAACAAGACCAAGACTAGCTCAAGTTTCGTTTGCTTCGGGCAACACTACTGTAGAGTGCATGTTCGTCTTATCAATCCGGTATAGCGGAAGTAACTAGTGCCTCAAGATATTTCTCTGTAGTATCAGTTGTCTCCGTTTATGGATCACATTCTAGTTTAACATCAGGCGGGGTGTGGTCACCTGCCGAGCTACTACAAAAAGTCTACCTACCTATACATAAGATAATATTATTACACGTAAATATATAGGTAATATAACAAATACCAATTGCATAAAATGTAACTTATGTCACAGACGACGTGAACAAACCATCAATATCTCATTTTATTGCCAATCGCAAATGGCGGCCTGGAGGGGAACCCATGAGATTGGTACCTTGCGCCTGAATATTTGTTACTTTTTTTTTCAATTCAGGCTTAGCCCATAACACTGTAACATATTAATAATATTAAAATATAATCATAAATGTATGTAATGAAGAAATAATATTTTCTACATGATGTTTTAAATATAAACGCGATAGTAAGCTGCATAAACTATTTATATAATTAAATAGAATATAATTTACATAAATTTATATTATTCTATTCAGTAACTACTTTAGAGCGATCAGAAATAGGAAATATTATTATTATAATTAGTATATCCTAATATAATTTTTATAGTAGCTCGGCATATGACAACAATTCGCCTGATAATAAGTTAGAATGCGGTCCAAATCCGACTATTACGCTTGAAAAAGATGGTACTGTCCTAGGACGGCAGATTGGGCTAAAAACAATCATCCGTCTGCCTACCACTCTTTAATTAAAGCCTATATTATAATACTATCGGCATTGAGCAACAGCGTTACCAGATTATTTTTTTTGCCAAGTCGAGATTTCGGAACTTTTTGAGTGAAAAAAGCGGAATTCTTTCTTCGAAAGCGGGACATAGTAAAAAACATATACATATAATCAGAAGTGTTTAAATATGTATCTTTTATTTGAGTTTTAAATTACGTTTACGTGACAATAGATAGCAAAAATAGCCATAGAAAATGTACTTTAATAAAAATTTGCGTAACAAACTGTTATAACCATACAACCAGATCTTTGACAGATCGTAAACGATAGTTATATCAAAATGTATGGGGAATGTGTCCGTTAGAAAAATGTAGTGTTTCAAATAATAGTCTGAAGAGTCAGTTACAAATTGTAACTCTTTTTACACAGTTTATAGTAAGCTTTATACTCATCCGACGTCACAATACACACACAAGTCCGAGAAGCGGGACTGTCCCGCGAGGGACATTTAATTTTGAATTAAAAATCGGGATGTCTGGCAACGCTGTTGAGCAACCAAATTACATATAACATAGAAACATTGGTGCAGGTCAGAATTTCGCGAGATTTGAACACGGGTCTCACCTATCATGTGCCGCTAGACTACAGCCGCTCAGAAATGATCGAGATCGTTTGAATGTTTGTTACTGTAATGAGTTGACTACTATAAGTAACGGTTGAACTGACTTAGATGTCGTTTAGTATTTGGTTCTATATTTATAAATAAAAAAAAAACATCTAATTTAATTATAATAAAATTCAATATTAAAATAATGTTTTTTTAAATAAATAACAAATTTTTAAGAATTAAAAATATATCAACTTTTCTAAATAACCGCACACATTTTATGTGTGTATATTCAGTTCCGTACTTTTCCATCTTTATGAAACATGATTTCACTATAATATAAAAATTATCAATAATAATTTTACTAAAGCAATTTTACTAACAATTGTCCTTAAATAGCTAGGTATAACGAGAGGAGTGTGCACTGTGAATCTAGATGGTGCATACTCATCTCCTCAAGTCTGCATAGCGGAGGCGACTGCTGCCTGTAGAGATTTCTCTGTAGTAGCAGTTGTTTCTCGCTTTACATCAGGCGGGGTGTTGTCATATGCCAACCTACAATTAAAAAAATAGTTGACGATAAATTATCTATATAATACGTTTTGTAATATAATATTATACGTCATGTCCATGTTTATGAAAACGTGATTGAGTATTTAAAATATAGTAACTAAACTATTATTAAAAACGCAGTATAGTTTTCGCTTCATCTGCGCAGTTAAAAAAAGATTTTTCAGTTGGTATTGATTTTTTTGAATAAAATTGTGTGGGAAGACTGGACCAAGTTCAAATCTGCATGTTGGGTCGAAACGAGAAATATTAAAGAAAGAGATAGACATAGTATGTCTATCGACTATCTTTCATATAAAAATCTCTTTAAAATTTTCGAATAATAGTTTTTCAGTAACTTTCAGTGATTTCGCATTTATCTACAGATATTTTCAAATAAATTCATTCCTGAAAATTAGAACTAAAGAATATAACGACGGGTAATATGAAGATGAGTCAGCATTTAATATGCCTTTACATTCAGCTAATGGTTTGGAAAGTGAAGCTTGCAGTATATATGCAAAATGTCGGATGCTCTAACAACTAATAAGCTTAACTTAACTACAGCCGATTGTTAAGAACTCCTTCATATCCAACTTACCGTCCAAAATGTCAATACCAATGCCAATTATCCAATATTAATATTAATTGAGTCAACTTCAGTCAAATATTAATTAAACATTACGCACATAGGGTACTATTTAATTCCTCGATTTTATATTCACGAACCAAATTTGTTCTTTTTTAATATGTCACTTACTATTATTACTTACAAATTAAACTAAAAATTTAAACTCATCCACATCAATACCTCTCTATAAACGTGAAATACTTTATTTAGTACCTATGAACGGGAAACATCGCGAAATTGGGTCAGGAGAATCTACTACATTACTAACATGTTACAAAAAAACCTAGATACCAGATAGTGATTATAGCGATATTCTATAGTTACACTATAGTTTTTTTTTATATTATTTTGAACTTGAATTGCAATTTTAATGCATTTGCATATTCGTTTGTGCTATCATATGTTTTCTAGCTCTACAGGACATGCCCGATGACCTAATTAAGGCGACCTATATAGAATTGACAGATACAATTTATAAAATCTGACAGAAAATGCTTTATTAAATAACGAGATGTCTTATTTTACTACAATTCTCGTTATCGTGGACCGACGTTAATGCCTCAATCTTTATTAAGGGCGGTGTCGTGTTCACGTTATACGAGTTTTAATAAATATATTAAAACTTATCAATTATCAACCAATAGGAGCTCATTCACAGCCTCGAGAAACGGCACCTCATTCTCTTATTAAGCTCAAAACCGAGTTATACCGCAGGGTAAGTAAATGTCAAATGATATTAGTGTGATGGAGCGGTCGGCGTAGAAGCGAACCCGGCTCACACCGTCGCGGCACACACTAGGGCGGGCGGGATTCAGAGAGCGGCGCGCGGCAGCGTTACGTCAGAGAGGGGCGAGAGGGGCCTCCCCGCACTGCTGCATCCCACCAGCCTCCGCCGCGCCGCCGCGCCGGCCCGACAACGTGACATCTCATCAGGATCGTCCCTCTCTTTCCCGATGACCCGTTAACGTTCTCTCTCAGATACTCGCCCACAAAACTTCATTAGGTGCAAAAGCATTAATATGAAAATGTCAACTTTTCAGTCTAGGTTCCACAAGGTGCACACTTTATTAATGTTTAACATATTTTTCGTTACAATTCATTTCTTTCTTTTTTTTTGTTTTTGTAAAAATGACGTTTTCACGAAGAGTTTCAAACTTCCGTTCCAAGAGTTCCGTGAGTAGGATATTTTGTACAAGGTTATAAAAGGAATGAAACTAACAATGTATGACATCATCTAGCATTTATTTTTTAAATAAAAACAAATTATTTCTAAAGATACAAAAGTAAAAATTAATTTCTAACGCTTACAAAGATGTTATATTTAAAAAATATAAGGTTAAAATAATGAGGTAGTTGTTTTCAATCAAAGTCTTTTCGTTGGGTTTTAGAATTATTTTAACTACAAACTACGAACACAAAAATATCCATATAAAGTAAAAATATATTATAATGTTTAAAATATTTTCAGTATGAAATAAGATTAAAAGGTGGAAAAATACTTTATTTAAGATAACAATTACATATGGATTTTTGTTGTCTTTGTTTTTTTTTTTGACGTTTTGACATTACAAGTGCCATGAATGAATTAATTAAAAAATAATTATTTAAGTAAAAAATGCATTATTTTTTTATCTTTTAAATAAGACTACCAGTGTTTTAAATGCAAATGTTAATAAAAATTGTAGTGAATTTAAATATAAAACATCTGCTAAAAAATCGATATTTGGGTACTGTCTAATGTCATTTAAAATATAAGTATTGCCCGTGAAACGTGTAGAGTTAGGCACTCACTAATTTAAATCGCACTCTACACGCGAGGGTAATGGACACGAAGAAACAACTGTTTTATGTGAAAAGAACAAACTCCATTTAGTACAAAAAAATCGATGCGTTAACATTAAGTAACCGTTGTAAAAATAATATTGCTTATTATAATAGATTGAATTAATTATTCCATATAATTGAGCAAATATAAGAAATATTACGCTGACAAACAATTGTATAATATAGTATTTACTTACATACTAAATAAATTTGTACTTTACTCAGTTTCATTATTATCTATGCATTATAGACTATTTGTTTTTTACTTACACACACACTCGTACAAAACTGGAATTAAATATATTTTTTTAATCAATTTTAAAAATCAATCCATACCATTTTAAATAATGTTAACATTGTTACTTTAAATTATGATAATAAAATATATAGACACACAACTTAACCTTTAGTGTAGTAAAATACATTATTTACTTATAAACACACGAACACAATGAATTTGTACTCAAGTTTCTTAAATAATTAATTTGGGCAAACTTATTACTTTTGCTTAATCTAATGAAATTGTCATTAACTTTATATTATGTGGTAGTAAGTCGTATATGAAAATATGTTGTAGCTTATATATTTTGTAATTGTTGGTCATTTTTATTTCATTAATAAACCTACTTAGGTTTTCATGAGGCTAACTAGCCCCACGTTATCGCGCAGCAGCTAAGTCTTCGAAACGACTGAGATTAAAAAGAAAACAAAAAAAAAACACGATAGTAAAGCCGCATTAAATCAAGAATCTATTATTACATCAAATACAATTTAATTTTGATATGATTTAGGGCAAGTGGTCATTATTTTACGCCTAATATAAATAAGAAAATTCTTCTAACAAAGAAAATTCTTTTATCGAAATTTGGGCCGCGTAAGCTACTAAATAATGGAGAACGAAGATGTAAGTATAAAATGGACTATTTTAATGTGGTTACATTTTTTACAAAACTTGTTCGTTTTTAGATTAAGACTATCTATGATATTAAAACTATGGATATTATTGCCAGGGGCAAGCGGTGTATTTTGCTCCACTGCAATTAGGAGCTAAATAATGTTTAAAAAAAACGATTATGTATAAAATGGAATAAAATCATTACTACATAATTATAATAACTCCTAACAATGTAATAATAAATTTAAAACAAAACTTCGGTGGTGTAGTTAAATGGCAAAATTTGGAGGCACCATTAATTTCTAAAAGCAAAAATATTTTAATTAAGTTTTGAATTTTTAACTAATTAATTACTACTTTTATTGGTACAATGTAAAAACGTAAAACGTAAATTCATGGTAGCCTCCTTCTCAGTACAGGCATTTTATTTAGCAGGACTGTCTTGTTGGCTTGGAGTACCCTGGGAGCTGCCCGAACTCTTGGACTGATCTTCCTTCTTCTTTTCCACCTTAAAATTAAAAGATAAACTTGTATTTATAGCAATGTCATGTAACCTAGATTATTCTCCTTAAGTAGTTATATCTATTTTTTCATAAAAAAGATATATAAAAATAAGCTAATATATGTAGTTTTTGCCTTTATTTTCACTATAATTTTGTTATCATGCTTAAATTGTTATTTTATATGATAAAATATTTACCGGACAATCTGCTATTAGATGATCTTCGCTTTTGCAGTTATGACATCTCTTTGGTTGCGGTCCAATGGTGCACTTGGCTGCTATGTGGTTAGCAAATTCTCCACAATTGTAACAACTGTATAAAAAAGACGTTTATTAACAAACATATCGTTGGGAATAGTTTTGTGATTGCCGGGATTCGTCCGCCCGACCGGAAACAACTGAAACCATAGGAGAATATCTACAGGCAGCAGTCTTCTTCGCCATGCCGCTTTGAGGGAAAAAATGTGTATCATCCATTAGCAGGGCACAGTTCTCTCGTTAAATATTGGTATTTAAATTCTATGTATAGCAAAAACTAGAAATTTCACAATAAAATAAAATAAAATATTGTGAACGTTAAGTTACAAAAAATTACGTAAAATTTTAATTTCATCTATCGGAGTATCTGGAGATAAATAATAAACTTTTGCGACGACATAAATAAATTGGCAAAGGCTTCGATAAGACTCAAAAATATATGGCGTTTGGATAACATCCAAGAAATTGAAATTTTGAATTAGGTACTCTACAAGAGTATATTTTTAATTGTACTAATAAATTTATTGATTAATTTATATGCCATTAGTTAAGGCATTTTGACTATAGACCATTTACTTTCATTATTTCAATACGAGACAATGTTTCAAAAGCTTTACAAACATTATGGTCGCGGTGAGTCTGAGTATGTTCGTCCGAGATTGTAATTTTGAACGTCAACCTACCTTCAATGATTTTAATTTGATATGTTATTTATATGTATATTTATTAATAGGTTATGTTATTTAGAGTTTGGTTGGATATAAACACACCGTGGCGCTTTAGCCGGTAAACTTTGCACGCATAGAACACCATCATGTAAGCGTGCCGTCAGTAAGGATATTTTGTAGCTCGGCATAATATGACAATACTCTGCCTGATATTAAGCTAGAAAGGTCCGTGAATGGAAACAACTGCTACCACAGAGAAATTTCTGCAGGCAGCAGTCGGCTTTGTGCTTTGTGCACCATCCAGCTTGGCAGTGTATACTCCTCTCATTATACCTGGATATTTTCAAACCGATCCGAACCGAAATACGGGTGTTTTCCTCTCGTTAAAATAAAAGTACTTCAAATTTTGACAATCAAAGCTAACGGTGTCTAACGGTCTAGTAGTTTGTCGGGTTAAAGGTTTGAGTTGTGTATAATCGGATGGCAGTTGTTTATTGATCTGAGGCAATTTTTAAAATTTAGTTGAAATCTACGGAACTATAATTTCGATGTAATAAGTATACCGTACTCTAGCTACAAAAAACGAAGTCATATGCTGAACTATTCATACTTTAAGAAAAAGTATTACAAATCATCATTTGCATAAAGCCTTACCGTATCTTTCGGAATCGTTTCTTCGACATAGGTCTACGGTGTGAACCCTGGCAGTCATTCGCAGAAGGCCCTGAAACCCTGGTCGCCTCCAGCCCTTTATCCGATTCCTTGCACTCAAACTCAACTGCTTCTTCATCACCAAGAGAACGGAATCCCGGCATTTGGATGACACTCTGAAACATTAAATTGAAAAATTATAACAAGAAGATCGACGAGTCCCGTGTTCAAATCTCACTATGCGGTTATGTCACTCAGTGCCTGTGATACTGTGATACTAGCTTCGTATAGCGTGAAAAAATAACCTTTTCTTTAATTGTTATTGCTGTGGGACTTGTTACAATATTAGGACAATTTTGAAGGCATTTAAAATTGGTTCCTAGGATACGAAAAGATTACAAAAGGTCTGTGAAGACCGTTTCTTATCAACCTTTAGTCATACATATTAATCTAATTAAAACAAATCATAAAAAATTCAATAGGTATCTCAAGATGTGAAGAAATCGATCATATTTATCATCATCTTGACCTAATATTGTAAATCTTACCGCTAACATCACGCTTGGAGCTGAACGAAGTACAACTTTTATGGCGTAAATACATAGAAAAAACATCCGGCCTTGATAAGCCGAACAAACAAATACACGCACTATCGGGTCACCCAATAGATATCTAAACTATTTTGTGAATGGATTTATTTTTCACTCGATTGCGGCTAACAATTCTGAGAATATGACGAGATTTTCTATATTATTATAAAATATATTATAAATCATGCATTAAACAGATTACAATGCCCATAATACAAAATTATATAATTTGGGCTTTTGAGGTTGTAACATTTCTTAGATACTTTTTTCCAATTAAGCCTATGTCGATTATAGTCTTCCATACTAAGTTCTTTTGTTTTACAACTTATCTACACTGACATTATAAATGTAAAAGTCTGTTTGTTTGTCCTCCAATCATGTTATATTAACGGATCTTGATGAAATTTAACATAGGGGTAGATTATGGGCTTGAAGAGGTTATAGGGTACATTTTTAAGTTCCTTTCGCGTCAGATAGCTCGTTTATTGAGAAAGGCTTTGAAGTTTCTCTAGAAATGTAAAGGGAACGCTAAACGTGTAATACTAATTATTCGCATACGTATTTGCCAAATATAAATAAATTTAATAACAAATTAAAATGCACATTTTAGTTTGTTATCGCTTCCGTATTCATATTTCAACTTAATAACCATTCTATGTTTTCGGTCGTTCTATTAACAATTTTTGTTAGTTTAAACTCATATATTAACTTATCATTGTTTGTTACGGAACAAACAATAATTATTTAATCTATTACATACAACAATATTTCCATTATATTTTAAGTTGAATAGTAAGTAAACTACGTTAAATGAAATAATCACGCGAAGTAAATAGTATTAATATTGTTTTAACTGACCTGATGAACGAAGACGTCTTGCCCGCCATCATCTGGCGTGATGAATCCCCATCCCTTAGCGACGTTGAACCACTTGCAACGACCGCGGCGAGTCACCTCCGTCACCTGGCCACTTCCGCTAGAACCGCCAGCACCAGTAACACCTGTCGATAATTAATTTTTTTATTTTGTTAAAACTATTTCTAACTCCAGCTTGAGAGGTACCTAGGTAAGTAATGTAGATAAACATTCTTAGATTTAGAAAATAAATAAATATAATAGATATGTAAGTGTAGTAAAGATCACTATGTAACAATTTTAAAATTTTAAATCGTTGCAAGCTGTTGATACCGGGTGTTGCTTGTGCCGGCGCCTACCTGGAATTCTTAGCAATAGTTTAAAAAGGGTAGATACGGATTGTACGAACCCTTACCCAGTCTTTCATAAAAAAAAAGATGTGAGAACGATTTTTTATACTTTCTATTCTATTATTCCTCTATTCTTTTATTAACATATGTAGGACTATTTAAATTATAATTCCACTTATTATGGTTCTATGAACAAAAAATGTTAATTGTCCTTGCGTTTTGCGCATAGATAATTACGTTTCTATTTATAAAAAAAGAAGATAGTCCGGAAGTGTTCCACAAAAGAGGGTTACGGCCGCTCACCCCATGAATTCTCTCACCCCGTAGCGTCTAAAAATATTATAACCGTATATTTTTATAAGAAGGTATGCGTCTACCGAAAACACGTACAACCTAAATCATAAAGTTTTCTAACCTATCTACATGTTTTTACTCGTATAATAGTTAAATGATAGAATAGTATAGCGTAGGAATGCAAGTATAGAATATCGTTAAAACACATGTTTGGTGTTGGCGGCTTCAACTGCGGCAGTGTTTGGTAAAAGCAAGAACCAGTCAGCACACGTGGCGCGCGACCGTACGTAAACCGCCAGTAAGCGCGGACTCCAAGAATCTATGGTATTTAGGTCGCGTTTCTGGTACCTTCATTCATTTCCGTACCGCTGCACCTAGCTGGTATGCGGCTTGTACGACTGAGGGCCACTCGCAACTATGCAGCTGGACCGGTGGCGATAAAATATAAATATAGGTACTAATATTTTTTAGACATGTTATTTCACAAATATATTTATATGGATATTACTAGATACAAAAGAAAGTAATTGTATTAATTTTAACGTAGGAACATATTTGTTAAAGCGGATTTTATGAAGAAACCTGAAAAGTCAACCTTAAATAAGGTTATGTAAATGAGATCGCGGTAAGTAACAAATTCCAGTGTAAACGTAATATAAGAACGAAACCGAGTGAAGCCTAGAGATACACACTAGTTAATAGAGCGGATACAAAAGAGCAATATTTGTACAATGCATTCCAAAATACAATGTGGATGTTTTAGTTCGTGAGACGCACGCGGCAATCTTGCGGCAGCAGCAATGTCTTATTTACACAGCGTACTGCATACAGCACGATTCGAGCGCTTATGACTACATAAATAACATATTTTACATACATTTTCAAGTAATAATTAAAATACCTAATACTACAACTAGTTATCCACCTTTATTAACCGGCACCTTTATTTTCATTATTGAAAACTACCCCTGGTCTCAGACGACTTTTGTTAAGTACTCCAGATACAAATTACGTATATACAACTTCTACAAAGATAATAAGATATATTTAATCCTCCTTAAACTTCTACGACCTAACTCTCTGTTACTCACATACTTGTTCTCTACCCATATTTCAATCTAAATCGCTACAGCCATTTAGGCGTGATTTAGTGACAAACATTCATACATTCTAAAATATAATGCCATGCATACACGTGTAACTTAATTTCACCACAGTTGCGGTCATCTACATACATCAAAAATAACTTCATATCTATTGATTCTAAACAGTCTAGTTTGTGTAATTCGATATATTTAATATTTGCTGTAACTATAGCCTTATCTATTCCGTTTTATGTGAAACATATTCAAATATAAACACATTAGCATGTCGAAAATGGCAACGGCGTGAGGTTTGAGATTTCAGAATACGAGAGCTTTCGTTAACACAATTCTGCTGAAATAGACACTATAGTTATGTGGGTGTCACGTGGTGGCACGAAATTAAAGGGATTAAACTAAAAACAAAAATAAACCTACACAACAAAATGTTATCCAAATTAAGAGGAGTTCAAGAAAACCATAGAAATGTTGTTATTATTAGAGTCCTCGAAATAGAAAGCTTCTGCAATGATGCATAAATATTAGGGCTACGTCCAGTTAGGGACAATATCTGAATCATTTCAGGAATTCAGGCCCTTTCAGTTTTCCCTAACTGAATACACCACTTTCAAGTCGACCTAGTCGGATTATCCTAAATATAATGGCAGCTTGTTAGTAAAAAGTAGCTTGGTATAAAGAGAGGTGTATACACTGTCAACCTAAACGGTGCACGCTTGACAGCGACCGTTGCCGTTTACACATTTTCTATGTGACAACAGTTGTCTCCGATCATGGACCGCTTTATCTTAACATCAGACTACCATAAGAAAAATATAACGCTCGATATATATTAAAAACTTGAATGAAATGAATATTAATTAACGACATTAGAACTAGTGGGAGTAATGTTAAATCAAAAAGGGGACGGGTTCACTGACTCTAATTTAATAGGTAATGGTAGACAAACACACTAAGGAAATGAAGATAAAAATCTATGCAACAATATAATTTAATATTACAATTTAAATATGTATTCGTAGTACCAAATTACTGTAAATTAACTACCTTTTTACATTGTATATCTTTAAAATTGAGTGCAATTAAAATCTAATTGATTCAACTAAAAACAGAGAAATTAAAAACTTTTTCATTTGTTTTCTTTCCTTTTGGTCGAATATACTTTAACTGAATAAAAGATTTTATGCGGCTTACTATCGCGTTTATTTTGATTTTGATTCGACGCGATTTCCAAAGCTTTGCCATGGTCGCGGAGAGACAAAACGTCGAATCAAATTAATTAAAATCAACGCCATAATAATCCGTATAAAATATTTTTTTCAGTTAAAACTTTTTCTGTATTATTTTTGTTTTGTTGCACAAGTTTTCTTTTTATAGTTTAAAATGTAGGTAAGTAGTTTCTTACAATAAGTTTTGTAGAGAAATCAATAAATACTGAATACATTATGGTAAACTATAATCGATAATAGGAAATTGATAGGAATTTAATATTTACAAGTTATCAAACAGTTATAGTTTTGTGATAAGCAATCTAAGTCCCTAGAGAAATCGAGAAGATTATCTTTATAGTTATTTTAACATTTGCTATTGTGAAATTAGTGTGAATATTTAATAGAAAAAAATCAATACGGACTGTAGTGTGCCTGTCAGAGGTGTACCAAAAATAAAAAATAAAAATACCCGTTCATTATTTTAAAATTTTGTTAAAAATGTCGGCATATTGTCGATAAAACAAAAACGACAGAAATATACTCGTAGATACCGCAATTTGAAAAAAAAAAACAAACGAATGTTTGAAGGGTGGTCATGTTATGATGGTAGGCAACAATCACTTTGCCTTGAATAAAAATAAATTGTATTTTGGGGAAATATTAGTCTTATATTATTTTACTAAAGTTGTGTTTCTTGGAGTGTTAATTTGTAATAATGGTGCATTATTATCTATTAATTGTTCGTAAAGATGCGTGAGAACGGACAAAATTTATTTAATTTATTGATCACTGCCAAAATTAATCATTACACCAAGACAAATCACTTGGATCAAATTAATCAAAATAAACGCGATAGTAAGCCACATAAAATCTTTTAATTCCGCTAAAAGTTTCTTTAATTCAAAAAGAAAACTGAAAAGTAAGTATTGCCGCCTGAAATATACGAATATTATATAAAAACTTTTTTTAAAAAGTTGAACCGACTTCAATAAACACTAAAAAGTGAAAATTATTTTTTAACAAGAATAATCTTGTTACTAGACACAAAATAATAAACATAAACACTAATAGGTGCTTATTATGTACAAATTAAGTGTCTACATGCCTACCAAATTTTTGGAGTTGGTGCCGAGCAAACATGAAACTGCTAAGAATGAAAATATCGTAATTGGTGCAAATGCCGGTCCTTGTATGGTTTATAGTATGGTACCTACTTGATATCTAAGTGTATTTCCAATCATCAAACTTGTAATAAGTTTCAGATATCAAACACAGCTTTTTGAATTGGTATGGTATTCGTACATTCCAAAATGTGGTGCTTTTAGTGTTTCTTGGAGTCGGTTCAAGGAGTTGGAGGTTTTTATATTTCCATTTTTAGCATAGGCATAGTAGCGAATCAAAAACTTTACCTAATATGCATACAAATACTAATAATAATAAATTAAAGTAAATCTAACAAAAAAGAAAGTCTAATCCATTTCACCTCCTTACAGATTGCATTTCAAGAAATTCTGAAATACTTGATTTATTAATTTATGTTGTGTATAGATCAAATGTACTAAGAATCGAGTAAATCTGACTGAAAAATCAACCAATTTTAACCTGTTTCGCCTCCTTCGGGGTTGAAACGCATGTTAATTGTTTAGGTATATTGTCGAGTATCTTTTATTTTGTACTATGTGATGAACATACATTTAACATACGCCACGAACATAGAACCTTCTTCTTTTCGAAGTCGGTTAGAAAATACTTATTATAGTAGCTCAACATGTCACCAGGCTCCGCCAAAAACAGATAGCTAGAATGCGATCCAAGAGCAAAACGTCTGCTACCACAGAAAAATGTCTACAGTCCCCTCCGCTATGCTGACTTGAGGAGATGAATCATCGATAGGGTACACTCCTATCGTTATGCCAGGCTACTTCAGGCTGTTTCGCGACTAAGTTTTTTTAATTAATTATAAATAATAATATGTTAAAGTAATAATAATTTATTGTAATAAAAGTGTGATGTAGGTATTGTAGGAATGTAATTTGAATACCTAATAAACAAGGTTGATCTAAATAACTAAAAAACAGTGCAATACTAAGAGTAATGTACAAATAACGAGTGATTTCATCCACTTAACTGCATGTCCTGCATGTCTCTACATATAGAAATCAATTTACAATGACCAATTTAATTCCTCGATAAGTTAACAATGGCTTTATTAAGAATCTCCGGCGGTGGGGGAGTTTAGAACTTAGATTTTATCCCAACATTATTTGCTTCATTCGTTTAAAACTTATTATTATACTATTTTTTTATAATTTATTCAATTTTCGTCTAGTTTTACCTATCGCGTTTCGAGGATTGTTTGAAAGTAGCCAGGTATAAGAGAGGAGTGTGCACTGTCAATCTAGATGGTACATGCTCGTCTCCTCAAGCCGGCATAACGGAGGCGACTGCAGCCCGTAGAGATTTCTCTGTGGTAGCAGTTGTTTCCATTCATGGACCGCACTCTAGCTTTACATCAGGCGGAGTGTTGTCACATGTCGAGCTACAATAAAAAAAAAATTAGCTAACTTTGAATGAACGTATTTCAGTTTATTATTATTATTATTTATTTATTTTCAGTTCCGCACTCCACCGTAAGGGCATCTGCGGATAGCAGTCGCTTTCGCTATGCCGATTTGCAGAGACGAATGTGCACCATGTCAACCTGGACAGTGCCACACTCTTGTTATGCCAGTTCACTTCGCGGAACTTACACTTGAAGTGGTGGTACTAACTACTACTATTCGCTAAACTTGGAGCGTAGTGTATACATGTCAGGTTACTATAAAAATACCAACGAAAGTAACGCTCAGTTGATACACTTCAGATAGTTAATAACTGTTAAACGAAAGCCCTACAGGCGGTGCGTAGCGATTAAATTCTTTCAAAAAATGCAGTTGACCTGTCAACGCACACAGCCACAAGATACTATCATTTAAATATTTAACATAACACCATACTAACTTGTGACTTATCTACAAACGCATAAAGTAGTTTATTGCTCAGCAGACATTTTTCGTTGCACGCTGTAGGCACGCATGCGCGCGTTTCAAAACTGTGAGTATCGTAAACAACTCGATGCGTAGAAATATTTGATAAAACGCTGATTAAAGTAGTACAGTATGACGTTATTTGTTATTTAATTCAGTTAGTGGCATTCAGGTCACTCAATATAAGGGATCTCACCACGAGACGAATCGTACAATGAGTCATCTATTTCGAACAACTCAATCACATTTTAATTATTATTTTTCTAAAGCTTGTGAGTACGTAAATCGTTTATATACCTTATTCTTGTGAGTGAATTAGTGATATTTGATATGTAAATCGTAATAGGATAATAGGTAAGGTAACAAACAATAATAATAGACGTTAGTTTGATTACCTACACACACATCGACCTAATGTTGTGCATCAACAAGTAAACATGAGACACATGTGCGACATTCATAAAAATATCATCAACATTAACCTCATTTTTAATTACTTGCAAATATAACATATATAGTATTAAATCTATCCTTCAAATTGTATGAAACCTTTCTATTTCATAGTAGATAGTACTAATAAGCCCTTGTACTGAATAATATTATATAAATATAAAATAATGAAAGCAGAAAAAGAAGTAATTAAGATGGAAAATTTAAATACGTACCCGAAGACGGAACTGCATTTCCGCCTTCGTTCCCGCTCATGTTAACTCCAAAATTTTATCGCCACTACTGTTATCACCTTTTAAAAACATCCATTTCCTGACGTATAATATAAATTAAACATAACTGATACACAAAACGTTTACATTCAAAATAATAGCACGAGGGCGACCAACGCACGCTATCGCTATGTTGCACTTACACTAGCGCCGCGTACGCAACTCGACTGCATAGAGTTCCTACCCGAAGACGCCTCGAGGCGGTTAGTCCCTTCCCGGATATCGTTAGGCGAGTACTTTTAAAATAGAGAATCAAAAGGAACGTGTGCACCGCCCGAAAGCGCCGGACGATGTGCCTCGAAATGTGTCACTTGTTGGCGCCGAGAGCGAGCGCTCCTCGATGGCTCAACCAGAAAAGGGCACGAAGCAGGGTGAACGGACGGACTACCTTACAAGCAGGCACCGCTATAACACTATCGAAAACTTCCAAACCTCACAAAAAAACTCTCAATACCGAGCCGCCGAGGACAGAAACTTAGGGCTCTAGTGAGACTCTCTATTATTGATCCATACACACATTTTACGCAACTAATTAATATTGATCTATTGTTATATTGAAATAGAACAAAACGATGCACACAATTTATTGATTTATAAACAGATTTTAACAATGACATGCATTAAATCATAGTTGAAAAACAAACAGCTGAGAAATAATGCGTAGTACACATCGTAGTACTGTCGTCATAAGGACACGTAAGATGTATATTTACATACACAAGTATAATCAAAGAGGCGTAAAACGTAGAATACGTTGCCTGGGGCCTGTGGGTTATTCACGACTACGGTCATAATTAATACTGCTGTTCTATTCACATAGCTATTTTTTTTGGATGAAAACTATTCGGTTGACTTATACAGCGTAGAGTCGACTTTTAAAGGAATGTGACTAGGGCCTCGTTGAGAACAGCACATTCTCTGCCCCTATACTATGTTATATCCTTCTAAATCTGGAATCTATTGGTGAAATCATGCGTTTTAACTTCCTTTAATAGTGCATCTAATTAATTATACTCTGAACCATATTTATTAGTATTATAAAAGAAATCGTTACATAAAAGTAAAATATCTTCGTTATAAACTTGTTTGTTTTATTTCATTCAAAAAGTACGATGTTGTGAAATATTCTTTTATTATAAACTTTTACTAAGACATCTAACAGTACATGAGTGCTAAATGCAATGGAATTTTGGTTACCGACTAGTAAAAAAATATTTGTACAAGTTGCCTTAATGAAGTAGATGATTGTTATTGTGTAAAGTTTGATACAAGTCCGAGTTTATCGCCCTTTGAGGTAAAATATATTCAATAATAGTCGACACGCTATTCATTGATAAGAAGTAAGAACATACATTTTAGAGGAAATTCATTTATTATAAGTAAATTTAATTCTAGGAATACATATTTACGGAAGTAACACGATCATAATAATATCGACATGAATTACATTATTATTATGATGAAAACTGAACAGGAAAAAAATTACAAGCACACCACAGCCGTGTTGACTTTTTTCAATTCAATTTTCATCAAGATTTATTAATAAAACAAATGTAAATTGACAAAAAATAATAAAAAAATACCTAATAATGTATTGCATTATTGCAAAGTATATTAATAATTATGAATTTAAACTAATTTATTTTTAAAATTTCACTTACATTTGACAATGAATATCTATTGTAATTATTGTATGAGTCAACAAGAAAAGCCGTGTTATAAATTATAAAAGGTAATACACGTAGTATATTGTAAACGCACGTGAAGGAATGAATGGAGTGACATCAATGGCTGAAGTTTATATCTGTGCGTAAGTATGTGCGCTCGACAGGTCAATGAGTTTTATGTGTGAGTAAAAATTGTAATGAAAACAATGTTATTTATATATTCCTCATCAGAATTTGTAATTGGATATAATGTGGAATAATTTTTGTTGTAAAAAAAATGTAATTAGACAATATGTATGTGTAATTTACTCTACTAATTTTATCAAACAATCATAGCTGAAATGATAACATAGTTTTTATAAAAATATAATATTCGATTCCTTGAGACCTTATTAAAACACAAATAAAACATAAAAAAAACTATTGAAAAGATAAATTAGATATTTTTCGCGTGAGTCAAGTTTCTGCACAAGGCCGTCATTGCGCCGGAAGTCACTCGCAATCCAACGATTTTCGATACTAGAATTTCCTCTTATTTTTAAACAACATCTTCAACTTTAAATAGTTAGAACCGTTATTGAATGACTAAGTAGAGTTTAGCGACGTTATTTTTTCCTTAATTAAGTTTTTTTCTGCTATAGTAGCAATAACTATCGTCAGTCTGTCTACCACTCTTATTTAAAGCTGTTTTTTATGTAGGATTTTGTTTTATGTTAGTACTATAATACATTCTGCTTATAAATGGAGAAACCCCTTCCACCACTCGTAAATGCAAAAGTTAGCCTATGCAAAAGTTAACAATGTTATTTAGTAGCAGTTTTAAAAGCCCCTTTTCAGTATAAAAAAGTAACCTTGAAAGAAACGTTACGTTACTTTCTAATCGTTCAAGAAAATTGGGGTAACGAAAAGCAATTTTATTGTCAATATAAGTAACTCGAGTGTCCAGAACACTCCCCTAACCTGATCTGTCACGTTGACGTGTTGGCCTACTCGATACTATTGTCCATATTTTAATCCACTTCTGAATATGCGTCAATAACAATAACTAACATTGGCTAAAATGAAAGAAATACTAGTTTAAGAAAATAATATTTCTTGTCACTTTCTCTTGCCAACCGGCTTAACGAGAATTTAGTTGTTTGTAGGTACTTTGTGAAAAAATAAATCAGCATAGTTAAAAATATGTTTATTGTCAAATAATTGAGTCAAGGATGTTTATCACCTTAGATGTAACATGTGTAAGTAACGATCCACAAAATATATGTTTTATTCATATAAATTTAGTTGCTGAATCTTTTTTATTGCACAAAAATTACATTATGTATAGCGTTCAAGAATGAACTAAGAAATATACTCGTATATATTTGGATCCCTTTTTCATCGTGACTAGGTAATTATTAAATTAGTTCATAATCAATAACTGCGAAAGATATGTTTGTTAAACTACATACGCCATCTGTTAGTTCTATTATAAATTAATAGATCTACGCGCAGGAACGCGCAAAACCGTTCATAGTTTAATTCAGCGAGCTTTAAAGCTCATAGTAGTGCATTGAGTCGCCCAAAGATGTCGCTACTACGTTTCCTGTAAGAATTCCTTTTCAAATTAGAAAATTATTTAAAATTGAATATTTATAATTTCGTTCTTTTTTAAAGTACTATCGGCAAAACTGACTCTGCAGCACTTTACAACATCTAAGCTCACAGGAGCGTACATTATACACGCTCCCCTATATTTAGGAAGTTATGGAGGTAAAGATCGTAAAGGTAAGTTTGATCCATCGGCATTGCAGCCGAGAATGAGTCTGTTGTGCAGCATAAGAACAAACATTTCTTCTGGAGATACAACTAAGCTATTGCTGATTGTACATAAGACTTAACCACAGAGACTTCTCGTCTTAGTTCCTACACGATTGCTGATGATAGATACACGAGCATTATATCAAATCGTGTGTGGTATATCTATCGAAATAACGACGCGCTCTAAGTGCGCTTCAATAAAAGAAAGACGAATGAATTTGTAAAATTGAAAGATTTATGCAGCTAATTATGGTGTTTATTTTAATTTTGATCTTTATTAATTCGACATTCCGAAAGATTTGTAGTCGTCGTGGTCGCAACGTAACTGCAAACTTTTGGAAACCACTCGGAATAAAATAAACGCCATAGCAACGTAGTAAACATAGTAAGTAAATAGTAGTAACCGTATAAAATATTACTGAAAACATGTTCCAAATGCAACATATGAATTAGTTTCTTGTCGTATTTTAGCAAATTTTTTAACGCTTCATCTTACTGATAGGCAATTAATTATTTTTAATACTGAGTTAATGACATCGTGTACAAAATTCTACATAAAGTCCTTATTTTTTTTATTTAGCTAAAACTAAAGATATATTTTTAAACATATTACATACCATTACTTAAAACTGGACTACTGCCATTAGTTACAGGTATCTTTCCAGAAGATCCATTGACAACAGCAGACGATGCCGCTGCCGCCGCCGCTGCTGCTGCTGCTGCTGCAGCCGCGCAAACACTGCATTCTGAAAATAACATGTTATAATAATTATTAAAAACACAGCCTAAAAGTGGTCGGAGCAGTTTGCCCTGCCAATCTGGGCAGTGCGGTGCACGCTCTACTTATTAATACTCATGCACTCGCAGCATAGCGGATGTGACTCTTGTCAGTAGAATTTTTACTTAATTCACATCGGGCGTGGAGTGGTCACGTGCCGGATTACTATAATAAAAAATTTAATGATCTTCATGGAAAAGTTATTTTCTCATCAGTTGCACTTGTGGTTATTATCGCCAATTTATAGCTTTATACTACTTACCTATATTAGTTTGTAAAAATAATATTATATACTAAGTTATAACATCAGATTGTATATTCTAAATAACCCGTAAGAATCTAAGTTTACGTATATTACTTACTTATATTTATGTCACAAACTTTGTGAATTGAAAATGAAAAGAATAGAAAAATTGTTAAATAATTTTATTAGATATATTTTTTTTAAAGTCTGAGATATGTTGTAGGTTCTTCTAATAAGAAAGATTTTTTGTTCAAATTTAAGCTTATTTATGATTTCTTCCTTTATATAAACTCTTTATACATTTGTATCGATATACCATACATGTATATAAATGACATAGTGTAAATAAAGTATATAAAAATATATCTCACCCTTCATTTACGTTTTGTTGTAGTCCCCTTAGCAAAAGCGTTGTCGTCACTCCGTACATAAGCACCAGACTAATAAACCTTAAAATTCTATATCAATTCCTTCCTAAACCCATACTTAATTATCATATTTTAAAAAAACACTTTCTTTAGTAATTTTAGGATACCTTTTGGAATTGTTTTACCCACTTTTAGAATACAGATGTTTATTTTTATGATTAATTTTATCTGTTATACTTTTTATTTTAGTTTATATTTTGTATTTAGTAATTTATTTTTTAAATTATAATATTTATTATGCATTTAGATCTGTTGCGTACTGAATAGCGATTGGTGAGCAACTGCGTGAGTGCGTGATGCGTGGTTACAATTTTGCGCAGGGTTGGGGATAAAATCACCGCCCCTACGAATTTATTTTCTAATTTTTCGCATTAGAAACAGTATTTTAGTAGGTATTTATCATTTTTCCCTAAAATATAAAGTTATTTGGAAAATTATAGACATATATTTTTGTAGAATATGTATGTATGGAAAACGTCGTCTATTGAATGGATTACTATTAGACGAACACACAAGAGTCTTTTAAGAAATGTTTCTTCAATTCTTGTTTCCTTTATATTTCGTATTGGAAATGTGCAAGACCTGTTATAAATTAATGCATTTACAAAAACGATAACGAAAACGAAAAGATTTACAAAATTAATTCAACCTAACAAATTATTTATTACTAGCTGACGGTGCCCGGCGCTGCCCGGGTTTTTTAAGTTATTGTTACACATAAGATAAAGATAATGATTTATTATAAATTACCTATAGCTGTTACCCACAACTTATTTTAGACGATTTAGTTACATAATTAATAGAATATATTTTAAAGTAGTTTTAAAAAGAATATATTTTTTAAAGCGGCATGGTACCTCGTAGAGCTACACCCCCCGCCTCTCCCCGCCTCGTCATCATACGCCGCGTGTGAATTTTGTTTTAGAGTTATTTTAAAATTGTATTATCTTATAAGATGTTTATTGAAATTAGGTGATCTCAAAGACAATTGTGTTCACAGTTAAATACTCTTAATTAATAACACATTTATTTGGATAAATATTAATATTATTATGTTTCGACCAAATTTGATTATCATAAAAACGGTTATTGTGAGTTAATCTTAAAAGATAGACATATACTGTCTTGGACATTTTTTTAGATAATTTAAAGAGGAATAATTCTTTCATACATATTTTTTGGGTATCTCGAACGGTTTTCGCAGCGCACGCAACGGAAGCCCTCAAAGATGAACAATTTTGATTTGATTATCATAAAAACGGTTATTGTGAGTTAATCTTAAAAGATAGACATATACTGTCTTGGACATTTTTTTAGATAATTTAAAGAGGAATAATTCTTTCATACATATTTTTTGGGTATCTCGAACGGTTTACGCAGCGCAAGCAACGGAAGCCCTCAAAGATGAACAATATTCCCCGTTTTTCCCACATTTTCGACTGTTTCTTCGCTCCTATTAGTCGCAACGTGATGTTATATAGCCTATAACCTTCCTCGATTAATGATCTATCCAACACAAAAAGAATTTTTCAAATTGACCCAGTAGTTCCTGAGATTAGTGCGTACAAACAAACAAACAAACAAACAAACAAACAAACAAACAAACAAACTCTTCAGCTTTATAATATTAGTAAGTATAGATAAAAAAAACACGTGTCAGATTGAACTGTCTATTTAGTTGACATTTTAATTGAAACGAGAGATTGTTATGTAGTTGTTGTTATACAGATAAAAAAAGATGGATACACCAAAAAACTATGTATCTTATATTATTCATAACGCTACTAACAGAGGTGTTGAGGCAAAAGAAGTAGAGATGCGTAATCAACAGTTCGATATCAACTCAATGAATTTGACTCATCTTCATTCTGAGAGTGGTGCCGAATCTGCTGCACGAGCTGGAGAGAGGTCAGTTGAAGGGCATCGCGATATTGATCACTCAAATCCAATACCTACATCTAGCAGTACGGATTCTTATTTACACGTTGTGGTTCAAAAACATCGTACTAAAGATCAAGGAGTTAATGCGACCCAATTTCCAACGAGAAAGCCGACTGCATCAAGTCCAATAAAACCACAGCAACATTATACAGAGTGTGGTAATACTGGTAATGCTGGAATGTATGTAATTCCTCATCCTATGTTATATTACCCTACAATACCTCCTTGGCATCATTCGAGAATGACAGGGTTGGTAGACACCGCAACGAGTGCACGTAGTTCTACGTCTTTTAAAAAGTTTGTACGTGCTGTGAGATCTGAGAAAAAACCGCCTATGTCAATGGACTGTAACACTATACCCGAGGAAGATGTTATTACTGAAGATAAATGGAATTGCTTCGGCAAAAATGATTCAATTATGGACACAAATGAAAGCCCCGAGCGTATTGAAGTATACTACTTTGAAAGAGGTTGTGTGGATTACTTGTCTACTACAGATTGTTCTCCTGTGCCTGCTACTGAGAAGTTTGTTATTCGTAGTGGAAGAGTGGTTGAGAGAATATTTTCAGAACTTTGCTCTGTGCCTCAATTGTTCGTGACAATACCGATAGAGCTTTTAATACAAAGTCAGCGTTTATTTTTAATTGCATTGAGAAATATCATGGTAAAATCTACTCAGACATGTTCAGATTACATCTTGAAACCGTTACTGACGTTGTTTTTCAATGCACTTATTCAACCACCCCTTATATTTGTTGGTAATATTGCTTCGGCTATTAGAAACACATTGCAACCTGTGTTTGGTATTGTAGATGATCTGATGTCACCAGTTAGTAAGGTGCTATCGTCTTTTCATTTGATACAGATAGAGAAACAATGTGATAAGTGTTCTGTACATAATGTATAAATGTATCCCCTAAGTCCTTATAATAAATTAAAATAATTTGAGTTTACTCTAAGGTTTTTTATTTTTTTTTCCTCAATAAATAAATAAATATATAAATTGCTGGTAAGGTTAAAGAGAGGTAGGCAGACTAATGATAGTTAATAGCCCGGTCAACTACTATAATACCACCACTTTCAAATGTAACACTCGTAAAGTGAGCTTGTCGAGTTTCGGGAACGGCTTGCGAGTAACCGGATATAACGAGAGGAGTGTACACTGTCAACCTGAATGGTGCACATTCGTCTGCTCAAGCCGGCATAGCGGCCTGTAGAAATTTATCTATGATAGCATTTGTTTCCGTTCATGGACTGCACTCTAGGTTAGCATCAGGTTGTCTTATGCTGGGCTACAATAAGAAAATATTTTTAAAAAATGCTTATTGTTCGATCTCTGTCCTTTTATTTCCGCTCTATAGTATTAAGCGCTTAAGAACAAAAAACATGTTATATCTTCATCTTTCTTACGCTAAACGTAGCTCTCCACAGTTTTTCTTTTTTTTATTTATTCATACTTGTAAACTAATATTAAGTTGACTTTTCTTTAATTCTTTAGACTGTCAGGGTTGTTTTTAAATCCAATCATTTATGTTTAATTGCTATTAATTTCTCAAATAAAATTTTTAAAAAAATTGTCGGCCATTTTTGCAATTTTTGCGTTAGGGTTGTTTAGCCACGCATGCGCAGGGATTGTCAGTGAGCACAGCCGCCGTCACGTCCGCACATCTGCTGGTCAGCAATACGCGTGGACACAATGGTACACTATACCTGCCTCACCCTACAACACTATTTAACTAAATCCCAAAAGCTCCAATTTTTTTTGCGTCGCCTATTGTGAAATTTTGATCTGAAAGATTCTAATTAATTTGTTTTCTGGGGTGCTTTAGAATAAATAAAATATTACTTTTATTTAGTATTATTTTGTGATCATAATATAAAAAAAAATTAGTAATGAATGTTTGATCTTGAATACATGAGGTTTGTCTAATTTACATTATTTTACTAGCTACGTAAGTACATAAGAATTGTCTGGAAGACGTTTGAATGTTTAAAAAGAAAACTAGGAGTTTTATTATAGATTTTTAGAAATATACTGAATAAGGAATTACCTCCTACAAAAACTTACAGGTTTTAAGAAAAAAAAAGTTTTAAACGGAAAAAAAACCGTCGCATTTATTTTCAAAAAAATGCATAAAATATTTACTTTTAATAAGTGTTCGGATCAAAGGTCCCTGTCTGTCAGCAAATAGGGGAGATTGCTAAAAATTGCTACTCTTATAAAAAATACACTCTAATAAAAAATACCCTATGGTCACACAATGAGTGGTCAGGGTAAGCAGACGCGTGCTGTACAATATACCAAATTAAAATGCATTAACTTTTTTTCGATGATTTCGATCGTCAAAGAATAATGTGGAATAGACAAGAATATTTTTATTTTATTCTAATTTTTGTATAAATTATCTTCTTATTGTCGTCTGTCTACTTAATGTTGCGTTAAAGCTTGAGTGTGGAGATCGTACAGGTTAAAAGGCGAAACTCCTCAAGTTGGAGAGAGCGACTGCTACATGCAGACATTTCTCTGTGATCACAGTTCTTTCCGCTCATGAGGGAGTCCGTTCACATACCGAAAAAATTTTGGCTGATACCGGATACGTGACTTTGTACTCACATGTCTATGACATTACAAGCACTAGCTTAGTAGGCATTTAAAAAAAATGTAATTTATAATTTTACATATAATTCACATTTATCAATGCTAATCATGAAGCTCGACATCTCGTGACGTGTGTCGATCAGATTTATAATAAAGGACAAAAAACTGCCCCTCGGTCAAGTCATAAAAAATGCAACAGGCGCCTAAACCAATATGAATATAATATTTTTTATTCAACTTTTTTTTTTCGATAAAAGCTCAAATAAAAGCGCGCCCATTGTGAACATTATGATGGTTTTTAGCGTGATTGCCCCGTGACATTTCAATCAATATTAAAATGATATAAATCATTTTAAGAATACAATTATTACAAGAACAATGTTTTACAATATTATTCTAGCTTAATATTAAGTGGTCGGTCACAAGAAAGTATAATTAAAATAAATAAATAATGGTGGTTAAATTTAATAATAGATTCAATATCAAGGATCAGTTTGGAGTAGCCAAAATAAAATTCCTGAAGGAAAAAATCTTTGAGGTTAAAAGATTAACATAAAGTTAGTTGGATATTTATTAGATACATTAAAATGACGAATGATACGTTTTTTACTTATTTTTGAGTTAAAATTCACTTATTTCTTTTATTATCCCTTTCAGTCATATACCATAGTGGTGAGGCATTCATCAGCCACTCATAGTCACTATAGTATCCTGTTTTATTAATAATAATCATCGATTTAGTCGATGAACAGACTTCCCTATTTTAGCTTCGTATATTTCATACCAGAATTGAAAATACCTAAAATACGTAGGTATAATAGAGTCATACAAATCCTCGCCTACGCACAAGGGCTTCTATTAGGGATTTAAATAAAAGAGGGTGAGTGTGTGCAAATGCAGGGTAAAAATGCTAACTTGCATTACAATAAACTGTTCAATCATTCTGTCACCGTTATAACACACGCACCCACCAAAACACTTCTCGCGGAGAGGCCCAATAAAGAGACGAATTTAAAAATAACAATAAAAGTTTAGTCATGCTGAGTTTGATCAGTAGTTTATCACAGAATGAACAAACAAACATGATGACTCAATGAGTACGTTCTTATTTAAATAGTAGTAAACCCACTTGTCATATTTAACTATTATTTTAACTAGTTCTAATGACCATATCATTTTTTAATTATTTTGTGTCTAATTAATTTAATATTCAATATTGTTTATTTTAAATATTTTGTTGAAAATAGATTTATTAATCAAAATACGATTATTAAAATTACAGCAAACACAATTTCTCCAAATATAATAAATGCTATTGCAAAGCTGAAATTGGTGAAAAATTATCTTTTATTAGAAAATACACAAAAGTTGTATTTACATGTTTAATTAATTATCTTATAAATTGCCAAAAATATAGAGTATGAACATTATTATTTAAATAATAACATAACCAACGTGATTGATAAGTTAAATGTTTACTAAAATATGTTTAGAAATATTGTTTGTGTAAAAATACTAACGCACGTGATAGATAAGTTCGACTCGTTATCGAGTAGGGCATGGGCCCTTTAAAAATGCCACGTCTCCTATTGGTTAATATTACGAGGGTCGCGGCTGGCGGAGTGCGCGACCTACAGAGGGTAACACAACAAAACCGCGCAGCCAATCAATTCGCTCTTTTTTACAATAAATAATATAAAAAGCGTAAAAAACGAACACCACCTCTATTTTTTACAATGTTGTAATGACCATGTACCATTTTCACGTTACCCTATTTGCTCATGAAAATATATACCCGTTGCTTCCTACTCCGTTTTTTACGTGGTCTAAGTGAGATAATGGTTAAAGCATTAGAGGAGTAGCGTTATAGACGCGTACAATCAAATTGTACAGCACAGTTCGTTGATACAGTTTCGATATTAAATGCTGATCGTGACAAATCTATGATCATTGTATACCATTTTTCATTGCTAAGGTTTTTTCAAAATATTTGGTAATAAAATAAGATTATTATTGTGCGCAATAAATAAATCAATACATTTATAACAAGATTCGAAATAAATTTGTCATTTCCTTTTTAGGGGAATGTTTCGAGACGCGCACGGGAGTATACCATTATCCATATTAACGACAATCAAGAATAGCCAATCAACATTGTTAAACTGCAGGCAGGCAGGTTACTATAATAAAAAAAAATTGAATAACCAACTAACAGCTAAATAAAAATCAGAGGTAACTGAATTTAAGAGCGGACGTGGTCTAGCAGCCGCGGTAGAAGGCGTGAGCTGGCAGTCGATGAGACCCCAGTTCAAATCTCGCAAAGTTCTGACCAATGTATTTATTATATATTATGCGCTAGCTTAGTATAGAAATTTTAAAAAATATGTAGTACGTCCTACTGTCTATGCTTGCTTCCTGCTTCGGTTTCGGCATACTAGAGTTAGACATGTTAGGTTTGACCGCGACCACGATGGCTGCAAATCTTTCGTATCGTCGCGTCGTATGGGATCAAATGAATCAAAATCAACGCCGCATAAAATTATCAGTTAAAAACATATTCGCGCAAACCTTAAGATAGGTACTGCGCAAACTTTTTTTTCTAAGACAAGACATGATATAGACATGCCCTATGTTGTCTCTCAAAAACATTTAAACGTAACACACTGAATTAAATCATACATTTATGAAACGAATTTGTGAAATAACCTAGGCAAATTTAAATTTTATTGTTTATCTCAAATAAAATATACTAAATTAATCTGTCAAGTTAAAAAATATAATTTTAAAAACATTATAAATTCGAACCATTTTTCGGTAACCGAATCATTTCGTTTTACCATAAACCACAGAAAAGTATAGCGCCATCTATGTAGCAATGTAAATACTACGTTGTGTTCCTATTGTGAAATTTTTGTTGCGCCATCTATTGGAATATTTTAATATTACATAGTGAACTTGTATTTAATGTGTTTAAGATTTAATCTTTATATAACACTAGATGGCACTAATGATTAAATTCTTTGAATTTCATGTTATTGCTTAAATTCTTACATGGAATAAATTGCCCTTGCCATCACAACAAACACACGGTTTTGTCTCTTTGTATCTTTAAATAATTTTGAACACTTCGACTTGGATGGTATATGAATTTCACTTATTAGAAAATCTATTTCAATTAGAATGGGCCGATTCATTTTTTTTCGATTCAAAGTTTTTTTTACCGTTCAGTAATCTAGAAATTATTTTATTAAATAATAAAACATAGCTAATTGGGCTTAATTTGAACGTACGTAACTAGACAAAAAAAAAACACTATGAAACTTACGAAGATATTATTATAAGACTAGCTGACAGTGCCCGGCGCTGCCCGGGTTTTTTCAAGTTATTGTTACACATAAGATAAAGATAATGCTTTATTATAAATTACCTATAGCTGTTACCCACAACTTATTTTAGACGATTTAGTTACATAATTAATAGAATATATTTTAAAGTAGTTTTAAAAAGAATATATTTTTTAAAGCGGCATGGTACCTCGTAGAGCTACACCCCCCTCCGCCCGCCTCTCCCCGCCTCGTCATCATACGCCGCGTGTGAATTTTGTTTTAGTTATTTTAAAATTGTATTATCTTATAAGATGTTTATTGAAATTAGGTGATGTCAAAGACGATTGTGTTCACAGTTAAATACTCTTAATTAATAACACATTTATTTGGATAAAGATTAATATTATTATGTTTCGACCAAATTTGTTTTCATAAAAACGGTTATTGTGAGTTAATCTTAAAAGATAGACATATACTGTCGTGGACATTTTTTTAGATAATTTTAAGAGGAATAATTCTTTCATACATATTTTTTGGATATCTCGAACGGTTTTCGCAGCGCACGCAACGGAAGTTCTCATATTGCCAGTTTTTTCCACATTTTCGACTGTTTCTTCGCTCCTATTAGTCGCAACGTGATGTTATATAGCCTATAACCTTCCTCGATAAATGATCTATCTAACACAAAAAGAATTTTTCAAATCGACCCAGTAGTTCCTGAGATTAGCGCGTACAAACAAACAAACAAACAAACAAACAAACTCTTCAGCTTTATAATATTAGTATAGATTATTCATGTCATGCTAGAATAAATAAAAATTATTTAACATTTTATACAATTTAATGTAACCATAATTCCTGTTAAAATTACTTAATATATTCCCTATTTTCTGCCGTCCTGGAGTAATATTTTCTTTCATAAAACTTTCAAACGTAACGCCTGTGAAGTGACGTTGTTGCGTTTCCGAAACAGTTTTGAAGTTGGTATAACCAATAGAAACGATTGGGATGGGACGAATCCCTGCAGGCCAGCATAGCGGAAGCGACTGCTGTCTGTAGAAATATGTCTGTAGTAGCAGCTGTTTCCGTTCATGGATCGCACTCTAGCTTTTCATTAGGCGGAGTATTGTTATATGCCGAGCTACAATAAAAAAAGAACTTTAAAATTAAATAAAATAATAACAACCCCAGCTTTTTAAATGCCAAAGGAAACCTAATGAAAAAGAAAATATTAATATTAAAATTTGAAAATTGTAGCTCATCAATACTAAAGAGAATGTTGTACTCGCTGTTGTATTCACCCGGACAATGTCAATGCTCGCGAATGAACTTGCGCTTGCACCGTGAAATCATCGAAATAATTATGCGAAACTCTTACCGTACACGTAATCGAGATAAGACTGAAAATATGACAGGTAATTATTTAAAACCATACACGGGATTTTAAAGGGATTTGTGAGATATTTAAACATACTTATATTAAAGCCCTATCGATAAAGCCCTGAGTTAATAAATGTGACATATTAATTGAACTAATTAATTTTCTTTTTTGTTATACCATTGTCACCAATTTTCTAGTGTCACAATTAATCATTCTTTAGGCAAACTAAGATCGTAACGTACCCAGATAGATATATCCATCTACAGAACCATACCGCAACTACAGTACAACCAAAAAAAGACTTAAGCGATGGCTTAATAGCTTCATATTAATTTCCAGTTTAAATTCATTTTGTCAATTGCTAAATAACGAAATAAATATAATATTAGCTTTTACACTATAACACCAAAATGTTATATAGTTGATAAAAGTCCAAGAAATATCAGGAAACGATGCAATTTAAAAAAAAGTGATCTGAGAAGTTAAAAAAAGAAATACTGGACCTCACTAGTATGTTGCATACAACTTCTGGTTTGAGGGATTACTAAGTGGCTTTTTACATCCTGTATTTTAAAGTTCAATATAAATATGGAGGTCTAGCGGTAAGACGCGTGAACGATCGATGAGACCCGTGTTCGAATCTTGCTAAATTCTGACCGGTACCAATGTAACTTTGTCATATGTACTTTGGTCGTTCAATGCCTATGGCACTATTAATGAGTGGTAGGCAGACTGATGATGGTTATTAGCCCAGTCTGCCGCCCTAGGGTAGTATCACTACTTTCGAATGTAACACCCGTGAAGTGTCACATTTCAGGAACAGTTTGAAAGTAGCCAGGTAAAACGAGAGAAGTGTGTACTGTCAATCTAGATGGTACGTGCTCGTCTCCACAAGCCAGCAAAGCGGAGGCGACTGCTACCAGTAGAGATTTCTTTGTAGTAGCACTTGTTTCCGTTCATGGACCGCACTCTAGCTTTACATCTAAACTAACAGAATCATAAGTGTTTACTTATATCAGTAGGTACATGCTTGAATTTTTGGCGTATCCTACCTATTGAATTAAATTTTTTATTATTTGTTTCCCTAAACATTTATTTTATCCCTTTTGAAATGATTTTTTTTGTAAATAATATGGTAGAAAAAGGAAGGATTCGCACAATATGATTATCGCGCTCTCAATAATAGAATGGATGCCATTAGTTACGTGATATCCCACCGTCCCATGGTGATACATGACTGACATTTTATTTGTACTAAGTTGGCAACCCTAATTAATATAAAATTTTTATGAGTTTTGTAAAAACCTTTCACTGCTGTTTTTATTACATTTACGACAATTAACGATAATTTGGAAGATTCTTGAATAAAGGCAAAATAATAAAATAAAATACCCTTTATTGCCTAAACATGAATAAACAAAATAAATTATTTTAATTCTAGATTTATATTAACTACTAAATATCATATTAGGGAACTTTTTCTACCATTACTCGTGCTAATAATAATAAAACTGCTTTTTAATGACTATAATAATTATACATATTTGGTTATTTGACAATTAAGCAAAAACTAAATAATTAATTATGTTAAAAGAATGTCCCTGGCACCCACAATATAATAGGTACACACCTACAATGAACAATAAATCATAGCCCTCTCAAAATGTAAGTAACCATCTCGACTACAAAGGGACCATCTCGACAACAGAGTAACGGTCTGGAGATCCGTAGGCGATTTCCCAAGATTACCCCGTGAAGGGTTCCACAGCCGAAGACCGGTCAACGGTACTGCATGTTTCGATTTCGTAGAGCATTTCTCCGTCGAGTCCCGTTACTCGCCCGGGAAAGTACTTTTTGTTGCGCCCGCGCATGCATGCCTGCTCGCTCGATTGTGTCACGTGTAGGAATATTTTATATTGCGTACACGTATCTATGAATTCAATTCACTTGTATTTATGTAAATGCAGTCAGTAAATTCTTCAGAGTAATTAACAATATTACTTCTTGAAAAAAAAATTAATTACAAAAATTCTTTTCTGCTAAAAACAATTACTTGTTCAATAAAGTTTTAAATGTAAATAAATACAAAAAGTAAATAAATGCCTCTTTTTTTTCAACTGGATCAGTAAAAATAAATAATATTGAACCTTGTATAGCCGGTGAGTGAATGTGAACGCGAATAGTTTGTTGCGGCGGTCGATGACTGCTATGGTGTTTACTTATTTTATATTCTAACACGAGTAAATCGAGGTGGCCTTTCGCTAGAACGCTCTAATTGTTTCTTTATACATAAATGTGCCTAAGTCTAATTTTTGTATAAAAGTAGATTAGTACAATAAAGGTACATTTTCAGTTATCTAGGAACATCTATAAATTCACGACTATCTACTAAAGGAATAATCGAGCTCGATGACTTTAAATCTTTAAAACTGTAAATATTATATTTATAAAAATCAAACTTAATGGCGTCCTATTATGATATAAAAGAATTTCTTAACAATGAACTTTTAGTCCTAAAACGATGCAAACTAGAGATGCGAGAAGGCTTCGAGTCTGTGACGTAATGGCTGGTTCGATACTCTGGAAAGGCCGCGAGGTCATCGGCCGCTAGACGCGGAAGCTCACAGACTCAGCCACGATCGAGCGCCCACATATCCCAATAGAACAAACTCACCATAGCATAAACTTGTAGTTAATAAACACATTTTATATACTTTTATCACACAGGTGTAACTTTCACCGATTACAACTTATTCTAATATAAAAATTAAGAGTGTTAACTAACAACAAGTTTTTGGATGTCCACTCTTCTAGGTTCTAGGTATATCTCGGTTCTTTTTATTGAATACCTATCCATATATAAGTCATAAATAAACACCTAGCTGCAAATATTTAAATATATTCCTTATTACGTGGAAATATGAGATAATCTAAGAAGATATTTTTTATTACTAACACTTTTTCATCTTCTTTCCTACTAGATATTATGAATTTAGTCATACTACGCTATAATATGATATTTATTTTAAATCACAAATCTTTATCATTCAAACATAGTAAGACGAGAGCCTCTTAGCACAAGTACCTACTAAATCGTTTTCTTAATGATTTACTAATAAGAACTCGGTTAATTCTTTTAATAGTTATTATTAGCGCTTATGCGTGTCTGTATCCGTATCCTAACAATTTATTTGATCTGGATTATTCTAGATTCACATTACAGCTGGGTCGTCTTTCAAAATCAGGGTGCCCTAGGCCTAGAGTGAGATTAGGGCCCCCTGTAAAAATATTTTTTAACTAATTTTAAATATTATATGATATTATAAATAATTAGAGGTTGTTTCGAAACCAAATGTCCTTTTTTTAAATTTAAAACAACAATAATAATAAATCACATCACAATAAACAAATAAGTTTAAACAAAGGTACAAAAGAGCATTCATATATATATGTGCAATAATTTTAATAATAAAAGATAAACATTTATTTAATAAAAAGCTAACAGGCTGGATAGGATTAAGGAGCCCGGGCCTCTTAAGCCTATGCAAAGACAGCCCTGCCTAATAGCTAATGTTAGTTAAATAATGTGAATAATTGTGCAAATGTGTATACATAAAATTATTAATACAACTCTCAAATTGATAATAGGTGTGGTGAATGTACGAGTTATACAAGAACTGAACGGTTACAAAACTGTGGCAATGAACTTTCGTGAACCTGTACATTGCGAACCGCTACGTTCGCAACCATCAGGGCAGAGTAAAGCCTTAACAACTTCACATTTCACCTTTGCTATTACCAAACTGTTTCTGGAAATAACGTAAAAGGAACTTTAAATCATTTAGTACCGTACATCTCAGAGGCTTTTTTTTAATGTGTATTAGAAATGAAACTAAGATGAGTTTTCTGGCACGAAGATGCGCTTTGATCCACAATATTATTATGTTTTATATTATTATTATTATTATTTTGTAATGGATAGTTATAAGTAAAAACACTCTGCTGTGCCCTAGCACACATTAACAGTACTTTTATTTCCTTTGCGACATGCAATAAAGTTTTTGATTTCGAATTTGAATTATGTATATGTTTAAATATTATTGTCTATTTATGGCTGAGGAATTTCCGTTTAGATTTTAGTTTAAAAAAAAAGTTAAAATTGTTAAAGGAAAAACGTCCAATTAAGAAAATAATCTAGAAACGCTGAACAAACTTCATCTAGTATATCATCATCGAACGTCCTCTTCTGTATGTTACAACACTACGATATACCTACGTCAAAAGGGACGATACAATATAATTTTAACTGTCAGAATATAGACACACATTTTCTAAATAGCGTATAATATTTAAATTAAATTATGACAACACTAGACTCTAACATATATACAAATATAGAGTTAGTAATGCAATATATACGAGTAAAACGAAGTATAAGAATGACCGCCAAATATTATGCGTAGACGCATGTAGCAAAAAGCTCTTGATATAAACGACATCAACGTGCGCCATACTGTGTTAGTAACCTCGTTTATGTCATGTTCACACTCTCTATACTCTAGATTGGACACCATTGTAAAAATAAATGTCAAGAAAAGAAAAAAATACGTATTGTTTGTCAGAATATTTTTATTTTTATTTATATTTAGTGACTATTAGGAAAGAGGGTTCATTAATTAATATTCTAATCCAATTAACACAATTTGGTCTTACTTAATAACCTAAGATTAATTTTAAAGTGGCGGTGATCTATGTTGGATATAATCTTGTAAGAGATGTGACTATTTGTAAAATAATAAAGAAAAAGAAAATCCGAAAACAGTAGCTAGTAAAAGCGGCATAAAAATTAATTGCAAATTGGTTAATAATTCATTGTAAGAGAATTTGTAATTTCTCTCTCTAAATACAATTTATAGTCCGTGAAGAGCATTCCACAAGCGAAAAGAATCGTTGCGAACTGTCTTCCGGTATGATGCAGTAAGTCTGTCGCTGAAAGAGTAAACGTGCTGAGTTCACTAACCTCCCGAGCACAGCCTACACTACAGTAAGAGTAAAATCATTGCAGCAATCGATAATGTGCGCTTTAATTTCACAACATAACTTGTATGTATGAACTAAATTTAAATCCACTTCTTTATTTAGTCTTTCAATCGAAATACTTTACTTAAAAATAAATTTCGTAATCTAATTCATGTTTTAAACGCCAAACCTCTGTGGAGTGAAATAATTTAATGGAATACAAGACTTCGAGAGAATAATGAAAAAGAAACGGTTCTGGAGATACTTTTACAAAAGTTGTGATAACATATTGATTATATTTAATTATAAGATAATAATTCAGATTAAAGTAAAGTAATGATTTTATATTGTTTAAATTAAGTTCGTTTTATCGAGTATGCTCGAGTTGTATGTAAGATTACAAGCTCTATTACAAAGTTAACTTTTAGTTTTAACTTTTTATAAATTAAACTTAAAAATGAAATTATATTTGGAGATGAAAAGTGATTCAACCCGGTGGTTACGGTGTGCGGCCATTCGCGGTCGTTGAACTAACAAAATTTTCGTTTCGACGGAGTTGGCCACAGTCGGCTGTGTTTGCAACCCATCGTTTCCTACTTACGCATACTAGTAAAATAGTTCAATGTGTGTGTCTCATAATATTACTTTTTATGTAAATTAATAGATACATGTTAAGCAATACTACAAGTTGTTCTTAGTCGATTTAAATATATTTCATTATATTAATGAATTTGCTTCGAATTGAATATCATTAAAAACATGTTTATCGTATAAAAAAGTGAAAATTAAATCTACAATAAAAATCATATTCGTGTAACATAAACCGTAGTAATTTTGCATAATGAAATACTTTATATCCTTTAAAGTTTATATTCATAACGTATTCTTTAACGTTTACAATCTTTCCAACGTGTCAACATAACACAATTCACTTGTTTCTTATCTTTTTCAACCCTTCTAGACATTTTCAATCTTCAACGTTTCAACGCAATTTTCTTTATATTGGATTAGAATTTAAATGTTGAATTCGAACGAAACTATTATTAATTAAAAACAAACAATGAGTTGACTTAGATTGCAATCACACCCATGTAGACCCAGTTTATCATATTCACTTTAATGAACAATACAAGATATCTTACAAAACTTCATTTTATTTCAAATGTAAAATATCTTCCGGCAAGCTAGGCCTTGTCAATGACCTCTGTTTCGCCACCAAACGTTACAAAATGCGAGAAAGGCCGACGACTCTTGTCTTGCCAACCGAACCGAATGTTTAACACTTCCGCAATCCATAAGCTGAACGACAAGCGAATATTACTATCTATTCATATTCAAACATCTCTAACTTAGAGATTTAGCTAAGGATGTGTAAAGACATCGTCACTTTCCACAACCCGCTTGTCCTTTTCCTTATTTATTATTTTCTTCATACAATTTTCAATGTAATTCTCACATTAAGTTTTCGACTAAAAATTTTTCTATATTTCCTATATATTTTTACTTAAAAATTAACTAAGTAATTGGTAAAATAGACACAGTAACTGAAATATTACTATATTGCCGCGTTACTTATAAACGCTCCACTGACATGAAACCATAAAACGTCTATGATAATATAAACCTGAGTATAAGTTACTCAATGCCAATGTGTTTGTACAACTAGTATTGTTTTATTTGACTACTTTCTTAATATTTACCAAAATGTTTAAATAACTGCTACATAATTCTATTTGTTAATGTTTATATTGTAGGATATAATTTATGAATGTATTATAACTCTAGTAACCTCTTTGACATTTGATTTGAATGCCACAAACGTTTGCAATATCAATTTAATAATAAAATAGTTTATTTTGATGATAATATAGACAATATGATATTATTGCATCCTCAGCTTATAGTTTTTTGGTGTACTTATAATTTTTTATATTAAATTATCATCAGAATGTCATATTAAAAGAAATTTAAAATTATTTAAAAATACCAAACTTAATATTATTGAGTTAAAATATACATAAAAAAAATAATTGTAAAAAGTATATTTTCTATATTGAAACCCTACTGCCAAGTATTTAAGTACCGTTTCTCGCTCGATTATGGTCATAATTTATAACTTAATTTATAAGTTAATCTTCTACCTATGCCCACGCAATCTCCTCATTACTAAAGAAGACAAAAGTGACAGATAGAATGACAAATTGACGAGTAGGACAAACGGGAGGTACGCGGAACACATTGGTCTCGGTTCAACATCGTTCAGTGTGACACTTTCAGACGTCATAGACAACTTTCCTACGAGCAATGTGCGCGTAGTGATGTTCTTCAGTTTGCGATGCTGTACAAATAGGTTTCGTGAGACTATAGCAAAAAATTATAGATATTAGGTATGCAATAACCCTAATCTAAGATACCCTGTGCTATCAGGTCAAAGACTATACAAACATAATGATATAACTCCCAAATACGAAACAAGTATTTACTTTTTTTCTTCATAATATTATATTAATAAATATTTGGCTGGGAATCGAAACCGGGACTTTCACGTAACATACAACTAACATAACCTGCTACAGAGGCTATCTTTATATTTACAAAAGGTAAACCATTGTTCCGTTGGCTCTGCCTATCTCTGTGGAAAAAAGGCGTGACAATTGTATTATATTGTATACCATTAAAAATTGGACATAAATAAAACCAAAAATGGTGTTATTTTTTATTTAAAAATATAAATCCTAATTGGATAGGTAATAAATAATTTTATTAACTTGATATAATGTAGCGTAAGCCCTAGAACAGAGGTGGGGTACGGGAACCAGTACGCGCCACTTTTCATCGCGTTCACGCCCGCCTTAGTTCTACTTACAAACTATTGGAAAAAATCGGTATCGGTGAAAGCAGTTTTCTTTCGTTCTACACAAATGCCTACAGATGATACTTGGAAAATTGATATCAATCTTTGTAAATATTCTTAAGAATGCATTTTGACTACAATAGTTTTTATGCAACTCTTTTTGATTTGCCAAATGTGAATATTTTTTGTCGACATTAAAAAATACTTTTGCAGTTGTATACATCTCGTATAATCCTAAAATTTGTTTTTTAAAAATAAATTTTTGATTTTTTTAAAAATTACTAGTAATAAATCCAGAATACCTAAAAAAATTAAGTTAATTATAAACACCGACCATATTTCCATTATAAGTCTTGATCTATCTCATAACAATCGTCACAAGGGATTGTTTGAATCTATTGAAGGCTTTGTATTTCGGATGCTAACACTTTATTAATAATTGATTTTAAAAAACGGAAATTAAAAGAGTTATGACAGCTATCAATACATTTTTTACGTAGCTATTGTACGTATTAATATTTTTCATTATATGGATCACACAAAAGTTTATTGAAAATTATGATAACACTAAAATAAAAAAAGGTTTAAAATAGACAATTAAGTACAATTAAGAATACTGATGAACTTGTTATTTTAATACACAAATAAAAAAATATAAGATACTGTATTTTTTGCGTCTAGAACTGTAGATAGGGCATTCATAATTAAAGAAGAATTTTATAAACAGCTCTCAAAGCTTATGTGCTTAGTCAGTTCCTTTAATTTACGAAAAAAGTAAACAAATCAAATATAACATTCCAACGCCCTACGGTCTATAATAAAAGGCTCAACAAACTCTATAATAAAATACAGTGTAGGACCAGCAGGGTGCCGGATAACGGGACTGGTCCTTTTCTTTTTTTTCTGTTCTCCTACGACTATGACCCACCGGGATGCGTTCACTTTTAATGCCGTCCGACGAGATTTCTTCTTTTTATACATATTAAGCTCAAGAGAAACTTTGGTTATTAATGGAGTAGGTAATGGATATAAATCTCTCTAAGTTAAGTAACGAATGTGTCCGTTAGGTGCATCATTTACTATCATAACATGAAGGTTATTACCGTTAAAAACAAATGATTAAATGTGTAACAGTATGTAACAGAGACAAATGCTAATAGGGTTTGGTAGCAGAGAATAAAAATAATTGGTCTTAAATTTTTTTAAAATTTTGAAGTCCACGAATGCATTTACCAACTCCGCCTTCAATTTTCACAAATTAATCATTTTGTTATTATCAACATATGATGTTTATGTTATCATCTTCTATGTAGATTAGTGCTGGACTAGGGCCTCTTCTTTTGCATCCATGTCTTTCCGGCTACCTACCTTCATAGTATCATCACACCAACGTACTTGTAGCCAACTTCCGTCTGTCTTCTTTACGACTTATATGGTTCACTCACTTCCATTTAATTTTTTCAAAGTAGTGCGGTCAATGAGCAGAGAGAATTGCTACCACGAAATGTATATGCGCAATTAATCGCCTCCACTGTGCCGACTTGAAGAGACTATTGTATTCCGTCCAGATTGGGAAAGCTCTACGCCACGCGATTAGGCTAGAAAACCATCACATAGATAGACTAAATTTATTAATATTAGCAATACATTTCTAATAAATAATTTTAAATACTTATAAGGCTTTGATAAACAAGATTTATGTTACTACAAGAATAAAATACTTAAACATAAAATACACACAAATAAAAGTGACAATCTAGATTGTTTAACTTGATGTGGTTATTTATTTTGTAGCTAGATTTTATTGTTTTGAAATTTTATCCAATATTTGTAAATTTAAACATTCAATTTTCATCATAAATTAACTATAACAACCCTATTATGATTATATATAAATAATTGGCATAAAGTAAACTATATTTTGTATGGACTATGATTTCCAAATCCAAACTTTTACAAATTTCAATATTTAAAAATACGCATATAGTTAAGAATAAAACAATAATTTTCAATGAACATAAAATATACGTAAGAAAATACATAAATAGCCCTCATATTTAAAGAGCATCAGAAAGTGTAAGCTACTGTTTGGTCAGACAATTCCCTAGCCCCTTTGAAAGTTGTAACGGTATACTTCGGACAAGGGATGTCTTACAATTTGTGACGTCATTATGCATTTTTTACAGTAAAGTGCACTTTTGCTGTCATGTGTTTTGTGCCGTTAGAAATAACAGTTCCTGGAGTAAATTGAATTCTTTTGTAATAATTCTTAGAATAAAGTGACCCACCAAAACAATACCTTGCAAAAGATATATGGCTTTTTTTTCTCAGCTTGATGCTGTTTTGAGGTTTACGTACAATATTCCATTTTATTGTTTTCAAAAAGTTTAGTAGCTAGCGGTTTAGTAGAAATACGGAACAATATATATTTTTTATTTAACTTTGTTGTACCTTATTGGCACTTCGCTAGCTAGATGCGTAGAAATCTTCGTATGCGTCTTCGTATCTTTCATGGCCTAGGAACCTTTTAAATGACCTAAAATCATGTACCTAAACTATTTTCTTTTTATTCTATAATCTATCTTGGCCCATAATTTATGGGCTCTCTATGCTAAATTTCATCAAGATCCGTTCAATCGTTTGAGCATGTTTAGGAGATAAACAACCATACTTTTATTTTTATAATATTAGGATATATTTATTTAAATAGTGTATAAAAATGTCTGTTAATTATTATGCTCTAAATTCATTAATAACTAAGGAAAGGAAAAAAGATAACATCTGATTTGATTATTTAGGTAACGGTGGATAGCAATCGAATGCGTGCAATTCAATTAACATACCTTCCATCTGCTGTATTGGTTAATTTTTTTCGCTATTTAAATTTAAACAGTTATACGGATAACAATAGAAAGGGGTTTAATATGGAGGAAACCAAAAAAGCCTGTGATTACTTAACCCATATCCGGCAAGTTGGTTTCATAGTTGCATATGGCTCGATAACCCTTTGGCCCCGTTATAATGCATTTATTATACAACAGTTGTCGTTACATTTTTGTAGCCGGCAGAAGCCTTTCTTCTAAAACCTCCATCTGTTACAGCATCTAATGTATATTTTATTATTGTTTTGTTGTTTATACATCACCTGCCGACCAATCAAATATTTTATTTAGTTATTATTACTTATTTCATTTCGCGAAAGCGAGTATTGATTATAATATACTTTAAAAAGTTGTTATATTTATAAAAATGACACTCAGAATATATCTAAAATATGCAGGGTTGTTAAGCAGAAGGCGAGACCAGTCTTATAAAAGCAAAGGTATGCTGTTCACACGTTTAAGTAAAAACCGTAATTAAAACTTAGCCGGTCTAGTGTAGAAGTCTTCGCCATCGTGTATGCATTTTTTCTATCCGCTGTCACTTCGTCACATAAGTCGTACGTTACACAGTTTCCAGGAAAGGCTTTCCAATGAGTAGCCAACCAGCTGCCTCAGAATTGCATCTTCCCGTGGAAGTGCATGCGGGTTCGTTGCACCTACAAACTCATAACCCCCTTTCTAAAGTGTCGATCCAATTATATGCACTTTCGCAAAGGCGCTGCCTAGATACGGATAGGAAACTCGCCGCAAAATGGCGCGACGTCTAGCCGCGTCACATACTGCTTGTTTTAACATCAACTATTTTACTATTATCTCATCTCAAGCTTTGTTGAGCTTTTTTGCGAGAAATTTTAGTATTTTAATAGCACATACTAGTTATTAATAAAAACTCATGCTAAAAAATTAGATAAAGGCAGAGATGGGAGTAAATATGTGAATTGTGTATATTAATTACCTATTTCAAGATTTTTTATACTAGTTACGTGTAAACTGAAGTGTTCATATATCAGCCACGAGAACTTATCTAGTAAGATAAGTATGGTAAGTACTAAGATGAAAGTCAGCTCCTTAGCACATCATGAAATATCACTCGTATCAGATAAACGTGTGATCTATTTATCTATGAAGTGTCATGAGTGAAAAGCGCATCGGCACTCGGGCGTCATTCCACTTTCTGGCCAGTTTTATCTCCAAGAACGACGGTTTGTAGTAGCATTGGAGGCGCTGCAGTTTCGCCACTGCACTGCGCAGTAGGTAACTGTGTCAATGTACTCGAGCGCCCCCCTCTTCACCCTGCAACCATTCATCATGAGTTCCCCCTATTAACTACACATTACAATTCTCGGAAAGCCTACAATATATCAAATAAGCAAGGCTGGCTGATTATCAAGGTCAAGGGTTTGTCAACAATCAACAAGCAACACAGTTTCTCTAATCAATTACTTTAGTTTATTCATCAATTTAGACATAAATTATTGCTAAACAAAAATGTTAAAATCTAAACCCTGTTACAACATTATTAAATAGTTTATATATAGTTTAAGGTTAATTTAACTTTGAAATCACATTAATAGGATATGATTTACTGTTATTTTTTATCACGACTTATATTGTTGGTTCATAAGCAGAATCAATAACTATTTCGTTGATATTAATAGCCACAAACAACGAAACTATTTACTGATAATTCGTTTTTATGTTTAACTGTGTTCTATTGTTTATTATTTAATATAATGCTTTGATAGAAAAAGTACGATTTTAGTGTTCCGAAAGCTCACAAAGTTGCCTTAAAAATACTCTGTATACAATACATGCATAATTCCAGCAATCAGACGATTTAACATCACGAAGATCGTCACAGACGAGTACTTCGAGCAATGCGTGTCTTTGACAATGAAAGTCCAGCCAGTAACTCGGCGTTTTCTAGCTTGCAATAGTTGGTCGGAATAAGGCCACCCTCGTTCATCGGCCCCGTTCACTGTTTCTGCCGCAGCGGACGCTGTGCCGGCTCTCGCTTCCATCGTCTAACAATACTCCTATCTTTCAGGTCAATTTGTTACTTGATATGATATGGAGTAATTGATGAACTTCATTTGACTTCAGGTTTGAGACAATTTTAACACACGTTTGGGTTAGGCTTTTAATATTGCCTATTTGTTGTTAAAGATCTTATAAATATGACATAAAATAAAATACATCTGAAATAATTTTAAAAAAAAATTATGCATATGAACTGCATGTAATTAGACGTTTGATGAAAATAATGATAATCATTTAACTTCCATTTCTCCAAAATACCTTGTTCCTGGTAATTTTGCTTCAAGCGATGGAGCTTGGTTGCTAAATTGTAATAAATATTAAGGTTTGCTCCGTTGGATTACATTTTTGGCGTTCAGATTATTATCCTTTGATTGGCATGAAGTGGTCGACCCTTGGTAGAAAGTAATAACGGTAACTTACGTGGTCGACTCGCGCGCATAAGTCTCGATGATTCACGAAACTTCTTCGACATTCTGTGACATAATAAACTAAATTAACATGTTTACGTTCTTTCTTATATCTACACTTACTCACACTATTTCTAGAAATAGTAGAAAAGTATTATTCATGCTGGGGTTTAGGGAAAACCTAGTAAATATTGTTCTATTAATTGATGTGTCGACCAAACTAAATTTAACCGGACATATTAATGAGGGTTAAATATAACAAAATTATTTATTCAAAAACGAATAGGGATTATATATTATTTTATAATGCCTATATTAATGAAAGCTTAAATACTGGCGAATACACCTGGTCTCATGGGACCATAGCAGCTGATGTTCCTGTATGAAAATTGCAGCAGCTTTCCGGTAATGTAACAGTCGCGCATCGCTGCAAGAATTCTGCTGGCGGTTCGTTGAACTCTTGTTGAGTGCAGAACGCAACAGCAAAGAGAGGGGCGCCACACTAGGTCACCCCCGGCCATTGGCACAGTTACCTTGACTCGGCACAAACCGTGCGTCGCCGCTGCCGCACCGAAGCCCTCCCTGGTCGCACTCACACAGGAAAAGTAGGCAAAGAGATATCTAGTCGCTGTTTTCTCGCAATTATTTTTATGTAAGCCTCATTATCGTGGATTGCATGTGAAATTTTCATTCGGTCCGCTGTTTTATGTTGGATAATGTTACATTATTTAAAATTTGCTATGTTTTTTCTGTATTAAACAAGTATTGGATTAACTTATATTTATTCGATAACTCCCCAACAACTGATTGATTTAGAAACATATCCAGAAATAAAAGTATTATACATAATTAAAGTTTCCAATTTTATTGCAATTTTATATATAACGTTCGTTCTAATTCAATCCCTCAATATAATAACTTCATCCCCTCTGTTTATTTTCAGTGTCGCAGACAGCAGGCGGATCGAGACCTCTCGAGCCATCGACCGCGTCGCGAGCTCGTAGCATGAGCGTAGCCGTGTCGTAGTCCTGCGATGTTTTACTCATAATCTTGATAGATGGCGCTTTTCCGCAGAGATCTGCAACGTTCGTTCATGCGGAACTGGAAGAAAAAATATCATTTAGCTTGTTTTCTATTATATTTTTATTTAGTTACTTAATATCTTTATATATTAACTGAACTAATTTCGTATGCAGCACGAATAATAAACATTAATGTGATGAGACGCCACGACTACATTGTGTCATGATTGATAAGTAGGACTTTATAAACTTTTTATGGGTTCATTATAGACTATTATGGAACTGATCAGTGGTTAATAGGAGAAATAATTGTTTTATTTTTTATTATATGAATACTAATCAATTTATTTTAAAAATAGTAATGAAAATACACTATAATGTTAAATGACAAAAAATTAAATAACATGCTTTATTATAGTTATTAATATTTAAGAAGTTAATATATTACGTGTATGTAGATGTAGTTATTTAAAATATTATTTTACGTTTTGTTTGCATTTAGAAATAACAAGTTAATGCTGTGCATGATTGTAATCGGCAGTTAATTTCTAAGATGTTAAGATTTAAAATTAATAATTTTTAATTTATGTAAATTTGTTATAGTAACTTTGCTTTAAATAAATAAATAATATCTTAGTTTATTTTATTACAATTTAATTATAATAAAATGGACAAATGCCCATTATTCAATTATATTTTACACAAAAACATTTATTAATTATTAAGTATTTTTACATTGCAAATGAGAGCATATATTTAAAAGTTTAAATAATATACAAAATATATTTTTTACTTTTCTTACTAATCCAATAAAAATAGCAAATTTAATTCGTAACAAATTGTAATTGTATAAAACTAGATATCGTATCAACAATTTTAGAATCCTACGCCAAATTATAGCTTACAAGTCATGTTCATTCCTCAAAAATATTTTGTTAGAAAAGCTCAAGTTGAGAAGTTACAGGAATCGTTGACCGCGAGTTCTTGTTCAGGTGATGTCATAACCAAAAGTAAGACTGCACAAAAAACCTATTGTGTAAAGAGTCGTGAAGCTAGCTAACTCGATGCGAACGTTGAACTCGTTCTAGACGATGCGGAGTCAATGGCAGCCAATAGCCAAACTGACGATAATACTGGCTTTGGTATAGAGGAATTCAATAGCAAAGATTGTGGGCTCTGTAATTACAAGTGGGTGTTACAAGCAAAATATATGACGTAATAGACAGTTTAATGACATTTGAATTTAGAATTTTTGTAACTCATGAGTGTTACTTCCATTATTTTTGTTTAAAACATATAATCATTTTATGAAGCTTTTGTACTATTATTTCCTAATGTCAAATGTATGTTTGTCCTTTTGTCAGTTTCTGCAGGAGGTAGTTACCGGCTTGAGGAAACGAATGTGCATAATCCGGGTATCCTCACATTATACCTGGCTACTTCTGAACTGTTTGGGATCACACGACAAGGTCAGTTCACGGGTTTCACATTTGAAAGTGCTACCCCAGGACGGCATATTGGGCTAATAACAATCATCAGTCTGCAGTCTAGAGGACTTAGAGCACTACCAATATACGGTAGTATTGCCTGTCACAAAGACATATACCTATCTATATAAATTAATATGTTCTCCACAACTAACTCTATTGAGAATACTTTATTGCAATGTAAAATAATAAACAACTCATATAGGTAAGTTCATGCCTAATTTAAATAAATATAAGTAAATAATAAAAATAGTATAGGCCCTGTTTAGGTTGTAAAATAATAATAAAAGATAATATTTTTGGTATTTCTCATATAGGTAAGTCCTGTATAAGGAAGTGTGGACAGGTATGTCGCGACCGCGGCAGGACGCATCCAGCCATCAGAGAGCAACGTCCTCGACCTTGAAACTAGACGAACTTACATCACCAAACTAAACGCCCGAGGGTAACAAGCTCTACCTATAACTCGTTTCAACTTAATTCTGCACAAAAACTTTGCTACTTACACCACTATAAAAAGAGGCTTTTGAACTTTTTTCAAACTTAAACTCGAGATACATTTAAGAGCCTCCTAATTCATGTAATATCATTTTGTAAAACTTTACAGAATGGCCTCTGTTGCGCAGTGGTTAGCGCAACATTCTTTACACAAAGGTCCCGGGTTCGACTCCTGGTCGAAACAATTATTTATAACATCATGTTGGTTACATTACACTCCGTGGTATTAAACTAAAATACGGTCCATGACGAACACAATTATTATAATACCAAAGAGAAGTGCAGTGTGAATCTGGATGGTTCGTTCGTCTCCTCAAGCCGGCATAGCGAAAACGACTGCTGCCTGTAGAGCTTTATTTATAGTAGCATTTGAAAAAAGAGGTACTCTGTTTGGAACCACAGCATACTCGTATATTTACTTATTTTAAAAAATATTTACAAATAAATGTGTTTAACGTTGTATTGTATTGTATTAAAGTTAGTCAGTGTAACTTTCTTATATCTGCAACAGCCGGCAAGCAATTCAAAAAGAGAGTTCTAATTAAAAACAACATTCAAGACACTTGCTATGGTAATACCGCATTTTTCTTTTCAACTTAATAAACGAATTATATTTTCTATTGAACAGTGGCCGAAACCATAAATCACGTACTGGACAATGCCGAATTCGTCCCAATTCTCTATCCGCTTATCCATTCAAAGGGTGGTCCAGCTACTTTCTACAATAATAAGGCCAAAGAGATGAAAGGGTTGTTCCATTTCTTTAGTTTTCTTCGCTACCGAGTCGTAAAATCTATTATTTGCTTTAACTGATTATAAATTCATTGTTTGTCTGCGAATTCAACAACTGCCTGTGACTGATTTTTGTCATTACATTTCAAAGTTATAGATATGTATAACTAGCTGTCGATCGCGACTTCGTGTGCGTATAATTAATAACATATGTAATCCCGTTCTATCACTAAAGAACTTTTGAAATGGGTTGAAAAAGGTATCCTATAACATATTATTCTCTATACTGACTTTCTTCAAGATCCGTGCGTTCTGCCGTTTGAGCATGATTGGGGACAAACAAACATATGTTCACATTTATAATATTATTTGATCGGAAATAAAACCTTCGATAGTTTCTTGTCCTTTATTAGTGCGGGCGCCTATACCGAACCTGAACGTCGGTATCCTCAGCTTTACAAGGCCTCTTACATTTCCCAATCAATTAAATGAACTTTTTTGAGCTTTTCATGCCGCTTGTTAAGTTGCCCACGTCGCTGCGTCTAACGCTGCCTGTTGTGTTATGTTATCATGTTCATTTTGTCTCTATACTTTTGTATTAAAAATTTTCTGAAATATTTATTTTTAGATATATTGTCATCAAAAATTATCGTCATAATAAGTTAGGTTATAAGTATAAATTACTCAATTTTAAAATAGGACAATCTATACCAGATTTTGTTTACGCAATGCATTATTTGTATAATATAAGAGTAACAATGCAAAATAAAATCTACGTATCAATCTAATAACAAGATCTACGTACATAGGAAGGTACTGTTAAGAAATAAAATGTTTTTATTGTCATTGTGTTTTTGTCGTTGCAATGTGTGTTTGGAAGAAAAGGTACCGTTAATTTTTTGCTCTCCTCCCCCGCTTGATTTAACGCACCCTTTAAAAAGGTTTGGGATCAGGTAGAAAAATTTGCTAGATCAAAACTTATATGATTTAGATAATATCACAACCGCTTTTATACAGTTATAGTCATTCGGGATAAATGGCGCACATTTATTTTAAGTTTTTAAAGATACAAATTATAAAGGAGTTGTAGCGTTTCCTAAACTTGTGTTTCTTCGAGTATTAATGTAAATTAGATGTATAGGCAAAACTTTAATGAAACAATAACAATAAATTATAAAGACTAACAAAACAAATTAATTACTTAGACCATTGTTTTTTATTAGTTTATAATAAAAACAAACAACAATATCAGTAAGTCTACAATATATTTGGGACACATATTGGCGCTGCTAACCTTGCCCAGTGCACATGCTTACCCCGAATGACTCTATCGCAAAAATTATCTGCTGAATAAATCTTTTGACATAATATCGTCAGTTATAAAACTTTTCTTGAATAAATACATTGTTCGAGGATGGATTTTGCCATCTTTATCGCCTTGTATCTAACCCGCCCGCACAATTAAGACTGTAGGTATAATGCCTGTAATAAATAGAGAGTCATTACAGAACCTTCGTAATTACAACAAAATTGCATTGTATATTGTACACTTTAACTCTTATCGTAGTTTTTTTCTACACATAGTTTCTTTTATTTAGCAGCAATTTTTAAACTAACCGTGATTAATTAATTGATGCCAGTGTTTAAAAAAAATGCGTAAATGTTGGAAATAGTTTTAACTGTAGCTTTTTTATGAAACCCATAGAAAAGTGTTTTCAAAAATTTATTTACTATAATTTTATTAGTTTCGTTTATTTTTTTATTTATTTTATGAAAAGTTTATTCAATTGAATAATTGAAATGACACATTTACATCTGTAATATTGTACATAGCAACTGAGTCCAAACAAATAGCATAATATTGTAGTTCTAGGTTACATTATCTACGTGGAAATAGTAAAATCCACCATCATCCTCAGCGACCATGGCATTGGATGCGGAAACGGGACAGGTGGTAGTTTTATCTCTCTTTCGCGCAGCAGTTCATTCACCCGGCGCCGGAGCACGGAAGAACACCGCGGGCGCAGGCACGGCGGGTGCTATACGCAGGAAGGACGTCTGCCATGAGCCAAAACATATTATATCAGCCATCCGGAGGTGACGGGCCGTCCGCGAGTGCTCCTACATAATAAATCTCCAAACCTGACTGAAAAGTAACACCGATCTCATCAAAAGACTTAGTGACAGTTTAGTGTTAGTGAATATTAATTTTAGTGATTAGTGTTATGAATTTACTTATGAATAAAATGATTTTATGGATTTTTCTGGATATGGACCTTGGATTACAACTTTTTGGAAATTCACTTAATCTGAAATGCTGCTCATGGTATGTTCCCATTTGTTTCGGTTTATTATTTCTTTTATGTATTATTTATAATGATTTACTTAAAATTTTGTATCAAAAAAAATATTTTGGGACACGCAACACGTTCATAAAATTTTTACTTAAAAGAAATATTTTTGAAAATAAATATTATTTATAATATTTATCCAGCATTATTCCTAGATGTTATTGGGGATATGAATGATAGCTTTTATTTGCTTTTATGAGTATCTTATGTCGCATTCAAAAGACATCAACGCGCATCTTGACGTGAGAAACAGCGGAGTACCTATATTAGTTTCTTTTTAAACAAAAATATCATGTTTTATTATTTTGAATTTTTATAATGTGTGTTTGAACTAATTTAATTCGATAACGCTAGTGTTTTAAATCTTATCTTTAATTATGTATTATATTTACGTTTAAGATACAATGTATGCAAAAATGCATAAAACAGTAATGTATATCCCGCCAATATGTGCACTAATGCAGGCACAACACGTTCTAAGTCTAGTTAACTTTAGTCCAGCCATCTCCAGTCTAATAGAGTATGCAGCAAACAACTGTAAACTAACTAATAATAGCTATCTAAATTAGAGTTATATTTGCTATATACTTAGTCATATTCATGTAGGTAATGTAAAGTTCATTGACCTGAAAAACACTAGTATAAAACTTAAACTTAATATCTTAAAAAATACTAGACACAAATCGACAATCATATCTATCAAATAATTATAGCATACACATAGGAACAGGTTCTCCTTGATTTTGGTTTTTGTTGCTACTTTTTTTTGTCCTAATATTTAAACATCCATGTATAGACTTCGCCTACGAATTTCTACTCACACATGCACACATGAATCCTTTGTTGTTATTGGTTCGAGTTCTTCTAATAGTTTTAAGCCTTGAACTATATGAGTTCATTTTCAAGGTTAGTTTTTAGCAAACGTTCCTACAGATTACGTAACCAATTCTCACACATGGAAAAATGCACCTGTATGTACGTATGTGAGAATTACAATAAACATTAGTAATCAATCAATAACGTAATAATTTTGTTGTCACAAACGTTTGCCTATTAAGCATAAAAAAAACCTTGACAACCTTTTAATCTTAAATTTATTTTAGTAAAAGTATTATTTCTTGTCAATAACACTCTTTAAAACACAAAACACGTTTAAAATAATAAATAGAGTAATCTTACTTTTTAACCGTAAATTTATTTAGTTTAAATAAGTCATTTTTTGCGTCAATATGTTTTTTCAGAAAAAGACATATACGTTTACATATATATATAGTCTTGAGTGCGCTGTATGAAGCTATTGACAGGGTAAAAATTTACAAATACAAGTACCTATGTATTTTTTTAAATTAATTATATTAAACAAAACTAAAACTCGATATTCGATAAACGTTCAAATCGATTTTGTTTTTATAAAACAATTTTATGAGGACAATAAACTCTGTATTTTATTTGGAGACCAATGTAGAAAATGAAAAAGTACTTGCGGGAACATTTGCTTATACAGGTGAGACAGAGAGCCTTTATAATATTAATAATACCAACTTGAACCGACAGACTTCATGTAAGTAGATATGCAACACTTGCAAAAATAAAAAATACTAGACTCTATGACTCAGAGTGAAGGTGGAAAATTGCGTGCAAAGAGTTCGCAGTTTCGGCAATGACACTGACAACGACCGATGATATAACAGAAGGCCGTCAAACCCGTGAAAACTCGGTCATTGAACCGCAATGCGCGCGCGCACAATCGCTGCTCAGCATAACACGCGCCTGTGAAATTCACTCTTACGTTGTAAATATTAAAGTCAATTTTCCAACTATGCTATCTAACTAATAGTATTACATTCGCTACTGCCAAATAGAACTAAATGCGCTACATAATAGGGTTTATTTTTCGTTAATCTTGTATTTTAAGCTCTGTCGATTAAGTTATAGGTTAGCTTTGTCTTTTCTTAGACAAATTATTTTATTAGTTTTTATCAGCACTGTATTTAATCTTATCAAACTTTCACTTTAAAACATAGAAAAGTTATTTGAACTTGACTTAGTAGGTATATCTTGGTGACGTTATTTATTATGTTAAAGAGGTCAACAAGTTTCACCGAAGATGTCATCTATATGTAAAGTAGTCGGTAAGTTGGTGTTGTTGACCGTACGTACCCGCAATTTATTCAAACGTTTTTATCAGTATAAAAATAATGTTTACATAACATATCCTAAAATGTGGGTACTAAATTCGTATATTCATGTTTACCTTTCCCGATAACTCGATGCCGTTGCCTTCCCTGATAACAAAGTATTTGCTAATTCGCGCTATACGTTGGCAAAAATAAACATAGGGTAGCTCTGCTAGCTCTTTCCAACGTTATAATTATTATGTGAACACATGAGATTTCGCACAGAACATGAGACAGAACTGATTATGATTGCTTTATAGTACCAGTATTTAAGCTTTTAATTGCTTATTTTATGTAACGTAATGATATACTCGTACACACATAATGAACTATCTCTAGTTAACAATTGAAGAACGTAAAGTTCAGGAATTGTTTGAGTATACGAGTATATTAATATAATTTAAATATGAAAGCAAGTGGAATGCCCAGAGACAGGGAAAAACTCGCATGTTTGGTCCTTGATGCGTAGAAAGTAATGGTGCGTTCACAGGCACGCGCGATGACGCGGGGAGAGGAGAACCTGTTCAGACAACGGTACCGCTCCCTGCTTGCTTGGTCACCACGCACCCATGATGTAATAAGTTTTATTATTATTTTTTTACTTAACCAGTTGACCTCTGATTGTTGTAGATTACATTATTGTTCGAGAGATTTTCTCCTTTTTTATTTTATTTTCATACGGCACGGATTGTGACACTAAATTAACAAAATTACATACTTTTAGATGTTTTCACATATAAGATGTTTTTTGATATTCATAAGTCTAGTATAAAGTCTGGGAAATCGAAGTTTATCCTGTTTAGAATTAATTAGAACAAGTTCTAGAAAACAACTAAAATAATGAAACAATTGCAGTGCGATTTAAAACCGAGTTTCTGTAAATTGAAAAGCTGAATGGCACTGATACGAGTAAGTATGTGGACGCTATGAACTATATAAACTCTACTGTTAGAGTTATGATGAAACTCTTATATAAATTTTTGAGAGACGCCGTTGATTATTAATGCTACATTCATATTAAATTCTAATTAAGTAACTTTTAAGATTATGCAATTTTTTCTTTTTTTTTTTTTTGATAACTAATAACTTTCTACACAGAGCGTACATCGTTGTGCTATTCCTAATCCGTTTAAAGATTTTAATTATTGCAGCTATCTGCTTTTGTTGCATGTATTATATTGTTCTTCTTTTATAGCATTGCAACAATTTCAATGTCAAAGCAAATGTATTCATTAAGTTAATATTGTCTATCACGTGTCATACATTCATCACACAACACAGGTCTGGTCCCATTCGAGTGAAAAATAGCTTCAGTGAGTGGCGCAACATTCATACGTTCTATTTTAAGTTATTTGCTTAAATTCACGCACGTTTACAAACTTAATGGATATTAATCTACTATTATTACACATTAACACTTAAATAAAACGTTATTGACAAGTTAAGGAAATTAATTACAGACCAATAAGTTCCTAACTCCACTACAATAGGGACAGTACGTTGATATCTTAAGTAGTAACAGTGAGCATACGTCACCTCAAACCGGCAGAAGGACTGCTGCCTACGGAAAGTTCTCTGTGGTAGCAGTTGTTTCCGTTCATGGATAGCACTCTAGATTAACATCAGACGCAAGCAAAAAGCTGAACTACTCTATAAAAAATATATGATTATATTCTGAAACTACTATGATTGTTGCAATGTATGTCACGAGCGTTTGGTTGCCTTCATTGCGTTTGAAACACATTGACTAACCGGCACTAAACGGTTATAGGTCCATATTGAATAGTATAACATTGACACCTTATTCACAAATGAATGAATATTACTTTCATTGTTAATGTATCGTTTGATATCATGTATGTAGGATACTATTACTGTTACACAAGGTATTCCCAAATGTCATATTCGACATTTAGGAACAATGCACTACCTATTTAAACTTTTTCAATATTTTTTTAAATCACCACAATTAAACTAACCGTAATAAAATAGTTTTAAACTACATATTTCTGTGGAATCCTAAAATGAAGTATGACCAAAGTTATTTGTTAAAAAATAACATAATTTAAATTTTAATAGCTTTGGTACTTTAACAAGTCCCTAACAATATTATCAAAGCCGTTCTGCTCCGATTTTGTAGTCCCATTTCATTTTTTTGTGTTATCCTAACGGGAGTGTATCGAATGGTTAAAAAACCTTCAGGGTCGCGTAGCACAACGCCCATCCATTAATTTTACCTGCTGATGGGAAAGTTTCTATACTGATGACCTTTTTTTCTGTTAGATTTATTTTTACTCGGATGAATTTATTAATAACGGTACCTAATCTTGCTATACGAGGAATAGATGCCAAAAACAATTCTAAACATTTTGCTCTTATTTTACAATATCTAGACATATTGTTAGCTTTGCGATTTTAAATATAATTTAAATTTAGAACGAAATATTGCATACATACATGAATTGTTTAAGTTCCAAGTAATGCAAGATATACTGAATATTTAATAGTTTATAGGTAGCTAGCATAAATAGAATTTGATTTCCTTACATTTTAACCAGCGATATAACGGTACCTGTCCCTTTTGTGTGATAGCCAACCGCAATCCTAAACCCGCATCTACCTGCACCTTAATTCAAAACACTCGAGAACACCTTTACAACAATTTTTTTCTTTCATAAATTCATACATCATAAAACGTTTAGCTTCGGTTTACTTTTGTTATTGGAATAAGCCACAGAGCTTTACCGTATAATCCAAAAATAAATAAAGTAAATGACAAAAGTGGCTTCATAGAAAGAAAGTTGTATTCAAACATTTCTTGATACCGATTCTAGAAACAAGTTTAGTTTTATTATGATAAAAATAAGAACTAACAAAGGAAAGTAAAGTGGGCGCTTTGATCGAAAGTAAAGGCGAATGCACAGAACGAGCGGCGCGGCTCGCTGAGCGGGTACCGTTAGCCGGCGACCGCTCGACTCTCAGAATACTAAACGCTGACATACTACGCGGCTTTTGACCCTAGCGACATTCTAGACTAGCACTTCACACGTCTATGCACTAGATACAGCTGCGTTTCCTGGATATTGGGACCGTTAATTCCAATTTTGATTTTATCACATTGTATTTCAAATAACAACCGTTTTTAAGGCATATCCCATTTCAAATGCAAACAATTGCATTTACAAGTATTTATAACTCTTTGTTACTAATGCTGCGGTAGTTTTTTTGCGTAATAACAGCTTTTAACAATTATAAAATTGGGTCAATAGTTACTAGAACCATCTGTAGAAACACATCTGTCGAACCCTTCGACTTAATGAAATACTCGTTGTAACTTTAGAAAAAGTAAAAAAAAAAAACAGATGTATTAGTGACACGATTTAAATTATGTATCAATTTACTCAAATTACTTGTAACTGAAAATTTTACTTAATAAATAGGTACAATATTTGAATAACTAAACTTTACAAGTTGCCTTAGAAAATAAATATAAAACGTGAAAGTATTTGTTGCAATTAATAAGTAACCTAAAAAGCACTTTTGCATTATAAAGGCAAAGAAAAAGGCAAAATGCAATGGTTTGTATTAAAACTCAAAGTAAAAAATAACCCAGCTAATGTTTGGTAATTGTATGCAAGTAACAATCATTAAAAAACGCACATTGTTAGTTTTTGCAAAGTCCTTCGGAAATTTTTGGCATTGTAACTGAGCAACCCAAAAAATTTAAACAAATGAACTATTGTAACGTAAAGTCATAAAATTAAATTTACGCAAGATCTGCACAAGTGATGCAACTGTTTCATGTTGGCCCGACAAACAATAAGGGAATAGACCATACTTTAGCGGGAACTTTACCTTGAAATTAATGTTAAGGTAATTACGCTTTAACCAAAATGTCTTTACTTTTTGCAAAAAAAAACTTTAAAGACAGTTATTTAAAATAAACAAAATCTTATACCACCCTTATATTTTACATCCCCCCATAACAGTACTCGTACATCACACGCAGACAGGTTGATGTCTAGCGTGCCTGGGAATTATTGATTAAAGGAATAATTTTGCTAGCTTTATAGACCCATCAGATACTGCCCTAAATGTACGAGTATAGGTAGAAAAGAGGACGACGACCCTACGCAAAATTCACCGCATTGGGCTAGGTCTAGTGCATGCGCGTGTGTTGCACTGTACTACCACGGAATCCCTGAGCGGGAAGGCTATATACCCGTATCCCAGGCAGAAAGGGAAAAGGCATGAATGAGTATCGATGCCACCAAGAAGGGGGAAATCGAGTTTGTACTGCAGACTGAATAACGTACATACAAAGCTATTCCATTTATTTATACAAAACTGCAAAAAAATCGCTAACCGTATTGGTTGTTCTAATAAGCGCAAAAGAACAGCTAATGTCCTAACACTAATATTTGAATACAAAATCCGAGCCTATATTTATGTAAAAATAAACAGTAATGATGCAATATACTAACGTCTTCAAACGTAAAATTATAATACACAAGAAAATAATTAAACACAAGATATGCAAAAATAGGGCATGTATGTACTGAAAGAAAACTTTTCCGATGTCAACGGCCTGTTCCCAATACTAGTAGAAGTGAACGCATTTCCTCGCACACAAATACAGAGTGCAATTTATTCGCGTAGCGCGTACGCGCGCGAAAGAGACCGCAAGCTCGCTGGGTGGTGGGGTTAGTGCAGCGGCCGACGAAGCCACCGAGGTCGTTTACCCCGGAAGATTCAGTGTTATGATCCCGCTCGAGCCTCCACCGACGATAGGAAAACTGCATTTTCTTCTATGCGCGTTGCTTTCCATGCTCTAATTCACGGACATTTATAGAAATTTCTAATTCTCATTGGAAACTTATTGGAATACGTCATACGTTATGTTCGCGTCGTAAATCTACTAATACCAAATAATAAAGAAGAATAAATTAATACAATTATCAAATTGATTTGAATTATCTGTCTAACTCTAACTCATTTGTTTGAATATTCAATAGATGTAAAAAGCATCACTTTAATTTTGATTATGATTAAAAGTTTATTATTTTATTATTATGTCAATACACTTTTCTTTCAAGTTCATGAAAACAAATCATACGTTGAGCTAAAATTCTACAATATGATTTTATTTACTGTTAGTCGAGTCTAATGTTTACATTTGCACGAGGTTAACACGCTAGAAAACGCTAGAAAAATATATGTATTTTAAAACCAAACTATTATAGTGTTGAAAAATAAAACAATTGAATGAAATCAGCACTACAGAACGGAAGTTTATTTCAGCTGAAAGATATTTCAGGCTGTAAATAGTGAAATCAATATCGGATAATGGCCTGACGGTGGCGGGCGTCGGTGCAGGGTGCATTGCTGTGTGAGTCTGTGTCGACGACCCAAGAGAGTGAAAGCGTGTTCCGGGGAGGCAGCAGACACCACCACCGCCCGCCTCACGTGAGCTTTCTCTGCGGGATCGACACTTGCACCTTTTCACACTTTTAATTAAATTTTTACTCATGAAAATAACATATTGGTTATGGTTTTGGGCATATTATGAACACTATTAACTCTATGTATATAATTTCTATAATTTAAATTCACATTAATAGACTTTTTCATGAATTTTAGATAATTTATATAAATATATAATAAACAAATTAATATAATATCTATATTTAATGAAAAAAAGGCTAAAAGTGTTGATTTAAAAATTCATAAGGGTAATTGGGCATTTGCTTTTTTATAATATGTATTTCATAGTCTATATAATTAAAAATATGGTTCATTGTAACTAAAGGAGTTCCCTTTAGCTTTAATTTGAATAAGTAACCAGTCAATGATGATCATCAATAAAGAGCTACGGAATGAGAGCACGGTCAGGGAAGCTCAACGTGTGCTACGCTACGGAAGTAATGAACTTGAATGCAGCACGCGGTCGCCCGCACTATACCTTCCCTGTCGCGCCTGCTCTATAAACGTAGAGTTCGAGCGAGACGCCTTCATTGCACTTGCCATCAAAATCGTCCGCATTCTCCGTCACAGGCCGCTTTCGTCGCCGATGCGTTTATCGGAACGAGACGCGAGTATGTGTGTCGATTGTATTCTCAGCGTCGTAAAAGTACATGTAGGTCGGTCGGCGTAGTCGGCCGGCATCGGGTTAGTGCGGCGCCTCGCTGGTTAGACGTGGGGCAGGTCGGGTGCTCACCCCGACGGTGGCGGTCGTTGCATAATGCGTACGGCGCCGGCGGTGATTAGCCCTCGTATTCGCGGCGGTCTTCCTAAACCGACTCAAGTGTCTCTATGTTGTGTGTGGTTCTGCTGAAAGGCTAGTGCGACATGAGAGCGGCGCGCCAGCATAAACCTCTGGTGCCTTTGCTGGCGCTTCGCATACTTTTAGAGTACCTCAAATCTCTGGATGTTCGCCGGCTTTGTTGAATAACTTTCAGTGTAAAAATATTATTTTATAGCCTTTAAAGTGCAAATATTTAAAAATAATAAATTAAAAACAGTATTACGGACTCCTTGATTAATATGTAAGTATTTTTACATTTATATCGCCACAAAAGTGAGCGTAACATGAAAATTAGCATTGCAAATTAAATTGTAATCGGATTTATGTAAATAAACTGTAAATAAACACGTTTATTATTTTCCTTTCTGATGACAATAATTCGATGTTTACGATTTTACTTTTCGTCATAAGATATTATTATATCTCATTTTATTTTATTTTATATTGTAATGTTTAGTAGGAATATAGGAAACTGCAACGTGATGTTATGATTCAGTCCTAGGGTCACCTAATCGCATATGACATGTACAGAAATCATTTATTACATCCTAGATATTGTTATGTCATTATTATATTGGCGTCCGACGGAGAAGCCATCATCAAACATTTTAACAAGTTTAAATATGCTTTTAATTATAGAAATTATTGCGTAATAGTGAAAGGGTAAGTTTTAACAAATCTTAAGTATAATTAATGAAATATGTTAATGCGCAGTTAAGTGTCGTTATTTCAGTCACATGCAACTATATTTTTATGTTGTTTTTTTTTTAAATTTCTGCACAAATAAATTTTGTCTCTATTTTAAAAACTCTTAATATTTTTTTTTTTTTTTGAGTAATACAATTTATTATTTGTCATTCAAATATGGCTATAGTCAGGGTGAACTAGAATCAAAAATACTTTAATCTAAAATCCTTTTAAACATAACAATTTTTTTCTTAAAAATAGATTAATAATAATGTCTTTATAGATTTTAAATTACCGAACGTGTGTTATTTCTCTTTTTTTTTTTTTGCAAAATACTAGTGTAAATGAGCCTTTCAGTTTCAAATCCTAATTCAACCCGACAATTGTGATTCACAATGAAAAATATTTTTTTATTTGCTCGCTATTTTGGTAAATATTTGTTATTTAGTTCTAATGTACAATACAATTCAATTGTCACGCCTAATGTATGTAGGTTAATCCATCTCGGTTCATTTTAGTTATTTTATTTTACAAATCGTAATTTGTGTCTCATAACAAAATAGGGTTTCTCATTGACATGTCGATCAAGTTTTTTAAACATGACATTTAAAAAATTAACAATTCTGACGGGCAGACTGATCATGGTTATTTAGCGCCCCAGACTGCCGTACATAGTACCACCATTTTCAAGTGTAACCGATTAGCCATTCGGGATTATCTTAGGAGTAACCGAATATAATGAAATCTTAGGAGTATGCACTGTCAACTGGACTGTTGCCCGTAGTCATTTCTACGTTATTTTGAAATATACCTTATGATTATATTTTTAAGGTAAACTTTAGACATAACAGTAGTAATATATTTTATTACATAAAAGATTTGTTATAACAGATGGACGTAAACGACAGTTCCGCGTTACTACGTAATCTACTTTTGCAACCAATCAGCTCTTTTCTATTTCTAATGCATACATCTTCTTGATGCATTATTATTAGACTGCAAGGTTGATTCGCTGTCCCCTTCTAGCACATTAAAATCTAAATCTAACTATATTCTGTCTTGTTCTTACTCTAGCATATATTATGAACATTGACCTTGCAATCGTTTGGCATTCATTCAGTTCGTAATAAGTGCATAAATGCATGAATATTATGATGATTTGTAAGTATATTTTTCATTATCTTCGCGAGTTTCACTTGTCTTATTGTTATTAACTTTGTAATAATAATAAAATAAATAAATACTAGACAAATGAATTAATAAATAGTGGAGTTTTAAATGAACACGCGTGAAGTGGCCTAATCACTTTAATTATTAACTCGGAAGTAGTCGCTCTGCAAACCGGCATAGTGGAAAGGACTGACATTTTTCTGACATTCTTCACTCATTAATCGCACTCCAGCTTAAAATCAGGCGGCATATGGTCACAGTTTAGAAGTAGCCAAATATAACAATAGGAGCGTGCACTGTCCATCTGGATGGTGCACATTAGTCTCCTCAAACCGGCATAGCGAAGGCGACTGCTTCCTGTAAAAATGTAGCAGTTGTTTCCGTTCATGGCTCGCGCCCTAGCTTTATATCAGACGGGATGTTATCATATGATAGGCATATGCCGAGCTACAATAAAAAAAACTATTGAAACATACTATAAAAACATATACGATCATACATTCATAGATAGAATTGCGAATGCACCGGCAGCGGCGCCGACGCAATGTCAGGCGGAGATTACAAGTTCAAGAGCATATTTGTGATCATCGCGCCCAGCTTCCTATTGCGCAAATTGATAAAATGATTTCTGATAAACGATGTTTTAGTCACGTGTTTACTTATCGCAACTGTTTGTATAATTATTTTATTTCCTTTATAATAACTGATTATGAATTACATACATTTCATTCCATATCCATATAAATCGCATTTACATCGCTCTTAGAAAAAAAAGACATACATATTTTTATATTTAGATCAGACATTTATATATTTAGAAACTGGTAGGTAGGTAGACTGACAACGGTAATGAGATCATTCGCGTCTGGTAGTACCACCATTTTGAAGTGATCGGAATTAGCTTTCCTGTCATACTAGACGGTGCACCTCTGAAGCAAGTATGGCGGAGGTTACTGCTGCCTCCTTGACTTTTATTATGGTAGCTCTCTGATGTTAAACAAGAATATGCCACAGAGAAATGGAAATATCTACGGGCGACAGTTGCCTCTGCTAAACATTCCTCTCGTGATAGCTATTTCCAAGCCGATTCCGAAAATTAAGTAGATCATTTCAGGGGTGTTACAAAAATCTAATGTAGCAGTTGTATCCGCTGATTCCTATCACACTGATTCTTAACATCGAATTAAGATTAAATTTATTTATACAAAGAGGCTGATTTTCAGCACTTTTTTACGTCAACAATTTATCATTATAATAATTTAAAGCTCAAATAATAATCAATATTTAAAAAAAATAAAAATAATAGCTGCTGTAAAGAGGTTTTGGTTATACTTATAAAAGTCGCAATATTATATGCAGGACTACCATAGTTTTTCAAAAATAATAATAACACTTAACTGGTTTTCATGCAAAGAAAATGCATGAATTGGACATTATAATGTATGTGTTTTGTTTGTTTCAATCACTGACATTTTTTAAAATTTCAAGTGTTTTGACAATATGATTAAGGAACCTAACATTTTGATGTGCACACATTTTCGGGACCCGCCCCCGCCCTCGGTACGCCCACTCACTGTGCGCCGCCCTGTTTTGACGCGATCGATTCACTTTTCGAGGCTTTTCATTAAATAAAAAAGTCTACGAGCTTTCGTAGCAACCCTGACTACAATATTTGCATATATTTTGCATAGATTAAATAATTTTAATATTTAAACATCGATAAAAAATGTTAATTGAAAGATTATTGTGTCGTATTGTCTTCCGTTGTGAGCCTATGAATGAATGTCGTAAAGTACGCCGGGCATCGGCCGATGACGCCGTTGTTTTCACGGTTACGCTACGCGGTGCAATCAACCTTTTGCTATATTTATGTTACCTGTTCTTCATAAACTTCGTACGTATTATGGGTGCATTTTATGGTGATTCAAATAAATCAATTACTTAATTATTTATATAATAATATATTATTTGTATTACTATGCATTAACCTTTGAATTATTTTTTTTTCATTTTGATTATAATAATTCGACGTTTTCAAAAGTTTTGTTTTGTTAGTTGAAATAAAGAAAAATATTATTATAGTAGCCGCTTAAAATCTTTTACTTTAATAAACATAAAATTTAAACTGAAAATTAAACTAGTTAGTATTCATTTAATTATGAAACCCAGTGTTTTTTTTTTTCTACAGTAAAACAATTATTTATTACGCTGTTAATTGTATTAATGTATTAATGTTACGCTGCATATTAATAATCTTAATTTATTTTATAATACATCCGCGTTCCATTTAATAAAATGACGTTACACCAAGATGCCAAATTGGCAAATATTCAAACCAAAGAAAATCAAAATTGTATCCATATAAATTTTATATATTATTGCATTTGGACATATCATGAAACTGGACTCAATACTTTCAACCGTCTTTTATTTTTACACTCTGTTCTTTTGCTATCGTTGGAATAATATTATATAACATATATAGTAAATATTTTTAGTTTAGTTAAATGTAAAAAAATAGTAGAAAATAATATCACTATTGTTATTGTTTCAGATTTCAAGCTACGATAATAGTTCATTATACAGTAATGCAAACTAAACTATAAAAATTATAAATCTCAAAATGAGACTGGTAAGTAATTTAAAAAGTTTTAAATTCAATAATCACAAAATCACACCAAACACTTTCTGTTAAAGCAGAACAACTCTCAATTGTTCTTTTAATACTTTCTCAAATAATACATTATATTATATTGTGTACATTTATTATGTATTGTGTGTATGGTATTTTGTTCATTTTTTATTATACATTAATTGTAATTTTCATTGTATCCTACATATTTCCACTCACAACAAAGGTTTTATTATTATAATTAATATTTTAATTTAAAAAAATATCGGAATCATGTATGTAATAAATATATCGATTTATATTCATTCCCAATAAAAAAAAACTATTAGTAAACTCTTCCTTAGTTATTATTTATATAGGACTTTAGAAAAAATCATATGAATTCTAAACTTAAAAGCAAAAGGTCAATTAAAAATCTAGTATTTAAATTTAAGTAAAGTAAAAATATTCGGCGTATTTAAAGGAAACGGTGCGCAGTAGGAAATGCGCAACGAATACAAAAGTGGGTCAGTAGTGTAAACGCCCCTTTATCGAACGGCACAGGGCTTTAAATTACACTAAAATGAACCTTTAAGTAGACGCCTCAGGACTTAAATTAGTAATGAAATGCGTTTTTCAAGGTAAAAGTGCTGAAAAAGTTTCACTTCACTTCTTGCATGACAAAAAATTTGGAAACGAATTTAATATTCGACTATTTTTAAAACTAAATCCATATAAAAATCAATATTAAATAGAAGTCCAAAACCTTTATGAATTATTTTATTCAATTAATTATAATCGACGCGTCAAATGTTAATTCGTAGATGATCTTTGTTACCATATTTGTATGCCTTGTATACCATAATAGAATTTTAAATTGTACTTTAATACTGGTAGTAGTAAATAGCCGGGTATACTACATAATGACGGCATTCGGTCACGACGCAATACCGTTCACCACTCTCAACAACGGTGCATAATACGATACGAGCCTGCAACACTCGGGGCTAAGGGCCATGACTCTAACAGTTCAAAACTATAACTACTAGATAGATAACATAATAATTTAAAGACAATGTTTATTACAATATTTTACTTCTCAAAAAATATGAATTCGCATATGTAAATATTATTTATTATTTTATTATAGTCAATGAGCGATGAAGTGGCGAGCTCGACCGTGCTGGGCAGGACTGGATGCCCGGCTGATGTGGCAGCTGCCAGCGCTATTAGCGGCGCAGGCGCATACGATGTAACGCGAATGAGAGAAGAAGAATTTGAACGTCTCACCGTATACATCGTTCCCGACGTTCCATGCGAACCGGGAACGCAGAATCGTGCAGAACGCACCTTACCAAGAAGTTTGGCTTTAAGACCATCTGCCGTGTTATCTACTCCTAATACACCGGTAATTAATTTAACATCAACAGCTAAATAAGAAGAAAACGACATTTAATTAATGTCGAAGAAATTACTAAAATTTATTTTAAAATTTGTTTCAGACTGAGGGTGTGTGGAGTATAGGTGTGATACCTCGAGGTACCCGATTCGGTCCCTTCGAGGGTACACGCACTCCAAATAAACCCAATGAAAAAATGTCTTGGAGGTATTATTGGAGGGTACGTATGTGCATAATAGTATGCACACCTATATGTATGTAAATGTAAATATTTCAATAGAGAACGGTAGATTTAATTTCATACTTCTGTAGAATTCTTTTGTGTTTATAGTCATTTCATACCTTCACGTAAATTATATCAAATATCTACTATGATATGATTGACTGCTTACTCTATTCTAGAATCGACCTAAACGCATTACGCCACTATGCTTAAAGCATTTCATTTTAGTAATAAAACAATTAGTTCTTCACTATTCTTCACTTGCTTAACATCGCATCTTTCTAACTAACCACATCCTTTCTATTTTGGGCCAGGTTCAAGAATCTGTCAGACATCATACTTATGGAAATATCAAGGTGAGGATTGATATCACATTTTTTATCATACATTAAAAACTGTATCTAAACAAACATTTATTAGCAAGCACCTAACCCCAGCTTCTTTCTGTGTCTGCACAAATGTCTAATAGCTATTTATATATATCTTATTTGTGTCTAAATATATATTTACATAAGACTAAATACAATTATATTTTCAGATATTTAAAGATAGCGACTATTATTACCTGGATGGTTCCGATACAAGTGTGGCCAACTGGATGCGGTATGTGGCCTCTGCTTACTCCCTCTCTGTCATGAATCTCGTCGCATGTCAACACCAGGAACACATCTACTTTTACACAATCCGGTAAGTATTTTCACTTGTTAAATTTAACACTCAAATAAAGTCATCCCTTTAAATAATATTAATTTTAAATATTTCAGAGATATCATGCCTAATGAAGAGCTTATGGTTTGGTACTGCAAGGATTTCGCAACGAGGCTAGGCTATGACATTGACCCTGAAAGGGCTACATATTCAATATGTGAGTATGAAATCGTTTTATGAATTTTATCATTACGATACATAAAGACTTTATTTATTAAATTTGAAAATAATCTTTTAGGTAAAGAAGAAACAATCAAAAAAGCGTACGGACTACCACCAGCACCCGTACATCCTGAAATAGCATTTAATCATATGAAATATGTTCTTGGTTTAACAAATACCAAAGAGTTATTAGAAACGGAGATGCCCAGTCGGAGACGAAAACGTTTAGACACAAACGAAAAACCACCATTTCACGATAATGTAATAACTCCACGTGAAGACACTCGCATAATTGCCCCAAAAAATGATCGCTCGATTAGACCAGATATTGCAGCTAATACTGTACTGACTAAAGCCTCTGAAGTTCCGATGGTTATAGATCAAAGGCCACAGTCACCAATAAATGCGATGCTTCCTCCATCTCCAGTTAAAGTAAATCACCGTGAAAATCCAACATTAATAATTCATCAACATAAGGAAAGTACATCTCATGTTGTTATTCATCAATTAGACAATCATAGAGTTATAAGTAACAGATCTCCAGGACAAACGCAACATGTGAAAGACATGCGTGGTCCTTCCCCAATGGCACATATTTTACAAGAAAAACTTGGAAATCGATCTCCCGGCCTAATCCATTCCGGAGCGGCACATTATGAACATCAACTAACACCAACAGACGGATCAGTGCGATCAGACGAAGGATATCATAGCAATGGATATCACGATGATGGATTTACTCCACCAGAGGATTCGAGCGACTCTGATATTGAGAATTACGTTTTAGATTGTTCAAATAAGACTAACGAACCTAAGGAAACCACCGTTATAGTGCAAAAGATGGAAAATCAAGATTTACATCGAAATGAATATAGAAAAGTTAAAATAAAAATGCCTAGAGCTTATCAATATCAAAGTCATAAAGATATTGATTCGGAAAGTGAAAAAGATCTCATAATAGCTGAAGATGCTTTAGAGGGTATACCCCAAAACTTATCACCTTCGAGAAGAGACCCTGCAACATCAACGGTCATTGTTTTGGAATCATCGCAAAATGCTATAGTTCCCATAACAAAACCTTATTATGAGTGTGGCGCACCATCACCGCCGCCACAGCCTGCATATATGAGATATTCACCACATCCAGATACAAGAATATTGGAAACCATTTTAACTGGTAATAGAATGGACACTAATAACAATGACCCTAATCGTAGACAACCAAATGCAACCCCACCACCAACATCGCCTACAGAAATGGCATATTCATATAAAAAGAGTCACCGATACGGAAATGCATGTAGCCCTGATTCAAGTTCAAATTTAACTCCTTTGCCGTCATTATTACCATTGCCACAACAATTGCCCGGACCGAGAAGTTTAGCTCCGTCACCCCCACCTACTTTAGTATATTCCTCATCACCGCCACATTCCATTCCCCATACTACAGAAATTAGAGAAATAAGAGAAATTAGAGAAATCAGAGAGACGAGATATGAAAGCCATTCGTATCCAAACTATTCCTATAATTTATATTCACCACCGAATTCAACAATCATAACACAACTAGGATCTCCACCCAGTACATATTCCCCAACAATAACATCAACACATCAGTATGACAGGCATCAGAACGGACAAAACAATCACCATTACCCTTCATCGACCAGTGTTATTACACTAAAAAATTGTTCACAACTGAGTCTTATTCAGAACTCGAATATGAATAATCAAATTCCTCATGGTAGCTTGAGCCCGGATGGATTGCTTTCTGGCCCGATGAGCCCTAATTCACAAGCATCAAGAGGATATAGAAGTTTGCCATATCCACTTAAAAAGAAGGATGGAAAAATGCATTACGAATGTAATGTCTGTTGCAAAACCTTCGGACAACTTTCTAATCTGAAAGTACATTTGCGAACGCATTCAGGGGAACGGCCGTTCAAATGCAACGTTTGTAATAAATCATTTACCCAACTAGCTCACCTACAAAAACATCATTTGGTGCACACTGGAGAAAAACCACACCAATGCGATATATGCAAAAAGAGATTTTCTTCAACATCAAATCTGAAAACACACCTACGTCTTCACTCTGGACAAAAACCGTACGCATGCGATTTGTGTATGCAAAAATTCACCCAATTTGTTCATTTGAAGTTACATAAACGATTACATACGAATGATAGGCCCTATGTGTGCCAGGGCTGTGACAAAAAATACATAAGTGCCTCTGGGTTACGTACGCATTGGAAAACTACAAGTTGCAAACCGAACAATATTGAAGAAGTTTTGGCCATAACTAACGCGGCCAATACGGAATGCATTGGTAAGTTTTGATGGTTATTTTTTGAAAATAAATTATTACATTGCACTTAATTTCACTATAAATATTTTGGGAAATCACTTTATTTATCCATATTTTACACAAACATCTGCGCATAAACCGCGCGAGCGCAGGAGATCAACTGCAGGCCGCATTGCACTTTCTCTTCACGAGCGAACGCCACTTTCACTTGCGCTCTCACCGGGCGGACGATTTCATTTTCGCGTGTACTTTGCAGGTCCCTCAGACAAGGAGTGCCACGATAGAGAACACGACGCCTACGACGTACACACTATGTCGAAAAGTTCCCTCTCTGGTGTAGTGAGGGGGTCCTCCCTCTCTCACGCGGAGTCGCATCTGGGGGCACACACCACCACGCCGCACCTCGCTTCACCGCAGTATCGACCGCTACCACCGCCGGACCACGAGCCGCCGGCGCAGCATTACAGCCCACAGGCTGCCGAACCTCGACCGAGCGTCATCGAGTCTAGCCAGCCACTGATCATCGAATGCACTTGAATATCTGTGTGATGGCTGCCGACGCCTGTCGAATTTATTCCCCGCCGCAACTTGTGATTCCATTTTGTGATTACGTGATTGTGTATAGAGAAAAAGATTGATGAGCGCTCCGCGTGCCTTACGCATGCATGCATGGCTATGAGATTAAACTAGGTATTACCTAAGTTTGTAAATATATATAAAACTATTAATTGGTAAGCATATTTTGTCATAATTATAATGTTAAGTACCGAGTACTTTTGTATAAGATTAGTTTTAGTGTCGCCGTGTCGAGCATTTGACTTTATTTTTATGGATCCTTGATTCCATTAATGCTCAATTATTTTGTATATATTTTTGTCAAATTGACACAAATTAATTTATATAACTTTTTTATAAAATTTACATTAATATTTAGTATATTTTATTTTCTAAGCCTAGCTTTAGAAAGTCGTTTTTTAAAACTGTATTATAAAACAAAGATTTATCTTTTCATTAATTTTGATATTTTGCCACTTTTGGTTCTTTTTTCTCTATTACATGTTGATTTAAATTTCGCAGCCGCCTAGGGAGAGTTCCCACCATTTTTTCTTCATTCTTATTCCTGACCGCAAGCAGACTTTATTTTATATTTATAAGCTAATCGCATAAGTGTAAAACCTGTAAAGTGACCTAGTCGCGTTTCGAGATTAACTTGGAAGCAGGCGAATATAAAAAGCGGCGCTTGCAAAAATTTCTGCTGCCGGACTACTGTAGAAAATATATATTTTGTTTCTTAGCCACAATGTAAACGAAGACGAAAGAATATAAAATACTATGTTTATAATAATGGGATTATAATAATTTATATATTATATTTTTAGATTTAAGTGCCAAAAGTGCGCTTCTTAAGTTTACCTTAAAAGATCTTCATAGTTTAATTGATCAAGTGTTGTTCCTATTTGACGGGAGTATTATTGTGTGTGGCATGTGTGTTATTTAGTATAGTTTTGACAACTTGTACATTGTCCCTACGCTAGAACAAATGGTGCTTCACAATGTAGAGAAGTAGGTACTCACTCCTCGCGTCATGTAACTAAATGACGAACTTTTATAAATGTAAATTCACCAAATTCTCTAGTTACTATTTTATAATCTTAAAACTATGTACGTATAATATTTTTTAAAAAACTTAGACATTACTGTTACGCGTTTTGTCATTTATTTGAAGTCTGATATGCTAAACTATTTTTTATATAAAAATATGTAAACTTATACCTTAATTGTTGATAATTAAACGCCGTAGCTAAGATCGTTGTCGTTTGACTATTAATTTACTTTATAAAGTATTCAGTATTCTTAAAATTGTCATCAGTAATCTCCCTAGTTACGGCACTGCTGAATTCGTGTACAAATGTAATATTTAATTATTATATAGAGCGCTAAAATAAAATTATAAAATAGATGGATTAAAATATATTCCAATGTTGTTATTTATTATGAAATTATTAAACATAAAAAAAATAAAGATACTTTTTTTTTTAATTAAGAAAAAAGTAACAGTCTGCTTTGAGAATAATAAGACATCGGAATGGACTTTAATCTATTTATAATAAAACATGTACAATTTAAGATAATTTTTAAATAACTATTCTCTATATATATTTTTTAAAAATTATAATAAGCATTTTTACAATATGTACTTCCAATTATGAACCTAATTAGGTTATTAAATTATATAAATAAACTTCCATTAAAATTATGAAATTTCAGCACATAAATTCAATATTTAGATGATAAGTGCAGCTCGATTTCAAAACTTTTGTAAACATTTTTATATTATAAACATGCGCAGTCGCACAAATTATAACGAAGCAATATTTATATACGAGATATTTTCATAAATTAGATTTTGTATGATTATATACTTATGACGTATTATACACGAAATATTTGTATTTATATTTAACTCCGAACGCATGATATTTTTTTTACATTTGTACTTTTTTATTTTGTACTTATACTCAACAGGCTTACATTCTTTAAAGAATTTTGTATGTACAATTGTATGATACCATACTTCATGACCTTAATTTTGCAATTAAAAATTTAAGATCCGTTATCCATTGGAGCGTATGAACATAGACGTATAATAATGGATAGTGGGCGTGAGCTATATTAAATTACAAGAGTTACATTTCTAATCATTCATTAATGGATTATTGCGAAACATGAGACAAGTTCTAAGAAATTACTAAGAAAATTGTTCTAATTGTGTAAGAAACATTATCATGAACATTATTGAAATTAAGATATGAATTATTATAAAACAATAACATCAGTACATACAATCATATATTAAAGCTAAATTAAATAAACACGCATCAATTTGTAATAAAACTATTTTTATAATAATAAACCGAAATCGGATAAAATATCTAATTAAAGAAACGAAAATCAAATGCTTTTTATTACTCCTTTTGTAACCAAATATAATTATTTAGACAGTCTGTTACACAATATAGTAATTAATTTAAAATCGATAATAATAGACAGTTCGTATTGTTTTATACAAAGGACAATGCCCATTTTTGAGCCCATTTGATGTCTAATACTTCATTAACAAAAAAATATTCTAAAATAATATTGCACTCCAAATAAAGGAGAATTCACATTTTTGGGTCCACCTGATACCTAATAGTTTGTTAACAAAACAATATTTTAATATAATACCTTATTTCGTCATTAATTTATTTTAATTATATCAAAACATCGTTTCCCAATACAATGTCTAATAACATAAGAAACAAATATTATCAATTATTAAAGCTTAATACAATAATAACCTCAAATATTGTATCAGAAAATATTTATTTTATATTGTACTCAATAACTTGGGTGAAAAAAATAAAACTGATTGGTGATAAGGAATGTAGATTTATTTTTCTACAAAATGAACTAAAAATTATCGACGAACTCAAAAAATCTTATCTCTTAGGCGAATGACCATTCTCCTTTACATATAAAGCCACATTCACCTCGACAACATTGCCAATACTTAATTGTTAATAAAAATATCAATAATGAACACTAAACAGTGCTTATTTTAATATAGTAAACTGGTATGCAACATCGCCTTATATTAATCTAGAGTGCAGATCAAGATCAGAGATAACTGCTACTGCAGAAAAATGTCTATGGGTGCACCATTCAAACTTCTCTCGTTATACTCTGCTATTTAAATGTGAACTACGAGTATAAACACGACTAGGCCACTTCACGGGCTTACACTACCTCAGGACGGGCAGGACCGTAACCATCATCAGTCTACCTACAAGTTATTATGCCTTTAAAGAATTCACCATGAATGTAAAGTTTACAATAATATTAAGGCGTTCATTTGCGAGTATAACCAATAATATTCAGGGGCGGTGAATTCATTCCTTTAAAAAAACTTATTTCAGTATTGTATCCAAATGTCTAGAGAAAATATATGAAGCCGAAGGTGGAAGGTAGACCAACTCATTACTGAACTACTTATACACAAAATTTTAGGTTAGTCTGTAGCCGTTGTGGAGTTGTATAAAGTTAGTTTTTTTTTTTTTAATATAGGTAGATTCATTTTCCATTCTAAGTGTAGAACAAGAGACTAAGAAGGATAGTCGCTATCAAAATTTATTCGCATTTAGGTTTCGTTTACATTAGCTCTTAAGTATATCAGAATTCAGTTCGATCACTTTGCAGTAAGCGATAATGTAGGCGTTGAAATTGCGTTCGTAACACAGTCGTAAGACTCATATTTCCCAAGTGTAATTAATAATATCAAACTACGCAATAAAAAACGCTGTATCTATTAAGAACTAGATTATATTATGTCTAACAAATAAATAATTTGATTTTTAATTTGACATACCGATTTAGCTTCTTTAGATTAGAATTATTATAGTGTTTTTAGTGAACTAGTTAAGAGTACGGCCCACTCCAATATACTGTAAGTTTTAAAGAGTGGTAGGCAGGCTGATAATGGTTATTAGCCCAGTCTGCCGTCCTGGAACAGTACCACCACTTTCGGATATAACACCCATGCTAGCCAGGTATAGCGAGAGATGCAATGGAGCCAGAATGGGAGAACATAATTTAAAAAAACATATGTTTATTTAAAAATAATATAATAATAAATATTCCAGTCTTGTAGATTCTTTTCTCTTAATTCAGTCAAAATTTACACATTTACACACGTAAGTACAAAAGTATTGTATTTGCTCGTAAGAGATATAGTGTTTACAATTTCTAATGAAGAAAGTTAATTCCATTATTTGTCACGTAGTTGATGCTTCTACTGTACATTTCTTGAGATGTGTCCGCATATTTGAAGATTGTGAGAAAGTCATATTGCAGCGAGGACAAGCGTAGGGTTTCGCTCCTGTATGGAAATTTAAATGAGTCTTCAAATGATGTTTCTTCGTAAATGATTTCGGACATAGTGTGCAAGCGAAGGGTTTTACACCTGTAAATAATAATAAATAAGTCAAGATCGATAATATACGAGTATATCTTGTGGGATCATCACCTATCCTATTTAAAAAAAAATACGTTAAATAAATATTTTATAAATGATACACATGGACACATCGACGTGTTCTAATTTTAAATCAAGGTCAAAAGTTCACGCGTGAACCAAATAAAAAAAGGAAGCGTTCTAACTTCATATATTTTTAGGTACGATTGTTTAAAAAAAAACTCAATGTTCTTAATTTTGCCAAAATGCAGTGTGACGCAAATTTTTCGGGTTACTTAAAAAATCATGATAATTTTATAGGTATTTTATAGGTATAAATTGAATGATATACAACTTTATTATTTTAATGTACAAAAAAAAAACACAGAAATCTTTTATTGTAAACTTTATAGTTAATTTAAAATAATAATAAAAATATTTGGGAACCGTGGTTTTTAGGTGACCCGGAATTTTTGTGTTTCAGTGTTATAACTTAAAGTGTCAAACGTTTACGTTCGCGTTTATTTGTAACAGACGCGCGAATGGATGAAGGGTGACCATGACCTTGCTTAACATCGTAGCGCTTACCCTAACAGAAATCCCCCTTCGTAGTCAAAATTGCGTGATCGCATTTAAATGCAATTTTCTCTTAATAAAATTAAACATCAAAAATTCAGTTATAAAAAACTGAAGTTTAAAATTAGACGAGTAATAAATAATGAAAGCTTTGAAGTAAAACAAACATAATCATTAATTTTGAATGTAGATAAATTTTTGTCAGGGCAATTACAGCGTCAATCAATGTCAATGATGACCAGGATCAGAAATCAACTAACGGTAAAACTAAACTAGATAATGAATAACAACAAATTCTTTAAAACTAGTTATTTATGATATATTTCTATTTATATGAGAACTTTAAGAAATAAAATCTAATTAGAATTAATTGACAGGTTTTAGGAAGAGTAGGCACGTGCCTAGGAACGCAAGGATTCAAGGGTTGTGCGCGGAATGTTTTTAAGCGAAAACAAAATTTATTTTGCGTAATACAAACAATGATATTATATTTAAAAAATTAGAATTAATTGACAGGTTTTAGGAAGAGTAGGCACGTGCCTAGGAACGCAAGGATTCAAGGGATGTGCGCGGAATGTTTTAGGCGAAAGCTACAGGAACGAATGTGCACTATCCGGATTGACAGTGCACACTGCACACTCATCTCATTATGTATACTAAATTAAGAAGATTCCTATTTTCACATTTTTATTACTAAATATTTTTTTGTAAATCACAAAAAATTCTTTTAAAGTGAACTATCCATAGAAATCTCTTTCCAAGCAACAGTAGCGTTAGCATATCTATTATAATCTAGTGTTTATTATTATTTCTTGTGTGTAAATATTTATTACCAAAGAGAAAGTGCCACTTTATAGGGCTTTTTGATATATACTACTTAACAATTTCTAGATATATTTATCTTATTTATTGTTAAGAGCGCACACCTCATGTTAAACTAGAGTGCGGCCAATGAGCGGGGTTAACTGCTGCAACCAAGCAATGACTACAGGCAGCAGCAAATTGTAGCACTACACAATCAGTTCAATAAAACAACACTCCTGATGTAAATCTAGAGTGCGATCCATGAACGGAAACAATTGCTACTACAGATAGTACACTATCCAGAATGTGCACCATCCAGATTGACAGTACACACTCCTCTCGTTATGCCTGATTACTTCTAAACTGGTCCCGAAACGCGACAAGGTCACTTCACGGGTGTTACATTCGAAAGTGATGGTACTAACCCAGTCTGCCGGACTGGGTTAAGAAGCATCATTAGTCTGCAACTACTCTGGTCTTTATCAATTAAAATTTTATTACCAACTAAGTGTTACTTCTTTTTATTTCTTATATATTATTTAGTACCTAGACATTGTTGTACAGTGTAATATTGTAATATTTTATGAAGGAAATCATTATGGTACTTGTATGAAAGTCAGTAATAATATTTCAATATTATGATACGTATAATAAAGTTAGAGGATTATTAGAAACCAGTAAGAATTTTACGATTATCTGCGTTCACTACTAGAACGAGTTTAGCTCTTAGAATATTTTACTCGAATCGGGGGGCCTACCTATATTGTTGCAAAAGAATCGAACGAATTAACAATAGAAGATTCGAATGTTTAATTTATTCGTCTTTATGAAAAACGATCGTTTTTTTTTTAAATTTCAATTAGATCGTATTTGAGAATATACGCCATTTTAGAATCGGTAACGAAACTTCATAAGCCTCGTTCTGAATACGGAAAGCCCTAAAAATGTACCGTTTGTTTTATATAACCTTAGAGTAGGCGCCCAGCTTTACAAGCCAATTATTTTTTGTTTCTGTTCTTATAGTGAGCGAGTAGCCGATTAAAATAACTGTATACTTTGATTGTGTTCCACAAATAGTTCATAATAATTGCTGAATCACTCATTCTTATATAATCAACTATTTTTTTTTTTAATATTTGTACTAAATGCGTACTATCGATATGCAACTAAGTAATTTTAATTTAAACTTACTAAGTTTTCTTTTACAGCAACGTCATTGAGGTTAATTTATAAATGCGTCGTTAAGAACATGCATCATGAAATTATTTATTCATGGTACCTAATACTTGTTCAAACCTTTCTCCGCTTAGATTCTAATCTGATGGTCAGATCAAAAAGCTTACTCGCTAACTGGTTTAGGAATTGTTTGTGTTAGTTTTTTTTTTTTTGTGATCACGCTTCGTCTGACACAATTGCTACTACAGACAAATATCTGCAGATAGCAGTCGCTACGAATGTGCACTACTGACCCCAAAATGCTACTAGATTGTACCTAAACTTAGCCTAACCATCATTAATCTGCTCTCTACTCAGAGGTGGCTTTACCTATAGTGCAGGGTGTGCGGCGCACACGGGCGCCGGGTCTAAGGGGGCGCCGAGCACCCTCTAATCTAATGCGACACCTCTAAAGACACTACTCATTTCCCGAAATTATTTAAAATTGCACTATTTGCACCCGAATTTCCGTTTGAAAATATGACTGTAAGTATTCCATTTTCACCCCGCTCCTACTAGAGGGCGCCATGGTACTGGTTGCACACGGGCGCCACAAGGGCTAGAGCCGTCTCTGCCTCTACTATTTACCTTATAATAATATCTTGATATAATATTTACTCATGCAGAAAGAAAAGTAAATCTTTGTTCAGTAGTGGGACAAGCAAATTAATCTTTATAAAAATCTTACCAGAATGAAGACGCATATGAAGTGTCATATTGGATCTGTCAGCAAATCTTTTATCACAGAAAGAACAAGCATAAGGTCGTTCTCCAGAATGTGTCCTTTGATGTTGTTTCAGCAGCATCTTTCTGGAGAAAGCTTTCCCACACTCCTCGCATACATGCGGCTTCACACCTTAACACAGACAACGCGATTTATTACTAAAGGCCTGGGTCACAATTTCCATACGGCATTTAACCCATCCGAACAACTTTTAATAAAACCATAAATCGTATTTTTACTTTGAAAAACGGATAAGTGATAAAAATAACAAAAAATAGTTGATTAATTACTAGTTGACTAGTTTTGTATTTTGTTTGCATAGTAGCCGGGAAAACAATATTAATGAACACTGGTAGTTCGAGCGTAACTAATAATATATTTTAAAATGGTGATACTATGATGGTGATATAGAATAAATATTATTTATACCATATAAGATACCAAAAATATAATAATATAAATAAAATTCCAAAAAAAATGTGTCAATTTCATATTAATTACTTTAATTTATTATTTCGCACTGTTAAAGTATATAATTTATATAGGTATGTTTATAGCTTTTCTCCGGAGTATTCCACGCTTCGCCACTGCTCTACTTACTACCACCAATTCACCACGAAAATGGCAAAAGTAGTACTTATCTGTTTTTGGATGTAAGCGGACGAAATACGTTGCTATAATATTAAATTAACTAACTGTACCATATTTAAAAAACAACAGCAGAAACGAGTTTTAACGTCTGGAGATAGTATGTTGTTGTCTGTCTTGAATTATTATCCAAAACTTGTATTTCTGAGAATATTATTTATTGTGTAATAAAATTGAATTAATAACCATCAAATGTTGGTGAACGTGCGTGAGTGGGCGATTGATTGAAAATAGAAAAACATATATTTTCGTTTTTCCTTCAAAACTTAGAAGTTTTAGTAAAGATTGTATATCTTTTAAATTATGTTAACTCAGGTTTCATTCAACAGAGAATGAAAGGTGACTATTTTGTGTAATAAATAAATAACGTGTGATACTGTAATAAAATATTAATTTAAATAATTTAATTGGTAATTGTTGTAATTACCTGTATGAATTCGTATATGCATATTATATGCAACTCTTTGATTAAAAGACTTTGGGCAGTGTGTACATTGGTATTCTTTTTGATTTCTGAAAATAAAAAAATAAAATTTTCATTATAGAACAAAAGCAAGCAAATACTATGAAATGTCATTCACTTAAAAATGAATCGAGTATTACAACAAAATATCTGACGCCTCCGCATTTCCCAACGCCTTCTACATCAAATGATCACAAATAAAGCTAACAAAAGCTCGATATTAGTGATCATAATGCGGCGCGGTAATAAAACTATTACTTTTACAAAGAACGGCCTCAATAACTGAAGGAATAAATGTACCTAATCAAATGTTAAATTACAGCTTAATTATACAGGTATCTTACAAATAAAAATTATTTGTATATATTTTTTATGATTACTTGGATGTCTATAGAACATTATCAGTCCCATCGACCTTACATTAGGGCCGTTAATTCAATTCTTATTTAAATATATAATAATGCGACCTAAGTCAACAATTCTAGACTCAAAAAGTGACTTGAGTCATTTTCCCAAGATATTTTAACGGACGTTATCTTCTTTAAGTGTCTAAGCTCGTTTTGGATTACTTTACGAGTATTTCACAAAGTACTACTACGCCATAAAGCAATAAGTAAGATAACCTTGGGTTAATATCTGATTTAAGTCACAGTTGAATTATCGGCCCTTAAAAACAGTTGTTTTTTATATTCGCTAGAAAGTTAGGGTGTTAGGTATAACATTATTTTGGCTTGTAATAATATAGTACGCCTACATTTTGTCATAACCTTACAAAATTGGACCAATAAATGAAATGTTAATAAAAACACGATGATGATCAGGTCAAAATGTTTTATAAATTTCTCACCGTTAATGCAATTGTAGCTTGTGGTGCTGTCATTCGAGATTGATGATTCTTTTAAGCACTTCACGAATGACGAGACAAAAAATATGATACAAATCTTTATTGAATTATGATGTATCAAACTTTCAATATTTTAACGCTTGTTATGATAAAAAACATATTAGTTGACCCCTAATCTGCTTTATAATTTTATATATGGTATAGTACGAACCAAACTTTATAACGGCTCCGAAGTTAGGTTAAATACACGCATATATCTTAATTTTATTATTCTAAACTTGACTGTAGCACCCGCAGCTAACTTCCGAGACTGCATAAAGTCTAAATCGACCTATAAATAAAATACTTACCTATGAATTTTCATATGGCTACTGAGATATCCTCGATCATTGAAGTATTTCCCACAGATAGTGCATGTAGCCGCAAATTCCTTTGTGCCACGATGTACTGATAAATGGTACTTATAATTCCGAAGTTGCGAAAATGATTTTCCGCATTCTCCACATGTGTGGCGAGCCCTCGATGCCACTTTCTTTGAATCTTCACTTGTTTCTTCGGTACTTGATATCTGTAAATAACAATTAAAGAACATAAAAGGCGAAGTTATGTTAAAAACGTGGCAGTTATATTTAAAAAATCTTGATGTTTTCAAGTACTCTGTAAATAATATATAAATGGGTTCGTTTTTGGATGGTACTTATAAAAACATTATCTTACCTCGTCATCCAAGTTATTACGTTCCATCGATTCAGCGGATTCATTAATAATTGTATCTGTCCTTTCTTCAGAGACATCTGGTAAATTATTATTCTTGTCATTGTTGAAACACGCATCTTTGTTTATTAAACTATCCTGTAATTTTGAAAGTAACATTTAATTTGTTTTTTATATTTAATTTATTCTCGTACGTACCTTTTCATTAGTGTCTTCAAATGATCGACGCTGTTTGATCTTAAGAGGCCGATAAGTTCTCGGTTGTCGAGGATTCCACGGGCTTTGGTTTAACGGTGAACTTTTGATCTTATACAAACTTTTTTTGGCATGGACGGGTTCTTTATCTTGATATTTAGTTCTAGATTGTTCAATTTTTTTATTTGCATCGTCTATATTTGCTTTAATAGTTTCATTACTTTTATCTAGTATTACTTTGGATAAATCTACTGGATGATATCTCTTAATTGGTAATAGACTAGGAATTGATCGTGACTTATTAATCTTCATATTATTGATACAATTACCGGATGGCATTCTTCCTAAACTTAACATATTCCTTAACAATTTAATATCTTGAGCCGTCACTGGCAACGAGTTTTGCATATCCTCTTTATTTGCATTGTAACGTTGGTAGTATTTATTTAACATCTCATTTATTATTGTCGTGGCAGCAGATACGGATTCTGAGTTCGCACTATCCATAATATTTTTATTTCCATTCATCACTCCGCCAGATAGAAGTTGGAGATTGCATTCATTTGTTATTGTCGACACGTTTGGTGACAGCCTGTTAGTAATACTGTTCCTTGAATATGGTTCAGTAACTGAATCACGTAAAAGAGAGTTCTGATGTAGGTCTCCGTCTTTGTTTTGCATAGTATTTAAATATGAAATGTTTTTGTGTATTAATAAAGAATCTGGTTTATTCTGTAAGTTTTCAGTTGAACAAACGTTCTGATTATGGGTCTTTTCTTCTGCGTCAGTAGTCGAGTTAAATTCCAGCTTAATAAAATGCGAACTATTTTTTTCACTTCTATCATTTTCTTTATCAAATAAATCATTATACTTTTTGTCATCAAAATGATTTTTTACGTCTTCTAAAGCATCTTTATCAATAAAAATCTTTAGCGTATTAATGATTTCGAAAAATGACGATAACTTTTCGAGAGGTACATTAATTTCACCATTGTAAATATAATATAAAACAGGCGACATTGCTTCCCAATCTATGTCAGGCAGTATTATATAAATTGGTGTCTCTTGTTCAATGTGAGATACAAGTATACACTGAAAACAAATAAATAAATCTCTATTACACCGGCTACAAACATTACATTGACAAGGTTGCTGAAATAGGTGAGTAACGTAACTGTACTTATTTCAGTGTGCCTCATTCTTCGTTTTTTTTTATTATATTTTATTGCAGCTCGGCATGTGACAACACTCCGCCTGATGTAAAGCTAGAGTGCGGTCCATGAATGGAAACAATTGCTACTACAGAGAAACCTGTCCGGGCAGCAGTCGCCTCCACTATGCCGGCTTGAGGAGACGAGCATGTACCATCCAGATTGACAGTGCACACTCCTCTCGTTATACCTGGCTACTTTCAAACTATTACCGAACGTTTACAAACATTATAGAAAAATAAAAAGGATAAATATAAACATGATAACAAAAAATAAATAACCAAAAAATATTGAATAAATACTATTTTCTAGTCACATTGTTATTAATAGAATTCTAAATAAATAAATATAACAACAAGGAAAATCCTGAGACATGTAAAGTAAAAAATAATAATGTAAAAATTAATAAATAATACAGTCTGGAGGAATTTTCATAATATAGATTAAACAACCAAGAAGATACCGATTAAGGTATATATTTGATGCTATTTATATTCAGATGTAGGTGAAAGATTACAACTTACAAGCTTTATAAAGACCACGTCGTTACTGGATGTGTATTTTTGATAACAATTGGTCTAACTTTATGGTCACTAATCCATCACTATAAAAATAATTGGTTGATGGATCGATCTATTCGAAACTTTGAGTAAGAGTTCATCAATAACAACGTTAACCGTTTGACTCACTTATTAAAAGCCAAAAGGTACGGCTGTATTAAACTTGTTTAAAGTTTTGGGTATTTTCCGTATTCGTATCTACTGACTCTACTTTAAGCTACTATACTGCCTACATATTCCTTTCCTACCATGTTTAAATTGCCAGCAAATAACTAGAGCATTCAACGACAAATTACATTTTAAAAAAATCATAACCGAGATGTTTTTCGGACACATTGATTAATTGTTCATAGAACAGTTCTTAATAATAATTTAATTTAAAATGCAAAACTAAACTCACCCTGAGATATGGACTAGCACTAGCTAGTACAGCCCGATGTGCACTAAACATACCACCACGGCACAATAGTCGTACATCACACCACTCTCCATGAGCCAACCACTCGCCCACCTGCAAATTCCAAAACAATAAATACTAAGGGCCTGTTTGTTGGATAAAATAGTTGTGTAGCGCCTTTAGAAACAAGCCCGTTAGAAAGTTACTCAGGGAGTTATATATTAACACTTAAACGCTTATACCGACCATTTTTGGGCAATAATAACCGGTAACAGTGCTTATGTTAGTGGAACAATTAATGAGACAATCTGGTTCAATTCTTAAAAATCGTTTCAAATGTTTCAGCAAGATAATTTCTATATTGCTAATTGACTGTATATTTAGAACTTTTTTTATTGTAGCTCGCCATATGACAACATTTCGCCTTGTGTTAAGCTAGAGTGCGGTCCATGAGCGGAAACAACTGCTACTACATTTCTGCAGGCAGCAGCCGCCACGCAATAGTCACTTCACGAATGTTACACTGGAAAGTGGTGCCACTAGGGGTAGTCTGGTCTAGGGAAGCAGACTGATCTAATAACTATTGTCGCTACATCCCACTCTTCTCTGACATCATACGTATGCAACATATTGCCCAGAAATGAATAATTTAAGTTGCAGGTGTAAACGCACCTTTAGATTATATCAGGAATTAGGTGAACTACATTTTTTACTTTTAACTTTTAGTATCACTTTTTTTGTAGCTGTTTTTGTCGCTCTTAATTCAATACAATAGTCGTTTAACCTTTGATCTCTTAATGCCTATAATACAAACACTAACTTAGTACCTATATACAAGATGTTACTAAAGGAACATCGTTAGATGAACAGAGCGATCGAGGTCCTTGATATCTATCGGTTTGTTCCCCATGTATATGCAGCGATACACCCGATATATATTTTTTAATAATGATATAAAAATATATTAATTAGAACAACACGAATCAGAAAAAGAAAAATTGTTATTCAGAATGTCATTTAAACACTTTGTAATGAAAATAATACTAGTCACTTATAACGAACAGCTTACTTAAAAAAAGTAAAAGAAAATGACGTTATTTTTAATATTAATAGAAATCAACACACATCTTCATTTTATCATATATTAAAATATTTTATGTTAAAAAACTATCACTACAAAATATCATTTTAATGACACTAATGCATTAAAACAACATAAACCTATGTTAATAGATTAATTATTTGTCGTGACCGCATAATATTATAGACAATGCCCACAAAAACGTGTCCATAATTTTACCAAGACGTGTTTGGAATAATATATTTGTTAACGGTGTCATGATTTTTTTTTAACGATGTTAGATATTTAATTTTTGATCACGATAATTTTAGTTGTACATTCCCATTTAAATATTTACAAAGTTCAACGAAGAAAGTTTAATATTGACATTGGCAAAATAACGCCAAAGAAACAAATCTACTAAAATATTGAAAAGAGATGATGAAGTTGTAAATTAAACTAAATATTTACCTAATCTTAAAAAAAGTACGAAGCAAATTGCAAAGCAATAATAAGAATCACATCGCGAACAAAGGAGAGTTTTTTTTAAATTATTGTAGCCTGATTTAACATCAGGCTAGAGTGGAATCAACTGCTACTACAGAGGAATTTCTACGGGTAGCAGTCGCCTCCGCTATGCCGGCCTGAGGAGACGAATGTGCACTATCTAGAGTGACAGCGCACACTCCTCTCGCTATTCTGGCTACTTTCAAACGGACAAGATCACTTCACGGGTGTTATATTCGAAAGTTGTGGTACTGCCCCAGGACTTTTTGTAGTTTTTGTGTCATTAATGTGCACTGTCAATGAACGGCACATTCGTCTTCCTTAACCGACATGGCGAAGGCGACTGCTGCCTGTAGAAATTTCTCTGTAGTAGCAGTTGTCTCCGTTCATGGAGCTTATATCAGACAGAGTGTTGTCATTTTAGCTACTATACAAATAAGCATTCTAATTAAATTAAAGAACGCAAAAAAAAAAGGTTTTAACTTTGTTAAATATATGAAAAGCCTTCATTAGCATAGAGTCCATTTTGACATACTTTATAATCATTTTTCACCGCACGAGCAAATATGAAAACGGCCTCTGCAACCGTACTCTAGTCAATTTACTCGTAGTAAGCAAACTGGCTCGGACAATTGCTCAAAATCAACTAAGTACACAAGACAGGTCAACGTTTTTAGAGTAGCACCTCACTCGTGAAAGTGGCCTCGTCAAATAGTTCCGATCAAACAATAAAAATTACAGCAAACAATGAAATTCTTTTACATATTCAAATTATTTATTGTAAAATGTAAATAAGCCTATCTGGGCTCTTTTTCGTTGTTAAATGATTATACAATTACATCTGATTTCGAAGGAGCCCCTTGACAAGTGATATTTTACATTTTCAAGTGGCTTTAATCACTTCAGATTTCATATTCAATTATAATACTTTCAGCCATGTTTGGAGAAAACACACTCGTCATTGTCTATTTTAATCTAATCGTTCCATATTGAAGGGAATTTGAAAGGGCATTAAACAGAAAAAAAAGAGAGATGGGTTTCAGAAGTTCATTCCATACTGTATAGTCATAAATAAATAAATTACCCACTCCACCATTATTGAACATTAACACTCGAAGAAACACAAGTTTCGAAAAATAATTCAGGACCGGCATCTATCTCCAGAATCCCGCCAAAACTATATATATAATGCCGATCACACATTGTTTTTAAGTACTTAACACTTCCATCCATCTCACCTTCATAAAGCCTCTAATTTAAAACTTAATCTACTATCATTATCTGAATACATTTTATATACCTAATATAATAACTGCTTCAAAAACATTAATTAAACAATAAAGACTTTACCGACTATCAATCAGATAGATACTCGTATCTGTATTTCAATTATTAAAAAAAAGTGTTTTCGAAATTAAGAGATCAAACGTCTGGGCGTAAAAAAGATGTTAAATGATAAGATGTTGTTGCGAGATCTTCAGAGATTTACTCCCGAGGTCATATTGTTTAAAAAGATAGCGAATTAATTAAATGCATAGGTAAACACTTATACTGTACTATCTATATTATTGAATGATTCAGATGAATTGATTCATAAAATTATGTTCAAAAATTTTATTAAAATTAGTAATTACCAGACGACTAGCCATCACAATTTTATATGTACGCAATTCTTAATAAATATAACTTTAGTAAGTAGGCCGGTATAATTTCCGACACTCGAATTTGGCCAGTTCAAGATCCACGGCGGTACAAGATCTAGCTAGTTCTTGCCGACGTGATCACTTTTTGTTTCGTGATTCGTAGAACATATACCTTTCTACTACAAAAAAGCAGATTACATTATTTTCCTATGGCTTACGATTCTTTGACAAACTTTAACTAGTGGGTTTAGATAGAATTCTAGAGACCAATTTAGGGCATCCTCGGGTGGTCGATAGAGGGTCTTAAGTAACTTCGAGGTAACTAAATGTTAACCAAAACAAACAACGGGGTTTCCCTTCTTATTGCACGCTCTTTCAGTAGAGATTCGAGATTTCATTATTAACAATGGCGCTCTACTTTAAGTAATGCATAACCCACAATTACTAAAATAAAAAAATTATGTTCATCATTATAATAGTCAAATAAAATATTATTAACAAACAAAATATTAGTTAGGTGTCGTATTTCTATAACCACAACTTTCTTATAATTGTTTAACTCTTTAGAATGTGGTAGACATGCATGGAAAATATACGTACTGTCTACTTTAATCCTAGTCGGTCCAGTAGTTTGCCCTCATTCCTTCAAACCACAACAATCTCACTCTATGTATGTATATACTTAAGTAATTTACTGCATGCACTTAAACTAATATAATATTATACACATGCAATAAACAATTTGTTTCAATACTTCTTGTACAATTGTGCAACAATTTATAATGTCTGAAATTCACCGTTGTGGAAACTATTTCTTTTCTCACTCCTTATAACATGAGATTCACCAAAATCAGCACGATATCTAGTCAAATTTGAATTATAATTATTTATTTATATAGTAATTAAGTTCGGGGAACATTTAGAAAGTTTGGTCAAAACAGTCATTAGAAGTATAATTACAGATTATTTACAGCTACACAACAAACGTGGGCTCTCACGGTCACGACGCAATTATGCATGGCCGTTCCTAGATTCAAAACTTTCTGATGTCATTCAAACATTTTTATTGGTCAATCTGATTTTTAAAAAATGAAATGCACAATTTCAAATTTAATGATCCTAATTATCATTTTCAGCTGTAACAACATTAAATATTAAATTTGTTTTAAAGCTAAAGCAGTATATTGCATTAAAATTGTAGGGGTCTTGTTCCACCCTTCGAAAGACTTAAACTTGAGCAGAGAACTTTAAAATAAGTAATTGTAACAGGATCTCTCCAATACGAGTTTCAGACGGCATGCGCCTGCAAAATTTTATTGCTACGACATTTTGTTTTTATTTTAATATTTACAAGTAAGATGTTGTTTTTATTTTTTAATAAGACTTTCCTGATATTACGTAAATTATTACAGTATTTTTAAAAACAAACAGATATTTGTAATTCCTTACCATTGCAATTAATAAACATCCAACTATTTAAACAAAACACTTAATTTTATGAATTAATATCACAAAGATATACTTTTTCATTTAAAAACAATTTTCCACGAGAGATGTTATCTGGAACGGTTTCAAACTCAGTCAAAATAAGTGGTTACGGAGCCGTGTCCGCGGCGCGAGTGACTCAAATTCCCATCCCGCGGCCACAATATCTCGTCCACTTCTCCATAATCTAAAAAGTTGTAATCATAGTATTCGGCTATAAGAACACCCAAAATTGTAAAGCATGTTACCGCTATAGGATGTGAATAATTCTTACAAACGTTACAAGCGCAGATATCTAGTAGTTCTGATACAGACTTACATTTGAACTACTTTTACAGTACTGTACTTACTTGGATTTATATTTAAATCGAACAAGCGTGACGATTTTTTTTTTAGTAAATTATACAAATTGATAGAGGAATGTTTTTTAACACTTTCAACGTTCAGGTAGGTTCATTCAACATTCGCAAAATAACTATTTATAATTGATTTCGAAGTGAGTGTCTACCGCAGCATTCAAAAGAATTCTAATCAACTGATTGCGTTATGATGGTTCGTTGGTGCAAAAAAGAAATTCCAAGGTATTCCAAAAATAAATGTACTTAATAAATTATGATGAAAATTGAAAAGAAACACTTAAGTATTACGTGAGATTTAAAAACGTGACTAACGTTGAACTTGAATATAAAAAGAAGCTGTCACTCATCAATACTAAAGTATACAAATAAAAATTTAAATAGATTGTAATCAAAATTTTCAAGCACTTAGGTACTCATGCTTGCGTCAATATCTAATTGTATTTTTTTCATATTAGATACTCCTCTACTATTTCGAATCCAAAAAGCACTAATGATTTAGTTAGACACTTTTTGAATAAATAAATAACTATATTACCTATAACGGTTACATGTACCTGTTTGAAATTTAAAATAATTGCTGCTCAATCCAAAAATAAACTTTCCTTTATGAATTATAGAAAGCCCGGCATGTAAACAGTAAACACACTGCCTGATGTAGCTAAAAAGTATGCTCCATGAGCGCAAATGTTCGCAGACAACAGTCACCTCCGTTATGCTGGCTTACGAATGTGTACCGTGCAGTAGCAAACTACTCTCATTATTAAGCTTATCACCTCACGGATGTCACATTTGAAAGTAGTGGTACTTCCTCAGGGCAGCAGTAATCCTCAGCGATCAAACTACATGTACATTGGTACCGGTTAGAATTTAGCAAGGTTTAAACACGGGACTCTATACAGATTTAAAATACAAAGTAAGAATTAAATATACACATTATTTATTTTCTAACAGGTTTGTTTTTAAACGTTTCAAAAAGGAATATTTCTAAATGAAAGTTTTTCAATGGCCTAAGCTAAATTGCATTTTCCTAAAACGAAACTGGCACAAAATTGGTAATTTGGAACACTGCCTACTAGTTTATGCATATTTATTTGAAACCATTTACTGCCCTCGTTATAGTGAGCAGTCGGTTGAAAGCAAATTTCAAAGCGAGGCCAATATCCACAAAGAAAAGGCGATGTTATCTAAATTACAAAAAAATATATAACTTACCGCTTGAATTTTTAACAAGTGGAACGCAAAAGAAACAAATATTTTGCAATTGTTTATTCACGATGAAAGTAGTCTACATTATTTATGAATGGAATATCGTGAGTTTTTTTTATTCATTTAATAATTATAATCATTTCATAGATGAAGCTAGAGCTAGAGAGAGAAGTTCTAAAGCAGTCTACGAGCGGTTTCCGCTTCTCACTAAAGAAATGTCTGCGGGCTACAGTTGCCTCCGCTATACCGACTTGAGTTCAGGTTGACACTAATTTAATTATTCCAGGCTACCTTCCGAACTGATCCTGAAAATCTCGGGATCACTTCACAGGCGTTACACTTAAAGGTGGGAAAACTACGGCAGACCGAGCTATAACGTGGTTCTTTATCATTTATTTTTTTTGCAATTCATGATTCAATATTAAATTAATTAACGTTTAATTTCATAATCTACCTACGCACTAAATGTTTCTCATATTAATAACTTTAAAATATTGCCAGAAGGCAAAAGTTAACGGGTTTCGACAGAAACACGAATTTATCGCTGGTGTAAGATGTTAAAAATGAAGAAAAATAATTGATATTCTGATTGAAACAAAAGAAACAAGCCCGAGGCGCGGTTTATCCTCTAAACTTAATTTTTATTGAAACATTCATAAGTAGATATAATTTAACTTAACAGTATAATTTTTACCACGAAAACTTTAAACTGCGTTCATAATTAACGTTAAATATAATTAAACCGGTTAATAAATGCTACTTTTAACTGTTATTGCTGGAATTTATAACATTAATTTGTTTAGTTGAACTTTCACAGTAAAATTAACCCCTTCTTTACTCTTTCAAAGAAACCAGAAACTTACTATACTTAATTTCTTTGATAAAAATCAAAATAATTTAGGCTTCTTATATTTACCGGCTAATGGCCGCCCGTTTGACACGATAATAGAACGAGTATAGCTTCGAAAACATGAAACTAGAGCTTCCCCTATAGAGAGCGTACGTACATACGTAATTAAGTAAACGTAAACACAGTTAAGTTATTATATTATTTGCTAAACAAAACATAGAGATATATACTAAAGGAGCAAACCTCATAAGTACATCAGACATGAAAAAAGCGGAAGCGGCTTCAAACGATTTGACGATGTTGCCGCCAAGTCAAATACTGACTGAAAGCCTAAAGTGACTGCGGTCATCTTTTCTCTCGCGTCACATTGGGAGCGTTATTGCACATCTAGTTAAATGCAAAAAAACGTTAAAATATTTTTACGTTCTGCTCAAAACATTTAGTAATTTTTAAACTTAATAAAATTCTGAGAAGTGAGAAAAGACAATAAAACAAATAAAAAACCTTTTAAAAAAAAAAGTTGAACCGACTTCAATAAACACTAAAAGCACTCAAAAGTGAAAAATAATTTTTAACAAGAGTATCTACACACAAAGTAATAAACATAAACACTAATAGGTGTTTATTATGTACAAATTAACTGTCTACATACCTGCCATATTTTTGGAGTAGGTGCCAAGCTATACCAATTCAAAATTTCAGAATAGGAATTACACTTGGATATCTTCCTAGATATCAAGTATATCTATGAACGTATGCTTGGCACCTACTCCAAAAATGTGGTAGGTATGTGGACAATTAATTTGTACATAATAAACACCTATTAGTGTTTATGTTTATTACTTTGTGTGTAGATACTCTTGTTAAAAATTATTTTACACTTTTGAGTGCTTTTTGTGTTTATTGAAGTCGGTTCAACTTTTTTTTTGAAAAGGTTTTTTATTTATCCATTTTTAGGGTAGCGGACCAAAAACAGCAAAAACTCCCTATTAAACGTACAAATACTAATCGTAGTTCAAATGAAATTAATCTAGCAAAAAGAAACTCGTACAATTTCACCCCATTTCGGATTAAATTTCGAGAAAAGCTGAAATACACGTTTCGTTGTTTATGTTGTGTGTAGAGCAAATATACTTAAAATTAAGTAAATCTGACAAAAAAAATTCAACACATTTTAACCCGTTTCACCCCCTTCGGGGTGAAACGCATGTCAATTGTTTATATTACATTATAGAGCATTATTTATTATGATTTTGTCACTAAAAATATTTATTATTATCACGCCGTTTCACCCCCTTCGGGGTTGAAACGCAAGTTTCATTATTAACGTGGTAAAGCAATTCTGCTGTTTCGGGTAAATCTGATTTTAAAAAATTCAACCAACGGGGTAAACCGTTTCATCTCTTTAGGGGTTACATTTCAAAAAACGCTGCAACACGTGTTTCATTATGTTGTAAAGTATGTATGCCAAAATAACATATAAATTATAGCCCACATTTTGTCAAATATCTCAGCTCTCCCATGGATTTGAGTTAAAATAATTACAGATATGGAAAGCTGGAATAAAACTCTACAATATAACAGTATTTTGATTCGTGTTCGCGACTTTTCGAAAAGCGGGTCAAAAACGCCCAATGTCCTTTCAAGTAATTCTGACTAAAAAAAATTCAACCCATTTCCCCCCATTTCACCCCCTTAGGGGTTGACTTTCCAGAAATGCTGAAACACGTTTTCATTATTTATGTTGTAAAGTATGTATGCCAAATTTCAATTAATTCTGACTAAAAAAAATTCAACCCATTTTGCCCCATTTCACCCACTTAGGGGTTGAATTTCCAGAAATGCTGAAACATGTTTTCATTATTTATGTTGTAAAGTATGTATGCCAAATTTGAAGTAATTCCGATTTAAAAAAATTCAACCCATTTTGCCCCATTTCACCCCCTTAGGGGTTGAATTTCAAGAAATACTGAAACATGTTTTCATTATTTATGTTGTAAAGTATGTATGCCAAATTTCAAGTAATTCTGACTAAAAAAAAATTCAACCCATTTTGCCCCATTTCACCTCCTTAGGGGTTGAATTTCAAGAAATACTGAAACACGTGTTTCATTATTTATTTTGTAAAGTATGTATGCCAAATTTCAAGTAATTCTGACTAAAAAAAAATTCTACCCATTTTGCCCCATCACCTCCTTAGGGGTTGAATTTCAAGAAATACTGAAACACGTGTTTCATTATTTATTTTGTAAAGTATGTATGTCAAATTTCAAGTAAATCGGAGCAAAAAAATTTTACAAACTGACTTTTTTTTTCCGCTTTACTAAAAAATGGCAACACTGTGCATCTTAGAGAAATAAATGGGACCACTATGGGATGCAGCTTAACACAATACAATTTGAATCATTGAAATCGGTCCAGCCGTTTTCAAAAAATCGATGAACATACATAAAAAAAAAAACATACGCGACGAACATATAACCTCCTCCTTTTTGGAAGTCGGTTAAAAATAATAAAAATGTAATTGTATTCGTAAAAATTATAATTGTTTAAAATTCAATAAAATTATCCATATAATCTAAATCACACTCATTATTGATATAAGAAGAAAAATATTTCCCATTTGCAGTGTTATTAACATAGATTTGCTGACAATCACAATTGTATTGATTTTCATCGCAATATTTACATTTGATATATTTCTGTGTTACAGATTCTGGAAAGGTACAATGAACAAAATAGTCTTCGTCATTATCATAGGTGTAATTATTTTTAATAATATTTTTTAATAAAAATTCATCTACGCTTTCAAAAGTATTTAAATAATTAAACACTTTTTTCTCCTGTTTACTTAAAATCTTTTCCAGCATAAAAACCAAGTGATGATGATAACATTGAAACGTTATGCTATCTTTGCTCCTATTCTTAATATTCATCCATTGCCGAATACAATCAGTAGGTGTTAGGTTAACTCCGCTAAACAATGCGGGATTGGTTAGCATACCACTAGCAGCCATTATCCCAGCACATTGCACATTCTCATGTAACACATCAGCTTCATAAAGTGACTTTATTCCACCATTTGCAACAATCGGAATCTTGACTGATGTACAAATATTTTTCAATCCATCAATGTCAATATTCTCACTACTTTTCTGTGACGGTGTTCGAGCATGTACTGTTACAAAACTTACACCACACTTCTCCAACTGACTAATTAATTCAATTGATTTTTTAAAATCCTTTAATAGTCTAATTTTTACAGAAACACTGAAATTATTTGGAAGAGCATTTTTAAAACTTTTTACTAAACTGTGGATGATTTCTGGCTGTGATAATAATGCACAGCCATAACCATCCTTTATAGCCCATTTTTGTGGACAACCACAGTTCAGGTCCACACCGTCTGCATATGAATGTACTAGTTGGGATGCGTCAATAAATTCATTAGCTGATTTTGCTGCAAATTGAACTATTAATGGAGTATCATTTGCTGTTGTTGTAAATTCATTATGACGAGCTTTTGAACTTTGGCAAAAGGAATCTGCCATTATCATAGGGCTAAAACATAAGTCAACTCCGTAACTGTAAGAAAAACAACATATTATTTTATAATATTAGATTAACTCACGCAACAAAATTCCTATGTTATCATACGTACTTCATAACAAGTCTTCGAAATTGAACCTTACTGTATCTTACCATAGGTGCACATACTTTAAGATAATTGTTTTCCTGCACCGCTTTATCGAATAAACTAATTACATCGGTTTTCGTCTTCATGGCAAAAATGTAATCTCGCTACGGGTTTAACATCGTTAATTAAACATTATAAAGCATCGCCATACAATATATATATTTTTTTAGGTTATGTTGATGATTTTTTTTTATAAAGGCATTGGCCATAAGCTATCGTTCAAATCAATCAATTCACCTTACGCCGTGATTGCGTTAGTGTAAACTCGCACTTGGCCCTCTGTACCATATAATATAAACACACCATATATAAATAGAAGAAAATCTTTAAAAATATATTCAACTTATAAAACTGCTCTTGTAAAAATGCTATTTAGTAAAAACTAGACCTTTTTAATATTACTTATTTTGTTAATATGTATGTGTTTGTTCCTTTGCCTTCCCAGAATGGGGGAATTTACGAAAAAAAAAACTAAACCGCGTTGAAACTTGAAAATATTATAATTTAAACATCTTAGTGATAATAAACAGAATGTCGAATGAAAATAATACTTTAGATATAGGTTTTCTGGAGAGAAAAGAGTCTTGGCGATTACATCCCAGATTTTTTCCTAGTAAAGTTGGAGGCAAACCTGCTTGGTTAGATCTTGAAAACTTGCCTGGTTCTAGCGAGTTATTGTGTAAATTATGTAAAGAACCATTAATATTTCTTTGTCAGGTAACCTAAACACTAGTAATTTCCACAATGAAAAATTTTACTTCACAATCTTATTTCTCTAGATATATGCACCATATGAAGAATCAGATGATTGTTTTCATCGGACACTATTCATTTTCATGTGTAGAAATGGTTCATGTTGCAAAAATAATGCTACAAACAATTTATTAGTACTACGTTGTCAAATGCCTAGAAGGAATAAATATTATTCTTTTGACCCATATAGTGATGACAAAGATGAGGTGAGTAATGTTATCAGTGTCAAATTCATTCATAAACAGTATAATTAAATAGGTATATTTTTATCACAACCTTTTACAGTATGGCTAATTCTGTGGTATTAGATTAATATTTGCTTGCTTCAACAAAATCTTTCAGCAATTTCCTTTAGAACAGTGGACGAAGATGTGTAATGTATGTGGAGCCAAAGCACCTTCTCATTGTTCAAAATGTAAGAAAACGTATTATTGTAGCAGAAAACATCAAATACTCGATTGGCAGAAGGGACATAAGCAACAATGTGAAAGCCTTAAGGTAAATTTTCATAAGCAAGCTTTATATCATGGCATTGGTCAAAATAGGTTGATAGATATATTAATTTAATTTATATTGTTACAGGATACAGAGTATAACATTAATAATTGGTCTGTAGCTGAATCTGGAAAAAGCATATTGTTTGATGAATGGGAAATTATTATTGACCATGAAGATGAGGTTGAGATGATTTGAAATTTGAAATCACTAATAAAAATTGTTTTAATAATTAGTGTTGATTTTAATTACAGGAAGCATCATCAAACGTGGATATAGAAACAGAGATGGATAAAATGAACACTTTAATCAAAGACAAGAAAGTTGGTACACTAAATAATATAAGTGAAAATGAATTGGAACAATATACAGGAAAAACAGTTGAGGACAAAGTATTTAATAAGTTTTTAAAGAGAGTCTCCAGACATCCTGACCAAGTGTTGCGATATGACAGAGGCGGCACACCATTGTGGATTACAGGTCCCGGCCCAAATACACAACAAATAACAAGATGCCAATACTGTGAAAGTGAAAGACAATTTGAGTTTCAGGTAAAGAAGTTAAGGTTTTATATAAGAATTTACAACTATGAAGGTGTTATTATTGCAATCTGCAGTCCTGGGGTAGTGGCACCACTTTTGAGTGTAATGCAATGCAGTTACCTAACTGCGTTTCAGGATCAACTTTGAAGCAGACAGGTATAGCGAGAGGAGTGTGCCCTGCTAAAGGATAGTGCACATTCATCTCCTGTTTGTGGTAGCAGTTGCTTTCACTCATTAATTGCACTCTAGCTTAACAGCAGGCATAATATATGTATAGGTGCTACTATAAAAAAAACCTTCATCTGATATAAGAGAAATGCTGTGCTGCCTGCACCGATATGAACATAAGCCCGAAGCTAAACACCTAAAATTCATCCTAAAACCCAAGTACCAATAACTGGATTTTTGAACTATTGGTTACAGGTGATGCCTCAGCTGCTAAACTTTCTGAATGTAGGTATAGAAGTTAACAGTATAGACTGGGGTATACTTTCTATTTACACATGTAAAAATAGTTGTAATACTGGACCATCATACAAAGAAGAATACATAATAAAGCAAGATATCACCACTTAGTATTTAATAAATTATTTACACTACACTACAATTTTTTATTTATTTATTGCTCTTTTTTCCTCCATACTCGTCGCTAGATAGGTAACTAAATAAATCATTGAGTCCACTGAATTCTGTTCTGGATTGAGGTGGATCATTCTTTGGTAGAACGGGTAGTAGTTTTCCCATCTTCATTCTGAAGTCTTTCAACTAAAACAAAATTACGTCACCATTTTAAATTTGAGTAGGGATACTGTTTTATAGTTTATTTAGTATACTGTCTTACATCTTTAGCACCCGATAATTTCCAAATGCCGTAACATAAAAGCCCAGTTCCAGATACAGCGTACAGTGTTCCCCAACCTAGAGCTCTCAATGCCAAAAAAGCTCCAGCGTCTGCCATTTCTACAGTACTGTGTAAACCTATAAAAGATTGAGTGTTTAATATCCACAGTCCCCCATGTATAAACACCAGGTCTACAAGCCCACAATATTTTTTATACCCTTATTAAAATATTTGGGATCATTCTTCTTCGCTGCTGCGAGTGTTGCACCGAAACCAACAACCGCCGAAATGCCTGCAACAGTTGCTAAAAATGCTCCAGCTGAAATTATATTGAATGTTTAGAAATTTCAAGTGACATCTAATTCAAACCAATACATTTACGTATTCTATAACCTTTTATTCGTTCTAAGCGTTGTTTCTTTTCAGTTTCGTCCATACTTTTAATAATTATTTACATACTACTTTTAAAATTCCCACGTTCGCCCGCACACAGAGAACATTTACCCTACACCCGTATTTCGACAGTCTGTGCTAGTAGTATAAAGTACTCTGTGGTCTGCTAACCCCGCAGTCTCAGCAACTTTTCACTCGCACTCGAAGACATTGGAATATAATATTACATTCAAACTTCTTTGCTCGCACCCATGTTACGGCTGGTTACGGCACTTAATATGTATATATTTTTTATTTATATGATATTATAACAATTTGCCAGTGTCAAAGTAAATATTTTTGCATCAAGTTAATAATATTGTGCATCACACAGTTATTAATTCATCATACTACTCAGTCAAGTCAAAAATTGCTTTATTAAATTGGTAGAATCTTTACTGAAACTTCCCACGAAGTTTTGGTGGGAAAATGGTAACACGTGTTTTCTTTTTTTGAATTGTTTGTCCACACTCACGCACGTTCACGAACACTTAATGATTAATAATTCACCATTATTACACATTAACACTCGAAGAAACGCAAATTTAAGAAAATAATTCAAGACAGATAACCTAATATTTCAAGATGGCCGCCAAAACTCCCGGCACTTAATTTTTTTTTTTGTTTTATATAGCATATACAATTTGCCAGTGTCAAAGTAAACATTTTTGCATCAAGTTAATAATATTGTGCATCACGAGTCATCATCAACACATCATCACACACAATCATCACACTAAACAGTCAGGTCAAGTCTCAGGCAAGTCAAAAATTGTTCCAGTAAAGTGATAGAATCCTTACTGAAACTTCCTATGGAGTTTTGGAGGGAAAATAGAAACACAGGTTCTCTTCTTTTGAATTGTTTGCCCACACTCACGCACGTCCATGAACACTTAATGGTTAATAATTCATCATTATTATACATATACATTAACACTCGAAGAAACACAAGTTTAGGAAAATAATTCAAAACAGATAACCTGACGTCTCAAGATGGCCGCCAAAACTCCACACTTAATTTAACATATGACAGTTTGACACATTCACTACGCCACAGATGCAAAAATATTTACTTTGACACTGGCAAATTGTTATAATAACTTATAAAAGAAAAAGTATGAGCTCTAGTTTTGCTTTTATTACTTGCTGTGATTATTTGCATATATTTGCAGATACTTGTTGATTATTTGTCTCATGTTTTGCGTGTATTTTGTTATATTGAGTTACGACTTACGTAATAGATAATATTGGAAATAGCTGATAATACTCCTGGAGAACTACGATATGGTCTGTGATTATAGGAGAAAAGACTGGACATGTTTCAACATTTCCCTAGGAAGAATTAAAGTTGTGTAGTAACTAATGAACTCTATGATTAAGTGCACAGAGGATAATGAAGACTAGGATACCATGGTGACCACCCCATGATTGAGTGCTTGTCTGGGTCTGGTGCTTGAAAATTTGCATGCTGTGTACTTATGCACCATGGCTGCATGGACGAAAACGGAAATATTTAAATTTATCGAATTATATGAAAAAGAGGCATGTATCTGGAACCCTAAACATAGGCAACATAAAAATAAATTGAAGGTAAACAATGTGTAGGTGTCTATTTTTATAATTTATAGTTGAAGAATGCAAGAAGTTCCTAATAAAAACGTCGATAATCACAACCAGTCAAAAAATAATACATACCATATACTGCTTAACCCAGCGGGGACACAGAACAGATCTTGATATAATTTAGTATGGAGGTACATTATGTGCTGTATAAAAAGTTATATGACCCTTTTCCAGAGTTGGAGCTTTGAAGTGTTGAGGTTCAAAGTGATTGGCTGCTCAATAGACAGTGATCTTTTCTCTTAATATATGCAAACTGAACCATGCTTAGTCTATAAGTTTCTGTTACAGGTTAATGCAGCCTGGGACCGCATTGCTGCTACCTTGGGTATATCTGTCACCGAGGCTAAAAGAAAGAAAGAGGCTCTCATGACTACTTTCAGACACAACCACAAGAAAGTAATTTCATCTCATAGATCTCGCGCCGGGAAGGACAAAATATTCACACCAATATGGATTTATTATTATGCTTTGGCAGCTTTTATGTCTGATGTTTATGACTCCAAGTCCATGCTACATCAAAAAGTAAGTAAATAAAGTTTTAATACTTATTTGAATTATAGCTTAACATTTTTTAATCTACACAAAATTTTTATATGTAGCATCTATATATTTTTTTAATAATTCATATGCAACATCTTTTACAGGTACAAAATCGTTCACAATTATCACTTAGTGACCTGCTAGTCAATGATGAATTAAGTTCTGAAGCAGAGGATGAGACTGTTGCTCAGACTACTTCGCAAACTTCTATTCCTGTGCAGAAACGCCGCCGAAGTCATAAACTTCTAGAATTGCAAGAATCCAACACTCAAGTTAAAAATGAATTATCTATGTTAAATTATGTTTTAAGTGACAATAAGAAGAATCAATGTGAAGATGAATGTGACCTTTATGGTAGACTTCTTGCCAAAAAGTTGAGGCAGTATACAGAGATTGACAAACAGGATCTAATGTATGAAATTGATGGCTTGTTATTAAAAAAACTTAGGTCAAACCATTCGTCAGAATCCAAAGTTATTAGAAATAACAGGCCATCAACATCACCCAGAACCCGTTCCAACCATTCTCAACCACATTATAAAGTCGGAAATAGTTCCTTATCCGATCACTCAGATTGCTCCCCTTCTTCTCCTACTGAAGATGAAAGTATCCATCGACATCCCTCCAGTTCCTCATTTAATGCTGATAATCAAATATCTTCAATCGATACTACAGTAACTTCATCTAAGCAATTGCCTGTATTGTATATATTAGATCAATCTGAAGAAGCCTATCATTAGTCTGACCATGGCATTTTGTAGTGAGTTTAGAAAAGTTTCTACAGGCAGCAGTCGCCTCCACTATGCCGGCTTGAGAAGACGAATGTGAACCATATAGACCGTGCACTCTCACTATACCTAACGACTTGGTATATTATAGTGCTCCGTTGAATTACGATATTTAGTATTATACTTGTACTGGTATTATAAACATTTGTATTGTCTGATATATGGCTCCGTTTGTCTCACTGTAGTATTTAAACGACCTTTCCTTGCTTTCCTCTGGACATTCTGCAAATCAGAGTCAAAAACCTACTCTGGCGACAGAATTATCAAACTTATTGCCCGCCTGGCATGTTGGCTGAGTGATTTAGAACATGAAAAGAATTTTCTAATTTCCTTAAAAAGACACGGCTAAAAACAATCAAAACTTTTAGTTCCTGATTAAATTATATAACTCATTATATCGGTTTTTTTTAAATCCCTCTGATGGATTTGAAATATGAATTTACATTTGCGCGTCACGGCAGCCAATCAGTCAATATTATTCTGAACGCAGAGGTTATAAAAAGAAACAAATGAAGCAATCCTATTTGTGGAGATCTTACTTTACGCCGGGACGCCTCAAAAGAAAAACTCATACTCAGGTGTCAACTAAATTGAGAGAGCTGAATGTTGAGTTGGTCTTTTCCACATTAACGTAATGTTCTTATTTGTAGCTTTATACAAACTCATATTAGTCCACAGTTATTAGCAGATTAACACTAAAAACTTTAAATATAGGTCATAGTTCTATTGATTTAGTCTTGGCGTCGTATTTTCAGTAAAATATATTTTTCAAACTTTTTGAGACCATCGACCACTACTAAACAGCCAATAAATTATTAATTTCCCTTGAGTCTAGACTTACGTTAAGATTCTTATCACGTTAAGTTCTAAAAGACAAAGATAGTGTAGAACTTGTGGGAAAACTTCGGAGACGGAGCGCCAAAATAAGAATAAATTTAATTTCTTATGTATTTAATACGTACAGTATTAGTTTATAATACAAATTTATTATAATTATAATGTACACGTTACACCATTAAATAAAAAGTAACATATTGTATCATAAAACACTTGCTAAGAACTATACACTTAACTTTAAAATAATTTAAACATATTTAGGATGATAACGCATAGAAAGCTAGCATCTAAAATTAAAATATCGTGACCTATTTGGCACGGCCAATAAGTAGCCTGATCAACTGTCCCCTAGAAACTGAAAAATATAAGTCATGCAAATAAAAACAAATCGCCACTACATCATAGTAAATTTAAATGTTAACATTTTACTAATGACAAAATTAGACTGCTCCACTCAGGGCTCGTAATTCAATCTCTCCGTAAATATAAAGCGGCTTCCCTTCATTAAGATATTAAGGGAAGAATATAAGTTTTCTTGAGTGCTCGATTATTTTACAAAGCACCACACAAAGAAGCTTACCACCCGACTTAGGACGAGATTGAGTTACCAGCCCTCAAAAAATGAATACCCTGATTATATTTAATAATTTTCCATAGATGCTACATAAATATATTTTATTAGAGTGGAAATTGTAGGGAAAACAGACTTCAATCACTAAGATCAACCTACAACCACGTTAATTTCAACCAGTGCAGAATGTACCTCATCCATGTAGTCCATATATCAACATCCTCTACTAACATCAGTAGTGTACATGCAGAGTTAATATTATATATAAGTAAATTTTGGAAATAAAATAAATGTTTTCATAAATTATATTATTGATAGAGGATGTTGATATTATTGAAAAAAAGTCATAAATAACAAGAATAACCAGCTACTATAAACCCAAACTAATATGTCCATACATTTTTATATTAAGTAGTAATATTATAGATTATAACAATGGAAAGCTGATTTGTTCTATATGTAACTATCATTTCTATGTGTTATTATTCTTAAACAGACATGGTATTCCCAGTCAGTTTCAACAGTCACGTTTCTTCAATTTTTTAATGAATTCATCCGAAGAATCGTCAAACTTGCTTAGCTTTCTACTTTTGAGAATAGTATTAGAGTCACTTTCACTAAAACAGTTAACACTGGAAACATTTTGACTATTTACATTATTTTTTTTATCACATACACTGTTATTTTTATTATGAATCAATGTATTTTGAATGTCCTTCACTAATTCACTGTGGATTTTGATAGGAATTATAATCGGTTCACTGTTTCCTTTTTTAATAAATTCTGGAGCTATTTGCACAAAAGATCTATTTTCAGAATCTCCACTATTCGCGAGCCGTATTGATTTTCGTAAATGTATAGAATCCGCGGCGTCTGTGATGCTCCTCTTAAATACAATATCACCCGAGGGAGTCTGTTTCACCAAAGTGAGGCGGCTCGGGGTGATAGTACCTTCGTCATTTGAGAACCTCTCACTATCTGACTCACAATCTTGCTCCTCGGTCTCTACTAACTTCCCTGAAGAAAAACAAAAAAGTATAAGGTACAAAAGGTATAAGTTGTTAAATTTAATAGACATAATCAACTTACCATTTAAAGTGGGAAAAGCAATATCAGGCAAAGTAATATCCGAATCAGGATTATATTTCTGTATGAACATTTTTATTAAATTTGATATTTCCTCTCTCTTTCTGGTCACAACAATTTCATCAAACCAATTTGTCAATTGTTTTATAGGTAAGGTGTAATCTAAAATAGGATCCTAAAACAACATCGCTCAAATGTTAATTGAGTTTTACGCAATTAATAGTTAATTGAACAATGAAAAAAAATTATTAAATTACCTTAAAGAATTGTTCAACATATTGCAAAAGATAAAGGCCACAATCTGTAAAATTATTTTGTTGAGGAACTTTCGGACAAATCCCCTTTATATTGTCCTTTGTAAACTTTTTATTAGTTGACATCTGCAAACAATACAAATTCTACTTTTTAAATACATTTTAATTCAAAAATGTATATAAACATATAAGTATTATTTAAAATGGTACTTACCTTTGCATTATATTCACATGTGAGATAATCTCTTAACGTCGCTACTACCCGAGATCTTGATGCTCCAGCCAGGGAGTCACATATTAAAATACACGGTCTGAAATCAAACATTTTAGTGAAACACATATCTACTACATTTATCTCATTATTAACTTTTAAAAGCATACTGTTTAATTGGTTCACTGGTAACATGCGAACATATTTCAATCTTTTTTTCTACAGGTTTTTCTATTTCCTCTTCATCTGAATCACATTGCATATCCAGATCACTTTCCTAGAACAAAATAAATTTTAAAACTTTTTTTAAAAATTATTATTGTAGCTCGATATATGACAACACTGCCTGAGGTAAATAAAGCTACGAGTGCGGTCCATGCACGGAAACAATTGCTAAATCTGTACAGGCAGCAGTCACCTTCACTGTGCCTGCTTAAGGAGATGAATATGCACCATCTAGATTGACTTCTCGTTATACTTAACTACTTTCAAAATGTTCCTAAAACGCAACAAGGTCTCTTCACGGCTACTGGTACTGGACTAATCATTATCTGTCCACCTACCACTCTTTAATAGAGCCTATAGGTACTGAGCGACCTACATATTCGAAGTACATATAAGATAGTACCGCTCAAAATTTAGTGGGGTTCGAACACGGGTCTCATCGACCATGAGTTCACGCATTTTCACAAAATTATTTCAATAATAACAAAAACACTGACCTCCGCTTCTGCTTCATCTCGTTCACTAATATTATCTGAATCACAGCTTAAATTCAACTGTTCTGGCTTTGCAATTTGTGTTATTGTTGTATTACCTATTTGTATAGCTGTTCTCCTCTCTATGAAAACAAAACAGATATATTTATATGTGTTTATTATCTTATCACATATATCGACCACTAGTGATAATCACCTTTCCTCTTTACTTCCTGTGGCATAACAGTCCTATTATCTAACATACTACGGCAGCCTTCGAGGCTCGGAAAACATATGATTGCCACAAACCAATGGCAATTTTCATTAATAGGAACAACGACAAAATCCTTTTCAAAGATATTAACATTTTTAGTCCACGTTTTTACTCTTGCGTGTCTCTTTTGTGCTGGTGTTAATGTACTGTCCCACTCTTGCGGATTTCCACTTTTATTAACTTTGCTTGGCTTTGTTGTGAGTCGTTTATAAAAAAATGTACTAAACATATGAGTCTTTTCTCTCTGGGCAGGAGTGAGAACGTCACGGAGTAAATGCTTTAAATAAAAATCTATAATAACATCATTTAAAAATTGATCTTGTGCTAAGCACATGAAATCTTCTGTGTTGATTGATATCCCACCCTTTCCGGGTGGATATATTAAAATTTGCCTAATTTCTGGAGTACTTGAGCTGAAAAAAATTTACAATTTACAATAGATCATGACAATCATTTTAAAGTCAAGTTTGGCTATCAAAATACCTTTTAATTCCTGATGTACCACCCCCAGTACTTGAACTTCTTAATATTATTTTTGTAGTGGAACTATTTTCCTGAATGCATGTCTTCACAAGTATTTCATTCGCCTCCCGGGTGCTCAATTCCTCCAGTATTTTTCCAAATATCTTCTTTAATATAAGTTTTGACTCCTCAGAAATTAGTTCCGGCAATAATGTTATTCTTCTGTATGCATCATTCTTTGACACAGGATTGTAATATGGCCCTTAACACAAATATAATCATGTTAAACTAAATTACAAATACAACTTAACAAATTCAACTTATTAGATGTAAAATGAAAGAAAAAAGGTTTACCTGTTTCTTCTGTCATATCCAGAGATTTTCTTATATAATTTCCACAAATACTCATAGTATATAAGAAAATAACTGGTAAGCCCTTCCCAAAATGCACAAGTATCCGGACAACTTCACGGATATGAATTTGTAGCGCTACATCCTTTGTAGTATCCTTCAAACTTGGTGCTACTATTTTAATACCTTTTGATGATATGTAGATCTGTAAAATTATTTTTTCATAATTTTTTAAATAAATACATTCTATTGACAATACAATTGTCACACCTTTTTCCCACATTCTATTGAAATGTTTTAAAATATTATTTTAGATCAATAATAGTCACTCTTGTCATGTACATACTAAAACAATGTAGTAAACATGACCAAAGGTGTACAGGACCATGTTGAAAATGGATCCATCATGAGGAGTGACGATCTGGGAACAGGTAACCTACATAAGCATGTAAAATTTTTGGAATTCAGAAATAGAACAAAAACAAAGAATGTTTAAAATAACTACAAAACTAACCCTTTCTTTAGGTGCAAAACGATAAGATCCTATTCGTATTGTACGACATTGTAAAGACGTCATCACACCTTGCATCCCACTCGGAGGATTACTATCATCTGAAAACATGGGAAAAGTAAATAAAAACTATTTATAACCTGGGGAAGTTTATCTTTATTTATTTATTTATAAACAGTATTAAAGTACAATCATTAAAAGATACCAAATTGGTTTCTGTAGGAGTAATGATAAGCGAGAATGGAGCATTGCTCATATCACAAACACTGAGCGACCAAAATATAATATAACATAGTTACATTGGTACCGGTCAAAATTTAGCGAGGTTCGAACATGGGTTTCATCAATTGTGATGTCAGTTCCGTACCGCTAGACCACGGCCACTCCCACATCTCACAATGCATATTTTAAATAGGTCTGTTATATTGAGCACTATTTATTTTTATTGGCAAACACAAAATGATATATATCAGAAATAATTAATAAATTGAGGTTTATTAACTTTACAATGTAAGAATACGTAATTTCTTTCTTACTTATAATATCGCTGGCGCCTAATCTAACGACAATATCAACATAAATATATGAAAACCATAGATTATCAATTGCATGGATAATATGAAATAGTTGAGAAAACTATTTCAACTAAATACTGTGTTAATTTGTAGCGGTGTCGCAGACTAGAATATTATAATAAAAAATACACGCGTTACACAAATTAAATTCACACTGTAACCCACAAAATACTGTTAAACAGTAATACTATGGTCGTCAACGAAGACACCCGTGTATTGTTTCAAAACCCCTTAAACCAATTGATAAAATCACACAATTACCTTCACTAATCGACATTATTTTAGCTAATTTGTTATTTAATTTAACTTAAAAATCACTTAAACTCATCGGCATCGAGCACGCGCAGAGGATAAAGCCAGACGGGACATGTCAAAATGCAAGCGAGAAAGATGATCGAATTCAATATTGCGTAGAATCGGCGCGCGGCAATCGCGTAGTGTTGTGGAGCAAGACATTCAATTAAACTTCCGATTATTGTCTATGGTCATTTAAAATAAAAAGCAGAGGGCTAATTCGGTAATATTTTTGAAAAATGTTGCCAGAAGGCCAAGTATGAGTTTACAATACGATGTCGAAGTGAAACCCTCTACCAATCTGAGGGCCAAGTACGAGATTGCATTTACGCTGTAACGCGAAACCTTTCCACCAATTAGACGTCTCATTTTAACCGCCTCATTTAAATGAAGCGATCCTATTGGTTGAAAATTACGATGTCACGGTGTAAATGCAACTTCGTACTTTACCCTCAAAGAATATTACTTTGACCGCGTAGGTTAGTAAAATTTTAAATTAAGCGATTCTATTGGTAGAGACAATGTGGCGCGTTAAAGTGATTAATTTAAAAACTAATTAGAAAACTACTTTAATTCATTTATCTATGTAATAGCAAAACGTAATATTGAGATGGTAAAAAATAAAAAAAAAAGGTTAAGGTTTTATTTTAAAAACAACATATTTTTTTTAAAGTGTCCTTTTTGTTAAAATGTTTTACAACTGTAAGACGTGTTATTTATTGGAACAGCGGAATGCGTGTGTGCAGTAACTATCATAAAATATAAACCTATAGAAACAATATTATGACAGGTAGTGAGGTTTGTTTTCGCGAGGGACGCGGCCGATTTGGTTTCCAGAGAATTTTATATTTTATGAGCCTCTTTGCTAAACCGTTTGACCGGTACCATTGTAACATTTGTAACCATGGTAGTCTGATGATGCACTTGGCATGCTCAAAGACCACGCCGACTATGCTAATATCTCCATTTTATTTCATGCTATATGTACTTGGGTCGCTCAGTGCCTATAACAGGCAAGTATGTATACTTCTATATCTGTTTGACGTTTCTAATTTTAGGCGAGACTTATATACTCGAGTATATTATAATATGTAGCATATATAAATTTTAACAGAGGTATCCATAATTCAGAAAAGTCCATGAGCCACAGCAAATTTCATTGCCAGGAAGAAAACGAAATGTATAGATTAGTTTAGTGGGTGACATTGGATATAACAACCAAAATATGCATATGAACAACACTTACCATCATGTTCAATTCCGATTCCACTGTCAGGAGTACCACCCTCGATTTCACTAAGCGATGGCTCCTTCATACTGATAGATAGTTCATACTGTAATTAAATAAGTTATTGTCATTGTGCTAAATGTTTTTTAAATATATCTGCCACCGCAGGGTTTTTTCAACAATCAAGATATCAGCTTTTCAGTGTGCAAACAGGCAATGAATAGAAAGTTCACCTGGCTAGCAAATGTAGAGCTGTTGGAGTCTTCTTCATCAGAGCTCAATGTGAGTATAACTGGTTCAGGGTCAGGCTGTTTGCGACTTTTCCGGCCTCTGCCTACTTTCTTCTCCTGTGCAAATACATGTTTGGTTATATCATCCAAACAATAAGGCTAAAGAATATTGTGATATATAAATACTTACCACATTGTTTTTAACAGTCTTTACAGTTTTTAATAAATTAAGTTTGATTTCACCAGGGGTTTGTCTGTAACAAAAATAAGACAATTAATTTTTTTATATTTTATTTTAAAAAAGTATATTTTTTTACAACTCACAGAGATTTTTCTATTAAATTTGCGTTTTGTGGTTTCTCAGGTTCCTTTTTCTTTTCTTCAACCTTACTCGCTATAGTTATACTTTTTGGTTCCTCAGTGAAAAGGCGACGACATCTGCAATAATAATAATAAAATAAATCTACAATTTCTCATTTGTGTTTTCATATTATCAAGATAACTACACTAGTAGTTGGAAATAGTTTTATAAAAAAACAATTATTACCTCTCGCAGCGGCTAAAATCATAACCAGTATATCCACAACTTTTACAAACCGCTAACTTGCCATCAATATATTTCGGTGGAGGACTTCTTTCACTTTCTGGACTACTTACTGTATAACAAGATGATTAAATGGATCAATATTATTTTGAAAACCACTACTTCATGCCAGCAATTCAGCAATCGCTTACCATTTTGATCTGAAGACAGACTTTTCTCCGGTGTAGATTGCTCTGTACTTTGTGAACTACCGATTTGTGAACTGCCTGTTAATATCTGAAAATACCGTGAACGTACGTACCGTAATATTATAAAATAATATGTTTTTATTCATTTATGTTTAATCACATAAAAACAGATATAATTTAAATTATTACTAATTAGGGGAAATAATTGTTAAAGCATTTAATGTAAATTAATTGGTCAAAAAAAAAAGAACTTTGTAAATATGTTTGTTTATACTTACTGGATGCGTTTCAATCTCATCCATCCGTGACCGTGCTCCAATAGTAACAACATAATTAATATCACTACCAGTGTTATGGATACATTGTACATCATCTGAATATGGTACGTTGACCTAAAAAATAAAAAAAAAGTAAAAGGCCACCCTGAGATAGTACCACCCCTTTTAAGTGCAGCATTTGTTTCAGAATCAGCTTGGAAGTAACTGGACATAACAAGAGGAGTATGCTACTGTCATAATTGTCTGTGGCAATAGTTATCCCCCTCCATGATTCTGGATTACTTTATTATAATTAAATTTATAAAAAAAGCGTTCATATAATTCATTGCCCTAAGATTTAATTAATCATATTGTACCTGTTCCAAAACTTCTTCCACAGTACAGCTTTCCTTAGGTAGTGTAAATGTAATAAGCCTTTGTTCGCCATTTTGAAGAAATATAAGCATTTTTGCAGATTGTTGCTCGGTAGCTTGTGGTTCTGAGATTCCTACGGTATCTTCTGCATTTTCTGTAAAATAGAAAAAAGTGTTCATCTACCTAATCTTAATATTATTAATTCACAAAATTTAATTTATTTTCACTTACCAAGTTGTTGATGAGATTGCATCGGGGTTACTCGTTGTACAGGTCTTTGGGGTTCCTTCCTAGTAAGTATGGGCTGCCGTACATTGCTGTTGAAAAAAAATATATAATTAAGAATCCAATTAAAAATATAATATAAATATTGAATAATTACCTTGGTATTTGTTGTGATGTTTGTTGTAATGTCCGAGGCGATAGATGCAATCTTTTATATTCAGCCAATGTGATTCGTTGCCCATTAGATAATGTTAACATTTGTGTATCCTCATCATGCGATTCTTCCATCATCATTTGATTGAATTGATGTGGAGTATGTTCATAGCTAACAGATTGTGATTGATATTGCATCTGTTGCTGTGAATATGGATACTGAGATGAACTAGTCTGTATCAATGGAGGTGAAGTGTTGGTATATCGTGCAGTATCAGTAGGATTCTTTTGTAAAACAGCTGCAGTTATACTGTCTTCCAAATCATCCATATCACTCGCGTTATTTGGTTGTACGACAACTTTTCTCGTAGGAAGCGCAGGGGAAGACCTTTGTGATATAAGCATTTGTGAATTTTGTTGAGGTAGTTGACTGTTGCCTTGGGCTGGTTGTTGCAATTGATTTGGCTGTTGGACGATGAGTCCTTGAGGTGTTATAATTCGTGTAGGCGGTGTATTCTGAACTGGACTGGAAACTCCACGCGCTTGTGCATGGGCCTGATTATGTTGTTGATTTAATATGCGTTGTTGATGCTATGGAAAAATAAAAATACTTAAAATGTTAATCAACCAGAACCTACATACAAAATTATACTTATAGCTTATTACTTCAATTTTTCAACTGTCTCCACACATAATTTCAATCGTATTTGTAATTGTAGTTTTCTGAACTATCACACACATTTTATCAGAATGTATAATAATTTAATTTTTACCTGTGCAAGTTTTAGATGTTCAAGTTGCGGTGAATGTAATCGTTGTGGCATAATTTGTGTTGTTTGTTGCTGCTGTTGTTGTGGTATTTGCTGTTGTAATTGCATTTGTTGTGATTGTAATTGTTGATGTAATTGTGTATGCATAAGTTGTGATGGTTGTTGTGATGTTAGTTGCTGTTGTTGCGACGGATGCTGCTGTGATTGTAATAATTGTTGCATTTGCTGTGGTTGTTGCTGTAATATAATAAATTAATATAAATAACATGTAGTGTTAACTATAGAGATACTTTTTAAAATAGCAGCACAATGACTGAAATACAGTAAGATATTTTATGTTAACCCCGACTAAAGTTTTATGGTGAGATTTAACCTATTACACATTGAAAATTAAATAACGAAGACTAACCTGTTGTTGTAAGGGAGTTCTAGGTCTTGGTGTACGTGGCGCTTGGTGCTTGTTCAGCAAATGTGGCGATTGTACACGAGGATTTCGACAATTATTTACTAAACCAGGATTTCCAGATAACTGAGGAACGAAAAATGTCATTATTATCAAAGTATAATTAGAATAACAATAATAAATTTAGTTGGAAATTACTTACTTGAGGATTTAGTGGACGTGCCTGTGCTCTGACAGCTCTACTACGAGGTCTCACTGTTTTCCCAGGAGTACGCACCAAACTCACTCCAGAACTATTCAGAGACTGGTTTAGTAATTTAGAAGCGGGCGGTGCGCGTGTCGGTGTCCCCTAAAATGCGTAGATGGAATATTAAAGATAGAAGTTTTTATAAATGGATTTATTGACACATACCACTTGATTTACATATGTTGTCTGCATGACCACTTGCTGATGTTGCATTGGTTGAGTTTGATGTTGAGAATGTAGTTGCTGTTGTTGTTGTAACTGTTGATGTATTTGAATTTGATGTTGCTGTTGCTGAAGTTGCTGTATTAAATGAGGTGATTGGGAAGCACGGTTTAAGTGTTGACTCTGTTGTTGAACCTTTAAAAAATTAGAAATAAAATTATGTTTTATATAAAAAGTAATGAAACACGCTAGCTTTTAGGTAAGAAATGTGTTTCAGGTCAATGTGGTTTTACCGGTTGAGCAGTGACATGTTGTGTTTGCTGCAAGGGTGGAGGCTGTGGCGGCGGCTGTTGAGCCGGATGTATCACGGTCGGTTGTGGAACAACGTGGTTTGGAGTCACCATCTATGTTAAACAAATATCTATATAACAACTAGCTATTTATCTACAAGAAAATATAGCAGCAAATCCACTAGACTTCACTTGACGACAACAAACATTTTGCAACATGCCCTGTGTAAAACTATAATTATATTTTTAAATCAACTATCACCTTTTTTAAAGCAGTGTTTAAACAACTTATTGTTTTAAAAAATGACAGATAATTCTTGTATCTCTTTACTATTTTAAACAAAATCAAGTGCAATAATTATTTTAACTAAGTTCTTTCTAATAGTGATATTTTTTTTGTCTAAATATCCAGTCTAAATAATGAAACACTTCAGTGTTATTTGTAAGTAACCATATTTTGCAATCAATGTTGGTAGTCTATTGTAATCTTATTAACTTTTTCATGCAATAATAAAGCAGACAAAAAATCGCTAATGTTGATAAAATATTGTAATGTAGAATTAATTAATTATAAGGAATTCACATCTTGTTATCAGATGCAATAAATTATTTATTTACCAGACTCGGGCCCAACTGTTATGGAAAAAAAATTGGTTAAATTACTTATAAAGATATGAAATGTTTAATAAAAATTTAGTATTATACTAAAAATAATTCAAAAAGGAAAATGAATAGCAAGTTCAGTGCAAGTTTAAGTGGTAGGAATAAGATATATCTATCAGTCTACAGAAAATAATTTAAAAGGTTTTGCTTTTATGGTTAGAAGAAATTAGTGCAAAATGATCATGAAACTTCCACCATTGTTGTTAATAAGCAAAAACGTTATTTTGTATTATTATGATATTTGGTTAATTAACAATGTTTGAGAGAGATTAAAAGAAACAGAAAAAAGTAGGATGATGATGAGTTTGTACAGTAAAGGATGCATTCTGGGGAAATAAATTTTGAGAATTAATTAAAAAAAAATGGGTCTGTGGTTTTTTTTTTGTTGATTTCAATAACTAACCAATTGATTTAAGTAGAAGAATGCAACTCTGTATAAACTCTGTCTAATAAAAAAGGCGCAAAAAAATATTAAAGGGATGCCAAGCAAAAAATGAAAATATGAAACAAAAAGATGTTTGAATGAATGATGAATGAGAAGGGTGGATTCAACAAACATACATGTTGTTGTCTTTGTGGTTGCTGTTGCTGTTGCATCATAGATGCATCAATGATCTGTTGGGCCTGTTGCAATACAACCTGAGCATCCACTGGTAAATCTGATGTGTAGTAAACCTACAAATAAATTTTGTGTAATCACAATCATGTTTACCGTCTATTAACGCTGGTTGTTTTCTATTGTTTTGTTAAAATGTTATGATTACACAGTGAAGCAAATTTTATATTAAGCTACACAGCTGTCCTAAACATGACCATAGATAAAGTTACATAAAGTGAGCAACCTAGAATAAAATTTTAAATTATGATCGGTTATTTTTAATTAATTTTTGACATTTTAAATGCTAGATTTGTTACGTACATGATTACAGTGAAAATTGAATAGTACTATAAGAAACAAACAAACATACAACTCAACCATCTGTAGGAGGATTCGAAATGCAGTAGTCTGATCACTAAACTGTACAGCTGATGCTAGTTTTACATGATAGCGTCGAATATCCTCGCGCGTAGCAAAGGGCGTGGCTTCGAATTCCACTTCAGCTCAGGCTGTTGTATGCATGTTGAGTTTATTCAATTCAAAAGAACAGTTAAATAAGAGTTTACTTTAGATAACAAAAAACTAATCTGTAATCCATGTTTCTAAAATTAAGATACAATTAAAGGAATGTAAAAATCAAGGCTTTTGGCGCTTTAAAAGATGTATAAATGGTTGCTGTTAATGGTCACAAACTTTAGGGCGCCAGTGTACGTATTTAATAAGAGGTACCTTAAATAATTTGCACTGAATGGTGGAATGAAATGCACAAGTGATGACACAATATTAAAAATATGTAATTAAGATAGAAACCTGATGTTGATGCATTGGTTGCCTTTGTTGCTGCTGAGGCTGTTGTTGTTGCTGTTGTTGCTGTCTAAACTCAGGTGGTGGTTGCGCTTGTTGCACTGCAGACATCTGAGATTGTTGATCATGACGAATGACATATGGTTGTTGATATTGTATATTATCACCTAATATTATTTTTGATTGGCCACCCTCACTCACTATTATATCATTATGTGAATCTGCATGTTGGACAACCACCTACAAAAAATATGAATTAATAAATATTAAAAAATAAATTGTCAGTTTAAATTTGTTTTTTGTACATTGTAGAATTTTTTTTTTTTTTTTTTTTTTTTTTTTTTTTTTTTTTTTTATTGTAGCTCGACATGTGACAACACTCCGCCTGATGTAAAGCTAGAGTGCGGTCCATGAATGGAAACAACTGCTACCACAGAGAAATCTCTACGGGCTGCAGTCGCCTCCACTATGCCGGCTCGAGGAGACGACCATCTAGATTGACAGTGCACACTCCTCTCTTATACCTGGCTACTTTCAAACTATTCCCGAAACGCGACAAGGTCACTTCACGGGTGTTACATTCGAAAGTGGTGGTACTGCCCCAGGACGACAGACTGGACAAATAACCATCATCAGTCTGCCTACCACTCTTTAATAGTGCCTATAGGCACTGAGCGACCAAAGTACATATAACAAAGTTACATTGGTACCGGTTTTTAGCGAGGTCCGAACACGGGTCTCATCGATCGTGAGTTCACGCGTCTTACCACTAGACCACGGCCGCTCTATAGAATTTCTTGTTCAATTTTCATCATTATTATAAAATATTAAGTAAATTCAACCCTTGAAACAAATAATGTACTGATAGTTTTTAATAATTCTTATGCTATTTACTAATTTTTACACATACATGTTTCAAACAAAAGTAAGAGATTTTATGCAGCTTCCTATGACATTCATTTTGACTTTGGGTTTATTTGTGACCACGGTGGCTGCAAAACTTTTGGAACATCAGAGCCAATTAATTAAAAAGAATGCAATAGGAAGCCTTATAGTAACTAGATTTAATTAATTTTTATACTTAGCTAGTATGTTACCAAAGTACATATAATATAACAAAGCTATTAAACGCAGTCTGGTCTCGAAACCAACATTGTCTGACCTGATTAAATTTGTTTACAGAAGTCTGGCATGTGTCCGCAATAATGTTAAGCTAAAGTGCAGTCCATGACAATTGCTACCCTAGAGGAATAACTGTAGTCAGTAATCACCTCTGTTAAGCCGGGTGCTCTGGCTTGGAAGTAGACAGATGTACTTACTTAGCTCACGCCTTGTTCCCACTGGGGTAGACAGAAACTATGGAGTGCCAGCGACTCCTCTTTCTACATACCACTTTCGCTTCGACCACATCCATTACTCCCCTCATGCATGCATGTCGGTCTAGGGTGCTCCTCATCTGACCCTTTCTCAGCAGTTGACCGATCTTACTGAGAAAGGTCTTCCTAGGGCGCCCCCTTCCGACACTGCCATCCACTTTCGCACAATAGATCTTTTTAGTTAATCTCCTTTCATCCATCCTTTCCAAATCCAGACAGATGTAGTTACTTGAAAATGCAACTAGCCCACTTGATAGGTGTTATTTAATAATATATTTACATAATGATGAATAAAGGATTGATAATTGCTTTGTTGGTCTATCCCTGTTTTGTTTTTCAAATCATTAAAAAATTTGACTATTGCTTCCAAAATAATGGAAAAATAAGATTAAAATGCAGTCCATATCCACTATTCTAATGTTGATATTTTGCAAATATGATATTAGTCTCGAGGGTTCAATTATAATTAATTTTATCCAAGACAGTCATGATTTATAACTGAAAAAGTTTGTAATTTAATAAAAAGTTAATAGTGTGACTACTCACTGATTGTTGTCCAAATTGCTGTTCCTCTTGATTTACTATAATGCCATCAAGACATATATTCGGACAATATCTTTGTAACTCTTCAATTGTTAAAGATGGTCCTTGCCCAACTATTTGATAATATTGAGCCATATCTGATTTTTAAACTGAAATTGAAACAATTTATTACGAAAAACGTTTAATTCATGCATTTGCCTTTAAAATAAAACTTGTACAATTAAATCTATCATAACATATGATGAACAGCTGATTTAACTTTATAACATCAATCTATTGTATAAAAACTTGTGATACTTCAATAGCATTATTCTATTTGCCCAGAATAAGCTTTATTCTTATTTTTGAAGATAAGTTTAATAGCTTATAAGAGTTCAAGGGTATTCCAGCCAACACAATAAACAAGTAGTTACTATGAGAATTTACATGGATTATATCAATTTCACATGGCACCAATATATGCATAAAAACACAGGTTTAAATGAAAAGCAATAAAATTTAATTTAAAAACAACACAAATACTGAAAAACACATTATTATAAAGGTATCACTTCGCATAGTAGTAAGGATTCTATCGGTATACGGACACGGCAACTATGGCGACGGTGCAACGGACGCATCCAAAATAAGGCTCAGAACTGAATTCAACAAGCATAAATGCATTTCCTAAAACTTATTTTAAGTTTTAGCATAAAATACAACTGAACTTATTAACGTTAATAAAAGGAAATAGCATCCATCACTGCAAGCAACCTATTTTACATCAACTGAATAACGACTTATTGATAGTATGGAGCATTGAATATATTACCAAAGTATAGCAAACACATCGTTTTATCCATGTATACCTAAATTATTAAGAAAATATCTTATTAACAATTAAATAAAAGGCTGAACAATAACGCCAAATTTATTGAAACAATTTACATTATGGCGTGTATGTCACTATTTTTTTAATGTTTTTTTTTTATCAAGTTTGCCAGGAAAATTATTATTGTCTATGAAATAAACGTATTAAAATATATAGTATTTTTTATATTATATTGGTCAAATATTTTTTTATTTTATTATTTTTGATATGATATTTTTGAAAATAACAGTCTAATAATGAATTATTTGTTGTCTGTGCATCTGAGGCCCGAGTATGAGTTTACATTTACGCTCTCACGGCATATAGTGAAAGCTCTCAGTGAAAAATCTACATCATACAAAATATGCATTATTAAAAGTAAAAATACTCGCGGCTATAGTTTTATATACAACAAGAGCAGATATAATTAAAATTAATTATAAAATCAGAAATAGTTGTAATAAAAAACAAAAAAAAAATTGCTATCATTGAATAATTATAAAATAGACCTTATGATAAAACCCGTACTTTGCGTTATAGTTATTCGGTCATTCTAGTTGAGAAAATTAGATGGCGCGCTGAAATCGTTGTCTACAATAGGTAGGAAATCTAACATTACACTTAATTTAAAAATTATTATGAATCACGATTAACTCATTTTAGTATAGTTAAAAGTTTAAACATTTTATTACGTCTTAAATCATGATAGTGATGATACAACTTCCAAACGTAAAAGGTTCTTTTACTTTAGGTTGCCATCTAGTTTTCTCGACCAATACTTTTATATTTTATTAAGCTTATTTTTCTTTCCTTATTGATTGTCTCTGATTTCTTGTCAGTTGTCTGTGGTGCGTGTTCGTTTTGGTTTGTGGTAAAATAAAATCGCGATTAAATTAATTTTGGAAATGCGTTTCTGATTTATATTTTCGCAAAATATATTATTGCAGAGAACTGTAAAAATTTTAAATTATAGAATTTGCAGATATTTTCGCTTAAATATTTATTTACTGACACATAAATCTTATACGTTAAATGTCAAAATTTATTTCCGTCCTCAATATTTTGTACGAATGGATGTAACTGTGAATAATTCAGGTTTATTGTTATTTTTAAGTAAACACCTTAATTTTTTAGTTTATTTTTTACACAGGGTAACAACGTAATTTTTTTCTTTAAGGTCAGAAAATGGATTCCACGTCAGAAAGTGATTCCAGTTCTTTAGACGGGGGTGCTATAATGCTTCCCCCAAGTTCTGTTTCTCGTGATCAATTACAGAAAAGAATTGAATCTTTGCAACAACAAAACCGGTAAACCATTCATGTTTTTAGAGCTTTTATGTCTGGGTGCCATTTTGTGTAAGCTCTTCAATTTCTCACACATGTGATTTTTTTATAATTTAAAGTTTATATTTTAACTTTTTTATGCAAATATGAAATGTTGTCCGATTCTTAATAGTTTTAATTTTTATTTCAGTGTTCTAAAAGTTGAATTGGAAACTTATAAGTTAAGAGTGAAAGCACTCCAAGAGGAAAATCGAGCCTTGAGACAGGCATCGGTATCAATTGTAAGTTCTATTTACAATGTTGCATTAATTTTAACATTTTTTACTTACATAGACATGGAGTATTTTTTTTAAATAAATAATTTACATATATTAATTATAGCAAGCTAAAGCAGAACAAGAAGAGGAATATATTTCTAATACACTTCAAAAGAAAATCCATGCATTGAAAAAGGAAAAAGAGACGCTGGCACATCACTATGAGAGAGAAGAGGAATATCTTACTAATGATCTTTCTAGAAAACTTAACCAGGTATGTAACTACATAAATAAACTTATATACCAATGATCCCAAAAGCAGATTATACGTTGAAGGGATTGGCTGATCATGAAGTAAAAAATAATTTAGTAATTTATACTTTATTATTAAATTATAATGAAAATTGAGTAGAAAAAATTATATGTAAGTTTTATATAAATAATTTATACTTTAAAACAAACTTATACAATTTATACTTTAATCAGATCAGTAATATAAGTTATTATATTCTTATAGGAATGATCATTTACACAAATCCGTTCATGGATCACACTCTAGCTTAACATTAGGCAGTGTGCGGTCATATGACGTGCTAAAATAAAAAAAAAAATGCTATTTGGTATTCTACTAATTTGAATCAGATTTTTATACCTATAATAATCACAGGGACCACACTCGTTAAGGTACAGAATAGCTATCACAGAGAAATGCGCAGACAAATATATCATCCATTGACAGGGCACATTTCTCGTTATAATTATGTGCCCTATGTTCAGGATAATTTTGTGACTATTAAAAACTGATTAACCATACTAGACATGGACTTTTTTTTTTCCACAATAAAAAGTAATTACATTACACCTTGATATTTTAACAATTTTCTTACAAATAGTTATTGGATTGTATATTGCTTTGAAATGAAATATTTATTGCGTGTTTGGTATTAGGTAATTTTTGTTAGTAGTAAAATAAACATGTCCAGCTAATATCTGTCATTTATCCATTATTACAAATTGTATTAGTTAATAACATTAAATTAGAATAGATATAATAATAATGATAATGAAAATCATGAAAAGAAAAAATAAATAATAATAATAATATAGTGTCAATATATAAACAGTACCGCGCTACGGAATCACTTTATTAATGTCATAGGATATTACAAAAAAATATATATATTATAAAATTTGACATTGAGAGAGAAAGATATCCGCTCAACTTGGCTGAAATGTAGATTCCTTGCGGGGATTCCTGGATCGTAGCTTTATTGTGCAATTGAGCAGCTAAAATTGTAATTATAAGAGAGGAGTGTGCACTGTCAATCTAGATGGTACATGCTCGTCTCCTCAAGCCGGCATAGTGGAGGCGACTGCAGCCCGTAGAGATTTCTCTGTGGTAGCAGTTGTTTCCATTCATGGACCGCACTCTAGCTTTACATCAGGCGGAGTGTTGTCACATGTCGAGCTACAATAAATAAAAAAAAAAAAAAAAAAAAAAAAAAAATTGTAATTGTCAAACTACAGCTACGTCAGGAGAAGTGTCGTCTGGAGCAAACACTTGAACAAGAACAGGAGTGCGTTGTGAATAAGCTTATGCGGAAAATTGAGAAATTGGAGGCGGAGACACTCGCCAAACAAACTAATCTTGAACGACTCCGTCGGGAAAAGGTAATTTTGTATAATAGTAACTATTAGGTAATTTATTTTTAGTCTACCACCTTTTTTAATATTAATACAACAATAAAATAAAATCTCTCCCACAGATAGAGGTCAGAAACAATTTTAATAATATTTTAGGTATAAATGTATGCTTATGCTTTGTTTTTGTATAGGATTTGTCCAACATAATAATATTATTAATAAAATGAAATTTAATTCTTTAAGGATGTTTTCTGCCATTGTACCTTTAAAAGATGAACAGTGATTTCAGTACAGTTATCTCTTTAATTTAATTACAAATTCTGAATTTGAAATACCTCCCTCTATCATGGAGTTTCATTACGTTTTTTTAATAGGTAGAGCTGGAGAATACACTGGAACAAGAGCAAGAAGCTCTTGTGAACCGATTGTGGAAGCGAATGGATAAACTGGAGACTGAGAAACGTTCATTGCAAATTAGATTGGATCAACCTGTCTCTGACCCTGCTAGTCCCAGGTAATAATGCGTGAAAGCCTGATTTTTTTCCTTATTCTAGTTCGGCATAACATTCTGCCTGATATTAAACTAGAGTGCTGTCTATGAACAGAAACAATTGCTACCACAAAAAAGTCTGCATGTCGAAGTTGCCATGTTTTTTTTTTAGCTCTTTTCTGCAACACTCACAGTAAGGACATTCAGCGTTGGTTGTGGGTTATTTGGCATGTGCGGTACATGTCCAGTGACATGTCCTTCTCAATATCAGCCATGTTTAAGGAGAATAATGTGCACCATCCGGATTTGACAGTGCACACTCCTCTCGTTATACCTGACTACTTTCAAACTGATGCTGATATGTGACAAGTATCACGTGCGGGTATTACACTTGAAAGTAGTGTTATATCCTAGACTGGGCTAATAACCAATAATAAATGCAAATTCATTGTATAATCAGCACGAAGCTTCTTTTTTGGGATAATCTTGAAAAGAAATATTGTTAAAATTAAAAAAAATATAAAATAACTGGATACGATTTTCTTTTACTTATTGTTTGTGTGTCACTATTTCTATTAATAGTCTGTGCACAAAAACATGCAAGAATTTGGCAACAGTTGTAAAATTTATTTTCAGAGATATAAGCAACGGCGACACTGCTTCGAATTTAAGTAGCCATATACATACTTTACGCTCAGAAGTTGTCAAATTAAGGTACATATTCTATTAATGTATTTATTTATTTTTATCTATGATATGGTTTAATGTATTTTTTCATAATTATTTGCCATGTTTTGGATTTTTTATTATTATGAAAATTTAACAGAAAAAAACACGCACACTTGTTGGTTGGCTGAGTACGAATAAACTAAATAAAACTCGCTTGGATTTTAGCAATTAAGGCTCTCCAGTTTTTTCATCAAAAATAATACCTTTTTTTCTGATAATTTTCATCATACTTTTATTATATTGTGTTTTAACAACAAATCCTAATATTTGAATTAACGCTTAAGATATAAGGTTTATTATAAAAAATTAAAAATATTCAATTAAAATATTTTTTATACACTACAAGTCAACGTTATGTTTGATAATTAATTTTGTGTTTTTGTTTTTTATGTTGTAAGTAATAAAATAAATATAATTTTATTTACAGGAACCAATTAGCTATATCGCAGAATGAAAATAAAGAAAAGATGCACCGTTTCGCACTTGAAGAAAAACACATTCGTGAAGAGAACGTGCGTTTACATCGAAAACTACAACAAGAGGTGAGCACGCTAATGTTTCACTATTTATGTTTTATGGGGTAGATAGCACCCACTCGAAAATATTTACATAATTTTGTTGTTTTGAAAGTTTGTTTGCTGTGTATATCTATTTTTAATTATCTAATCTAATCATATTTAGCTGTGTAATTGATTAGGTATTACTCAATATATTTTCTCGTTATCTTACAATTAGGGTGGGTGGATAGAGATGCTTAATTGAAAAATATATATGTATATATTAAAAGTTTTAATCAAAGAGTGGTAGCGGCATTAACCCAGTCTGCCATCTTGAGCAGACTATCTGTGAAGTGACCTAGTCGGGTCTCAGGGTCAGATTGGAAGTAGCTGGATAGAGAAATAATCACTGTTAACTTAAATCGCACACATATCAGGCCAGCATAGCTGAGATGACTGCTGCATGCAGAACATTCCCTGTGGTAGCAGTTGTTTCTGTTCATGTTCTATCGAATATGCCGAGCTAAAAATATTAAATATTTGTAATTAGGTTGAGCGGCGTGAGGCTCTTTGTCGTCATCTCTCTGAAAGTGAATCTTCCCTGGAAATGGAGGAAGAAAGGCAGTTCAACGAAGCCATAAGTGTAAGTCAATAATTCTACTACTTGGGCAAATAGTTTTTGATTTGAAACTATAAAATATTAACTGTGATAATTAGGCGCGGTCCAGAAGCGTGTCATCTCCGGGTGGATCTCGTCCATTGTCGCCTTATGCCCAACCGCACTTACCAGGAGGCCTGCCAATGGCCAGGCCTTTGCATTTAAATTCACAGGTAAGTCCCCATGTTCAAATCTCACAAAATTCTGACCAATACCAATGTAATTTGGTTGCTTATGCCTATAATATAATATATGCATTAATTATAGTAGGCAGACTGATGATGGTTATTAGCCTAGTTTCCGTCCTGTGGTAATACTACCTCTTTTAATGTGCAACATGTGTGTATTGTCAAACTGGATGCTGCACATTCGTTTCCTCAAGCCAGCATAGCGGAGGCGACTGCTGCCTGTGGAAATTTGTCTGTGGTGGTAGTTGTTTCCGTTAACGAACCGCAGTCTAGCTTAACATCAAAAGGAGTTATAATATTATGCCAAACTACAGAAAAAAATTTAGTGTTACTCATATACCTAGATATGTAATGATTACATTATTTCCGTAGGCTCGTCGTGTCGGTGAGAGGTTTGTAAAGCCAGCAGTGCCTGTGGCTACGTCGTCTCCATTACCACCTCCTAGACCGCCACCCGTAGACAGTACTCCTGCACCGACCCCATCTGTTGTTCCGCCACCAGTTACCGTATCACCCCCAGCTACTGTACCACCACCGGCAACCATACAACAACCTGCCAGCCCCATGGACACCTCCACTAAAGACTAAACACGACATACATACTTATATTAGCGCAAATTTCGTGGGTACGTATTAAATATTGCATAATCAACCGCTTAACGCCCTACTGACGCGCAGTTCCTTTCGTTCGAGTGTTAATTTGATTTGTTACTGGTTAGGTAGGCAGACTGATGATGAGTTAACTCAGTCTGCCATCCCAGTCTGGCAGATAAAGGCCGACTGAGCATAGCGTAGCAACGTCAACCGGTTCCAATGATTGCTAAGTCAGTGGTACCATTTGTAAAGGGTTAGAAACTACTTTTTTGGGACTCGCTTTTAAAATCATCTAAACAGTTTGGGAGTGTCTAAATCTAACTTTTTGCTTTTCTGACTTAAAAAAAATTCTTGCCTATTTGTTTTATAATTTTTACTTTTTTTACGAGTCGTTTAAAAAGATTGCGTAGGTCAGTGACATTATATTGTTCGATAATATATTAGATTCTGCTATGATTTTCTGGAAATTAAGTTTTGCTATAGCGATTTTTAAAGTACAGCGAAAACTCGATTTAACGTCACTCGATTCAACGACAAACTCCTTTAAACGTCGAAATTACCTGACTATGGTTGGTTTACATTGTTGTCCATACAATGATACACTCTGGGTAGCATCACACTAACTCTAAATAACGACCACAATCCTTATTAAACAATAATCAGTACTTTCCAGTTGCCAAAATTAATAAGAACTGCAGCTGTGTACGTTCTTTTGCTTGTTATTTTGTTGCTTTATTGTCTAGCCCGTATTTACCTTGACTGTTGGCATCATACGGATCGAAGATTGTGTCGTTAGGTTGTTATGCATAATGTTATATTTACTTTATTGGTAAATAATATTAGTAAAATAAAATAAATAAATAAATAAATAAGCGATTTAGTAGAACAGTTTTTTTTGTATTGTTAAACAAATCAAACTAACACGCGAACAAAACGGAACTGTCGTGCTCACTACTTTCAGTGAAAAATGTTTCAGTTTGAATTAAATGCATTTGTTTTTTCTCTACATTAGTTTAGTTATATTATTATGTTAGTTATATGGCTGCATTGAGAGTGGTACACGGTCTGATGATGGTTATTAGCCCAATCTGCCGTCCTGGGGTAGTACCACCATTTTCGAATGTAACTTCCTGTGACGTGGCCTTGTCGCGTCTCGGCATCAGTTTGGGTAGTCAGGAGTGTGCACTCCCATCTCGATGATGCACATTCGTCTTATCAAGCCGTCATAGCGGAGGCGACTGCTACAAATAGATATTTAGCAGTTTTCAAAGCTATTATAATATAACTGAAGCATTTATTTTTTTCTATTATTTTAGTTAAGACATCATTTTCTCACTGAAGGTATCGTGAAGGTATCGCGTTTAGATTCAATATTTTCTAACGAATAATGTTTAGACTAGTGACAGGAATAATGGTATGAATTCGGTATCTAAAAATCAATTAAGATTAACGCTAAAAAATAACGTTACCGATACTCATGAGAACTCTTTCTTATGAGGATTGGTTATCGCCTCGATGATGAATATTGAATATAAATATAACAATATTCTTTTTTTTTTGTAATTATGATTAAAAGCACAAAAATAACGTTTCTTTTTATGATATTGCGATCATGAGTATGAGTTTATATTTACGCTCTCACGGCGGAAAGTGAAAACTCCTCACCAATAGGATCACTTCATTTGAAATTGTATAACCTCGGTGATATTGTGTGATTGGTGAAGAGTTCTCACTTTACGTCGTGAAGGCGTAAATGCAAACTTGGCTCTCAGTTTCTGGTTTAAATAAATTGTTGTTATTGTTAATTATGCAAATGTAAGCCATGGGATTTACGCTAAATTACACTCGATACGAAAACACTGCCGCGCACTACATACAACCGGTGCCCTAGATACGCGTTATATACAGAACAAACATGACCATGCGAATGTTACACATTACTTTAGCACAAATAAATTCGGTCGAGATAAAGAACGATGCCCATTTTTTTGGCCCACTTGGTAGGTATCTAATATTAATATATTCTAAAACAATATCTTATTTTTTCATTAATTTATTTCAATTATATCAACACATCGGTTTACCAATCAATAGACAATGTTGAATTGCATAAAAAAATCTAATTACTCAATAACCCCGGGTGAAAAAATTAAAACCTATTGGTGTAGATTTATTATTCTACAAAATGAACTAAAAATAATAAAAATTGTGGGCCCATTTCTCTTCGGCGAAAGGGCATTCTCCTTTATCTCCTAAAACTAATATATTTCTTTGTTTTCCTCAAACTACCCCCTAAAACCTTTTTTGCTTTGAGTTTTTTTTTCTAAATTGCGCGGGAATTTTAGTTTGATATAGGTACTATCTGCAGTAGTAGTAGGTTTATCTAAATAAAAAAAACGTCAAAGTGAAAATAACTTATTGTAAAGTATTAAAAAAAAAACAACGATTTTATTAAACTCTCTCTTAAATTTATAATATTTAAGTAACACTAGCCATTTATTATAAATTTCTTAAATAATCGAGACTTCTGTACGCGCAATTATATTTTTAAGTCGTTTGTTTAATATTATTTTTAAGGATATTTTTTATTTGAAATAAAATCTTTAATCATTTTAAATTTCATACGATTTTTTATGTTCCTTGCACAAACATCAGACATCGTCTTTAAAATAAAATTAATATTTACGTGAGATAATTACAATAGACAGCCAATTGAAAGGTTTTGTTGTTATTGATGCCGATTGATGCATATTTTTTTTTTTTTTGTTACGAATTTGGGTGCGTGCGTGCGTGTGATGCATACGAATTATGAATACGAACTGAATCTGTTTTTCTATTTGTTGTGAATTATTTCAGATCACGAATTGAGTGAATAGTTTATACTTAATAATTATGTGAGATGAAACAAAAAAAAAGGATTTTTTGCTATTTTTAAGGAGTAGTTTTTGTTAAAGTTAATTTTGATTTTTCTGATTCACATTGGATATTATAAACTGTTTGTAACGTAGAATATGTGGTATATATGCAGTGATTTTTCTTTTAAATCACATTTTTAACCCTTAAATGCATGATTTTTTGTTTTGAATTAATAAAATATTTTAGGAAATTTGTCATAGATTACGTAAATAATAATAAAAAAAAAACAATTCCGATTTTTCTTATGACGCATTTGATGCACTCAGTACGTGAAAGTGTTGTGAATAATTTTATGTGAAAACGAATGTAGCAAATTGGCAACAGTATGCATTTAAGGGTTAATTGCCAATGGGCTTAATAGGCTTACTGCGTCCGTCGCTGCGATACCTATTTGATAAGCGCGAGAGCGTAACGCGTTTATAAGTCGAATGTGAATACGGTGTTAGTTTTTCGTTTGTATAATAAATAACAGAAGACAGGCGAATAAATCAAATTCATTTCGCGTGTAATATTATTAATAAACGAACTATTTTATTTTGATTTCTGTCGAAGTGCATTTTTTATTCTCTTGTCGACTTTAAAAAAATAGTTTAGACGCATTTATTTTTGGTGAAAAATTCGCTATTCTCTGTAATTAAAGCTTTAACTATTAAGTTGTTTTCTTGTTTTGCACTTAGTTTAAAAGTTATATCACAAGGTATTTAGTAATTGTCTTAGCAATAATCGTTGCGGGGGACACAATTGTATTGGCTGTGTATTATAAACACCATGTAAATATGTTTTGGATGAAGTGAGAGAGCGGCCATGAGAATATGAAGTTTATTTGATAAATATGTATAAAATGCATGGCTAACTTTTTCGAATAACCATTAGAATTCAAAATGTTGTGTAGTTTCTTTTTTTTTGTATTGTCTTAAGAAAAAATAAGGATCAATTGTCTGAAATTTATGAAAATCTATCGTGTATATATTGTATTTTATAAAGTGTATATTATGAAAAGTAAAGTCAATGTGTCAGAATAAATATATTTACGAATATATAGGTCGCGTCAAACTTGATGGCGTCTGAAGCTGCGGCGCTATTTCGCGCAAGTACAGTCAAGTTTACAATAATAAAAGTTAATTTTAATAATTAATAGAACATATAAAAGTAACTTGTGGCTAACGTGGTAGGAGTGGTAGGCAGACTGATGATGGTTATTAGCCCAGTCTGCCGTCCTGGGGAAGTACCACCACTTTCGAATGTAACACCCGTGAAGTGACTTTGTCGCGTTTCGGGAATAGTTTGAAAGTAGCCAGGTATAGAGAGAGGAGTGTGCACTGTCAATAGATGGTACATGTTCGTCTCCTCAAGCCGGCATAGTGGAGGCGACTGCTGCCCGCACAGGTTTCACTGTAGTAGCAGTTGTTTCTATTCATGGACCGCACTCTAGCTTTACATCAGGCGGAGTGTTGTCACATGCCGAGCTACAATAAAAAAAAAAAAACTTCGAAGCCGCCATAAAGTTTGGATCGTACTATACAAGTTAATACTTGCATAATATTCGGCTATTTTATTTTTTAAATATTTTTTTGGCATTTTAAATGCTATATTCTTTTTAGTTGCTATCATAATAAAATAATAATTGTGTTTGATTTAACAATAATGAGTGACGATTGATCTTATATTAGTTATATTACTTTAAAATGTTTAATTTTGTTAAGTATTGTTTGAAGACAGCTAATTTGTGATTTAAAAATTTGTTTACAAGTTCTCATGAATGTTATAACATTATGTTCACTTAACTCTTTTTAATGTTCAAATGATAATAATAAAAAAATACTAAGAATATTTGTTTTGTTTTTTAGTTTCTTGCAACAAATTTTACCTATTTAGCTATTTTTTTATAGTATCTTGACATGGAGGTAACTGCTATTACTCAGCTTGAGATGAATATGCACCGTCCAGATTGACAGTACACACACCTCTAGTTATACCAACTCAAATCAAACTGACTTCGAAATGCGAATAGGTCACTTCATGGATTGTACTGCTCAGTGCTCAGTGATACTGCCCCAGGACGACAGATTGGGCTGATAACCATCTTCACTATGCCTACTAATCTGGTAATAATAACAACAAACACATTAAATTGTTCGCGAAAGACATAACGCGTGTGTTCTTTCTACATATTGACGTGTTTTATGAGGTGTAAAAATCCCCCAATTAAATATTATTCCATCATAAGTTTTATCTCTTTAGTTTCCAATGTATTTGGGTAGGGCTTTCGCATTGAAATGCATTATGGCGGTTACATAGTTACAGTGAATGTTCGGCGGCATCCTCAGTGTTCGCAGAAATAATCACATTTTACACACGTATCGTAAATCTAAGCAAACTAAACTTGTAGATGGAAAAGGTCTATTTGTCTTGGACATTGCTAGGGTTAAAACACAGGTAGAGTGATTTGCATAATGCCTCCCACGATGATTTCACCTTTGTTATTTTTTGTGCAATAAACATATTACTACAGAAACAAGTGTTATAGATTTTGGGATTATTCTTTGGCAACCTTTAGTGCCGCTAAACCCTTGCAAGCCTTTACCCGCTAAAGCCAGTGTAAACGCGAATAGATTGACTTTTTTTTTACATAATTTAGGAAGAAGAACGGAACGAAAGTTTACTAGTTTTAATTCTGTACAAGCTGTTGCTCTCGATTTCGTATGCGTATATGTAATCAGTATAAAGTGTTTAGCGTTCCCGTTTCCGTTCCATCTAGGGTTGCCAACGTATACAATTGTAATATTTCTCGGAAGGAGTAAAAAGGAAGTCGTTTTTGTAAGTTGATATATTTAGTAATCACTGAAATATAGTAGTTTTGTCCAAGGTGCCTACCAAAAAAAGAAGTCAACAATTTCCCTAATAAACCGGCTAACGCAAAAGTTCGGGACAAACAAACAAAGGTACATTAATTTTTATTTAAAGTATTGCTTGTGTTTATTTTTCGCTACATTCGAGCTGAGACTTTGTATCATAATCATAAAAGTAAATGTATCAGATGAAAGCAATTTATTGACTTAAAAAGATGATAGTACCTAAGTAGTAGAAGTCGAATGTGCGCTGTCGGCGGGCAGAGACTCGTTTGCATAGAACGAAGAACGTGTTTGCTCTTCGAAGCACATAAAACATGTTTACATAGAGACGAATAGTTGGCGAGCGTTATTGATCCTTCCAATAATTATTGAACACGTTTCATGTGACCATGTTTGACAAAATGTTTAAATACAAAGCGGACTTGTCCTCTCGAAAGCGGCATATTAATGTTTGTCTGAATGTTTTAAGTATGAAATCGTAAAATACTTATTTAGGTGGTTTACAATGTTAACATTCAACAATTTTATAACAGTAAACGATTATTTAAAAAAAACTTACTACATAGATATTCTCAAAAATATTTTTTAGAATTGTAAAAATTATTTCAATAATTTCAACTGAACCTAACTCTGAATAAATAAATACACGTAAATGAACATCTCACGAATCTACAAATAACTAGTCAAATTAAATTCAATTGCAAATCGTGACTATTATCTACCTCTAACTACCTATAGAACATATTTTTCGTGTCAATTTTTCAGCGAGATCTACAGAGAAAACGAAGCGCCGAGATCCACACTTTATTCTGTAAATATTCTATTAGCTAAAATCTTCTGTGACTGGCAAGGAAACTGCGAGTGCTCTCCAGCCCAGTGGATTTCCGATTTTCTATGGGTCGTCTTGGGAGGAAGAGGTTCTGAAATACAGACAGGTTTTGATATATCAGTAGATATGATCCTGCAATGTTTGACTCGATTCAAGGCATTCCAAAATAATGATTTTCCACTTAGGGTCTTATATTTTTTACACGCAATTCCTATTTGTTACAAGTAATTTTGTGAGAGTGGTAATTTTTGAACGGCCTAAATCAAATTTAAAAAAGTTATTTTGAAATAGGTAAGTAGTTAATTATCGTTGGAATATCTAGAATAGGGACCTAGGTATAAGTATTGATATTTGGTTTAAATTTACGAATCGTTAAATCCATTTTATGTATTTGTTAATATACCAAAGATTTCGAACAAGCTAAAAATCAAATAAAAACATTTAACAATGTGAAATTAACAGAAGTGACACGAAATGTAAGTGCTCGCGTGGTAAAGCAGTGTTCACTGTTTGTTCGAAGCGTCTTGCTAACTCCACCGTTTAAACAGTTGGTGCTAGCAGGGCATGAATTAACTTTTCATATAAATAAAATTCACGCTACACTAACGTACTGAAATTAACACCTTGACGTAAATATTATGTGATTACAAACTGCCTATTTTTTAGTTATTGTTAACTATAGTTAACGACATTACTCTCGATTTTCATTATACTGAATATGGCTCGCAATTCAATTGCAGTATAAACGTAAAATGTGCTTTTTAATTATAATATAATACATCAAATGTAAACGAAAAAAACCTATAGTTTTTTGGTTTTTAAATTTTGTAATCTGTAAACATAACAAAACGAAACTTATCGGCCCTTAATAATGTAGACTTAATTTTTTCATCCACATTACTTTTTCAGCTTGACGCCTTGATTGAAAATTGTAAATATTAGTTTTCAAGTTTGACATTGCGAATACAATAGCAGAAATACTTGATTATTCTTTGCTTTAATATTCAATTTAATATAAAATATAGTCTTCATATATTATAAATCATAGGTATGAAAACGCGGTAATTTAAGATCAATGCCGGATATGGCAGTTTTAAATTCTGATAGGTACCTCTGATGATGATCATAGAATTTCAAATGATAGATGTAATAATGCTAGTTCAAACTTCGAAAATAAATAGACATCATGAAGAAAGTTTTCACGGTGTAAAATAAAAACTTTTACTGTTACTTTTAACCGTTAATTTTGTGACTATGAAACTGCACTGTCATTAACATAATATTTGCAATTAGTACGAAAGAATAGATTTTACTTTAACTATCTAAAATTGTCGTTGTTTTGAAGGGATATGATTGAAAATAATGTGGTAGGGCGACTAATAATGGTTATTAGCTAGTGTTGCACAAAACAAGACCACGACGAGACTTTGGCTAGTCTTGGGCTCTTTACAATATGACGGCCTTACTCTTTCTTGGTCTTGCGAAAATTAAAGAACGAGACGAGAAACTACAAGACCAAGACTGATTTTGGGCAACACTATTATTAGCGTAGTTTATCACCACTCCCAAGTGTAACACACTATAAACCTAGTCGCGGGCTCATAGCTCGGAAGTGGTTGGGTATAACGAAATAAGTGTGGAATGTGCACCATCCAGGCCTCTGCTGTGCCGCCGACTGTCTGCAGACATTTCTGTGGTAGCAATTGTCTCTACTCATGAACCGCATTCCAACTTAAGAACAGGCTGTGTATTGATTGTTTGTGGTAACTGGTCACATGTAAAAAACAATATTAAAAAATAATAAAAACATTAAATTATTGTTAAAATACAAGAAGATGCGTCAGCTAGAAGAGCGTGTGTAGGTACCTAACGGTCATGCGGTGATGTTTAAAAATGAAACATTTATGTGGAGAGCACTGAGCTCGTTCGTTGTTTAAAGTTTCCTTTTCCAATTAGCACCTGACCGCGGCCTGTAACTGGGTGAGACAGACTCGATGCGTTGGAATGCTCGTCTCAATGGAAGCCCACAGCGAGATGTTTCCTTCGAAGAAATCCATGCACGACTACTTTCCAACATTTGTTATTTTTTTTAGCTCAGTAGATATTTGCTAAAGAATTCATTATGCCTTTGAGCATGGTGAATTCATAGAACGCGTTATAGGTACCTGCCTACTTACACGTATATATGTAGAAGAAATTTTGTTTTATTTGTTGAATAATGATTTCTTATTAAATTCTTATTCTTTCATATTAAAATTAACAGCTTATTAGTTTTGTTTATTTTAATAATAATGTAATTTAATTTTTATTTAACCTTCACATCTCCTACTCAAATATGGAGTATTTGCAAGACAACAAAATGACCACTGATCAAATTAAGATTATGTTAAAGTTGAAGGTTCGAATAATAAATATTGTATCCAAAACGAAGTACTGAATTTCAATAAGCATAGCATTACAATATGTACGCCTTCGAAATAGTTGCGCAGGAGTTGTTGTTGTCCAGATATCGCCACCAATCGTGTGCATGTAAACTGAATAGAGGGCGGAGCTAAAGCAATTATCAACATACAGACTAATATCAACCTTAACGTTGTTGTAATATAGAATATTTTGGTTTAAAATATTTTCTATATTTCTTTTGTAATTTCATACTTAAGGCTTTATATTAAGGTTGACGTTCAAATGTACATTTAAGTGTTGGTCAGCTTCTTATTTTGTATATGCTAATGAACCGAAGTGTATTGGAGTTTGCGGTAGTACCTCATGCAGTCGGTTCGACCGCTTTGCCTGTGTTCTGTGACGACAAAGCACAACATAAATTGTAGAAAGTTTCAGTTGCGCCTAAAACTGTAACATACAACCATTGATATATCTTATTACCTTCTTAATGTAAAATGGTATTATTACCCCATAAACATAAAGTAAATATAATTAATTATTTAATAAGTTAGTGTGAATTGTGCAAATTATTTGTGTTGTGAATTTTCATATAGTATAAAGACATTTAGTAAATAAACTTTCAGTGGTGTTATAATAATTTCAATATATTTTCAATCATTGGATTCATTCATAAACTAGTAAGTTATATATTTATTTATTTCCTACACTTTTCTTTCTTTTTTATATCTTATAGGGGAGAGTCGGTGAAATCGTACCACCTCTAGATTTCCCACAAGCCAACATATATTTGTAACTCTGGCAACACTAAACTATGCTTTAGTGGCGATGTCAACTCTAGGTCATTTTTTAATGGCATATACTAGATATATTACTGGAGGAGCAAACCTCATAGGTACTTACATCTGACATGGAAAAAGCGTAGGCCGCCTCCAACGATTTGACAATGTTGCCGTCAAGTCAAATACTTGAGAGAACCTAAAGATGACTGCGGTCATCTTTTCTCTCTCGTCATATTGGGAGCGTTATTGCAAATCTAGTTGTATATATCAATGTCTTATAACAACAAATATCTACTGGAGCCGCTCTGAAAACAATTTTTTTTACAGTTTGATACGATGTCATACAATTTTATATAGCTATGATATTTTTTGATTAATGGTATGTTAGGATTTATTGAGCGGCCATGGTTTAGCAGTAGAGAACGGACCTCATGATCGATGAGACCCGTGTTCAAACGTCGCTATATTCTGACCGATATTAATGTAACTATGTTATATGTACTTTGGTCGCTCAGTGCCTGCGTGTGGGCATTAAAAAATAAATAAATAGGTAATATCAGAATTGCACTTTGATAAGAAATGTTAGTCAAAGATTTAAAAGAGTGGTGGACAGACTAATGATGACTAGTCGTGTTTCGAAATTAACTTGAAAGTAGTCATATATAACGAGAGGTAGCGCACTCAACCTGGACGGTGCAGATTCGTATCCTCAAGTCCGCATAGCGGGGGCGACTGCTGACTTTAGACATTTCTCTTTACATCAGGCGAACTATATACCTATACATATGCTAAGCTTCTATTATGCTGAGAACTTTAATATAACGAGAAGAGTGTATGCTGTCTATCTGGATAGAGCACATTCCTCTCCTCAAGCTGGCAGGTGGAGGTGACTGCTGCGTGTAAAAATTTATCTGTAGTAGCAGTTGTTTCCGTTCATGGACCGTACTCTAGCTTTACATCCGGCGGAGTATTGTCATATGCCGAGATACAATAACAAAAAAATGACGCCAAATTTTTTTATTTTTAACTTTTACATCTTTTAGATTAAAGGAGAATGCCCATTTTTGGGCCCACGTGATACCTAATAGTTTGGTAACAAAACAATATTCTAAAATAATATCTTATTTTTGTATTAATTCATTTACATTATATCAACTAGCATCATTTAGCAATCAATAGACAATGTCTAATTATATAAAAAATAGATAGCTTCAATTATTAAAGCATTTACCTAAATAACAATAACCTCAAATATTGTATCAGAAAACATCTAATTACTCAATAACCCGGGTGAAAAAATTAAAACTGATTGATAATAAGGAAGTAGATTTATTTTTCTACAAAATTAACTAAAAATCATCGACAAACTCGAGAAAAAAATTGTGGGCCCATTTTCTTAGGCGAATGGGCATTCTCCTTTTGGTCTTTGAACTATCCAAAAATGGTATTGAGAGCGGCTTGAGAATAATTGTTTGCTTGAATTTGCCACGTACTCATAATGGTGGGTAGATGATTCAGAACGTGTGTAACCAAATTGAAGTAACGTAACTGTTTTTTGATAGGAATATTTCCATAGCATCTTGAATTTTCAATTTGATAGGCCAGTGGAATTACAAAAAAAATCCTCGACACAATTATGGTTTAACCGTATTTATGGCTGAGGAACATTTTTTTATGACGACACGACATCTGACCTCGACTGGCCTGATGGCAAGCACAGTGGAGGTCCATAAGCACCGACGACTAGAGAAATTCTTACTATTCCAAAGATTAAATTAGAAATAGTAAAAAATAGAGTTTTTTTTTTGTAGTTTGCCCTTAATTCTAATATTTTTGATGTAAGCTAAAGTAAATAAAATTATAATTTTGATATTTTCAGCGTTAATTTGTCTTTATTCAAATAAATAATCGACCAAATCGAACCCATCGAGGTTTCAAATTCACCGGATTTGTATTACCTTTTAAAAAGTTTGTTAGCTGTACTAAAAACAGTCTCAGAGAACCCAGCAAAAAGAGGTTTTAATGATTTTTGGATATTATTATTCTGAGGTAATTTTAACATCGTTTCTCAACTCCAAAATGGGGTCAAAATTAGGATGAAGTTCCTCAGCCATAAATGTATGAATTAAACAATAAATTATGTCCAAATATTGCTCTAGTGTCTAATTCCATTGACCTACGAGTACCTATATGAGTATTTCAGAATGAAAAGGTTGAAACAGAAGGAAGCCGTTAGATGAGAAAATGAACAGTTCTCTACCAACCCCTGCTGATAATAAAAGTTCAAAGAGTGGTCGGTGGACTGATGATGGTTATTAGCCCATTCTGCCATCCGCTGTAGTACCACTACTTTCGAATGAAACACCCGTGAAGTGACCTTGTCGCGTTTCGGGATCAGTTCGCAAGTAGCCAGGACGATAGGAGTGTGAACTGTAAAGCTGGATGATGCACGTCTGCTTAAGCCAGCATAGCGAAGGCGACTGCTGCCTACAGAAATTTATCTGTCAGGCAGGGTGTTGTCATATACCGACCTACAATTTAAAAAAAAATGGTGTGGGGATATACCTACATATTCGTATGATTAATAAGTACCTTAGGATTCTATTATCCGAATATTTAAGCGTTATTTAAAGAATGCTGCTTAATTGTATTCGGTGTTGTCATTTACCGTTAAAAATTAAAAAAAATATTTATTGTAGCTCGGCATGTGACAACACTCCGCCTGATGTAAAGCTAGGAAACAACTGCTACTACAGAGAAACCTGTGCGGGCAGCAGTCGCCTCCACTGTGCCGGAGGAGACGAGGATGTACCATCTTAAAAGTGCACACTCCTCTCGTTATACCTGGCTACTTTCAAACTATTCCCGAAACGCGACAAAGTCACTTCACGGGTGTTACATTCGAAAGTGGTGGTACTACCCCAGGACGGCAGATTGGGCTAATAACCATAATCAATCTCTCTTTATATAATAAGGTGTAAGATGTAAATACAAACTTATATGTATTAATAATTATTTAAAAAGCGGCTCCTACTCCTGTGGGAAAAAGGCGTGACAATTGTATTGTATATACAATTGTAATATATTGTAAAAAGCATAATCGGTAATATTAAATTCTAGCACGTGCATAAGTATAAAAGTTAACATTTTAAGACAATTAGATCTTAATTAGGTATTACGCGCAAATCTATGAAACTAATAAACAAGCAAATGTGTTGACCATTTTCAACCAACCGAAAGAAAAATTAGAAAATGTGAAATCTTGGATAATGTATAAATTAATGACAAGCATAAATCTCGTGCTGTGTCACAATAATTTACATTCGCGAAAATCATAAGTCTAATTAGATGATTTAGAGATTTTTTGTAAAGATTAAGCAGACGATATGGCGCTAAGGTGGTAAAACAAGCAGCTAAGTGGCGTAACATATGGGGAAGTGCAAGCAAAGCTCTCGCCGACGCGACGGACGCCGCGCCCGCTGTGTAGTGGGCTTCACTTCCGTCCTCGGTAGCACGGGCGGTGGCGCGGTGACCGATGCCTGTCGGAGGCCTATCTCTCGACCGCCGCACCCGACTCGACACAAAGACTTACTACAATAAAGTTTTACAACACACATAAAACCCCGAGTTTTTCACCAGAGTTATTTGGATTAATATTAATTCGGAGTTCCTCAATGGGCTTTACTCGTCAGACTTTAAAGTTTTATGACAAGGTCAGAATTGAGGAATAAAATTTAATTGAAATGTTGCCTCAAAAAAACTTGATTGAAGTTATCTGCTACCGCGTTTCTTTTTCAAAAGATATTTACATTTAAAAAACTTTGGAGAGATATTTATTAAGTTACGTGGGTGTCAGTAGATAGGTAATTGATAAATGTTCAGCTTTTGTGGAAATCATAATTTTGTAGAAAGAAGAACATGTTTAAAACGTAAAAAATATTATAATACAAAACATAATTATATTATAATAGCACGTGTGAATAGTAGCTCCCTAATTTGAATAAATAACGCAACAAATAGTTTCAAAAGAAAATGGCCGAAATCGGAAACTTTTCTTCTATCTCAAAGTAATGCTCTTTGACAGAAAATTCAATTGAACCTACACATTTATTTCTATGTTAATAAATTTTTGATTAGTACAGATAACTAAAAAATAAAAACGAAGACGTAATATAAAATTTTAAGCATATAAGCTTTCGGACCTTAAGTCCAAATAAACAGTAAAGCTTGTCACATTCTAAAGCCTACATTATAGCTATTTACGAGAACATCTTATTACAAAATATACCAACATTATTATGGGTATATAAATAATATATAAATATTTATTTTAATAGACAATAAATGAAGATCTCAACATTAATATAAGCAAAAAGTACTGGAATGTCTGGTACCATTCCTCGCAATAAATTCTTGATGGGCCCGTAACTTTGTTTGTGGATGGATCCTTTTGTTCAATAGATAGTTCAACTTTGTAATGGTTTATTATTTAAAGTATTTAACTGCATGTTTTAATTAAATTTAAAGATCATAAAATTTCGTTCGCGCTCTTACCTTCCTTATATTTATTTGTATAGATTTTGAGTCATAAAATTGGGTATGTGTAGTCATTTATTAATTGCAACTTTTGACTTTCATTTATGGAATTTTTCCTTTGATGATTTTCTACCTTTAATTTATCATTTTTGTGTCTGTACATTCGTTACTTGTTTATAACTGATTGTTTGATTAACCTATCAAGGCTGATCATTGTAGACATGTAACGTGATAATGAAAATTCAAGTTTGCGTAGTAGATGACGCAAGACCATTAAAAATACCTGAATTTTCGGCATCGTTCCATTTGCCTAACCGTCTTGGCCTTCATTACGCAGCCATTGCAAACTATGAAATTGGAAAAGACAACATGTGGTGTATTGTTTCAATTTCGGTTTGATGTTTCTTGCATTGGTTAATTAGCACCTCTCACCTCGCAACTTTGGTATCGTGGCATACAATGCGGTCCCGTCAATATCGGTACCGCTCGCCATAAATGTCCAATCACCAGGCACGAGTTTCTCTTGTGGACGTTACCGCTGTTATCTGTTTATGTTTTATAGAGAGCACTAAAACGGCCGCATTGCATATCGTCAACCCGTGCTCAGGCTGTATTGTGCCGACTTATACGATTTATCGACGCACAGCCCTTCGTGTTATGTGCCGCCTGCCCTCCGATAAAACAGATTATTACGCTGTAATTAAACGATAATAAATTCAAGCCGGCAATCTTTTGATAATATGTAATGAATCTCATCCCTACATAGGGTTAGATTTGAAACCTGACCGAGGACTCGCTCATCATTGTTAACCACGCCATTAAAATGAAAAAGTATCTATATTGTTGAAGTTTTAATATTCCCGTCGACTCATAAAACATTGAATAATTACAATGCAGACGAGTGCGCTGGCGCAGCAATTACTTTGCTTTTTGTTGATTGGTACTTACTCATAAGTCTCCGCGACTCTATCTCGTATTTAGGTATTCAAAGCATATTTTAAATATTAAAATATTACAATTTGAAATTAATTTACTAATCCTCATAGGCTAATCAATTTTATTAACGACAGGTTTTTTATTTAAGACTTAAGAATCCAGTGTGATGGCTGCGTCACACATTTTGAGTGCAGTAGAGCCTTCGGTCGGAGGTGGCGGTTCCAGAGGAGGACGTGAGAGGGAAGTCAACGTATCATTAGATGATAGAGAACTATGGGTCCGATTCCAAACCCTTACAAATGAGATGATCGTTACAAAAAACGGAAGGTAAGTCTACGGTATAAAATGATATTTGTTTTTGTTTTAAAAATGTCAACATAATTAAGGTTATTTAAAGTTTCAATTAAGGTAGACGGATGTTGCTGTGAATAACCCAGAGGTTTGGTTACACAAAGAAGTGATTGAGAAACTACCTATCGAATAAAAAAACGAGTTGTTTTTTCCATTAGTCACTAAAATAACCAATGTATGCCTATTTCCAGAATTCATATTTATTGTAAAAACGTCTTATCATTGAAGTTTACCTAAAAATAACCTACATTACAGTTTGTTTGCAATCTTAACACAAAATAAGTATTTTCGCATACATTTGAGTGATGATTAACTGAATTTTACACATTTGCGAGTGCTAACCGTTGGGTCGACGTCGGCTAGTTCTCAGTTATTAACACGGTAGGCCTTAATCATTAACGCAGAGTAGCTAACTGACTCCCCCCTGAACTCTTTTGTCGTCTCCTTTTGTATAACATGACTACTATAGACCTAATGTAGAACACGATGCTCCTTATGGAATAACAGATTCCGTTATTTTACTGTTACAACTATAGAAGTTCTTAACCAATCAATCGCTTCAAAATTACCGGAAGAACGAAAACGAATCGAAGACAAAGAATTTTGAATCGCGTTTATATATATATAAAAGATAAATAAACGAAAACCACGTCAATATTTAGTAAGTTTTAAAGTAGGTTTAAAATATTGATTTATATTATAATATGAGAAGATGCATTTTTAATACTTCCTCAAAACTTAAATAATCTTACAGGGCTATTTTAATTTCACAAAACCAAAACAATACTTTCTTTTGATAGATTTATTTTTTAGACTTATTAATTGTTATTGTTTCCAATTGTAACAAAACTTTTTTTTCAGACGTATGTTCCCTGTAGTTAAAGTAACGGCAAGTGGATTAGATCCGACGGCAATGTATACCGTTCTTTTAGAATTTGTGCAAGTGGACTCGCATCGATGGAAATATGTAAACGGTGAATGGGTACGAATTTTTCTTATTAAATTTGTTTTAATAATTATTTTATTTTATTTCAAACTTAGCTTACTTGATACCTAGCAACTAGCAAGTGAAACTTTTTCTATTATTTTAGGTACCAGGTGGAAAGGCAGAGGTACCTCCTTCAAATGCAATTTACATACATCCAGAAAGTCCAAACTTTGGAGCTCATTGGATGAAAGAACCAATTTCTTTCGCTAAAGTGAAACTTACAAACAAAACTAATGGAAATGGACAGGTATGTTTAATTATATTATTGTTTTTATGACCTATTCCTTGTATAAAGGCACTGAGAACTGTAAAATATAAATATTACTGAAAACTAGGTTGTATGGACGACGATATATTTGCATCTAATCAAACAAAACAATTATTAGTGGTTATATACATCTATAAAAAGTAAATCTTTAGGTACTTATGTTATGTAGGAATATTTCCTGTAACTTTCTTTAATATAAAACGGTTTTGATTTGTCAGACGCCAATTTTGTTGTTTATTTCGTGTTTAAACAAACAAATCGTGTCTATTAAATTAACTAAGCAGAAGTGATGACGTAAATGAGTTTATATCCGCATCTTTTTTGTGTCAATGTAGAGTTTTAAGTAACAGGCATCCAATAAGCGCGGTTTACATTTATACCTTCCAGTGGTGAAACGTTCATTACGAGCCGATTAGCAACGGCTTCTCTTTTAAAGTTGAAAAAGTTGTAGGTGTTCCATGATAATTTAAAAGCTCTAGTAACTAACTTAGTACTTTTTGGTTACATAATAAATGGGCTTGGTGCATATTTTTTTGTATCTTTCTCACGTAATATTATCGTCTATATTCGGACATGTCTGTATGGACAGCAAAAATAAAGATTTTATGTTATAATAAATTAATAAATGCTTTCTTATATAAAATATTTTTTTGTCTAATTTATGAGTACCTTACCTATTTGCGTTCAGCAAAGTATGGATATAAAAATATATACGCTGTCGTTCCGCGCGCCGTCGCCATCTTTAAATTCATTATTTACTTGGCCAAGTTATACCTACTTATATTAAAATGGTATTCATCCCCTTAAGTCGAAAAAAAGAGGATATTGATGCCTAGGTACATTTCATTGCGGTGGCAATTGTCTCCGTCCATGGACCGCACTCTAGCTGAATTTCAAGCTGGTCACATATATATGATAGAATAAAAATTTGAAATATATAGTTTTTGTGATTTTGTATATAACAACACTCTGTCTCATGTTAATTTAGAGTGCGGCCCACAAACGAAAGCAGTTGCTACCACAGAGAAATTTCTGCAGGCAGTTGTCTCCGCTAGGGCGGCTCGAGAAGACGAATATGCACCATCGAGTGCAACTTCCAAACTGATCCCAAAACGCGACCAGGTCACTTCACGGGTGTTACATTCGAAAGCAAATATTATTATGGTCTGTCTTACTTTCGAACTAAATCTAGTCTTCGCTACGATAGAATTGTCAGGCAGGTAGGTCTTTGTAGGTACGAAGAACGTTGAGTGCCGATGATACAAACACGGTTAAATACAGCTTTCTCTAATTCAATGAATGGTTAACATTGCTACAGTTCTACTGCATGAATTTCATTTTCTTAGTGAATCAGATGCAGCATTTATTATCAGGTTGGTGTGATTGTAAGAGTTTGATACAGTTTTTCAAATTTCTCACGCTCAGGTGCGCTGATGGTGCAAATGAATATGAATGTAAACATTCCGCTGATACATCCAGATCCATATGTTGACGTCTCGGTGTGAAATCTATAGCTTTACAGAATGTTTAGCGGCTCTTCGGTTGAATGTGTTATCATTCGTAATAATTATTGTCTTTGTGATATGTTTACTGAGCAATTCTAGGATTATTAATATACGTCTAATCGATTTCGGGTCATTAAACTCACGTAAACTAACGTAGATTTATTTTGAGACTTTGTTTTTATAGTATTTTATACAAATTATAAAAGCGTAGAGTTTTATTACTACGATAATACATAAACGCTTTGTATCTATCTACCAATAGTACAGGTACCGTTTAATGTGTTATAAAATTGAATATTTCGTCGGTCAGTTTTCTGGTGATCTCTGAGAACGTTTTGTATTCATTTTATAAACCTTGACGACTTTATATTTCCCCTCGAACGCCAAAGTCTATATTGCGTCATCAAGAAATTTATAAATAAACCAAAATGTTAAGTTTATTCAGTAGTGGAAATCACGATATTAACAAATGTTATTTGAAGGTCACATAAAATTAAGTATCTAGACAATTTACCCAAATATTTGCTTTTAAACACTAAGAAATATAATGAATATAGTATGTATAGATAGGCCCAGTAACTCAATGCGAACTTAAGTCAGGTGGTAAACTAAGATTGATACTGATAGCGACCGGCGTATGTCTGTAAAGAAGATGACTCAAGTACCTATACTAAGGATATGTATAGAAACTCATATACCTAATTACATTCCTTAAAATATCATAAGAAAGCGTCTTAAAATACTTTTTGAAGGATTGAATTACCGGCCTTTAGCATTTATTTCAAAACGTATTATTAAAAACGAACCGTAATAATCGTCTAGGTTAGACTTAATATGACTTTTATTTTAAATTCAATAATTAATTATAATAAGACGCATTGAAATTAATTTCCTTTTTTTGTTACAGATAATGTTGAACTCATTACATAAATATGAACCGCGAGTTCATTTAGTGAAAGTCGGAACAGACTTACGAAGAATTATGACTTACCCCTTTCCTGAAACTCAGTTTATAGCAGTTACGGCATATCAAAATGAGGAAGTGACGTCACTTAAAATTAAATACAATCCTTTTGCGAAAGCATTTTTAGACGCCAAAGAACGACCAGAAGGATATTACCAAAGAGATTTTGTGGGGGCTCATTATCCACAACAGGCTACTTCCCCACATCAGTATCCGCAATGTAAGTTAATATTATGTAACGAAAAATCGTCCATTAGATTTTTTTTTATATTGATTCATCACTAATCAAAGTAAATCAAAACAGTTAAATCGAGTTTAAATTCACGCAGATAACTGAATTTTAACATTAAACACGCGATATTTATTATTTGATATTATAGTTGGAGGATGGTTTGTAGCATCTCAATCATTATATGGAAGTGGATCTGCAGCTTCGAGAAGACCAGCGCCATATCCACCAAGACCCCCTTCACGGCCACGAACTCTATCTCCACCTTGTGAGTATTTTTATCCTATTAAGTAGTTTGGTAGATATTTGTCACTTTATTGACCATGTAAATTTCAGCTTACTCAAACGCCGAGAGAACCCCTACTACAGCTTCAAATAGTACAGGAGCTTACACTTGGAGCGGTGGAAGTAGTTATTGGACATCCAGTCAGGGAGGGTCTTCCCCACAACCGAATGTTTCTCCAGCACCGTACCGTACACCACCTCATGGATATCCGGCGCCTTTAGAATACCCCCCAGCGCCGTCTACAGCGACCACACCAGCACCGGCACCGGCACCTTTATATCCAATTCAATACGAAGCGCCTGCACAACCGCATTCGCCGTATTACCAACATGCGTACGCTCCTTACGCGCATCATGCTATTGAAGATATTTCTTATTGGCCTAATAGGTTGGTTCTATGAATATTTTTTTTTAATTGTAGCTCGGTTAATGACAACACTCCGCCTGATGTAAAGCTAGAGTGCGGTCCATGAATGGAAACAACGGCTACTACAGAGAAACCTGTGCGGGCAGCAGTCGCCTCCACTATGCCGGCTTGAGGAGACGAGCATGTACCCTCTCTTGATTGATCGACAGTGCACACTCCTTTCGTTATACCTGGCTACTTTCAAACTATTCCCGAAACGCGACAAAGTCACTTCACGGGTGTTACATTCGAAAGTGGTGGTACTGCCCCAGGACGGCAGACTGGGCTAATAAGCATCATCAGTCTGCCTACCACTCTTTAATAGTGCCTATAGGCACTGAGCGACCAAAGTACATATAACAAATACATATCGGCGGTCGGTTGTGACTTTAAAATTCTACACGGAACTCCCGTTTCTCTGAAACGGGGACAATTTAGCGGTCCGGACGGAACAGTCCCGTTCAAAACGGGACGTATGGTCACGTTAATCATACACCTGTGAGCTTATAGTTAGACGGTTATTTTCTAAAGTGCTGCAGCTCCTCCTTTGTTGATAGTACCTATAAGTTAGCCGAAAGTTTAAACCTATTACAAATTCTATATTTTTACAGTCTAAATACGTATGGATATCAATCATCAGAATACGTGGCTTCAGGTGACGTGCCATATCCTAGCGGTGATACAATGAATTTTGGCACTAGCGCCGGTACATTAGACACGACAGCTGCTCCTGTTGAAGGCCGATCCTCACCACATGGATCAGAACAACCACCGCAAGAACGGGAGTACAAATACGATACATCTGCTGAAGAAGAAAGGCGATCGCCATGTTCTCATGCACCTATTCCGTCAAGATCTCCTCCTCAGTGATTGGATTATTATCTCGAAGGGCTCGAAGTAAAATACTCGAATACGTAGCTATATAGCCGTATTAACGGTGCATATTTAGGGGTGATCATAAATCAGTGAAATCATAATTTTTGTGGTGCTATATATTAGAGTATTAATTGTATACCTATCTACATTTTTGCACTGTCTAATATTGATTTGGATATTGAAAAAAAAAACTTTGTTACAAAATTTGTATTATTATTTCTAATCTAATATGTACACGTACTGCAGTTGCATTATCTGAGTTTAATTGTTCCATATTCAATATTATTGTGCTCAACATAAGAGCCATTTTATCATGTGGGCTGTAACTTTTGCTTTTATTAGTATTATTTAGCTAAATATTTATTTTCACTAACAAACTGTATATGTAAACATCAAGTTACTATGAATATGTACTTAGATATATTTATCATAAACGTTTTTAAATGGAATATATTATTTACTATATCAGAAATTGATTTTAAGTTTATTCATTTTATAAGTGATTGAAATTGAAACAATTAATTATTTTCGTATATTCTGTTTCTATTGAAAGCGGAAATTGTACATAAAATAACGAATAAGTTAATAGATTTGTACTAAAATATCTTTAGTACTAGTAATAAAAATAATGTTCTAAAATAAATCGGCAATAAAAGTTTTCGTTTAAACTGTTTTTTTTTAAAATAAATGAATAGAAGTAGTAAAGAATTATTACAGATAAATCCATGATCGAACCGATTTGGAGCATCCCTATATCCATAGTCTGGACACATGTCGCCTTTTCGCGCCAATTTCGATTCTAATGTGCGCAGTGCATATTTGTAATATAAGTTGGCAACACTATATTTTTTTATAACATATTTTTTTAAATTTATTTATAAAGGCCTTGGCTATGGGCCGTCAGCCATATCAAATCACAAATATAACATTCTTCATTTGTACAACGAATTACAGGTGCTTTACAATTCAATTCTTTCCAGGAGTGTTTGACAGCCATTTTGTTCAGAAACATCGATATATGAACATTTTGAACATATATGAGCACGGCGAAGAATACCACAAAAAAATCACCGCTTACTGTATCATATACATATAGAGCGAATCTTTATGTTTTCACAGGTTGTGCACAACCATTTACATATTAATCCCACATTTTTACAATAACAACCACGATAAACAATTTATAAAAACGAAATATAGCCGCTCGATGTTTCCGCGCGTATGGTTGTCTAACACTTTTACAGAGATATTTGGCAGAGCATAATATCAAAAAATAGTATTAAGCATAATGCCCACTCCACTCCCTGAGGGGCTATTCCGGACGCAGCCTTCGAGTTGCCGTGACAGCTCGATAGTCGATAGTCGTTAGTCGTTAGCTCGGTATTCCGGACAGCGGAGTCACCGTGACGACTAGCTAACGGCGACTCGTGAGGAACGAAATGACCGAAAGACCGATGCAACCACAGAATAATGTCCGCAGACAAGACAATCGATTAATTTCCATCAAGTTCGTTCGAAAACTAATAAGAATTAGCTTAAAATGGCGACTTAAAGTGTGAAAAATGTAAATACATGCTTGGACCTTATAAGCACTGCGAAATAAATGCTTTATGATATAAAGTATAATTTATATATTCAGACAATTTTTACGCATAATACTTTTAATCTATGTTTTGAACGTTCATAATGGATTCTTGTCAAATCCATATGTTTATCGTTTATTAGTTTCTCGTGAGAGTATTGTGTTCATGCGTATAGTATCTCAATAATATAGTGTTCTCTCGTTTTAAAACAAAGAGGCGAACCTCAGTAATTTTGAAGTCTTGGTGAGCTTTCCGGAAAGTAAGTAGATAGATACGTATAAAGTATCGTATTGACTATTAGTTATTAAGAAGCATGAAATGTATGTTCGTTTTGTTTTTAGGAAGGGGGACATATCCAAAGAAGGGTGACACAGTCCAGGGTCGCTGGGCTATGGTGTTAAAAGTATTGGAAGAATTTGAAACCTTGATGGCGCGTGCGTTTGACAATGTGTTAAGGTGGCGCAAAGTTGAAGAAACGATTCAATTCTTTCTTTTATATGCATGCTGGTACGTGTCTAGATAAGAATTGTGAACTTGTTTTATTAAAATAGCTTTTATCTATAAGTTAAAGTTTTTTTTACGTTTATTAATGTTTAGGGTATGATGGGGCTGGTGTAACCGAACTGAGTTAAAAGTCCCTAAATAACTTCTTATTATACGTAATTATTATTTTTATTATTATATAATTACTTTTTAATATTACTTCTTGCTCTGACAATACGAGCAAGTTGGGTTACTGAACAAACTTATACACTTAATAATTATTAAATGTTATTTATTATAACAACCTTATAATACTCATTATAAAAAAAAAAGTTGGTCAAATTATAAAAACATAATTGTAACAGAATGTCGAAAAAAATATTAATAAAATATTCTTTAATTTTTTAACATGTAATTTTCCATTGCACAGGACATGATTACTTCAATTCTGCTATGCCGGAGTATGTTAAGGACTAATCTCACAAACACCATCATCATCACTACCAGCGCAATCGCCGCCACAAACACCACCTTTACCACCACCGACTCATTAAGTTGGTGACTATTTGAAAATGTGCTTTTAGACTCTCAACTGTGGAGCGACATACGTGCATGTATGCATACTCACCGACCTCACAAACAAAGAACGAAATAATGGAAAATAAGAATATTCCTAACTTTGTGATTGTAATATGTAAAAAAAATAATAAAACAATTGAAATTATAAAAATAGCTTTTATTTGATTCTTATTAATTACCAAAATTTTTTTTATTGTAGCTCGGCATGTGACAACATTCCGCCTGATGTAAAGCTAGAGTGCGGTCCATGAATGGAAACAACCGCGATTACAGATAAATCTCTACAGGCAGCAGTCACCTCCACTATGCCGGCTTGAAGAGACGAGCATGCACCATCCAGATTGACAGTGCACACTCCTCTCATTCTACCTGGCTACTTTCAAACTATTCCCGAAACGCGACATTTGGATATTTAAGAAGTAGAAATGCTTTCTGGAATAAACCAGGCTCTAGATTTTTCTTCAGTGAGAAAATATTAAAGTGTGACCTTTCAACGCATCACACAACTCCAGGGATCCCGTACTCTATCTAAAAGAAATTATATAATTTTATTCGAAATTGTTATAATAAAATGTATTTTCTTTTTCCCATTGGTGAAAATATCAATTTACGCTATGACAGCATAATTTCTTTTAAAATTTAATAATTCAAATTCTGACTGGTACCAATGTAACTTTATTATATGTACTTTGGTCACTAAGCCTATAGGCACTATTAAGTAGTGGTAGGCAGACTGATGATTGTTAGCTTAGTCTGCCACCCTGGGATAGTATCACCACTTTGTAACACCCGTGAAGTGACCTTGTCACATTTCAGGAGCAGTTTGAAAGTAGCCAGGTATAGCGAGAGGAGTGCGCACTGTCACTCTAGATGGTACATACTCTTCTCCTCAGGCCGGCATAGCAGAGGCAACCGCTACCCATAGAGATTTCTCTATAGTAGCAGTTGTTTCTACTCATGGACCGCACTCTAGCTTTACATCAAGCAATGTTGTCATATGCCAAACTACAATAAAATAAAAAATGTACTCATACTCAGGCCTCTGTATCTGTATACATACTTATGTTTAATAACATGTCTCTCAGCTGGTTTGATGAAAGTATCGTGCAATGTTATTTTTGCATCAGTCAGTTCCTGTATGTATTTGCTCACTGTAAGCTGTGCTAAATGTTGGTATGAGCCTGTGACATACAATGATAATGTACACAAAACCTGTAACAATTGTACATGATTATTAATTAAAGTATGTTACAGTGCTAGCAACAAATTATTCTTATCCTCACTTTAGGTTCAAAGCTCATCCGCTTGCTTGATATCAAAGCAGTTTTGTCCTTTAGTTGGCTGCACAGATAGTTAAAAAGCCTCTCTGTTGAGACGGTAACGTTTCTGAAATTCCATTTCGGTTACCTCCATTGACTTCCACTTTCACTTCATGGACGCTTTTATGTATAATTTCACTAAAAATATAAAATGATCACAAATTGCTTCCTCGTTTAATAAAAGAATAAGCATTTCAAGAAATAACCACCTACTTTAGCCTCATTTCGTCCTGGGAAACACACTTGACGCTAGATAATAATCGCTTCTCTTCTTCGCATTATTTAATCAATCAAATTACAAACTATAACTCAAAGAAGGTGAAGTTTAATATACATATCTAAGATATTACACAAAATTAATTACTAAAGGCACAATTTCGATTTTTTTCTACACTTCCGCTCGAACTCACTGGCCGTCTCACCTACTTTTTCTCCGTGACACGCAACTCGAAGGCTGGCTTTCGAGTTACTCACTTGAACTGTCAAAACTCGTGTCCGGAATACCGGGAGTAAACATTTTCTTAGAAAGATTCATTCGTTTGTCGGTCAAAAACGGATACTCGAATGCTAGCCTTCGAACCGGAAACGAAAGGTAACGCCCATCGTGTCTCGTCCAATCACATTGCAAATAGCGCCGGAAGGAAACCAGAGAGGCGCCGTGATTCACGGTGAGCTCGCGTCCGGAATAGCCCCACTGTTAAATAGAATAATCGTGATTTTTTTATTAAAAATAGTAATCAATTACATAAATCGATCTTATACTTGAGTGCTTTCCTATATCCATAGACCACATTAATGTCCACTTGACAATCGTTTTCGCGCCAATAAAATTTGTTTTGTGTTGCGGACTTTGCCAATTTTTGCAACTTTTTATTTATATTTATTAGTTTTTTTCTGTTTTATATGGATACTACTAGTTTTCAGGTAATGTTATTTTAACAAATAAGTATTTAACTTTAATTTGACTTTCTTTACTGTTTCTATTATTTACATTGGGTTTAGGCTACTTTAGTTTATAGAGGTGGGTTTAGCAAGGAAAAACAATCCAAGAAGAAGAAGAATGCCTTACGAAGCCATGAAACTTTTAAACACAAAGCTTGGTTTAAGACTTTTAAAAACAATTGGAGTTATATTGAAGAACGATTGAAGGTACTATATCAGAAGTTTTGGTTATAATTCTTGGTTGTTTTATTTTTGATTTGGTATATTGGTTTTAATCACAAATACTGTTATTTTTTATGTTTTACAAGTTAATTCTATAAAGAAAATAAAAGGAATTTTATGATAATTTCCAGGATCTCCACCATCATACTTATGACAAATTATTGGTTGACATAGTTAATTACATAAAGTCCTCGTACAGTGAAACTGATGAATACTTAGAAAATGTTATACCTTCAGCTGCATTGCTAACTGGTGTAAATCAACCTGATCATGACTCTCAGTTCAATGAATTTGTTAATAAATTAAGGTTAGTTATACATTTTTACCCAGCATTGCCAGCCTAGACTAGCATTAAAATTTCAAAGTTTGTGTAACAAAGTTACTATGATACCTCTAAACTCTAGTGTTTTGAACTGTCCATGTTGATCTCTGATAACACAATCTTCAACATCGGATCAGAAGTTTTTATGCGGGTTACTACCATGTTTGATTATTTTAATTATCACCATGACTATGATGGTTGCAAAACATGAATAAATGGCTTAGATTAATCATAATAGTGAGACACATAAAAGTAAAACATGTTTTGATTTTTTTCTTTCAATTAAGTATATATAAAGGGTATTCACATATTCATCACATATAAACAAATTACAGGGAAGAAGTAAGTCCCCATATAGCAATGGTTCATTCACAAGATGTTGTTTCAGTGAAACAACTAGTTGAAACTGTAGTTTGGCAACTTATGCAGGGATCTGAAGTTAATGTAAGTATAGTAAAACAACTTCATACTACTGCACTTTTTTTGATTATTTTAATCCAAAGTAGCCATTGTAGTCATGGTGAGAATTAATCAAAGAGTGGTAGGTAGACAGATGTGAAGAGACCTAGTTGTGTTTTGGGATTAGTGGGCTATTGTGTAACTAATGAAAATTATTGCATTTGGCTTGTTATTAAAATGAAAGGAACTGACCATGTGGACCCCCAACTTGGAAGTGTTTGTGGTTCTTAAACCAACATAATAGAGGCGTCCGCTGCCTGCAGACATTTCTCTGGTAGTAGTTGTCTCAGGCGGAGTGTACTAAAAAAATATAATTACAGAATTCAGTTTTGGACGATAGCCTAAACATGGATTGTAGTCCAACTAAGCAAAAAACAAAACTAAGAAAATCACAGTGTACACTAACAATGTTAGAAACATGGTATAGAAATTTGTATAATGTGGGAAACAATCTCACACCACGGAAAAAGAAAAAAATGTCAACTAATAAGAAGTCTCTAATTATTATAATACCTGATTTTGAGAGTTTTAACTATTGTATTCTTCAAGATCTTGTTCTTATATTAAGGTACTTGCTTTATATTTATTTAATTTTATTTTGCTAATTTAACTATTTTATATTGTATTGTTTTATGAACACTTAATTTTATTCAATTTTTTTAGAATTTAATTATACTTGTGAATAGATATGACTTCTAATATAAGTTTACATAGTATTCTTCCCTCTGTGCTTTGGAAATGTCCAATTGGTTTTGCAAGCTAGATATCTCCACCAGTTGCAGTCGTTTGCGGCTTTGTAAACCCCGTGGTTGGTCCAGCATGTTACTTTCATCCATAAAAGGCACTATTAAGCACATACCCTTTTCAGGTGCCATACAATTTGTCTATAACAAATTCTGTTTTAAAATAATCCTTTGTTAAGTGGGTACTTATAAAATAAATTAATTATTATACTGCCGGACCAGGCAGTAGAAGGTGTGAACTCATGATCAATATTGATCTATGTTCAAATCTCCCTGAATTCTGATCTGTATCTGGTCGCTCAGTGCCCAAATTGTAGATTCCTCGTGGGTTTTTTTCTGCAATTGATCAGCTATGGCCGCTCGTTGGGCACGCGGTCCAACGGAGACCACTGCTTTCTACATGCTGCAGTCTCCTCCGCTATGCTGGCTCTAGCGTAGGTATTTAAAAATTATATGTTTTTATTTTCAGTTCTCACACAAGAACACTGCCCATTGTATTAGTGTTTGGTGTAGCCACATCTGTTTCAACTATACACAAATCATTTCCGTTTCACGTCTCTTCTAAATTGCTCATAAGAGTTTTTCAGACACATTCAGCACCTATTTATATGAACCAGGTAATGTTTATATTTAGATATTATATGAATTTCAGGAGTGGTAGGCAGACTGATGGTTGTTAGCCCAGATTAACTTTTAACACCTGTAAAGTAACCAGGTTACGTATCAGGATCATCTTGAACACACTGGTTATAACGAGAGGAGTAACAAATGGTACACATATCAAGTTGGTACTGTGCCCTCATGCTGTACTGAACTTCTATAAAAATTATTGCATTTTTTTACAGGTTTTAGAAGATATATTTTTAACTCATACATGTCCATTTCAATTATCTGGTAAAGCATTTGATTTGTTAACGGATGTGTTTTTATTTTATGATTTTTCTGTTACTGGATTTATTCAAGGTGTTAAGGTGTGTGTATGAGTGTTTTTTTTTTAAATTTTTATTATTAATTTATTTTTTATTGTAGCTCGGCATGTGACAACACTCCTTCTGATGTAAAGCTAGAGTGCGGTTCAACAACTGCTACTAGAGAGAAAAACCTGTGTGGGCAGCAGTCCCCTCTACTGTGCCGGCTTGAGAAGACGCGCATGTACTTTTATTATGTATTTTTATTTTCAATAAACTATAGTTTATATTTGCATTCTATCTGAGAATATTCTCTCTCTCGCATAACTGGTTTCGTTTTTATTTATATACACAAGTTTTTTGTTTAATTTTTTTGAAATCGTTATTCGTTAATTTCTTAATTAAACTATTTTAGATTTAAGATAATTAGCTGAATAATGATATATGAAATATTTAAAATTGTATTTTCAGTATTGCATGATGGAACATTTCTGTGGTAATGATTTTAAATCATTATCCTGCAACTCTGACTCAGTAGATGACATTATTGGCTCATTAACAGCAGAAGACCTTGAAGAAATAAGACGACTTCCATCTTTCCGGCCATATGTTGAAGCTCAAAATAGCAAAACAATAATAGCCTTGTTTAAAGATGATGATTTTTTTAAAAGTTCACTATTACACTGTGTAAATGATTATCGTGGATATTTATGCAGTTTTTATACAGGAATAAGGATGTTGGTTGCATTTGTAAAAAAATTACCGAAGAATGAGTTGGGGAAGTCTGTGAGTATTTATTTTCGAGGAAGACAACTACCTCGAGTTTGCTTTCATAATACAGTGACAAACTAATTTATTTATTTGTTAAATAATTATTAATATTTGGGTCTAAAATAGTGTAATAATTATTATGAGTTTTTTAAATTAATTTTTGGCGTTTTTTTTTTATTGTAGCTCGGCATGTGACAACACTCCGCCTGATGTAAAGCTAGAGTGTGGTCCATGAATAGAAACAACTGCTACTACAGAGACCTGTCCGGGCAGCAGTCGCCTCCACTATGCCGGCTTGAGGAGACGAGCATGTACCATCCAGATTGACAGTGCGCACTCCTCTCGTTATACTTGGCTACTTTCAAACTATTCCCGAATCGCGACAAGGTCACTTCACGGGTGTTATATTCGAAAGTGGTGGTACTACCCCAGGACGACAGACTGGACAAATTACCATCATCAGTCTGCCTACCACTCTTTAATAGTGACTATAGGCACTGAGCGACCAAAGTACACATAAAAAAGTTACATTGGTACCGGTCTTTAGCGAAGTTCGAACACGGGTCTCATTGATCGTGAGTTCACGCGTCTCACCGCTAGACCACGGCCGCTGTTATAATGATGAATTATTATGAACTGAAAAAATATCAACAAGCACACAACAGTCCACCTCGCAAGCCCAGTGAATAATGAACTATAATTAAACTAAATTAATCTCAATTTTTATAATTCCAGATTAAAGAATTATATTCAACATGCACAACTGAGCATGTTACAAAAACCAAGCCATTTGAAGAGTGCATGCAATTATTAAATATGCAATCACAAATCACACTAGTTGAGAGTCTAAAAAATGCGATACAAATTATTAATACAACTTTACAAATACAAACAAATCCTTTGAGTAGTCCGAATAAAAATGCTACTTTAATTGTACAAGAATATGAATTGGATTGGCAGAGTTATTTAAAAGAAGTCAGAGTTAATCTGTTAACATTTTTAAGACATTCGACACAGGCTAGTCAAGATTGTACCTTAGAAATACGAGGTCCATCTGAAACCGCGGATGTTTTGCCTATTAATAGATATAAACTGAAAGAGGTAATAATCATTTCATTATAATGAAAATTAAATATAAGAACAATCAATTACTACAAGAAGCAGTCGCCTCCGCTATGCCTTTAACAGACGAATGTGCACCAGATAGACAGTGCACACTCCTCTCGTTATATCGGGCTACTTCCAAACTGATCCTGAAACGCAACAAGGTCACTTTACAGATGTTACATTCGAAAGTGGTGGTCTGAAAGTCTGCCTACCACACTAATAGTGCCTATAGGTACTGAGCTACCAAAGTAGATATATGTTGTAACATTGGTACCGGTCAGATCGGCTAGATCACGGGCGCTCTTCCACAAGGTTCATCACGTCACGGATGTTACATTCAAAAATGGCAATTGGTATGCTGTGTGAAAATGAAAGTAGCAAGGTATAACGAGAGAAGTATGCACTGTCAATCTAAGATGGTACATGCTCGTCTCCTCAAGCCGGCATAGTGGAGGCAACCGCTACCCGCACAGGTTTATCTGTAGTAGCAGTTGTTTCCATTCATGGACCGCACTCTAGCTTTACATCAGGCGGAGTGTTGTCACATGCCGAGCTACAATAAAAAATTAAAAAAAAAACTACACCTGGACAACAGACAACAGTAAGAATTACTTTTTTTTTTCAAATCAAATAATTTATTTGTGGTACATGGTATAAAAAAAAAGTTGTTAATGTCAATATTAGATTTACAGGTACCTGCTCTTAAGCGTACAAATATATATATATTTTATTCAAAACAACAAATAACATAATAACAATATAGACTAAAAAATATTGATTAAAAAATAAAATAAAATTAAATAGTAAAATTATGTCAATTGTTAAAGTGAAGTCAGTTGTCTTAATAATAATAATAATAATAATAGGAATGTCATATACTCTTGCAGAAATTACTAAGTGCAACACTTTCAAACAAAATTAAATCAGAATTCGAGATGGTACGTGCTCGATTAATAAGTTATTTAAGAGATATGTTTAGTAAATGTCTACAACCGCCGCATACGCAGCCCTTTTACGAAATATTCGTTTTTGATGATATTTTGAGCGTTAAGAAACAAATAGTGGGTTCGTCGAGAGGAGCTGTTCATTTGGCATTGACTAATCCACATGCATATTTACAGGTGGGTAGTTACAAAATTAAAATTCTTATAATTAAAAAATGCACTATAACTGTTAAGATTTAAAGTAAACTGAAAATAATCGTGGCATCATCGTCACCGGCCTTATTAGGCTTCTCTTACTCTCACATCATCACACTTTCTTCATCGTTTATTTCAATTTAACGTTTGTCGAAAGACTGAGCCACAGTGGGTTGAAAATTGAGTTTATTAGAATAAAATAAATAACTTTTTTTTTGGTGGAAACCAATGCCACTATAGAAGCTCAGCATATATATATTTAGGTATCCCTTACGATTATGAAAATAAAAATTGTACATATAAATTCTCTGGTACAAATTAATGTATTCTTTCTAAACTAAACTACTACACTAAACTGAAAATAATACCTGTTTAATAATTTATAATTCAAGGCGAAATAAAATGTATACTTTTAATTTAATGAAAATAAAATTTGTTCTCAGTGCTCCTGTTGCACAAACATGGCGGGTACAGTGGCCCCCACTATGCCGGATCTATGTGTTGCGTACGGTCTACTACGGGAATGTGGAGCGCACGTCAATTTACATGATTGGCTGTTAGCATTGGCTGCTGTTTATACACCTGAAGACACCGAAACTGTTTCTACTCAGATGCAGTAAGTATTTTAATATTTTAGGCAAGAAGACGGTATAGTGGAAGTTTATTTATTTTGTAACATAAATTTAAAAAAAAATTCTTTATAAGCGTTCGAAAAGATAATTATATTAATTAATCTCATAAGAACTGTTTAAGAAAAGTTATATAACTCGAGGGAAGTGCCCCGTCAATAGATCGTACACATTCGTCTCCTCAAGCTGGCATAGTGGAGGTGATAGCAGTAAAGCTTAACATCAGGCGGAATTTAGTATAATATATTTTTTTATATGACGGAAACTCAACTAACTGTTTTGCTTGATATTATTGGTTTAAACATTTTCTTCGACGAAGGAACGAAAGTAAAAAACTCAAAAGTTTTTTTTTGTTACAGATCTCGTTTTAATCGCGTCGTCGCCGAATTGCAGTTTCTTGGCTTCATTAAATCTTCAAAAAGAAAAACTGATCACGTTATGCGATTAACTTGGTGATTTTATTAAGAATTTTATTAATTTCATGTATTTATCTATTTTAATTTATAAAGCATTTTTAAGTATAATTGTTTTTTATTATTAAAATTAGCCCTTTATTTTACCTATAGTACAAAAACAAACGTAATAAAATATTTGTAAGAAAGTCCTGAATTAATAAATTGTGATGAAAAAAAAACGCGGTTGAAAGGAACGATAAAGGTATTTCGAATGAACGTAGAAGTGGTCAGAGGGTTTACATTTACGCTCTCACGGCGTTATGTGAGTTTCCTCCATCAATAAGATCCATTAAGCGATCCTAATCCTATAATTTGAATTTGTGGTCAAAATAATATTGTCTAATAGGTAGAGAGTTTTCGCTTTACGCCGTGACAACGTAAATGTAAACTCAAACTCATCCCTCTGGCCATCTGTGAGCAAAGAAGAGTAGCTCCAAATCGCACCTGATTTTTTCCGTTCAGATTTCATCATAATTTAATACCAAGACCTGCGCTTTATTATGACAAAAATTAATAAAAATATAACCGATAATTTATTCAATATTTATAATAATATGTAAAACAATAATAATATTTCGGCCTGAGAAACATCTTATTCAAATATAAATTTTAATTAATTAGGAATTTATTAAGTTATGACTTATGGTGACGCAAAGTGTTAAAAATGTAATTTGAAGGTAAGACCCTAACGCCAGAGCTTGCGTACTGCGCCTGGTGTCGCGTGTCGTAAAAAACATACCGACCTTGAATTAATAATTTCACGAAATCATCACTCCGAGAATGACCTCTAGAAAGGTTAAGAGCATATAATTTTTGTTTAAGATTAATGCCTATTTTATTATATAACTTTAAAAAAATTAAAACGCATATTAAAATGATATCATCAAAATAAAATTCTAGTTTATAGAAACTATTATTCAAACCTAATTTTTTTACGTAGGTCTTAAATCTCAACAGCGCTGAAGCGCCACCCATCACTAATATTGACCTTTACCGTGTTCTCTAAGCCGCTAACACGCATTACATTTTTTAAATATTGTCGTTATTTACTTTTAGCTTTTCAAATAGGTACTTGCTTAATATATTGCTTTAATGTTAAAATTTGGCAATACTTCAACTTAAACATACCTCAATCAATTAATTTTAACCGAAAAGGAATTTATTTTACTTTTAATGTTTCATCGGTGACATCAACAAGTATAATAAAGATCCCATCTTTTTGTGCGTCATTTACCTGTAATTCAAGATTGCATAGAATGATTCAAGTTAATCTGCCCATTATGATAAAAGCAATTTATTCCGTATAAGTTCATCTTTACACATTATTGAGAAACTTAAAAAATACCTCACATTCCTTTGTTTTTTACATACAAATGTACTTGAGAGCTTTTTCGCCTTATTTTATTAAAAGCAAAGGGATCATTGCCCGTGCAGCAGCTTCAGTAATATTATTTTCTTTCTTGAAAAGGTTCTTGGTAAAATAGTCAAATCTTTATTGAAATTCCAGTTTTAAATGAAAACCCACTTTTTACACTTAAACCAATTATTACACATTAACACTAATATAAAGACAAGACTGATAACCTGACTATAACTATCTCTAGATAGCGCACCAAAACTCCCTTTTCATTCAATATAAATATAAATAGAATAAAACATAAATAAAAAATAAGTTAAATACCTACTGTTTTATTAATTTGAATGAATAATAAATAATAATCATCAAATAGTTAAAAACAAGGAAATTTAAAATATATTTGAGAACACACAATATTATGTATGCTCAGAATAAGTTGATTACAAAAAGAACGAAGAAATATACAATTTTATTTAAACAATTTCAGCTAAGTCTAGATGTAATAATCTAAACTTAGCGCTTCTCTAAGATTATTTGATTAATGATTTAAAAATAATTTATAAATTAATTAGGGGCTTGCTGCTACTAGTTGGGACGCACACATTAGCATATAGCCTCTAACCGCACACACAATGACAATTTGTTTGCGATCATCGATGACCGAAGCCGGAATATCGACATCGAGTATTTGCCGCCTTTTGACATTACGTTAGATGGCCGGGAGAGAAATGTATAAAAGAATTGAACACGATCATTTGAACATCAGTCGTCTATTGGGAATCAATCGACCACATACATACACGTAAAAATGAAATTGGTACGTGCGATACAGTGACGTTCCGGGAGTGTTATACAATGTTTTGGATTACACAAATTGCATATTGAGTGAACATTTTTTTTTTGATAATTGTCTTAATTTGGAAATAATAATTTGCAGATCATTGTAGCTACTTTGGCACTCGTGGCTGTGGTTGCCGCCGCTCCACAAACCCATCCCGAACCAGTCAAGATCATCCGCTCTGAGTTCGACCAACAACCCGAGGGAGGTTACCAATTTAGGTAAATATTTTATTGCGTTAAATATTTCATTAGGTATTGTATCGCTAATATCGTGTTTAAATAATTCACAGTTTTGAATCTGAAGATGGTATCAACCGTAATGAAGTCGGTGAATTGAAACAAGCTCTGGATGAGGAAAACAAGCCCCATGATGTAATCGTTGTTCGTGGCTCATACACTTACAAAGACCCCAACGGTCAAGACATCACCATCAATTACACAGCTGACGAGACCGGCTATCATGCTGAAGGTGACTCCATCCCCAAACCAGCCAGGAGATAAATTAATAAGCTATTAAGAAAGGAATTTTAATCAATTATCTTAAATTAATATGACTAGCTCATTTTAATCTAAGATAAATGTAATTAAAATATCGTCCAACTTTATAATGATAGCAAAGACCAGTGCCATTTTAGTCGTTTTTACTTAGAGCTCTCTTGTTGCTGTTTTATACACTGCCAATTGTGTTTAGATATTAGAATATGTTTTGTTATATTTTTTGTACAAAAACCAATGAAAATAAATCGTAAATTTTAATTAATTTATTCTATTTTTTATTTTCCCATTTAGAACATTCCAGCAACTACAATTTAAAAAAAAATTTAGAAATTATGTTTGTTTGCTCGACACTCATCTTCAAACAGCTGGATGGAACCCAATATAGGTAGATTTATAGGACAATAGGATGCTTTTTAAAAAATGTGTTTTTGGGAGCAATTTCCTATATTTTTTTAAAATTAAATTTAATATAATAAATATCAATGTAGGTAATAATGTAAATAAATAAAGTATATAAAATAAAATATATGAAAAAAATAATAGTAATGTACATAAAATAAAAATGTAAATAAAAACAATAAATACGTTTTAAAATCAATTAAAAGTTCATCGATATAATCAAAACGATTATTACTAAAACAACTAAATCATACATAACAAATCGTGAGAATATAACGCGGACATGTTTTATAAAACAATTTACATAAGTGATCAAATTTATTACAGATACCTGAATTGCAAAAAACGTATTTAAATAAAAAAGTGGTATTTAAAGTTATTTTAATTTAAAAAATCCAATAAAAAGTGTCAAGAGAATAAAATTTATTAAAAATCCAGTAGTCAATGTTTTAAAACTATGAAATAATTACAAGTAAGGTCGCTTGTTGGTAATAAAATTTTGTCTTAATAAAGCATTTACTGTATTTACTTATTTAAAAATATATGTCGACAAAAATAAACAAGGATATATTTCTTCTAGAGTTTTTATTTTTATTGTATTTCGCGGAAACTTACAAGTAAAACCCAATTTCAATATTCTCATAAGAAGTCGTTACATAATGAAATGTCAAAGTTAACATCTATATTAACGTGCTAAAAATTTTTGATCTAGGTCTTTGGCCATTGCAGCCATGTCTGAAGTTTACATTTTGTACATATTTAAACGGCTGTTAGATCGTAACGGGCGTCCCAAGCGGCAATTTTTAACATTTGATTAAGTTCCATTAGCGGTAGGTGAGACAGGCATATAGGCTATAGTTTATATAGACCGATTACAATTTAACAAGGCTTCAATGCAATTAACAATCGATGGTGAAACTGGCCCTTAGACAGATTAATTAATCAAAAGGCAACTTAATATTCGTTTACAATCGTTGATATAAAAGACAACAATAAATACACTGTAAAGTGTAGACAGACAGATGATATCGTTGGTTAGGGTGGATACAAAAGGGATATATTTAATTTTATGTCTATTTGCAAATGCGGGGAGGTAATTATTAAAGGGATTATAAATAGCAAAATATTTCTGAATCTGATCTTGTGTGAAATATGAATGTAAAAGCTGGAATAATAAAAAAATATTAGAAAATGATATCACAGTCAATTGAAACAACTTAATTAGACTTTGCATAATAATTAAATAAATGATCGCTGTTTTTTTTTGATTTATGATATATTTTTTAGCATTTAATGCTGGATTTGTTTATTATAAAATTATTATATAAAATTTACATAAAAGATCACAGAAAATAGCTGAAGTGGGAGATCAGGCTATCATCGTACGCACAAGTTCTTTTTTTTCTAGTCAGTTTTCATCATTGTATTCAAATTGTACTAATGGGTGTTATATATGTATTTACAAGGATGATTTCATAATAATCCGTATCAACTAATTATTAGGCTTTAATTCAAGATATATTTTAATTACAACAAATGCAAACTTTATCTTAATTTAATTCGAGGTTAATTTATAGATAAAGATCGTTATAAGACATAACTGCAAAACTATTTAATAATAACACCTATGGAACACCTCTATTTGATGTAACGTTATTCTTAATTATAAAAATTTAAATGAATTATGTATGTATTGATAGGGTCAACGTTTATTTCGAACGAGGATAACAACTGTTTACAATTTTAGGTATGTGTCACCTTTTTTGTAACTTCTACTGCTGTAGATGAAGTTAATTAGGGTTGTAATTGTTAAAGTATCGAGAAGAGGCTTTAACAATTATGTAAGAATGTAACTGTCACACGTCACTCCATTCAAATTGCTTGTACCTCAATGGCTTGTACTATCAAAATGTTATATTGATAAATTCTGTATTTTTTTATTCTTATTAATACGAGTATATAAATCTATTGTAACCCATTTAACAACACCATGTTTCACGCAATAAAGTTTATTTCATTTCATTTCGTGGACCGCTAGCTTTACATCAAACAGTGTCACCAAATCAAATGATGATGATGTTGCCCGAATAATTGTACCTATGTTTTTAATATTATATTTTTAGGTATTGTTCACGTGTTGTATGTTTATTAGGATACACTACGACATAATTTCGTGGTAAGTGGCGTTCCGTTGTCTCTGCCTATCCCTGTGGGAAAAAGGCGTGACAGTTGTATTGTATTGTATAATTTCAAACCAAAAGATTGATTTCGCTTCTCATTGAAATGTTACTGCTAACTCGAGATATTAACGATTGCAAAAACAATTACCGACTACTGATTTAACTAAAATGCTCGGCAGCTTTCTGCACTAGGCTAATTGAAACCTCTTTCAACAGACAGACGAGCTTATTATAGGGTCTGCCGACGTTGCCTAGGTATAACATGTGTAGTAATTTTGGCACTAAATTGCTAAATGCTCTCATCTCGTCATGATCTGTTCGTGCAGAATCTTGCTGCCGAAATAATAGCTACATGTAGTTTGCAGGAGCGTGTGTGGGCCTCACGATTGAACCATAACTATTGAAAAAATATACAACAATGTTACCCTGCTTGTTATAAATAGAAACATCAGCTTCCACGCAACAGTACATCCTGTGTTCCACACAGACGTGGTGGAACGATTTCATTCTATTGTTTTGTTAATAGACAAAAGGTATTTAACTGTGACGTTTATTTTAGTTCTACATTTTAAAGATTTTAGTTGTTCTTGTTTCTAAACAAAAAATTAATTGCAGATGCATCGTTTCACGTATTTAGTATTAGTAGTGATTGCTACTTCTAGTGGACAATTCCTACCTTACGGACCAACTCCTGCTCCTTTTGGGGCTGTAGCAGATTCCTTGAAGCCTGGCTTTCCGCCCGCCCACTTCGGGCAACGAGGACCTTTTAATGAAAATTATTATAATAATAATAACCCTTATTATAATAGATATAATAATCAGATTGGTCCAAATGGACAAGTACCAATTTTGTCATTCAGTAATACACAGGATGTTCAGGGATCATATTCTTTCAGGTTAGTAGGAGAAATATTTTTAATTAGTTAAGTGTCTTATAGAAAATATAAAAACTACGTAATTTTTATTAAAATATAAACGAATTTATTGTTTATTTCGTACAAAAGTAATTAGCGTTTTAATATTGATAAACTCACAAAACTTTTAGCGTAAGTTTATATCAGTATATAATACGCAGTTATTAATATAAACAATAATTAATATCAAGATATAAATATGTGAAGAACAATTTTGCACATCAATCAAAATCTTTCTTCGCTGGATAGACCACCAGCAACTCGTAATATTATTTTTTAAATTCATTGTTATTATGAAATAACTTTTGCTCGAGGCATTGCATTTAAAAAATTCTTTTGCGACTTCATAATATAATACATATCTGACTGTCATGTAATTTATCCTTTATAGTGTCGTTATCATGGTTATAAGTGAGGACTTTACACCATATAATATTAATTTTGTTTAAGTGAAGGACATGTCATCTGCCTTGTTGTGTAAGGAACGATTAATTTATTTAACACAAAAGATTTTCATGTTCAGATATTTTTATTAATGAATACCCCATAATGTATACAATAATGATACTTAACTGAGTATAGTTCTGTTTAATAACATTTAAGGTTCAAAGATTTTTGCCCATAATGCTGATTTTATTACTGTCTAACGATATCAGAAAGTGGAGTGGTGGTTGAAAGCTTGCAGCAGAGACAAAAATTGCACAAACATTTTAAAAAATATATTTATTAAAATATGCTCGTGCAAAACCTAAGAAAAACATCTGATGCATTCCTGTTTGGTTAAATTTGATAATTCTGATAATTAGAATCAAACCCACGGATATCAGAAATCAAAATTAACAAAAAAATCATTTCAGTTTTACAACTGGAGATGGCAAACAAGTTCAGGAAAGTGGATACCTTAAAGATGCGTTTATCGACAACGCAGGAGAACCTCAAGGCATTCAGGTATCTATTAGAGAGAAAATGGGAGCTTTGTATGTGTATGTAATAAAGTTTATACTACATGAATATGTGCTTCTACTTCTTCAGGTAGTTCAAGGCAGTTATGCCTATATAGCTCCTGATGGAACACCAATTGAAGTTTCATATGTTGCTGATGAAAATGGTACAGTAATTTTTTTTGTTTAAAAATATTGGGGTCGATGATTGGGAGACAATCAAGGTCTCGGGTAAGGCTTTCTGTCTTTTATACGTTCCATCAAGAAGAGACGTACTCCATTGATCTCCGCGGGGTGAGGATTCAGGACGAAATTCCAATTACCGCATGCAAGAATTTGTATAGAACCCCGTATTTAGTAGACGGAAAGCCGAACAGGTCCTGGTCATTAAACAAAGGAGGTATCAATTGTGAATCTGTGTGTTATAAATACATTATATTTTAACTTTTTTTAGGATACCGACCATCGGGTGTTCATATACCTTCAGACGGCAAAGGAGTAAATCCCATCCCTTTCCCGAACACATCACTAGATAAAGACGGTAAACCGAGACTTGATGCTTTGCATAATAGGTACGACCGATACGACCCATACTTTACAAATAATAGAGGGAACTACTTCGGTAATCGCTACGATTCTTCTAGATACAGAAACTTCTATGATCCATTGAGATATCAACAAACTGGTTCTAAATATTATCCAGAAAGTTCTAGATATTATAATGATGGATACAGATATAATAGACCTTCCTGGCAGAACTCCAACTATCAGGGCTTTGTGCCATTATCACATGATAAAGTAAAAGATGATACGAAAAAGGACTAACTTTTGATCTGCTCTTCTAACGGAATTGATTTTTTGTAATTAGTTTTATACTTAGGCAATAAAATAATAATGCACATTTAAAAAAGTTTTTATTTGTAATTATACTGGCACTATACTATACTCGCACTATACTGACTTTTGACTTTTTATACAACCTGTGTCACTTTTAAGGATACCTCAAACAAAATAAAGTGTCAAATATTCTCGGTTATTTTAACTAAAACATTCAAACACCTGCACATTGCCGTATATAAAATTATGAATAATTTATTCAAATATTACAAGAATTAGTAGGACGTTTCTTGATTTATTTTGTCTATTATCTATTTATATAGGTAAGCTTCAATATTTTAATAAATGACGTAACATAATTTAAAGAAATGATAAAATAAACGTAATGATAAAGTATATTTATATCTCGCAGACCTTTAAGGAGCTGTAGGCAGACTGATGATGGCTATTAGCTCAGTCCACCAACCTGGAGTAGCACTACCACTTTCAAGTGTAACTAATATCCATGAAGAGACCTTGGCGCGTTTCGGGATTAGCTAGGATTAACCTGGATGGTTCACATACGTCTTCTCAAGCCAGCAAAACGGAGACGACTGATGCTTGAAGACATTTCTTAATACTTATATTAAAGATACACTTAAATATTCTGCATAGATATTGATTACATCAATATAATATTTAATCTTCTTCCGGGTTATTCTAGTCCACATAAAACAATGAACAATACAAAATATGAACGATTATTCACGAATAAAATTTAACGGAATACATTGCGAAAGAAGATCGATTACTAAAAGAATTCATCAAAAAATTTTCTTTTGTGTTTTTGCGCTCGCAGTTCCAGTGAGTGTGTCGTCACCTTTTCGTCGTTCGGCTATTTATTTCCATCACCAGGTTGATTAATGTGGACCCGCTGGCTATGGGACGAGTGAACTCTTGCGCAACAAATGCAATTCACACAAAACCTAAATACCTCTACAAGGATGACGGCTGCTTACAAACGTGAGATAATAACAAATGGGAGCTGTAAAAAGGATATATTAAATGGTCCACTGGTTGCCGCATCGATACGGTCTGCGATTTCACGATTAATTAGTTCCTATTTCTTTAATACTGTAGTTTATCTTCTTATTTGTTAACATGACATTGAAATCCTTGTCTTTACCGGGGTAAGCAGAGATAATGGAGCGTTAATTACTCTACTCAATAGTATTCTATGCTTCTTACGTCGACTGAGGCTTTAATGTACCAAAGATAAAATTAATTCGTAATGCCTGTTAAATTTCTGAAAGACATAATGGATTACAAGCACCTATAGTCAAGTGCATCGTATTTTTCGTGAATTTCGAAAGCTCATAATAAATAACCGTCGATAATATAAAACATAAATTACCAGTTCATTTCTACATAAATAAAATAACAATATTGAAAATAAGTTTGTTGTAATGTTGAACCTTGGTTCTGCAAATGCCATAATTTTACCAAAAATGTGTGTTTTCAACAGAAAGCAACTGGTTTATTATGATGAATACCAAAAGCTTTTGGACATGCTTCGATTACACTAACTATGATGTAATTAATATAATTGTTCAGATGATCTTGACACAACTAATATAAATAAAAGTAAATAATTCTTATTCGATCGATTAATTTATTATTAAAAAAACCGTTATCTTTCTTAGAATCAGTTACTAACATCTACATGATCATTTTTCTGTTCTGTTATCAATTATTTGGATTTTTTCGTAGTTTGATTGGACTAATATTATTGTTTATTATATAGAGTGTTCAAAAAGGTAGAGATGTAATAATAAGTATAAATTTTATTGCATAAAATATAAAATACGTTTTCTGTCAGTTAACCCTTGGGACATATTTGACCCCTAGAAAAAAATTGAAACACGATTACTGCACAAAGCATTTCTACAAAAAGGTCTGAAATTTTTGAATAGTTTTGAAATATTATGACAGCTTAGTACACGCATCTAAAGAATAAAAATATATATCAAGTTTATTAGTTTATTTTTTATTGAAAAATATAGGTCAAGTGCATTGTTTTGCATAATCATAGTATAGGCATTCGAACTAGTGATCCATAAATTATATCATCGAGAAAGGCACGATTTTTGACTTGAAACAGTTTTATCTAAGGGTGCGATGTTATATAAAAAGACCACCCAGAACAAAAGCTTTTAACACTTTTAATACAAGTACATCCATCATTTGGATACAATAAAAATGGCGACTTCGCTTTTTCCATTAATAAATTTAAATTAAAGTTTAAAATTTACCATCAACACCATTTTGTCATATTGACTGTTAAATATTGAAGAGAAATCATAATCATAGTTATTAAACATAATTGTTGACGTATGCTCTCAGGGAAAAGATTACGTCTCAATGAAGGGACATCCGATAACAGAGATGCTCGTAAATATGTTAAGATATAGGTAGGTTGCGAATGTGCATTGCCTCGTAATTGCAGCAAAACTTTTAGTATAAATACCAGGGGTGAATCTGCAACCTGCATCATTCCTCTGACAGCTTTTTTCGAAAGCCCCTGTCTTGTGACAACATACCAACATGAAGTGCATCGTAAGTTTTATAATAATATTAAAAAATACATTCAACAATTTTAAACAGCGATGGGCAGACTGATGAAGGTTATTAGCCCGGATAATACAACCACTCTATCTAACACTTCGCCGGCATAGCGAAGGTGTCTGCAGACATTTCTCTGTGACAGAAGTTGTTTTCATTCATGGACCGCACTCTAACATCAGGCGGAGTGTTACCATAGGCCGAATTATGGCAGTTTTGTATATATACAGTAATTGCGCTTGCCGAATTAATTCTACAATGCAATAACCTAATCTTGTTTAATGTCAAAGTATATTTTTAGTTAAACTATTACAATATTTGTTTTTAGCGCACCAGTAATTCATATGTAATCAAATTATAGACATCTGAAGGTGAAATTAAGTGTTCGTTATGATCTTAATATTCTAAACTTATAACCAGTTTACAATTTTTGTATTGGAAAATTATACTTATATATCTAAATCTTCCCTAAATAATTATATATTTGCTATATTATTCTATATTATATCCTATATTTTTAAAATCTATAGTTGTGTTTTGGAATTAGCATGAAAATAGTCGCATAAAGAGAGATGCATATCCGAACTAAACAAAAATATTGTACTAATTTTCCTGTTATATTTACAGACAATCATAGTCGTAGTAATAGGCGTTGTTTGGGCAGATGTGAGCAGTTTTAAACCTTACCAGCAACTTCAACAACTTCAGCAACAGCAATACACAAATGAAGCAATCCCGTTTATAAGACAAGACCAACAATCTCAACAACAATATACTACAGAACCCATTCCTATTATACGACAGGAACAAGTAATAAATCCTGATGGATCATATAAATATAGGTAGGTGTATACATAAACTGTTCAGGCCAAAAAAAAGACGTTAGTTTTTTGTCATTTTTTGGTGCAATAACGTTATGGTACCATTATTTATTAAAAATTAAACAAAATATCGTTCCAATATAAAAACAAGCAACGTGAATGCAACGATTGATAAAAGACTGGTATCGCGACGGCCTCGAAAGAGAGATGAGTACGGTTGTGTTAGCGATGTTACGCGCCCATTGAGGCTTCATAAAAATAAATATTACATATTGCCAATATCATATTGTTAATTGTACTTTGGTCTAAGATACATGTATTAAATAATATTGGCATTAAAAAATCGTAAAACTATTTTATTAGATACTTATCTATTATTACGTTGTACAGCTATGAAACTGGAAATGGAATAGCTGCTGAGGAGCAAGGATATGTGAAGAATTTGGGAATACCGGAGCAGGAGGCTCAATCTGTTCAAGGCCAATATCAATATGTCGCTCCTGATGGTCAGGTATGAAATAACAAAATAAGGAAATACGTCTAATAACAAAATTGCTTCGTATAAATTCAAATTCAAAAGTTTTGCCTCTAAAACATTTTTAGTGATGAACTTCATACAGAATTAATTAAGGTCTTTGAATTAATTACAAATATCTATAATTGTAAGTAGCCAAGATTATTTTGACTACATTTGACTATGCAAAAGATGTGCGCAATTTTATAAAGCTTCATAAATATTTAGTATTTATATAATAATATTTTTTTAGCTCATTCAACTAGAATATATTGCGGATGAGAATGGTTTCCAACCTCGAGGGGCCCATCTTCCGACACCACCTCCGATTCCTGAGCAAATTCGGTTAGCTTTGGAGTATTTAGCGACGTTACCACCCCAACAGCAAACCAAATAATATTCTATTCTAGTGAGATTACGATATTATCTGAACATCTGGCGAATATTGTTTTAATGTATGTTATTGTTAATGACTGATTATATTATCAACGTGATCTTAATTAAAAAAATAATAAATATTAGTTTTTAAGTTTGCAATAAAAGTAAAACTTTACATATAAGTATTTTGATTTTTAATTTCATCTTGAACTTAAGTCTACGTCTAAAAGTGTGAGGTAGTAGAGAAATAATTGTCATTAGTATTAAAAATTAAAGCTCACACAATGAAACACTAACAGTTATGTAGCTTAGTGTTCCGAGTAACAATACCTATGCAAAGCGAAGGACGTGGGTTCAACCCTCACCTCAGCTCGTTCTATTTAGTCTATAGCGTGCGCGTTCATTTTTTCTGTTAAATTTTCATCATAATTAAAAAATAATTACATATTTTTATAATCTAACAGAATTTTACTTTAAGAAATTCGTTTGTTGAGTTAGTATAAATTAGCGTAAGTTGTAGTGTTGCATGAGAACCGGTGTGATCACTTTCTCGCTCGTGTCAAGGTCGTGTCTGACTGCACGCATCTCGTCTGTCAGCCTCGCATGAATCATGCGAAATGCGTGAACTTAAACGATACCTATAGGTATTTAGTGTATTGTTATCAATTGTACAAATTAAGAATTATAACACTAAAATTAAATGTATTCTAAATAAGTAATTATTTAATAATGTAAATAAAAAATAAAAATATTCTTTTGGATATATAATTAATGAATGTAATACTAAAATTATTTACGTTTAAATATGCAAAATTTTAATGCAAAGTTTTGCATTTTTGATTTTAAATAATAATTACATCATAAATATTTAATCATATATACAATAATAATTTTATTTATTCTCTTGTCGGATAATTTCTAAATACTTTAGTATTAAAAATCATTATAGTATTTGTAAACTTGAATTGGAACTAGAACTTGACCTCCAAATAAAAAAAATCGACCAGAATAAAATTTGAATAATTTCTAAATGGGTATACTTAATTATATAAATATGTTAAATTGCCAGGTGGACGATGGTATGATAAATTTAAATTAATATTTTATGTATTAAAACGAAAGTAAAATATCAACAATACGGATACAAAAGATAACCAATAAAAAGTGAAATGTCAGCAAGGAATCTTCTACAATTTTCAGCACGAGTCCGCTAACTGTATTTCATAATCACAATTTATTCTAAAAATTCTAACAGATTGACGTACGGTCATATTAGTTTAGATTGTGTAGATGTTATTGCATTAGGCGTCGTACTACGTAAGCTAACGCAAAACGAATGCGAAGCGAACGCGTTCATGTTATACGACAAACTTCACTACGACTTTAGCACGTTATAGGTATTTACCTGAATTTTGAATTGTAAATAATGGATCTGATTAGATCTGAATAGAAAAATTAATAAAAGCAAAAAATAGTTGTGATGAAATTGGGAGAAATTCCTAGTATGTAGTCACAAAATATGCACGCAGACATTATTCTGATTTTAACAGGTTCTATTCTTCATGGGCAATGTTACCATTGCATGGTATGATGAATGGAATTGGATGTGGGATGATCCAATTTGACTGGCACCCGCGCCGTACCGTACCGCATTTTTAAGGAACATCGTACACGTAGGACGACATTTAAGATAAAAGAATATTTGTTCGGTGAAGAAATTTTTTGTTCACGTTTTTGTCTGGATATTACAACATCAGAACATTATTGACATCTCCACACATCCTACAATGTCACTGTCTCCGGCTGTTCTTGTCGTCAGTTGATTCGGAGACAACGTAGTCCGAAAGAAGCTTTACCCAATAGAAACTTAGTTTTAGAAATAAGGCTATATAAAACTATATGGGCTTTAAAATTGTATTTCCTTAGATCCATTATTTAGAATTAGAGGAAACGCGGTCGCGTTGTTATAAAGCTGTAGACTCGTAATCTATCTGACCGACAATGTACACCTGTTATTGTATCATGAACTTTAGTAACTCCCTTTACTACAAGCACTAGAGTAATATAGGTATTTTATATGTATACTTATAAAAAATAAAAAATAAAATTCTTGATTTTTAGTTATTCTCTTGTGATATAAATTAATTTACAAATTATGAAACTTGTAATAAACAAATAAATATTAGAGGACATTTTTATATTTAAATAATTATACGACCTACGCAATGATACGATGTTATATGCTTAGGATTTTAAGTTAAGTAACGCAAATAAATGTTTGTGGTTTAAGGAAATTCTTGGAAGTTGGCATTACAAGAACTTTTTTCTAGATATTTATGAGTCAGATAAATGATTGCAAGCTCACTTCGCATTTATAATTTTATTTTCAATTATGCAGAAGAGTTGTAACATACTTTTTTGACGAATTTTAATTTGTCTTAAAAATATAATGCTCGTTTTCACCAACAAGCCAACGCCGCAACTTAACTGTTCATAATCATATATAATGTAATATAATAAGCATAATGGGTCAATTTAACCGGGGTTTAATGAGGAGAATGTACAGTGTACACTGTCAACCTGGAAAATGCACATCAAGCAGACAAAGCGTCGAGGTATTTTCTCTGTCGTAGTAGTCTTGACATGAGGCTTGTTTAACACGATGAAAATAAAAAATAAACTGGCGTTACTTTGATAGTAGTCCTAAATCAGTAACTTAAGTGAATTATAAATATTGGGGAAAACGCAATTTATGTTAGAAGTCACTTTTTAGCGGTTAAGTGTTGGGTTAACTAAAATTTAGAGATTGTTGGTGAAAATGGGCATAATTGTTATTAAAGCAAGATATTTGATTAACAATGGTGTTGTTTAGTTAAGATGGTAGTACAAGAACATCAGGAGTTTGTCGACAAGCATTACGTCGCCTACTAAGTTAACATACACTGTCTCGAGGTAATGCACTCGATGTTTACTTATTTCATAGATTTTGCGACAACGCAATGTATTGTGCAATTCAGTATTTGGAGGTGGTTGGGTGGAGTCCACTATAAATACTTCGCAGCAAAGGATCTATTTATCTCAATGACAGTTGAATCTTCAATACCTTTAAATCAAAATGAAATCTTTTGTAAGTGAATTTTTCATTAAAACTATTTCTTTTTCTAACAATAGCATATTTATGGACTTCATTTGTTTTATATTTCAGATCCTAGTCTCAATGTTAGTCGCCGTAGCGCTGGCAGCACCACAAGGACCAGTCGAACCGATCCCGATTGTGAGATCCGAAAGCCAAGTAAATGGTGATGGGTCATACCAATACTCATATGAAACAGGAAACGGCATTATTGCTGAAGAGAAAGGAGATCTGAAGACTGTTGGAGATCAGCAAGCTATTGAAGTACAAGGACAGTTTCAATACCCCGGTGCTGATGGAAATAACATTCAATTGACTTATGTAGCTGATGAGAATGGATTCCAGCCGCAAGGTGCTCATCTTCCCACCGCTCCTCCAGTACCGGAACCAATTCAACGCGCCCTTGCCTACTTGGCAACAGCTCCTCCTCAACCTGAGAATTAGAAAGAGGAACGTAAATCTAAAAAAATAGTCATTTTGTTATTAGTTGTTTGTGATATTATGTATTTTTTATATTGTTTTATAATAAAATATTATAAATAATAATTTTGTTTTGTGCCTAGGCTTCCTCATTTGAATGCGAAATTATTATTATTGATGACTTTATCGTTTTAGATACTGCATAATACTTGTATAAAATGTCTAAGTTTTAATAGGTAAATTTATAATAGAAAAAGAGAATGCCCATTTTTGGGCCCACTTTATACCTAATAGTTTGGTAACAAACAATATTCTAAAATAATGTCTTATTTTTTTATTAATTCATCTTAATTATATTAACACATCATTTACGAATCAATGGACAATGTTTAATTACATAAAAAACAGATATCTTCAATTATTAAAGCATTCAAAATAATAATAACCTCAAATATTGCATCAGAAAACATCTAATTACTCAAAAACCCGGGTGAAAAAATTAAAACAGCTTGGTAATAAGGAAGTAGATTTATTTTTCTACAAAATAAATGATCATGAAAATCCAGAAAAAAATTGTGGGCCCATTTCTCTTGGACGAATGGGCATTCTCCTTTACTGACTTTTTAGTCAGGAGGCGATTGCTACCAACAGAAATTTCTCTATACTAGCAATCGTGTGGTCATGGACCTCATTCTAAGTTCAATCAATCGGAGGTGCAGTCTAATTGCAAATTCCTACTGATGCCTGATCGACGCATCGACATCAGTAGGCGGTAGGGGCTATAAGGGTGAAGAACCCTTCAAATTACAAATCTCTTTCTACGCCTCCACTTTCGAATGTAACTGAAGTGCACTGTTAACCTGGATAGTTCACTTTGGCTTGAGGAGCCAGCATAACAGAGGCAACTGTTGCCTGAAATAATTTCTCAGTGCAGTTGATTTTGTTAATGGACCGTACGCTATATTATTATCAGGCGTTGCACTTAAAAGATAATACTAATATATATATAACGCAAAATATATGAAGTTATATTCAAATTATTATAAAAAATATCAAATTGTCCGCGTCTATGACGATTCGCTTTAGTATTTCGTTCATGTAGTTCAAGAAGTGTAATTTCATCTGAATAACTTAATATGAAAGAAAAAGTGTGAATTTTAATACAAAAATGCCAATTTGAATCTTCTTCATAATTTATTTATTTATTATGTTATATTTATATTAAATTTAAAAACAACTATTACATAACATCACAAATGCCTATTATATTGTTTTATAATATTTTTAGGCGTTTATATATAATTTTTATTTATTTATTCGGATAAATCAATAGATCATTAGATTAATTGCAATTCTAAACGTATATGAAAAAAATACTTCCATTCAAAAGAAAACTCACAATAATCATGTTTGATAATAATACGTTTTTTCAAATTTTATTAATTACAACTTGCGTTTACGGACACAAAATTTTAAAAAGTGAGTTTTGGTGGAGTTTAACCTAACCCTTTTTTTTTACCATTTTTACCATTAACTTTTTATGCATATCTGGCCTACAGAACAGAAAAAATATTATAATATAATTATATTACTTTAAATAAACGAAATAATTCCAAATATATTTTTTATTTTAATATCCATGACTGATCGCAAAATAGCTATTGACAATGGGCGAGCATAAATTTCAAAGACCACCAATTAAATTAAATTTTTCTGTCGACATCTGACATACACGCACAGACGGTGGGCGCTAACAATTAAACGATATGCGAGTACAGCTGACGCGCCCGAAATGGTGCAATATAACCTAGAGGTGGTAGGCGTTTGTATAAAAACCCATAAACCAATGTTTAGATCAACATAACCGACTACATCTCTAACTCATATATCATCATGAAATACTTTGTAAGTTTCCAGTGTTTGTGTGTTTTAGTGCTAAGATACAGTGCATGTAAGACGAACAGTGATTAATACTCAGAATCAGTGAAAAAGAAAAAAACCAAGAAAATATGTGACAATTCTTTGTATTCATAATATATTGTTTTCAGGTACTATTCGCCCTATTGGCTGTCGCCTTCGCGGCACCACAATCTCCCACTGAACCCATTCCAATACTCCGCCAAGAGAGTGAAGTCAATCCTGATGGTTCATACTCCTACTCTTACGAAACTGGTAATGGAATCGTGGCTGAAGCTAAAGGATCTTTGAAGAATGTCGGTGCTGAAGAACCGGCTCTTGAAATCCAAGGTCAATTCCAATACCCTAGTGATGAAGGAAACATTCAATTGACTTATGTAGCTAATGAAAATGGATATCAACCACAAGGAGCTCATTTACCAACTCCGCATCCAATTCCAGAAGCAATCCAAAGAGCTTTGGACTACCTTGCTACAGCTCCACCTCAACCTGAAGAATCACATTGATTTTAAAATACAGAAACTGTGTTTATTCCAAAAATGTGTTCTTCATTAATAGTTTTTTCTTTTTATTAAGAGGCTAGCTTGTGATAAGTATTACTTATAAATATAATTAAAATACTCATTATTTCAATATTTTATGTTAAAAGCATTTCTCATAAAGACCATGACCTAAACGTTTGTACCAACGTAGGTAAGTAGCAGTTGGCTGAGAAGCGACAGAATGGAATAACAATTGGAGCATCGATCAAAGCAGACTTAGTTTAATTTTATTCATTAAAAAAACTGCAATTAAAAAGCTTATAATTTAAAAAAAATGTACACGTTCCACCAGAATCTAACTGTGTGGATCGTTAAGTTTGCATGCACCTCAGTTTTGTAAATATTTTTTATACTTTTGTACCTATTTAAATATAAATATAAATATTAATGTTATTGTTTTATTTGTCTGCATTTGGCGGTCATGTTTACACTCAGCTTAATCGTATTTTGATTACAAAGTATTAGGCGTAGAGCGTAGACGGACGACCTTAAATATTTACCAACTATCACATGCATGTAGCCAAAATCTATAATTAAAAAGTTGTGTAATAAAGATATTCCTCGTCTGACCTTACTGACCTAAAGTTTGAATGGTAATAATAGCAGTTGACATTTAATATTTCAAACTTGTTTATAAATGTTTTTACTGAATAATCAAATCGTTTTTTTATTTGTGTGTTTTCCAGATTAAATGACAGGAAGTCTTAAAGGTTAGGAACACATATACGCGTATGCTGCGTGACGTTCAACGCTTTAATAAAACTATTGCTGTAGAAATAATGTAGAAACTCTACATTACAAATTGCTCATTGTATGCTTAAGTACTAAACCGCTTTATAGGATTGCGTTGTCCAGTAAAAGATGCTTGTTAAATTAGCATTTATTAATTTAAATAGATTTGGTAACTTTGATAAACTTGAATGGTTGCGAAACAACTCGAGCCCATAGCGCCCTTAGAAGAAATTATTATTTTTTATATATTAACTTAGAGTGGGGATCATGAGCTGAAGCAACTGCTACAATAGATAAACATCTGCAGGCGGCAGTTGTCTCCGTAATACCGACTTGAGGAGACAAATATGCACCGTTAACATGGTATTCTTCCATGCTGCATCCAAGCTGGGTTGACGTCACATATTACTGGAGTTTTTCACCATAATTAGTTATTCTTAATTCTTAAAGATTCAGCATTTAAATATTATGACAAAAAATTAAAAAACACGATTCGCAGTTATTTTCTAACTTATAGGTATATAGACTTTTTGTTATTGCAAAATACCGATATAATAATTAAGTTAAAAATACATATATTCAGAACATTTAATGTAACGTCATTTACATGTGAAGCTGACATTCACCGAGGTCGTTTTATCAGGTCAACACCCTTAATAAATTGCTATTAGTTTTTTTAGCTAGTCTTCTAGTCGCACGACTATATAAACGGGTTACAATATATTATCTTTATTACTGAGTTAGTGGCAACAGACTACATATCACAATAATAATGAAGTACCTGGTGATTATTTTTGAATAAAACAAAAATAAATTAAAAATAAAAAAACATAAATTTTATAAATTTATTCACTGTAATTTTAGGTATTAGCAATGTGTATTTGCCTAGCGCAAGCTGCGACCTTCGCTACTAAACCGTGGCAGGGGCAGGCGCAGGCTTCAGCGAAATTTACGCCACCAGTAGCTGCAGTAGCTAGGACATCAAGTGGTAGCGACGCTGAGGCTGCTATATTAAAATCAAGTTCTGATGTTGGTGTCGACCGATTTAACTATGTGTAAGCTATTATTATTAGCTTATTTGATGGCACACTGCTGGGCGAAGGTCCCCCTCCCTACTTGCTATAACGCACGTTATGGAAACGTTACGTTATTACGTTGTCGCAAGCTTTTAATTTCCTGCCTAGACTTTGTGGTGGACTTTGCCTCTATGCCATGACTAACCTTGAATTTGACACTTGAATATATGGTTCACTACCTCGGCGAAATCAGTAATGCCTTAGTGAATATTATTAAAATATTATAATTGGCGTAAATCACAACTTTTGTTACTATTAAAAAAGTATAAGAACTCTTACAAAAAGTTAAATTACTCCACGTAATTTCAGTTATGAAACTGCTAATGGAATTGCTGCTGAAGCCGACGGCACCCTCAAAAAAGTTGACAACCAAGACGTTATTGTAAGTAACTTTTTTTCTTGCAACCCAAACTTCTATATTCACTTTTTCACAAATTTGAAAAAAATAAGGATTTGTTTTCAGATTTCTTCTTCAATGTTTTCGTAAATATAGTTGAGAAGAAAACAAAAGCATATTTTTCTATTTTGGATTATTTATTTATCTACGTTGAAACTTACGTCACTATCAAATAACGTTCGAAACGTTAACGTTAACTTGTGTTAAGTTAAAGAAAATATTTTTTTTTAAACAATTGCTAAGTTCGTATAATTTTATTAACCAGATTGTGAAAGGAGCATTCCAATACGTAGCCCCTGATGGTACTCCAGTCCAAGTAAGCTATGTTGCTGATGAAAATGGATACCAACCACAAGTAAGAGTTCATTTTATTTATAACCCTTGAAGGTACATTCAGAACGTATAATACAAAAATATGGCTCTGGCAAATATCCCAGGTACAACCTTACTGTCTTAGTATCGCATTTAATATTTAGCAATTGCACCAAAGTTAAAAATTTAAATAAAGCAAAGCAAAGACATTTCTATACTGAAATTTTCTGAAATGATGTTGAAACTGAACTAAAACATTTTATACGGCTTATTTCAGTCTGAACATTGTTAGGTTACAAAACTAAATATTAAATGCGATAGTAAGCCACATAAAATCGTTTAAAGTTAGTTTTTAAATAAATGACGTTCGCATAAAACCTTAAAAAGCTACATTATAAATTTTCAAATAAAACAATAAAATTACGAATGTTTTCAGAGCGATTCGTTGCCCGTTGCACCTCCAGTACCAGTAGCAATTGCACGTGCACTTGAGTACATTGCTTCTCACCCACCGCATGTTGAACCAGAATACAAGAGACGTGTATAAAGTATAACCAAATTGTTTATTAAAAATGACATATAAAGCTTTATGACACGGACCCATGATTAAGCAACAAGAGAGTACAAATTATTTAGTGATTCGCAAACAAAGATATGTGTAACAGAAAATAAATGTGCCATACAAAACTTTCGTCTTTTATTTCTACACAAAGAAACGTATATAAAAATTTGTTTGCATTGAAAATTTTTAATATTATTATATGATTCGATTTGTGCTTTGGGGATCCCCACTGCTGTTCCCCACTCTTTACTTCGCCAGATTTCTTACCAACTGTAATTCTGTTGAATAGAGTCTTTGTTGCAGATGCAACTCTTTGTTCGCCTTTTGAAGTAATGTTCATTTTTGATTTTACGATAACTTGATGACGCGAAAATAGAGATTAAATTAGACTTGAAAGAAAAAACGGAAACTTTTCCTTACTCAGCCGAACCGCTATAGTTAAGGCTTATTACTATGTCGAATAAATTGACATCAAATAAATATGATCATTAATGACATTAGATTTTTTACTAACGCCCATGTCTCTACCGATACCTGGAACTGTGAACTGTTGAGGGCCCGCATCAGGCGAGCAATAACAGTAGGTTGACACCTGGAACTTCGGTCTTCTCAAAAACCAACAAAAAGTAAGAATTTATCGATGGCAATGGATATTGAACTTTTTCTGAAAAATTTCCGGACCTAAAGTTTATTGTTAATATTTAGAAACTGTTATGGTTGTAATGCACGTTTTTTGTACTGTATACTTGTACCATACGGATGCTTTTGTTCCGCTTATGGCAATTTTTTTATTAGTGAGTGATATATCGATCAGTTGGACACACACACAAGTGAAAAGATTAAAAATGTAGTTGAAGAATTTCAATTGAAATAAACAAAGGGTATAAAAATTATAATGAGGTGAAGGATGAAGAGTGGAGATGCAGAGTGTAGTTGTGTAGAGAGCACTTAGGGGTGGGTCGACGACGTTCCCGAGGCGGAGACTGCCCTTCTCTTCGGGAAGCTTCTCGCAGCTCGTGGATACAGGTTGTGAAGTGAAGAGGTGAAGTCACGTTAGTGTTCGAAGACCTCGGAGATGTAGAGCGTTGAAGTGAGACCCTCTCGTTCGCGTTGGACTCTGCACACGCGATCATATTGACAGGGTATAACGTAACCCGCGGATTTACTGGCACTTGAATTTCACTCGTGACGGGAGTCTCAGGACATAGCGAGATCCCTTGACCAGGTTTCGCAGACTTCTCCGGGTTCTAGAAGGTTCTTGCTTGAGAAGACCTGATGATACAATGATATGACCATGAACACCAAATAGAATGAAGGGTTAGCGGATAGCGGATATAGCAACGCTATAACACTCTACCTTTTTTCATAGGATAATCTCTAGATGCGTTGGCTATCTAAAACAGAAAATATTCTTTGTTAGATATAAAGTTGGCTATGCGCCTGACTATTTTATACTATATACCTTGTGTACTTGCTAGTTCGCCTAAATAACACAAAAATATGGTAATTTTAATAATGTAGGCGTCTAAATTTTTTATAAAAACGCCTGAATTTAAGGCAAATATTATTGTCATTAAATATAGATGTACATACCAGGAACTCATGACATAGAAAAAACAATAACTAATGTGAAATTTCACATGCTAATAGCAATTGTCACCTGTAATATCGAAATTAGACATTTTGTGATTTCTTTATTTTAAGTAAAATGTCGAAAAAGCCATTCAGATCTTATTTTATTACCCCTATTTGCCATGAGATTTTGGTAGACCTATAGCTGTCATTTGCAAATTAATAATAAATTCTTATAATATTTAACGAGGTTTAGCGCTGTAATCATGAGTGTGGAAGTTAGTTTGTAGATAGGATTTTGTAATCGGCAAGGAATAAAAAAAATAACTCATGTTAAATCGAAAACCATTTCGAGATATAACTTCAATTAGATGTATTTTTTGATTCCCATCTGAAAAAATCGCGGAGATATTTGAAAAACTGTAATGACACGCGATCGACCTTGTTATCTAACAAGTTTGCCAATATCTTTTCTTTATGATAACAGTATTTCATGCAAATAACCACTGCAGTGTAATGAACAAAATATACACTAAAAACACCATGTTTTAAGGAGGCAATTATAAAAGTTTTCCAGAAACACGTGTCGACTAAATTTAATTTATCCAAGAAATATGTATAAAAGACAGCTGCCACCATATATACCTTCTCAATTGCATTTTTATTGCAGGGAATAGTCCACGTGCTATATCATGATAGCGATATCTTCTTTATTTATTAAGCCTAATATGAATTTAAACGGTTTGTATCGGCCCGGCTAATACGCGGCGTGCGACTTGCATGCGGCAGCCACGTGAAGTCGTACGGTTTGAAGACTAATAATTATCATTATGGTTTTGTTTCCATTTAACTTGATATTTTTGCACAGATTTTGAAATTATCAAATGAAATGAATATGTATTTTGAAATCTAAGTCATCATATTGATTTAAAGCATATTGGCAAAAGTTTATTCATTTTGGGGTTGTATTGAATTTTTTTTGGCCAGGCTTGGTTTATGATACCTATATATATGTTACACTCCGACTGAGTTTAATAGAGTTCGGTTATGAGTGGAGACAACAGGGGTAAAGTCACCTAAGTGATAACGAAACGTCAAATCCTATATATACATTTTGGTGTCGATTAATCAAGTCACAACTATCGATTGGTTTTTGACCTTAGCCCCTGCTTCCACAGAGAAATATTTGCAGGTAATAGTCGCTGCGTATGCGCCGATTCGAAGAGATAAATGATGTGCAACATTAGGTTCTGGTCAGGTAAATCATCTGACACCCAGTTTCAAACTGTTCCCAAAACGCGATTAGGTAACTTGTCTTAACACTTGAAAGTTACACGTAAGCTGAAAGACTGTAGACAAATAACTTTTATAAGTTTTTCTACTACACTTTGGGAACTCTTAAAAAGCGCTAATAGCACAGATAACTACTATTATTGCTTAGCTTACGACCTATTCCTAATGACGTAGGCAGAAATAGGTGAACAATCTTATTATGTGTTTTAAATAGTTTTAAAAGGGAAGCGTATTTCTTAATCTACATAGTTTGCGGCGTTAATCAATGACGTACTCGTAAAGGATCTCCACATCATTAAGTCATAAACATAACAAATTATTTGTTATTAATGTGAAAATTCTAATTAGCATATAACATACTACAATAATAGAAATAAAATTATAAAATTGTTGATCAATAAATGCTATAAAAGGTCGTTAAGGGTCATGATTGCATTTAATGGAATGTAAACTAATTGAATATTAAATGAAGAGGTCGCTTTAAGTATCGCGTTTGTAATGAAACAAAGGATACCGTGTGGTTCATAAAGTTCATCATAAAGTTGTGAGTTTTCTTTCCGATACTTATTAGTTGTTGGTTACTTATGCAGCCTAGTTTTCAGTAATAATTTTATTTTTCAGTTTTCTTCTTTAATAATTTTTAGTAAAGTGGTCCAAAAATACACTAAATTATATAACAACATTACATTAAAATTAAATTACACTAAAACTTTCAGCCGTGTTTTGAGGAAAATGAAAACTCATGTTCTCGTTATACCTGGCTACTTCTAAACTGATCGCGAAACGCAACAAGGTCACATTTGAAATTGGTGCTACTACCCCAGGTGCCGTCCTGGGCAAGTAATCATTATCAGTTTGCCTACCACTCTTTGAGATTTATCATGAAAATTGAACAAAGAATCGCTGCTGTTAGACAGTTGGCTGAGGTGGGCAACGATTCATGTCCTCCGCTTCACACAGATACCTTGACCAGCCCTACCAAGCGATCTGATAATAAAAAATATATAGCTATCCATAATTAATTAGTTAATATAATACGTATTTATTAATTGTCACAGCTTTTTCCCACAGGGATAGGAATCGATGATGATATTGATTTATGTATTTAATTGTTCATTTTATTTTGAAGATTTTGTGTTATTCAAAAGGAAGAAGAAACCGATATTTTTAATTTATTACAGATCGTTACTAGTTAAAAAATTTAAAAGCTTATATTTGACAAAATAGTCAATGTATTGTAAATCTAACACTCGGCTAATCAATAAACAGGTAATAAAATATCGTATCAATATTTATGTTTGTAATAAATGTTTAAAAGGTTTGGGTACAATAACCTGATCGTCCAGTTATTAGGTTTTATTTTATTAGTATATTAGGTATATGAGGCGAGTGCAATAAAATGCAGATGAAATAAAATGTCAGTACTGTATTATTAATGAAAAACTTTACTGTGTATGGTCAGTCGAAAAAGCTTTTGAATTTGGAATTGATCAACGTTCAATCGGTTATAGAAGCGTGAAGAATAGAAATAGACAAAATAAATACTGTTTTTGAAATATATTTAAAGACAAATTATATTTTCCTATTAGTTGCGAACGCGTCGTCGTATTAAAATTGCCAAAAACTTCGATATACTAGTAGGCCTGGGAAGTATCTTAAAAAATCCGTTGAATAAAATATGCTAAAACAACTTTTAATCAGTTTGTCTAGAATTCCCGCTGTGCTAGACCCATTATCCATTTAAGTGTATGACATATCATCATAGGCGCGTCCTGATTGGTAACAGATAATGAATCTGTGTCAAAAATTGTTTTTTTTTTAAATAATTCTCCGGCATGATCTATGCCACCACATAGAAATGGAGGGAAGCGATCGACTTCACTGTGCTGGCATATTTTTTATTATTATTGTAGCTCGGTATGTGACAACACTCCGCCTGATGTAAAGCTCCATGAATGGAAACGACTGCTACTACAGAGAAATCTCAGCAGTGGCCACCACTATGCCGGCTTGAGGAGACGAGCATGTACCATCTAGATTGACAGTGCATACTCCTCTCGTTATACCTGGCTACTTTGAAACTATTCCCGAGACGCGACAACGCCACTTCACGGGTGTTACATTCGAAAGTGGTGGTACTACCCCAAGACAGCAGACTGGGCTAATAACCATCATCAGTCTGCCTACCACACTCGGTCAGAATTTAGCAAGGTTCGAACACGGGTCTCATCGATCGTGAGTTTACGCGTCTTACTGCTAGACCACGGCCGCTGTTGAGACATTTGTGACATATCAAAGCGATTAGGCAGACTCTCCTTGTTATACCCGATTTCTACTCCTATTTCTTGGAAGTACAAGCTGATCCCGAGATGTGACTAAATAAATAAATAAACAAAAGATTGAAAAATACTATTAATTAAACATTTCATATGAGGATACGGTTCATTCATTGAATAATGAGATCTAAAATTAAATAATAACTTGAGTGTCATAAAATTTAACAAAGGATTTAAATCTCTGCGCCCGGTCAGTAACTTCTTAACTTTTATATGAAAAAGATTAACGTATAAAAAACCGCGATATAAAAAAATTAACAATAATTTTGTATGGATATCATAAATCACGAAGTTTACTACTAATATAAAATATAAATATATTAAAGTTGTATTATTTAATTTCCATTTGTGGAAATATTGGTCTGACTGTGTCCATTATACTGGTTTACTTGATGTGGATGTCTCATCTTCAGAGCCATTGGTAATTAATTAATAGAGTATAGATGGTTCTCAAACTTTTTCTAACAATGACGTTTTTTTTTAAATAAATGTTTTAGAATATTTTTTAGTTTATACAAATATATCGAAACCCTTCCCGAGGCAAGTCAGTACGTGTCTCAAACAAAGACAGATGCTCTACCGACATGTAATAAAATACAAGTAACTTGTAATAAAATGAGTTTGTATAATTTAATTCAAACCGGATAATATGCAATTCCCACCAAAGTATGAAGATAAAAGTGAATCTGTTTATGGTTAAAATATGAATAAACAAATCACAAAAAGTACTTCTGAAAATTAAATTGATAAATAATGTGTCTTTAAATTTATTTTTATTATACAATGTAACTGTTATCAGTGCGTTATTTATGATTACGTTCACAGCAGGCATGTACGAGTATTTTATGTTTTTATTTATATTGCATTTTTTAAAAGTTACATTAAGCACAAGAAGATTTTAAATTTTTTAATATTAAATAGAATGACATTATTATCAAAACTTGTAATTGATTATCAAAAACGTTGTATAATTTTTAATAATATTTGGTAGTATTTAAGTTGACAGCATAATTTAATAATTGATATGACGTCAGCAGTTACGGAGAGATTAATAGATGCTCATTTATGTAAAGATTGAGAAACATTATCACTGTATATTAATGTCAAACAACCGATATTCAATGAGACGAACTGGACGGATGTGTAAAATAAGATAAAAAAGGTATAAATAGGCATTGATCATAGAATTAGCACATTCAGGTTGTTACGCTTCCCGACGAAGAAGATGCGCGGATTCTTGGTGAGATTTAATTTAACCTGAAATCATTAATTAGATAAGTGAATTAAGTGAATATTTTAATTGATTTTTCAGGTTTTCAGTGTGATCGTGGCTGTCGCATTTGGGGCTGAATTTGGCCGGGTCACCCCATTCAGTTTCAACTCTAACAACAACAGATACAATGTTCGCGTAACAGCTGAATCCTCTCCTGGACAAAACGACCCCAGCCGTTACAACCCATCACGTGATAATTCCGGCCGTTATGTACCAGACAACTCAGGAGCTTACAAGTACATATAAATGAGATAATTTAAAATATTTTTAATTGATTGTTTTTGACTTAATTAATAATCTTCTCTTTAATTATGAAGCGGTGACCGCGGGGACAGGGGAGGTGCTGGTGGCTTCTACACTCATCAGGGATCTGGTGGTGGCCAATACTCCGGTTCACATGATGCTGGTAGATATGTAGGAGGCAACAGTGGTGTCTTCAGGTTAGTATTGTTTAGATTATTACTATTATTTTTATATATAAACTAGTTGAACTATAATAATATATATTTTAGCGGTGGTCGTGGATCAACTGGTGGTGCCTACACTGGTGGTGTAAGCAGCAGCGCTTCAGCTAGCTCTTTTGGCAGTGGCAAATCTAGCGCTTCGAGCAGTGCCGGATTCGGAGCTTCTACTGGTTTTAAAACTGGTGTCGTTGGTGTCGGCCATACCAGCAAGACATACGGCTCTGGTAATTCTGCTAGCGCTTCTGCTTCTTATGGAAAGACCGGTGGCGGTAACGAATACAATTACGGAATCATTCGTCAAGAAGGAGACGTTCTTTCCGATGGTTACCACTATCTCTATGAAACCGAAAATAAGATCTTAGCTGAAGAAGCCGGTAAAGTTGAAAGAGTTGATCAGGAATCTGACGGTATGAGGGTCAAGGGATTCTATGAGTATGTCGGTCCTGATGGTATTACTTACAGAGTAGATTATATTGCTGATGAAAATGGTTTCCAACCACAAGGTGCTCACATCCCTAAGTAAATTCTAGTCTTCTCTTTCTAGTCTCGGGATTGTGAATTTTAGTGAAATGACTATCAACAGTGAAAAGCGAGAAGAGTTGTTTGATAATTGTAGTAAAATGTGTTCTTCTAATTAAAAAATAAAATAAAATAAAAAGATAAATAAATAAATAAAACATTATCAAATCTTTTTTTTCATATTTTATTCATATTTTTCTATCAAACCGTAACTGAACTTGTAAAGTATTATATCTACATATGTAATGAATAAACGAGGTAGTTTATTTAAAAAAAACTGTAACATTTTAAATGAATAATAAAATTAGCATTATTGACAAGATTAGTAAATTACGAGCATATTTTTACTTAAAATATCATAATGAAAGGTCAACATTCAAGGAATTTATAAATTTAATATCACAAAACTATTATTGTCGTATTATTATTAGTAGTACATAATTTCGAAGTCATTTGTCAGTGTCTTAAAGGGTTTTGAGAGTTTTGGCGGCCATCTTGAGACGTCAGGTTATCTGCCTTGAATTATTTTCCTAAACTTGTGTTTCTTCGAGTGTTAATGTGTAATAATGGTAGATTATTAATCATTAAGTGTTCGTTAATGTGCGTGAGTGTGGGCAAACAATTCAAAAGAAGGGAACCTGTGTTTCCATTTTCCCTACAAAACTCCGTAGGAAGTTTCAGTAAAGATTCTATACCATTTTACTGGAGCAATTTTTGACTTGACTGACCTGACTGTTTAGTGTGATGAATGAATGACTTGTGATGCACAATATTATTAACTTTATGCAAAAAATATGTATGTACTTTGACACTGGCAAATTGTTATACGCCATAAAACAAAAAAAGGGTTTAAAAAAGAATTAAGCCGGTTTCGTTATTATTGTTAAGTTGTATTGTAGTACCTACCACTAGCTACCTAACATTACCACAGTAGGCATGATAATGAAAGGACCGTGCCCTATCCACGATTGGTCTTTTCAAACCAATATAGCGGAGGTGACTGTTGCTTGGATTTCATCACATAAAAAATAAAGTTCAATTGTAATAAAACTATGATAGTAGATAAGTATTAGGTTTCTATTTAAATATTTCTGTTTTAATTTAAAATAAAAACAATATACTTGGTTAATTCATTATTATTTGTATTTAAATATGACAATTAGATATTTGTAACAATGTTGCAAGAGCGACATTTAATTTTATCCGAGAAGCAATAAACATCGTATAAAATAAATTAATGACATGGAAGAATGTGGGAATGACAAAAGAAAATAAACTCTGATGTTGTCGGGTTTTTCCTTGAAAGCTCGAGAGGTATTCGAAATATAAATTAAGAGATTATTATTAATTAGAATATATATTATATCCGTCAGAGTATAAGTGGTATAAGTGTGGAAAGCAAATATTATAGACACATACACACACTCACCCAATCGACACATAATAACACACATACACATATCCACACACGTACAAACAAATGTAATAATTAAGAAAATAATAAAGTTAAATATATCAAATAGTACAATTAGAAGAATTACAAGTAAAAATTTTAGATAAAATAAATATATTTTTAATTATACGAGTAAGTATTTAAAGAAGTATTAATTTATTATTAAGTATTAATAACAATAAAACGTGTTTTATAACTAAATCGGTAATTCAATCCTACTATAATGTTTTGAGTTCGATAAGGTATAAATTGGCACGTGTTTTTGTTTAAGACTGCATCCGTGATGCACACACCTATATTAGTCCACTCTTGACACATACGCAGTTTGCATTCTTATCATCGTAGCTGATATACGCATACGACCAGTGCTGAAAATATATATAAAAAAAACTTTTTAAAAATTAGTTTTAAAATTGTCGTTAAGCATAATAAAGTGTGACGGAACTGTCGGAGTGATATTTAAAAAATATATGCAAAATATATCTAACAGCCTCAAGACGTATCGAATCAAGGATCTGCATCATTCTGAGGATCTCATTATTACTAATAACCAAAATGTTAAGTGAATTAAAGAAAAGTTGAAGGTCTACTAGTATTAGAATGACATTATAATTTATTGTCTAGAAGTGATCTAGTTTTAGACGAAATATAAGCTTGTAAATTGCACAACATTTCCTGTACGAACTGTGGACGCCTAGAAGGGTGCAATTTTTTTTTACAATAATGATATTATTGTATTTTGTGAGTAAGCAATATTTATATAATTTTAATTTTGACATTTAATTTAATTAATTTTGTATTTTATTATTTTTAGGGGTATTTACTGCTAGTCTTCATAAATGTTAACCGTGCGTCACCATACGACGATGGCAAGTATCGTCCACAAAAACATACTTATTATAACGATGGGAAGTATTATCGACCTTTAACTGAAGGTAAATACGTGCGTGGAGATGAGGGGAGGTACACATACGTTTATAGACAAGGATTATACCCTGACGATCACGGGGATTACCGGTATATTCATAGAGAAGGTCCAGGAGATCTAGGTGACTACCGTTACGTTCATCAAGAAGGTCCTGATGGAATAGATGGGTCAGGAGGGCATAACGGTGGTTATGGGCTCAGTGGACCCGATGGACCGGGAGGTCCTAACATATATTATTTGAATAATAAAATATATGCTGAGAGATATAAGCACTTTGCATTTGGTGATTGGATAAAGAATATTATAGATAAACAGGTATCAAACTTTTACAATGGTGAGCAGAGCGAAACGAGTTATAATCGATTAAGTCCAGAGATAATTCGGGAAAAAGATACAATTAATTGCACGAAATTTTGGAATACGTGAGTCTTTTACACGATTTTAATGAAGTAAAATAATAATCTTAGGTATTTATGATGTTAATTCCTTTTTCAGCGAAGACTTTCAGGAACCTGAAGAAAATTTGTTATCTCTGTATAAGATGCAAGGAGAGAAAAGATTACACTGCAATATTAATAAATCAATTAAGAAATTAAAGTTTGTGTATCAAATTTTTGTAAAAGTATACAAAGAAGATGATATTGAATAGATAATGTTTTTACATTAAACTATCATACGCATAAAACCATGTAATTTTATTATACATGATTCATGAAACGGAGCGAAATAGACCGGCCGTGGTCTAGCGGTATAACGTGTGAACTTACGATCAATGAGACCCGTGTTCGAACCTCGTTAATTTCTGACCGGCACCAATGTAATTAATAAATAGGTCGCTCGGTGCCTATAGGCACTATTAAAGAGTGGTAGGCAGACTGATGATGGTTATTTGCCAGGTTTGCCGTCCTGGGGTAGAGTGACCTTGTGGCGTTTCGGGAGCAGTTTGAAAGTAGCCAGGTATAGCGAAAGGAGTGTGCACTGTCAATCTAGATGGTGCTTACTCGTCTCCTCAAGCCGGCATAGTGGAAGCGACTGCTGCCCGTAGAGATTTATCTGTAGTAGCAGTTGTTTCCGTTCATGGACCGCACTCTAGCTTTACATCTACAATAAAAAAACACCCAGTTCTTTTGTTATAAACCAACATAGGAGACTGGTGCATCATTTATTGATATTGTGCGCACTATTCTCGTTATACAAGTCGTTCCAAACTGATCCTGAAATACAACTAGGTCACTTCACGGGTGTTACGCTTATACTTGTTTACCTACCACTCTTTAAGCCTATTTAATTTTAATATTCATTGTCTTAATTGTCTTAATATTAGTGACATTTATAAAAAAATACTTAATGATATTCTGTTTAGACGGAAGATCGTCAGACACAATAAAATGACCTAGATAATAGCAAAGGCGTCATTGATATATCACTAGCTACCATACTAAGATCAAAATGTCAATTAAATTAACATTTTTGCAATAAATTTATGATACAGTTTCGGCTAATATATAAAAAGATGTGAACATTTGAAATCTGTATCATTATTTGTTTGTTTTTAAATAAATTCAGTCCCATCATGAAGATATTCGTAGTGAGTATTTTCTTTTTAAATGCAGTGTTTTTGGTTAACATTTAATATTTTAAAGTGCGAATTTTAGTGCAACTATGATAAACAATTGCATCTACTAAATTAAGTGTTTAATAAAAAAACCTACACTTCAGTTGACAATACACATAAAAAAGTTCCAAAAGCTTACAAATATGTGTTTTATTTTATTTACAGTTTTTCGTAATGGTGACTATTACCTTCAACGTCAGCTCGGCTGATGATGATGGTCAGTATAAACCAGAAAGGTATGGAGGCGATGATGGCAGTTATAGGCCTGGGTCTAACGATGGCAAATACTTTGGACAACAAAGTCAATATTATCATGACAATTCCGGAGCATATAGTAACCAGTATAGCTCCGTCCAGAAACCTTACCAACCAACATTTGCTGGCAAATACAGCCCATATCCTCAAGTTAATGCAGTTGAAATAAATGGGTAAATACAAAACAAATTAATACAAAATTGATGTAATCTTTTTTTATTAAACATTATTTCTGCAGAGTGGACCAAACCGGCTTCGCATCACAACAAATCGCGTCGTACACCCCATCTGCGTTTGCATCTAAATCAAATATAGTCAGACCTGCGCATCCAAGGAACTACCCAAAACACGCCCCTTCTGCAGCTGCTGCGGCCAGTTCTAACGTACGATACCAAGTAGCAAATGACAGATATGCTAAAATTATAAGACAAGACAACGATTTCGATGTTAATACTTATCATTATTTGTATGATACTGAAAATGGAATCGACGTCGAAGAAGCTGGAAGAATTGAGGATGCAAACAGTGGAACAAAAGCTAAAGGATTTTATGAATATGTTGGAGTAGACGGTATTAAATATAGAGTAGATTATGTTGCTGATGAAAATGGATTCCAACCAATCGGTGCACATTTGCCTCAGGCTTGAAATGTTATTAATATTATTTTTGTAATAAATTATAGTGTAATACGTCTATGATAATTAAATAGTAACAATTAATTATTGCTTTTTTTATTACTTGATATGACTATTTATCCTCGTGTGAGTAGAACGAGTTGTATGTTGGAGTTGTTTGGACATAAAGAAAAGATGGATGAGAGGAGAATAATAAAACAAAATCCTATTAGACCTTTAGCCTGTGATTAAGGAGCGTCAGATGAAGACTACCCTCCTACGCAAGGCTATAATTGACGTGGTAAAGGCGAAAGTGGTATGTAGATACGTAACTCACTGCCTCCCCGGTAGAGACATGGCCGTGATTTAAGTAGTAGTAGTTTAATATTTATCCTATAATTGCAGTAAAGTAAAACTTTTAAATCTACCGTCTGAAGTTTAATTTATTAACTTAAATAGGACTTGCATCTTTTATTCTTATTATTCTTTTAAATAAATAGCTTATGAATTAACAGCAAAAGTTTCCTTCAAGCCTAACAACCTGGGATCGGTTTGAAAATAGCCGAGTATAGCAAAAGGAGTGTACTCTGCCTATTCGTGGTCTAAAACCGGCATAGCGAGGGCAACTGCTACCAGGACCATTACAGCTCTAGCTTACATCAGGTGGAGTGTGGTCATATACCAGTTTAGTTGTATACTCGTATATAAAAAAGTTTGTAAGAAGCAATAACTGTACACCTTTGTACTGATCTAAAGGTGATTTTTTTAGTGTTTGTAGGGAGGCTTAGTATTGTAATATATTTAATATTGTTCGGAATAGTTTTATTAATATTTACGAGTAACTTCCTAATTCATAAATTTTAAGCCTTAAAATATATCAAGATAAAAACCAGATTTTATCAGTTTGTCAATTTCAGAATGAATCATTGGTCGCTATAAAGTCAATGTTTTCTTACGTAAAAATGCAAATTTTTAACTTCAAAATGTATTGCATTTTTTATACAATTTAGCTTTGTGTGCCCACTCGATCATTCATAGGTAGGTTTAATGGGTTTTAATGTTATGGTAAATTCAATTCAAGTTTATTAACAATATTATAAATTTAGCATTATCTGTATTATTTTACACTACACATCCTAAATCCACCTAAATAATTAAAAATGTAGGAAAAAACCAGACTATTGTTTGTTAGAAGTAACATAAATAATATAAGCATAGGCGTTATTAATGTCTCAGCGAAGAGTGCTTCATGTGGTATTTACCAAAACTACTCTGTAGATTAGGTCATACTGAATTATTTAAATGTTATTATGTTTCGCAATAATGGTATTGTTCTTACAAAAATACGAATATTAATATAAAAAAATATGTTTTAGGATAATATAGGATATTTTATGTGCTCAGTTTGCCGCTCCGAAACGGGGCAGCAGAAAGTAGGATTCCGTGAAGTTTTATTTTATTGTAGCTCGGCATATGAACAACAATTGTCTGATGTAAAGCTAGAGTGCGGTCCATGAACGGAAATAACTGCTACTACAGATAAATCTCTACGGCCTCCGCTATGCCGGCCTGAGGAGACGCGTCTGCACCATCTAGATTGACAGTGCCCACTCCTATTGTTATACCTGGCTACTTTCAAACTGCTCCCGAAACGCGACAAGATCACTACACGTGCGTTATATTCGAAAGTGGTCGTACTGCTTACAAATAACCATCATCAGTCTGCCTACCACGGTGCACAACTGTCTCTTTGTACAGATACTACTAATATTTTTTTTTGTGGTTGCTACCACTCATGGACCGCATTTCAGTTTAACGTCACGCGGAGGCAACATGCCAAATATTATTTAAAAAAAATTAAGTTACTAAAGTTTTTGCTGCACGCGCCTGCATAATGTTGAAATTATAACATTTGTTGCACATTGTTGATATTATAATTTATTTAATATTTATAACGTACAAAAAAAACCTTGCCATTTAAATTAATTAATATTGAGCGAGATGTTAATATATCTACTAAATGATGAACTTTGACAGATTCTATATTAGCAGATGCAAACTAGAATCATATATAAAAGCTTGACATTTTTTTTTCAAATGCATTATTAGTAACGCGGCCAAACACATTAAACATGAAGTCAGCAGTGAGTTCTAACTATTCTAACATTAATTCCTTATTAATTAACGTTTATAATAACGCTTTTATTATTGTTAAAGATCGTATTGTTCGCTATCTTCGCGGTATCAGCGGCTATTTCTCCGTTTGGTAACCAGAGGTTCAACTCTCCATCGCGAGTAGTACCTGTTACGAAGAGGCCTTATGCTCCTGCCCCTCAAGTATCCGCTCCTCGTGTCTCCGTTAGTGATGCAAGATCTGCATCTGTCGTGAAATATAACAATGAAATAAATCCTGATGGCAGCTTCAATTATGTGTCAGTAATTATTTCTAAAGATTAATAGATAATTTCAAGTGTAAGAAAGACCCTTGAAGTGACCTAGTCGCCATTTGGGATCTAAAAAGTTCGGAGAGTGTAAATTATTATCGGTGCACCTTTGTCGGTTGTCTTTTAAAACAGGCATAGGGGTGGCGTCTGTTGCTTGAAGAATTTATTTTGCTATGTGGTAGCAGTTGCCTCTGTTCAGCGATCGCACTTTGGCTTAATATCAAGCGGAGTGTCATCGCATATCGGGCTAATGAAATCATAAAGTATGCCATCCCAATTTCTTTCACCCTAATAGCCTGACAGCAATTCAGAACTTTGAAGTTTTAAATAGATATGTATCCTTAAATGCCGATCTAATAATCAATTTATTTATAAATATAATTTACTTTATTAAGAACGACAGTGGCCCAGTGGATTCTATCTTCCGGCGTGGGTTCGTACTCTATTATAGCTCCCGTGTTTAACCATCCTAAAATCTCAGCTGGTACCAATGTAACTTTGTATAGTACTTCAGTCTCTTATTGCATAATGTGATACTTATTATAAACACTTAAAAAGAAAATAAATAATTAAAGTTAAAAATCTTCACAGCTTTGAAACCGATAACGGAATCGCAGCTCAAGCTCAAGGAACTCCACGTGATTTCGGCGGTAACCCACCAGTAGTGCCAGTAGTAGCCCAAGGCACCTTCTCCTGGACATCACCCGAAGGTCAACCTATTAGTATCAACTACGTTGCTGATGAAAACGGATACCAACCCTTCGTAAGTTTACTTATATTTGTAAAAGAGTTGATCGATGAATGAATCCGTTTTTTGGTTCTGAATGCAAAACTTAATTTTTTTGATTTTACAGGGTGATGCTCTTCCCACTCCACCTCCAGTACCTCCACAAATTGCCCGCGCTCTTGAATGGATCGCAAGAAACGCCCGCAACTAGTCAAACTGAAGTTATATGATATTCAACAATGTACAAAATAATATAAATAATTAAATGCAATTAAAGAAATATTTTTTAATTCGTATTATTCATTTTACAGTGTTGTTAGGTTAGACTAGTTAGATACTTATTATTAATACTAAAATATTTAGAAATGGAACGTAATTAAAGTTATTTTGACAAAAAGGAAGGCTTCATTATTTATTATATACGAGTACAGTAATATATAGTAAAAAATATATAAAAAAATCAAAATGCTTGTTAGGTAGGAAATACGGCTGTAAATATTTACAAATATATCGTTCGATTTGGTTTATTTATTCAATTTATATCATTTTTCTGGTAGTTTAGGAAATTCTAGAAGATTGGTCAACTGTTTAGTAAGGGTCATGTGAGGAGCACCCTTAAGAGACATTTAAAGAGATGCATGAGGAGAGGAAAGTGGGACGAGTGGGATCGAGAAGTTGTTGACTTTCCATTGTTTCTGCCTCCATAAGTGCTCGAGGTTCTTGAAAATGAGGACAGAGTGTGGACTGTACAATATTTAACGCTGTTATTGAAGTACTTGGTTTTTAGCCCAATCTGCCGTCCTGGGGTAGTACCGCCACTTTCGAATGTAACACCCGTGAAGTGACTGTCGCGTTTCGGGAATAGTTTGAAAGTAGCCAGGTATAGCGAGAGGAGTGTGCACTGTCAATAGATGGTACATGCTCGTCTCCTCAAACCGGCATAGTGGAGGCGACTGCTGCCCGCACTGGTTTCTCTGTAGTAGCAGTTGTTTCCATTCATGGACCGCACTCTAGCTTTACATCAGGCGGAGTGTTGTCACATGCCGAGCTACAATAAAAAAAAACTTAAATAGTATAGCAATACCATTCGTGACACGTTAATACTAACTAATTAAGTTTACCTGTCCTTAATATACATATAGAGCATAAATAATAAAAAAACTAAAGGATAAAATTTTAGTGTAAAACACAACAATAACAAAAAACGTGTTTGTATGCCTAAATTTGGGTTCAAGTTTTGGTGTCTCATGAAATTCAAATTGTGTCCGAATAGTCATTTGATTGCTAATGGATTAATAAATCGTCGAGACTGGCGCGGATGCTATACGTTATACCTACAGGTCGATCGTCCTTGATTTTTATAGGTGTCACTTCGGTTTAGTCGGGTGTTGCCCACGCACCTCAACACTGCTCATCTTTAGAAAGATTACGCAATTTTATAAATTGAACTATAGGTTAAAGCGGCATCTTGTGTGCTTTATTACAAGAGGACATTTAACCTTATAATAGTTATACGTATTTTACATTTATGTAGTGTAATTCCAAACGTAAATATAACAGGTTACATACCCACTAATTAAACAAAATGAATACCTAATTAATAAAATTATGATAATTATTTTCTTATTAATTGATTTGGATTTATTTAAGAGTGATATGCAGATTGATGATGATTATCAGCCCTGTCTGCAGTCCCTCTGACTTCCATCTAGTCGGATTTTGGGATCATTTTATAAGTAGTCTTGTATAACGAGACAAGTGTGCATTGTAACGTGTAACGTATTTATCTATTCAAGCAGGCATAGCGGAGGCGACTATGCTTGCCTGGAGACGCCTCTTCGTGGAAGCAGTCTATATGCTGCTATAAAGATGAAAACTAAATGAAAAACTTCTCTATTCAGTTTTAATTATAATTTCACAATAAACAAAGCTAATGCCTAAATATGTCTAAAATTAATGAAAAACATATACTAGCATCTAATATTATGTTACTAATTAAAACGAAATCATATCGATGTGATTTATGTGTAAAATATAATAATACTTTTAAAATATGCCTAATTTGATAATAACGAAATTAATGTAAATTTAATCACATATCCTGCTGTTTAATTCACGCATCGACTACCAATTGATCATTATAGACTCTTTATTGTTGATTGATGTCCATTTTGAATTTTGTAACGAAGGCTAACTGAATCCTAAAAAAACCATTGACCGGGTGATTAAAATGTATATGAAGCAACTGACTGCGATGTCTGTTAAGATTCCGCCTTCATATATAAAGTTGATGGCTAAACTAGAGCATTATGGGATTTTTTATTGTAGAAACAGCACGCTTTACAAAATGTTTCGTTTGGTAATTTTGAATATTCGATATTTCTTAATTGTGCCAAAGGATAAAATAACAATTTAAAAAAAGATAAAATAATAATATAAATTCATATTTATAAAAATGGATTTAATAATTATCGGTTGATTTTTTTAAATTTTAGATTTGTATTTGAAAACTCAATAGAAAAAAATCAACATGCACACAACAGCCTGAGCTGGCAGTGAACGAAAAAAAAATTAATAATACGAGTATATGACGTCTATTCAGCAATTGGAAGGACTGCCGATGGAAAGATAGAGTTGAGGAATTTCGATACGATTACGTAAAGCGCCTATGGGCTTGTAGTTTAGTGGCCAGAACATCTGCGTACATAGCAAAGGACGCAGGGTCAATCCCTACTTTAGTTCAGGCTTTTGCGTGCGTGTACTTTCCTTTTCTATTAAATTTTCATCATAATAATTTAAAAATTACTTTCAGATTGTAGTCTTCACCGTCATCGGATGCTCTTTAGGACAATTCCTCAATCGTGGTCCGCACACAACCTTCAATCAATTCAATCCATACAACTTCAATAGATTCAATACTCAGCCCAGATACTTCACTACACCAGCTCCCTTGCCTGTAGTGACATCGAGAGCCTCAGCAGAAGCAGTCGCCCAAGCTAGACCGGCTATTCCACAAGCATATGATAGTAGATATTATAATAACTATCACAGGATCAATGAACAAAATGCTGCTATATTAAAATCTACTAGTGATGTCAGCCCTGATGGTCATTTTCAATACAGGTAAATTATACTTCAATTGTTCCTGTTTGACATATCTTTATAAAAATTAGAGTTTGTTTGTTAACAGACTCCTAAAATGAGGTTGACAGTTCGACTGTATTTTCTCCTCTTTTAATTTTCCAAACTACCAGTGTGATTTAAAAGAATATGTTTGTGTTAGATAATTCGTTCATTAGAGAAGGTTTTGGGTTTGTTTTGTTTCTTAAATAAAATATATTAGTTAGCGATGGAATGGAAAAAAACATAAATTTATGTAAATTACTCAAATGCACATGAAGCTGTGGATGACGCGGCGGTATTCAGTTTATAGCGGAAATCTGGAAATAGCACGTTACAGTCTTGAATTATTTGTCCACACTCCACACAAGGGTGTGTAATAAACAATGGTGAATTGAGTATGTGTGAAAGTTCGTGAGTGTGGGTAAATGACACAAAATAGAAAAACTTGTTGTTGGGAGTTTTAAAAAAAAGTTTTTTGGTAATAATCCTTTTAGAATCATTTAAATCCCTAATATTAGAAGTTAACAAAAAATGTTACAAATGATTTATATAATACTTTTAATTTTATAGTTATGAAACTAGCAACGGTATTGCAGCACAGGCAGTTGGTACTCCGAAAAACTTCGGTGGCAATCCTCCTAATGTACCCACCGTGATAGAAGGATCATATTCTTGGGTTGCTCCTGATGGTACACCAATTTCTATTTCATATGTTGCTGACGAATTTGGATACAGAGCTGTGGTAAGTTATTTTGAACTGTCAAGATAGAATTTCGTCAATTATTATTGAAGCATCAGCTCTGAGCACATATTTTTTACCCTTGAACTTTTGTAATTCTCGAAAGGATACTCCGCTCCTTATTTGTAACGTTCATCTATTATCATTATGCCTTATTTAATACCTAATATCAACTTTATTTAGAATTATTAATTACATTGACTGATTATTAATGAATTAGGAAAACAGACTGATGTGTGATAAGCAGACTGATGCTTGTTTAGCTCAGTCAGCCGTTCTGGTGTAGTACCACCACTTTCAAATGTAACAGCTGCGATGTGACCTTGTCGCGTTTCGGGAACAGTTTGGTATAACTGTAGCCAGATATAACGAGAGGTGTCTGGATGGTGCACATTCGTCTCCTAAAGCCGACTGTCGCCGGCGACTGCTGCCTGTATAATTTTTTCTGTAGTAGCAGTTGTTTTCGTTAATGGACAGAACTCTGGCTTTATATCAGGCGGAGTGTTGTCATATGCCGAGCTACATTAAAAAAACATGTCTAATTTCAGGGTGATGCTATCCCAACTCCTCCACCAATCCCAAAGGCTATTCTCCGCTCTCTGCAATACCAGGGTATCAACATCAACAAGAAGTAATAAACGAACAGTGTACCTGAATATAAAAATAAAAGTAACGCCCATTGTGATATTAATATCGTATCTTGTAAATAATATGTGAATTTAGAAAAAAATAAATAAAAAAACGAACATTTAAATAAAAAAATGTGTTTTATACAAGTACATAACATGCTTATTATTTTTATTTAATAGACGAATTATTTTTGTCGTACAGATTTATTAAATATTTATTCCGTACTGTTTTGCTTTATGAAAATTGTAGGTAGTTTGTAAATATTCCAACTTATAAGTACTATATAATTTAGATAGTCTGTAATAACGATATAATAGAATAACACCAGAGGGCGCATAATAACAATAAAGAGCAAGAACTCTTGCAAAATTTCTTAGAAGATGAATCATATTATTTATAAAGTAATAAACCTTAAGAGATGCTTGAGAAGCAGGAAGCAAAAAAAAAAAAGAAAAAGAAAAATATTTGACAAGAAAAATAATTACATTGGTCGAGGTCAGTACAATATCAGTATTACGGGCGCCCTAGTGCCCTCGCTCTTTCGTTATTTTAATATAGATCTAAAGCTAGTGTGCAGTCCAATAACGGAAACAACTGCTGCTACAGAGATATTTTCAGGCAGCAGTCACCTCCGCTATGCCGGCTTGATGTGCACAATCCCGATTAACAGTACACACTCCTCTCGCTATATCTGGCTACTTCCAAACTGATTCCGAAACCGACAAGGTCACTTCACGGGTGTTACATTAGAAAGTGATGGTACTATCCCAGGATGGCAGACTGGGTTAATAACCATAGTCAGCTCTTAAATAAATGGAAGGATATAAAAAAAAAATTGACAACAAAAATAGTTACATAGGTTAAGGATGGTACAGTATCGGTATCATGGGTGCCCTGCTGTCATCGCTCTTTTGCTATACAATTAAACAAAGCTTTTATAGTAAAAGAAATGAGCATTTTGATGAGAAACCTTTAAGATTTTGTAACGTAGAGAAGCTTACACTAACGACGTGCTTCCCACTACTAACCTGGCGCCATCCTGTCGTTGAAAAAGTCAAAGATCATTGTTAATTTAAATTTGACTTAGATTCAATCCATGAGTTCTTTAATCGGATATTGTATTAGGTTGTAAGAAGGAATTATTACGGCCAAAGGTCAAGTCTAAAGTTGTCCTCTAAGGTAATGTTAATGCCAAAAGGATTGCGACGCGCAGTAATCGTTCCATACAAGTTGCACTAAAATGTCAGCCTTCTGCTAAATAACCAGGCTATGTGAACGTAGAACATTAGAAACAAAATATAACTTATAAATAAACACGTTGATGATTACACTGATCTTGAGGGTGATAACATTTGGTCTTTATGCTCTAGCGTCAAATCGGATATCATTTGACATAGTTGTATTAAAATCCTGGTCATATTTCTTGTATTTAACATATCATTGTTCGTTAATAGTTAGAGGTTCCGCAAGTTATTTTTTAAATGTTATTGTTTTATTAAAGGCAATGGGAACATTGCCCATGCAGCTTAATTTACAATAATATTTTAATTTTTCATAAAGCGTTACCTAGTCTTCAATTTTATTTATCCCATGTTATAATGGAATATTTACTAAATCTTCCACTAAAGTTTTGGAGAGATTATTTTTAATCAATTCTATAGGAACTAATAATAAACATTCAGATATTACATTTATCCACACAATATGTCCTATTAATTTATAGATTTCCAGATTTTTTTTTGTGTGTAATTGGCTCCCTTCTGCAGAGAATGCAACAGTGTTGTATGCAATGCTTAGACAAACTCGCGTCTCTATATAAGGGACGGGTGATTACAGTTGCAAGTACAATCCTGCGCACGCGTCGACCGTCACCTGATGGGACAGTGACTGCTTAGGATTTCCAATTCAAAATCTAGGCTGAAAATGACGAAATTAATGGTAAGTATAAAAACATATTTCGTTTTAATTAGCATGCATTTTTTCGTGGGACTGTTATAAAAATTATTGTTGCAACGTAAAAAATAATGAAAATTAGTTGTACGAGTGGTCCGGCTAGTTAATATAAAAAAAACAATATAAAAAAAATTTGCATCTTTTTAGTAGCGATTAGAAAGCTTGTTAAAAAAAATATTTTTATTTTAAATTTAATTTACACTTTTTATTATCTTTTATTAGCTTTCTGAAATCCAGGTTTACCTGATTTGCAATAACCTTAATTTTTGCAAAAATTCTTGATCAAAGTTCTTGGGGTTCTTAAAATATTATATTTCTTTTAACAAAACAATGTTTATATTTTTTACGTAAAGATAAATCCGGTGAACGAAAGCAGTAATTTGCATGTAATTTTATATCAAATTCAATAGTAACTTCAATAGATAGTGGGCTCAAAACAAAATAATAAAATATATTTTAGCTCAAACTAATTACAGTTGACCTAAAACTATTCATAAAGACATAAAATACTAATTCAGTCATTACATGTAAAGTTTTGCATATCGAATCTTTAAATATGAACGAGGTAATTTAGAGAATGCATTATGTTATGTTAGATGCGCCCAGTTAATTGTGCAAACGTTGCATTTATGGGTGTCTCAGTGACTTTAGCAAACACTTTGCAGCTACTCAAAATGCCACATGATTTTCTACATCTGCAATGTTTAAGTATAATTACCAATAGTTTGTCCTTTAGATGTTAGACGATTGATTTATAATTTTTTTTTTTTATGATTATGAATTATAAATGATAAATAATAAATATTAATTTGTCTGCAAGTGTCCCGTCTAGGCGAGTTCCGTCACATTCTTGACCTTTTTGATTACCGTAGGCAAAACCGCGGGACACCAGCTATTTTACCCCTGTAAAAGTTTCCCTAGGGGTAGAATAGAAACGACTACGCTAAACGCATAATACGCATATGCAATAAACGTATGAAGTTGTGGACAATAAACTAGTTTTAATGAATCATCAATCAATTAAGATTCTTCAATGGTCAAAGCCATACCGCGATTTATCTAAAACTAATTAATTATATTAAGTATTACGTCTGTTATAAATTACGTTAATTAATTAATCAACCTATGTATTATATAATTATAAATTAATAAATAATATTATAGAAATTAAAGTTGTCTCGTATAAGTATAACATTCGGTTCGAGCAATCGTTTTTCTGTCGTTCTATCAAATTGTGGCACGACCTTCCCAGCCACACTTTTCCTCCTTCCTATAACATATCAAGCCGGCATAGCGGACGCGACTGCTGTCGCCTGACAGCAGTCACCTCCGTTCATGGATCGCACTCTAGCTTAACATCAGGCGGAGTGCGGTCATATGACGTGCTAAAATTAAAAAAAAACATAGCGTGGCATTCCCTTGTCTCTGCCTATCCCTGTGGGAAAAGGCGTAACAATTAATGATGATGATGAAGAAGATGACGCCTGCTGCCCGCACAGGTTTCTCTGTAGTAGCAGTTGTTTCCATTCATGGACCGCACTCTAGCTTTACATCAGGAGTGTTGTCACATGCCGAGCTACAATATAAAAAAAGTATAACGTGGGTGTCTTCAATCGAGAGAGAGACCGCAACGTTTCGTGATATTAGGCAAGGAGTGGTCAAACGGAAATAATGAATGTGCATATTTCGACCTCACAATGCAACTGAAATAATGACATTCTTTTCTATTCCTATTATTTAAGTATTCCATGACTTTTTTGCTTTCTATAGTCTATACAATTCACCGAAAACTTGTCCCCAGTGTTATCACGTTAATATCGTGTGATTTAATTACATACATGTCCCAAGTGGCTATTATTGTTAGCACGCCACCTATTGTCCTAAAGATTCTTGTACTAAACCATGAAAAGCTCTTATCAGTTCCCACGTATAAACAACTGACTAATTCTTCATATTTTGTGACCGGTAATAGGTACCGTTGTGAATTGCTTGTGAAGTAATTTAGATTTTTCTTATAGTACCTCGGCATATGACAACACGCCGCTTGTTGTTAAGTCACAAGTTGCCTCCGCTATGCCGGCTTGATGAGACAAATGTAATCCATTACAAACAGGGTACACTCTTCTCGCTATACCTGGGCTTACCTGTCTACTTCCGAGCTGATTCCGATTGTTATACTTGAAAGTGGTGAACTAACCCAGGCGGGCGGCGCGCGTGCTGGAGTGATAATCATCGTCAGTCTGCATACCACTACCACTGATTTACTGATTAAATGAAACCTTTAAAACTTTTGTTTATATAACTTATAACAATTATTCGTATGTCATAATAATAAAATTAAATCAAATATATATTCGTACATATATGGGTTAGGTTTACAATCGAGTAATTCGATATGCAGATATCATGTAACTGAAGTCTGTGAGACGAGATCGTGATCAAGTGCATTAAGATCTAGGTGAAGGTCACGTTTGTGTATCATTGTCCATTTGACTATTTATTTTGTGGTATTGCAATTTAACACTTGTTTAATGGCGTTTCGTACACATATTTTAAACTCAATTGTCATCCAAATTTGTACTTGCTGTAAATATTACTACAACACTGTAAATTAATTTGTTTGTCTGTATGTAAACAAATATAATTGAAGCCATTGTTTAGTAAAAACACTACATTAAAATAGTACTTTGTTAAAAATCAACATCTTCCTTTGGTTTGTTGTATATCATTACTTCCCATAATTTGATCTTTATTAGCGACACTATCGGATAGTGCAATAATACAGTGTGTGTTTTATTTTTCAAAATAAACGGGTTCGATTCCGGGATTTTTTTAAAAATCTACTGATGCAATCAATCTGCTTTCAGTATTTTGATTTGCAAAATGCTTTCAGTATTTTTCGCTATCTCTTATAGTCCACGAAATCCCACTTGAAAAATTCACTCTAAATAAACATACGTTACGCGCTGCAGGCGAGCATAAACAGGTAGAAAACGTGATTGTCACGATCACCGTTAACTTTCCCACGATTAGCGCGTGGTTACTTTATTTAAATTAGAATGATATCTAGTTAATTATTTATTAATTATATATATATTATATATTATTAACGCCGCTCAATGATCGTGAGGTAGTATGAACAAATGATTCAAAATCGAACATTTAATGCATATTACATAAGTAAATACATGAATAGTTCAAATGTAAATAAAAATATTTCAATATCAACGCCTAAATAGTTGAACAGAGTAATTTTACTAAACGCCTTAAATTGTATAATACTTGTTAGTTCTCTGATTCCATGTTATGAGTCAAGAAATAAATTTTGCAGGAGTTATTTCATTGTTGTTATTTGATATTTCAGATTGCCGTTATGGTGGTAGGTGCACTAACGTCAGTTTCGCCAGCACCACAGAAGCCGAGTGATCAAGTAATAGCTATCATTAAGCAAGACTTTGATCAGCAAGTAGATGGATCATATCGATACAGGTTTTTGATTCATTAACGTATATAATTTGAATAACTTCAAATAATAATCGAGATATTAGCATTGTCTTGTGATAGGGTTTTCGGTAATTAATAAAATAATAATTATTTTCTTACTAAAAGCCCCAGTCAGATGATACTGAGTCTGACAATGAGCATGCTAAGCCCATGCTAATAAAATGCTTTTATTTTGCATTATTCTAAGCTTTCCGATAAATAGAAAGTTAATAAATAAATAGAGCACATAAAAATCTACGATTAGACTTTAAAATTGCGTAATGTAGGCAAGACCTCTAATATTTTTCGCTTAAATTTTCAGTTATGAAACGGAAAACGGTATAAAAGCGGAAGAAACTGGAACATTGAAAAAAGGTAGTGGACCAGACAAAACAGACGTGATAGTTGCACAGGGTGGCTATAGTTACACGGCACCAGATGGTACAGTCATCAATCTTAACTACGTCGCTGATGATGAAACTGGGTTCAGGCCTGAGGTATGATTCAATATTGTCATGTAATGCTTTTATGACGTCATTGTCTTGTTATTTAAATCAGAATCTGCGAGAGTAAGGGAATATGTAAACTCCAACCTTGAATGTTCACGCTCTTTATATCCAGGGTTCTAATATTGAGGGATAATATAAATTATAACTTCTTTATAGTGTGAAATGTTGCCATACCAGCAGTCTGTATTTGACTTGTTGATTGATCGTCTGTTCAACGTATAGTTAGTAACTACCTAATAAATATCTATTAATTCACAAATCGAACTACGGCCGGTATTATTACGCCTCAGGATTGTCTGTCTGGTAGGCAAATAGATTTTTATAAAAATCACACATTTATTTACGATTGAGATAAAATCTCTAAGGATAATTGCATCGTTTCAGGGAGCTCATCTGCCAACCCCACCGCCGATACCACCAGCAATTCAAAAAGCCTTGGACTACTTGGCGACACTGCCGCCTCCGCGAAATTAACAACGGAATTAGAGATACTCGAATCTATAATAATGACTCGCTTTGGCTACGCAACGTGGCGACTGATGACCGAAACATCATATAAATAAATTATTATAAAAATAAAAAAATATGTATAGAGAGAAAAAAGTTCGTCGATCTGTGATACAAGGAGATATAGGGAGTTGAGATTATGTTTAGTGTTATTTATTTATGTTATTTTAATAAAGCATCTTGAAACTATGAGAGTTTACCAAGGACTACTATTTTCTTAATTGTTCTTCCTATTGAACAAGATTATTATATCTCTGTAATACTTCCTAAGCTAATTTTTTTCTAGAAACTAGTTTCCAATAATTTTTCAATTCAAGTTCAAACCGTTTAATAATAATTAAATTCTTATGTCATCTTCATCAACTAATCATCAAATTCTTATGTCATTAATATAAAAATCCATTTTATATTAAATATAAAATGGCGGTTCTGTGTTAAGTGCTTATATCATTTCCTAAAAAGCTAATAGAGTATGAGGACAAATTCCTAGAGAGGTTTTTGTAAACAAGGCCATTGTCTCAGATTTGTTTTTATTATGAATTTTATATTTCAAAATGCTTTAACTCCATTTATATTGACTTTTCGATACGACCTCCTAAACAGACTCTTTCTGGGATCTTTCAAGACTTTTCATTGAAGCGGCTGCTATCCGCAGGTCTTCTGTGGCAGCAGTGTCCTCTGCTAATATAAGACTAGCATAACAGAAGTGACCTTTTTCTGATTATAAAAAATAATAATTACTCGTTTATAAATTCTTACCTAATACAAATAAGATTATAGTGAAGATTCCAATAAACACAGCTAACCTGTTCCACTGGATACGCTCAAGGTCAGCGATGAGTAAGGTGGGTGGATAAATGCAATTCGATTTACGGAAACTCAAACATGTAATTAAGCTATTGTTGATTTAATATGTTTAAATATGAACTTTAAATTAATTAACATAAGAGAGAAAAAAAAGATTATTCAGTTTCTTGTATACTCTTCGTGACAGGTTCTGGTGTTGTTTTAGTAGCTAAATATAATAGAGCACGTGCTATCGCTGGCGGCACTGGAGGTGGAGTCGGAAGATGTGCACCAACTGGTCTGTATCCATTTTCATCAGCGGTATAAGAAATCATAAAATCATTACCATCTTTATCCTGTAATTATGATATAAATACTATGTTACAACATTACTGGTTATTAATCTTTGAAGTAATAAAGATGCGTGTTATTTTTTGCGTTACCAAATGCAGCAGTGGGTTTTTAAGTCTACTTTTATAAAAAGTTGTTCACCACACCTACCTGGTGAAATTGTGGGAGGTGTATGTTACGGGTAATCGTAGAAGTGTCAATAAAGTAAATAAATAATTACTTTTTTAGGGTGAAGTTAGAAAACCTAGGTCTACCCAACGCTAGCTGGGTAATGTTAGGCATATAAATGCGAACAAAACAAACGTGCGTGCAGAAAGAAGAAATTTCGGAAACATTCTTCGGGAATTCTGGAAGCTGTCGATAATGGTCTTTATAAACTAGGGAATAAAGTTATTATTCTCCATTTTTTTAATTTCAGGCTCTTATTTTATTATATTACAATAGAACTTTATCCAATTGGCATTGGGTAAATCTAAGTGTATACGGGTAAATTCAGAATTCAAATTAATTTTAGTTGTTTTTCAGACTTTACACAAAAAAACCTGAGTAGTTATCCGGGGTAAAATTAAGTTTACTTATGTTTCAAGCATTACGCGTAACATATACAAACTATTATTTAACCGATTTTGTTATTACTTTGTATGAAAATCCTCCGACGACAGCTTCCCCCAATAGGTCTTCTTCGACTTCTTTTAATACACCTGATTGGAATGATTTTGTACCATCACCGGCCTCATAGCTGAAAATACATACTATAATAAATTTTTTGATTAAAATTAACATCATATTGTTCATAAAACTATTATTACTGTATTAGATGAGTGATAAACGGATTCGGAGTGGTTTAATAACCCAGTTTATCGTTTTTTCTTTTTAATTATAGCTCAGCATGTGGCAACACTCGGCCTGATGTAAAGCTAGAGTGCGGCCCATGAATGGAAACAACTGCTACTACTGCTACTAGAGAAAACCTACACTATGCCGGCTTGAGGAGACGAGCGTGTACCATCTAGATTAACAGTGCATACTCCTCTCTTACCCCATTTATTACCCCAGGACGACAGACTGGACAAATAACCATCATCACTCTGCTTACTCTTTAAAATGCCTCCTAGTACGGAGTAGTATAAAGATTGGAGTATGGCCTGACAACTTAGGCCGTTGCCCGCAGATATTTTTCTGTTGGTAGCAGTTGTCTTCGTTCCTGTGTGATTACAGGCCGGGCTACTATAAAATATATATTTATGTATATTCTTACCTGTATTTAAATTTCCCTGTTTGAGAGTATATTTCATTTGCGGATTCAATAATTGGCACAATAGGATCGCGTTGACGAATTAGTTTACTTTTGCGTGTATTATTTTCAATTTCTTTTGAAGTTACAGAATCATCAGTTTGTTTTTTGGGCATCTCGGTAGTTGGTTTATTTTCTTTCGTAGTTTTGATATCCGTAACAGTATCGATTTTTTCTTCAGTTATCTTTTTAGTAACTTCCTTCTCTGTAGTAGAACTTACCAAGGGTTTATTTTCTAGTCGCTCTGCTCTACTTGCAACTTTATGAATCATTTCATCAATTACAATTGAAACAGGTATCTGAAGGTCTGCATTTTTAATTTTGGTTTTAATTTTTGGTTTCTGTGTTACTAATTCTGTTACTTTGTATTTAGATTCTGTTGTTTTTACTTCAATTGGTACTGGTGCGACTGTTGGTGTTTTTGTGACTTGCGAAAGTTCTTTCTCGGGTGCTTTGTTACTGGTATCGCTATTAGCTTCGCTTCTATATCTAACACTTCCACGTGTTCTTAATGCTCTCAAATCTTTGGCCGGCCTAGACGTTGTTGGCGCATCATAAATTACTTGTACAGGAATTTCCTTACCATTCACAGGAGGATGGTTTGAGAAATGGTTTACGTTTGATTTGCCATCGATATTCTCTTCTTTTACTAAAAGATCCTCTGACATACTACGACATAATGAACATGTTACACAAAATATAAATAAAACTAATATTTTATTAATCATTTTAACAGGCTACATAAACCACTAACGTGGTATTTGATCACTTTATTACTGATGAACATATTGAACGCACCAAATTAGTTTTATATTCATAATTACCTGTCAGACAAGAATAGACGTACCTCTTTTTCTATAAACCCAAACTTATCTAAAATATAAGATAATATGGTATGTAAGCGATGACATCAACATTTAAATTATTCTTGAAATTAATGACTGCCCAAAATGATGATTTTTTACAATATCTTGACTTTACGGAAATTAAATAGATGTACTACATTTTTTCCAAAGGCGCAAAGGAATGTTTGTTTGGTAAACGGTGATACGTTACAAAGTATATATGCGTATAAGTTATAATATAGGTGTCGATTATGTGTATTGTATGGTTATAATAATATTTGATATTAAAAAGACTCAAATAGTCTGATTTTAATAATTTGTTAATATTATTCAAGAAATAGTCTATGTATAAAAAATAATCAAACTAAACTAATAATAATAAATTATAGAGAATGAACAAAAGAGCAACACGAATACTTATTTCAATGCCATAATACATAATCAATTGAATATTCTGTTTTATTACACATGAAGTCAGATTTAGAAATAGGTATATCCGTTAATTAGATAATCTAGGTAGGTATTTAATCACTAATTTTTGTCACCTTTTAGCCGTGTCTCATTGTTGACACCTTTGCGATTGTGCAATTTTCGAAGAAGACATCAGTCAAGCGCTAAGGTTGAAGTATTTAGCGTCCACTAAGACCCGATTCACCGGAAGGAGGGGGTGGGTAGTGTAAATAGATGATTCTTACATATAAGATGTCAATTTGGAGGGAGAATCATTCAAAAACTTTTCTGTGTCGGGATCGTGTAATCAAAATGATTTTTAAATTAGTCTGTGTTTCTTATGTGTTAACAATAGTTTCAGCAATACCAGTTAAATCGGATAAAGATTCAGAGGACAAGGATAATTTATCTGTTATACCAATTGTATCTCAAGTCGATGAACTAGAGCCTAATGGAACCTATATATTCAGGTGATAAATTATTTACTAACAGTCAGTTCTGTCATGTAATTGAAATTGTGTATAATTTAATTTAAAAAATAATGATGTTTCTTTTCAGTTATGAGACTGGCGATGGTGTTAAACGCGAAGAGATTTCATACGATAAAATGTTAGAGGGACGTTCGTCTAAAGACAAGAATGACGATGATAACGACGACGAAGACAGTAATGAAATCCATGTACAACAAGGATCATGGTCTTATACTGCACCTGATGGCACTCTTATTAAAGTAAGGTAAGAAATACACTGCTATAATTTTTAATCAATGAAATAACTTTGAAAAGGATAATACCCATTTTTGGGCCCACTTTATACCTAATAGTCTGGTAACAAAACAAAATAACAAAAATTATAATATCCTATTTTTTTATTAATTAATTTTAATTATATCAACACATTATTTACCAATCAATATATTAATTACATAAAAACAGATATCTTCAATTATTAAACCATTAAAAATAATAATAACCTCAAGTATTGCATCCGAAAACATCTAATTACTCAATTCAAAACAACTCAAAACCCGAGTGAAAAAATAAAAACTGATTGTTAATAAGGAAGTAGATTTATTTCTATACAAAATTAACTAAAAATCATCGACAAACTCGAGAAAAAAATTATGGGCCCATTTATCTTAGGCGAATGGGCATTCTCTTTTAGCTAATTATCTCATGTATTGTTTATATTTATTATTACAGTTACGTTGCCGATGAAAATGGATTCCAGCCCGTTGGTGAACATCTTCCAAGAATACCAGGTGCAACGGGTGAATCTGGAAATAAGAAAAAGTCAAATGATGCAGATAAATCAGGGCGTGCTTTAAAATCACAAGAAGATTCTGCTCAGTCGGAATCCTCAAATAAACCTGTAGCTTTATCTAGATCTGGCGATTCATCAGAAAAGAATGCGGAACCGAGTAAAGATAATGATGAAAGTTCTACAACAGAATCTTCAACTAGTCAACCTACAGAAGATGAAAAATCGACAAATAAAAGTGAACAATCAGCAAATGGTAATGATAAATCTACATCTGAAGATAAGAAGACAACAACTGAAAGTGAAAGCTCGACAACTGAAAGCGATAAAACAAACACTGGAAATGAAAAGTCAACTACCGCAAGTGAAAAATCATCAACTAAAAGCGAAAAAACAACAAATGAAAATGGAAAATCAGAAAATGAAAGTGAAAAAACAACAACAGAAAGTGCAAAGTCAACAAACGAAAATGGACCTGCGACGACTGAAAGTGAAAGCTCAGCGTCTGCAGCAGACAAATCCCCTTCAGTTAAAAATGAAGGATCCACAGAGACTGCATCAACAGAAGCTGAATCCGATAAAACTACAGCCTCTTCTGAAACTTCATCTACGACTGGTAAAGATGAGAGTGAATCTTCGAAAAAAGGCGCAGCGTAAAAAAATTATTTAATAAAATATTGAACTTAAAAAAAATACTATTTATAAGAAATATGAAGTCATTATTTAAATAAATTAAAACAAATAATATTTGTACGAAATTTAATTAAAATGCATTGTATTTATTTCATTAACGTCAAGAAAACTCAATTTTACAACCTTAAACGTAAAATTCTAAAAATAATAGCGAATAAAACAGACGAAAGGTTATGAAATACATTCAAAGGAACACATTTACGTGTCCTGCGCAGGAATTTGTTTCTAAATGTCAAGGGTAAACAGCGAAGATACGCGTAGTGACAGATCATAGTTGAACTGTATCCCTCTTACTTTTCATTGAAAAACATTTAGCTCCTTTTAAATAGATTAGGACTATATACGCGTTATTTAATATTAAATGTTATTGAAGTCTGTTTACTATTATACTTACCACAATATATTTAAAGTTTATTTTCTTATGTTGTGTTTAAAGTGCAAAGTAGCACCTTATTTAACAGACAAACTAATCTGATTGACAGTACGTTAACTTTATGAACTAACTATTTATTTATTTATGAACTAGTCTACATCATATTTAGGTTAATGCATGTTTTGGCCTAATTTTATTTATTAATTCTTAGAAGTTAAATTACAAATAAAAGTCACATAGATTACAATGTAATGTATTCTTGATAATTGGTATGCTTTATTGTATACGACGGTGTGTTTACAAATGAATAAAAAATACAATTAAATAAATATAAATAAATACAAATATTTTTAAAAATCGAATAAAAGAATTATTGTGATGTTAAAGATGCTGCAGTTACATAACTGGTGCCGCGTTTTGCGTGCGGCAGAAGTCCCCGAGGTTACTGACATACACCCATTAATTGTGGTCATTACAACTCATTGTATCATATCTCATCTCTATATTGTATCATTTGTTTATATAGACTATAAAATTTTATTATATTTTGAATCAAAGTACGAAAACAGTAAAAAAAATTAAAGAGTGAATGTAATATATACCTTTTGTCTAATAAAAGGTAAGTGTACGCATAAACACTTGCATTGAAATTTACTTGCAGATAAGCGTCATTTGGGAACCTGTTTCTCTCGATCTCGTCAGATGTTGTAATGCTTTATAATTTGGTTTTGGCTTTAAACTCTACAGTCATTGGATGGAAACACATTGGGGCTACACTACCTAGTGAATTAGTGCCTGTGCTATATTTTTAGGGATAAAAAGTATTTAATAATTATAATTACTTGATTTGACACATTTAAAACACCCATTTAAAGATTTTTTTTATTATATTGAAAACAGTTAATGTTTAAAAGGAACGCAACTCGATTCACAACGTGATGGATATTAAAATAACCTTTAATATTGCGTGCCCATCCTTCACAGTTCGAGCGACATGTACGACTTCGATATTTAAGTACACGTCGGTCAATTACTTTATACATGAAATAGGTAATATGTTTTAAAACAGGAAAGTAATTTTTCCGTTCAGTTGTAAAATATAATTCATGGAATTCAGCCGCATAGGTATTGCAAAAACAACTAACAAAAAATGTTAGTTGACTACAATATAGGTTATAAAGTATTTATTTTAGAAAGTATTTTGAGTTAAAGTTCATACTTTTGTTATAATTTAATGAGATTAATGAAGGAGTGTGGAGGATGGTATATTAATTGGTGTAAAGTTAGAAGTTTAGGATGATACGAATGCACTACATTGCAAGTACAGCAAATCGGGTATGAAAGTGCGATGGCAACAGTCGGCAGAGACTGGCAGGGGTGAAGTATATAAGCTAGCTACATTACTATCACGCTGACATAGTTCACGGAGTTGCCTTGTCACGTGTCGCTCTCACACACCTACAACATGAAGTTTCTGGTAAGATTCAGTGAAAGCTTTCTTAAATACATTAAAAGTAAAACACTTTCGGTTTTATTTTCCAATATTGATTTGACAGTGAAAATTTAAATATTTCATTTTCTCCTGTAATTTTATTGTTTTAATTTTTCGAAATTTTTTAGACTAAATTATTTTTAATAGCTTTCAAATATATTTTTTTAATATCGCACCCTCAGAGCTTGTTGTATCAAACGGAAATGGAAATATTTTGATAAATAGATGGTTCAAATTTTAGGGAATATAATTTTTTTTTCTAATTCATAACCTCTTTTTTTTGAGTTAAACATCTCTGTTACGTAAGCAATAAATGTTTACTGACACAGATGTCAGTTACATAACTTTCTTTTCTAGGTCATCATTTGGGCTCTGAGGTGCTAACGATTTTATATCAGAAATATGTGACTTCATATTTTCGCAATATTATTTTTTAGTAAGCTAGTGTTTGTATAGCTCTGAGTAACCAAACTACATAATATAACAAAGTTACATTAGTACCGGTTGGGATTTTTGGGAAATTTAAAATAAAGTGTAGTGTAATTTCTTAAATTAAAGTTTATTTATTTAAAGCAATCAAGATTGACATTTTATTTGTTGCGAATATATATTTTTTTCTGATATAAAAATAAATTTTCAAATAATTTCAAAACGAATCAAATAAAATTCTAAAATTAGATCTGATTTGCATAACGCTCGGATTACAATTTGAGTGACATTGACCGTCCTCTTCATTGCGCAATGCGCTTGCTTCAGATACTTAAGGTACTGTAGGCAAATTTATACTTATTTGAAGTACTATTTAATTTATTTTGTGAACATGTGGTTTGGAAACTAGATGTTATAGTTTTACATTTTAAATTTTATATTATAAACGAATATCATAGGACCACGAGACTTTAGAGTATTTCATACAAAGGTGTAGCGTAATTTTTCAGATAATTTCTTCGCAAGCGTACAAATAAATGACGAGTCATATCAGAGTATAGTGGGCTTAAAGGAACACTCAAATTTTGGATTATTATCCAATATTATTTTACTTTTTTTAATGCCTGTACTAAGTTAGTCCTTATATCACAGGTACTGAGTGACCAAAATAAATATAACATACCAAAGTTTGTTTATTTAATAATAAAATAACGTAACGGACGAGTAACTTCTAGAAAATTATTGCATTTGTCATCAAATTATCTCGTTTAATTGCCTCATAACTTTAATGACTTCGATTAGCAAACAAATAAAAAAGTTTAACTAACCATGACCCCGGCACTAGATTATGATGGTACAATTTATCAGAAGATTAACAATAAAAACACATACTATACTACAACAATACATAATACAAATATAATAGCATGATTATATATTTCAATATGAACTCAAAGTGATCAATTTATGAACTTAAATAAAATACTAGGGTTTGAGAAAAATGGCCTTCTTGATCGTATTCCCGAAAAGTAGCAACAATTTAGATGAAAATACTGACCAGAAAACACATTTTTCTTTCTTTTTTTCTTATCAAGTCGTATCTCTCAGCTTTGGTGTTCGCAGCAGAATATATTTCAAATTTGCCACTCTCCCCGAGACGACATGATTGATTGGCTGCACTAGATTGCACTAGACTGTTATAAGGTTGTACTCGTAGATTGGCAGACACGAGATAAATATCTTTGATAGATATAACAATAGGATCTATTAGTAATAATTTATACATGTTTGTATTATAACATATTATAAGGAGGGCCCACTTTCGCCCAACTGCGTGTCGAATGAACGGTCGATTTCACAAGCAACACAAAATAGTAGCTATTGTTTCCGATCCTCCTTATCTTACGACATAGTGAATATTATTATACATGTTTTGTCATCTCACATCGTGTAATATTATCTAATTTTATTTTTTATACAAATTGATATTTTAAAAATAAATATAGTGTAATTTTTGTTTTAATAACTTTATTTAATTTTTCAAATTTATAATTTTTCAGGTAGTTTTATCTGTCCTCTTGGCGTTTTCGTCAGCTCTCCCACAGAGGAGAGCATCGCTCAAACCGGAGGTCCAGTCTGAAGACCAGCAAACGGCAGAACAGAATTATCAAAATTATCAGCAACAACAGGACTATAGACAGCAACAACAGCAACAACAGGACTATAGACCGCAACAACAGCAACAAGATTACAGACCACAGAAACAAATTGAAGATTTCAGACCTAAAGTATCTTTGGAAACTACCACTTACATTCCTATCATCAGATTCGATAAAGAACAAGGCACCGATGGAAGCTACAAGACTGCGTAAGTAATTTTAAATTTTGCGATTAACATTGTAGTTTGTTTGTTTTTTGATGATAAAAGTAAAATTCATGCAAAGACCCGGACTGAAGTATAAATGTAATCATTAAAATATATAAAACAAACAACTTTTGTTTAAATACATACGAGTACATATACAACGCTTTAACCTCAAGTTAGGATACTTCGTACAGTATCATCAAGGAAAGGAGCGAACAAGAGCAGTGCAGCCGTGGCCTAGCGGCTCAGACTCACGATCGATAAGATCCGCGTTAGAACCTTGTCACACTTAATGATCTCATCAGGCCGGCATAGCGGAGTTGATAGCTGCTTGTAGAAGTTAGTCTGTAGTAGCAGTTGTTTCCGTTCATGGACCACACTCTAGCTTTACATCTGGCGGATTGTTGTCATATATGCCGAGCAACATTAAAAAAAAAGAAGTTTATTTTACATACTATACATTTCTTTAATAGTATACATCACGCAGACCCAAAATATAGTACAAAACTATAATATTATAATACATTTGGCCGTTGTCTCTGCCTATCCCTGTGGGAAAAAGGCGTGACAATTGTATTGGCATAATATATATTTGGCAATCCTAGAGGCTCGTTACTGAATACTCTAAATTTTAGTTTAGTCAAAAGTAACTTGGTTTGAGACGGAATATTATCAAATGCCGAGCTACAATTAAAAAAAAAGAGAACACAAACGCACAACAGCCATTACGGATTAGATGGATAGATTTCTGTACAAAGTTTACTACAAAGTATTTTACAAAACGCAATACTAGCCAATTTCTTAAATTACCATATCCTAATAACATACATTACGTTCTTTGTAACATGCGAACAAACTGAATAATAACAATAGTTATGTGAAGTACACATATCGGGTCAATACTTCCTTATCATTGCGCTAACTGCTCATTCGTAACAAAACTAGTAATCTATGATATAGAGAAAGCTGGTTAGTGACACATTACGTAGCACCTGCTACTATCTGGATTAAAACTTTAGGCATATAATAATTATATTTAACTAATAATTGTTTCATTATTATATCCAGATGTCCAGAAAAGCGGTAGCAAATCATAGATGAGAGGTAGATAGGGTTGCAATTTTTTTCGCGAATTATACTATTTTTTCAGAATTCGCTTAAAAATATATGAGAGATAGTATTATATGGAGAGAGAAAAAATAAAATTGTAAATTCAAATTAATTATTTGAATTAGGCCTACTTGAGCTCTTGAATTTGGCTTGGAATCGGCTAAATAAATCGACAAATTACAATCGCGTTTCGGGAACACGACAAGGTCACTTCACGGGTGTTACATTTGAAAGCGGTGGTACTACCTCAGGACGCAGACTGGACAAATTACCATCATCAATGCCTACCACTCTTTAATAGTGCCTATAGGCACTGAGCGTCCGAAGTATATGTAACTTGGTATCGGTCAGAATTAGCGAGGTTAGAACGCGGGTTTCATCGATCGTGAGTTCACGCGTCTCACCACTGGACCACGGCCGCTTTAAAATTAACATATCATAAGAAAGTCACTTTAGTGTTACTAATAAACTCGCCCTAAACAAGGAAGGATTGTTCTAACGACTCACTTAAAACAACTTTTATGATTATGTAAATTTCAATCAAGGAAGATGGGACGGTTAAAACGCATTTTCTTAATTAAAACATAATTTTTAACAAATTACAGGTACGAAACTGGTAACAACATCCAAGCTGAAGAACAAGGATTCTTAAAGAGCCTTGGTGAAGATCAAAATGCTCTTGTGCAACACGGAACATACTCATACACCGCCCCTGATGGTCAGGTCATTACTGTTGAATATACTGCTGACGAATTCGGCTTCAGAGTAAAGGGTGACCATATCCCAACACCACCTCCAGTTTCAGCTGAAATTCAAAAGGGTCTTGATATCATTTACGCTGGAATTAAAGCCAATCAGGTAACATTTATTAATTACTACAGAGAAATTGAGTATCAGAAGTTTGTTTTTGCAAGTTGACCGACTTCTTAGTTTTATTGAGACTTGTATAACTGTTTTATTGTCTGTGACGCAGTATGCTAGTCTATTTCGCAAAAGTTCTGGGGTTGATTTCTTTTTGTTTGATTGAACAGAAAAAATACTAAGTAGAGCGCCAACGGCTGTGTGGTCAGAACTGCCGTGCGCGAAACAAAGGACGTGCATTCAATTCTCACCTCAGTTCTAGCTGCGGTATCTTTTTAATATAAAAAAAAACTTCTTTCACTCAAAATACGTTTCCGCTACATGTTTGTGTACACCTATAGTACAGAGTAACGTAGTTTGGTGTCAGGGCGTTGATTGTACAATGTATGTAATATGTTTATTTAAAATTTTCAGGAACGTGCCGCTTTGGAATCCAAAAACAATCCAGAGGCTGCTAAAGCCAATGAAGAAAGAGCCGCCCTCGACTACAAAGGTCACTACTATCAACAATAAATAATTTAGAAAATGGAAGACTAACTAATAATAGTATTATAATTATTAATACTGCAATCTTATAATGTTATAAATTATAAGCTAGCAGTTAGATAATAGGCGGCTTTTTTTTTTCAAAAATACGTCACATCTCAATATTATCAATTTTTCATTGAGAAGGTTTATAGTCAACAAAGTCACTAATCTGTGTTTGCTATTTCATGTTACTTTTCTGCAACAATAGTTACTGATTTCAATTTTATACTATTACTTCTTACTAATTATTTCTTTGCTCCTAAATTATGTATCTTATTTCTCAAATTCTTGTTTTTAAGTTATTTTTCATACTAAATATTTTCTTTACTTGCAACTGTTTAAAAGCTTACTTTCGAAGAAAATACTCAATTTCTATTATTTATAAGTTTTTCTTGTGATTTTTATGTTCTTGGAATTTAAGTAAGTCTTAAGTCTCGAGGCACATTTTGATTTAGTTTTAGTTACCGTAAAAGTTGTAAAGCTGTGATAGTTTTACTATCTTTTATACTATTGTACATAATTATTATTGACTAATTTATCTTTAAATATACACAAATAAATGTTTTTTGTATTTTTATAATTACGTTATTTTATTTCATAAAAAAAAAGATAGAAAATTTTGTTTATTCTAATGATTTTATTTAACTCGTTTGCATTAAAGTTAAATCAATAATTGTAATAATGGATCAAGAAAATTATGTTTTGCTAATTTCACCAAATGTCGTGGTCTAAACAGGATCTGCTGGGGTCACGCCCTTAGAGCGTGAAGATGTGCCTATTTCTCAATCAAACTTCTAGCGCCTCTGTCCATGTGTGGTCGCGACTGCTTTTTGCATTTTCTATCGACCTTTAAACAACTAAATATGGACTCATATGACTCTTTCGTAAGCATAAATTGGAATATAAAATGTCTATAATTTATAACGTTTGTAATCTGTCTAACGATCGATTAATATTTTTCGAAAATGTCCAAGAGTTTGAACACAAACGCAACTACTTCGTTCCTTTTAAATTCGATATCAGTTTTATCGAGTTCAGGTAATTTAAACTAAATCCAAATATATTTTTTTTGTAAATAGGCGTAATTGGGCACTTTTTTATTATCAAATAGTTCTAGAACTAGATTTCAGAAAGGCACCGTCGAGAATAAGACCACTAGTGATGAATGAAAAAACACGTTCTCCTGTTTTGAATAATTTGCCCACAATTCATGCGCATTCACGTACGCTTAATGTCTAATAAACACTTTTGTTATCTATATATTAACACTCGAAGAAACACAAGTTCGATTCGAATCACATTTCTTTAGTATGCGTTCATTGTGGACGAATCGTACCGTATTGTATTCAAATAGTCACAAAGTCGCTGGATTTCGTTTTGTATAAGTATAAGTCGAATTATTGTGATTCGATTCGACTCGCCGTGTACATTACCTAGCAATCAGACATATGTCTAATTTTATTGGATAATGTTATAGAAAATTTTGTACAATGACCCTATTTATTTTGTCCCTCACCTCTGCAGTTGGAAAACCTGTATTTTTGGTTCTTCAGTGTGTGATGTTAACAATCATTATGCAAATTAATAAAATATATTCTTAAATTTACATTCCGTGTTCGTAAAAATAATATAAAAATAAGAGTTGTAAGCAGACTGATGATGGGTATAATAGTTTGTAAGTAGCCAGGTATAGAAAGTGAAAAGAGAGAAAGTGCGCTGTCAACCTGGATGGTGCAAATCCGTCTCCTCAAGCCGGTATAGCGGAGGTGACTGCTGCCTGCAGAAATTTATCTGTGGTAGCACTTATTTTCGTTCATGGACCGCACATTACAATAACATTAGGCGGAGAGTTGTCATGTATGCCGAGTTACAATAAATAAATAAATAAAAAACTATATAACTGGGGAACATTGTACGATTGGATTCACGATAGGAAACTTGCTGTTGGCACATACTCGTGGTTCTAAAGGTCGTAGATTCGATTCCAAGCTTCGTGTAATTTTCATACATACATACAAACTTACGACGTTATTCACCTTTAATGTGTTGAAATTTTGTTGAAGGATTACTATATTGTATAATATACATGGCAAAAAGAAAACTACTTAAAATTAGGAGTAAATTAACTAGTTTTAATACTTGAGGAAATAAGCGGTCGTGGTCTAGCGGTAATACGCTACGAACTTCCTTAAATTCTGACCGGCACCAATGTTAGTATGTACTTTGGTCGCTGAGTGTCTATGGGCATTGTTAAGGTGGACTAATGATGGTTATTAGCACAGTCCAGTACCACTTCCTAATATAATATCCGTAAAGAGACCTTGTCGCGTTTGGAAGAAGCCAGGTATAGCGACAGGAGTGAACACTGTCAGTTTGGATGGTGCACATTCGTCTCCTCAAAACGGCATATTGGAGGTGACTGCTGCCTGTAGTTTATCTGTAGTAGCAGTTCTTTCCGTTCATATGCAGAGGTACAATAAAAAAATAAAATTTTAATACTTAAAGAAATAAAACAGTAAAATCTTACAAGGAACAGTCTAGTAAAGGTTTATACGTAATTTATCATAAAGTTGCATAGCCTGTATGAATATAAGATAATTTGACAGGAGAAAGTTTGCATTTGGTTTAGCTATTGATAAGGTGCAAAGCACTGTTCAAGTTCGGAAGTGAATTTATTGCACAGTGGAACTATACCGTGCTTATTTTAGAACAAATTATATTTAGTTTTACAATTGAATGTATGCTGCCGAAGCGAAAGTGATATACATACCACTGCTCTTTGCTTATCCTGGTCCCTACGGGATACGAGCGTGAGCACAGTAAAATATTTTATTACTAAAAACAATGTCATGTATTTTTTATACGAGTATATCATAATAAGATTCTAAGTAGGGATTTAGACCATAAATCCTACAGTCTACAGCTAACAATTTGATTTATATTAACTTTAACCATAGACAATGAAAATTATTTGAAAATAGTTAAGATTTTTTCCAGCATCTTTTAGGTGCCGCATCAACGGGATGCATCGGTGCATGCAGTTGCATCGAAGTTCATAGGTAAGAATGCCACTATATAAACTTCATACGACAGTTCAACCAGCACTCGCTTCAAGTGCTGCCTATCAGTTATTACCTTCCTAGAATAATATCGTGTGTTTAAAAACAATGGTATGTAATTTCAATAGAAAATATTTTAAAATTTATTTATTATATAATTTAGAAATTAAAAACATGTAATTTGGTGCATAAGTAATTAATTGAAATTAGCTTCAAATAACGTATTTTATTTTAAGTCAGTCTCTGTGGTGTATTACTTAGCGTACATGTTACGCAAAAGTCCCAGGTTCGTGTCCCGCTTGAATAAAAAAATATTTATAAACATTTATTAATATATTATTATAAACATGATATTATTTTTAAAATAGCGGGGTTTTATGTTTTTTTTTTGTCCTTAGTAAAGATCAGGACATTGCAGTTTAAATTTTAAAAAGTCAAATAAAGTTAATTTAAATATTAAATAAATTAGAGAGAAAGTTTGGCACCAGAAAATATAGTGTTCCGGAAAATACAGCACTTTATTTCAGCACATCGCAAAGTTCATAACATTGCGGTTTTGTGTTGTCTGTTAGATTGGCAACATATTGTTCCATTGTTTGCCGTATAAATAAACTTTCCCCGACCGATATATTATTTTCTATTTTGTTAATTTAAACCAATTTAATCTTCTTTATGTATAAGTGCAATATGATATTACCACAAGTTTACGGTTTGGAAATATATTTACACGTACCTATAGTATACATGTAGATATATACGTAATATCTCAAAAAACAAAATGTTTTAGAGAAAACAGTTTCGAGTAAAAGTTGTTCAGCGAATGATTCCACGCAGGTTTCAAGCATTTAAAAAAACGAGTAATTATAGATGTACGACTACTTGTTTAGTCAGATTAACGTACAATAGAAAATTTAATAATTACTAATAATACTTTTTAGTAATCACTTATTTATCTTTGTAGATTAACATAATTTTGGCAATATTCGTGACTACATTGATTTCAATAACAGCGCAAGCGCAACCACAGGTCACTGAACCCATACCAATTGTTAAGTATGAAAGCGATGGACCAAATGTTGATGGCACATATAAGTGGCTGTAAGACTTTTTTTTAGTTTTTTTTTTAAATTCTTATACTAAGGTAGTGCAATAGGCACTGAGTGACCAAAGTACATAAGCACATTGATACCGGTCAGTAGGATTTGAATGCGGGTATCATCGACTGTGAATTTAAGCATTTTCGCTAGACCACGGTCGCATTAATTAAATATAATCTTAATGTGATTTCTGCAACTAAATATTTTTAAAAACAAATTTTAGATATGAAACTGGAAATGAAATAAACGCCGAAGAATCAGGTTATGTTAAAAACTTTGGCAAAGGTGAGGGGGAAGAAATACAAGTGGCTGAAGGAAAGTTTAGTTACAAAGCTCCTGATGGTACTCTTATAGCCTTATCTTATATAGCTGATGAAAATGGATTTCAACCACAGGTTTAACCTTATTTAGTATATTGACTTCACTACAATCAACAAATAATATATATTTTTAGAGCAGTCCGGTATATGTCCACACACCAACTGATATTAAACTAGAATGACTTTTGAGTGTCTTATTTTTTAATAGTAAATTCAGTTATAAATATATCTTAAAAATAAATTATTTGTTCAATGAAGTTGATAATAACTGTAGAGATTTTCGCAATATAACATAAAGTCGTTTAAAATTTTAACACCTGTGACTCAAGTTACTTCCAAGCGAATAGTGCGCCCCTGACATCTTTACAAAGACATCAATACGATGCACAGACTCATGTTGTAGGTTGTAGGTAACATAAAAAAAATATGTCGCTAATTTATAAAAATGACGAGTCGTACTACGTGTGCGAAATTTAAAGTTCAAAAAGCGAAGTTCAAAACAAAATTACACAACCACCATAGTTTGGGACTTTACTATTATACTATACTCCCTCGATGTAAAGCTAGAGTGCGGTCCATGAACGGAAACAACTGCTACTACAGATAAATCTCTACGGGCACCAGCAGTCGCCTCCACTAAGCCGGTGTGAAGAGTCGAGTATGCACCATCTAGATTGACAGTGCACACTTCTCTCGCTATACCTGGCTACTTTCAAACTGCGTCCGAAACGCGACAAGGCTACGAGTGTTACATTCGAGTATTAAATTAGAGCAGATTTTATTAATGAGTTTTGGTTGATGAAATATCCGGTGTTACTTTGGCCGGACTTGTGAATCATATGCCAAAGTCGTAGTATAGGTTCGTTTGAATTGAGTTACGGGCTGGGTCGTAGTATAAGAGAATGATTTTGTACTTAATCGCGCCTCATCTTTATGAATTCGCGTACGTAATACGACGCATTAGAGATTCTTTTGCGTGTAACGTTTGAGATATTTGAAAAAAAAAAATCTGAACTTATTGAATATTACTACAACGTAACTTTATTATGATAACTAGAAACTGGTTATGATTCGCGTGTGAACTCACCGATAACAATGAAACTTGTATTAATTATTTTTTAGAATATTCATGTCATCTTTATTCAAGATATATTTGATTTTTCTTTACTATCATGCTCTATAATTAATAAAAAATATGTGTGTTTAATAAACTTAGGGTCTTTCTATTGACAACCTGTATTACGCGAAGGTCCCGGATTCGATTGTCAGTCAAACAAATAATTGAAACAAATTATATTACTTTTAAACAAATACGTTTTATACATCAATAAATATTAATTATTTGTGCCTACGGATTAGCATTCAATTTAGGTAATTTCATTGTTTATAGGAGTGGTCGGTTGCGTAAGCGCATATCGTCTTTGAGGAGATCTCCCAGTCGGGTGTTTAATACGATGTTAGTTGGCTAATATGCATGTGAGTAAATGTCGCTCTGAAATATCAGCCACTGACCTGTGACTCTTATGAAATTAAATCCTATACTTTAACACGAAAAGTAATACTCTTTTTGTTCTTCTTCTTTTGTTAAATGGCCTCAGATGCAATTCTGCCAATGTCGTGTAGTAAATTCTTGATGTTTTTGCATCAAATTGCAATGGTGTTTTACAATTTGACGATTTCTTGGAGTATTTGGCGGCAATTCACCCGGTTAGGTCACAAAATGAGCGTTTTCACGGCGTGGGATAACCATAACAAAAATCGCTTCCGCTGCCTCATATAGAGTGAATTTTAATGTTTCCACAATTATTCACAAGCGCAGCATAATGTTACGCAAAATAACAGCAATTTTACACAATAATAACCACTAAACTAATTAAGGAAAGGGATAAAAAACACCTCAACCTTCCCGGGCAAAAGCGCGCCAAACACTCCGGAGTAAACTTCATACATCGGATATGAAAAAAAGCGTAAGCCGCTTCAAACGATTTGACAATGTCGCCGTCAAGTCAAATACTGACTGATAGAAAATCTAAAAGTGACTGCGGTCATCTTTTCACTCGCGTCACATTTGGGAGCCTTATTGCTTATCTAGTTGTATATATCAATAAGCATAGGCATTTTGTTTTGTGTGGTATTCAGCTGTTTAATAGATAAGTAAACGTTGGCATCTAAACAATGAGTTTGTTTTTGACATTGACTTTAAAAGTTCATGTGGAATCCGATCAAACATCATCCGCATAGCTCAAAGTCATAATTTACCTTGATATGAAATAACAAAGTACTAATAAGCATGGTTCAAATGTCATAACTGTTTTTGTTTATGATACAACGCATAAATCATATAAATATTAGGCAAATACTAGGATGCAAAACAAAAGAATTTTATCTTTATAAACGATCAAAATCAACTTATCATCCTGCGTAATATTCGCCCACAATAGTTTACAATATTTACTCATTTATTTTCCGTTAGTAAATATCTCATAAAAATATCTCATCAGCCAGAAAATTTTTTGAAACCTGAAATTCGAATTTTTTTTTACTACTTACTATTGCGACGATGGCTGCAAAGCTTTTGAATCGTCTCGTATTAAAATAAGATACCTAGGTACTAAGACGAAAAACTAGAAAATGTTTTCACTATTGAGTGTTGCAAACTCTAAAGAGTGGTAGACAGACTGCCGTCCTGTAGTACCACCACTTTCGAATGTAACACCCGTGAAGTGACCTTGTTGCGTTGCAGGATCAGTTTGAAAGTAGCCAGGTTTCTTTTTCTGTAAATTATTTTGAACTAAATAAATATATTTTTCAGGGAGAACATTTACCGACACCGCCCCCAATACCTCCAGCCATTTTAAAAGCATTGGAATATTTGAAAACTCTACCACCAAGCAATGAAGGAGCTTCCTCGAATATACAACCTCAATATCAGTATAAACCGAGAGGAAAATATTGAAAAGTATTCTTAATATAGTTTTTAAGTAGTAAAGACAATAAAAAGTAAAATAAAAAAGTATATTTTTTATTATTAATTGTTTATTCTTTTTAAATAATTAATTAGAATTTCGACGTATATTTTTGCAAACACAAAAAGAACACTGATTTGTAAATGCGACGTTCCATGAATTTTTTTTTAATAATATTATTATTTAAAATCAAGGCCAATTCAGATTTGCAAAGACGTTCGAATTTTGAAATTTGAACATATTGATGCGAGTTTTGTTCGAAATTGTCCGAGTTTCAAATAAATGAAAGGCGGGAATCTCGTTCAAAATTAAAAAAGGATTTTTTTAAAAACATTGATTCTAAAAATAGATCACTCGGTCAATGTTCCATTTTTTACTCTTTCTAATGTCGGGATAGTGATAAAACGACGCGGTTCAGTTCTTTGTATTAAAAATATTTTTCAAATTGTGCCTGATATTTGTAAACATCACAAAAACTTATCACAATTTTTTAATGTTTAATGTTCATCAAGGTAATTTTTATATTTTGATCACGAATCCATTTCAATCGATAATACTCGTAATTATCAAAATTGTATCTCCAAAATAATTTTATTGATCATCATCCATTTTTTTGTACATGATAATTTAGAGGTAATTGCCTTATATTGGATTAATATTCAAAACTCAGTTCACACAATTCATTCTATACATTATATTTAAAACAAACGCCTGACAATAAAAAGCTTGTAATTTTATTTGCTATTTAGAGCTAACAGGAGTTTTAAACTAGCCATAATTTTAATTATTTTTTAGTTCGGTTTTCATTCTGGGAAGGGACAGGAATCAAAGTTTATCTTTTCTATTAGGACATTGTAACAATTTGCCATTGTCAAAATAATTAATATCACATACTTATATTATTATTTTTTGTATAAAGTATAAATAATAAGTATTTATGCATACGATAAACTTAATATATAAGTTTTGTGCTGGAATGTGGTAGTGATTGATAGTTTCCAGATTTTATGTCCATATAGGTACTATCAGCAAATCTGGCGCTGCAGCACTTTAGGAAATAAACATCTGCCATTCACGGGAGCATGATACTCACCCCTCTTTTCATAGCCAGTTGTGAGTGTGAAGGAGAATGCCCATCCGCTTAAAAGAAATACATTTTATTTTATATTTTTTGTTTTTATTTGTTGAATAGTCCATAAGTCCATATTGTACAGCGTATTTTAACAAATGTATGCCTGTTTACAGATCCTCTATTAGTGCGATTTAAATAATGTAATAAAATCCTTAGCAAACTTAGACTTTCACAACATATTGGCGACGGAACGAATCAGCAAAAAATCTGCATATAAATGATCCATTATTTAGACGAATTGAGGAATATTGCAAGTGGTCTTTCGATCAACTCGGCTCGCCTTGATTTCTCAATAAGATTAATTTGACTGAGATGTTATTCTGACGAACATTAATTATTTTACTTAACAGTGACATTTTCTTAATAAATTAACATTCTCGGGCGCATCGTCATAGATGCGTACAAACTAATAGAAATATCGAATGTAATACTGCACAGGTGTTGTTGACAGACAGACAGACCATGGTTGTCTACTCCATTAACCAGGATTCATTTCATCAAGCCGGCATAGCAGATAGCAGAATTGTCAATATGTCGGATTACTAAAAATACTTTGAATTGCTGCATTTCATATCAATTTAACTAGAATCTTAAAGCGAAACCGCATTTTAGAGGCGTGAAGGGCGCGACCGCTTTAGGTTCCGAAAAATTGGGCGCCACCGCTTTACGCCTCTCTAGTGCGGTTTTCGCTTTACATAAAGCTTATTTTATTATTTGTATAGCATTGTTACTGCGGTAGAAACTTAACTTAAAACTGCAGAAGTATGGTTATACTTTATATAACGATAGAGTTCACAATATGTCAGGTTAAAATGAACCAAGAAGACGTTGGTTAAGTGTAATAAACACAGAGGCTTTGATAATCTATTATTATGAAGATGCTTGAATATTAAACGTTGTTAAGCCATGATTTATCTATTCACCCTTTTCTAACGACTACTTCGTTATTATATAGGAAATTAATATGTATGCACGTTTTCATTGTAGAATAAAATCATTCTATTGGTACATACATATTCACCTATTTTTTTTATAGAAAGCAGGCAGCTTTCGCCTCCCCTATGCTAGATGAGGAGATGAATGTCCACGGGTACACTCTTCTCGTTATATCCGCATACTTCCAAGCTGATTCCAAAACGCGACTAGAAAACATTAATTCTACACTTGAAAACTATCATCTACCTATCACTCTTGTACTTAGATGAAATACTTAACTTTAATTAAGGTAATTAGTGCTTCAAATGTAAGTGTATCTACTCGTTTGTGATCATTTGTGAGGAGCCGAATATAACTAGAGCAGTGTGTCCTGTCAACTTGTATAGTGCGTTTTCGAGGGAATACACCATCCAAGTTGACACTGCACACTCCTCTCGTTATACCTGGCTACTTCCGATTTGATCCTGAAATATGATAAGGTCCCTTCACGAGTGTTACATTTGAAAGTAGTGATCTACGCCAGGACGGCAGACTATGCTAATAACATCTTCAGTCCGCCTAGTATTCAGGTATCGCTACCTAAACTTTTATATTAAATTAATATAATTAAATATTAAAGAAATGAAATTATGAGTTAGACACGTGCGTGTCCTAAATTGGTACATAAATGTAATATTTATTTAGATTTTTATAGGAAAAAATAATGTTTAGTAAAATAATATTTTATTTTACATGCGTAGGCGTTGTTAGATATTAATTATGACATGTAATATGTTCATTGATTCACTCACGAGTTATGGGATGGTCTATAATTGCACATTAGATATAAACATGTCTCATTTGTTGATATTTAGATAGGTACTTACGTATGTATATTCTTAAATGCGTTAATTATTCAAGTAAACAATTGAATGGATATTTCCGTATCTATCTATTTACACTGTCTTGCGCCTAATCTTATATGCAGTGGCGTAGCGTCAAGGGGCCGAAAGGGGCGGCAAAATTTCACAGTAAATAATAATAATTTGTAAAATTTTGAATAATTTCAGTTCATATTTTTATTCCACCTACGTTTCGGATTGTACAATAGACTAATAGTTCTTGTCAAAAAGTTCTTTAAAATTACTGTATTTGTTAGTATTTTATATTGAAATACCTGAATAAGAAGGCGAGGCAGGGCGTATTTTCCTTCGCCCCGTGGTTGACACCCACGCTGTTTATAGGTATCGGCAGAGATGATGGATCTATTACGATCCTTAGCTTCTGTTCCTGACACATTCATTTGTTTTTATAGTAACCTGGTATCCACCTGATAACTGTTAATACAGAGAAATCCTCCGCTATGCCGGCTTCAGGATATACACATCTACGAAAGCAGATCCTTGCGCGACTACGACGCGACTAGGTCACTTTACGGATTAAATTGAGCAATATAGTGAATTAGGAATATAAAAAATGTTAGGTCATACATATAAATTTCCGCATAAAATAATGCCCCAAGACAAATTTTAATGATATTGTATTGTTCTTTAACATGATGTATGGGCACAAGCAAAATAAAAGATAGGGGATCTATTTATCTATTGACACACTAATTCCTAGATTAAATATTCATATTACGAAATATATTCAATTCCGTCCCTTTATATTATTGTTATCTCACAATAATAATTATTATTAATTAATAAAATAAAATTACTAAAATCTTTTAAGTATTACCCAAAGAAGGTTTTTAAAATCTTTTTTAATAATAAGTAAATAAAGATACATGTGATTTTACCTATTCGAAAAATAGACTAATTAGCTATTGTTTTTAAAGCTTGTTTTTCGAAATAAATTAGTTTTGATTAAATAATAAATTTTAAAAAATATAATGAACGGACTATACAAAAGCTTTAAGCTTCAATTTTATTAATTTAAATATGATATACACAAATAAAATATTTTATTATTATTATTATAATCATTACATTTAATAAATTAATATGACTTGTTCTACAGATAGTCGTATACTCCAATTTCACGCGCCCAGACATGGCGCATTATAAAAGCAGCTGCATCGAATCTGAAAAATCATTCGCAAACACAACTAGCTTCGTTCATCATCTAGACGCAACTTTATTAATCAATCAATATGAGAACTGTAAGTCTAAACAATATTAATACTAATTACTAAGATAATAACAATTAGATTGCGATGAATTTAATTTTTTAGAATTTTATCCAGGTATTATTTAATATTTTACAGAATTTATTAATTATTATTTTTTTAGTTGAAATTATTTTGTTTTTCAATAAAATTAGTACTTAATTTTATAGACAAAGACAATTAGGTTTTAAATTATAGTATATCCTCATAACTTGCAAATGAGCTAGGTGGAAATTAGCCTACTTTATTTGTATATTTAATCCATTTAGTCTTATTCTCATGTATACATATAGCTTATACGCATACATACAAGCTATAGCTTAACTCAAATCGCCTGAAGCACAGGCAGCTTTGATAGTAACACGACAGGCAGACTGATAATGACCAGTTTGCCATTTTCAAGTGGACTCCTTTGAAGTGACGTTCTCTCGCTCTACATTGGATCAAGCCTGCATAGCGGAGACTGTTGCTGCTTGCAGACATCTCTTTGTCGCAGCTGCATCCAAAAAACAACTTTTTTATTATTAAAAGTAGATTTAAATTAATTAACGGGCTTTTGTTAGCGCTAAAAATGTAAATTCAAATCAAAACAAATCCAATATACTTGTAAATTTGACTAATTTTGCAATTTTATAGTTTGATATCAAATGTCAACTGAAAGAATTATGGCTTTCGTTATAAAAGTGGTTCAACAACTTAGTAAAACTAAAAATGACAGGCGTAAGAATATATTTTGTAAATGTAAATTTTAAAGATGATCCGCTGTTGATATCCATATTATGCGGTTCACCTTGTAGTTTATAACAATGACTTTGATGATACAAATTGACCTAATAAATAAAGATTTAAATGTCATAAAAATAAATTTCTAAATACCGATTTATTTATGGCTTAGTCAATATATTTAAATGAAATCTGCTTCTAGAGAAGAGAACTTAGGCGAAAGCTTAAAAGAGTATATATTTTTTCATAATAGTCAGTGAGATGAATGCACGCCGAAACCAAATACAGAGATGTATGCGGGGATCAATCGCGTTGGCTATGGTGCGACTTGTACCATGAACCATTATTAAACGTGATTAGGACAAATTACGGGCATTCCACTTGAAAGTGGTGGTTGGTACCCTGAGAATCGTCCCAACCAATTCAATCAACCCAAGTCAATCGAGACTGGGTCATCATTAGTGTGCCCACTATTACTAAATTTGAAGTAGACTGATTTGATTGAAAAAAAAATCTTAATTTTTTATTATGCGTTACAGTTTGTCGTATTATTAGCATTAGTTGCTATGGCTGTGGCTGCACCACAATTCTCCAATTACCAACAACAGCAATATCAACAAGGACAACACATCCCTATTGTGAGACAATCCCAGGAAGTCAACTTTGACGGATCTTACCAATACAGGTTTGTTTTGCTTTACCTTTTGATTTACCTTTAAATCTATTACTCCATTTTTATTATTAAAGTTTGTAAAAGCTGTCATGTAAATAAAAAACCCAGTAATATTTGGGGTTACATGACGAAACATATTCGTAGAACAGAGATATTTTGACGCGGTTACGTGAAGCGTCAATGATCTGTGCGCAAATCAGAGGATTTTGTTGAGTGTGCGTTGATTTTTTTTCTGTTAAATTATCATCATTTTTTAAATAATAAATTCAATAGTTTAATGTGCCAAAACTATTACAAAATATAACCGATAATTTATGGTCATTATTAAAAATTCAAAAATGATTAATAGTACGACCATGGTCAAGTTGAATAAACCCCGAATTCGAGTCTTCCAAAACTGTCATGCAACATTAATCTCTTAATTCTCCTATTATGCAAACTAGCTAAATAAAATCAAAGTGAATAATTAAATTTGTTAACGTTATAATATCATTTAAACTCAACGACTTACAAAGATATCGAAGCAATATGTTTATTATCGTAAAATGTCATAAGTAACAATTTAAGATGAGTTTAATTCCATTTATAGGCAAATTACTTTTTATTCAGTATGGACGTAAGTGCCAATACCTAATGTAAATTTTATAATTCAGTATTTTATAGACTTTACATATTGTGTAATTGTTACACGTACATTTAGTGAATCATTCGTTTAACGGCGCGGTCCGTCAACTGAGAAAGTACACGCCTTAATCTTTACATAGGCTTTCAACCCACAAGTTTATAAAGCTCGAAAAGAGGAATCTTACACGTTTATGACTCATTTAATAGTTTGTGACGGTAATTTTAATGGAAACTTGGAAGTAAGCAGGTTAAACTGTCCTGTTATCCTGGTGCGTAGCAGATGTCTGCAGAGTCTCAGTGGTAACAGTTGTCTCCGCTGTTGTCTCGCATAATATTGCACAAAAAAGAAAAACGAAAAAAAACCTAACTACCATGTATCAAATGGAACTAAAGTATTAAGAGTACTTGTGAAAATTGTTGTTTAAACATTACTCATATTGTGTTTACAAAATACAATATTTCTCATACATTTAATGTAGTCTCACGGTGTGGTCTAGACAGGACGAGGGAATATAGATGTACTTGATTTCCAAGAACAATAGATTTTCGAGATCTACAATACACTATTGCATGACCCGAAAACGTTTTGGCGAAACCTCTCATTATATTTGAACTTTTCGCGGGCGTGTGTCGCGATCCGCTCCAGGGCTTAGACTCCTACACATTTTCATATCTCAAATCATGTTTTATACAATTTCGAGCCATATTTACTTGTTAGAGGTGTAGCAAGTCTAGTTAGCAATTTATTTTGAAAGAACATTCATGTATTGATGGCTTGCCTCGTTCTATAGGTAAATATGGTAAAGGCAGCGTGATTTATGAAATATAATTTTTGGAATTTGGAATCGTTGCGATTCATTCATCATGTGTTGTAATTTCTTTTAACATTTCTGACTAAAGTTATACATTAATAGAGGCCGGTAATTCAATCGTTTCGTAATTTCGAGGGAATATTAGTTTACGATTCCTGCTTTAAGTAAATTATTGATCTTATTCTCGTCGTCGTAAATTATTGTACTTCATACAGGATCACTACGTTCAGTAATCCGAATTTAGTTTAGTGAATTAAGAAACCGGCCCCAAAATATTTCAATAGTTATTAATAGTCGCTTTAGTGTATGATTAATTTAGTTTTTTTTCTCTGTCTATTTCTGTGGGAAAAAGGCGTGACAATTGTATTGTATTGTATTGTATTAATTTTGTTTGCAGCTACGAAACTGGTAACGGTATTGCGGCTCAAGAACAGGGATATCTGAAGAATGCTGGTGCTAAAGATCAGGAAGCTCAAGTAGCTCAGGGATCGTTCAGTTACACTTCTCCCGAGGGAATTCCTATCACTCTCACTTACATTGCTGACGAAAATGGTATGTTACATGACTGAAAAGTGGTAGGCAGACTGATGATTGTTATTAGCTTAGTCTGCCGTCCCGAAGTAGTGCCACCACTTTCAAGTGTTTCAATTCTGAAAGTAGTCGAGTATAACGGAAGAAATATGCACTGTCAAACAATCCAGCATAGTGAATTCACGTTCGATGATACCCGTGTTCGAACCTAATTCTGACCGGTACCAATGTAACTTTGTTATATGTACTTTGGTCACTTAGTGGTGGGCAGACTGATGTACTTTCGAATGTAACACCCGTGAAGTGACCTTATCGCGTTTCGAAGTAGCCAGGTATAACGAGAGGAGTGTGCACTGTCAATCTAGATGTTACATACTCGTCTCCTCAGGCCGGCATAGCGGAGGCGACCGCTGCCCGTAGAGATTTCTCTGTAATAGCAGTTGTTTCCGTTCATGGACCGCACTCTAGCTTTATATCAGGCGGTGTTGTCATATGTCGAGCTACAATTAAAAAAAAGTTGTCTCTAGAGTGCGTTTTAGACTGAGATCTAGAACTGTAATCAATTACCAAGATACTATAATTATAGAATAACACATTTAATATAAAATATAATATCATGGTATATTTTGTAAGATTTATAAACGTTACTTAGCTTTGACCAGTCAAAGTGACAGTTTAATTAAATAACAATAGATTTTAAAATTGTTTGCCTTTTATAGGTTTCCGTGCTGAAGGTGCTCATTTACCAACCCCACCACCAATTCCTGAAGCTATCGCTCGTGCCCTCCAATACATTCAATCTCAACCTCAACAGCCTCAGTACCAACAAGGATTCAGAGGTTAATAGCGTTTGCGATATCGACAATCTCTTTAAAAACGACACATTAGAGTCTCATTAATGATATTATTATAAGTAAGCAATCTATAACTGTGATGTAAGAATACAAATAAAATATGTAAAACTTTTTTTGTACGCCTAATATGTGTTTTATTCATCTACTTAGTTATTTGTAACAACAGTTTCTGTAGTTAATTATAATATATTAAAATAAATAAATTAATGTTGTATATGCATACAAAACAATAATACATACATACAATGCCCAAATCTCGAACTAGGAATACCTTTTTTTAAACGTGGGGAAATCCGTTACGAATGCCCTGGCTCTAGGGACTAGGGGAAGATGCCAAGGTTTTGTCGGGTTCTCTTTTGCGACGCGCAAGGTGTACCGAAAACTAGGAAAGTACTATAGGAACCAGGACTAGGAAAACACAAAAATATGTGCATATTTTAATTATGAAACCATAAGGTTTTATAAATAAATATTGCAAGGAAATACTTTGACTTGATTATTTTGACCGAGAATTGTATCCGATACCTTCGGTAATTGCTCGGCTTACCAGTGTGCTACAGAAACTGACAAACTTATAACAATTTCATGAAATCACTGTTTTAACAAAATAACCATGTTTCCAAAATGAGAACAATTACTAAGTAAGATTTTTTAACATTTGTCGTTGATATTAAACCAGTTTCAACGTGGCTTTTCTTGTTCATGAAACTCAAATTGTAAACTGTAAATTATTTAATTGTCGAAACAAGGATAATCCACTCAAGGCTCGTTTCAAAAATCTGATACAAAGGCCATAACATTTTCCGACCCTTAAACATTGATGGATTTTGATCATATTTGGGGTGGCTTAACATATTACCGATAGTATATGACCAATATTACCGTGTATGTTCTGTATGTATTGATTTTTTTTTAAATTTATTACAGAAAAGAAATTATGACATATAAAGTTTACAAAACATGAATATTTTTTAGATAGTTCCCAATAAATATTTGGACAAACATTTAAAAAAAAGTATTACCGTAGATTATTCTCTCCTTAATTAAATAAGGAGCCAATCATAATTTATTAAAGTTTAGGGGCGAGAAACCGTTATGCCCCGAATGTCGATATCGCGGCTAAATTATCCTTTTGACTGGAGTTATGTGTAGTGCATAGGTACGACGACGGAGCTTTTCAATAACAAGACGAAGGATCAGACGATACTGGTTTATACACTATGGCTTATACACGTATATGGACAAAATCAATAACTTATAAAACTATCTTTTGGGGTTACATGGTTATCATGAAACTGAATTCAATTTATTGCGAACGATAAAGATTAGAGTTAAAATTAGTTTGTTAAGCTGAAAAAAATACAGATAAACTAGGATCACTTATTTTAAGGGTTAAAGCGGTTATTGTGTAATAAACTACTGTACTTTATTGATTTTCTTATGACGATCGGTGAATATAATGGTTTACTTGGATCGTGTTGGTTACACCGACATAACTTTTTTGTTAAGAAATCTCTTTTCGCTTTTTGTGAGTATGGTCGAGAGGGCCTTTGTCTTATATTTTCAAATACCAAATTCTTAAAAACCTTCCGACGAAACTTTTCTCGTAACTCAATGCTTAATAAAAAGCTTTGAGCATACAACTCGTTTGCCTCGACGCGACTTAGTAATTTGTTTGTAGCACCATCTATACATTATTTGACGAAATAAAACATTGATATGCGAATGAATCGCCTTGAATCATTAATTTTCTTGTAGTTCTTCTTTGATACAGAAGATGTCGTTGCTATACAATCTGTATCAGTAAGCTATTACAAGTTTTAAAATAAACCGAATAGAAACCGTGTTGCATTCGCGTAAAGAAATGCTTTTGTTTAAAGCATCTATCAAAAAAAAAGTGTTACACTTATCGGAAGTCGGTGATTACGACTTTTCAATGTTAAATTAAATCCATAGGAACTATAGTACTGCACACATAGTAAATTAATATTAATTTAAGTAGTCAATATTAGGAATTAATAATATGTAAATTATTTATTCATTATACTAAGAAAGTGGGGAAAAGGCGTGACAATTGTATTGTATTGTACTAAGCAAGTTTTATTACTACTTCATTCTATTAGAAAAAATTGGGGTAGGTCGTCCTTTTTTTATTATATGTATGTATATGAGTAATTATATCATGGAGAAAAATCGAAGGCCATGAGCTAGTTTAATTCGATAACAATACTTATGTAATTTAAACATCTTGTTGACGCAGTGACACCGTGACTCAGGGTGACTAGGTCAAACATAGGGATGTGATTTGCAATTTATCGATATAAATTTTATTAAATTAGTTTACATAGATAACTAACTATAACTTCAGAATCAGGAAGTTTATTACAAAGTTACGAGCGGACGACGCGACGCCTCGCTCACATGATATAGGTAACCTTTATATTCGCACATTCTTAGTGTCTTTCACACTCACAAGATTTGATAATTGGCTTGTTAACGATATTTAAATCGAATAATATAGGGTTTCGTGAGTAATAAAAATTCAAATAATTGTTCTTTCCAAATTTTATTATATTAAGATGTAATTCAATTCAATGGCACCACGATAAACCTTATCGTTTTTTTTTAATTTTAAAATAATATTCCCATCCCTAGTCACCCATAAAAGCTCCAAAGTTAACTGTCACCTTTCATAATAGCTCTTGACAAGATGATGATCAAACTTTCGCTGTCTCTTATGGTCAGAACCATATATCAATAATGAAGCGGGAGGTACTATTTTTATTCAGAACAATAGTACCGTTTTGATTATAAAGATTACATAATTGTTACTATAAGCGTATAAAGACTATTGAACCGATATGATTTATTAGAGCAGGAGCTCAGAGACGCCTGATCTATTAAAGCATTTTTACATGTCAAAAATAAGTAAAAAAAAATTTTTTCGTATTCGATTTTTATATTATTAAAAGTAGTGCTTTTATGAAACATTATTTTCTCTGCTTCATATGTCCGAATTGCTTTATATCTTACATACGCATATAGGTAGTATATCATTATGGTAACAGGGTATGTCCTGGTTCTTGGTATCTGCAATTAATGCAGGAATACCAAGAGAAATTTCTTGCAGACGCACGGAATATCTTAAGTGGCCCATTCACAATCCTGCGTTGTAATCCACCAAGTAGGACGAGTATAGCGCGCGCACTGTCCTGCAAACAGTGGGCAGAGTTTGTAGGTCTCAAGAAGGACACAACGAGCATCCTGCTATCCCGCATTGCCTTGCCCCTTCAGCTGTGTCGAAGCACTGAAATGTTTTTCTATAGAATAATTTTATAGGAAAAATTTTAAGCGCTTTTACCTTAGAACAAATGTACATGGGCTCTTGGGCTGTAATTAATAATAAATTATCAATCAGTCAGCGTTCGTATTGCTATGAAACCACAGGTAAATAACACCTTATGTAATAAGATTTTTTATCATATCCCGCGATTTTTTAATCTTGCGATAATTATCTCTTCTTATGTTAATGTTTGTTTGTTCGTTTAATATTATAGAATTATATATTAACATTCTACGTGTATATCAAAATTTATTATTAATTTTGTACGAATATAACTATTGACTTGTTTTTTGTTTATCTATATAGGCCTTCTAAACATAAAGACACAGACGATTGAAAATTTAAATCTGTAGATTCAGTAAATGGATTATAACTTTTTTAGATTATGTTTTACAAATTTTTTTTCAAGATAACCTTTTTCCAAGTAATTTTACAATCCACATTCAGACCCAAAAGTCGCTTTTCTAAAAACCGGTCGTCATAAGTAGAATTTAAAACACGCATCTAAATTGGTTTAAAAGAAATAAATTATAATGATTAAATAATATATATTAAAACATAGAGCACGTTAGTTGTAATAAGAAACTTCTTTATACCGGTTTCAGAGTTATAAATTATAAGAAAAAATACTCTGTCAGAATCCGAATTCGTGTTTACAAAGCGTATTATTATTTTTTTCTTAGTAATATCAAGAAATATAAAAGATATATGTATATTTTGTTTTTTAAATATATGTGATGCAGATTGGGAATTAGTATACATTTACATTTGATCTTTACATAGAATTGATTTTATTTCTCAAACTGCGATAGTTCTTCGTGTTGTAAAGCCGCCCGCTAACTAAAGTTAATATGTTCAAGGTAATTTATGTTTTAAATTTTAATTAAGTAAGTATGTAATAGTTTTAATAATATGAGTGTTTAATTTACAGTTTGCATTAATGCTCGTCATTGGCATAAATATAAAGACGTCACCGATACTATGTGAAAAAGATGGTCAAGCTCACACGTTAAATTATGTAAACCAAAATGACGGTGTTGGAAAATATAATTTCCGGTATAAAGGAGAATGCCCATTTTTGGGCCCAATTGATAATTTGCCAACAAAACAATATTCTAAAATAATATATAATTTTTTTATTAATTCATTGTAATTATATCAACACATCATTTACTAATCAATAGATAATACTTAATTACATAAAAAATACCTTCAATTATAATCAAAGCATTTAAAAAAAAAATAATGCTAAATATTGCCGAAAACATCTCGAAAAACATCTAATTACTCAATAACCCGGGTGAAAAAATTAAACTTGATTGGACAAACTCAAGAAAAATAATGTGGGCCCATTTTTCTTAGACGAATGGGCATTCTTCTTTACAAATATAAAATATTAACATCATTTAGGTAGAGTATCCTAATTCCTTTGTTTTTATTCAATGTTCAGATATCAGACTTCGAATGGTATACTGAGGACAGAGGAAGGAAGTTTAGAAGGTCCTGATAATCATCTTGTCGTTTATGGAACATATTCATTTACAACTCCCGAGGGAAAAGTGGTTTCTGTTCAGCACGTGGCTGATGATCACGGATATCATATTATTCAAAGACCACTGTAGTAAGTTTTTTTTCTGTTTAAAGCATTTATCACACGTGGTTTGCGGTCCGACTAATAAATAATTAAGCAATGGAAAACAATAGAAAAGTGCTTCTGAAAATAGCAATTTGATACCTGGGGCTCAATGGTTAGCTACTGGTGCGTAGGTTATGGATTTGATATAATAAAATTGATTAAATATGATATTATAATAAAAAAGTACCTAAGTATTTGTTTCTGGCCTGGAAGTTTGTGTTGTACATCAGGGCATCATAATTTAGGGCCATCTACAACGTGTGACATTGTGTGTAAAGGTTGGGAGGAAATATCTAAGCATTAAAACACGAAATTTGAACTAATTGAATTTGAAGCATTTTGATTCGTTATACCTCGCTATTTAAAATTTATTTAACAACTTTTATTCTTTTACAGGCAGTAACAACTTCAGCTTTGGTTGCGTCTCTTTTGGGCAAATATTTTTTTTTAATGAAGTTGTTTTTTTGTAAAGTTTTTCTTTTAGTTTAATTAAATATAATTTTAAGTTTATTTTTTGCCTATTATTATAAAGTGATGTAAAGAATGAAGTCCCGAGACAACATTCTTAAGGAACAAAACAGGTAATATGAGTAGGTACCTATTAAAGTGTGAGAATAGGACACAATGTCGCAGTCATACAGTCACGCCCACGAAAGGATCTTTACGAAATGGTAAGTCTAATGTTTTAAAGTGTTTATTTTCATATTTTTCATAATTATTGATGTTCCACATAATTTGAGCATATTTTAGATATATTTGTTTCTGATATTGAAGAATCCCCGATTAAAAGAAGTTATTTTTCAAAAAGCAGTTTTTCCTAATTACAAAATCGAGTCGGTTGACTATATTCTTCAAGAGCTAAATCTCGCTTAAATATTAGATTTCTTTTGACCATTTTCAATAGAAAAAATTACCGATACATTATTTTTTCATTTTCTATTATTATAACATACCTAGTTCATAGTGATGCTAAATATCTAATTAAGAAAATGACGTAGAATTAAATAAGCTCTTTATAAAGGTTTCAACTAATAACAGGAAGAAAAATAATATCTATTTAAACTAACATTTATAAATTAACCTTGAACTATTCAAATAAATACAAATTTTGAGTAATGATGTTCTCTGATTTAAAATTAAAATCGGACACTTTTTTTAAAATATTAGCTTAATACTCTGCCTGATGTAAAACTAGAGTGCGGACCATGAACGATGACAAATTTCTGCAGGCAGCAGTCACTTCCGCTATGCCGGCTTGAGGAGAACGACACGAATGTGCACCATTCAGACACTTTTCTCGCTATACCTGGCTACTTGGCTTACTGGCTAAGTGATCCCGAAACGCGACAAGGTCAAATTATTATCAAAAGAACGAAATTCATATTATTTTAATATATTTATAAATTATATTATTTTCAGTAATCTAACGTAACTAACAATAATAACACGCATATTTAAAATGATTAAATCTAACATTTTAGATGAACATTGATTTATTATGTTATTATATTAATAGCTATGCTATTTCTGATTTTAATAAAATTATATATTTAAAGCGTTATTTAATCGCCGTATAACCTTCACCTTTGCATATTGATTTTGCAGGTAAAAGAAACGATACATCGTCTTCTCGTAGCGGTAGTCGTTCTACAAACATCGGTGTTACCAACCATCGGCCACGCACAAATAAGAAAATTTGTTAACAATAACAACGGTTACGGAAAATATAGCTTTGAGTAATTATTATTTTTTATTATATTTAAGTTTATTAATTCTGGTATTCTCTATTATGAACACGCATAACTTTCCAATGTGAAGTGATCTTGTTACATTTCGGGATCGGTTTGAAAGTAATCAGGTAACACGAATGGAGTATGGACGGTTAATCTGGGTGATACACATTCGTATCCTGAAGCCGACGTAGCGAAGGCAACTGCTGCAATGCTGCCTGCAGAAATTGCTCTATGGTAGCAGTTGTACGGAAGCATGAACACACAAGCTTAATATTAGGCGGAGTGTTGTCAAATGCCGAGCTTCAATATATTTCCCATACAAACCGGTCGGCCCTCGATGATACTTCCATCTCGCTCTTTTCCATCGGTCAGTGCATGAGGCGAGAGCGAGAGGTGCAAAGAGAAAAGTTTTCATACGGCCGCATTTTCGGGACGAACGATCGAAACGGCTTTACCTCGGTCAGTCGGACGGTGAGCGCGGCCGCGTGAACATCGAATTTGCTCCGCGCGGCGGGTTTTTTTTCGGATATTTTAAATATCTCAAAAAGTAGATACGTAGATAGTTAGCGTAACCGTGTAAAGACCAATATTGTTCAGTATGACCAGCACTAATTTTTTTTTAAATTTTATTTTTTTTTTAATTTTTTAAAATCGCCATATCTCGAAAAGTAGATACGTTAGCGTCACCGTGTAAAGACCAATTTTGTTCAGTATGACGAGCACTAATTTTTTTTTTTAATTTTTGTTTTTTTTTTAATTTTTAAAAATCGCCATATCTCGAAAGGTAGATACGTTAGCGTCACCGTGTAAAGACCAATTTTGTTCAGTATGACCAGCACTAATTTTTTTTTAAATTTTTGTTTTTTTTTTAATTTTTTAAAATCGCCATATCTCGAAAAGTAGATACGTTAGCGTCACCGTGTAAAGACCAATTTTGTTCAGTATGACGAGCACTAATTTTTTTTAAAATTTTTGTTTTTTTTTTAATTTTTAAAAATCGCCATATCTCGAAAGGTAGATACGTTAGCGTCACCGTGTAAAGACCAATTTTGTTCAGTATGACCAGCTCTAATTTTTTTTTTTATTTTGTTTTTTTTTTTTAATTTTTTAAAATCGCCATATCTCGAAAAGTAGATACGTTAGCGTCACCGTGTAAAGACCAATTTTGTTCAGTAAACGCTTTTAGATGGCGAGCTAAATATTTTCAAAACTGCCTAAAATCTATTCGATATAATACGTTTTACGACAAAAAGGGCCTCCGCGGGCCGCTTGCGCCCGCGGCTTTTACCCAACAGCTAGTATTTTTTATATAATTACTAATTTAACATTATGCCTTGTTTATTAAAGTTAACAAATATTTAATTTCGATTACTAATACTGTTACTCGGTTACTTGATCTACATGTTTAATGACGTAGGTTAAGCCACTATAAAATTGGGTTGCAATAAACTAATGATGAACATTACAATTGATATTTTATCGATTTAATTTTCTTTTTCGTTTAGATTTGAAACGTCAGATGGAACATTTAGAAGAGAAGATGGCGGTCTGCTGCCAGGACCTGAAGGTGACACGTTCGTAGTGCGAGGGGAATACGGATACATAGATACAAACGGTCATGAATTCAAAGTGCATTACGTTGCAGATTCCAATGGATATCGACCTCTGACTTATGACGCTTGGACTCGTTTTAATGATAGACGAATTTTATAACCCTGTTTTGTTTTTGTGATAAATAAACAAATATTAGTGTAAATTTTATTTTATTACAATGTGATTTATTTACTTAATCTAAAAAAAATATCGAGGCTTACTATTTATTTTAATTATTTAAATACGATGTTGCGAAAGCTTTGCAACCATATGCATCGTGATCGTTGCCTCCTAACTCCTAATAATAAAAATAACTTTAATTAATATTTATAATTTATATTATTTAAAACGTGTTAGTGCAAAATCACATGATTTATTTTTATAACAAATATTCAAAATAGTGGACAAATGGAAACAAAGTAAGCTACAAAGGAGAATGCCCATTCGCCTAACAAAAATGGGCCCAGAATTTTTTTCTACATTTTCTTGATAATTTTTAATTCATTTTGTAGAAAAATAAATCTACATTTCTTCAGTTTTTAATTTTTAACCGAGCTTTTGAGTAATTAGACTTTTTTTAAAGCAATACTTGAGGTTATTATTATATAAGATGCTTTAATAATTGAAGATATCAGTTTTTTTATGTAATTGAACATTATCTATTTATTAGTAAACGATAGTGTTGATATAATTGAAATAACTTAATGAAAATATAAGATATTATTTTAGAAATATTCTAAATTGATATCAAACTATTAGGTATTAAATGGGCCCAAAAATGGGCATTGTCTTTTGAATTTGATTTTAGATAGCTATATATGCTAGTATTGTAAAAGGTGTAAAGATTTAAATATGCAGACAAAGTATGTAGTAGGCAGTTCCAGTACTATAAAATTTCCATATGAGCACAGAGAATTGCACAATTCGATTAGATTTTCACCTTATCACATTTAGGAACATAAAACAGTTTTACACAAGAACATAATCCGCGCATTTTCGAAGAAAAAAATAATTCAAGACAATGTTTTGGTTTTATTGTAAAAATATTGTAAGTCGTTTTCATCTTTTTTTTTTAATGAAACATTGTTGTCATTTGATTGGCAATTCGCGTTTATTTTAGTTTAAAGGAGAATGATCATTCGCCTAAGAAAAATGGTTCCACAATTATTTTCTCTAGTTTGTCGATGATTTTTAGATAATTTTGAAGAAAAATAAACCTACTTCCTTATTAACAATCAGTTTTAATTTTTTTCACGCGGATTATTGAGTAATTAGAAGTTTTCTGATGCAATATTTGAGGTTATTCTTATTATTATTTTAAATGCTTTAATAACTGATGATTCTGTTTTTTATGTAATTAAACATTAACTAATGATTAGTTTGTTACCAAACTATTAGGTATGTGGGCCCAAGTGGGCCCAAAAATGGCCATTCTCCTTTAGTATCAAAGCTTCTAAGCAAATCCATTGTGGCTGTGGCAACAAAATTAAGCCCTATAAACTCTTTTAATTTAGTTAAAACTGTTCGCGAATAACTACATATCGTATTTTTCTTTTTAATTATTGTAGCTCGGCATGTGACAACACTCCGCCTGATGTAAAGCTAGAGTACTGCTAGCTAGTAAACTGCTACTACAGAGAGAAACCTGTGCGGGCAGCAGTCGTCTCCACTATGCCGGCTTGAGGAGACGAGCATGCGCCATCTTAGATTGACAGTGCACACTCCTCTCACTATACCTGGCTACTTTCAAACTATTCCCGAAACGCGACAAGGTCACTTCACGGCTGTTACATTCGAAAGTGGTGGTACTACCCCAGGACGGCATGCGGCTAATAACCATTATCAGTCTGCCTACCACTCTTAGGTATATAGGTATATTTACCCCATTAAAGCAATCGCTAATATGTTAGGTACAGCCTTGAACTTAAACACATTCAAAGCTTTAATAATATTGATTTAAAATATTAATTTGCATAATGTAATCAAATAAAATTCTAATGAACTTTATGTAAGAGATTGTAACATTTACAAATAAATTACAATGCAATACCCTCTGCTTTTAATGTTCGTATAAACTCTTCATTATTATTATTACAATGTATTTACAATTTATTAGTACGAAAATCTATTACAACATTTACAAATTAGAAGTTAGTAATGTTTATTATTTGCATATATGTATATAATTATTAAATGCAACCGCCTAGATATTAGGCACATCCTTTTGAATGAGTTAAAATAGTTAAACCCTAATTATCTTTTTTAAAAAGTAAGTAAATAAATTAAGAACACGCAGACACACACACACACACAGACACACACCTACGCGCACGCACGCACGCACGCATGCATACGAGAGTAATTTGATTTTCAATAATAATAAAATACATATACATTAAACTAAAAGGTTGTAAGTACACTAGTTTAGCAAATAAACGTCAAAAAGCTGATAAGTTTTTTGTTTCAAGGTAATTTATGGATTCATATTCCTAAGTACAATCTGTGACGCGGTTATCTACACATAGTAAGTTGTAATTACACGTTAACTTGCATCTTTAGTGTTGACTTACACATAATTGCTATGCAAATATTGTGCTAGTTTTCAAGTGAGATGTGCAACGATATCTATCAGTAGCGAAGTGGACATACAAGTCGAATTCTATTAATTTCCCTTTTGCAATTAATATAAACTAAGTAATATTTCCGAATTTTGTCGCGTTTTAAAATTATCCTGGAAGGAGCCGATACGGGATCAGTCGAGTCGTCTTGGCAAACTCTAGTCGGAATAGTGGAGATTACCGCTGTATATTTATTTCCCTGCAATGGTAGTCTGTACTCTTCATCATCATTGTGAAACTATTATAAAAAAATAAACATGGGAAGAAATGAACTAGGGACTGAATTCGCTAATAAAAGTAACGGTTATCCAGAGGCGCAACAACTGAAAAAATATAAAGGTTGTCCAAGTAATTAAGTTTTGTTGATATTTGGGAAGAGGGTGTCTGAACACCCTGGACATCCTTATTGTTGTGCTCCTGCAGCTATTTATAATAATTTAAATTTAACCTGTCTTATGATCCGTCCATATATCGATGTTATAATTATTAAGATAAAATATGATATTGTATTCTAGTTAATAATAAATGTTTATTTATATATTTTAAATATTAACAGCGAAGATGTAGAACTTCGAAGAATATTCCCGGACGAATTCCCTCAAAATGTTATTGAACGTAGTGGACGTTTATATCCAGAAGTAAGTTTAAAGTTGTATAAAAAAGATATTATACGATTCTAGGCAGCTTACTATCGCGTTTATTTTAATTCGAACGTTTTGATAGCTTTGCAGAAATCGTGGTAAGCATAGATATAAACGCTACAAAAAAACGTTTCCATTATTAAATCGCAGAGTCCCTAAATAAAATTGAATTAAAAAAAGTCATCACAGATATGGTAAAACAAACGCACGTCTTCTGTTTAAAGACTGGTGCTTCGACTACTAATATAAACTACACAGCGCTTACTTGAAATTCGGAATTTATTTATTTTATCTTTCCTTCGACAAGCGAACTGCCACAGATTACTGGGTCACATCAATTATATTATTTTCTTTAATATTTAACAAGCAGTATATCAATAGGAAACCAAATTGCAATTTAAAAAAAAAAGTTTAAATTAGTTAAAACATGTTCAGGAAATATTTAAAAAAGATTGTTAATAAATTAAAATTTATTATAATAATTTATTAAAAGTTCGTACATTCGCTCGTAATAAGCAATATAATTTATGTAGATTGTTTACATAATTTTATGAAAATGTAATATATTTTTCGAGGTCGGGTTAAAGGTTAAATTACTATGTTTACGTATCGTTGCATTATAGCTTTGATCACACCAAAAATCACGCCTTCTATTTGTCACTGCGATGATTTAAAATAAATTATTGTTTTAATAACTTTTCTTAAAATCAAGAGAGTATTTCTGTTTTTTTTTAAAGTTATATAAAATGCTAAATTTGTTGTTACAAAATTATGATGAAAAATGAATTAAAAGAATTCAACATTTTAATAAACGATTTACGCTAGAAATAATAATAAAATTAATAAACGATAATTGCGAAAACGAAGATACGCAAAGCAGTTAATATTAAATTTTAATTGTGGTGAAGAAACCCAGCAGTTGAAAGGGTTGACGGTGGAAATATAGAATGAAGGAATTCCGACATTCATGGTCACGTGAAGTGCCAATAACTGTGTGTGAAGATGTGGGTTCGATTCCCAACTCGGGCTGTTGTGTGCTTGTTGATTATTTTCCGTTCAATTTTTATCATAATTCAATATTCAAACTTTTCAAAACTTATTTCAGCATCTGGGAAGATACCCAGAAATAGAAAATTATTTTTATAATCCGAAACTAAAAGTAAACTCTCATTTCGAAGAATTATCTTGTCACAAATCTCAACGGTTTGGAAAGGAAGAAAAGGTAATATTTACTTAGTATATTAAAATTTGTTTGCATCAAAATAATGTTTATCTTATATTTATGATGAATGTCGTAAGAATGATTATTTGCGGTGTGTTTATTTTGTTAACTTTCGCATACAATTACATCAAAACTTAATAGAAAAATTGCATAGATATTTAATTATTATGTTCTTTACATAATTTTCAGGTTTGCAAAATTAATATGAATCAATATAGCCCAGAAGAAAACGAGTTTTATAATAACGACACAACAAACAATTATATGGATGAACATAGAATTTATTGCTTTATGTTACTTTGTTTTACTGAAGTGGAGCTTAAAAGTGTATTAGACACCATTTAGTTCAGTTTTTTTTTATATTATATCGCATCCCTAGATCAATACTGTTTGAAATAATTAAATTTTAAAAAATCATACATTTATAAGAGTTTATAGAATATAGATAATGTGCACTGTTTTCATATTCAGCTTGGGGAATTGGGAATCTAAAAAATCTAAAAAGTGCGATATTTTGAATTAAAACAGTTTAGATCTAGGAGTGCGTTGTTATTTAAATAAAACAAATTAATTGTAATTGGTCTAATTAAATAAATACAAAATTGGAAGAGTTATTCTGAGATAGATTGCCATCCTTGTACCACTTAATAAAATAGTTAATTATCCATATGTCACGAGGCGTGAGGCTTTTAAAAATTGACCTGATAATGTAAGCGACGAGGCGTGAGTGGAGGAAAGTGCAAGAGTGTAGGAGGTCATCGGCGTCCTCAGTTCAACAATCTATGACGTAATAACGACCGGTCGAGGTATTGGTCCTAAGACAAACTATGATAGCAACAGTAGCGCTTTAAAACTTGTTTTTAATTCCGTTGACTAAATGTATTTGTGACCTTTTCATTGTTAAATTAAATAAAGTTAAATATTACTAAATAATTATTTAATTATAATTTAAAAAATAATAATACAAGTTGGAATATAATTATTTTCAAATTCTAAAAAGTGGAAGAATGGTAGGCAGACTAATAGTCAAATCTATTGTCTCGCGTGCACGAACTTATAACTCTCTGAAACAAAAATGTGATTTTTAAATTAATAATATTGTATTTATAGATTTTATAATTTATTGAATCTTTTTATATACTACAATATTAAAAAGAGTGTAAGGATGTTTATCTCTTTGGCAACGTCAACGAAGACTATGAAATATTTTTAGGATAATTATATCGTCTCCATATCAAGTCGTCTGCTGCCATCATTCGTGACAACTTATAATTAATATATTTTTAAAAATGTCCGAGTTGTTAACGTCTCAAGGCTGTCTGAAATGTTTTCTAATGCAACTTTACTAATTGATTTCTTTAATCAAAACAATCGAGAATCGCAAACTCATCGAGAATCATCAAAAACCAATTGGACACAAATTATTCGGCTTAAACGTCAAACCTTGGCCTATTCGACATTATTACGGACTACACTTGGCGGTTTGTATGCTTATTAATTTTACACATACCATTAGTTAGAATAAAGCTCTTAATGATTAATAACATAAAGTTTAGATTCGTATGTAACAATTTCAATAATGCATCCAATTCTGAGTAACGTTGGATGAAAAGGCCGCTTTTGATTGAAGTTCCCATAACCTCACAAGAATTTGTGTTTTGTATCAATTCTTTATATTAGGAAGACAGACCGTCGCACATATATTACCTTGATTTAATCATATTTATTTAATATTCTCTTATTTTTAACTTGTATAGTTGTCAATCATCGTTTTATTTCCTTGATGCATTTGTATGGTTTTATTTTATATGCAAATGTTTTTATTTTTAATTTTAAGTAGTTTCTACATACGTGTTAACTCTTTTGGTTACTGGTTAACATAACCAGGTTAATACTAGAACCAAGGACAATGGAATCACGAACATTAATAAAAACTACATTTGTTATTAAACCATGATAATTATTGTATATTAAATTTGCATAATAGTTTAGAAGAGTAAGTAGATTCTTTATGTGATAATTATGATGCACATTTGTCTTCTTAAGCCGGTATAGCGGAGCCGATTTAAGTCTCCATACTCTGTAGTAGTAAATTTCCTCCACATATTCCTTCATAGATTTTCAGAGCATTGCAGTATGCATGGGAACTGCAAAACCAAATAACCGGGTAATTTTATTTAAATCGATCGACAACTGCATAACACTCGTAACAAACAATTGGTTCCGCTTTTACAATAAAGATTTACAATGTCCAGGTACAATAAAATATTTTTCATATAGAAGAAAACCGAAAACTACGAATTTAAATCGTTGTTTTTCATTTTAATTCTATCATGATTTATATTTATTTTCGTAAAAATAATTTCCATGATGACATTGTTTATTTTGGATATCATAACGTAAAATTTATCGTAAACGTAATTTTAATGAATTTATATAAGCTTTTAATTTGATGGAACATTTCACACAGCACCTAAGCAATGAATTTCATCACAATATCGTAATTCATCTAATAAAGAAATGTAATGACAAAATAGCGAACATGAATGCGAATCATCTCAACAACTTGTAGTCACTTCGTCATATTATGGCACAGAGCGCTTTGTCGGCTACATATTGTCCGACCAGCAAAAGAAAATAATCACCTTATGAAATCCCTATTAACATTGACATTTACGTCTCTTACTAAAGCGTCGTTACATGGGTCATATTATACGTATGTTTACAAACACACGCATGCACTCCTCTCACTACATAGACGATAAAGAAGTATCTATGATAATATATATTGTAATAAATTGCCCGGTACTGCAGTGTTGTAACTCGGTATTAGAAGAAATATATAAGATACGGAGGGACACGTAATCATCACATACCTCAAATATTCTTTGCAGTGATCAGTCGTGAAAAATTAAAAAAATGAAATTGGTGGGTGTTCAAGTGAAGTGATTTAAGCGCATGTAGTGTTTAGTGCCCGAATGGATTTAATTATATGTTACGTGTTTCAGTTCGTAGTTCTCTCGTTGATCGCGGTCGCAGCGGCTGCTCCTCAACCCCAAAATTATCAGGATGTACAAATTCTTCGATATGATATTAATAACTCCGGTCTGGATGCATACAACTTCGCGTAAATTTCTTCTTTGATTTACAATTATTTTGTTGATTTGTCGAAACATCTATTGATTAATTATTTATAATACAGGTATGAACTATCAGACGGAAGCAAACACGAAGAACAAGGACAGTTGAAGAATCAAGGAAGTGAAAACGAAGCCCTATCAGTGACAGGTCAATACTCTTGGGTCGGTCCTGATGGAGTAACATACACCGTCACATACGTCGCTGATGAGAATGGATTCCAGCCTCAGATTCAACAAGGTCCAGGTGGTGGAGTGCCACCAGCGGTCGTAGCTTCACTTTTAGGCTAGATAGATAAAATTATTTCCAAACATTATTTCCTAAATAGGGAATACAGCACTTTGTAAATAGAAAGCACATGTGATCCTGTATATAATATTTATATATTCTGATCATTAAATAATTTAATTTTAATGTATTTTTTATTTTATTTCATTAATTCACTATAGAAGACACATAGTAAATGTCATTGTACATATTGAAACAGAAACAACATTATAGTTTATACCTATGTCCTATGCAATCAATGCCCTACAGTAGGAACTATTACACAACAAATACTAAGAGCCCCGATATGACATTTGTTTGCTGGATGGCAAAAATATTAAACAATCCTTTCTTATTCGCATCTTAATGATGACATTAATGGCATTAAAATTTGATTAATTGATTGATTCCATTGTTTAATAGCATTGTTTTAACGCAAAAATCGAAAACATACCCTAAGAGATCATTATGATATGATATTTTGGTAATAGAAAATAAAGAGTTATGTACTTAAGTAGGTCTACATTATTTGATGCAGTCGAAGAGCACAGAAATATCTGCAGGCAGTTGCTGGCACTACGTTGTCATGATGTACAGTCAAGAATTTATTTCGGACCCACTTACGCTAACATACGTCGTAAACTATCGAGTATGAACGAGTGTGCACTTTACAGGTTGACAGGGCAGAGTCCTTTCGTTATTAGGTTATCTCCAAGGTGATCCCGAAACTCGATTTCATTTCACATGTGTATGTAACACTTATTTATAAATGATAGTACATGCTCTTTAATTTGTAACCCATTTCGCAGAAAATTTCTTACAACATAATTTTGCGGTCAAATTTTACATGTTACAAAGCTTTCATGGCTTATAGCGTATGTTTTCATATGGGATATTCGACCTCAAGCGGACAGCAGATTATGCCCATTATCAATCTGATTACTATTCTATAAGTAACATAAAATTTAACTTAATTAAATAAAATTGCAAAAAAATATATATTAAACAATTACAATTAAACTTATTATAAATTGTAATTATATATCCATTTAAATTACATTAGTGAATGGGTATCTGAGCATGCAATTAAAACTTGAATACAAGTATTAAAAGCGATCTTATATTTGAAGCGATATGGAAATTTTCACAAGAAAGAGTCTAATTAGAGCCTGAAAAAGTCGTTATTGTTACTAAATTAGTCGCTTCGTCGCCTCCTAGTCGCACTACACTGATCTTATATCCTTTAACATTAGTAAAATATTAAAATTCAATACAGTAAGCGGCACAGATCATCGGGAAATTCTTTAAAAAAGAGTAAATGTAGTGCAATGACCCAGTCAAGTTTCGAAATTAATTTGAAGATAGTTGGGTAGAAGAACAGCAGAAAAACTCATCTCATCGAGCCGGTATAGCAGAGGTAACTGCTACCTATAGACATATACTCTGTGGTAGCAGTTGTCTCAGTTGTGTCCCAATTTCAATAATAATAAAATTTAGCCTTTGATCGCGATCAGGTCGCAAAGAAATTACCAGGTGCAAGGTCAAGCCATAAATTAAATTGCTAAACTTTCGTGTTAACAGATATTATATGACGCCTGCTTTAATTGAGACGGAAGCAGAATCTATCACTGCGACATAATAGTGTTGCAAGTTTGTTTTATACAAATATATAAAGACGCCATGTTATACTTAACCATATCACATTCCGAACTTTATTACGTTGTGTACGGTCGTCGAAAGAAAATAAAGATGAAAGGGGTTAGTTCGTTAAATAGTTTTATAAAGAAGTGCTTAGTGTTAGCAGAATTTCAAAAATAAACTTTTGTGTTTCAGTTTTTAGTTCTCGTTTTGATTACTGCAGCAGCGGCTGCTCCTCAACAAAGCTATCAGGATGTACAACTTTTACGATATGACAATGTTAACGCTGGACCCGACGGTTACAGTTTCGCGTAAATATTAATCAGACTTTTTTTAATCGAAAGTTTTCAATATAACAATGAAAATAATTTATAATATTTTTATAGTTATGAGCTTTCTAATGGTCAAAAACATGAAGAAAAAGGTCAAGTAAAGAATAAAGGAAGCGATCAGGAAGCGTTATCAGTTCAAGGTCAGTATACCTGGGTAGGACCTGATGGAGTTACATATTTGATTGCATACGTCGCTGATGAAAATGGATACCAACCTCAAATTCAACAAGGCCCAGGAGGCAGCATACCACCAGCAGTTATAGATAAACTTGTAGGATAATTATTCATTAAAAATCTTCACCACATATCAAAGATTTGTAAATAGCTATAAAATAAACTAGTTTTGTATTGTTACTCCTTGTTTAAATTGGTAAAATCCTTTCGACGCCGAAATTACAATTTCTAACGAGCAGTCTGACGAGGGTACTCAACGCAATTATTCACAGATTTTTAAAAATTCTTTATCTATGTTGGGAATCGAACTTGAAACGCAACGTTGAAAACCATCCTATATTTTTATAATGCCTAGCGATAGAGTCGGTTGCAAGCCTATCATCAACATGATACTTTAATTCTTTTCACGAGTACCTATACAATTATGTAGACAATAAAAAATTATAAGCTCCTAGATTTATATAAACGCAAGGGAAGTACGAAAACAGTTTAGTTATGTTTTCGTATTTGTTCAATGAGATAAAAATAATTTTAAAAAACTTAGCGATAAATAAAATATTTTAAGCGGTTTACTAATCATGTTTTTTAAAAATAATTATTAAATTTTAATCGCGGCGAGACTTTCGAGTTTCATTACTGGAAATCTTGTAAACATCTCAGAATCAATCATAATAAACAACACATCATAAAATCTTTTGGTACTAATTTTTGTAATATTTTGGCATATTCAAATGCTTCCTCCTCCAGATCCTCGCCTTGAGAATTTTGTGCGATAGCTCTTTTTCTATTAAATTTTCAGCATATTTTATCAAAACCCCAGGTAGATTTTGATTGCAAAATTTATTGTTATTCAGTTCATTTTAGCATTCTTTTTTTTTTCACATGCTCACTACATTCTACACGATGATAAGCTTGATTTCATTTAAATAATCACATTATCACGCATCTCTATTTTATTATATGTATGTACTTATATAAAGCTCGATTACCACTCACTGACTCATTGACATCAATTCTGGAGCACTTGCTTGCCTTGGTGGTTTAGAGAGATGATGTTTTGACACGTATAGAGGGCGCCCATGCAACCTCGACATGTTCCGAAAGTCTGTTCCATCCGGTTCCGGAACGCAATATCTCCGGAACGAAACTAGATAAGGCCAATGTTCCGGAACAAAGGTTATATGAAATGCCCTCTAATTTCGAAATGAACACTTTTTTACATATTATAGTTACTAAAACTAGTTAATACAAATAATAATATATTATGTGAATTAGCACCAAAGAGGCGTCTTGATTGCCTTCAACTGGGCGGAACTGTCGTGTAAAATAGTTCACAAGAATTAAATATAAAAGACTAGATAGCTTCGGTTTCATTAGTACGAATTAATCGGACAACGGGTGTCGTCTAAAAATGAAATTGGTTAGTTGTAATAATTATGTTTATTATTAATTTGAAGTTTACATTTTAGAATTATTTTAGTTTTATTGGTAAATAATATTGTGGAATCAATTAATCAAAGTTGAATTATGAAAAGATTTTAGAAAACTGAAGTTAAAATGTTGGGGAAGATCGTTTCAATATCGAATGTGTAGCGCACTTAAAACCCAGATTTGATCTTTAGTTCAAACGGTCAACACACACCGCCAGCATTTAATTTTTTTTTAGTGTATAGATAGGCATATAACACAACACACAACAATTGGAATATAAATCATATATTATAGCATAAAATTAAACAAAATTAATTTTAAATCTCACTTTTACATTTTGTAGCATTTTCACTATCGGAATAAACTTTTCTTCGATCTCCTTGCCAGGTCTACGAATTTTGGGAGTAGCTTCTTCTGCCTTTTGTCTCTCTATGGCAAATTAGACAGCTTTATGAAATTAGATAGCCCTTGACTTACATCTGAAATAAAAGTTAATATATGTAAATTACGTATACTATCTACTGGAAGGGAAAAATGTAAGCGCGGGTTAAGAATATATATATGTGTTATGTTAGAATATGTTTGTGGTATATCAGCGAATGACTGAGAATGATAGCAGCACATTCTAAGCTGTTTAAAAACGTGAAGGTTCATAGGGGTATGAGAGAAGTGATGGATACGAATAAGACGAAAGATGTGTGGAAGGTGGCGTCCTCTGCCTATATCTGTGATACTAAGGCGTGACATTATAATAATGACAACGAAGTGGACGATTATGTCTTTTAAGTTATTCATCTTATCTATTATTGTTATAGTTGGTATTGTTCGCTTTGGTTGCTGCGGCTGTAGCTGCACCTCCTCCATCATACCGGGGAGGTGGTGAAGCTCAACTCCTAAGATATGATAATGAAAATAGCGGTCTTGGCAGTTATAGATTTAGGTATGTAATCATAATTTATATTAATCTTGTTTCAGTGATATAAAACCCTTTGAATGTTATTTCTAATAAATATATATTATTAAATGCCTAGATATTAAGCTAGTACTTACATCATAGGTACGAAGCGACTAACCGAAAGTACATGTAGCAAAATTACATTGATTGATTACCGGTCAGCGAGATTTGAACACAGTTCTCATCGATGGTGAGTTCACGCTCTCTACTGCTAGACCACTATCGCTCTTGTACATACATACACGTGGGAAAATAATAATTGTACTTTACGCTTTATTTAAAATACAAGATGTATCAAATTAGAAATTCTAACTGGAATGTATTATTTTACAGCTTTGAACAGACTGACGGCACTCGTCGTGAGGAGCAGGGAGAGCTGAAGAACCAAGGACGTGAAGATGAATCCATTGTAGTAAGAGGCACTTACTCCTGGGTCGGACCTGATGGTGTTACTTATACAGTTGTCTATGTTGCTGATGACAATGGCTTCCAACCTGAAATTCAACCAGGCCCTGGAGGTCGTGGGCTACCAGCGGTTCAACGAGGCTCCGGAGGTGGTGCGATACCAGCAGCATCCGTATACGCTCTCCTTGGTTAAATATGAAACATGAAATATGTTTAATTCTAGTCTAACTCAACGATTACATGCCTGTTAAAAAGTAATGTTTTAAATAAATATTTCACACAATTATGTTGTAGTTTTATTAAGGGTTCTAGGAGCGATTCAATGCAAATGTCAGTTGTTAAGTATTTGAGCGGCCGTGGTCTAGCGGTAAGACGCGTAAACAGGGCAGAAAGGGCGTGAATATTCGGCCGAGCTGTAGAAGCATGACCGGGCAGTGCCCATGAGTTTGTTCTGTTTGGATTGCTGTAATGAATCCATTTTTCATCATCCGTAACGATGCAATGAAGAAAACCCTTCCTTTTCTGCCGCTGGAGCAGTTGTTCACAGGCGAAAAAACGACGCTCAACGTCTCTTGGCTTCAAATCATAAGGAACCCAAGTTCTTTGATTTTGAATCATTCCCAACGCGTGCAAAAAGAGCGGCCGTGGTCTAGCGGTAAGACGCGTGAACTCACAATCAATGAGACCCGCGTTCGAACCTCGCTAAAGACCGGTACCAATCTAACTTTGTTATATGTACTTTGGTCGCTCAGTGCCTGTAGGCACTAGTAAAGAGTGGTAGGCAGACTGATGATGGTTATTAGTCCAGTCTGCCGTCCTGGGGCAGTACCACCACTTTCGAATGTAACACCCGTGAAGTGACCTTGTCGCGTTTCGGGGATAGTTTGAAAGTAGCCAGGTATAAGAGAGGAGTGTGCACTGTCAATCTAAATGGTACATGTTCGTCTCCTCAAGCCGGCATAGTGGAGGCGACTGCAGCCCGTAGAGATTTCTCTGTGGTAGCAGTTGTTTCAATTCATGGACCGCACTCTAGCTTTACATCAGGCGGAGTGTTGTCACATGTCGAGCTACAATAAAAAAAAAATCTCTTGGAAATGGCTTGGCGGGTAACTCCTAATGCTGAAGCAAGTTCTTTTTGCGTTTGTCACGGATCTTCATCGAGTAATGTCTCCAGTTCAACGTCTTCGAAGAAATTTGGCCTTCCTTCACGCGAACGGTCGTCAACATCAAAATCACCGTCGGAACTAACACGGCACGTTGTTTCGCTTAGAGCAGCATCTCCGTAAACTTTTTGTAGTTTTCGATGCGCTTCAGCCGTCGTTTTCTTCGAATGATAGAAGAAAAGCAACACTTACCGCAAATGACGATTATTTGGCTCAAAATCAGACATTTTTACACAACCAAATGTGTATGACGCAAAAACAAAATCACATACATTAGTGATTTGTTTACCATATGTCTAAGCTTGGTTTATGACGATTTGATTATGTCACAAACGACCAGCACTTACTACTGGAGCCATCTCTTGAAAAAAAACCTTAATACAATTTCTAACAAATAAACATAGGTAATTTTTTAATTAACTAGACTGAGAGCACGCACTAGTTATCTTGGAACGCAAATTCATTAAATGAGAAAATAATATTCAAATTAAGGGCAATCTAACGGAAGTACTCAACGTGTGTAGACAACAACATTTTCTGAAAGGAACCACTTTTTAACAATGATAAGAAATATTATTCACAGATTTTTTAAAATTCTTTATTTATGTTGGGAATCGAACCGACACAAATGCGAAACCACTCTATACTTTTATAATGCCAAGCGATAGAGTCGGTTGCAAGCCTATCATCAATTCATACAATTATGTACACAACAAAAAATTATAAGCTCCTAGACTTGTATAACAGCAAGAGAAGTAAGAAAACAGTTTAGTTATGAAGTTTATTTAGAATTCAGGAGTTTCTGTATAAATTATTTGAGGTAAAAAATAAAGAATACGGTTATGTTATCGTATTTGTTCAATGAGATAAAAATAATTTTTAAAACTTATTAAAATAAACTTCATTAAAATTAAAATATTTTAGGCGGTTTACTAATCACGTTTATTTTAAATAATTATAAAATTTTAATCGCGGCGAGACTTTTGAACTTCATTACTGCAAAGCTTGTAAGCATCTCAGAATCAATCAAAATAAACGCATCATATAATCTTTTTGTATTGATTTTTGTAATGTTTTGGCATATTCGGACGCGGTGATCGATCCTTGCCCCGAGCAGTGTGTGCGATGGTTTTTTTTCTATTTAATTTTTAGCATATTTTATTAAACCATGTTCGCGTAAAACTGCAGGAAGAATTTTGTTGCAAAATTATTATTATTCAGTTTATTGTATTATAGTATTCCACAAGACGATATCCTTGATTTTATTTAAATTAATGCATCTCTATTTTAATACATATATTAATATATTATGTGAATTAGCACCAAAGCGGCATCTTAAGTTACTTGATTGCCTTCAAATTGTGGGCGGAATTTTTGTAACTGTCATGTAAAATAGTTTACAAGATTTAGATATAAAAGACATATTGTTAGTTTAGGTTTTATTAGTACGAATTAAACGGACAACGGGTGTCGTCTTAAAAAATGAAATTGGTTAGTCGTGATAATTATGTTTACTATTAATTTGAAGTGTACATTTTAGATTTATTTTAGTTTTATTGATAAATATAAAAAATAATGTTGTGGAATCAATTATTTAAAATTGATATATGAAAGGATTTTAGAAAACTGTAGTAAAAGTGTTGGGGAAGATCGCTCCTCTCGAATGTGTATGAGAGAAGTGATGGATATGAAGGAGACGAAAGATGTGTGAAAGGTTAAGGCGTTTCGCCTAGGTAGAGGCGTATATCTGTGATACTAATGTGTGACATTATAAAAATAATGATAATGAAATATTATGAGTTTTAAGTTATTAATATTATCTATTATTGTTATAGTTGGTATTGTTTGCTTTGGTTGCTGTGGCTGTAGCTGCACCTCCTCCATCATACCGGGGAGGTGGTGAACCTCAACTCCTAAGATATGATAATGAAAATAGCGGTCTCGGCAGCTATAGATTTGGGTATGTACTCCTAATTCATATTAATCTTGTTTCAATGATATAAAACGCTTTGAATGTTATTTATTTCTAATATATTTTTTCAAATGCTTATACTAAGCTAGTGCTTACATCATAGGCAATAATTACATTGATTGATTACCGGTCAGCGAGATTTGAACACGGTTCTCATCGATCGTGAGTTCACACTTTCTACTGCTAGACCACGACCGTCAAGTTGGAAATTCTAACTAGAATGTATTATTTTACAGCTTTGAACAGACTGATGGCACTCGTCATGAGGAGCAGGGAGAGCTGAAGAACCAAGGACGTGAAGATGAATCTATTGTAGTAAGAGGCACTTACTCCTGGGTCGGACCTGATGGTGTCACTTATACAGTTGTCTATGTTGCTGATGACAATGGCTTCCAACCTGAAATTCAACAAGGCCCTGGAGGTGGTGTTCCACCAGCGGTCGTAGCCTCTCTCCTTGGTTAAATATAAGATATAAAATCTGTCTAATTCTAGTCCACCCAACGATTACATGTCTGTTAAAAAGTAATGTTTTGTTGTAGTTTTATTAAGGGTTTCTGAGCCGATTCAATAAAAATGTCACTTGTTAGGTACTTAACGGTTTCAATCGAAGTGCGATTGATTGGACTTAATTCGACACATCCATGGTCTCAATATGTTACTCTGACTCTATTTTTAACAGGTCTGGAATTTTTTGAATCGCGAGACTTTTTTTATTTTTATTTAGATAATCTTAAAGTTTTACTTTCCATATGGTAAATGTAGATAAAAAAATATTAAACTAATAAACTAATAAGTCAAGAATAATGTGCGTGAACAAATTCAATTTAAAAAAATACAACGAGGTCAATAATTAAAATGTGTTTTCCAACCACAAAAACAACTAAACGTTTAACCTCAAACAAAACTATTTCGACATCATCCATAACATTTGAGAGGCTCTTCTATGGCCTCTTTTGTCGTATTCGTACATGTTGATTAATTAATATTTAAAATATTACTTAAGTTTTTGGTTAAAGCTGGGTCCTTAAGAAGTCGCGATATTGTTGACTCATTGTGTAAATTTTAGTTCTATACCAATCCGCTAAGCATCACTGTAGAATACTAGCTTTCGAAATTATTCTCTTATTAATTGGATGGATTGGATTGGATAACAAACAGGTTTATATTTGTTTCAAAATTTAATTTTACTGGATAAAAAATGCTTCCTAATGATGAAAATGTAATAATTAATTGATATTTTTAGACGCTGTAATCGACTTTATATCCGAATTTTTAAGAGGAAATAAAAAAAACAGAGTTTCCTGAAGATATATATTTTCAGTTGTATTTAATTAATTAAAAATATAATACATCTTATAATTGTGATATCTCGAAATGGTTTTCGATTTAGAATAGGTTAATTATTTGACCTTGTCCCTTATTAATTCCACATGAAAACTCTTTGAATTTGCCGCCTTTTCTTAAGCCATGCTTTCGTAAGACAGGTTATCGTGGTGGATTATAATCTTTTGGGTGACCGGGCACGTTGCCCAAAACTGTACAAAAACCGCACTGTAAAAAAAACCCTCCACTTTATTCAAAAACATTGAAAAAGAGAACTACCTCTACAAAAATAGAAACATTTATTGAAGACTAGGCTGCATAGCCAAAGGTCTCTTTGCCTTTACTAAATAAAAAAAGCAACAACAACGAAGTAAACTGTTAAATTTTTAGACGACATCATGACACTGTTAAGGGTTTTTATGTACTAAATTAAAATAACACTTTTACTTGTAGAAAATTACTGTTTTACAAACGAAATATGGTAAAAACGCCAAACTTGAAACGTGATACAGGGAAAATTGTATTATCTGCATTAAGAAGATTAGTTTACAACACAGGATGGCAAACTAGAACAATTGTAAAGTTTATAAAATTACAGTACAATATTCATGATAATAACATTAATCGTAGCATATCCAGGTATAGGATACTTTCCACATATAATTATTGCTTTTGTAATTATTTTGTATGTTGCAATTGAAATTACTGAAATCGTGGCTAGGGGAAGTAGACAAATATATGGAGGCAAACAAGATGATGAGATGACGTCTCCGTAAACAGTAAAATAAATAATGAAATTAAAGGTGTACCATCAGCATATAAATTAGTATTAGTTTATTATTTTATTCGCACTATGTGAGCATTACAAGGGCAAGGTAAATTCAATATGAAAAGGCGTTTTTTTTGCTGTACATACAGGCATGTGCGAATATAGATAGCATATAATTCGAGCGAGACATAATAAGCTATCTCCTGTGCTATTTAATACTTGATTTATATAAATAAATAATAATGCACCTAAGTGTAATTTTCAAGGTCGTAGTTTGTTTATAAAACACAATTGAAATAATATAAACATTAAAATAGATAATGCAGCGTGTAATTGAATAATGTTTTTCAATTTTAGAGCGTTAAGAAGAGGTGTGAAATTGGGTTTACTCCAAATGAAATGTGGTCGATATCGATTAAGCAAGATGTCTGATTTAGCATATATTAATGATCCAAGAAGATTTACACGTAAAAAAGCTCTTTGCATTAAAAATTCAAGAACACGAACTTCAAAAAAGTCCATAAAAATGTGATGTTTATTTACACACTAAAAATTTATGTTTAAATTAAATGCATTTGTGTCATAATGTTTATTTGTTTTTTTTTTATGTCACCTTCAAGAGATGAGTGTGCATTGTCCAGGATGACAGAGCAAACTCCTCTCGTTATACTCAGGAACTTTCAAGCAAACTCTGAAGCGGGACTTCACGGCGTGATATAACCATCGACAAACTACGACATAACTCTTGTAGCTAAGAATTATTTTAAACTCGCATTTGCTTGCATGCTTTTATACGTTATTATGACGCAGAAAAAAATCGATAATCCCTAATCTCAAATTGATGCAAACCCCAATTCATAAAGCTTCGCCTCTGTCGGTTTCGCCGCCTGTTTTTATATCAAGACAATATTTTCTTTTTTTTTTATTACATTAATATAACTTATACGCTTTCATTATGGAACAAATTTCTCCTAAACTATAAAAACCTGAAAATGTTGTATGAAATCAAACTCTAAAAGTTCGTGTGCAGAACATAAGGTAAGTGAGTAGATTGATGTGAGCTCGTGGAATACTGGAAATGCGTAGTCTTTACATACACTAACAATCTTTATTAATGTATCTTTTTTTTAAATTTTGTTAGTCAAAACAAGAAAATTACAAAATAAAATCAGGATGGTTTCCCTTCTTCGCGTTTCTTTCGTAAGTAATATTATTGTAGTAGTAAACATACTCGTTAAATCTTGAGACTGTTTTTGAACATTGTGACCGACCTGGTGGTGAACTCTACTATCCCTTAGCTTGGTCATCCTTCGATGGCTAGGCCACAGAAAGAGATCTGCGAAGAGTAGTCATGCACATGATTCTGTAAATAAAACAAAAACTATAATTTAACTTTCAGATTTATTAATTTATTTATTTTTATAACGAATATACATTCACAGATGTTTTTAGTAGCAATTTGCTCTATTTTCTATGAAATCGATCGCACTCTAGCAATAGATCCTTCGCAGTACTCCGAACGAAGCCCATCGCATATATATTATACGTAAGAAAATTTACAAATTTAATTTAATTGTTTTTAGATCAATCATTAATTTAACTGATTTTTCCTATTTACACTTTTTAGACGCCCTCCTGGTCCAGTAAGTATTACTTAACCTAAATTTTAGCTATAACTTGGAAGTATATTTTCACTTTAGTAGAGATCAGCGCGCAACAGTATTAATTAATCACTATATAAAACGTTTGAACTCACACGTGAGCCGCATACGAGCCACGTGATCCATGAAATTCTACCTTTATACTTATTACTAAAAGATAGGTATGTTCAAAGATAAAATCATACAAAAACGTGAATAAAACACGAAAATCGATTTATTAACAAGTCGGGCTAAATCATCAGACAAAAGCGTTATCGAGAGCTCTTTAGTCTTTGTCTACCTTGAGATTATAGAGATTAACGAAAATGTACTTACTAACTATTCTCCGTGAGAGGTAGACATAATATAATACAAGCTAATTAAGAACCTCTACTAATTAATTTTTTTATTATTTTAATTTTAGGCTGTCTATCGTCCGTATAAACCAAAAGTACCAGAAAGTCTCAGAGATTCATTACTTGGATAATAAAGATACCCAACATAATATACTCGTATACTTCCTCATTTTCAGGCGCATATAATAAAAATAATTCAATGAGCACATTATATTATTTACTTTTATTTCTACTGTATTTTATCCTCTTAGATATATTTCCTGCAAAACAAAAAAATATCATAAAGTTGGAATTGTTGCTCTCAAGCAACGAGATGCAAGATCTAAAATTATTTTTTATTTATGATAAGATTATTTCTTTCAGGGGAAAAAAGTCTATGGTCAAAACAGATATTTTGGCGATAACTTTAAGGGTTGAACTATTATAGATAATAAAATTATGAGTAGGTTGTACGTACCTTACGAGCACAGAATTACTTTTTTAAATCTAGATCTGAAGTTACGTTTTACATTAACTAAACACTAGAAATAGATATTTGAATTTATTATTTTGCACAGTTAAACACACGTCTATAAGGCTGGAGATGGACAAAGGTGCGCCATCGACTCTTCTTTCTACATACTACTTTCGCATCGACCACATCTCGCTGAGAAAGGTCTTTCTAGAGAGCCTCTTTTCGAACCATCCACTTTCGCGCAAATCCTTTTAGTTAATCTCCTTTCATCCACTCTTTCCAAAAGGCCGAACTACCTCGTACACTCTTTTCCCTCCAGAAGAGGTAAAATGTGGGCTTCGGGACTCTGAATGTTAATTAATATTGGTGAATTTAATGGCAATGTATGAAAAGGGTGGTATGCAGACTGATGATTATTATTAGCACAGTCTGCCGTCCTGAGGTAGTATCGCTACTTTCGAATGTAATACCCGTGAAGTGACCTTATCGCGTGTCGGGAATAGTTTAAAAGTAGCCAGGTATAGTGAGAGGAGTGTGCACTGTCACTATAAATGGTGCATACTCGTCTCCCCAGGCTGGCATAGCGGAAGCGACTGCGGCCCGTAGAGATTCGTGGAACGCACTCTAGCTTTACATCAGGCAGAATGTTGTCATATCCGAGCTACAATCAAAAAAAAATAGATGTGAAAAACCTATAACTGTATATTTTACATAAATAATAAAAGATTTTTGTTTTTTCGATTTAATTTATATGTTTTAAATACATTATCTTATTAAATTGATGTGTTATGTAGGGCGTAGGCGTTATTAAATTATTCATCAAGATTTTTTAAATTACCTCGGAAGCTTTCTGAATTTTTTTTATAGTACGTATCTGGGCATGTAACCACACTCAACCTGATATTAAGCTAAATTTCGTTCATAGTTTAAGCATAACAATATACATAATTACTTCTTCCTTCTAAATACAAATATCTTATAAGTATTTTATTATTTTATATATACTCTATTTATTTATTTTCTATTGTACACACTTTGTTTCTATCTCTTATATTATTCTTCACCTCTATAGGTTGCCTGGAAGAAATTGCTGCTCAGTAATAAGGCCGCCTATTGTGTTATCTAATTTTCGATAAATGTGAAAATGTTCTGTTTCTTTGTTTGCACAATAAAGAGTTTTATTATTATTATAATTCTCTTTTTTTCCTTTAGGTACAAACATTCCTTAGCAATACTGATGTCCAACTAAACTAGAAATAAGTAGAACAAGACGTGCTTGTTTTCTTTATAGTGTATAAGTTCTGAGGACTTTGACCTTGTCCTCAGTGCAAACTGCGTAGGCACAGCCTTAAGACAACTTGTGCACTTACTGCTCTGATAAACGATGGAATGTCACTTAAATGTAAGTTTTTTTTTTGTTAATATTGTTAAAAATACTTAAAACTAGTTATAAATTTTATTTTTTGGTATTTAGGTCTTGCTGGTCGTATTATGCTTTTTATCAATCATATTGAGTGGTGCAGTTTCAAAAACTGCCCCAAAAGAAAGTAAGGAGACGAGTAATGACCATGATAATAGTATGGGGTAAGTTTAAAGCAAATACTTTCATTATTATCGCACAAAGAGAAGAGCAAAGAGAAGTTTTTGAACGAAACTTAATACGAAAATATTAAAACGAACGAAAATATTAATACCAAAATTATTTAAACTCTGATTATTTTATTACAGAAGTCAGTCGCGTGACATTCAAGCCGCTGACTTTGAAGAGCTTACGACACTAGAACCATTCTCTTCAACTTCATCATTTAATGAGGAAATAAATGTGAGTTACAATCAATTTACAAACACTAATTTATTTATTACAATTTTTAAGCACTGATGTGAAAGTGAGAATGTATACTTTTGATTTTATGCCGTTGTCCTTCGTGTCTCGTGATGTCATTTCTACGAGTTCACTGATTTTTTGACCTATTAACACCAAAAATTAATCCGAATTTATTCTAATAAACGTACATTATTTCCCTATTTGTGAATTAACTAGAGGAAAAAAACATTTTTTTCTTATTGTATCTGACGACAACACTCCGCCTGAGTGCGGTCCATAAACGGAAACACTGCTGCTACAGAGAAATTTTCTACGAACAGCAGTCGCTTCCGCTATGCCGACCTGAGGAGACGACTATTTAGTATATTTATAATATTACAATTTTTTATTTTATTTTTACAGGCAACAATAACGAATGATACAAGCGATATTGATGACCGCTTTGGGTTACCACCGAATTTAGTAGCCACAATGTTGGGATAAACGTAAAAACTACATAATTTTATTATTAGTGTAACAAAAATTATTATTGATTTTTTTAATTTAAAAAAATATTTTTTTAACAATTAAATTTCCAAATTAACTAACTAAACAATATAAAAATAATTAATAAAATTTCTGTTTGCTTTTCTACTAGGTTACTACCAGATTTCTGGTTTGAAATTAAATTAAATTTTATGGAATCTAAAAGTCAGAATGAACTTAGCAAATAGTGATTTCTTAGTCATTAAGGAAAACTTTTATTTCTAAATCAATTTTCTTTTATGCAAACACAAATATATAATAATAAAATTCCAAGGAAAACCCGCTAAATCTATTTATTTAATGATATAAAAAAAACATAGGTAAAAACATAATTATCCTTCTTATGTTGAAGAAGTCGGATATAACAGTCATTATTAACACAACTTTGGATTGCTACTGACATGATTTATATAAAGTTTTATTTATAAACTATAATAATAATTAGTGTTTCTAAAAATATGGCTTCAATTTTTATCATTCAGGTATTTATTATTTATTTTTAAAAAGTTAAGAATATAGTCGTAGACTAAGAAATTCTTTTTTTTTTTAACTTTTTCTGTTATAAAAAATTTAATAACAAACATTTCCTTTTTAAATATTAGTGTAAAGATAATTACAAACTGATATGTTATACTTATTAAAATATATTTTTTGTTAAGTCGTTTGTATTTGTAGCAATCTTTAAATAATAATATTTACAAGGTTATTTATATATCTTATTTAAGATATTCAACCTTCGGAATTGTTGTGTTTAACGTCAATTGTTTTAACACTTTTTATTTCAATAATGATAACATTAAATACTTGATGTAGGTAGTATATCTACTTAAAAAGAGTCAGAAGAGGAGTGCCCTTTTGACGTGCTTGAAGAGAGATATGACTTTGCTTACGTACTGTGTTACGTGATGCTAATGTACTGTGTTATAAATATTATCCTTACCTACCTCATTTTAAATGAGTTTTTTATTGTAGCTCGGCATATGACAACACTCCGCCCGATGTAAAGCTAGAGTGCGGTCCGTGCACCATACAGATTGACAGACAGACCTCTCGCTATATCTGGCTACTTTCAAATTGTTCCAGAAACGCGGCAAGGTCACTTCACGGGTGTTAAATTCGAAAGTGGTGGTACTACCCCAGGACAGCAGACCACTCTTTTAAAAATTATAATGTTTATTTCAGATATTATTCACATTGTTCCTATTCCAAAAAAGTCATACAACAAAAGTATTTAATACATTAGAAAATAAAAGCGAAATTAGTACAGTTGGTAATAATTTTACGGATATAATTAACTTTATATTTAGATATAACACAACAAAACTTAATGATGTCGTTTACACAACACCATCGAGCCTGGAAACAACCGAAACGGAATCTACTACGGATGATTATAATACTGTGAGTAGTTATTATTAACTAACATAACAAGTTATGCCTCATTTGATTATCATTTATCTAATTATATTTTGCCTATACATTCGAAGTTAATCATAATTTTCAGTTTTTGCGAAATTCACTATAAGTCATATCGTGGTTAAATAATAAAAAAGACTATAAAGTAGGTAACAAATATCTAAGCGTGTCTTGAGCGCTTGTGGAGCTAAAGTCATATGTTTGAAAAAGAAAATTATTTTATTATTATACATATTATGTCCAGAAAAGAGACGTCAAACCGAAAATGAGTCCGGAACATTTGAAATACAAGATCGTCGACGTTACCCGTTATTATTTGTGAATAAAAATCTTATCGATAATCATCACAACTTCCTTATTATTAAAAAATATTCTTTTTTTTTGTTAGGTATAATTATGGTTTGGCATATTTCCATAGTTTTTGTTTTATTATAAGAACCTAATTTCTAAACAAAATTATCTCGTAAATTGCGATAAGATTTAACAGTTAGATTTCCGGTATTTATTTTTATTGTTGCATTTGTCAAGGCAAAGGAATCATTCACTAATCTGTATTATTTCTATTTTTGAAAAAGCGTTGACTAGTCAATAATATGTTAGATTCTTGAAGAGGTTCCAACATTTCATAAAAATTAACCAATATTTTTTTAGTTAATGTTCTTATAACATACGATTAATTTTTTTTCTAATTTATTAATTATTTTCAGACTACAACGGAAATCTACTTTTATGATGAGATAGAATCACGTATCGGGAATTCAGCGATAGTTGCAAGTTTACTTGGATAAAATATAAGGACCGAATAACGAATAGCATAATTTTAACATACAATTTATTAAATACATTTCTAAAGACTTTTAATTGTAGTATTTTTTATACATATTAGCCGGCATTATCTGGGCTTTTGATGCTTCAAAAGTATGAAAACTTTTCTTCCCACACCTCCCGCTTTCGTTGTAGGCATACAAAACCCGTGAAAAATAGCAACGCGAAAGTATGTTCGGGAAACGACCAGTTTGTATGTGGATTACCCTTTTGTTCAATCTCAGATTGATTTTTATTTTTCGCCATAAGATAACATTCTTTATAACTTTTGTTTCGGAACAATCTCCGGTACTAATTCAGTTTACAAGATAATGCTGACTGACCCTTTACGGTCCAGATCAACAAAATCCTTTCTTAATGCGCGTCTACTATAACACAAAGCTACTCTTAAAGTTTCATGTCTTTATCCATAGTTTTCGCTGTATATTAATTATGAATCAGTCAGCCAATCAGTACTTCTTCTTTAATATACATATTGAGTCTAAAACGCCTGAATAAATCCTAAACTATAGATTTGAATAAAAGTATTTAGGCGGATTTATAATAGAAATAATCAATGACGCTACAATAATAAAATTCAAATAAATAAAATTGTAGCTTATATTAATTTCGTAAAACGTAAAAAATGAAATAACGAGTATTATTGAAACGTCAAATAAATATAATATTAAAAGTTAAGAAACGAAACATCCTACAATGCAACATTTTAAATTGGTGTCAGTACAATATACCTAAATCTCTTTCACTTTACGGTAAAAGTAGATAAAAATAAGACAAAATGCAAAAAGGACATATATCATTTTATTTGTTCAATTAAAATGCAAACATAAATGATTTTGAATGTCACGTACTGCACTTGCGCATTAAGATTTGTTATTTTATACGTTAAAACGGTGCATCACAATTGCTGTATTAATACCCGGTGCCTATGGCGTAGTGGTCTCCAATTCGATTCCTAGCCGAACCAAATATTATTAATGTTAATAATATTTACGAAATAATTGAAAAATATATGAGTATTTGATTCGGATTTGGGTATTGTCTTTGTCCTTATATATATATATATAGTTTATCTTGTGAAAGCATAATTTTAATTTATAGGATTTTACATAAAATTCAGATACATTACTTTGAGAATAAAGAGATGAGAGTTTTGTTTGTAACGTTTACGATAGAATGCCTTAATCTATGTATTTTATTGACTAAGGACCGGTAATTCAACCTTAAGCTCGTGAGGAAGTTCATACACGATATAAAATATCATGAGAAAGCTACTTGAGAAATATTTATAAATCAATAATTACAAAATATGTTTGCCTTGTAATTAGGGACAGATTGAACTGTTGGCCCTTAATATAGTTAAAATTTCTAAATATTTATTCTGCTTAAAACAAAGGAAGTATTTAAAATCTACTAAACCGTATAAGAGCGGCCGTGGTCTAGCGGTAAGACGCGTGAACTCACGATCGGTGAGACTCGTGTTCGAACCTCGCTAATTCTGGGTGGTACCAATGGTAACTTTGTTAATAACAAATTGTTATATGTACTTTGGTCGCTCAATGCCTATAGGCACTATTAAAGAGTGGTAGACAGTCTGCCGTCCTGGGTTAGTACCGCCACTTTTAAATGTAACACCCGTGAAGTGACCTTGTTACGTTTCGAGAATAGTTTGAAAGTAGCCAGGTATAATGAGAGGAGTGTGCACTGTCAATCTAGATGGTACATGTTCTTCCCCTCAAGCTGGCATAGTGGAGGCGACTGCTGTCCGCACAGGTTTATCTGTAGTAGCACTTGTTTCCATTCATGGACCGCTTTACATCAGGCGAAGTGTTGTCACATGCCGAGCTACAATTTAAAAAAAAGCATTATGCGAATAGATTCATCACGTCTCATATGCAAGTATAAGTGATAATAACAAAGATCAACAAAACAAAACTCAGTTAATAATATTCTTCAAAAATCTACTACAATAAAAGTATTTTACGTAAAACAACGGTTAAAAATACCATAAATTCAAGACAGTGCAATAATTTTACATTTAAAAGCAAACACGTGTTGGTTTGCCTTGAACTTGTATTTCGATACAGAAAATATCGTAAATAAATACTGTATAATAAACAAAGGTAGGTGGGTTAAACTTTCCGAATGAGATAGGCAGAGCTTTCAAAATTATATAAACGTTTTCTTGATTACAATAATTATAAAAAGTAATTTAATAAATAAATAATTTTATAACGATAAATTGCAATTTTGTTCTGATTAATTCTAGCGCATAGAGTTATAAAAATCTCCTAATACTAACATAGATAATAGTGGTAATAGAATTATCACGAGTGCAGCTACGAGTAAATAGAATGGAAATAGCGCAGATTAGGACATTACCCAATAGCGTCTGTTTACCACTCCATTCATACGTCGATCTTATAGTGTTTAGCGCAAATTATGTGATTTTCAGTCCTTTGATGTGAACGAACGGACACATGTCCGGGAGGCTGATTTCCAAGTGCTCACCTCTATATATACCAGATCTTACGAAATCGCTTCCACATTCGAACTACACCACAGGAAGTCGCCAGTTCCTTTTGTGACAATACTACCAGACAGAATGCTGTTAAATTCGGTGAGCATCTCTAAAATTTTAACGAGTAATTAGTTTATGAGTGTTTGCAATCAGTGAGTGTCGTAAGTTATTAATTTGTAGTTAAATACGGACAGGTATTTCAAAATTAATTTTGACCTTTGGTACATTGGTTTTACGGTGTGAATGACGTGTTGCAATCGCAATATGTCTAGTGCATATGTTTGATCAGGTGGTTGGATACTCGAATGTCATTAGTATCGTAAAATATATTCAACCTCTTTATTATTTTACTTCTTTATATCGAGCCCTAACATATGTTTATTGATTAATTAATTTGTATTACGGAAGTAATTGCAATAAAATATTGAAACAAAAACCAGTTTAAATACCATATTATAATTTTCCAATATTTTAACAAAATTAATTGTTTTTTTTTAATAATTAATCAATGAGCTGCTGTGGGTGATTTTCCAAACGTTTTAATTTCAGATATTATGTTTGTTTTTGACCGTGGGAGTGATATCAGCTAAACCTGCTATTAATAATGAAAACACTTCCCAAGTTCTTACATATGAAGTGGACAATATGCCTAATTCTTATAAGTTCTAGTAAGTTTTTTATTTTTAAAATAATTATGTGCTTACCTTTTTGATTTCATCAATAGAATTTGAACATTTAGGGAGAGACTTGAGACTTAAAAACGCGCCAAATTACATTGAAAAGTCAGTTTAGAAATTGCAGTATTATCTAGTATGCTAAAATGTATTAAACATTCTGTCGGCACCATGTTTTTATAGTTTTGTTTTCACTCCAAATAACTAAACAATGATGTATCAAAGCTTTCTCCCTAATAATTCGCAAGTGTACTTTCCGCAGAAAGGATACAGCAGTATTGGTTCACTGCCAAAGAGGACAAATAAATACACAAACATAACCGTACACGATTGTCAATATTATTTAAAAATTTAATTTATTTATATTCCTAAGGTGTGAATTGTGGCACAGACACGCAAAAATTTAATGAACCGTGACGAAATTATTATTATTTATTTTTCCTGGTAATAACTAATTAGCTAATATTCCTTATTGTTAATTACCATTTATTTGTTGTTTGATTTGCATTAGTACCGTTCCCTTAATATAATTATTTAATAAATTAAATAATAATAATTATAATAACATGTCAAATAGAGTATAAAAATATTATGTTTATTTAAATTAAATGCTTTATTGTTTTACGAGTACGTGCTAATTATCCAATACGCTGAATCAAATAATAAACCTCTATTAAGACGAATTAGACCTTTTGCAAACGACTTAAAGATTAAGTACTGATTCAATCATCGAACGAAGCACTATAGCTTTTTTTTGAAAGCAAATATTTACGGTAAAATCGAGAGTAGGTGACCCAGTTTTATTCCGATTTATCAAGGATAAAAATAAGTTGTATAATATTAATTATTTATCTGGAAATCGAAAGCTGTATTATTATGTCAGAGAAAGAAATTTTACCTCAAACCTTATTATTCTCAAGCGATCAAGAAAGTTTTAAAATAACCTGTCGACCTACCACAATAATTAAATTATCAACTCTAAATACGAGTATAACAGACCTTTACACTGTTATAGATTTCAAAATAGCATTGTTTGTAATGTAAAGTTGTCACATTGTCACTAATCTTGGTATACGTGTTACGCCTCTATCAAGTTGAATGTACTTTAAATCATATCCGTAAGCGGTCAAAAGCCTATATCGAATCAACCCGTTAGACACACGCCCTCGCATTAATTATAATAGTATATCATTGCAAATATTGATTAAATTTTGTTAAAATGATGTATGGTAATAGGTTTCTATTATTTTTTAAGTATGCGAATATTGGATATTTATTTAGATTTATAGATTTACAGTTGCATTAAAAATTACCGTTAATATTTTTTTCTTGGTTTCTAATTTTTATTTTTATTATTAGATTAAATGTAGTGCGAATTTCTTTCTTCTAGTTATAACACAAGTGATGGTTCTTCGAGGACTGAAGAAGGAATGATAAAAGATCTTGGGACTGATCAGGCAGCTCTGGACGTTTTGGGTACAGTAAGGTGGTACGATAAAAAAGGAACACTTTATGAAATGACGTACAAAGCTGGAAAACGTGGATATAGAACTGTTATTAAAAAAGTGCAGTAATTACTTATGATTTGTACATGTGTAACGCCCGTGAAGTCGTAGGCTTAGAAGTTGACGGGTGTAACAAGAGGAGTGTACATTGTCAACATGAATAGTGCACATTCGTCCACTCAAGTCGGCATAGCGAAGGCGATTGCTGCCCGCAGACATTTTCTCTGCAGTAGCAGTCGTCTCCACTTATAGTCCACACATGCCAAGCTACTATATATAATACAAACATATATAATATTACCGATTGAGAAAGTTAGGTTCACTATACATTGAATCCACCATAGACGTGGCACAATTGTTAGCAAACACAGGATCTGTACCAACGTAGACTGAGCGTCATTCCGTATTTTAAATTGTCCGCTCATACTAAACTTGGCTGAGGTTGGAATCGGATCCAACGTCCTCCACATGCGCACGGATGTTCTGAGTTTCTGACCGCTTAGCTACGTGAACACGGCGTCGAAAAGCTTCCATTTTGCGTTGGAATCTATATGCAGTTTTCTATCAATTTGTACGTGTCTATAATGATAAGCTTCAATGGATAGTGGACTGTAAATGCTAATATTTCTAAATTAATTTTTGGTAAAGACTGACCTATTTATTTTGTATAATTTTATTTTTAATTCATTATTACTTGTGTTTATTGCAAAAAGAAATTATAATTTATAATTTAAAAATATTAAATTATTATTATTATTTCAATTAAATTTCTCGTTAATTTATTTGTATTTTTATTTCAACACCTTATTTAACACAAATTTTTGTTCCAAATGAACTTGGGATTTTTTTCAGTTTCGCCTCATGTTAATGTTAATGCAGTCCATGTGCGAAAAAAACTGAAATACTACAAAATATTTCTGTAGACAACAATCGCTTTCGCTATTCCGGCTTGATGAGACAAAGCTGCACCATCCAGATTGCTTCCAAGCTGATCCCCAAACTATATGTATTGTAGCAATTTTAACTCTAATTTTTTAAGCCGGACGCCTAATATATTTAAATAGCATAGATATAACTCAACCTTTTATAGTAAAACATATTAACACAGGCATTAACTATTAAAAATATTATTGGAAGTCTCTGGCATTGTTGTGTTTTAAAATTTCTGGTTTAAATCCACTATTTATTGGATTTACAATAACACGTACATATGATGGAAAATTTCGATTCCAATACATTCTGCGCTGTATGTCAGAATTTTGGAACTCGCTTATATAATAATAACCCTTGATAGCACCCATATATATTTTTCAACTATTATTATAATAATTAAATATATAATTATCCTCACTGTGTATAATAATGTGTAATAAAATGAATATTAATGATTAATTAATCATAAAACGTAGAATATTGATGCTAGCTTGTAAATTAAATACAAAAATATTATTTAAATATTTTTATTGATTATTTTTATTACTATCTTGGTTATCACCAGTATGCTCAGATGGTTGATATCCATTCTTATCAGCTACAAAGGTGACTGAGATGTGTTGACCATCAGGAGCGACATAGCGGTAGCTTCCTTTAACCGTAAGTCCTTGTTGATCGGTATCATTTTTGTACTCTCCTTGCTCTTGGCGTGATGTACCGTCGCTCGTCTCAAATCTATTATAGAACATTATTTTTATTAATATTTACTACTAACATATACATTGACTGATTCATAATTAGAGCACAGCCTAAAGTTTGATATCCGGCGACTTGTTATAAGGGTGGCTTCGTGTAGGCCTGCACTAAGAAAAGATTTTGAAAAATTTTGATCAGGACCGGAAGTGACCGCGATATCTCGGAAACGGAACGAATCGAAGCACAAAAGTTGTAGAGAACATCATCTTATGGCTAAATAAATATGACTGAGGGAATCTATACGGTTCTAACTTGAATTAATTACTTATAAGGAAATTAGTGTTTGGCAGAAATGTCAATAAGACAAAAAGGTACCAGGGTTCACAACGATCTTCAATGGTATAAATATGTGGTTACGTAATGTCATTACTAATCCGGCTCCTTAAGTGGTATTCATCATTTGTCATATAACACTAATGTTGTGTTATTAAACTGTTAAGGTCACAAAATAGGAGTTTGGTAATTTTAAACCTACATCGTTGTAAAACAGAAATTCTTAACCTGAGGTCCATATACCCCTAAGGAGTCCGTGGTACACGTGGGCCCATTACTACATGATTTTTAAACGTGAATACAACAAGTTATTATTACCGAAAGTGGGTAAAGTCGTCCATAATTGGTTGATACCTGATGAACTTTTATGGTTCAGTGGTTAGCACCCGAACTCGATTCCCAGTCGAAACACTATTAGAGTCGTATTACTTACTGGAAATTATATCCATTCACATCAACTTCTGAGTCTTGTTTGACAATCTCCACGCTTTGTTCTTGCTGTTTCTGTTCTTGCTGAGGGAAGGCACATACTGCTACAATCACGGCTAAGGCTACCAATGTCTGAAATATATTCTTTTATAGTAACTCGGTATGTAAATACACTCCTAATGTTAGGCTAGAGTGCGGTTCCTGTACAAGCTTCTCGTTATACGCTGTAACGCGATTAGGTAGCATCACGGGTGTTAAACTTGTATGTGGTGGTACTACCCCAAGACTAAGTTAATAACCAACATCATTCTATCTATCACTCATTAAATTTGAAAGCATAGTTTTAGTATTTCCTGTTGTCATTTCTTTTTCCATTGCTCACGTTTTTGAGCTATACTACATGTTGTCTGTTAGTCTGAAGATCTTCTTGTGTAGCGGCCTATACCCTTAATCCATCAGAAAGGCCTAAGGTCTACCTCAACCATTCTTACTACAGTTTAGTGGATTTGGAAAGCAATATTGCATTACGTACATATTTAGTTTTATTATAAAGTGAAATATGAACTTACGATTTTCATCATTTTGCCAATTGGTATTTTGCTGAAGTTCTAACCTGGATGAGGATGACTGGAAGACTGTGCTGTACTGAAACGACCCCAGGCCTTAAATATGAACCTTGTGTGAACATTGCAATGTTACGAAGTTTCATTGGCAAGAGGTGTTAATAAGAATCATGCAAACAGTTTATTTAAACGTGAATTTGTCAATCCAGTAACATGCGTTGTATGACTTGGGTGACGTATTACAAACCACTATGTACAATGTACATAAATATAGGTAGTTATTTACAGTTGTGGTCAGAAAATAAAAATAATTTGTTGGAACATAACGTTACAGTCGGTAGCTGTGTCGTAGCTGTGATATTGTATTTTAAAAATCTTTATACCAAAAAATAATGTTTCTTTGTTTGTTCCGTCATGTTCCGGAACTACCATATATTTTATGTGTAGTTCGTTTATCAAGAAAGGTTTATTAATATGGCTGAAATCAATATGAAAGTTTTCCCAAGAAAGGCTTGGGAACAGGTTTTTTTTATCCCCATAAACGACTTCATATGCATCTTCATGGAATGGGAGTACTAATACCGACTACACAAACAAAGTTGCGGCAACAGCTAATTATTAATAATATTACACATAACAATTGTTTTGATCGAGGATAGAGAGCAGTTAAATTATCCAAGTCAAGAATAATTGCAATTAGCGGTTATAGTCTTCAGGCAAAACTATGTAATGGAGCATGGCTACCGACGTTTATGCGACACGATCTTGGGTGTAGCAACTGGGTCCGCGTTTGGTTTTGCTGTTTAACTAGGGAACTCTGATGTTTTTTTTTCTATTTATCTAGTAGGTACACCCTTCAAACAGGAAGAAATTATTCAAAATGTGTACTTATGTACTGTTACACAATTTTGTTTTAAATGCCTATACTAATAGCTTATAGACAGACAAAAAGACCAAAGTACAATAACATTGGTACCGAATTTAGCGAGATTTGAACACGAGTTTAATCGACCGTGAGTTGACGCCTTCTACCGCTGCACTCCACCCAAAATATCTCTACTTCATTTCAAACACCCATAATTACAAATGAAAGACTTAATACACAAGCCAGATTTAAATATCTTGTAATAGTATTTCATTTGACACAAATGATAGCTATAGCTGATATCCCCTTACCTTGGCATTATATGACTTTGCTAATAAGACGCTAATACTAGACTTGATCATAACATTTATTATATTATGCACATTATCGAAAACGTTTACATAACCTTCAAGTGTCGTAGAAAAAAAGTTCGGTCTAACGGCAGCTACAAAACAAACAGCCCAATTAAATAAAGATTCCTTCATAAAAACCACGATCGTATAAAAACGTGTTACACACAATAGATGTCTATTTTATTAGGACTTAATACTATTTATTTAGGTTTTTTTAAAATAATACGTCACATATGAACTAGCGCTTGCATCATTTATCTTTATATATATTTTTATAATATCCCGGCATTTAACCACACTCTACCTGATATTATTAAGCTAGAGTACGGTCAATAAATGTAGAAAACTGCTACCACAGACAAATGTTTGCAAGCAACAGTCGCTTCCCCCATGCCTACTTGAGGGATCGAATGTACACCGTCCAATTTGATGGTGCACGCTCAAATTCCAAGCTGAGCTCGAAAAAACGTCTAAATCGCTTTATATCACTTGAACACGGTGGTACTAACCCAGGACGGCAGTCCGAGCTAATACTCCGCCCACCACCCTTTTAAATAATGCCTATATTACACAATAGGCACTAAGTGACCAAAGTAAACATAATAAAGTTACATTGGGTCAGGATTTTTTCGAGATTTGAGCACGGGTCTCTACATTGTGAGTCTGACTCACTGAGTCAACGCTTTCAATCGCCGTATAAAGTTTGATATTGGTATTAGCCAAGATTATGGGATTCATCGAATAGATATAGTTTTTCCTTCTTTTTCAGTGGGGAACTGAGACGATTAATCAGCGGTGAAGGTGCCGTCGCGACGCGTTGCCGCACACTCCTCTCACAGTGCTTCGGCTACTTCTGATCCTGAAACGCGTTATCCGTCATTTCCGTATAATCTTTGATTTAAATACACAATATTAACAATGGACTTAAGCGTCATTATTAAAAATTATTATTTTTAAATAAAATAATAATTATAAACTTCTAAAACACATAGTTCGTATTTTATTATTTACTAGCGACGAAACCCAGCGTTGCCCGGGTTAAAATACATCGCATGTTTAATGGTATAAAAAATATTTAAGGATCCGTTTTTAACTTAGATATTGTAGTAGAAATCTAGATATTGAGAGACTTATTTGACCATTAAACATACGGTGTTTGTAGAGTTAATCAAATCAAATTAATTAACTAATTAACGAATTGAAAATAAGAAATACTCTAGTAAATGTGGAAACAGAAATTTGTAGAACTTTCTAGAACATTTCGTGTCGATTTTAACAGTTGCGCCTATTTTGGAACTTTCTTGATCATTCCAGAAATTTGTAGAGCTTTCTAGAACATTCTATATAGATTTTAGCAGTTGATAACGTTTTGGGACTTTCTAGATCATTCCTGAAATTTTTAGAACCTTCTAGAACATTCTAGGTCGATTTTAGCAGTTGATAACGTTTTGGAACTTTCTAGATCATTCCTGAAATTTTTAGAACCTTCTAGAACATTCTAGATCGACTTCAACAGTTGCGCTCATTTTGGAACTTTCTAGATCATTCCGGAAATTTGTAGAACCTTCTAGAACATTCTATATGATTTTGGCAGCTATACACATTTTTAATGTTTGTAGATCATTCTAGAAGTTTTTAGAACTTTCTAGAACATTCTATATCGATTTTAGCAGTTATACACATTTTTAATGTTTGAAGATAATTCTAGAAGTTTTTAAACCTTTCTAGAACATTCTATATCAATTTTAACGGTTGCGCACATTTTGTAACTTTCTGGATCATTCCAGAAATTTGTAAGAGCTTTCTAGAACATTCTATATCGATTTTAGCAGTTGATAACGTTTTGGAACTTTCTAGATCATTCCTGAAACTTTTAGAACATTCTAGATCGGTTTTAGCAGTTGATAACGTTGAACTCTATACTTAGTACTCAACATGTCATAAGTTAGAAAAAGACAGACTTAGTACTCAAAATCTCATATGTTAGAAAGAGACAGATATACATTTTTTAAGATTTTCGTCTCCCACAACCACCCTCTTGCACCCACCGTGACCAAACTCCCTTACTTTCACCAGGAGACCGAGGGGTATCTAACACCCCAACGGGAAGCAGATTGGAGTTGGTGATCATGGAGAAAACCCTGTATTTACGTACTAACATTAGCATTTTATATAAGTATTTAGATTGATGCCTACAAATATTTTTACGATGGTTCTTTATCCTTCTGCAGATGTGTGAATTAAAAAGCGAAAACATAGGTGGATATTAATTTATACGTATAATTAGGTAAAGTTTAAAACGACTGGGCATTATTTCAATAACAACTTAACATTGGCTTTACGAATATTTCAAGGAGAACCTTTATGATTAAATTAGGCAATGATTAAAAAAAATATATGAAAAATATTGAAGCTACAATACTAAAACTTATTTTAGTAGGCTGCCGGATTGATTTTTATTTAAAGAAAAATATATTTTTTCACAAACATATTGTTGCTCTGTTTTTCAATATATTTTTTCTTATAACAAAAATCTGACTTATTGACTGACTGATTTAAAACTGAGGCCTAAAATTTTAAGGGTATAGAGCAGACACACTAAGAAAAGATTTTATAATTTTTTGATCAAAAGTGACCACTTTATGTCGAAAATGGAGGGAGTTGAGGCGACTGTTCCGAAACAAAAGTTGTAGAAAATGTTATCATATGGCAAAATAATAATTTCAAAATCTGAATCAGACAAAAAATCTCTTTAATAACTTACCAGGTTTTGTTCTTTTTCACGCAAGAGCGAGGCGTATGGGTAAAAAAGTTGTCATACTTCGAGAGCAGGTAACTTGATAAGCCTAGACAGCGCCGGGTTCCGTCAGCTAGTATGGTATAAAAATAATACTTTAGAAGTCATTGAAAATCAACCTCTCTGCCTAGTTCAGAAATAAGATAACATTATAGGAAATAATCATAAACTCAATACAATTTCATTATTGTCCATTAGGTTTCATTCGTAATATTTTAAATGCAAAATAAATTAGATTTTGAAAGGAAAAAAAAGGTATTTTTACATAATCAATAACCATAATCAATATAGTAATGTCAATTAACATTAAGAGAACAATTAGTTTTAATTCAAATCACCTGTAGTGTATCGCTATCATAATCAAACAGTGTAAACTTTACTAATATGAACCCTGACCTCTATGATTCCAGTACAACTTGTGTTAACTTGCATATGTGATAAATATACAACATTTAATGCGTTACATAAATTGGGAATTAAGCTTTAATGACATATTGTTATAAATTGGACAATGCTTTTCTATGGGTGCAATTGTGTGTATCTTCGCGTCGTCTATGTCGCACCGCGCTCATCCTCAGATGACATCAGCTTTCTGCAACTGCTGCACACCGGATTATATATAAAATGAACGATCATATAGTAGTTACTCATTCGTTAGTTTGTGCTCACGAAGAATACTAAGCAACATGTTAAAATACGTGAGTTTTTAAATATAATTTTTACATTGTATAAAATAACTTGCGTGCTCAAGGTTTTGTGGATTTTGTGGCTATAAGTTTTTATTTTAATGACGTTTACTTGTTTTGAAATTACGTAGTTATGATCTGTGCTTTAAGTGCTCTATACACTATTCTAACATCATCATGTAAATATTAACCCGCATATACGCAGTAGAATAATATATAAGTGCAGCAGGCAACCAGGTAGTTTGTATTACAAATCATAAATATGGCGATCATTGCAAACTGTTAAAAATTGATCAATATAGATCAATAAATTCGTATAGGTACATATTCATTTATTAATAGCAAAAATTGAGCATTAGGTATATTTTAAATAAATACTAGAGTCAATTAATAATATTATACAAATATTTTATAAGGTATTATAAATAACATATTTTTATAGGTGACAGTCCTTTGTGTAGTGGCCGCGCTTTGCGCTGGTGCCCCACAACCACAACAAAACCCACAGGACGTTCAAATCCTCCGTTTCGACAGCGACGTCCAGCCTGATGGATACAGCTTTGCGTAAGAACTTCTATACACTATTTTTTAAATTATATAGGATCAAGTTTATTTGCATTTGGGGGTTCTCTGTCTAATTTTCCTAATTATTCACAGATACGAAACTAGCGATGGTACATCTCGTCACGAAGAAGGCAAAGTTGACAATCCTCAATCTGAAGACGCAGCTTTGACAGTCACCGGAGAGTATGCCTACGTCGCTCCTGATGGTAAACACTACAAAGTTACCTTCACAGCCGGACCGAATGGTTTCCAACCTAAGACCTCTCTCGGACAATAAAATTAAAAGTTTAATTAAGATTTTTACGATTGAAATTAATTTTATAGTTGTTTTAGTGTTTGCTTTTTTACAGAGTCAATATTTAGATAATTGAGTGTTAATAAATATTGTTTGTGTAAGATTAGGCTGCGTAACAATTATTAAATTACTCTCAATCGTCTACTGAATTACAAATACTCATAAAAATACTTGGTTTGGAGAACTAATCAATACTTTCGATTTCACACAAATTATTTTTAATAATTTCGTTGTGATCTCTATTTAGGAAGCGTTACGTATCGATTTCAACTACATTATATTTAACAGATGTAATTATAAGTGCCATAAATAAAGTTTTTTTTTTCTAATGAAGCTGTGTCATTTTTATTACTAAAATAGTATACTGTAAATATGTAGTATATTAATATTGGAGTTTATTTTATGTTTTGATAATTTTTTAAAGATTAAATTAATAAATAAAAACTTGTAAACCATTTTTTTTATTCTTTCATTATGTCACCTCAAAAATTCAGCATTGAATCAAGCACAAATAAAAGTAACTATCTACCGAGGAGTTTATTTACTCGTAGCTAGTTTAGCTACATTCTGCCAGAATTGTGTCAACTCAGAATCGATACATTCTGCACAGTAATTTATATGTATATCGATGACTACTTTGTCTTAAATTTTTTATTGTTTAAAATTTCCTTAAATATTACGAGGACCAACCACCCTGAAAGTAGTCGCGTTTAGGGATCACCTTGCAAGTAGTCAGTCAGTAGTCAAGAAGATTGTGTCATATCAATGGATGCCCATGGACTATCTCTAGCTTAACTCAAACTTGGTAACATGCCGGGCAACTATAAAATTTTGAAAAAGTTTAATTTTTTACATCATCTTGAAAGTTAATAAATTTATACTCGCTTCCTATTTACAATTATAACTAATTCTAATTAAAAACATATTATAGAGCTCTGCAATTATTATTACACGTTTTATTGTAATCGTTAATACAAATAAACAATGGCCAAGGTGAACTTGATTTCAGTCACGAAATCCACTATTTTATAAGTCGCAATTCGTCTAAACATTTTGACTTCTGAACTTCAATTATAAACTGATCATAATTATCTAAACCTTACACCAAAAGAAACACTGACGTAAACGACCAATCTTTATATTTCTAAATATAGCACGTTCGTGTTATTTATTTTTAAATGCTTTAACATCTTAATTTAGGATTAGGAATTAGGAATCTATTATATCATTAGGAATCTTAGCATTGAAATGTTAATTTGATTGGATAAAAAATAGGTCAAAAGACAGTAATTGTTTAAGAAACACAATTATAAAAAAAACTTATCTCAAAAACAATTAACATGTGCCTGACATTGATTTTCTTAACAACCATTAAAATTGTTGGGAAATATTAACTAATTAAAAAATATTACAAGATCACTAAATATGTTAATAATTATCTTAATTAACAATCAAATAATCATAGAAACAGGACGAATAAATATACTTAAATATGTTTAATTAATTTTTATGAAGAGCATCACAAAAATAGAATGTCACAACATGGCGAGCGTAAAAAATATTATATTAATTCGCAATTTACTAGTTATGTGTAATGCATTGAAATACATTTAAAATAATTTATATGCAATTTGTATTTAATTCGTAAGGATGTTTAGAAGACGGTTATAAATAAAGTGCTATCAAAGGTGCACGCATCTTGCGTAAACACATCTAAATGTTAGACTAGCATATCGTATACCATCAAATACACTTGATTAGGTCCTACAATATATATTAGTGCCTAGGTAACAGTACCCGGTGCCGCCCGTTGTATGGGATTTTTTTTGTCCGATTACTAAAATTATTCTGATTTCGCCATAAGATGATATTCTATACAACTTTTGTTTCAGAACGATTGTTCTTTCGTTCAAGCGATTGCCTTAACACGTTTTGTTTCCGAGATATTACGGTTACTTCAATCTTACTACAATCAAAATTTTGGAAAATACTTTCTTAGTGGACATGACCCATCAGTTAATCAGTCAATCAGAAATTCTGTTTTTATATATACAGAGAAGATTTGGTTACAATGTCAAAATAAGACTTCTGCAAAATTATGTGTCGGTTAAATTATGTGTTCAGTGGCAAGCGACAACCGAACTAGTTTGTAACAGAAAGATCCCGGTACCCGGTCGAAACAAATATTTAAAAGTATTATTTTAAACCATAAGCATTTTTTCGGGTATGGGTGTTTTGGGTTTGCGATGTTATTAGGTATTCTACTTTTTGTGTGTTGTATGTATTTCCTACACATACGAGTACTTCGACGTATCTTTGATATATCATAACTGAATAAACAAAATAATGATTAAGGACGCCAAAGGTTAACAATAAAAAAAAAAGATTTAAGTAAAATAAGGTTCAAGAGCCACAATAATATTATAATATGTAAATATATAATTTTTAACAAAAGGAAAAGTTTGAGTGAGAGTTTGTCAAGTTTTTTTAACCTTTCAAATTACCAAATGAATTCATGTTAGATGTAAAATATCTGCAACCCACCCATGTCATATACTGGTAAATTGCGTAATTTGACTAGCATTGTCGTTGTCTTCACGACACACTATTTGAGAACCTTCGTTATGTCAGATTTATTTAAGACTCTTACAAAATTTGTTATGATGAAATTATACTTCTTTGTGTAGTCTCAGGTCACTTGCACGTCTAAATATATCTGCATAGATACCATTATTGTACAATGTTAATTTCATAAAAATTAAATACATCAAATTGGATTCCATGATTGCCTGGTAGGTAGATATCGCTATACTAGTGTGATAATGTGTTTTCTTATTTCTGTTTTCTTAAACGCGTGGGCAACCATCAGTCTGCCTATAAGAACTCAGTGACCAAAGTTCATGTAAGAAAGTTATATTGGTACCGGTCAGAATTTAACGAGGTTTGAACACGGGACTCACCGATCGTGAGTTTACGCGTCTTACCGCTAGACCACGACCACTCTATAAACTAGAAATTTAAAATTATATTTATTTTAACACGTCTATGACCGAGATGCCTCTTCACACTGCGTTTGAAGGATCCCATGTTATAGGAAGGAGGAAAGACGTGGCTGGGAAGGTCGTTTCACAATTTAATGAAACGACAGAAAAAGGACTGCCCGATCATGATGGATAATGGCAAATACATCCATCCCCAGCCATCACCTGGCTATATCAGTTGTGTATTGATAATGGTCAATCCATTTCGTACCCCTTTTGGTATTTGTTTCATCAAAATCAGCGGCTTCCTTCCCAACCACCCTTTCCTCTTTTCTACAACCTGAGATCCTTCAAGCGCAGCATGAAGAGGCATTCGTTCAATCCTCTTTTCTGACAACAGTTGCATCCATTCATGGACCGTACTTACATCATCAAAACTGCCGTCATATGACGAGCTAAAATAATAATAACACAGTACAATTTTAATTATTGAAACCGTTTTGAAAAAATCAGTGAACATACATAGAATTTTCTCCTTTTCGAAGTTGGTTAAAAAACCCCACACAGAACTCCTATTTGTTTCAGAGTTATTTAGTCAATACCCTAAATAATATAAAACTACGATAAGTTATTTCAAAATCTCTTTTTAATTAGTACCGGATAATTAAAGAAAATTCTTATTCTTGTCACCACTCAACAAGTATCCTAATGATCTTGTTTATTTGTTAATATTTGGTATAAATTACGATTCAGAATTACAATTTGTATCATTCAATCGCATTGTGCATTTGCAATTTGTAAATCTCGAAAGATACTCACAGACAACATGAAATCAGTAAGTAACACTTTTTTATAGTTATAATAAGTCAGAGTGCATGCTAGAGTTCATGAACTGCGACTAGAAATGTCGCCTTGCCGTTATACTGACTTGTGAAGACGAATACAGACCGTCCAGGTTGACAGCGTATACTCGTCTCGTTATACTCGACTAGATAATATTATTTTGACCGCGGAGGTTAAAATTTTTCAAATGAAGCGCTATTGGTTGAGAGATTTCACTTTACGCTGTGACAGCGTAAACATAAACTCATACTCAGGCCTCAGAACGCTAGATTTCTTTATCATCAATCTGTCTCTTACACTTTAATCTTAAAATAGTTTTAATTAATCAACATTTTAATCAATATATCTGATTTATTATTATTGTTATTAATAATAAATGTTCATTCTTTATGATTACATGCCTCAATTTAAATACCGTCATATTGATTTATCTAAAGAAAAATTATATAAGAATGAACTGTTTTTTCCAGTTATTCATCTTAGTGGTATGCATGGCTGCCAGTGCAATGTCAGCATCTATCATCTTTGTCCGCACAGATCCTGCTTTAGTTCACGAAGAGGTGCACGATCAATTTGGCCAATACGCTCTTCAATACGCCACGGCCAATCACGACACGAGAATCGAACGTGGACGCCTTGTCCCCACAGCTAGTGGCGCTCCAGTCCTCATTTATGAAGGTCAATACTCCTTCCTTGGTGATGATGGGAAGACCTACACTGTCAAATACACAGCTGGTCCAGATGGTTTCCACGCTGAGGGTGATCACCTTCCTAAAGCACCTGAACCTCTACCAGTTGAGCTCCCTAAATCAGAGTAAATTCTAGCGTATGACCAAACAAATTGTAATAAAAATAAATATTAAAATTTTGTTTTTTTTTTTTCAACCACAATTATTTAATTCAAAGATACGCCTATATTATATTATATGAATTTTTAATTTATTATTTATTCTAAAAAAACAGGCGTATTATTGATAGGATTAAAAGTGCCTTAAAAAGTTTTATAGACCCGTTACAAATATTTCTAACATTTTTATTTAAATTGAAGGCGCTTATTATCAAATACATTCCAACATTAATTTATTTAAAAACATTAAATCAGAAGTTCATAAACCTCTTTTTTTTTCTTTATAAGTGTAGAGAGAGATGAAAAGATCGTGAAGACGTTTAGATTTGTGTAATAGTGATAATTTATAATTAGAATTAAATCAAGCGAACCTCTTTTCTTCATTGACACAGATCAAATAAGTATAATAGCCAACCCTGTGAAACTGGATGGTGGCTCATCAAGCCCGCGTAGTGGAGGTGACTACTATCTGCAGACATTTCTCTGTAGTAGCAGTTGTTTCCGCTCAACGACCACACTCTAGCGAAGTATGGTCACAATATGTTGAGCTACTATAAAAAGATATAAAAAATGAAAGATAGAGTTACCAGCTTAGTTAGCATCTAATACTGTGTATTAATCGTGATACATTGAACTTAAGTTATTTCTGATGTTTTATTCACATAACTTGAAACAATTGAACTTCCTCATCTCGAACGCAATACAAAGTAATAAATTGATGTGAAAACGTGCTTTAAAGATATCATTAATCAAAAGTATTATTTTTATTTCACCATAAATGAAATAATAGTAATATCCGCCTTTAATTCATTATAAATATAATTATATTACACAATACTTATGCACAGTTCCTAAAGAATTTTTATTGTTATTGCTTTTTTCACACATAGGTTTCGAGTTTATACACATTGTTTATTGACTTCAGCAATAAACAAAGTTGAAACTATTGACCTATTTTTTCTATTCTATTCATTTGTAAGCTGATTACAGGTAAGTTTGCTGAAAAGATTTCGATATCTGGCAGGATGGATAGTATCCCAAGGAAAGACATACAACGTTTTGTCTCAACAAAAACCCCCCCTTAAAAATTCTGAAAATCACGCCGACCCGAAAGTTTTCAAAGGCTTAATAATAAATTTAGCTAAATTAGCAAAATGTCCAAATATAAAAATGTTGTATAATCAAAAAGAACTGTTGACATTTTGCTGTTTAGTCAACTTGGGTAGCTGATCTATTTGCTACATAGACAATAAATAACTTGCTACATAGAAAATAAGGTATTATAATAACAACCTGTAATATTTATAAACAATATTTAAGATTATATCGTCTAGCCATGAACCCCCGAACTCAGGGCATGGTTTATATGAGGAATCCATCGTTTCTCAAGATAAACGCATGATATTATCTATATGTATACGAAGTTGTAGGCAACAACTAGGCTTTAATATAAATAGAAAAAATATAATAAGATTATTCAAAAAAATCATCGACCTTGATGTTAAATTTTGTATTAAGTAAAACTCATTGAGTTAGTATTTTATAACTACGACAATGACCTTTTTGAATAAAAATAAACTCTATAAAGTCAAGTATATTAACTGGGAGATTCAAGTATCTCTTTTAATAAGTGCAAAAATATACAATAATTTACAAAAGTATAGTAATTTTGTTATAAATTTTAAATAATGCAAATTTTAATGTATGTTTGTTAATCTTTGACATTGTAATTATTATTAAGCGATTTATTAACACATTTACATGTAGTTATAAATCATAGTCCGTCCTCTTTAACTATTGCCATTTTTAGTATATAATTTTTTATTTTTAAATTCAACTACACTCTGTATTGATTTCTTATAGAGGCATAAACTGCACCCCAATTTTTTACAATTGAATTTAAAGCTACGTCAATGATAAAAGTACATATAAAGTTACATTGGTACCGTCCGAGTTTATTTGGCAAGCTCTGCGTCTACACCAAAAAACATAAACATGGTGAAATTCAAAAGTTGGTTGGAACCACGAAAAAGACAAATTTTCTGTAAATTTTTAATGTCACTTGTGAATCCACAGGGATGGGCAGAGCCAATGGATCGTCACAATCTTCATTTACATATCTTTTTCGCCTGAAATACTGAAATATATGAAACTGACTTAGTTAATCTTTTTCATAGACTTTACGCTCGAGTTTTAATTAAAAGCTATAGGTAAATATAACGTGTGATCCATTTGGCCATCATTTTATTATCAGTTCATAAAAATATTCAAGAGTTTAGTATTAATAAATTACACCAAGCGTAGTATCGACACAGTCGTGCGTTTGACTCTTACGCAACAGGCCGTAGAGCAATATTGTTCAGTAGTGCCTTCCATACAATTACACTGAAATATTTGTGATATGAAAATTATTGTGATAAACTAATTAAAAGGTAAGCTTTGTTAATTGTTTTATTATTATTATTTCATTATCGTAGGTATTATAAATAAGTTAAACTTAATTTTCTAATTCATAATTTTTCCAACCCTATTCAGGATTGTGCAGAATATACAATTTAATAAACTATTTCCAAAAAATTTAAATGAAAAAAAAAAAGACCCACGTGCTTTCATCGCGGATCCTCTGGCCATTAAATTACACAGCGATTTCGTGGGTCCGATTCCCACCCCTGGCTGTGCAGCAAGTTTTTCATTTCAATCTTCATCATATTTTATTACTAGCATCCCAGCATTTGAATATGCCAAAAATGTATACAAGAATAATAACAATACAGGAAATATGCAATGAAAAATCTTTTGAAAAATGTTTGCTACATTTTTCAGCTCTAAAAGCTATTTCATCTAATAAAAATTGGATTTATCTTTGGAATGTCAATAGCGTTAATATTTTTTTTATTACGTATTTTTATTACGTTATTACGTATTTATGTTACTGTAATGATATATATTTTCAATACTTTATGTTGACACTTATCTCATTCTTTACAGACGCACCTATCTATAAATACATCAACCCAGTTACAATGTATTATAGATGTAATACATAAAAGCTACCAAAATTAAAAGACTTCATGCTGCTTATTTCTCGTTTATTTTGATTGATTTAAAGCCGAACTTTTACAGCGATCGTAATCGCCATTTTTAGTCTAGTTAAAAACGTCGCGCAAAACCTTAGAAATCACTACCCATAAATTATATCAAACTTTATTATAGTTGGTTATTTAATAAAATTAAATTATATTAGTAATTAATAAAAAAAAAACTGTTTCGTAATCTAAAAGCGTTACGTAAATGTTCCGAAGAAACTGAATAAAATCAATAACTTAAATTAAAAATTATCGCTTCAATAGTGTAGGTATATAAAAATAATATTCGTCCTTTTTAAATTATAAATTCTAACATTTACATAAATATCTCTAATTCGGTTTGTTACACTGGTTTGGGCCCCTCCGCTTTGCCATTAATGAATCGGTGTATGATTTACGAATCATTAAAATGTCAAACTTGTTCAAAAAACCCAAATATTGATAAAATAAGGCAATTTAGCTCCAAATTGTGTTGGGAAGCACTAAAACAATATTAAATAAATTAATTTTAATAACACATCAGGCTACGTTTAATTAAATTCCTGATATAAATATAATACACAAATAATTTAATAAAATTTCTTGTTTAAACGTAATAAATTCTTGAAGTTTTAATATCTTAACTAAATTAAGCTATAATTAACTAAGTTATTAAAATTATGATAAAAATTAAACTGAAATTAAACAATCTAACGTTTTAATAAATATACTGAAAAATAATGTTAATAAGTATTTTGAATCACTATTGCGTTTTGAATAACAAGGTTAATAAAATATTTTAATTCACGCGCAAAACTTGAGGAAGAATCCTAACATTGGGACAAATAGAAAAAATACCAAAAGCAAATGTTTAGTTTTACCGGCAATGTAAATAGATTAATAAATTAATAAAGATGTGTAGATATGATTAATATTCACTGCATAATTTATGAAAATGCTAAATATTAAAAGCTTAATTTTGATTATTCGTAATATTTTATTAGCACAATTACAAGGACAATTTTATTGTATAATTATATTAAATATATTAAACTACGCGTTCACTAAGATACGAGTCAACCAGGAAAGTGGAAGGAGCGCATGGCGCAAATCCGCGTGCGTCCAAAATATATTTCAAGAGACCGTGTACACCTGAGACGGACCGCGACAGATACGCCTGGAGAACATGTTTCGGATTCTTCAGTCACACTTCGGATTAATCAGGCAAAATGAGATCACATGGCATTCTAAGAAAAAAAGAATTAAATAAATTATGAATTTCTGTTTATCCCTGAAATTCTAAAATGACTGAAGGCGTAGCAAGGTCAAATACTGGACTACTTACAATCTGTAAAAAATATGACAAGATAGAATTTCTATGAATAATTTTCATAATTTTAACATTCCAAAAGATCATTATTATGATTCACGCTAAAACTACATCATTAATAAAACTAATAGCATAATATGTCAATAAAACGGAAGTTAGATTACTATTAAATTCTTTGTTGTTATTTATTTAAATTCTTGAGTATTTTTTTGCGTAATTATAACAGAATGAGCAGACTTATTAACTGATATGATTGTTTGCCGTCCCGGTGTAATATTACCATTTCAACTATTTCTAAACACCCCTGAAGTGATCTGGGGCTAAAGTCAAAAGCCAATCGACAGTGATAACTTGATCGAATCGAGATCAAAATATATGGGATTTGACGTTTCATTGTCACCTAGCCACTGGTCGAGTTTCCGGATCAGAGTCCAGATAAAAAGTACAACAAGAGAATTTTACCCTGCGAACCTGAAATGCGAATTCATTCCTTCAAGGCATAGTAATCTCGCGGCGAAGTGGTCTCCGCTGATGAACCGCATTACATCAGGCTAAAACGCAAAATTAGATACTACATAATTTCAAATTAAAACAAAATTTACTGAATAAAAAATAATAACAAATAGATGTTTAATAAGGCAGTAACCTCAAAACAAAACCGTTTGCCCTTCACCGAAAAAAAAGATTTTGGTTAGATATCTAAAAATATTTATTTGCCTAAACAATTATTGCGAACTCCTTATATTTTAAAAAACCTTGATGCAGGTTCATTCATTTAGCATTAGGCACTTACATGCCATCCTACGTGAGCAAACTTCAATGAACACGCGGCATCGACCGCACTAACCTTAATCGTGAATTCAAAAATACTTTAAATAAAATAAGTAATTTTTATGACAACTAAGCCTTCATATAATACGAGTATCCTAATGATTAATCATGTTTCACACATTTTAATTTTTTATAAGATTTGCAAAATAATAGTACATCAAATAACGTGCAAAGCTCATAATAGGAGACGGGGTATTATTTCGCTTACGTAGTAAGACTTCTTATTATAGATAATATAATATTTACACAACAAAACCACTTCCTTATTACGTAATTAAGTACTATACTCCAAGCAGGTCAATTTTTTTATGCATAAAAATCAATTATGTCATATTTAAAAAAAAAAATCAGTTTTTATCAATTAAAATCATCAAATTAACAAAACTGATTTTAGGTTCATAATTTAATATCTTGTTGAACGTCAATGCGTAAATTATTATTTTACTTTGATAATTGGCTCATGATTTAGTCGGCGATAATAATGAGGAATGCAAAATGTAAATGCATTCAAGTTTAATATTTATGGCACTGTAATAATGTTTACTAGTCTTAAATCACTATCAAAGAGTTTGTTTATTATAGGAGTTATTTATTTTAATCATCTATATTATTAAAAAAAGCTCTATGAATCTTTTTTTTAAGAAATGACATGAAATTTAGTTTAAATGGAGAGTTTCTCCATAAGTTATAGATCAATCTGTCTTTGGAAATCCTAATTATGGTCAAGTATCAAGGCAAAGACGTCCCTATGCCTGCTTAATTTGAATACTATTTTTCCTATAAAAAATATATCAAATTAACAATTCTAAAAGTAAATTATTTCTTCTTTTTTATTAATGGTGTGCACCTGATATTTGGGAGAACCAGTTCAAAAGATTAAATCTTCTGCTCAAGTGGTTTTCTCTACAATACAAACACATTAACATAAATAACACTTTTGTCTCTACATTTAAACCCGATATAATTTATTATAAGTTTTAATTGCAACTGACATTTAATTAATTAAAAAATAAACATATTTTTTAAATTATAGCTCGGCATATAACAACACTCCGCCTGATGTAAAGCTAAAGTGCAGTCCATGAACGGAAACAACTTCTACTACAGAGAAATCTCTACAGGCAGCAGTCGCTATGCCGGCTTGAGGAGACGAGTATGCTTGACAGTGCACAACTCCTCTCGTTATATTGAGCATCTGGACAATATGAACATTAAAATTAAATTAAAATATATTAATCGAAACAAATACCTACTTATTAAATTAGGATGAAAAATAGTCTACTTTTGTTCATCTATAACATAATGTTTATATGTACCTTTATAGACCGGGAATCGAACCCGGATCAAAGAATCCAATTATAATTTTTATTTCATAATAAATGCTAATTTTACGACTTATTATTATTATTTTAAATCTAATCTAAATATCTATTACCTAATTATTAAATATTATCAAGTATGTAGGTATTATAAAATAGCATAAACAGAAATAAAGTTGTAGTGAACCATTAATTAATTAGTGGGCCTACTACAATCGTGACTTAATAAACTATTATTATTTATTGACAATACACATTTTTATGTTATTTTTTTGCGAATCTTATTCAAAGCAAATAACCGGTTTGATCATAATTTTTAATGATCACATAAAGAGTAGGCTTTGGAATCTGATAATTTGTGTTAATTAATCTAAATATTAAAAAATTATTCAAAAATACGTAAGAAACTAAGTTAATATAATTATAGTCGTATAGTATGAACCAAACATTATGGCGGCTGCGAAGTTAGGCACAAGTCGTAGGCCAGTACACAAATTGGGGCATCACCAAGGTAAGATGAGCGTGAGAGGGAAGGGCACACTCCCGAGCTACCCGCTCGCAGGTTATTTTTATATGTTCTATTCATATTAAAAATCAACTCATAAATTTAATAATTGTAAACTTACGCGAAATAGCGCTCGCAGCTAACTTCCGAGACGCCATAAAGTTTGACGCGACCTACATGAATGTAATACGTATAAGTATATATGTACAGGTAGCATAGTTCGTGATGTCATACGAAAAATAATTAGTAATAAAAAATCCTACCATAAAAATAACAACCATAGAGATATACTAGAGGAGCAACCTTCATACATCTGACATGAAAAAAGCGTAGGCTGCTTCAAATAATTTGGCAATGTTGCAATACTCAAGTCAAATACTAGCTGACAGAAAACCTAAAAATGACTGCAGTCATCTTTTCTCTCGTGTCACATAAAGAGCGTTATTGCACTTATATTGCACACATTCACTCACTGTTCCCTCTTGCAACCAAAGAGAAATGTTTACAGGCAGCAACGGCCTCTGCAATGTTGGCTAGAGGAGTAATGAATAAATTGTCACCATATAAAAATAATTCACTTTGATTTGCAGATGTGTCAAGTTAGACAGTTATGTCTGGCGGTATGGCTGATGGTCAGCTTCCTACAAATTCAAGGTGCCAGCAAATATTACACAGATGAAAATAGACCCTATGAGTTTGGTTTTAACATTGATGGGGAACAACATAGGCATGAGAAAAAAGGTGATTCAAACGATTTTTATTTTAGATTTTTGTTTTTAATTTGTAATATCCCATTCACCATTCACAATAATGCATTTTTATTTTATTTTAAGTATTTTATCTATATTATTTATGTCGCCAACTTGATCAAATGTTAGGTAACAACCTGTCATGAAACACGGTCTGAGCTCGATTAGCATTATTGGCACATTAAGTATTAATATTTAACTCGTTTAGTTTTTTCCTACAAATACAGTAAAAGATGGCTCTTATGTAATATTCATATTGATATAATTGTTATCTAGTCTATATCTTCTTTTATTTTTACCGAAAATTATTCAATCTTCCACCAGGTGTTCAGAATTATTGATTTACTAATTAGATTCTTAGAGATTTCATAAATCATTGAGACGTTTTTTGCATAGTTAAAATAACAAAAACTAATTTTATAATTTCAGATGAAAATGGTCTAATCATGGGAGAATTTGGATTCATAACTGCTGATGGAGTATATCATGTGACAGTTTACGCTACAGATGAAAACGGCAACTTTAAGATTATATCCATGAAGAACATCAGAGTCAAACCTTGTACGTAATTTAGATGAAATTGTTTAAGACTCGTTTTGTAATAATTGTATTGCTTTTAAAATAATTTTATTATTAACTTTCGTTTCACAGACCCAACAGGACCGACAAGACAAGGTCAATCACTAAAGTTACCACCACATGATCCAGCACATCCACCGCCACCACCACCACAGACACAACCAAATAAGCAAATTAAAATTGAACCTCCAGCGAAATCTTGCTCACATTGCAGTATTCCCACGACATCAACTGTTGCACCAATTGTCAATAATGTAGCTCCTGTATCTCAAGAACAACAACCTCCATTTGACCATAACAATCCATCACGTAATAATAACTATCCACCTGATTTTTCTCAACAAAATCCCTTCGAAAACCCGCAAAACAATAACATCTATAACACCGGCAATACTCAGGAACAAAATTATCCAAATGGAGTAAACGATTATGATAATAATCAAAATTATCCAGAAAATCCTGCTTCTAACCAACAAAATGATAGAAATCCAAAGCAATATGACATTTACAATAGAGAACAGACACCAAACGATGAAGTAAATCCTCAAGACGTGTCTATTTATGGCAGATTTTCAGATAAAAGTCGAGATGGAAATTATAATCAGAATCAAAAACCAGTTTTAATATCAGCACAAATGCAAATTGTTGATAAGAATACTGACGTCCATCACTTAGGTCCAAACGAAAGAGAAGGCTTACCACCAGGACTTAACAAGGGTAATATGGAAACCCTTTTGTACACTTTCAACTATACCGTCGGTTTTCATGGACATCATGAAGAAGGTTATACAAGTGGAGCAAAGAAGGGGTATTACTTCATTACAGGAAGAAATGGAATTAGAACGAGAGTGGATTATGTAGCTGATGAAACAGGTTTCCATCCAAAGATTTCTCAAGAAGTGTTAGATATATTGTCAGATGATGTGCCCAAACCCGAAACAGAAAAAGATGAAAAATATGGTCTTAAAGGATATGAATTTAAATGGCTCTATTATCCAACAGATGCAAAAAGATAAACTGACATCTTGAAACTGTTAATAAGCTTTAACTTTAAGTATATTTTAAGAGTATACAATGTAAACGTTGGTACAACAATCTGGCGTCAACAATTATATTTTACCGGCATCTAACGTTAAGGGACAACTGCTACTAGATTTCTGTCTATAAGGTAGCAGTCTTCGCTATACCAGCTTGATGAAACCGTCACTGCATCGAACTATGTTCCACTTGAAACTACTCACTGCCTAAATTCACTGCCTTAGTTATTATCTTGTAGCTGTAATTAAATTAAACTATAAACAATATATTTACATATGCATATGCATTAAAACTATTTATCTCGCATTAAAATATAATAAAATATTCGTTTTTAAAGATTTATATAGCATAATATAATATTTATTGCCGTTTTTGTTCATTAGACCTTTTCCAACCTCTAACCTTGAATGAAACCTAATATTACTTAATTAATTTATTATAATGCCTCCTTCTCCTCCACCTCTACGAGTAAGTTCATCACTTAATTTTGAGAATGAGAGGAAAATTTAGCACTTAATTAATTTTTTCAATTATATTTTTATGGTAAAATTAAATTTAAAGCGACCGTGACTGAATTATAAATGTAAGACAACTGCTACATAATATCTGCAAGCAGCAGTAACCTCTGTTATGCCGGCTGGAGGAGATGAATTTGCAATGTCTGGGTTGGAAGAAACTCTAAACGCTACTGGATGTTTTTTAAGGTTGCACGTGATACTACTCTGGTATCGAAAAGAGTGTTAATATATATGGATGAATAAGAAAGGGTAATACGGATTGAGGTACAGACAACTCTGTCTGTACTCACATAGACTAGAAAGTAATAACACAAAGCAAACGTGCTACTATAAGCAAAACTGTTTGGTGAATAATATAATAGATCCTATCATAAAAAGCAATAAACAGCGCCATCTTCTACCATCATTCGAACTTAATCATGATCATTTTAACAACAAACAACTTCAATATCTCAAGCATCTTTAGCATTGATTAATATACTCGTAAACGTCAAGCAGTACGGATCTATATGAATAGATGGCGCTCGACATTATTTAGTTTATTACTTCATTTATATATTCACGCTTTATTCGCACTTTTATGGTTATCTAATGATCCACCAAAAGCCAAGGCGATTTTTTAAATTCTTATTATAGTAGCTCAGCATATAACAACGCTTGATGTAGAGCTGTCCGAGTAATAGGCGACTCAGAGGTCACAGGGAGCTTAGAGGCCCTGCAACTTCGCAGGGACATAGCCTCCTTGTGTGTCCTCTATCGCTATACCATGGTGAATGCTCTGAAGAGCTCTTTAATCTAATACCTGTCTCATCCTTCCACAACCGTAACACCCGCACTGGAAGGGGGAAGCATTCACACTATGTCGACCGAATTGGTCGCCGAACAAAACGGTTCGGCGCGTCCTTTTTGTGTCGCACAATTGACAAGTGGAATGCTTTGCCCTCCCATGTATTCTCCCAATCCTTTCACCTTGGATCCTTCAAGCGGAGCGTGAAAAAGCACCTTCTTTGGCCGGCATAGTAGTGGCGACTGGAGCCACCGTGCGAGCGGTTCTCTAGTCGTCAATGCTCATGGACCTCCACTGCGTTTACCATCAGACCAGTCGAGGTCACATGTCGTGCCAAAATAAAAAAAAATAAAAAAACTGAAGTGTGGTCCAAGAACTGAAACAACTACCTACTACTTACAGATAATTTCTACATACACCAGTCGCTCGAGAAGACAAATGTGCACCATACAGATTTACAGAACACACCTCTCGTTATACCTGGCTACTTCTAAACTGATCCTGAAACGCGACAAGGTCTATATTCTTTCTACGGATTCAGTCGCCTTCGTTATGCCGGCACGATGTTCCGAGGTGAGTATCCAGGAGCGAAGTTAACTCTTCACTACCACCACACCTCATATCGTTTTAAGATCCAGTTAAAGAGATATGATTTAGAAACGTGAATAGGTTACCTAGGCTCTAACTACCATCAGCTTACCTACCACTCTTATATTCAGCTAAGTTTTAAGTCGCGTCGTCTCCTCAAGTCAGCATAATGGAGGCGACTGATGCCCGCACAGATTTCTCTGTGGTAGCAGTTGTTACTATTCATGAGTCGCTCCCTAGCTTTACATCAGTCGGAGTGTTGTCACATGCCGAGCTACAATAAAAAAGATTGCAATTTCTCAAATAATTTCATTTTGTAATCATAACAACTACGAGTAGAATAAAATAAAATAAGGTTTTATTTTAAAAACAAAATTAAATATCATAATGTGTTAATTGTGTTAAACGCTAAGGGCCAATATTTCAATCTTTTCTTAATTAATAATTAGTCTGTAAGTCTTACACTTATAAGTCTTAGTCTGTAAGTAACTTAATTCCAAAGTGTTTTTAGGAAACTTTAAGGGACATGAATGACTCGCTTGAAATAATTATCAGTTATTAATTAAATTAATTTTTGGGCTTATTAAAATGCTAAATATGTTATTATTAAATTATGGGAAAGGGAAAAAACCAACGCGCCTGAGCTAAAATAAATTGTTAAATTTTAATCATATTTTAATAATGAGCATCCTTATACACTTAGTACTACTACAGCGCGTTATCAATAAAACGACCTTAGTTTATCACCTTACTTAAGTCAGAATTGAGATACCAGCCTCAAGATATTTATAAATAACAATGAAGTAAATGAGACCTAGTCCGAAAACAGAAACTTGTGCAAGCATCACATTATGATTTAAATTACGTTATTGTTAATTATATTGAAATCTCCATTAAGATAACTCGCCGAGGACTCATGACCTAGCCATGATAAAACTACTATAATTCGAATAATAGATTGCATAACTTTCGCATGAATGAATTAGGCACAACCACAGCAGCCACTATCTCGCGTTCTTTTGGCGGGAAATAGCAAACAGTCTCAGTAAAGTCGGCGCGTGCGCAACACGCGTACGAGGTCCATAGAATTTTCGATGCCGATGAATACGCGACGGTTTGTCCCCTTGCTCCTTTGTTTTGACATTTCGGTTAATACACATATTGAGGTCACACCTCATTTGCTATTGTAGTTAAGTCTTTCTCTAAAATAGCGGTGAACATGTTTTGTTCTCATACAAAAGCTGTGTTAGTTCTACTTTCTTCTTAAGTTCTCTCATTTATCCTGGTGACAGAATAAAAATTAGATCACAAAATTACTCGGGTTAAGTGTTTCCAGTGATAATTGGATTGTTAATTGAGATATTATTAACTCGTAAGTGCGAATTTCATCTGAATCTAATCATTAACTTACAATTAACGAGAATTATAACTAATTAATTAACATTAAGTTGAAGGTAAAACATTAATTTTATTATATAAGAAATGCTTTTTCAGTATTTGAAGCTGAAAATTATTAATTATTAAAACTTTCATACGCGGAGGTCCGAATATTTCGTAATATACCAAATTTTATGCATTATTATTTTTTTAAAAATTAAGGTGGTCTGGGTATTTATAAGTTTTGTCTTTGTCTTGTCCTTGTCCTGATACTCGTAGATGGGTATACTAGTTTGGGGTCAGGGCATCGTATGTACACATCGATTTTAAAATACATGTTTATTCCGTTTGATTATAGTGAAAATCTGTACAAAAATATCAAAATTTCACTTCAGTTTACACTGGGCCACATGCGTCCGCGAGCCGAGAATTCGCCGGGCCTAATTCCATACTGCCATGAAATCAAAGTTATCTTGGAACACTAGTTTTTACAACAATAGTTTTAGTATTGACAAAAAAACTACCTTAGGTTTAAAAATACAAGATTAATTAGTAAAAGTTTATTTTCGTTCTTGACCGTATATACTTGACAGGTAACAAAAACTATTAATTTGCAATTGATTGAATAGCTGTTAACAAGTAACACATCGTTGATTTAACTTCCTTCTTTTGCGGATTCGGAAGTTACAACGCCTTATCACAATTAAATCTAAATTTTTTATGGTTGAAAAAGTACCAGGGTACTAAAGTTTTAGACATGACATAGAATATCTCTTATTATTCAATCATGCTAAAAAATGCTTAAATAGATGTCGTAGTCTAGCGGTAGAAGACTGAAGACGCCCTTGTTCAATTCGCTAAATTATAGCCGGTTATCATAATATATACTTTAGTCTCTCACTGATATTAGCCCAGTCTGCCATGGTTAGGTGCCCGTGAAATATTCGCGTTTCGGGAACAGTTTGAAAATAACCACTAGAGTAACGAGAGAGTACACTACAACCTCAATGGTGCGTAATCGTCTCCTCAAGCCGGCATAACGGATATGACTGCCGCATGCGTAAATTTCTCTATACGAGTATTTGCTGTTATTTCCGTTTATGGACTGCTTAATATGAGACAAAAGGCTATAATAAAAAATCACGCAATCAATCTTTCTACCACTTTTCCAGTCATTTTAACCTGTTGAAGTAATTTAATAATACTTATACCCATAGAGATGTATTCTAGAGGTGAAAACTTCATACATCTGGCATAAAAAAGCGTAGGCCGCTTCAAACGATTTGACAATGTTGCTGCCAAGTCAAATACTAACTGACAGAGAATCTAAACGTGGCTGTGGTCATCTTTTCTTTCGCGTCACATTGGGAGCGTTATTGCACATCTAGTTGTATATACCAATGCTTATATTCGTAATATATATATATCGCGAACCTGAAACACGCTTATATAAATAATAAATATAAATTCATTAAAATTATGTGTTTTATTATAATTTGTCCTTCTAAATGTCACTTCCCCTAGAGTTCAATAGACTATGCAATTTATCCGATTCCATTTTGTAAGGCAAATGAGAGCACCTTATTAGTGATACCGGTTTAAAATAGAAAAACAGAACAATATAAAACGTCTAGAAATAAATATTTTATTAGGCGATTCACCTTTAACAATGTTATTTAAAAAAATGCGCAGATAAACTAAAAATTCGTATGCTTTACAAGCTTTCATTGCCTGTAAGAGGTTAGTGGTCATCTGGACCCACTGAAAACTGACCTACCCTCCGCTTGACACAAATATAATTTTGTAGTGTCCAACTGGACCCATATACTCGTACAATTATTATTGAGAACCTATTGCATCCAAATGCCTCCCATTTCATATTGTTGACAAACCCACATCCCTTTTTTTATTGTAGTGCGGCATGTGACAAAACTCCGCCTGATGTAAAGCTAGAGTGCGATCCATGAATGGATATAACTTCTACTACAGAGAAACATGTGCGGGCAGCAGTCGCCTCCACTGTGCCAGCTTGAGGAAACGAGCATGTACCATCTAGATTGACAGTGCACACTCCTCGAGCTAAGTTGCTTTTCTAATGAATTTCTTTGTTTTTTATCTGATTGTGATTACTAGTGTATAGCAAGAAGGTTCTGGACTTTTTTTATTAACTTGCGTAAAACCAAGAGGCACAAACCGTTTATTCCTGCAAAAGGTTTCCTAGGGATGAACCGAGAACGGGAACGCTAAACGTAAAATACTGCGTACTGCTGCATAATTCAAACTTAGCGTTCTATATATGTCAATAATGATGAAACGCAAAACTATACTTAATAATGCATTATTGTATTATTATTAATAATAATAATAATTCTTTATTGTACCGTACACAATGGCGAGCTTAATGCCATTAGGCATTTTCTCCCAGCTAACCATTGGGAGATGGAAGCGGAGATAGGGGCAATAAAATATAAGTAATATAAATACTATAGGTACATACATTATTAATTTTTAATTACATGTTAATTTAATATCCAATTAAGTAATTAAAGTTTTTATTTTTACAGATGATTTAATAGACTTATATAATGTTAAAAAAATTACACGCATCATATTATGCTCTGGCACTTTTTTATATAATACGGGTAATTTGATGTTACTCGCAACTTCATACGTTAATATACGTTTAGCGGTTAGCAATCTTATTCCATCGCTATGCTCTTTTGTAAAGATAAAATAGCTAAAAATATAAAAATCTTTTTCAACTACGCATGCGAGACAAACATCGATTAAAGATTTATTAGCCATATTTTGTTGTATAATATTTTCTAATAGTAAAAATTTCTATACATGAAGGTATTTTATAATGTTAAGCTTTTATCGTGTGGTTTTATATCGCATTATATTACTACTGTACTAGGAACCGCTAAATACCTATCAAATTACTTATCCGCATTTCCTAGCTTCTATCGTTATAGCATAGGTAGTGTAATATTTTATTTATATAATAACTCGACATAAAATGCAATTAGTGTGATTTAACGAGTGGTAAGCAAACTGATGAACTCAACTCAACTCAACATATGACAACAATTCGCCTGTTGTAAAACTAGAGTGCGGTTCATGAACGGAAACAACTGCTACTACAGATAAATTTCTACAGGCAGCAATCGCCTCCGCTATGCCGGTTTAGTTTTCAAATTAATTTCGAAATGCGACTAGGATGTTAGCCAAAGTCTAGGACACTAGGCTGCGCTAATAACCAACCAAGTCCATAACTCCTTTAAATTATCTCTAGATCGTATGAAAACTCAATTAATACTCGAAAACTTTAAACTATTTGTGATCAATTAAAGTGAATTTTAAGTCTGCAAAAATCGTATTATTTTTGTAATTGCTGTTCATTTTTATTGTATGTGAAGACTTACCTTGTTGATGAGTTATTTTTTATACATTAAATCATAGGTTCACGGGACATTGTTTTAAAAGCTGATTTGTATTCTAGTAACAGACATATTTTCACTATCGTTCAATGATCCATTGTATACTGTATACACTTTCTATAAATGAACTTCACTATTGTAAATTATGAATTTAATTTACTACTAACCTTGCATTTAAATAATTAACATATACCACTTTAGGCTGAAATATTCTTATTAGAATAATGCCTATAAAAAATAAGTAAAGAAAAACATATACCATTTAATAAACATAATATTTTTATTTGGTAAATGCATATTCTTAGTTACAGATTTTTAAGCAAATTCTTTTTTTTATTGTAGCTCGACATGTGACAACACTCCGCCTGATGTAAAGCTAGAGTGCGGTCCATGAATGGAAACAACTGCTACCACAGAGAAATCACTATGCCGGCTTGAGGAGACGAGCATGTACCATCTAGATAGACAGTGCACACTCTTCTCTTATACCTGGCTACTTTCAAACTATTCCCGAAACGCGACAAGGTCACTTCACGGGTGTTACATTCGAAAGTGGTGGTACTGCCCCAGGACGACAGACTGGACAAATAACCATAATCAGTCTGCCTACCACTCTTTAATAGCTCCTATAGGCACAGCGCGACCAGAGTACATATAACAAAGTTACATTAGTACCGGTCTTTAGCGAGGTTCGAACACGGGTCTCATCGATCGTGAGTTCACGCGTCTTACCGCTAGACCACGGCCGCTCAATATTGTTTGAATTGTACGAATTTATGTATTTTCATTTATTTTGGAAACAAAGAATCATCACAAAAGAAGAGAATTACATACTAAGTACACGAATAGTGCCGAGAAGATAATTTATAAACTCAATAGAAAAAATGTCTGCTCTATAGTTTTGCAAGTAGTTATATTTATATTTAAGACATCAACAAAATACCTAAATTAGAAACTTCGATCAACAAAACCACAGAAATATTTAAACAGTATTGCGTATTTTCCTAGAATTACAAAAACGTTTGTAACCACAATATTTCAATGTCACAAAAATAACACATATGCAAAGTAATAATACCCTATGATTTAGTCATAAACGCAGGTATCGCACGCAGTATGTTCGCCCACGATTAACCTTGCGATAACTGGAGCACCTTTCGAGACATTCACATTTAGACAGTACTGAATATTTTGACATCAATAGTATCTAACTGCTACCAGTTCACAATGAAATATAATAAAATAATTTAATATACAAGTTTAAATACAAAAGGTGTTTCAATATATATATAATTGTTATTAAAAAAATAAAAAGACCCAGGATTAAGCAAAAAACTTTTTTTCATCCAATAAACTTTAATTTGTCGGTAAATTTCAAACGCTATTTTAAAATAAAGCGTTCAAAAATTAATGTTATAATACATACTAGTAAATGATTATTATTTTTCTTAATTTATATATAAAAGCTGAATTTGTGACACACGCACAAAACAGCCTGATCGGAGGTGAGGATCGAACCCACTTCCCTCGCTTGCGCGCCGATTTCACGACCACTAAGCTACGCAAGCATTAGTACTTTACGTGACAGTAACGAAATTCCCCTATTCTATCATTCCATGCCGCCCTTCCGGGATTGACGTCACAAAATGTTACTATTTTTTCTTTTCGATTTTAATTTTAATTTTAAATATTTGTTACAGAAGCCGTTTGCTGACACTATTGTAATGAAATATGTCGTGCCAAGTATTATTTGTATTGGTAAGTTGAGATAACATACTTTACCATATTAGTAGAAAAGTTATAACGCTGATGACCAAAAAAACATGAAGAATTCGCTCAAACATATAAAATAACATCCTTGGACAAGAAAATTGCAACCGCATTTTGCATGTCATTGTCTTTAATGGCAAAAATCCTTGAATACAAAGGGCATCCCTGTACACAATTATTTCATGTTATTATAGTTTTTAATAGCATATTATTTTATAATAATTGATCGAATACTACAATTGAATTACAATTGAAAAAAAGAAATCCGATACAAAGAACCACTGCTAAAGTAATTTAAAAAGAAGCAGTTGTTGCTAGTGCCTAATTTGTTGCTAGCTTGTTGCTAGTAGTAGTTTAGACAAAGCCTTTTGAAAAATTGAAATATTACTGTAGAGTGCTGATTAAGCGGTACGGACTATGATCCATCTACCTTGAATACAACAACATAAAAAGAACAAGGAGAAAAATAAAATCAACCTTGTCCTAAGATTAATAAAAATAATTACCTTTTTCATTAACCATGAAAAAGCGTAGCCATATAAAAACGAATTACAATAAGTATAATTGAATTAATATTAATTTTGCAAACATGAATTTAAGTTTGCATTTTCTTTTTACATTTATTTCTTGTCATTTAATAATTAATAATCACGTTAAGGCTGTAAGTTTAATATTGCTTAATTCTAATACCAATAATTCTATAAGCGAAATTACCGGTTTCTGTGATTTAAAAAAATTGAATTTCCTGAATGAAATATTTTCTTAACTTTTCAGCAATTTAGTCATGACGTAACCTGCATAATAGATAAGGTATTTCTAGTAATTTTTACTTTTCTTAGTTAAAACATTGATGTTGCAATCCAAGTACAAAGTTTCTAACTATATATAGTTGAAGATCAAGGAGGCTGGTTCACAGATGTGCAATCTTAGTTAATAGGAGAAAGGTCTCAGACATTGTTTAGAGTTTATAAGTTTGATAGATAAGTATGAAACAATTCACTAGCTACACATTTAGCAGATTCTTACATGTGATAATTCCCCAAGTGATTTAAATCTAAATTGTGTTTAATCAACTTCTAGTTAATTCTGCTTCTATTGTCAAGATAAAAAGTACCTATCTATATTTACAATTTTACAAGTTTTTTATGCGTAATGTGAGAGTTTGAACTATAACAACTTCCTTCAAGCATGTAAATGGAAGCAATAATCCGCCTATGTGAAGCTAGCGTGCGATCCATAGACAGAAGCAACAGATACTATAGAGAAATTTCTGCAGGCAGTATCCGCCATCGACAGAACACATTCCTCTCGTAATATTCGGCTAATACACGGCCGTTATACTTGAAAGTGACCATACTTATACTATTCCCATATTAAAATTGCAGGAGTCTGATATAAATTGCAAAATGGAAGCAAGAAATATTTCTGCTAGACGTGAAGCATTAGAATTACCTATTTATTTCCCATATATACCACAAACGAAGACCGCAGTATTCAACTGTTCAAACCCTTATTTTTGTAAACGAACACAATTATCATCATTAAGAGAAGTGACAGACAGAACGAACAAATTAAAATATTGTTTAGGCACCGGTGAAAATATAAAATGTGAGGATTCACGTTTTCCTTACTACAAAAACATCGACAAATTATTGTTCTTAGAAGATCATATAAAAGATAAATTATTTTATACAGTAGATTGTTTATTATATGAAGACAATGAACGTGTATGTCAGAAAAAAGATGCAGTTGACATTCATACAAAACTCATGCAAACTGGTGACACTTTAAAACCTAACATGAAACCTATTCTAATGCAAGAAGAATTTATTTGCGAAGAAAGCAAAGATTTGCATATTTATTGCGATATTAATAAATACGTTCCATATCCTGTAGGTTTAAAAACAAGAAAAACTGCTGACATTTACGGTGTAGTGATTTTAAAAACAAATACGAACATAGTACATTTACATTATGCATGTATAAACTCTTGGTGTGGTTATACGAATCAAAAGCCAATCACACGTCGATACATGAAAAACTATGAATTCGATACTGGGAAAACGTATAAATGCTATTCTGGGAAAGGTCAAAAGATATGTAAAGAGATTGCTAATCATAAACGTCATGTAGATGATGTTGCCGATCCGATGAAAGAAGTTGAAATTTTATATTAAAAAGAACTAGAAATCTAGATATAATATAATAACAGTATTCGTCTAGGGGCACCACCAGCGTTACCTCCAATTACTCCAGTTGCTATTTCCATTTTATATTTATAAATTAAAAAAAAAAAAGAAACCTAATAATTATAAGATATTCACATAACCTATTGCGTAGTTATTTTCATGATACAACTACGGCCAATTTAATTCAAAGAATTTGTAGGAATTTGTTGTACCGTATATTGCACAATTCTTAAGTAACAAGAGCAGTGCAGCCGGACTGGATTTAGATACCGACAAAGGGCGGAGTGAAGTGATCTCAGAGTCACATTGTAGGACTTAAAGAGTGAAAGTGGTTTGTCGTGTCCGTCTCTATACTACTACTTAACTACTCTTTTCTCTGAGGACTAAAAATGTGAAATAATTAGCTAATACTTATAGTAAACCGTTTCAGAACTATCTTTACCAATGCGCTTTAACTACGTACTTTAACTACGTAGTTACGCCTGATATTAAGCTAGAGTGCGGTCCACGACAGTAGATAATGTCTGCATACGTAGTCACCTCCGCTATGTCGAGTTTATGCAACAAGAAAGCAAGCTAAGTTGACTGGGCAGGCTCTCGTTATACCTCGCTACTTCCCAGCTAATGCCGAAACGTGAATGATAAAATATTCCATCCAAATCCACGACCGGTGTACGATTCAGCCAGAATGATCTGCCCTAAACCGACATCGAGACTGTTTAGCCCATATTTCTTCAGTACCACGTCCCTCTCCTTCCGATTTTTAGAGTATCTCATCACGAAATGGTGCACATCCTCCACCACGCCTCAAAGTCACGTTTAGGGATGTCTGATGTAAATATTCGTATCCATTTTTGGTGTTTATTAAGAATAATTATTCCGTGATAGATTCTACAAGTTATCCATCAACTAAACAGTCACTATACTATCAACAATGATATAAAACTGAGAACAGCTGTTTAATTTTTAAGAACTAATCAACTTGAATTAGTTCAATACAAACAAACAGCCCACATTCGAATTAATTAAGGTGGAGTCCAAATAACAATGGGTTACGTCAAATAATGAATAGATACGAATAAGTATAACTAGGTAGGATATATTACCAATAAGTACCTAATACTAGATACTTATCAATATATGAATACAGTAAGTAAACTACTTATATTTTATAAATCAGTTTACTTAATATTTATATATTAAAATATTTAGTATTACATTCGTCATCTTAAGCCGGCATAGCGGAGATACCTGCAAACATTTTCAATAATCTCAATAAAGAGAGATAATAAGACAACAAATATGTTCACAGCATAACTCTAATTGATTTATCATGTAGATTTAATTTCGAATAACAATTGCATAAGGTTCGATATCTTTATGGTTCATTTATTATTTATATTGTGTAATAATTAATTGCTTTAATTGGGTATTTTAGTGTAATGGAGACGTTCAATGTTAGTTTACGCTTCACAATTTATTTTAAACATGACCTATTTTTTAAATAGTATTTCCGCCAACAATTGCTACTGCTATGTCGCACCGGCTTGAAGTGACGGATGTGTACTATCCAGGTTCGACAATAAACACGCCTCTCGTTATTGTTGCAAAAATACATATTTTAATATTTATTTATTCTTAAATTAGAATATTATTAGCTACAGTAAAAAGTTAACGAGTCTTTTGTTTAAAATTAACGCGTATTTAACAAAACTTTTTATGTTGTTAAGTCGAAGCTCGCGGAACTTTATAATTAATTACGTGGTTGACGTAATAATTCAATTATAATTTAATGATAATATTATTATATTAATTAAAATAAATTAAGAAAAAAAAACAACAAATTTTGTTGATTCATATAAGCCATTGTTTGCATATTCACAAAACATGTGACTCACAGAATAATTTCACAATAACGTAATAACTACCTACATGTAGGTAGTTTTATCAAAAACAGACATTGAAATCTGGATAGCGTAGGTTTGTACGACCCTCAAAAACAGATTAACACCGTCTAAGGATTTTAATTTTTACCTATAATAAAAAGAATCTCAATCGAGCAACTTAAATAATTCTTAAAGCCTTCCATGGCGCAGTTGTGACCGGGAACTGTCTGTTCTGCGGAAGTGACGGTTTCGATTGCCGGTCGAAAAAATTTTCGTGTTTATTTGTTATTTAAAAAAGTAAATTATTCGTCTCGGGTCTGGGTGTTATTATGTTTGCGTTGTTCTTGTCTTTACACCTATACCTAGAACATCCTAATTTAGAGGCTTTGAATGAATAAAAACCAAAATAAAAGCGATTTTATATTTTTCTTTAGTCTTGATTATTCCTGCAATTTATATTTACATATGGTAGGAGTATTGTATTTGCGATAAAATACAATCTAGGTTTTTTTTAAATTTTTCAATAGATACTGATTTCTTATTAATACAATATTCGACTTGGACAAAAACAAATAATGAATGTGGAGCAACTTTTAGTGCCTTTTCTCGACAATTGCATAACATACAACGAAAGCTATATTATAGGTTAGGGTTACCAGTTACCAGAGATTCGCATTTGCTTTTTGATTAGTATAATTAACGTATGTATTGGGAGCAGAGTTCAATGTAGAATGTTATTTTTAATGAAGACATAATAATTCATAAATCTTGGGACCAAAATGAACAAGAATTATTTGCAACAAACCTCGACATTGAACTAAATGTGCATATATTTCTAAATCTCATTGTTAGGATGTCATTCCAAATGCATTAGGATAATAATAATAATAAATTATTTATTGCAAATCGTTTTATCTGTAAAATATATAGCACTGAGCGACCAAAGCACATATAACATAGTACCGGTCAAAATTTACGAGTTTAAACATGGGTCTCATTGATCGTAAGGCCCGTCCTGTACCGCTAAACCACATACTCTCTTGAAAATTTTATCTGTTTAATTTTATAGATTTAGTCTCAAGTAAGCACAGCGGAGTCGACCGCTGCCTGTGGAACTTTATCTATTGTAACAGTTGTTTCCGTTCGTGGACCGCACTCAAGCTTTACATCAGGCGGAGGGCTGTGATATACCGAGCTACAATTAAAAAAATCAGCTATTTTATCGCTGAAAAACAATTTCTTCTAAGCAACCAATTTCTCCCAAACTGTGAATGTAATTTAGGAAGTTATAAATGAATAAAGAAAGCAAATGTTATAGTATAACTAGCTTTTATGATTTTCTCTGTTCGTTATAGTTTGAAATACAAACGTACACCTACACTGTATGATTTAATCATGTTTACAAAGAAACATTGGTAGATTGGCAACCCTAATAAGGTTATATAGGGGCGTGTGACTTAAGAGACCAAAGCCTGAGGTAGGTACCAATCTCCCACTGACCACAAGTTAGACCATACTCGCTAATTCTACCTTACGCCAACTCTACTAGGTCTATTGCTCAACGTTAGAAAATATAGTTCGCCATTTTGTTTTACATGCAGTTTCTAATTTCAATAAAGGTAAACAACAGTTCAAATCGTGATTGCAATGATTTTTTTTACTAAAAAAAATATTTTTAAAAAATTCGTCTCAGTCGTTAAACTGTCAAGATTTAATCATAATCTCCAATGCCAACCTAAAATAGTTTTTGCGATCATTTAGGTTTTTCTTCAAAACAAAAAGTCCTAAATTCTTATTTAATTACCAAATTAAATTTATTTTATTTAATGTTCGCAAAAAATGTAATTAGGCAACCATACGTTTTCCTTTTTTTACCAATCTATTAATAAACAATAAAATTATACTCAGCAACGAATTGTTAAATTTTAACTATTACTGTAAAATAAATACCTATAAAAATAAAATAAAACAAGAATCCATTATCCATAACGTGCTCAAATCTTTATGTTACACGTATTAGCTTAGTATTTAGATATTGTCATCTACAAGAAGCCAGGCATCCGTCTACTTTCAAGCTACATCCCGGGAGATCTCACGGCAAACAGAGCCTTCCCTAGTATATTATTACGGACTAATTGAATAACCATCTGCATCATCAATCTAACTACTACTCTTTATTTTAAAATGAATAACTTTCGTTTTCGGGATAAAACATTGTCACTCGCGCTTGAAAACCAGTTGGCGATGACATGTCTATCGAAAGCAATGACCTGCGGCATGTCGGTCAAGGGCACCTGTAATAAGCGCCCGCATCTCATGATTTGGTGTTTAGTATGACAATATGAACGGTTTATATACTTAGTGTGTTTGCAGCGAAAAAAATTGAATATTCAAATGGTTTTTTTTACCAATTTTTAATCTTTTTAAACGTTTTTAAGCGTTTGTTTTCTTAGTGGTATGTAGATTGTATGGCTAGCCCTGTCCTATCGCCTGTAAATAGCGCTTCGGGATTAGCTTATAAGTAACTGTGTATAATGAATAGGATTGTAGCTTACACACATTTGTTTGTGGCAGCAGTAGTGTCCGCTCATAAACCTATAAATAAAAGTTTTATTAGAACTAAGTAAAACATGTTTCTACAGGTATTCTATAGAAATAACTTCTTACTAACTGTGGCATAATTAGGTTAAGGTTATTTTTTATTAAATTCTGAGGCACGCGACATCTCAATGCTTAATGGTTTACGGTACGATGGACTTTAACAATATAAAAGAAGCACAGGTTAACAGTGGTAATCTTCATGACGTTTGTTAATACACTAATTTATTTCATAACGCTTTGTTATTTACTTTTCTTTAACAGATTTCTTCAGATCATTGTATACATAATTCCAAAAAAAAAACCTTCAGGATAATTTTAAAATTTCTATAATTATAAATCTTGTTTCCATTATTATTATTATTATTATTTATTTATTTTGACACGACACATTAGAACGAAAAAAACAAGACTAAATTAATAATAGAATACATAATAAAATAAATCAACTCTCGTTATGGACAAATATAAGAAGACCTCCGAATTACAGTCGTCCTACTAGCTCGGATTTTAGAGCGAGTCAAAATTACAAATTTTCTAACTGAAAATGTATTCTTTACCATTTTTACTATAGTTCCATGAGTGAAGACAACTACCACCACAGAAAGTAGTCACCGTTCAGGTTGATAGAGACGAGAGAACCGTTTGCAATCCTACTACTTCTCAAGCTTGAAAATTTTTTTTTTTATTGAAATTTTAATTTAAATGTAGATACTAATTATGCCCTTTACAACATAATTTAATGTAGAATTGTTAAACATTCAAGCATTATTCGTGTCCGTGTGATATTATAAATCAAATAGTATGACCTTTTCACTTTGTTTAAGGCCATTATAGTGTTAACAACTTACATATACAATGGAGACCATGATTATTTTGTCATGCATTGGCAAGGTCTACTAAAGTTATTTAGTCAGGCGTCGATAAAAATCTAGATTAGCATGCACAAATAAATAATGTACACATAAAAAAAATAGTTTTCTTTAGGATCTGCGGGAACATTTTAACTAAATAAAAATATTTTATGCGGCTTATTTACTCTCGCATTTCGAAAATTGCAGTTGTTGTAGACGCGATCATTTAAAATAATCAAAATAAACACAATACATAATCTTTTAATTTAGTTAATGCAATTTTTATAAATATGTTTTCTTTTAAATTGCCTTGATTATCTGTAATATGATTGTGTATTGAATTATGTAATCCAAGCTGTAAATAAATATTGTTTTATACTAAGAAGATTTATCCTAAAATATAGTTGATTTATAATCGCGGCGAATTCTATTTCAAACATACTTAAAACTGAAATATTTTGTTAAGTTGGTTATATATTTTTACGTATTTTTAAGAAAAAAAAATGTAACGTTTAAAGGATTTCACATTCATATCCTGAATATTGGCTCCGACTACTGCTTTAATCCCCATTTTAAATTATTTTATTTTTAAATATTTTTTGAGATTCTTCACGAAACATGACATTGAGTTAATTTCGAATATTTTAATCGGACGCAACATTTCGAAAGTTTTGTAGCCGCATGGTGGAGACTGTTATTATTATTTTGTTCAAATAAATTAACATGAAATCTATTAGGTCGTCAATTACCTACCTTTTATGGTAATATGCGCCTTGGAAGCACCTACATAGTAAATGTTGGTACTTACTCATAGTACTCATTGCTTAGCAATCACACTAGGTAATTGTGTCTAGATGAGCTTCTAAATAATAGACGTTTGAACAACAAACAGTATAATTCAAGGCCCTGGTTTTAATTCAATTGTTCACCACCTACATCATATGTCTTTACAGTAAACAATGTTTAAGACATACCAAGGTTTCTAAGTCCAAATTAAAATAAGAAAATATTCTTGCACAAAATATTTTTTATGCCCACTTCTCGATGTTTAAATTAAATCCAAACATTTATTGTAATTTACATTGTCAAGTGGTTCTACAATTACGTTCGGAAACCGCCAAAAAGAAGACCACAAGAAAATAAACAGCTACGCCTATAAAAAAGTTAGTAGTGGTTAGTAATAACAAACACAATTGCTGGTAACACCTCTTTCTCCTAGAAAAGAGAATATTCTCTGTTCGAAATCTCTCTCCCATTAGGGCTATAAATGGAACTACAATATTCCAAAGCAAATTTCAACGTTACTGCGTGGTCACAATTGAAAGTTTTAACGCTAAAAGGAGCACATTTAACGAAATGTAAACAATTGCTAATCAATATTAAACCGCCCACAAAACTATACTCGATACAAGCGATTGCACATAAACACCATATGCCAGTTATACTGTTACTTTGCAATAATTAATTATTCGATAAAACAAAATATAATACTGAATTTTATTATTAACAAGCTATTACCCGCAACTTTGCATAGTTTTAATTAAGTAGTATTAATATTATGTTTTTTCGTTCCCATTACGTTAGGCTTGCTTTGTGGTTTAACCCACATTTATTCATAAAAGCCTAAATCGCTAAGGCAATAGATATCTAAACTTAAAAAGATTTTTTAAAATTGAACTAAATGTAGTTCCAAAACACATAGGGGCTAGCAAACAAATATTTTCATACAATTATAAAGTTCCCCTTTGGCACTGTTGTCGTGCGTGCGCGGTATTTAAACAAACAAAATTGAAACAAAAAAACCGTCAAGTATCCCACATAACAAAAACTTCATTAATTAATTGACGTAGGCAGGCACTTCAATGTCGTTGTCGTAGTTTAATAATCATTACGTGAATTATATAACAATGTAACCAATGATTAGCATCAGGAAGTCTACAAAATTTACCTTGGTACAACAGTATTATTTAAATTTAATAGTACCTAACTTTGTTTTCACAGGGCATATTCTTTTAAAACTTTAACTTAACGGCCATCAAAGGTCAACTGGTTTTGTAAGAATCGGGCATTTTTATGTTATCTATTGAAGTACCTGATAATAATATAGTCTACGAGTATTTTAGCCGATTCAATTAAAGTTTTGAATTTAAATACCCGTTGGTAAACTTCGCGCTAGGAATATTATTCATATTCATTCATTGCTTGGTAAAAATGTAGATACTGGTTAGACAAAATTAAAAATTGCATTTTTGTTAATAAATCCAATACTTAATCATAAAAAATAGATATAACCTTTTTTTTCTGTACTTCTTCAAATACTCCAAAACAGTTCATACGATTTTTCCATAAATCTGGATGAGATTATTGGACATTCAAGAGCTAAGGAATAAATGTTGGGCCTAACTTCCTCATAAAATGGCAAACTGGTCCTTAATCTAGAAAATAAAGTTAATAACATTTACATTTCAAAATATTGTTTAATGATTATTTGTCTATTTACAACATGGGTAATTTTTTAAACAAACCTAATTTTTTAAATTTTCTAATAAATCTTCTATTGTGACTTTGTGACATAAATGAGAAAACATGATTAATATATTTTAGTTTAAGCTCATATTTCGACACAATTCCATTGATTAATGATCAAACGTTATAACAAAGCTTTCGATATAAGTATTGTGTCATACAAATAATTGGAACAACAAATTATGTTTAATTTGAAAGAAACAAATGATGGCTCAAAATCACCAAGGTGGCGAATTTAGAGTTTAGAATTTTGTGAAAAATGTTTAAAAGTTATCGATTTAAAAATAGGTTTAAATGATTGCGAGCTTTTTTTTCTTAACATATTTTGCAGGAGCATGCATAAAAATTATATTTTTTTAAATTACAGTGTGTTAAAGGATACTTGTCAGCAATTTTCGTCATTTCGGGAACGATTTTAAATATTTAATTTAAAATAAAAAATGTTTGTAATATGTATATTAAAATTAAATAAATAACAGTACTTTGCTATATTTGAATATTCCTCATATAAAACCTTTGAATTTTCCTCATATTTTTTATGTAAATCGGAATCAAAGTTGAATTTATGGTAAGGTTACGATTTTCAAATTTAAAGTTTACTTTTACAAGAAATTCAAAAGAAATTTAAAGTGGAACTATAGTATATTATATAAAAAAGAACATTTTTAATATATTCACATAATAGTACATTTAAAAACATCTAACATTTGTGGTAAATATCGAGTTTAAGTAGTGTTCCCGAAAATGATTCAGTGTTCCCGAAATTACCAATGCGTTCACTGAATGATGACATAACGTTTTGGGAGCAGTTAGGGGCGGTTATGTTAAGAAAAACACAGAAACATAGTTGTTATTAACTTTTAATTAAATGATTATCAATATAGGTATGTTATTAGTAAGAAAATTAACATTTATAAACTACATAAATCAGTTCACAACTGCAGTCTTCTCAATCACGTAACACTTACATTAAAACTTTGGAACTTGGTTGTTACACCTAATAGTAAGTAATAATAATTATTTAAAGATAAATTAACGGAAGGATATCAATTAAAGTAAAATAAATGAATCTTTTGAAGGAAAATAACTAAGCATTAATGCAATTAACAAAATTAAAGTAATAAAGTCTCTTTCAAATAAGCAAAAATATAATTAGTATTTTTCTGTTTATTATAGTTGTAAATACCATACAGGTGCTGTTTCATGATAGGAATTTCTTCAGCTAAAGCTTTTCTTAAATGTTTGATTGTACTTGTGACAGGGACTTTTTTTGTAATCTTAAATGTCTTGTTCTCTCCTTTTATTAATTTTTTTTCATTTATAGATTGCCACTGAAAATATGTCACGGTTTCTTCATTATCTCCTTGTTGTAATGTCAGTTTTTTACATTTGTCACATAATCCAGTCATGCATTCGTAGGAAGTCATGTCGCAGCTGTACTCCTTGACTATCTCTTCAGCGCTACGATGACTTGTCTGCTGTAAGCTATTTAATTTGGATAGTTTCAATTCAAAATTTTCATGTTTGACGCAAAGACAAGTTTCACGGTCTCTTGATTTTGGAGCGACGATCCAAAAAGGTTTTGCTCTCAGTAATGTCGTGTAAGGTAAATTGATTCCAGTTTCTTGAAAGAACTTTGGCTGAAGAGCTTTGACACTGTCTAGGAGAACTCGTTTTTGTTTTTTAACGCCATTTTTCTTCACGTAATCTCTTTTACCTGGACACATTCTGCTGATATCATCCTTCTCGAAGAAATCCTTGACTTTTTGACGCAAATCTGGCTTCAAAACTACTTCACGATCTTTCACGTCTGTTTTCAGGATTGGTTTGTCGTTTTTCTCTTTTGGCATAAAAGTCTTAGCCATGTGTAATAATCTATATTTCCTGACGGTAGTGCCGCTTACACATTTTTGGAATACTTCTCGATCTTTAGAATTTTTCGGTAACGAGTCAGCTTTATCTTTTAATTGTGTCGTTAGTACCTCAGCAAATAATAAACGCTTGCGAACTTCTGGCTGAACTTTGCTTTTAGGTGATAAGACCGATGACGATATTTTTTTCTCTTTTTGAGTGTTCCTTTGTAATTTTTTCTTCAAGGATTCAATTGTGCGCCTCATTTGGGTAATCATATTTTCTTTTTTTTGTATTGTTCTATATGCTTTTGCTCTATCTTTTCTTACTATTTTTCTTCCAACCTCTCTTCGAGCTAAGTTGTGTCGAATTGCATTTTCAGGGGTTAAACTGCGAGGCGTTGATTCATCTTCTGAAGTTGGAGGCGTATTACTGATTGCATTTGCGAATATCATCTTTTTTTCTCTGTATGTTTTTGATGCTTTTCTCCACCGCTTTCTTAACTTGCGCTTTTCACGTTCTGTCATATCACTAACTTTAGTAACTTTTTTTTCCGCTTTTTTCTTTTGGTAATACTCCCTGTCCTTAGCTCGTTTAATTTCTCTTTGTTCGGCAGTCATATTATCTAAAAACTTTCTTTTCCTAGCATTTGCTTTTTCTCTATACCGTAAATATGCTAAACTATCTTTTTTTTGTTGTTTTTTTGGCCTTCTTTTCTTTTTTCCGTCTTTCTCTGCTTCCATGCTTGCTGAAATTACATTAAATAGTATTTTTTTATATTTTATCATTGAAAATGTATTGCTTTAGCATCATATCATCATTTCGGGAACATTGTCGTCATTCCGGGAACGTGCCATCATCCTCGGGAACGCTCCCGAAATGAGCGTTCTCGGAATGACGTTTTTGAATCTTCGCGCGCTTGACACCGGCGGTAGCCATTTTGAACACAATATTTCTAGGTTAACGACAAGTAAACTATAATAGTTTTACCGATTATTCTATGAAAAAGTATATTTCCAATATTACAAACAATAACACGTGCTCCCGTAATGATGTACTATTGATGTACGGTATGGAAATTGTAAATAGAAAACGACATACCACTTTATTTTCCAATAATTTGGCGAAAAACTCAGCGACACCCCACCCACACACGCGCTTCCTCTACGTCAGGTTGGCACTACTAAAGGGTGCGTTCATCAATCAAATATTTTGGTCAGTTATTGATGCGTTCACAAAAATGACGTGTACTTTTCCGGACAAACTATTTGACAAATTTTATGCTACAAATAGTTTTGTAATGTAAACATTATATCAAATTGTCCCTTTTTAAGAAAATAATTATTCTATTTAGCCCATTAATTAAATAAAATGATATTAAATACTTCGTGATTTAGATGCTTGTTTTCCGGCAATAGTACTTCGGGACGCGTTCTCGGAATGACTTTAAGCACAAACATTTTATCATGATAAATGAAATAATGCATTCTTACGAAAATAATAATAATGTACAGATAAACAAAATCAATTTCAATGATTTAGAGTATAGATTTTTGTAATTTAATAACTATCTGATACTTTTATTTCTTTCCAAATGAAATTTGCCACCTTGGTGGTTTTGAGCCTGATAAAGACGTGAGTCGCTATGGTTTACAATCAAGTTTATAGTGTATTATTGTTTAAATGCCTATTATTAACGAAATAAAAATAATTCCGATAGAAATAATATAAAAAAATATGTATAAAAATAAATATTTTATTTTAATAATTAACTCTAAAAATTAGCATTATAAAAACTAAGATCTAAGGTAAGTAGCAAATATATCAGTGCACATAGCAAAAAAGGCGACTTGACCTCAGGCTGATGTGTACGACTTTTTTTCTTTTCAATTTCAAAAATATAGCATTATAGGAAAAAATCAATTTTTATTTTATTTATTTTTAAGTATAAAATAACCAATATGAACACTACATCACCAAACTCTCTCTTTGTTGCAAAGAATCCTTCAATGAGTTGATAGGTCACGAAATATTATATAACATTGACACTGCTTGATTTCGAGAACGTGCTCCTTGCTGTGTGCGCTTGCGACGGTACAGGCGTGGGTGAAAGTCACCATCAACTTGTCCGCCCTTAAACGGCCTGCCTCGTTTTGGTAATCGTCTTGTAGTAAAAGTTGTCAGTCTAACGTAATCATAGGTGTCCTGTGATTTACTATTCTAACATCGTCTATACTATGATGTAATTATATATGTTGACCCCAGACAAAACAAAGTAATGTAACGTAACCGCGCTTAATGTAAATAGAATGTTAACTAAAGTAAAAGTTTGTTTGGATTTTTTACTATACGGATTAATAAGATACTTACTTAGGGTCTACTATTCATAGGGTCTACTATACTATTCATATTTATTCAGAAAATAAAGTGAGTGGATAGCTAAATTGATATTATTTATTCTTTTTTTTTTAAATCAGACGATAATATGTGTTAGTAACGATTTAAAAACTTATCAAAATAATATAATGTATTTTTTTTTTATTTACTTCATAGATTGAAGTAATGTTAAAAATGTCTCATTTACACTGAGAATTTTTTTTATGACTGTAAAAAAACTCAAACAACTAATTTTATGACATATTTTGGGCTACTAACCCCTAGTATGGACTTTTAAACAACTAAAAAGCTCTTTTTCATTCGGCATATAAACAATAATTCAAAACATCAATTAGAAAGCGCCATATAAATTTTGGACATAAAACTAAAGTGTCGCACAGTTGTATAACTAGATTTAATATTGTGTAATATTGTAATATGCTAATGGAACTTCCGAGCGGACATGTCAATTCGTCGTTGTCCAAACTTATTGAATGCAGATCGCGTTGATTAGAATCGAAAACCACTTCAACTAACATTTTAGTCACAACTTAAAAAACATTAACTTCAAAAATACTGTATGATTTAATTTATAATTTATTTTGTCAGATATTATAAGATTCATACCTAACACGATTTACTCTTAAATCTATAGTTACACTTGAAACATATTTGACATTAATAATTTTAATTTCGACATATGACGAAATCTCACTATCTTGTGCCGATCTGGTAATGGATAAAAAGGTACAAAATACATAGTTTATTGAATATTCACCGCGTAATACAGAGTTAGTGAGGCGTATAGGACACTTTTCATGCAAATATAAACATCAAAAGTTAATTGAATGGGTCTTTATACATTTGTCGGTCAGTTATGAAACATCGCCTTTCATGAAGTTCTTTTATTCGCACTGCCTCAATATTATATTTTTAAATATTGACACGATTTATAAAATAATTCGTAATAAAGATTTTGGAGCCCCCTTTCAACGCTGCTACGTCTATTACTCTTCTCTTGCCTGTTCAGCCCTGAAATATCTCACTTTACGCCATGAGTGCGTTTTACAAACACTACTTAGCCTTCGGTTTAGCTTTTCAGTTGACCAATCTAATCGAGAAAGGGTTCTGTTTTTTTAATTTTTTTTTTAGCACCGCACTCCGCCCGATGTTAAGCCAGAGTGCGATCCATGAACGGAGGCGACTGCTGTCAGAGCAGAGGATAAAGTTTTCTTAATTCTTTCATGCTGCTAAATGTAGCACTTTTTTTTTGTTTTATTAAACGACTTTTACATGAATTGACCTTTATAGATATCAGAAAAAAAAGAGATTCTAAAAGTATATTCGAGGAAACATTTAATATAAAGATGCGTCATGCATAAAAGATCAAGACATCATCATCATATTCATGAACACTAGAAAAAAGATTATCTACTAGTTAGACTAGTGAATCAAGTTATAACACTGGCATTTCAAATTTTTAATATCAACAAACGAAAAAAAAAGCAAATTAACACTATTAACATTCGAAATAACAACGCATTAGTAATGGGTAAAAATACACTTATCGGTTATTTTTTATTAATTTTTTGGTATTTATCAAATTAAGATAAAAATTTAATATAAAAAAACCAACACTTATCATCAACAGCCTAAACAAAAATGGGATTCGAATTCTATTTTACTATGCACGCGGATGTTCTGACCACTAAACTACACGACACAGCCATTGGCGCATTACGTTATCGTATCGAAGAAAAGAAAAAAACAGATATAAATTTAACTATTTTAACAGTGAACACATCTCTCTACCGGGGTAAGCAGAAGCTAAGGAGCGTCAGTGACTTCTTTCTCTACACACGACTTTTGCTTCGACCACATCCATTAATCTCCTCGTGCATGCACGTCGGTTGAGTACACTACTCATCTGACCCTTTCCGAGTAAGTGATAAATCTATATAAAACCTTTTATGTGACTTACTCAGAGGCTAAAGCTGTAAAGCTTTCGAAATATCCGCATAAAAACTTTTATTTAGTTCGCGCAAAACCTTAGAAATCTGTAAAAATTAAAAAACGTTCATAATATCTTCTAAACAAAATACAATTTAATTAAGAACACTTTTCATGCCAAAAACTAATTTAACAAGTCCAGAAATTGCACGAAGGCGTGACAATTGTATTGTATTGTAGAAATTTTTGCGAGAACATGAAGATAATGGTTTAATTACATTCCTAAATATGAAAACATGTCTTCTTTCATTGTAAATGTGTAATAATGGTGGATTATAATTACATATTAAGTGTATATGTACGTACACAGTGGGCATAAATATATATAAAACTCCGTCCCAAAATATCTGTTTAATGTAACTTTGACATTGGCAAATTGATATGTTAAAAATATGTTAAAAAAGAAGATAAAATTAAAAATATAACACATTTTTTTTAAATTTAGATGACACCGTTTCATTGTTTACTCGTCGGTTATTATAGTACATATAAACATGTGCCCTCCAACAATAATATTACATCATTGACTTTCATTGCGTGAGAACCGCCGTGCATTGTGAGCGCGCATCACTTTCATTGTCAGCTATCGCGAACTATTCGCGCATCCTGCACTTACTTCCACGTTACATGAAACTATAAAACATTTTGTTTTGCTATTGTGACCTTTACTATTTGCTATTACAGGTTTTTATTATATGAACTCCTGTCGTAATCTTATACCTCTATGTATTTACAACGTTTTAGAGAAAATAATTATAACTATACATACATAATAAATATGAAAGGCTCTGAGATCACAAATACTCTGTACTAGGGGCATTGATATTTACAGCTAGATATGTATATGTAAATGTATATGGTACAAGACTACTTAAATGCTTAACACCACTATTCCTCAATGAAATGCCACCGAAACTACAGGACATGTACATGAACTGGAATAACAAATACAAAAGGAAATTCAAACATTATTTTGTAAGCCTAAAAAACAAGACTGTACAATTATAGTCTAAGTTTTTAAACGGAATTGTATAGTCTTGTTTTTTTGGGTTGAACGGTGTTGTCATTAATGTATAAGATCACAGACAAACCAATTAGGTTTTGTGATCCGATAGTGCCAAACGGTATAGTTGTAAATATTATAAATAAATAAATAAATAAAAAATAAAATGCTCCTAATATGACGGGAAAGAAAAGATGACCGCAGCCACTTTTAGGTTTCATGTCCGATGTATGAGGTTTGCTCCTCTACTCAAACGCGCAACAAATAACTTTTTAAAATAATATAATTACCTATACAGGGTAATTTTTTTAACTGGGACAGTATGGGGAAATCCTAAACCACAGGAGATACGGAAAAACTGTCTTAGGAACCATTTGCTCTTTTTTCATGAAAACGAATTTGGTATAGTAATTTTTCTGGTCAAGCTTGAGTTGTCCATGGAAATGAGTCATTTAGATGAAAATTTTTTTTGATGCGGTTCGACTCAGTTTCATGTAAGGATCATTTCATTGTATCGGAAGAAAAAAATCGGAGCAGCAGAAGTTAGTCAAATTTAATGAAATGTATTCCCATACAATTTGTAAGTAATCTGATGGTTACATTAATAATACTAACGCAAAAATGTTACGGGCACGTTTCAGAACTATTCTAGTGACAAAAAGTTGTGCGGTGAATCTTGTTAAATGATAAAGAATTGCGTTGTATGATATTTTATTAAGAATTAATGAGATACGACATAAACTCGAAACTCGTGACTTTATTTGAAATGGTCTCATCCAAATCCACAACTACATTTAACATTTCTAGATATTTGACTTGTAAACATACTCGTACACTATTAATAAAAATCACAGTATGAGCAATGTTCGTTTTAAACTTTTTAAAATTATGTTTAACCGTAACTCGTAAGATCATAGTGCTTCTCTTCTAATTCTTGAGTGCAAATAAAATTTAGTTTTTAATTATGGAACACTTTTTGAGTGTGTATGTATCGACTATGGTTCATTCAGTATTTACCATGTACTGGCCCGTTGTATGACAAACCATTTCATTAAATTTGACTAACTTCTGCTGCTCCGATTTTTTTCTTCCGATACAATGAAACGATCCTTACATGAAACTGAGTCGAATCGCATCAAAAAAATTTTTCATCAAAATGACTCATTTCCATGGACAACTCAAGAGTGACCAGAAAAATTACTATGCCAAATTCGTTTTCATAAAAAAAGAGCAAATGGTTCCTAAGACAGTTTCCCTGTATCTCCTGTGGTTTCGGATTTCCCCATACTGTCCCAGTTAAAAAAATTACCCTGTATATTAAAAAAATATTTAAAATAATACATTATTTATCTAACCTAGGACCTTCGCGTAAGAAACTCGTGAGCAAACTACTGGACAACTTTCCGTTAAAAAAATCCTTAAAAAATATATTTAAATGAATAATAATAAAATCAATAAATAATTAAAGTATGCCGATACTATTAATAACGCATTACGAAGACTGTTTGTGCGTATGAATGCATTTGTATGCAAAATTAACGATGTGTCAACTTGGAATGCCAATGTCAAACGCGTACTTAGACTAAAAAAACGTTCAGACATAAACTCTCTTTGAAGTTTAAATAATACTTTCTACATAGAAATACATTTTTCTTATTTTCAATCTTTTGTTCAGAATAACTGGATATTTTAAAAGTAATTAGTTAAGTTTTGCAACGAATTAAAAAAATGAAAATTAATAGTCAAAATTCCTCGTCTTTTGTTACCAGTATTAATGTATTTTCTTGCACATTTACTTTATTCTTTTTAAAGAACGCAACAACAGACTTGGTTGTTAGTCTAGTAAGCCACCCCAGGATAGTAAATGCGAGTTTCAAATGTAGCACCCCTGAAGTCCCGCAATCGAAGTTAGTCAATGGAAGTATCTGGGTATAGCGAGAGAAGTCTGCGATTCCAACACTAAGCTCCTGCCTAAAAGTCTTCTCCGAGTAGGGATTTACCAAAAAAACTTGTTTAAATTGTTTAAACAATAAACCACTACTGGTACTAATATTTAATTAATAACAATGAATGAATAACAAATCAGTATTAAATAATGAAAAATTTCTTAAAAACACATTGGTCAATTAAACCACAAAATAAAATTAAGAATATCGTATGAAACAAGCGTCTTGATGCGTCAATTGCAAAATTAAAAGCAGGTGACCCGGTTCATAAAGTCATGTTGAAACTTACAATTAAATGTGATATGATAACATTACGCGAATAACTTGTCTACTTCCGACATTTTCGAAAGCCACAAAGTAAAACGACATTATTCTCATTTCCACCGACAAACTGGCTATTATAATCCACCCGTGTTTATTTCCCATGAGAAACCTTCAAATTATGTAATTGGATTAAATATTAACTACTCTATTATCTAATCAGCCAACCTGGGGTAGTAATCGTGAAGTGACTTGGTGTTGCAGTTTGGAAGGAGTGTGCACTGTAAATCTGAATAGTGTACATTCGTCACCTCAAGCCAGCCTGTAGAAATTCATCTGTAGTACTAGTTACTTCCGTTCGTGGACCTCACTCTTTACATTAGGCAGAGTGTTGTCATATGCCGAGCTACGATAAAAAAAAACAGTTAAAAGGTAGTTTGTGTATGACTAACGTTATGCGTTTAACTTGAGAAACGATAGGTCCATACATACTTTTTACTACTACCCCTACTTCACGGTGAAACACACGTCATCTTTATAAGTTAGGGACCCTAAAATGAAAACATTCATCCCCTATTTCAACACCTTATTTTTTGTTTGGGACAAACGTAGCCTACCTCAGGATACAATCTATCTTCTTACCAAATATTATCGAAATCTGTTCAGCGATTTAGGCGTAAAGAGGTAACAGACAGACATTAAGATATATAGAAGTATGGTATATAATACTTATAGATATCTTATCATATATAAAAACAACTTAATGACTTAAGTAAATATTTCAGTAAAAAATATTGACTTTGATTTACAAATCCGACTAATTAGTTTAATGGTAATGGGTAAGATTGACAAGGCTGTGTTCTTGCAATGCGGATTTGCCCGTCCTAACACCCACGACCAACTGTAAGCGCCCACAGGTACGAGTACTAACTGCTAACCACTCTAAGTACTTATAAACTCATGCTTGTTTCTACATTGTTAAGGCAAAATAGACTTTATACTAACAGAATAGGGTTCCAAATACAAATAAAAGTAGAGAATACTCGTATGTAGTAACTAGTGACGTGGCCATTTCAGATCTTTACTTGATACATAAACACTTATCTGTAACGTATTAAAATGGCCTTCGAAAGCAAGTCTGAGAATAAGGTATGGAGACACAGGAGCATGGTTCGCCCACGCATACTGTATGACTTCATAAAGCAATAAATTAATAGAACAACTTCAGTAATCCAATTGCATATTTTATGATACGACAAATGAATAATTAGATCTTTATATGTCAATATTAATGTTTATTTTCCCGTATGCTATGCGTTCCGTTCCGTAAGATCTGAACAGTTTGAATTTTCAAAATTCTTTTCGCGTCAGATTGACCATTTATAGAGTTATTGCGTTCTTTTTTTATGGTTATAATAATATAATTTTGCGTAATTCCTAATTATAATAAATATTTTTTTCGACCGAAAATCAAACCTCCGCGTTCGCTAACCACTACGCTACAGAAGCAGACAATAAAGTATTGACGTTGGAATAGTGTTATAGAAGAATATAAATTTGACATTTGTGTCTTCTCGAGCCATCACAGCAGTGAGGACTACTGCATACAGACATTTTTCATGGTAGGTGGTGTTCATTCATGGATTACATCTTGCGTAGTGAGACCACATATGTCGAGCTACTAATAAAATTAGCGCTAGCGTAGGATCATTATAGAAAACAGAAACCCGGCTCGTTATATTGCAGGCACATTTTATATCACATCATAAATCCATAAAGCGATTGTGAAATGTCTTTAGAGATCGTATATCAATTTCAACTATATCTAACCTCAATAATACTGGTGCTCAAATTACGTAGTTACTTAGTGGGCGTGAATTCGATGTCCGGCGCCACAGCAAAATTGTGATTGTCCTTATACCTAAACATGCATATAAAGCGATGTTAATCTAAGACCATGTATGGAAATGTTTAACAACTATTCATCTATGAAACCAGCCAGAAATGAGTCACAATAAAAAATCACGTCATATTTAATTACAAACAAATTTATGTTTCGGATTCCTTTTAATTTTATTACGTCATTAGATTCATTAATAGTCAATCGATACAACTCAAGAAAATATTATTGTAATATGAACTGAAAGAAAACAAATGAAATTTTTATTGAATTGTAAACACACTTTCACTTCTAAAAAAATGCACGAGTTTCGTGAGTTCCGCAAATACTATGCAACATTTGATGTTTTATAAAAATTTTACCGTTTTCTACAAATTTAATTCACTTTTTAGATGACCTAATTATATATATAGATATATTTATATTATACAACACTCTTATCTATTTAAATAATACGTAATATTATTACACTACTTATTAAGTGTTATCTAATACTTTTACAAAAGCTAAATCAACAAATTGATCTAAGCTCGGGTGTGGTAGGCAGACTGATAATAGATATTAGCCAAGTGCCACCACTTTCAAATCACGTCGCGTTTTACAATCAGTTTAGGAGTACCACGATGGACATGTGCCTTCTGAAGCCAGCATAGTGGAGGTGCCACATTTTAAATTAACATTAGGTGGACTACTATTTCAAATTGCAAGTGATATAAACATAAGTATATTTTGACAGTGAACTAAAATCCCTTGTAAACCAGTTACATCATCACTGTGACCAATATCTAGTTAAGTGAACGTGTCCCGCATGCCAATATTATCAGTATTACCTATGTAACTATTTCTTCGTGTCTTGTGAACCATGATTAATTGGAATTACCGCGGACTTGTATTCAGAATTTAAACCGTTCTCGTGAGCGCTTGTGTCCCATTCCTATGCAAATATCCTTTATTAGTCGACCATATTTGTCAGCGATATGTGCAAATTATAGCTAATTGAGTATGATCTGTAACGCGTCCATATCTGCATAGGTATGTAGGTTTAAACCTACGTAGGCTTTGGTTACTCAGTATAGTATAGGAAGTGAGAACATTTCGCTTGTTACAGTTTAAAATATTTAGTTAATCTTTTTTAACAATACAGATAAATTATCTTTGAATATTTTTGTCTACAAATACCTAATCATATGATGATCCAATACCAAGCAAATGATAAAAATCATAAAGCTGAACTATTTTCAGTAAATAAAAGACTTTATTTATGTATATATTTTAGTGTTTCAATTTGTTTTGTTTTAGTATTAGTTTAATTTCTTATTATTATTTCTTTTCAGCATCCAAAGGTTAGATTGAAACTGGTAGAAATTTGCACAAGTTCGCCTTTTTTTATTTTTCTTTTATATTTTTAAGGGCGACTAGTGGTGGGAATCATTAATAGTAGTTAATTAATTTTTTGGCAAATCTTCCACCTTTAGGTGCCACATCGCGGCATCGTAGACAATAAAGTATAGAGAATTTTTTTTTATATAATTATATAAAATTATTATTAATTTATTTTGTTTATTTTAATCCTGGATCATAGAAAATGGGTACCCACTTTCAAAATTACTAATTTATTGCTTACTTTATTGTGTAATTTGGAGTACAACAACGCCGCAATCGACTGCTAGTAAATAAATAAATAAATAATAAACATTAATGAGGTTTTTAGACTCGAATTGAGGGTAATATTTGCAAAACGTGTTGAGGAAATAGATTTATTACGTTTTCTTGTAATTAAATTATCATCTCACGTACTAGTCACGCACGAGGTTGACATTACTGAGGTAGGCTGATGAGTAAAACATTGGTATTCTAATACAGACTCTGAACAAGGTCGAGGTGATGCTAAACTGTTCCTTGATATTGAATCTATTATTAGATTGAACTTTAATCTAATAAATTTTACTTTAGTAGACGGCTTAGCATATGATAACATTTTGCCTGATGTTATGCTAGAGTGCTGTCTATGAACGGAAACTACCACAGTAAAATATCTACACGCAGAAATCACCTCCGCTATGCCGGCTCGGGGAGACTAATTGGCAACGTCTTTTAACAGGGCACACTCCTCTCGTTATAACCGGTTACTTCTAAGATGTTCCCAAAACGTACTAGATGACTTCACTGGTGTTAAATGTTTTCTTTTTGTAGTAAATGTAAAAGTAAAAGACGATCATTTCTTAAAGGTATTTATTACCACATATTGGCCTTCAAGGCTCAGTTAGCAACTATTGTTCTGTAAATTACCGATTCCGTCTCTTAATTCGAACCAACGCTATTGTTTCTCACAATCAACTGCCCGATTTAACGGGTAATACTCGTATACATCAAAGTATAATTGCCCATGACAAGATACGAGATAAGGAATTTCATTTTTAGTAGTAGTAATGAGTGATGTTAAGCTAGAGAACGGTCCATTAGCGAAGATCGCTACTGTCATAGATAAATTATCCACGGACAGCAATTGTTTTGAGCCAGATTGAGAAGAAGAATATGCAACATCCAGATTGACAGCGCTCAATTCTCTCATTATACACGGCTACGTCCAAGATGATCCCGAACCGTGACTAGGTCGCTCTACGTTTAAAAGTAGCGGGACTAGATTATTAATCAATTCACCATAATCGATATATTAATAAATTATGATCAAAAGATAATTTTAAAAAAAGACTCAGGACAAGCTGCTGTGTGCGTGTTGATTTTTTATATTTAATTTTCATTATCATTTTAATAATAAACAAAAACCGGTAAAACCACCTAAATACCACTTTTTTAAACTTTAACTATATTTTCAATGTACAAAATAATTTAAAACAATAATGAATATTAAAATTATTTAATAATTACTACTAAACTAATTATGTTAGTCCTTGACACAACTTCCAGGCTATGCTTTATTGTCAGATGTACAATATTCAGTTCGAAAACTCCCACGCTCGCCCAACATGCAATTTATAAACTAACCCGAGTTAAAACAACTAAATATAGACTACAGCTTGTGGGAGGTAACAATAGAATCAAGCACTTAGTATTATTGTTAATTTGCGATACATTCAATACTTTATTTATACTCCTATACCTACTAAAATAATGAATGTACTTTGGTCTTTTTGTTACCTTTTCACACCAGGCAATAAGATAGATTACATCCTGAAGAAAGAAATCGGCTATCTTTTGACTAAAAAAACCGGGGGATGGGGGCTCCCCATACCCTCAACATCAAGTTTTAAGCTTTTGGAAATAAACAATCATGTAAAAATCATCTCTCAAAAGAGCAAAATAGGATTAACATACCGAACCCATTATTTCTCAAGTTAATATTAATTATATGCATGCGAGACGCGAGCACCGGCTAGTAAACATTGCATTTAAAATGTAATCTCGTTTATTGCAGTTATGTGCGAGCGGTGCGTTGGCAGCTCTCGATGGATGGAGTCCACAACAAGATCCAGACCAATTTCACATCCAAACAGATGAAGATGACGAAAGATATTTCCTATATCAAACACATAATGGTCAATACAGAAAGGAAAGGAGATTAAAAGATGGATCCGTTGTTGGTACGTAAATACTTTAGTATAAAAATTAATATGCAAAAAAGCTACATTAGCATTTTAAACATGTTCTATTTAATGCATTGGATATTTATACAAGTTATATCTACATTAAGGTTGACTGTACTTTTTTTTTTTTTATTGTAGCTCGGCATGTGACAACACTCCGCCTGATGTAAAGCTAGAGTGCGGTCCATGAATGGAAACAACTGCTACTACAGAGAAACCTGTGCGGGTAGCAGTCGCCTCCACTATGCCGGCTTGAGGAGACGAGCATGTATTGCTTATATTGACAGTGCACACTCCTCTCGTCATACCTGGCTACTTTCAAACTATTCCCGAAACGCGACAAACTCACTGTTAAGGTGTTAAGGTGTTACATTCGAAAGTGGTGGTACTACCCCAGGACGGCAGACTGGACAGATAACCATCATCAGTCTGCCTACCACACTGCTCACCACACATAAAATCAAGGTGCAGGTGGTATTATATAAAAACATATTATTTATTGCACAAAATTTAAATTGATTGTACAGTGGCGAACTTAATGCCAATGGGCATTTTCCCTCAACTATTGGCAGATAGCAGCGGAGATAGGGACGATAAGATTCGAATAATAGAATATACATAACGCATAAATACATATAAAGAAACCACATACATACTGTATATACGTATATAATTATGTTATCGAATTAAATTATGACTAAGCTATTTTAAAAATACAAAATAACGTTTTGAATATAGTACTAGAGCACCTATAACTAATAATTTTCCTTGATTAAAATATGTATTTTAATATAATTATTTTTTCAGGAACCACCGGCTGGGTGGGTGCAGATGGTTATCTTCGACTTCAAGATTACATTGCTGACGATCAAGGTTATCGTATTTACAAATCAAAAACTGTTTTCGTTGGACAAAACAGGCCTATTGGAGTAAGTTTTTTAAGCATTAAATAATTAAAAATAATACAGCACCTATAAAGTTGAATCTGTTTCAGGAGTCGATAAAAATTGCAAAATCAGCACCAACGGATGCTGGATATGGAGTCACACCTGCACCAGCAAGACACCGTACTCCAGTTACAAGAGTGACTCCGACACGCACTCCTTTAATACCATCTTCAACGTATGCGCCTCCACATACGTTCCCAGCAGAAGTATCAGTAACACCACCGCCCATATCATCATATGGTATCCCTTCATCTACTCCCCGTGTGCACGTGTCACCAAACTCGATTGATACTTCTACTAAGTTTGACTTCCGACCGATTACAGCAGAAGAAGCAACTCCATCTCCATCGCCAAATCCAGCAGATTTCGATAATACGAATACGATCGACGACGGATATTATGGTAGTGCTAGCACTCCATTCAGAAGACTAGATCTTTTCAATCCTAATTCATATAGACACGCAGACGACTGGCTTAGACGACAAAGAGGAGGAATTCGATTAGGAGATGGTTACACACCACAATTCCCAGGATACGATGGTGTAGCATTTAGAAGAAACGGTTTTCGTTATTACCTACCAAAACAATATCACGAAGAGGTAACAGGAGGTCCAGATGAAAGAACTGGCAGCTTCGGATACGTTGATCCTTTCGGGATAAGAAGAGTTATATATTACAACACATCACCGGGCGAAGGTTTTAATATTCGTAAAAATAATAGATATGTGGGTCATGATGCTACACCGTACGACCCTAGACCAATAGACTGATAAAACAATCCAAGAATTGTTGATTATGTGTCTTACTTATTTAATCGTGTGAATTTCAGTTATATTTGGTATTTTATAGTAAATGAAATTTCACTGAATCAGTATTTAAATGTACGTAGTATTTTTATTAGGGAGACAAAGCGAACTTTACGAACGAAAAATTTTATTAACTAAATAAATTAGTCAAATTAGGTTTTAACTTAATTTTTAGTTCAATTTAACTTATTAATATCTAGTGTAAATAAATATCATCATCGTATCTCTGTGCCATTCAGTAATATTTTCTGAAAAAGTTACCATTAACTTAATAAAATGCTTTAAATAAATAAAAAAAACCTTTGACAAAAAATGTCATTGACCTAACATAGTTAACCGGGCATTTCTTTAAAGCGTAGGATTAAGTAATATCTTTTCTACCAAATATGTTAAAACAGTTACCGTCTACCTAAATATAAAATTGCATAATAAAGCTAAAAATGGCATTGTTTATAGTTTCAGCACAATAGGAGAATATATATTTATTTAGTAGCTTCTAAAAATATTCCATTATTTTATTAAAACTTACTAATTTGTTTCTAAATTACTCGTGACGCTTCTTTTAATTATTTAACGCTTCTGTGTTGAAACGGGGATAAATATTTTTGGGGGTAAATTTTATTTATAAATATTGTATACATTCAATTAGCGTTTACTATACTAGTTCAAGTCCAAAACAACTAAATGTATTTTTTTAATATTTAAGGGTTTATTTAATATGTTCTGGGTAAAGAAATATTTTGATAGTTGTTGCAAATAACTTGCCATTTTTCCTGTTATTCCTTCAACAATGGCGTCTTGTTGCAATGACTACGCGGTTGGGATTTGTGTTTACTTATTTAATTATTATTTAACATTTTCTTAAAATTATTCCTGTCGTTTAATTTCCAATGTTGTTTTTTATTTTAATAAACGACTTGTTAACTATTTTATTTGTTTTTTTATTATTATTATTTATTTCTTTTTGAGAAACAGTAAACGAAACTAATTTATCCTGAGAAAGGAGGCATCCTAGAAAGTCTTTACTAGATGATATTTGAAAGGGTCGCGCCGGGTAAGTAGCACCCTCAAACGGCCGTGCATGTAGTCGAAGCATATAAAAATCGAAAAAATACTTTCATATTATTAACTAACTTTAGTTAATGTTTCGATTGCGCAAATTAATTAAATACTTGAAACTAATGAATCTACGAGTAATTTACTTATGACTGTATCAAAATTATTTCTAATTCCAATTTAGTCGCTTTTATAAATACGGTGCAGTTCACATCTAGTGCGTATTTCAATTAAACATTTAAACTGGTAAGTTATTATTTTTCTTTATTAAATAATAAAATTATATTTTTATTTAATGCATATTCAAATAAATAATTAAAATTTAAATATATTTATTTCAGTGCCAAGATGTTAAAATTAATATTTATAATTGGGACATTAGTATCTACATGCATATCCCAGCAATTCAGCGGGCAACAATACAGTGGTCAACAACAGTTCAGTGGACAACCACAATACAGCGGTCAACAACAATATAGTGGTCAACAACAGTTCAGTGGACAACCACAATACAGCGGTCAACAACAATATAGTGGTCAACAACAGTTCAGTGGACAACCACAATACAGCGGTCAACAACAATATAGTGGTCAACAACAGTTCAGTGGTCAACCACAATTCAGCGGCCAACAACAATACAGTGGTCAACATATATCTTCAACCCCTGTGACGCCAATCGATTACCATGAAGAAATCTATAATAGAGATTATTCCATCAATCCAAATTCAAACCTACACTTCAATTTCCAACAAATAAGAAGTGATCAACCACCGCAAATTGAAGATAGAGTGGAAAGCTTGGGAAAATATTTATACACCAGGCCAAAAACAACATCACCGCGTCCACAGACACCAGTACATTTTTCCAGCAGGCCCCGGTTTGAGGAGTCACAATATAACGAAATAGCCCCTTCTACACAAAGATCCATTCAACCCGTACATATTCCAGATGCACCTCAATTGTCTAATATTAATGAAGCCGAAATCTTAGCTCAAGTAACTGGAAGGAACTGGAACGGAAATAATAATCAACAGTATAATCCCATTCATCAACCAGCAAAGGTAAGAAATAGTTTTCTAAAACAAAATTTGGTTAGAAGACGATTACGACCAACTACGAAGTTTGTACCCGTTACATCTCCGCCAGCACCTCTTGTTGAAGAAACACAATATTATAACGATAATGAACAATCATTAAATAATTATGAGACAACAATAGCTACTTTGAGCTCCGAAAATAGTTATCAAATACAAGAATCTTCAAAAAAACTTGATTGGCCGTCTAGAAAATTAGTCCAAACGACTTCGTTACCTGAGCCTCATGTCGAGGATCTCAAAAGCAATATACAATACGAACTAGAAGTCCCAACAACTTCTAAACAAAACAGAAATGTTAGAATTAATAATAAATATAAATTACGTTTGAATCAAAGGCCAGTTGTGACTACCACGGCTTTTCCCATGACTGAAGAAGTAATTTTCTCTCAGGTACCGGAGTCGTCATCATGGACTGAAGCACGTACACAAAGACCTCACTTAAGGGGAGCACCAAACAGAGGAATTCACCATAGAACAACTGAGGAATATCACGAACCACCAACCACGCCTCGTGGACCACCACCGCCTGTACCAACATTGACCCCATGGCACGGAGATAATTTCGGAAAATAGAATATTATTAATAAAAAATTAAATACTAATAAATAAGTGTATAAAGTAAACATAATTTGTTTTATTTAATTAAATATTGTTTAAACATCAATCGACGGATATCCTTATTTTTACAATATATTCTACATATTTTGAATAATCCACCGAGAAACTATAAAATCCCGTTCTGTGAGTATTAGGACAAGGACAACAAAGATATATCCAAAACAAATATTAACTAACGCACTCAGTTGCCGAGGAGTAAACCGGGAAGAAGCTTTATCATCACCGTCGCTGTTAACTTATCCCTCCATTAGCGTGAACAGACTATACAATACGGGAGTACTTAACACCTGGATTTAATCTCGAATACACACATACATGCGCACACGCACTCAGACGGCATTACTTTGCTGTATTAATTTGTATGAGACGGATTCCGACATACTCGTACAGCTGCCGTTTGCCGCATCCCGCGAAATCAAACCTTAACACCACGGATGCTATCAATGGACGTAACTAGGATTTAGACAAAATAATTATCTAATTTACACATAACATACCATCTTACTTATAAGAGTACTGATCCGATTAAAATATTTTTTTAAAAATATTTACATGTACAAAAATCTTTTTAAAAAAGGTTAATAATGAATACGTACCTACCGCCAACATAATGCGTGACAATGTAGTACATTATTTATAGATTTAATGAATATTATAACATGTTTAATGTTAAAACAAGTAATCATAGGCATAAATACCATTTTACGAGTACATCACTAAATCATAACTTGTTTACTATAATACATAATGACGACCACTATTACTTGCGTAGTTTCCTATTATTGGACTAAATAGCGAAAATCTACTAAACAAACTATCAAAATATCAAAGAAAAATAATTTAACTAGGCATGCAAAAAATATCAAATAAATTATAAGAAAATATTGCAAAAATTTTAAGATGACCGCAAATTAGGAATTAAACATTTATTTGATTGTTATTGAATGGTCTCTGCATTCCTATTTTTCTCGTGTTGGGTATATAAATGGATGTGATTTTTGATAATATCGTCACAAAGTTAACAAGTTCATCAACAGCATCATGGCACGAGTAAGTATTTTAATATCCATTTTTGTGTACATAAAATACTCAACTTAATTTTACCTAATTCTGCATTTTTTCTTGTTTCTAGATAAATATTTTCTTCTTAGGTTTGCTGTTTCTAGCAACACACGCAAATAGTTTTACACTTAAAACATTATCAGTTGAGCCTCTTGAGCCAGAGTTAGTGTCTGTCAGTGTTTCAACTAAACAAGATTCTGAACCGAACCCAATTTTATCAACTGAACCAACAGATTTGATAACTGATCACGATGTTATAACAAATGAAATTCCATCTTTACCTACAATTATTGTACCAGAGACCACCGAAGATGTTATTGTTGAACAATCTTTAATAGAGCGTGGAGATATTGCAGAAGAAATACCTTCAGTAGATGAACTAGTAATTAACGAAAAAGAGTCTCCTATTTTAGGTGAAGAGTCAGAACACCCTGAAACTCCAGTTGTGCCTGAATTTATTGTTCCTGAGGTTATTGTGGACAACCCATTACCTATTGAAGAAATCAATAAAAACGTTGAAACACCATTAGTACACGAAGAACTAAACATAGCAGAACCGACCGTGCATCCTTCAGAACCAGAATTATTCACTTATGTCGAGTCTGAACCTATTGATACCATTATTGACGAAGAAATTGTCGATTTTACTCCTCTACTAGGTTCGTTTGTAATTCCAAGTATTGCAGAAAGGATCCCTGAACCAGTTCATATCGAAAAAGAATTATTATTTGAACACAAACTCGACAAAGTGATAGAGCCGTTGGTGATACCACCAGCTCCAGAACTACCACCGCTGGTAGTCCCCGAGATCCCTCCACGGGTCATTTTAGAAAAGGAATTTATACCTCATGAAGGAATTTATTCTATACTGTACGAAGACAAACTGAAGCCTTGTCCTCCAGAAGTTATGCACTTTAAAATCCCTGAATATTTATCGCTACCATATTATCCTATTCGAAAGACTGTTTGCGATCACTTTTTATATATTACTCATGATCATGCTATAAATAAAGTTTAAAGTTTCCATATCCTATGGGCACTTAGACGAGCTTGCGGCAGTTCATTTTACCCTAATTATAAAATAAACATAATATTTAAATTGAATTTATATTTTATTCCAAAGAAATTATGTTTTTACAATTAATTACTTCTAGGAATTAAAGTCAAAGTAATCGGTTGATCAGGCTTATTGATGAGATGCGATTGAATCCCCAATTCGCCACCATTCCATTTAATTTCATAGTGACGTATCATCTGTAATAAACAAATTCATTAAATTAATCAAATAATTGAATTAAAATAAAATAATTTAACACTCACTCTCAACAAAGTAATACAAATATTTTGTTCAGCTAAACGCCTTGCAATACACGATCTAGGACCAAATCCAAACGGCAAACTTAAAAATGGATGTAAATTTTCATATGAATCACTGTCACGCTGCCATCTTTTAGGGTTGAAAGTTAATGGATCATTAACAAATTGAGGCAAACGCGATGCTACCATATTTTGTGTTATTATCACTGTCTGAAAAAATACATTGAGAAAACTTCTTAGCGTTTTCACCAAGACGCACTTACACAGCTGGTTAGACCTTAAGAGTTTCTTAAAAGTTAGTTTACCCTTACGTAAACAAGGGTTTTACCTAAAAAGAGATGACGGTTATAATACTGATGATGGTTATTAGTTATTACACCAGTCTGCCGGCCTGAGGTAGCACCATCGCTTTACAATGTAACTAAGTCCTATTGTAGTGGCTAAGGTTCAGGATCAGTTTGGAAGTAGTTAGTTACAACAAGGAGGACGTGCCTATTCATACATCTTAAGATCAGCGTAGCGGAGGTGACTACTGCATGTCGTCATTTATCAGTGGTAGCAGCTGTCTCACAGACCATACTCTGGCAGAGACTAGAGACAGATAGAGCTAGACAGAGATTTTATTATTCACTTTTTATTGTTTATTATCCTCTTTGTACGGGTACTTACATTGCTAGGAATTAAGTACCCACGCAACACAATATCCTTTTGCAAAACCCTGCCCACACCAATAGAAACTGGATTCAATCGAAGACTTTCCTTAATACAACAGCGCAAATAGGTGGCTTTTAAAACTATTTCTGAGGTTATAAACGTATCTTCTTCTGGTAAAAGATGTTTAATTTCATTATAAAGCGTGTCTTGACATTTTTTATTCAATGCCAAATGGTACAAGACAAAGCTTAGAGAATATGATGTCTGAAAAATTAAATGAAACCGCAAATTCTAATTAATAACAATAAAAAATTATTTATAAAAATACTTTTCTTTAATTACCGTATCAATTGCAGCCATCAATATGTCCACTATCATTCCAGTTATATCTTTAAGATCTAAATTCGTTTGTTGCAAAAATGAATCCACCAATGATTGTTCGTCATTATCTGATACATTGTTGTTAAAATATCTTGTCTTTTTCAATAAAATTGACTTTGATACACTAAAAAAGATTTTAAATCAATTTTAATTAAAAAAATAAAACACTTTTTTAACAAATCGGGATATTTGTTTATTATACAAACTCAGATGCATAGTTTTGCATAATGCTAGATACTATTTTACATAATAGAGCTGATCAAATAAATATAGGTATTCGAATCAGGAATCTAAAAATGAGCATATCTTAAAAGGCGCGATTTTTTAGTTAACATATTCAGGGGTTTAATATAGTGATTAAAGATACTTACTCTTCCAGAATATTCTGTGCTTTTACAAGTTTCTCGTACAAAGGTGTGCTAAATATTTTCCACATAAATCCTTTATCTAATTTAAATATTCCGCTATTTGAATCGAAAGCGGCTGATATAATTTTGCTACTACGGGATGTAGAACTTTGCTCCTCTGCTGAAAAACTGTTGAAACTTTCGCCGAATGCAATTTTTCCAATTACTGTGAAAATTAGTATTTATATAATTTCTAAGAGAATATTTAAAAAAAGAAGAAAAACGTATTTATTTTAGCTACTAACCTAGCTAGCCATAGTTACTTATTTAGATTTAGTTTAATTATAAATAGATTTATGTTTCTAAGAAAATTAAAGGGATATACTAGAAACAATTAACAATTTAAGAAATCAATGCAATGTTAACTTACTTTCTAAATTAAGTCTGTTAACATAGAAGAGAAAATCCTCCGTATTTTTCGGTTGTTTATACTTGATCCAACTCATAAATTGTTGCACAACAAAATCCGTATGTTTAACATAATTTTGAACACTTTTTGGACTAGTAAAATTCTTCTGAAAAGTACTTCTAAGGCGCCACCAATCAGGCCCATTACTGGAAAATCGTAATAAGAATATCAATATGACAGAGATGAGAAACATAAAAGAATTCAGGCGTTTTGTTAACTTATTTTAATATTACAAAAGACGTAACCGGAAAGGGGTATGCTAAGGTGATTCGGTCATTTGGAAAGGATGGATGAAAGGAGATTAACTAAAAAGATCTATTGTGCGAAAGTGGATGGCAGTGTCGGAAGGGGGCGCGCGCCCTAGGAAGACCTTTCAGATCGGTCAACTGCTGAGAAAGGGTCAGATGAGGAGCACCCTCAACCGACGTGCATGCATGAGGGGAGTAATGGATGTGGTCGAAGCGAAAGTGGTATGTAGAGAGAGGAGTCGCTGGCGCTCCATAGTTTCTGCCTACCCCAGTGGGAACAAGGCGTGAGCTAAGTAAGTAAGTAAGTAAAAGACGTAACCCAAAAAAACCGCAAAATCTGATTGTCGAGTGAAGTCCGATTTCCTTGAGCAAAGTGGACTTCAGATTGCAAAATGCGTCGTCGCTGCAATAGTAAATAAAGAAAGAACTTCCGAGGGGGAAAGGGGGAGCGGATAGCTAACTTTGTCCAGCCAAGAGACAAAATTATTTTAAAAATAAATATCTAAATACTATTATAATGAAAAAACTGAACGCAAAAATATAAAACACAATAATTACGTAGCAAGAAGTCCTCCAGTATTATAAATTGTCGGTTTTCCTAGACGATAATGCATCATAGCTAAATGACTTCTTCGTGACGGTATTCGCCCCTCCTGTCTGAACACGGCTTCAATGTCATCAGGGTCATAAATATGTAGTAAAGACGTCCTTGGTAGAATAGCTTCCCGAACTAAAGGTCCATATCGTTTCCAATTCAACCATGCATTTTTATGGAGCGTTTCTGCCTTATATTCTCCTAAGTTTTCACAAAGAAACACTAATTAATAGTTTACTGGACTGTAATGTATACCATGAATAAACGAATGATGCCTGAGCTTTTATTGTTATAAAAGATGATTGAAAAACGATAACTGTAATACCTATCTACGTACATATATTTTAATATTTAGTTTAAAACAAAACACATACCAAATAAAGGCAAATAGCTGTATAAAGTGCCTATAAACGGATAGCTTTTTGGTCCCGGAATATCTTTAAAATCCATAAAATTTTCAGTCTTCAGTGTTGGCACATTTTCAATGGCTAATAAACGTTTGTTATTTAATTTACCATATAAACTACTTTTTAATATATGTTTGTACATTTTAAACAAAAGCAACACGCGTTGTTTGTCCGATTCAGCTCGCAGGGGAAGCAAAACTGTGCATTAGTTCATTTTTTATTTGAAATACGATGCGCATATTATTAACATAAAAAGTGACCGTTGAATTTATTTTAGTAACACAGGTAACCTGTATCACTTAAATGAGGATTATTGGGGATATTCACTATAAGGGTGTATGGGTAGGCAGAGGTATAATTAAGATTTCTGTATTATATGGGTATATCTATTTTTACCCTTTTCTAAAAATTGCAATATTATTTAAGCCATGTTTTAATTTCGTATTGTAATTGACCATTTTTGCTTATAATCTAGTTTTGAAATTATCGGTTACTTTATTTAGGTGTGTCTAGACAGAACGTATAAAAACTTTTTTATATATAGAATTTGCTTAAAGTCTTATGTGAAAGTGTTTATTACAGATATATTAATCTGATATAATATATGATACATAGTTATACATAAATTATGTTATTTGTTGGTAATATTTTAGAAAAAAAATCTTCTAATATGTATCAGACAGTCTAGACAACACTAATTTTGACAGTTGATTTGTAAACAAGTCGGTGATTTTTTTCTATAATTGAAATACGGTCCGGTAATTTGGGTTTTAAAAAACTGTTTAATGAGAATGTACGTAGTTTTATAAAATGAACCCTCGGCTCAATCGTTTTTACATGAAATCCATTTTTGTACACCGATATAAGAACATTAGAGGTTATAGTAGCAAACCCTCTATTAGAATTTTAGGATTAGAAACATCGTGTGATGATACCGGGTGTGCAATAATAAATGAAGATGGGAAAATATTATCTCAAAAGATTTATTCTCAACACTTAGTACATCTCAGAAATGGAGGTATTATTCCCGACATAGCGCAGGATTTACATAGGACTCATATTGAACCGATTGTTTCGGAAACTTTAAAGGCTGCAAATTTAACATTGCGACATCTCACAGCTATAGCCGTTACTGTCAAGCCCGGTCTACCACTTAGTTTAGGAATAGGGTTGAAATATGCAAAATATCTTGCAAGACAACACAATACACCACTAATACCGATACATCACATGCAAGCGCATGCCTTGGTAGAAAGGATGAATAGTGATATACCATTTCCCTTTCTAGTTTTACTTATCTCTGGAGGACATTGTTTGCTAGGAGTGGCGATGGATGTTGACAATTTTATTCTCCTCGGAGAAAGTATGGACTGCGCACCGGGAGAAATCTTAGATCGAGTAGCTAGAAATATGAAATTACGGAATTTGCCAGAGTACTCACAAATGTGTGGAGGTCAAGCTATAGAAGTAGCCGCATCTAAAGCTATAAATCCTAACCAATTTCAGTTACCATTAGCGCTGATCGAGTACAAAGATTGTAACTTTAGCTTTAACGGCTTAAAAACATCTACATTGTTAAAATTAAGAAGAAAAGAGAAGGAACATGACTTAAACGGGATTGAGATTATCCCAGAAGTGAATGACTTATGTGCAGCTCTCTTGATGGCTATTACAAGGCATTTGGTTCATAGAACCCAAAGAGCTATGGAATTTTGTCTTAATAATAATATAATACCTGAAAACAAACAACAGTTAGTTGTATCTGGAGGTGTTGCATGTAATAATTTTATATTTAATGGGTTGAAAACTCTTTGTGATGAATTTAAATATACTTTATTTAGACCACCGAGAGAATTGTGTACAGATAATGGGGTAATGATAGCATGGAATGGATTAGAGAAATGGAGAGCTGGTATAGATATGTCTCTTAATCCAAGTAATATTCAAATTGAAAGTAATTGTCCTTTAGGAACTAGTTACATAAAAGACGTTATGGAGGCCAGAATACGGACAAAACTTATTAAATTGAATTAAGATATAATAAAAAATAATTTATTATTTGTTTTTAATTTTTGTATTATTAATTAGATTTTAATCATAAATGTAATACGTAATTATTTAATTAAATAACTTGTACAGTTTTATTATATGGAAAAATGATTAGGTAAAATATATGAATGACAAAAAATCGTGTAAGATTTTCAGTTAATTGAATTTTAATTGATTGCAAAGGACGCTGCACTAAGAAAATGTCACGCAGATGTCAGTGTCAAATTTCGACTCTAAATTGTCGAGCCTACCTACTATGTTTCTTGTCCATTAAAATTATAGTAAAAATAAATTGCATCAACAGTGAAGTGGTGTACATTCGCTAGTATATTACGTGCTGTTGCCAAATAATGTGCAGCGGAATAACGTCATTGAAGTTTGCACTTGTGTAGGGTGCGACGTCTGTGATCAATAATGGATGTACTCGAAAAGATTTATAAAGAATTGAGAAATCTATTCAGAAAATTACCGGCTAACGTACCTGCTGCTTTGAGTTCAATAAGCAAAACAGTGTCCAAAGTGGAATTACCCCCTTTAACAACTGATAATGTGTTATACTACTATTTACCCTTACAAGGACTTGTTAGTTACACAACCCTTTCAGTTGGTGTCATGAACCCTCATTTAATGGTCAGGTAAGCAACTTTTTCACAACAGAGTATCATGATCTGCCTTCATTTAAGAATGGTTGACAGACTGATGTTTATTAGCCCAGTCTACCTTCCCAGTGTAGTACTGACACTAATTGTAATACATGTGAAGTGGCTTGTCAGCGAATCGTGATCAGCTTGAAAGTATCCGGATATAAAGAGAGGAGTGTACCCTGTCAATGAATGGTGCACATTCATCTCTTCGAGACTATAGCAGCGAGTGTAGTTAGATGCAGCTGCTATAAAAAAATAAATATTCTTAAATTCAGTTACATTGTTTCAGATTATTTCCTAGAAGAGATGTGACAGATGTCTTATTCATTGCGGCAGGAACTGGAGCTGGTCTCTGGTTGTGGGCTAGACCTCACATGGTAGCAGCAGCGCCTGCGAGACGGTTTTCTTGGGCTTTCTTAGGTGGCTGTTTATGGCCTCTTGGGTCAATATTCCTTTGGGCAATATTACGAAGCTCTGTAGGTCAAAGACCCGTCATCGGTACAATTTTAGGTATTTCAACTGGCGCAGTTTTGACTAACATAGCAATTGATTACTTTCAATATGTTGAATTGATTTGTCGTGTTGAGATCCACGCAACAGAAGAAATACACAGCACTATTGATGACAAATATGACATTGACCTATAAAATCATATTCTGTCTCATATAATTTGTATTCATTATTTCTCTCTTCTTGATTAGTAAATTAAAAGGTAGGATTTAAGATTGTGTTATTAAAGTTAAGTACATAATTAGATTATCGCGCAATTATTTTTGTGAAAGTCGTTTCTAGTCTTAACACTCGAAAGCTTAAATACACTATAATATTAAATTATATCTTATTTATTTCTTTCTTGAAATTATAAAATGTAACACCCGTAAAATGACCTTGTCGCGTTTGGGAAAAGTTTGAAAGTAGCCAGGTATTGTCAATGCACACAAGAATGCACCAGCATATTTGTCTTCTCAGGCTGGCATAGCGGAGGTGACTGCTGCCTGTAGAGATTTCTTTGTAGTAGCAGTTGTTTCCATTCATGGACCGCACTTTAGCTTTACGCCAGGTGGAGTGTTGTCATATGTCGAGTTACAATAAAAATAACTAGATAGCAGACTATAAAGCAGGCCTTGGTAAACCCAAATGCCCTAGCAGATGTTTTTATATAGTGTAATGTTACAGCATAGCCAGACTTTGGGTAAACATTATTATAAGTGTAATACAATTACAAACAAAATGAATAAAACTTTGCTTTTATGCTTTGATAATGAGTTTTAGATTCCATTGAATCATGGTGTGAATATGTACTAAAATATCAAGCAGAATGGGAACAAAATTCAAAGTGGTAACTGACTAACAACTTTAAGTGACAAGCCAAGTGGTATAAAAATCAAACAAAAGTTATAAAATGATTTATTGGAAATGAAAGTTTAAATACACTTAGTTGTTTTGTGGAGGTTTGGACCATTCAACATTTAGAATGAGATGATCATAGCCGTGTCCATTGAGCTTCTGAATAGCTTTAGCAGCATCAGTACGGAATTTGAAGTGAACATAAGCAAAACCTTTGCATAGTCCAGTACTCTGAAAATATATAAATGAAATAATTTAATAAAAGAATAATAATGAATAAAAACAAGACCCCCAAGAGTCCAACGGAAACAACTGCTGCTACAGATGAATTTTTACAAGCAGCGGCTGCCTCCACTATGCCAACTTGAGGTTTGAATGTGCACCATCCAGACTGACAGTGCACACTCCCTTGTTATAACTGGCTACTTCCAAATGTGACAGTCGCTTCACGGATGTTACATTTAAAAGTAGCGGTACTATCTCAGTATGGCAGATTGGGCTACTAACCATCATCAGTCTGCCTAACCCTCTTTAACCTAATCTAAAAGGCACTGAGCGTCCAAAGTACATATAGCATAGTTACAAAAGATTTCTTTATACCTTTTCCTTGGCAAGGTACAGTTTGTGTACTGGACCAAAGTTCTTGACAAGATCATCAAGATCTGCCTCAACAGTGAAATTACTGAGATTGGAAATGCGAATAGCAGCGACATCATCCCTTCGCATATTTGGAGGTTCTTTTCCAGTTCCTCGGCCTGCACCACCATCGCGCAGATAAGGAGCTACATACTTATTACCACTGCTAGCTTTGGCCTCTGCAATAATCATAATTAATCATTTTTTGTACACATGGCTTTACATTTGCAAACTTATTCCACAAAAAGTAGAGTCTTACCAGCAGCCTTAGCAGCTTCGAGTTTAGCTTGAACAACTTGTGTATGCTGGAATGGACAACTTGCAGTCCAATGCTCTCCTTCACAGTTACGACACTTCATAAGTACAGTACTCCTTTGCTGTATAAATCCAATAAATAGAATTAACTAATATTTTTGATGACCAAAAAGGTTTGTATTTGCCAAAATAAAATATAAACAAAAATCACTTGGACAAATAGTCGTTTACTACATCATTATGTGCTTACCTTGAGACTCTCAAGTCCGTCTTGTTCATCAGTGCGCTGTGCCTCTTCCTTGCTTGTTATAAACTGCATGTAAACATCCTCGCATACATTTGTAGTAGCTGGATTCGGTCCTGGCTTATCATTTGCTGAATCTCCAAACTTGCTCCAAGTTTTACGTTTTGCAATGGACTAAATAATAGACATTGGATTAGATACTTATAAGGTAAATGTGTTACCTTAATTGATTTACAATTAAAATTGCGAAACATACCTTTGACACAATCCTCTTCTCAATCTTGTAAGTTCGGACAATTTTCACTTTTTTCCCCTCATTATCGTATTTATATTCTGTGACAATTTTCAGTCCATTTTCGCATACTTCTGAAGGAGGGGGTAACGCTCCTTGGTCAATTTCTACTTCGTCAGCCCAAGAAGATTGGATATCGTCAGCAACTGGCATCTAAACAATTTAGGACAAATACAATGAAACTATATTTCTAGCATTATTTATAGAAGATATGAATTATAGATAACTTACGGTGATATTTATATGGCATAAAATATACTTTGTAACCCAAAAAGTTGTAATTAATAAAATCACACCAAATCACACTGCCCACACCATAGACAATCTAGAATTTAGTGATGTTGAGGACAAGACACACATTCAATTGAAAAACAATTTGAATTGATAGTACACCTTTTTCTTGATGATTATATAAAATGCTAATTCTACGTTGAAATTAGTTTAAAAAAAATAGATATTATTATTAAATGTTAGACAAATTAATATAAAGCGCGTGTAAACTCAAAACCATATAGAACTTTAATCAATTCGCTTTTATTATTATTTCTGTCGATTAAGAGTAATTCAAGATACATCTTAGTATTACTTTCTTTATTCTTATTTTTTGTTGTTATTTCTTTGTAGTAGTTTTGTTTTCTTTTTTTCCTTAGCAATACAGAGAATTCCTTTCACTTACCGAATGAATGAATGAATGACGGCCGAATATTCGACATGACATCACTCGTTCATTTTGTATTTATTTGCTTCTTGGTGATGATTGTTTTTAGTGTTTATTACCACTAAATAAGTGGGAGTTAATCGAATTTACGTGGTAAGTAAATAAATGATTCTTATAGATTATATTCTGCTAAAATAAAGATCTTAAGGAGAGTTCTAGAATGTACTTTCGTTTAGCAATATAGGTATCTAGGTAATGTATCTATCAAGATAAAATCCACGTTAGCATTATCTAATTAAATTACAGTGACAGTGGGAAGTAACTTATTGTTTTAAATGCAGTTTACTAATTGCTAAACATACGAGATTATAGGTCAATGCTCCTTATGCCTTGTGCCTGTTACAAACTTAACATTATGATCATTTGTATCATATCCAATTGCTGATTCTACTTCTAATATTTATGTTATTAAGTTGAAACTAAAGTTGCTTAATTATTTATGTGAAAACTTCATTAATATTGTAAATAATTATAAAATGCCCGTGCAGTATGTGTACCCAGAGTGTCTATGAACTTAAGCTGCTAATTAACTGTGGTCAATAACATCAATCGAAAAATATTTATTGTTTCTTTTAAAATTTATTTATAGTTTATTGATTCTTAAAAGTCATGAGTATATTCATTGTTAATAGTGCCAAAGAATAAAAATTCAGTACATATAATATACACACATTATAGTGTAAAACATATAATATGCAGTATAACTATATATACCCTTTTTGCACTAACATTCTCCACACTAGTTTTTTTAATGAGGTGTGCTTGCATTTAGATACTGACTTGTCTTGCACAAGTACCAATATAGTAAGAAACAAAATGGCCCATTGTAACTTAATTTATCATTATTTCAGTGTCTATAAACTGTATTTTTTTCTTATTAGCTTTTTGCATATCTGTGGTATCAATTATTGGCTCTTTATAAAAATTTATGTATAATATAAAGCTGTCGGATGCCCTAATAAATGTAATATAAATAAAATAGAAGCTCTCATTATTACTTTAAATGTAAGCTTATATATCTAATCATGGACCTCTAACAGTTCAAACCTATTTGAATGTTAAAAAAAATCATAACATGCATATATTATTCATGTTATACTATATAGGTATATGGTGAAATATAATCTTTATTGAGTTGCTATTGTTTCCATGTTTTATGATTATACAGGTATTGTTATCTGCTGCCTGTAGTACTACCTATACAGATAGCAGAAATCCATTAATTTTTTGTAAATAAATTATTGTTATTATTGTCTTCCTCACTAGTGTGTCCAAGCATTCATTTATTGTTATTATTTCCAGATATAAAAGCATTACAACACCATGCTACGATTTTTAAGCAGAAAGGGACGATCCTCAAATCAAAATCGCAACAAACAGGGACAAAAAGTGCAACGAAATAAAAATCTTATTCAATGTAAAGTGGTACTCCTGGATGATACAGATTTAACTATTAATCTTACTAAAAAGGCTATTGCCAGTGATTTGTATGAACAAGTATTTTATTCACTAGATTTGATAGAAAAAGACTATTTTGGTTTACAATTCACAGACACAAATAATGTTAAGCATTGGTTGGATCCTACCAAAACGATAAAGAAACAGGTTAAAATTGGTCCCCCGTATACTATCAGGTTAAAGGTGAAGTTCTACTCATCAGAGCCAAACAATTTGAGGGAAGAATTAACAAGATACCAGTTTTTCTTACAATTGAAAAAAGATATTTTGGAGAGTAAACTAGAGTGTCCCCACACAACTGCCGTAGAACTAGCTGCTCTAGCGTTGCAATCAGAGTTAGGAGATTATGATGAAAACTTACATACTTCAGCTACCGTGTCTGAGTTTAGATTTGTGCCCAATCAAACCGAGGAGATGGAAATCGAAATATTGGAAGAATTTAAGAAATGCAAGGGCTTGACGCCCGCACAGGCGGAGGTGAGTTATCTAAATAAAGCTAAATGGTTAGAAATGTATGGAGTCGATATGCACATTGTGCTCGGTAAAGATGGATGTGAATATCATTTGGGTTTGACTCCGACTGGTATATTAGTTTTCGAAGGTCCACAAAAAATTGGCCTCTTTTTCTGGCCTAAAATAAGCAAATTGGACTTTAAGAAAAAGAAGCTGACTTTAGTGGTCGTCGAAGATGACGATCAAGGCAGAGAACAAGAACATACATTCGTCTTTAGACTACACAATGAAAAAGCATGCAAACATCTTTGGAAATGTGCTGTTGAATATCACACATTCTTCCGTTTGAGAGCACCAGTGAAAGGTCCGTCGGCGCGTCAAAACTTCTTCAGAATGGGTTCTCGGTTCCAATATTCAGGTAAAACTGAATACCAAACAACACAGCAAAACAGAGCACGTAGGACGGTACAATTTGAACGTAGACCGAGTCAGCGTTTTGCTAGAAGACAGAGCCATGTACTTAGAGAGAGAGAAAGGCAGAATAATCCACCTAAAGAACCCGAAGTCACAGCTGTTGAAGTTCCAGCTGAGCCACCTGTTGAAGTCGCAGAAGAGCCGACAGTTATAACACCCACAACAGTTGAAGTTGTGCCACCAGCAGTACTAGAGACAGACTTAGATGCATTATCTAGAAAAAGTAGTATTAAATCAGAGAAATCTACACCTGATGAGAATAATATAACACAGGTTATAGTTCAATATAGTTTAAGCGATACAGGCAAATATCATGTGACAAATATTGAGCAAATTTTACAAGAGAGTAAAAAAACTGAACTAATTCTATCATGAAACAGTGTATGAGCTTGATGTAGTGTCTGTAGGGAATCTAATGTAAGGCGGCAGCTCTAAATTTATATAGCCAATTAGACAAAAATAAAGCGTATTATCTATAGAAGTACAAAAATATACTGTAAATATGGACTGTCTGTAACTTAATGTTATTGCGATGTAAACTTAAATCATAAATTATTTCATATTTAAAGTATTATTTTTAAAAAATAATATTAAGTTGAGATTAATTAGAAATAAGGTGCTATACAGATTCCATATTGATCAAGATCGGTGCTAATTATTATCCATTTAAATTCAATTTTATTATCTCAGATATAATATGAAAGTATTTAATTTTACAGAAATATTTTTCCATTTTTTTTTACATATATTCATAACCGGTTGAAATAAACCATTTTGTTCAGGTACTATTGCAAATAGAAAAAAAAAACAATCAAGTGATTTTTAAAACCGTCCATTTTATTACTGCAATTAAATAAATAAGTTTGATTTTAAGCTAAGTTTGGTATTGTACGAACGAAACTATGGCAACTTCGAAGATAGGTACAAGTCGTTGCGCAGTACACAAATCGAGGTATCCGCCCAAGCTGCCTGCCCGCAGGTTATTTTAATACGTTTTATTCATATTTAAGGTTAACTCTTAATTTTATTATAGTAAAGCTGACTGTACCTGCGCGGAATAGCGCTCGCAGCTAACTTCCGAGACGCCACAAAGTTTGACGCGACTTGTGATTAATAAATTAATTCAATAATACTTGCATCACATGTTTGTTTAAATACTTAATATAAATTGCTTAATGTTAAGTTACAGAAAATAAAGGCGCTATCAGTATTAAAATGTGCCAATTCATCGATTTTTTATCTTAGTATTATAGTATCAGGGTGAGATTGAAAATTTCCAATTAAGCTCATTAGCTTACTACATACATTCATTAAGTATGCTAGTTGATTACCACAAAATAGTTTAGTCATTAGTCTATAGATTCTTATTATGCGCATGAGTTCAAATCGCTCAATATTTAATTTGGGGAATTGTATACAAAAAAAAAAAATCCGCGCCACTTCGTAATAATCGTAATAGAAAAATATTTAGAACTTCTCTACTTTTTCTGATAATAAATATGGTATGATATAACTTATGAATTGTATCATATTTCCATAATCTAATAATTAACTGAGGGACCAAAAATTGCAAATCTATATTATACCCAACGACATGATCAACATTTCAATTAGTTTCAATTAGATTTAATACATTGTAAATAATAATACAATATTTTGTAATTTTTCTATTTGGTATAGCTTACATACCCGCCTACTATGAACATTCCATCGTCGGAACGAATGCTCTCGAATTATTTATAAGATGAAATTATACATGTTTCTGCTAATTTAATTACAATAGATATATTGTTTATATTAAGATTAATGTTGGAGTTAATGTGCCTTATATGTGTATGTTACGTGATAAACCTCTAAATCTAAATGAATATTGTTATGCAACCTTATAAAACATTGTAATTGTTTTTGTCTTGCGTAGCAATGAGTTTTGTATTATAATTAAATAAGTGAAAGTCACACACTATTTTATTACTTCTATAATGTATATTTTATGAGAAAGTACTTAAACGAAATATTTTAATTAAAGTTATTTAATTTTTTATTCATTTAGTTTATCTATTACAATGTGTACTTAAAAATTTTAACATTAATAAAATTTTATTTAAAGTATCTACATGATGTTTCATTTTATCAACTTTTCGGCCATCTGGTGTCGCGTTATCATATTTGTCTGTTATATAATACAAACAAGGCAGCAACGATTTTTAAATAATTTACTTGAAATAACGAACATTGTACTCCCCCCATACTAGTGATGTTCTATTACTTGGACAAGTCAAGGCGAAGATAATCGTCAAAATAAAAACCGGGCTTAAAATTACTTTAAAAACTCTTACTTAACATTTTCTAGGGGTACGTTGTATTTACCGAATTTTACTAATGTATGGGATTTGATGTCTCAACTTGAAAACAAATTAAATAACTTTGTACGCCATGCCATATCGAGAAAACCATGGACAATACTGTTTATGGTCTAAAGCTTTTGACGGTTAATTTTAAAACGATCGGATTGCGTTCGGCGAAACATAAAATATATTAATTCTTGATCTGCAAATCAATTACACGATGTCTAATATAAGTTATTTATCTTATCAAAATAATGTTAACAAATTTTCTTCTAAACGTTGTTTTATTAACAACTTAGATGAATATCATGGAGAATTTATCATCAATGAATTATCTAGGCTCTTAAACCAAGTCGAGCCTCTAAAAGAATCATCCGAAAATGTCATGGGTGAGGATGACTTAGCTTCATTTATACCTCCAGTTGATCCCTTTGAAATTATTGGAACTGTAAAGGACACCAAAATAACAAAACTAAAAAACGTCAGTCGTATTATATCAAAAATTGAATGTTTGCCGCAAATGATGACGTGTGGTATTGTTGTATTGGATATCAGTTGCGACTCTAGTGAACTCAAAATTGCTTTAGAATACATCGAACTGCTTAAAAAATTATACGAATCGGAGTTATATAAAGATGATGAATCGCAGGAAACGAACATGAGAAAATTCATTTTAATATCTACAGTCATGACTTGGGGAATGACTAAACTGTTAGATCCAGAGACGCCCGACATGCCATTTGTGGAAACTGATTTTCGGAAAAGAAAACCTCATCCCACCTATAAATCTCACCTTAACATTGAAAATGAAGTAATTTTGTTGGGAAAAACGTACAAAAATCGTATACGCACGACGGTGGTGACTGTCGGTGTCACGTACGGTGGTCGTGAAGATGTGTTATACTATTGGTTTCAAAAGGCTTGGGAATGCGAGCCTTTATTGCCAATACTTGGACGAGGAAATAATGCTGTACCTTTAATTAATGTTAGAGATTTAGCAAGTATAATATACAACTTGATATCTGACTTTCCGAAAAAACATTACATTTTGGCTGTTGAACAAAATATTACTAAGCAAAAAGAAATAATTAAATCTCTAAGTCGAATTGTAGGCTCTGGCATGTGCAAATGTATTCCAGTAGCAGATGGTCTCCTTATACCTGAAATAAATCAAAGAATTTACGATTTAATGACCCTAAAATTGTACATGGAACCAACATTTATAGTAGAGACAATGGGATTGCAATGGACGTCCGAACTTACATTTTCTGAAAATATTCCAAAGTTATTTAAAGAATTTAAAAAGGATAGAAAATTAAAGCCTTTTAAAGTAAGTTTGAACGTTGAAGTATAAAGTAGGGATTTTTTAGAATATTGATTATTTCGATAGATTAGGTAGAAGTCGAAATATCACAATCAATGAAAAAAAAAAAAGATCTAGGTAGAGTTGCAAAATATCTAAGTAATGTTTTATTTATTAGCTCGTCATTTACGGCCCTCCATTGATTGGAAAGACTACTCTTGCAAAACAAATATGTCATGAATACGGATTGACTTATATATCACCAGAAACAATACTTCAAGATACTGAAAATGATTTGGTAAATATTAAACAATTATCCACTTAAATATCTATATCAAAAATGTCGAATACATTAATTAGGATATAGTACCAGAAATACCATAATATCGCTGCTCGTTTAAACTTTTTTTTTTATTGTAGCTCGGCATGTGACAACACTCCGCCTGATGTAAAGCTAGAGTGCGGTCAATTAATGGAAACAACTGCTACTACAGAGAAACCTGTGCGGGTAGCAGTCGCCTCCACTATACCGGCTTGAGGAGACGAGGATGTACCATAGATTGAGAGTGCACACTCCTCTCGTTATACCTGGCTACTTTCAAACTATTCCCGAAACGCGACAAGGTCACTTCACGGGTGTTACATTCGAAAGTGGTGGTACTACCCCAGGACGGCAGACTGGACAAATAACCATCATCAGTCTGCCTACCACTCTTTATTAGTGCCTATAGGCACTGAGCGACCAAAGTACATATAACAAAGTTACATCGGTACCGGTCAGAATTAGCGACGTTTGAACACGGGTCTCATCGATCGTGAGTTCACGCGTCTTACCGCTAGACCACGGCCGCTCTAAGTTTGAACTACCTAGCATGGTGGTTATTAGCCCAGGCGGTTGTCCTGGGGTAGTACCACAACTTTCGAATGTAACGCCCGTAAAGGGACTATGTCGCGTTTCGGGATCAGTTTGAAAGTATGACGTAGTCTATAACGAGAGGACTGCATTATCAAACTTGATGGTGCACATTCGTCTCCTTAGGCCGACATAGCGGAGTCTGCAGAAATTTGTAGTAGCTATTATCACCGTTCATGGACCGCACGCTCGCTTTACATCAAGCGGAGTGTTGTCTTATGCCGAGCTACACTTAAAAAAACGTTGAATTACTTTTAATGGCAAAAGACGCTCTTTCTTTGATTTTCAGATATTTAGAATAAATCAATTACAATTTGGCGAAATGTTGGGTTTGGGATTAAGTCCTGAAGAAGAAGCTGACACTGACGATGATGGAAATGATGATGATGGAGAAGAAGGAGATGATATAGAGACACTTAGATTAAAACTAGGATTATTACAATCGGGAATTAATTTCACCGATGACGAAATACTAGGGTCCGTGTAACTTTAATTAAATTCTAAAATATTATATAATACAATAATACTTCAACCAGATTTTTGTAGCTTGGCATATGACAACACTCCGCCTAATGTAAAGCTAGAGTTCGATCCATGAACGGAAACAACTGCTACTAGTAATCTCTACGGGCAGCACTCGCCTTCGCTATGCCGACCTGAGGAGACGAATATGTACCATCTAGATTGACAGTGCACACTCCTCTCGTTATACCCGGCTATTTTTAAACTATTCCCGAGACGCGATAAGGTCACTTCACGGGTGTTACATTCGAAAGTGGTGATGCTACCCCAGGACGGCAGACTGGACAAATAACCATCACCAGTCTGCCTACCACTCTTTATATTATTATTTTTTGTTTTTAGATATATAAGAGAGAAACTTTTAAACCATGAATCGTGCAACCGTGGATGGATTTTAGATGGATATCCAATGACCTTAACTCAATGCAGTACTTGTAAGGCGTATTTTAGTCTGCTTTTGCAAAATAGTCTTTAAAAGCACTAGACTTACTGACTGATTGTTTTACATGTGAAGTGTTCGAAAAAGGCGAATTGTCTGATGATATTCCAGAAGAGGACAACGAAGCAGAGATAAATGAAGAATTTGAAGAAGATATTGGCATGTATGATAATGTTTTGAAGCGTATATTACCTGGTAAATACTAAACAGTTGCTTTAAATTCAATGGTTTCAGCAAATGTTTATAACGTTTTTATGCCCATTACGATGGAATGACTTTTTTTATTGTAGCTCGGCATATGACAACACACCGCCTGTAAAGCTAGAGTCCAGTCCATAAACGGAAACAACTGCTACCATAGAGAAATTTCTACGGGCAGCAGTCGCCTCCGCTATGCCGGCTTGAGGAGACGAGTATGCACCATCTAAATTGACAGTGCACACTTCTCATTATACCTGGCTACTTTCAAACTGTTCCCGAAACGCGATAAGGTTCATTTTCATTCAATAGTGTTGGTACTGCCTCAGGGCGGCAGACTGAGCTAATGACCATTGTAAGTCTGCCTACCATTCTTTAATAGTGCCTATATACACTGAGTGATTAAAGTACATATAACATTGGTACCGGTCAGAATTTAGCGAGGTTCGAACACGGGTCTAATCGATCGTGAGTTCACGCGTCTTACTGCTACACCAAGGCCGCTCTTCTTCGTCAGAGGTCCTATTTGTTTGGGTTTAGAGCATTTTATCAGTTGTTACTTTCAGATATTGTTGTATCTCTCGAAGCAACAGATGATTTTATATGTGATAAAGCAATGAGACAACCGGAAGATTCACGTATGAAGGAAACTGTTGTACTTCGCAGACTAAATGAATTCCGTAATGGTGATACGAAAGAAAATACTCCTTTGAATTTCTTTGATGAACTTGATATCCATCCTTTAGTAGTGCCTGTGGTTAACCATGAGGATTATGATATGAAAACACCATACGCTGAAGTGACTTTGCGTATGGGTGTACCGTGTCGATATGGAAAATTGCTTGGTAATCCTACTATAATGATTTGGGTACCTAAATATATTAATTACTAAGGAGCTTATTTTATAGCTATAATAGAAGCTGCTGAGTTGAAAGAAAAACAAGAACGTGAAACTTTGCGAAGACTAGAAGAGAAGGTGCAGAAAGAATTAGAAGAAAAGATGCAACGCGAACGGGAAGAACGAATGGAATATTGGGTACGTTCTTGGTTACGGGCTTGGGTTTAGCAAGGGTTCGTGCGGTTCTTGTGATGTTCATGATATTTCTAAAGTGTTTTCGTCCAATTTTCAATATATTTAGCCTAAATTACAACGTAAATTCCTTGTCATAGTCTGAACTCCTAGCACATCTACGCGAAGAAGATGAAGCGGCAATGGTTGCTGAAGGGGAACCAATGCGGAACTATCTCTTACAATACATATTTCCAACTTTAACTCCGGCTTTGCTTGAAATCGCTAAAGTACGGCCAGAAGACCCGATTGATTATCTTGTGAGTTGTTTATTATTTTACTCAAATGTTTTTACGTTCTAAATTACATATTAAAAATAAAAAATAAAAAAGGGAATTCTTGCCTTGTAATTTCTTAGGATCTTTCTCTTTTTTTTATATATATGGCATTATAAGTAATAATTTGCCAGTGTCAAAGTAAATATTTTTGCATCAAGTTAATAATATTATGCATCACGAGTCCTTCATTCATCACATTAAACAGTCAGGTCAAGTCTCAGCCAAGTCAAAAATTGCTTCAGTAAAGTGGTAGAATCTTTACTGAAGCTTCCTACGGAGTTTTGGAAAAAATGAAATCACATGTTCTCTTCTTTTGAATTATTTACCCACACTCACGCACGTTCACGAACACGTAATGGTTAATATAATCTACCATTATTACACATTAACACTCGAAGAAACACAAGTTTAGGAAAATAATTCAAGATAGATAATCTAATGTCTCAAGATAGCCGCCAAAACTCGATCTTTCTCTTAAAATCTTGCTCAACAGCTGAATCAAGTGTGACCACCATAAAAAAATAAATTGCTATTCTTTATCAGTATGATAATTTTCAGGCAGAACATCTATTTAAACAGAACACAACTGGCAAAATGTTAGAGCCTGGTTATAATTTACAAGCAGAATTATTGCTTGGTAAAATAAAGATTTTGGATGAGACATTAAAAGATTTGGATATTAAAATAGATCCGTTAGTGACATCGGAAGTGGAAATTGGTGAACCAACTAAAAAGCGTTCTGCATAGTTTTAAATAAAATATGTTTTAATAAATAGAGTTTTATTTGTGCTGTTAATATATTAATAGTATTGGAATTATTTCCGTTCGTTTTATTTGCGAGTGAATAAAAAAGGCCCATCCTAAATAGAAGATCATCAGATCTTTTAAAATATTGTGATAGTATCAATAATTATTATCTGTGAAAAATGAAATGAAATTTTATTATATACAATTTATTCGCTTGTATAAAACATGTTTTTTAGGTCACTGTTTTATAGTTTTAATAGTGTTTTATGAATGTGTATAACGTTGTTTAAATTAACATTGTCAATTTGGATTTAATAAGAAATACACAGATAAAAAATTATAACAATATTTCCATACTTTATTTGATTTTGAGTTATTATTTGTTATTCAATACATTTGTTTTTGTTTTAACGTACAATAATTAGCCTAATATGAAAATTTATGAGAATATTATTTTGTGTGACCCTGTGTAGAGAAAGAGGCTACGTACGAATATAATATATATATTTTTTAAATCGTTATATATTATTTATTATCTTATATATTTTTTAGTATTATTATCTTATAATTTAATCTAAATTTTTGTTATGTTAGCTTATTTTTTGTTTTTTTGGCTACTAGAACTTTCTTTGAGTATTTCCGATTTCGAATTTCTTCTATCCCACTTTAAAAAAAGCGTTAGAAATCAATATATACAGCTGTTGAAAACTTAAATAAATGAAATTTATATCCTTTTGGGGTAGAATATAGTAAATTACGACCACCATAACGTATTAAAAACAACAATTACCATCACGGAATGTGATCGATATTTTTGATAACAATCTTCACGTGTTTTCATTTTTAGTGACACATTTTTTCCTTTATCGTTCACATGTGGATTCGTAGTTTAAACATTATTAGTGAAATTAATATAAGTATTTTAGTGTATGTATGTACGAGTACTGATTCAGACTATAGGAAAAACTACAATGTTTAAATATTTCGGGATTTATTTTTAAATTAATTCAATTCAATCTTTATATCCACCATCACGGACTGACAAACAAATAAAATATGATTATTAGCCAAGTCTGCCGTCTGGGGTAGTACCACCACTTTCGAATGTAACGCCCGTGAAGTTACCTTGTCGCGTTTCGGGAATAGTTTGAAAGTAGCCAGGTATAGCGAGAGGAGTGTGCACTGTCAATCTAGATAGTGCACTGTGCACTGTCAATCAGGCCGGCATAGCGGAGACGACTGCTGCCCGTAGAGATTTATCTGTAGTAGCAGTTGCACTGCACTCTAGCTTTACATCAGGCGGAGTGTTGTCATATGCCGAGTTACAATAAAAAAAATTGCGATATAAATAATTAATCACACAGCTTAATGAAATAGAAAACGAATAATAATGAAGGTATATCCCACATCGAGTATTCGAGATGACTACGATAATGATAGGAAACCTGACAACGACGATGGAAAATTATCATTATTCGCAACAAGTATACGACATCAAACAACAGAATTCTTTAATAATTCAACTCTACACGGTGTACGATATATTGCTGAAAAAGATCGGCCATTTTGTGAAAAGTAAGTAGAGGATTTTTTAAATTTAAATAATATAATAGTCCGATGTTTGACGATTTTTGTGGCGGAGTAGTTAACGCCTTTGATCACCATGATCGTAGATTCCCAGCATTGAGTGCAATCTAATCGTATCAGTAACTTAGATGGGATCTGAAGGAAAGACACTGAAATAAATAAAAAACCAACTAAATAACTTAGTTAGAAGTTAACAATGTTTAGGTACAATATAGAATTAGACTTGTATATGATGACAGATGATGATTACCCCGTCTGCCGTTCTGGTGCAGTACCACCACCAGTCGCCTCCACTATGCTGGCTTGAGGGAACGAGCATGTACCATCTAGATTGACAGTGCACACTCCTCTCACTATACCTGGCTACTTTCAAACTATTCCCGAAACGCGACAAGGTCACTTCACGGGTGTCACATTCGACAGTGGTGGTACTACCCCAGGACGGCAGACTGAGCTAATAACCATCATCAGTCTGCCTACCACTCTTTAATAGTGCCTATAGGCATGAGCGACCATAGTACATATAACAAAGTTACATTGGTACCGGTCAGAAGTAGCGAGGTTCGATCACGGGTCTCGGCTAGACCACAATCAAAGTTAACTCACGGATTACATTTTTTTAAGTTTTTAATTTAAAACAAATATTTCTTTTAGATTCATGTGGTTTAGTTTCACCGCAGTTGGTGCTGTGACTACTTGCATTATCATTGTTAGTTTATGGGAGAAGTTTCAAACCAATCCTACTATTACAGGTAACAAAACAAATTACCTGAGAATATGATAGAACATGGCGGTGCGTGAAAAATGTATAAGTTTTATATTTTTAATTAATTTTTATTACATACTCAAATGGACGATATAGACTAAAATTATAAAAGAACTCATTCAAGTATTAAAAAAAAATTAGAGTGGAGTACGCACCGTCATCTTCAATCCCATTGTTTATTAGATCATTTAGTATGTTTATCTTTACTGTCCCTAAAGCATGCTATACGAATATCCGGATCTCCAAATTATTCAAATATCTATGTTAGGTGACTTAATTATTCTAGTTTTTTTCAGGATATCCGGTTACTAAAAAAGGCGGAAAATTGCATGCCTGAATTATTGTCACGTGTCTTACAAGGATAGGCAGAGAGAATAGATTGCTTCCAAAATGCATCATTCCAAAATTTCCCTGTTACAGGCTTGATTAATAAATATATTTCTAGATTTCCATCCTTTCTTTCATTATTCTTATCCATTAGATTTATAGTTCCCATTCGTTTAATTATTTAACTATAACCGTAAATCTTTTTAAAGGTTTAGACACAGATTTTCACAATTGGGATGTTCCATTTCCTGCGGTCACAATATGCGACATGAATCCAGTTGACGAAGACTTATTGCAAGAATATATTTCGAAGTAAGTCTCAAATATACGAGTACTAGGCACAGCATTGTAGAAAATCTAATTATTACTAGAATTTCTATGAAAAATAATTATTAATTATATCTGCTAGTTTTTTTAATCATTACTAGAGACTGTAACTTGTACTTTTAACCCATGTCTATATATTATGTATAATCTACATGAGGTCTACAGTCTACTATGCATTAAAGTATAAACACATAACAGTAACCACATATGTTTCAACAAACAGTTGGTTTTCATTTCGATGTTTTTTTAACAAAAAATTACACAGTACATGGGGTTCATCGGCGCCACCTCACACAGCAGAAATGTTACGATGGTTAGCGACGTTAAGTTATCGGAGTATTGCTGAGAGAGGATCAGAGTTTGCTGCAAATGGGGAGGTTAATGGTGATGTTGGTGGAAGACCTATTAATTCCAAAGAAGCTACATTTGCTGTAAGTGATTGTAATCATTCATAGGTTTCAGTTAGGAACGCTGTCAATAGACGCGTCTCGTCATTATTTTGTACGCTTGCATTGTATATAAATATTTTCACACAAATTGCTAATTAAATGTGGTTTTGTAAAATTCATAAGTGTTACTTAATAGTGATTGTCACTGTAATCCTGTATGATGCACGCTGCTCTCCTCAAGGCAGTGCGCCATGGCTGAGGCGACTGAGCAGCTTGTAGTTATTTCTCCTTGATAGCAGTTGTTTCTGCTTCATCAGGCTCATGAGGAAATCGATTGGAATGATATGACCGAATTTTAGAAATTATTATACTCTAGAACATTTTGCATTTTAGAACTTTCTCCCTTTCTTCCGCATTGATATTAGAAAATATAAAATAGTACGATTGCTAAGGGCATGAGCTATCAAAAAACATCTATAGTAATTATTTCAGGTAGCAACGTTTTTAATTAATTTTTTTTTTTATGTTGTCAGATCGTAAGCCACTGTGAATCGTTATTCTATGATTGCGAATGGAAAGGGGAGTCGGAGGAATGTTGTGATGTTCTGGTACCAGTCTTTACAGAGATGGGATTTTGTTACGCGTTCAACTCAAAACATGCAGAGAGATTATGGCCTTGGTGAGAGTTTCTAATTTTTAGGATTATATAAAACTGCGTTTATGTGAATAATTGTGACATTTCTAATAAGACAAATCTGCTGAAATAATGCTTAACCAAGTTTCGTCAGTAGGTGGTAGGCCCCTAGTGTAGAATTCGTGAACTCGATTAATTGTAATCGAAACTGGCCCATTTCTAGAAAAAGTTGATATTAGACTTTTACCTTTATATCCATGCCATGGCACTAGTATAGCTAAAAATTGCCGTAAGATTCCTAATAATAGTATATTCGGTAAAAATTAAAAAAAAAATTAAGTTAAAGTTTATTCATTACTAGTTTGGAATACGAATAGGCTTTAGTCGTTCAACTAACAGTTTTTTTCGTTATTTTTAATTACAGGCAATCGCAGGAACTTGATCCTTTTAGTGAAGCGTTCATCCATGAAACAGATGCTAAATGGTCTTTCATGTTTAATTCTTATAAAAATGACTCGACAATTGATGTAAGTACAGCTGTACACCTGTCTAGTGAGACTAACTTTTGATTTGTATCTAATAAATATCAATAAAAGAGGTGTATAACAAACTTATAAATTTTACAAAAAAAAAACAATTAAAGTCTGTTATAGACCATTCTTCTTTATCAACAGATCTACATACATTCAACGGAAGAAATGGCGGGTTTAGAATTAAGTGCTCAGCATTCATGGGACAGGAGAGTTGAGAAAGTGTCTTTCTCTGTAAAGCACACATATACGACAGAAGATGCTCGGCAATTATCAATAAGACAAAGGCGTTGTGTATTTGCAACTGAATTACCGCTTGAAACTTCACCAATATACACCTATTCAGCTTGTATGAGACAATGTCGGATGCGGCTTAGTAGATCGTTTTGTAAATGTGTTCCGCATTTTTATCCTGCAACTGGTACATAATAAAATGTTTTAATAGTTTTCAAATAAATTTGTTTGTAACTTATTTTTTCTTTTAGTACTTCGCCTGATGTTAAGCTAGAGTGCGATTTATGAGCGAAAATAATTCCTACTACAGGGAAATCTTTGCAAACAGTCCCCTTCTCTATACCGGATGTACGCCATTCATTGCTCTTGTTATACTCGTCTACTTTCCAAGTTGAACCCGAAACTCAAAGAGGCCACTTCTCGTGTGTACTGCCCTTGAAAGTGGTAGTCTATAATCTAAATATTGTTTTCAGACGGATACAGACAATGTACTCTTCGCGAGTTAAGTTGTATTGCACGTAATATGGCAGCCATTACAGATGTGGCACGTTGTTCCTGTGAGTTGGGATGCTCACATACTGTTTATGAAGTGGAGAAGCTTAGCGAAGTCGAGTAAGTAAATAATTTGAAAATTAAGTAAGTTTATAAGAAATAATTTAACTTTTTCATTGAAGCAAAAGACCAACAAAACTTAAGAAATAAAAATCAATTTCACATTCAAATTTAACAACGTTTGGTTCTGGGCCATATGCCATAGCTGTAAAAAAATTATAATAATTTACCGGGTCATATGCAAAAATAACACAAAAATCTAATAAAATTAATATATTAGAAAGAAGTTCATATTCAAAACACTTTTCACATCTCCCAAAGGTTAACTGGTAGAAAATGCCTCCCATGCCAATTAAGTTCGCCTTTTGCAATTTTTATATTGTGCAATAAAGTATTTTATTATTATTATATAATTTAACTGTTTTTTTTTAAATAATAAGTAATAATAAGGTTATAATTATAATAACAATTAATAATTGTACAGTCCCCAACGGGGTTCTTGCACAATAAATATTTTGATTAATTACCTATGAGTTTTTATTTAATTTATTAGTTTTAAGTATTTTAAAAAATCCAATGCTAAACCGCATAAAATGGTTTTGTTTTTAGCTCCAGTAAAGGTGGTGGTATAACAACGGCGTTAGAAACCGAATTTGTCTCATGGCCCATGGTGAGGTACAAACGCGAAGTATTGTTCGGATGGGTCGATTTGTTAGGTAAGAAAATTGCGGCGGCAGGTGTTTTTAAATTTAAACAAAGTCCATATTAAATTAAGTCTTGTGTTAAAAATACGCCTAAATTAGATTACGGTGGGGACCGGTACCAATGTAACTTTCTTATAGAACATATTTATTAAAACAGTTAGGTATTAGTCCAGTTAACTCTTCTGGAGTAGTACTACTTTTTTAATTAATTTTAATTTTTTAATTAATAAAGGATAATGCCCATTTTTGGGCCCACTTGATACCTAATAGTTTGTTAATAAAACAATATTCTAAAATATTACCTTATTTCTTCATTAATTTATTTTAATTATATCAGGACATCGTTTCCCAATTTCCCAATATACAATGTTTAATAACATAAAAAATACAACCTTTAACTCTACAAAAAATTACCTAGGGATAAATTTTTCTCATGTTAAAATAGGGATGTAACAGAAACTGGAAACATAGGTAGGTATTTGAAATTGCAGAGAAAAGCTATAAGTATATAATTATTTTCAGTATCATTTGGTGGTATAGCGGGTCTATTTCTTGGATTTTCACTTCTATCTGGTGTGGAATTAGTATATTATTTCACATTACGAGCGTGTTGTTCAGCTAAACGCGACGCTAAGATTTTGAGACAAGAGCAGGCTGAAAGATTAGCACAACCAAAACCTCCACACGATTTGAGTTTGGTGCCTTGGTAAGTTAGGTTAACTAAACTAGTATAAACCACAGATAGACTCGTCTAAACTTATTAGTCCTAGAAATCGAATTAAAATATAAAGGAATTATTAAATAATAGAGAAGCAGTGGTCGTGATTTGATTCCCGGTCATGAAACATGGTGTAAATGTTATTGAAAAAAAAGTGTTTCGGATCGTAGTGTTTGTGCTTGTTGGTTGTTGCCATCAGGGTCAGGGCTAGGGTTGCCAGATGTCCGATTTGTGATCGGAAAGCCTGGTCTGAAAGATCGCAATCATGAGGACAATACGTAACTTTACTCGATTTTTGAAGTTACGGTATTTGGTTATAAACTTTATAGTTTTTCTTTCACGCAACTGGCAACCCTAGTCAAGGTATTAAAATTCGTGAATAGCATGTTTTTTGTTCCAATAGGTGGCGTAGACCTCCTCCACCGCAGAGCGCCCGTCCCATAATGGTGAAGCCACGAGATACCCAACCACCGCAATATTCTCCACCTCCAGGATATACCACCTACTTACCATAATTTTGAATACAGTATTAACGCACGACACAGTTGTTTTCTTTGTAAAACTCTATCTCCACTTTTTTATATTGTAGCTCGGTATATGACAACTCCTGATGTAAAGCTAGAGTAGGAAACAAATGCTATGGATAAATTTCTACAGGCAGCAGTCGCCTCCGCTATGCCGGCTTGAGGAGACGAATGCGCACCATCCAAATTGACAGTGCACTCCTCTCGTCATACCTGGCTACTTCGAAACTGTTTCCAAAGCGCGACAAAGTCACTTCATGGGTATTGCATTCGAAAGTGGCGATACAACCTCACCGCTTTCAGGAATAAATGCGTGAAGATAAAAAATAAAAGACTAACATTTAATCGGCCATATTTATTATTTGAGACTGTATAAATAAACTTTTTGGTCAGCTATTTGTCATAAAATAAACATGTTTGAACTACAAAAGTATTTCCTTTAAAAACATTCGAGATTAAAATAAAAATGTTAGCTGCAGTTCTATTAATAATTAAATAAATAAAAACAAAAGCACCAAAAAACGTACTAAACATTAGTGAAGAGCATCTTCGCATGGCGCATACGAGAAGCGCCGAACCCTAAATGTATTTTTTTTTATTTCATTTTGTTTTATATGGCATTATAACAATTTGCCAGTGTCAAAGTAAATATTTTTGCATCAAGTTAATATTGTGCATCACGAGTCATTCATTCATCACACTAAAGAGTCAAGTCAAAAATTGCTCCAGTAAAGTGGTAGAATCTTTACTGAAACTTCCTACGGAGTTTTGGAGGGAAAATGGAAACACAGGTTCTATTCTTTTGAATTGTTTGCCCACACTCACGCACGTTCACGAACACTTAGTGGTTAATAATCCACCATTATTACACATTAACACTCGAAGAAACACAAGTTTAGGAAAATAATTCAAGACAGATAACCTAACGTCTCAAGATGGCCGCCAAAACGTTTCAAATTACTGACGTTACTGTTTGAAATGCCAAATGTATGGGACATTCGATCGCTTCTTGGATACGCCATGAGAAAATTTTCTTAACTAGATCCCTACGATAGGACTACAAATAATTATTGCGATAGCAATGTTCAAACTAGACTCACAGATAGCAGTCGACTGCAGTAAACAATTTGACGTACTAATTAATTGTCACTCGTAGTGTTCGAGAGTCAAGTATAAATTTACATTTATGCTGTCACGGCGTAAAGTATAATTATTATTTAAATTAATTAATATTAAATATTATTTTGACCGCCGAGGATCGATATATACAACTAGAAAAGTAATAACGCTCCCAACGTGACGGGAAAGAAAAGTTGACCGCAGTCACTTTTAGGTTTTCTTTCAGTAAGTATTCAACTTGACGACAACATTGTCAAATCGTTTGAAGCGCCTTACGCGCGCTCCTTTAATGCCGCCGAGGTGAAAAAATTAAAATGAAGCGATCGTATTGGTGTAATCCTCACTCTACGCCGTGATAGCGTGAATATAAACTCATACTCAGGCCTCAGAGGGCGCCTTGCACGCGTACTGTGAACGCTTTAATTGTACGCCAACTAATATGAGCAGAACATAGCTTAAAGATTGTAAGTCTAGCTCGACAACGAAACCTAAAATATAAAGAGGAATGCTATTGAACCAATACTGCGTAACACATCGAAAAATTCGAAGAATATGTTTATTTGATGGATCAGCCATACAATTTTCTATTCGACACTCCAAGCATGAAGACTATGGAGTGGATTTACTCCGAACTCATTTGTGTGGGAATTTGAAATTTAAGTTGGCAACACAATAGCCAAGTATAACGACAAGTGTGCATTGTCAATCTGTATGGTGCACATTCGTCTTATCAAGCCGGGATAGCGAAAGCGACTGCTGTCTGTAGAAATTTATCTGTAGTAGCAGTTTCTTCCGTTCATGGACCACACTTCAGCTTAACATCGGGCGGTGTGATCATATACCGAGCTGCAATATAAAGAAAAATGTTTTTCATCCTTCGATATGTTATAATATTTGTGGTTCGGTAACCAGTTTGTACGGTACAAAGATACAAAACAAAAATATTCCCTTAAAGTAACTAATAATGATATTTAATTACTAATATACAAAATATTTTCACAATTTTCAACTTCTCTGTTACTTGAAAAATTGTATAAAATAATAATTTATAATTGACCTGATTTTATTAATACACCTTACAATAAAATGCGTTTTAATGAGGGGCGGCTGAAAAGTAATGAGCCATAAAAAATAAAATTACTTAACAAAACAAAAGAACGAAGCATAGAAATAAAAACAGCAAAAAATGACTTCTACATTGAGATGAACAGAGAACGTCTTACATTTCAACTAGCCCTCATTTACTTAATACCTTAGTATAACATACAGGCTGTAATAAGACATCAAGCAATCTCGTGAACCAGAAGATGCGGTATAACCTTTTTTTTTTTGTGCAATTTACTCGTCTAATATCAATTACATTACATTAAGATACCACTATTTAATAAAAAACAAAAAAAAAACAAGCAATGGAAATGCAACGATTGATATAGAACTGGTGTTATAGAACGTTCTCTTATCGCGCTCGCGGTCATTTAATTACCGAATTATAGACGAGCGGTAGCGATATTACGTGTTCACTGCTGCTTGATAAGAATAATAAATTTGTTTAGTTTTAGCATTGGTAGTGTTAACTGGGATTGCTATGTGCCTTTTAACACCCTGTACACGAAGCTTAATACTTAATTAACAATCAGTTTGGCACTAATCTCATGTAGAAACACGGGACACACTATAAACTCATTAAACATGTCAACAATTAATTTTTACGCACTTATTTTTAATGATTTATATTTACATTAAATTTTGGGGCATTTTTAACATAAGAACTTTTTGTACGTTAAGGAGAGAAGGACTAATATTTTTTTTAGCAATTTCATTTAAGTACATCGATGATAAAATTATTCGAATACGACATAAATACATACTTTATAACAATATGACATATACATATATGTCACTTATAGAAATATAATAAGTGTAGTTTCTTATTTTATAGGAATAATTAATTACACGCATTCTACGCACAGCACATATTAAAGGAATTTCACCGTGCAGCTTATTAAATGCCCTACAATTAAGATAAAATCATCTATTTTTTCAGAGGCGATTTTTACACAACGTGATAAAAAATAATGTTTATAGAGTACTTGTATAACAGTTTCAGATTAACATACTTCAGACACCATTTCTGACATATCATTTATGTATATTTTCATTCTGATATTTATGTTATCCACTTTGTTTAACTCGCTACTAGATGGCGCTGCAAAACATCGACTTAGACCGTTCAACTTTGTAATAAAAGAGTAACAGCTAGTAAATTCCCGCCAATTAATTACTCCTCCACGGTCTAATACTTAGGTACAACCGGGCCATGAAAAATATGATCCCTTTAGGTTAAACTATTAGTTAAAGCATATTTGCTAGATTTTACCTTTCGTATCAGAGCTTCTAAACTCCTATGATATGACTAACAATAAATATCTATAGGTAACATACCTTTTATATACAACTTCACAGCAATTGGTCATTTACACGATCGTGACCGCCTATATGGTCGCAAATGATCACGGATAGTGTAAAGGACTCTTAAGAAAACGGCTATAGGAAACCAAGTCTATCATCCACGCTGCGACAGCATGCGGGGACCGTTTTCATTAGTTGAATACGAAGTTCTGGAGAACAGACCTCGTGTGTACGGCCTCGTTCATACCCCGCATGCTGTATATCGACCAATGAAAAGGCCATCTAACTACCAAGTGATTAAAAGCATTTTTTTTTTTACTAAAGTCCGTTTCACGGTTAACAAAATGTTATTTAATTTAAAAAAAACCGTGAAGTTATATTAACATTAAATATTAAATATTTTATCTTATTAATAATGCTACTAATTCTATACTATATTTCAATCGAATTTGCAGTTTTGCTAATATTTACATTCTCTAATTTTGTGGTACCCATTTTATTATTGTGTTTTGCAAATTCTAATGAAATATATAATAGGACATATTTAGGTTTCAACTCAATTATAACAAAGTTTTTTTTTAAATAAACATTTAATTTTAATTAGATATTTTGTGCGAACGCTTACGTTCCACGCGTATCCCATTAATAATTTATTTAAGGACTTAATTTATTAAGTATTTTAACGACTTCAAAATGAGGCGGTTATTTTAAAAAGCGTTTATAGACAGTTTCTTTTTTAAATTATTTGACACAAACGCTTACGTCCCTCTCGTTAATCGTTTATTTTTAAATTAATTAAAAAAAAATATATTTATTAACGATCATAACTTGATATTTTTACCTATACGGAGTAATTGAGATGGGTCCAGTGAGAGGAGTCCCTGACCAATCTTAATTACTTTATTACACATGGTACTATAGGTCGCGTAAAATTTTATGGCGTCTTCGAAGCTAGGCACAAGTCGCTGCGCAGTACACAAATTGACGTATCAGCGGGGCATGATTAACGTGACCATACGTCCTGTTTTGAACGGGACTGTCCCGTTTTCGGGTACTCCGTCCCATTGTCCCCCGAACGCAAGCTTCAGAACGCAAAATTGACCCGTTTTCGGAGAAACGAACGTTCGGTGTAGAATTTTAAAGTCGCAACCGACTGCCTATGTGTATTTATACATCGAGTATATTGAATATTAAACATGTAAAAAGATTGGTTTTTGACGGAAAACATAAATGGTCAAGTTAGGCACGATGAACGTGAGAGAGAAGGACACACTCCCGAGCTACCCGTCCCTTTTATTATTGTAAACTCGACTGTACCTGCGCGAAATAGCGCCCGCAGCTAACTTCCGAGACGCCATATAATTTGACGCGACCTATACGCGAGTGGATTTTATCGCGTAAGACGCCCGTAGCGCCCATGTAAGACTATATAGATTTTAATGATCGTTTGAATAAACTAGAGGTTTTTTTTTGGAAGGGATTTATAACCCAAAAATAAAAGGTACTAAGTACACATACAAAATTATATCACAGTCAGTGAATTCATAAACAGTGTGTTTATATTTTACATCGTGTCCAACTAATTAGATTTTCTATACAAAAAAGTTTTTTTTCTTTGTCAAATACGAGTGGGGCCAGTCGACTTGTTTGTTGCACTTCGTCTCACTAGGTCGGTATAGTGGAGGCGACTGTTTCTACACACAACAGTACCGGACTACAAAAAAAAAAATATTAACATAATTATAAACAATTGTATCTATACAACCAAGACGATGTCTATTGAGTACACCTCGTCCCACCAAACCGGCATAGCGGAGACGACTGCTGTTAAATTTTCAAAGCAATAAAGTATATAATTACTACTATACAATAAAGAAATACAAAACTTTATAAGCGTGCAATACAAACACAATTCAAATACATAGTTGAAAGTTGATTTTAAGTACACAAATAAACTTTATTATTACTATTATTATAAACTAATTAAAATTAAGAAATATCTAACGAATTCTATATTTATTGCACTTTTCCTTATAAACACACTGCAAGAACTATTAATGACGCACGCATTCCGAAAAACTAAAACATAATTTAATTAAAAACATAGCCCGTAATAGAGAACATAAAAAAAAATAGTAAAAAACAATACTAATAAAAAACACACTTTTTTTAAGATACAAAGTAATATGTGCCTCGATTTTTGACATCATTAGACAAACGTTTGTTCAGAGAGTCAAGTACGAGTTTACATTTACGCTGTAACGGCGTCAAGTGATAATTCTCCACTAATAAGAACGCTTTTGAATTTTTATCACCTCTGCGACTAGAATGGTAAACAAACTCATACTCAAGAGGGCAAAGTTATAAGTTTACATTTACGTGGTCACGGCGTGTAGTGAAAACTCTCCTTACGACCTCCAACTTACGACATAATTATTTTGACCGCAGAGGTAATAAAAATTCAAAAGCGTCCCTATTAGTGTAGAGGAGTCACTTGACGTTGCGACAACGTAAATATAAACTCATACTTAGGCTTCTGAACGAATTCTAGACTTAATGATGGTAATTAAAACAATTTTATTACCTCAACATATTGACAATGTTAAAATAGCCGTAGGACAGGATTAACGCATATAGACTTTTGATTTAATTCTTTTTAAAATAATTTATTTACCTTTTAGCGCGTCAAGTTTAACATAATAATTACGAAAGTATTTATTTTATTTTGTTGTTAACAAAGTTTGATAATTTAAAATTTAATAGCTTTTCGGCTACGATAAAAACGTTGGCTAGTATTAACATTATAATAATTTTAAAAATAATAATAAATCATTATTTTTAAGTATCAATTTTAAGTACAATAAATAATAATGAGCATAATTAATTGTATTAAAAAAGACTTTAGCATCCACATTTTGGCGTGACGCGGTGCGCCAAGCTAACGACCGATCAGCATTTGACCTGTCATGGTTGACATGTCATACGTTATGACTAAGGGATAGTTCACATTGAACGCTATAAAAGTAATATAATTATTTGATACAATATAAAGCATTCGATGCAACATCCAAAGTTGACAAGCTAAAAAATCAACCAAAACAGCGCCTTGATTCATCGTTCTTACAGCGCTGTAATTGATGATTTTTTATACTCAATCCTTGGACCACAGCGGATTGCACCGTTAAAGATAAGAAAAAAAGTGCTTTTTTGGAAACTTCATCTTACTTATTTGCGCTTGTCTACAATGGCGCGTCTTAGACAGGAATTGTAACACTTACACGTAACAATATTATATTTTTATATACACATATATTGTAACCTCTATATAAAAACTACTTTAACTCAAAAATTAAAAAAACATGATTCTTTTTATTATTTTAGCACGTCATATGACCCGCACTGCAGGTATCTGCAGACAGCAGTCGCGTCCGCTATGCCGGCTTGATGAGATGCCTCTTCATACTGCACTTGAAGGATCCCATGTTATAGGAAGAAAGAAAGACGTGCCGTGGAAAGTCGTTCCACAATTTAACAGAACGACAGAAGAATTATATGCGAGGTAGTTTTAAACATTTATGGATTTCCGCTAAGTAACGCCTAATTCTATTAATCAAATAAAAATCACACCTTTCGAGTTTTTTTTTATTGTAACTCGGCATATGACAACACTCCCCCCATGTAAAGCTAAAGTGCGGTCTATGAACGAAAACAACTGCTACAACAGAGAAATCTCTACGGCTGCCTTCACTATGCTGGTCTGAAGAGACGAGTAAGCACCAAATAGATTGACAGTGCACACTCTTCTCGCTATTTTACTGAGCGACGCATTATACAAATCTTTTCGGAAAAATATATTTCGTGTAATAATCTAATGAGTTGTTTTTTAAAATCTACGAGTTTTTTTTTTTGAGTTAAAATAGTTTTAATTTAGAGGTCCGATATCATACTTTGGCTTTTTAACATACATATAAAGTAGGTTGTTTTGATTATATAAATATTTTATAAATCGTATCACTATACAGTCTGTTTTTAATAATATATCACATATTGTTTAGAGTAATGTAAAACATATGTTTCATTTGGTACACTACACCATAAATTAAATTTGATTTTCAAATAACTTCATTACTAATTGATTAAATCTTACGTCTTAGTAATCGACCCAATAAGGTTTTTTTTTTTTGCTGTGATATAGTAAAATATAGTATATGTAAATTATAAATAAACAGTTTTTGTATAAATATATTTAATATAGTAAATGGATGGCAGCGTGGAAAAAGGGTACCCTCTAGGTAGACTTTTTCTGATTGGTCAACTGCTCAGAAAGAGTCAAATTGGAGCACCCTCAACCGACACGCATGCATGAGATCTAAGGTAAGTGATGGTAGTACCAAATAAGCGATATAATCATAAAACATTTATAAAACCAAATCTATCAAAAAATTGTCTAAATTTTAACAAACGTCACCGAATTGGTGGGTTAAATTTGATAATTATTTTACATATATATTTAATCACTAGTTGTACAGCGTCTCAGCTGAATTTCAGGAGATGTCAGCAGATGTGAGTCGGCGAAGATGGTGACTCCTCAATAGGTTTGGACTTGTATTTACCACTACGAAATAAACGACGCAGCCAATCAAATCTATCCGTTTCTGATAAGGAGGCCTGCGAATTTAGAATGAAACATTAAAAAATCGATGCCTATACTAAGTTCTTATATCACAGGCACTGAGCACTCAAACTACATATAACAAACTACATATAGCAATAAATAGATAAATAAATATTATGTCAGACGTTCCGTCTTACAGATTTGTAAAGCAACTTTTAAATTTTGTGTTCGTTATAATAAATTAAATTGTATTTTTTTTTATTGTAGCTCGGCATGTGACAACACTTCGCCTGATGTAAAGCTAGAGTGCGGTCCATAATTGTAAACAACTGCTACTACAGAGAAACCTGTGCGGGCAGCAGTCGCCCGCACAGGTTTCTCTGTAGTAGCAGTTGTTCCCATTCATGGACCGCACATCAGGCGGAGTGTTGTCACATGTTGTTCTAACTAGATTGACGGTGCACACTCCTCTCGTTATGCGTCCATGTCACTTCACGGGTGTTACACTTCAAAGTGGCGGGACGATAGACTTTGCTAACCCTAAATATGAACAAACCCTTACCTCAATACCAATTGAGATCATCAAATGCAATACAGGTATTATGAGCATATACAATCTGAACATGTACTCCGCACTATGCGTCACGTCAGCCGGTACCACTTCCATCAAATCAGCCAGACCCTTCCACGGTGAAAGCAATACGATTGTCACGAGCACCGATTGGCTTATTAATGTCAAAACCATATAATCTGTAAAAGAAATATTACTGCATCTAAGATCACCATGGTACGCACGCAACACGGAGATCCACGATTATCTCGGCACACGAACGGTCGCCCACGAAGTAGAGAGACACAAGGCCAAATACATCAAGCGTCTAAAAGTGCATCCGAACCCACTCACCAACCAACTAACCACGGTCAGACCAACGAAGAGACTGAAGCGAGCCCACATGCTCCCTAATATATAGAGGTCCAGTGGCAATAACAAACCCACTGACACTCGAAACGCCACTACATCACACAAAAGATCTGATTATAGTTAATAGACTGATCGCAGATAATAAGTAGAAGAAAAGAAAAAAAAATCTAAGATTCAAACTTTACGGAGTCTCGGAAGTTAGCTGCAGGTGCTGCTAGTCAAGTTTACAATAATATTAATTTTAAATTGATATCTCAATTTATGTACTTCGGTAGAAGTTTGGTTTGTACTATAACAGAGACAATCTTCTCCGAACGTACTAAATTTCCATCCCATATGAGTTCCGCAACTACCCCGATATATATTCACATTAGTTTCACTTACAATTAGAACAAAACGGTTGACGGAATGGTTGTCCTTTAGAGTAAACACATGCCAAAATCAGGTACTGATATGCGCTTATAATGAATGTCACAGTATTCTCCCAACATTGTACCACTTCAACATCTGGACCACCTTGGACACCTTTGAACCTGGAATTTAAAAAAAAAATTTAGAGCAATATCAAATATAACGAAAATTTGTAAACTTTTTTTTATTATTTTTATTTTATTTTGACACGACATGTGACAGCGACTGGAGGACCGTTAACACGGTGGCTCCAGTCGCCATTACTATGTCGGCCTGAGAAGATGCTTTTAAACACTCCACTTGAAGGAATAATAATAATTATTTACTGTTGATGAAACAAGTAAATAAATTGTATTAAATATGTTTAAGTTGTAACAAGTTTTTCTCTTTAAAAAATTACATACCAGGGCTGAGAATAAAGCAATTGAACAGGTACAAATTGCATCAAAATCACCAACAGAACTTGTAAGGTAAGAGGCGCGGTAGTAGACAATGCTACGAGAGAATGCGGCGGTGAATGAGGTGATAAGGTACCGGCTGGCCCAGCACGACCCAGAGACAAGGCGAGCATAGTGGTAAGTACTAAGTCTATGTAGAGAAATTGGTTGTTTCCAAGGATCGAGTAGAACTGAAACAGAAATTTTTAAGTGAAATATAATAAATAGTGGATAATTTGAACAAAGATTTTGATTATTTTAAAGCTTTGCAATGTAATTAGAAAAAAAAGGAATTTTAAGTACTAATTACTTTAGTTGCTTAGTACCTTAGACATAGTTTTCGCCAAACCAACGCGAGTCAATTTTGTTAATAAAAGATTGTGCGAGGAACAAACAAGAGATCATGAAAGTAAAAAATTAATAGAGGTTATTATTATTATTATTATTATTATTATTATTATTATACTAATATATAGCTGCAATACCACTGACTGACTCACTGACTGACATCAATTATTTAGCACTTGCCGGTATGGTGGAGGGTAGCGGTTTTTTGAGTCGTATAGAGGGCGTTCCAAAACCGTCGAGAAAAATACGACTTTGACCGGAAGTCGATTCTGGACCGGAAGTAGTAGCGATATCTCGGAAACGGGGCGAGTCGGGGCAGTCACCCCGAAGAGAAAGTTGTAGAGAATGCCCTATAATTTCGAAAACGATACTTTTTTTTTCAAAATTGCTCGAAAAAAATTTTTCCTCGATCGTATTTTTATCCTTTTCCCGCCGGTACGCCAATATGAAACGGAGCATGGCGCTTGGGCGTGGCCTAACAGCATCCGCGACGAGGCATTTTCGGGACGAACGATCGAAACGGCTTTACCTCGGTCAGTCGGACGGTGAGCGCGGCCGCGTGAACATCGAATTTGCTCCGCGCGGCGGGCTTTCTTTTAAATATCTCAAGAAGTAGATACGTCAGAGTAACCATGTAAAGAACAATTTTGTTCAGTGTGACCAGCACTATTTTTTTAAATTTTTGTTTTAGTTTTTTTTTTTATTTTTTAAAATCTTCATATCTCGAAAAGTAGATACGTTAGCGTCACCGTGTAAAGACCAATATTGTTCAGTATGACCAGCACTATTTTTTTTTTAAATTTTTGTTTTTTTTTAAATTTTTTAAAATCGCCATATCTCGAAAAGTAGATACGTTAGCGTCACCGTGTAAAGACCAATATTGTTCAGTATGACCAGCACTAATTTTTTTTTAAACTTTTGTTTTTTTTTTAATTTTTTAAAATCGCCATATCTCGAAAAGTTGATACGTTAGCGTCACCGTGTAAAGACCAATTTTGTTCAGTATGACCAGCACTTTTTTTTTTAAAATTTTTTTTTTTTTTTTTTTAATTTTTTAAAATCTTCATATCTCGAAAAGTAGATACGTTAGCGTCACCGTGTAAAGATCAATATTGTTCAGTATGACCAGCACTACTTTTTTTTAATTTTTTTTTTTTTAATTTTTTAAAATCGCCATATCTCGAAAAGTAGATACGTTAGCGTCACCGTGTAAAGACCAATTTTGTTCAGTATGACCAGCACTATTTTTTTTTTAAATTTTGTTTTTTTTTAAATTTTTTAAAATCGCCATATCTCGAAAAGTAGATACGTTAGCGTCACCGTGTAAAGACCAATTTTGTTCAGAAACGTAAACGCTTTTAGATGGCGAGCTAAATATTTTCAAAACTGCCTAAAATCTATTCGATCTAATACGTTTTACGACAAAAAGGGCCTCCGCGGGCCGCTTGCGCCCGCGGCTTTTACCCAACAGCTAGTTATACTAATATATAGCTGCAATACCACTCACTCACTCACTGACATATATTATTTCGCACTTGCCGGTATAGTGGAGGGTAGCGGTTTTTTGAGTCGTATAGAGGGCGTCCCAAAACCGTCGAGAAAAATACGACTTTGACCGGAAGTCGATTCTGGACCGGAAGTAGTAGCGATATCTCGGAAACGGAAAGAGATGAGGCAAAAGTGCCGGAACAAACGTTGTAGGGAATGCCCTCTAATTTCGAAAACGATACTTTTTTTTTCAAAATTGCTCAAAAAAAATTTTTCCTCGATCGTATTTCTATCCTTTTCCCGCCGGTACGCCAATATGAAACGGAGCATGGCGCTTGGGCGTGGCCTAACAGTATCCGCGTCGATCGCTCGTCGGGGCTCGCGCTCTCTATGTTCCGCCCGTTCAGAGCGCGCAATGAAAATATAACGACGCATTTTCGGGACGAACGATCGAAACGGCTTTACCTCGGTCAGTCGGACGGTGAGCGCGGCCGCGTGAACATCAAATTTGCTCCGCGCGGCGGGCTTTTTTTAAATATATCAAGAAGTAGATACGTCAAAGTAACCATGTAAAGAACAATTTTGTTCAGTATGACCAGCACTATTTGTTTTTTTTTTTTTTTTTTTTCAATTTTTTAAAATCGCCGTATCTCAAAAAGTACATACGTTAGCGTCACCGTGTAAAGACCAATATTGTTCAATATGACCAGCACTACTTTTTTTTTAATTTTGTTTTTTTTTAATTTTCTAAAATCGCTATTACTCAAAAAGTACATACGTTAACGTAACCGTGTAAAGACCAATATTGTTCAGTATGACCAGCACTACTTTTTTTTTTAATTTTGTTTTTTTTTTGAATTTTCTAAAATCGCTATTACTCAAAAAGTACATACGTCAACGTAACCGTGTAAAGACCAATATTGTTCAGTATGACCAGCACTATTCTTTTTTTAATTTTTTTTTTCAATCTTTTAAAATCATCATATATCGAAAAGTAGATACGTTAGCGTCACCGTGTGAAGACCAATATAGTTCAGTATGACCAGCACTACTTTTTTTTTAAATTTTTGTTTTTTTTTTAATTTTCTAAAATCGCTATTACTCAAAAAGTACATACGTTAGCGTCACCGTGTAAAGACCAATATTGTTCAGTATGACCAGCACTACTTTTTTATTTTTATTTTTTTTATTTTCTAAAATCGCTATTTCTCAAAAAGTACATACGTTAGCGTAACCGTGTAAAGGTCAATTTTGTTCAGAAACTTAAACGCCTTTAGATGGCGAGCTAAATATTTTCAAAACTGCCCTAAAATCTATTCGATCTAATACGTTTTACGACAAAAAGGGCCTCCGCGGGCCGCTTGCGCCCGCGGTCTTTACCCAACAGCTAGTACTAATATATAGCTGCAATACCACTCACTGACTCACTCACTGACTGACATCAATTATTTCGCACTTGCCGGTATGGTGGAGGGTAGCGGTTTTTTGAGTCGTATAGAGGACGTCCCAAAACCGTCGAGAAAAATACGACTTTGACCGGAAGTCGATTCTGGACCGGAAGTGGTAGCGATATCTCGGAAACGGAAAGAGATGGGGCAAAAGTGCCGGAACAAACGTTGTAGGGAATGCCCTCTAATTTCGAAAACGATACTTTTTTTTTCAAAATTGCTCAAAAAAAATTTTTCCTCGATCGTATTTCTATCCTTTTCCCGCCGGTACGCCAATATGAAACGGAGCATGGCGGTGGGCGTGGCCTAACAGCATCCGCGACGAGGCATTTTCGGGACGAACGATCGAAACGGCTTTACCTCGGTCAGTCGGACGGTGAGCGCGGCCGCGTGAACATCGAATTTGCTCCGCGCGGCGGGCTTTCTTTTAAATATCTCAAGAAGTAGATACGTCAGAGTAACCATGTAAAGAACAATTTTGTTCAGTGTGACCAGCACTATTTTTTTAAATTTTTGTTTTCGTTTTTTTTTTAATTTTTTAAAATCTTCATATCTCGAAAAGTAGATACGTTAGCGTCACCGTGTAAAGACCAATATTGTTCAGTATGACCAGCACTATTTTTTTTTTTAATTTTTGTTTTTTTTTTTAATTTTTTAAAATCGCCATATCTCGAAAAGTTGATACGTTAGCGTCACCGTGTAAAGACCAATTTTGTTCAGTATGACCAGCACTTTTTTTTTTAAATTTTTTTTTTTTTTTTTTAATTTTTTAAAATCTTCATATCTCGAAAAGTAGATACGTTAGCGTCACCGTGTAAAGATCAATATTGTTCAGTATGACCAGCACTATTTGCTTTTTTTTTTTTTAATTTTCTAAAATAGCTATTACTCAAAAAGTACATACGTTAGCGTCACCGTGTAAAGACCAATATTGTTCAGTATGACCAGCACTACTTTTTTTTTAATTTTTTAAAATCGCCATATCTCGAAAAGTAGATACGTTAGCGTCACCGTGTAAAGACCAATTTTGTTCAGTATGACCAGCACTAATTTTTTTTTTTAATTTTTTTTTTTTAAATTTTTTAAAATCGCCATATCTCGAAAAGTAGATACGTTAGCGTCACCGTGTAAAGACCAATTTTGTTCAGAAACGTAAACGCTTTTAGATGGCGAGCTAAATATTTTCAAAACTGCCTAAAATCTATTCGATCTAATACGTTTTACGACAAAAAGGGCCTCCGCGGGCCGCTTGCGCCCGCGGCTTTTACCCAACAGCTAGTACTAATATATAGCTGCAATACCACTGACTCACTCACTCACTCACTGACTGACATCAATTATTTAGTACTTGCCGGGGGGGTGCGGGGGTGAAATTTTCGGGGTGTATAGGGGGTGTCGAAAAAACCTCGAGAAAAATACGACATTGACCGGAAGTCGATTCTGGACCGGAAGTGACAGCGATATCTCGGAAACGGGGCAAATCGGGGCAGTCACCCCGAAGAGAAAGTTGTAGGGAATGTCATTTTATGCCGAAATTAAAAAAAAATTTCAGAATCGGGCAAAAAAAAAATTTCAAATCGGGCAAAAAAAAAACCTATACAATTTTCGGGGTGTTTAGGGGCGGTCTATGTGACCTCAGAAAAAATACGACTTTGGCCGGAAGTGGATTCTGGACCGGAAGTGACAGCGATATCTCGGAAACGGGGCGAGTCAGGGCAGTCACCCCATAGAGAAAGTTGTAGAGAATGTCGTCTTATGGCGAAATAAAAAAAAAATTTTTCAAAATCGGGCAAAAAAAAATTCCCATACAAATCGGTCGGCCCTCCATGATATTTCCATCTCGCTCTTTTCCATCAGTTAGGGCATGAGGCGAGAGCGAGAGGTTCGGAGACTAAAGTTTTCATACGGCCGAATTTTCGGGACGAACCATCGAAACGGTTATACCTCGGTCAGTCGGACGGTGAGCGCGGCCGCGTGAACATCGAATTTGCTCCGCGCGCCGAGCTTTTTTCGAATATTTTAAATATCTCAAGAAGTAGATACGTCAGAGTAACCATGTAAAGACCAATATTGTTCAGTATGACCAGCACTATTTTTTAAAATTTTTGTTTTTGGTTTTTTTAAATTTTTTAAAATCGTCATATCTCGAAAAGAAGATACGTTAGCGTAACCGTGTGAACACCAATTTCGTTCAGTATGACCAGCAATATTTGTTTTTTTATTTTTGTTTTTTTAATTTTTTAAAATTGCCATATCTCAAAAACTACATTCGTTAGCGTAACCGTATAAAGACTAATTTTGTTCGGTGTGACCAGCACTATTTTTTAATTTTTTTTTTTTTTTTTAAACGCTATATCTCAGAAACTACATTCGTTAGCGTAACCGTGTAATGACCAATTTTGTTCAGTGTGACCAGCACTATTTTTTTTTTTTTTTGAATCGCTATATCTCAAAAAGTACATACGTTAGCGTAACCGTGTAAAGACCAATTTTGTTCAGTGTGGCCAGCACTATTTTTTTAAATTTTTTAAATCACTATATCTCAAAAAGTACATACGTTAGAGTAACCATGCAAATACAAATTTTGTTCAGAAAGGTAAACTCTTTTAAATGACTTGCTAAATTTTTTTCAAAACTACCCTAAAATCTATTCGATCTAATGCGTTTTACGACAAAAAGGGCCTCCGCGGGCCGCTTGCGCCCGCGGCCTTTACCCAACAGCTAGTACTAATATATAGCTGCAATACCACTGACTGACTCACTCACTGACTGACATCAATTATTTCGTACTTGCCGGTATAGTGGAGGGTAGCGGTTTTTTGAGTCGTATAGAGGGTGTTCCAAAACCGTCGAGAAAAATACGACTTTGACCGGAAGTCGATTCTGGACCGGAAGTGGTAGCGATATCTCGGAAACGGGGCGAGTCGGGGCAGTCACCCCGTAGAGAAAGTTGTAGAGAATGTCGTCTTATGCCGAAATAAAAAAAAAAATTTTCAAAATCGGGCAAAAAAAATTTTTCCTCGATCGTATTTATATCCTTTTCCCGCCGGTACGCCAATATGAAACGGAGCATGGCGGTGGGCGTGGCCTAACAGCATCCGCGACGAGGCATTTTCGGGACGAACGATCGAAACGGCTTTACCTCGGTCAGTCGGACGGTGAGCGCGGCCGCGTGAACATCGAATTTGCTCCGCGCGGCGGGCTTTCTTTTAAATATCTCAAGAAGTAGATACGTCAGAGTAACCATGTAAAGAACAATTTTGTTCAGTATGACCAGCACTATTTGTTTTTTTATTTTTTTTTCAATTTTTTTTAAATCGCCGTATCTCAAAAAGTACATACGTTAGCGTCACCGTGTAAAGACCAATATTGTTCAGTATGACCAGCACTACTTTTTTTTTAAATTTTGTTTTTTTTTTTAATTTTCTAAAATCGCTATTACTCAAAAAGTACATACGTCAACGTAACCGTGTAAAGACCAATATTGTTCAGTATGACCAGCACTATTCTTTTTTTAATTTTTTTTTTCAATCTTTTAAAATCATCAAATCTTGAAAAGTAGATACGTTAGCGTCACCGTGTGAAGACCAATATAGTTCAGTATGACCAGCACTACTTTTTTTTTAAATTTTTGTTTTTTTTTTTAATTTTCTAAAATCGCTATTACTCAAAAAGTACATACGTTAGCGTCACCGTGTAAAGACCAATATTGTTCAGTATGACCATCACTACTTTTTTATTTTATTTTTTTTTATTTTCTAAAATCGCTATTTCTCAAAAAGTACATACGTTAGCGTAACCGTGTAAAGGTCAATTTTGTTCAGAAACTTAAACGCCTTTAGATGGCGAGCTAAATATTTTCAAAACTGCCCTAAAATCTATTCGATCTAATACGTTTTACGACAAAAAGGGCCTCCGCGGGCCGCTTGCGCCCGCGGTCTTTACCCAACAGCTAGTACTAATATATAGCTGCAATACCACTCACTCACTCACTCACTGATCTATTGACATCAATTATTTCGTACTTGCCGGTATAGTGGAGGGTAGCGGTTTTTTGAGTCGTATAGAGGACGTCCCAAAACCGTCGAGAAAAATACGACTTTGACCGGAAGTCGATTCTGGACCGGAAGTGGTAGCGATATCTCGGAAACGGAAAGAGATGAGGCAAAAGTGCCGGAACAAACGTTGTAGGGAATGCCCTCTAATTTCGAAAACGATACTTTTTTTTTCAAAATTGCTCAAAAAAAATTTTTCCTCGATCGTATTTATATCCTTTTCCCGCCGGTACGCCAATATGAAACGGAGCATGGCGGTGGGCGTGGCCTAACAGTATCCGCGTCGATCGCTCGTCGGGGCTCGCGCTCTCTATGTTCCGCCCGTTCAGAGCGCGCAATGAAAATATAACGACGCATTTTCGGGACGAACGATCGAAACGGCTTTACCTCGGTCAGTCGGACGGTGAGCGCGGCCGCGTGAACATCAAATTTGCTCCGCGCGGCAGGCTTTTTTAAAATATCTCAAGAAGTAGATACGTCAGAGTAACCATGTAAAGAACAATTTTGTTCAGTATGACCAGCACTATTTGTTTTTTTATTTTTTTTTCAATTTTTTTTAAATCGCCGTATCTCAAAAAGTACATACGTTAGCGTCACCGTGTAAAGACCAATATTGTTCAGTATGACCAGCACTACTTTTTTTTTAATTTTGTTTTTTTTTTTTATTTTCTAAAATCGCTATTACTCAAAAAGTACATACGTTAACGTAACCGTGTAAAGACCAATATTGTTCAGTATGACCAGCACTACTTTTTTTTAATTTTGTTTTTTTTTGAATTTTCTAAAATCGCTATTACTCAAAAAGTCCATACGTCAACGTAACCGTGTAAAGACCAATATTGTTCAGTATGACCAGCACTATTCTTTTTTTAATTTTTTTTTTCAATCTTTTAAAATCATCAAATCTCGAAAAGTAGATACGTTAGCTTCACCGTGTGAAGACCAATATAGTTCAGTATGACCAGCACTACTTTTTTTTAAAATTTTTGTTTTTTTTTTAATTTTCTAAAATCGCTATTACTCAAAAAGTACATACGTTAGCGTCACCGTGTAAAGACCAATATTGTTCAGTATGACCAGCACTATTTGTTTTTTTTTTTTTTTTTTTTAATTTTTTTAAATCGCCATATCTCAAAAAGTACATACGTTAGCGTCACCGTGTAAAGACCAATATTGTTCAGTATGACCAGCACTACTTTTTTTTAATTTTGTTTTTTTTTTTTGAATTTTCTAAAATCGCTATTACTCAAAAAGTACATACGTCAACGTAACCGTGTAAAGACCAATATTGTTCAGTATGACCAGCACTATTCTTTTTTTAATTTTTTTTTTCAATCTTTTAAAATCATCAAATCTCGAAAAGTAGATACGTTAGCGTCACCGTGTGAAGACCAATATAGTTCAGTATGACCAGCACTACTTTTTTTTTAAATTTTTGTTTTTTTTTTTTTAATTTTCTAAAATCGCTATTACTCAAAAAGTACATACGTTAGCGTCACCGTGTAAAGACCAATATTGTTCAGTATGACCAGCACTACTTTTTTATTTTATTTTTTTTTATTTTCTAAAATCGCTATTTCTCAAAAAGTACATACGTTAGCGTAACCGTGTAAAGGTCAATTTTGTTCAGAAACTTAAACGCCTTTAGATGGCGAGCTAAATATTTTCAAAACTGCCCTAAAATCTATTCGATCTAATACGTTTTACGACAAAAAGGGCCTCCGCGGTCCGCTTGCGCCCGCGGTCTTTACCCAACAGCTAGTACTAATATATAGCTGCAATACCACTGACTGACTCACTCACTCACTCACTCACTGACTGACATCAATTATTTAGTACTTGCCGGGGGGGTGCGGGGGTGAAATTTTCGGGGTGTATAGAGGGCATCCCAAAACCGTCGAGAAAAATACGACTTTGACCGGAAGTCGATTCTGGACCGGAAGTGGTAGCGATATCTCGGAAACGGGGCGAGTCGGGGCAGTCACCCCGAAGAGAAAGTTGTAGGGAATGCCCTATAATTTCGAAAACGATACTTTTTTTTTCAAAATTGCTCGAAAAAATTTTTTCCTCGATCGTATTTTTATCCTTTTCCCGCCGGTACGCCAATATGAAACGGAGCATGGCGCTTGGGCGTGGCCTAACAGCATCCGCGACGAGGCATTTTCGGGACGAACGATCGAAACGGCTTTACCTCGGTCAGTCGGACGGTGAGCGCGGCCGCGTGAACATCGAATTTGCTCCGCGCGGCGGGCTTTCTTTTAAATATCTCAAGAAGTAGATACGTCAGAGTAACCATGTAAAGAACAATTTTGTTCAGTGTGACCAGCACTATTTTTTTAAATTTTTGTTTTAGTTTTTTTTTTTAATTTTTTAAAATCTTCATATCTCGAAAAGTAGATACGTTAGCGTCACCGTGTAAAGACCAATATTGTTCAGTATGACCAGCACTATTTTTTTTTAAATTTTTGTTTTTTTTTTTAATTTTTTAAAATCGCCATATCTCGAAAAGTATATACGTTAGCGTCACCGTGTAAAGACCAATATTGTTCAGTATGACCAGCACTAATTTTTTTTTAAACGTTTTTTTTTTAATTTTTTTAAATCGCCATATCTCGAAAAGTTGATACGTTAGCGTCACCGTGTAAAGACCAATTTTGTTCAGTGTGACCAGCACTTTTTTTTTAAATTTTTGTTTTATATTTTTTTTATTTTTTAAAATCTTCATATCTCGAAAAGTAGATACGTTAGCGTCACCGTGTAAAGATCAATATTGTTCAGTATGACCAGCACTATTTGCTTTTTTTTTTTTAATTTTCTAAAATAGCTATTACTCAAAAAGTACATACGTTAGCGTCACCGTGTAAAGACCAATATTGTTCAGTATGACCAGCACTACTTTTTTTTAATTTTTTTTTTTTAATTTTTTAAAATCGCCATATCTCGAAAAGTAGATACGTTAGCGTCACCGTGTAAAGACCAATTTTGTTCAGTATGACCAGCACTAATTTTTTTTAAAATTTTGTTTTTTTTTTAATTTTTTAAAATCGCCATATCTCGAAAAGTAGATACGTTAGCGTCACCGTGTAAAGACCAATTTTGTTCAGAAACGTAAACGCTTTTAGATGGCGAGCTAAATATTTTCAAAACTGCCTAAAATCTATTCGATCTAATACGTTTTACGACAAAAAGGGCCTCCGCGGGCCGCTTGCGCCCGCGGCTTTTACCCAACAGCTAGTACTAATATATAGCTGCAATACCACTGACTCACTGACTCACTCACTCACTGACATCAATTATTTACTACTTGCCGAGGGGGTACGGGGGTAAAATTTTCGGGGTGTATAGGGGGTGTCTAAAAAACCTCGAGAAAAATACGACTTTGACCGGAAGTCGATTCTGGACCGGAAGTGACAGCGATATCTCGGAAACGGGGCGAGTCAGGGCAGTCACCCCGAAGAGAAAGTTGTAGAGAATATCATTTTATGGCGAAATAAAAAAAAAAATTCAAAATCGGGCAAAAAAAAAATTTCAAATCGGGCAAAAAAAAAACTCATACAATTTTCAGGGTGTTTAGGGACGATCTATGTGACCTCAGGAAAAATACGACTTTGACCGGAAGTGGATTCTGGACCGGAAGTGACAGCGATATCTCGGAAACGGGGCGAGTCAGGGCAGTCACCCCGAAGAGAAAGTTGTAGAGAATTTTATCTTATGGCGAAATCAAAAAAAAAATTTCAAAATCGGGCAAAAAACTAAATTCCCATACAAATCGGTCGGCCCTCGATGATACTTCCATCTCGCTCTTTTCCATCAGTCGGTGCATGAAGCGAGAGCGAGAGGTGCGGAGAAAAAAGTTTTCTTACGGCCGCATTTTCGGGACAAACGATCGAAACGGCTTTACCTCGGTCAGTCGGACTGTGAGCGCGGCCGCGTGAACATCGAATTTGCTCTTGCTTTTTTTCGAATATTTTAAATATCTCAAGAAGTAGATACGTCAGAGTAACCATGTAAAGACCAATTTTGTTCAGTGTGACCAGCACTATTTTTTTAAATTTTTGTTTTTGTTTTTTTTTTAATTTTTTAAAATCTTTATATCTCGAAAAGTAGATACGTTAGCGTCACCGTGTAAAGACCAATTTTGTTCAGTATGACCAGCACTACTTTTTTTTTTTATTTTCTAAAATCGCTATTATTAAAAAAGTACATACATTAGCGTAACCGTGTAAAGACCAATTTTGTTCAGTATGACCAGCACTATTTGTTTTTTTTTTTTAATTTTTCAAAATCGCCATATCTCAAAAAGGACATACATTAGCGTAACCGTGTAAAGACCAATTTTGTTCAGAAACGTAAACGCTTTTAGATGGCGAGCTAAATATTTTCAAAACTGCCTAAAATCTATTCGATCTAATACGTTTTACGACAAAAAGGGCCTCCGCGGGCCGCTTGCGCCCGCGGCTCTTACCCAACAGCTAGTACTAATATATAGCTGCAATACCACTGACTCACTCACTGACTGACATCAATTATTTCGTACTTGCCGGTATAGTGGAGGGTAGCGGTTTTTTGAGTCGTATAGAGGGCGTTCCAAAACCGTCGAGAAAAATACGACTTTGACCGGAAGTCGATTCTGGACCGGAAGTGGTAGCGATATCTCGGAAACGGAAAGAGATGAGGCAAAAGTGCCGGAACAAACGTTGTAGGGAAAGCCCTCTAATTTCGAAAACGATACTTTTTTTTTCAAAATTGCTCAAAAAAATTTTTTCCTCGATCGTATTTATATCCTTTTCCCGCCGGTACGCCAATATGAAACGGAGCATGGCGGTGGGCGTGGCCTAACAGCATCCGCGTCGATCGCTCGTCGGGGCTCGCGCTCTCTATGTTCCGCCCGTTCAGAGCGCGCAATGAAAATATAACGACGCATTTTCGGGACGAACGATCGAAACGGCTTTACCTCGGTCAGTCGGACGGTGAGCGCGGCCGCGTGAACATCAAATTTGCTCCGCGCGGCAGGCTTTTTTAAAATATCTCAAGAAGTAGATACGTCAGAGTAACCATGTAAAGAACAATTTTGTTCAGTATGACCAGCACTATTTGTTTTTTTATTTTTTTCAATTTTTTAAAATCGCCGTATCTCAAAAAGTACATACGTTAGCGTCACCGTGTAAAGACCAATATTGTTCAGTATGACCAGCACTACTTTTTTTTTAATTTTCTAAAATCGCTATTATTCAAAAAGTACATACGTTAACGTAACCGTGTAAAGACCAATATTGTTCAGTATGACCAGCACTACTTTTTTATTTAATTTTGTTTTTTTTTTGAATTTTTAAAATCGCCATATCTCGAAAAGTAGATACGTTAGCGTCACCGTGTAAAGACCAATATTGTTCAGTATGACCAGCACTACTTTTTTTTTTCTTTTTTTCTAAAATCGCCATATCTCGAAAAGTAGATACGTTAGCGTCACCGTGTAAAGACCAATTTTGTACAGTATGACCAGCACTACTTTCTTTTTAAATTTTTGTTTATTTTTTTATTTTCTAAAATCGCCATATCTCGAAAAGTAGATACGTTAGCGTCACCGTGTAAAGACCAATATTGTGCAGTATGACCAGCACTACTTTTTTTTTTTTTTTTTTTTTTAATTTTCTGAATTCGCTATTACTCAAAAAGTACATACGTTAGCGTTACCGTGTCAAGACCAATATTGTTTAGAAAGGTAAACTCTTTTAGATGGCGAGCAAAATTTTTTTCAAAACTACCCTAAAATCTATTCGATCTAATGCGTTTTACGACAAAACAGGGCCTCCGCGGGCCGCTTGCGCCCGCGGCTTTTACCCAACAGCTAGTATTTTATATATAACTTGATAAATAAAAAACCAAAAGTATAGACTTACATTATAAAGTATGAGAATAGAGAAGAATTGTATGAGTGAATATAGAGCCATGTATTTGAAGATGGCGAACGATGTACTCAGAGCACACCGACCTTCTAATGCCAGAAGTTTCACACATCTTATGTTCTGCTCGTGCGATGTGAACGGTGCCGCAACTAAACAAAAAGATACGCGGTGTTAGCTCCCCGCCTCGAGGTAGTGTGAGCACTTTTTTATGGACATATAGAGTGTGGTCCATGAACGGACAACTGCTACTATAGATAAATTTCTACAGGCAGCAGTCGCCTCCGCTATGCCGACTTGAGGAGACGAAAGTCTCTGCTATTTACACCACAATCTAATCTCAAAATATAATATTAATTTATGAAGCAGCTTTCTGTAAGACCACTAGCGGTAGAAAGCGTAAAATCACGATTGATGGGACTTGTATTAAAATCTTGCTATCAATGTACCTATATTATATGTACTTTGGTAGCTCAGTGTTTATGATACCAGCCCACAATCATAGAGCACAAGGAGTTAAAAAAAGATGTGGAACTAACATGACACCAAAGACATCTATCCATATTACCTGATGCATCAGCCTGTGACAATGATACTCCAATATGAGCGGCCTTCAAAGCACCACAATCATTGGCCCCATCACCACACATACCCACAGTAAGCCCCTCACCTTGAAGGCCTACCACTAACTGGGTTTTTTGATCAGGACCGAAACGTCCGAACACTGTGCCTGGAGAAAATATTCATACAAATTGATAAATTATTTAAGTTATATATCTATTTTACTGACAAAGGCTTTGGGATATTTTTTCTTAAAATTAAACCGCTAGGTAGACCGTGGTCTAGCGATAGGAGCCATGAACACACAATCGATGAGACCTGTGTTCGAATCTCGCTGACCAGTACCAATGTAACTATGTTATATTAAAAAGTGGTAGGCAAACTGATGATAGTTATTAGCCCAGTCTGCTGTCCTGCTAACCACCACTTTAGAATGTAACACCCATGAAGTGACCTTGTCACGTTTCAGGAACAGTTTCGAAGTAGCCAGGTGTAGCGAGTGTGTGCTGTCAATCTGCATGGAATACGAATACTCGGCATAGTGGGAGCGAAATCCAGTAGAAATTACTCTGTAGTAGCAGTTGTTTCCATTCATGGACCGCATTCAAGCTTGTATTAATTCTAAGATTGAGTGTTTTATTAAAAATTATGTATTAATTTACCTTTTTCTAAAACCTGCTGAAGAAGCTCCGGATAATGATGTCTTATAACGGTCCAAGTGCGCCCTTCAATAGCGAATGCGTACGATTCACTTACTTTAGTTAATTCAAGTTTCGGAGTGCCACCTTCACCCACAACCTATTATGAACAAAAACAATAATTCGTACCAGGTCTGGGTGTCCCAGAGCATAGGAAAGAAATCTGAAATCACAACTTGTATGGGTGTCTTTTCATTTATTGGTGAACAAACATTCACTAAACTTTACAAAGGCCAGCTTGAGAAAAATGCATCAACTCAACATATGACAACTCTCCGCTATGCCGGCTTGAGTAGACGAGTATGCACCATCTAGATTGACAGTGCAGTCCTCTCGTTATACCTTTCAAATTGTTCCCAAAACGCAACAAGGTGGTCGTACAACCCCAGGACGACAGACTAGGCTAATAACCATCATCAATCTGCCTACCATTCTTTTAATAGTGTCGTTAGGCACTGAGCGATCAAAGTACATATAACATAGTCACATTTTTATTGTAAAATGATCCAAAAAATATATTTATGTTTTTAGCGAGCTTGTATATTTACCTGAAAACAAAGGGGAGGTCGATTATCTGTTGTTGCCGTCTGTGTGTCTATAGTTATCAAAATGAGTTTCTGATGTGGTGGCACCATACCGCAGACACGAGCTACAGACATAGCTGTCATTATGTTGTCACCTAAAAAAATATAAATAAAAATTGTTAATATTTATAAATATGACGTGAATCATGACTAAAATTGTGTTTATTTATATTTTTTTTATTAATTTTTCGAAATGAGCAAGTGCGTGGAAATTTTAAACAAAACAAAAATACTATCTCGATTTTCGATTATCAAAAACTACGTTAAGACTTTTTCATATCGCTTATCTGGGGGGCTATTGTGGACGCGAGCTCACTGTGAGCCACGGTGACTATCTGATTTCCTTCCGGCACTATTTGTAAGGTGATTGGACGAGTCACTGTCAGCAGGGAACGCCCATCGTGGCTCGTCCAATTACATTACAAATAGTGCCGGAAGGAAACCAGACAGTCACCGTGACTCACGGTGAGCTCGCGTCCGCAATAGCTACCCTGAAGTCATTAAATCGGGTTATATAGAAAAAAATTCATATACTTCTTTTTTGACGCGACTCAATTAAAAAAAAAAACAAATGTTTAACTATAGGTTTCACAATTATGTAAAACATCTTGTAGCATAAGTGAATACAAAATTTGCCGAATAACACACAAGTATAATAAAAACTATAAATATTTATAACTAGTTTTTTTGTGGCGGGCTTCGCGAGCGCAGCGTTCCGTTCCGGAGATATCGCGTTCCGGAACCGGACGGAACGGACTTTCGGAACATGACGAGGTTTTCTTGTCTCTATACGTATAAAAAAAAATCTCTCTAACCCCCTGGCAAGTGCTCTATAATTAATGTAAGTCAGTGAGTCAATGATAATCGAGCTTTATAAAATATGACTCACCAGTAACCATAACTTGTCTCATATTAGCATCATGCAGATCCTTAATAACCTCAGCAGTTTCAGGCTTCAAGCTATTTTGCATAACAAGTAGTCCGAGGAACACCATATCGCATTCCAATTGATCCCTTTTAACCCTTTGAGCGTCTACCCACTTCATCCGGAGTCGTTTGTACGCCAAACCAATAACGCGGAAACCGTTGGAAGCATAATCATTAAGTACATAGCTGAAGTTTCCAGGCAAAGTTTCAGGCTTGCACATTCCTGCAATCTTAATAGAATTAACTATCTTAGAAAGTGTTAGCGATCAATAATAATAATTTCTTATATTATTATTTCAATCAATCAAATTATCACACACAGGGATAGGCAGAGACAAAGGAAAGTTACTTATTTATTTATTTAAATCTTAGTGTATCGTGCACACAGGCGAACTTAATGCTAAATAGCATTCTCTTCCAGCTAACCTCCGTGTTTAGGACAGATGTGAACGAAGAGAAGCAGTTTTTTGAACAAATATAAGTAAATAAGTATAGTATAAATATAAACATATATAAAATATACACATATCTTAAATATATACATACACTTATCACGATCCTGACACAACTCCCTCGCGTCTATCACATCTACAATTCTCATCATACAAGCTCTAAGGTTATGGGTACTAAGCAACGCAGATTTCATAAGGTAGTCTCTGATTTTGCATCCATTCACATCAGATTTATAAATTCCCTTCGTCAATCTCCTTCCACTCATTCTTTCCATGTACCAAAACCATCGAAGCATTATTTTGTCAATCCTCACTACATCTTCTTTCAAAATACATCTATCGCACACTATACTATTTCTCACTCCATCTGCTATTGTGTCTCCATGTATACTCCTTAATGACCGCATTTCTATGGCATTAATTCTACCGCTTCCTCCTCAAATTCTAATGTAGGAACAAGTACTGCATTGCGAATAGTCATTCGTGTTATTATTTGGTTTAATATAGAAAAAAAAACTCAACATACACTCAACAGCCTGACCTAAGGTGGAAATCGAACCCACGTCCTCAGCTTAGCGTACATATGCTCTTAATTACTCGACTCGTCAGCGTGTCGGAATGCCGCTTAATTTATATTTTCGGCAGCGCTTCCAACTGCTAGATTAACATCGTATTTTACTGGGTTTTTTCACCATTTAATACTAGTATATATTTATTTTTAATATTATATGTTATTATATGTTACGATAATAATAATTACCTTTTCAGGTGCGCCCTTTACAAAATACACCATTTGCTGTTGTCCCAGAACTCTAGCTATAACGCCCATAGATTGTTGTGTTGACGAAAAATGGAATCGACGTAGTAATCCAATCTAAATATTACAAAACAAAGGTTATTAATAATTTATAGATCTGACTAATATAATTAATATTTTAAACAGTTTCTATTATATATGGTCAACCAATAAATCTAAACCCTATTAAAAATATTACTAACAGCCAAATGCTCAAATATTTTTTTTGTTTTTTTTTGTATTTTGGCACATGTGACCTCGACTGGTCTGATGGTAAACGCAGTGGAGGTCTATGAGCATTGACAACTAGAGAACCGCTCGCACGGTGGCTCCAGTCGCCACCACTATGCCGGCCTGAGAAGGTGCTTTTTCACGCTCCGCTTGAAGGATCCAAGGTGAAAGGATTGGGAGAATACATGGGAGGGCAAAGCACTCCACTTGTCAATTGTGCGACACAAAAAGGACGCGTCGTACCGTTTTGTTCGGCGACCAATTCGGTTGACATTTCCCACATTTCCCAAGGTATTAGTTTACATTACGCTGTCACAGCGTAAAATGACATGTCTCCACCAATCAGACATTATTTTGACAGCCGAGGTTGAAAAAATGTCAAAATAGTACCTCATAAGGAATCTCCATAGTAAGAGGATCAAGTTCATCCAAATTTTGCAATGCAGATTCATTGGTAGATGCTGGTTTTACAACGGGAGGTGAGAGTGTGTCGTAACGAGTATTTTCTGGTCCCGGTTCTTCTAATACCTAAATAAAAAAAAGGCGGTGTTTAATTTACTTAATATGTATTAAATAATTAAGTTACAAGTATGTTTTGTAATCTAACTGATATCTAATTATATAAATGTGAGTTTTGTTGCTGCAACTGCAATCAGTTCAGCTATGCTGTCTTGATGCGACAAATGATGTTCCATATTCACACAACATACTCCTCTCGTCTCTTTCTGATTCTTCGCATACTAAATATAACTTAAAATTGGCTTCTTTCCCTCATGTAGATAGAGTGCGGTCCATGAACAGAAACAACTGATACTACATAGAAATTTCTAGAGGCAGCAGTCGCCTCCGCTACGCCGGCTTGGGGAGACGAACCCAATGCCCATCAAGAAGTGCACCATCTAGATTGACGGTACATATAGGTAATTACACCTGACTACTTCCAAACTGATCCCGAAACGCGACAAGATCACTTCACGGATGTTACATTCGAAAATGGTAGTACAACCAGGACGCCAGACTGTGCCAGTCACCAGTCTGGTGAGTCTACAAATAATAGTAAAAAAACCATACCCATCGTGTAAACTGGAACATTTTTAAGTCAAGTGGATCTCCTGTTAATTCCCCATCAATACTAGTTAGCGAATGACAAGAAGCCAATGCTTGTAACAGTGGACACGTATTGGGCAATGTTCCGACGTCCACTACACGTTGTCCAAACGTCTCTTCACCAGCTTCCCAATGTGGTAGAACTGCATATAAGTCTAATCCATCTTCGGTTAGTGTACCAGTCTGTTGAGCAATTATAATATAATCTTTATGTCTTTGATATTGCTTGTGTATTTAAGAAATATTGCTTGTACCAAAAAATTCTTGTAACAATAAATTGGTCCTTATGCAAACGTATTAGAGATTAGCATTTCTGTTACCATGAGACCCATTTATTCACAATAAAGTACTTTTTTATTATTGTGGCTCGATATTGAACTGTCACATTGCTCTCATATTACCCGGCTACTTCCAAACTGTTCCCGAAACGAGACAAGGTCACTTCACTGATGTTACATTTGAAAGTGGTGGTACTACCCCAGGACGGTAGACTTGGCTAATAATCATCAACAGTCTACCTACCACTGTTTAAACTTTTCGTGTTTACGTTTATACAAAGAAACTGGCCTATATTTTGTTACTTTAATTGGCATTATATTATGTTTTCTTACTTTATCAAAGCAAATAATTTGCAATTTCCCACAAACATTAATCCTCGGCGGACTGAGGCAATAAATCTTATGATTTCTCAAACGTCGTTGACTGTTGACAGTTCCAGCTGTCATGGCCGCAGGTAAAGCCGGCGGCACCACTATAGTTATTATATCAAGTGTTCGTAGTATTATCGTTTCCCAGGAACTCTAAAAATAAAGACTAGTATAAGCATGAAGTTGGTAGTTTGTTAATACATGAATAAATTATAATAAAAATTGAATAGAAAAATTTTAAATGCCATAAATTAAAAAAAAAATAATTAATATGATGTTGATAAAGACGCAATAAGTAGAAGATATAATACATATTATTAGCATGCATTTTATTTCAGCGAGAATAGCAAGAATTTTATTTCATATAGAAGCTCCTTAATGGCTACACCCCACCTAAGTTGAATTAGAGTGCGGTCCATGAGCGGAAATACCTGCTACCAAAGATAAATATCAACTATGCCGGCTTCATGGGATGACTGTGCACTACCCATAGACAGAGCATACTCCTTTCATTATACAGAGTATATATTTTCCCTATACCAATGAAGATAAAATGTTAGTTTAGTTAATAATGAAATAAGAGTTTCTCACCCCTCTCTGAACATACAACCAAATACAATAAGCCATTCCAACAGCAGCAATGCAGAACAAAAATATCACAAACTTCACTGCATCCTTGTAAAATTGGAATCCAAACGGCTTCGGAAACAGTATGCTCTTTATCAACTCGCCTTTAGCTGTGTAGAAACCTGTTCTTACAACTTTTGCCAACACCTAAAACAATCATAGACTTTAATTCAGAATTCACATTCACCTAAATTCAATATTTTATAATTATTATTTTGTATATACCAATACTGTGTATACATATAATTAGTTTGTGACGTCACGTCAGTGACCTACTCTCATTGGTCAAATGGGATTGCGGGTTACGCCGTCTACTATATGTGCCACATGCGATTAGTGCACCTGGACAAAAATTACCATTCTAGTTCCTTATAAATAAATAATGAATTAGTTAAATATTTTTGCACCGCGGTTTCATCTAAGTTAATAAAAATAAACTCCTCAAAATCTTTCTCAAGAAACGGGCTACAACATACTTTTTTTTTATTGGAATGAGAAGTCGAGTCGAACACGAGATAAAAAACATATCTAAAAGTAAATTACCTGGTTGTTGCCATAGAAACGTGTCTGAATAACGTGAGTCCCAGCAAATAACGTATGGCGTTTGTGAGTTTCTGTTGAATAAAGTTCTGGCATCACGTTTGGAGGTCCTTTCATAACTGGTACACTTTCGCCTGAAACAGAATAGACAAAATTAAGTCAGAAAATATTTATAAATAAAAAATCCAGTGTTTTGCTTTTAGTTTTTATTCTTACTGTAATTCACTAACCAGTGAGCATGCTTTCGTTGACGATGCAGGTGCCAGTGAGTAGCAAGGCATCACAAGGCATAATGCATCCTGCCGCAGGAAGGACCAGCACATCCCCTGGCACCAATCTGGCTCCATCCACCACACATTGTGCACGACCACGCAACACACCCACTGACACACACATAGACCCCGCCATGCGCTGCAGCATCACGCTCATCTTAAACACAAGACATCACCGTTTCTATTAAATTGTTTATCTATTTTAAGATGTATTTTAAAATGGTATATAGAATTTTTTATTTAAAAAAAATTCCAGTCTTATTCAGCTTTTTTAATTCAATAAATGTTCGCGCAAAACCAAACGAAGAATTTATTTTTAATTTCTGATATGAAACATATTTAATTATCTACATATTTCAAAGAAGTAATAATCAATTGGATTCATATATAATTGTCATAATTTGTTACTAAGACGTCAACTCCACGAGCGAGTCCGCGCTTCTATCGTCTCGGGTAATATCCACGAGATGACGACTATTCCGTCAGCGTATCGACGCGACTCGCTACGGAATCGCAGTGTGACCGCGACGATTGCTTTGTTGGAAAGACTTCAGGTTACACACAAGAGCGGAATAAGTAGTATCAATATTAATTCTGATTTATCTGCGTACCGCGGAGAGCGCGCGACGAACTGCTGACGTTTTGCTAACAATTTACCAATCGTCATAAATTAAAATAATAATAATAAACTTTACCTTTTTGGTAGTATACAAAGACATCATGCAAGATCCGGCAGACAATACAAAAACACAAGCTGCGTATTGATAGTATTCATCCAAAGACCAAAGAACGATCGAAAAAACTTGGAAGAGGTAGAATGGATTGAAAACTTCAGTCACAAATATGGACCAGTAACTTTTGACTTCTACTTCAACCGAATTTGGTCCATAGAGTTTCAACCTGGAAACATAACAATTTTTTAAATAAACAAAGAGTTTATAAAAGAGAATGCCCATTCGCCTAAGAAAAATGGACCCACAATTTTCTCGAGTTTGTCGATGATTTTTAATTAATTTTGTAGAAAAACAGATCTACTTGTCTTATCATCAATCAGTTTAAATTTTTTCACCCGGGTTATTGAGTTATTATATGTTATCTGATGCAATATTTGAGGTTATTATTATTTTAAATGCTTTAATAATTGAAGATATCTGTTTTTTATGTAATTAAACATTGTCTATTGATTGGTAAATGATGTGTTGATCTAATTAAAATTTATAAATAAAAAATAAGATATTATTTTAGAATACTGTTCTGTTACCATACTATTAGGTATTAAGTGGGCCCAAAAATGGGCATTCTCCTTTAATTACGTTTCTGATTATTGACGGCCTTTGTGGTGCAATAGTTAGCTTGTCAGTTTGTTAGACAAAGATCAAATTCTGGTTGAGATATTTTTTCATTGTGGCTTGGCATATGACAGCACACCGCCTGTGACACCACTATGCCGGCTTGAGGAGACGAATGTGCAGTATCCAGATTGTCACACACCTCGTTATACCTGCTTATTTCTAAACTGATCCCGAAACGCGACAAGGTCGCTTCACAAGCTTAGTCAAGTGGTGGTACTACTCCAGGAGAGCCGGATGACAGAGTGAGTTGAGCAGTCTGCCTACCAAATCTATGACACTCATAAAGAACTAAGTATTTGTTTTATGGTCTAATACATGTGCTTTATCCTAGTTCATTACACTTAATAAATTAAAATATTATTATTTGATAAATTAATGTAGGTACTTACAATTCATTCTGTTGCCGTTTATTCATACCAGACATATTTTCCATTAAGAAAGGTATGGTCAGTTTTTCATTCAAGCTTTGAACGTTAACAAAAGTCCCCTGATCTTTTATCCAAATATACCGTGTGTATTGATAAATGAAGAAACAAACTTTATTATCTTTGTGATTCGATAGATTTAAGTCAATTTGTTGAATGCTCTCAATTTTAAAAGCACCTTCATTATCTGTGACTGAAAAAATGAAATCGATATTTAAATTTAACAATAAAATCAACCAAAACCAAAAATTATTATGGGACAACACTAAAATACCTAATTATTTTTATCATAAAATTAAAATTTTGCCATCTTTTAAATTTCAATAAATCTTGTCATTATCTCTCTACAGTGAAGATATATAAATTGATATATTTATAAATATTATAACAAAACATCAATTTTCATCAAAAATATATACCTAAAAATATGATAAAAATCTTTCTATCTATCTAAAACAATCAAGACAAAAAATACTCACCGCAAACATAATCAGCTGTTTTCAAACTGCATTTTTTATATTTCAAAGTGTTATAAGTTGGATAATATGATATGATTAAATATGGAAAACCAAAAAGGGATATGCAGAAGGTATGAAACAAAAACAGCCGCAGTCGTGACTTCTTGAAACCTTGAATCTTTATTATGATCTCATCAGATTCAGAATGATGGTTCTCTAATATCTGCCAGTGTGCCTCACCTATCACTTCATATGCATCTGTAACATTTAGCAAACAGGTCTATACTCCAAACCGGGGATATCTGTTGGAAGTGATTGATAACTCATTATGTTTGCTTTTCCTTATCAAACTCTGAACAAAGTTTAAAATGTTGCGATTAACACAACATACTCTATGTTGCATATATGCAATAACAAAAAAAAGGAAAGAAACCACATGTGTTAAATGCTGAAAACAAAATAAATGTAGAATTAAAGAAAATAATACTCTTCTTCAAAGTCAAGAGGAAGAAGTCTTAATAAAAAAAAATTTTCTACAAAATCAGTGCAAACTAAAATATAATAATGAGCCAAGCAATTCTTGCAATCATGAATCAACTGATTTCATGAATGAACCGAACCTACAATATTTGCATATAGCAAACTTTATTAATATTTATAAAGTGAAGTGGATTTTTATCAAAATATATATTAGTGAATCATAATACAATAAAATAAATATAATGTAAAAAAAAATGGAGAGACTTTCTGAGTGTCTCCATTAATAATTATATTAAATAGGCTTGATGAGAAAAATGAAATGAAACAAATAAACGTAAAACAATGTGTTAGTCATATTCTTGAAGAAACATATTTGTGGCTGTGAGACAAATACAAATTAAGTATGTGCAAACATATATGAGCGGTCATCACTCAAATAAATACAAACATCATGTTAAAATTATAAATATACTATTTTTAATGTGCCTAATAAATAATGTAAAAAATTCATAATTCATAAGGCACCCTTAACTTATTGTTTCACATGGGCAATTCTTTTTTTTTTTATTGTAGCTCGACATGTGACAACACTCCGCCTGATGTAAAGCTAGAGTGCGGTCCATGAATAGAAACAACTGCTACCACAGAGAAATCTCTACGGGCTGCAGTCGTTTGAATTTTTTATTCTTGTTTTTTAATATTTCTATTATTGATACCCTAACCCTTGATAACCAAATTAGGTATTACAAGACTTGTAAGATAAAATAGACATCATGTTTGTATTTATCCCAACAGTATCCCCGTTAAAGCATTATAACATAAACAAAATACATAAGTACATAAGTACACAAATTCAAGCAAAAAGCATCAGCTATGATGAAATGAATTGTGGAATAATGATTACTAAATTGTAGGTTACTAAATAAAAATATGGTGTAATTAAAATAATATACATTTATATAGTATGTTTTATAATTTAATTAAAATCTTAAAGTAATATTTATGATATCGAAGACATGTATTGCTTATTTGTGTGCACTATAACTAGAAAGTTCAAGGTTTTCTTTTGAGATAAATCTATCAAATATCATTTCCTACAAGCATTTAATGATTATATTGCGGTTATAATATGACAAATTATATCAAATACTATTATCTGTGTTGCATCTTGAAGTTCTGATAAACAAATAAAATTGTAATATTTTAAACCTAATTTAATGCTTGTCAGTGTCGTGTGACATGTAATCTTAAATATTTAACTATTAATATAGAAATATGAATAAGAATTATAGGTATTTCTAATTGTTGTGTAATATGAGGCAGTAGATAATTTTATGAGTTATGACAATGAGGCAAATTATTACTCTACTATTACAGTTTATATCAAATAATATTTGAAATAAGTGAGAATATTACATTAATATGCTAACAAAAGAAAAACTTTCTATATTACCTAACCTCACAACAAGATAATTGAGTCATTTGGGCAAATGTAATATTTTTAATAGAAGTTGTAATTATTAAAATTATAATATGCCAGGCTCATAGGAACTAATGATAGTATTATTCCAATCAAGAGCATAACCCACAAGAATTTATCTTCATCAAAAGCTGTAGTTACTGCTTATAGCTAGTTCTGGCTAGTATTTGCGTTCCCATTTAATGGGGCCGTACGACTGCTCAATGATTTAATTAAAAATTAATCACGTTTATTCTGAAGCAATTCTAGTATTTCATGAAATGATTCACTCACCATTTTCGACTGCAGCGTTGTACATGATTGAAAATTCTGCGCGTAACTTATAACATAAAAAAGTTAAGGCATAGTAACCTGATGAAAAGTTATATTTCAACTATTTGAACGATGCTACCTCATCGCGATAGATTTGTATATTCACAGAACTTGCGAATATATTACGATTTCTACCCCACACCTCACGAATCTATCACCCACTTCGCGTGTGCAAATGACTGAATGGTTTCATAGACAATGTAATCTGAGTATACACATACGTACTACGCAAGATATGTTTTCAAAAAATATTATTATTCCAAAGTTGTTATTATAATATTAAATAATAAATAACAATTCGAACAATTTAAACACAAATAACACAAAATAATGAATACTATATTTTACTTATTTCATAGATAATATATTTTATTTTAAAAATAATCCAACAGATGGCGTACTAGAACTGGCAGTGTCAGCTGTAATATTGATTTTGGCGCGAATCGTATCGTCGGATATTTATTATTTTCAGGGTTTTCAATCATTCCTTGATGCAGTTTATGTTTAATGGCAAGAAATAAATAATATGTCGCAGAGCAGTATATCTGTTCTTAGTGAAAATTTATTAGCTCTTAACGTGTATAATTTATCTTTTAATGGAGAAAATGGAACAAATGATGAACCAAGTTCGGGAAACTTCACGATGCCTTCAGGTATGCAATTACACCTTTGTATATTATTAAAATTCCATTGTTATTAGCGAAAATTAGTATACTTTATGCTACCGTTAAATTATGAATGTGACAGTGTAAAATATAATATTTTTTAATCATTTAAATATATTAACGTAGCTAGTGGACTATTTTGCCTTAGGTCCTTGGTACTGGCCCTGGTGCCCATTCTGGAGAGTCACTCAACATCCATTATTTCAGGTAAATACTATAATATTTGAATTTGTTTAATAATTAAAATAATACTCAACATATTATTAGTAAAAAATAATTCAGCAAAAAAAAATGTTTTGTATTCCTTTCAGTTATCCAACATACTTTTTCTCGCATCATATTGTGCACCGAGTACTAAAAAAGGACAATTATGGATGCATACAATACTAATTTTTGGTAAATGCAACTATTTTTTATTATACTACATTTTATTGGTACTTTATATTGGTTCTTGTACATTATAATTATATTATACTAAGATCATTTACAAATAATAACAATTTTTTTTAAACCTTTACTTTTTTAAAATATAATAATTTAAAAAATCGAATATACGGTTTTCTAGATTTTTTTAGAATTTAAAATATAAATATATTACTTAATTCACAGAAAAGTAAACCGGTTTTAGGCATTAAAGTTATTTTTACAGCGTTCATGATGTATTCAATCTGGGCTTGGCATGTAATTTGTTCACCCGACGCTTTCTCCTGGAACTTCGCCTTTGTATTTGCAAATTTAGCGCAAGTTGTGCATCTAGTTTATCAAATGAGACCTGTGAAATTTGATCCAGAATTAGAAGAAGTTTATCATACACTTTTTGAGCCATTCAAGGTATATTTAATGTACAAGCAAAAAAAAATTCTTTTCGTATCTTATTTCAAAAACTTTATTAAACTATGTAGATATAACATCACTTTGTTTGTCTGTAAATGATAATTATAATAAAAAATATATTTAATTTTCTTTAATAAACGTTAGCACAAGTTTTGTTTTGTTTTTAATTTTGAAATATTTGGAATTTTCTCTCTCTCTCTGAAGGTTCTCATATTTATTAGGTATCCAGACATCAATTCAAAAGGATGGTGTCACCAGATTTCGCTCATGTAATGTCTCTACACGCGGGCGAGGCGTACGCTATGCAAAACTTAACAAAGACTGATAGACTGGGTCTACTATTATCAGGAAAGGTTAGTGCATTTTTTTATACCTACCGCAATTTACACAAACGGTTCCTTGTTCTATAAAATATTATTCTATAAACTTGAAAAAAAAACTTTTATTTTGGCTCTAAAATATCATTTTCATAATTACCGTTTTTCTTTTTTTTTTTTACGTGGGGGAAATCTTATAATGTCTCGCCGTATAGGGAAGGGAAGGTATAGGGAAGACGACGAAGTTATGTTGGACTCCCCGGTACTCCCCAATAGTCCCCAATACCGGGTAAACACGACTAAAAACCCCACGGTGTCCCTCTCTACGTCATAATGGTGAGGTCACGGGCACGTTTTCGCACTTTGTAAATACCTACATTAAATGATAGAAAAAAAAATTTAAATACTGATATAAACCACAATGTACGCAAAGATTTATCCATCTTATAATATGTATCGGTCCTGTGATGTTAGAACTCGTAATATTCTACACCAAAGCCCTTTCAAATTTAAAACTATTTTAAATAAAAAATAACATTTACTAAGCAAACAATCCAACAATTAAAACAGATACAAATTGTTGTGAAAATATCTCAAATAACTTGTAAAATTTTCAGCGAGATCGAAATCTCTTGAACGTCGGATGAGCCTTACAGCATCAACTCGCTTCGAATAGTTATTGTTCCTACGCTTTATTTCAATTGAATTTACGACACTATTAAACAATTAATAATTAATTATTTAAAGATTTAGATATTTTGTATTTTCCAATTTTATAATAAGTTCAAATATTTATGAGTCCAAATTCAAATAGAAAACTAAGATTAAGAATACGGCGATACTGTTTACTCTTTCCGTTAATGCCTTTGGAAAACACTATAGTATAAGTAATTAAAGTTTACCAAGCGCTTACCGCTCGTAAAAGACTAGCGAACTAAACTTTTATTTTTGTATGATTATAGGGTTGAAAACTCACATTTTACGAACTTATCCGATTATTTAAATTAAAAAAGTGGGCGTAAAATAATATAATCTTTAAAAATATTCTTATTATTATTTTTTATATTCTTATTCTCTCTTCAATATTCGTAGCCCTACCAAACTAATCTACCATTAAGTAGGATTTAATGAGAGGGGTGTGCACTATCAACTGGAATAGTGGAGACGACTTTTTTCCGCAGACTTTTTTTCTGTAAAAGCAGTTTGATCTGCTCGTGGCCCGGGCTCCAATGCTGAGCTTCGGTAAAAACAACCAGAGTCGTGTATGGATGTAAATTACCCAACAATTTACTTAAATTAATTCTTTAAAAGCTAACATCCTCTTCTATAATCAATATTCGATACTAAATTACAAGAATACTTTAAAAAATTAGGTATACTATACTATATTGTAATTTATTGCGGTCACCATTCAGCAATTATCTATTTGAAGTTTATTGACCGACGATGTGGGTCGCTGCAACGTCGACGTTCTGCTTGAAGGTGACACGTGTAATAAAGTAGACAAATAAATAGTAAACGATATTTAATTCATATTGTTTTTTACCCAGAGTGGTAGGCAGATTGATGATGGTTATTAGCCTAGTCTGCCGTGGGATACCACCAACTCGAATGTCTTAGTCGCGTTTTGAAATCAGCTTGAAAGTAGCCGGGTATCGGAGTGTGCGCTGTCAATAGATGCTGCACATTCGTCTCCTCAAGCCGAACATAGCTACAGTTGTTTTTGCTCATAAAGCACTCTAGTTAGCGAAGAGCGACACTTCACGATTGTTACACTTGAAGGGGTCCTACCCCAAGATGGTAGACTAGTCTAATAACCATTATCACTTTTTAATTAATGCTTATATTATACGGTTATACCAAAGGCACTGAGCGACCATAGTATATATAACATAGTTACATTGGTACCGATCAAAGGGTTTGAACAAGGGTCTCATCGATCGTGAGTTCACGCGCCCTACCGCTAAACCGTAGCCGTTCTTAAATATAATAATATTATAATTTAATGTGTGAAACGTGCTTGAATTAGATGAACCATGAATTTCTTTGATAAATGTTACGTGGTATCTTAGAAAACATGAACCCTTGTTTTAACAGCAGTTATTATACAGGTTTCATGTGTAGGGGTGCCGCAAATAATTGTCAAAATTCTAGGTAAACGTAATGAGCGGGCATCAATTTCTGCATCCTATTCTACCATGCGAGTTCCTAGATTCTCCCGAATTCGAATCCAGTCGAGCTACAATTGATGAAAAGTTCAAAGTAAGTTTTTTTGTTTAATATTTCTTATGTTAAATCTCAACTTCCCACTGAAGCCTTTGTCATGAAAAGCTCGTAAATTTTTAATTGTCAAAGACTTAAAGTTTAAAACTCTTTTGACTAATAAAGTATTTTACCGCTTTTAATATTTTATCGAGTTCTTTTTGAAAAACACAATCTTTTAACGAGATATCGCCAATTTCAATTAAAAGTTACGCAGCTTATTTTTTATTATTATTTGAAGTGATCCTTGTCGGGTTGCGGAATCAGTTTGAAAGCCGGGTGTAACCAGGGGAGTGTGCACTGTCAATCTAAAAGCCGCCATAGCCTGGCCACTAGTCTGTGAATTGTTTCAATTCATGGACAGCACTCTAGCTTAACAACAAGTAGGGTGTTATATGCCGAGCTATTATTAAAAAAAAACTTTCATTGGTAGGGTTGGCGTTAAGGCCATGTGTCATCGAAAGGCCAAAATCGTTACGCGCCAACAAAGAGAAGTAATAAAATGTTATTTTAAGGTTATTTGGAAGTTTCTATTCTTTACCGACATTACTACGAGTAAAAATAGTTATAAATTAGGATATACTTAGACGACGATAAAAAGAACATAATATTTCATAATCATTTATCTACTACTTAGCTCTGTTCCCATTGGGGTAGGCAGGAACTACTACCTGTCGCCTCGACCACTATTACTCTCCTGTAGTGCATGCAGCACGTCGGTTGAAGGTGCAACTGACCAATCTGGCTGAAAAAGGCGCTCCCTTCCGACACTGCCATTCACTTTCGCGCAATAAATCTTTTTAGTTAATCTCCTTTCCACTCTTATTTTAATCATTCATAAAAAAAAACTTATACAATTTCTAATTAATTGCCAATAAAAAAAGTATAATGCATTGTGTTTAATTATATATTAAAGTACTAGGCGTTACTTTGCAGAAATTCATAACCAAAATATTTTTAAACACTACTTTGCAACTAATTCAGCTAATTGGCTGATTAGCAGGAATTAGTTGCAAAGTAGTGTTTAAAAAATACTTTATAATGCATTGGATGCGGTACGATCAATAAACCCATCTAGACTTGATACCAATTCGATTTGGTAGTAGGTAGGTTATTCACAGAGCGATTCCGAAATGCGACATACTCACGTTCCAGAATGAATCACGTCAGACTACTTTCTGGGAATGTGAATCACGTATTTTCAAACGAAAAAGATTGAAAGCTCTTCATTTAAATCTCTCCTAAAAATATTGAAGTTATGATATTATATAATACATAGCTAATTTATTGTTTTTAATTACTCTTAAAAGCAGTGGTGTACCAGGGTGGAGCATATTCATACTATTTTTATAAAGCCTGTAACAAGCTATATCTCAGTCAGGCACTAAGCGACTAAATTACGAGTACATATAACATAGTTACATTCGTACGTCTCATCAAATGTGTAACAATAAATCAAATAATACAATATTAATATGTCTATATACGTTTTAGAAACAAATTATATGAAGAAGCCTATATGTAGAACAAACAAAATTATATCATAATTTCAAATGAAACTCAACATTAAGTACATAAATTCGCGAATTATACCGCCCAATATAAAGTCCCATTTGCAAGTTCACAACGCGTATTATTCCAAATAACTCACAGCAATTACACAAGTGTTATTCATTTTTCATAGCTTACGGCCTTCTCGTTTTACGTTGAGACTCTTTCTTTTGAGATTTCTGTACCTTGTTAAATAAGGCAATGGAGCTAACTGACGTTCTACGTCGGTTACTTAATGACTTCATTATTCAAGACAGACTGGGGGAAGTTTTATTATAGTTACACAAAACAGGGTAGGCAGTCTCGACATCGATCGCTAACTATCGAATTCAGTACGTTAAATCGTATCGATTACGTTTTAGCGACAGACGAAACGAGTGATAACAATCGTTATTTTAACGATTTATTAGCGATTCCATCGATTTCCTAGCGAGAGTTTTATACAAAGCCCTTTGAAACTTATACGAGAGTATTATGTTCTTTGTTCACTTCTTTATTTTAAAAAACCTTTTCACCTGAGAGAAATGGGCCCACACTTTTTTTCTCGAGTTTGTCGATGATTTTTATTTAATTTCGTAGGAAAATAAATCACCAATCAGTTTTAATTTCTTTACCCGGATTATTGAGTGATTAAACTTTTCCTGATTATTATATTAAAAGCTTTAAAAAATAATGATATCTGTTTTTTTTTTTTGGTAATTAAACATTGTCTATTGTGATCGGAAAACAAATGTTGATATAATTAGGGGAATTTAATGGAAAATAAAAGATATTATTTTAGAATATTGCTTTACAAATAGGTATTATTCATAAAACAATTTTTTTTTCGTTTAATACTAACATAAACCATAAGGTATAAATTAAGCAACTTCTTTATTGCTACATATTTGCATATTGCAACTCAGTTTACGACTTGGCTGTAACAGTTTTACTATGTATCCTTCATAGTAGGTAGTGACCTAATTGTTGTCTGAAGAATATGGATGTAAAACTCGTGGTGTAAAAAATATGGTCGGTAAAAAGTGACTGTAAATAGCTTTTTCATACGTCTACCCGTCTATACGTCCACACAAATTACGTATACCCGGCGGCTTTCAAGTTAATCCGAGAAACGCGATGAGGTCACTTCATGCATGCAACACAATATGGTACTACTAAAAAGACTGGGCTAAAACCATCTGTCTGCCTACCATACTTTAACCTTCAAGTTCAGTATCTATGAAGAGGCATGGATAGTTGAGGGAACTTGATAGTAACGAGTTGAGCTCTGTGAGCCTGAACGGTGCACATTCTTCTACACAGGCCGGCATAGCAAAGGCCGCTGCTCGCATACATTGCAGTTGTGTGTAAAAATAAGTCTAAAGCCTTCTATAAACAAAAAAAAAAAATTAAATTTTGCGCTTTCAAACATTGCAAACTCTGTAACTTTATTATTTAGTATAGATATATAAGTTAAAACAACTATACGCATGTAATGTATAACAATTTATTCAAAACTATTATTTCATTACATAAATTGATTTATTGTATGAGCCTTCAGCCGCAGCCGTTCGTGTATTATCATATAAATTTAACTCTAATCCATATTCAATCAGGTATCCATCGTAGCTGCGTCATCTTGTCGTTACGTATACTGGCAGAGAACTTCCTTAGAATATCTATTCGTGAAAGAGCAATATTTAGCATGCGTAGTGACAACCCTAATCGCTAGGGACATCACCACTAAGTTATATGCCATGAACAATAAGATTATTACGGAGAGAGGATCTCACTTGGATATTCGTCTTCCGAGCATATCGCACGCACTGGCGAGAAGTCCTAAGAGGTTGAGAGGAGTGATAAGGCAGCAAGTCCCTCCGACTACAGTACAGCCTGTGCCGCCTGAAAAAACTAAACCAATAAGTAAGTATTTCTAGAAATTAGGTGTATCAATGTGAACACAATCTACTCCAGTCCTGGCCAATACGCGGTCTACCCGACAGTTGGAAGGTTTGCGCTAATGACTGTGTTGTTTAGTGGTTAGAACATCTGGTTGTTGTATGTTGGCCAGGCCTGATTTACCCTATTTGAACATGTAAGTTTTCATGCGTTGATATTATCAGAATAATAATAAGATTCCAAATGCTACCCACGTCACAGCTTTTCTACAATTTCCTTATTTCTTTGTCTCACGAAAAAGGACAGGAATAAAATTCAGCTCTATTTAGAGGATAAATAAAGAAATGTTCGTGTAGGTATTTTCGCCTAGTTCTTTATACAACGGAATTTACGTTTTAAAAAATTATTCATATACTATTTTTAGGTGACCGCACTCCGCCTTATGTTAAGCTAAAGTACAGTTCATGATAGCTAAAGTACGGTTCATAAACGGAGATAACTGCTACCACAGAGAAATGTCGACAGGTAGCAGTCGCCTCCGTTATTGGTTAAAGAGGCGAATTTGGACCGTCTAGGTCTATACGACTACTTCAAATGTGGTCCAGAAACACGAGTAGGTCACTTCACGGATTGCAGACTCAAGAAGAAGTCGCTCATTTTGTACAGTTCAGTTATAAACATATATTTCATCTCATTCTTTCAACAGATTCTTGGATAAGAGAAAACGAGAAAGCATTACTAAATTCAACAAGAAGAAACTGTGGGTCTACTGGGACTTGGGGTAGTAGAGATGAAGAATTAATGCCTTTAGCGGAACATGAAGTGCCTGCCGCTTCGTCCGACGATTTATCAGCAGCTGATAGTTGCCCCGATACTACGTCTAAATATCACAGTTGTGAGGCTGTTGAAACTGACGATGAGCTCAGGCATTAATACTTGCTCTAATAAAATAAATATAAGCCGACCTTTTTTAGAATTGGTTAACAATCCTTAGGTGCCATTAAAAATAATTTATAAGGTAAAAAAACTAAATTATTATCTCTAGAGATTAAATAACTGCTATTTTCCTAGCGCAGGTTGGTGCAGTTTCATAAACTTTTAAAATAATGTAGAGAGCTTTAAGAGAACTAAATTTTAAGTTATTATGAACTGTACTTTATTTTCATTCTATTAATAAATTATTAATTTGATATTTCTGTTTTATTATTAACCCTCATTTTTACTAAGTATGTCTGAAACTTAAGACTCGAGTAGACGAGGTCACGTGATCACGCGAAGCGCTAGGGTTCGATTTCCATCTCATAATACAGCATTACTACATATTACCACTCGAAGAAACACAAGTTTATAAAAATAAATACAGATCGAAATCTTAAAATCTAATAGAAATTCTGCTTACCTCTTTAAAGAACAAAAAGAAAATTGAAAACATCCCTAAAATCGGAAAAACTTTTACATTACATAATTCACTTACGTGATAGAACATCGATTTATTCGAAACCATCAAATCCAATTCATCAGAAGTGCTCGGAAGTACTACAACGACACTCCACCCGGAATCACTTATCGTATCGTGTCCTAAATCTCTTGAAGAACAGCTTACTAAGATTCACCTGTATATCTATAACATACATTGTTGAAATCTGTCCTAAAATTCGTCCCTGTGTTTCAATCAGATAAAGCGAAAAATCCTTTTTACTTTTAGGGAAAAGAAAGATCCCGTATCAAGATTACTTTAAGATAAGAACGTTTCCTTTGTTATGTACGTGTAAGTATCAATAAGTAGATATATATGGAATTGCAAAATGGTTTTATTATTATACTTTTAAAATGCCTTCTCGATGCACTCAATAACCAAAGCGCAATTGAGAGATTCGTGCACGTTAGCTACTATTTTCCATCGATTACTACCCTTACACATTTAACAATAAAGAACAAAATCGAACGGCAAAGTATGTGTTTGAATTTGATGAGTACAACTACTTACAAAGTTGTCTAAGTTAACAAAATTATTACATAGGTCCCTATCATTTGGCGTGTATGAACATCGAAGGTGCCAGCTCAAGCGAGGAAGAGACCTCGACTTATCTACGTGGTACCGTCGAACACTGCCAAAGCCAGTAACCAGATGTACTCTAACCAAGCCAAATAGTCCCCAATCTTAACCGCTAGTGTATTTGGCGTGAATTTTTGGCCGCGCTCGCCTTTTCGATTAACATTTTTGTCATTAGAAAACACGTAGCTTGGTATTTGGTAGTTTGTTATGGTAAATTCAAATAGCTACAGTGCGATTAAATTTCGATTTTGGTATGGAATTACCATATTTAGACATACCATTCCCGAATTTACAAGCATATTTAATTGCCAATCTATTTTTTTAAATTTGGTATATTGAAATGCTGGATTTGTTTCTTATTCAATTATTATGAAAATTAAATGGAAAAAGATAAAGCGCGCGCGACAACTACTGTGATGGGATTCGAACTCATGTCCCGTTTCTATCAATACCGACGGCCCTTCGAGCTACTTCTACTATTTTACTGAATTTTGTTTACAAAAAAATAACATTTTTCAGTAATTTTTTTATCATAATTTAATAATTATTATTAAATAATTATAATAATAATTTCTAAAACATAGACTTTGTATGACAGTACTATAGGCAATATCCATCATCCAGATTTAATAGCATTTTTTGTCGTCACATTTTATATTTAGAAATAAGGTATCTAAAGTGAAATGGAGACAAGTTGCAAGCTCATTTCAAGAAAATAAAGTGAGGTCATAAAATGTTTTGAGCGATCGTAAAGTTCACTTACTAGTTCCTAATTTTATCGTGTGTAAATGCGCATGCTCCAGAATACATTTTAATCCATTACTACAATAAACTACGGTTTGCAAAAAAATCTAAACTAACATCTAGGTACACAGTGGAAAAGAAAACTGAAAAAATAGTCTTTTATGAAATTGTGATTTAATATATTTTGTCCATATCAGCCAGCTAAATATTTTCAGCATCGTTGAAATGACTTCCGTTTCGAAATTTCGCAAACTACTTAACTACCTATTTCACGTTGGTAGGATTTTTTTGCATTGCACTGCATGCAAGGTTCAACACACCGCGTATTTTTATGAAAACTAAATAAATTCGGAAAGCTGCTTAATGAAATATTAATTTAAATCCAGTATTAAATAAAAAGAGAAAAGAATAATGAGAATGATGATGATGAATTTTTGGTATTCAATCCGGTGAGATAGTCTTTAATTAAACAAAAACTTATTTATGCCTAAAAAAGTTAAATCTTAACTATCGCAAAAAGGCAATGTTGACACGCGATGCTTATCTTGTTATTTCACATGTTAGGTTACATGCAACCCGGTGAAAACTTAATTGCTTTACACGTCGAACTACTAACTGAAAGTCCAACACAGAACGCTTGAAGTTTCAAATTTCATCACATGTCTGAAAAACAACTTTCATATGGATTATTAACATTTCTTCACTTTTCGATCGATCAAAAATTATCTGATAATATCTACATACTACTATTCACGTCTTTATTTAATAATAAGAATGTGATATTTTAAGGTACCCAAAACTATGAAGTGAAAGTGTGGTAAGCAAACTAATGATGATAATTCGACCAGTTTGCCACTCAATAGTTGTACCACTACTTTCAAGTGTAATAACCGTTAAGCGGCTTAGTATAACGAGAGGAATGTGTACTGTCAACCTTTGACAACATGTTCCTCGTGCGTACTGAGAAACTATGGAATTCCCTGCCGGTGTCTGCATTTCCCGAGAAGTACAATGTAGGTCTGATCAAATTGAGGGTAAACAGCATCACTGCTTAACATCAGGCAAGATGTGGTCAAACGCTTGCCTATTAAACAAAAAAAACCCTTGATGATGCACATACGTCTTCTCAAGTGGACATAGGGAAATCGGATAAATAAAAAGCCTTTACTACGAGTCTAAGTAACTAACTTATAATTTATTTTTTAAAGTAAATTGAACAAGAAACAAACAAAAAACACAATTGTCAAACTAAAACCTATTTCGTAGAACAGCTGCAACAAGAAAAATAAAACAAAAGGTGCTGCACAAGAGCAAACATTATTTACTATACCTATATGTATAGGGTCATCTCGAGGCGCACAGCAAAACTTTCACAATTTTACAGGCATCGTACTATAAAATTAAAGTATTCTCTTCAACCAACGTCTACGATCAAGGATTTTCTTTTTCCTGGAACTTATGTGACCTCAATTTATTTATCGAATGAAACTTAAACGCGCCAAAAATATGGGAGGTATAAAACGCTTGGTTATTGTTCCCGCTATAAAAATTAAACCATTCATTAATAGAATATTTAAGCACACTTGATAAAAATGTTGACAATAATGACAAAGATAATCCTATCCCATGGTACCATGCTATAATTATGTGCTTTAGACAATCAATGCCTATAAACATTAATTAATTATTATTAATTGGAAGAGTGGTAGGCAGACTGATAATAGACCAGTCTGCCGTCCTAGATCAGTACCACCACTTATAAGCATAACACCCACGAACTGACCTAATCGCGTTTCGAGATTAGCTTGAAAGTAGCCGGTCCTTTTCAAGTCGGCGTGGCGGAGACTATTGTAGCCTGCAGAAATTTCTCTGCGGTAACAGATGCTCAAGAATCGTAAGATGGAGTGTAATCACATGCCGGACTACTATAAAAAATACAAGTTCATTTAACATAACAACACGAATGCTTGTACAGTATAAGTACTGAATGTTATTGAGTAACATCTAATATAGATAGCTATAGCCTATAGGTATTTGTAAATATGCCTTCAAGCTAACAGTACTCTATTTAGGTCAAAGCAAACTCGTTAAAGGTGTGCAGACTGTTGGCTTACCCCTGATAAAAACATCGATTTTACTACACTAAAGTCATAATAAAACCCATAAATTAACCCTTTTGTTACTAGCAATTACAGAATTGTGTTTTAAATTACTTTTAAAAAAACGATATTAGCGAAGGAAATAGTCTGGTAAAATAAATAAAAAGAGACAGTTAGTCAACCCCCGTTCTGCCTAGGTCTTCGGGTTACGCTCCAATGCATGCTACGATACGCTACGGTGACTACGAACGTGCGGCTGAACGCTGGCCGGTCTGTTCTAACGGCTTCCCCTTTCCGGCCATCTAAACGGTAGCAAAATTTCATTTTCCTCTTATTTGATCACAAAACAATTCCAGGGTTTAATAAAATAAATATTTATTGTACAGCTTTCTTTATTTATTTATTGTAGCTCGATATATGACAACACTCCGCCTGATGTAAAGCTAGAATGCGGTCCATGAACGGAAACAACTGCTACTACAAATAAATTCCTACAGATAGCAGCCGCCTCCACTATGCCGGTCTAAGGAGACGAATGTGCACCATCCAGATTGACAGTGCACACTCTCCACGCTATACTCAAGTACTTCCTACTTGATGCGGAAACGCGAAAAAGTCACTTTACGGGTGTTACATACGAACTACCTCAGGACGGCAGACTGGGCTAATAGCCATCATCGGTCTGCCACGAATGATCTATCCATCAACAGACTTTCAAGCTGCTCCCGAAACGCGATTAGATCACCTGATAGTGACGGTACTACAAACGTATGGCAGACTTATTACTGCAAGACTGCCTACCACTCCAATAAATTATTTTATTCATAGAAATATTTGTTTGTATGTTACATTATGTTTATTTGTATTGTACGTATATTCATGTACATTTTTTTTTATTGTAGCTCGGCATGTGACAACACTCCGCCTGATGTAAAGCTAGAGTGCAGTCCATGAATGGAAACAACTGCTACTACAGAGAAACCTGTGCGCACAGCAGTCGCCTCCACTATGCCGGCTTGAGGAGACGAGCATGTACCATCTAGATTGACAGTGCACACTCCTCTCGTTATACCTGGCTACTTTCAAACTATTCCCGAAACGCGACAGTCACTTCACGGGTGTTACATTCGAATGTGGTGGTACTACCCCAGGACGGCAGACTGGGCTAATAATCATCATCAGTCTGCCTACCACTCTTAAATATTTTATTAAATTAAATTTTATTTTCTTCTGAGACTCCATACAGGCGCCTACACTTAGATTTGAAAGATTTTTCGTCACTCTATAAGTGAAAATAAGTTAGTATATACAAAAATAGTAAAAAGGTATCACGTGAAAGGATTGTTAGTAATCAGATACCTTTTTGACGTGGTTATAAGTCTTCCTATACCTATGAACTAGTACGCAATCAATCAAACAAATACATTTTATTACCTACTTTTAGAGTAAAACAACATGTCAATTGTCCATGTTAATAAAGTTGTAATATAAATTAAAGTTACGGTAATTAGCTACAATATTATTAAATAACTTTAAGGAGTGATATGCAGATTCGTTAGAGAGATCGTTATTAGCCCGGTCTGCCATCCTGGAGTAGTTCCACAACTTAACACCCGTAAAGTGATTTTTTCGCGTTTCGGAGGCGCGCCGCGTGCACCTGGTTGAGATTGAGCTGTGGTAGTGGTTGTTTCCGTTCATGGACCGGACTCTAGCTGAACATCAGGCGGAGTGTTGTTATATGATGAGCTGACAATAAAAAAAATAATTTAGTTAAATATTAGTTAAGTAAAATACCACCAAAATGCTTGAAGTTTATTAAAGTGTTTTTGAAGAAGAACTTTTAACAAAGTTGCTACAACTTGCGTGACTTCATGAACAAATTTCGTTTATAGTACCATTAATGATTTATAAATAAAAATAAACTATGTATACAGTTTTATATTAGAGTAGAAACTAAGTTTCACCTATTTTTAAACAATTAATACAAAAGATATGCAGAACAGTTTAAACACAAAGGTATCAGTAAAGATTCCGATCAGCGATGCCGTCAGAGGTAAGTGGCCAAGGCTGGGCTACAAATACCGCGATCGCCTCGATACCTACGAAGCTCTTCTACGAGTACAACGAGCCTCACTTTTCTTGAACATTACATGCGATTTAGTATCGTTATCAGATCGCCTGCCGCGTTCGTAACAAAGGAACTTTGAATAATAGTTCTATAAACCAGTATAGTGCACCTAGTCTGCACTTATTGCCGATTTGTTCGTGTTGTTCGAGCAATAATGTACCCTACCTTATGCCATTATCACAATATTAATGTTTCTACTACTAATGTATTTACAAGCAGGAAAGACACTCTGTACAATTTTATAGAAATAAACCTAGATTAAGCTAGATTAATAAAGAAATATTAATTTTAAAAAAAGCGATTGTACACGTATTTTTATTCTATTTTTTTTCGATTTAATTTTCTTCAAAATTCTACATAAAACATCAAATATTAAACAAATCCATCGTCCATCATTCTATAGGGGTTATCTACGAGTAAGTCTCTAGGGCGTATCTTGTTCGATTCAATCCAAAAGGAATTCCTATTACTTTTATAAAAACGTAGAGCGCTGTGCTTTCAGTACGTTTATTCGTAGAGGCGCAAAAGGATGTTTTCTACGCAATTATGCGGAGGAAAGCATTTTCGATGCCGCAGTCTCAGGAGCAGTCTCATCGACATTCTGAAAGATTATCCATTCACGTTGGATGGTACTGGCGAGTGTGATAAATAAACGAGTATTTTAAATAAAAACTGTTGAATTCAATTCTTCTGCCTACTCCATTCTGTGGGATATGAGAATGAATAAACCCATTAAATATGTAATTTTATATAGTACCCTCTACATTGTAAGTTAGTACAATGTTTGTAACTTGCTAAGTATATAAGTTCACAGGTGTTCATACATCATGAAATTGCTTTTGATGTTTAATAAAAAAAGTTTAATAAAAACTTTAACCACTCCCATATTTCTCTAAACCACTAAACTAATTTTAATTTACTATTTTAAGAGTACTCGTTTTTTTTACTTTTTTAAATGAAAGCTAAAAATAAAAATCTCGCTTGCTAGCCGTTCAGCTTGAGCGCTGTCTAGGAGCTACCACAAAATTGGCATCAATCGCCTCCACTATGCCGGCTTGAGGAAACTACTGTGCACTTGATCCCGAAACGCGATGAGGTCACTTCACGAATCTAATCACTACAAATAGTAATTCTGTATCCGTCTAACTCAAATGAAAAGCTAAAATAATATTGCGTATGTTCCTGTATGTATAATAAAATGAAAAATGCAACTTTCCACAGAGATGAACGATTGATAGCAAAAAACGAAATTGTGTCAAGAATGTCCGGACCCTGCCTACATGCAGTAATTTTCCTATGAATTTTGCGGGGGCATCTAGTTCTATACGAGTAAATAAAAGTCATAGAAACTTTCAAGTGGGATTACCTATTCATATTTCTCGTTTAAATTTAACTACCATCCGCTTTTTTGTTATAATGTTACCAATATTCTTTACAGTTTCGAAAAGTTTTTTTTTTAATTGTTGCTCGACATATGACAACACTCCGCCTCGTGTAACCCGCCAGAGTGCGCGGAAACAACTGCTATTAGTATTATAGATATTTTGTAAAACTTTTAATAACTTACTTTTTATTGAACCGTTAATCTATTTGAAACCCATTAAATATTGTCAATACTATAAATTCAACTTTAGTGAAGCAGACTATGAAATTTTCAGCAATTTATATGCAAAATTCTTGGAATTGAGTCAAGAGTAAGCAAAGCTGTATCATCAAGGAATTATAATCTTCAGCCGACAGACTGAAGTTAAAATATTGAAGTATAGTAATGTTTAGTTTTCTAGCGTGTAATATAAGCTGTGGAGACAGGGAGGCTGCGTAGAGGGTCTCTCTGGACAACTGCCAAGAGTTAATCGTCACGCAACTAAGCTATAACTGCAGACAACTATCTGGGGACTCATGCATAAAATATACCCTCTCAATCACTTTCTTTTCAGTTTTAAATCGTCTTTTCAATTCCACATTTATATAGAACTCGGTCCAGTTTTCTATTTTTAACATGTGATATAATATGAAATTAATTTTTTAAACTAGTTTGAGAAAGGCAGTTTGGTTGTAAATCATAATTCACTGATTTCTATAAAAATAAAAGTGTATACTTTTGCGCGAAAATAAATTTCTTATAAAATTAAAAATCTCCAAGGACATCTAAGACATTAGATGATAGTCACAGTTCAGTGGCTCCGGGAGAGATGGGATTGCTTCTTAGTAAAAATTTAATCCTACTACGAGGAGTGGGCGCCGTTTCTTCTATGATTTATGATGCTACAAAGTTTCACAAATAATTCTGGACCGGTGCCTACTTCTCAATTTTGTTTTTCCTATAAATCATGTTGTGAGTCACCTGGGTTAAGGTGAGTGTAGTGTTTTGTATTTGATGAATATTGAATAATGTATACGTAGGTACTTGATGTAAAACCGATTTAATATTTATGTAAATAGAGAGTATGCTGTATAGTCTTGTAGCATGATGATATTGTTACCGAATAATATTATTATTCTTCAAACTTACGAACTCTCAAAATAACCGTTGTACTACTTATATAAACAATATCTACTTATTTTAAACGTAAACGTGTATCACAAATCATAAATGTGTGAAAAAGTTTATAAAATTAAGTAAAAGTGAAAGCGTGTTGATAAATCTGAATAATGCGACAACCACTCGACGGGTGGACGATTAACAACACATTTGGCAGGTGGCCGCCACGAGCGTCCGTTCGGGTGAGTTCATATAATAATTTTATTGATAATATCTAAGTAGGCAGCATCGAGATAGACGGGTGAGAGGGTGGAAGGGTGTGTGCGCGTGCGTGAGGCGCGGTTCTCGTCGACGGCAGTTGACCGCGCGGCGCAGCCTCCTCCGCTTGCCGACATGGGGCTCTCGTGGCTCGTGTTTTACTATTTATGATGATCCGCGATGACGGCGCCGGGACCCATGTCACACCGTGAGCGATCACACAACAGACTGCCCGCCACAAGTGGCCGAAGAGACGGGAGACGTCTTCGACCACTTTTCAGGTGAGATTACCTTTCATCTCGGCAAGAACAGAGAGTTTACTATAACGAATACGTTGTCTTTTTCTAAAATTCCCTTTCTTTTCGAAAATTAAAAATATTTTATTTATGACCTTGATGCTAAGAAACCTGTGAACAATTCCCTCATTAGCTTTCAGAGCACGTCTTTTGCAAACGAACATGTGTGTAAGGTATACTAATATACTTATATCTAAAACACACCTGCTGATCATCAGAACGTTTAATTAATCTTTTCATACCTTGTTATTTTAGGAATTTCAATTATCCAATGTTCATTGAGTAACAACATCATATTCAATTTATTACGTTTATGTCCCTTTGTTACCTGCCAACTTATAAACATACAATAACATAAGAATATGATATCGATCAAATAAATTTATTCATATAAATCACAGACAGCGATTGATAGCATAAAAAATGAATTCTTACATACTTCTTGAAATACGAACCTTGGTTGGAACTCATGATAATAAACCATGAGTGGGATCTCAATCTGATAAGTAGCCGCGTGTTCTTTGTTTATCGTAACTTTTCTAATCGGAAAATGGACTTGCGGTTGGGCACCATGTATTATTAATTGAATAATAAATAAATATATGCGAATATCAATGTAAAATAATTCAAATAGCTGTCAATCCGGTGAATATTACCTGTTTTTTGTCATAACATATTATTATAGCGTTATCAAACTATTACGACGACAACCTGAAATTTTACATGCTTCACTTAGGTTACTGTCGAAATTACTTTGAGATGACGAGGCTTAAACGCACAAAAAGGTTACCTCTTACCCCCTTCTAAATGAAAACCGTACAGTTTGTTATTCAAACCACGAACAAACACCTTTTTTTAAATAACGTTAACATTTTAATTAAAAATGTAAGCTAACACTTTGGTACTATGAATTATGAATTTTAATTGGTTTTAAATCGTTCAATCGTGTCCAATTTTTATTTGTGATAGGTAATTGTAACACTTATTATATAATTTTCTATTTCATTATAATAATATAATTATGTATTATTGGGTTAAAAAAACACAAAAAATTATAATTCTAACCTTAACTAATACATACGTTTAATGAATTAGTTATTACAAAAACACAATTCGAAACTAAATAACTTAACCATAAATAATCGTGTGTCCTAACCTAATCCATAACAAACATAATTTATTTTCGTATGTAAATTAACATTATCAGAAGTTAGTAAAGGACATGTTTTGAGGCATCACGCAAGCCTATCGTAAGTTTACCTTTACTCCAAACCCATTGAAAGGGTTCCATTAATCTCGACGGTTCCGTAGACGGCAGCCAAAAGCACCGTAGTGATCCATCAAAAAATTTTAGCTGTGTAGAATTGTGGATAAACAACACAACCCTTTACTCCCCGACAATAGGAAGGGATTGCCGAATGTCAGAATTAGCTCAGTTAGCTAGTTATGTAGGTCATTGAAGGGCCATTGTAGGGGGTAATAATGTTGCACGACAGAATTAGGCCCGATTTTTTGTATAATCATGATTATTCTATGTTTCTGTAGATATCTTTTCAATGTCTTTTCTTCTAAAAATATATTAAGAGCAGAACAAAAAAGCTCTCAAATAGATATTACAAGTTTTCTCTTTCAATATAAATGTTTCTCCATAATAACCTGACGGCCGGAGTAAGAAAGTGAGACGCGCTGCCAAGATTTCTTTATCCATTTTCAGGGGCATTATCACGAACATGTATCAAATTCTTACTATCACAAATCATAATAATATAAACTAATATAATATAAATATATATATTACTATCTATATTTTCTATAGAAATGTAAATTGAAAGAAATGCAATTAAGCTAAATAAATCTTTTTTTTTAATCACAAAAATAAAAAACAATTATTTGCGTAGGTATGCATAACAGTTATTATTATAAACAATAATCTAATTGGGCAAGGTTGCATATTAAGGTTGAACTAAGAAGTGGGCGCGACATGGTGACGCCAATATCAAAAAGGCTTGCCAAATCGCATCGTAGCAGCGTGCATGCTTCTACATGAACAGACAAAACAAACTATTTATTTTATGGATCAGCTTTTAATGCTATTACTAATGTCAAATTTATCTTCATTTGTTTATAAATCTCCGTTTCTTTATCTACTTTTCTTTGTCGAATTTGAGTTATAAATTCTTACACTATTTTTTATACTACATTCCGACTGATGTTAAGCTAGCTAATGAGCTGAAACAGCAGTCGCCTTCGCTATACCAGTTGCAGTGCCCGTTAGACCCGGACATTTTCAAATTGATACCAAAACATGACTAAGTCATTTCAAGGGTATTATAATTATACCTCAGCTGCTCTAATCCGCTAAATCGCGTCACGATTAATTTAATATTAGGTCATTATAGGTCAATTTGTGTGACAGCTGAATACAGACTTCAATGACCAAAACGTTCTCTATTTTTCTCAAAAGTAGTAATAAAATATATATAAATAAATTATATATATTGTAAAATATCAAAGATATTTAAGAATAGTGATTTAATTAAAATCGCCCAATTATTCTCTTCATTTTAAGCCCTAATGGCTGGTGTCCACTAGGCCCGGTGAATCGAATCGCATCACAAAAATTAGCTCACTTATATCTGAGAAACTACGGCCATTAGGAACGACCCGAGTCGAGGCAAATCGAATCGCATTATGTATCTCTCTTCAAGCAAATTTCTGACTTACAACGTGGTAATATGGTACGATTCATCGCTGGTGGACGCACACGGAAGACATGAGATTCGATTCGGCGCACCCTGATTCTTAAGCCCTTAGATTCATTTAGTCATATACATTGTATGTGTGAAATTTAATCAAACAAATGTATGCAATTACCCAAACTGAATAGGTGCTAACACAGTTAACAATTCACAATAATCTCTCTCTGCCACCATAACGTCAAATAAATTTTCGTTCGTCGTTGATTTATTAACAAAATATTTTCATTTTCATTTATAAAACGATTGTATCTGACGGCAGTGGTGAGCGTACAGTAATAACTTACTAAATTGCGGCGTAAATTGTATGCAAAATGAAAAGTTTTATTTTCATGTTTATACTGAATATATTTCCCAGAATACTATTTTGGAATTATTTTGACAATGTTTTTTTTGTTAATGCAATAAATTACTTTTTATTCTGATAATAAATTATTGTGAAAACTTTAGTGTAAAAATATCGAAATTTAGTCACAAAACATAGAAAAAATTTAGCTTAACTTTTTTTAAAACAATTTAACTTTTGTCGTAGAATTTTCTTCTTTTAAAAAGTGGTAGGCAGACTGATAGTAGTTAATACTATTAGCCCAGTCTGTCGTCACTCGTCGTGGGGCTGTACCGCCACTTTCATATCTAACGCCTGTGCAGTAATAGCGTTTCCAAGCTAGCTTTGAAGTAGCCAGGTATAATGAGAGAATTGTACACTATCAATCTGGATCAAGACAGCACAGCGAAGGCTTCTTCTGCATGCATAAATTCCTCTGTGGTAGCAGTTGTCTCCGCTCACGGACCACACTCTAGCTTAACACCTGGCGGAGTGTGATCACATGCTGAGCTACTGTAAAAAAAGTATAGTTTATATCATTCTTTATCTAAAGATATTCCCTAGAGATATAGTTGAATATCCTATGTATTCTATATTTAGAATCCCTTTTGCGGATTACAATTCATCTCACGCTTAAACATAGTCTGAAGAGGCAATAGGCGTCATCTGTTGCAGCTATTGCGTAACGAAATTTATTATTATTATTTTCCGATCGGTTTTGTTTTATACATATAGAAAATGTCACAAATATTTTATTTTATTCTTCTAGGTTTTATTTAAAAATAAGCTTAAAGAAATGCTTTTCTTCACGTATATGTTATGCATGACTCAGGATTTAAATACATTATTGTGGCATTGGATCCTTTGCATATTTTTTTTTCTAGTGAAAGAGCTTTTACTAGCATGTGATTTTGAATAACTTTTTCAATAACACTCATAGATCGCATTCTAACTTAACATCAGTCGGAGTGTGGTTATGTATTAAGCTCCTAAAAAAATTCTAAGAAATAATATTCGTAGTATTTTTCTATAGATGCGTCATTTATAATAAAAGGAGCGACATGCAATACGGCCTAAATTCAGCAATACAATACAAGTCAGCGTTTTATGAACGGTCTGTTTTCCATCGTACCTGCGGCTATAAAATGTCACTCGGCGAAAATTGCTCCAGTTGGAAAACAGAATGGAATTGTACGTTCTACTTAATGGTAGTTGTGTATACATTTAAATTTGTTTTATACAAATTACATATTCCGTTATTTTTGTAACGTGAGTCAATGCCATTTGTACAATCCGTTAAATTTATTTATTCATTATAATTATGGGCAATTTTTTTTTTGTTTAATTAATTAATTTAGTTAAACCTACTTAAATTGGTTAAGTACATTTCTGAAATAAGTAATAAAATACATATTTTCAACCTTAATACCTAAATTCGCGGAAAATGCAATTTAATGCAAATGAATTGCTACGCTATATCAGGGCTACGGGCGGCTACACGCTAGTGTACGACCACAACTAGTCAGCCAATCGTTCATGTTTATAACATCTTTAATGAGTTTTCAAAAGTTTTTATAGGTTATAATAGTTTTTAATTTTTTGTACATTTATTACAGTACACAGTATAGTACAAGATTAATTAAGGTAACTTATTATTAGAAGAAAAAATAAATAAAGCTAAATTATTTAAATACGTATTATCAAATGTTAATTAAATTTTATGTTTAATTAAATTACAATTTTAAGTCTGTAGTACACCTTTTGAGTAGCAGCGCGTTTCGTGTATGCCAGCACATGTGAACTTCCGTGAAGGCGTCGCAAGTCGTAGCATAACGGTAGCAGTTACAATGCCTTAATGTGTGGCGAAAAGCCTTTGATAACACACCCTGCATGAATTTGATTTATACTCTACTCCATTGTGCTATATGATTATAAACGATATTTTATGTTTTTTTTTTTATTAAAAATTATTTATTATTTAATTAATATCTTCACTATGTATTATACGAGTATTCTACGTATAAATTAAAAATGTAAGTAAATATATTTAACCAAATATATTTTTATATAGGTCTATATACATACGTACAATACTACGAAAACACACAACGTTAACAATATTACATAAATAGATAAACACAGACACAAATTTAATCCAAGAGAACATAAACTGTAGTAGCAGTTTCCATTCATGGACCGCACTCTAGCTTTACATCAGGCGGAGTGTTGTCACATGCCGAGCTACAATAAAAAAAATATATATTAATATAATGAAAAGTTTAAATTAGAAACTGGTAATTATTTTATAATTTATAATTATTTTTTGTTATTTATTAAAGTATCATTTTTCGTGAATAAATTGAAATAATTCAGGTTATGTTGTCTAAATTATCAAAACGCTACACACCTACACCATCAATATGTGAGGTCAATGGCCAGACAGATAGCCTTTCAATGTCAAGGGAATAAAGTTCACATATCAAGGGCGGTGGTCTTCCAAGTTATCCTATAATAATGTTATTTGAGTTATCTCTCCATTTTCTTAACACTATCACGTCTATGCAACTTTTTCAAAGCTGGCTTATAAAGAAACGACTAAGTAAGTACCGAATGAAGTATCATAATGTAATAATAGTAACTTTCAGTTATTATTTTATATGAAGGTCTATAATTTATATTTAATAAAAGGTGTAAAGTTTACGAGGAGAAGGCCATATCCAAGATATTATGATGCAATATAAAACTTTATTGAAAATATGAAGTTACATTTGAGTAGGATAGGTGAAACGTTCTACCTGTCAATAGCTGACAGTTCGTGGTTTAAGGCTTAAACAGTATTATATTATACATGAGTCAGCAATTTCCCGCTATGATAAGTCCCTAAGGGATGTAAGTGAATGTAGTCGATATGTCGATGCGCCTTCGATCACTCAATGTCCACAATTCATCGTTATACATTTAAATCACCATAAAATACAGTTACAAAAAAGCAACATCTTTCGTATTTAGATATAATAATTTGAATATTGTTTCAGAAATCGAGTGGCAGTTTGATCATAGAGCTAGACTCACGGTGTGGTGATGGAGGTGGTAATACTAAAAGCGAAGGCCCAAGTGAATCGTGTCGTGTCGTCAGTGACCGGTAGCGGGGCGCGCGCGGTCGGCACAGAGCGGCCGGACCGCGCGGGCGGGCCGCGGACACCGGGCGGAGAACGCACGATGGCACCCGCCACGCCGCCGCCCGCCTCGCCACTCACACCGTGGCTTAACGCCACGTTCGCCTTCAACGCCACAAGATTCAACCTCACCTTCGACGGCGATTTCAGTCTTAACACTACGTCTGCGGCGGACGTACACAATAACCATTGGTTTTGTGCTAAATGGACTAATGCGCAGCAAGATCTATTTCAAGTAGGTATACTGAAGTAGCTCATATAGTCTATTAACAGATCATTTCCATAGGAGAAAAGCTTTATAATTTGTTAACATTTCACAGGCTGCCAACTTATGTTTCGCTATAGCGTTTCTAATGCCAAAACACTTCAAGCAGAGCATATTGGCATTTCGTGCACTGGCTGCTACAGGCGCTGTTCTTATGAGTATGTGGGCGGGCGCTGAAATTTGTGCCGCCGACATTTTTGTATGGAATCTAGCTCTCTTACTTGTCAATTCGATACATACTGTTTTCTTAATTATAAGGTAAGTTTTAATAATACGTATTTAGGAACTAACACAATCTAACAATAATTTTTTTGAAGAAAATAAAAACAAAAAGCTACGAAATCTCGTAGTCAGACACAATCCAAAATTCGGTGTATTATAATTATGAAACACGCACAACAGCACAAAGCCCCATGGGAGCATGAGCAACAACCGTTATCGATGATATATTATATAAGTAAACACTATAACATAATATACACCACCTGTTACGTTGGACACGTATGGGTCAATATATGTTTAGCGTGCCGAGGGCATACTTTACCTTGGATAGTTTGAAAATTATATTTTCATTAAAATTCAAAGAAAACAAATGCAAGTGGCAATGATTATGAGAAGGAGAAACTTTTTAAAGTATTTTTATTAACACAACCGTTTTTAAAAAAAAATTTGTTTTTGTAAAATTATTGTTCGAGATGATATCATCAAATTCGCAAGAGTAGATATTTGAAAAATGCCTAAAAATGTTGTCGAAATAAAGACAAATAAATATTAAATATAATAAATATTAGATATAATAAATAAATCATATAGTTGTTCTCCTTAAGTAGTTTTCGCTCATGAATCGTATTGAACCTCACCACTCTAGCTTAACATCAGACGGAGTGTGGAAATATGCTGAACTCCTGAAAAAAATCATCATGTTTAAAAAAAATATGTCAATAAGAAAAACACAATTAACACTCAAAATTAATGTTTATTTAAATAATATTTCCAAATACACTAGAAACAAAACCATTTTTTTTTATTTAAACCAAATTTTTTTTACATTTGATGAAGTTTATCTTGCTGAAAGAAGTAAAAATTTTATAACTTATTCAATATAATTAAAATATTTTTCTTTGTCCAAATATGCATTGTTCTTTTAAATTATTTTATCAAAAAATAAATTTTGATTGATACAGGTTTCTACCGCCTGTATTATCGCTGGAACTTACTGATCTATATCTGAAGTTATTTAAACCTTTAAAAGTAAACAAGAAACATTTTCAAGAATTGACGCGAGAAGCTAGAATAGTTCGATTGGAGCCCGGAGAAGCTTATGCTGTTGAAGAGGTTACTCCGGCTGATGAGCGACTGTCTATACTTATCAAGGGAAAGTAAGTGTTATTTATTCGTACATAAAGATTCCTTATATTACTAAATTAACTCATATAATGCAAAACAATAAAAACGATTATCTAAAGTTTATTTTTAAAAAAAAGTATCACCCAAAATCCAATCATTCTGCAGGATACTTGACTGGTTGCCAAAATTCATACATTTTGTATTCATGGCAGGGGAGTCGGCTCTCTACACAATTGATTTCGGCTTTTCTCATAATTCAATTTTCAGCACTCGCAATTAGTAGCAGCAAACAAACATATTAATTTATCCGTTCGGAAACTTCACAACTCATAATTTTCTTTTAACTTAGGAAATGAGCGAGCGATAATGTAAATTAACACATGTTATTCGTGTTACAACGGTTGGGAAAACAAAACGTATGGCGCCTACTAAAGGATTTAAGTGATTTTATAAAATCAGTAATATCCATTAATAATGAATACTGAACAAAAAATATATCAATTCGTTTTAGAATAACTATCTAAATTGAAACTTGACGTAGAGTTAATAGTGCCAATCACTTAGCATTTAGATAATTATTATTATATGTCAATAAAATAAAAATATATAAATTAGTGAATTAGTCTAGAATTGTTTTGCTAAACTTGTGTTTCTTCGAGTGGAATAGTGTAAAATGTGCATAAGAATGGGAAAATGAATAAAAATTTAAAAAGCGTGTTTTAAAATTCTCGTTTAAACTCCATCGAATGTTTTAACAAAAAGTCCATCAAATGAAAACATTCCTGAAGACTAGGCTGTATGGATTCATTATCCATAATTCCTAAGCCTTGAATAAAACAACAAAAAAATATAAATTTATGTTTAAAACAGTTTGTGTTAGTTTAGAAATATTAAAGTTTTCAACACACTTGAATAGAGTACACGAGTGGTGCATAAAACAGATATCCTCTCTCGTAACTTTGCAATGTCATAACTAAAATAACTTTTCGTATTTATTTGCACAGTATTTTCCAACTGGCCTCGCTTGAACGAGATCCTCGAAACTCATAGTATAAATTTCTCATTTAAAAATAAGGGCCGACAACGTTCGGCTCGGACGACTTAAGTGGACTAAATAATCGTCTAATTGACTTACAATTTAAGTGTAGACAAGAATACGGGTATGTCGAATATTGAACAACGTAAAAGCGAACGAATTGAACATATTTGGAGGCACCGGAAGTCGGATAAATTGCTTTATTGAATCATTGTCCACAGAATGCGCGTAAGTTGTGACGAAACACATCTACATTTCATTCAACCATACCAGTTTGTAGACTCGCCTGAATGGGAAGCCAATCGAGAGCAATCAGATGACGTATTTCAAGTAAGTACGAGTTTGGAAATAGAAATATCATCAAGAACTTCAAGGTTCAATTATGATATTTTATAGTTCTGTAAATCTCTATTGTCATTTGTGAGAGTAGAATGGGTTACTGGAAAGACTAATATTTAATTTAGAGTTAGTACATCGATGGCAGGCAGACTGATGATAGGCTTTCATTTTCAAGTAAACTAGGATCAGCTAGAAAGTAGCCAGGAGTAACGAGACATAGCCCTGTTAATAGCTGGTGCATATTCGTCTTCTTAGGCCGTCATGGTGGTGTAGTGACCGCAGCCGCTTATGGACAGCTCTCTAGCTTAACATAAAGGAATGTGATCACATGCCGTGCTACTATAAAATAAAAAAAATTAGTTTCAGTTTGTGTTACTTTAATAAATACATTATATACATACAAAAATTAGCTCTAAGAAATAGCTATAAAAAAAGTAAGTAAACTAGTTTATATAATTTGAAAAATATGAGCAAAGTTTTGCTAAAGAAAAACAGAGTCTGGCGTTTCGCTGTGAGTTAAAGTCATTACATCTAGCACACCTGACTTTTGCCCTTTTCACATTTATTTTACAGATTTTTATTGCACAAACATTGGTGTGACCTATTTTCACGCTCCTAGAACCTAACTATACAATCAATTCTACCTTACTTTTCGATAGCCATCTGTTAGAGTAGTTTATGCTATCAGACCGTTTGCCGAATTTATAACTCAACACAATAAAGTCATCGATCGTATGAACGAGTAATAAAATGTTTATTTTCGTTTTAATTTTTAGAATAAAGATAATTATATGAAATATAATGACTATTATAGGAAAGTGCATCATCTAACTAATAATCCATTGCAGGGGCGTAATAACCCCAAATGTTCGGGGGGGTCAGATCCGTTGATGGCTAAAAAAAGATCATCAAGAGAAGAGAGATTTGATTATTTAGGGGTCCATAAAATTATTAGGGAACCAGACCCCCCCAGACACCTCCTCCGTTGTTACGCCCATGATCCATTGTCACTGCAAGTCATTGACAGTTTATTTTATTATTCATGCGACGACTTGTTTTAAATTATTCGATACGCGTTCAGAATAAGCCGCCTCGTCTCAGTAAGTAGAGATTTATTAGATGCTGAAAAAAGATTAAAGGACAGTGCCCAGTTTTGGGTCCACTTTACATCTAATAGTTTGTTACAAACAATTTTCTAAAATAATCTCGCAATTTTTCATTTATTTATTTAAATTATATCAACACCGATGTGTTACCGATCAATACACAATTTAATTACATAAAAAATAGATATCATAAATTATTAAAGCATTTTATATAATAATAACCTCAAAGAATGCATTAGAAAAAGTCTAAATTTTAACTTAAATCCCCGTTTTGTTATTATTAAATATTGTGTGATAAAATCCCTCGCTCAGGTCGGAATCAAACCCTCGTACTCCGCTTTACACGCGGATGCTCTACCGCTATGCCGATCAAAATTAGTCACAGTTCTTTCTTGGGTTTCTAATAGTGCCGTATCTTAGGTTTTATATAAACACTACTAATTTGGTATTATCAATAATAAAATAACTTCAAATATTGTAAACATAGCAACACGTATTTTTATAGATCGGAGCTAGATAAAGTTTGTATCCATTTTTCATTATAAATTGAATGCGATCGCATTGTGTTTAACGATGCTTTCACAAAACTGAAACTTGTTTCAGGCACGGATCGTTACTTTACGATATTTCGAATGTAGTTGCGAATAAAAAAGGATTTACGTTTTATGGCTTTCATTTATCCTGGATTCATTCACAGATGAATATTTAAATTTATTAAACGTTTATAAAAGTATGTTTTATAGCGCATGTTTCAATTTTAATAGAGGTATTATTTGATCTTTGAATTTTTTATTGTAGCTAAAAGAGAATATATAAAAGTAGCTCGGCATATGCAAACACTCCCTCAAAGTTAAACTAAATTGCGGTCCATGAATGGAAACAACTGCTATCACAGAGAAATTTCTGCAGACAGCAATCGTTTCCGCTATACCAGCTTAAAGGGACGAGTGTGCACCATCAGGTTGACAGTGTACTCCTCACAAGGTCACTTTACGAGTGTTACATTCGAAAGTAGTGGTATTCGTACTACCCTAGGACTGCGAACTGAATCAATATTCAGTATAGTAACTCGACATGTGACCACATTCTGTGCGATACGACTGCGACCTTCGACTTGATGAGATCTGTAGGATACTATACCATCTCACACTCCTCTCATTGTCCACTGATCACGAAATGCGACGCGAAATCACTTTACAGGTAAAAAAACTCATTTGCTTCTTTTTCTTCACAGGTAACGGTTGTAGCAGAAGAACTTTGCACTTGCGTGTGTTGGCCTCGTATGCGTTTAGAAAGAGTACTGCGACATCGACCAGCTCTTAAAGTTGTCCTCGACTGCCTTATAGGTTAGTGTTTAATTTTTTATTAATTTTTGCTAAGTTAAGAGTGGTAAGCAGTGACTTTGTCGCATGTACACTGTCAGCCATTCAGGCATATTTGTCTTTACAATCCGGCATAGAGGAGACGACTGCTACTGAAATTTCTGTGGTAGCAGTTGTTTCCGTTCACGGACCGCAATCTAGCTTAACATCAGACTGAATGTTGTCATACGCCGAGCTATAATATAAAAAAATAGGTTTGTTTACCTCGCACATAATATTTATTTACTTGTGACCGCTACTATCACTAATGAATTAAGCGAATTAAGTGAGTGTATGTACTCATACAAAAATATGAATATTTAATACTGTTTATTTATCATCTTTAAATCTTGTAAAGAGACGAGCCGAGTCGATAAATGCGCAAAACTATAATAGCTGGGACATTTGCATTACTAATTATTGTGTAGTAGAGTTTTAAATACACTGAGACACACAAAATCCGAGTCATTTATGAAAACAGCAATTCTCCCAAAGATGATTGAAGTTGTTTAGATTGCCTAATTAAGAAATATATTATAACTAGTTTTATGGGCGCGCTTCGCGGCGCTGAAAAAGTTATTTTTCGGGTAATTTGAAAAAAAAATTTTTTTTGAAAAAACAAATTATGGATTTCGATATTAGAGGGCATTATTCCCTACGACTTTTGTTCCGGCACTTGTGCCCTATCTCGTTCCGTTTCCGAGATATCGGCATCGCTTCCAGTCCAAAGTCCACTTCCGGTCAAAGTCGAGGTTTTCCTGGGGTCGCGGGAACGCCCTCTACACGCCCCAAAAAGAATCATCTCTCTAACCCCCCGGCAAGTGCTTCATAATATATGTCAGTCAGTCAGTGAGTCAGTGGTAATCGAGCTTTATATAATATGACTAGCATTGCATAATATATGCCTGTGTGCGTTTACATTCACATCATACTAGTATTTTATAAATCAATTTCAAGTATGTATTTATAAAAATGTCCCGGTTGTTTTGCATCTCAGTGTATTTAGACCGTTTCTGGTGATTTAAGTAAATAGCAATAATAATTAAATTAATTAATACTTTGGACATTGTTACATAGTCGTAAGTTATATCCGCTATACCCGGTTTGAGGATACGAATTTGCACCGTCCAGATTCACATTACACACTCTTCTCATTATATCAAGTTACTAAGCCGATCCGGGTCTTTTCTCGTCTGTTGTATTTGAAAGTAATGATACTACCCCAAGACGACGGATGGGTCCATAATAATCTACTTTGATTGATTAAATATTGTAATTATTTTCCTGTAAATAATTATATTAGCAGAGGCCTGAGTAGGAATTTACATTTACACCGTGATAGCGTAAAACGAGAGATCTCCACCAATCAGACGATGTTATTTTGTTCGCCAAGGTAATAAAAATCAAATGAAGCGATCCTATTGGTTGAGATATCTTTTTTTTTTTTTTTTTTTTTTTTTTATTTTGGCACGACATGTGACCTCGACTGGTCTGATGGTAAACGCAGTGGAGGTCCATGAGCATTGACGACTAGAGAACCGCTCGCACGGTGGCTCCAGTCGCCATCACTATGCCGGCCTGAGAAGGTGCTTTTTCACGCTCCGCTTGAAGGATCCAAGGTGAAAGGATTGGGAGAATACAAGGGAGGGCAAAGCATTCCACTTGTCAATTGTGCGACACAAAAAGGACGCGCCGAACCGTTTTGTTCGGCGACCAATTCGGTCGACATAGTGTGAATGCTTCCCCCTCCCAGTGCGGGTGTTACGGTTGTGGAAGGATGAGACAGGTATAAGATTAAAGAGCTCTTCGGAGCATTCACCATGGTATAGGCGATAGAGGACACACAAGGAGGCTATGTCCCTGCGAAGTTGCAGGGCCTCTAAGCTCCCTGTGACCTCTGAGTCGCCTATTACTCGGACAGCTCGACGCTGCAGTGAATCCAGGGCATCGAGGAGATACTTGGCAGAGCCGTCCCAGAGGTGCGAACAGTATTCCGCGCAGGAGCGAATCTGCGCCTTATACAATAGAAGGCGGTGCTCCGGCGCGAAAAACTGACGCACCTTGTTCAGGATGCCAAGTTTACGAGATGTTGTTGTAATTGCTCGCTCGATGTGATCCCTGTGATTCAAGTCGCAGCGAAGTGACATCCCTAGGATGTCAAGTCTGTCCGAGGCACCAAGGGTGATACCCCGAAAAGTCGGAAGAGGAGAGAAGGGGGACTTTTTCGTCGAGAACGCGCAAACCTGAGTCTTGCTGGCATCACTAAGAAACGACGGCCCGTTCCACCAGAGGGTAGATGAAGACAGCTCCTTTAGTGGTACGCCTCGTGACACTAAATCTGCTGGATTGTCGATGCCCCTGACATGACGCCAAGGCAACTCTCGCGCTAATTCGTGAATCTCCGCTACTCTATTCTGTACAAAAGGTTTTAAGAGACTAGGTGCCATACGCAACCACCCTATCACGATTGTCGAATCAGTCCAAAATACTATCTCTTGAAAATGACATCGTAATGAATCCCGTACCTTATCATATAACTTAGCACCCAATAAAGCGCCACACAACTCCAGTCTAGGCACGCTCACAGGTTTTAAAGGCGCGACCTTACCCTTGGAATATAATAACCTCACGGACACCGTGTTGTCATTATTTATTGTGCGAACATACACACAAGCACCATAAGCCGCCTGCGAAGCATCCGTAAAAATATGAAGCTCCAAACGTTTAGGGCTGTTACCCATTACGTGGCGCGGAACTCTGATTTCATTGAGCGTGCGTAGACTGGTGACAAATCGTATCCATTGCTGTGCGACGTCGCTAGGCACCGCATCGTCCCAGCCTATCTTTAATAGCCATAGTTTCTGCAAGAGAATTTTTACGATTATAATAGTTGGACTTAAAAATCCTAGTGGATCAAATATTTGCGAAATATTTGACAATATTATACGTTTACAGATATTATGACTAGATGCGTCAATTTTCGTATTAAAATGAAACTCATCGCTCAAGTTGTACCAACCTATACCGAGCGTTTTGGAACTGCTACTTTCGTTTAACGACAACTCTTTCATAGACTCCGACGAAAATGCATCTTGGTCGTGTTTAAAATTGAATAACCACTTGCGTAGTGGGAAACAGCCAGACTGCAAAATCGTTGATGTTTTATGGCATAACCGTAACAATTCGTCCTTGTTATCAGACCCTGTAATCATATCGTCGACATAAAAATCGTCGTTTATTATGCGTTTCACCTCGCTGTCAGCGCAATCTACCGCTAATTGTTTCAGGCATCTTACGCTTAAAAAGGGAGCAGAGGCTGTGCCGTATGTAACGGTGTTTAGACGATAAGTGTTTAAAGGCTCGGATATATCGTCACGCCATAAAATCATCTGCAAGTCTCGTTGGTCTTCATCAACCTCGCACTGTCGATACATTTTCTCGATATCGGCACAAGCGGTATATTTGTGTTGTCTAAAACGTAGCAAAATAGCAATTAGATCACCCTGTATAGACGGTCCTATCATTTGAATACTATTTAGCGATTTGCCCGAACTCGACACCGCGCTGGCGTCAAAAACTACACGCAACTTTGTCGTAATACTATGCTCGCGAAATACACCGTGATGCGGCATGAAAAAATGTGTATTCCCATAAGTATCAACACGAGTCATATGACCTAAACGTATGTATTCGTGTATAAAGTCGCTATATAGTTTTCTATAAGTCGAAACACGTTGTAGTCGTCTTTCCAGCGCGATAAAACGTTTCTCGGCCTGGGAGAACGTTTCACCCAATAGTGAAGGAGAATCCTTGAAAGGGATGCGTACGCGAAACCTACCATCTACATTGCGAGTTGTAGTTTTAAGGAAATGATTCTCGCACGCACGCTCCTCCTCAGTGCGCGTATCGCAAACCTTGGGAACATCTTCAAGTTCCCAAAACCTGCGTAATTGCATATCAATTGATTGCGTAAAATTACATTTGATATTTTTGTTCCTGTATTTACATAAAATTGGACCTGAAATTATCCAGCCGAAATTTGTGTTTTGTAAGAACGGCCCGTTAGGTAACCGTATCTTGCCTGCGCGTAATATTTCCCAAAATACATCTGCACCGAGAAGCAGATCTATGGGGTGAGATTTATAAAATTCCGGATCAGCCAGTTGTATATTTTCAGGTATACCGAATTGCGCGATATTGTTGTCGTTTACGCCTGGCATATCGGAAGTTATTTGCGGTAAAACTATACAATTAAGAATTTTTGTGTAGGTGTGGATGCGCGATTTAATTTCAATATCACAGATTTCCGTACATTGTGTTATTGAATTTCCAACACCTTTTATTTCTTGAGTGGACTGTATTAATGGCGTTTTTAATTTATCGCATAATGATTTAGATACGAAACAATGTTGGCTACCACTGTCGAGGAGTGCGCGTACAAGATGACAATTATTGAAATTGTCAACTATTTCTACTAACGCGGTAGATAACAGTACGACTGTATTCGTAGTAGAATGCGCGCAGTGTACGTCGTTGTACGCGTTAGCTGTATAACAACTCGTAACGGCAGTCGCAGCTGATGTGTGCGCGCGCGCTTCAGGTGAGACGATACTATCGCAACTCGATTCACCGTTGTGAAGAAGTGAGTTGTGTTTTTTATCACACTTTCTGCACGACCCGTATCTACAATCACTAGCAGAATGACCTTTGCGAAGACAATTTTCACATAACATTAAATCTTTAACAAATTTTAATCTATTTCCTATACTAAGATCTAAGAATTTTTGACAAGAGTAAAGAGGATGAATTATATTACACATTAAACATAATTTCGAGTTACGAGAGTAACGCCTATGCGATTTGTTATTTAAAACGCTTGAAACATTACAATAAACCTTTGGCGCGACACTAACACTTTGTTTGTTGTTTTTATTGTGGGTAACCTGTAATGTTTCGAGCATGTCGGCGCGACATTTTAGAAACTCAATTAAATCGTCTAATTTCAATCGACCCTTGTCACTTTTGGGAAATAATGTGCACTTGTGTTGCTCCCACTCGCGTTCAGTGATTTGATCTAAATTTGAGACGATTATGTAAATAATAAGCGTGTCCCAGGACGACGTCGGTTCTCCGAGAATTTTTAACGCACGCAGATTTTTTAGCACGGTATCAATTAGTTTCCTAATTAACGACGGCGACTCCTTTGTTAACGATTGAATATTAAATAAAGATTTTACGTGGTTATGAATTAATAATCTATTATTGTCAAACCTATTAACTAACAATTCCCATGCTATTATATAGTTGTCTGCTGAGAACTCGAGCGAATCTATTACCAATTGTGCACTATCCTTTAGTGATGATTTTAAATAATGAAACTTTTGAATGTTGCTAATCGATGTGGAATTGTGCACAAGAGATAAGAACGTATCTCTAAATTCCAACCAGCGGTCATATGACCCATTGAATGTGGGTATAGAAATTGTTGGTAATTTAACAGATTGTAAACTATTATCACATTGAGAAATGTTAGCGACCTCGCCTCTGTTATATATGCTCTCTGCTTGAGCTAATAATTTATAATAAGTATCCTCAAAACTGTCTCTTTGACTCAGTTGTTCCTCTAGATCACTATCCAACACTGATTCTTCTAATTTTGTCTGAATATTCGAAAATTCAGTAAATAAACTCGCTGCGCCTTGCATGCGTAGCTTTAAATTAATGTGATTCTCATTAGATAAGTTATTCTTAAGCGGTAAAATAGAAATAATGTAATTAGAAAATTTACTTAACCTACCCTTAATTATTGCGCGTTTTTTTATTAGCTCGCGAATAAGTTCCTCACTTACTGTTTGTTTGTATGGCGATTTGTCGCGTTTCGATTCCATACTCATTTCGGTGACCAAGGAAAGGCGGGAGTTACTCACGTACGAATATAACGAACGATTGACTCGCCGATGCGTCTCTTTCTTCGGCAACTGAAATGTATTGCGGGTGTGGAATTAACACAAATGAAGCGGGAAATATGGTAATCGGATGGTCGGCATCTGTGATCTCGCGTGATGATCGCCTTACGATATCCCAGTCTTCCTGCGGCTCGGAAGGGCTATGAAGTGTTGATTCGGCTCAAAAGGACCATGTTGCGATGCGTCGCAACTGTTTTGGCTTGATGCGGCGACTTCAAACCTCGCTGGTTCAGGATTGTGCGTACTCAATGAAATTCGGCGATATTTTTCAACCTTTTTATTGCGAACACGGAGAGGCTAACGTTCGTCTTCTTTGAATTTTCTTGATTTGAATGTATTGATTGAACGAAGAGGTAGGGTGACCGAATGTGCTGCGTGACCGAACACTTGATTGAGTCGGTCACCGCTCACCATAAACATAGACCATGGAAGTCTATAGCCTTTATTAATTCATTATTTATTTATTACTTATTTATTGCTCGAACATGCCCCCAGCCTTGGAAGCGTTGCCTTTCAATAATGATTGCGCGGTTCTCCATTCCTCAGGAAGAAGGGGACATATCTTTGCGAATGATCGGGTCACGGTGCCGGCTGCTGTTTTGATGTTCGCCACTCGCGTCACACCGTCCTTGCCCGCGGCGACATTGATTATTCGCCCCAGGTTCCATCTCAATGGTGGTGCATTGTCGTCCTTAATGAGTACCAGGGTATTTGGTTGCAGATCTATCGAGTTACTCCGCCATTTCGCTCTTGTTTGCAATTCTGACACATATTCCTTGGCCCATCTCGACCAAAAGTGTTGTCGAATTTGTTCGACTCTTTGATAACGGTCGAGACGCTGCATCGGCTTATCCCTGAAGTCCAGGCTCGGCAGAGACGTTAAGGTGCGACCAACCAGGAAGTGTGCAGGGCTAAGAGGAATAAAATCGTCAGGATCTGCGGACATAGGAGATAGTGGTCGGGAGTTTAGGATGGCTTCAATTTGTGTCAAAACCGTTCCAAACTCCTCGAACGTTAGTAGTGCGTTACCAATTACACGTCGCAAGTGATATTTGCACGACTTCACCCCAGCCTCCCAAAGACCACCGAAATGAGGCGAGTATGGAGGAATGAACTTAAATTTTATATTTTCATTTGAAGCGTATTCTAAAATATTTTTGTTATTTAATATGTGGGTTTTAAATTCATTAGCAAGCCCTACGAAATTCTTACCATTATCAGATAGTATTTCAGAGGGTTAACCGCGTCGAGCTATGAATCGTATTAATGCTAATAGATAGGCGTTTTTGGCAAGGTCACTAACAAGTTTTGCGCGAGTTACAAAGCAGACAAATATACAAATTATCCCTTTGTACGTTTAGCACCTCTGCCTTTGCGATTTGATATTAGTACTGGACTCGCGTAGACTACACAACTCTCGTATGTTCATTGCGGAATTACATAGTGTTTGACTGAAATCAGAACAGCATGCATTTTATTATAAGAAAGTCATTAGAATTACGAACATAGCCACTTACACACTAACATTACTGGAACTATTATATTACGACTAATATTACGCCTAAATATTATGACTAGATGCGTTAAATTTTTTGTATTAAAATGAACCCTTCGCTCGAGTCGTACCAGTCTATACCGAACGCTTTTCAAACTACTACTTTCGCTTAGTGATAACCCTTTCACAGATTTCGACGAAAATGCATCTTGTTCGTGTTTGAAATTGAATAACCACTTGCGTAGTGGAAGGCAGCCAGACTGCAGTGTTCTTGACGTTTTGTGGCACAACGGTACTAGTTTGTATTTGTCGTCCGAGCCTGTAATCATCTGCAAGTCTCACTGGTCTTCAATTTCGCACTGTAGATACATTTTCTCAATATCGGCACAAGCGGTATTTGCGTGTTGTCTGAAACGTAGCAAAATAGCAATTAGATCATCATGTATAGACGGTCCTATCATTTGAATAGTCTTTAGCGATTCGCCTAAACTGAACACCGCGCTGGCCACAAAACTAATCATATTTGTACGCGATGTACGCGTTGTACGCTGCATGTTTTTCCAACGCGATGAAATGTTCTTTGGCCTGGGAGAAAGATTCACCTGATAGTAAGCGAGAATTCTTAAAAGGAATGCGTACAAAATCTACCAACTACATTGCGAGTTGTAGTATTACGGAAACTCTTGTACGCACACTCCTCGTCAGTGCGTGTATTATAAATTTTGTAAAAGGTATGCGTACAAATTCTACCGACTACATTGCGAGTTGTAGTATTACGGAAGCTCCTGTACGCACACTCATTATCAATGCGTGTATTATAAATGTATCTCACGTTACGTTGTCACGGCGTAATTGTAAACCTCTCAGGTTACTCAGGCCTCTGAAATTTATGTGAGAATTAGGAAGAAAAAAATAAATAATAATGTAACAAGGTTTTCATTTATGTCACATTACCCGTAAGACGGCGATAGTCAGCAATAAATTTTAATGGTATTAGGATAATAAACCCGAGTCATGTGAACGTAAAGCTCGTGTTAGACTTGCATTAAACTTGAAATTGGCGACACGCAATATTGATCAAGTTTATCTAATCTCTTCATCACAACCTTTTTTTTACGGAATGAGGAAATTAAGTAATTAGTAATCTTTATTAACCTCACGTTTGTGTTTAATATCATTTTTATTCATTGACACAGTCCTGGTGTAGTACCACCACTTTAAAATGTAACACCCTGAAATTTCTACTGGTGATTCGGGATCAACCTGAAAATAACGAATAGAGTGTGCCCTGTCAACAGATGATGTACACACTCATCTCCTCAAACCGGTGTAACAGGGGGACCATAAAGGGGACCATTACGGGGAAGGACTGTAATACGCCTGTTCTATGTAGAAGCTTTTGTAAGAAAATGCAATCGTCTAAATAGGGTTTAGGATTGTTTGCTTTTATTGTTGAACCAATGTTATGTAGTAAACAAGTCACCAAGAGATCAAAATATCGGGATAAACTGATAAAATTACTAAACTGTTAAAAAATTAATCGATGTTCAGTTGGTCTATTTCAGAGAATAGGATAAGACACGAAGTGCTATTCTAACAAGACTTTTATCCCATTGAGTTAAAGTTTAATTTATTGAGGTGTTTAAGCAATTACGAAGTCTTGATTCAGGGTTTGTCCCGCTATTTTTGATGCTGACTGTACACTAATATTACTAAAATTTTGTCGCTCAGTCACTATGAAATGTTCTCTTGTATAAAGTTATTATAACACCAATAAACTTGTAGATATCGAAACCTCGATTCTCGCAAGTCGAAATTATGTTATAAAATTAGATTGCAGCTCGAAGTTTGCAGTTATATGAAACTAGTTGAAGCATAGCATATACATACCTATCTTTTGTTCGGTTGGGCAGGTTTCATACTGCACCCTATTTAATTCGGGTTGGTTCTAATACGCTCTAAATTTTTTCCGTCAATAGTCAAGCCTCTATCTAAATCTCAAGTGTAACACCAGTCGCATTTCGGGATCAGTTTGAAAGTAACCGGATGAGAGGAGTGTGCCATGTCAATGGTTGTTGCACATTCGTCTCCTCAAGCAGGCGTAGCGGAAAGGACTGCTGTCGGCGACGCACTGTGTAGATCGCACTCTAATGTAACGTTAGAGAGTGTCGTTACATATCGAGTTACTATTAAAAAAAAAGCTTTGATAAGTCTTCTTACATAGTTTAAATCTTGTTGCTCGCCAAAGTGCAAAATGTTCGTTACCAACTTCATGGACTTTATTGCGTAGATGTATAATACGGTACCTATCTGACTTTTGTTTCCAATTTAAAAGTAAATAGTTTAAATTATAGGTCAAAATAGAACTAGTAAGTTCGGGAGGTGAGAAATGTAAGTCTGTGAACCCCGCCGGACGTCCCACCCTACCACTTCACTTTAAGTAATTGCAATTGTCGACACGCTTCCCGTCCGCGAACCTCTTGTGGGTGAAATTTTCTAAATGTGACACGTATACGGAATTCCATCTGTACCCAGAAAAATAATTTCCTTTATAAAAGTTATTTGCATAAAATTAACTTTATCTAAATATAATTATTCATTTTCAGGTAAGGACATAACACATAAACTGTATTCAGTAAGTGAAGGTCTCAGTGGTGCTGGGGCTACAGATAGGGACTATGAACCCAGTCATCTCACAAGGTCAGCTAGTGTTGACGCAGTTCATGAAGGCACAAGAGGAAAACTAAGAAGTCTCGCCTGGAGAACCAAAACTTCTCAACGTAAAGGTAGGTCGAGTATTTTATTAAACAAATTGGCAATTGATTGATTCTAGTTCGCTTAAAATTATGTATCTCTTCCAGGAAGTTCATACTGGCAACCGATGGTTGCCCGACAGTTCTTAAAACAATCTCCATTTAACCGCGGTGCACCGGCACCACCGAGCATTCCCAACACACCGAAGTTATTGCCTCAAGCGTCTTCAGCTAGTCTGCAGCCTCCGGTCAGAAAACGCAGTCCGCCGCGACGGGCTGCTTCATTCCGTCGACCGCGAGAAGTGAAGTTTGCAGAGCCGACACCGCCGCCACCAGTATCATCGCCGGAGCCGAGTGTGTGACGCGGGCAGCGGCCCCAGTCGTCAGAGCTGGTGCCGCTTGTTTCCGCTACATCGCCTTCTAGCATATTCTCCAGAAGGCAACCCTGACATCAGGCAGAAAGAACGAGCAATCCACATACTACAGACTTTTAACGACACGGTCGAAGCTTTTACTGCTTCAGGTCGTTTTTGTATGCTCGTTCGTTTTTCATATTATTACTGTTATGTGCAAAGAAACTCTGTCAGTCGGGTGATTGTACAAGGCAAGTGTACTGTGAAATAGTTTAAGTGAATTGTTATGTGTTTAGAAAGTACAAAATGTTGTAGTGAACAAATAATAAACGCTGCCTGCTAAAAATTGACGAAAACCATTTAGGAATTGAGAAGTAAATTGTGGAATATTGAACATATTATTTTAATGTTAACACATTATACGAGTATATAACTGTTTACTAGTTTTAGTATTAAGATAAATTCGTGATAATTGACTTTGCGATGTAATTGCGTGTTTTCAAATTAGGATATTCTTTTGATGATAAACTCACATTCCATTTATTAAAGCACTCATTTGTCACATTTCGATGTTTAAATCAGATGTTAAATATACAACGAATAGACTATTTATTATAGAAAAGAAAATTAGTTAATTTAAATACAAGTAAATATTGCTTTTCCTATAAAGAAAAAACAACAACATTTTTTCAACTCTGAGTTGAAATTATAAATGTTGGAATAACTTTATACTGGTCCGGTTCATTCATAATAAGAGTATTAAGCTATGCGGATGCAACTGCTACCACAGTCGCTTCCGCTATGCTAGCCTGAATGTGCACCTTTCATGTTGTTAGAGCACACTCCTCTCATTATACCCGGCAACATCTAGGCATTTTACGGGTGTTACACTTCCAAGTGGTGGTACTAAATATCATCAGTCTATCTACCACTATTTTAATTGATGCCCATAGGCATTGAGCGATCAAAGTTATGTATGTATAACATAGATACATTGATACCGGAGATAATTTAGCGAGATTTGAAGACGGGTCTCACTCGTGCTATAAATAAATATAGCGCTGTATTCACTGAAAATACGAATGTATTATTGAATTTTTCAAAAATCATTAATGTTATGTAGATCTATTATTTACATACAAATACGTAAACCAGCGAATACATATCGTATTTGTCTTGTATCTGCTTAAGTGTGTAGAATACTTATTAGTTTCTACGTTTATTGACTGAAGTTGTTACACAGCCTAAACCAGTCCCAAAAATTTAAACATTAATGTGCATAATGTCCTATACTATTAAGGAAAATTAAACGATTAAATCAAATCATTAATTTAATAAAAAAGTTTAATTTTCCTTGTATACTATAGAACAAAGCAACGCAAACATGCATAACACAGACTTTAATGAAATACTTTTCATCGAATCCGGGACATCGGAAAAATGAACTTAATAAATAATTCGGAAAATCTTCCCAAATAATTGATTTCTTTTATAAAATCTTGGGCTGTGTAAAGAAAATTAACTTTGGAAAATGTTATCTGATAGTCGAATTTATTATCAGAGTAATTAAATTAAATCACTCACATTATTATAATTCATATAAATCGTGCAAGCTTTGCTATAAATTTTTATATAAAAAAATATAATACTTTTAATAAATTGGCCTTGCTCCTTCGGATATTATCTACAGTTAATTTATATTGTAAAAAGGCTAGTGAAATTTTGATAACATCTAGACTAAATAGGAATAATGTTGCTCTTAAAATAATGTCATATTTGTCAACGCTTTTTAAGAGCTTCAAATATTTTCATAATAATTTCATCGTGTCGTTACTAACTAAAGCAATAAACCTTGGAAGCAAAACTTGTCTTCCCATCAACGAGAAGCTTTATAATAATTAATTGTTATAGATATTAAGTAAAATGTTATTTAAAATTTTTAAAAAATCATGTACAAATAATAAAAGAAATGAATATAAACGATGTTACTAATTTTGGAATTCTATTCTAAAAATGAGAGAAAATAATGAAATATTTCTTATGAATAAACAGACTTCCATAATAATAATATTTCTTGTTAAATAATCTAAATAGGTATATTTTATATAAATACCGATTATCGCTTAAGACATTAAAACATGAACTGAAACTTTTTTTTGCAAACAAGTAATATAGTTTCAGGATTAATAAATTAAGCAGTTAGTTTTCAAACAAGCACTTCACGCCCTTAGCCTTCTGGAATGGACAGAGAAACAAAAGAAGCTTGCTTATGATAAAGGAGAATGCCCATTTTTGGGCCCACTTGATACCTAATAGTTTGGTAACAAAACAATATTTTAAAATAATATCTTATTTTTTTATTAATTAATTTTAACGTCATTTACCAACCAATAGATAATGTTTAACTACATAAAAACAGATATCATCAATTATTAAAGCATTTAAAATAATAATAACCTCAAATATTGCATCAGAAAACATTCTAATTACTCAATAACCCGAGTGAAAAGAATAAAACTGATTGGTACTAAGGAAGTAGATTTATTTTTCTACAAAATTAACTAAAAATCATCGGCAAACTCGAGAAAAAAAATTGTGGGCCCATTTTTCTTAGGCAAATGGGCATTCTCCTTAAAAAAATCATTTTATTATTGTCGTCAGTTTTTGCACAATGCACAAGTTTCACGTTTACGAAAATCGTAAATACTTAATAGCACTAAAGACCGTTATAAAAATCATTTTTATACTAAATATATTTAAATTAATATGTCTATTACATGTTATTAGCACTAATTTTAGCCAAGAGAATTTTGTTTTAATTAATTATTGCATAGCAAAGGTAATCATAATGGTTTCTCGTGCTATTGTTATAATTTTCAAATATTTTCATTTAAATTTTACTTCGATAAAAAATATAAATATTTTCATTACAAAATCACGAGAGAAAATTAGTGGTCCGTCTGCAGCTATAGTGCGATTCATGAACGGAGATAACTGTTACCACAGAGAAATGTATGCAAACAACAGTCGCCTTCGCTATGCTGTCTTGAAGAGACGAGCACTGATCCCCGAACGGGACTTGGTCACTTCACTGTCTAGTGAAGGTAATTTATTTGCTGAAAACTGCATTTTAGAACTCGAGTCGTAACTAATTTCAGGCAAAGTTACTTGTACAATTTTGATTATTTTAAATATTAGATTGTGTGCTTTTTAATAATTAATTACATTGTTATTTAGATTTATTTAATCGATATAGTGTTTTCTTAGGTTTTGTGCGAACATGATTTAAATGAATGAAGGATTTTATGCGACTTACTATCGCATATTTTATTTCGAGTAAGCCGCATAAAATTTATTATTTAGTTAGTTTATTTATTTTTATTAAATTAGATTGTATATCAAATTAATAATAATAACATATATCCCATAGTTTGAATATTACTGTGGAAAAAAATCTTTGAAAATCAATGATTAATTAGCACTAATTGCTGAAATGATTGCACACTGTCTGTTTTTAGTTTAATTGCTTAGTATTACTTGGTGAAATATAAGATGGGATTCAAGATGGCAGATTCGCACATGCACGTATCACAATTTATTTAAATAAAATATCTATTGTTTTTATTAAATTATGATGAAAAATTAACTGAAAAAAAATGAAATAAAAATAACTGGTGACAAATACCTATGTTATTTTTTTTAATTTAGCTGACTTGTTCATGTCCAATACAGTACGGATAAATATATATAGTACACTGACAGTACTTGTTACATGGAAGCTGCACCGCCAACTTCAAACCTATTCTTTGAGCGAGTAATAATTCCTTTATAATAATAACTATTCTCATAAAAGCTATGTCTGTGTTGCTGTGATACATAATATAGAAGATTAATTATGCGCCACGTCGGATACGAGTTATGCTCTTTAACGTAAACTAAAAAAAACTATAATTTTACGTTAAAAATTTCAATTTAAAATCTTACAGATTTTTCTTTACAATTTACGACGTTACGGATTCTTATAAAACGCTACGTAATATTTCGAAAAAGATTGTTTTGTTGTCGATATTTCGCTTTGTTTTAGAATTAACGTAGTAGTAGTTTGCGTTAACAACAAAACTCGTACTTGACCAGTTCAAACAGTTATTATCACAGATTTTCGCAATCTGGTGTTTTTAATATCAGTTGCCCCATTCGTATCACGTGACATTATTATTAATATTGTATTCACTTTATTGATATGTTTATTATATCTTTAATAAAACGATGCCTTGATGTTGTTTTAATTTTGTTTTTCTATTAAATAATAAATATGCTCTTATTCTGTGCGGATATTTCTATTACCAGCAAAGATTTTTTTGGAAGATGTTAATCAGTGTTGTCGATGCAAGCCCACATCACGTCTCCACCAACTCGGCCACGTCTCTCTCTTTAAAAACATCATCAATATACCTATATATTTTATTGATATTAAAATTAAAATCAGCAGCACGAAAATGCATATAATACAAAAAAAAAACCTGTCTACTAGCATTAAATTGTTGGTAGGTAGATTCGGTTAAATAATTAAATATTCAAATATATCGTATTTAGGGTCAGTCACTAACGCAAACGTTTACACAATAACAGCTGTGTAGACTTAAAATTATTCCTACATTGAAATAAATTACGACTAGATTGAAACTTAACGAATTAAGTAGGAATTTAGAAATAGCATAATAAACTGCAACTCACGTAAGAGTATATTCTAACAAAACAGTTATTCGTTTATATAATATGTATAGTAAGATAACCAATTGAATAAATTAAGTAAGTAGGTACATGATAAAAGAAGATCTTCAATACAATTGGATTATCCGGCGCTGTCGTCGTTTTCGACTAACGTTTTTGTTGTATAAAAAAGTGTCAGTGTTCATCAGAAAAATAATCTGTAATACAAAGTAAAAAGTAATTAAACTAAATATCCATATTTAAAATCTGGAGATAAAGATTTCCAGGATTATGGGCAGTTCAATGAAAGTACTTCTGAGAGGAAACATTATTTCATATTTGAAAACAAAATTATAATTTTAATTGCATTAAAAACTGTATAAAAATGTTTTCTTGTTCAAGAATGGTAATAATCAGGAAGTGAATTATCAATTTACTAAAATTTCCTCAAACTTACTTATTTACGTATTTTCCCGGCACTATTGGTCTACTTAGCATGTAATTCTTTCATTTTGTAAACTGATTTTTCTGATGACTATTTGTTGCCAAAATAAAATAAATAAATATTATTTCAATTTTTTGGAAGCGTTTTGCCAACATCACTATGCCGACTTTTAAAGAATCCTGATTTGATATTTTATCACTTATAAAAATATTTAGTTCTTTATGTATAAATAAACAATATTATATGTATTACGAGATCGCACCGGTCGGATAGCAGCGCGCTGTTGAATGTGTGAACTGATAACACGTCAGTATGCCTCGTGAAGCAAACGGCTCTGGAGTGTCGTCATGTCGGCAAATTAATAAATCAGGCATTAGAAAACCCACTGAAAAATAAGTGAAAGTAAAATGGCAACATTAGTGAGAAAAAGTTTTGGTAATTTGAGGAATTTAAATCAATGCAGAAGTTTATGTGTCGGATATTACACTAAAGTGAGTTTTTTATAACATTTATTATAACGTGTAAATAAATTAAATGAACAGCTGTTCGGAATTACTTTGATGGCGTGGTTAAGATCGTGTGTGGTCAAGGTCGAAATGATTGACATTTAATGATAGCACGAATCCTTATTTAACGAAAACAATTTTTAAATGATTTGTTTTCGTAAATCTAATACAAGGAACCGCAGCAGACTTACGTATAAGTATACCGAATACATACATATTTGCATAAGAATAATATTATTATTCATGACTACAATAAAAAGCCGATTTTTTATATAATAATAATGGGCACTGTCATTCTTATTTATACGGGCTACTTTTTATATTATTTACTTTACAACTTTAATCATAATGTCTACATATGCGGTACTCTTATAAAGGGTAGGTAGTCAATGGAAGCGGTTTCTAGTAGACCCTAAAAGATAAAATATAAACTTTGCAAATAAGTTAGTGTAAAATATTCGTTGTTATAAAATCTTATCATTTAGTCAGAGCATTAAAATAACAACCAAAACATGATAATAATTACTAAAATAAATGTGTTTTTCAGTGATTGTATTATATAATTTTCTAGTTTTTTACTTTTTGCTTTAGATTCATACATACACCAGATATACAGCTTACGATTATGCAATTTAAAAGAAAAACTTAATTGACAAATTAATAAATTCGTTAGTGACATTTTGTTGTGCCGTTTATGTGTAGGTAATAGGTATAACTTATTAAATTATGATGAAAATTGAACAGAAATAATTGGTTAGAATATCTGACTCTGCGGTCTGGAAGATGTGGCGTTTTCATTTCCCATATTTCCCCATTTTAACTCAGGGTGTTGTATGCGTATGGATTTATTTTCTGTTTTCATATTAATTATTATTTATAAAATTATTTTTAAAAAACTTAATTTAAAATTTGTAGATATTTAGTATTCATGAATAAATACCCAAAATACCCGAGAAATTATTACGTAAATCAAACTAAATAAATAACTAAGTAAAGTATAAAAATAAACATTATTATCTTTTAATAAAACTATAAATTTTTACATATCATGACATAACTCTGAGATAGTGATACAAAAGTGTAGGTCTTAGGTACAACATTGATATCAATTTATATGAATGATGAATGTCTTACCAAATGACGAAACAAGATTACAAATTTCAGTGATTTGCGACCACAAACGAAGATAATTATATAATATAATTTCGGTCGTAATATTATTGAAAAATCCGGAGATAAATTAATAGATTACACATTCTCGATACATTCTTAAGATAGTCACTTTTTGATTGAGTCATCTAATTGATTTTACTTCTTTTTGTCTGGATTGTTGTTTTATAGACATCGAACGACAGATCATCGAATTAAAAACAACTAAATAATAACTAAATATAAAAAATACACCCGACAAAAGCGAAGCGCAGGGCTTTTACACAAATTAACTAGAGTGGCTGTAATATAAATGGAGAGATAAGTTAATGGTGGCAGTGGCGATCATGTTTTTCGCCGTTTTACTCCCTGGCGCGTACAAGAATTTACAATAAAATCCTTATTTCACTAGGAACACAATAAAACATGGCACAGACGATATCGGGAAGGGGTATGTCGTGAAGTTCACATATTACGATGGCGTCAATTCCATACAACCCATGTCAACAATAAAATTGTTGCTTTCAAATTGTCTGATATTGGTGAAGGCATACGAGAAGTTGTAATCAAAGAATGGTAAGTAATAATATAACACCAAATATCACTAAAAGCTAGTGTACTATGTCATAAATACTGAGCAACCAAAGTACATTAAACATAATAATATAATATTGGTACCAGTTAGAATTTAGCTAGGTTTGGACACGGGTATCATCGGTCGTAGGGTCCGTCCTGTACCGCTGGACCACGGTCGCTCACGACCACTTTAAGTACCACTAAAATAACATGCCGCATGAAGGCTTATTATCACATTTATTTTGATTATTTTAATCCGACTATAGACTATGCTACGCTACATTTTATATCTGTGAATTATACCGTTTTGAAAGCAGTTTGCAGATGTTTGCAACAATCACGGTTGCGTTAAGATAGCAATAAGAATTAATTAAATTTTATTAAAGGAGAATACCCATTCGCCTAAGAAAAATGGGCCCATAACTTTTTTCTTGAGTTTGTCGATGATTTTTAGTTAATTTTGTAAAAAAATAAATCTACTTCCTTATTACCAATTTTAATTTTTTCACCTGGGTTATTGAGTAATTAGATGTTTTCTGATGCAATATTTGAGGTTATTATTATTTTAAATGTTTTAATAATATAATTGATGACATCTGATTTTCAAGTAATTAAACATTGTCTATTGATTGATAAATTATGTGATGATATTATTAAAATGAATTAATAATTTAGAATATTGTTACCAAACTATTAGGCATCGAGTGGGCCCAAAAATAGGCATTCTCCTTTAATTTACTGACAAAATCTAAGATATAATCTTATCTTCTCTATAAAATCTTAATAAGTTTCAGTTATTTAATATAAATATTTAAATATTTCCAGGTTTGTAAAAGTAGGTGATAAAGTACAACAATTCGATAATATTTGTGAGGTACAAAGTGATAAAGCTGCTGTAACAATAACAAGTCGTTACGATGGAATTATTAAAAAGCTGTATCATGAAGTAGACAAAACCGCACTCGTAGGACAGCCCTTGGTCGACATTGATTTAGAAGATGACGCTGCAAGCTCAACAGGTTCCTAATTGCACATTTTCTTAGTCAGACTTCGGATGTTGTGGTCGATGATCAAAGAAAAGAATCAACTCGTTATACCCGGTTACACCCTTCCAAACTGATCTCAAAACGCGGTTAGGTCACTTCACTAGATTTCACTTGGAACTGGTAATATACTGAGTTATAACCATCTTCAGTCTGCTTGAACGCACCATGTGAGAGAATTTATAACTAACGAATGATAAACAATTACTGTCGCGGACTCGCGTACAAACATTATATTAGTGAAGCTTTTGTCGACGGCTTCTTATCATAATATGAACATTAGATAATTGATACATAAAGAGTATATATTTATTAAAAATTATTCAACATGTACTTTTAGAATCGTCATCATCAGATACTGATAGTGAGGTATCAACGAAAAAAGAAGATGCACCTAGTACAGAAACAAATAACCAAAGAGTTAAAGTGTTGACCACTCCAGCCGTAAGAAGAATTGCCGCACAATTTAATGTATGTATTTTTTATTTTCGGGAAACAAACAACTAAAAATTCTATTAAACATTGACATAATATATAACAGATAGTCAGTAACAGTTTTCACTGAAAAAAAAAAGTGTATCGCCGTAGCACTGTACTAATTTCTGCCACTCACTATAATCTGAAATGGAATTTAAAATGTAAACAAAGAAATGACACAGTCAAAGTGACATTTCAGGAGTAGTCAACATTTTCTTAGACAGTCTGCGGAATTAGTTAAATTTTACTAAGAAAAATTCAACAATTCAAATGTGTAGACTTTCTGCCTCATTACCAGTACCAAAAAAGAAATTATAAGATTTTATTTCAAACAGTAATATTTTATTTTGGATTGTACTTTACTCCACTTTAAAGCAAGCAATTTTTTGTTTTACGTGTTTAAGATGTATCTCTTTATGTACATTTTTAAACCATAGAGATACTATAGGTGCAAACTTCATACATCTGATATAAAAAAATCGTAGGCCGCTTCAAACGATTTGACAATGTTGCCGTCAAGTTAAATACTAACTGACAGAGAACTTAAACGTGGCTGTGGCCATATTTTCTCTCGCGTCACATTGGGAGCGTTATTGCACATCTAGTCGTGTATATCAGTGTTTCAAACACGATGCTTGAATTGGTAACATTTTTATCTCGAATTCCATTTCAGGGTATACCTAGCTAATATTTATTATCGCTTGCTTAAAAAAAGCACATAAGTCACAAAATAACGAAAATATAGTTTTGTTTGTAATTTTTACGCTTTTTTCTTTGATAAAACAAAATCAATGATATGATTTACATTATTACCGCCTTACTTGTGACTTGTCCAATCGCTTGGCAAGCACACAGAAGGCAAGCAAACATTGGCCGGCGCGGCGTCTACAAGTTGATTTTAATATGCCGACTGTACTAAAAATACATTTTTTTAAAATTATATTATTATTAAATAGAAGTATGTTTATATCGGATTGTCAATTAAATTATGGACACAATGTTTATTTAAAGATTCATTTTTTTAAAAAATTGAATCGTTTTCTTTTTTCAGAAAAAGTAAATTTTATTTCATGAGGAAATGTGTAAAGAACTTTTTTTAAATTTAATAGTTCACAATTACAATTACAGGTAGATTTAAGTACAGTAAACGCGACAGGTAGGAATGGCAGAGTTCTCAAAGAAGATGTTTTAGGTTTCTTAAACATTTCCTCTGACAAATCTAACGAAGTTCCTGTAGCCATCAATACAACTGCACGTACGCAAGAAGTGCCATTTACACCAGCTAAAGTGAAGATTGAACAAGTATTGGAGGACAGAACAGTTCCTGTTACCGGATTTACTAAAGCTATGGTCAAATCTATGACAGAAGCTATGGTGAGCAAAAAATTTTCAATTGTTTTTAAAATTATTACAGACAACTGCTACCACAGACACATTTCTACGGGCTGCAGTCGTCTCCGCTATGCCGTATTTTCCAGATTAACGTGCACTGTCCTCTTCTCTCGTTATGCCTGACTACTTCTAGACTGATTCCGAAACGCGACGTTACATTCGCGAGTGTTACATTTCGAAAGTAGTGGTACTACCCCAGGGCGCCAGACTGGGCTAATAACCATGCCCATAGTTACATTGATACCGATCGGAATTTAGCGAGGTTCGAACACGGTTCTCATCGATCGTGAGTTTACGCATTCTTCCACTATACCTCCGCCAGACTAGCCAATCTGTTACGTGGAGGGCCCGGGTTCATCTCCTGGTTTGTAGTATATTACAAAAAAAATAGATATTTATATCGGGTGTAAAAGGTATATGTTGTTCTTGTCCTGATACCAATAAAACGGGGTAACCAAGTTTACAGTCAGGACTTTATATTTATTATTATTAATAATAATAAAAATATTTAAACTTCCAGAAAATACCACATTTCGTATTCAGTGACGAGTATGATGTAACAAAACTAGTTGAAGCCCGTGAAGCCCTGAAACTCAAAGTACAAGAAAGAGGAGTGAAACTCACATACATGCCCATTATAATAAAAGCTGCATCTCTTTGTCTTACAAAATATCCTATACTAAACAGCAGCCTGGATAGTTCTTGTGAAAACATCACATACAAAGCCAGTCACAATATTGGAGTCGCAATGGATACACCTAATGGTTTAATTGTGCCTATTATAAGGGTAATCTCTAATTTTTTATATGAGAACACTACGCCCGAGATTAAACTAGAGTGCTGTTAATGAACGGAAACAACTGCTACTACGTGTACATAGAAATTTCTACAGACAGCAGTTGCCTCCGCTAGTCTAGTTTAGGGAGACGAATGAGCACCATTAAGAAGGGGATAGACGCCGTTGATTTTCTCACGCGATTGTGTATATAATAATAATGATAATTTAAAAAAATAAACCAATAGTGTTATATTGCTAAAATGTATAAAACCATTTTTCTTCTAAACTATTAATAGCTAGTTTTTTTTATTTTCATCATGATATAAGACAATACAATACCTAGGGAATCTTCGGTTTATTTTTTTCAAAAAACTTTTCAAAATTTTTTTTACATAAAAGGTCAACGGCATATATCGACAAGTTATACTCGGCTACTGCCAAACAGATTCCCGAAACGCGACAAGGTCACTTCACATGTGTTACATTCGAAAGTGGTGGCCAGGACGGGCGGACTAGCCTAATAATCATCATCAGTCTGCCACCACTCTTTAAAATAATAGATGATATAATAAAATAATAGAAGAAACGTTTTTATTAATTATATACACACGAAATTGCGGGCAACAACTACTTCATATGCACATAGATATCTTGAGTAACACCTACTCATCATACATTTGTCTATTACAGAATGTCCAACAGAAAAACATAATGGATATTGCTCGTGACCTAGCTCGTCTTCAAGAAAGCGGTTCCAAAGGTCAAATAGGGCTGTCAGATCTAACAGGCGGAACATTCACATTATCTAACATTGGAATTGTAAGTAAATAGTAACGACTATAGTACGCACCACGAATTAATAACGCTGACCTTGAGATGCGCAGTAGACGTTTTGTAGGTCTATTTCGTGGCATGGGGTGAACAAGGCGCGAATAACTCCTTGTCACTCGTTAGCTGCATATATGTTCTTTGTCGACCAAATGTAGTCAAAATCAAGTGTAAATATATTAACAATTTAAACTATAATAATTATTAAATATAATATGTATATAAGTAAATACAATATTATTCGTATTTAACTTAAATTCTTTATGATTTTGAATTTCGTGCGTGACTGTACTTGTGTAAATCACGCCCCCTAGAGCTCTATAACTAGTGACGTACTTAGTGACTCTAAACAGGCGAATATTTTATTTATACTCGTAAATAATCAACTTTACAGGTCGGTGGGACCTATACAAAGCCAGTTATTTTTCCACCACAAGTATCGATCGGAGCGCTCGGAAAGATACAGGTAATTAAACTTTTGTGTTTAGTTTAGATCCTTATTACCAGCTTTATTTTTTATTTACATTTAATTATTATAATACATTACACATCATTCATTCGTCAAAAAAAGTTAAGTCAAAAGATTCAGTAAAGTGGTGGAATTGACAATTAAAGTGACACTGTGGAGCTGGCATTAACACAATGGTTTAGCCCAAAAAAAGTAAAAAAAAATAATTGGTGGGATGTTTACTGAAACTTGCAGAGCAAATGGCGGGAAAATGAAAATACTTTTGCATACAATTGCCTGCGCTTACGCACTTTTATGAACACATGTTAATACACGAACAAAGTCAAGTATAGAAACCGACATCTATTACCAGAATCCCGCTAAAACTCCCATAAATCTAATCTGCCTTCTATTTAAACTTATTTCAAAATTGTTTTATTATATATTTTTTTGTTTTTTGGTTTATACAGGTACTGCCAAGATTTGATTCATCAGGAAATGTAGTAAAGGCTCATATCCTAAGTGTAAGCTGGTCAGCAGATCACCGCGTCATCGATGGTGTCACGATGGCACGATTTTCAGAAGCACTCAAAGGATATCTAGAAAATCCTAACACACTATTGCTTGATCTTTAAAATGCTAATCTAGTCCGTTAAATACCACATATAGAATTTGTTACTATTTAAATAAAATTGTTTTTAAATATTATAAAATGCACTTTATTTTATCGAGTCACGAGGTCGCAGAATCTGAAATCTTATTACCTTAAAGTACGCTATCGTCCACTCAGGGATGCTTTGTGGTGTATATTCTCTATGAAAACGTGCGAATACTTCAGCGAAAACTAGGGTGTCTATAGCATTTATGGGAACCCATTTCAACGCTAAAAAAGCCATGTCGACATCACAGTATTTTCTGTCTAAAAAAAACATAATATCTAGCAAACAGCTTTAAAGAGTGGTAGGCAGATTGATGATGGTTATTTACCCACTCAGCCGTCCTGGGGCAGTACCACCACTTTCAAATGTAACACCCGTGAAGCGACCTTGTCGTGTTTCGGGGCAGTTTTGAAAGTAGCCAAGTATAGCGAGAGAAGTGTGCAGTGTCATTCTCGACGGTGCATACTCGTCTTCCCAGGCTGGCATAGCGGAGGCGACTGCTGCCTGTAGAGATTTCTCTGTAGTAGCGGTGGTTTTAGTTCATGGGCCGCACTCTAACTTTACAGCTACAATAAAAAAATTATTGAAATTAAAGTATAAATTCGTTTTACCTGCAATCCTAATAAAGTAAACTTTTCTAGGCGCTGATATCTGAATATCATCTCTATCGAGTGCTAATAAAGACCGTTGTCTCGGACTCCAGTTTCTGTCTAATTCTCTTAATAAACTTAGACGAGCTGGTCTTGTTAATAGTCCATTTAAATCACCCAAATCACCTCCGCTAATGACTTGTGTTACGCGAGATATTGCCTTAAATGTTATTGTTATTTTTTAAACCGAGCATACTTTGTGTTTTGTCTAATAATGTTTGATTACCTGCTTTGTGCCATATTTAAAGTCGTCTAATTCGAATGTCGGATCCCAAACTGTTTTTAATACGCCAAAATCGATCTTAAGCAAAATCCATTTAAAAGGATTCTGTAACAGCACAAGTTTGGGAACGCGTCTTTTTCCTCTGCGTAAATCGTCGGGATCTTTTTTGAAAAAATTGAAGAAACTCCTGTTTTGCACGAAAGACGGATCGCGGACTTGTTCAAACATTTTCTTTTGAATATTTTCGTAAATGGGTTTGATCAAATTTGGTTTTCTATCGTAATTTTTAAAACGTATTTGGCGGGGTGGTGGCGAAAACAAAATGGAATTATTTTGGGAGACAATATTTTTTACTGCTATTCTTAAATTTGTAATTGTTTGTCTTAAGTAATGCGCTGCCATCTGTAAACATTTTAGCCAATTTAAGTTTTGATTCTAACATAAACTGACGATTCCGAGCGAGATTAGTACTGAGTTAAGAGTTTGGAAAGCTATTAGAGGACAGACCTTAAAACTTTGAGATACTTTCAGTGGATAATTATTGAATTAAATCAGTCCCAGTTAGAGTTCAAACGCGGTACCAAAGGTTCTCAGACACCTAAAACTAATTTTAAAATCACTTTTAATACACAATTACATTTACGAATAGGTTAGGTTAGATTTAGGTTTGTATGCAGAAATCCTTCCACCCGTTACGAATAGGTTAGTTTCATTTGGGTTTGTAACAAAATTAAGTGTTGCTTTAGATGAAAGTGGTACCAAATTGAAGCTTTAACTGTGTCTGATTTAACGCAATAATTATTTACTCGAATTTCTAAGGTCTCCAGATAAAAATCGTAACCAAGAGCTCTATGGGTATGGTTCTATGGTACAAGTGTAAACTTGTTGCAGCAATTGGCACATCTATCATCTAAGCCCAGAGTTATGGCTAAATCGAATTCTATTGGTTGATGTCCAAGCGGCCGAGGATGAGCTGGTAGGAAGCATCGATAGTCCTTAAGGTAGTCCAGCCATTGAGATATATGGGTCCAGCTAACTTATTAATGATTGTACCTACACCTAACTATACCAATAGAATCTTACCATAATTTCATTTTATTTTATTTCTTCCAAATGTTTTTATTCCAACTACCACATTTAATAATTTTGCATTGTTTCTAAATCAAATTATAATAAATATATTTATAAAATTATTTGTTTACAACGAAATTGTCATTTATGTCGTTATTTAAAAAAAAAAGTAATATTTAAGCACGGATATTGTATTAGTATTTTAACATGTTCTAGTGTCGTACTCATATCGATAATAACCAATGAAAGATTCCGAATGCAAACCGCAATTAGTTCGATTAAATAAAAGAATCAGTAATAACTTCGATAAAATATATTGACATATCTACATAATAAATACACTTATTTCTAATAGAAAAATGTACTTAAATTTTAAGTTACATTTATTTATTTCAAAATTGAAAAAATAGGGAATGCTTTGCATAATATCTTTTTTAAATGCAAATAAACTAAATTACTATACAAGATTATAGACGCGTAAGACACCGACAGCAACAAAAAATGCGCCAAATCTGTATTTTGTTTGTACGCGTCTGTGACGATACGCTTCAATAATTTTTTCCTACTATAGGGTGCTATGTGAGCATGAGCGGAAACAACTGGTACCACAGAGAAACATATACAGGGTAGCAGTCACCTCCACTATGCCGGCTTGAGGATTATCTTGTACTTAAACTGACTGTCAAAACTGTCAAACGAAGTGGTTGTGTTTTGAAAGTGCTTCTCCTTTTTTATTATAATTTGCGCAACATTAAGAACCAAAATACTTCGATCGGTAGGTGAAAAGACAGGCAGAGTTAATATTTATAAAAGTGAAGTGATAACAATAGCGAAAACCGTATTAATAATAAAATATACACAGTAACAACCCCACAACGACAATCTGACATTCCGAAAAGCGACAAAAATTCAGAAAATGGAGAACGTAAACACACGGAATAGAATAAAACATAATATATCGCTTCTCGATTTAACAGAAATAAGTACCTATACTTCCATACAAATGCAAAACAAAAGCTCATCAAGTAGTTTACCTAATATCTCAAGAATATTTACGCATCATCACTATGAAGAACTAAAAGACGAAATACACAATTTAAAAACCGAATTGGAATCAGCACACCAAGAAATAGAAAAATTAACCCTGGATAATAAAGATTTAGAAAACAGCTTAACAAAATGTATAAATAAACTAAAATTGATCAAAAATATTGGAGGCAACGATAAAAGTTTCAACATGAGTGGATTAAGTAACACATCAACACCAATAAACAAAAGAAATAAGGTAAATAGCACAGAATACCGAGACATAGTACATACACAAACCTCAAACTATGTGAGCAACATAACCTCAAAATCATATATCAACGAAATAAATACAAAACAAGCAGAAAAAACACTCGAAACACTCGAATCAAGACTACAAACTAAAACAAAAGACAGCGTTGACAAAATAACCACTAAAAACAACGACTGCAATAAAAAATTAACAAAAGACACACCAACCGAAGAAAACCAGTACAAAAAAAAAACAAGAATATTGATTCTAGCAGATGAGCAGGGCAAAGGTCTAAACTACTTATTGAGAAAAACCCTTGGAGAACTATTTTCAATAACATCAATAATAAAACCATTTGCCACAGTAGAACAAGTACTAAGCTCATGCCAAACACTAAGCAAAGAATTCACCACCAATGACTATATAATAATATTAACGGGAACTAACGACAAAGATCCTCTAAAGTTTATGTCTCTTCTATACTACCACCTCCATAGCTTGAGACATTGTAACGTACTAGTTGGAAAAATAAAAAAATGCTCATATCTGAACAGAGAGAAACTAAATTATACTATAAAACACATATGTACACAGCTCAACCATACACATTATATAGACACATATTACAACGAAGAGATGAGCAAAATCATCTATTCAAGAATAATATCACGGGAAATACTAAGAATCAACTATAAATGCAACTATGATAAATATATAAAAACAAAACAGCAGAAATATGAAGAAAATTCAAAAAATAAATATAGAAGTATACAACAAGAAAGTAATCCCAGACAATCATGTCATGCATACACACAAACGGACGATTTTTTTCGAGAATAAACAATGTAAATTAAAAATATTATATCAAAACATGCAAAGTATTCAAAATAAACAAGACATATTAGCAGCATTCCTGCAACAAAATAAATATACAGCTATATGCATGTCCGAAACATGGCTGTCGAACGCAAAATTAGACCTAATGAACATTAATGGATACAAGACGGCAGCATCATATTGTCGGAAGCACTATAACGGAGGAGGAGTGTGCATATTGATACAAGAAGATATTGAATACATAGAAAGAAAAGATATTATGAATTTGTCACTTGAATACACAATAGAAATATGCGCAGCGGAACTAATTAAACTAAACACATTATTAATAACATTATACCAAAACGGTAAAAATAACGAATTATTCATAAAACAATTACGAGAAATAATGATATATATTACTAAAAAAGACAACAAAAAACAAGTCATAATAGGGGGAGATTACAATATAAATATATTAAGCAAAACTAAACAAACGAGAGAATTAATCGAAACGATGTTAGAATATAACTTCATACAAAACATAAAATCTCCAACCCGTATCAACAAAACTAGTTCAACATGCATCGATTTAATATTCACTAATATGCATACATCAATATATAAAACATATGTACACGAGTATGGCTTCTCAGACCACAGAGGAACTATTGTAGAAATGAAAATACAACAGAATATTAATAAAAAAGTAAAAATATATACAACAAAAAGATTTTATAACGACATAAATATTAACAACTTTAAAAAAGAACTGGCAAACGTCAACTGGAATAATATAATAGACACAGAAGTAAAAACCTTAAATGAAAATTATAATACGTTCCATGATAAAATGACAGAAATCCTTAACAAAACAATACCTAAGATAAGAATTATTATAAACAAAAAAACAAAAACACAATGGCTATCTAAAGGAATTAAAATATCATGTAAACACAAAAGACTATTAAATATATTATTAACATACTCTAAAAATAGAACACTAAGAAAACATTATAAATTATATACAAAATTACTAAAAAAAAGTATAAACACATCAAAACGAATATTATACATAAATAAATTAAAGAAATCAAAAAATATAATGAAAACAATGTGGCAGGTTATAAAAGAACGAACCAACAAAATTATAAAAAGAACTACTGAAAACATAGAAATTAAAATCAATAATACTATTACATCAGACGCAAAGTTAATAGCGAACCGGTTCAACGAGTTTTTCATATCTATCGGAAGTGGGGATAAAGCGGAGAACGAGTCGCAGAAGCAGCTAACAAATGAAACACTGAACAGTATGTACCTGCGGCCGGCCGAAGCACATGAAATTCACAAAATAATAAAGAACCTAAAACATAAAATAAGCAGTGGAATTGACGAATTACCTCCACTGCTAATAAGTAAATGCGCAAAAGAACTAACACTACCAGACTATCTGCTAGTAAACCAATCATTTAAAGTTGGAGAATTTCCGGACAAATTAAAAACTGCAATAATAAAACCGATACATAAAAAAGATTCAAAAACTGAACTCGGCAACTATCGGCCAATAGCTTTACTACCCACATCATCGAAGATCTTCGAAAAAGCAATGTCCCAAAGAATATATCCCTTCTGTGAAAAATATAACATATTTGACGACAACCAATATGGTTTTAGACAGAAGAGGTCCACAACCCTAGCCGTATATAAATACATCCAAGAAATACTAAACACAATAGATAGAAAACAATACGCGATAGGCATTCTCCTAGATATGACAAAAGCATATGACAAAGTTAAATACAATATTTTATTAGACAAATTATATAATATAGGAATAAGGGATAAAGCTCATAGATGGTTCAAATCATTTCTCGAAAACAGAAAACAATATGTGGAAATAGAACAATTCGAAAATAAAAATGGAAATATTGTAAAAACCACATCGGACGTATTGGTTGTTAAAAACTCGATACCACAGGGAAGCGTACTCGGTAGTCTACTCTTCTTAATTTATATAAACGACCTTCCAACAAGAATAAGAGAAACATGTGTATTATTCGCAGATGACATCTCAATACTATTAAAAGCCACAAAACATGACGATTTAAAGAAAAACATTACTGACATATTAAATAGAACAATACAATGGATGAAGGAACATAATTTACAAATTAATTTTACTAAAACAAAAATAATGCAATTTAGACCATACCAAAAAGAAATGCTACAAATTGACTACTCTTATAACAATACAATAATAGAATGCGTAGAAAACTTTAATCTTCTCGGTATAAACATCGACAGCAATGTGAACTGGAAAGACCATATACAGAAAATTACACTAAAGCTATCTAAATTCATATACGGGCTAAGACAAATAAAACTAACAACGAATTATAATACAGCCCTAAGTGCATATTATGCTTATGCGTACGCCTGGCTAAAATATGGTATTATATTGTGGGGTAACTCCTCTGACATACATAGTGTGTTCATTCTACAAAAAAAATGTGTGCGTATACTAGTAAACATTAAAAAAACTGAGAGTTGTAAGCCACATTTCATAAAACAAGAAATTCTAACACTGACATCAATATATATCCTAGAAATGTGTAAATTTGTGAGAAACCACCCCACATTCTACACAGAATATAATCAAAAGCAACATAGGTACAAAACCCGAATGAAAAACTATGTAATAGTGCCTAAGTCAAGACTAGAGTTACATAGATCTGGCCCCCACACCATGTCAGCTAAAATATATAATAGCCTGCCAGAGGAAATTAAAGACATAACCGGCAACGCAGCATTTGAACGAGGGCTAAAGAAATTTTTAATAGAAAAAGGCTTCTATAGCCTAAATGAATTCTTTGAAAATTGTATTTCTACCTAATATTAAGCTGACATGAATTTTGACATATAATTATCAACTTATGACATTGTAATGTAATTTAAAAATGTATTTTTGCTATTTAATTAATGATACATATGACATGATAAATATTTACACGCCCAAATGGGCAGTTATGGTGAAACTAACATAGATATAAGACCTTACTAACCCATAACATGTAAATAAATAAATAAATAAATAAATAAATAAATAAAAGTGGTGGTGCTTCACCAGGACGGCATACCGCTCATAGTATAAATTAATCCATATGATAAAATCTAGGACTCATATATTCCGTTGAAGGCTTCTTTGATAATGGCGTTGATGGACACATCAAGTATGGTGGTATTTTCTTCTTATCCGAGTACGGACTCAATCTTGCGTAGTAACGACGTTCAATTACCTGTAAGCAGAATAGATTTATTAAAACTTTTGGGGTAACTATTACTAAATCTCTGGTGATATCTGCACTCTAATTATTTGCCAGCAATAATAACGTTCATCTAATGCAATGCAATATTTAAGTCCTATCTCCTTCAAAGAAAAAAAAAATTAATACCTTATCAAAAAATCTGGTAAGTTTAACTGAATTTGTAGTTCCCGGAGCCAAAGATCTAAAATTAAAAAATTACATATCTAAATGAATGGTGGCTTAAGAACGAAGCTAATTTTAATGGCTAATATATTTTTAAAAAATTTATAAGTGAGAAATAAAGATAAAAGATCACCTGGCTTGATGGCAATTAACAAATATTTCATCTGAACCACATTGCTCTGCTACACTACTGGCGAGTCTTCTATATTGATTTATTCTTTGCTTCTCCTCTGCCAAATCAAATTTTGTACCAATAACCAGTATAGGTATCTGCAAATATTAAAATTATTAATACATTCTCCTTACTTAGCTTCAGTCCCGAAATGGTACTAGGTCACTTCTTGGGTGTGAATACCGGTAGCGGGAACACTGGACCAAGGACGACAGACTGGGCTGATAACTATCATCAATCTACCTATCATTATTTTATATAAAAAGTTAATTATAAATTACTGTTATCCATCTAGATTTATTACTAGTGTAATGTGCGAGAGCTGTTTATTGAAGAACTTGAATACCTGTGTAGTCCCCAAAAATTGTTCTGGATCTACATCAACATGTTGTAATGTGGGATTTCCACCATCTTGATTCAATATTTCTGATAACCACTTCTGTAAATTGATTTGACTTTTTCTATTCGTTAAATCATGTACTAAAATTATACCTGGAAATGCATAATAAACATTTTTGACAAATATTTAGAAATTTAATTATACTAATTTGAATAAATGCTTACCATGTGTAGGTTGATAAAAAACATTTCTTGTTATTCTATGCCCATTAGACCCACCAACATCCCAAAGTTCGACAAAAAACGTGTTCTGTGCTTGGGTACCTTCTTTATACCTATGCAGTTTTACTTCCACAGAGCAGCCCACTGTCCAGCCAGGAGACACTAATGGCTTATTATGAGCTATTAGATATGTTAAAGAAGTTTTTCCAACGCCTTGAAAACAAAAAAAAAAACAATATGAAGATGTTATTTATGAGTCATTGCTCATTTCACATAGAGAAATTTAATGTATTATTATTATTTTTTTATCTATTTTCTAATTTCAGTGCCATGTTTATATTCGCCTAACCTAAATTAAGAAATACATATTGTTAATAAATACGCGCGTAATTTTTGCATTTAAAAAGTGGCGGGAAAATCTTTACATATCTGTCAACCTTCAAGAATAAAATGTCATTTCACCTTGTAAAGCCGTTGTCGTTTTTGTGATCTCTCATTATTTATTTAAGTAAAATGTGAAGTTCCGGTGTTAAACAAGAAAATAACTGAAGAAAACCATATTTACCGGAATCTCCTAGAACAACTACTTTTACTTTCTCAATCGCAGCCATCGTAAAGGTATTTTCACAAGTTCATACACGCAAATTAGACATTTGTTTACGCCACATTACTCCAGTTTGACAACTTTGCAAAATTGTTTTAATGTTGCCACATTTAATTTGTATAGACTGCTTCATGAGTCATGTCGACCATTCGGAGGCTAATATGAAACTTATAATTAGTACACATTTATTCTAATAATTCGTCCATCGTACAAACACATTCAATAATGGTGCGATGGCGTAATGTGCAATTTTGTTGATTATTATTTTTCAGTCTAGTAATTACCGTCTCTGTTTCAATCCAATTTTGTCTATTTCCTTTTGATTTCCTTCTGTGATAAAGGCGTGCGGGAGGGAAGGGGAGTTTTTTTATTTGTGGGTGTCTTGCACAACACAAGTCAAGTGCCCGTCGGAATCGTATTTGTAATCGATAATAATGCCTCCGCCATTGTTTTATTATCAATGAATTTATTGTAATTCCAATAAAATGCAACGTTTCCGTGCAATAGGCATCGATTTAATAAATAGTTTATAGTTGAGATGGCCGTACTCTACGAGGCTCTGGTAATACTTGTTTTCATCGAATCCGTGCATCTTTATTGTGCTCCGTATAATGGGAAGATTTGTAAAAACTATTCTACTGGGTTCGTGTGGTACAATGAAACCGGTTTGGAAAATGAGAAAATTACTGCAGGCCTTTGGAAGGAAATGATATCATCATTGAACGAGCCCTGCCGTAGCAATGCCGAACGACTTTTGTGTGCTTATGCATTTCCAAAATGTGTCGATAAAAATGTGATAGGTTACTTTTCGTTACCGTTGTGCTACGAAGATTGTATGGCTGTTAAAATGCAACTATGTTACAATGATTGGGCTGTTTTTGAGGAACAAAAAAGACGTGGCGTATTCTTCGAGTCCCGAGGTCATTTTCGTTTTCCTGAATGTGAACAACTACCTCGATTTCGAGGTAGAGGTTCACAAGTGACTTGTAACAATGTCGGTATAACAAGCATGAACTTCAATGAAGTCACAACGAGCTGCATCAAAGGGAATGGTAGATACTATCAAGGGACTGTGAATGTTACGAGATCAGGTCGCGCCTGTCAACCTTGGGACTCTCAGGAGCCTCACCAACACACCAGACCGCCACTTGTTTTTCCAGAAGTACAAAATTCATCTAACTATTGCAGAAATGCGGGAGGTGAGGAGACCGGTCCCTGGTGTTATACTACGGATAGAGATTTTAGATGGGAACTCTGTGATATACCGTTTTGTACTAACTCTAGTGAAGCGAATGACAATACAAAGAGACCAATAATAGTTATGGAAAATTATTTTACACCAGGATATGTACTGTTGCTCTCTATAGCTGGGTTAGGATGTATATTAGTCATAGCGTCTGGTGCACTTGTTTGTCATTATGCTGTTAAGCATCGATTGAATAGCACCAATCGGAATCTACCTAACATGGAGATCGATCTAGACAAGCTACCCAGTAATTTAGCATACCATACTACTGGTGCCCAACTCAATCCTAAATTAGAGAAACTCGAATTTCCTAGAAACAATATTATTTATATTCGTGACTTGGGACAAGGCGCTTTCGGCAGGGTATTCCAAGCGAAGGCACCAGGTCTCGTAGCTGAGGAAGAATTTACACTGGTAGCTGTTAAAATGCTAAAAGATGAAGCATCACATGACTTACAACTTGACTTTGAAAGAGAAGCGTGTCTACTAGCCGATTTTGATCATCCAAATATTGTAAAACTTCTTGGAGTTTGCGCAATCGGTCGTCCAATGTGCTTGTTATTTGAATACATGGGGAAAGGAGATCTTAATGAGTATTTAAGATCCTGTAGTACTGCTACCGGTTTTCCACCCGGAGTGGAGCACAGAGAAGACATCAGATTGTTAATCAGTTCAATGAGTCATTCTGATCTACTCCATGTGGCAAGGCAGATAGCGTCCGGTATGGTGTATCTATCAGATAGGAAATTTGTACATCGTGACTTGGCCACTAGGAACTGTTTAATTAATGATGACATGGTGGTAAAAATAGCAGATTTTGGACTATCACATAAAATTTATTTACAAGATTATTACAAAGGGGATGAACAGGACGCGATTCCTGTTAGGTGGATGCCCTTGGAGAGTATACTTTACAATAAATACACTGTGGAATCGGATGTTTGGGCGTTCGGAGTCTGTCTATGGGAGATATTCTCTTTTGCTTTACAACCATACTTTGGTATGACACATGAAGAAGTAGTAAAGTTCTTGAAAGATGGCAATGTACTAGCTTGCCCTGACAACACTCCTAGATGTGTTTATGACTTAATGAAACAATGTTGGCATCAGATACCTAGTGAAAGACCTAATTTTAGAGTTATATATCAGACATTAGACAATATACAGTTAACTATGGATATTCATGAATAGATTGTCTTTAATAACTTTGTGAATATAAGTCTACCGTTGTAACATTCTTGCCTTTACCTGTAAATAATTAACTTATATGTTGGTCCTAATTAGTGTAGAGTGGTTTTAATTAGTTTTGTAATTGTATAGTGTTGGATATTATTATTTGCTTTCAAGTTCTTTTTCTATATTGTCATGGGTAATTTTATAATAATATAGACTGTTCTATAATTCAACTCGACAGTTAAAATTATAGATTTGATATATCTAATTTATCCAGCAAAAGGTTTTTGAAGAATGAAGCATTTTTTTTTAATCTTGTACAGATTTTTTTTTATTATTTCCTCAAGCGTTTAAGTTAAAAAACAGTTCCTACTACCCCATGGTTCTTTGAGTAGAATATGTATTACTACGTTATTAAGATTGAGATCAGCATTTATTTATTTTTTAAGTATAAATCCCGACGACTAATAGTTTAAGCTTAAATAAATTTTGATGCAAGGATTCTATGATTAATTTTTTTTTTATAATCTATCGTCGGGCAATATAGCAGCTCTTATTTTTAAGTAATTATCAAAATTAAGACTGAATATTGTAGGTCCTATTTAGTTTCAACTATAAAAAGTCTAAAATCGCTTCGAATTTTAAGTATTTATTTTATTATTATTATAGAGTAAGAATTTCTCCCGAACTGCCTTTTTGTATAAATATTTTTATAGGTTCTTAATCTTAGTAAGTGTATTTTTTATTTATTTACATTTACGAATATTTGATGCCAAATGAGTATTAGGTGTCTTAGATTGGCCAATTACCATAGTGTGTAAGTTGTAAAAACAATAATTTGTACTTATTTATTTGGTTCCGCGTGTATGTCTATTTTTTTTTTTAAACTTTGATTATCAATAGTAAATTTCAGAACGCACAATTATCGCACATTAAAGAAATACCTACATACGCGCGGAATAGTCATGTAAAAATAAATTATTGTAACTTAGTAAGAAATTCAATAAAAGTTGTTTTATATCAAATGTTTTATTATTACGACCTATTTATCAAATAATTAAAGAATAAATGTATGTATATTTAAATCTGCCGATGTAGGTATTTTATAATGATAAATAAAAAAAAACGTAATACTAACAATTATGGTTAAGCACGATCGATGAGACCAGTGTTCGAATCTCGCTAAATTCTGTTATAATATGCAGGTACTTTGATCGTTCAGTGCCCATAGACACTATTAAAGAGTGGTAGGCATATTAATGATGATTTTTGGCCCAGTCTATCGTCCTGGGGTTGTACCAACACCCGTGAAGTGACCTTGTCGCGTTTCAGGAACAGTTTCGAAGTAGCCAAGTATAAACACTTCGGTATTTGTCTACTCAGGCCGGCATAACGGAAGCGGCTGCTGCCTGTGGAAATTTGTCCGTAGTAGCAGTTGTTTCCGTTCATTGACCGCAATCTAGCTTTACATCAGGCGGAGTTTTGTCACATGCCGAGCTACAATACAAAATAGTAGTATTTTGGTTCCAGTTATAGACAATCATGACTGAAGAGCGCCTCGTAACTGAGGTGCCAAGCAGTCTCAAGCAACTTGCAAGATTAGTAGTGAGGGGCTTTTACACTATTGAAGATGCCCTTATTGTAGACATGCTTGTCCGGAATCCATGTAAGTGTTGTCCGCGGTGACATTTCCTTCGTCAGAAGAATTACCTTATTTCAAAACAAAAATAGGAAGATATGTTACTCATAACTAAAAAGTGGACCTCACATACTAGGTCTAACTGACATACTTTGACACACGTACGTAAACTAGCTGACATTCTGTCTCTCTTCTGGCATCGTCTTTCTATCTTTGTGTGCTGTAACTGTGTGGGTCAACAGAGAACATACTATATCTTCCTATTTTAGTTATTTACTAATACAATGTAGATAATAAGTATTCTTTCTATTTTCAGGTATGAAAGAAGATGATATTTGTGAATTGCTAAAGTTTGAACGTAAAATGTTAAGAGCTCGGATATCGACGTTGAAAAATGATAAATTTATTCAAGTTAGATTAAAGATGGAAACTGGTAAGAAACATCGAGAATAGGCCACCTAAATTAAGAAGTCGAATCTACCCTCAACTAAAAAAAAAGTCTATAAAAGGCGCAGCGCTCTTCCAATAGGAGTCAGTGTCTCCCTCCTCGCTTCACTGGATCTTCCTCTCCAGTTAGATCTAGTTCAAATTCAGTTCCAGTAGGGATTTGTTTAACCAATTAGATATCATTTATAATAAGTATTTTAAAAAACACTCGTAGGTCTGGATGGTAAAGCGCAAAAAGTTAACTATTACTTCATAAATTACAAAACATTTGTGAACGTTGTAAAATACAAATTGGATTTGATGCGCAAACGCATGGAGACGGAGGAACGTGACGCAACCAGCAGAGCCAGTTTCAAATGTCCGGCTTGCAAGAAAACATTCACAGATCTTGAAGTAAGTGGTTAAAGAATTTGAATCGCTTAACGTTACGTGACAAAACGAAAGGAATGTGCGCTGTCAATCTGGATGGCGTAGCCGGCATAGTGGAGGCGACTACTGTCTGCATTAATTTCTCTGTGATAGCAGTGGTTTTTTATTATTATTGTAGCTCGGCATGTGACAACACTCCGCCTGATGTAAAGCTAGATTGCGGTCCATGATTGGAAACAACTGCTACTGCAGAGAAACCTGTGCGGGCAGTAGTTACCTCGGCTATGCCGGCCTGAGAAAGCGAGTATTCACCATCTAGATTGACAGTACACACTTCTTTCGCCATATCTATCTGACTACTTTCAAAATGCTCCCGAAACGCGACAAGGTCACTTCACGGGTGTTTCAAAGTGGTGGTACTATCCCATGACTAATATGGGCTAATAACCATGGTCTGTCTACCACTCTTTAATGGTGCCTATAGGTTTCCATTCATGGACTGCGATTCTAGCTTTATATCAGACAAAGCGTCGCCATATGCCGAGCTACAATAAATAAAAAAAGCAGCAGTTGTCTCCGCTATGCCGGCTTGAGGAGACGAATATGCCAGAGCACACTCCACAAGTTGCTAAGCTGAAGTTTGAAAGTGGTGGTACTAACGAAATTATTTAATGTTCAAATATTGTTCATCGTAGTAAAAAAAAAACCACTTAGTCACCGCTGGCGACAACACCCGCGCCCAGAATTAGGGTGGGTTATATTTTGTTATTAGAACTTTATGCCAGTCATGGCTGGGGGAGTTGACATCGCATGTAAACTTGATATGAACACTATCGCCTAAACAATTACCTAATAATTTCACTTTCTATACACACGCTTAATTGGATATAATCACGCAACCAGACACTTTTTCAGTGTTTTTATAATATGAGAAAATTACATGCATGTGAACAATTTTTTTCAAGTCAATAAAGAAAAAAACTATTAAATTATCTCTATTTCTTACTAATTATTCGAGTCCATTTTAAAGGGTTTGAAAGTAGCCAGGTATAACGAGAGTGTGCACTTCATCTGGATTGTGCACATTCGTCACCTCAAGCCGGTATACCGGAGGCGACTGCTACCTGCAGAAAATTCCCTGTAGTAGTTGTTTAACTTGTACTTTAATTTTAAATGAAGCAAAATGTTATCATATACCAAGCTATAATCTATACTAATATTATAAAGCTGAAGAGTTTGTTTGTTTGTTTGAACGCGCTAATCTCAGGAACTACTGGTTCGAATTGAAAAATTATTTTTGTGTTGGATAGATCATTTATCGAGGAAGGCTTTAAGCTATATAACATCACGTTGCGACAGAGTTCTTTGTTTATTGTTACTATGGTAACGACGTTAAATATGAGGTATTCTTTTCTTACTTTTCATACTTCGAGAGCTGTTAAATTGATAAGCCCGGGTAGCACCGGGGACCAACAGCTAGTAAGAAATAAAGGGACAATGCCAATTTTTGAGCCCACGTGATATCTAATAGTATGTTAACAAAACAATATTCTAAAATAATATCTGTTTATTTTAATTATATCAACTCATCGTTTACCATTTAATAGACAATGTTTAATTTCATAAAAAAAATAAAAACAGATATTATTAATTATTTATTAAGCATTTAATATAATAATAACCTCAGAGTGCATCAGATAAAGATGAATTACTCAAGAACCCGGGTAAACAAAATTGATTAGTGATTTTCCTACAAAGTAAACTAAAAATCATTGATAAACTCTAGAAAAAGGATGTGGGCCCATTTCTCTTAGGCGAATGGGGTTAGATTTAATACGATGCACCTTTAAATCCAGGCTGATCAATTATACGATATGATGACACAAGAATTCAGATGCACATTCTGCAGTCAAGTGGTCGAGGAAGATCAATCCGCATTGCCTAAAAAAGATTCCAGACTGTTACTAGCGAAATACAATGAACAATTGGAACCGTTATACATATTATTACGAGAAGTTGAAGGTATTAAACTTGCGCCTGAGATTTTGGAGCCGGAACCAGTTGATATTAATACCATACGAGGGTAAGATATATATTTATCTCATATTATGTAAAGCTCGACGGGAACCGTATCGTCCTTGGGGAACTTGCGGAAAGGGTTAGCGAAATATTTTTTATGATGCATATAGAGGGGGCCCATGTTCGGAAAACCGGTTCCGTCTGGTTCCAGAACGGAATGAGATAGGGCCAAAGTTTCGGAACAAAAGTTGTAGGAAATATCTAATATCGATCTTAAAAACTTTTTTTTTTTCTAAACTATCCTAAAAAAATTGTTACAACTATCCCAGCGCGGATCCCCCTAATAATAACAAAAAAAGTTAAATATAATACTGTAAAGGAATCTAAACTCATTTATTTCATCTTAAACGAATCACACACCAACCCGTTCGTAGTAAAATAGTTTTTTTTTTTAAATTTCAGATTGACAAACAAACAAGTTGGTGTCCGTCCACCAGGCGAGCAGTGGTCAGGTGAAGCGACGAGGAACCTGGGAATGTTGGTTGAGGAGACTCGAGTGGATATCAGCATAGGTGACAATGATAATGCTAACGATGCCACGTCAGCACGTAAGGAGAGGCCTGTATGGATGATGGAGAGCACCATACACAATGACCAGGTTATTTTTGACTTCTCTTTAAACGTAATTATGATGAAAAAAAATATCGCGCACACAACCGTCTGAACTAAGGTGGGAATCGAACCCACGCCTTGTAGCTCGGCATAATGTTAAGCGTTAGCAAGTTACAGCTTCCAGATTAATCCTAAAACATGCCTAGATCACTTCCCAGATGTTACATTTTAAAGTAACTTCCTTGGTACTTCCACAAGGTGGCAGATTGGGCTAATAACCATCACAAGTCGTTCATTTCGTCTCCTCAACCCAGCATAGCGGAGGCGACTGCTGTCTGTAGTAATTCATATGTTGTAGCAGTTGTTTCCTGTGTTTTTTGTCCACGTTATTTTTTTCATAATATCTAAATTTTCCAGAACGACAGTGTTCATTCAACTGATGCGGCTCTAGATAAGGCAGCTTCTACGGCGGCAAACAAAACAGCTGGAAAGAATGACGACATCATGTCCGTGCTACTGGCGCATGAGAAACAAAATACTGGTGATTATATTCAATTTTAATAGATTTCATAGTACACACTACACAGTACACCTCACTTTTTTTCTATTACACTATTGTAGGTATAGCGAGAGGAGTGTGCACTGTTAATCTAGATGGTGCACACTCGTCTCCTCAGGCCGGCATAGCGGAGGTGACTGCTGCTCGTAGAGATTTCTCTGTGGTAGCAATTGTTTCCGTTCATGGACCGCACTCTAGCTTTACATCAGACGGAGTGTTGTCATATGCTGAGCTAGAATTTTAAAAAAAAGTCGGCATGATGTAAAGCTGGAGTGCGGTTCATGAACGGAAACAACTGCTACCATAAATACATTTCTACAGACACTTCCAAATTGACAGTGCATACTCCTCTCGTTATGCCTGGCTATTTCCAAATTGATCCCGAAACGTGACTTCTCGAAACATTCGAAAGTGGTGGTACAACCCTAAGACGGCAGATTTTCATAATAACCATCATCAGTCTGCCTACCACTCTTTAATAATGCATATAATATATTATATCATAGGCACTAAGCGACAACATAAGCGGCAGTTACATTTAGTGAGACCTGAACCGGTTTCATAGATCGTGAGTCCCAGCGTTTTATCGCTAGACCACAGCCACTCCAAACTTGTACCCTATATTATAAATGTAAAAGTATGCATGTTTGTCCTCCAATAATTGCTGAACGGATTATGTATAATCAAATTTAGCATTTTAACCACTAATATAGATGTGCAATAACGCTCCCAATGTGACGCGAGAGAAAACATGGCCACAGCCAAGGGCATCGCCAAGAGGGGGCAGGGAGGGGCAGCTGCCCCCCTCCCTTAGAGATTCTAAAAAAGTTGTTAAATGTAAATTTATTTATTATTTACAGTCAAGAGCTCGTGTAGTTTTACACGTTAGACTCTGCACCGTTGTTATTACAATCGCCGTAGATGTAAGGCTCGTACTACAAGTGAAAAGCTTCATGTACTTTACCTACAATTCATACTTTTCTCATCCACCAAATCAACTTGCCCCCCCCCTTACGCCATCTGCTGGCGACGCTCTTGGCCACAGCCACGTTTAGGTTCTCCGTCAGTTAGTATTTGACTTGACGGCAACATTGCCAAATCGTTTGAAACGGCATACGGTTTTATTTATGTCAGATGTATGAGGTTTGCACCTCTAATATACATCTCTATGATTTTAACTTTTTTTTTACTTTCTTTTATTCAGGCAATGCAACAACAACAACGACGAATGCAGTTAAAGGAATCGAACATGAAAGCTCTGATTCAAGTGATAATGAAAAAGATCCATACAAATTAAAAGATCAGATGGCTGCAGTTGGTATGTATACTGAACAAGTAACCTTTTTTTAAGTCTGTGCTACGACCAAAGGTTCACATAATTACTTTATTAATTGTTATTTCACACAATAATTTTATTTAGTTTTACATAGATACCGAAAAAATAAGTAAACAGCAATGTTATATGATATAATTTAGTTGTCAGTACATTAGCGAAGGACATAGGGCATAGACAAAATTGAATAATCTAGCATTAGTATTTTTTTTTTTATTGTATAGCTCGGCTTGTATGCATGAGGAGACGAATCTACACCATCCAGATTGACAATGCACACTCCTCTCGCTATACCTAGCTACTTCCAGACTGCTTCCGAAACATGACATGGTCACATTGCATTTGAAATAAAATCAGTCTGCCTACCACTCTGTAATTACCACTAATGAAAAATAACCAATGTTCGTGTTTTGTTTTTCAGCGGAAATGGAAAGTGACGATTCAGATTCCGATGAAAATATACCCTCGGTTATGGTGAATGGTAAATCGGTGCCAATAACTGACGTAGACGATGACGTCATAGCTCAAATGACACCTACAGAAAAGGATACATACATACAAATATATCAAGAATATTACAGTCATATTTATGACTAATTTTTTTTTATTACTATGTAATTCATTGTGAATAAACTTATATCTCAATATAAAACTTTTATTTTAATCATATTTAAATTTAAATACTTATAAAGCAGTAAACAGGCATGCTAAGGTGAAAATCGAACTCACGTTTGATGGTGGTGTAAAAACCCTGTGATACGAAAGAAAGAACTTCCAACTAGTAAGCAGAGTAGCTCAGTGGTCAGTACCTACATCTGTTCAAGCTTCATCACATCATTAAAAAAAAAACAATTATAACAAAAATAATTTATTGACAAACAAAATCTATTACTATTATGCTCTTCTAATAAATTAACAATCAAAACAAAAGACCATGAGTATATATCACTTTATGCTTTTTAAGTACAATAAAATTCTCTGGAATAAAAATGTAAATCTCTAAGACAGTAATGGAAATCAAACTGCTAAACAATCACGCAATTTAAAACGATAAAAACAAAACTAGGCTTTATTTGCTTGCAAAAAAAAAAAAAACAATTTATAAAATGTATTATATTTCTAACTTGTGTAAAAAAAATCCTTTTCGAAACCTATATACTATTGTAATATTATTCAAATAAACTCGTATGAAATAATAAATCTTTTTTTTTTAAATAGTAACTCGGCGTATTACAACGCTTCGCCTGATGTAAAGCTAGAGTGCCATCCATGAACGGAAACAACTGCTACGACAGAGAAATCTCTGGAGGCAGCAGTCGCCTGCGCTGTGCCGGCTTGAGGAGACGAGTATGCACCATTTAGGATTTACTTACAATATCATATTGTGGTAGTTACTTTAAAAAAAATTGGTCAAAAAATATTTATTTTATGTAATACTGCAACCTAACACAGATATCGCCTCATATTGCTTGCAATTTTACTTAAATCATACTTTGTACTATAGTAAAAGGATGCATTCACATATTTATAATTTTAAAAAATCTATCAATGTAAACACACCCTTAGATTGGTGCTTATAAAGCTGTTTATTGCGTAGAACCCCATTTATTCCAATAATCATCAGTTTGCATCTCCATTATTCTTGAAATGCATCGTTGACTCGCGAACATCTCTTCTTCGCCAGTAAATATTGCTGCATTTGCATTTTCCTGTGACATTTAGAAAATAAATTTATCACATCCCTAGAAGGCCAAGTACAAGACACAATCTAGCATTTACGCCGCGACAGCGTAACGTGGCACTCCACCAATAGGATCGCTTCTTTCGAGATAACTATGCTATTTGTAAAAATTAAAAAAAAAACCTACGAAAACTTACAGAATCCTTCGAAATATTCAAGTCGTCCATTAAACTTCTACCAGCATCATCAAGGTCACCTTCATCACTCAAATTGAATAACTCTTTGGGTTCAACATCTGCTGCTATCACCACCTGAAGATTTCAAAGTACCACATTAAATCATGATTGGATAGTATTGGGTTAAGCAGAATTTAATAAGAATCTAATGTTTCGATATACAGGGTGTATCAGGCAACGTGTAAAAAAATTAAGGTAAATATTAAGTGAGGGATGTACACCCCTCGAAAAATAAATTTACTAAACAAAAGTTCTCGTGTATGGTATTATCACAAAAACAAAAGGTCTATAAATGGACCGGCCGACGTGGACCGCCGTTGCAGGTGGGCCGGCACACGGCTTGTCGGCGCGAGATCAAAGGCGAGGCGGCAAAGGTTGTCGGCGTTGATCAAAGGCAAGGTCATTTGTTTGATGCACCGCCCGACGACACAACGATTACGCGTTCGTGTAGTAAATTATGTATGTTTCTACAAGGAAAAGGTGGACATTTGGATAAAAATAAAGTATTTATTTTTTAAATTAATTTCTGCTCAGAGTCACTTACTGAGTCATCTCTTGAAATTTTTTACACGTTGCCCGATACACCCTATAACTATAACAAAAAGTCGTGTTAAAACTACTATTAATTGATGTTAGTGAGGGTAGGTACACAATCACGCTATCAGTAGTTTATGAGCGTACACAAGGGGAAGCAAAAAGCATACATACTACTGATAGTATGATTGTGTATCTACCGTCACTAAGATCTAAACGGAAATTATATGCACTATTTTGTTTAAACTTGTAGATTCCTAACTTATTACATATTCATAATCGTGCCGCAAGTACTTTCTTAACTATAAACGAAACCGTAAATTTTATGATATGCCTAAACGCATGGACGTACACGAGAGGAGTGCACTGTCAATCTAGATGCTGCATACTCGTCGTCTCAAGCCAGCATAGCATAGGCGACGGCTGCCCGTAGAGATTGCTTTGTAGCAGCAGTTGTTTCTGTTCATGGAACGCACTCCAGCTTTACATCAGGCGGAGTGTTGTCACATGTCGAGCTACAATACAATAAAAAAAAATGTAGCGACTAATATAGTAGGCATTAGTGACCTGTCATTGGTCGAAAGGTTACGCCACCTAATAGTAGGTGTGGCACTACATCTTCTTGGGATAAAAATATTTGTTTTAGCTTAGCTTAGTTTTAACAAAAAATTAAACTTACCCTAACTTTATTATCATATAAGGTATCGATTAGTGTAATAAATCTACGAATTTGCGACCTATGAAGGTATATAGACAGACGCGGCACTTCCCTAATGAACACAGTATGAAATGTTTTTGATATCACCAAATAATCACTTGCACCTAGAGGCTGTAACAAAAATAAAGCAGCTATAGCATCTTGTTCACTGCAATTTCATTAGCAGTAAACCTATATACTGAGCCACTAAAAAGTGGTATGCAGACTGATGATTGTTGTTAGCCCAATCTGTCATCGAATAGTACCATCACCACTGTCCTAGTCGCATTTGTTTTTCCTCTCCCGCACTCCTCAAGCCGGCATAGCGGAGGCGATTGCTACATGCAGATATTTGTAATAGCAATAGCACTCTAGGCTAACTTTAGATCAATGTGGTCGCATGTTGAGCTACTAAAATAATACATTCCAACATACCCTATCACATAATTCTTGAAAACTAGTATCTAAAATTCTTCCGCATGACTTAGCAAACTTTACATTTCTACCTAAAATGTTGATCACTCGAGGTCGGACTGTATCATTCTCTTTCGATGCTAAGAATTTAAATAATGTATCTACGCCATTGTTTTCCGATGTTAATTCACTATTACTGTAAAGAAAGAAATTTATAATATCACATAGGTGTCCAAAATAGACATCAAGCAGCGAGTACAATTTCAACTTATCTTCTATAAATGTTTGAATAAATGAACAATATAATATTTTTTTTGTAGCTCGGCATGTGACAACACTCCTCCTGATGTAAAGCTAGAGTGCGGTCCTTGAATGGAAACAACTGCTACTACAGGGAAACCTGTGCGGATAGCAGTCGCCTCCACTATGCCGGCTTGAGGAGACGAGCATATACCATCTTAGATTGACAGTGCACACTCCTCTCGTCATACCTGGCTACTTTCAAACTATTCCCGAAACACGACAAAGTCACTTCACGGGTGTTACATTCGAAAGTGGTGGTACTACCCCAGGACGGCAGACTGGACAAATAACCATCATCAGTGTGCCTACCACTCTTTTTTAGAAACCAGTATAGATTTAAATAAAATCTTTCACAGTAAATCTAGCACAAGCTGTAGAAAGAGGCAATTCATAAGTCATCTCTGTCACTCGTAACTTCATATGACAGAGACGTTGCTAGTTGATAAACTCTTTCTGTTTAATTTTCTTTTAATTATTTTATGTTTTGTATTACTGGCAACCCAAGTAGTTGTAAATAAAATCTTGATGGGTATTATTTACTACCCAGTACTATACTTGCTGTTTGAAGGCAGACAGTAGCTAATAGTAATAGCATGTACTTAACTTAGGTCCTAGGTTTGGCCCCAGTCGAGGCAAATAGCATATATAGTATTTAAAAAAAGAAGTATTTGTTTTGGGTTTAATGGTTTATGTCTATGGTCTGATACCATAGATTACCCAGTTCTTAAACCGGACCCTTAGGGCATGATAATAGTGTATATGTAGATATTACCCATAACAAAAATATATATGTAAAAAATACTCACAGAAAATATTTACTATATTTATTACCGCTACCTCTTAATCTATAATCAATTCCAGAATCGAGTTGTATAACATTACAGTGCTGTTTGAGGATAGGTATAAAAGGTATGAAATTTGATCTTTGTAAGCCATTCTTATAAAGGTCATCTGGTTGACGATTGCTGGTTGCTATGACAACACATCCATTATCAAACAGCTGAGTGAATAGACGCCTCAATATCATGGCATCTCCAATATCTGTTACCTACAAAAAAAATTGTTCATCTTTGACTTGCAGCAAATTAAAGAGTGGTAGGCAAACTGATGATGGTTATTAACCCAGTGTGCCGGCCTGGGAGGAGTGAGAGGAGTATACACTGTCAATCTGGATGGTAAACATTCATTTCCTAAAGCCGGTATAGCAGAGACGGCTGCTGACTGTAGAAATTTATCTGTAGTAGCAGTTGTTTCCATTCATGGACCGCACTCTAGCTTTACATCAAGCGGAATGTCATATTGCAACACAGCTACAAAAAAAAGGTGTGCAAAAATAGGGAATATTTATGAATACTAATAAAAATAAAATAAACCTACTTGAAATTCATCGAAACAAATTAACCATGACTCTTGAGTGATATCTTCAGCCACTGGTGGTATAGGATCAAAATGTTTATCATCTCGGAAGTATTTGGCCCCTCGTCCAGACTTAATCTTCAATTCATGGATTCTAGAGTGGACATTCAACATGAATGAGTTGAAATGAACTCTTAATTTTTCTTTTATCTACAAATAAAGTTGTTAAATTAGTAGAAATAATGATTCTAGCAATTCTCAAGATTATTCAAGTACTATTGGAGAATATGATTTTCAATACTGCCCAAAAACATCGTTTACTACAGATACCATATCTCGATGTTGCTTAGTTATCGAGAAATCGCGTCTCAAAAACAACCTATGGGCAAATAAAATTTCATCATTATTTCAACGGACATCACAACCTGTATTTATATTCAATACTTGATCAGAGTATAAGCAATATCTTATAATAACTATTATCAAAGATACTTACGGGAATCGTTTCATAGAATAAATCCATCAGCATGGTTTTCCCTCCACCGACACTGCCATAAATGTAAAGTCCTGTAGGTGCCTTAATTTTTTGAGGTTTATTGCTAGAAAACACATTGAAAAAACTCTTTTCTTTTTGTGGTGTTACTACAGGCCTTCTATAATTTACAACTGCACTGTAAACTTCCTGTAGACTTTTCACGACTAATTCTTGATGAGTATCCTCAGATAAGACTTTATCGGAGACTTTTTTCTTATAAAGTGCCAATGGTCCACTTTCACCAGGTTGAGTAGATAGAAATTGTAAGCAATATCTCCAATTATTATTGAGAGCTAAGTGTAAAGAGAGGTTCGAAGGTTGACAAAGTTTAAACATATTGTCAGCTGATTTTGTTTTCGATTGTTAACATGTTATATAATACAAAAGAACCACCTCGCATGTAGAAGTTCTCCATCTAATATATTAACTTGTTATATTTACATGTTTCTCTATTTATAACTACATTACTTTAAAATATTTGAATGGAATTATACTGTTATTCCATTATCTATAGGAAAATTTGACTATTCGAGTGCGAACTCAGAACGTGGGCGGCCATACAGTCGGAGTTTTATCGCCCGAAATACAAGATTAGAGAGATCAAAAATACCTATATTGTTAGGAAACTAGAACTGAAAAGTGTTAAAATATTAAATCTGACATGTAAAGACAAAGATTGCATAAAATTATCTATACAATAATATAAAAAATAATGAAAGTACAAATTCTGAATTTAAAGGCTCCTATGATCTGAACGTAGCTAGAGTGACAGCTAATATATACGTTCAGAAATTTAGCCATAGACTTGGAATTTTAATAAATATATGGGATAGGCCAATGGGATAGGCAGAGTGTAAAGTGAGGAAGTTTGTTTGTTTGAAAAAATTTATAAATTTATAAATTATACACATACAGTTGCGAGTAACAGCTTGTAATACACTACAGAAACATAAAATTCCGTTCAGTTATAAATGATAGGACAAGTCGTGGTCTAGTGGTAGAGGACGGATCTCAAGATCGTTGAGACTCGTGTTCAAACCTCGCTAAATTCGGACCGGTACCAATGTTAGCTACATATGTTATATGTACTTTATTCGCTCAGTGCCTGTGATATAAGCACTAGCTTAGTACTGACATTAGTTAATAATAAAATAATAATAATATGTTTTTAAAAAGTGCACTTAGAAAAATAAGACTTAAAATTGCGTTCAAATGCAAGTTAGATTGTGCCCCTCTTGGAAGTAAGACAAATTGCTTTGTACCCCTTTGTACTTTAATAAATCTTTCCATTTGATAAAGAAAGGGCGAATCATCCAATTGAAGATCATCATTTTTATGCATTTATCAGTGTTACTGATTTAAGAAACAGGCTATATCCGCATTAAAAATGCAGGCGCATGATTTTACAAAGAGACAAAATCCAAATCATATTCAACAAGACAATTTTACGTATTAATTATATAGCAAAAACAGATAGTCAGTGCTGGGTTTGTCAGTGGAAGATATCGATTTTATAGAATAGATCCAGTCCTCGAGCGAGAGAATCCCGTGAAAGAGTCGTTGCGAGCTCTAACTCTCGAAAAAGGAAACAGATTTATCGTGCGACAGTATCGGAAGGAGGCGCCTTAGGAAGAGCTTTCTCAGTCAGATTTGTCGACTGCTGAGAAAGGCGAATAGATGAAGAGCAACCGACGTGCATGCACGAGGAAAGCAATGGATGTGGTTGAGGCGGAACTAATATGAAAGAGAAGTCTCTCCATAATCTCTGTCTACCCCGTTAGGATCATTGGCATTAATCAATAGACACTGGAATATTTCGCAATAAGCACTAATGGAAATATTACGTAATCACAAAAGCGACATTACTACAACAAAAGCATAACATTATTTTTATTAAAATAAAATTCATTGCTTTAAACTTATAAATTAAAAAATAATAGTCATTCTCGAAACTATAAGTTTCAAAAACGAGAATAAAACATTATCCCAAATTGGTTCAGACTTCAATGAGTAAACAGCTCCATTAAATTAGCGTCTCCCCCGTTTTGCAACTCCTGGAAATTTGTCTCGTGCGTTATTTCCAACCGCTATGTAAGAAAGAAATACACTACCAAACACTTTCCTTAATGAATAGAAACACATTTGCAATTTTGTACTTTATTCCGTTATCTTAGAAACTAAATATAATTCAATTTAGCACAGTTGTATATAATAAGTTACTGTCGGCAAAGTCCAGAGTTGATCATAAATTTGAAAGTTATGTACTGCGCAGCGTCTGGATACTTTCATTGTAAAGTTTTGCAAATAAACATAACAAGTGCAAGATAAACGAAGCGGTAAAATAATAAACTACTATAAATATTGATACAATCAATTATCTGTCTAGAATATGTAGGTACTTATAGTTTTTAACGGAATTTTTCTATACTGAATTTGGCTGCATGCAAATGTAACACTCGTGGAGTGACCAGCTTGAAAATAGCCAGTTTGCTCTCTCAACATGGACGGTGCAAACTCGTCTCATTAAGCCGGCATAGCGGAGGCGAGTTTCAGTCATTATTTGTATATGCATACCTACCTATAAATAGACAAAACGTAAGTTAAATTTGTTCAGTATGATTATTGCTACAACGATGGTTTTCCTGCCTGTACGGTGTGGTGTACCTATTTAAAATATAAATATTTAGGAAAAACTATACAATAATCAATATAATGACTCCGTAATAATTTTATTTCTTCGCTCCGTGTTGATAAACAAATAAATTATATTAATTTAAAAACCATTAATTTTAAGCATTGTAATCCTGATTTATTTTAAGAGTGGTAAGCAGACTGATGATATTTATTTGCCCAATGCTCAGTTTGCCGTCCTGGAGTAGTAGGACCACCACTTTCATGTATAAGAACCGTGACGTAATGGAGTCGCGTTTCGGGATCAACTTGGAAGTATCCAGGTATAACGACAGAAGTGTGTATTGTCAACGCGTCTCATCAAGCCGGTATATCAGACTCTGTGGCAGTTATTTCCGTTTATGGTTGTCACATGCCGAGTTATTATAAAAAATATAATAATTATTATAATTGTAGCAGTAATAATTATATTTTATTTTAAGATTGTCAATTATTTGATTTTGCATACTTTAGTTATCTATATATAGACTGAAGATCATAAGTTCAATTTGTAAATAAAATAATGTTAGTATGTTATAGAAGATGAGTACCTACATAGGTTGAATACCCTGTTAGATGTTTACGTCCGTTGTGACAGACATTATTCTGGACAATGTCAAGGTTACCTTCGGCGAACTGACCTACGGAACTTAAATTAATCTTGAACTCGCTCATACACTTGTCTCAATTGTACTCGATCTAATGCATCGGTTAACAACCTTAAGAGTGTCAAGGTGCCTGCAACCATTAATGTTAAACGCCGTGAATATATTATTTGGTAGCGAACGACGCCTTTTTTAGTAGCCCGGCGTATTGTCACACTTCGCCTGATGATGCTAGAGTGCGGTCCATGAACGGAAATAACTGCCATCGAAATATTTCTGCACACAACAGTCGCTTCTTCTATTCCAGCTACAGCATTTTAAGGATCTACTTTAAGATGACGAGAACTGTATTTATGAAGTTTTATTTCCGAAAGAACTTTATACATCATGATGTAACGTATTGAGCGAATATTTCACTTGATTCAAATTTCCAGATGTCATATTCACGCATCCAATCGACGAAAGTTTGTAAATTCTATAGTAGGACCCTAGGTTTGTCGGTGTACATTCCTCCTCTTATACCCGGTCCCCAAACGCGAATAGGTTACTGGTACTACCCCAGGACAGCCAACTAGATTAATAACCATCATCAGTTTGTTTACCACTCTTTAAAAGAAAGGCTCTATCACTACCAAAAGAACTACTTTTTTATATAGTTCTATGCAAAATTAATAGATATTATTCTTTTATTACTTTTGAAGTAAACAATAAGTTCTAAAATATAAAAAGACGATCCCGGAGTTAATAGGTTATCTTAATCTAATTAATTAATAAAAATATAATATACTGTGATAGTGATACACAATATTTATTTAGCTATAAACATAAGAAATCGATTTGTTTTGCATATTAAACATTTAAAATCTATTACTTATTAATTTTGTTTCGGATAAAAATAATTATGCCTCTATTTATTTATTTAATGGCATATTAACAGTTAACATATTTCACGCTCTATATACTACAGTTAATTTTTTATTATTTCTGATATGCAACCAATTACAAATATGCACAACATTCAATGTGTAACAAAAGCTAAATAGTTAAAAATATATATTTTTTTTTAATATAATGCGAAAAAAAAGAAAATTGAATATATAATATAAAACAAAAAATACAGTACAGACGAAATTCAAACTAACAACTTATTCCATAACATGCAGAAGAGACTTTATAAATTTATTTATGCATTCTCTGAGAGAGTCCCCAAACACATCAAATTTGGGTAATTTGTGATTCATTTCGTTGCACAATCTACACATCCTCTATTCATTAAATTAGGATAGATAGAGCTCTATTATTATAATATTATTTTATAAACTTACGACTACATAAAAACAGTCTTTTAAATATGAATATGAAAACAAATAATAAAATAAAGCTTTGAAAATATGTTATTTAATTTTAATTTGAAATGGTTTTACACTCGTGCGAACACTTCCGCGCAGCTGGACCCGCATAGACCACCCTCGCACAAGGGCTCGAAGCAAACCCCAACATGCTTTTGCTCCTTCTATACTTCACCTACATCTAAAGTATTATTAACGATAGAATCCATTGTGTTTATGGTCAGTTTATTTATGTAAATGAAGAAAAATACCGAAGGCAACATTAACTGCGCCCACGCAATATTGTGGAGAAATTCCATTTAAAAATGGGAGTAGTCCATCTTGGTCTGTATGCCTTAGTGACAATTTGATTTAGAAGCAATTAAGACTCCTAGGAGCAGCCAAAACAATCGATCGACTCGATGATGCATCACGTCCCGTCCGTTTAGACGTGCGCACGCGATTATACATTGATAAATAGTTTCTTGTATTTTTAACCTGTTTTCATGCTTGAAGGAACCTATTTCTTAAATATGTATTATAAAAGAAATATATGACTATAAATTGAATCTCTCCATATATTAAAAAAAAATATATTGATTTAAAAACCATAAATTTTAATTAATACGTAGCAATCTCGTTAAAATGAACAACCAGTTTTAAATTAAGGGTTAATATAAAAGCTATAAATCACATTTTAATAAAAAACCATACTTATACCATCCAAAATGAAACTGATCCTTTTTCCGCACCACCTATGAGGTAAGAATCGAAGGTGCGCTTTTTTTAAAGAGGTGTCCCCAGTAGGCCTAATCCTCTTTAACGTGAAAGTCAACACCTGAGCGTCAATACATTTTGTTTTAAAACATTGTTTGAAACATAGCAGATTTATGTTGAAATTAAGTAATCTATAACTTTCTCAGCACTAATTTATTATTATCGTAAATCACGACAATAAACACGGCACAGAATATATAAAAAGCATTTTAAACATTTTATATTGGTTATATTTCACCAGCATTTTAATATTCTATGCCGTAGCTATTTGTTTATTATAGTGATTTGCGATAATAATTAGTGCTGAGAAATTATGGACGCTCAGGTGTTGGCTTTCACGTTAAATGAGAAGTAAGAACGTGAATTAAGACTCAAATTGGCATATACCATGTGTAGGAATAACGTGCATGTCCTATGACATGAATATAAATAGGTCACTAAGTCAGACCTACAAATAAATACGTGTAGATGCGGAGGAGTTTTGTCTATAAGATAGAGCTGACGGAAGTGATCACAACCCACTCCGTATAATATTATCAATAACTCCTAATTAATATTTTTTTAATACTAAATGCGGATAATAATTGTTATATGATGTTGTATTTTATGACGTGACATCGTTGTGTTGCGTGCGCTTGATTTTTTTCCTGCTTAAATTTCATCATAATTTAATAGGTAATTAACGTACTTATTTTCACGAATTTTACAAATTGCTCATAACTTCTCACCTTCAGCTTTACCAATATTTTCTGGACAACGTAACCACTAAGCCTTTTGGATAGTCAATCTTAACAATGAATAATGGAGTATTCATACAAAATTCTTTCAAACAAATCAAACCAAACAATTAATACAAAAAAGCCAAAACTTTTGTGGTGGCGGCCACGCAATCTTGCGCCCTTTTGATAAAAGTTTGATTAGGTCATCATTCATCATCATTCAATCCAATTTCTCATTATTTATAGCTAGATTAGATACCTACTAAGATTTGGTTAAAGAAATTACTTTTACTTGAAAATTTATCAATTTTATATTATAAACACACTACTTATTTATTATAAGACCGACCCTTGACTCTTACATATCAGATCAAATTCGAAATTTCAAACAAAATCATCATGTGTTTTTTTGGAAGCTAATCGATAATATATAATGTACCCAACGATCCCATCCTATTTCCAAATATGTACGTACATACATGAAATACGAGTACGTAGGTACATATTAGGTACATCTTTTATGTGGCTGAGTTTACCCAATTAATAGGGTAATTAAGTTTCTAAAATACGGTAATGTCTCGTGTATGTATTTATACTTAGTCTGCTCGTCAATATTACATTTTATCAATGTTGATATGCTAAAAATAATTTACCTACCACAAAGGTCGCATGTCGTGGAGAATCTTAATGGGCTTAGTTTTATTGGTTTTAATTTAACAGAATATATTAGTAATTTAATGAAAACGCTAAACGAATTAAATAAATGAAAGTTAAAGTTATTTTTAGTAAATTTAATAATTTATTAAATTGATGTACAAAGAGAGTTGAAGGAGTTTTAGTCTGCGAATTAATGTCTGACCTCGGGCTCGCTCTAATTACTGAAACAACTTGTGGGTGAGTTTTAAGAATTCGAATCAAATAATTTATCAGCGTACGAGTTGCAATGACGTCAGTAGTTAGTACACTAAGAGGACTGTAGGATTTTCGAGCCAATTTACGATAAAAAACAGAGAATCTACAATACAAATAAATTATTATTATTATTATTACAAAAATGTTAATGTTACAGTATGTATAACAATGAGTTACGAGAATAATTTCGCTGACTATCATCTTTATATTGATGAAAGATACTCTAAAAATAACCATCTAATAATGACCTGAATTGTATCCATTAAGTCTGCTTAGCAACTGCTGGTATTTCGCTGAAAAAAGGTATCGAATTTATGACAACACATAGCTAAGAAAGTGTTGCTATGTATCTATACACCGTTCTGAATTAACATTCCATCAACGTTAGAGTGAGCCCCGATAGTGATCGTAACGCACTAAGACAATCATTGTCTAATTAAACATTGTAATGCAAGAGACGCGCGAATATCCTTAGTTCAGACGACGCACGTGCCTGTCAATGAACTTTATTACACGTGGATAATACTTGATGTATTGCTTCAAAATAATTAATAATATCTCAAATAAATAATTAAGACTGTACGATAATGCAGCCGCACGTTCATAATCATTTAAAAATATACTATGTATAACAAAAAAAAATCCAAATTCTGTAAGTGTAAAAATAATACTAACGCGAAAAAACAATGACATTATTGGTGCGTACGAGGAAATCGTCCTCCTCGGTGTGCGTGGTGAAGGTTCTGGATGCCGCAGGCGCATCGTTCTGCATCCCGGAACCGGCCGAAGGCGTCAGTGTCTCGAAGCGCTGTACCAGTTCGGGCGGCACGTGAGGCAAATCGCGACCGGTCGTATTGGGCGCTTGCACGAAGCCCATCTTCGCCAGCAGGCTTTCACGGATGAAATGCAGACTCTGCTCTTGCGCGCTCTCGTGCTTATGGCAGGCGGCGCAATCCGGAGGTAACTTGGGACAATCTGGTTCGGCCACGGCGGCCACCAGCCACAGCAGCAACAGGCTCGCGGGCCTGGCCCGCGGCCCGTGCGGCGCGCCCAGAGCTCGCGTGGTGCGGCGGAGGCGGCGGCGGCGGAGCGCGCGAGCGGTGTGCGGCCGCGGGAGACGCGTGCTACACTGCGCCGGAGCAGGCCAAGCGTCGGCCGCCCCACCCGCCGCCCGCGCCAACTGACTCACAGGCGCATGCCGCCCGCCCTGCTTCTCCTTATGCTAGTAGAGGAAATCCATCTTCCACTAGAATACTGTTTCTATCGTTTAATTCTTCCAACAATAAGATGATAATATGCGATATATAGATTCTGCCCATTAAATGGGGACACCTCAAAGCATTAGTAATTTAAAAACCTTCGCTGCAAACTCGCTGAGACTTTTTATACAAAATCAATTCTCTATAGCGCGTTTGGTGTCAAAAAAAATTAGCTTTTATTGATTTCGGTCAATTTCTTTTAAAAATAAAATAAAATAAATTAAAACCGTGTAAAGTTGGCATCTAATTATAGTGTTTTTAATGATCATAGGAACTTGTTACGGGTTTTAAAATGTAAATTTCGTTGTTGCATATACACATAACATTTATTCAAATTTTTATAACATTTATATAATAATCATCTTACAAGGCCAAATATGGTACTTGAATGACTTTTGAAAGCGCATAATAATATGTCCGCGAATGTGCTCTATAAACTCATAAGAACTTGTGTTTGCGTGTGTATAATCAACAAAACGTCATCGTCATTTCAAATTGAAGAGAACATTTTTATTGTTTTGTTTTATTACATTCGTGTCGATAAAAGGTTTTCCACTAAGGGTCGTTTGCACCAGAAGGCCGGTTAAAGTTACTTTAACTATTACTTTTGCGGCGACGACGACCGTTAAACGTTTACATTTACTTCGTTGCAATATAGTGTAAATTCATATTGTTATCGTTAAGAGGGTGGCTGATCTCTAAAAAATAATAGAAAAACATATTTGGCTTCTTTTCCTACATTTGACGTTAGTAACATTGGTTTGACGATTACTTTAACTTTAACCAGCGAAGATTCGCTGGTTACGTTTAAGATTAAAGTAACCGTCAAAAATAACAGGCGCGACGATGCGATGGAGCAACTCGTGTGAAGTAAATATAAACCATAATGTAATCGTAACCGTTAAAGTAAGCATAAAAGTAATAGTTAAAGTTACTTTAATCGGCCTTCTGGTGCCAACGACACTAAGAATACAATAAAAGATTTTTTTTATCGTCAAAATAATATTTTCTAATTGATGAAGAGGTCTCACTTTACGCCGAGACACCAAACTCGAGATCTTTCCACCAATCTTTTGACCGCCGAGTGAATAGAAAAGCGATCCTATTGATGAAGAAATTTCGCGTTCGCTGTCACGGCGTAAGTATGTAAACCTCGTACTTAGCACCCTGAAGACGTGGCTGTATAAACTTTATTCTCTTGCCTTCATATATTCGAAAAATATAATTTTAAGAAAAGTGTTTGACGACCATTCACGCGGGAACTTGCTTATTATTTAATCATGGCTTTTTTTAATGTCTTAACTTTTAAACTAGCAGGTATAAAAAAATAACACCAAATTATATTGTAAATATTGAACCGCGACATACCGTTAATACCACTACCTCTGTATACGGGGAAGTAAGCGCTAATTTTTTGTGGCTACCCACGTCATAAAAATGGTCGATGTTTCAGAGCAGAATGCTACTGCCAAACACTAAAAGAAAACATTAAATTGCAAAAACCTACTGTGCAAATTTATCTAATGTATCTAAATATAACTCTGTCTAAAGCGGGCTACACATGTTCAGTTTTAATTGACAGTTATAACTGTGCAGTTAAAATCGTAGGTGTGTAGGCAAAACTGAGAACGTTCAGTTTTAACTGTACAGTTATAATTGTCAGTTAAAACGGAACGTGTGTAACTGTCTTAATGTGCAAAAAGAAGAAATTAAAATGGCTGTGTAGCTATTGAAACCTTTGTCTTTCCAGAATGAGAGAACCAAAAACTAACCAAAAAAAAAAGACTAGACGTCAAAAAAATATGTAAATATGGTAAATATTCAATGCGAATCGGCGAATATCGCATAGTAAATGATAGTAAATTAAATGTTATTAACTCTTCATAACGTAATTTATATTTTATTGACTGATTTACACTATCCTGTGAAAGTATTGAGTGTCCCGTCTTATTTTTGAGGTCATTTGTTGCGTGCAGGAATAAGAATATTTGGATTATTATAACTAGCAAAATAGAAAATATGATGGATTTATGCAGAACTTGTTTAACAACACGGCGAAATTTGTGCTCTATTTTTTCTAATACTGACGATAGTTCGCCTTCATATTCTGAAATGATAATGAGTATTACAAATTTTAATGTAAGTAGACAAGAATTTTGGTGAACTTGTGAAGCAAGAATTTCTCTTTCATAACAAATTTTAAAAAACTGTTTCAGATTTTTCCCGACGTTAAATATCCAGATAAAATATGTCTACCATGTAGGAACAAATTAAAAGCGGCTTACAAATTTAAGACCTTCATAGAAAGGTATTAAAATCAATCCATCTTATTATAATTAACAATTTCGTTTCTATATTGTTCGTTAGTCATTTATTAGGCTTAGTATTGAATCGTCTATGTATCAAAATGTCCATACTGTGTAAAACAAGTGTTTGTAAAGATGACCAAATGGTGAAATTTCCAATAAACATAGTCTGTATAGAGAGATGGCTAGATAGAACATGTCCAAATATTAAAATATTATATAGTTAAGAAGAACGCTCATGTAGCTGGTCATTTTGCTACATGGACGGTTCAATACTAAGCCGTTTGTTACAGCAATGAAAATAAATTAAGATCCGAGGAAGACCTTAAATTGAAAAAGCTTAAATTTAATGATTTTAACGAGTTGAAAATACAAATTGAATGTTTTGATATTAAACCAGATGTAAAATCGACTAAAACTGAATATTTGGATATAAATGATGATAGTTACATTCTTTATAACTACAAAGATATTGAAATAAAAAGAATTAGTGTTAAGAACAGTCCATGCGTTGACAAAAATCAAGTATCAGTTGAGGAATTTCTAAATAGTATGGAATATGACGATAATGTAAGTTTTGGCAAGTTCCTATGCTATGTATATAAGAACTGAAAAAAATAACAACTAGAACTGGTGGCCTCGCCTCAATGCGCTGAGGCTCTCAACTGAGCTATCAGGGCCACAAAAGACTTGAGAAATTGTTTGGTATATGTGTAACTAAGCAGTGCGCAATCAATTACATTTATTATGTAAATCAAAGTTTCAGTGCAAAATTTTTTAAATAGTATGAAATTATATAAAACAGCAAGGTCAATTTCTTTTTATCTGTACAAATCTAGTACTTGTATCAGGCACTGAGCGACCAAAGTACATATAACATACGTTTTTTACTATACAATTTTTATTATAACTTAATAATACGATTTCGTATACCTATGCAAAATATTGTAATAAAAAAAATATTTATGTACAAGGTGCATAGATTAGAAATGTACCTTAACTGCAAAGTTGAAAGATGGAATTGGTTAAAGACGGTGTAAAAACACAATGACGTCAACCCAGCAGATGGCAAAGCAGAGAAAATAGATTTGCATTGGATTTTTATTTCTATGATAATTCAAGTTAATTATTAACAGTATTTATTTAAACAGATATCTAACTATGAAGAACAATATGATGATGAGGATGATGATGATTATAATTATGTACCGCCAAATCAAAAAGTAAAGAAGAACACCCGGAAGAAAAAAGTAAAACAAGCTAAGAAAAGTAAAAAAGGTACCTTTCCAACTTTCGCATTCAAATAAGTAAATGGAACTGATATCACAACGATTGTCATTGCCCTCTCAAAATTAAAAAAAAATTAAAGCAGTGGTCTTAATACGGGTATTGATACTCAGAAAATACTGTCAAAAGTAACATTACAAAAATAAACAGAAAAATAACGATATTTTTCATGACAAGGAACCAATCTCTGACATCTTTTTTCATATTGACGCGACATGTCACCTGTCGATGTAGCTTGATGGTAAGCACAGTGGAAATCGCATGGTCTGTAGTTCCACATCAAACGGTGGCCCCAGTCACTGTCACTATGCAAGCCCAAGAAGGTGCTATTATATGTTAAAGGAGTGGTAGAACACGTGCATAGCATTCCATTTTCGTTCTGCTGCAAATTCTGTTGACACTTGTAGAACACCATGTAGAACAAAACTATTTTTTATTTTGTAGGTTCACAAAAGGAAAATGTATACTCATCAGGTGAAAAAATTAAACCAATCAAACCAATAATAATGAACGATTTAAGAGTGATATCAACTTTGAACAAAAAATTAAAACCAAAAACCCGATATAGGCAAAAGGAAGAAATTTGTGCATATTGTGGAAAACTTACCAGGACTTTGAAAAGTCATATATTGACGCATATTGGTAAGTTACTACAAACAAGAGGTGGTCCTGTCGTTGGATGTTGGACATTTGTCTCCTCGAATTGGCATAGAGTAGCGACTGCTGCCTGAAGATGTTTCTCTGTGGTAGCAGTTGTTTCTGTCTATGGACCACACTCTAGCTTAACATCAGGCAGACTATTGTCATATGCACAGCCGCTATATATTAAGAAAAAGATTTGATTAACATCTAGTGAGAACGACCGTGGTCTAGCGGAAAGACGTGTGAACTCACTATAGATGGGACCCGTGTTCGAACCTCGCTAATTCTGGCCCGAACCAATGTAACTTAGTTATATGTACTTCGGTTGCCTATAGGCACTATTAAAGAGTGTTATGCAGATTGATGATGGTTATTAGCCCAGACTGCCGTCCTGGGGTAGTACAACCACTTTTGAACGTAACACCCATGAAGTGATCTTGTTGCTTTTCGGGCATAGTTTGTAAGTATCCAGGCATAGCAAGAGGAGTGTGCACTGTCAGTCTGGATCCTCAGGGATAGTGGATGCGACTGCTACCTGTATATATTTTTCTGTGGTAGCAGTTGTTTCCACTCATGGACCGCACTCTAGCTTTGCATCAGGTGGAGTGTTGTCACATGGCGAGCTACAATAAAAAATTTAAAAAAACATTTTTAGGTGAGAAGAAATATAAATGCACTCAATGTCCAAAGTCATATTACAAAGAGAAGCATTTAGAATATCATTTAATAAAACATAGTGGTATTAAAAACTACAACTGTGATAAATGTATTGCGGCATTTTATGATCTGGCTTCTTTAAAAAGGTAACATTGTAACATTATTTTAAATAAATTGGATCCTTTAATCGGAGCGTGAAAAAGCACCTTCTTCGGCCTAGGCATAGTGACGGCGACTGGGGCCACCGTGTGCTCCACTAGGCTTACCATCAGGTCAGTCGACGTAACATGTCGCGTCAATATATAAAAAATAATATATTGCAATTTACTTTTCCCTTTTCTTTATGGGCTTGATTGTGTCGCAAGTAATAAAATATCTTTATCTTAATCCATTATAGTATTGTTACGTGCACCTGGGGTGCGAGAGAGATAGCATGTGTCGAAGTTTCTAGAAAGTTCTCGTATAAGCGGCGTAGCGTAAACAACTTGGCCACGCCCACAAAAGTGGACTGCGACCTGTGACCTTGTTTACATTGTAATTAGTAAACAACTTCGACGAGATCTTTCTAGAAACTTCCTCCTGTTTGGGTATAAATACCGACACCCGAGTGTCCCAAAAAGTAGTCCTATTCTGGATGCGATACAAGCAACACCTGCGATAACAAGCGATACTGAACAGCGACTGAAGGCTATCCTGCGACTATCGTACCACTCCTGCTTCTACGTTATTGTGTGTCGTATGCAATAAATAGCGGTGTGAAGACCGAAGTCGTGTATTATTTGTTTTGTAGCTTCCCACGAACGTAACAATTGGTGTCAGAAGTGGGATACACGATGATGTTCACATCGGCAGAGAAGCACGAGAGGATTGGCACGAGAATCCGGGATGCGAGCGAGTCTGCGGGTTCGATGGAGACTGCATCCAGTGGTGAAGCAGTTACGTGTGGAAGTCTACCTGTTGCGCGTGGACTGATACCCTCCGGTTTAGAGGGATGCGGGGGAAGTTCAGATGACTACAGATTATTTAAAGCTGTCCTGGAGGAGATACAAAAATTCTCCTTGCGACATCGCGAATATCTTAATAGGATGGAGAACCTTCTCAAGGGAAACTTGAAACCAGTCCAGAAGAAGGTTCAGGAAGACGATGTCTCGAAGACCAACGAGTGCATCCCTCAGTTGGAGCTTGACGACATGGAGGTCGACCAAAGCATTGTTGCGACTGAGTCCACGGTAGAGTGCGGCGAACCTCATGAGAAAGCTGTTGTACCTGTGAGTAGTCCACAGGTAGAGGTTCCATCAAATGAGGTCGAGCAAAGCATTGTTGCAAATGAGTCCTGGGTAGAGTGCGGCGAAATTGAGAAAGCTGTTGTACCTGCGAGCAGTTCACAAGAAAATGTTCCGCCGTTTGACGGTACGACATCGTGGCAAGAGTTTCGTCAGCAGTTCCAGGCCGTTATCACTGTGAACGGCTGGAGTAGTGAGCAGAGCCTGACAGCGCTCACTGTAGCTTTGCGAGGAGAGGCTCTCGCGATACTAGATGCTCTGCCAAGTGGACACAGCATTGAGGCACTCCTGGAGGCTTTAGAGTTGAGATTTGGGGACAAGTACCCGAAAGATGCGTCCCGCAAAAGAACACAAGACCGCGACGTGGGATTGCAGCAGCGGGCCCTACAAACTAGAAAAAGAGTCCGTGAAGCCTGCCCGTCTGCTGACACACAACTTAAGTATGTTGTCGATGGGATCCGAGATCCAAAGGTACGGTCACTGCTGCAACTACGGCGCCATACTCTGCTGAAAGAGGGTCTCGCACGTACGCTTAAAGTTGAAGCCGTGCGACAGCGTCATTTACACGGAGTGCGAAAAATTGTAGCGAGAAGAGCACCAAGGTTGCTAATGAAGAAAGGCCGGCATAGAGAAGTCCGAATCGATGACGTAACCTACCGTATTCGGAAGAGCTCTGGAAACCTGATGGAATGTGGAACCCTTGGCGGAATGTCAAGGGTTAAACAGTGCTCGGGACGAGCACGTCTTAGGAGGGGGCAGTGTTACGTGCACCTGGGGTGCGAGAGAGATAGCATGTGTCGAAGTTTCTAGAAAGTTCTCGTATAAGCGGCGTAGCGTAAACAACTTGGCCACGCCCACAAAAGTGGACTGCGACCTGTGACCTTGTTTACATTGTAATTAGTAAACAACTTCGACGAGATCTTTCTAGAAACTTCCTCCTGTTTGGGTATAAATACCGACACCCGAGTGTCCCAAAAAGTAGTCCTATTCTGGATGCGATACAAGCAACACCTGCGATAACAAGCGATACTGAACAGCGACTGAAGGCTATCCTGCGACTATCGTACCACTCCTGCTTCTACGTTATTGTGTGTCGTATGCAATAAATCGGTGTGAAGTCCGAAGTCGTGTATTATTTATTTTGTAGCCCCCCACGAACGTAACAGTATTTTATAGAACTTTGGAATCTTGATTGATGTCATAACTTTTGGTTCTGATAGAAACTACTAGATGGCGCTAGTAATCCCCTATTCTCGAACGTAGTAAATAAACTTTTTTTAAAAATCTTTATTTAATTAGGGGCTTACACTCACAATCGTGGCGATGTCAGCCCCATTGAAGCCTAAACTACAATAATGTCAGATAGTAAAACTATTAAATTATTAAAAATAAACCATAATTTAAAAAAAAAAACAGTAAGTAGACTTGAAACATATAGATCTAGTCCATTGTCTAGGTTTTGCTATTGACTATCAAAATTGGTAGAAATGAAAAGTGATAGAAAACTATATGTTCGAAAATTGCCTCCCTGTTTCTCTAGCATGTGATTTGGCAATGTAAATTATAATGAAAGCTCGAACCCAACGCCTTCAATTATATAGCGACTAAAGTACATATAACATAGTTTCTTTTTAATTTAGCGAGGTTTGAACATCATCATCATCTATGATGTCATCCGCCGCCAGACCATAGTCGCTCACGAGTATGCATGTTGATTGAGGAAAAAATTTAATAATAAAACTAATTTGGCATGAAAATTAGGAAAGTAAAAATTGACAATAAAATTTTTGTTTCAGTCATATGATATCGCATTTGGAACAAAAGAATTTCAATTGTAACATTTGTAATAAAGCATTTAAAGCTGTGAGTTTTTTTTTAAATTATTATTGTAGCTTGGCATTTGACAACGCTCCGCCTGGTGTAAAGCCAAAATGCGGTTTATAATCGGAAACAATAGCTATTATAGGTTAATTTCTACAGGCAGCAGTCGCCTCCTCTATACTTCCTTGAGGACACGACTGAGCACAATCCAGATAGACTGTGTATAATCCTCGCATTATACCTCATAGGTCACTAGTATTGGTACTACCCCAGTACGGCAGTCTGGGCTAATAACTTTTTTAAATTTTATTTCTTTATTTTAGCACGTCATGGCTTATTAATTAATTGAAATATTTAAATAAAAATCACCTGTCAGTCATACGTAAAAATCGTGTAGAACTAGTTGTAATAAGCCAAAAAATAAGATATTATTTTAGAATATTGTTTTGTTATTATTTGTTATTATTAGATATATAGAGATTAAGTGGGCTCACAAATGGGCATTGTCCTTTAAAATGTTTTTATTTACAGCAAAGGGCGTTAAAAAAACATGAAATTAGACACAGTTCGGCAAATAAAAATATCAAGTGTGAGTTATGCAATATGTCATTTTTTGAAAAGTTTAATCTGCGACATCATATGAGGGTGCATACTGGAGAAAGACCATATAACTGTGAGGTAAGATATGTATGTACACTCACGCGTGTCCCATTCCAATAGACTTTTCTTTATTGTAGCTCGGCGTATTGCGACAACACTCCCCCTGATGTAAAGCTAGAGTGCGGTCCATGAACGGAAACAACTACTAATACAGAGAAATCTCTACGGGCAGCAGTCGCCTTCGCTATGCTGGCTTGAGAAGACGAGTGTGGGACACTCCTCGCGTTATACCTGGCTACTTTCTAACTGATCTTGAAACGCGATATAGTCTACTACAGAGAAATCCCCACAAGCAGCAGACGCCTCCACTATGCCGGTTTGAAGACACAAGCATGTCTAATCCAGATTAACAGTGCACACTCCTCTCGCTATACCTGGCTACTTTCAAACTGTTCCCGCAACGCGCCAAGGTCACTTCACGGGTGTTACCTTTGAAAGTGGTGGTACTACCCCAGCACGGCAAACTGGGCTAATGACCATCATCAGTCTGCCTACCACTCTTTAATACTTATACTTTTAATAATAAATAATTATATTATCGATCACACGTATAGCCGCTAGACCAAGGCCGCTTTGAAATATTGGAATTCAACTTGTTTATTTTTCAGTTATGCTCTCAACCATACAGCTACAAACATGATTTCAATCGTCACTGTCTAAAAAAGCATGGCGTATTCTTCAAGAGGCGTTCTGTGTATGTGATGAATGCAGAGGTTTTGGCTAAAGAAATATCACTGATGAAGGAAGTGGCTCAACGGACAGGGAACCCTTTTGACGGACCTCAGGCGACGTTAGCATACCAGTACGCTTTGCGGGCTTTGGAAAATAAACAAATACCTATTATAAATGCATAATATATGTGGTTTCTTTTGTTATTTGGCTCGTTTTAACTTTAAGGGTAGTGTAGGCTGATGTGATAATGAGTTTTTAAAATAATATTGAAGGTTTTTATTATTTATATTGTTTTAAGAAAATAGGTTACTTTATAATAAAATAGATCTAGCATTTAATATACCAAAATTTAGGTAAAATATACGGATAAATATTACATGTATTGTTTTAATTATTTTATAACCACTTTCTTTTTTTTTATTGTAGCTCGGCATGTGACAACACTCCGCCTGATGTAAAGCTAGAGTGTGGTCCACGAATGGAAACAACCGCTACTACAGAGAAATATCTATAGGCAGCAGTCACCTCCACTTGCCGGCTTAAAGAGACGAGCATGCACCATCATGATTGACAGTGCACACTCCTCTCGTTCTATCTGGCTACTTTCAAACTATTTCCGAAACGCGACAAGGTCACTTCACGGGTGGTACATTCGAAAGTGGTGGTACTGCCCCAGGACGGCAGACTGGATCATCAGTTTGCCTACCACTCTTTCGAACGACTAAAGTACGTATAACAAAGTTACATTGGTATCGGTCAGAATTTCCACTCATCGATCGTGAGGTCACGCGTCTTACCGCTAGACCACGGCCGCTCACTTGTTCTTATTAACCCACCTTCGATCTGAATTATCATGAAACTAGATTATATTTGCCATTTTAGCCGAATTGCCTACTTGGCCAAATAATACAAATGGCGGCGCATCTATCTGTGCTCACTTAATATTGCTGTTTGTATTTGCCAGCAAAAAAAAAATGGACAGACAAACCGCAATTTATGTTCAATAAAACAAAAATAAAAAACTTTTTTGTATGCTGTCTTAATGCAAATAATAATTGAAATGTATAGTGGCGGCGACTGGGGCCTCCGCGTGCTGCGGTTCTCCAGTCATCGGCGATATCCACTAGGCTTACCATTAGACCAATCGACGTCACAAGTTGCGTCATTATAAAAAAAAGTAGCGAGATTTAATCCGGGTGGAATAGGCAGTGTTGCAAGTCACCACTACCTCCCACGATCCCCCACACACCGCTTGATTAGATATTTATAACTTGAAAAACAAAAATGTATTCCACATTGAACCTTTATTAATGACGTCATTATCTATTATATTCAGAATCAATATATATTAAAATATTAAGCCCTATTGTTGTTTACGAAGGGATATCAGGTATCCCTTAACGTTTGGATATTAAGGATATCTTATTATAAGAAACTAATGGACCTATTGTACTAGCTATCAATCATATTAATAAAAGAATGGTATTCCTATATAAATAAATTTTATATTGATTCAACATTATTATCCTTATCGGCATAAAGGCGAGCAGTCATGGTGAAGGTAAAAAGCAATTTATTAATTTCTTTTTTTAAAGTAATGTTGTATTCTGCCTATCCTTATTAACATGAAGTTGTGACGATAAAATAATTTTAATTTGTATTTTTAACCATAACAGCTTTTCGTTGCTTTTCTTTTTTTTTACGCGGGAAACTGAATTTTATAACTATTCATACTTCTTTTAGTATTAATCAATTTTAATTATATTTTATTGATAATTTTTTTGTTTAGTTTTAGTTAAAGTGTAGGTAAATAATTTTTTTTAAACGTAAGTAATGGCTAACATGGATTGGATTTTATAAGGTCCATTGTTTTTTTGTTTTCACTATTAATTATAACCAATCATTGTTTATTATAAATATGCATAAGTGTTAGGGACTGATAATGGTTATTAGCCCAATCTGCCAACGTCTTGGGGTAGTCGTCGCGTCGTCTCAAGCCGGTATGGTGGAGCAACTGCTGCCTGCAGAAATTGATCTGTAATAGTAGTTGTTTCCTCATGGACTGCTTTAGGTTCATATTTAGGCGGCAGTATTATAACATGCCGACCTACTATAAAAAAAAATTGTTTACAGAAAGGTTCCGAAAGAGCAGCAAGTATATGTTTTATACTGACAGTGTGTTCTGGGTTACTATTTATGTTTGAAATAATGCTTCCAAAGACAATGGCGTATAGGAAGGATGGTACATCAAAATATAATGAATATTTGGTAGAAGATCAACAAACTACTAAGCAGAATTATTTAGTACAGCGTGATATGGAAAATGATTTACTTGGAGAAACATTCGATATAGTATATCCAAATATACCGCCACAATATGAAAGAAAGTCAGATCAACTGCCTGCCCTTATTGTGGATTATGCTAATATGATACGTAATGATATAATTTTGTTGGATAACTCTGTTGAAACTAGAACTAGGAAACGAGGGAATATTAAAGTTGAAAAATATAATGTAAGTTGTTTGATCTAGTTAGTCTCAGTCTCTGGGCAGTATGTTTATTTTACTACTAACAAAAATTACCTAATACCAAACATTTTTAGACATTTCGTTTTTTATTTTAATCGCTATTTTGTTGGAAGCGTCCGTGGCTAGTTATCCTTAATATTCCTTTATAATACAGGTCCCGCTTGAATCACCCTGTGAATGTGCAGTTGCCAAGGTAAAAATAAGAAAATAATGTTGATGCTATTAGTATTTAAGGATCATAAATTTGGAGAGTACTAGGTAATAAGAGATGCTTGTTCTAAAGTTGTTGGAGACCATTAGAACTTGTAGAAAATTACCAAGTACTTTTTGAAGTGAAACTTCTATAACCGCGTATACTCGTGCACTTTAGAATGGGAAGTAAAACTGATATAACAAAAAAATTAGTGAAGATTATATACGTATATAGCGTCTATATGCATATCCACAAATTAAATGAATTTTTTTTTCTTACGGTGCTTTTTTAAAAATATATATAATTTACAATTGATTTTTCAGACCACACGCTTCAGTTTAGGCTCAAATTATTATCCAGACGTAATGGAGTACGCGAATTGCAACAATAATTTGTGTACATATCCTTACAAATGCCAGAAGATTTTATATAATGTATGTATCCTTTTTTCTTAGCAGTCCAGCATGTAACCGCACTCAGACTGATGTTAAGCCAGAGTACGGTCCATGAGCGGCGACAACTGCTGTCACAGATAAATACTACAGGCAGCAGTCGTCCTAGGAAACTTTTCTCATTATTGCTGTTTACGATTAAGTACCGTTTAGTTCCCAAGCAGTTGACCAATCAAGAAAGATTATGGCTAGAGCGCTCTTTTTCTAAAATAAATCCCAAAACTCACATAGGGTTTGTTTAGATAAAAATAAATTGAACCTACCATAGGGTTATCAACATCTACGAATATAGTATGTTTGGAACTATAAATAGTATTTTATAGAGAGAGTATTTAAAATATAATACGGTTGGCAACCCTACCAAGTGTGTAGGCTTAAAACTCATTTATTGTATATTGCTAATCTAGAATCCTATAAGAAATAATTAAGGATTAATAATAATAATAAGGATTAATGTTTACCGCAATAGAAATGTTTTTGTAATTATTGTAGCAAACGATGTTGATAAGAAAAACTTCACCGAATGATGTACGACCGTGGACACTACCAGACGAGTTGATGTTATATTTAGTAGAGGTAAGTAGTTATGATGAAAATTGAATTTAAAAAAACCGTAATATATAACTAGTACATGACGCCAACCCAATAGTTTAAATGGCTACCGATGGATATAGAAAGGAATACGGCTGTAGTTTACTGAGAATGAAATCCGCGCGCATCGATCCCTCATTCTCACCCTATCTGTTGTATGCGTGTTGATTTTTTAAAAAAAAATTTTCATCATAATTTCATAATAAACAAATAAACCGGCATAGTGGAGGCGACTGGTGCCTATAGAGATTTCTCTGTAGTAGCAGTTGTTTCCATTCATGGACCACACTCTAGCTTTACATCAGGCGGTGTTGTCACATGCCGAGCTACATTAAAAAAAAAAAATATATATATACAGTATTTTAATATGCCAAAAATTAATCGATATTAAGTTTAATTTATAGGTATTCCTTTGTTAAAAAAGTCCTTTGGTAAAAATAAAAAATATTTTACTTACAGTATACAATAATGAAACGTGACTCCTTCGGCTTAGAGGCGTTTTTCGTTCATTTACCAGAATCATTGAATAGACGTTGGAAAGCAATCAGTATCCCTGTGGTTGTGAGTTGTATGTGCAAGAAAGATTATACTATAAAGGATAAATAGCACAAATCGTGACGGATCCAATAAATTTTGCAATTCAATTATATTACTGAGCATCTTTACATGTAGTTTTATTTTTTAGCACTCCTTGAGAAATCAGACGCAAACCTTTGTAGGTATTTGTTGAATTATACTAGTATCTAATGTGAAATTGTTTTTTATTGCCTACGTTCGTAAAACAGCGTCAGTTGTGTTCTAGTCTACATCGATTAACTAAATAGGCGAGGTCCACTAAGATCCATTGATGGATCTTTTTACACTTTTATGACCACTTTAATCCATGGCTTACACATAATGGATTTTAAAGAACTAACATGTGTCTTAGGATTAAAATGGACATACAAGTGAAAAACATCCACCATTGTTATTTTTATAATAGATCTTAGTGGACCACGAGGACTCAACAACCTTTGAGAAACAAAATAAAACAAAACCATAATATTCAAATTTCATTTACAAAACAAGTATTAAAATAACCTACAATTTATAATACAGTGACATACCAGTTCATTCGAAAATTAATAAAACAGTGACTGGTCACCTAAAACTTAAAATTTAGGGCCAATAATTCAATCCATCGTTTTAAAGCAATTTAAGCCTGAATATATTTAACTTACGCCCGAAATTAATATTGTATCCACAATGCGAGATTGAAATCTTAGATTAATACATATCAACGGAATGATCTCCAATCTACGACCCAATAATAAAATTCTGTTAATAAAAATCTTTTGTTTTTGACAGGCTCAGATTGACGGCCGATCCGCACCCTCCTTAACGTTTCGCTTTACACAAAACTCATACATTTTGTGCGCACGCCCAAACTACAATTTTCATACAGAGGTCAATCTATAATCTGTGATCCGTCCTCTGAAAGATCGTAATTTAGATTGGCAGATAGGTTATTGGCACGCTTTATTCAAAATATGGATTGATTCTGGATATCTGAGTCAGTAAAAAAGGGATTAAGATTGATTATTAATTTCGGGCGTTAGGGTGGTTTGCACCAGAAGGCCGGTTAAAGTAACTTTAACTATTACTTTTACGGCGACGACGACCGTTAAACGTTTACATTTATTCCACACGCGTTGCAATATCGTGTAAATTCATATTGTTATCGTTAAAATGGGGGCTGATCTCGAAAAATAATAGAAAAACATATTTGGCTTCTTTTCGTGCATTTGATGTTAGCAACATTGGTTTGACGATTACTTTAACTTTAAGCAAGCCGAGGTTCGCTGGTTACGGTTAAGGTTAAAGTAACCGTCAAAAATGACAGGCGCGACGATGCATGGAATAAATCGCGTGGAATAAATATACACCAAAATGTAAACGTAACGATTAAAGTAAACGTAATAGTTAAAGTTACTTCTTCTCCTCCTTCTGGTGCAAACGGCCCTTACTGTGGTCGTTTTCGTGGGATATTTGTAAGGGATGTATGCATATATTTATATTTTACATTCCGCCCGATATAAAGCTACAGTGCGGCCCACGAACAAAAACAACTGCTACTACAGATAAATTTCTATAGGCAGAAGTTGCCTCTGCCATGCCTGCTTGTGGAGACGAATGTGCACCATCCAGATTGACCGTGCACACTTTACTCGTTATACCTGGCTACTACTTCCAAACGCGACAAAGTCACTTAACTTCACGGGTAATAGCCATCATCTTCGTCTACAACTTTTTTAAGTACCGAAACCTTAGATAAATTTATTTCAGCACTATTATCGTAGCAGCAAGCTGACTGCGACGTTGGTTTACCACTCCATTAAATCTGAGTTGAACTACCGGCTTTATTAAGTTTTAGGTCCAATTGCACCAAACGGCCCGTTAAAGTTACTTTGAGTGAAAGTTACATTTTACGATGACTTTAACAGTTACGTTTACATTTACTCCACACGCGTTGCACAATCGTGTAAGGTCATATCGTTATCGATAAAAACGTGGCTGATGTTATAAGGAGTACATTCCCGAAAAATTAATAAAAAAAACATATTTGGCCTCTTTTCATACATTTGACGTTAGTGACATTGGTTTGACTATTACTTTAATTTTGACTAGCAAAAATTCGCTGGTTACGGTTAGCCGTCAAAACTCACAGGTTCTTTTGAAGCAACCCAATTTTAATTTTAACCATCACTTTAACGTAATAGTTAAGTCATGTGGTGCAATTGAATCTTAGGTGAGTCTGATAATTGTATAAAAACACATTCCACATGTCATTATTTGAGATCCATACAAACTTAAACGATAACTAACACAAAGAGAAAATATGCACTCAAAAAATCTAGTTGAACTAGATTTTTTTTTCATTTACAAACGAACGACACAATGCCAAACAAATTCATTGGGAACCAAAGCTAAAATAAGATAATAATGTCAAAAAAACTTCAAGTAAAACATAAATGGAAGTTATTCGTCAAGTAATAAAACTGAATATGAAAAATGTTTGGCACGCAATAATGGGGAGGATCTATTAATGTGACAGCTATGTATGTTGTTTTTATAGATAATATAGTTACAGTCGATAAATGGAAAACTTTTATGATTTTTTTTATTGTCCGCCTGATGTAAAGCCAGAGTGCGGTCCATGAATGGAAACTACTGCTACTACAGATAAAACCTGTGCGGGCAGCAGTCGCCTCCACTATGCCGACTTGAGGGGACAAGCACGCACCGTCTAGATTGACAGTGCACATTCCTCTCGGTATACCTGGCTACTTTTAAACTATTCCCGAAACGCGACAATGTCACTTCACGGGTGTTACATTCGTGTTATATTTTTGATTTATTTACTGTTTATAATTTTAAAAATTACGTTGAAAAATATAATAGTTATTACATGCAGGGACATAAACAATATGTAGATCGATCGCGTGTCGTAACATTTCTTCCTACTTTACAGGTTATTATATCCCGAAAAGGTTTCAATTTAGTATGGCATAGGTTAATATTTTACGACTCTCCCCATTATTGTTTCTAACATAGTCTTCTGCTGTCAGCCTTCCCCATAAATGAAATTAATACTTTCTTCTACATAGAATAATGTGGTACAGTTTCGTGTGCTCCAGGTGGCGGCACTAAGTGCGTGATTGCTTGATTACCTAACAATTCATGTTCCCGTTGTAATATTTCCTCTGTTACCGTATGTATTGACTTGAATTTCAGATTTATATCGTGGACTTTCAATACGTGATTGTTTAAATTAACTTTATAACTAAATGCTACGTTGCATACCTGAAAACATAAATTAATATGGGTGTTAATTTGTTAATAATCAAATATAATAATTAAAATATAAAAAGGGCATCTTAAACTGTCAAACTCCGACTACATGCTGAGATAACAAACTTGATACTTTTATTATACTTTTATATCAAGTTAATTCTCTTCATAACTCATTTTTCTTCAATCTATGTGTCGGTCCATCCCAAACCGTGCAGATCAACTGAATGTTCCCATAGAGGTTTTCTAAACTTAGGCTAAAGCATAAAACGTGTAAAAATGGAAGGGGGAAGGTAGACTAATGCTATTAAATAGTCAGCTCAACTAAGATAATAATAGACATACCTGACAACTATAAGGTCTTTCTCCAGTGTGCATACGTTCATGATTTTGCAATTGATGTTTCGCATTAAATGACATCGTACATGTGTTGCACTTGAACGGTTTGTAGCCTGAGTGAATGCGTAAGTGACGATTTAAATCGCATCTCTGAAAAATTGGCTGGATATTAGTTGTTCCTCGAAATATTGCGGACTGGGACACTAAAAAGGAGAATGCCTATTTGCCTAAAAGAAACGGGCCCACAATTTTTTCTCGAGTTTGTCAATGATTTTAGGTAATTTTGTAGAAAAATAAATCTACATTCCTTATCATTAATAATAATAATTTATTTTTTTACCCTGGTTATTGTTTAGCCTTTTTCTGACGCAATATTTAAGGTTATTACTATATTAAATATTCTAATTGTTTAACGTTTAAACGATGTGTTCCTATAATTAATGAAAAAATAAGATATTATTTTAGATTATAGGGTCTAAAAATGGGCATTATTCTTTCCTGTATGTTTTTGAAAATAGTTTACAAAAACGTTAAATTGAAATGTCAAAAGAGAATGCCCATTTCCCAAAAAAAATGGGCCCACAATTTTTTTCTCGAGTTTGTTGATGATTTTTAGTTAATTTTGTAGAAAAATAAATCTACTTCCTTATTACCAATCAGATTTCATCCGGGTTATTGAATAATTAGAAGTTTTCTGATGCAATATTTGAGGTTATAATTATTTTAAATGCTTTAATAATTGACGATATCTATTTGTTATGTAATTAAACATTATCTATTATTTGGTAAATGGTGTGTTGATATAATTAAAATTAATTATTAAAAAAATAAGATATTATTTTGTTACCAAACTATTAGGTATCAAGTGGGCCCCAAAAATGGGCATTCTCATTGGTTAACCAATATTTATTTATTTATTTAGTTAAATAAATATAAAATAAAACGGCGATACTTACAGCAATAAACCTCTTTGTACAAAGGTTACATGCAAATGGACGGTCTCCTTTATGTATCAAGTTATGTCTGAAATAATATTATTAATTGTTATAATTAAATGGCCTAGATGTTGGTAATATGCACAAGCTAATAAATAAATTCTGTTAAAAGTTTCTTATTATTTTGTTTCCTTTAAGGCAAAGGGGTCATTGCCCGTGCAGCCTTATCTTCAATAACATTTATTTCTTATATTCCAATTAAAATACGAAACTAACCTTATTAATGACTTTTGACTATAGAATGCGGCACCACACACTTCGCAGATGTGATCTTTAATACCCGAATGTTGTTTCATATGTACTTCTAAATTATTTCTTTGCGCAAACGTTCTTGGACATTGTGTGCACGTAAATCTTTTCTTATCTGTGAATTTTATTATTATTATACTGTGACGATAGTAATAACCGTAAATAGTATTCAGAGTTGTCGAGCGCCATCTACAGGTTGCTGGCTGAACTGCTAAATTTTTACATACGAGTCGGATTCACTCAACTTGATACATTTCGAATGTCGCGTTTCGGGAGGAGTTTGAAAATTTGCACTGTCAATTTAGATGGTGCATACTCGTCTCTTCAAGCCAGCATAGGGGAAGCGACTGCTGGCCGTAGAGATTTCTCTGTAGTAGCAGTTGTTTCTGTTCATGGACCACACTCTAGCTTTACATTAGGTGGAGCGTTGTCATAAGCCGAACTACAATTTTAAAAAAATTAAAGAATTCCATGTGGATGTAACTGGAATGTTAAATACATAGGCTACCATAACTCACCTTGATGTGTATTCATATGATTTCCTAGTGTATAAGTAAGTATGCCACAAACTGGGCAAACCATTTTCTCCTTTTGTTTTATTTCTTCCCGATGTTTCTTAACTATTCGTATTGCTTTTCTTTTGCGAACTGCGAGTGTTTTAGGTACAGCACCAGATTTCTTTTGATTAAAATTAGGATGGACTTTCAGAATTGTCGCGTCTTTAGGCCTCTTCAGTAGAATTGGCGGACCACGGCAACCATTCTTCATGATGGGATCTGTGCGGTAAATTATTATATCTTACTAAGTAATTTGTTGTCGAAAGTACTAAAACATCTTATTAAAATTATATGCATATCTTAAACGCGTAAAACAGTGTTAAGCTAAAAATGGCGTAAAATATTACTGTTTAAAATATAATCGTGCAATTTATTTTTTTGGTACCGGCAATAAGGCAGGTCTAAACATTTGAATTGTTGAATTTTTTTTTGTCTGATTTAATTCTGCCGACTGCCTGGACAAAAGTTGATACCTCTGAAATGTCACTTTAACTGTGACATTTCTTTGTTTATATATTTAATTTATAGATGATGTATAGCTATTTAGTCTGATGTTCCAATGACTTCCATCATGTTGACAGGTAATATATTTATGGTCTTAGTATCTAACTATATGCATTTGGCGTTCGGCGTTCCTGCTCCAGTCTTGAGGAACATTTTATCTAGAAAATAAGAAAAAGCCTGATAACCAGCAGCAACAGCTATCTAATGCAAAAAGTATTATATTATTTTTTATAACACTACATTTACAAATGTACAACTATACGGGATAAACAACCGTCAATTTTTTTTTATTAAGAATACATTACGAAGTGTGACAAGGGTCAGGAGGGGCTCTAAATTTCGCGACGAACATGTCTAAACACGAAATTTTAACTATTAACGAAAAACTTAAAAAATATTTCCAACTCTATTAAATATGTGACGTCACACTAGGAGGCTCTCCCTCACAAAGTGACCAGCTGTGACAAGGATGGGGTCTCAAAAAATCATGATACTTTTTATTGTATGTCAATGTCAATATCAATATTTCGCATGTAACTTTATTAACATAATGCTATTAAAATATTCAATGATAGCATTTTACTATAGTTTTATTTTTTGGAAAAGGGAGAATTGTAAAATAAAGATTCAGTATCATAGAGATATACAGGCAACGTGTAAAAAATTATGGTAAATATTAAGTGAGGGATGAACACCCCTGAAAAAAATAAATTTACTAAATAAAAGTTCTCATGTATGGTATTATCACAAAAACAAAAGGTCTATAAATGGACCGGCCGACGCGCGACGTGGACCGCCGTTGCAGTTGGGCCGGCACACGGCTTGTCGGCGCTAGATCAAAGGCGAGGCGGCAAAGGTTGTCGGCGTTGATCAAAGGCAAGGTCATGTTTGATGCACCGCCCGACGACACAACGATTACGCGTTCGTGTAGTAAATTCTACAAGGAAAAGGTGGACATTTGGATTTAAAAAAGTATTCATTTTTTAAAATTAATTTCTGCTCAGAATCACTTACTGAGTCATCTCTTGAAACGCTGCCCGATACACCCTGTATAGAGGAGCAAACTACATACATAGGACATGAAAAAAGCGGAAGCGGCGTCAAACGATTTGACAATGTTGTCATCAAGTCAAATACTAACTGACAGAGAACATAAAAGTGAATGCGGTCATCTTTTCACTCACGTCACTTTGGGAGAGTTATGGCATATCTAGTTGTATGTTCAGACTACTATTACTACTAAAGACAACTAAAATCATGCGACAACATTTTGCATGCATATAACATTTGCCATATTAGATGCGTCCGAGGATATCTGCAGGCTTTAATGGGGCACAGATCACATCCACTATTTGCAACATTGCTTCGTTATTTTGGACTTTTGTTTGCTTGACCAGATCATATTAAGCATAGAGAAAGCAGTGCAATTTGCACCCATCAATCAGACTGCATCCAAAATGAAAAAATGCCAAACTTTTTTTTATTAACACAAGACACACTTGTTGAATTATTTAATAAATACTCACAACAAGTTATCAACTGTCCTGGCGCATCATTTCCGGAATTATCATCAGTAACTATATTCTTCCAAACTTTTTTTAAAGAATTTTTCTTTTTGTCTTTAAATACTTTAATATCTGATAATTTAGGTTTCTTGAATTTACTTTTACCTTTAACTTTATTTGTTGGTGGAATGTATTCATCGTCCTCATCATCGTCATTGAAGAAATTGTCATCCAAGTATTCGATCTATAATTATAATATTTCATATCAATGACAATTCTGTATTACTCAAGTTAGCATAGCTGCCTGTAGAAATTTCTCTGTAGCTACAATTGTTTCCGTTCATGGACCACACTCTAGCTTTACATCAGGTGGAGTGTTCTTATATGCAGATTGTAGATTGCTCGCAGGCTCCATTTCCACAATTGATCAATTTTGGCTGCTCGTTATGTGTGAATCCCGTAAATGTCATACGCCGAGCTAAAATATTTTAATAATTTATAAAACTTACATCAGCAGTAGAATCACTGCCTATAATTGGTTTCCATGAGACATCGGCTTTAACAAATTCATCAAATATATTTGAGTTATCATCTGGAGTATTAGGATCAACTTTACGGATAACAGTATTAGCTATGACAATATCTTTCAAATCTGAGGTTGCATTTGGTATTGTTTCAATATCTGTAACATCCACTTCCATCTCCCATTTTGGTTCAGATTTTACTGTCAAAGGACCAATTTCACTCTTTATATCTGTTAAAGAGTCAAAAGCTATCTTCTTTGTTGGAATTTTCTGTTTCAATTCTTCTAACCTTTTCCTAAGCTCCTTATCTGTCCTGAAAGTTTATTACATCACGTTACAAAATAATGAATTTAAAGAATACTTAAGAGGTTAATCATTATGGGCTTACCTCTCTGCAATTGTTTTTAAAAGATATGCTTTCTCCAAACAAGTGCAACATTTTGCACATATTTTATCTGGTAATCCATCATTACAGGCCACCTACAAAACAAACAACGTTGAAGTGATTTTCAAAACATATAAGAATATCTTACTTTTTTATAAACCCAGTTAATGTTTGTATTACAATAACATAATTCACCTTAGCATTCTGCGTAATCGCCAAATAGTTCGTGCCTGAAGAGCGTACTCAAAAGCCTAATTTTTTTATAAGCAGTGCAACGTTAAAATACATAAAGAAATATTTTCAAACCCTTTACCTTTACATCGGCAATGCCTGTCAACATTTCTGCGTAATTCCCAGATAGTTTGTACCTGAAGAGCGGGCACAGAGGTCTCTTTGTAGATAAGCATATTCTACACGAACTCGTATCAATAACAACTGACATTTTGAAAACACCACTCAAATTATAAGTGAAGAGAAATAATAAATGCCGCACAAACAATATCGAGGATTATAGGTTTTCGATTATTTTACGTAAAGAAATCCGCCGTCATGCGCGTCACTAAATTAGTGTAGAAATGCCATAGACAAATACATTTTGATAATAAAGCGTCCCAATTTTCCCGCCTTGCATATTTTACGCACGTGTTCTAGTGCATTTAAAGAGCATAGTTAATTATTACCCACTTCTAGTCTAAATGTAACTTCTCATAAAATATTTAATATACATTACATTTACGAGTCTGATTTTTATCAATTCATTTGGCTATTCAGAGACAATTAATAATAAGGAGACGGCTGTCTTCATACTAGCAAACTGACACAATAAGGGTCACTAACACTAGCGTGACGGATGTGTGCGTTTCTGGATAAATATAAACTCATTTACACGTCTCTATAAATAGACTATATCTTGCATCTTTTTCTTACACATGTGAATTCCATTGGCCCTCACTTTACTCACTCGCACACTTGACCATAGAGACGATGAGTACGTTCACAAATATTATTTAAGTAAACACCTTACAAATAAGTCCTTGTTTTTCGTTGATTATTCACGTAATAATTTGGGAGTTCATTTTATAATACCATTAACATAACACTCGAATGTTTTAAATAACAAAGAGCTCCCATTTTAAATCATAAGAAACCACAATAAACTCATCAAAATGAACGCTCCTAAATAGAACGACAAGGGAGAGTAGTGATGTGCAAAAAATATTCAGTTAATAATTGATAGTATTCGATCAAAAAAATCAATGCTTCGCAGGCCCACCCTAATCCTTATTAATTAGAATTTCCTAACAAGCAATGAAACTCAACCACAGAAACAAAAAATGATTATTTATTTACAATTTGTTTAAAATGTTCATCAAAAATGTATTCGTCTTTCGTCTTCCATATTTTCTATGATGACATTGAATACACCGATGTGATGAGGCCAGACTTGCGCCGCTGTGTGATACATCTGGAAATTTTAAAACATTAGTTGTTGTCGGAAGAGTAGTTTTCTTTTTCCTGTATTAAATTGGTTATCTGCTTAGAACAGGTCACTTGAGGGGCACTTCACATGCATGCACGAGAAGAGTGACAGATGTGGCAAAGAAAATGGTATTGTTAAGATAATGCAGTCATTCTCTCCACTTGAAACAACTGTAAGCAAGATTTTAGTTGATATTATAACTAAAAACTCCTGTTTACAACACAAATAATGGAATGATTAAGGATAAAACTCAATATGGCAAAATATAACGTTAGGTCGAAAGGTCGTTTTTACAATACCTAGTACAGATACTGATACTGTTACAGTAAAGCACAAGAGAAATGCTTATTTATTGGCGGCACTCGTTCGCCACGTCCCAGTATCGTCATAAGATTCTTGTGGTATTTTTAGTGTAAACTGTCCCATCAGATTACATGCATATCCTAGTAATACTAGCGCTGTCAGCGGTCAGGGACTGCTTATTCAATATATTCTCAGCTCACCACCATCATCTGGTGGTCGTTCACGGTCCGCCACCAGTGACCCTGAGGGTAGATTATAGCTCAGCCCCCACAAACGTCTCTCCCCCAGCGTCACCTAAAAATATAAAAAATATTAAAATATGCCACGATATCAACATCCCTATTTTATTAGCCTAGTTTGCCGGCCTGGGGTAGTACCACCGCTTTCGAATATACCACCTTGTCGCGTTTCGGAAACAATTTGGAAATAGCCAAGTATAACGAGAGGAGTGTGCACTGTCAATCTGGATGATGCACATTCGTCTTCTCAAGCCGATATAGAGGAGGCGACTGCTGCTCATAGAATTTTATGTGTAGTAGCAATTGTCCATTCATTAGGCATAAAAAAAACACTGTACTTTGGTCGCTCAATGCCTATAGACACTATTAAAGAGAGGGGTGGCAGACTGACGATGGTTATTAGCCTGCCGCAGTGACCTAGTCTGAAGCGTGCAGAAATTTCTCTGTGATAGCAATTGTTTCCTTTTATGGATTACACTCTAGCTTAACATCAGGTGGAGTGTTGTCATGTACAAAGTTACAATAAAAGAAGCAAAAGCAAATTTTACTTTCTTAAGATATTGTGGCTAACCTATCGCTAAATTATAAATATATACGATAAATAACATACGTATACATCATAACCAGGATTATATCTAAAATTGAATTAACAATAAAAAATCGTATACATGTAAGATGTGGAACAATTTCATGAACTCCATAACCAAATTTATCTACAACTTAAACATTTTGAGACGTTAGCTTTAATTAAGTCTTCCATTTCTTTACTTTTTTTTATCTTGTGTCTACATTATAAATCCTCCTATTAAAATTAATGCACCACTCGCGTTTTTATAACATACAAAAAATTAATCAATAAAAATCCTTTTATGAACTGGAAGAGTTAGCCAATATAAATCTATATTCTTTTCTAAACTATAAATTCTATATTCTATTTCTAAACTTATATAATCGTTACAAAATGACAAATTGCACCAGTGATATATGACACTGCCTGTGACTGGAGCACGTTTTCTTGTGGTACTGATAATGTTGTACAAAGCTTATGAGAAACATTGTAGTGTGCTTCAAACGATATGTTCCTATTGACGCTCTTACGCTATCCGATAGTGTTTCTATAACATGTTATCATTATCACTGGCGCAATTTGTGTACCTGTGATTTACCTGTGGCATTATTATTTAATCAACAGTGTTTTTAATGATGATACAAATTCATGACAATCAGGGTGGGAATTTAACCCACCTTATCCTATGATCTGGCCGAAAAAATTCTCGAAAGGGTCTTAGTTGATTTGCAAATCACCGAAAGATATTTAATACTAATGATATCATGAACAAAATGTAGGCTGTCACAAATCATTAATAAATAGCAATATTTCAGAAGACACTTCTCTGCTGAGTACTTGTCCATTTGACCTGAAAAAATAAAAATAAAATGAGTTCATCTGGCGAAAATGGTGCTCAAATCAACACTCATAAGTGTAGTCTAGTCACATTTCGGGATAAGCTTGAAATCTGGTTTCATCGAGTTGGAATTGCCCGCGTTTCTCTATGGCAGCAATCATCTCTGCTCATTGATTGAACTTTAGCTTAACATTAGGCGGAGTTCAACCACATGATTATATTAGATTTTATTATTATATACCTTGCCAGTTTAAAGTTGTGACTTCTTTCAGTTTTCACACAAAAATATTTTTCAAAAATGTATTAAAAATTTTTCACATTTTTTTAGCATAGGTTTTATCAATTAAAATGTTATCGATGACCAATTAATAATCGTAGGAAAATAAAAATATAAACAATATTTTTAGTTTTGCAAATTTTTAGTAAAAACGTTTAGACGAAGCCTATACAAAAAAGTTATGGCAGGTTGATAGAACATTGTTTTAAAAAAATATCAACAGTTAAAACGGTATTATAATGTTTGCGGTTTTTTTTTATTATTCCTGCTCGGCATGTGCCAACACTCCGTCTGATGTAAAGCTAGAGTGCGGTCCTTGAACAGAAACAACTGCTACTACAGAGGAACCTCTACAGGCAGTAGTCGCCTCCGCTATGCCGGCTTGAGGAGACGAATGTACACCATCCAGATTGACAGTGTACAATCCTCTCGCTTTACCTGCCTACTTTCAAACTGTTATCGAAAGGCGACCATGTCAGTTCACAGATGTTACATTCGAAAGTGGTAGTACTATTCCAGGATAGCAGACTGGCTAATAACCATCATCAGTCTGCCTACCACCAAGCTGCCATATAAATATATCTGTAGTAGCAGTTGTTTCCGTTCATGGACTGCACTCTAGCTTTACATCAGATGGAGTGTTGTCATGTGCAGAGCTACAAGAAAATAAAAATTGATTCAGTACATCTCTCTTTACCTTACTCAGAACTACATATCGTGTTTCATTAAATTAATAATGATAAAAATGTTCAAACAGGGGTAGGCAGTCACGCCACTCAAATTTAACTCAGGATCAAATTGGAAGTAACCGGGTATAACGAGAAGAGTGAACATTGTTCATCTTCACAAGCTTAATATGGGGCGGCGGTTACATGCTGGACTACTATTTAAAAAAAGGTTATTATATTATGATGAAAACTTAACAGAAAAAAATAATAACCACATCATGGCAAAGAGCTAATAAAAAACTTTAGGTATTAGATGATGGTAAGTACTGACCATTTACTTCAATGAATTGTTTTCTTATCCATATCTAGGTACCTACATAAGTTTTATTGGAATTCCATTAAAGTATCTTTCACAAACACCAATTTGTTGGTAATTTAAATTTAAAAATAAACCTTTTTAATTAAAATATGTCATTCCTTTTACGAATCTGTGTGTACTATAGATATTTTTAAAATAAAGTTCCATCATCTGATTGTACAATTTTTTGACAGCAGCTTTGTCTAAATATTTTATTAAAATTAGCCAGTTTGCCATTCCTAGATAATTATTATAAATTATAATATACTATAATATATAATATACATAAAATATTAATAAGCTGTTTTACCTTCATCTTTTCATAGGATTTGGGATTTACATGTTTGTCTGTAAGTTTGTTGATTGTGCTTTACCATGGCTTCCATCCGCTTTATACAATAAATTTGTTCTAAAAATGCCATTGCGCTATTTGCTTCCCGAGCAGCAGATTCTTCTTCTGAAAATTATTTCAAAAATATTTCATTAAATGTGGTACATCACATATGTGATAAATTGTATTGCCACAAACTTTGTAGCAATATGTAGAAGGTTTTAAACCAGTATTATTTATTGTGTAATAGGTAAGTTCTTGTATCTGATATTAATGATTTTATTGCAGCAACATTGGCAAGAACCCTGATCACTAACAGTAACTTTAACTTGAAAACCTTTTAAAAATAGCACTTATTAGTCTTATTACTTCATTCATTATATTCTTTAAGACAAATGTTTTTACCTTATCTCTGACGATTGTTGAATTTTCCAGAGGTCATGTAGCATAATAAAAACTAAATCCTTGTATGCGACATTGTTGCTACATTTACCAGAACTAAGGTGTCTAAAACCTTCAATCACCCCTGAAATTAAAAAAAAACAACAAATTACTAATAGCGATAAAGAAAAAAAATTACGCTTATAATAATAACACATTGAGCTTAATTTAAAAAATGGCAGGGACTATATTTTTTACCATTCATTTTTCAGTGGTGTACCTGTGACCTTCGCATTTCAGTTCACCTAACGCTTTTGTGAATTTACTAACATTTTGGCAAAATTTACATGTTTTATGATGCTTCACTTTATTTATCAGGTTATTTTTACAAATAAATTTCGATATGTATACTTCCTTAAAAAAGAGCGAACACTTACGCTTTGAATCTATTTTTGTTAAAATGAGATATATAAAAATTTCTTATTTCTTTAAGACGACTTGGAAGTATTTGGTACCGCACAATACCAATTCATGGCGACCTACCTATGTAGGTAAATTCTTAACTGTATACATACAAATAACACCGAGACTTAAAATAATTGCAAATCTAACAAAATACACTTAATGAACATGAATAACATAAGATAAATAAAATGTGCATTTCTATTACAAACTCGTCCGCCATATTTGCGCCATTTCGGCAGGCGAAATTACATTCGGTAATTTTCGGTAAATTTCGGTGTGACTTGACATTAATGACTTATCTTGCACAAACACATCAATGTATCTATGTGTTTAACATTGTGCGAGCGAGAAAAGCGTGGGCCAATATGGCGTTTTTAGTGGGTGCGAGTGAAACATAACATCTGTCAAATGGGCTTATTGTGTCGGAATTTGAGCTCGAGTCGGCAGGGCCTGTGGCTATTCACATGCTTGACACCAGGGACTGGCCAAGAGAAGTTGTGTGACTTATTTAGTGTCTATGGTAGTGTTGGCGGTAAAACGATCTTTGATTTTATTCCCTGTTATCGGTAAACGGCAATTTTACCAATTTACGGTATTTTACCGCATTCACATTGTTATTTCTCTGAATGTTAATAGATAATATAAGAATATAATAATAGACCAATATAGTAGGCATACGAGTAATTAGCGTTTTATTATTTCTCTAAAATTCCGGATTTTTTTCTATAGGGATTTCCCATATATCTAGATTGTTGTATACGTACTATGATTAAGGCGACTGTCTCGTTTTTGGGTACTCCGTCACGGTTATTAATTAAGAGAGTTTGGGTATTATTGCTTCAAATAACTTAGGGAACACCTTTGGTCATGGCATTGTCCGTTTTATTTCAGTACGACTTTTCTACCCCTGCGTCCAGTAGTGGTTTCTGATTACCGGGGGGTTAGGTGATCGTACATGTAGCGGGGCTACATACTACCTGATGAAAGTTGGGACCTTAATACGGGGTGATAACGATGAGTTGTGTACCTTAAGCACGAATAACTCGACTATCGATTGGTTTTTTTTTTTGTCTGTGTGAGAAACTCTGCTAACTTGCTAGGGTTTGTACAGCATGAATGTGAGGATGAATTATAATGATCGAATGGATTTAATTCAGACACATTTTATTTATAATAATTTGTAATACGACGAAGCATTCCGCTTTAAAGTCAAGAGTTTATTCGTAATTACGGCTTAGGCGCGTTTGTCTCTGGACGCGTTATAACAGAGACAATTAATAATAAACATTAATACGCAATACGCATCGTTTTGAAAATACGCACTACGTTTAAAAATGTGTATTCAAGGAAGAATTAAAAATTAAGTAGTTTACAAAAAAAAACATTTTAAAAATCCATTACATTATAATAACGTATAATATTGCTGTATTTTAACCAAAGTTAAAGTCGGATAATAATTATTAAAATATTAAATAATTTTGTATTATGTATGGTAAATTGGTAACATTGTATTTATAACCTCAATCAAAGTTTGATAAGTCTGAATAGTATTGTCAATAATGATTTTTATTATTTTGTTATGTTATTTGTTATAGTTTATGTGTGTATAACTTATAAATGCCAAGGATTTCTTCAATAATATGTGTTTAATTCCTCATGTTCTATAATTGCGATTCGTAAGAATGTTATAATGGCTACCTCTGAGACTTGGCATAATCGAAAAAAAGGTAGAGTGCAACGCAAATTCGCTCTAGTGTCCTGTTACAGCTTTTAACCACTATAGAAGTACTATTTACAAACTATTGAAGACGGATTTCGTCGATGTTTATGTGTTTTTGTTATGATGTGCTGTTTGTTGACATGTATTATCAACACTTTACAGATAGTAAACAAACTGTAGAATTCAAGTTAGATATTATAAGCAAGACGCCCGAGGAGAATATTATAGATATAATACAAGGGCTTTATCTAAAGAAGCATTTCGACCATGATTTATCACCTACCTGTAAACCTATTAGCTCAGAAGCAAAGAATTTTACGTTTGCGCAAAGGAATATTAATCGTAGTAGTTTAGATATCTACAAATTATCCCACTTAAATGCTTTAGTGACTCTATTATCCAGAGAAGAGAAGAGTGATCTTGGTTTCACAACTGATGAACTTATGTGTTGGTAAGTGTATTTAAAGTTATGTAAACCATACAATGATGAATGATTTTATTACTCTTTATCTTCTAATTACTGGAATTGATAATATACATTTCTACACTCTTTTTTTTTGTAATTTATGTAATGTTTTTTAAAGCTCAATAGACTGGTAATATTTTCTCGATTGCTGAAATGTAAAAGACGCTGTTCTGTTGAATGTCATAAGTATTTTTATATTAATCCTTTTTAGCATAAGGATCAGTTTGATGGATGAATCTGCGGTTATAAGAGCTGGAGCATTAAGAACTTTAAGGTATATGATTAAAACTGAAAGTGATGTAGCTATCTTCAATTCATTAAGGTTGCCATACCTTGTCATCAGGTAATTTTTTACTTTTAAATTAACTCGATAGACTAAATTAAGATTAGGGTGATCTCAAACTTTGATTGAAAAAATTGTGTGCCGAAACGTTAAATAAAATAAATCTTTATTCAGTATAAAAATCATGTCTTACAGTTCATGGGTTGAGGACTTCGTACTAGACTATAGTCTGTATCACGGGTGTCCTCGCTCTTTCCTAATACACTAACTGTATAGTTAATAGGCTGCGCGTGGTCCCTGATTTTTTTGTTATTGCCATTTCTAGATTCTCAACCTTAACTTAGCAAACTCGAGCATGGGTAATAAGCTATAATGCATGCTCTACACTAAGGGAACGTACCCATACCATGTGACCCGTTTAGGGGGGGAGGGACTTCAAAATAGTACGCTCAGTCACGGGAGCGGGTTTTGTTACGCTGAGAGAAATTTCGCCCTTTTTGACCTATATTCGAATATAACGCGTGGTGTTTAGTGCTTCCTAATAAAAACACTGTATTAAAAAAAAAACAAATATGATTGACTCATTTTGACTTATTTTCATTTGTTACACTTTCTGCCTGCAAAAGGATTAAAAATCATACTTGTCAATACTACGTAAAATCTTTGAGGGGTTCCTGGCATATGTGGTCACCGAGGGGAGGGAGGGGTCAAAAAATCTTAAAAAATAGGTCATAGTATGAGTACGTTCCCTAACTTGGTGAACTAGAAATGAAGGAGGGGGAAAATGAAGATTTTTGGAAGTTATTAAAGTATTTCATAATTGGTCAGGCTAGGCGAGCGTTAAAGCTGAATAAAATTATAATTTGTGTTTTTTCTTATTATTATCATAAATAAAAGTGCAGTTAGAGCGGCTCACGATCGATGAGACCCGTGTTCGAACCTCGCTAATTCTGACCGGTACCAATGTAACTTTGTTATATGTACCTTGCTCGCTCAGTGCCTATAGGCACTGTTAAAGAGTGGTAGGCAGGCTGATGATGGTTATTTGTCCAGTCTGCCGTCCTGGGGTAGTGCCACCACTTTCGAATGTAACACCCGTGAAGTGACTTTGTCGCGTTTCGGTAATAGTTTGAAAGTAGCCAGGTATAACGAAAGGAGTGTGCACTGTCAATCTAAGATGGTACATGCTCGTCCCCTCAAGCCGGCATAGTGGAGGCGACTGCTACCCACACAGGTTTCTCTGTAGTAGTAGTTGTTTCCATTCATGGACCGCACTCTAGCTTTACATCAGGCGGAGTGTTGTCACATGCCGAGCTACAATAAAAAAAAAGTTTGTCTTGTTTTACTTTGTTTACTACTCCATTTTACCTTACTGTGAAATGAAGAGTTTAAGGATGTGTTTTGGTTGTGTAGATCTATGGACTTAATGCTTCGAAATGAGGAAGAGAGAACTCAAGCCTTACGTGTAGTTAGACGGATCATAGCAGTTGTTGGACCGAGTACAAATATATCTCGGAGGCATAGGGGTGCATTTCTTGAGCCTGGTTTATTGAGATGTTTAGTTGCCGTAGCACGAGCCGGACATGCTTTTGATGGTTCAGGCGACAGATTATCAAGATCTGCTATTGCAACTGTAGCTGAAATTGGTAAGACAGTTCTATAATAAATATTAATTGCTTGTTAACAAAATACTATCATAATTTTTCAACTATATCAACACACTCTAATTACTTAATAACCCAGGTAAAAAAATTAAAACTGGTTGGTGATAAGGAATGTAAATTTATTTTTCTACAAAATAACTAAAAATCATGCTTTTAGGCGAATGGGAATTCTCCTTCCTATTTAAGTATAGATTATTTTATTCTAAATTATTGTTTGTTGATACTTCATAGACAGAAACGTCTTTATAGTTAGGACATGGTTGTAAAATGTCAATATTTATATTTTATACAATGTTTATTGTTTCTTTTTTTTTTATTGAATCCGGCCACAGATTACAGATTTGTGGTATGTCCTTTTATATAGCTAAATGAAGTAAATATTATGATTAAACTACGTTGAGTGAACTATTCCACAGGTATTCTAAATCCAGCAGTATTCGTAGCTGTGGGCGGCGTGGGCGCAGTGACGCGTTACCTACAAGAGCGAGCGACACCGAGGATGGCTGAGGCTCTGTGTGGAGTCTTATTACATGCACTTAATGAGCCTGTCACCAGACGAGCTGCTCGTGTCGATCTTATGTGTTTATGTTCACCATATTGTGACTTTCATTATAGGACTGCTGGTACTGATGCCAATAGGTGAGTCTGTATTAAATATAAATAAATTTATATTAATGTTTCTTAGCATAATAGAGTTTACAATTTGTATTAAATGTTAAATAAATATAGGGATGATCGGGAAATGCGATTTACATGCAGTAGATTAGCATTATTGTGTGTGTTGCGAAGTTGGCCAGGACTATTGCACTTTTGTCATCCATACAAAGCTGGAGGTTTAAGAGCGTTAGTGCATTCATTGCATTTACCAAGGTTGGAAGTTCGGGTCTGTATTTCATGTTTGGGTTACTTGAGAGTAAAATAATTATCAAGTGTTGATGGTTGCATTTGCTTTTACAGAAAGCGATTTTGGATCTTTTATATGATTTGCTTGGATTATCACAACCTGAATGGACGGATGAAATTTCTGTTGCTCTAGATGCTGTCGATCCTTCAGATTTTCAGGTAGAATCAAAAGGCTGAAACTTGCAAATTAAATATTATTTAAATTGTACTTTTTTTATTATAGCCTGGCATATGGCAACACTCTGCCTGATGTAAAGATAGAGTGCTGTCCATGAACGGAAACAACTGCTACCATAGAAAAATTTCTACAGGCAGTAGTCGCCTCCGCTATGCCGGCTTGAGAAGACGAATGTGCTCCATCTGCATTGACAGTGCACACTCCTCTCGCTATACCTGGCTACTTCTAAATTGATCTTGAAACGTGACATAGTCACTTCACAAGTGTTACATTCGAAAGTGGTGGTACGTTAATTGCAGGATTCCTGGGGTTTAAATGAAGGATTTGTAGCAGCAGAAGGAATTGCGATATTACCACATCTCAATGCGACAGGATCTGATATTACAGAGATACATCTCGCTCTTTTGTTACAATGTTTTTTAGAGGTATGTGAATATAATGTTAGTCAACACCACTTTATATGTCTGGCAGTATTATTGAGTTTTAGAGGATATAAGAAGAATAAAACTATGAGTAACAGAAATGTTATGAAGCCAAATCTCTCTTTAAAGATCTCTTGCTAAAGGGTGTACTCTACTTGGCATCGAATGGCGTAATATAAGGTGTTATTACTTGTTTCAGGCTGGATTACTAGACGCATTAGCAGAAGTGATTATAACGAGTGACACTTTTATATCGGTCCGTGCAACCGTTTTACTAGGTCAATTGTTGCATTTAATACATTTACTTCTACCTCCTCAAATTTGTAGTATAACACCTGCAGTACCATCGTTATTATCCCAAGCGGCGGTCGGCAAACCGCAAGCTCTAGCAGCTATAGCCGCATTGCAGAAATTAAATTCTATGTTGGAAGCGAGACCAGCGAGCAATAGTTTATTTTTAGATCACATAATGAAATATTGTTGTGGCGTTTACAAAGATAAAAAAGAAGATGCGTCGAAAAGCCGTAAAGAGAAAGATAACGCTAATTTGGTCTCGCCTAGACAGAGATTGTATAAAGAGAATAGCGTTGAAGGTATAACTGAATCAGATAATGAAATAGAGAGGAGAGGTTTACATTCTGATTATTACAATCATAAGAGTTTAACACAGAGACAAGTGGCAAAAGTAACGAAAAGCAACAAGTTCCTCAACTTATTTGACAGAGTTAGTGATAACCTGTTCCGCATATCTCTTGTTATGCAAAATAAGGATGGTAACACATGGAATTGGGAAATTATTAGGACTATATTGAGAGTGAGTTATTATTTACTTTGTTAATAAAATTTTACAATCTGGCATGTGACCGCACTGTCTGACGTTATAGCCTGTCTGCAGACAGTCTTTCCCACTCACTTGCCAGTATATGTGGCCATATCTCTATCTTGCTTGTATAGACTATCTGTACAGTCAAGACTGAGCTTATAGCTCCTTTTACGATACACAAGAACTGTCCAATCCAACTTTCAGAATGTTTCTCTAAAAAAACTTTTAATATTTATTTTAGGAAAACGACGATGCAATAATAAATTTATCAGATAGCAACCATCGTGCTTGGGTCGGTAAAATTGTTGAATATTTGAAGCCTTCGTCTAACAAATACTCTCATGCTGATCTTGCACCGACTTGGCAGGCGCATTCTACTACAAGAGCTGGTTGTCAACTTATAAGACATCTTATTCGACATAATGATGTGAGTAATATTAAATACTTTATTGTATTATTTACTTAATAAATATTTTTAATGACAATCATCCGAGAGCATTTTGCCAACATCACGTTTTGCCATTAAAAACATAATACTTTGTATTGATGCACTTTTCATGACCTGAATGTGGTAGGCAGAATTAAAAAATAAAATACAATGTCTTAACCTCGAACTGGGGCAATCAGGATAAGATCAATAAACCCAGGCCTGAAAGATTTTTTTGACAAAACCAAACCTGTCAAAATCGTTTTTTTCTGTTCTAAAGCAAAGGTACTCCATACAGCTATGTCTTCAGTATTATATTTTTTCAAATATTGAATCATAGCTATTTTACAATTCAATATTTTCTTCAAAATGGTGTATTTACTACTAAATAGAAACTAACATTAATTTCTCTTTTTTTAGTCTGACTCAATAAGATTATTAGAGACGTTATTTGTGGATGTTAGTCGTCAAATAAGGGCTATAGAGACGGGGAAGAGAGCTCATGAATGTCTGTTTAGTCCGCAACATATGTGTAATACAATGTGCCAAATGTATTTTCTTTTTGTTGGGCAACTATGTCATTCTCAGACTGGGCTTAAAATTTTTAAGGAAACTAGACTATATGAAAAGTAAGTAATGTACAATATAAAATTAATAATTTTAGTATATGTATTGAATTATTAAATTATGATGAATGATGAAATTGAACACAACAGCCTGAGGTGAGGTGTGCAGGTGGGCTGTTTAAATAAATAAATAACAAATTCATCATTTTAATATTTTGACATTAATAATAATAATAAAAATCCCGCTATTTGCGTTCAATCATTATTTTTTTAATGTACATTATCAAATCAAACGATAATAGGCCTATATTTGTTTCTATGTTTGCGCGTGAAAAAACCTGTAATAATGTTAATTAGAACAGAAATTGGTTTAATAGAAATAGTTGAATAATAAATTAGCAATAATTAAAAATATATTTTTTTTTTTTTCTTATTACAGCCTATTGCAGTTATCAACAAAAACCCATCACAGTTGTTACATAAAACTGGTTATTTCTAGTTTAGATTACACTAAAGATTCATATCCACGTGATATTCTTGCCAAAACATTGAAATGTAACATACAATCATCAAGACATTATGCTACAGAGTTTCTGAACGTACTTTTGAGAGCTTCACAAAAATCGCACGAATTGTTGAGAAGAAAAATGAAATTACGTAAACAGGAACGTCCTAGAAGTAAGGACGATGACGACAACTTGAATGGAAAAGATATGGAAACATGGATATTGAAAATGTTGGTCGGACAAATTAAAGATGAAAATAAAGCTATAGTTCGGTGTGCCTTATCTATTTTAGAGGAATCTTGTAGTGTCCCTGTGAGTTGATATTTTGTTTCTTACTACGTTCACTGAAATTTGAGTGAAGTATGTAGTGCTAAAAAATGCTAAAAAAAACCAGATCGTTACGGAGACAATGATTGATGTGAAAAAAATATACCTAAAACATTTTTACATTTAATAAATTGTATTTAAATATATTAAGTGATGTATCTATTGTATTTATGAGACTCTTCGAATACATGAGTTTTTGCAACAAAATTGTATTGTAAAATTTCAAGCATCGGGATTTGCTTGGAAGAAGCCGTTTATTACTCAAGGCATACCCTGTTAATCCTGAAGGTGCACACTCCTCTTCTTAAGCCGGCATAGTGGAGGCACTCTAGCTTAAACTGCTACAAAAATATGTAGTTAATATGCAGAAAATTTATTTTAAAACTGATTACTTATTTATTATTTATGAAATAGAAGCATTCTAAAACATAACTTTTGTATTGTTCGCAGTCATATCTCGAGAAATTAATTACGATGCGAGAAGAAGTCCGTCTTAATTGTAGACTTGACAGAGATAATGAGCCTTGTGTGACGGAACTCGGTTTGGCTGGTGATCGTGGATATTTACTATGGTTGTATTTGGAGGCTTTAGCATTCGGACGAGATGCCAATACTCAAAATACGACTGTAATTAACAAGCATTTGGATTTTTGGACACGTCATTATAATTATAGGTACATATGATGTTTTTACTTATTTCACGCATACAAAGTTGCAGGCAACAGCTGGTATATAATAAATATAATTAAAAACCATTTATTTATTTAGATATGTCCGTCTCGTGGAAGCAGAGGTTCATGGTGCTTTGACGTTAGGTGAAGAAAGTGAACTGCGTGGTAAACAACGTCGTAGTGCCAGATTTCCTCCACATTTATATAGAGCGCTAGCTGCTCATACACACAACATACTCTCTTCGGCTATTGCCCATCACTATAAGGTATGAAATTATGATAACCGCGGTCCCTAAACGCTCTGAAATCGATTCAAATTCCTATGAACGTCACTAAAAAATTTTTTTTTTAAATATATGATATTATAACAATTTGCCAGCGTCAAAGTAAATATTTGCATTAAGTCAATGTTACTGTGCATCACGGATTATTTATTCATCACGCTAAAGTTAGGTCAAGTCCCAGTCAAGTCAAAAATAGCTTTGGAGGTAAAATGATGTTCTCTTCTTATGAATTGTTTGCCCACACTCAACGCACGTTCATGAACACTTAAGGGTTAATAATTCACCATTATTACACATGAACACTCGAAGAAAAACGAGTTTAGGAAAACAATCCAACACAATCTGATGTCTTAAGATGGCTGCCAAAAACCTTAAAATTAATTTGTTTTGGTTTTGATGTAATATTCTATTTTCAAATGTATTTTCTAATTTTGAAGTGCACTTGATCCAGTTAATATTAATATTTTTAGATATTAAAACATGCAAAGTGTAACTCAGAACAAGAGATAATGGATTTGAAAGCTACATTGTGGGCGGTTGGTAACACTGCAACATCAGCAGCAGGTGTACAATTATTGATGCAATTATCTAACGGCTGTTTAGAGGAATCACCCCCAGTTCTTATAATACAATTGGCTAAATATTGTTCCGTGTATTCTATACGGGCTGTAGCTTTGTATGTTCTGGGTTTATTTGGTAGCACTTATGTTGGTGCTAATTTACTAAGTGAATTAGGTAAGTTAGATTTTTATTTATCCATTTGAGCCTATAATAAAAAAACCCCACATTAGAATATTTTTAAGAATAAAAAAAAAGGTTGGACAGAAACGATATCTCGAAATTGTTTTCGATTTATGATTATTGTAAGTCGTTGTTTTTTTTAAATTTGGATCTCTGTTAAAAAATTCGAAAGAAATATTTTAAAAGCGGCCGTGGTCTAGCTGTAAGATCGTGAGGATCGATGAGACCCGTGTTCGAACCTCACTAGTTCTGACCGGTACCAATGTAACTCTGTTATATGTACTTTGGTCGCTCAGTACCTGTAGGCACTATTAAAGAGTGGTAGGTTGGACTGATGATGGTTATTAGTAAGTGGCTCCTGGGGTAGTACCACCACTTTCAAATGTAACACCCGTGAAGTGACGGAGAGCACTCTAGCTTTACATCAAGCGGAGTGTTCTAATATGTCATATAAAGTGGTATTTTTATTTTATTTTTGGCATATTATCAAATGATGAAAATTAAATCGAAAAATGTCACGTAAATCGCCAATGGCTGTGTTTAAAACTTACACGCGTGCATATGTGTTCGTTCCCCATCTCAGGCTGTTGTGTGCATATTGATTTTTTTTCTATTCATTTTTCATCATAATAGTATTTTCTTACTTTAACAGGTTGGTTATGCGTCCGTCATACTCGCCACGACAGATTCCCCGTAATACACGAAGAGAATTGGTCATCGCCGTCAAATAGTACTCTACATCATCTCATAATGTCACCTAACAGACGATTTGTATCCAGACAGGGTGATATGGAAGCGAGTGAACATTCAGATCATACCGACCAGAGTACTGTAGAAAGCCTCCATTCTGACCATACGAAGTTATCAGGCAATCGATTGGTTACAACGATAACTGTAGAAAGAACAGACAAAGACACTGTGGATAGTAAGACCCCTGATAAGAGGAAATCTCACACATTGCCAACTCAAGGAGGCCACTCTTTACATGAACGCCCATCGCTCACGGAATCAAGAACTGTTGATATGCTAAAAGATTTCTCTGCCTACGACAGGACGTCACATAACGCGCCTGCGTCTGAGCATAGATTTGGGAATAGAATTAATTTCTTAGATCATCCCCATCATGAGGGTAGAGTGAGAAATACTAGTGAGTCGAGCACTAGTGGTGTAAGTAGCTGTGACTCTGTTCTTGGAAGATATGTTTTCCCGTGAGTATATTAATGTTTAAATAAGTAATTGGTTTTATTATGAAAACTGTTTGAATTGTGCTTAACAAGTGCTAGCCAGACTGAAGCTGGTTGCAGACCAAGAGCTATTGTATCTTTTACATAGTTTTCGGTCTGCACACAAATACGGAAAATAGCCCCAGTTATATGCGCTAAGCTAAACTAACTTAGCTTGGTCTGGAACCAACTTCATGATGGTTGATTCGTTAGTCTGGCGCCCTAGGGTAGTACCATTACAAGTGTAACACCCGCGAAGTGTGTCGCATTTTGGAATTAGCTTCAAAGTAACCGGGAGTATGCGTTGTGAAACTCGATGGTTGGCCGGCATAGCGGAGGTGTCTACTGCTTGCAGACATTTCTCTACAGTAGCAGTTGCCTCTGCATTCAAATTTAATATCAAACAGATTATGGTCTTTGTATAAAATGTTAATGATTAATTATAATTTGACAGCGATCGTGTATTAACGCTGAGTCCAATACCAAGTTCATCAAGTCTATTTGGCATGAAAGGTGGCTCAACAAGACTCCGATTGTGCGATACACAAAGACGCACATCTACTTCTAGTAAGTACTATAGTACGATCAAACTTTATGGCGGCTCCGAAGTTAGGCACAAGTACAGTACACAAATTGAGGTATCAGCGGAACTCGATGAAGGTGAGAGTGAAGGGTATACTTTCGCTCTACCCGCCTGCAAGTTATTTTTATTATATGTTCTGTTCATATTTAAAATTAATTCTAATCTTATTATTGTAAAGTATCGAGAAATAGCGCCCACAGCTAACTTCCGAGACGCCATATAGTTTGATTCGACCTATACTATTCAATTTGAAGTCAAACTATTTAATTTGAGAAGCAACTAATATTATTATTATCTCAGGTTACACAGCTCCTGATATGGCAAGTTCACCTCCGAGTCAACGTGATATGGCCGGTTATGCTACGTTGAAATCTTTAAACATACACAGAAGGTAAAATGCGATGTTTTATAACAAAAATAAAAATGGCGGCAATATGGAAAAATAATTATTAATGGCAATTGATCATAAACAAAAATAGACTGTAACTTCATATGACAACAAAGCCATATTTTTAATATATTTTTTGGATAATATAAATAATTTTTGTTGACTTGTGTTTTTGGTACTTTTATATTATCATTTCCTTTATTGTTTTTAATTAACTTTTAAAATTATGATTCTAATATAAGAATCGTAAAGATCGGGACGGAGCTGGACCATTGGACTGACACAAAAAATAAATCTTTGTCAAATTAGTTGCACAAACTTTCAATTTTAAAAGATTTCTTATAATTAAAACATGATGTTTATAGTATATGATTTTGTTCATTACACTGTAATAGTTATGTGTATAAAATACTGTTGCAAGGAAACTCAAAGAAAATATATTAACAAACTTGTGAAGTAACAACCATAGACAATAAAATTATCTACAAAATTGTTAGGCTATACACCACCTCTTTTTCTACACCAATGTCTATGGTCCACCCGGGAAAGGTCGATCGCATGTCATTAGAGTTTTTCTCCTCGATTTTAAGTTTTTTCAGGCGGGATTTAAAAAAATACATCTAATTGAAGTGATATCTCAAAATGGTTTTCGATTTAACATACTTTATTTTTTGAATACCTTGCTGTTTACAAGTGTAATAATTTACTGTATTTTTGGTAAAAATTTTTTTTATATTATTTGATAGGCCACATTTGTCAGAGAGCGCCGCGTCTGGTTCTAATGATTTAGATGAAATAAGTTGGATGTTCAATGAATCGACTCAACGTCGGACGAGAGCGTTTTCTTCTTTACGAGACAGAGCTAGGGTGACCAGAGAACGTATGACGAAATTGAGGTATTTATTATTATAATTCACGGCTTCTCTGTTCATTTTGTGTTTTTGTTTTATAGTCGATTTGGATTTTTATATTGGACATTTTAGAGCCGCCGTGGTCTAGCGGTAAGATACGTGAACTCACGATCGATGAGATCCGTGTTCGAACATCGCTAAATTCTGATAGGTACCAAAGTAACTATGTTATACGTACTTTTGTCGCTCAGTGCCTATAGGCACTATTAAAGAGTGGTAGCCAGACTGATGATGATTATTTGCCCAGTCTGTCGCCCTGGTACCACCACTTTCGAATAATAAATAAATAATTTTGTTTATTTTTAGTTTATTAGATTACGATTGGAAGCCAATCACGAACGCGGATAGTGGTTCACAGCGTCAGCTATCAGATGTGAAGGCATCATCACAGAGACCACCGCAGAGAGCACCTGTGTTAGCTGATCAAAAAGGACCATGTTATATTGGCATCTGTTTGCCGCTTAACCTAATGGATTTATTTCCTAAGTGAGTCTTATTTCGTATATTGTAATTTTATTTTCTGTACTTATTTGTAAGGATTTTGATGCACTTTGTTTTGATTTGATGTTAAAACGATTATAAAAAATATCTTTAGTTTTTTGTAACTATATGTAATTACCATGTAAGCTAGTTGGCAATAACTATCAAGACGCCATTTTCTTTCGCAATTCGCACTGGTAGGCAGACTGATGATGGTTATTTGTCCAGTCTGCCGTCCTGGGGCAGCACCACCACTTTCGAATGTAACACCCGTGAAGTGACCTTGTCGCGTTTCGGGAATAGTTTGAAAGTAGCCAGGTATAACGAGAGGAGTGTGCACTGTCAATCTAGATGGTACATGCTCGTCTCCTCAAGCCGGCATAGTGGAGGCGACTGCAGCCCGTAGAGATTTTTCTGTGGTAGCAGTTGTTTCCATTCATGGACCGCACTCTAGCTTTACATCAGGCGAAGTGTTGTCACATGTCGAGCTACAATAAAAAAAAACTTCATTTATGTGTTTAAAAACATTAAATAAAGTAAAAACTCTCTTGTGTAAATAAATTAATATAAAAAATTGACTATGAAGAATCGAATTGAAAGCGTTAACTGTATTTTTTTTTCTGTTTAATTAGGGGTGACACGGAAGAGGCAACCTTGGAAGGCTATGCAGGCGAATCGTCGTTTATGTTGGATACAAGTACTACGACCGATCTTAAACTATATACTTCGCCTGATAATCATAGCTTTACTTCTAACAAAGGTAGATAGATCAGAAAGTTTGATGATTAACCTTACCTCTACTCCTGGTATCGTTTTTTTTTTGTTTTATATGGCATTATAACAATTTGCCAGTGTCAAAGTAAATATTTTTGCATCAAGTTAATATTGCGCATCACGAGTTATTCATTCATCACAGTCAGTCACAGTAAACAGTCAGGTCAAAAATCGCTTCAGTAAAGTGGTAGAATCTTTACTAAAACTTCCCACGGAGTTTTGTTCTCTTCTTTTGAATTGTTTGCCCATACTCATGTACGTTTACGAACACTTAGTGGTTAATAATCCACCATTATTATTTATTACACATTAACACTCGAAGAAACACAAGTTTAGGAAAATAATTCAAGACAGATAATGTCCGCCAAAATTCCCTTGGTATCGTCTTTAACTTTTTTTTTTGTCCATGAGGAGTGTATACAAAAAAAAAACTTACGCGATAGTTTCGTTTCTACTTGACTAAAAGGTTTGGGCTCTCCTTTTTCCAGTAAATTGTGGAACTGCCTTCCCAGTCACTTTCCTATAACCTTTAAGCGCAGTCTGATGAGCTGACGCGACTGTTGGCTGTAGGATCCTCTTCTCTAACGGAGTGAACGGCAGTGGCCTTTGTTCGTGGATCGCAGTCTAGCTTAAGATCAGGCAAAATGTGGTCATCATTCATTTAAAGTATGTTTATTTTTTGTCGTTTATAGGTGGTGAAACAAGCGCGATGCTATGGCGTCATAATCCGAATAATTGTTTGGCGTGTGTCAAGACTAGACCGCCCTCTACGCATGAACTGAGGGAGGCTTTCTTTGCTGGTATGTCATCTCATATACAGTATAGTGTTTTCAACGTCAAGCCGAAATCGGGTTAATACATAATTTTTTAATCTTTAGGCTCGTCACCCTATTTCGGCTTGACGTTGATTTTTTTGGACACGCTGTATAAAGTATTAGTTTAAGACTTTAAGAATATTTTTTTTTATGTTTTGAATGTTTAAAACAACTTTTTAAATTCATATAATATGTCATATTTTAGTACCGTTTTTTTTAAAAATATAATACACTAAAGTTAACCAATATCTTCAAGCGGAGCAAAGCACCTTCTTGGGACGGCATAGTGACGGCGACTGGGTCGCTGTGTGCTGCGGTTTTCCAGTCGTCAATGCTCACGAACCTCCATTGTGCTTACCATCAGGCCAGTCGAGGCCACAAGATGAGTCAATATAAAAAAAAAATTACGATAATACAATAACATAACACAAAGTGTACGTTTTAAGCCACAGACAATACAACCTAAAGCCCATGCATAAACGAACTTTAGTACCAAAACAAAATCGCTAAAAGGTTGCGGGGAGAGGTCGTCTAATTTTCATTGGCTCGTTCAATGTCATGTCAAAATTGACAATTTTAGTGACAGCTCACTAGTGATGGCTGCTTTTGATATCGATAACTGAGTTTATGGGTGTTACGGAGAAATAAAAAAACATGTTAATTTCTATTCCAATTTGCATGCTAATTTCTATATTACTAACTAAAACATAAAAAAAAACAGTAATAAACAGCAAAAAAAAAACAACTCCTATTTACGCTTATAAGGTTGAAACAATCTTAGTGAAATGACGAGAAACTTTTATACAAACCTTGTTTTAACAATTACAAATCATATAAAAAAAAAGAATTATTCAAATCTGTCGGAAGAGGTTCAGATACCTAATTATCACATTGTAATTCAAATTTTATCGATTATTATATTGTCTATGTTTTAAGCCCATTGCATTTGAGAAGTGGGGACCAGATGTTGTGTGTCATCATCTTTTATGACCGAGTTTTTTTTTAAATTCCAGATTTGGAAAATCGTGAGGAAATAGCCAGTGAAGTTTGCAGTTCACCTGACTCGATGTGTGAACGTGCACCACAAGTCGATGTATTACATCACGTTGAGTGTATGGCTAATCCTATATATCACAAACAGGTATGTTATTTCTATAGTAGCTCAACATGTGAATGCACTCCGCCTGATGTTAAGGTAGAGTGCGATCTATAAAACAACTCACCCAGCCCCCCGCGTTCTCACAAAGCCGGCATAGCGGATGCGACTGCTGTCTGCGGCTCCCCTGCTCTGACAGCGGTCGCCTCCATTCATGGATCGCACTTTAAGCTTGCTTAAGATCAGGCAGTGTGCGGTCATGTGACGTGCTAAAAAAAAAAGATGTCCATTAACAGTACATACTCCTCTCGTTATACCCAGCTACTACTCGAGCTGATCGTTTCGAGAGCAACACTTGAAAGTGGCGGTACTACCCTGAACGGCAATATGTAGTGTATAAATATGTTCAAAAGTGGTAAGAAGTCTGATGATGACCACTTTCAGTCTAGTCCCATTTCGGGATCAGCTTGGAACTCAAAGAAGACTGTCTCCATAGTCTCATCAAGCCGGCATAGCGGTGGTGACTAATGTTAAATTATTTTTTTTAGAGTCGTGCCGCATTATTATCATTGAAACAGCGCTGTCCAGAGATATTTCGAAGTATGTGCGTTTATTCGGAAGTGTGCGCACTGCTCTCTTCGGGCACTTATATGATGTGCGCACGGAGGTTCTTACAGGAATTATTCCTGGATGCCCCACCCGAATGTTTCCTAAATGAACCTAGGGCGGTACTAGCACGACACTTACCATTAACACCGATGAGTTGTAAAAGCGTATGTATTACGTAACTTTTGTGTTAATGTTGGAAATTGTAACTTTATAACTTTACTATAAATTGGCGAGTTTTATTAATTTATTTTTAATTATATATTATAAGTAATTATAAATCGTTAGCGCCAAAATGCATGTCAAACGTATACTTCGTCGTCGTTCTATTAGGCAGAGAGCTCCTATTTATTTTGTGACACGCAATGGAACCGTCTGCAGAGTATAAAACATTGTTGGCCTAGTCAGGGTTTTCTGAATTTCTACGCATATCTATTGGTATACCTGTAGAAATTCTAAAACTCTGACTAGGCGGCTTGGGTCACTACCAATAATGGGCAAGGTCCGTCAGAATCGTCACGATGACTATATTACAATCGCAATTTTTAAAAATTAGTAAAAAAGAACAAAGCTATTATAAAAGTTTTCCAGAAACACGTGTCGACTAAATTAATCTATATTATCTAAAAAAATATGTAAAAAAGATAGCTGTCACCAGATACACCTCCCCAATTATATTATATTTGAGCCACCTTAGTCTCTAGCCTAGTCTAGATCGATCACCCGTAACCTCGCTAAATTCTAACCAGTATTACGTTCTTTGGTCGCTTAGTGCCTGTGATACAAAAATAAATAGAGAGTTCTCTGGTTATATGGCGTCGACTAGTGTTGTTAAATTGTTATCGATATTATTCGAACTTTATTCATGAACTGTATTGAGTATTGTTTAAATAGTGATGTGAATTGTCGCATTAATAACTTTAATGAGTAAAGTTTTGTAACTAACGTCCGTAAACCAATTAGCGATAACGTTTTTATACTTAGTGATGTAATTTTTTATATTGTATTTGTATTTGTGCAGTACAAATTGATAATTTTGAACAAAAATAATTGGCTAATTATAATTACACGGCTTTTGTACAAGCGCTTTATTTATTATCTTATTGATGATGATTTGCACGTGTAAATAGCACATAATTATTTTTAAAAAAATAATAATAAGAATTCGTGATTAGTTGTAATAATTTTATTTACTGAAGTTGATTTTTTTTTGTTTGTTGAGTTATTTTTTATGTTTAAACAGAACTTCCCTCCCATTTTTTACACATAAGTTATTATTAATACGTTTTTTGAGCGCACTTTTGCTGTACTAAGAAACCTGTTGCATTTAAAGAAAGCCTTATATACATCGCGTCCGTTTGAAGCAGCTCTCTTAACAGAAACTTCCATAAAACGAATTTTGCAGTCGAAATAATTTACGGGTCAATTATTATGAGGTATTGTGGTAGTTTATTTTTGCATTTATAATGTTAGTATTCTAAATAACTCAAGCCGGCATAGTGAAAGCGATTGATGTCTGCAGAAATTTTTCTGTGACAACAGTTGTTTATGCCGAACTACTATAAAAAAAATTTAGAAAATCGTTTCATTGGAGTTATTGTTCTTAAAATGAAACGCTCTATAGTCTATACAAAACCGAAGCCTGGACTTTCTTTAATCGACTATACTGATTTATTGCTTTACATTTACCTTATCATCACAATTTAACCTTAATTATAATGTTTTCTATTAAAGCTATCCCACCTTTTAATAGTAATGAAATCGCTCAATTATTTACTCAAGAACTATGGGTGCATAAACATAGACATTAATAAGATAAATATTAAAAAATAATAGAGATAAAAAGATTTAAAACATCCTTTTTTTTAAGGTTAGTTAGTGCTCGACCGAAAGCGGGGCGAATACATTACGTAGCCCGCTTAACTAGCAAAACTAGATTCTATACAGACGCCTCTATAGCAATCGGATAATCTCAACTATGGAAATTATCATTGCGTATTATCCGGACTCGTTAATGATTTGATTAAATTGTATGATAGATTGTAAGCAGTCTGTATGATTGATCGTGAGCAGTCTGTGTGATTGATTGTGGGCAGTTTGTATGATTGATCGTGAGTAGTCTGTATGATTGATCGTGAGCAGTTTGTATGATTGATTGTGAGCAGTCTGTATGATTGATTGTGGGCAGTTTGTATGATTGGTTGTAGGAAATTTATATACCGCTTGCTGAATATGGTCTTGAGCATCGAAGTAACGTGTTTATGTACTCGTTGCCTGAGTTAATATTTGAGCGATAACTGTCTTACGTCATCGTTCAAAGTCTCAATTGTATATAATACTGGATTGTGTTCAATTTGTTGTTTATTGATACCGAATCTATTATTATTTGCTTAGTGAGAACTTTTGTTTAGGCGTTAGTTTACTTTCTAATCAAGTATTATGCTTTATAATTGTCACACTTTTTTTGTTCTTTAATTAGTCTTAGTTTTAACGTGTAATGCTCTTACCGCTAATTTTAATGATCCTTCAGTATTTTTTTTGTTTTCTCTTCAATATTAAATTTAGGGGTTGAATAGAGACTAAACCGTGGGCTTTACTAAAGCAGTTTGTGAATTGTGCCTTCTTTTGAAATATTTTTGCCCCCGGTTTGTTTCCTATTCGCCCTTAAATTTAAGTTTAATATTATTGAAGTTTATAACCCTTAATATAGTACTATCGCGACCTGCATTTATTTAATTATAGTCGTTATACAACGATCCTTACTTTAGTGACGTCATAATCTCAGCCGATTTAGTATTTTCTTCTTTTTTTTATTAATTAATACGGGTGTATTCACTATTGTCACGGTTTTATAAAACCAATTAGAGTTATATTGATATTGTCCTTTGTGATTTTGCCCTAAAATGCAATATTGTTGTTTTTGATAATATAGTTCCAGCCTTTAGGTTTGAAAAATGGCAGTTGTGAATACTTTTGTATTTTGTAGTCTACAATATTATGTAGTCATGCAATATTTATTTCTAAGTATTACCTCGCATAATAATAGATTGAAAATAGGTAAATATATGGGGTTTATAATATATTATAGCTAGATGGCACGGATGCAGTTTTTAATTCCGTAAATATAATAAAGGTTGTTATGTCTGCGACAAATAGTTTTGTGTGTCGCTGACATCGAAAGTCTACTTTTAATGGGATCTGCATATTAACAATGATATTGTTTTTTTTTACACTTTTTTTTACAAATGCAGTTTTGTAGTAATAGGGTAGATATTAACGTAGGTGGAGTTTTTTTTTTAAATTCAAAATAACAGTGTTCCTATACTTTGTTAATGTTTGAAATACGAAATTTTTTTTTATTGCTGATTGAAGTGTCAGATCGGATAGTTATACTCATTTTGAATGCAATCTCAAACTTCAATCACAATAATTGCAGAGGTATAAGTGTGCACTATCCTCCTGCCCTCAAGCCGGCATAGCGGAGGCGACACTGCCTGTAGTAGCAGTTGTTTCCGTTTATAGACCGCACTCTAGCTTTACATCAGTGTGTGTTGTCAATAAAAAAAAAAGATTAATTTGGTATCGCATCTTTATTAAATTTATTATTTCTAATACAATACATGTAATTAAGGAATGGAAATAACAATGGCAGCCTTAACTACTAAATTTTTTCTATATGCATTTTTCTTCATACAAAGTTTTTATATATACTTGATTTTTTAAATATATTTAGCTTCTATTAAATGGCAGCTGTACTTTCGGCATGTAACATATTATTTTTTTCATTTCTTATTGGCCTCAATAGGGTTGTCAGAGATGTGTTGAAAAAAAAAACCGGACAAAGTTGGAATAACATAACCTTAAATTTTGCAAAATTCCATTGTCCGCTTTATTATGATTTTTCAGACCTATCAAAAATCGGACATCTGGCAACCCTAGACGCAAGGTAAAGGAAACAAGATTATAATAATGTATTTGTTAAATACTAGCTTTTGACCGCAGCTTTCTTTGCGTATAATTAATATATGCTTAACTATTGTTTAATTAACTTCTTAAACCGTCCACCATTTTTAATTTTATTGACAACTAGAAGTGTGGTAAGAGGTAGCCATTTTTAAATTCCAATCTTAATTTAATATTATTGCGAAAACGGTATTGGACAGGGATAATACAATAGACTAAATTATTAGTTGATAATGCTCGTATTTCTTTGAAGAAACTCTTTTTTTTAGATACATAATAGTAATAATTAATATTTTACAGCAATCTTTGATCGCTTTGGTGGTTTAGTTATTTATTTTCCATTTTGTGCAATAGAGGATTTTTATTAAAGCGCGTGTCACATTTTCCGTCGATTTTCTTATGTTTTTATTTTGTAATTATATAAGATCCGTTTTAAGCGATTATTTACGGATTTAATTATCTTGTCTTATCCGGTCAAAATATGCAATTTAAAAGGAGAATGCCCATTCGCCTAAGAAAATTGGCCCACAATTTTTTTCTCAAGTTTTAGGTAATTTCGTAGAAAAATAAATCTACTTCCTTATTACCGATCAGTTTTAATTTTTTCACCCGGGTTGTTGAGTAATTAGATGTTTTCTGATGCAATATTTGAGGTTATTATTATTTTAAATTGATGATATCTGTTTTTTATGTAATTAAACATTGTCTATTGATTGGTAAACGATGTATTGATATAATTAAAATTAATTAATGTAAAAATAAGATTTTATTTTGGAATATTGTTTTGTTACGAAACTATTAGGTATCAAGTGGGCCCAAAAATGGGCATTCTCCTTTGAAGATTTAATGATTTTTAATAATTCAAAAATACCTCGTTATACATCCCTTTCGAAATAGGCTTATTTTTTAATAGATTTGTCGCTTTCGCCCTTTTTACTTCAAATCCCTTTTACTTTCACAATTTTATTGAACGATTTAATAGTTTATAGTTTAATAAAGTTCAAATAAACGTAAGTGCCATAAATTATGTTCCTCCATTATTAGTGTAATAAACAGATATTTTTATAACTAGACAATTTATTCTCCATTTAGAAACCAATGTGCCAATATAGACAACCACGATGACTGCAAAGCTTTCGAGACGGTAGCGTCGTCGGATTAAACAAAAAGATTATTATCTATCTATTATATTATTAATAATTTTCGTGTAGTACATAATTTTATCTTCCTTTAAATTTCTTCCTATTATAATCTATGTATTGCATTTATCTAATCTCTTCTTCCATTTATAGTATAGGTGATTATTAAGATTCCGTATTTAGCCAATAATGAAATCGACGGAAAATGAAGCACGCTGTATATTTGCGGAACAATATTCGAACACAAAATAAACAACGGATTTCGGTAAAAAAAAATTAAAATTATTTGTTTTTCTTTCGTATTAAAGTGTTTTGATTGGTTAAAAATTATCTTATAATTATTATTGGTGGAAATTGTGTTGTTTAAATATAAATTCGAAAAATATTTCAGTGTTCTAACTAAATAAATGGTCTAAGTTAAATGTTTTTTTTTTCTTTTCTAACCTGCTTATTCCTTATATTGTTCGCCTATATAATTAAAACTCACGTTAAAAAAAACTATTACTTATAGCTAGCTTTTAGCAATGGTTATAAGCTAGATTTAAGTAATTGAAAATTATTTTTTAATGGAAGCGAGGGTGTTGTGTCAGGATCGTGGTAAGTGGTGTGCCGTTGTCTCTGCCTATCCCTGTGGGAAAAAGGCGTGACAATTGTATTGTATTTAATTAAATACTACGTTGAAGCGACCACACGTCTGAAGGTGCGACGTGGAGTGGCGAAACGCGTCGAGAGGCTTTGCCTATTGGTGAAGGGACATTGACAGCTGATGTGACTGTGTTTCCTACCTACCCTCGTTAACATTAATTAGCAGAAATTAATTGCAAAAAAAATAATTTTGGTTATGGATTTCCGCAAAGTAACGCCTAATACTATAAATCATGTTAAGTAATAGTTTTTAGGTTATATTTTTCTGTTTACTAATGTTTAAGGTATGATGGGACTGGCATGTCAGAACTGGGTTAACTTAAAAGTACCTAAATAAAATTGGAAAAAAATTATAAAGAAAATCCTAAAATTCTTATAATCCTTAAAATTAGTCAGATGAGTTTAACCATTCGACAAATCTGTTAAATAATTTTAGTGCAACTTTAACTATTCTGTCCCAAAATCCCGGTTCTTCCTGTTGCTCTTGAGTGGATGCTGTTGGGAAGCTTTCGTCAAAATTCTCAAGTTGTCGTTTCATTCGATATTCACTGTCATCCAATTCGTGTGAGCCTTCCTTGTAAATGCGCTGTTCTGGTGAATAAAAATGCGTTTATTATTTATTAAAACGTGTGAAAGGAGACGTACGCATTGTTGATCAACGGAAAACTTATTTTTACTTTCTAGAAATTAGGAATATCTACGGATGCGGACGAGAATTCGTGGGGTGACAGGCCTACTACTGTCAACTGCTGCAGACAACTTACTATCAAAAATGTGCGAGTATGTAGACGGAAACTTGTATGAGTTCTATTGTAAGCTTCTCATGAAATGCCAGATAAATATCCAACTCATATAAGTAAGCACAATTTAGCAGTCGGATTATGGCGAGAGAATTACTTGTAATTTTATAATCACTAGGTAATTAATTAGGTATTAATGTAATTGTTCAAGTGACCCTGATATGACATTAGCTGATAGATGAGTTAATAGTAATTGAGACAAATTACTAAACACAATACTACCTGCACCAGATTGACCTGATTGATATGTCAAGATTGGTGCTAAAATAAGTGTAGGTTGAATGAAGAAAAATGAAGTTTATGAGCAATCGTGGTCTAGCAGTAGAAGACGGATCTTACGATCGATGAGATTCGTGTTCAAACCTTGCTAAATTCTGACCGGTACCAATGTTTATTATGTTATGTAATTTGGTTGCTCAGTGCCTGTGAGGCAAGCACTGGCTTAGTACAGATTTCTAAAAACAGAAAAAAATCTGTCAGAATGATGGATGGATGTTGGTGATCTGTGATGGAGTTCCGAATAAATAAATGTAAATTAGATAATTCGATTTCTTACCAATTAAATTATCTGCATCTTGAGCAACCTGAAACAAACAATGCTTGTAACTTAACCGTTTTTAAGCGCAACGGTAACAAAATTTTTTTTTTAATAGGTACTCACTTTGTAAGCAGATGCTATCGAAATAGCAATTATTAATAAAGTAATTGCTATCATAATATGTACTCTGGTGGATCGCATGTTGACACTATCGACTTTAATCTTCGTATAGAACCGCCATGACTGTGAACTTGTATTTTATACAGGGGCGTGGTCGTTGAACAATGATTGTGGAGGATCAGTGTGTAATCATAGTATCCTGCTTTTTGCTGAACTCTATCTATATTATAAGAATCACAAAAACAAATTGAACCGTATTTATAATGTTTCATTTATTTTTGCGCACAAAAAAATGCTTCTCAGGATAAAATAAAATATAATGGGCTATTACATCGATTATAATAAATAATATAAAGAAACAATTAATTCAAAAATCGTACTAAGACACAGCGACACCTCGTCCTTATTATATGACATTAATATGTATACAATACACAGGGCATCATTAAAAGGTGTCATCTATAAATACGGCTCATATGGGACAGTTTAGAAGCAGCGACCTTGTCGATTCAGTAAATGTTCTGCATGAAAGCACGCATACAACACATATAATGCATGTGTCGCGCTGATTTGACAATACTCTCTACCTATAAGTATATTCTGCGTATAAGCTTTTTTTGTAGCTCGGCCTGTGACACCACTCCGCCTGATGTAAAGCTAGTGCGGTCTATGAACGGAAACAACTGCTACTACAAAGTATGCACCATCTAGATTGACAGTGCACATTCCTCTCGCTATACCTGGCTACTTTCAAACTGCTCCCAAAACGCGACAAGGTCACTTTACGAATATTATTTTCGAAAGTAGTGGTACTACTCCAGGACGGCAGACTGGGCTAATAAACATCATCAATCTGCCTATCACTCTTTAAAGCTCGTTATTTATTACTAGTTTGGCATATCTAATTTCCATATTTTTTCACAGAAATATTTTTTATACAGAAAATTTTTAATAATTGTGTATTTGCGACAGAGTACTTACTATTTAAGAGCCCTCGCAAATAAATTTCATTTCATAATAGAACATGTATCCGCATTTGTACGGTGGTTACTAAAATAACAGAGCGGCCGTGGTCTAGCGGTAAGACGCGTGAACTCACGATCGATGAGACCCGTGTTCGAACCTCGCTAATTCTGACCGGTACCAATGTAACTTTGTTACATGTACTTTGGTCACTCAGTGCCTATAGGCACTAATAAACAGTGGTAGCCAGACTGATGATGGTTATTTGCCCAGTCTGCCGTCCTGGGGTAGTACCACCACTTTCGAATGTAACACCCGTGAAGTGACCTTGTCGCGTTTCGGAAATAGTTTGAAAGTAGTCAGGTATAGCGAGAGGACTGTCAATAGATGGTACGTGCTCGTCTCCTCAAGCCGGCATAGTGGAGGCGACTGCTGCCCGCACAGGTTTCTCTGTAGTAGCAGTTGTTTCCATTCATGGACCGCACTCTAGCTTTACATCAGGTGGAGTGTTGTCACATGCCGAGCTACAATAAAAAAATAAAATTAGAATATTATATCAATAGTACTAAGGCATTGCTAAGCTTTGTGCAAATCAATCTCGAGTCATCATGTAAACGGTGGACTTGAGGCAATTTAGAATCTATATTCGCGCAGAGAACCATCCGCTTAATGCACAATTTGAGAAGATAATGAAACACAAATTTGTTAACAACTGGATTTACTTTACAATATAAAATGTGGACAAAATTACATTATTTAACTATTTTTCTCGTATTCACGTTTAAGAAATACAAATTCTTCTGCTCACTATCAAATCATTAAATATTTTTAATGCACAGAATAACCTACAAATAGTAAAGAGAAAAAGTTGTTTTTATTAAATTATTTTTGAGTGTGCTTGGATTTATTTCTTGGATCCTCCGAAACCAGAAAAGCCCATGATTTGTGCTAACTCTGAGGGTTCAGAAACTTCTTCTTCTTCATCAGCTTCTTGTAGCTTACGTTTCTTATCACGACGTCTCTCACGTCGCTGTTCCTTCACCCGAGCTTCTTCTTCAGCAGCCTCACGTAATTTTGTGTCCAATTCATAGTCACGTTTCTTTTCCTCGAGTTTTCTTTTGTTTTGAGCAAATCTAGCCTTTACCTTTTAATAAATATAAAACAATGTTAAACTTGTTACATGATACAATAGGCAATTTTTTTCTAACTGGGAAGAAATGTTAGGAAGATTAATGATGATTAATAGTTCAGTATCTTGGGGTAGTACCGCCACTCTCAAGTGTAACATCTGTGGAGTGGCCTAGTCACATTTCATAATCAGCTCGGAAATAAGTGTGGACCGACCAGTATAACGCGCAGTTCCATCCAGATGTCATAGCACATTTCCCTATTTATTTGTCTATGGTAAGTATTAAATATACAATAATCAAAATAATACCTGATCAAGTGTACTCCTTTCAATCTTCATTGACATACCAAGATTTCTTTGGTGTTTTTTGCCATTTATATGATCTAAGAAGTTAATAGAATCTTTCACAACACAATCGCAGACATTGCAGTAATATCCACCAGATTGTGATGATGGAGTGTTTTTCGTAATGACAAAACTTTTTCCCAATTTTGAGTCTAAATCAACTTTGTAGTCACGTTGTTTGAGGAGCTCTCTCTTGACTGGTTGCGCTAAAACATAAATAATTGTTAATAATAATAAAAAATTGAGACTGAAGTTCTTTGATAATAACTTAAGTACGAATAAGTAGTACAATTTAGACTTAATAAAGAACATAACGATAATAGAAATATAATTAACAGATCATACTTTTCTTTTTGGTTTTATCATCGTCTTCGAGTTCTAACTGTAATCTGGCTGCTGCTAGCTCTTCGAATTCCTCTTTGTCCCATTTTCTACGGTGATCATCTGGTCGCGTAGTCATGATGGCTGTATTAGATTCACTATAATATGATACAATGTTCTATTAGTCTTATTTTAAAGTAATTTCAACAAACGAATGCCACACAATATTCACCACGAACAATAAACAAAACTGACACTACTGACATCTGCAAGTTCTGTCAAATATTATAGTGATGTACATATTGTTACAAGTTCGTTCAATCAATAATTTCAATTGATTACTTTTTTTAATCCGTACGCCTAAATGGCTATTAAATCTTACGGCATGCATTGCCATGGTATAAAATATTATAAACTACTTTGCTAATTGCAAGAAAAACATTTTTATGATCATTTACGATTTCACTATCTGCTGATTCTACATTCCACATTTTTCAATTTCATTGCCGTAAAAATAATATCTTAGCAGTCGCTTCCGCTATGCCGGCTTAAGGAGACTAATGTTGTACTTTTAAACCGATCCCGAAACGCGATAAGATCCCGGGTGTAAGGCCACGTACCTCTAGACCACGCCCGCTCTAATCTCTAATGTTGAAATCATACATATTATTATAATGGATTATTGTATAATGTAATCCAGAATCATATAAAATTGTTTTCCAATATTGCATATACCAATTGCAGAATTATTTCCACAAAACAATTCATGTGAAAACGTTGGTAATGTATCAAGCAATAAATTTTCAATGGAATACTTTGAATATTATTTTGTTTTCGGCTTTGCAGTGAGATGGGGAGTGCTGGGGGGGTGTTTACGGGTGGGCAGCGATATATTTCTAGATTTCTGTTATGGACCATTACCGAAGCATTACTGCGCTTATATGGAACGTAATAGTTCTCCGATTGGTTGTTAGGTAATAATGTAGAATAGATACAAGTGATGCAGCGTGAATTAGTCCGTGAGAAACCTATATATTTTTTATTCTTATTTATTTCTAGGACATTGGTGAAATGTAATATCTACCCAAAATAATATTATCAAAAAGGCAATTACTAATTACAATTTAACAGTAATTTTGAAATATAATAAAAATAAAAGTTCTTAAAACGGTTTTTTTGGAAGATAAAAATAGTTTTTTTTTTCTTCTTTCTCGTCTCAGTTCAAAATTATTAATTTTTCAGATCGAAACGCAGGTAGACACCGCCAGGCAGATCAACAATAATCAGTTAGGTAGAGTTGTTGTCATTTAGCTAATATAGTAAACTCCAAACAAATGGTTGGCATTTTAAAAAGAAATATGAACCTTTTGATGAAAAAATTTCTCTTGGGAAATAAGCAGAATAAATACTGTCATACTTTTGTTTAGTTGAATTCGAATTATATGTTTTCTCTATTTATTACTTTTTTTACTTAATTATTAGTTACTAAAAAGTCGAGATTGATTAATTTTTAACATACATTATTATGATAGATAATTAACATCAATCTAATAGGTACGTATACAAATTGTGTTTATTCTATTTAATCGCCTTTACGGTCATCATTAAACATAACCATTGCGGTTAGGTTTGTTGCGCGGAGGTTTCAGGTTCAATTTTTTAATAAAGAATTATTAAAAGCTATTTAAAAAAGTTTTCTCCTATTGTACAAGGTATGAATCCAAATCCTAGTTATATATATTATTGCGAGGGATATATTGTTTTGCCCACCTGACCAATTTATTTATATTTTCTCCGTATTTTTATTTCTATCAAAGGATTCTGTGAGCAAACTAGCAGAAACATAGACTAATATCTACCTACGTTACAGATTGTATGAAAGGAAATATTAATAACCAGTTAGAAAAGGTTCAGTGAGCGCTGACCGTTAGCCATTTTTCGTACATTCCTTGGCTCTATTTTATTTCCGAATTGCTGTATAAATTCTATAACAAAATGGATTTGTGTTATTGAATTTAACGTCGTGTGAAATAATAACTTGTTACAGGGTGGTGAAATAGGATCTGATGCCTGATTTATACGAGAAGGAGCTTTCTTCGACAAATTGTTTTTCTAATTAACTTCCTTAATTAAATTCGATAAAAGATTAAGTGAGTAGCTCTTTTTTTCAACTCGACTTCATTTTAATGTTACTAAAGAGTGGTTGTCTGATATTATTATCTCAATCTGTCCCAGGGTAGTACAACATCAGTGAAATTGTAGTGATTGAAAGTAGGCAAGGGAGGTAGGTTGAGAAGAGTGTGCCCTGTCAACCTGAACGGTACACTCCCAAGCGCACGTGGTAGAAGTTGATCATTGATCAAAGCATTAAAAATAAAGTTAAATATACCAAACAAATCAATGTAATTTTAATAATACATTAAAGCCAAAACATAAATGGTTGAATTTACATTTTCCTCAGCTTACTTCAAAAGTTCTCGCATTTGATGAGGCGTATCGAATTCAAAGAACGACAGGCTTTTCTTCATAAAAGATTTTCTGTCAGGTAGGCACCATGAACTTTTAACTACTATTTTTTTTATAAATGTGCGCGTATACCTATAGTTTAAGAAATAAAAACATAATAAATAATTAATTAGTGTATACTAATATATTTTTCAATATCAAAATTAGTTTTTTTAGACCTTACATTTTACTTTTAATAGTTTTTTTTTCTCTCTCTTGTATTGTAGTTTATTTAATAAAGGTTACGGAGGTAGGATTTAACTATCGTATATATCTTCATAGAACTAATGTATAATATTTTTCTTGTGTACTGAAGAATATAATTAAATTATTATTTAATTTTATTAATCTAGTAATTGGAAAATACATTTGTTAATACTTTTAGTAATTCGACCACACTGCCTGATGAAAAGTAGAGTCCGTCATGGGCTACCACAGATGACAGACGCAGCATTCATCTCCGCTCAGCCGGCTTTAGAAAATGAATGGTAATGAAATCCGGTTGTCAGGATACATTCCTCCTTATGTCTGGCTCCTTCCAACTGATTCCGTAACACTTACAATAGGTGGTAAAACCCTAGGACGGCCCTAGGATTGGGCGGCTAATAACCATCATCACTCTGCTTACCACTCTTTTAATCATAAATATTTGTATATTATGTGGGTTCTTAATACATATAATAATAAACAGTTGATATAAAAATAGTTTATCTTCAGCACAATGTTATATTTTTTCTATTTTTGTACATGACCGTTTGCTGCCAAAATAAAATGTATAATAAATAATAATATACTTTTGTAAGGATATACTGCTTTAAGGAAATAAAAATAACAATTGTACAGTGTATAATAGTACCTATTCACTCATATGTCTACTTTTCTTTAGCATTCACAAGAAACTCGCTCGCTAGAGGGTAGATGTTGTCTCGGGCAGGAAGGAAGCACTAGTTTCCGCTAGCGAGGCATTCACGTGTCGCGAGAGTTTAACGGAGCTTTCAGTCTGAAACAATGAATAAGTATATAACAATGTAGCATATAAAACTAATTTATTGTAGTAACAATAAAATACATCAAAAAGTACATCTAAAGTTTTTGAAACTCGATTTCAATCACTTTTAAAGACTAAACATTTTCTTTGACTAAATAATATATTTTATAATTTCCATTTACAATAAAGTAAAACATTCGTAAGAAAGGAACCGCAATCTGCATTATCTTTTCGCGCGCACTCGAGTCTATTCAGAATGACCTCATTTAATGTTGCAGACGAAGGTACTTAGTTCGGATTTAACTGAGAAAAAAGAAAACATTCGTCGGAGAAAAATGTTAGGGTACTCATAGACAAGCGGGGGTTAATGTGACGCGATTTGGGACAAGAAGCTTGACGAAGTGACATCGTGAAGGGCGGTGACCGCGGGAGCGTGACACATGGCAAGGCTATAATATTATTATGACAAGAAATTTCTTCATCTTGCCCTTTTTGCCGCTGCGATAGCAGTTATCTATCATAACTTAGAGTTATCTAGATATTTTTTAGATGTATTTCTCAATGTGTTATATGACATAGTGGCTCGTAAAGTTGTGATATTGGATCATTTAGATTTTTAGGGTTTTACGGGCGTTCTTCTATCACTACTTGAATAGTTCAAGACATGAATCATTTACCTGCAGGTAAATAGAGCATAAATCTACTTTTATCATATCTACGATACGCTTACTTATTTTATTAAGTGTAACTTGCTTAGAAAATGTCTTCCTTAAAAGATCTCCTGATATTGTGAAAATAAAAAGTATAAAACAGATTATCCAAACAAACAACGACGGAGAACCTTGTTAAAATTTTTCAGTATAAACTTATCCTATGGCCAGTTCGCGCGGGAATTTCTTTTTCTAATAACATGGCAGCGGTTTCATTTTTTGTCACGCTTTCGATGTAAATTGCATTAGTCTCTTGAGAGAAACAAAAGCTTGTCAACCTTCGTTATACGAGTACTGTTGAACGTATAATGATGCTACGAAGCGAGTACGAACACAAACTGAGTAGACTGATCAATTAGGAACGAGTAAGGTGTTCCTTATAGCTTCACACAGGATAAGATAGATTCTTATTTACATTTCTTAACAATTCAAATGTATTATTTTTAAAACTGTAAGTGGTATTTCTTGAATAAAGACTGTTTGGTAAATAGATATTACTTTTTTTTATATAGTCATCCCTCATTTGATCACATCCCATCTGATGTTAAACCTAAGTACGTACAGTACGACTAAAGATATTGAAGAGATCTTTTTTCTTTAATCTTTATTTAATTAGGGGCTTACGTCTACGTGTTGTGGCGATGTCAGTCCCATTGAAGCCTAAACAACATTAACATAATATAAAAAACTGAAACATAAATGTAACTAAAACTAATCCATAAATAAATAATAATAAAAAAAAAACAAAAATAATCTATCTTTAAAAAAAAGGAAACTTTATATAGTTCTATAGCGGCTTCTGAATCTAGCTGGGACAACATACTATCCATTTGTTTATCCAAAATGTATTATGGAGCAACTGTCTGTTGGCTTCGCTCCTGACACAATCCCTCAACATGTGTTCCACAACCTAAAAAGATCTTTTTTTCGTGATATTCGGCCACACCCGAGCTAACCCGAAACGACATCCCATCATTTCAGGGGTGGCACTACTGAACTCTGTTAATCTGCCTACCAAACTATTATTACTTTTAAAGTTTATTATTGCTTTTAAAAAGCCATATCAGAATTTATAAATTAATCATAAGCGCGAAGTCATTAACAAAATCTGTTTTGGTGAAGTATCACAATTTCGATACGCCCCATCTATTTCTGCGTGAACGATGAAGTGTCCTCTGTAGCCAAAATATTTTTTGTAATGAAAATTGTTTATAAAGAAGTACGTTATCCGAATGTTTTTGAAGGTATATGGAATGTGCACCAATCGCTACTTACACTTTTTATCAGGGGTATGTAAAATTTTGTAATATTTTTTGTTATAGAAATTTTTAAAATATTGCTTCACAAACAAGGAAATTATAAAAAGAATTAACTCAAGAAGCTGAATAGTGCACATTTGTTTCTTTTAGCTGGCATAGCGAAGGCAGAAAAAACTGTGGTAGCTGTGGTAGGTGACAAAACGGAGTGTTGTCATATATCGAGTTACAATAAAAGAAAAGCTTCAAATTCTGCAAATATTCAATATTTTCATAGTTTTATCGAACTCAAGTTTTCGGCAGTTAAATTTTCTTTATAATATATTATATTAACAACATTTAAAAAAATAAAAAATATATAACTAAGTATACATTTATACTTTTATTATCTAAAAATATTTAGTCTATTATTACACGAGTTAACAATAAATTTTACATAGTAAAAAGCTTTCTTGGATTACTCCCACGAGTGACATTTCACAACACATCGACAACATCTCGCCGACGGAGCGTGAACATGTCGCTCAGGAATTTGCATGAATTAGGTATTCCTTCGACCCTTGCGACAGCTGTTACAGTTATAGCCCGCCTCTCTCTTCATATTTATAACTAAATCACTATTTTAACCAAATATCAGGCTGATACAAAGGTCTGGGTTACAAGTTCAATACCACTTGAATTAAAATCAAATGATTTGTTGACTTTAATTTTATTTTCTTTGTAATAAATATCAAAAAACGAATGCTGCATCTATATGATTTATAATTAAAAATCTCACGATTGTTATATGTCGTTTTACACATGTATACTCGTATATGTATTTTGGTAACTGAAGATGAACCCTTGATGATGCGAGGAACCAGGAAAGTTTTTTTTATCGTAGCTCGGCATGTGACAACACTCCGCCTGATGTAAAGCTAGAGTGCGGTCCATGAATGAAAACAACTGCTACTACAGAGAAATCTCTACAAGCAGCAGTTGCTTCCACCATGCCGGCTCTCGTTATACCTGGCTACTTTCAAACTTTCTCTGGCTACTTTCAAAGGACTACCCCAGCACGGCAGACTGGGCTAATAACTATCAACCATATTTTCTCGCCTGCCTACCACTCTTTAATAGTGCCTATAGCCACTGGGCGATCAAGGTTACATTGTAAGTATAAGAATATGAACATTTTCGGATAATGAGAGTTGCTTTCAATAAAGTCTTATTCGTGTTTGTTTAAATAATAATAATTAATACTTACTTAATGCTATTTATTTTATTTGGAATAAATATTTATTTAAAATAAAAATAATTAAACATCATAAACGATGTCTAGAAGTACTTTTCTTTACAAAGAATTTCATTTTGTATTTTATTGTCGAATGATAATGCAGCCCTTTTTATTTGTCCTTTTATTCCTCGAATTACATTAGGTTTTTTGTTTTGTTGCCAATATCTTTTATTGGGATAGCAATATAATTTGGTTTTGTGTTCGTTTCATAGGCGTATAATGTTATAATCATTAACTTTTTTATAATTTAAAATATATGTACAATTGTATGTAATATAAATATATATTTATTTTAATAAAGTATGTAATGTTTATTAAAACTTAAAAATTATAATTATCGTTATATTATATTTTGTAGTAAGTACATCGTAATTCGACTACGAAATATGAGTTGGTTTGCTAGCTGTTAGGTGACATTTTCATATTTCCCTAGACTTCAAAGGCCGATCGAACTTCACACGAATCGAATCGATATATAAAATTTAACCATCGCACATCGTACACAGTACGACTTTCGAATAATGATAATAATAATATCAAATCTAACCGGAATTAAGAATTCATTATACCTTGGATTCATTTAGATTATATATATTATATTATTGATATAAATTAATATTACCACTGTAATGTAAGATTACAATTTAGGTATCGTAAGCCTATTTCCCGTACAAAGGAAATTGTCCCCTTTACCTTCTCCATTTGCGTCTCATAAAATAGAGAAAAAAGATACAATAAAGAAACTTATTTTATAGTTACACGCTGATACCTAGCTGCCGTACGCTGCCATTTTGAATCCCATTCTTTATTCTGCCCTTATATTTTCTTCAAGAGATAAAATATGCTAAGTATTATTGTATTATTTAAAGAGATTTTTAAAAAGCATTAATGCAAATAAGAGTTTGTTGAATATGTGTAAATAATAGGTTGATATCACTGCTTAATAAAAATTTTCATCCGTATCATATGCAAGACGTGTTCGTAGCGTAACGAAACAATAAAAAAAATATCTTTCCAGTAAAAAAAGTAGCACCGTAATGAAATAAAAGAGAAAGCGAAAAATAGATTAAATTTTGCCATGCCCTTCTTGCCCTTCCAAGCATTCCTATATTGGCACGATGCAAAGATCATTTTTCAGAATATTTGAATCTGTAATATAACAATTTTTGTGAACACATTATTAAATGATGGCGCTGTGAATATATTAGTACAAATCTAATTACATTTTGTGTAAACCATTTTATAGCAAATTAACGTTATTGGTTTTATTACTTATCTATTTTAAGAATGTTTAAAAATAAATTAAAAATATCTTTATATATAAAAATCTATGTTTGTTTGACCACTGAATGCGGTTTGTAACTACTAGTTCGATTTAAAAAAGCGTTTTATAGCCTGTTTAGGTTATTGACTCTTTTTCATTTTCTAGATAAAAAGTATCTAGGGTTAGTACACTAAACGAAAAATCTTAATTATACACATACGAGGTTGGGGGCAGCAGCTTGGTCTATTATCAAATAATGTTTAAAAAAGGTAATAAAAATATCCTCATTTTTTTTAAACAAGGAAATTCTCTACCAATCACGTTTTGTACGCAAGGTGAAAACAAATCATAGAACATTATTTATTCAAGAAAATATACTCAACGGAAGCCTTTACTCGCTGAAAACAGCTTCTAAGAGAATCCACATGTTTGGTAGCTCTTTGCTACATTTCAGACTTTGTTTATACTATCTTAATAGGTATTGGGTAATAATTCTTGTTATTGAATTGAATAAAAGAAAATATACGACGTAAAAACTTTCTTAAATCCATATAAGCATTATAAGCTGTTAAAGATAATTAAGAATTTTTAACACCTCAATTAATCATAAGAAATTATTACGTTCGAATTAAACTCGCCAAATTTCCATGAAGTTGAACTTGCTTAATTATGAATGTAGATAAAATAATATAGGTCGAAGAAATAAGCGACGTAGGTACTGTTGACGGCTCTTTGGAACGGCTGTGACTGTCACGTACCTAAGTACTTCAGCAAACTTTATCTTAATTGTATGTATGTGTATGTAGAAGGAGTTTATAAATATAAAGTCGGTGCTAAATACAGCATAATTATTAAATTATGGTGAGAATTGATTAAAAAAACATCGAGCTCTCAGGCGCTATGTGAATGCGTCGAAATTCTTCAATTTCCTCGGGCCGGGTATGTATAGACTTTAGATAGTTCAGATAGTTGTTTGTTAGCATAAAGTAAGAATAAAAAAATGTTAACTGATAATAATATTGAAAGTTTTATAGAAAGATTGAATTAAAGTAAATAACTAGGATGGGAAATGTTCTCTAATAAATTACAAGAGTTCTGCACTTAACATTGTTAATAAAACAAACTCTTAACAAGCTCTTAGTTAGCTTGCAACTTAGTTCATCCGTTGTATCTAAATGTCTGCCTCCCTACTTTATTTATTTTGTTTAATTTTACTTTCTACAAAAGTTTGAAAGTTTTATTCGTCATCTTTCAAGGAGCGAAGTAGAAAACAAGGCAATCTTAAGTTTTGTGACGGAAGTGAGAAAAGTTTTGGCCGACTGTGTGGCAAATTGACTACATTGTATTATTCGTACAAAAAAAGAGGAAAAAAAATCCATTCGATATTACGTTGTCAGAATTACTTACAAACGAAAATATTTAACTTGAAGAAATGTTTTTTTCTTGAAGAAGCAAAACGAAAAATCTTTATATTTTAGACTTTTTTGTTTAGCATAGGTGAAACCGCAGCGCATCAGGTAGTTTTTTTCTTGAAATGGAACGGGAACGATACGCTAAATGGATAATAATTTAATTAATCATTATAAGTACGAAATTGCGAGCAACAGTCAGTAATAAATAAAAGCAAAATATTATTTAATTTTAATGCACTGAATATACTCAGCGTGTTTATAAATGTGGTTTATGACTATTTTTCAAGCATTAAGGAAAAGGACACGGAGCGAGTCGAATGAAAAATATTAAATATGAATTTTGTCCGTTGTGGACCTATGTCATGTTGTCCCCTTTAGAAATATCATACGTAAGTGAAATATACGGGCCTATATTGATTTATTTACCCGTTTAGAATATGTATAAAGATAAAGCGTCGACAATATTTTTATAAATAAAGTATGTACTTACACTTTCTTTTAGGTATGTTTCGTTTTTATTTATTTATTTACAATACTCAAATCTATACAATTTTAGACTACCAGATTACAAAAACTCATTCAGTTTATCTGTGATCAGTGAGTTATATATATTTATTTTATTATTCCTTAGAAGATTTTTTAGTGCCTTTTATTTTACCACAATAAATAACAAAGTTACATTTACCGGCCAGGGTTTGGGAGATATAGTATTAGGCTACGGTAAAATATATAAAGAAAGAAATATATTTCGTACATAATGAGATTCATCCGATTCACTCTGTTCGACCGATTCAAAAAGTAAAGAAATAGCTTAAAAAATGTACTAAAACAAATGTAAAGTATAGCATACAAACAAAAAACGATCGAACGATCCAGTCTATGCAAACCAAAGACATTGGGGCATCTGTCCGAGTCGAATAAATTCTGTAGCAATGTATATTTTTTATAAATGTAAAAGTATATTTGTTTGTTACCTTTTCACGCTTAAACTGCTTAACACATTACGATAACATTTGGCACGGCGATATATTGCATCCCGGAGGCAGGTTACCTAGATTGTTATCTTAAAAACTTTATGGAGGTTAAAGATTGTACGGGGAACTTAGACTTTTGGTAAGAAATAAAGAATTTCGTGTTTCAGTGTTTTTGCAAAATCTTCCCTCAAGGGGGTAAAAGAGTGGATGAATGTTTGCATGAGGAACACGTCACTTCTCATAATAATAACGACACATACTTACAAGATAGACCAAAATTGTTTAACATTCTAAGTTATGGCCACACAACAGTTTTGCTAAATGCCCAAAATTCCTTTCATAAACTATAATAATATATAATGTCTTTACTTGAACATCGAACTGTTGCAGTATAGATGTTAGATTCACTAGCAAGAGAAACTTCGTAGGAACTTCCCCGAAGGAATGTATTGGTTAGTACTCGAAACAATTCTATTGAATTAATTTATACTACACCCTTAACTTAGAATTTTGATCGTGTTTATTAGGTACAAATCTTTTTAGTAATGAATATAAAATATAAATAATGAAGATGCCTATATTTAAGGACTTTGATGGTCATTAGCGCGGACTGAGGGGGTATTTTTAAGGAACCATACCTTGGAAAACAGATTTATTTATCATATTATTCTAGACTTGTGAAATCACTTAATTCAAAGACCAAAACACTAAATTCAATGTGATTGATATCAATGAAGTTAGGTATGATATCAATTGTATCTACAATATAAGTTTATAAAAAAAATGAAGATGAGACATTTTTATAAAATCCCACACTTGAATTGCAAATACACGTAACTAACTAGTAGGATTCGTAACACAAAAAGATAATAAACAAATACTAGACACAAGAATGAACAGAGATGAAAATAACAATATCGCGAGAAAATTCCCACTCATTTTTCACTCGACTGTCAAATGCTCGTAAAAGATATTGGAAACAATTTGAGAGATATCTTTGCCCCTGAAGACGTGTTCACCGTTTCTCCAACGAAGAAATATGAATAGCTATCTTTCTTTGTAACGCACCTAATATACCCACTTTTAGCGACATAATGCTGTCTAATATATTTGGGGTAGTCTATTTTCTATGATCAATAAAAATATTGTTATTTTCTATCGTAATAGGTTATTGCCTTAATCATCTGGGTTTGTTGTTATATTAAATGTCTGCCTATACTAAGCTCGTATACAGACTGAGTGATCATATTACAAAGTTACATTAATACCGGCGTTTTTGAGAGATTCACGTCTTTATTCAGTTGGTTGCTATTCCCATTGATTTTTCACAGTGATCTTTTATAGCAGGTAGCTTAATATTTCATTTGCATATAATTTTAATAGTCTTCAATGTTAGTAAGGGAAGTACTTGCATTTCGCTTAAGTAAATTATTTTTCGATATTGTTTTCAATTTAAGGAGATCCTTCAGGTCCTAAACAAATGTTGACACTTTCCCTTCAGCGTAACAAATCATTCGAAATAATCAAATCTGGTGTCCTGTAGACAAGTTTAGGTAATATTTATTTAGTCTGTTATTTACTCTTGTTTGAATATTTGCAAGTAAAATAGATCTATATCTAATAACTGGAATACAGTAAGCACCAATACAGCCTGTCAGTTAGTAACTAGAGCGGAGTTAACGTGATATGTTGACATGTTTATGAATTTACGATTGGAGAGAATTTCGTCATGAATTCGATGGGAATTGAATATCGGGTTTAATAAAAGTGTTTTAAAGTATTTTTGATATTATCCTAGGTTGTAATTGAACCAAGTCTAGTTTCGTAATCTCAGACGTGCGTCTACTCAATGGATGTGCACATTCGTCTCCACAAGTAGACATAGTGAGGGCGGCTGCTGCCTGCAGAATTTGCTGACAGCAGTTGTTTCCGCTCATAAATCGCACTCAAGCTTAAAAAAAGGCGGAGTGTAAGATTTTTCTAATACCAAAACCTTTTGTTTTTAAAAATAAATCAAAATAACATTTTAATTTATTTAATTTAAATTAAACTAGTTATATTTTGGATTTTTTGAGCATATAATTAACGAAATCCATAGTTAATTATTCATTCAATAAATAATGTATTAGAAAAAATAATTATATCATTAGAATGTTATATTGTAGATCATAATTTTGGAACACAATAGTAGTTCGTGAACGATAACATTGTAAGTAAAGTAAAGGGGAACGTAAGGGCTAGCGTTTACGGTCATTGCTCAACCCGACTAGTGTAGGCTCTCATTAATTCTCGGCCGGCTACCCTGTGTGAGAATGACAGCAGTCGTTAGTTATCCACGCGTTTGTTATATGTTGTGTTATGACTCCGACAATGTCTATTATGACTAGACCGTTTATTCTTTTAAAATTTTAAATTAAATTTTTATCTTCATTATAATTTTTCTATATTTATTATTCTTAAAGTGTACTAATAAAAAATGCACATTATTTTTTTTTTACAAAATTTATGTGACATAGGACTGTAAATAATATTAATATTTATACATAGCAACTGCAAAGTATTTTTTAGTAGAGAAAACTTTGAAAATTGTTTCGTTTCTCGATCGTTGATGAGAGAAGCATAGGGTCTTATTTCGCTCGATATAACTAACATCAGCAGCAATCTATGAAGCCTCGGGTTGGATTTTACAACTATATTATGTAGTACTCACTATTGTTGTGTAATTATATATTATTGTTGTCAAGATTAGTTTTGGTTTAATGGCAGTGTTAATTGTTTCGTTCGGCTACATCATTAAACATGTTAATAAGTCAGTATACCTGGTGTAGCAGAACCTACTGCTGCCTGCAAATATTTCTCTGTAGTAGCAGTTTTCTCGGTACATGGATTCTACTGTAACTTAACATGGCGATTCGGTAGGTCTTTAGAAATTATTTAGTATCCAAGTGCGAGCAGCATTGCTAGAATATGTATTTATTAAAAGATTATTAAATGCAATCTGAAATGATAAGTAGTTTTAAATCCGTCGCTGAAAATTATAAAGTACAAAAGCAAAATTTATTTTAAAAACGTAGCGAATAGTAGAGATTTATTAACATTAATTTATATAATGAATAGTCTTCTGACCTTCGTAATTCTAAACCATTAAAGGAGCGCTGTCGCTTACTTGATTAATTTATAGTCGTATCCGAAATCGCAATTCATGCGCCTAGGTCACCTTTCTAACGCTCTAAAGGTGTGAATTTTACTAAGATCTATATAATATATTTTCGAAAATATTTAATTGCAAATTAATTTATTTGTATAAGAAAAAAAATTTTAATGGGATCCTGAAACCCCCTGTAAAAAAGGCTTTCATAACACAGGTGCAAAATACAATAGTGTCCTGTATACCTTATCATACTAATTTTGGCGAAATTCTGAATATAGTCTTTATCGGTGTAGAATTATTATCTTAAACTCGTGTTTATTCGAGCGTTAATGTGTAATAATGGTAGATTATTATTCATAAGTGTTACTGAACGTGTGTGAGTTTGGGTAAATTATTCAAAATTTATTTTCTCGAAAAAACTCCGTTTAAAGTTTTAGTACTGATTTAGCCACTTTTCTAAAATTGATTTAAAAAAACTGAAAATCGGAAATATTACTTAGTAGTTGGCTGCATAGACAATGGACCCTTTGCCTTGAATAAAACAACAACCGAATTATTTATTGTTTGAATCATAATTTGATGCATATAACCCATAAAGCATGTATATAAGCAAATTAAATGTATTTTAATCAAGACTCTCTACATAATAGATTTTTTATTGTATTGTAAGGTAGTCCAACGACATTTGAAGATAAAGTTAAGCGAAAACACGTTGGAAGTTAATGCCACTATAATTTTAGACTGTTATTTCGGAGAAGTGCTTTTGCTTGAGCACACATAACCACTCTTTGCTTTATATTGTCACCTCGTTCGATATAAAGTGATCTCTGAGTAGTGACAATAAAGTTTCAATTTAAATGGTAACAAGATAGCACCTGAATGGTGTAAAATGCATGTTGGAGTAAGTACGGATGTTAGGCGTCACCGGATCGTTACCTTCGCTCGCATTCATCGAGTAATAACCGAGCGTTTAACACGTATTATAGAGCAGACAGCCGCTTGCATGCTTCACCCATTAACACTTCAGTATTTGCTACTGTAGAGTAATTATTAAGTCATGTCCAAACGTACAAATGTTGCCGTACGAACAATGTGTGGTTAATAACTAATCCTTTAATTAATTCATGTCTTAATCTTGAGAGGGTAGTGTCAATGATTTCAGTTGGATTTTAGAATAAGCGGGTGGCTGGGAGGATCATTGCAATTTCGCCGCTGCATATTCAGTAGGTTTTATTAGGAGATAACTGTAGTTTAAAATATTAGGGTAACTAGTATTATTAAAGAGTGGTAGGCAGACTGATGATGGTTATTTGCCGTCTGCCGTCGTGGGGTAGTACCACCACTTTCAAATGTAACTCCCGTGACCTTGTAGCGTTTCAGGAATAGTTTGCAAATGGCCAGGTATAGCGAGAGGAGTGTGCACTGTCAATCTAGATGGTGCATGTTCGTTTCCTCAAGCCGGCATAGTGGAGGCGACTGCTGCCCGCACAGGTTTCTCTGTAGTAGCAGTTGTTTCCATTCATGGACCGCACTCTAGTGTTGTCACATGCTGAGCTACAATAAAAAAAAAAACCACCGTAGCAGTCTCTTATGAAACGCACTCTAACTTACGATAAATTTAAAATAAACGCAAATTAATTCAAAAGAGAGTAAAAAATGAGCTTTTAAAAGAAAATTTGTTTTATTTTATTTATTAATTTATTCAGAGTGGAGGTAGGTACCCATGTGACATTCGGAGAGTGACATGATAATCCATATCTGCATATTCAAGAGGCAGTGGAAATACATTTTCGTGTGTGTTAAAGTGATTGTACAAGTAATTTGGAAGGTCGCCTTTACTTGAAGGTTGCTCGAGTATATACTACTAAATAATTAACGAACGGCTCGAATTAGGACACAGGGCTCGTTATCACAGCCTTCTCTGTCTCTACAGGACTTATAATTGTGATTATAATAAATGTAACTCATTACTTCTCATGCTAGAAATGGTATTAATGTTTGTAAAACATTGTTGTTATCAAAATCACGTTCTACATACATTTGAAATAAAAAACTGGCAATCGAATTTCTATTGGTTTCATTAGCCAAATCAGAATGTATTTTTAAGGTAGGTATTTTTAAAATAATATTAGCGTTAAATATACTTATTTAAAATCAGTTAGCTTTTTTATAGTTAGCAATTTCCCTATGAACAGCCTTGAACACTTTAAGTTAATTTATGCTGCCTGGACGTCACGTCGATGATTCCATTTAACACTTCTCAAGACAATTTTCACGGAACATTTGCTGTACTTTATGGAGGTCTAAGTTAATATTAAAATTGTTTTAAATATTATAATTCAATTTAAGGAACATTTAGTAATATTTTTATCAAAGAGATATCAATAAAACATTTATTTCATGTTTAATTTATCTGAAACGAAAGGAGTGTGGATGGTGGTGTACAGTCGTCTCCTAAGGCCGGCATAGTGGAGACTACATCTCTATGGTAGCAGTTATGGTAGCATAAATTAATGCGGAGAGTGGTCCCAGTTAATCACATATCGTACATAAAAAATATTATTTATTATGAATATTAAATTGTATAAAATGTAGAGGTTATATTTATAAATAAGTAGAGTACATTATATTATAAATACGATCTACTTATTCAATTTTCAGAACAATGGATCAAATCTTAAGTAAAATGTAATCAGTATGGTTAAATCTATAACGGGTCTGCTGTAACGATGAGATGGCCTTTGTTCTCATAATAAACTGTCAACCCACAAAAGAATTCCATCCCGCGTCGGATGTCGTTTTCGTTAAATTTATTGTTAGTCACACATACTTATTGTCCGTCTACTGAACAATAGCCGTATTAGGTGTTAATTTATTGTTATGTGTGTTTTATATTTACGGAAATTCGTAAATATCTTCCTCTTTGCAGCTAGGCAGACTGATAAATGCTTATTATCCCGTGAAGTGGCATAGTTGCGTTTAAGGAGTTGCTTGGAAGTTGCCAGGAGTAGAGTAGATATCTAGAAGAGTGTACGCACATTTATCTCCCCAAGTAATGACTTATAGCGGAGGCGACTGCATACATTTCTCTGTGTTAGCAGTTGTTTCAGCTCTTGGACAACACTCTAGCTTAACATCAGGTGCTAAAATAATAGAAAAAAAAAAACTATAAAAAAATCTTATAAACTTTATTCGATTTTACTGCAAATAAATACGATATAACTTTAAACAAAATTTACCCGTTTGCGCTTGCTGTCAGACAAGTTTTTATGATTTTAATGGCTAGGAATGGCTTAGCGTTACTTTTGGTACTTTAATGTACACGGAAAATGTTTATGACAGGCTTTCAGAAGCACAGCTGAAGAAAAAGGTAAGTGCCTGTAGGAAATATTGCCGCATTATCCTCGCATTGAAATTACTGAATGAATACTGAATTAAAACATATATTGTTCACTTTATTTTTAATATTATCAGTACAGAGAAAGGGAGACTTTTGGCGGGCACATGAAGATTGTACGTGAATGTGTATGGGTTTATTTTCCCTTCAAAACTCCTTTGAAAGTTTTAGTATACATTCCACAATACTGAAGCTATTTTTGATTTAAATGGAGGTGTAAATATTTACGTTGACTCAAGCAAGTTGTAAAAAAAAATTAATGTAATAATTTAAATAATTAATTAATTGAAGAATATTATTAGTAAATTTTTCCTTAGCTGTTGTTAATTTTTTTTTCAAAATAAAAACAGTGATTAGTGAAGAGGTATTTTGTATTATAAGGTTGAAGTTTTTATAAAGGTTTACGTTAAAACACGCCATCGCACTCAAAGTGAAAGCATATAAAAATGTAATAAAAAATAAAACTTAAAATGTACCTAATGAAGGTAAAATTCGACGAGCAAAAAGTCAGTAAAGAAAAATACCCGTCTTTTAGAAGAAAAGTAAAGCCTAGTGTTTATAAGAACCGGCCGGGGCCGTTGGGAGCGGTGAGCCGGAGGTGGCAAATCACCGGTCGTTTCCTGAAGGGACGCGCGGCAACGGAAATTGAGAAAGTCTCTGTAGACGCGGAGTCACATTATCTTAAAAAAAACTTGGCTCATCTCTAACAATTTGCCATAATCGGTTGATATTACTTTAGGTTCCAGATGAAAAGATTCGATTACATACTTAATATTGCCCGTTTTTATTGATTACCAATCTTCTAGGCCATAGGTTTTTGTCTACTTTCTAAGTAATTTTCTTGATGAATAGTACTTTTAATACAAAAAATTATTTAAAAAATTATTTAATTAAAATTTTTGGGGGACGCTGTAAATAATTTCCTTGTAAGAAATAAAATTATTTCTCGAAAGAAATTTCTAATTGGCGAATAAAATTCTTAGCAGCACAAGTATATTATACGATTTATCCTGTCTCACTGTCTGTTTGTAATTAAGAAATATATAGTATTACAAATAAAAAACCTATATTAAACGAAAAGAAAATAATACTTAAGGGTATTTGAAATTAATTAAAAAGTAATTAATTTAATATTACATTAATGTTTACTTAAAAGGCATTGAGTTACTTACATAAATAGTCTATACATAAATAAAATAATAATAAGATGTTTCTACTGTATTAAATATTTAATATTTTTTTAAAATAAATGATTTAAGTTGTTTTGTATTATATTACTCTTCTTTTTAACAAAATGTAACATTGAAATTGCGTTATTTTTAGCTGAAGATAAATGACGGGCGTAAGTTTTCGCGCACGATATTGCTCTCAAATAAAAACTCTTTTGAATATCTAAAGGCTCTAATCCATTCCAACGGCTTTTAGGTTAAATACGAAAAAGGGAACCGATATTTTATATACAAACCACTCGTAAAGACGAATCCGAAATTTGCTGGATTTTTCCAAACATGATGAAAAACATTACAATACTACAAAATTCAGAAGTCGGTGTAATTCTTTGTTTCGGGAATTCAAGGAATGCGTTTTCTGTTTGTTCGAGTTTGTTACGTAGCGAGAAAGCAGGTGAGCTTTAGCCAGGGGCCGGCAGTGACTAATGAGCGGTCACGGGTGCGCTGGCTGCCGGGGATCGGCATTTGTAGGTACATGTTTCAGTATCTACTGAAAAATAAAACTGACTGATATAATGAAATAAAAATTTATTTATAAATTTAAAAAATATATTTATCTCCCTGTTTCTATATGAGACTATTGTTCCTAACGTCTAACCTTATTATTTATTCTTCAAAATGTTTTTAAACAACATTCTATCTTTTCTTCCAACCCTACTAGTAATTATAAAAGAAAGTAAGATCTCGTCTCTCATTTTAAACGTGAGATTCCACGAAGATCCTCAAATCTCTGATCTCTGAAATCTTTTCAAATAAACTTCATTTGCTCTATTCTATTATAGATCCAAATAAATATGCAAATATGTAATTAAAAGTCAATAATAACAAAAAGGGTGTATAAGTACATGAACAGGGATAAATCTTGGAGGTAACAATATAGCCGGGATAATGGGAGTTACTTTTCTTAGTTTATAACTTCGATGTTGCTATGACAATATTATTGAGATGCGAATTGTCACGAACAATAAATTGCTATTGTAGCATGATTGAAATTGTGCAGACGTTTACATTGTTGTATCCACTCTATGCACAAACAAAGATCTTTTACGGCTGCATTTACATTAAACAAAGAATCCGTATTGATATTGAAGTAGAATATTGACGGCGTTGCAGAAAGTCGATTTTATTTTCAGAATATTAGATACTGTATTTGTTAGAATGACAATAACATACTTTTCTATTTTTTATTTATTTATTTATATTCTTTATTGTAAATTTACAAAAGGTGGACTTAAAGCCGTGAGGCTTTACCTGCCAGTCGACCTTTGGGTAGGTGAGTATATTTATAAAATACTAGCTGACGGTGCCCGGCGCTGCCCGGGTTCTTTTAAGTTATTGTTACACCTAAGATAAAGATAATGCTTTATTATAAATTACCTATAGCTTTTTTATTTATATATTATTTATAAATTACCCACGACTTATTTTAGACGATTTAGTTACATAATTAATAGAATATATTTTAAAGTAGTTTTAAAAAGAATATATTTTTTAAAGCGACATGGTAGGTACCTCGTAGAGCTACACCCGCCTCCGCCCGCCTCTCCCCGCCTCGTCATCATATGCCGCGTGTGAATTTTGTTTTAGAGTTATTTTAAAATTGTATTAACTTATAAGATGTTTATTGAAATTAGGTGATGTCAAAGACAATTGTGTTCACAGTTAAATAATCTTAATTAATAACACATTTATTTGGATAAAGATTAATATTATTATGTTGATACAACTCTGACAAATAATTTGAAATAATGCATTAATTTCGACCAAATTTGATTATCATAAAAACGGTTATTGTGAGTTAATCTTAAAAGATAGACATATACTGTCGTGGACATTTTTTTAGATAATTTAAAGAGGAATAATTCTTTCATACATATTTTTTGGGTATCTCGAACAGTTTTCGCAGCGCACGCAACGGATGCCCTCAAAGATGAACAATTTTGATTTGATTATTATAAAAACTGTTATTGTGAGTTAATCTTAAAAGATAGACATATACAGTCTAGGACATTTTTTTAGATAATTTAAAGAGGAATAATTCTTTCATACATATTTTTTGAGTATCTCGAACGGTTTTCGCAGCGCACGCAACGGAAGCCCTCAAAGATGAACAATTTTGATTTGATTATTATAAAAACTGTTATTGTGAGTTAATCTTAAAAGATAGACATATACTGTCTAGGACATTTTTTTAGATAATTTAAAGAGGAATAATTCTTTCATACATATTTTTTGGGTATCTCGAACGGTTTTCGCAGCGCACGCAACGGAAGCCCTCAAAGATTAACAATATTCCCCGTTTTTTCCACATTTTCGACTGTATCTTCGCTCCTATTAGTCGCAACGTGATGTTATATAGCCTATAACCTTCCTCGATAAATGGTCTATCCAACACAAAAAGAATTTTTCAAATCGAACCAGTAGTTCCTGAGATTAGCGCGTACAAACAAACAAACAAACAAACAAACAAACAAACAAACTCTTCAGCTTTATAATATTAGTATAGATATATTTTTTATAGTAGTCCGGCAAATGAAATGATATTAAGTTAGTCCTAGAGTAAGTTAACAGCAGTTCATTAGTGTAGACAAAAGTACCACAGTCTGCAGTCACCTCCACTATCTCTAACAATTAATTAATGTCTAATTAATATCTATGTCTATAAAGCTAGAATTTTGACAGAATTTAGCACTTATTAAGACCGCTACGGATGCTATGCTTTCAAATAAATCATATTTAATGCAGGATGTCCGGAAAAGAACGTTATACTGTTGAGAAAAAATAAGCCTTGTTTTTTTTAAATGGGTATACAGAAAACCAAGGAAGTCAGAAGTCTAAATTAATTTGTCTACAGTTCAGAGATAGGATGATCTAATTAACATTCGTGGTTTCAGAACAAACTAAAGCACAATATTCATTCATATTACCATTTTATGATTGTATTCTTTGAATAATTACACTTTCTACTGTTGCATTTTAATAGATGCAGCTATTAAAAGTGAGCAATGTAAATGAATGAATAAAAAAGCGATTCAGCATTGCGCCTCCCATGAGTGGCTGCACTATCTATCACAATTTACTTCTCTACATTCCTGCTCTTTACCGAGTCAACGCGCACAGAGAAAACGTTCTATAAAATTTAAACTCCACGAGAACTTAGAAAGAATTTGAATTTTTCTTAAAAATGGTTATGACTGCAGCTGACTTTCTGTAATTTCAACTCGTAATTCGTCCCCTTCATATAGAGAATGAGAACACTTTATGAATTTTAACTCGGATTACATTCACTTGAAGACGGTTATTTTATTCTTGTGAATGCTTCCCATACGAGATGTTCAAAATAAAAAAAGAAGTGCAAATAATCGATGTGTTGGAAACATATTATCTGCAAATGCTTGCAATGACATTTTGTGATGTATAAAACTGACAAAATCACGCAACAGCACGTATCTGTAAACGATTTAACAGAGTTATATGTTAAACTAAATTATTTATTGTTATTTGGCCTGATCATTAAAATTATATAATAACTTACGTCATAGTTCGTGTTGGGAATCGGCTTGTTTTTATTCACAGCAAACACAGTTGTTTCACGATATACATGTTGCTGCGTTACCTACCTCGGGAACATGTTTACTTAGTCAGCGAAATATTTCCTCAAATAATGCTCTATTTTCTACATTCAATAATGCTTCAGTAAACCCACTGGTTCTCTATTGTTTTATTGATATATTTGTGTAATAAGTTTCGTAATAGGATTATGTTTTTGATGTGAGGATCATTTTGTTTCTTAGATATTATTTGTGGCCTATAAAACTTAATCCGGTGCTATTTTTCTTCTTTCAGAAATTCTCTTAGATTCTGTATAAATTTGTTTTTGTTGTTTGCCATCTAATTAGGAAATCTCAGGCAAGTTTAATTTTATTTAAATTATGACTAAATATAGTAGATACCAACCAATATTTCCAGATAATATAATTTTGCAAATTAATGAATTTCATTATGTGGCGGCACGCTCAACAATGATGAAATCATTAATTTAAAAGCTCCAGAACACTCTTGCAGCTGCGCCATCTCAAATGAGAGATTGCTTGATTTATTTAACGTAAAATACACACTGTCCGGGTGCTTACTAAATACAGTTTACGTAGTAATTGAGACAATTTAATTCTAAACATAAAATACGAAGGTTATGCTTAACAATTAAACTTATAAAAAGAAGTTCACAAACGAAAGACACCATAAAAATATTATACATACAAAGATTCTTATAAATAATTAATATTTTGATATTTCTGAAGTTTAGAAGCAAAATAAAAATCACCTTCGATAATCCTCGAATCCGTGAATTTGCGGAGTCTGAGAAGGTTTATCACATTATTTCATAACAAAATTGTCCGCTCCAGTTGTCTACCAATAGCGACACAATAGAACGTGACGCAAAAATATCACCGTGCGCCCCAGCTTCACTGGAGCGCGCGCTAACTTCCTGACTTTAGGCCATTCTTGTGCCTCCAACTAGCAGAACCCGATGAAATAATACTATTATTGCAAGATTATTTTTAAATGGTATAACGAGAGGAGTGTGCACTGTCAATCTAGATGGTACATGCTCGTCTCCTCAAGCCGGCATAGTGGAGGCGACTGCTACCCGCACAGGTTTCTCTGTAGTAGCAGTTGTTTCCATTCATGGACCGAGCTACAATAAAATAAATAAATAAAATAATTCCATGAAGTATTGGTGAAATTTACAACTCACAACATGAACAATATCCAAGTTTATAATAATATCGTTGAAGATTGGGTTGGAAAAAAAGATGATAATCATTTTCAATCTAATGAACACACTAACGTTTTAAAAAAAATATTGGCATAATAAAATGCTGTTTATTATTAAATTATTTTCATCATAAAAGAAAAAAAATACACTGTTTTTCTGAGCAGAGGTCCTATTTTTTGTCTAATTTTCATTAAAAAACATAATTAAATTTTTCTATAGACGTTAAAATGATTCTATAGATTACGTGTACGAGTAGATCGTAGTCTTACTAGTGTGATGGTCGTGTCAGAGAAGCCGCCAGCCGCCCAATAACAAATTGGAAATTCTAGGAACGGGAAAACCGAAACAGTAAATAAAATATATCGAATGCAATTACATTATCGAGTCACATTCAGGTTATTGGTATTGCGATTCCAATTTAATTATTTTTGTAATACTTCAATAAAAAAATGTTTTAATAATAATAATGAATGTTGTGTCCATTCATGGACCGCACTCTAGCTGCACATCAGGCAGTGTTGTCACATGCTGAACTAGAATTTAAAAAAAAGTGAATAAAAATAATAATTAAATTGATAAATATTAATGAAGTTAACCGCATGGTAAACGAACTTACAAAGTTTAAAAATTCAGTTATGTCACAAATGTCGATAATACCTGTGTCGATAAGCACAACTCTCTTTTTATAGAGTTTTGTTAAGGTTTAGAATAATTTCTTAAAAATAATCGTTTACAATTTAACAAAATACGAAATAATATAAAATTTGCAATCGTAGCTAAGTGTTGAGTATACCTAGATAATTTTCGAATAGCGCCAAAAATATAGTTATTCCAATGTAGGAATAATTTGAAAGATATTTTGAAACATTGAAGGTAAAAGTATCTAAAGTTAAATCTGACGTCTATCTATATTGAACAATCTATCTGTGGGACAAAGGTTTTGAATAAATCAGCCGAGGCTGCTAGGGTCACAAGGTGAAAGTGTACGTCCGTTGCGGCCGATATCGCATTTAGATGAGTTCGTTACAACATCCAATTCGAGGATTGGATGCTGTAACTAGTTTCAAGTTCAATCCTTCTCCGACACGTAATTCGGATTTGGCCGAGGGTCTTTATTACTCTCATTCAGCCTCAGGGATACCGTAGGCTACGGTCTTAGATTTACAAGGAATTTTATAGCGAAATCTTTGTATTACATAAATGTTACATTCTCCTTTGATGCCATGTCTATGTCTACAGTTCTGTGTAGGTATGTACGTTATCATCATCGATGGATAAACATTCCATCGATTCCATGGGTAACTCTGTAGCAGGAATGCAATTATGTGCTTTAATTCACTGCTTGAATAAGGAATTTTGGATAATGCCATAATCATCATTCGTATCGGCCTATGGTTTCTCATTTCTTATTAGAATTAGAACCTAAATAATGGCAATTCAATATTAAATGAAAACTAATGTTTTAATTAACAATAATGTGGGGCAGCAGCTGTTGTGACCCCACGTTAACCCTGGTTATACTTGGCAGCTCGCTCTAAGAGTCATTTCAATTTGTTTAAGTAGGAGCCGTCTTGGTTTGCCCTAACCTAATGAATTACAATATAATGTTCATTTTTTAATCTCCTTAATTAACTTTAGCCTTAATGACATGAATATATGAACTTAAGGGGAAAGGTTATACTAAGGTGTAGTGTGTTAATTTAAATTTAAGACAACATCTTTTGTTAAGAATTATTAAACAGAGCTAAGGCATTAAAACTGTAATTTCATACTTTAACCCCTATTATTTGCTTCGGTTACTTTTCTTTTTTAATTTTAACACAAACTCTAGGATAAGATTTCTTTATTATTAGAGTCTAACAGATTTAATCTAGTTAATTTAGGCTAAAACTGATTATTGTTAGAAAAAAGCTCTAGGCCATGTATAACCAGAGGAGTGCATGCTGTCAGCCTGGATGGTGTACATTCGTCTTCTCAATCCGGTATAGCGGAGGTGACTGCTGCATGTAAAAAAAATCTGCACTCTAGCTTAACGTCAGGCGGAGTATGCATGCCGAGGTACTGTATAAAAAAGGTCATAAAACGAATCATATATTCTTTTGAAATAATAATAAATATTATGTAAACCTAATACGTACATAAGTTAGTTCCTATTTATAAGGTTTTAGTGATTGTAGTGCATTAAGTATTCTAGGTTTGCCTGTCAATAGTTTAGGAGTATTTACAAAGGCTTTTGCGAAAAGTACTCAGGTATGTTGCTCGAGCATTGCTTATTATACTAAACCTTCATACAGGTCACGTGCGAGCTTTTATTTGAAGAACCTATCAAAAAGAGCTTTTGATAAACTATTTTTATTATTATACATTTTTTTGTTTTAGTTCATTTTACTTGGAAAATGGTAGAATAATATTTTCAATTAAAAAATGTAAAGAAACAGTCAACATTTATTATTCTAAGATAATTTGATACAGAAATTAAATTTAGTACAATAAATTTACTGAAAGTTAAAATTGATAAACTTTCAGTTTAGTTTAGGAGCGCCGAGAAGTCGGGAATTAAGAAAGTTAAATGGTAACTACTTAGGGTTTGATGATTCACTTGCTTCGAGAACAAATTTTAACGCAGCTTCTGAAATGTCCATATTATCAACTAAAAATTTTTAATTTATGTTCGAATCTTTTAATCTACTAAACTCTATGTGTTTGTTACTTTGTCATGTCTAAACCACGACAAACTTTGGTAAAAAGATAGATTGCATCCTGAGTAAGAACATAAGCTTTTGTCTAAAAAAAACTAAACGGTATAGAAGCGTATGGTAGTTTGTATGGGTAACACATGATCAAGTTAGACATATAAAAAATCAAATTTAGGTTTTTGTTAAGAAAAAAGTGTTTTATTATGCAAAATTATCAACAGGGTAAAATAGAGAAGTTAAACTTATGATAATAATTAACGTATACGAAGTTGCGGGCAACAGTTAGTATAGAAATAAATGTAAACAAGAAACGAGTGAGCGTCTACGATATAAAAGAGCCAATGTGCCGTGACAGTCACCTGCGCGTTACAATGATATATTACTTTATTATGTGTACAACATTACGAGAAGACGATGTCTCATTAAAAGTTAAAACTCCGAATTTTGCCATCTCGTACACTAGATTGTCTTCTCTCTGCCATTTTGTCATTTTTCTTTGTTTCGTTAGGACAGCGAGAATTTCAATTTACATAGTTATTTCGGAAATGGGTCTACAAGAAATCCTCTGTTACGTAATGTCCGACAGAGTTTTAATAAGATGACGCCGCTACTTTTTGGTAAGCTTGTGTAATGACTGATTATGTAATATTTGTGTATGAAAGTAATCTATACGAATAAATAAGTGTAACTATTATTAAGTTTTATATTTGTGCAACACCTGGTTCTAGTTTAGTCATGTTTTGTGATTAGCTTCGAAGTAGCCGCCTATAACGAAGATCAACCTGACATTCGTTTTCTTAAGCCTGCATATTGATGGAAACTGCCAATTTTAGACATCTTTCAGCAGCTGTCATGCTCCATCCGCTCATGGACCGGGACGTTACGTATGCGTAACGGAAGTCCGATTTAAAAATACTTTATGCGTTAGATAGCCTGTATATTAAGACATAAATTTTACTAGCTAGCACTACACAGCTATTTTTTTTTAAAAGAAGCCCTAGTTGTTCTACGGGAATGATAAAGGTGTAATATTTAATATACGCATATAAAATTGCGGGAAACAGCTAATACATATATAAATCTAGGTACATTTAAATAAAGTGTCAGTAGAAACAAATAGGATTTAGTCATTTCAGATAAGGTAATCTGACGTCGCAATTACTTAGACACAATTTCGATTACCATAATACCCAAACCCTATAATTCTTTTTAATCGGAAGGAAAATTACTATGACAGGTTTATGGACGGCCTGGAAAGTCGATTTAATCAAACAAATTAATTCTTGTGAGAGTACAGTCAGTTTCTAAAGACAATAAACATATTTATTTTAATAATATATTCTAAGTATTTTTTTATAATGTAATAATTTCGACGTTAACGCCTAAAGGATTGGTATTGACATTCTTTTCTACTTACGTGACACTAAAGCTTTCAAAACGTCACCGGATCAAATTAATCAAAATAAACGCGAAAAAACAATTTATTAAAATTCGCATATAATTTTTTATTCAGCTAAAACATGTTCGCACAAAACCTGAGAACGTTCTACATACATCAAATTTAATCAAATAATATTTATGATGAACCTAAATTTTTTTTTTTTTTTTTTTTTTTTTTTTTTTATTGTAGCTCGGCATGTGACAACACCCCGCCTGATGTAAAGCTAGATTGCGGTCCATGAATGGAAACAACTGCTACTTTATGTTAAAGTTATGTTAAAGTTAGTCAAAAATGTATTACTACTATGTATACTATAGTTCCGAGCTAATTTACTTTGAAATTTTAAGAGCATCTGCTGCGAGTAGCATCTTCATACTCTCAAAGAAGTAGCAATTTTAAGCTAAGTTGAACATTGAAGTGGTGCCGTCGCTGTAGTGGCCATCCCAATTGGTAAAGTTTACTTCAAAGTCTTTGCTTAACTATCGACATCTTGGTTAGTCAAAGTATTCTATCCAAGCGACATTCCAACCAAGTACCAGGGGTATTGGTTAAGCTAAGCACTTGATTAAGCGTTTTCAATAACTTACACTTTACGGTTTTTTTTCAACAGATATTTTTTCACGTCTTAATTATTTTATAATAATAATGTTTATTGAGAAAAAAAAGTTAACTAAATGTTTTTACAATTTATACTTATTTTACACAATTACTCAATATGGTGTGTAATATGTACCTGGTGTGAGTATACAGAGTCTTCCTTCGATTAGTGGACCGACAGAGCTGGCCCGTCCTCAGCACCAGGAGTTCGAAACAACACCAAATTAATGCGGTTTGAGTACACTGATCACTACCACTCGGCACTCGCGACTTTGCGGGTTTTTATACGTAAGTATAGCGGATTAGGGGTCGCAGCGTATGCGCACGGGTCAACGTTCACTGGTGTACTGAGGTTTCATTTGCGGGTGGCCGTAGGTATCGCTGTCTTCTTTCCACTAATGTGTATAGGTAATGTGTGTGAAAGAGACGAAAAATAATATAATAAATAAACTATATTATGAGGAAGTAGCGATGAGGAAGGAATAGGTGGTTGAGGCCAAACCACAATAAATAATTTTAGAAGCAACAAAAAATTTTTTAAAAATAAATTATGAGAATTTGAACTGAAAAAACAAAAATACAACACAACATCGTCTTTCTTTCGCATCCGTACTAGGTAACAAGTAACTCAAGTTAATGTTTATATACGAGTATAATAGTTTAGAACACTATACGAAGTCGCGGGAACATATACGAGTATATGAAAGATGAGATGAAACAACGCGATGAATAAACGCATAATACTAAATTATACGCAGACAAAGTTTCGGGCAAAGCTACTAGTGTTTCATAAAAATACAATCACATTAAAAACTAGTTGTCATCTATTTGATTTACAGATTTATACTGTAGATAAAATTTATGAACGTAGTCGTAAATTCAAAATATTGGTTGCCTGAACATATCCATAACTGTACGACATACCCGAATTTATGAGAAAATGTCCAAAAAGTGTGATGGATGGATATAAATATAATTTAATATTGGACACCACTATGTCACAGCGAGGATCATGATTTCATAATATCTTATATTACACCCGTATGCGCACGTAATTTCTATTTAATAAAAGAAGATATGCCATTTTATTTATTCCTGATTTTATTATTATACTCGTGAATAAAAATTTGTTTATGACATTTAGAATAAGCACGATTGAGATATTTTGAATTTTTATTTTCATTTATTTATCTTTTTTAAATATAAAATAAATATCTATGTTAAAGTCTAAAGTCATTCGAAACCAAAGTAAGTACAACAAATAAACATTGCTAGATATAATTGTAATCAGTTTAGCCATGGACTAGCGGTACAACGCGTGAAGTCGTGATCGATGAGACCCGTGTTCAAATCTATCTAAACTCTGACCGGTACCAATGTAACTATGTACTTTGGTCGTTTAGTGCCTGTGATACAAGCACTAGCTTAGTAGAGGCATTTAAAAAACTAAAATGAAATAAAAGTAAAATAAATTACTTGTGTTGTCAAAAGTTAATAGTTAATAAAGCTTTAACTTCTGAACATTATTTTCTTGTCTAAACGTGTTCAGAAGTTATTCCATTAAATAAAAGGAATTTGGTAAAAAAAAGTTATGATGATAAAAGATGACCTATCTCATCCTATCATATATTATCTTATGTTGGTGAAAGGACGTCCCTCAGGTATAACGTCGACGAGAGAACTGAAACTTGATGTTCATCCTAATTATTCTAGTCTCCTCTGAGGGCGCCACCACAACTTTGCAAGTTGTGCTCTCGTTATGTTAATCTGCTGAGGGTAAGTGGACTTTCATTTTATTTTTATATCACAGACAGGCTTTTTACATTTAAAAGTCTTTTTTGTAGGTTTAAAATTAAAATACATTTGAATGTTCACTGTGAAATAGCTAGTGCAAACATGGCAATGGAACTCATAAATTACACATACGTGCGAGCTCTTGAAAACAGAGAACAACCTAAGTAAATGTTCAACGCCAATGTATTTTTTAAAAAATGTAGATAAATATTAGAATATATGAAAAGGTTGTTATGCTATACACATCATTAAATTTATGTTTACGGGTATCTTTCCTGTTTTAAAACAACCGGCTTTATTGCGTAAAAAGCGATCTCTTTCGGACAATCAACCATAGGGCAGAAAATAGTTTAATGAAGAATGGAAGCACGCCCAAAATACATATTATTTAACTACATAGAAGTAAAGGTAAAACTAAATATACAATCAATAACTGTTAATTCATAATAATAGATTAAATAAAAACAATAGGTAACAAAGGACATGCGCCAATAAGTATTTTTTAAAAAAAATACTTATTGATGTGTATTTTGTAGAAGGGTTTCGGAAAAGAGTGGTAGGCAGACTGATGATGGTTATTTGTCCAGTATGCCCTCCTGGGGTAGTTCCCACACTTTATACGTAACACCCGTGAAGTGACCGTGTCGCGTTTCGGAAATAGTTTGAAAGTAGCCAGGTATAAGAGAGGAGTGTGCATTGTCAACCTAGATGGTACATGCTCGTCTCCCCAAGCCGGCTAGTGGAGACGACTGCTGCCCGTAGAGATTTCTCTGTAGTAGCAGTTGTATCCATTCATGGGCCGCACTCTAGCTTTACATCAGGCAGAGTGTTGTCACATGCCGAGCTACGATAAAAAAAGGGACAGTGACTTCATTGAATGAGGCAAACACATTACTTAGTACATATGTTTATTTATTCATGAGTGCAGAGGTGCGTAAAGGTCCTACAGTCCTCACGATGTTTGACTGTGGCGATTTATTTAACGAGTAGCTTTATTTGTTTGTGTGCGGGCCCGCGACCGCCCCCAGTCTAATGTTACCCCATTAGGCGCGCGCTTACTATAAATTATAGCTGTTTTAACTTTATCATTTGGTTAGTACAGTCAGAGATGTCTAGTTTCTTGTTGGCCGTGGGAAATGTTATTCCCAATGTCATTAATTTAAAGTGTTTTCTAGAATTTTCTCTTTTTGCTGGCTGTCTATTTAATGTTAGGTAGATTTTGATCTTTCATGACTGATGGTTGATTTTGTAGGGTTCATTTAATTTCCGTTAGTAAGTTGGCGTAGACTGAAGCAATTCGGGTGATAGGGTGACTTGTTTGTGTTGGGTAGAGGTACAATGTTTGTTTTTCTTTATTATTATTTTTTAATTTTAAGTAATCCGGCCCGATGTTAATTAAACTTGAGTGCGGTCTAAATACGATGTAGATAGGTATACTACATAGAGATGTTTGCAGACAAGTATCACCTTCGCTATGCTGGCCAAATGGACAGCATACGCCTGTCGTTTAGTAACTTTACGGGTGTTACACTTTAAAGTGGTGGTACTACCCTGAACGGCAAATTGGGTTAATAGCCATCATCTATCGGCCTGTCTATCACTCTAAAAACATTATTATTCTTTAAGTGTCTAAATATTTTTACATTATTATGAAAATTTAATACAAACTCAACAGGTTCATAACATCCTGATCTGAGGTGGGATTCGAACCCAAATCCTCTGCAATGCGCGCTGATGTTCAGACTACAAAACTAATCGGCCATTAACGCCTTACGTTTTGGTGTCGGCATTCTATCTTTAAATAAGCCCTTCTAATTGACGTCATATACCTACTTATTACCGAAGTTTTTACCATAATTATGTAAATACTTGGTGATTCTCAGAAAAATGTGTAATGAATTCTGAAATAAGTCAAACCGCTATATATTTTTATAATGGAAAAGCGTACTAAACTAAATTTGTTAATTTGCTTCATTAGGTTGGTATGTAAAGTTTTTGTTTGTTTTATAAATAAATTAGTAGCTTGTTAAAAGTGTTTAATAAATGAGTCCGTCGGCGATGTTAGCGGTTTCCTCTCGTTTCAAGTTGCAATTGCATTTTTATGAGCGCTTCACTCTTTTCCATACTAGTGAAATGTTCAAGAACTTTATCATTATTTTTATACAATTTATAACTATTTCAAATACTAATGGGATAATTTAATGTAAAATTCTATGTGTTCAATCGGTAAAGAGCCAAAATTTTATCGCAAAAAGTCTTTAAGTTGCATCAAGTTATTATTGTGCATCACAGATCATTCATTCTTTTTTTTATTATTGTAGCTCGGCATTTGACAACACTCCGCCTGATGTAAAGCTAGAGTGCAGTCCTATGTAGTGCCCAATAGTGCCTAAAGGCACTGAGCGACCAAAGTACATATAACAAAGTTACATTGGTACCGGTTATAATTAGCGAGGTTCGAACACGGGTCTCATTGATCGTGAGTTCACGCGTCTTACCGCTAGTACACGGCCGCTCAAAAAAACTAGTCAGGTTGAGTCCCAGTCAAGTCAAAAATAGCTTTGGTAAAGTGGTAGAATCTTTATTAAAACTTCTTACGGAGTTTTGGAGGGAAAATGTGATCTAACCGCGTTTCGAAGTAGTCTGGTACAACGCACACGCTGTCAATGGATGGTACGTATTGACCTCCTTAAGTCGTCATAGCGGAGACGACTGCTGGTCGGAGATATTTATTTAACATCAGGCGTAGTGTCGAGCTACTATAAAAAATATAAGATAAATATAAGAACTTTTGATAAGTAGGTACAATTGGAATTTTTAATTTCTCAGATCGAGCTGAGGTTTAGAGGTTTTAATGAAAGCTTCAAAGCGGCTTAAGCCATATGCTTACTGGGTTATTTATTAAAAAGTTCTTTCGTCAACGGATTTTTGTAAATTGAATTCTCGGAATGAAATTGATAGGTAATACGGTGGAGAGTAATTGAAGAAGATCTCTGGAAATTCAATCTCATATTTACACTTATGTGCAGTTTTTTTTTAAATTTTATTTTCTGTTTAAGTTTAATCGATATGGTTTTTGGTATGTACCTACTGATAGAAGATATATAACAGTGTAAAAATAATTTAGGAAAAAAAGAAGTTTAATTTAAATGAATTATATTTTTAAAAGATATCTAATATAAATATGTTTTCGAATGTAACACCCGTGAAGTGACCTTGTCACGTTTCGGAAATAGTTTGAAAAGTAGCCAGGTATAACGAAAAGTGTGCACTATCAATCTGGATGGTACATGCTCGTCTCTTCAAGCCGGCATAGTGGAGGCGACTACTGCCTGTAGGAATTTCTCTGTAGTAGCAGTTGTTTCTATTCATGGACCCCACTCTAGCTTTACATCAGGCGGAGTGTTGTCACATGCCGAGCAATAAAATAATAATAATAAAATATATTTAAATATATTTATTTAAAATAAAATTTATTTATAAGGCTGACAGTACTTGCTCCTCTCGTTATATCTGACTTTTTCCAAACAGAGGGCTAAATATGAGTTTAGTGAGAATGTGAGAATTCTTCACCAATCAGACAATATTTTGGGCGCTGAGGTTAAAAAAATTCAACTGAAGCGATCCTATTGGTGGAAAGATTTCACTTTACCCGTGACAGCGAAAATGTAAACTCAGGACTTTGATTTCGAAACAAGTGTTTGGCGCGCTTTTGCTCGGGAAGGTTGAGGTGTTTTTTATCCCTTTGCCTAATTAGTTTAGTGATTATTATTGTGTAAAATTGGTGTTATTTTGCGTAATTTTATGCTGCACATGTGAGTAATTGTGGAAACATTAAAATTCACTCTATATGAGACAACGGAAGCGGTTTTTTTGTGGTTATCCCACGCCGTGAAAACGCTCATATTGTGACGTGACCGGGTGAATTGCCGCCAAATACTAAAAGAAAGCGTCAAATTGTAAAACAACATTGCAATTTAATGCAAAAACATCAAGAAAGTTTACTACTCGACATTGGCAGAATTGTCGTTATTATGACATCCGAGGCCATTTAACAAAAGAAGAAGAAGAAGATCTCGAAACGCAATTAAGTCATTTCACTTGACAGTACTACCCCAGAGTCCCTTGTGATCTTCATCAGTCAACCTACTAATTTTTAAAATTATTCTTTAATAATTCTTTATTAAGAATAATTTCAATAGGGAAATATTGTTAAAAGAAAAATGGTAAAAAGCTTAATATATTCTTAATAAGATATTTGATATTTTACTAAACCCTTACAATATGTGGAACACATCTCAAGACGGTCGTATTGATATTTTTATTTCCTCATATTCGGAGGCGAAACGCAAACGACTATGATGAAATTTTCATGCTTACCTGCACTTGGCTGATGAATTCAATTATCCAACACGTAAAATTGGCAGCCTCGCATTGATAGCATCGGAGCAAACATAAAAAATATTTTCTTATTCCGATCCTAACTGACACTTTCGTTTATCTCCCTTTATAACATCCGACATTATTATTATTTAATAATAATAATAATAATAAATTACATTGTATTTTTTAAAATAAATATTTGTATAGACAGGAAAATTAACCCGAGACGGTTCGGGCTAGAAACTAAGCTAACTCCGCCACAGAGTCATTAAGTTTGCGGTTCGGTTATTTTTGGTTGTTTGAAATGTTATTTTTATAGTAGTCCGGCACGATCCGCCTGATGTTAAGTGCGATTTGTGAAAACTGCTATGACACAGAAATGTTTCCATTTAGCTATCGTCTCCGCTATGCCGGCCTGAGTAGACGAATGTGCAACCAACTTTCAGATTGATCCTGGAATGCGATTAGTATCATACTTTGCAGGTGTTATCAACATTTGAAAGTAGTGGTACAAGGTCTAAAAAAAGTACGGATACGCAATATGTTTCTAAATATAACAGAGAGAAGTAAACCTCTAACCAATTTCTAAATAATCGAATATTCTCTGCTATTAGAATAGTATTTCAGCCCACAATAAATAGGAATACATTGCTTCCTGCAATACAAACGGTATTAGTTTATCGGACCATTAAGTAATCTAGAATATTATGTTACGATATAAACTAAAATACAAATTATGTTACTATTTTCACGGAATAACATATGATATAAAAGCTAAAATTAAAATAGAAGAAATTAATTAATCCAACTATCCATGTCATGACGGGCTTCTTTTTATTGTAATTATATATTTGTATATTATTTATTTGTAATTTTTGTGATATTTCTTCTCAAATCATGTTAATCATTTATATGTAAATTATCTCACGGCTTTTTAAAATTTTAGTAACATTTGTACGCGTCTTTGAGAAGATGTTTCGGTAGATTTATCATTTTTTTTTTTTTTTTTTTTATTGTAGCTCGACATGTGACAACACTCCGCCTGATGTAAAGCTAGAGTGCGGTCCATGAATGGAAACAACTGCTACCACAGAGAAATCTCTACGGGCTGCAGTCGCCTCCACTATGCCGGCTTGAGGAGACGAGCATGTACCATCTAGATTGACAGTGCACACTCCTCTCTTATACCTGGCTACTTTCAAACTATTCCCGAAACGCGACAAGGTCACTTCACGGGTGTTACATTCGAAAGTGGTGGTACTGCCCCAGGACGACAGACTGGACTAATAACCATCATCAGTCTGCCTACCACTCTTTAATCATAAATCTTTATTGATTTTTAAAAGTTTTCGTCCATATGTATTGATTAAATTAAAAGTTTTTACACGGTTTACTATCGTGTTTATTTTGAATATTATAAATTGCTTTCAAAGTAGCCAGGTTTAACGTGAACTGTCAACTTGGATGGTGTATGTATATGCGTCTCCTCAAGCCGGTATATCGGATGCAACTCCTGTCTATAAAAATGTCTCTGTGGTAGCAATTGTTTTCGTTTATTGACCACGCGTTAGATTAACATCAGTTGTGTTGTCATGTGTCCAGTTACAAAAAAAAATTAAAAAAAAAAAATCAGTAGTCCGATTAACAACGCTCTGGCTTGTTTGTGTATTCTTTTTGTAATGACTGAAAGTGTAAAAGACTGAAAGTGTAGTCAATCCAAGATAGGTATTTTATTGGGCTGTGTTATATTGGTGGGGCTGATTGATTGCTAGGTTATCCTTACGACACCCACCTACCTTCGAAGCGAAGCTTTTCATTTGATTAATTTATATATTGTTTGATGCGGGCTAATATATATAGCCAAATGAAGGTAATCCTACATGATTTATTTTAGATTATGTACGAGTAGTATTTAATGTTACATTTTATTAACAATAGTAGTTTTGTAGTATTGTAGAGTGTATAATTAATCTTCAGCTCTGTGGTCCATTACCTTAACGACTGCGCAAATAGTTCCGCAACAACAATCGGTAAATACAAGTAAGCATTATTGATCTTTCTATTTTCTAAAGTGAGATAAAATTTAAAAATAAATCATATACTATTTACACATACACACATATTATATTATACATCATATTTATTATCAAATTATAATATTAGTGCCCAAAGTTTCGCCAATAATAAGACAGACACTGAATGATGTTAAAATTTAGGTTAAGATTCGACAAAATTAAGCGTAAACTTAAATATTAACTAACCTAAATAAAGTTCTGTTCCATAATAAATTCCATCAAAAATTGCAATACTCTAGCTGGGTCGTGTTCAGGAAAAATACAATGAAATAGGAACTTATACAACATAAAAATATTTGTATTTGTCGAAATAAAATCAATAGTACTAACTTTTTGATCAATTTTACATAAACATTATTTATACGAGAAACCTTGAATGTAGCCAGATATAACGAGAGGATAAACGTTGAATATATTAGACATTTAGAAAACCTATCCAAGTAAAAACGTGTACAAACATTAATAGTACCTACTTAGTTGGCTGACTAAAGTTTTCATTTATTATACCCTTATCAGAAACTTACACGGATTAAGATTTAGTTTATATCTTAGGTAATTCCTTTATACCAACCGCTGAACGAAAACCGTAACTTCGAAGTCTCGTTTGTTTCATCCAAACCTTTCTTACTTCAAAGCTAAAGTTCGTGTGTAGCATATAAATTGTAGCAACTACTTATGATTATTATGAACTTGAGCATTTCTGACTTCATTTACAGGTAGTTTCGCGTTGCAAACTCACCTTACACATTTGTCAAAACTTTAACACAAGTCCGCGAGCTTGGGAATTGTAAACTTCTATTAAACTTCCGTGAACATAACACGTCATTACTATAATACATTGTATGTGTATTATTGCTGAAAGCATGTTTGCAACATTAATAATGATATAATTGTTATTTTAACTAAATTGAAAGACCTATCGTGTTGTGTATATTTTTAATAATTTCATCCGACATTTCAAAAGCTTTGTAGTCCTGCATCGTGGTCGTGGTCGTATAAGCTGCATAAGGCATTTTAATTTAGTTGAATCATGTTCACGAATGATCTCAGACATCACGATCTTTTTACAGTAGTTCAACTGTATCCACATTCGGCCTGATATTAAGTTAGGGAACAACTACAGAGAAATATCTGCAAGCAGCAGTCTCCTATACCGGCTTGAGGGGAAGATGAATGTGCAAGAGTGCACACTACTCTCGTTATACTCTGCTGCTTCCAAATCCAGCTGATCCTGAAACGCGACTAGGGTACTTTACGGGTGTTACAAAGTAGTGGTCGTGTTTCAGGGCAGATTGGGCTAATAACCATCTGTCACTCTTGTTAATTAGAGATTGTTTAAAATTGGTTTATAATACAAGTAGTTTTTTTTTCTTAAAATATACCACATGTGATAGTAAATATAAATTTGATGACCCCTCTAATTGTGAATATACTCATATGATGTGAAATGTTGTGTATAATATTATCATATTTTACGCATGTACGAGTATAATCCTTAACAAACGCTGCGGATCTCGCTGTCACTAAACAAACACGAGATTATTTAAATTATTTACTCTATAAATTTTGTATAATTTTCGCTATAAATAAAATGTGGCGGTCCAATTTTCTCGGAACAAATTCAGTTGATTTATACCGCCTGTGCCACCCATGTCGCTTTCAGAAATAGAACTAACTGTTTAGGGACAGACATGCATCCTGAATACAGCTGAATTACATTCGCGAACATGAAACTTTGTGAATTCTACCTCACCTGTGCTTCATGTGCATATCTGTTATTTAAATTCGCTTAAAAAGGAAAGTTTGTGTACTTTGCACAACGGTAACGTTTTCGCTCTATTTTAGAAAGTTTAACGTTGTTATTTATCTAAAATTTTAGTGAAAATAATTTAAATTTGTGTAAAAGATTAACTAATTTATGGAAATTCACATAATATATAGGTATATTATGCGTTCTAAATAATTTAGTTTAAAATTTAATTCTCTATATTATTATATACAAAGATATCTATTTAGTGTGGTTATATTTTAAAGCATAATCCACCCTCGATTCGAAGCTATTTTATTGGTCAATAAGTTCCAAACTTTACGAACGCTCATATACTATCTAAAGTACTCAGATTATACGGTGCGATTTTATATCAAATAATCTTCTCCGTATGTTCACAGATTAGTTATTTAATATTGTATTATACATACATATGCATTAATGAAGAGCTGATAGTGCTAATACGGATGTTTGTTACTTTTAATCAAGAATTTTTATGCTTCAAGCAGACTTTTATGTTTTCAGTAGTACCTATGCAAAGAGAGACCTATAGATGAAGTAGACATGGTTTAAAATATGAAACATTATACAATTTAAATGTCTATCTGATGACTTAATAATTTAGAAACGGAGCCAAACGTACAGGAATTCCTTTTCTCTTACAAGTTCTTTGAGCTTTGAGGGTGCACGGAAATGGAGTGGAAGTTAGCTTTGTAAAGCATCGTACGGACTGTGTTTAAACGACGCTCCCCGAAACTATTACATTGTATTTAAATTATGTTCAGAGTCACTAAGCTTACTGGATTCGCGACACTTCCATTTTCACTTAAAATATTATTAGTCATTAAATTGATTCAAATTATTTATTTTTTGAATATAAATAGTCTAATAAATATATAAAATTAATTAACTTAAAAGTCAAAGATCAGGCAGGACGAAGCCAACTTAAGCTTATAACATCCAGGCCAAAAAAATATAAATATTTTACCTACTATTTTATTCAATGTGCATGACGAGATAAAATATTTAAATGTAAATGGAGTTATACAATTAGATTATTTTACACAAATTACTCACTCAAGTCCTGTTAAAAGTTGAGTAACCTAATGAATTTTAAAATATTTTCCAAGAATCCTACCTCATTTGAAAATGTTTATTTTTCTGAAGAAATAATATTTGATGCTCGATTTATTATTTTATTCAGTAAAATTTGGGAATATATTATTGTATTAAAATAATACATTCAGGCAACATTGTGTTGTAAGCAAAAACTCTAACCATATGGCGATCTAGGTTAAAGCTGACTACAATGAAAAAGTTTTTGTAAAACTTCTAGGAAAAAATTACTTCATACTAAAACGTTAACGTAATAAATAACGCAATATTTGAAAAACTGTGATTTTTTTACATTTTTAAAGGCATATATTTTTAAAGATTGCCACTAATGACACTAATATTTGAGATGAAAATAATTATACGGTGTTTTAATTTTAATAACAATTTTGCGTTTTTGCGTCCATGAAAGACGAGACAAAAGTGATGACAAAATTGCCTAATCTGTAACGCCCAGACCCATACTAGGATACCCTGTACTAAAATATATGACACCCAGATCTGAAACAATATAACTGCAATATTGGAGATTTGGTAGGCATCTGAGAACTAAAACTAATGTTTCTTCAAGTATAATAAAAATTGGTTATTAGTTCGTAAACGTGTGGCTTATGTTTTCACTTTCCCTCCAAAACTCTGTTGTCTGTCAAAAGACATAAAGAGAGAAATAAAAACTGCAATATTATGACTGGCGTTCGCTAGCCCCTATCGAATTGAAAAAATACTTATATTTCTTTTAAAACTGCGTCTATTAACAAGGAACTAAGCTGAATCGAATCGGGCATTGTCCATCAAGTGAATTTCTAACGCGCGGGGAAGAAACACATTAGATTCGCCGCGCCTCGATTTATCTCCAGTAGATGCCAGCCTTTATGTTACTTCGGTTTAACATTAAAATATAAAGTATCAGTATACTTTGTTTTACCTAGCTTCATACACTATGTATGCATGTTATTAAATTCAGCGCATTAAAGTAATAATATTATACACAAACATATGTTTACTTAATACAGGTAATAACTGGAAGGCATAAATAAAGCGTTAAAGCAAATTCATCAAATATTAACGTCTTTTAACGCTACGTTCACCTGTGAACAACCTAAATGTTACAAACGCTAGCTACTATCTTTTATATATTTCACATATCTTTTACATATGCACTTTTATTATTATCTTATATTATTTTAAAAGTAATGATGATTATTGTGTATTTATTGTTGCTATTATGACTTTTTTTTTGTTTTAGATTTTATTGTTGGACATTTATTTTTGGTTATGTGTTTATTTTGTAATTTGATATCTGTTGTTCTTGTTATAAGTGTAGCTTTAAATAAAACACAAAATAAAAATATATATTTACGCTTACATTGTACAATTACATTTGGGATAATTATATAAAACTGACAGCTGATGCGCATAACGGTCAGCATGAATGTTCGTGGGGTCAATCACCTCTTTTAAAAAAAGTATACTTAATCCTTGCTAAAAACACATATTAAAAGTAAGTGAAAACAAATATTAGGACGATGATATTAAAAGAAAACAATCCCCTCATAACGTAGACGCAATGTAAACATAGAATACGTCGGGTGTACAAAAACAGTGGGCCACAATACTATACCTGAACGGCCTTTATGTCATAGAACATGTGCTGCAAAACATGTATTATATTCATGTAACCCTTTTCAGGGTGTCTGCCACTTTCTATTTATGTCAGTGCGTGTTGGGTGGCGCGCCCTCCATAAATCAGGAACGTTTTGTTCAGGCCCATTACGTCGTTTTACCGCCTTCCTACTGAGACAAAATTAGATCATACCGAAGGGAAAACCCCGATGTTTCATCCCGGACATTACTTTTGTTGCAAAACCACTCATAGCTTTGAGGGGATAAGGATTTCTCTTATATAGAATTTGGGATGATACCATACTGCACCTCGGCTAGAGTGCGGTACACGAGCGAAAACAACTGTTACCACAAAGAAATATAGACAGTAATCGTCACCACCATTCCGGCTTGTAGAGGTAAACAATGGCAAACATTTCAAACACGGGATCACATCACGGGTTATTTATTCGTACTACCCCGGTGCAACACAAATGAATTCACAAGTGTATTGTGGATTTGTCTGACCGCGCCCTTCAGATAGCGATGTTTAGACAACCTGATTGGACTACTCTAATATGTACGATACTATTTACAGGATAAATGAGGGCTTTGATTTGAAATTTAATTATATATCATTCCAATATATCTATTTTCATCTATAAATCTATCGGCTTAATTACTTATTTATTAGTCTATAAAAATGTTATTTATAATCTAGAAGATTTGTTCTTTCCGTTTAAACGCTTTTTAAACTTCCTAAGTGTTAAGTGGTAATAAATTATATTTTAGTTGTCGAATATCAACACCTAAACATTGCAATTAATAATAGTCAATCCTTTCAAGAAACTATACACTAAATCTTAGAATGCATAGCTATAAATTATTTGTTGCAAAGTAAAGTTTAGGAAATCGTGTCAGCAAGAAAATGAACGCGAAAATAAAAACCCCATAAAGCTTGTTTATTTTGTTTCGTTCCTCTGATGACGTAAACACCTTCGGACGAGGAAGAAAATAAATAAATGTTTTCTCCATGTTTTAATTGCTTCTTTTTTATCCCTCGGTTTTATGCCTTAGATGCGAAGAATTTGGATTAAATTTTAATACTTTAAAAATGATGACTCGAACGTTCTTTGTGGATAAAAGATTAATGTATGCAAATACATTTCGCATGCTAACTATATTTAATCTCTCTTTCAATTAATTCAACCACTATGAAAGAAAAATATCTCACTTTAATGAATTAATTAAGTTTTCTAATTTCAAGAGCTTTTATATACAGAGAGCGTAATCAAAAACTTAAAAGATAATAAGCATAGTATCTACATTTTCAGAAATTTGTTAAACAAGTTTTTAGGATAGATTAGGGTTTGTGTTAGTATTTCCTTCGTGTATCCGATAGCATGAGGACTGAGGAGTGGCGAGAAATGGGTCGGGCTTTTAATTAGGTTTGTTTTGAGATTGGTTTTGCTCCCAATGTCGTTTCGAACATCTGTACATCTCTATACTTGTGTGCGTGCTCTGTAGTCATAATCTTAATAAATAGATCTAACTGTACGTTATAATAAATAATAATAACTAGCACATATTTTGTTTTGTTTCCTTCCGATTTGATTTGTTATTTAGTTACCTTTTTTATTTTTATTTTTATAGTAATCTGATGTTATGCTAAAGACGAATTTGTTAACCTAGACGACAATGTATACTCTTTTCGTTATACCCGGCTACATCAGGTTGATCTCTTCAGTAGTATTTCGTGGTACCACCCCACTTCTTAGGACGGCATAGTGGCTAATAACCGTCATCAGTCTGTCTATCACTCTTCGTATGCATATATAAAACAAAACAAAATATAAAATTACACATAACAAAGTGACATTGGTACCGACCGCAATTTTAGGAAATTTGAGTACCGGTCTCTCGATCGGAAGTCTACTTTTTTCAACTGCTAAGCTACGGCTGCTCTGTATGAAAGGTACGCTCTGTGTACGTTTAAAAGGAGGTTTCGTGCTTGTTCTCATAAATTTAATGATTATAATATTTCATGTGTAAAATAACTATATTTGTATATACAACAACATGCTCAGATATTAATGAGTAAAGTTATTTCTCAACCGGAAATTCCCGCTAACTCATCTGTCACAGCACCATCGAGCTTTAGCACTTTTTTTATGAGTGCCGTGATACTCGTTCCTGTCATTGAATAATTATGGATATCTAAGTTTTTATACGCAGTTACGCTTCCAAGTAATGTTTATTTATTGGAAAATACACGCTTCTGAATAATAAACCTTTATGAGCGCATTAAATTTTCAATATACGAGTAAGTATAAAGAAGGATTTGATGTGAATTCTTTGTTACTTTTTTTTTATATTTATTATGTTTTAATTTTGTAATTTTTGTAATTCTAAAGTGTGTTTCTTCCCTATATGGCCTAAAGTGTATCTTTTGTTATTAACAAACTTTAGTTTGTAAACTCCTTATTGCCTAATAAAATGTTGACATCTTATATGAAAAATGACGTGCCGAAGTGCTCTTATTTCGAAGATTTACGTGCGATTTACATACTTTGAACCGTTTTAGGACTGCGGAAATTTACATCCGTTGATAACATGTAAATTTAATAACAACAGGCCGTATTACACCTAAATATGTTAGCACTTGAATTTATGAGGGAGTCATGTTATTAGATTAATACGAGGAATTCCTCTTTAATAAGCTTATACTAAATTGAAATATTATTAATAATATCTAAATTTTAACTTCAAACGAAATATAAATTATATTCGCTATCTAATTCTATTCATATATAAACTGTATGAAGTGTTAATAGATACAAGAAAACGTAGCTTCATTAATTTTTCATAATAATAAATTATTATTAAATAAAGTTTTTTTTTTCACTAAACAAAGAATATATAGAGGAGAGATAAAGAAAATAACGTTGATCTACCTTAAGATTATTAGTTTACTTGATAATACATCAAAAATATAAGTTATTGGAAATATCTGGGTTTATTTATTAGTGTAGTCATGTTACTGTCATCATATGATGTATGTTATGTAGAGGTCGGCTCTATCAGATATTTTTCTATTTCTGTCACGACGCGGGTGGCGCCTGGACCACCGTAAATCCGACTATATTTTTATTTGGATTATTACGTTCATATATTTTTGTTAAGGAAATCAAATGGCCGTAACCCAAGCCCGGTAACGGTGACTTATGTTCGTTGTCCAAAGACCTATTCCCTTTACAGTCTCTCTTTATTTCGAACGAATAATTGATACGATAAGTATTTTGTTTATTTATTTTCGGTATACTACCTATAATCAAATTACACAAAACTAAAAAAATTACTGTTGATAAAAAACATCTATATTAATATATCATTCGCTGTTTGTTTGTTTGTTACCTTTTCACGGCTAAACTACTGAATAGATTTTGATAAGGCAGGGAGAAAAATTGTACTCTAAGGAAGGATTTAAGGTGAAGTTTATTGAAGTTAAACGCATACGAAGTTGCGGTCATCAGCTTATAATATTTTTCAGGCAAAACAAAACGTAAAAAGTACTCCTTAGATAAAAGGTGTTTAATTGTTTGTTTACCGAAAATAAATAAATATCTTGTATTAGCTGAATAAACTGCTATCGTCATTATAAAAAAAAACTTGATTTTACAGGAGAGTCGGAATACACGATACGACCTACTTTTTAACTTACTAATAAAATATAAATATCAATGTATGTATACGTTTTTTAACACACAAAAATATAGATTGTCTCCACTTTTATTAAAACACAAACTAAATTTTCACTATGCCATTGCAAGGAAAATAAAATTCAATTATTGCTTAAAAATTGTACGTAAAATCACAAGCGCTATTGTTGAAGAGCACTACAGTTACAGAGCTTAGTCATATGTATTATGATTGTATATCTATTACATATTAACTAAATTAAATAAATATACAGGTAATAGGTATTCAATCACGTTGCCGAGGATAGTCAAAATTATATTTACAGAAGATAATTAGAAATATTCTGTGTCCATTTATGAGTTTATTTGAAATTTCCAATGAGTGGTAGGTTATTAGTCTAGTCTGTGCTTCTTAGCTAGTACCACCACTTTTAAGTGTAACAATACCACTGTTAGCATGGATGGTACACATTTATCTTCACAAACAGCTTAGTATACATGTTTCTGTGGTAGCAGTTTATAGACCGCACTGCTAACATCACGCGGAATGTGCTCGCATACGGGACTACTACTCGTATAAAAATATAAATATGTTATAATAATAATTAAGCAAATATTTTGAGCAAGTAAATAAGTAATTAGCACTGCTATGCGTATGATTTAAATGTTTTAAGCTGTTACTTGGTTCATAATACTTGTATGTAAATAAAGTATACTCCATAGTAAATAAAGTTGTGGAAACCTTGCGTATTTTAGAGAAAGGAGATTTGGCGGCTCAGGGGTTTTCCTGAGGGTTTCGAGGGATCTAGAGGCGTAACTAACTGCATGACTTGAAATGTGTTTTCCTACAACATACAGTAATGGTACAGATCCCGGCTTTACTCGGATTTATTTTACAATTACTTATACAGGTTCAGGGGCATGTCAACACTCTTATGTATTGAAATTCTAGTATATTTGATTATTGATTCGAAAATAAATTTAAATATTAATATATTTTAATCTACAAAAAATGACCCTGACGCGTTATAACGAGAGGAGTGCGTACTGTCAATCTGGATGAGAATATGCACCAATATTCGTCTCCTGAAGTCAACAGAAGGCGACTGCTACCTGTAGAGATTTCTCTGTAGTAGCAGTTGTTTCCGTTCATGGGCCACGTTTTAGCTTTACATCAGGCGGAGTGTTGTTATATGCCGAGCTACAATAAACAAAAAAGTCCTCATTTATACATCGTAACTCGTGTTCTTCTTATTATAACTCTGAATGCATTAAGCCTATCTACCTGATGTTAAGCCAGAGTCCTATTCATGAATGGAAACAACTGCTACTATAAAGAAATGTCTGCAGGTAGCAGTCACCTCCTCCTTTGACGAATTCACCTAATCACGTAGCGCGAGTCATTTCACGGAAAAATTATTGCAATATTTTTCCCTGTTGCGAGATTCTTCAACAAGTTTCCCAATTTAGGAAAAGGCTATAGCAGTTTTATGCGCCTCTCGGGGCCACAATATCGTTTTGCCTAAGAAAGTATTATTTCATAGACATTTTCACGTATCGCCATAATACATTGAAGTGGTGATATTTTTTCTAAAGTGCCGACGGCGGAACACATTTTCCTAAAGGAGAGTTCATGTTTTTTTTTTTTTGCAATAAATAATAAAAATAATCGAGTATATTATAATATTAATTTTTGTAGCTTTTAATTAATATAAACTACTTTTAATATTATGTTTTATATATGACAACACTCCGCCTGATGTTAAGCTAGAGTGCGGTCCATGAACGGAAAAAAAATCTACAGGATGCAGTCGCCTCCATTATGCCCGCTTGAGGAGACGAATGTGCATCACCCACATTAACAGTACACACTCTCTCGCTATATTTGGCTATTTCCAAGCTGAAATGCGACAAGGTCACTTTACGGATGTCACGTACAACAGTTCAAAATTGTTTTCCAAAGCGGCTGCCTATACTTAAAATAGCAAATACTATTCAGTATGTATGTTTATACGAGTAGGTAGATCTAGATATCTAACGGGGTAACACTTGCGGTCATAAATCATCTCCACGCTTATTGCGAATACATTACGGAATAATTTTCTTACACGATGGGTTCGTTAATTATTATATTATTTGTTTATCTTGATTACTAATTAAGTTATATTATTTCTTTTGTAAGTGTTAATTGATATTTCATATTATATTATTCACGTAGAAATAGTTCACACATTTATACATTTACTAGCTGACAGTACCCGGCGCTGCCCGGGTGTTTTCAAGTTATTGTTACACATAAGATAAAGATAATGCTTTATTATAAATTACCTATAGCTGTTACCCACAACTCATTTTAGACGATTTAGTTACATAATTAATAGAATATATTTTAAAGTAGTTTTAAAAAGAATATATTTTTTAAAGCGGCATGGTACTACACCCCCCTCCGCCCGCCTCTCCCCGCCTCGTCATCATACGCCGCGTGTGAATTTTGTTTTAGAGTTATTTTAAAATTGTATTATCTTATAAGATGTTTATTGAAATTAGGTGATGTCAAAGACAATTGTGTTCACAGTTAAATACTCTTAATTAATAACACATTTATTTGGATAAAGATTAACATTATTATGTTTTGACCAAATTTGATTATCATAAAAACGGTTATTGTGAGTTAATCTTAAAAGATAGACATATACTGTCGAGGACATTTTTTTTTAATAATTTAAAGAGGAATAATTCTTTCATACATATTTTTTGGGTATCTCGAACGGTTTTCGCAGCGCACGCAACGGAAGCCCTCAAAGATGAACAATTTTGATTTCATTATCATAAAAACGGTTATTGTGAGTTAATCTTAAAAGATAGACATATACTGTCTTGGACATTTTTTTAGATAATTTAAAGAGGAATAATTCTTTCATACAAATTTTTTGGGTATCTCGAACGGTTTACGCAGCGCACGCAACGGAAGCCCTCAAAGATGAACAATATTCCCCGTTTTTCCCACATTTTCGACTGTTTCTTCGCTCCTATTAGTCGCAACGTGATGTTATATAGCCTATAACCTTCCTCGATAAATGATCTATCTAACACAAAAAGAATTTTTCAAATCGACCCAGTAGTTCCTGAGATTAGCGCGTACAAACAAACAAACAAACAAACAAACAAACAAACAAACAAACTCTTCAGCTTTATAATATTAGTATAGATATAGATTCACTGATTCATACATTTCAAAGGTAGTTAAGCCCAGTCTTCCCGCGGTATTACACCACTTTCAAACGTAACACCCGTGAAGTGACCTTATAGCGTTTCAGGATAAATGTAAAGAAAATGAAGTAAGTAGGCAGGTATATCGAGATGATTGTGTATTATCAACCTAATAGTGCACATTCTTCTTAAGCCGGCATAACGGAGGCAACTGACGTCACATGAGCAGTTTTATTTTTCAGGTAAATTTTCATCATAATTTCATGCATGGATAATGTAAATTGGTATACAATTTATCTCAATTTAATATAAAGTTATTTCACGCTGAATATAAATTAGCCTCTACGCCTTGTTAGCAAACAACATGTCACAAATTACATACAAGTTCACATAATTATTCCTCTTATATAATAAATACTAAATGAGGCAGCACGTTTTGTTTATGTTTAGGCATATTTGTTAGTATTAGTAGGAATGGACACAATTTTGTTATGTCTTAATTATTCCTATTTTTAATATAATCTAGAAAGAGTCGGATTTTATTATTTATTATTTTTGTGACCTTCCTAATATAGATACAAGGTTTTTAAATACAATAATATGATTAATCAACTCAAATTATATGCTAATATAGAATACAACAACATTAGAATTATATAACACTGCCTTTAGATATAAAAAAAACTGAAACAACGCAGGAATTTAACAAGAAGCTTAAACATTTTCTATTCGACAAAATGTATTATTCACTGGCGGAATTTACAAATTAAATCATATGATGTCTGCCTCCCCTAATTTCAAGTATTTTTGTGACAAATGTTTAAGTTTTTTTTCTTACGACATATCGGTTGTGTAAGATAAATTTTGACTTTATTATTATTATTAATAATTTTTAATTAACTTGTGAAAAATGATAACTTTAATTTTACCCTAGCGGATTTGTTGTGACGATGTAAAATAAATAAATATTTTTTAAAAGTACGATAAACTAATTACAATAAACCGATAAGATAGTCGTGTTTGGAGGAAGATCTTCCTTTCCACATCTTCAATAATTTTACAATTTACTACTATTATAACCAGGGACCGTTTATCGTTGAAATAAACTGATTTTTACCGATATTCCAGAAAGTACCATTATTTTTATAATATATGGACACCAAAAGAACGAAAAATACCGATATTAAAACGTTACCTCTTTATCAAAGCCATAAACAATAGTTATAAGAGACAATAGTTAACGGTACCAGTAAATCGTTACTTTTAATTTAGATGAAGTTCCTATTATATTATATCAACTAATAATTATTAAATAGCATTCAATCGCTTGTAAAAGAAACATAACAATAATAAAACTTTTGAACGACAATCTCCTTAAGTATTTACTATTCATGATCACGAAAACTGGAACGGAACAGGATGTCTATCTAAATGAAGATAACAAAACGTGTTTCGTTCACATAACAAGCCGTTTCTATAACAAAGGGTGGGTTGGTGTGCAAGGAGAAATTTATAATGCCTTCGACGGCTGCAACGGTGTTAAATTTACTTCGTGCGTCAGTATGCTATATTACTTAGTCGAAGCTTGCATAATGTCTGTGGAAAAATGCAAATTCATCCTTATACCTTTTCGGGCAGCATATTTTAGATCGTGTTGAAATAGGTTAGGATTAGAATTAGATAAATCTTGTTATGAATTGCTAAAATATGTGAACCAAACACTTTTTAAGTATTTTTTATTGTAGCTCAGCATATGAGAACACTCCGCCTCATGGTAAGCTAGTGCGTGGTCCATGAACCCAAACAATTGCTGCCGAACCCGCTATGCCGGCTTGGGGGGACGAATGTGCACCGTTCATTGACAGGGCACACTCCTGTTGATTTTCGGTGAGTGATTTCTGATTTTCGTCTTATTTTATTATATAATATTTCAGCACGCTTTAAAACTATGAAGATTATTTCAAATTATTACATAGAATATAATACAATTACGTCAATATAAAGTTAAGACTTGATGTATCTTAGTAATCAATCAATGATGAAATTATATGATAAATCTATTGTTCCAAATCTCTTAGGATTCCTCAATGCTTTTCCAACTAAATTGCCCAGAATATTAATTAATAAATTATATTCAGAATAATAGCTTCGCTGTTTGTTTATTCGGAAGATAATTTGAGCGGCACGTCCGACATTGAATCTCCCATTAAAAAACTCAGTCGGTACAAATGTAACTTTACTATACCTGGCGTGCTTGAGGCAAGAGCTGGCTTGAAGCTCTTTGGGCATAACTCGTCAAGCGAATTTCCGGCTTACTACGTGGTAATACTATATTTGTCTATGATGAACGTATGCGGCAGATATGCGATTCGATTCGGCTTTAGTGACGTCAGGGTTCATGTATCTGAAAGCAATAACACTAAACTTTTTATATACTAATAATAAATATAAATATTGTGAGTCAATTACTGAATTTCACTTCACAAAAAATTATTAGTCTTTCAGTGCCTATGTAACGCACTAGCTGTATAAGTATTATTTTAATTACTTAAATAATAAAGTTAATTTTTCATAAACGCACAAAAATGTCGGTTACTCATCCGAGCCTGACTATAAATACTCTATAAGGTATCCTCATGAGTATGTACTTAAATCAGTTTTAAGATGACACTTCCCGCCTGTCTTCATATTAACACATTCACCGGACAGCTGGGCACCGATGTTTCTCCGGATGTTCTCAAAATAAACTCTGTCACACGTTACCACGCTCGACTCTCAGGTGCCGTTTTGAAACATGTATCATACTTCAAAATATAATTTAACCGTAGTAAAACTCATTTTGATAGCGACAAAGTTGAATAAACGAGGGCGTTCCATATGCGACGGGAACACTTTTTAAGTCTCTTTTTATCTGAGTTATAATAACATCCACATGCTTTGGAGTATAAATACGATGATTGATCTATGTTTTACTTTGTAAGTACGTGTAGTTTTAGGAGTTCTACGAACGCCTACTCTACTCTATATTTTTGTTTATTTTATAACCTATTTATTTTTGGAACATTCATAATAATTTATTGCTTGGATACATGGTATACATAGTTCCTAATATTAGGCATAAAGTTCTTATGTTCCACTAATTATTTTATAGTGCATTGAATTTTATTTATTTTAACCTACCTAGTTTTTAATTAATGGTCGAGGGTATCTGTTAAAACACTGAACTAAATTCTATAAAATAATGAATAATATTGCGGTTCTTTACTGATATAATTTAAAAATGTTTGAAATAAATTCTGTTTTACAATTTATAATGCTACTAAAATTTTCTGATTAATTACGCATCGTAATTGATAAATGGCCTCATAAATATTCTCCTGTGAAAAGCGTTAAATTAATCTTGAACATATAACATAGAAACAGATTAGAAAGTACATTTAAGCATATATTTTTTAACTTTAAACTAAACACATTCGAGTAATTTAGACAAAATGATAGCTATAATAGAAACAAAGTTATATTATTAAATGAATTCCAAATTACAGCGAGTCGACGTCGCGTGCCGCCACAACAAAAGACGACGTTTGTTGTGAACGCGTTAACTTAACACGCTTCCGTTACCGACACAACACGATTGTGATATCAACTCCTACCAAATATCTACACTAAAATGACAAACAAAAAGGCTCTCTCAACAAATTATACACATTACCTTACTTTCAAACAAAAATGATATACTAATCTTCTTGAAATCCGGTATGTGTCCAGTTCGTCTGATGTTCAGGCAAAGTGCGGTCATGAGCGAAGGCAACTGCTACCACAGAGAAATGTCTGCAGCAACAATTAGTAATTGCCTCGGAAATGTGCACTGCACAGGTTGACAGTGTTTCTCTGATTAGAAGCAGCTATTTCCAAGCCAATATTACGCAATATTTGAAACTGTCGAGTCCTGATGTGCGGTAAACACTATATGTATTCAGCTTATAAATATTTAGTTGTATTTGAAGTAGGTACAATTAATATGTTACAAGGGTGTGCATCTCGTCAAGCTGGCATAGCGGAGGCGACTTCTGTTTACAGAAATTTCGCTGTAGCAGTTGTTTCCGTTTATGGATCGTATGCTACTATTAAAAATAAAAAATATATATGTATAATATGTACTCGTATATGCAGTGAATAAATTACCAAGCACAAGTCAACATTTTTAGCTAGTAGCCGCTGGACAATTTCCCTATTGTGTGTACGCTGAAACAAATAGGCATTGCCCAGTACTTTGTTTTCAATAGAAAAGTTTTTACGATAGCGTACAACTGAAATATACTCGAGATAATGTCAAATCGAATGCATTGCTAGCATTTATGGTGCTTTGTTACACTTTAAACAATAGATAGGAAAATGATACCTTGTATGTGTACTTGGTGAAATAAAGAATAATCGCGAATATGGCGAAGTGCGGCAGCGTACCGTTAGCGTGTAAAATAAGCTACTTTTTATTAAATTTTGTTGGTCGCAAATGGACTGGTAACTTAAACAAAACTATAAAAAAACGCATAATAATTTAATATTAAAAAAAGAACATAATAATATTTAATATACATTTGAATATATTTTTTTGCCGTCCATACATAAATATGCGAATAAAGACAGAAATATTATATAATCGAGACGCAGATAGGTACATCTATTCCGTTCATTATTTCGCCAAATTGTAGCCGAATATCGTTATTTTTTACGTATTTTGTCTGTATGTTAGTTAAAATGTAGTGGTTTTATTATACTAAATTTAATTGATATTTAGATTGTATTTTTATTAAATTCCAAGTACGTCCATTTGCTTATTTAAAATAGATTATTCTTGTTATTAATTTAAATATTCGTACATTTTTTTTTAGATTAATTAATATTGTTGAGTAATTGTATTTGGTTTTTAATTTCTTTGGTAGATAAATATTTTTTACTACTTCGCCTATAACAAATAAAGTTACAGCACAAATTAATTAATACTTAATTAATACAATAACAACGACAGTTAACAAATTTATAAAAACGTAATATTTCTCGACATTCCCGCGGAAATGACCGTGTGTTTTTTTATTGTACTTGTTACTTTTTAATGTAGTATGGGTCCTGTCTTGAAGATAAAATATTATTGCGATTTTATTTCTCTTGCAATTTGTAAGTTTATCCATCTATCAATGTCTACCCCCAATAGTATTTAAAGGATTAGGCGTTTATTTTTGATATAATCTTAGGTAAAAAGACGGTCGTTTTTTTAAATATACCTTTTAAGATAGAACTTGAGCAGGAAATGGAAAATATGTGTTTTTTTTTTATTTCTAAAAGTAATTTGGAGTAACGTAATAGCTCCTTTTGACAAAGAGCCGGTAACTAAATTCTACTTAGCTCAAGTGGTTTACTACTACTTAAATCGTAGTGGTACTGAGAGAAATAAAGTAATCTAAGACATTCTAAGACGTTCTGAGGCACTTTGACCCGTATACATCCTCTTATAATATCCTAAATGGTGTAAGTCACTTTTTGAGCGGAGAATTGTAGACTAACATCGAATTATGATTAAGGGAGGATTTAATTAATATATATACATTTTTATTATATTAATTAATAGTACGGCCCTAAAGCGAATTGGAGTACCGCCTACATGTTATAATTAAATTGAATAAAGAAAATCACAAAATAAATATTTACAAATTGCTTAGAGCGGAATTTTGAAGTAAATAATTATTATAAAAAGATTTTCAAGACGAAAAAGTAAATAAAAAATAACAAAGAAAACTGTATTAAAACAAAAACGCAAAAAAACACTGTTACGTTACTGAAAATGGAGGGAAGAAAACGCCTTACAATAAGGTAATCAACTTTTTGCGATAGCCTCGTAAATCAAGTTAACGTGTCGCTAAGACATCTCATTTCTGTCTAGTGTGGGTACAAAACCTACATATACAGTATAGGACACGTCCATTTAAAAAAACTTTTTTTTAAATCCTAGGAATTTTAATTCGACCATGATTCCTTTAGCCGCTGAAATACTATACAGGTGTTCGTTTGATTTTATATCGTCCTAATATAAAATATTCGCTTCAAATATTATTAGCCTGTAGCGCTTGTCATCACAACAAACGTAGGTGTATTACAATTTTTGGGTTATAGAAATGTTGGGGGTGTTATTATTAAATTATGATGAAAATTGAATAGAACAAATCATCGCGTTTTCATTTGAGTCTATTTCAGGTAAGCGTTTTTATATTGAACTATTGTTTGTAACAATGCCTATGTGATCAAAGTACGTATGTATAATAATTAGTCCCTCTGAACATTAAAAAAAGTTTTTATTGTTGCAGATTTTAATTAAATTCCTTTTATCTGTTTAATTTTTCTGTTCGATTTTAATTTTAAAAAACTTTTAGCCCAATATGCTTTCTCCAGTGGTTAAGATTCCTCTGTCGGACGAAATAAGAGCGGCTGTGGTCTAGCGGTAAGACGCGTGAACTCACGATCGATGAGACCCGTGTTCGAACCTCGCTAATTCTGAGCGGCACCAATGTAACTTTGTTATAATTACTTTGGTCGCTCAGTGCTCAGCATTTGCTCGCAGCGCGTGCTCAGTAGTTTGAAAGTAGCCAGGTACAACGAGAGGAGTGTGCACTGTCAATCTAGATGGTACATCCTCAAGCCGGCATAGTGGAGGCGACTGCTGCCCGCACAGGTTTCTCTGTAGTAGCAGTTGTTTCCATTCATGGACCCCACTCTAGATTTACATCAGGCGGAGTGTTGTCACATGCCGAGCTACAATAAAAAAAAATTAAAATTGTATTACAGTTTGTAGTTAGATCTATGCATACTGCGCAAGTAACGATTTAACAAGAAACTAATATCATGTCTGTTTGACAGCTGCGGTTGTTTATAAAAAGCTAACGAGAATGTGAGAGTGCGACAGGGGCGAACCATTAATCTCGACTTTATTATAAACACAGGAGTCGGCTAATCATAAACACGGTTTAATGTACGTGCCCTCAGCGGCCACTCTCTAGAGTGCTTTTTAAATGTATGATATAGCTACGTAACATACTTGATATTAACGTAGTTTATTTTAATTTTTCATCGCAATTTATCCTGTTTAAAAGGCTCTGTGATTTATAGATCCGACTAAAACCAATGGTTGGGGTTCACTAGGGAATTGAGTGGCTAAGCGAGCCCAAGGCGAACGGAATCGCATCGTCAAGCGAATTTCTAATTTTCGTGACAACGAACGGTGCGATTCGTTTCAACACGACTCGATTTTGTTGCGTTGGTATTTAGTTTCTTATTTAAAAAACAGTTATTGAAGTTTACTATGGTATACAAGTTTATTATGGTTTACATACAAATAAAGTATTTTATTTTCTATTAGGTATTTTTTGCCATAATTAGTGTCTCTATTCTTATTCATTAATAATAAAATCATTGAGATTTTGGATTCCAAACGTTAATATTTGTTTCAAGCGTAATCAATTCAAAGCGAATTTTCTTAGAAGTATTTATTTATACACCTCCTTAAGTCATAATAACCGTCCTTTCTTATAACGAGCACAAACAAATCTCTCAAGCGCAAATAAGTGGGTACTAGGTATATAAATAGTAGACATTGAGATATAGGTATACTAGAGGTGCAAACATCATATCTCTGACATAAAAAAAAAAACCGTGGGCCGCTTCAAACGATTTGACAAAGTTGCCGTCAAGTCAAATACTAACTGATAGAAAACCTAAACATGGCTGTGGCCATCTTTTCTCTCGCGTCACATTGGGAGCGTTATTGCACATGTAGTTAGTTGTATATCAGTGGTAGTAGACTATTAAGAAGTTTTTTTTACCATATATCTGCAAACAGCAGTCGCCTCCCTCCGCTCTATACCGGCTTGAGAAGACAAATGTGGACCGTCCACGTTGACAGAGTATACTTCTCTCGTTATATCAGTTATAAGCTGATCTCGAAACGCTACTAGGTAAGTTTACGGGTGTTGAACATGAAAATGGTGATACTAACCCGTGACAACAGACTGGGCTAATGTAATATTATCATATGAAACAAAAAAAGTATAATTATCCTTTTAGTTTTCCCTGAAATTTTTATCATAATTCACTTATACCTAATTTTCCTTAATTATAATGCCATTAGGAAAGCTTAATTTAAAGCAAAGGTCACTGAAAACCGTAATTTTATTAGATATCCAATAATTTCAGAGTGGCCGCAAAATGTTTGTTGTGTTGTTACGCCTAGTGACGATCCTGAAATCCTGAAATTGTTAAGAATCCTAATGTTGTATGGACTGTATCTCTTTGTTTTCATTTCCTGTAACGAGAGTGTTATTATTTGTACAAGAAAGTGAAAGTGTGTCTACAAAAACAAGACAATAAATACATATGTAGGTGTACTTGGAGACAGAAATATTCTGGTTTTCCCTACAGATAAGTTTTCTAAGCTACATTGAAGTTTCAGACCTCTACAGAGTTAAGAAAGGTTTCGATAAGTTACAAATGGTGTTTAAGTGACTTCATCCATTAAGTATTCGTCGCCGTCTCCCCTTTGCAGAGTTAAATCTTAGCGACATAAATCTGAGTTAAAAGTTAATTTCGTCAATCCGGATAATTCCTCATGGTTTAATCAGACTAAGTTGGGTGTAATTAATGTTCACTAAGGCCACACAATCTAGGAAAGCTTTGGCTTAGCTTTCTACGGAAATCGGAGCCGGTGAGGGTCCACGAGACGGGCGGTCGTCGGTCGGCGTGGCGAGGCGGCGAGAGAGAAGTAGAGAACGCTCGGGCAGGCGGGCTTCAGTGCCAAGCGAGATGTCGCACTACGCGAACGGTCCGAAACGGTATACGCGCGCTCTTTTCTAATTAAAATTTACGTCATTCGCTTGTCAAAAGACCTTTACTAATAAATGACAACTAACCTAATTAGTCAAATAAAAAATTAATGAAGTTCTTAACTTTTAGAAAGTGAAAGTGTATTCTTGCTGTAAATTTTGTGATTTTTAAGGATATATATAAAGCTTTTATCAAGTTTATGGTAATAACATATTATTTAAATTTAAATGGGAAATTAACGAAGTTTTTTTTAAAACTTTTATCAAAGCAGTAGCCAGAAGTAGCTGAATAACTATGCAACTTTCGTAGACTGGTATTATTATTATTATTTAGAAAAGGTCCCTCTTTTAATAAATTTATTCAAATTCCAATTCGGTCTTTTTCATTATTAATTTATTGTTTTTTAAGTTACTTAATTTACAAATTAAAAACGATAATTATATATTAATTTATAGCTAACGTTTATCTAACATTTTTAAAAAACAAACGATACAAGATCCATTTTCAATTTACAAACTAAATCCTTGACATTTATTACATTTTCTCTAGTGTGACTTTAACATTTAAGAAGCCTTGTTCTAGCTCCTGAAATATTTACGAAATCCTGAAATTGAATCCTTGTCTGCCTGAAAATAAATGTGTTTCTTCAGCTTAGGTGCAATTGGATTTCACGTGAAAGGGCTTCAGAAGAAATAGGACAAATAATTTGTTAAACAAAGCTTTCTTTTTATATTGGAATAGATGCGTACAATACGATGTAGAAATTATATCGCATATTCAGCGTTGACACAGATTCAATAATTGCTATTAATCGTCACACGTTTATATGACAAATACGTCTCTGGGATTATATCGTTGTTAGTAAATAATTCTTTTTTGTACGTACGAAAATATTTTTATAGTTTTCTAAAAACGATTAGGATCCTTTGGAAGTGGTTGAGTCTCACAAGGCCGCACATAGCGAGGGCTACTCCTGCCTGCAGACATTTTGCTTAACACCAGACAGAAGTGCTGTGAATTAAACGCGAACTACAAGAAGTTAAATACCTCTATGTAAACACAGTAAATTATATTCAGTGCATGTTGACTTATCGGTTAAATCAGGCCCAAGCCAAGACGCATTAAAAACTTTAATGAAGTACATACGTGCGATATTTTTAGTCTTTCTAGCACATAACCACTCTGAAGTTAGTTTAAACAATAGTTTTATAATAGCTCGGCATATGTGAATACTCCATCTGATATTAAGAGGAGTAACAGTTCTTATATCTTGTTTATGTAGTTAATTATGTATTTTTTCTTACTATAACAATATAATATTTTTAAAATGGTAGGCACACTGATGATGCTTATTAGCCTGGTCTGTCGTCCTGGGGTAGCACAGCGCGTAACACCCGTTAAACGACCCAGTCGCGTTTCGGTTTCAGTTGTGCCACGTCAATCGATAGGGTACATTCGTCTCCTCAAGCCGGTATAGTGAAGGTGAATGCTGCCTGCATAATATATTGAAATTCCAACTGACTAAATTTGTAACATGCCTATAGAAAAGAAGATTCAAATATTAGCGCAAATTCTGCGAAAATATAAATCTTTTTGTGTAGGGCTTTTTTGGTTTAGGATTACAATATTAGATCCCTTACGATAGGATTTAAAACTATTGATCCATGCATCACTATTAAGAACTGATGTAATATGTTAAGTTACAAAAATATATTTTGAGGGAATATCCCATATAACCCGGATCTGGGAAGGACAGGTTTAAGATCCTTAGGAGGGCTCGTTAAATATCAACAGTATCAGGATGTTATTTTATTTCCTTTTATAGTAAAAAAGGTACAGTATTTTAGGATTATCGTGTTTATCTTTTTTTGGTAGAGAATGGTAAGATATAAAATAAAAAGTCATGCTCCTATTTCCCTTGGGGTATGAATAACTGTGATTGATGATACTAATTTTTAGTTTCTTTTTTTGATCTCAGTGAATTGATTTATTAAAAAAACAAACTTCTTGTGTAACTTTCGTGAAGTGACCTAGTTGTGTTTCAAGATTAGTTTTTAAGCAATAAGAGGAATATGCACTGTCAAGTTACACATTTGCTTCCAAAAGCCGGCATAGCGAAAGCGACATTACTCTATGTTAGCTGTGGGGACATATTCATAGATAAATATAATTTGGTTGAATATAATAAATATTAAACGTTGAATAAACTCACAGAGGCGGAAATTTCTGAAAACCGTCTAGAAAATCTGACGATGTAATTTTATAAATTCGCGTTTACTGCAGTCTACAGTTTATATTTTCGCGTGCATAACGAAAAGACAATTTTAAATGCACTCAAGCATCTTATGTCTGGTTTGCATGCTGCATAAACGCTACCGTATCATCTCGTTAGAATATATGGAGCGCGGTAGGAACCTTACAAGGCGGTTCTGTCTGCATATGCCTCCTTACTTTTGATATAGAAAAATTCGAATTGGCTTCGAGATACTAAAATTTTGATATTGACAATAATTTTGTACATATTATAGCGGAAATTACAAACGTGTCATATTACGTGTTTAACTTGAGAAATGATATGCTAGATTTATTCAATTTTTGTGATTCGATTCGAATTAGATTATTCGGGCCTAGTGGACGCCAGTCATAAGACGTAGATTCTATTCATTTACATGGCGCCGTCAAACTCATTATTATTTATATTACGTCTACGCTAAATTCAAGACAGCTTGCGTGTATAATATTATAGAAAAATCTTATTCTTATTTTGTGTTAGCGGTTTATTTTTTTAACATTAAAAACAAAAACAAAAGGCTAAAATAACTGAAGATATATCAAAAATGCAAATAAAAATATTTAAACATTCCTCCTACAAGAATTACGCCTTTCTTCCATTGCTCTTTGTGTTGTTCCCATTTCATATACGACTTCAACACGTACTCGTGTGTGATTAGGTAGGTACATGCATTTTTCTTGTTCACATGGAACGGACGCGGTCCTAATAAATGTACTATGATGTCTTGTTTTAAACTTTAAGCATATTGTTTATGGTTTGTAGCGTATTTTACGCTAGAGTGAATTCTATAAACGGAGACGACTACAACAGATAATGTCTATAGCAGGGGTCGGCAAGTAATTTTGAGTGAGGTTAGGTTACTTATGAAAGTTTTTTGTTGTAAGTTTGTAATTTTAATTGCTGTATTGTTAATTTGTGTCTTAATTTTTTACAGTCCAGTTTTTCAGTCTGTAGTCAGCAGTCGCCTTTACTATACCGGCTTGAAGAGACGAATGTACACCGTTGACAGGGCAGAGTCCCCTCGTTAGTCCTAGCTACTTCCAAATTAATCTCAAAACGCGACAGTCAAGGCCGCCTACTACGTTTTGTATGATGTTTGTAAATCCACTTTCTAAGGTCACATTAAAAAGAATACATTTGGAAGCAAATGTTGTGTAAGTTGTAATGAGATATCATATATGTAAATTACCCATTAAGGTCGCGCAATGAGTCCCAAAAGAAAAGGTCTGGGTTTTATTACATAAGATAATGTTTCCGTATCATTGGGGTAGGTAAGTAACATATGGTAATTAGTTTTCTCTTTTGCTTCATATTCAAAGGTGGTTTAATGCATTAATTTAGTTTGTGAAGGCTTCATATAATAGATACTCGACTATTCATTCGACGCTTATCTACTATTAGGTAATTAATATAGATTAAGCCACTTTACATGTCACTGTATACGGAAATCACGTCAAAAACAATTTAATGACAAGGATTTATATGTTAATTAATTTAAAATAATGAGAATTTTACAACAATTACATCAAATTGAGCTTAATTTTAATAAGATTATAAATGACAATGGCTTCACAATATAAATAGACTATTCAAATGAATTAACGTATTTTAGACAATAACAAAGATAAATTAAAATAGACATTCTTAATTTTAGCTAGCTGCTAAAATTTCGCGTAGATATTAAAGCTTAAAATTAATAACTATCAACATCAAAGCATAAGAAAATTTCGCCGCCATTTTGCGCATTTATTATAATCTATATTTATATATTTTTCTTAATGGTTGTTTTGTATTATGGCAAAGAGTACGACCACTTTCGTATGTAACACCCGTTTGAAAGTAACCAGGTATAGAGGAGATGAGTGTGCACTGTGAATCTGGATGCTGCGTCCCCTCAAGCCGGCATAGTGGAGACGACTGCTGCCTGTAGAGATTTCTCTGTAGTAGCAGTTGTTTCCGTTCATAGATCGCACTCTATCTTTACATCAGGCGGAGTTTTTGTAATATGCCGAGATACAATAAAAAAAAATTAGAAATCACAGTTTTATTACTTGAATAATTTTACGCTACAATGTAATTAAAACTAAATGAACGATATTGATTGGAATATGTTAATTCAGTCTATATTTAAGGTTGACACAGATCCATTATTATTATTCAACAAAATATAATTTTCTAAAAGGAAAATTGGAAAAGCAATGTTAATTAAGTTAAAAATATTCCACCAATAATATTCCTTGAAAGTCTCCGCCTATTGATCATCGGTAGGAGCTTTTTTACTTAGGGAGCAATCCTTAGAGATTGGAAAGGACGGTCTAAATTGAAGGATTAAGCGTTCCGTCTGTGTCAATATGATAAGAGAGGAGAAAGGCTTCGGAAACGATGACATAAATGTAAAATGGAAACAAGCGGGACAAAGCGAGATCCGTTCAATGTCACTGATGACGACTCAAACTTTAACTGAGATTGTACAAAGCGCACAACTTGATCCATACAAGAAAAAGTTACAATACCAACTTGTATTCTTTGTCGAAAACATTCGTTTGAACATAACGAAGCTATATTTTTACAAAGATTTTGTTCTTATTCTTTTATTTATTTTATTATGTTCATCAATACAGCTCACCAATTAACAGGTGGACCGTTACATTAGGATTTAATTAAACTAAACACTTTAAAATTCAGGGAATTTTATTAAGGTTTACAGCCATTCATGTAAGCTATAAGTCAGCACTTCCGGTCGCTTTAACGACCTATCAAAACAACCTATCTGCAACCTTAAGTAGTAGTGTAATTAAATTAAATTTTGTTATTTAAATCAGTCTCAAGGGATTATAATGTTACTACATATACATATTAAACATTGTGTGAAGTGCTATTATTAATTACCCGTGTTGTGGTCATCAACCAAAGAATAACTATTACAACAGAATAGCTTTAATTGATACGTCCGGGACAATTGTTATAATAAAATGCGTTTTATTGTTTTTGCGCGAGTTAGTATAAGCAGTCACCTCTGGCTACGTGACTTGGAGCGTGTAGTCGCCCTTTCACCTCATAAGGATCATGGAAAGTTCTTATAAAAACAATGTAATTAGTAATCTAGTTTACATATTTGTAATTCCTCAATATTGTATATAAAAGACAATTGTAACCTTCAAAAGAGAATTAATAATTTAGACTTAGAACAGAATAGTTGTTATGTATTAAAAAAATAAAGTTTTTTTTACACCGTCGAAGTCTCTTGAAAGTTAATTCGCGAATAAAGCGCAGCTCTGCGTTTAGAAATTTTTGAATATTTTGTAGTAGTTAGGCTAATAAAGTAAGCATAAGGAAGTAAACACTTAATTTATAAAATATATGTACATATAATAATTTTATAGATATTAATATATGTATCATGTAATATATATAAGAGAGAGTTTAACAAAGTCTAAAATTTATTTATTGAAAAATTTATTGTATTTTTGTTTACAGTAATAGTAAAAAGTTGAGTAAACTTCGTACAAACTCGCAAAATTTATATTAGAAAAAGCTTTTCATCTGTCGCCTTTCTTCACAAAATATGAAAAGACTAACCTTAATGTTTTAATAAAAACTCTAACCCGTATTTTCTCAGACTTTATTAAAATATTATTAGAAATTGTCAGAAAGTTGTTTAAATTAAAATGCGGGTTTACTGTGAGTGGTTACGAACTAATAAGTGAAGTGTTTTGAAATGGAATCATTTAAAATCAGTGAAGTTCGTCATGAAATAGTCGACTATGCTAATTTCGTCGAAGTGAGATAATATTTGTGTAGAAACAATGGAGCTCAGTATGAGTTCTGGATGTCGTCTCATGGTGGCTTTTCTCACCACTGCTTTCTGGGGAATGGGTAAGTTACATTTTATTTATACTAAGTTTCAGAATCTGTACAAAAATAACAATTTCAAGAGTATGTGAGTACCTAAACCATGTAAACTAGCGATTTATTCGAAAGACATTGAATTCGATTGTTCTGTTTATTCAATTACAATCGAATAACAACAGAAATCATTTGATAGTCCATTCATAAATACACATTTGCTAGTGTAGGTATTTATTTGATCATTGATTTTCGTTCAATTGTTTTTCGGTAAGACGAATAAATCGAACAATCGATTTTTTTTTATTATCGATTCGTTTGTTTATTTTGTTTGTTTAGCAAATAAATCTCTGGACGATACTGTCAAAAACGCCAAAGGTCTCTTTTGTTATAATAAAAGAATAAAAAAATCTCTAATACAAATAAATTAAAGTATGCACGGATATTTTATTCATAATATATTATATAAAAAATGTTACGTTACGCTAGAACAACTTTCTTTATAAATTCTGTCTCCCCAAGAAACTATTCGTCCTCCTCATTGTTACTTTTAGTTTGAAAGAAAATATACCAAGAAGAAAACGGAGAAATGAAATTAAGGTTATAAGTTTCCTCTGTGACTTCATTGACCATTATTAGCATAAACAATACGGTTGCTTTATAGGATTTCAAATCATTTTAGTAAGTTGATTTATTAAACATGATCCCAGTTTTTATTTACATTTTCGCTCACCTAAAATATTTTATCCAAAATAGGTTTTAGGCGCAATTAATACATCCATTAAAATTATCGCATATATTCTATAGCGACAAAATCTCTATAGGTACAATTATAACTAAATTATATGATTTACTTACTCTTACAAGCTGATTGAAATTTCAAGACAAGTAACGTTCCTTTCAGATCTAATATCTGACACAATAACAATGGCTATCCAATAGCTACAAGACACAGTATCTGTATTATTCCCCTAAATGTTCTGTCCAGAACTGTACTAGTACAAAGACATAGGTAAGTCTACAGCTATCTCGAGCGGAAATAATACGTTGTCCAGAGATAAATTAACCCTTGTCTAGCTCACAGTCATTACAGTGACATTCGTATCACTTAAAGGCAGGAAACTACCAATTTCTCTCAGTTCGGAGCCAATTCAACGGAATTCGAATCTATTTTCAAAAGTTGTTCGCGTAACATCATCGCCCGGAATTATCGCACATTTAAGTTGATAAAGTATTTTAATTAAAATTTCAATGATGGGTTTTAGCGTGTTTAAGCGCTCGTGAAAATCATTAGCTCCGTTACATCGTTAATTGATTACTATTTAATGTACCTATAAATATTTTAAAATATTGTTTATGGGAAATAAAGATTTAATTACGTCTGCTTTTAGTAGTTGTAATTCTGTCAATCATCTAATGCTATGTTTATGCAGACAGTTTGAAAATGAATTTGGCATGAGTGAATTTCGTAAGCTTCGTGAATGGGATTTCACGTACTGAATTCGCTTGCCATAAATGCATTCGACGATGTTTAAGTGATTGATCTGTGGAACGTTTCAATAACGAGATGAAATGTTTGAATTCATAAAAGTTTTGTACTTCAAATTTAATTTCATGTTATCTATATTATCAAAATTTAGTTTCATATGAACAAACTTTACTATAATACATTATATTTTTTATGATATTGTCTATACTAAGCTACTACTTGAATCAAAGACATTGGTGACCAAAATACATCCAGTTATAGGCTAGTCTGCTGCAGGACTATCTACACTTGTCGCTTGGATATCTACAAATAGAAATCGATTTATAAACAAATTTACATTCATAACTGACTAAAGATAAAACGGGTGTGTCTCATGCTGCTGTAAGCTCAGGCAATTTTGTACATATGTTACATTTGTACCAGTCGAGATTTTTGGAAGTTTCGGATACCACGGACGCTCTTTTAAAAAATTAAACCGTAATGTAAGTAGTTAATTTTTGCCACAATTTCCTCGCGAAACATTTGTAGCTTTATATCAAAGTTTGCATTTCCTGGAAGTCACTAGTCGGAAGCGAAAAGAGTAAAGTGAAATAAACTTGTCTTGCAGCTTGCAGTCCGGTGCATTCTTTTCTAAATTGAATTTCTTCTATTAGGTGCTCGTACGTATAACTGTCCTTTTTTATTTTATAAATAAATGTATTTTAATCATTTATAGCAGAATTTTTATGGAAAAGAAAAGATTTAATATCTATTTTGTTTTGAGTAATTTGTTAAGGGCAAACAAGGCAAAGAAGTTTTTTTTTTACTTTATTCTGGGTATAATCAATTAATTAGGGTCCATATTATTTTAGGCAGGTTCAATAGGTGTGAACATTGTTTATTTTTTACTCCGACCTTTCTACTAAATAAGTGTGGTAGGCTGATTGATGGTGGTAATTATCCCCGTCTACCATTTCGGGGTAGTACCACCACTTTCATGTGTAACACCCGTGAAATGACCTAGTTTATCCTGGTTGTTTATTTGGGGTCTGCTTTAAAGAAATCATGTATAACGAGAGATAAATCATGTATGTCGACCTATATGGTGAACGGTGACATTTCTCATACTGACTCATATTTCTATGTTTAACTTGGTGTGAGTAAATACCTACCTCTATGTCTATATTTCATTGATATCTCCCAATTTTACCGCCTTGAAAACCTTCGTGTTCTCTCTGATTGATGAATGTTGGGTTACTTCGTTATTCAGAACTCGCTTTCTACGCTTTTCTCGGACAATAAGTCGATGCTGATTCTGTGTTAAGTGACTTAGGTTTTATATTCACAAAGATTTCTAAGGAAAAGATGATTCGAAAATTTGTGTTAGGTTATTTATTATTTATAACGGTTATTTTAAGTAAATTTACTAATATTTTTTATGAAAAATAGGAGCTGTTCTTTTGTTAATAAATGTTTAAAATATTTTATTATAAATCTCACACCGTACGAAGCATGCTAACTTTGAAAGTAGTATGCTACCAAAACCCATTTGTTTGTTTGAAAGTATGAAGTTGTGAAAATTGCAAAGTTTTGTTAGTGCTCTACTTAGTAGTTTATGATGCCCACAATGAGGTCAGCGGTCACTCACAATGTCAGTTCAACAAATTGTTATCTTCTTTATTAACATTAACAAATATATTTCGATTCATTTTTAGCACATTATCGCATTATAGTAAAATCGATAACCAAGATTGAAGGTTTTGAAATTTTACTTGTAAGTTTATTTGAAATTGTAAATTTAGCATTACCTCGTCCGATATTCGTTTATACCGAATTCTAAATTGAATCTACAAAAGTAGCTCATGACCTAGCTCTTCTATAATCTAGATATAACTTTATCTAATTTCACAGTCGTATGACAGTTCTTTTTCTGTTTCAATTCCCACGTGACAAAGAAATAAAAGACAACGGACAAATTATGAGTCTGCTCTTTCTCATTTTACGTGCGTTTTTGTTATGATTAGATACTTCATCTAATAGGAAGTATGTTGTGTCTATCTTCTTGCGACTTTATCTTTAAATGTGGTAGGCAGTCTAGATTATAATGGACTCACCAAAAATTCCGGCTGTCACCTATGCAACCTCATTAAATAAATTATTAGCGCTGTCTGTCAATGGCTGTAGCTGGTAGTGGGCATTGTGAACCTGGATAGAGCATTCGGCCCTTCTACTCCGATATCTGCCTACTGCCGTTTATCTCAGGTAACTTCCTCGTTCATGGACCGCACTCTCGCTTAACATCAGGCGATGTGTAGTCTCATGCAAGGTTTGCAAAACAAAAAAATTGAATTTCATTTGGGAAAACTTTGAAAAAAAATTTCATAATAATTTTTTTTTTATATTTGCTATGAATATTATAAAACAAAGGGAATTGAAACTAGGAGTTGTAAAACTAAGTTGTTTGATTTAATTAATTAGTTGAAAAACATTATTTTTAGATCTCTTGTTGTAAATATAACTTTTATATTGTATTTTTGTTCTCACCTCGATTTTATTTGACACAGCTCTGTGACGCACATCAAGCTTTGTACAAAATCATAATTGTAAACACGAATTATTCACGTAAATCGACATGTTATATTATTTATTTAATTAAGAAAAGTATTAAGAAAATAAATATAACAAATATAACAAACGCTCATGAAAATAGTCTACATGAAAAATAAAAAAGGAAAAGAATAACGTTTCATAAATCATAATTTTAAAATATCAAGTATATTTTTAATAGGTAGATATTTTTATTAAAGTGCTTTCTTTGCCAGATGGTTTAGAATGAGTCGTGTATTTTAGATCGTTTAGCATGACTTGAATAAATTGTACCTACGTCTTTGTTTTCTTGATGTTTTAGAAGCGGGTAAAATTTTAGTCGTCTTAACAAAAAAAACCTTAATTAATTCAGTCCGAGAATTAAATAAATGTATTATTTTTAGATAAAAATTACTTTATTATGAAAAGGTAAAAAATAATAAACAAATTTTAAATTAATAAAAATAACCGACAATAAAGCTCTTTGAAACAAACAACATTATTTTGTAATGGTAGCATTATATGCCTAGTATTTTATAGGTAGTTAGATATTTATTTTGATTATATTTGAGATTTTGAACAGGATATTAGCACTGAAACTTTAATAAATCAAGTAACGGAAGTACAAGAAGAACCAATTACCTAAATCCGATTACAGTTTATTATTAAAGGCTAAAGTGATAATGTTAATTAAAAATAAGATCTCGGGTTTCTACACGATTTTAAAACGAATTACTTATTTTAGATAAGATTTCCTTATTAATCCTAATGAGAATTCAAATAATAAAATATAGTACTATATAAAAAATAACTTTTTTTATTATTACATCATAATGTAAATTTGATAAAAAAAGCTCGCCAGTATTAATTGAGATGAAAAATAAATGACGTCAACCCAGCGGTTAAAAGATTAAATAAAGACTGGTAATGGAAACATTAGGAATTTGGGCTAGATCATGTAAGGCGCTGATGGCGGAGTGATTTGCACGTACGACGTAAGGCGTGGGTTCGAATTCTACCTCAGCAACCTGTTGTGTGCGTGTTGACTTTTTCTAATAATAAAACAAATTTAATATTTTAAAGGCCAAAAAAATAAGCGATTTTTTTTTAAATTAAAGTATCTCTTGGTTCACAAACTAGGTTATTTAAAAAAAATATTTAATACTCAATGAACACAAACGTAACCAATGAATGCTGTGATTAGTCCTTTTATTTGACTCCCATATGAAATGAACTTATTTTTTGTTCACAGGCGTACGGGGGCTTCACAATTTAGAAATCAATGTACCCAGTGCTGTATTAGTAGGGGAAACTGTTACTTTAGAGTGCAGTTGGGAACTTGAAGAGGAGGAGACTCTATATAGTGTCAAGTGGTATCGAGGAAGAGAAGAATTTTACCGATACATCCCTAAGGAGTTACCACATACTCGCGTATTCCCTCTACGTGGAATCGATGTAGATGTAAGTTATTTGTGAAACCGTCGAGAGACTGAATTTAGAAATGGATATACTCGTCTACATTGTTTTTTTGCTGAGGTTTTAATTTCCTGTCGATGTCACCTCCATTTTTATTCTGTTTGTTTTTCAAATAAACAACTTTTTAAGAGTGGTAGGTTTTTCATGATGGTTGTTAGCTCAGGCTGTCGTCTTGGCGTAGCACCACCATTTCTAAGTAATCTAAACGCGTTCAGCTTGGAAGTACTCTTTTCAAGCCGGCATAGTAGGAGGGACTGCTGCCTGCAGACTGTTCAGTCTAATATGAAACTTAATGCTAATAGATATCGCGGTCTGGAGCTAGACGTGTGGTATTGCAGCAAGCGACTCCGGCTATGGCAGGAAGGTTCCGGTGCGAAGTGACAGCTGACGCGACATTTCACACTGAAATACAATCTGCTGGCCTTGAAGTCGTAGGTTAGCTATACTTTTACTAGATTTACATTTAAAATTACAACCAAACAAGGTTTCTAATGTCGTTCTAAAACAATTGCTATAACAATTTTGCGAGACATGAGATCGGCACGATAGCATGAGAATGCTTAATATTTTTATATAATCACCCCATTAGGCAATACAATTATAGCTGTTTCTACTTCTCAACTAGGATTATTAAAGAACACATAATTTTCACCGTGATGCCTTTAGTCACAATTGCCTTTTAAATAATGTACCAACCAAGAAATAATTATAGAAACTATACAGCTCTGGTACACGCGAATTCGCTATTTTAAGTCACTGACATAGTTTCAATAGCATGTATTATAATGGAATTCTTACTGTATGCTTGCTAAATGATATCCTATCTACGTCTTTAATCAAAGGCAGACACGGCAGCGTTCAAATCATTGACAAAAAGTTAAAGAGTAAGATAAAATCTGAATGATTGTGCAGAATTGCCGGAATGGGGACCCAAATTGGTATCGGATCGTTCATGGTACGGGGTAGGCTCGAGTCTTCATGCCACATGCGCCTCGCCGCCCGCGCATCCCCCTGCCAACCTCACCATAGCTCTCAACGGTAGAGAGGTAAGTTTAAATATTTATTTTCTCAAAGGTATGAAAAATGTACCTACGTACAATCTGTCATAACTCCGTTTTAGATTCAGTTATGTAATGAAAATAATATTTCAACTGACATAAAATTCTCTATCTAGCAAATCTTAAAATATTTCTGAGAAGTCACGTTCTGCCTTCAAATAAGCTAAAACATTGGACTAAAAGTGAAGATCGAATTTACCTTATTTTCTTGTCTTACTGCGTCAAATTGAATTTTCAGCGCAAGACGTGGAATATATCTTTACATTTTGTGACTGGTATTAACCTTGGTATCGCTATAATACCTATGATTACAAATATACAATAATAGTCCAACAATAATAAATATTAACTGACAATTATCTTTATTGTTTATATTGCATCATTAGCTCATTTTAAAAACAGTAAATAAAATTGTTTTTAAATTAGTTTTTTCATTTGTCTCTGCGTATCTCTCTCCTCGTGGCACTTTTATCTGGTCGGTGGAGCGAATGGGTCCGTCAGAGAACAATACTGGTATACTTTGACGTAGCCGTTGTTTTTGCTCGGAACAGTGCCGCGGTGCGTGGGTGTATTCATTAATCACGGAGTACTGAACTAGATAAGCTTTTACTTCACCCTTCTTCATAATCGATTACTTTTCCATTTCTATAATAACAACTAATGATTGTTTGAAAATTTCAAGACAGTTTCCAATTCTATTCATTGTTACATAAACAATGAATGCAAACAGAAAAGAAAATATGATGATAAGAAATAAATAAGATGTCGATGATGTAGCAAATCGTAAACAATGCTTTAATATATTACTATTATTATTCATTCAAATATCTCCATCAAATATCAATTTACTAAACATTTACCTAAATAAATATTCATCACCAGATAGATGCTGACTCGTTCGCCCACGAGCTGCCCGAGTGGTTCAAGTGGGACCCTCCAACGAAAGTGGAGACGACAACGACAGAGCAACCTTATGACGACGATTTAAACTTCAACATTTTTCATGACGACACTAACGTGCAATATCTCGACGAGTCCTACGTTAACCTACACAAGGAGGAAATCCAGAGGCCTTCTAAAGACACGAGTGCGTTTGAGAGAACGGGGCCGGATTACAGGCTGCCTTCCGTGGGGGACGTGTCATTCATAGTGCATAATGACGCTTTCGAGAAAGGCAGCCTAAGAGTCACGTGTATAGCTAGTATATACAACTTGTATGCAGCCCGTGCGGAGTTGGTGTTTGATATGGAGCAGCCGGAAGTAGCTTCTGTCTTAGGGGTCCGTAATGGTGCTGTAGGTGAGTTTTAAAAAAACTTTTGAAATGCAAATAACGTTTTATAAAGTTATGTATAATTTCAGGTTTTCATCATAGTTTTGCGCCATGTTAGAAGCTTACATTTTGTGTGATTATTTTTAATCGACTTTGGTTATCAATCAGACTGTGTTTTTTTTTTATCAGACACGTTTTGAAAGCTTTGTATCCATCACGATCGTGATACAAAGCTTACAAAACGTCGCGTTGGGTTCAAATAATTAAAACAAAACACGACGTTCATTAATAGTTTACAATTTAACTCCACACTTAATACAAACACAACTTTATAGTTAATGAATTTTATAATTATAGCTCAGTATACCGTCTTGGGGTAAGTACCACACGTTTTAAGTGTAACCTGTGAAGTGATCTAATCGCGTTTCGGGAACAGCTTGGAAGTGCGGTGCATATTCGTCTTTTCAAACCGACTGTCTCACCTTTTTGCCGCAAGACTGATTGTCTCAGCGAATTATTAAAGGAAGCGTGATCCATCTATATACGTTGTTTCAGGTTCGAATTCTGATCGGTCTAGAAAATTCTCGTATCTAGGTGGTGTAACACTACTCATCTGGTTAAAACTCCGGTAGTTTTCTTCATAAAGGGTATTATCATTAAGTACAAATTCATTTTAGAAATGTATTAAAACTTGGTTTTTATAATTGTCGGAACATATCTAGTTTTGTTCAATTCCATTGTTCACATTTGTATAATAACATTGTTCTACATAGAAATAGGTCTATTTGGCCAAAAAATTGTATTAGATAATAATGTAATTTTACTCGTAAATTAATATAATATAAAAATAAAATTCTTAAGAATAAAAAATGTGATAAGTTATAAAAAAAAACTGTTTATCTTTTTTATACCTACCTGAAAAAAATATCTTATTTAATTTTGTATAATATATATTTCAAGAATTGCCCAATTAGATAATGAAGTGATTTTCTCGAAATAAGTATTCTGCCGTAAGCAGGCCTAAGCTCCAATCAATCATAGTAAGACATTGAGTCCACAATAAACACAGAAAATCCTTCCATTATCCTTTTGCGGGAAATCATTTATTGAAAGGGACTAATGCGGGAAGCTAAGGGCCTTCGATTTCGTACGCCAAATTATTACCAATTAAGGAATAATATTGATACATCAAATGAAATTGTTAACAATTTTATTATAATTTAGCTGTTAGCGGCAACTTCGTTTAGCGTTCCCGTGTTAAATGGGTACAGCTATTTTAAGCTGTAAGTCCCTGTTACTCAAAATATTCAAGTTTTTATAATTATTTTTCATATAAAATCGTTTATTTAGTGTTTTATATAGTAGTATGTATGTAAGTATTTCTACATATAAACTATTATTCTAGTTCATAATCTTTTTTTTGCTAGGGTTATTGAGTAAATAGACTTTTTCTGATGCAATATTTGAGGTTATTATTATATAATTGATGATATCAATTTTTTTTATGTAATTAAACATTGTCTATTGATTGGTAAACGATGTGTTAATATAATTGAAATAAATTAATGAAAAATAAGATATTATTTTGTTAATAAACTATTAGATATCAAATGGGCATAAAAATAGGCTATTTTATAGCTAATATGAACTGATTATTCAACTATTAAATCTTTTGCAATTAAAACGTTTGTGATGGTGTTAATATTCGAATAACATAAATTTTCAAGCTTTTAATTCAATGTTGTTATTTATTATCAAGACAATTCGAGAGCGGCATGCGGTAGTGAACGGCTCGGCTGGGCGCACAAAGCTCGCAATATCTCATTGTATTTTGTGGTATCGTGGTGCTTTAATCGTGGTTAAAGCAAAACGCAAAACCAGTCAATACCCAAGCGATTCTGTTAGTTTGCTTTACAATTTTTTGTCGACTAAACCATTGTTTACCAACGCGCTGTTCATTAGTCGACGTTCCTTTTACGTCCGTCACTTTGATGGCGAGGAATTTATTATTCTCCTTCGTGGAACGAATACCTACAATTGTTTTAAATAGGTTATTTAGGCAAATTGAGATCTTGCACTTCCAAAACGGATTTAGTGATAAACTTGAAAATACTCATTTAGAGAATGATTAGATGAATGTGATCTTGAAACAAATGAATGTAATATAAATTCCCCCTCGCTCGAGTCTGAAATCAATGTTTGTAATAAAATATTTAACTCACGGAATCTTAGAAAATATTTGTTACATTTACTTATTGGATTGTTCGTGTACGGAATACGAAATTGGAAGGTTATAAGTGAGATTTGAAGCTGTATCTAAAGTTTAAACAAATCCAGGACATAGTCTTAAAAGCAAAGTTGGAAGTTGAGGTGCCGCGAGCACTCGTCGTGAACAAGCAGGGATGCGGGAAACATGCGGTCTGCTCGACGCTTACTAATGGAAAATGGGCGTTTCTTCCAACCTAGTCGTAGATATAACAATCATTACATTTTACGACAATATCATGTGTATATTTCTTGGAAATAATATCCAAATTTTATCCAAATATTATTTAAAACGTACGCTTACTTGCGTGCCTTTAAGTGAATACTTATATCAGTTTCCTACATTACAAATATCTTTTTTACGCGTACGTCACGTAGCTTACGTATACATTCAAAGCTGCATTCAAAACAAAAGAAAATAGTGACTCTTATATTATTTGAATACATACCTAATATTTGACTTTGTCTTTTGAAATTGGGCTTCGAATCGAATATTCAATGGGAAACGACAAATAGGAATTTTTCAATCGGGTTCGACCCCTATTATACTATGTATATTTCTACACCCCACTACCTTTTACGAGTAACACTTTCTTGAATATTGAACTGAAAATAGCGAACTTATAGATTACGTGGATTTGCTCTTACGAGGAGGTACCATGCGATTCTTATGTTAATTCTACGATTATGTTAATTCATTATCGGTCGGTGTAATTTCAAATTCTTTCGTGCAAATAGTCGTCAACAACTATTTAAGTTAAAAAAGTTAGGTTAGTTACTTAGGTAAGTGATTTATATTTTTTTTAATGACTAATCAAAATATTCGAGGGTAAATTACGATAGGGCCTCTAAAATAGTTACGAGCAAAACTGATGCTCCGTTCAATGCAAAATAACCAGATTAAAATTCCAGCACATGCCACCAGCCGTTACTCAAATTCTTTTACAGTATCAGCAGCACGGCAATGGAACATGCTTCTACTGACACTTAGACAAGCTCCATCATATCAAACTTTTAAAAATAGGCTTACCAAATACTTTCTTTCAAATCAGAACAACCCTTAACTCTTCTTTCTTTTTTCTTATATTGTTTATTTTATTTATTTATTTGTATATCCTTATGTATTTTATGCAATGTATTTGTTATAATATACTTATATGTTTACTTATTTATTTATTTTGATTTTCCTATTCTATCTTGTTCATTGCACTGTAGATCTCCGCTCACACCAACAAAGGTTAGCTGGTAGGCTTATGTGTGCAATAAAGTGTTTTTTTATTTAATATCAGCAGCACGGCAATGGAACATGCTTCTACTGACACTTAGACAAGCTCCATCATATCAAACTTTTAAAAATAGGCTTACCAAATACTTTCTTTCAAATCAGAACAACCCTTAACTCTTCTTTCTTTTTTCTTATATTGTTTATTTTATTTATTTATTTGTATATCCTTATGTATTTTATGCAATGTATTTGTTATAATATACTTATATGTTTACTTATTTATTTATTTTGATTTTCCTATTCTATCTTGTTCATTGCACTGTAGATCTCCGCTCACACCAACAAAGGTTAGCTGGTAGGCTTATGTGTGCAATAAAGTGTTTTTTTATTTAGTATCAGCAGCACGGCAATGGAACATGCTTCTACTGACACTTAGACAAGCTCCATCATATCAAACTTTTAAAAATAGGCTTACCAAATACTTTCTTTCAAATCAGAACAACCCTTAACTCTTCTTTCTTTTTTCTTATATTGTTTATTTTATTTATTTATTTGTATATCCTTATGTATTTTATGCAATGTATTTGTTATAATATACTTATATGTTTACTTATTTATTTATTTTGATTTTCCTATTCTATCTTGTTCATTGCACTGTAGATCTCCGCTCACACCAACAAAGGTTAGCTGGTAGGCTTATGTGTGCAATAAAGTGTTTTTTTATTTTATTATTTATGCTCAGTGTACCGAAAGCTTTGCAATCACAACAAATGATTGAGATGTTGGTCATCCCAGTTGTTATTTCGTCTTTTTAATGATGTTTTTAAAGGTAAGTTAGTACTTGTTCACATATTTTATTGTCTTGCAGTCTTGCAGTAGGACTTAAGATTACAAAAAAAAATTAATTTAAATATTTATATAAAATAGAGAAGTAATACCGCATTAGGTATTCTTATTTAGGTATACAAAAATTATCTTCTGTAGGAAGCTGATGGGCTATGGGTATTGGGTATAGCCATAAATTAATAATAGATATTGCTCCGTTCGGTGGAACTCCGTAAATTAAGACTTGAGCGTTTAAGCCAACCTCAGGGCCCACTCGATGCCTATTCAAGGGTGAGTGCTCTTTAAGCCGTAAGAAGATCCCTCTAGGGAAGAATTAATCCGTGTTTTGCGGCAAATTTGTTATTTAAATAATTTTAAAAGTTTTCTAATGGGGTCATGTTGTATTTTCTTTTTTTTTTTCATTCGCTACAGGCATCTTTTTTTTTAAATTATATTTATTGTAGCTCGGAATGTGACATCACACCACTTGATGTAAAGCTAGGGTGCGGCTCATGAGTGGAAATAACTGCACCATCTCTACAGGCACCAATCGCCTCCACTATGCCGGCTTGAAGAGACGAGCATGTACCATCCAGATTAACAGTGCACACTCCTCTCGGCTACTTTCACACTATTCCCGCAACGCGACAAAGTCACTTCACGACTGTTACATTCGAAAGTGGTGGTACTACCCCAGGACGCCGACTGGGCTAATAACCATCATCAGTCTGCCTACCACTCTTTAATAATGCCTATAGGTACTGAGTGACCAAAGTTACAAAGTTACATTAGTTTTAGCGAAGGAGGGAATTTAGCGAGGTTCGAACACGGGTCTCATTGATCGTGAGTTCGTCCGTCTTACCGCTAGACCACGGTCGCTCTTACTTTTATACTCTCACTTGAGTTTAAAAGCTTTTTTAGATCACATATATGTTATACATATATAAAAGAAATGTTGATATATTTATTATAGTTTTTTTTGGAGGATAATTTAAATAAGATGAAGTTTTTATTAACATTTGGTTAATAGATATTATATAGGAAAGGTTATTTTTATTTATTTAATAGATTTTGATTGCTGAATAAGCAAGCAAATCACCAACCATTTATCGGTTATGTAACATTTATATAACATTATTTAAATTAGTACTCAAAATATTCAAAGACAACATCTGGATTTTCCTTATAATAAATCTTCACTCTCTTAGGAAAAATATAAATTCATGTTTTGACAGCTACTAACAAAGATGTTTTGCCTCTGAAACTTAGACTTAGTTTAATACTACTTTACTGTTATCGCCACCCTTCTCGAAGCACGAAGCAAAAGTAGAGAGGATGATGGGCGTACGTACACTCGTGCACAAAAGTGTAAATTTGTTGAATAATAAAAACGTTAGATGGTTTCCAGGCAATGACCAGTGATTGCTTATATGAAGTTTCTGTTTCTTATTTTATTATATGTGTAACTCAATTCAAATAATAATAGTAATTAGTGTGTACGCCTGTACTCAGGGGACCGGAATGACATGAACGGCCGTGCCCGTCTCTTTATGCTATTAAATCAGGCCTTCTTAAACTATGGGTCGCTACCCCAAATGGGGTCGCGTAGCAAAATTTTGGGGTCGCGAGAGATTTTAAATAGTGTATCAAATATTTAAATACACGATTTTATAACATCTAGATGTGTATTTAAAACGGTCAGAATTCCCTTTTATTTATGTTATTGCAAAAAACGCAATTTTGATGAAATAATTATTATTGTAACTATAATAAATACAATTTTACAACTTTTTGAACAATTTTTAATTTTAGATTTTTGTATGTTTCTAAACGAATTCTAAAACTATATATTTTCATATGTATATGTATACTGTTACCTAATAAATAAATCATCAAAAAATATTTATTTATCTTTTTTTATATTTATTGTATATATCATGGGGTCGCCAGGAAACTCGCAATCATAAATGAAGTCGTGTATGAAAAAAGTTTAAGAAGCCCTGTATTAAATAGATCCAAAAAAATTACTTTTACACATCCAAGGATTCGTGTCTATACTTACTTTAAATGTTATTATTTACAATATGGAACATGTAAAAAAACTTGACTCGAGTACTTATTTTCTGGTTGTATGATAATGGCGTGGCATAAAAGAATACTGGCATAAAGTAGACACACATTTATGTCAATAGGTAAATGCTATGGAAAAGTAAAATATGGGTGATGTTCATGTATTGACGGCGATCACGCGAGATGGTGATGGCACGCGACTTCAAATACATTTACCAACGGTTACCCATTTATTCGAATCAAATTTATTTATAGCTGTTTCATTCGGTATCTAATACAAAATACTCAAATTAATAAATATATTTAACAACAAATTTAAATTAACTAATCTTTTGATCAACAAATTCTTATTTTTCATGAACGCTTTACTTTGAAATAGTAGATAGACGAAATTATAATAAAAAAATAACCAAAAAAATATTACATATAAAATATTATATTATTTTAGTTGATAAATAATATTTGGTCAAAGCAACGTTACTGGGATCAATTAAATAATGCGATCGAAGATCACAGCTGTTACTGTTAGTGTATAATTTTTTAAATGTCTGTAAAATGTTTATAATTAATCCATGCATTGTGAAGCTTTTTTTTGTTGCTCATACATGAGTGAATACAATTGCTACCAAAGAGAAATTCATGTAGCACTGTTAAAAGACCGTCTCATTTTGCCGGACACTTCACGGTTGTTATTATTTTTTTTTAATTGTAGCTCGGCATATGACAACACTCTGATGTAAAGCTAGAGTGAAGGCCATGAACAGAAACAACTGCTACTACAGAGAAATCTCTACGGGCAGCAGCAGTCCATCCACTATGCCGGCCTGAGGAGACGAGTATGCACCATCTAAATTGACAGCGCACACTCCTCTCGCTATGCCTGGCTACTTTCAAACTGCGAATCGCGATAAGGTTATTTATTTTTAATTTCAATATTTATTTGTAAATAAAATACGTATTTATTTAAAATTTATATAAAGTTAATTAAGCTATTTCTACTACAAAAATAACTATCTCGAATGAACATTTTGACGGGACCCAAGGGATTATTCAAATTACTCAAGAAGATTATCCCTTACAAACATATCAAGTAACCCAAGTTAAGAAATAAGTCGTCTCCTATGAAATTATTTTCACAAACACTAATAAATATTAAACATTCAATATTTTTAATTAAATTTGCGTCACATGACCACGTTCCGACTGATGCTAGAGTGCAATCTGTAAGCGGAGACGACTGCTGTCTTCAGAAGTGGATCTGCAGACAGCAGTCGAGTCTGCTATCGTGTTGTTTAATACAGTTTGTCAGTTTACAATTCTAAATAGGTAATTAATATAATAAATTAATCTTGTCCGTTGTTTAATATAACAGTAATTAATTTTAAATAAAGGATTTGGTTTCTGTTTTTGAATTCTAAGTTACTCGTACTTCTACGAACCTATAATCAGAGGTAAGCAGACGTAAGAGTCTATAAATTTTTTTTGTAATATGAGCACTTATTTATTAAGTACAACGAGAGGCGAAGAATCGCACTTTCGATTATTTGTTTTAAAGAAAAACAATCAGGTGAAAATAGACAATCGAATAAATAGAAGAAAATAAAATAATTTGTTTGATTCCATGAATTGCACACTCAGCTTATTAAGGTAGCATAGCGGTGGCGAGAGTTGTTCGTAGACATTACTTTAAGGTAGCAATTGTCTGAGTTAATAAACCGTATTCTAGTATCAGGCAGAGTGATGGTGACGATCACTTATAGGATACGAGTATATAAAAATTAAAAATTGAATTTAAACGTGCACCTTTGTCCAGGTCATGACGAGTCTGGTTGTTTGAGTTTTTGTGAGTAACCTACGAGTAACACGAAGAAAATGTCAACCTACATCAATCAACTAGCAAGAGCCACTATGACTTCTGACATGAAGCCCCCGGGCCTATTATCAAATAAACAGGTGGACGATAGGTTTATTTAGAATTTAAGGGTAAATTAAATTAATTTATATAATCTCTGTTTATGTTAGTGGGTTTAATTTAATTTTTTTAATTAATTTTTACCCGTAAAGTGACCTTGTCGCATTTCAGGATCAGTTTTGAACTAACCAGATATAATGAGAGCCTGTCACCGTCACTGTCAATCCTGATGGTGCACATTCGTCTCCTCAAGCCGTCACAACGGAGGCGACTACTACCTGCAGAAATTTCTACTAAAAACTCTAACATATGTCGAGCTACAATAAAAATATCTCTAATTAAGAAACAAAAATAATGGTGCCATAATGCTATATAGTTGATATCAGACAAATCGACAAAACGTCAAAATATAATGAAAAATTAAAAGAAAAATTGTCTCAAAACTAAAAAATAAATACTTCGACTGCATCAGTATGATGAATACAATTTTGGTTAGCTGTCTTTTTACACCCTGAATAGCACATTACACCTCACGCTTAAATAACGCCACAGATGTTATACTTGAAAATGGTGCGCTAAAAAAATAGACAAGGGTAACAACTCTTCCAACCACTCATTACAAGTACAATACAATACAATTGTCACGCCTTTTGCCTACAGGGATAGGCAGAGACAACCGAACGCCACTTACCACGATCCTGACACAACACCCTCGCTTCCTTCACGTCCACAATTCTGTGCATGACGCCCAACGGTTATGGGCATTACAAGTATTAAAGTAATAATGTGAAATTAGGTTGGTAATTAAAACCTTTATTTTGCGGTGAAAATAAGGGTCGACAGCAACATGACGCACATTGAAAAACTTTGTAGATTAAAATCGAAATCGAAAATTTTCCCTAAAACTTTTTCCATTGAAAGAGCATAAAAGTACGGAACACATTTAACGGAACAAAGAATGCAAAACCTGATTTTGATGGTTTATCGACACAACTCCTATTACGAAAATGTTACGTTAAATTGATATTTAAATTACTTTTAAAATTATCTGAATTGATTTTACTCTCTCTTAAACGAAACGCTTATGGTATAAACGTGAATGTATGCTTGTTTGTCTCCCAATCGCGCTCAAGCAAACTGAACGGATCTTGATAATTATTAGTGTTAGATACTTAAAGCTAGTCGGAATCCCATTCCTTCCCACTTCCTTTGCCTAAAAACTGAAAACAAACGAGTACACAAAAGTTGAAAAAAGTGCCGAGAGTGCGAGCTCCAAATATCTATGAATATACAAGAATACACCTACTAAACCAGCTCTTGGAACATTCTAAAGTGATGACAATTGTGCTATCCGTGACCCTTCCTTTTATTTCGACCGACTAGCTGTGAGGAATTTCAAAACCAACTGGTGTTTCGTTATCCACCAATCAGCATACATATTTTGGAATAGAATGGGTAATAATCTGTTATAGATTTTTTTAAAATTATATTTTTACATAGGCCATAGGCACTAAGCCAAAGCCAAAGTACAAATAACATAGTTACATTGGTACCGGTCAGAACTCGGAATTTAGAGAGATTTGACCATGTGATTTCATGCGTTTTACCGCTTGACCGCGGCCGCTATAAAAGTCAATAACATTAATAAATATTTGGCTACATTTTATATAAATTCTTTTCCTTCAGCTGATTTTTCGTTAGAAGTCTTGCCAAAATCTAGATCGAGTTTTAGATTTAGGATGTGTTTGAAAGTATTCGTATTTTTTGACTAAAAAAGGCAATGTCTATTTTAGGCCATAAAAATATAAATAAATAGATATATTACAACTTTCTTAACATACTTAAAACATCCAAAAATGAGTCAAGACTTATGAGAATTAAAACATACATCTTTAATTAAATACACTTGTTACAAGAAAATTTTAAGACAGGCACTTTGATGTGTCAGGCAAATGGAAACGAGAGGAAATGAGAAAATAAAAATTAAAACGGCTCTCTGCCAAGACTGTCAGAAATTATACGAAATTCCTGTTAAACATTTTGTCTATTTCAATGAGCGCACTTGTTGAAGTTGATTTGTTGTTCCTAATGTCGCAATGCGGTTTCTCTAGGCGTAAATCACTGAGAAATTATACCTCCTAATGTGGTTTCCTTATATTTAGTTCCTAAAATACATATAAACAACTTATTAAATCATCCGTACCCGCAACGACATCAATATTAAATAACGATTTTTTTAAAATTATTATTTTGGCTTTCTACCTTTCTGCTTCCTGAAGGCTGGAAGAAAATGCCTTACGGCATTAAGCTCGCCTTTTGAATGAATTCAATAAAGTTTTTAAAAATAAATAAATAAATAACGATAACAAATTATTTGTCATTATTATTATATATTTTTTAATTTTAATAAATTGTAATTTCCAAGCTAGTGATTGATTGTATTTTAAGTACTGAAGGATCTAAGTACATTGATGCCGGCCGTAAATTTTTCGATTCTGACTCCACTATTATTCTATATTTGCCACTCGGTAACAACATTAATAATAATTTTAAATATTTATCTAAAGAAGCACAGGATAGCAGAAACTGGAACAAAAAGGAGGAGGGCCTTTACCCAAAGAGGGGTACTTCATAAATTAATTTTGACATTTAATATTTTTGACATGTAATTAAAACTTATTTAGTATAATTTTAAGACAAAATTAACATAGAATAATTTTACCACTTTTATTGAAATAGTAAATAAATGTATGATAAAATTTTAAATTGTAAATGCAAAAAAGTATTGTAAATTATAAATAAAGAATGCCTTTATTATTTTAATTCATTTATGTATCATAAATTGACACCCATGTTCTTACAGTGGTAGACAGAGACTACGGAGCGCCAGTGACTTCCTTTTCACTTCATGCTACGTTTACTTTAAAACTCTTTTCATGAATCCACGTCTTCAGCTGACTTTTCTATTTCTTTTTTAAATTACGATAACTATAAATAAATAGTATAATTAGTATGATAATAGGTTTGTATGAACGTGAATTAATCACGTATTAAATTAAATGTGTATAGATATTATATAGCGTCAACAATATACATTTACCTTTCAATTACAAGTGTGAATAAACAATGTGATTATGAATGTAGAACACGTTAAAGTTTAGCACATAGCTCACCTTCCATGGTAACTGTGGTTCTGCTAGACACAATAACATAGCACAACTTCGTAAATTGGATTCGCACCCAGGAGAATTGCCGACAGACGCCCAACCGGTGACAGCGACTCAGGCGAGTTAATCATGTGGCGACTGGCGCAATCTACGAGTACTCGACCCATTCTATATAATATCATAGATTTTTTTATTTCGATTCAAATCTTTTTGCTGATACATGTTTTGTATTAACTATTTAAAAAAATATATTCAAAACAACGATTTTATGAATACTTGAAGCGCATGCTGTTTGTAAACGGTTTTCTGAAATTTAAGGGTGGTCGTTTGGGGATGCCGGAGCCGTTTCATCTAATTTGACTTTCAAACTACCTACAAGCACAATTGATCTATTTGCAATTCTGCAGCTGCTTTATTTACAACAGCAGTCAAGAAAATACACACAAACTGAATAAAGTGACACTTATTTTACTACAATTTATTCTAGTTTTAATGATTTTTATAGGTGCATAAAATGATAGTAATAGTAATAAAAAATAAAGTTTATTTGTTTGCCTCGTATACGATCTGGAACCATCAGAACGATCTAATTTTTTTTTGTGTTAGATTTATTGTAGAAGTTTTTATTTTCAAAAATAATAAAATTGTTATATTATACTCGTGTACAAATATTTTAAAAAATTAAACAATTATTAGTATAATTTTTATTTATTCCTAAAATACATATAAACAACTTATTAAATCATCCAACCCCGCAACGACATTAATATTAAATAACGATAACTAATTATTTGGTTTGTCATTATTATTATAATTTTTTTAAATTTGTATATTTTGTATAATATACTAAATTTTATATTTATTATAATAAAATATTTATTTATACTAACTGTAACTATTTTATTCCTGTAAAAGGTTATTTAGAAGAACGGGACCGGAAATGCTAAACTCATAATACTAAACGCATGCGAACTTCTAGGCTACCTATACGTAAATTTATCAATATATTCGTACGTAATAATGTGTCTGTTATTGTAATGTGGTAATAATACAAAGGCTGTGATTATCGCCTTCGATACAGGTAAGCTATTAGATTAATATTTACATATTAATAGTCTGACATTCCAGCAAATAGACTTTGTGAATTATGTACTAATATTGTCTAGGTATTATAGAGAAATCATACGTACATAATTAAAGATAACATGTTTGTTATGAAAATTGGAAGAAAATTAATGCAGTATATATCATGACAAGTTGCAATTGATACCATTTTATAAAACTAACTTATTTGATGAGAGTGTTTGGCGCGCTTTTGCCCGGGAAGGTTGAGGTGTTTTTTATCCCTTTCCTTTAAGTTTAGTGGTTATTATTGTGTAAAATTGGTGTTATTTTATGCTGCGCATGTAGGTAATTGTGGAAACATTAAAATTCACTCTATATGAGGCAACGCAAGCTTTTTTTGTAGTTATCCCACGCCGTGAAAACGCTCATATTCTGACGTGACCGGGTGAATTGCCATTGCAATGAATATTATTTCGTCTTATACTAATATAACTGAAGTGCAATGCCTGTGAAGTGACCTTGTCACGTTTCGGGATTTGTTTTAAGTAGCCAGGTATCACTTGGACAGTCCTCTTTCGTCGTTTAAAGCGGGCATGGCGTAGGTGACTGATGTCTGCAGATTTTTTCTGTGGCTGCTGTTATTTCCGTAACATCAAACATAAATACTTGGTCTTTGATTGATCTTGGATAATATAGTAAATAATTGAAAGATTAGTAGGCAGTCTGATGATTATTATTCGGCTGGTAGTACCACATCTATGAAGTGACCTAATCGTGTTTCAGAGCCAGCTGATCAGACTGTTTTCTTTGGAGTGTAGTGATAGCAATTGTCTCCAATATAAAGTTATTTTAACACTTTAAAAGAAAAAAGAAAAAAGTTTTTTTTTTCAAAATAAAATTATTAGAAGCTTAAATTGGAACTAATTCATAAACTCATTGAAGGAAGTCATAATTTGTTATAAGCAGCGGGAGACACTTGGATTTAACAATAAAGGAACTTTTGCCAAAAATTTCCGCTTTGGAAGCGTTTATTTCCAATAATATAACTTTGGTAATAACGGTGAAGCGAGTACCTACCAACTGGGAATACTGTTCTTGTTTAAATTAGTAATTTTATATCGAATATTTTAAAACTTATTGCACAAAACGTTTATTGCATAAACGAGTGTAATGTAAATCCACAAATATACGGAAAGTCCTAAAATATTATTATATTTAATTTCACTTCAATTAATATACAAATGTAAATAAGAATCAATTTGTTAAAAAAATCAGCACTTTTCTTTGGTTTGCCGTATGCCGTTACTTCACAAAATTTCATCTATATTAGCGACAGTATCGGATAGTGCAATAATACAGTATGTGTTTTATTTTTTGATTTTTCAACAAAATCGGCCTCGAGACTCCTTTAAGTATTTTTCACTATCTCTTCTGTATTATAGCTTCGGATATGGCCATAAAAGCCCACTTAAAAAAAAACCTGTACATTAATCAAGTTTATAATTATTTATATTAATTCAAGTTAATTAATAAGTTTGCAGAGCTCAAATTGTATTCAAATTAAAATGCCAACAGGTAAACGTGGTAGAAAGACATAGGAATTTCGACGCGGTCACGTGGTTGTTTAGTTTATTTGTATATCTGAAGTAATTTAAAATTACTGAATCGGTTCTGAATGGAATGGTTAAATTTTAGTACGTAATAAGGTAGGTAGGTGTTCTGCAGTGATTATATTAGTTGAGAGTGTAACCGAAAAAAGCTCAAAAAAGAAAAAAAAGTTGATCAAAATTATGTTCAGAATAATTGATAAATAACAAATTCGAATACTAATTATAGGCAAACATAGTAGCGGTTACCAGTTAGAAATTTAATGTTTGTTGGAAACAATTTCCTATTGGCTAAAATTAATAATAATAAAATTCTTTATTATGTAAACATTGGTTTAAAAATACAATATTAGAGAAGGGTTCACAATAGGCAGCCTTATCACTGGACAGCAAGAAATTGTTAGAAATGAATCTATATATATTTTATATATGCAGGCATTGGAGATAACCCCTCAGATCTATCTATAAATCGCATTGTATCCGTTACAATATAGTCAGATCAGGAACAGTAGAGTGGCTATGTATCTGCAATGAACATCGTTAATCTCTGCAAGCCAAGTGTTGCGGACGGCATTTGTGAACTAAGATCTTGTAGGTCAAATTCATTAGTCAAGAACCACACCGCGTGTTCGGGTGATTTACACAATGCAAGTGTCTTAAATATGCATTTACTCGTACAATGGAATTGGTGTATAGTGAAGCCGGCTGCTGCCTGCAGATATTTGTCTGAGGTATTTTCTACTCTAGCTTAACTTTAGGTTTTATATGAATACCATACTACTATGTAAAAAATCAGAAATGTCAATTACGAAATATAATGTTTGATTATACCACGAAATAATTATCCTGAAAAATAAAAAAATTGAAATTGCCAATTTATCCGTTTACTTCATTATTCTATATTTGTTTCAGTTTAAACGAGAATTTCGACGAAATTGTAATTTATACGTACGGTAAATTTTAAGATATTTTTATTTTTAGCTGAAAGGACATCCTTACGCACTCACTTCGATCCATTAAGTCGCAGACAAACAGAAAAATGTATCCGGGCAGCAGTCGCCTCTACCTACTAGTTTTTTAAATAACACGCTGAGGCTAAGCTAGAGTGTGTTCTATGCCGGCTTGAGAAGACAGATGTGCACCATTTATTGACAGAGCACACTCCTCTCGTTACACCCAGTTAAAAGTATAAATGTGCTTATACCCGGAAATGTAATTTCCAATTATTTTTAAAGCAGCTTTGTATTGTAAGATAAAAAGTCCCGGGGCTTCCGATCCTTTGACCCTGAGTGATGCATATATATGAGGCACTACTGGAGTTGCTGGTCTCCCATTGGCGGGCGCGTCCTCGGGTGGCCGATAGAGAGTCGTCATCTTCTTCGCCATGAGCCAAGAGCGGTAATCCCGAGGTTGGCTGCGGCTCATTCTTGCTCATTACTTGGGTTTAAAGATGTATATAACGTAGTTTATAAAATATTTACCCGCGCAAGTAAAAGGTACTAAAAAGTCAATAATATTTAAAGGCATTTGAAAGTCACTGTGGGACATGTTAAGATTTCTAAAGTAGGGAAGAAAATATTAAAACACTCCAAAAAACGTTAAGAGTGATCGATGGGTGTGTTCAATCTACGTCCGCTTAACTTATTGTACACTTCTTACATTTCAGGATTTATGTTACTGCTATAATAATATATTTATTTCGCGTGATTAAAACTTCGCTACTCAATTTATTACCTCGATCTAGATGTAAGGATTTTGTAATGGGAGTGGATTTTTATATACGTTGAAATATATCCGCGAAATACTATCGACTTAAGTTTCATATTGTTACTATACTTTAGTACTACTTTTGTGTAACTGTTTATTATTGTTATTTTTAATTATGTTTTGTATTACTAACCGCTAACTCTTGGCATTGATGTAGAGTATTCTGTAGTTCTTTAGACCGTTCGAAAAATTGGGATAAATCCGAGGAGCTGGCCATAGATTTTTTAACTTTGATTTATCTGTAATTATTTAAAAATATATATTTAAAAGTCGTGATTAGCTGACTATCTAATTCGTAGTGTCAGGCTTCATAGCTTTATTACACGATATAATAATATAACACGACTTTAATTTAATTAAACGTTTGTAAATGCTAAAATTTCGGTTGGCCACCTTCCCTTCCCAATTTAAAACCGCGCAAGTTTCCATTTTATGATATTGTACGTTTCTATAACAATGTTGACTGATTAATAATATGGACAGCTTACCAATTCGTAATTGAAATTACATCAGAGAGTTTACTTAACGGAAGAATCAACATTCGAATCACGTTTACCATTGGACCAACTTCGAATACAAATAATCCATCTCATCGACGTGCATTGCACTTGTTTACGTTTTTGAATAATTTATTAGCAATTCTGATAATGTCGCAAAATCCATTAAATATTTTTACAAAGTTTTAAACGGTTCTGAGGAAAATAAATGTACAGTCTATCATCGACGCGTAGCAACTTCGTTACTTTAATTAAAACAAATATATAAATGTATTAAAAATACACTTTAATAGTAACTTTATACATATTTAGTTTACACAAGTTTAACTGCATTAATATGATAAATTAAAAATATATTTATCGAGCCATAGAGAATCTCAAAAAACGAATTATATACTTGTATGTAATCATAAAATGGTATAACAATGAGCTTGAAAGTAAATAATCTTTATACTATATACTTCTTCCTTCATTTTCCTCCATCTTTTAAGAACTAAGAGTATTGAATGTATTAAAGAAATGAGCAGCTCACAAACCACTGCGAAGATATTGCAAGAAATAATGTAATGTAAGGTACACAATGAATATTATTATTTCTTTTACTTAGCGATATTATTCATGTTTATTCTTCATATTAGCTTTACCTATATGTGTAGTTTTAAGGTAAGTCTCGTTTTAATTCGGAAAAATTTTCGTAGTAGCAGTTGTCACCGCACATGCCTAACTTCAAGCGAATTGTGGTCACAAGTCAAAGTACTAAGTAAAAAAAATCAGAATCGTCAATTAAAAAAATACGAGGTTTGATCGTCACAGAAGAATTATCATTATAACAAGAGACAAAATTTTATTTGCCAGTTTGCACGTTTAACTTCAAAATAATATTTTTATTTCAGCTTAACAAGAAATTCGATGTAATTTTAATTTTGTATTACAAAGGTGAAAAATAATTTTATAATTTATATCTAGTATAAAATATATACATACCAAAAAGGATAATAAACAGAGCAAATTTTACTTGCAAGTCATCGTACTAATTCCACTTAAACACAACACATCTACCAAAATTAGCAACGCATTTGTGGCGTATTAAAATTAACGTTCGTCTTGAAGACGTGAGTCTTCCTTTAAAGCGGGTGATTAAGGCTCACGTACGACTTAAATTGCCCGGAGACAGCGCCCCGAGCCTTGAGACTTACTATGAGACAAATCATTAGAAGAAAATTTCCTGATACAATTGCCTAACATGACCTATAATTACTGTAGCTTTATTTATACCTGTATACTCGTCAGAAAGGAATTAATGGCGAAGGGCATAATAACTGCATGCAAGGATACATTGGTAGAATACCAGGTTAAATAATATAGAGTGATTCCGGGGGAGGTTTTTTTGAGGAAAATTTACAGCGAAACTAACGGTATGATAACTTTGAATATTTAAAAATCAAAATATTAAAAATTAAAAAAACAACAATTCTGATTTTTTAATTAAAAATACTTTTAAAAAGTAATGATTAGCTAGCTGTTTCGTGTAATTCGTGGGAGATAGTCACAGTACACAGGGGAATGATAATTTATAACTTTAATTAAACGGGTTACATTGAAAATATCTTTTGCAATCATTTAGTATACTTTATTAATAATTAAATTTGAAATTTATTGTTTTTTAAAATTTTACCACCACCGCTTGATTTTAATTAAACTGATAGCAAGTTTACCGCATATTTCCTGTCCAGGTCCAGCTTTCAGTCCACGTTTAGATGTACAAATTTCAGATATAAGTCAAAAAAAGAAAAAAAAATCACACCGCACACACTGCCTGAGACTGGGATTGAAGAAACGTTCCGTACGTACTGCTCTGACTACTGAAGCTTCAAAAAACGCATCGAAATTATTTTATTTTATCTTTTGCCATCGGCAGTCCTTCCGATTGCCAAGTTATTGGTCAAGTATTTTTGGTGCATACGTAAATTACGTGTTTCCATGTTCAGTTTTAAAATAAAGTAACTTTAGGTATAATATCTTTCAAATAAAATTTCTAAGGATTTCATGCTGTTATCGGTTTATTCAATTTGTGAGTGACTGAGCGCCTGAGGGACTACGTGAATTTGTGACAGGCTCCGATCAGATCGATCAACCAATGTAACATGTTCGCCATACATGCTGATGAGAAATAGTTCACTATACCTATAGATAGATGATCAAATATCTAGATTATTAATCGATTAGTCTCTCTTTCTATTATTTTTTAAGAATAAAATTATATAGTTAAAAAATCTATTTAATTTAAATCTGAATGATTTTGGTTTAAAAATTACAACCATTTTCCTTTCCTTTCACATAAAGTAAATAAAAAACTGCGAAGTTGAGCCATAAAATGTGCAATTGCATTGTCGGGGCGAATTTGAAATTGAAAACAGCGGCTGGAGCTGGTAACTAAAGGATGCCGTTTTAAACTGTACCACAAATTCTACCAGCTTAAAACAAAAATCAACTCTATATTTTATACATCCAGATTTCACCGTGAGTATAGAAATATATGAAATAAAAAAAACGAAACAAAAACGTGTATGTATATTTAGGAAATATCTCGTAATTAAATAGCATAAATTCTTCCATTGAAAAGGAATCCATTTTCATTATTTTTACCAGAGTATGTAAAAAGCAGAAAAAACACCTGTTCTATTATTCTTTCTTTATTTTTTAAATATTAGCTAACATATTTCATTTATCCTTTGAGCATCGTTATCGCGGTGAGGATTATTACTGAGATATAAAATAGTTTATACTTTAAACAGTTTCTTCAATCAAAATACAGAAGTAGAGACATAGCTTTCAAAACGTGAATTTTATGTCTTCCTAATTCATCGTCACGGTTGAGGATTTCTCTGAAAAGGTACTTACAAAACATTATAAATGTTATACTACTGTACCATACTACTGTATTATGAATGTTATTAAAATATAAGAAGGGGGTTTTGGGAATGGGCTCGTAAAAGTGAACGTTAAGATTTCTCAGTAGAGAAAGCCACAAACTGTTCTGGCTAACGAGCAGCATTTGTGCCACAACGAGGATATTGTCTTGTCTTATTTATGGCAAGTGTAAAAAAAAAACGCGTGGGTCTCGGGGCTCTCAACAAATGTAAACTTCATAGAAAACCTTCCATTTTTTCAAGACTTAATATATATTTTTCTAATTACTTTGTCGCTGCTACTGCTGTACTGAATTCTGAGTTCAATCATCAGTTTTGCTTCTTATTCGAGTGATGTATAAATTTCTAAATTAAATTTTAAAAATATTATTAAATTACTTTAAAAAAACCCTTTTGACTTGACGTCTATAATACAGGTTGATCACACATTTCTACACAACTCTAATGCATTTTGTTTGATACTGGAACTCAAATCGCGGTAAATATGAATGCATTTTACTCAGTTTTTTTTTTTGTTATGATTATGACTGTATAATGTATGTATCTAGTGTCCCAATAGATCAAGACAAATATTTGAATTTAAAAAAATCAATTAATTAAAAAAAAACATTAACAACGTGGTCTGAAATAATAATTTTATGTTTATTAACCGACTTCAAAAGGACTTTAGATATATGCTAGATAAAATGTAGACAATTAATTTGTAAATGGATAATAAGCATCTAATCTTGTTTATGCTTATTAAACGGTGTGTAGATACACTCAATTAAAATTATTTTTTAATTTTTAGTGATTTTAGTGTTTTATTTAGAAGTCGGTTCAATTTTTTTCAGAAATGTTTTTATTTTATATAATCTAACCTTACCTGTGTATAGTTTGGTTCACACACGGTGCGATCTTAGTTTTATTAACCGCACTGCATTCGCGGTGACAAATATTTAATTAAAATTTATTTCTGAAAATGTATTGATTGGATGTTTCTTTTTAAATTAAAATTTAAAAATAGACAAATCAATCGAAAATGCATATCTTGTTTATTATCACTAATTTCTTTCTAATATGGCGAGGGGTTAACAATTAATTAACAGTTGAACCATCTGAATAGATGTTACACTATTTTATTTAATTGTTATTAATAATAACAACTCTAGGCATTTGAATATAAACTAAAATAAATATGAACCACCAAAAATAATTAACGAATAACACTAAAGACTGGGTCGGACTCTTGAAAAAGGAAATAATACAAGTATTACTAAAAACAAGGCTGGACGGGCAACGATTCCATTGGTTTTAATGAAATATCAATTAAAAAGAAATAAATAACTTTTTTTTATTTTAGTACGTCATATGACCGCACTCAGTCCGATGTTAAGCTAGAGTGCGATCCATGAACGGAGACGACTGCTGTCAGAGAGGGGATCTGCAGACAGCAGTCACGTCCGCTATGCTGCCTAAATTATGGTTTAAACTTACACAGAGCAATTTTATAAAAGTTAAACTATTTTCTGTAAATTGATCGCCACTCTACTTCATAAAAATTTAAATTTTCAAATAATTTTATTTTTCAAAGAAGATACTCGTTTGTGGGCCTCTAACCCTATTTCCTATACAAAGTAAATGGGTTTAAAAAATTTATACAATTTTTTCGAAAGTTTAGTAAATATGTAATAATTACGTAAGTCTCAAGATTATCAATACGATGGAATACGTTGTGGTATTTATCTTATAACTAATAATGAGGATCAAAGAATACAGAGATGAATTATTAAAATAAGATCCCGCAAGAGGCGTATGAAGGAATACCTAAAGATTACGGATGTTATTGCGAGATGTTTGTTTAATATTTTATAAGAATCAGTATCATTTTCTGTTATTCAGGAAATACTAATCGGATTTGAATAAAAGACTGATGATGGTTATTTACCCAGTCTGCCGTCCTGGGGCAGTACCACCACTTTCGAATGTAACATCTGTGAAGTGACAATGTCGCGTGTTTAAAAGTAGCCAGTTATAGCGAGAGGAGTGTGCACTGTCAATCTAGATGGTGCATACTCGTCTCCTCAGGCCGGCATAGCGGGAGTGACTGCTGACCGTAGAGATTTATCTGTAGTAGCAGTTATTTCCGTTCATGGACCGCACTCTAGCTTTACATCAGGCGGAGTGTTGTCATACGTCGAGCTACAATAAGAAATATATTTTTGCGTTAGGGTAGATTAAAAGCATAATTTTATTTATACGCACATGAAGTTGCATACTACACGTAGTTAATGATACCGTATATGAAAATTAACAAAGTTACTTTTGGTACAGTCCAAGATTTCTAGAAGATTCCAAATTAAGACTGATAGGCAGACGGTTGGTGGTCGTTAACCCAGTTTGGCATCCAGAGGTAGTATCTTATGTGTAACACCCGTGAAGTGATCATCAGATTATTCTCTATTGCATTCTAGCTTAACGTCAGGCGAAGTGTTGTCAAATGCCGAGCTAAACATTATTTTCTCGATCTTTCGATTATCCATTATTAGGATATTTTTATTTTTGTAGAACATATTTTTTTATTTTTTTTATTTTTTAAAATAATACAAAAAATAAGAGTAAAATAGAAAAAGAAAACTGAGTCTGAGCGTTTCCGTCGATGGCAGAAACTGCGAGAAGTCGATCAACTTCAAGTAAGTGGTTTCTACCTACTTCTAAAGTGTAGAAACCCTCTCTTGATGTTTGCATTATATCAATTACATGGGACATAGTGTACTACTATAGTTTTAATGTTTACTCACATTTTTATCTCATTGGACTTTTACATTAGACACAGAGCCATTGTTGGCTTCATCATCCCCACAGGGATAGGCAGAGACAACGAAATGTACTTACCACGATTCTTGTATGTTATAAAAATCTAAAAGTAATATTGAATGAGCTGCCTTAACGCTTTATTTTTCAATATTTGTCATCGCATCAAGCCGGCATATCGGAAGCGACTAGTGCCTGCAGGAGAGCACTTAGGCGTTAGGGCGTCTGATCCTATGTTTGGCTACTACAAAAACCCTCAATCTAATAACAGTTTAGATGGTAATATTTTTCTATTTTCTTTTGATCTTTTGATAACATTTTAAAATAAAGTGCCATAATATGAAACTTTCCTTTTTACTATGTGTTCCACGTTCACTCGATATTGTGAGACGTGAATAGGAAAGCGGTATTTTATTTCGATGTAACCAAATATTATAATGTATTTCAAACCTTTAGCGAACCTTTTAAATTGAAAGATAATAACCTTTATAAATTGCATAGTTTTAATTAATACACGGGAAACAAATTTAATAGATTGAATATCTTGCCTATTTATTTAAATATTAATTAATTATAGCGTTCGCTTTAACAAACAACAAATCGCATTGTGCCAATTAAAACGACTTCTTATTTTGGGCGCACAATACGTGTATATTAATAGTAAACAATGTGGATTCCGGTTATGGTTGTGTCAAAAAAGAAAATAAAAAATACAACATCAGTAAAACAAAGCCACTCTATTTAAATACCCGAGCCACAGGATCCGACGTGCGTTTTATATGAATTAGAACCGACAGAAACAACTTTTTTAGTTCATCAACATTATTGGCGATACTATCATATTTATAATAAATTTAATTTATTTCTTTCCTTACTGTACTAAATCCCTGTTACGGATGCCCTGGTCCTTGGGGAAGGCGCTAGGATTATGTCGGACTCTCTAGCTTAGCGCTGGCATACCCCACGGTGTTCCATTCGATGCATAGTGGACGGAGTTTGGGTACGCTCTACTACGTTAGTATTCATCCCGTTTCCGCTCTACAATTATTTCAAACTTGGTATTATTAAAAGTCAAGGGTAGGCAGAAATTTAACAATTTGTGTTTAATTATTAATAATGCAGGAGTCATGAACAAATAAATGTCAGAATTGATAAAATTTTATTTTTTGTTTACTTTATTATTAATCAAGTTTAATGTCATGGTTAATTTGCAAACTTCGAAATGTTATGTATATACCTATATATAAATGTATGTTTGTGATGTCGGTTACAGTAAGTGCCTCGTTAACATTCCAGCGGGCGGCGAGTCGCGATACTATTCATACGAGTCGTGCAACGAGAGCACTTCACCAACCTCCCGAGTAAATTACAAAAAAAACAAATTTCATTACTTAGCCTGTAAATCGACAATAATACTCATTAGCCTATATTAACATTTTTATGGTAGCTCGGCATGTGACCACACTCCGCCTGATGTAAATCCAGAGAGTCATCAATGATTGCTACTACATAGAAATGTCTGCCAGCAGTCGCTTTTGCTATCCCAGCTTGAGAAGGTGAATGTGGCAATGTTCAAAATCGTAGTCTACACTGCTCTCGTTATACCCGGATACTTACAAACTGATCCCAAAACGCCACTATAATAAGTAGAACACTTCACAGTCGCTTGAAACTGGCACTGCTACTCAGGAATGGCAGACTATAATAATAATCATCAGTCTGCTTACCACTCTTTAATATGCAATACAATTGCGATTCTTGTCTACAAATTGCAGAAAGTAACTTAAATCAATTCGGATTTTAGCAATCATCGATTAAGTGTATTGAAATATCTTTAGGCAGCTTTAAAAGCATTTCTCATGAAATCGTAATGAGATTCAAAATACTTACGAAGCCCACTTTCTATAAATATTAATAACCTAAATGCTACTTTTAAACATAGCTAAATATGTAGCTATCTGCAGAACTGTTTAATAATGATATTTAATTACATTAAAAGAGTTGTGCATAATTTTTATTCAACGGACATGGTCGCATTCATGAAGATAATAATAATAATAATAATAATAATAATCTTTATTGAGACAGTAAAAATATTATTTAAAAATAGACTCTTTGGCATCCGTGCTAGGTAAAGGAAACCTGTGTTACGGATGCCATTACATTAGAGTGATCCCAGCTGTACAATTATTACTACTAAATAAAACAATATATATAAAATAAAATATTAAATATAATAAATAGTTATATGATACAAAGATAATATTTAATATAATAAATATAGATACATAACATGTTTCAAAATTAAATAGAATACATAATTATATACAATATACATACTAGCTAACATGCACCATCAGTTCTTCTGTTGTCTCATAACTGTAAGTCAGTAAAAGTTTAATCACATCCTTTCTGCACCTATACTTTGTAAGTGGAAGAATAGTTATAATGCTGCTAATTTTATTATATAGATCAGGGCCCAGATAGCAGAGCTGCCTATGCGCAAATATAGATTTGAAGAAGACTGTGTTCATTATTAAATCTTTACGCCTTTTTTTGTAATGATTTGAGCTAATCTGGTGAACTTTTGTGTGCTGATACAATATGCATTTAAGGACGTATATTTGCCGAACAGTGAGCACACTTGTGTCAGTATATATGCGCGACGTGGGATAACGGAGGGGCTTTTTTAACAGGGTCTTCAGAACTGCTCTTTGGGTTCGCTCCACTTCAAGAAGATATGACTTAAAAGTTCCACCCCAGACAACAATACAGTAGGACAGCAATGACTGACACAACGCATAGTAAGTCGTCCTTAACAGACGCGGGTCTGCAATTTCTCTGATCCTTCTGAAGATGACAATTAGTTTTCGTACCCTAGAGGACAGGCTAGTGATATGGTGGTGCCAGTTCAACCGATCATCCACATGTACTCCTAGGTATTTGACCACTGATACTCTCTCTAACCGCTCACAAGAACAGGTGCCAGAAGCACCACAACGATGCGCCGATAAACTCAAATTAGCATCATTGGGGCGATCCCTATTTGACTTGGTAAATGTCATATATTTGCTTTTCGTCACATTTAGTGTCAACCTATTCGCTTGGAACCACAACATTACAGTTTTCAGGCCTTGTTCTGCGATACGATAAGCGTCATACCACGTATTTCCATAGAAGAGAAGAGCTGTGTCGTCGGCAAAGGCTGTAATTTTGCCTTGATTTAGTTTCAGCTCGCATAAATCATTCACGTAAATCAAAAACAGACTCGGTCCGATTATACTTCCCTGAGGAATTCCTGTGGAGATGCGTGCCTCATCACTGACAATCTCACCTATTTTCACTCGCTGCTTTCTATCAGTTAAATAGGAGGTAAACAGGTTTAAAGTTTTATCTCTTATTCCGATATGTTCTAGTTTGTAAAGTAGGATTGGGATAGATACCGCATCAAAAGCTTTCGCTACATCCAGGAATACACCTATACACTTTTTGCCATTATCTAGATTTCGCACAAGATAATTAGTTACTGAAGCAACAGCGTCATCTGTACCTTTGCCAGATATAAAACCATATTGATTGTTGGAAAGTAAGTTAAATTTTTTGAGATATCCAATGAGGCGCTTGTTCATCAGTCGTTCAAGTATCTTAGACAATGACGTCAATATAGAAATTGGGCGATAGTTGCCAACTGTGTCTCTATCCCCACCCTTATGAAGCGGTATTATCAGAGCAGTTTTGAATGAGTCCGGAAAAACACCTGTCGAGAAGCTCAAATTACAGAGGTGAGTGATAGGTGGGACAAGTACATGTTTTGCTAATTTTAGAATCTTTGTTGGAATATTATCAACACCACAAGCCTTATCGCTCTTTAGGTTTAAGATAGTCGACTGGACTTCAGCATAATCTGTATCAGCAAGACCCATGGATTTATGAAAACTGTTTATCTTAGGAAATGTCGACTTATCAGTGTCGTCTGTGAACAACTTGGCTAAAGACGGTCCAACGTTCACAAAAAAGTTATTCACTTTATTAATTGAATCCATTTCATTGCCCGGGGTGTTTGAAATAAGTGACTGGCTTGCATTGAAATCGCTTCGTAGACCGGTACTGGTAAGTTCTTTAATAATTTTCCAAGTCTTCTTCGAGTCACGACCTGCTTTCTTTAATTCATTTCTCTCATACTCATTTTTAACTTTTTTTATGATTTTGCAGCAGAAGTTCCTATATCTCTGGTAAGTAATTTTTAATGTATTATTGTTTGGATCCTTAACACTATTTTTATGCAATCTATCTCTATTACGTAAACATCTCAGGAGACCTGAAGACATCCAAGGTTTAATTTTATATTTACGATTAGAGACCTTTTTTGATGCTGTGTGTGTATTAATTGCTGTTGTTAACTTGCTTACTAGTTCATTAGTTGCGTCATTAACATCATTCATGTGCATAATTTTGTCAAAATCCATTTCCTCTAGTTCTATAAGTAATTTCTCGTAGTCAATAGTTGTAAGGTAGTGAGGCTTGCTGTAATTAGATTTTGCTTTTTCAAGGCAAAAAAACACAGGGAAGTGATCCGTTAGAGTAGCTCGTAACAGTATAGTTGTCGACGGTAGACTGCTCTTTAGCATGACGTGGTCCAGACATGATTCACCTCGAGTTGGAAAGGAGTGTGTCGGTTGGATTCCGTGCATAGCCAGCATATTTAAATACTCATGGCACTGAGAACTGCTACCCATATCTCTAATGTTAAGATTAATATCACCTGTGACAATGATATTAGAATAGTTCACCAACCTACACAATAAAGCATTAAGAGAGGAGATAAAATTACCACAATCCACAGTTGAGGGTGAGCGATAAATAGCTACTACAGCAGCTTCACTACCAATCGTAAGTAACAGACAGTTAGCGTCATTGAATTCGGGCTCAGAAACGCTAATATCTTTGATGCCTCTCTTTGTATAAATGACGACACCATCATTTTGCTTATTATTGCTTATTGTGTAATAAGAATTATAAGACGAGAGACGGGGTATGTGTGGCGAGTTCTTGAGCCAACATTCGGTAAGTACTAAAATGTCAATATCAATATTAAGACGCACCAATAAAGTCTCAATTTGTGAAATGTTGCAATTTATACTCCTTATGTTTTGACAGATAAGTGTGAGTTCATTCCCAGTATTAGCAATATAATTAGCACAATCTTCCGCTTCACATTGGTATGTATTTGAAATTTTTAATAAATCTAAATCATTAATAATATTTAAAACCTTATTATCCATTTTTGAAAAATAAATTAATGAAAACGACACCTGAAATAATGAGCAAAATTAGCAATATTCTAGTTAGGTTACTTGACAGACACTGAGTGATGTTACGGCAAAGTATATTAACTATTGCAAAATAATATATTTGTATATAACTGAACTGAAAGAGCAACATGTATATTTTAATTGTTGTTATTTGTATAGATTTGTGTATTAGTATTATTAAATTTAGGTTAAGGTTATTTAAAATATAAATAAAAGTAGTATAATTATGTATTTCATAAGAATATTTAATATTATTATTAATAGTTTGGTATATTTTAGTAGGTATATTTATTAGGTAATTATAATAAGAGTAGTATATAAGTATGTAATAAATATTAAAAGATAAGTATAGTCATTTTCCGATTCCTTCCAAGTCCATAACAGAGTTGACACGCAGGGCGGCAGCATTATCTTTCTTTTTCAGGTATACAATTCCATGTGAGGTCCAGCAGTACGAATACGAGTGCAACTTTGCAAATTCTCTTGCCTGGTAATATAATTTCTTAGTTTTAAGAGTAAGATTCTCCGAGACAAACACAGGCTGCGGGGGACCTTCCAAGTTAAGATGTTTTGTTGATAATTTATCCTTATGTGATCTATTTAGTTGTTTAACTGCGGCGATAACTTTTTCTTTCATTAATGCAGTAGTGAAATCCACTATGATGGGTTTATTTGTGGGAGATTTTGTGTTATATCTGTAGACATCTTTAATATCAGACTGGTTAATAGGCACATTGAGAGACCTGCCTGCATTAATTACTGTCTCAGACAGCTGCACTTTAGTTTCTTGCTTACTTACAGGAACATTGCGAATCTCCAAACTAGTAGATTTTGAAGTACGATCCATGTTGTCCAATTTAGCTTCAAGTTGTTGGATGTAGGCTAAGTTAACTTTCGACTCCTGCTCCATTTTTTCTACCTTTGCTTTCAGACCCTCGTACATTGATGATATGAACTCAATTGATTGTAGAATATCACAATTTTGTTGCTTTATATCCTGGAAATTCTTCATGAGAATGTCGAGTTTTTTATCTTGTTGGACGGACCATGACTCAAACATGCTCTGTAATTCGCAGGTCATAGAATCCATTCCTTTGTTCTCATCACCAGCTTTATGGATGCGCTTACGTTTCAATCTGTCAAATGCGTTTACTTTTAATTCTCCAATATCTCTCAAATTTCGGAATGTGAAACGACAGATTTTGACGGAGAACGTAACATTTTAAAATTGTAGAAAAAGTCTTCAAACGTTTCAGTTTTTGTCCATGAACAGTAGATACAATTTTATTGAAGGTAGGTACGGGCGGAGCAGCTGATATTGAGCGCTAATCGGTTAGACCGTTCTCGCGCACAACATAACAGGCTTACAGCTACTATTTCTATCTCTTTCACTCACGCGGAAAAATATTATACAACTAGGAACACAACTACTCGGCTCGGCTGAACGAACGCAACTGAAGATAAAAGTGGAATAAAACGATTTTACACAAAAAGAGGAAAAAATCTCATTTCACTTCACAAAATAAGAAAGATCTTACTTTTCCGCTTTACCTGCATTAACTACGGAGATAAATGCTGTAATAAAACTGTTTTCACATTACATTTTACTTCTGAAACAGTAAAAAAATTAGATTCAGCTACGCCATTTCGCTACGCCATTAATTTAAATCGTAAACCAAGTTCAAATTATAATTATTTCTAAAATAAGCACAAAATTTTACCTTTCGTGTTACGTCTCAGCTCTCGGCATGAATACTTATTTATTACATATAACTATCAATAAAAATAATAATTATATATAATTTATAATTGTTCCTATTATCATAAAAACACATTGCATAATAACAGTAAATGAAATGTGCAATAACGAAGTTCATTTAAATTTCATATCGTCTGTCAACATCAAAAAATTTCATTCCACTGTTACGAGCCAATAAAATTTCAGACAATGTTTCATCTATCAATTGATTAAAACAGAACAGAAAAAAATTACCCTTAACGCAGTGGTCTTATGGCTTTCTTTTCAATGTTAAAATTTCTTCATTGACGTTGTTATGTTTTGACTCGCGAGATCTAATTTAATGACGCATCGTAAACAGATGCTCACTCCTGATAGCGAAACCATCAACTGTTATTGTTTAAAACGTGACGGCTAACAAAAGTTTAATCATCCACCACACAAGAACCAATGATAACTAGCAAGTGAGTTATAGGAAGTGGTTTTCAAAGTTTCAGATCTTGACTTCGTGAACTTCATACTTTTATGACAAAAGTAGCTCAAGTATGGGTTGAACTTTGCTGAGATAAATATTATTAATGACCACGAGTGCTCCGAGACATATTTTCTGGATAACATTTTTATCTAAAAATATGAATATTATTATTAAAATAACCACTAAGTGTTACTGTTATGAAATATGATTTTTTAAATTATTTATTGCTTTCCTTTAGATGTGTATATAAAAAGGGATCTACAAATAAGAAATATAATATACATGCCTATTATGTGATGTCAAAATCAGAGCTCTTTTGTGTCAAGTCTTTGATCCTCTCAAACAAACCTTTGCCATAAAAAAATGAAAAGAGATACCTACATAACACATAAGCACATACAGCGATATTTTACTAAATTTTGTAAAATGAACATATCATTTTGATAAAAGCTTTCATAAAAATAAATACAATTGTAATTGTATTGAAAGTTATCGCATTAAATGTAAATATCCAAATGACCTATTTTAAAGTGGCTTTATTAACAAAAGTTTGGAGTTTATTTTGCTAGTGAAACGCCATACAGTACAATAATAGTGCAACAACATGCTCCTAACCGTTAATTAAAACTTAAACTTAATTTTGAATTGAGTTGTGGCAAAACTGCGCTATGTTCAATAAACAGAGCAACGTAAAAGTTTATTTAAACCTGGCTCAAGATAACAAGAACTGGCAAAACTCATTTAAGTTTTATGTTCGATGCTGGGCGCCGCTGTTGATCTTATCTCCGTTGTTCGAGCAAATTATGAAAGCTAAGTGGCTGTAACAGTAGCTCCACCTCGACGCCCGTAGTTCGCACGTTAGCAGCCTGACACCTCTTTACATCTGATCAAGATAATTTTCCACACTTATTATAAACCTATATAAGAAAATGTTATAATACACTTTTGCATTAATCGAGTTCAAATATAAGAGCTTTCATATAGTTTTCGGGTAATTGGCCTTACGTGGACTCGCAAAGTTTTCTTGTGTGCGAAGTTTCGAAGTCCCAGGGAGCATTAGTTTCTGCTCGTGGCTATGCTCTATGACAAAAACGCTAGAAGACATTTCAGTGACATAAACCTTTGTTGGAAAAAGCACTTTAATTTAGAGAATTTGTCATTTAAACTTAAATTTGATATTTTACTTTACAGACATACTTAAACATTTTATTCCTTTACAAGCTTTTAAATGTATTTTAGTATTCATTAGATATGGTTTTGTTTTAAAATAAATTCAAATGATATTTTAATTTTTTTATTGATTATGTAAATGAAACGAGAAAGAAAACACACCTATAGCAATAATTTAATGAAAATTTAAAGAGAGTTGTCACGCCATTCAAATACGTGTTCGCCAATAAAGTAGGTACGAAAAAGGCTCTGCCTCACGTACAATATTGATACTTTTATTATTCTTAATTATAATATAACTTGCACAAGAAAATTGACTTGTTGTTAATATAATAGATTCTAATGAACTCATCAATTTTAATCAATTTGCAAACACGTCAATTGATTTAAAATAATAGTAGAGACTATTATAGTAAAGCGCGGGTCCGTGCGATTCAATGTAAAGTTTAATTGTGCTCAGTCATTGTTTCGTTTGAAGTTTCACAGTGGAGGAGGCGAACGAGCTACGTCCCCTTTGTGAGCCACCTATTAATCACCAGCCACTCTACAGCAAGGGTACATGTCTAGCTTCACGCTGAAATGTTTGAAGCAGCCCCAAGAATTGTTGTGAGAAAAATATTGCCACTTAGTTTGATTACATTCGTCGTTTAGAAGTGCTAAGACGTCTATTGACAATGTAATCTAAATAAATTAAAACAACTTTGTAGCTCATTCTATTTTAGATTTAAAACATTATTTCTTTCTACAATATCAAGTCTCTTTAATATTATTACTTAATACTAAGTTTTGAACACAATTTTTAGCAGCTAATATTTTTTACACTCACACACATTATTGGCTAATAAGCTTTACTCAATAATCAATTATAGAAACATGTATTATGTCGAGCAATCGATGAAGTATTTTATTAATAAATTATTGTCTTCAAAAAATAACAATTTTTCAACTACATTACAAAATAATATAGACACCAAAATAAAACCGGAAATATGTCGGAAAATAAACATCTGCCGAATTTACGTCAAATTTATTATATTGTATCGTATGTTTAATTGGACCTGAATTTATTTGAAATATTCTAACGGTAAATGGAATTCCGTCTTTATTATATCAATAGGTAGTTATAATACACGTATGAAATTGTTGTTATGATAAATTTAAGTAGGTCGCGGCTTCTGTATTCGAAAGAAAAATGATCGTAACGCGTTATCGATGTGTTTTTAATATTTAGCTGTCGGTTACAAGTGGTGTTGTTCAAGGGGCGGTGCGCTGGAGGGTTGTGATGTAACTGTCGCGTCATTATTTACTCGTCACACTTGTGTACTGTCACGCACAACTGCTACTATGTTAAATATACACCACCTATTACTACACGATTAAGGGATTATAATAGCTATATTTCAAATTCTAATTACGACTATTATTTGCCTTATAGTTTCTTTATTTCAAAATTAACACTCATTTTATGAGATATTTTTTGTTCTGTAATATCAAACGAGTGGGTTTCCGTAATTGAAGCCCAAAAAGGCGACTAAAAAATGCTTGAAAAAACATGGAACATCAAGAGTGGTCTGATAGTGCTGAAGAAATTCTGCAATGCTTCTACACCACTGTACGGTTTCTTCAGTCATCACACAATATCGCACAGGCGAGTATATTAATTAAGGAAAAAATTATTAATTAGATTAAACACGCACAGTTAATAAAAACAGGAATTGACGGCAAAACAAATTCGATTTGTTACTAGATTGATCAATGGTTGGGATGGTATGTAATTAATTGGACGCATCTGCCCAAGTTAAATTATACTTTTTGTCGACATCAGACGTTCTTTTACTGTGATGGACGTTAACAGAATTGCTTTCACTAGCTTCTGCCTCAATAATTTTAAACAAAAAATATGATAACGAAATGTATCTACTTTTTTAAATAAAGCGTTTTTAAAGTAGTCGACTCAACCTTGAACGCAATCTTAACGGTAAAAAACTGTAAGATAAGCGTGAATCTTTCTAGTGTCATTCAGGTATTACCTTTCCTGAAGCCAGTGACGTTTTTACGTTGATGCTTTCCTCATCCGTCTTCACTTCTTACGCTATTCGGACAATATCACCGATTCATCTTGCAGCGCCGTCCTTTTATCTCTGTGAAAGAAAGTCGAGTAATAATTTACAATGGCTACATATTATACTATACAAAGTTTAATGGAAGGAACGTTTAAAATATTAATATTAAACTTTAGTATTCGGCTTGTAAGTTTTTATCTGATAAAGGAAATGAACATTGTGACTTATAATTCAAAGTTTTGCGTTAAAGTCATTAACAACCGAATAACAAAGTTAACGACATAATTATCACGTTATTTACACAGCCTGTCTGCAGTATTTAACTGTAAACAGGAACATTTAATTGAGTCCGGATAATTTTAACTTTACCGAAGAAATTGAGATTTCACTACTTTTAGCGAATATTATTACGTTTGAGTGCGTAAGTGACAATTCTCCAGCAATAGGATTGCGTAAATTAAAATCACCACTAGGTCTACTGAACTAATCTTTATTGTTTGTTAAAAGAGATGGTGAGGTTGACAACACTGGCACCACCAAGACCATAGACAAATCGTCAAATCGTTGTATGGTGGTCTGAGCTGTCAATTTAACGGCATGTTATCACGCGGTCCCTCGACCCTTTGCGACGTGATGCCGAGCAGAATGTTCTCTAGGGACCACGCGATAACGCTCGGTCAAATTGAGAGCTCGAACCATCATAAACAGCGATTTGTCTATGGTCTTGGTGGTGCTAGTGTTGTCAAAGTTACAAGATCTCAGTACCGAAATTAAAATTTTAAAGAATTTTAAAATAATAACAATAACTTTTGAAATGTGTTTTATAAAGTTTCACCAAGTCACAAGTTTATTATAACAAAACATAGCTGTCGTCAGTTCAACACGAGAAAGTGCAGTAGTTCGATCAACGAAATTTGAGACTTTGATAGCTCCCTCCCTCTTTCTGTAACTTTAACCCACTTTATTCTATCGAACCTTCAGTTTTATGATTCTTGAGCAACGATGTAAGTGGCACTATAACTTCACCTTCTACGCTTATAGCTTTTAAATTGTTTAATACATTGACTTTCACGTAAATATTTAAGTTAAATTAAAATACATCGTCTCTGTATATTATAAATTTGAAAGTACTTTTTTCTTATCGAATCGCACGCTCAAACGGTTGAACAAATCTTGATGAAATTTAGCATAGAGTTAGGTTATGGGCTAAAATTGGTTATAGTGATATAGGATACTTTTTATACTAATTGCGTTCGGTTAATGAGGAAGGTTTTTTAATTAATGTGGGTAAAAACATCCCACGTTTTTACATATAGCTATTTTAACCCATTTAAAAGGTTCTCTAGAGATGGAATATTTAAACGTATACGAAGTTGCAGGTAACAGCTAGTTTAGATAAAATAATATATACACTTTTGCATACATCGTCAGTGCGCCGAAATTCTTTGTGGCGTAAGCAGAGATGGATGAGTGTCATTTATCTCTATTTCTATACACACCTTTTCCCTCTACAACATTCATCACCCTTTCAAGTATTTTGCTACGAAAACACTGTAATACTCGTACAAGCTCAAAATACACTATAAACGAATAATAAAATGCTAAAAGTCACTTAAACTAAATTTTTGTATAATTTAATCAATTAAATCACAATCAAAACTATTGTAAACTGATGTAGTATGTATATTATAGTAGACTGTCATGTGACCACAGTTAAGATAAAAAGTGCGGTCCATGTACGGAGACGACTGCTACCACAGAAATGTCCGCAGGCGGCAGTCGTCTTCGCTATGCCGGTTTGACGATAGGACACATTCCCCTCGATACACCTGGCTACTTCCATTTGTAGTAAACAAAATATTTTAGATATATAATCCCTCTTTGTCAAAAAGAGACAGCTAGCTTGCTATCAGGATTTCTTTAATAAATAGTCTCGCCTAAAGGAACCCCAGAACGTTTATACAATTAATCATCGTAATTGAACTGCCACAAGAAAATTCCACAGTATTTACTTGTACCAGGTAGATACTGAAAAAGATGTGCCCTTTTTATTCACTTAGATCATTTTTAGTTGTTTTGCTGTTCTCAGGAAAATATTTTATTCGAGATAATAACAAACTTTTTTTTAACAATTTTTTATACAATATATTTTTAAGATGACTACGTTTTCGGTCTCAATTGTTATGTCGATGTTATATTTTTTTTTTGTCACCTTGCCTGATACAACGAAGCATAATCGCAAAGCATAGATCTCGGCAGGGAAGTCCCAACTTTCGAAGTAAGAATACTGACTGACCAAGTACAGATGGTACCTCTCCGGGCGGCGTATATGGCTTTCGTCGGCGTATATTGTATGGATGACATACTGAATACGGGCTTCTGTAGAAATTCTCGCTCGCGTGAAAATGAGTCTCGATTTTGTCACTTCGCAGAGACGAATGGAGTACGGGTTTTCTTTGTTTAGACCATGAGAAAGGCGTACCGAGCTCGTCCTTTCTCAGGGGGACGTGCAGAAGGCGGAAAGCCATATACGTTTCCGGACGGGCTAGAAGAAAGGGCAAGCAATTTAAATTGTGCAGCTTCGAAACTTGTTCGTTTCCTTCGGGTCGGGCAATCCTTCTTCTGTCGTTCCATCAAATTATGGAACGACCTTCCCAGCCACGTCTTTCCCCCTTCCTATAACATGGGATCCTTCAAGCGCAGTGTGAAGAGGCATCTCATTAAGCCGGCATAGCGGACGCGACTGCTGTCTGCAGATCCCCTTCTCTGACAGCAGTCACCTCCGTTCATGGATCGCACTCTAGCTTAACATCAGGCGGAGTGCGGTCATATGACGTGCTAAAATAAAAAATAAATAAAAAAAAGTTTGTTTTATTAAGGGACTCCAAGGGAAGAGGAAATAATGTGAAATAATAACCGACAACGTCCATCAAAAAGTTTCAAACTTATCTATAACAAGTATCTCACTGTGCATAATCTCAGATGTACTTTTCAATAAAAGCGAATGAAAACTTTAAACAAGCTTAGCAACATGTTTATAACTTACTGACGATGCTTCAAAACTTTTATACTCAAGTGACGCAAGTATAAATATTTTCACTACTATCCCTTAAGTAAATTTATATCAATATATTCGATACAATATTTTAACATCCGAAGTTGAGCTCCTTCTACAAACTGCTGTAGCATAAGACTTTATAGAAATCTGGTAATACGGCATTATTTTAAAGTTATTTACAAAAAAATATCCCAGTTTTCAATAGGTACAGAATTAAGGATTTAACAAAAAAAAAAGGATCATTTTTGTTCTAAATGATAGGTCATAATAATAAAAAATATACTTTCTTTTCAAAATCAAATACTCCCCGTTGCGTGATAAATTAGAAGGCAGCCTTTCCACCAGCTTATTGAATAACGTAAAGAAATAAAGTTAACAATAAGTCTTCCTTACAATTTCTTAAAAACTAGCCAAGAGAGCTGTCCGACATTATTGAACTAAATTCCGTGATATTAAAGCCGAGTTTAGAATGTCATGACTTTTTTTTTAAATTCAGTCATGTCAAGTTTAGTGTATGTAAGTTGGATAATTAATATTCAATATTTTGCAAACAACAATAATATTTTTAAAAAAATGTATCTAAATTTTTTGTTAATATGTTTCTTTGCAGAACCCTAAATGATCGTTGTTGTCGAAGGTCGTTAGATTTCGTTTTTACTCTCGGTATGAAATATTTTTATTCATGTTTATTTTGCAATAGGTTCCATTAGACGCTATATATTTTTTGTTGTCGATATATGATTTAATATTGTTGAAAAATTGATTCGATTGATACGTTTTCGCTTCAATGCTTTCCATTTGAGGAATTAATTTGTCAAATATTATTATTGAGATTTTTTTAAAGATCTTTTAGGTACCTACAATGTTATAAAAGTGCAAAATAATTGTGTTATGCACAACTTGCACGGTCTTTTGCGTGATTCGAAAAACCTTCTTTTTATGATGTTGAAAAACTACATACTTTGAAATATTTCTAGAACATGTTGATTGTTGATGTAGCATTAATACAACGTAAAAATTGCATGCTTTGAATAATACGTCTCACGAGTCTGCCGAGTAAGACCACCAATCGACCTAGTCGTGTTTCGGGATCCTGTTATAATGAGAGGAGTGTGCACTGTCAACCTGGACTTTGCACATTCGTCTCCTCAAGCCGGCATAACGGAGGCGTCTACCGTCCTGCAGAAATTTCACTGTAGTAGCAGTTGTTTTCGTTCATGGACTGCACTCCGAATATTGGTGCCATATACAATAGACGAAATACATTATTACAAAACTTTAGATTTGTGTTAATTGAACAAAGAAGAAAATATAAAACTAAATAATAATTTTCAATATAATACAAACCCAAAAAAAAAAAATCAAACGTCGACGAGTTCGTTAGACGGATCAAAAGGAAATTCTATGTGCCTTCGGAAGGCGGACGGGCGACGGGTCACCACCACCCTGCCCCTGTCCCAACGCTCCCCACACCCGACTAATTAATGACCATGTCGAGTGTGTGTTAAATCTGAACAACGTTGCTATTTAATTAACGTTTTTACTGGCAGCCACATCGAAGAGTTTGTTTCGGATTTTAGTTTGACAATTTGTATTGGATATTACGACACGAGCACTCCTTCATATATATATATATATACAGTATACAGTGTGTATGTTTTTTTTTAAATTGTAGATTGGCATATGACAGTACTCCCCCGATGTTAAATTAGTGTGCGATCCATGAACGGAAACAACTTCTATGCTGGTTTGATGAGACGAATATGTACCATCTAAATAGATTGACAGTGCACACTCCTCTCGAGCCTGGCTACTTCCAAACTGATTCCGAAACCCGCGAAAGGCCACTTTACGGGTGTTACATTCAATTTTTTTTTGTAGACTGGCTTATGACAACATCCGCCTGATGTAAAGCTAGAGTGCGGTCCATGAACGGAAACAACTGCTACAACAGAGAAATCTCTACGGGCAGCACTAGCCTCTGCTATGCCGGCCTGAGGAGACGAGTATGCACCATCTAAATTGACACATACCTGGCTACTCTCAAACTGCTCCCGAAACGCGACAAAGTCACTTCAAGTTATATTCGAAAGTGGTGGTACTACCCCAAGGCGGCAGACTAGGCAAATAACTATCATCTGTCTGCCTACCATTCTTTAATAGTTACATTGGTACCGGTCAGAGTTTTTTTCTAGAAGATCTACCGCTGGAATACGGTTGCTCAAAATATGTATATGTCTATATAGGGCTTGAAACATTTTTTCCCAACATTTCTGAATATAGAAACTTTAAAATGTTGCACTCTTTTAATAGCTGTTTTTATTCTTTTATAGACATTCATTCTACACGCTACGAAGGCTAAAGTATTGTAGCTACAGGTGAGGCATGGTTCGTAGCAATTTCTCGTAGTCTAAATTAAACATAAAATTTTCTTTTGTCATATTATTTATAATTAAATAAAATTAAATTTATAAATTCGAAAATTTATACCAAACGTAATTTATAACGTTTATTAGATCAAATTATCGTCTAATCTGGGTCAGGGAGGTTTGGCAAAGTAAATCACTTAACTCTTTGAGGTCGCGGTTATTGCATAACGTAGTTACTGGTGAGATAGAAATTCTTGTTCTTGGGTATGGCGCCCTAGAGGCTTGTAAAAATAAAATAATAGTTTGTCTTTATTAGACCACGAGTTCATATAAACGATGTAATAGTTTTTCTTGTATTTTATATCCTGGTATTTTGTTCAAATACAAAATTGTAATTTACAATAAATTAAATATTCATATTAAAGTATCTAGCTATATTAGACAGCCTCTGCAGTGCAGCTGTTAGCGCCACTTTCAGATTATCCCGGAGGTCTCAGCTTCGATTCCGTATCGAAACAAATACGTAAAATTTTATTTATTTGTCTGGTGGTCTGATTGTTACATGTTTGTGTTGTCCTTATCCTGAAACCTGGGTGTCCTAAATTGGAGGTCATGGTTTAGTGTACCAACTTTTGATTAATTAAGGGTCCACAGGGTCCACCTTTTATTCTCTAATATCTAACTTTAAGTTCAAAAGAATTTTCTTATTTTCCTCACATTAAATTCGCCAAATTACTGAGAAGCTCACATTCTCCGCTGGTTAAATAACCGCAACGTAAATACCAAAATGGTAAATTTAACGAGATGTTTATTTTAAACGAAATAAGCCAAATAAAAGTAGGATTCTATTAAATACTAGCTGTTTGTAGGCGTATTTTATGAGTTGTTACTGGGACGTCTTATAAGGATAAAATAGCTGTGAATTGCAGTTTCATCCCTGTTAATAAAAAAAAAAACAAAACCTCAATAGATATGGGACTAACACAAAAGGAATTTTACAAATCGGATTACGAGTTCCGGAACGCGTATGTACGAAAAAAATATATAATTTTTATTACAGATAACAACCCCTTTTGGTAATGTGTTGCTCCACCAATACTAAAAAGTAATTGCAAAGCATTTTTTATTATTATTATTAGCTTTTTTAAAGATTTTAATGTAATATTTATTTTTATTAAACTGCCGTAGACGTGTAAGATCGCTAACACAAGCGCGCTTATCCGTCTATCAGCTTAAACCTCGCGAGCACGATGCGAGGTCGGCCGTTGTAGCCGTAGAAGCCATAAGTGTTGCTTGTTTTTATATTTCAATAATGTAGAATGTTATATAAAAAATAAAAAGAAAATAGCGGTACCGCATGCATACACAAACAAATTTTGCTCCGTGAAATTGCTATCTATCTTTTCACATCCTATATTATAAGATTAAGTAAAATTAATGACTCTTCGAATACTTTAGTGTTAATTATATTATTATTATAATAAACAAGTTTCCGCTCGATTGGTTTACTATTGGTAATAAACGTAAATTAGAAGACTGTTTCCATTGATAATATAGTATGTAATTACATGCTACATTAATATTAGATACCGAACTAAGTAAACATAATTAAATGTAGGTATAGTGAGACCGTATTGTATATAGTTAACCGAGAAATATAGGACAATTAATGTAACCATAGTTTTTTTTTAATCCCTACCAAACCGTGAAGTAGAATTTGGCAAAGCAAACATGTTTTGCGGATTTTTAAAGTCATATTTTCTTTTTGTTAGTTTATTGTGAATTTATTCCAATACTAGCAGTCGGTCCGCGGTGTCGTTTGCGAAAATACAAATATGAGCGGACGTGGTGGTTTTTAGCCCAGTCTGCTGTGGGGCAGTACCACCACTTTTGAATATAACACTCGTTAACAGTTTGGTTACTTAGCTGGCTACTTAGGTATAACGAGGGGAGTGTACACTGTCTATCTGGACGGTGTACATTCATCTCCTCAGGCCGGCATAGCGGAGGCGACTGCTGTCTGTAGAGCTGAATCTGTAATAGCAGTTGTTTCCGTTCATGGACCGCATTCTGGGTTTACATCAGGCGGGGTCTTGTCACGTACTACAATAAAAAAATATCCAAATAATCAAGACAGGGGTGTTGTATGTGTATGTTTGTGTTGTCCTTGTCCTGATACCCATAGTACAGGCTGTCCTAAACTGGGGTTAGGTCATTATATTATTGCTTTTGGAGTAATCAAGAGCAAACAATATTTTAAAACATCTGTTACGTCTTTGTGATTTTAATAATATTAGATTATTGATTTTCCATAATAACATTCTATTAAATGTTAAAAGAGTAATTTTGCTTCGATCTGTTTCTGATTACGTCATAACACAGTCGTCTTCCGAAAAAATGTTCGATAAAGGTGTAAATGGGGGCACAAAACATCTTTCATATCACAATGGGAAGGTATATCTATAAGTTTTTATTCAGTTCTTGATAATAGTAATAAACTGTAATGTTTATTATCATATCTTCATTGTTATCATCGCGAACACATACACACCTACAACTTACATAATTATAACAAATACATACAATGCCCTGAACCCAAACTTCGATACCCTATACCAGCGGTTGGTAACTAGCGGATAGCGAAAGGTAAAAACAGTACCGTCAAAAATTGTTTGAAAGTTTAGGAGCGGCCGTGTTCTAGCGGTAAGACGCGTGAGCGGTAGGAGTATGCACTCTATCTAGATGGTGTGCACTAGTCTCCTCAGGCCGGCATAGCGGAGGCGACTGCTGCTCGTTAGAGTAACAGTTGTTTCCTTTCATGGCCCGCACTCTGGCTTTACATCAGGCGGAGTTGTTAGATGCAGAGCTACAAAGAAAAACATCAGGTTACAAGTAACCATAAAGCAACCATAAAGTTAATATAGTGACCCCAGCAAACATTATTTGCCTAACCCTATACGTGAGGCTTTATTTTTTCCATAATGCATAAATACAAATCTGTATTAGATGATAACAAATAATTATTATGCATGAAATATTGCAATATTCACAGAATTGGTCTCACGTCACACATTTAAAGCGTAAAAAGAGGAAAGAGCTTGATTTTATATGGCAACACAAAATGAACCTTCGAATTGCAAAGATTTTTGTGGAATAATAAAATGCTTATTGTGTCCTGTCACTTATTTTCTGCACGGTCGCTTAATGGTAATCCTATAATTTATATTCCAGCAAAAATACGGAAAGTCGGCCGCCAAAAGTTTCACAAAAACATAATTTCCCTCACAATGGGAAGATAGTGGGTTTTATATCCACAACAGACTCGTATGTGATCTAGTGTGATAAACATGTTGATGTTCATATTATTCACAAGTCAAGTGTACGCAGTCAAATATCAGCTCTTCGTAATATCTGCTCTCTGTCGCAAATACATATTCGAACTCAATAAAAGATTTTATGTTGCTTACTATCGCGTTTATTTTGATTAATTTAATCCGACTGTTTATAAGATTTGCAACCATCGTGCCTGCGAAGAGACTTAATTTTGTTTGGTCCCTTTTATTTACCACTCATAACAAAATTAAGCAGGTTAGAATATTCGACCGATAGAACAATAAATAAATCGTGATCGTCAGCATGAATCAAAGCTTAGTACGGGATGCTTACACAACAACTTAAATAAACATTCATTGGGCATTTTAAAGCTGCGCTTTTACGATGTTGGCTATGAGAAAATAATGTGCATCATGACATTTTATCTCTCGCAATCGCAATCTCGTCCGCATAACCAGACACCTGTAGCATACTAATAGGATTTAATCCATAAATAAAATTTAAGCACTTTACAAACTTTATTTGTCTATTTAAAGTTACACACACAGGTTAGTATAGATGAACTTATGTTAGTATTAGTAATAATAACAAAAGAACACGGATACGCTGACTCCTGAACTAGTTATACACTGTATTTCAGGAGTCAGGTTTCACCAATTTGGGGACAAACGTACAATAACAAATATACAAGAAGCATATACAATATGAATGAATGTGCTACAAATATAAATACCTAATTATAATTACATAAAATTTATTGAACCATCAATAATACATTTTCAACATCCGTATAATTTTGGGATGCCAGCCATTTTGTTAGTGTTGTTTTGACTTGGTATTTGTTATCATGATAGATGTTACAGCATTGGTTTATTTTATCATATACGTAGTATACTTATATAGTACACGTAGATATATTTGAATTATTATAGAGTATAGACGAGTCAACGATTTTAGATAACAAAACGAAGTGAAGAAGACCCCATTAAAGGTTGGTTCATCGTGTTTTAAAAGAAAATTATTGTAGTTATGGAACGAAATTTAATTATTAATCATAGAAATGTTGCATAGACAGAGCGATTTTTAGAAATGAATCACTGAAGGGGAAATCTTAAATTATAAGAGATAGCGAAATTTGTTCAAAGGGACCATGATCTTGATTTTGATTGTCAAGGCAAAATTCTACTCACAAATTTTTGATAAGCCCCTTAAACCGAACCGGGAATCGAATCAATTTAATATAATTTATATTTATTTGTTATACAAAAGTTTAAGAGTGGTAGGCAGATTGATGAAGGTTATTAGCCAAGTCTGCCGTCTGAGATAGTACCACCACCTTCGAATGTAACCCCGTGAAGTGACCTTGTCGCGTTTCGGGAATAGTTTGAAAGTAGCTAGGTAGAACGAGAGTGTGGATCAATCTAGATGGTTTCGTTTTCGTCTTCTAGCGGTATAGCGGAGGCGACTGCTGTATGTAGAAATTAACTTGTAGTAGCAGTTGTTAACGTTCATGGATCGAACTCTAGCTTTACATCAGGCTGAATGTTGCCATATTATAAAAATAAATAAAATATATGATTTGTTTACGTTTACGTTTAAGTAATTGAGATTTGTATTGTACGGATTACCTTTCAACAACAAATTTCCTAAATACTCGTAGATATATCTATGTAGACTTAATATATGGCTTTTCAAGTATTTTCAATTAATGCAAAGCTCGTGTGGTCACTATTTGAATCGAGGATGAAACGATACTGAAGACATCGAGCTGGCAAAACGCTCTAATTAATTGCTTGTGTTGATGGGCGTTCGCTCGTTTATGCTGAACACAAACAAGCACACTTGATTCAAATAGCTAAAAGATATTTTAAATAAAAATTTAACAATACAATATTTAAATACTAAATTAAAAGATTTTATATCGATTTTACGACGTCATCGGATTGAAATAATTACAATAAACGCGATAGTAAAATTAGGTGAATGATTTTTAAACGATAATAAATCAGATAATAATATAAATCCTTAATAGTTGCAGTTAGTTAAGTAATTAATTAAACCCTAACATTTATAAAAACATAAAAGGATAAACAATCGTAAAAACAGTATAAATTATAGGTACATAAGTATAGGTATAGGTAATAAAATCCATTTCAAAAAATATACATTAGCACCTACCAACTTAAAATGGAAGTTCAAATGTTAATAAAATGAAAGTCACGTTACTTACAACGGAAGAGAAAACTTAGCTTCTTTTCTGTGCATTTATAATATTCCTAAAGTTCCGCCTAAACTTCCTTAATTAGTTCTGCTTAACTTAAAGTTAACATTAAATACAGTCGACTTCTGCTCTTTTAAAGTCACGTAGGTACGTTCTTATATACTTTAAGACTTAGACTTAGGCGTCAAATTATAATCACAAATCTTCCACCCTATAACACTAATTTTAGAATGTACAATGTTTAGATGTTTGTCTCAAAATACGCTCTCTTGAATGTGGATTGAATACCTATAATGACAAGAAGAACTAATAAAATCCTTTCGTATTTATTTATTTTTAAACTGCGCCGCCAATAGGAGCAATTTTAGGTTTTAATAGTGTTTGTTTATTATACAGAATTTTGCGTATAACCTACTATATATATAACCTACCTAGAGCAATAATAGAACATGTATGAAGACAATGATGGATGCGTAGGATGGCGGTAAATTGCTATTCATTGTCTCGGTTTATACAAAGATAGATAGATACATGTTGCACATAGGTAATAAGATACTCTGTGCTAGTGACACATTCATAACGAATGCGAAAGTAAGCTTGGAAAATGGAAACAAAATTTATTTCTGCATATACCGCTAGCCGTAAACCCACTTAAGCATATTAAATCGTTTGAGTGATCTATTTCAATCTATCAAATACAATAATGTTTGCTATGTAAACATTAGTATAGGTTTCGCGTGAAATCTAACTGATTTGATATACTAATAAGGTTTCCTCTTCACCGCTGTTGCTTTACAAATAATCGAGTTACCTCGAACGGCGCCCTCCTTAATTCGATAACGGTCCGAGTAGCTTCTTGCAAAGTTAAAGCGATTAGCTTATAATCAGTTCAACTTTTGTTTGAAATTCAATTACAAATATTACAAATAACTCAAGAACTAGATTAAAATAATAAATCTTATAACAAAATTGTTAAATGGGAAAATTTAAATGAAAATATTGCAACTAAAAGAGAAAGCGGCCTCGGAGTATTTTAAATTTGAAAAAATATATATTTCGACACTCGTAATAGAGAAGTCGCCTCCGCTATGACCAATGGTCGCTCTCTATAAATTATGTAGATACACAGTTATAGGACGCATATTATACCTAGATACATTATAGAGTCATGTCCTCGGCAATGTTCCCTGTCAGATTCTAAATGTCAGTCTGATGAAATTAATGCAGTGGAAATGAGTTCATTGCGTCCAATGTGCGTTGTCACGTTAGAATTATCGTATTAATTTGTGATGTATGTAGATACTAGATACCTAATGATTTGTCACTTCATGGGAAGCGAAAAATTAACTACAACAATCTATTTATATCAGTTATTTTTAAATTTAAATTTAAATATTTGTTTATTATTAAATTATGATGAAAATTGAACTGAAAAAAAAATCAACACGCACACTACAAACTTAGCCCTCCGCTGTGCACGCAATAAACTACACAGCTATTGGTGCTTTAAGCGACCTTGTCGAAGTTCTTCTATTCTATTTTTTAATAGATATATTTTTCTTTTCTCTTCCAAGTGCTTGCTGAGATAACGTCTTCTGTTAATCTAATACTAATGTAATAATGTTTATTCACTCTGTTATTGTTCCTTAGATCTATAGTAGCTTTGTATATGTTTATTTCATTGTTAAAGTGTATGCTAAAGATGTGTCAATAAGTAAACAATGAAGTACCTACCGTCAACCAAATATCACGTCTTTTATAGTAAATTGTTCTCGTTGTTTAGTTTTTATGTGTTAGTCGAATTATTCTAAAATGACTTCATTTCTAAAAGATAAAATAGTGGGTAAATTTTCCAAACAAACTTAATATTTGTTTAGCACTAATTCATACGTTTTCTGCTAAGCGTTGTGAAAGTGGTGGCGACTGGAGCCACCGTGCGAGCGGTTCTCTAGTCGTCAATGCTCATGGACCTCCACTGCGTTTACCATCAGACCAGTCGAGGTCACATGTCGTGCCAAAATAAAAAAAAAAAAAAAAAAAAAAAAAAAATTACGGTTCGTGGAAGTTGTAATATTCTCAGCTCAAACAAACGCAGCTAAAGAAAACTCGCTAGGGAAAGATCCACATTCCATATCGTATACTCTTACAATTTTACGAGCGAGAAAGTAGTAACGTAAGCGTATTGTATTGACCTACAGAAGGTTTACATCTTTCTAAGGTTTACGAAAGAAATAAAACAAAATTATTTATGTAAAAATATGCTTCAATACGCATTACTCTATATTATTTTTATGGATTGAAAGAAGTCTGAACTCTGCTTTCGTAATATAAAGTTATTTGGTAATAAAAATAAACATTTATTGAAAACACCCAATTTACTGTATTAAAACCGAGTGCGTTTTTAGAGTAGTAGGCAGATTGATGATGGTTGTTACCAAGTTTGCCGTAAGGAGTAGGAATATCACTTTCAAGAATAACACTTCTGGTTTCTAGAGTTTCAGAATCAGCTTTGAATGTAACACGTATTTAAGACATATAAAGTAGCAGAGTATAAGCCGATTACAGGCATTTCTCTATGGCAGCAGTTGTGTAATATTATAGAGAACAAATGTAATAATTAAAAAAGCCTAAATAATTGTGAAGTAAACACTGATACTTGTACTTATATATACAGATTTTTTTCTTTTTGTTAACTTATATTATCTGTCTGGGTCTGATTTTATTTGTCTTTTATTTCTATTTGTAATTAGGCTAAGTTGAATTTATGAAATAAATTATTATTATTATTATTAAAAGAAAAATTTATTAAAAAAGGAAAGGATGGAACAGATGTCTGTAATACAGTCAGTAGACTAGTGCTGGCTCCAGGACTCAACCGAACTTGTGCAATTGTACGAGTAAATTATATTTCAAATAAAGTTTTTATTTATTTAGTTCAAGTTGTAGCATGTAATAAATAAAATAATTCATTTAAGAAAGAAACACAATGTTTAATTCTAATACATATCAATTACAATACCTAAAACCAGCTGCTAATATTCTCTACTACATACTATTTATCTACTGAATTACAAATGAGCTGATTTAGAATTCGATCGCAAAAGCTAAAGCTTAGTGAGCAGTTATAAATTAGTATTGGTAATATGAAGGCTTTATAGCTGAAACTCGTGTGAACGGCGTATCATTGAAAAGTTATATCGGTTTGAGTCGCTACCGTATGTTACTGGCCCCGAGCTTGACTCTTATCTGTGACGATTATAATTTTACAGAAATGATTTCACAAACGTGTAAATTATAATTTACATATATCGGCATATGACAACACTCCGCTTGATGTTAAGTTGGAATGCAGTCCACAAACGAAAACAATTGCTACTACTGAGAAATTTCTGCAGGCAGCAGTCCCTTCGATACGCCGCTTTAATGATTCGAATGTGACTATCCAGATTGACAGTGCACACTCTCTTTGTCATACGAGAAAGTTTTTTTTTTTTTTTCAGAAAACAATTTTAGATTCTGTCATAGTTGCAAATACCAACAGTTCGAATTTGAAAAAAAAACTTTTGGAGAAGTAGACCTCTTGTTATTAAAATATTAATTTCACTGGTATACGTATTCTAGAGACGTTACCAAGAAGAAAACCTACATTACGAAAGTACTCGAATATACTTTGAAATATTATTACATGAAAGTTCAAAGTAAAATATGTTGATTTTATAACAGCTTTTGCAGTGAAGTACAAGGTAAATATGAATTTCGTTCCCCATTGACACTGCAAATACAAAGAAACCGCGAAAAATAATTTAAAATTTATAACGTTTATTTTACAAAACAAAATCACTCTTGTAGGTAATTAAGTTTTTTTTTTCTTTAATCTTTTAATAATAAACATACTAAAACAAAGGAAAACCGTCTACTAAACTGTAGATGCCTATACCTACCTACCTATAAAGGTAATTATAATTATAATAATTTCATATCTTTCATTCTTTTCGGATCAAATTAATCAGACACAGAAAGTTCATTACTATTATTTTTTTTATAGTTATATCTCTTAACTTCAAAGGTATTAGGAAAACGTTGAAAGTTTCATGTGAATAAATCACTTAATTCTTGTAGGTGGTCGTTGCCAGACCACTAGAGGGCTATAACACACCACCTGATAATAACGAATGGACTAACAAAGCTTGGTTGTAACGTAAGCTCTGCTCACATTCAGAATAATATAAAATTTATAGTAATTTCTGTTTTGGATTATTATTATATTAATAAATTAATACGTGAATAAGCAAATAAGTTGGTTAGATTCGCAATGGATTAATCTCGTGTTTGAACTTTACCGAAATCTGTACCAATGTTGCTTTTTAACACTTATGAACTTATTTGATCTATGAATATGAATATGAATATGAATATATATATACTGTATGTTATTATATATGTACACTAGGATACCCTCTACTGTGGGTATCAGGACAAACAACACAAATATACCCAGACCCGAAACAAATATCAACTTTTATTTGAATAATATCATCTTACCTACACATTAATATCTGTTTCGCCTGGGAATCGAACTCGCGTTATTCAATACGCTACAGAGGCTGTCAATATCAACAACATACCTATATAAGTAATATTTTGTATAAATAAAATTATTACTGGGTAAAAATGTCCTTTTTTTATAAAAATAAGAATTTATTTAATGACCTAAAAATATAATTTTGATGTTATTTCTTTTGTTTCTATGAAAACAAAAAAAGGAGACCAACTCGTGAAAGAGACTATCCGACTAGAGGAAAGTCTTTATAATATTAAATAAGAATTGACCTACATAATAAACGACGATAAAAACGACATAAAACGTAAGTCATGATAAAGTAAATAAAGCCTTCTCGTTTAATGGCTAATAATTATGTTTTTGCGTAAATTTTGAATCCTAAAAAAATTATTAAATTTATATTTGAATTGATTCATAAAAAATATACATGGATCTTTCTAAGAAGTCTGTTCTCGTGTGTTGTTTATTCGTAAAACTGCAATAAAATAAAATAGGCCAAATACGAATTGCAGATGCGAACTTCTACTCGTAAATCAAGAACTCATTAGCAACAACGGAGCAATAAGCGAGTCATGCTGAGGGAGGTTGTATAGTATTGAGTAAGCTGTATGTTCATTCATCACTTATTACAGTCTCCGGCGGATCCTTGTCCTAATGTAAGGAGCTTGGCTTTCATAATGGCGCTTTAGTGTTTTCATACGAACTGTTTACTTACCCTACAAAATAATACTTACCTATTTTAAGTGTATCCGTTTTTATAAGAACGATATAAATATTTTCGGTTATTTTTTTATTAGTTTTTAACATATTTTGTTTTTTATTAAATTATAATGGAAAATTAAGTTGAAATAAATTAAATTTAAAACTTGATACATCATTTTTAAATAATTATAAGTATTTAAATCGCAGGTATTAGTCATTACCGAAGTCAGACGAAAGTTTTAAAAATTTAGTTTAATAATATTTATGATATCAGCAAGATAATTGTACTTTTGTAATTAGAATAGATACTTTAAGTTGCATTATGTGAGAATTTCTTCTTCTCATAAGGTAAGTTTTTAATCTAACCACACATAAACTGTCTTTTTTTAATTCCAAAGTCATCAGAAATAAATTTAATTTCATGGTCCGTAAAAATTGGGTCGAACCAACATACATCATGTTTAATTAAAAAGAAACATTGAAAATGTGGATATTTATTTTCTAAATTGCGACTTTAAAGGCGACAGAGGGCTTTTGTACAGTGAAATTAAATTCAGTCCAGCAACGCGGGCGGAGTTTTATTGCTGCTGACGAGCTATACATACTCGTACAATTGATCGGACGGTGACTCCAAATATAGAAAAGATGTCTATCTCTAGCTGCCAACCCTTAATATTGTAAGAAAATGAGAGCTCTTTTTTCCTTTTTTCTTTTATTCAATTTATATTTTCATGAAGTTAATGAATTATGAATCATACATCCAACCAAAACACCAGTCAAGTCAATAAAATGGTTGAACCGTAACTTCCAACGGAGTTCTGGAATTTAAACATACTGTTTTAACATCATTTGACCACATCTCACGCACATTCACAAACAAACACGGCTTAATGGATAATGGACTTATACTCGAGGAAACACAAGATTAGGAAAATAATTCTGGACAACATCTATCTCCAGAATTCCGCTAAAACTCTCAAGATAAGAGTTATTAACCAACAAAAATTATCTAGTTATTATCATTATGTAGAACGGTAAATAAATATAGTGAAGATATTAGGTACCTTTATTTTACATGTAAACCTTAAAAATAAATTGTGAAGACATATTTTATTCTTAATTTTTTTCAAAAATGAGGTCCCTACGAATTCTTCCTAAGATGATTCGAGTATCTTCAACTTGTATCTCGACTATACTCGTATAATGGTTAAAAGTGGGCTTCCTGATTCTTTGATCTTGGACAACAAATTCTTGACTATTTAAATTATGTAGCCGTATCTAACAAAGAAGTTCTAATTCACAGGTAAAATACACACCCAAAGTTAAATTTAAATTGAAATTGGAAAGCTATATTTTAGAAATATCGCTCACTTTATAGTAAATTTATTGGACTAGTGGAAGACGCAGCAGGTGTGCTTCAACAACTATACGAATTTAACAACCTAAGTTTAGTTCAGAACTTCTACCTAACTCTGTTTGTCTTCAAGAACCACACTTGTTCAACCAGTGGTGTGAGTGCAATGTTCATAACATTAAATGATGATAATGCCTTTTTTATTTATTTATTGCTGCATCAATGGCATATTTTATTTTTTATTTTTTTTTATTGTAGCTCGACATGTGACAACACTCCGCCTGATGTAAAGCTAGAGTGCGGTCCATGAATGGAAACAACTGTTACCACAGAGAAATCTCTACAGGCTGCAGTCGCCTCCACTATACCGGCTTGAGGAGACGAGCATGTACGTCTAGATTTACAGTGCACACTCCTCTCTTATACCTGGCATATATACATACATAACATTTAAGAAACCTCAGCATTCAACAATACATCCTGTATGATACGACTTTCCAGGCGCGTCCAACATTCACCAAATACTATATTACAAAAGGTGAATGCCCATTCGCCTAAGAGAAATAGGCCCGCAAACTTTTACTCGAGTTTATCGATGCTTTTTAGTTCATTTTGTAGCAAAATAAATCTTCATTCCTTATCACTAATCAATTTAGTTTTCTTTACTCGAGTTTTTGAGTAATTAGACTTTTTATGGTGCAATATTTGAGGTTAATATTATATTAAATGCTATGTTATATTAAATGGTTATTAAACCGGTGATATCTTTTTTTTTTAATTAAACATCGTCTATTGATTAGTAAACGATGTAGGTATTGTTTAAGAATATATTTTTGTTAACAAACTATTAGAGGTCAAGTGAGCTCAAAAATGGGCATCCTCCTTTTACACATTAACTACGTTAGTACTATTACACTATTAAATTTTTAATAACAACAAATATGATGATGATGAACAAATATTACAATAGATAAAATAATTTATTTAAAATTAAATTAATAATTAAATGCGTATGCATAACGGAAGACGTGGCCTTGGTTCATGGGGGCATGGGTTCGAATCCCATCACACCAGTTGTGTGCGTGTTGATTTTATTCTATTCAATTTTCATTATAATTTAATAATACAACAAATTTAGCATTTGAAATGTCAAAAATCAATAAAAAAATAACCGCTAATCCCAGATTTGGTTTTGTTTATAACAAAATAATTAATACATATATTTGTATCTATACAATAGTATTTTAATATTTATTAATAACAACCTTAATGTTTTTTTCGTAAACATGTTTTAACTTATTAAGAATTAATGCGACTTACTATCGCGATTATTTCAATGCGACGCGACGTTTCCTAAAGTTTTATCGTTACGGCTTTTTCAGCGATCAATTAGCTGATCATGATTATTTGAATTTAAAATTAAATGATCAAAATAAACGACAAGCAAGCCACGTAAAATCTCTTAATGTAGAGTTAATAGAGTGAATGTTTGTAGAAAAAAATTATACCAAAACATTATTTTCCCAATATGATAATATCTACAATATGTGAGTATTATATGCCGCATAAGTTAAGAACATCTTGAATGTATTTAGATAGTAAACCTCAATAAATCATAATAATAAGACTGCCATAACAACGGGTCGACTTTGAAAAGCGGTAAATTATTTATAAATATAGGATAATAATGGAATGTTTTGGCTATAATGGTGGATTTGCTATATTTGAGATTTAAATAAAATTCAGTGAAAGCAATAAATGCTAATATTATTTTCGCCTTTTATTTAAACTACAATTTGAATAAAACTCTATTACGATAACTAATTTTTTTTCATTCAAGATTTATATTTCTTACTCACATTTACCACTTCCAAAATTGCCAAACCTCGAAACTCGGAGTTCGATAGCAAAAGTTAAAGCTTGGAGCGCCCTCATAAATTAGTGTTGGTATTATGAGAGGCTTTGCGGTTGAAACTTGTGTGGAATGATACGACATATCATTGAAAAGTTATATTGGCCTCGAGCGTTACAGATTCGCGGTTAAAGATTTATTTGCAATACGCAGGTAATGAATTTATATTTTTTAATTATCAGATATTATAAATAGGCACCATTGTGTCGTTTGATTTTTCTACATAAAGCTTGAAACCTTAAATATTGGCCATCTTAATTATACAGACTTTACTTTGCTTCCATTAAAAGACGTCACTGAAAGCCAAAAAGGCTTCAGCGGACTTAATTATAGGAAATAATTTGGCAGAGTTCGCTCCCACGATCTAACCCCGAGTGAAATAATTAAATAAATAAAGAAATTCAATTACATTTCAGAATTCAACACTATTAACAATTTGCTTAAAAAATTAATAACGCTTTTTCATATTTATAAAGAGAAATTTTAATAGTTTTTTGTTTTGTTTAAATCATGACATTATGAAGCTAGAGAAAATTAAAATTAAAACGAGTACGCTACATTTTATAATAACTCTTGGGAGAACATAATTAATTTCTTTATAATTGCCACGGTATTCCATGTTATTAAAACAAAATCAAAACAAGAATGAAAATGACCGTAAATGTGAAAAAAGTTATCAGGAAGGCTTAACTTTATTATAGGAGGCAAAATCGTTACAATTCCGAGAAAATTCTAGCAATAATAACATGTTTTAGAATTATTTAGCTATACTATACAAAGTAATTAACGTTATTGATAAATTGTTGTTCTGGACATCTTTGATCAAAAATTTTTGGCCTGGGAAAATTATTTGTGAAAATTATAGCTTTCATAATATAATGAACAAAACACGGAGTAGGTAAGTTTTTAATTTAAAGATAGAATTCAAGTAGTAGTCGTTAGTTAAGTGCAAATTTTTAAACTTTTGTAAATCTAAACTAATCTATACAAACTCTTCTATACTGTAAATGTAAAACTAACTGTGTCTATTTGTTATTTATTCACATCTAAGCCGCTAAACTAAGCCGCTGATTTTATTCTTTTTAATATTAAATTTTGTATGGGGAATCCACGATTTCTGCAAAGAAACGGGCATTATATTCGAAGGAAAAGAGAAATTATGCTGCGAAAATCCGACCAAGAAATTTCCTTCACAAGAGACACTATGCGAGCGGGTACTTTATTGTTCATAATCAACGAATCGTTGTAAGAATATCAATTATTACTTACTTAGGTACTTCATGCTATAACTAAATAATAGAGGACGTAATGGATTGGATCCTTATATAAAAGTAAATAAAACGACGTAAGAAGATGCTTAAGTTCATAAATAAATACATTGTATAAGGCCGATTTATATGAAAGTGATATTATATATGCCACCCGTGTCGTTTGGCCCGTTTATGACCCCAGATTATCCGGCCAAATTCTATCCTATTACGTAATAAAAATGCCACAATGAATGAAACGATACCTCTTTCTAGCTTTTACAATCCGCGTGTGATGTTAGATATTATATAGATCTACTTATATTGCGGTTACATAAATTATATTAACTTAGTAAAATAGAGGAAACTTTTCACATTATTATGCGTGTAACTGAATAATAAATATAGATCTGGATTTCTTACAAACTACGTCACAAATTAAGCTTATCTACGTACATTGGTATCTAATTTTTTTTATTGTAGCTCGGCATATAACAACACTCCGCTATACTGGCTTGAGGAGACGAATGTATACCATCCATACAAGACACACTTCTTTCGTTATACCCAGCTACTTCCAAACGCGACAAGGTCACTTCACGAGTGTGTTTGAAAGTTTTAGTACGACTAGGCTAATAGTCTGCCTACCACTCTTAAAAGTTACACAAATATTTCTCTTCACAAAATAAAGCCATTATTTATTCCTCAAGTTAATAAATAAAAACGTGTCTGTACTTTATCATGAAACAAATAAAAATAGGTACGCTAGTCGTTGCATAATTAAGCAAATAATGGATTCAGACACAGAGCAGGACACTGGTTACTTACAAAAAAGTCTACTTAGCAGGAATTTTTCCTTGAGAGGGTCCAACTGGAAATCGTTAGGTTAGAAATGTTTAGCAGAATTCCAAGACTGAACCATTCAAAATGTCTATTTCTTTACATTCAAGTTCGATTAGTTTTATGTTTAAAAATATTGAAAGGATATCTGCTTAGGGAATTAAGCTTTGATAAATAACGTTTAATTTCTGCGAAGGCGACATAAGTTTTAAATTAGTCCAGTTTTGTAAGGTATGTATGCTCGCAACTCATTTAAAATACGCTGAACTGGTTAATTAAGAGAAGCACCGGAGTGTGAAATTGTAAACGTATGTGAAAACATTCGGTGGTTTCTGGAAAGGTAGGCGTTTACTTCGTTACTTTGCTACACTAAATTGCGTTTACATTTTGAGATGTTTTGCGCGCTTATGTGTTAAATACTTATTTATGAAGTAGAAACGTAACATGTTTATATTGAGTTGTCAACTTTATTATTTATTATGTATGATATTTTCAAAGCTTCTTATGGTACTTACTTACTTAAATGTACGATACGATACGATACGATATTAGTTAAATTATTATTTGAAATATTCTCTATGTAAATTTAAGGTGTTTGCAAACTGTATGGCTTATAAGACATCGTCACGAACGTTGAACTTACACGAACAGGCATTACGATTATCGTTGCGTGCTCCATGAATATTTCGGGAAACGATAAAACTTTAAACTAACATGTCCAATTGCATAACTTTTTCCTTTTTTTACCTGTTTATGATATACCTTCAACGTGATTTTATTAGCTCAATAAAAATATACTGTCTTATAAAAAAAAATATTTTCATTGAAAAAAACTTGGTCGAACCTCAGGAAGCTAAAATTAATTTTAATAATTTGCTTATCATATAATAAATCATGTTAATATTTAATTTATCATTCGTTGGTAAATAATAAAATATACAAAAATAACTAAAAGAAAAATTATCTCTCAACCTCAGAAATTTTGCCCGAGGAAGATTTTAATATTGAAACAAAGAAAACTTAAGTAACCTAGGCAATGAAAATAAGCTATAAAAGAAATGTCAGATGCCAGTAAAAATCGACCTGTCTAATTTTAAATGCTGGGAAATAACTTTAAATTAGGTCAAAGCCTTTTGTATATAGACACCTAGTCTTCTTATTTCTTAAATTTAATAACATATTAACTTGAATATTAACTTATTTAAAAATCTTGCATCACGAATTTAGGATTCTCTTCGTTCTACAATATTAAAGCTTAACTCTTCATTCGGTTATAATCTAGAATTATAGTCAAGAGGTTTTCACTCAGTTTAAGCAGTTTAACGTACTTACATAAAGGGCTATCATTTTGTCATCGGATTTTTCTCGTAGCTTTTCTCGCTATCTCCAGCTAAGAAATTCCGTAATAGAAATATAAATCTCTGACTCCGGAGGTTCAGGATTTATTGAGCTACCCCACTCACCCTTTTTATTAGTCACGTTTGTAACATGAAGATTCTTTTTCGCATTGTCAAAGAAATGTGTTGATATGAAAACACAATTTAACATTTCACTGCGCTCCCCTAAGAATCGTTTAACTCATTAAATAGAAATTATCTTCGATATACACTTACAAAAATTAAATAACAGTATTCCGCTACCTACTTAATGTTAGTAAGATGTTTTCTTTTTATTTTAGCGTCACATGACCGCACTCCGCCTGATGTAAAGCTAGAGTACGATCCATGAACGGAGGCGACTGCTGTCAGAGAAGGGGATCTGCAGACAGCAGTCGCATCCGCTATGCCGGCTTGCTGAGATGCCTCTTCACACTGCGTTTGAAGTTTTTAATGAACTTGCAATCTATAGTTCAAAAAGTGACAGCTGTTTTCCTAGATTATTTTAACACTTCCTTGAGTCACTTAAGAAAGGTTGTTTGCAATTTTACATAACGGCCCCAAGTAAGTCAGGCTAAAATCCTAGATGTTTTAACAAAACAAACAGTAGCAAAAGTACAAATTTAATATTTGATTTCTCCTGTTTTTATTATCAGCCATGCACATATTCGTCCAATACAGTCTCTAATCAAAGTATAAATCTCTGTGCCCAGTACGATTTATTGCGATGTGAGATTTGTTGCTTTTGTTTAAGCTAAAGCCTGAGTCGGGGACGTGAAACGGGCGCTATAAACATTTCAACGGACCATTACAAAAGCCGAAGTGAGAAAATGTACTTTCATTTGTTTTGTCGAAACTTTTAAAAGAATTACAGTTACATTAGTTCTGGTTTGAAAGAAGGTTAACTGACTGTAGAAACACATTCCGGTTTTCAGGTAAACTTTAGATACTACATCCTACTTTTTCGTTTCTAACTTCTTTATTTGCGTTACGTAGTACCAGGAACAAGCAGCGTTTAATACAATATTACATTTTTGTAATTTAAGAGTTTATTCGCTGGCAAACTCGACAAAATCAATTAATCTCTAAATATGACCTACTGTGTGATTTGCAACAGGGCATCTATCAGAAGCGAACCGATCCACAGGGAAAATTAATTTTCTCGATTAAAATTTATTGAACACGTCCTCGAGTTGATTGGCAATATTGTATGCTGAAAAAAAATCATAATGAAAAAAGAGTATGGTGAATACAGGCTAAAGCGAAACAAATGACGGAGAGAATGTACAATGGAGAGAGAGACAGGCAGAGGCACTAATGGCTCCTCCATTGGTGTCGACGGTGACAGTCACGATGATGATAAGTTTTTTTCCCCTAGTTTAGTCCCCAACAGCCGAGCATTGATGAAACATTTGAATGAACCATAATATTTTAGAGACCATAATATTTGAAGTTTATGTATAACTCAACTGTAGTCTTTCTTTAGTTTAGTTTCATTTTCTCAACATTATAAAGATTTTAACACCGCTGTACCCTCTTCTTGTTTAGTTTTTAGTCTCAGTTTAGTTTTAGTTTATTTCGCTTATTTGATTATACAAGCCTGCTTTTATATGTTAGTTAATGAAAACTTTTAAACTAAGATATTCAGTTACATGTAACAAAATCTGTCAGCAATACTTATTGTTTTATATCCATCCACATTAATAAAATCAAATGATGGTCCCTGTGAAGTAAAAAAAACTTCGGATGATGATAACAGTTTTATTATTAAATGTTAAATTATTAAAAATAACGAACCACGAAGGCAATTATAATTAAATAGTAATAAAATAACGAGAGGTTCAAATTCAAAGGGTCAGATGAACCCTCCCGTCTCTCTAGTGTTAACTCATTACTTTTATATCGGTCTATCTAACTGTATCTACAGCTGGAGGGTAGTTCTATTTATCAAAATTACTCACCATTAGACAAAAATAAATATATAGGTACTTATGCAAAAAAAAAAACAACCGAATGAAATAATAATCATCCACCCACGAAACTCGGGGCAACCTTAAAAATAAACTGTGTCGAGTAAAGCAAATGTTTTTCTTCCTAGCCTATGTTTGCGTTTAATCAGACTGACCGTCCGCTGCGAGAGCGTTCCTTACTTACTTATGTCCCATCCTAAATTTATCTTTCAAACTTTTTTAAAATACATTTGTCTTATGATTTCACCCGGTTATAGACTCTTTATGTTTGACTTAAATTTTCTAAACTTTTGTATCGAAAATAACAAAAGAAAATTAGGTACTAGGTATATTTTTTGAATCTGTATTATTAGGTTAAAAGGTTACTACTAATAAAATATATTAGTGATAAACTAATATAAGTAAAACTACTAATATTACTAATATTATTATAACGAATGCAGTAACTGGGCTGAAGACCAAGTATGCTATCGCGACGTAAAGTGAGAAGTCTCTACCAATCAGGCAATATTATTTTGACCGCCGAGGTAAAAAAAAAACAAATGAAGCGATCCTATTAGTGAAGGCATATCACTTTACCTCGCTATAGCGTAAATATAGACTCATACTTGGTCCTCAGTTTAGTTACTGCACGGCACGGCTACCTGCGCGGAAATGTCGAGCGGCTTTTTATCGTTTTTAATAAATTGTTTACAGTGGTTGTTATTGTATAAAACTGATATTAATTTGTATAATGATGTGCTAAGGAACAACTTGTGAAAACATGAAGAGTCGCTCTATACATGTATGGAGCAGTAAACGGGAATTTTTTATGGTATCCTGCGCCGTAAAAATGGTCATGTTTCTGAGTAAAGAACACTCAATGTTGCTGCCAAATACTCAAAGAAAACATTAAATTGCAAAATGCCTACAATTGAATATAAAAAAAAGAAATTATAAGACGTGGCTGTATGGGGTTTGACCCCTTCGCCTTCCTAGAATGGGAGAACATATAAAAAAAATATGATTCTGACAGGAAATTCGGTGGCGGTCGCTATATATGACATTTGAATCTTATTGTTATCTATGAATCGTTTTTTAAGTTTTATCAGTCAGTATTGAGCAACGTTTTTCTATTGTATTAAAATGGAAGCCGAATATCCAAAAGAATTAGGTAAGTATTTTCAAAATTATAATTTTGTATTACCATAAATAGTTCTTTTTTGTTTATTAAACCTCTTAACTTTTCAGATGCAATAATAAAACATGTGTATATAAATCAACATAGTGTAAACGATTGTGTGAATAAACTTTTGAATGCTAACCATGTGTCGGATGATCATAATTTTATCGCTTGGCTGCTAAAAGCTATAACTGTAATTGATTTAACAACATTATCTGGTGATGATACCAGTGGTAATGTGGGACGACTCTGTTTAAAGGTAAATAAATATTAAATTATTAGAATCTGAAGTCATAATAATTATTATCATTTATTATGATCAAAGTTGAACAGAAAAAAAACTCATTCACACACAGCCCAAGGTGGGAATGAAACTAGGGATGTGCCGAATCTTGTTCTTGTTCTTTCGGGGTGGTTTCCGTACGCAGGTTCTCCATGGGGGCCCCTGGTGCGTCCTTCTGTACAAGCCATCCTATTTCCTCCCACGAGGGCCGATACTACATCGATGTTCGGGCACGCCTCAGGGAGTGTTGTCGTAGTCTAGTCTCCAGAAACTTTCTTCTTGGTACATCAACATTGCTACGCTCCAGGAGCATGTGTTGGACCATTTCCGATGTGCCAGATCAAGTTCGAGCCGTTCAAGTATTACGTAAGCACTATAGGGGGCAGGGGGTCTTTGCGTTGCTCATTTTTGATGACATGGGGGTGGGGGGGTCTAGATGGTGATTACGTCAGCAGTAGTTATTTACTTTTTATATATATGGCAACCCACACATGCACACGCTTAGAATGGAGTAGGGGAATTACCGCAATCACTTGTCTAAATTTTTCCGTCAATTTATTGTTTCCTTTGGATAAGATTGACGAATTGATGTGTTGTAAGTAAAGCAAAGGAAGTTAATGTTTGTGTTACCGTTGATATACTTTCGTTAAAGTTGAATTGTTCAAGATGTTGTACAAGGGGGAAGGGGGGATAGATAATTGTAGTAAATCTGCTTAGGTATGTAATACTTGAACGACCCCAATGGCATTGAAAATAAACATCCGCTGATAAGAGTCAGTGGTATTTAGATCTATATGGATATGGACATTAAATTTCTTACTTAGTATTATTAAATTATTATAACTAAATCATAATTAGTACTCTTGAGAACTTTGCAATATGAAAATACCAAATTCGATATAAAAATAATTATAATATAAATGTAATAATGGAATTTAATAGTATTTCATTGCCGCCTAATCACCAATATTTAGAATTTCATATGCGAAATAATGTAAAATACTTTTTATTTAACTTAAACTTCAGGCGATTAATCCACTAAGCCAAGAATTAGAAGTACTTACAAATAAAATGGGTATTAAAATAAGAACAGCAGCCGTATGTGTATATCCTAACAGAGTTGCAGACGCATTTAAAGTTATTCGATCACATGAAATGGTGGATATTGTTCAAATTGCTTCAGGTTAGTACTATCCTTGTTATCTAGTTAGCTAGCACTATCTCCTTGCTAAGATTGGCTAATTTATAATGCTAAGAATTAAAGTTTACAAATAAATATTTTACAGTACAAAGGAGAGAAGTGGGCCCACGATTTTTTTCTATAGTTTGTCTATGATTTTAATGCATTGTGTAGGAAAATAAATTTGCTTTCATTAACATCATTCAGTTTTAATTTTTTTTTTTCCAGGTTATTGAGTAATTAGACTTTTTTTGATGCAAAGTTTGGCGTTATTACCACATTAAATGCTTTAAATTGTCTATTGATTGGTAAACAATGTGTTGATATAATTGATATAAATCATTGAAAAACTAAGATATTATTTTAGAATATTGTTTTGTTAACAAACTATTAGATACCAATATGGGCATTTTTGTTTAAAAAATATTCATTTGTGCAGTAACTCTTCCTACCTTATTTTACAAACAAACAAACAACATAAGAAACCTGAACTATTGTGAATCTTTTTTTCCAGTTGCAACAGGATTTCCATCGGGATTGTACCCATTGAAGTCTAGATTAATAGAAATAGAGTATGCTGTATCACAAGGTGCTAATGAAATTGATGTAGTACTTGATAGAAGTCTAGTTTTAACTGGAAAATGGGAAGAGGTGTTTTCTGAAGTAAAACAAATGAAGAAAGCTTGTGGTGAAGCTCATATGAAAGTCATTCTAGGTGTTGGTGAACTTGGCACTATGATTAATGTAATTATTTCACTTTAAATCAATTTTTAGCAGTTACTTGTTCAGTTCCAGAGTGCAATAGAATTTTTGAATAGTTTTTAGAAATATTATTATTTATATATTGTATGTAAAGATTTGTGTGATACTACCAGATCACTTTACTGCGTTAATATTAATGCCTACGCGGTACTTAAAGCGTTAAAAATTACAGCATTAAAACTATGGGCACATTAAAGGTTTTGCTCGAGCATTTAACCCTTTAACATACACCTTACGTTTTTATATAATACCTACTAGCTGTGCGCGCGACTTCGTCCGCGTGGAATAGTTATTTTGGGAATCATATTTATTTTTTGTTCACAAACCTACCTCCTCAGCTTTATTATAAATTACCTATAGCTGTTATTACCCACGACTTATTTTAGACGATTTAGTTACATAATTGATAGAATATATTTTTTAAAGTACTTCTGCGCCGCGCGGCATGGTACCTCGTAGAGCTACACCCCCCTCCGCCTCACCCGCAAGCACCGCCTCTCCTCGCCCGCCGGTCAGCGCTCATCATACGGCGCGTGTGAATTTTGTTTTAGAGTTATTTTAAAATTGTATTTATTATCTTATAAGATGTTTATTGAAATTAGGTGATGTCAAAGACAATTGTGTTCACTAAAAGTGTTAAATACTATTAATTAATAACACATTTATTTGGATAAATATTAATATGCATTAATTTCGACCAAATTTGATTATCATAAAAACGGTTATTGTGAGTTAATCTTAAAAGATAGACATATACTGTCGCGAACATTTTTTTAGATAATTTAAAGAAGAATAATTATTTCATACATATTTTTGGGTATCTCGAACGGTTTTCGCAGCGCACGCAACGGAAGCCCTCAAAGATGAACAATATTCCCCGTTTTTTCCACATTTTCGACTGTGTCTTCGCTCCTATTAGTCGCAACGTGATGTTATATAGCCTAAAGCCTTCCTCGATAAATGATATATCCAAAACAAGAAGAATTTTTCAATTCGAAACAGTAGTTCCTGAGATTAGCGCGTACAAACAAACAAAAAAACAAACAAACTCTTCAGCTTTATAATATTAGTATAGATTTATTAATTTATACGCCGCGCTACAATAAAATAGAGTGGAGCCGTAGTAGAAGTGTTAATTTTCTTAATACTCATTACATTGTAATTATGATTGAAATAGATATACAAAGCTTCGATGGTGTCAATGTTTGCTGGTGCCGATTTTATAAAGACCTCAACGGGGAAGGAGGCAGTCAATGCTACGTTACCAATAGGTCTTGTTATGTGCAGAGCTATAAGAAATTATCATCAATTGACTGGTAGAAAGGTGTGTTTGTTTTTAATAATTTTAAGTAGTGAGCGACCGTGGTCTAGCGGTAAGACGCGTGAACTCACGATCGACGAGACCTGTGTTCGTACCTCGCTAGTACTGACTAGTACTAATGTAACTTTGTTATATGTACTTTGGTCGCTCAATGCCTATAGGCACTATTAAAGTGTGGTAGGCAGATTGATGTTAGTTATTTGCTCAGTCTGCCATCCTGGGGTAGTACCACCACTTTCGAATGTAACACCCGTGAAGTAAGACCTAGTCGCGTTTCGGGAACAGTTTGAAAGTAGTTAGGTATAACGAGAGAAGTGTGCACCGACAATCTAGCTCTAGACATACTCGTCTACTCAAGCCGGCATAGCGAAGGCGACTGTTGCCTGTAGAGATTTATCTGCAGTAGCAGTTGTTTCCGTTTATGGATCGCACTCTAGCTTTACATCAGGTGGAGTTTTACCTGTGGCCTAATTGCGTTTTAATTGACGACAGGAGTACCCTGTCAACTTGGATAGTGCATTCGTCTTACAAAGCCGACATAGTGAGGGCCACTACTGCCTGTAGACATTTATTGTAGTAGCGGTTGTCTACTTGTGAACCGCACTCATGTTTAGAAAAATTTGATCATTTGAGAAGTTTCTTAATTCTGCGTATGTGTTAAAGGAGTTAAAAGTTGCCTGCCTATCTCGATGGAGCATGGCGGCTGGTATCTCATTTGTAGTTAAACCGACCAGCACTGGTTGAACACCACAGCAGTGGTCCTTGGGCACGCCCATAATGATGTCTTTTTTTTTCAAATGTATAATTTTCTTTGTTATCAGGTCGGTTTGAAGCCAGCTGGTGGTATAAAAACACCTAAAGTTGCAGTGGATTGGTTGATTTTAGTGAAAAATGAATTGGGTGACGAATGGTTGACCCCGAAATTATTCCGAATTGGTGCTTCGAGTTTATTGGGCGAAATAGAATCGTATTTATACAAGTATGTTGAAAATCGAAATGACTAAACAGTTTTATTTTTTTTATATTTAATTTTAAAAAGTCTTCCATTTTCATAACATTTTATATTTATTTTATATGTCATTAATTTATAATGATTAAGTATTGTTGATTTTTACTAAAGGTTCAAATTTTTTTTTTTTTTTTAGAAATAACAGTAGAATTCTTATATAACAACTTCGCTTATAACGACTAATCGATTTTAAAGACTATAATGTTTACTCAAGTTAGGCGTCATAGTCAGATACTGAGAAAATATAACCGTTTAGTGCGACTCCGGTTTAAGCGACCAACTGCTTAATCTGTCCGGTTAAAACGACGCGCAACATTTGTTTACACAACCTACGCACCAATATACCTACGGCGCGGGCGCTTCCATCTTCACTCCGCCCCGCGCGCCTAAAATCTCCTTATTGGCGTGCGTAAATCACAGTTAGTGTTTATCACCTGTTATGACAAGTTCATAGAGCTTGACGAAATGAGTTCCGTGAAGCGAAAGTAACTACCGAACAAAAGTTTGTCAAAAACAAACTCAAATAACAGACTTTCTACATTAGTAACATAGAGTTTTTTCGTTGTATTGCATGTGTATTTTATCTCTTTTTATTACAGTACCTACATTATGTACCTATCTTTTTAATTTGTTAATGTTTAAGAACCATTATAATAAAGCATATGTGATTCCTATAAAATGTTTTATTACCTAAATAGGAAAATCGAACTTTTGCACTTATAACATGTATGTATTCGTAAGTTAAGTACATATGTACTTAATAAATAATCCTGCCGTTTGTGCGTCATTCGGTTAGTACGACATAGTATCGCCGGTCCCTTGAAGGTCGTTATATCCGGATTCTACTGTAATACGAATTTATGTCGGACCAAAGTATTTTCTAAGTTAATTGTGCCTTAAAATTATTATCTTTATTGAATAAAAGAAAATTATTATTTAATATTATTTTTATTTATTATCACAAAATATATTATAAATACAAAATCTTACATAATTATCAACTAAACGGTTAAAAATCTTTTTTAAATTAATATGACACTATTACTCCATTTACTTAAAAATGGAGTATTTTAATCCGTGTCTTAAATTCTATTTCTTACTTCTATAAATAATTTTATATAATATTTGGGAAATTGTCCAACAAGATGCTAACTACAAAACGTATTAAGCAATAAAAGACCACCTAGGGTACCTAGTCAATGATCTCTCATAATTTAAGAGAAAATCTATTAATATAATTCTATACAAAAATGATTCGATTTCGTTTTTTGTCTATTATAAAAGATTTTGAGCGGTCGTGGTCAAGCGATAGAGGACGGACCTCACGACCATTGACCGGTATCAATGTAACTATAATATATGTACTTTGGACGTGCCTGTGATACAAGCACTATCGCAGTACAATAATTTAAAAAAATATATTGAGTAGATATTTCTATAGTCCTCACAAAAGATAGAGAACTGGCGGTAAAGTTCTAAATTTTAAATTAAATTATTATTAATTAATAATTAAATTAAAAAATTTCAAATAGATAAATCATGATGGTATCTTTCATCTGTCGACTGAAAGACTGTTGAAGTAATGTTAAGCCTGACTGACGCCCAGAGGCGCCTCGATTTAAAGTAAAGAAATTATCTTTAGTGATGCTAGATGCGCTTCGGCTCAGCATCTTCCTAATGGACGCAGTTTCTAAATATAGGTAAGTTAATTGCGATTCGATTCGTCGTAAACTTGCAAACTGCGTTTTTGACTAAGTTATATCAGAATAAATGGAACTTAAGGTTTTATTGGTATTTAATTTATTCTTTTGACTGTAAGAATTTGGTTTACACCTCGAAACTTGCTTAAAACCTTGATTAAACAGTCTTAAACAATTAATTTTTGTACACTGTTCTTATTAAGTATTTTTATTGTGGTGCATCAGCATGGAATCCATGTTCAGGATGGGCATCATAATTCACCACTCTTAGTTTGCCGCTTCTATCGACATAACCATAATGTCCTTTCACATGACCATCATTGTCACGTTCTTCATAACGAAATTGGCGATTTTTTCTGTAAATTAAAAAAAAAATTCTTTTGCCAAGTCTCCATATGACCAGACTCCGATGTAGTTAGGCTGGGGAAATATCTGCTACCTCAGAGAAATGTCTGCAAACAGCAGTCTCTTTCACTATGCCGGCTTGAGAAGACGACTGTACACCACCTGTGCACACTCGTCATACTCTGCTATTTCCCAGCAGATCCCAAAATGAAAATTAGATCACTTCACAGATGTTACACTTGACGGCAGACGAGCTGATAACCATCTGCCTACCACTCGTCCTGTGTTTTTAAAGAATTTTATCGAATTTTACCTCTATTTTTCATTTGTCATTAACCCAAAAAAATTATTTTAGCAATAATAATTCTTAAATTAATTAAGAACGTGACCGTGGCCTGGTGGATTCGCCTCGGCATCCAAAAACGTACGGTTACTAAGAATTAATAACCATACCTACCATAATAGGTGGGTACGCTTTAAGAGTGACCGGTGGCCGTGGCGAAGCGTTTTGGAGACTAGACTCGTATTGTAAATCTAAAATCCTGGTACTAGCTTAACTTTGTTGAATGAATAAAGGCATCAAAACGGTGCATATTTTTTTTTGTCTCTCAAGCCGGAATCTAACCAAATGTGGCCGAATTAATAAAAGGTATATTTAAGTTAAACTTACCCTTTGCCAGTATCATAACCAAACTGGTAACTGTGAGGTCCCTTCATACCGTGCATACGAAATTCCGTCCGATCTTTTGGAGCTGGTGGTGTTGCTTCTTCTTCCTTTTTTTGTGATGCCTCACGGAGTGCTAAAAATTTAACAAAGTTTAATAATAATGAAATTTATAACCTTTTACTGTAATAAAATGAAAAGTTGAAATATTACAATTTCATACTTGACTGTCCACGTTAAGAACCTACGTAATGCATAATAAACATCGCGATTTGCCAATTATCGCGTTTACCATTATTTAACAAGTTACATGATTAACTTTCTTGATATAAGAACCATAAGTAACACGGATAATATAATATTTTCAGACCATCCCTTCCTATGAGTACAAGGTCGCCATACCATGCCGTTTTATTTCTACTTTCCGGTAGGTACCGTTTTCTCTCATAGATGTTAGAAGTACCACATAACTAGAAATGAAACTTACGTTGAGAATGTCTGTAGCCTGTCTCAGACACGTCTTGCTCTGGGGCTTCCTCATCCGAGTATTTTTGTGATACATCTGTATCAATTTCCTCCTGATAAAAACAAATAGGTACATTAGATTCAACGCCCTGACTTCAACGACTGACGAACAATTTTTTTTACTTATATCAGTTTGAAGAAGTCCATTTCTCTCAAATTGTTTACCTGTTTGGATTCATCCTGAGGGTTATTTTGGCGTTTTAATTCAGCTTGCTCATAGAGATATGTCTTTTTGTCGTCTTCTAAAGTGTAATCCTCCTCCTCCGACGAGGATGATGGGGTGAACGGTTTCACAGGTTTCGCTACAGGTACTTCAAGATTATCATTATTATCTTCAGAAAACTGGCTAATTGGTATCGGAATTGGCTTGAAGCTATTTGAATATTTTTTCGGATATAATTTCGTTGGGTTTTTATATTTGATTGGTACTACCGGTGGAGGTACAAGGTCTAGTGCTAGTTCTGCGGGATTATACCGTAAAGGAATAATTTTATTTAAGGGTTTAAATTCTTGCGTCTTTTCTAATTTTGGTAATTGCAGCTCCGTCAGTGTTGCTGGCACTGCGAACTGTTGTTTTGTATTTATCGCTGGTAATTCAAGTTCTGTTGCCGGAGATATATAAAAATCATGTTTCGGTGGTAATAACTGTCTCGATGGTACACGAATATGTAAAAGTGTAGAATCGTCTACCTTTTTAGTTTTGAATTGTTTTGGATTTTGGCTTCTATCGGAAATATAAATTGGAACACTCTCTTCAGGTGTCTTAAGCTGATTTAAGAATACTTTGTTATTACTTTTAGGTAGAGCTTGAACTATCGGATACCAGTCTGTTTGTACAGCTGGTTCCGTAGGTATATAATATTCAGATTTGGAATTTGGTAACGGTGGTAACAAATATGTAGATGGAGTAGCTATTGCGTCTGGTACTTCGTCGTGTTTGTGAGGACTCGGCGGAATTAAATAACTATCCACTTCACTTTCATCTGATTCGTAATAAATTGGTTTATTATTGAGTGTGTCCTCGATTTTTGTTGAAGCTATTTCTGTCGAGTCTTCAATTGGCGATAACGGAACTTTTATTGTCATCACCGAACATGATAACGATATAATCTGTAACAAATCAAACAATATTTTAGAAACTTGGAGCATAAAAACTAACTATTAAAAAAAGTAATTAACATTCAAATAACATTACATCATGTCGCGTAATCTTAAAATTAGACGGAATTGTGTCACTAAACTTAAAAAGCGTATATCTGATAACAAAAAAAACCGTCTAAGCAAACAGACCACCTGCTATTGCGTGAAAAAACCAGTGTGCCGTGTCGGACACATTTCCAAAGGTAAATAAAAAAGAAGTTTCTATAATACACCAAAACAAATTATATGACCTTCTGTGGAACAGGGATTTATTGTCAGGGACAAACATTATTAATCATTTATTTGTTTATCCTTAGTTAAAAGAAAAGAAGTGTCGTTGCATCATTTAGTTTTTCTTATATTTTTATTAATTCAGTTTTTAGCTTTATCTAGGAATTACAAATAACGTTTCCTAGAATATCATGAAATCTTTGAAGGTGAACCCAATTTTGAAACGCTCTGTCTTTAATCGAATTACCTAACAAGTTCAGGCTAGAAGTCGTTATAGTCCATGATCACTCTTTATGATTTTAAAACATCGATATATTTCGTTATCTTTTGATTTAGTCTTTCTACGATTGCTTCCGATCGCAATAATTTCCAGTAATACAACAATGAAACACGCAATATTTTAACTATTTCAATCAAGAAGTTCACTTTGTCATGACAATGTAACTGTAATTATTTGCTATTGAGAAATTAATTCTATTACACTTTATGCTATTATTTCTCACGCCTAGTTCAATTTGATTATAGACTTTGGAGAACAATAGATGTTTTTAATTGTCGTCAGATTGGTGCGATCGTGTATTTATGTCATTAAACTATCACATTCTAACATCCTTTTACCGTGTAAATAAGTAATTAGCTAACTTATTAACTTTTTTAAAACTAAAGATTAACCTAATCTGCCGTCCTGTAGGTAACTACCACCACGTTCAAGTACCAACTGTGTGGATGCACAGTTAACCGGCCGGCATAGCGGAGGCGAAAGTTGCCTGCAGACATTTTCGAATTACTATTGAGAGAAAATAACTATCTTTATAAATAATACGAACGTAAGAAATCGATAACTTCCTTGTTTAAAATTAATTTTCTGACCGAGCTTTACCGTAATCACAGTTCTTGTATAATATTTCCTATCGAATTACTTTTATCTTTTAAGTTTATTTTCTTAGTGATTGCAACCGTAACAAATCAGAAGACAACGAACCGTGGTCTATTATAGGACTACTCATCGTAACAATTTTATTTGTTTTTATTCCATTCAAGTTTATACTGTTCTGGTAAATTTAGTGCAATTCAGTATGCTTACCTATCGTAAAACGCACAAACAATTATTACTTAACAATATTTTACTTGCTGTTATTTTTTCGATATACTCTTTTTTTTATTATTGTAGCTCGGCATATGACAACTCACCGCTTAATGTGTTTCGAATGTAACACCCGTGAAGTGACTTTGTCGCGTTTCGGGAATAGTTTGAAAGTAGCCAGGTATAGCGAGAGGAGTGTACACTATCAATCTAAGATGGTACATGCTCGTCTCCTCAAGCCGGCATAGTGGAGGCGACTGCTACCCGCACAGGTTTCTCTGTAGTAGCAGTTGTTTCCATTCATGGACCACACTCTAGCTTTACGTCAGGCGGAGAGTTGTCACATGCCGAGCTACAATAAAAAAAAATGTAAAGCTAGAGTGCGGTCCATGAACGGAAACAACTACTACACAGATCTCTACAGGCAGCAGTCGCCCCCGCAATGCCGGCTTGAGGAGATGAGCATGTACCATCTTAGATTGATAGTGTACACTCCTCTCGCTACTTTCAAACTGCTCTCGGAACGCGACAAGGTCACTTCACGGCAGTGGCGGACTAAGGCTAAAGCGGATCCTAAGCAACATTGTAATTCCAGGCCCATTTTTGAGAGAGTTTGCGTTACGTAAAAACCTAATTTTCGGGCCCCAAAAATTACGGGCCCTATGCACGTGCCTTGGTTCACTTAGTTACATTGGAAAATGGTGGTACTACCCCAGGACGTCGAGCTGGGGTTATAGTCATCATAAGCCTGTCTTTGCCAGCCCTACCACTCTTTAAATGTTTATACATTTAGTGGTGAAGATCAAGATTAAGAATGATTCAGGGTCTATTAAGTACTCTAGTTTAGCTTTTGTTTTGTTGAAAGCTATTAGCGGTTTCAACTAACGATGTGGTTGTTTATTAACCACTTTCTAGGAGGGGCTCTAACTTTCAATGGATCTCTCGGCACCCGATATCTTTGTGGCGACAGCGAACTTACTTGATATCAATCTAACTATTCAGAATACCAAAGTAATTTCAATTTAAAGTTTTAGTAATAAGTACTATTTCTGGATGTATTAAATTAGTGATAGTAATAAATAGTGAAGTGACCTAGTCCCGCTTCGGAATCAAGTTTGACGTAACCAGGTATAAAGAGAGGATTGTAGCCACAGCATAGCGTAGGCGACTGTTGTCTGTCGCAGCATTTGTGCTATGGAGATGTTATTTTGAAAAATATAAGATCTAAACGCTAAATATTATCTCAAATAATACCTGAATTGGTAGTGGTCGAAGTCGAAGACGCGTGAACTCCCTAATTCTGACCGGTACCAATGCAACTTTGTTATATGTACTTTGGTTGCTCAGTGCCTATAGGCACTATTAAATGATGATGGTTATTAGCCCAGTCTGCCATCCTGGGGTAGTACCACCACTTTCGAATGTGAAGTGACCTTGTCGCGTTCTGAGAGCAGTTTGAAAGTAGCCAGGTATAACGAGAGGAATGTGCACCGACAATCTAGAATCTAAACATACTCGTCTCCTCAAGCCGGCATATCGGAGGCGACTGTTGCCTGTAGAGATTTATCTGCAGTAGCAGTTGTTTGCGTTCATGGACCGCACTCTAGCGTTACTTAGCGTCTGGACTGGAGCCACCGTGTAAGCGTTTCTCGAGTCGTCAGTGCTTATGGACTTCCACTGTGGTTACCATCAGGCCAATCGAGGTCACACGTCGTGTCATCATAAAAAATCATGAAAATCTACAGATTTCTGAAATGTCATAGTTTCCGTTATATTAAATCTTTCTCTCCTTCTTCGTGCATTAATGTCGTCATAGTAAATTGCTTTACGTGCAAAACAAATTGTGAACTATTTTAAACTATAATACACGAATACGTTAAGCAATCGATGTTATGAGGCACTTATTAGATTCGCCACCTTTTTGAATCGGTAATTTAACCATATAACTAGACGTGTTTATTATATAGATGTTTTTATAGTAGCCCGTCTTAAAGTCCGCCTGATGTTAAATTACAGTGTGGTGGTAGCTACGAGCTCGCTCCACTGTGCCGACTTGAAAAGACGAGTGTGTACCGTACAGTTGACCCCTCATTAACCAATTTATTTCCAAGCTGGTCTTAAACAAAGGATGCCTGATTGGGCTAATAAAGATCAGTCTGCCTACCATTCTTTTTATACATTGCCTTAGAAATACTTTATCAAACACATCGCAAAAGTTCATGCTTCAGAAAATATAGGTGTCGCTTACAAATATAGATAAGTAGCTGGTTATATCATTTTATAAAACTTTTGAACTTTTTCTTTTAAAATAAGGAAGTAGGTAATTCAAAATTAAACCGAGTAATTAATTTAATGACATTAATGTGAAAGTTAATACGATAATTATTCCAAATTGCCAATAAAATACATATAACACAGTAGTTCATAATTTTTTGACGCTCCATGGGTACTTATCCTTTAACCTGTAACTAGCTGTTGCTCACAAGTTCATAATCACTAATATTATGCATTTAAGTAACGTTTGAAATAAAAAATAAAGGCCGAAAATCATTCTCATTAAACGGACTATAGCGCAAATGTTCTAATCGGACTGGTATAGGTAGTTTCGGAACGCTATATGTATATAGCAATTAATAGGTAGATTATTACTTAAAATATTTAATGTGCCGTATCGACCATAAATGTCATGTTTATATTAGAATTAAGCAAGTGAAGACACGAAAAAAATATGAGTATTTTTCGTAAAGAATACACAGGAAAAGCAATATTTTACAATTAGCATATTCACAAAAGTACGGAAACAAATATAAATTTACATGCCATAATATTTAATTTCATATGCTTGCCGTGTTGAATTCAAGGCGCTTCTCATAAATAAATTCAAGTTTCAAGCCCTGCGTTCATAAATAGTATGTAATCTGGAACCATATCGTATCGGTGAGGTCTCAGCGGTGTGCTTTCCAAAGTCTGTCGAGGCACGACTCGTTGTTAAAGTAGCAAGTTTAGCAGATTACAAGGTCGTTATGCCATTGGTGGACCCATTTAACGGACCATTATAGTTTTAATGAACCCCTCTAAGAGCTTCCGAGAGAGTTATCGAAAGGAAAGTGTAACTAATGACACTTTATAAGGGATTTGTTCTGTATAGTGGACTTAGGTATTGTTTGTACTTATACAAGGTGTTTATGGATAGGACAAATTTTAAATTATATTTTATGCGCGGAGATTTGGATGTTTGTCTTCCTATCACGCTTAAGCGTCTGCATCGATTTGTGTGTGTGATCCTATGTGGATGATCCTCATACCTAAATTTTTTATAGTACGTCGGCATGTGACCACATCAAGCGGAATGTTAGGCTAAAGTGCGGTCGATGAGTGAATCGCACATATGTCATTTCACGCGTGTCAAATAGAATACCTATAAAAATTCTATATCAAGAAAGTCTTATGAGATATCGGTTATCATGCTTGAACTTGTTATTGATTATCTGCTGACAATTGACTACAAACCGCGAACTTGGGGACTACTTTTTAGAAAAATACATTTCTATTGTTTTTTTTTTGTTTTAACGAGTATACTAACAATTTGAGGTAATTTCAAATACAAAAGATTTACTGCGCATGTTAACCGGCTTTAGTGCTTGCGAACTTTTTAAAATGAAAAAATAGTTTGGTAACCTCATCCAAAAGTCTTTAACCTAACTCAAAGAAGCAACTTAGCAAGGTCATACAAACAAGCTACATAAAAACTAACTCCGCACTTTTTTATTGTTTATGATGTTGTTCTGCATATATTGTGCCGCGATAAAAATCTGTCTTCAATCTACCTACATTTCGAAATAACATTAATTCAAATGTATTCAAATGTGCATAATAATAGATTGTATGCGTAATAGAAAAACGTCATGAAACTGTAAGCACCAGGTAGATAGGTCCTATCATCGGTTATTTTTTATTAATCTTTGCCATCTTAAAATGATAGATTTGTTTATTATAAAATTATGAGAATAAAGTCAACACGCAAACAACAACTTGGTGAGGTTCAAACCCACGTCCTCCACCACCTTTTGGACACACACAGTTATTGGTGTCGAAATAAGTACATTGATATTTTTCCAACTGTTGAGTGCTGGGTTGACGGCAAATATTACTTGGTTATACCACCACAATTAAACAAACTCGCAAGTTATATTTTCCAGTTTAATTACTTAAATGCTAACTGATACAACTATATTTAATATAATTTTATAATTAAATATTTTCTTCTCTCACATTCTTTTAACAAGATTTGACTGACCCAAAGGTTGTCCGGTAGGGAATGCCATTCAGCATTACGTTTCATACATTAAGTTTCAAAATAAAAATATTTTTATCAACTTAATTAGGTATAACAATAAGAACACAACACGTGTGTTTCCATCTTGACGGTTCTGCCTACCCCATATTCAGATTGCATACGCGTTATTACACAAGTTACAAGTTAAATTATATATTACACTAAAATATAAAAACCGCGAATTCATTTATAGTAGGTAGCTAGGTAAAAATCAATTGAAAAAATTTATCACTTACAAAAATACACCGAAGCATGATTCTTCTTAATTTATTTTCTTTTTATCAAATCGAATCGCACTAATTTAAAATCACGAATTTCACTTAATTATTTACACTATTATTCTCGGCTAGCGACAAAAGCGAGCGCTGACTCTACCGTCCATAATATGGTCGCGACGGCGATCTCCTTCGCTTTTTATATGGATCGCCAATTCTCGTCATTCTGTTAGAGCCTAATCGTACTTATAGTTTGTTTTGTTTTGTGAAATTAGGTAAGATTTTAATGACGTTAGACGGTAATGTGCGACACTATCCATGCGTGAAATTATCTTCCCAAATTTTGAAATATTGTGATCTATTTATTTTTTAATTTACTCACCCATACTGAGACAGATTATAGTTTTTAATTAAAAAATTTGTTCTCATTATAAGATTTTTTCAGAAGTTGTTTTACCTTAACTATTATATGACCATATTCCGCTTGATGTTGAGCAGAAATAACTGCAGGCACTAGTCGCATTTATTATGCCGGCTTGAGTAAACGAATGTGTACCATCTGTTGCTAGGACACACATCTCTCCAAACAGACTGCTTTCCAGCTCTGATCCCTCCTTGAACGTGGTAGTAAATACTACCCCAGGATGACGGACTGCCATTATCAGTCTTTCTACTGCTCTTTTAATTAAGACCGTCATAAATCATAGGCACTGAGCTACCAAAGTAATACGCATATAATAAAGTTAAAGTGGTTCCTAGCAGAATTTTTGCGAGATTTGAACACGGGTCGATCGTGATTCTCGCTTTTAACCGATAGACCACGGCCGCTTTTAAACCTCATATATTTTTAACATCTAGGTATTTATTAAACATAGTGCGTTATCCGTTTATTTTTGTGTATTAAATACACAATTAAGAAAAATCAAAAGACCTAACTTAATATTTTTGCAAATAATGAAGATGATCCTTGACCGTAGATGATTCGAACAGCATCATTATTATTATTCTGATGATGTATAATAACAATATAATTAACTTGTGATCTTCCTCGATGTTATTAATTATAATTATTTATTTAATTTGCCAAGTATTGTTTAGTATGCGTCGCGTAGACTGCAGTATATACTTTACCATAATTATTATCTAGCCATACATATCTACGTACTTAGATATCTAACGATACCAGACTGCATAGTTTGTTATAGAACATGTTATGTTAAAGAACAGTAAGTTACAATTTGAAGTAATTTGTATCTCAAAGAACATAATAGCACTTTTTATAAATGTGGTCAACGCCCTCTACGGGTCTCAAAGTAACATAGGAGTCACAAAAAGTGTTAAAAAGACTATTGTTAATTGTTTGTCACAGATTAATGACAGAATACGGTATGTTCCTAACGACATAAATATAAATAGAGTTTATTTATATCTGTAGATAATCATTCGTAATTTATTATAGAAAAACCCAAGATGCAAAAAAAGTCAAATTTAAGTTAGACGCTATGAATAGAACAATTTAAAATCGTACGATTTTCTGCTAGTTTATTTAATATCCATCCAACAACGGTGCAAACAACGAAATTGTAGAGTTTCATACAAAGAACTTATATATTTCAAGTTTGATCGGTGCAATGTTAAATAAATACACATAGGACCCAATTCTCGAATGCAGTAAACTTAAAACGTGTAGATGTATTTCCATGCCTTTTTATTTCTAACAACTATTTAGCGGATAGGAAATTGTTTCGACAAGTTCTTCTTGGCTATCAAAACTAATAAAGAATAGATAAAGAAATAAATCTACTGGCAAGTCTTAAATAGTCTAAAAGTCGAGAATTTCACTTAATTCCATTTAGAATATAGTTTTGTTATTACGTCATTGAAACGGCATTTGCTGCAGTTATCTATTTGATTCGCTTTACACAAAGGTTGGCTATATAGCCTATATCCAACATTCCCGTACTTTAAACATTAACCTTTTTTTCATTGTAGCTCGACATGACTGCACTCCGTCTGATGTAAAGCTAGAGTGCGGCACATTAACGAAAACCACTGCTACTACAGAGAAATTACGGGCACCAGTCGTCTCAGCTATACCGGACCAAGGAGACGAGTCGCTATGCTCAAATTAGATAATTTTATAAGTTAATGTGTATTTTTTTGTCAAATGGCGTGTATGATCATATTGGGTAAAAATAAAACCAAACAAATACTTGAAGTAATTTCTTTAATAGACGTAGTTGTTATTGTAGTTTTATTTTATAATTAAAAATAAATTATGTTCGATATTCGTTAAACATATTTCATTACTTATTAACATGCCAAATTAATAATAATTAATTACATCTACTTAAAATGTGAGATTCATGGAGCTTTTATACAAAATTGTTTTTGTACAACATTTTGTTAACTATTTTCTTCATTGCTTTAAATAAATCGACGTCCATCTTAAATTCACATCTACTCCGAACTGAGTAAGTAACCAGATCAAATCCTTTTTTTTTTCTTCAAATCTCCTAAATATTTATACAAACTACATTTTATATCACGGACCTAAAACGGATATATATATATGAAAACTATAAACTAAGTCTAATCTAATCGATAAATATGTCATTCACGCATACAATATTATTTCTTAATATTAAAATTACTACTCCATATAGTAAAATTATTGATCAGTTTTTATCACATCCGTAAACCAATCAAAGCTTTGAAAAAAATTAAAATAAAATTTATTATACAAGAGTGCAGTGACTGTGAAATACCGGTATTTAGGTATCGATACTCAATAAAATACAGTTATAAAAATATACCGTTTTTGAATAACGTTAACTATTGCTTATCTCTATCTTATGACTATTGTTTGTCGCCTCAGTGACAGGGTAACGTTATCTTATAACGGTATTTTTATCGTTATCGATACCAAAATAAATTAAATTTTTGAAGTATTGATAAAAAAAAATAACGTTACTTTTTATGGTTATCAGTTTGTTCTTGAAATTGATTAATTAGGGAAATGAAAGCAGATTTAAATGCGTTCGATGTAGTTAGTAGACTTCACAAACGCTGAAAATTGTAAACTCCGTGGAAAATAAAAATATATGGCTTACTATCGCGATTAATAAGACGCGATAGTAAACCGTATAGTTTTAATACCCACGGGATACTATATTAAGGATGCAAGCAAATGACAATTTGGCAATTTGGTTTTAAATAATTTCATACATCACACAAGAGATTTGTTTATTTGTGTACTGCACAAAGATAAAATTTAAATGCATTAATTAATTTGGAGTAAAAATAAATAACTAAACTTAAAATAATAATTTCAATACTGAACATACACCAATATAGGACTTTATAATACATTAATAATGATAATCACACATACACTTTGTGCCTGGCACAATTATCCCACGCGACTATTATGCGATTGTAACCTTTCGAAAATGATGCCTAAAACATGGCACAAACAATTATCATAACTCGCGTCACGAATATTGACTAAATTGATCTACAGAACGATAGTAAAAGAATCACTCTTTATAGTCAGTCTCGCATACAAAATATACACCTAAAATATTGTTAAAGAAAGCGCTCCGGAATAAACGAAAACATAAGAAATGCTACCACGTTTTGTCCAGTTTACCACTGATGATTGGGTGGATAATGTTCGGGCGTGGGGGCTCCGATAGGCGGATGAGACACGTGCGGGTGAACCGACGACGGCGGTTGAGGGTACCCAGGAGGAACGCCCGGGTATGGCGGATAGTATCCTCCGCCATAGCTACTGTAGTATGAGGGATTCGGGTAAGCTCCATAACCCACACCATATCCTGGAAAAAAACACATAAAATTTAAGACCTATCCCCGATTGAATTATGTTCCTAAACCTGTGTTGAAGTCAAGTGTTAATTTGTTATAAAAGTGGATTATTATCCATCAAGTGTTCGTGAAAGTGCATGAGCATTTACGTGTCACGGTCTTCCATTCTCCCTCCAAAATTGTGTACTAGTCGACTGGTATGTTTTATGTAATGAAATTACCATTGACACTGGCAAAATTGTTACATAATAAAAAAAGTTTTAATAAACAAAATTACCTGGATATTGTCTATATGGGTTATCTGTCGCAGAAGCTGGATATCCGGACGGCACAGGCTCCAAAGATACTCCACTGGGTAAACTGGGTAAAGCGGGCGCCAAGGGACTCTTGGACATAACTGGGTTTTCAGGGATCATTCCTGGATAACTGTTGCTCGGATATCCCAAATGTGGACTCTGGGGTAATGGATTTAAATGACTATGATGCGGAGACATTGCAGGCGGAGATCGATATCTAGATTGCATTATGGGATTAGTTGCATTTTGCGCAATAGGATCGTTTCCTACTCGCGACGGGGGCTTCGGCGATGTCGCGTTACCTAGTAGATTGGAAACACTATGACTCATAGATGACCCGATCGGCCTTTCAGAATTCTCAATAGGTGATGGCATATCAGCCTTGATCGGTGATTTTTTCTTTTTAGATTTAGATATGGTTCGGTCGTCAGTTCCCGGTGAATAAGACTGAGTTATATCATCTAAGTTTTTGCGAAAATCAGGCATTCCTTCCGTATTTAATACACTAGCTGTCCTTTCTAACTGACTCAGGCTGGACTCTATCGGTGGTCGACTAGTCTGCCTTTGATGTCTGTAATTTTTCAAAAGTGATATTTTCGAAGTCTTCTCCGGTCTTTCCGGTTGAGGGAATGAGGTAGGTCTCTCTTCACGAACTAACTTTTCCTCAAACACCGATTCAGATGGTAATGTTTCATCAGTAGTGAGCGTAATGTTTTCTACATCATTAGTATGTTTGGCATCATTGGAAGACTTTGAATCTTCTGTTAAATTATTAATATTATTATGTTGAGGCAGTTGGGCTTTATCTTCAGATTCAGCGCCAAGATGATTTGGATCCTTATTGTTTATTTCGGATTTAGCCTCTACATCATCATCGCTGTCTAATACGTGAGAATCCTCTCCAGAAGCTTCTGTTTTGCTACCATTAGAATCATTTGATTCTTCATTTGTTTTCTTAACTACTTTAGTTATACTCACAGAGCTTGTTAAATTTAGATTAGGTCTAATAACTCTCCCCTGCGGAGTGAATCTAGATTTCATTGTGAGTAAAGATTTAGGATCTATGATTGGGCGTGGTTTGTAACTTTGTCCAGGCATTAATCGACTGACTTTATTCTGACCCGCCATTGCTTGTCTGTTTAAAACTCTATTCAAATTCGGTCTTACTCCTAGTTTTGGTGTGATTGTGATAGCTGAGTTATTTTTTAATGATCCAGGTATATTAGCTGGCATCTGTCGACCGCCCGAAACTGGAAAGATTTTAAATAGTGAATAATGATGTTGTTAAACTAGAGTGCGGTCCATGAACGGAAACTCTACAGACAGCAGTATGCCGGCCTAAGTACACGAGTATGCGCCATCTAGATTGACAGTGCACACTCCTCTCGTTATACCTGGCTACTTTCAAACTGCTCTCGAAACGCGACAAGGTTTTATATTAGAAAGTAGTGGTACTACCTCAGGACGGCAGACGCGGCTAATAAACTAAGTGACCACTTGACTTAGTATTTAAATTTATTTAAAAGTATTACCTTTTTTTCCAACAATATTTTCTGCAGCTTTATTTTCGGCTGCCTTTTGTGGTAGACCTTTAAACGACGTTTTAATTGCAATAATCTTCCCAGATTCCAGTTGCATATAAATACCCTTAGGAGATTTCAAGACCATCACCCTTTGACCAGCTTTGAGTACTATGTTCGTTCTTTCAGCTGAATTTGTGGGTATAACCACATCTGAAATGCAAAATTGACAAATTAGAATTATTTGAACACCTATAATAAAATATAGATTTAAATTAAATAGATTTAAAACATAGTTACCTAAAGGCAAAGTCATTTCTTGGGCAGTCATCCCCTGTCGTCTCCATACATCAGCAGGTATCCACCGAGCCCCATGTTGCATCGGTCTTACTGAAGCGACAGGCCGTTGTATTATACTGCCATCTGCAGCACGGACTGTACGATACGCGGGCGTCGGTTTCGGTTGTAGTGCTGCTTTTTTCTCTAATTCATACCTATTTAAACACAATATTACATTATAATACACTTAAAGAATACATTTTATAAAAAATATTACAATTAAGAGGTGGTAGGCAGACTGATGATAGTTATTAGCCCAGTCTGCAGTCCTACCACCACTTTCGAATGTAACACCCGTGACCTTGTCGCGTTTCGGGAACAGTTTGGAAGTTTGGAAGCCAGTTATAACGGGAGGTGTGTGCACTGTCTAGTTTGATGGTGCATATTCATCTCCTTAAGCCGGCATAGTGGAAGCGACTGCTACCTGTAGAAATTTATGTGTAGTAGCAGATGTTTTCGTTCATGGACATCACTCTAGCTTTACATAAGACGGAGTGTTGTCATACGCCGAGCAACAATAATAAAAAGATATATTGTACCTAAATATATTATTAAGCTTACCCTCTTTGTGCGAGACGTTTTTCAGCACTCGATAACTTTTTCTCTTTCCTATCAACAAGCAAGGATTCATGCTGGAATGGTTCTTTACTTAATAACTTTCCATGTTCACCTATAATTTTCTGCATAACAACATCTATGTATTTGGATTTATGTTCAGTAAGATCTTTCGGTTCATTTTCCTGGGAATTAAGATTTATTTCAAATAAATTATTTAGTAAGCAAATAGAATCCAAAAATGAAAAAAAAACCTTTTAAATACCTTTTCGTCATTATCAAAACAAAGATTAGTGATCTCTTTCATAGAAAGAACGGCGTCTGGATTACATTCGTCAACAACTCTATCGGCCATTCCTTGCTTATTTATTTGTCTATCATAAATCTTTTTCTCGAGACACCAATCCATTACAAAGCGATACACAAAACACGGTTTCCTTTGACCGTATCTGAAATTAATCATAGCACATAAAGAAAAATAATTAATATTACTGAAATATGAACTTTTATAATTACCTATAAACGCGACATACAGCTTGTGTGTCATGACAAGGATTCCAACTAGCATCAAACACAATAACACGATTCGCTCCGACTAAATTAATGCCAAGCGAACCTGCTCGCGTCGACACCAAGAATAAATAAATGTGAGGATTTGCGTTGAATTCATTAATCAGCTTTTCTCTTTCTAACGCATGAGTAGAACCATCCAATCCTGTAAGAGACCATAAATATCAAAGCTCTGCTTTAAACAGTTGCATTTAAGACGTAATAAATATAAACTTACGATAGTAGTTGGTATTTCGTTCCCATAAGGAACCAGTCCCAGGAATATAGTTTCTTTCTAAATAATCTTCGATTAAATTTAGAGTAAATAAACTCTGACTAAATAACAACAGTCTATCTCCTAACAGAATACTTTCGTTCAAAATCAAAAAGAACAACTCCATTTTCGCAGAATTCTCTATAATACCAGGAATATAATCTTTTAAAAGATCAGCCGCCCAATCATAAGTATCTTCTTCGGCTTTCTTTGCTATCGCCATTTCTTCTTCTCGATTCGGCTTTTCCTCCTTTTCACTATGTTCATCAGAATCTGAACCATCTTTAGACGTCTTTCGGTCTTTTCTTCCTTTAGTTTTTGCCTTTCCTTTAGAATTTTTCTTACTATTAACTTTCTTTGAGTCTTTTCCTTTATTATTGTCCTTCTTCTTTTTTTCATCTCCAGAATCAGAATCTTCACTTTTCTTACTGTTTGAACCATCTGTATTTGCCGGTTCTGGCTTTGTTTCAGTTTCATTAGGTTTGATAGCTTCTTTCTTAAAATTTTTATGATCTTCAATTATCGTTTTCGTATCTAGATCTTCTATTTTAACTTCGGTGTCTGATTCCGTTTTGATTTCAACTTTTTCAATTTTAATTTTGTCTACATCAAGTTTAAGAGCATCACTCAAGGGCCAGGTAGGTAATGGGCTTCCCGAACCGAGAGGTGGTTTTGTTTCTAAATGAGGCGGAAAATTATTATACGGAGCCATATAATTAGGTTCAGCTGGATTACGATAAGCATTTGACTGATTGTAATTATAGGCAGGGTTTTCATATGGATCAGTTGGTACATTGTTCGGCATAATATTCGCGTCTACAATATTTTCTTTGGTGTCATTTTGAGGATAACTGGGCACTGCATTATTAGTAGGTTGAGAGGGTCCTGGTTGATTATGCGACGTACTTTGAGGAGGACCTTGATTGTCCATATTATTGGGATAGTTATAATTCGCTCTAGAGTCGTATTGCGGGTTGTAAGAGTTATAGTCGCCATATGAATTAGGATAAGGTAGATTTGGATAGCTCCGTGGTTGATTATTTGGATATGGTGCAGGTGGAGGATATGCTTGATGGTTTTGATACGGTTGAGGATTTTGTGGATAACTAGGTGGTCTTTGTTGATTAACAAATGGCTCTTGGTTTTGTTGGTATGGTTGGACAGCATTGCTTTGATATGTAGCGTCAGAAGGTCCCTGGTTTGGATATGATTGTGGATATTGTTGTTGTGGAATGTTATAATCAATAGGCGGCGCGTTATTTCTATATTCTTGAGGAGCCTGGTTATTCGGATATGGCTGATTGTTGTAATAATCTTGATTACCATAATAATTACCATTTCCCCAATAATTTTGATTGTAACTTTGGTTTGGCTCTGGCGCATTAGGTGGATATTGATTTGGATAACCTCCATAAGGCGGTTGTTGTTGTTGCTGTTGGTAATAGTTGTTCCCATAATTTTGGTTGTAGGGTTGATTTGGTGGGTTTTGATAACCAGGATAACTTGATTGGCTTTGATACCCTGGTTGAGATGGATACGGACCAGATTGATCAGGTCTCTGTTGATGGCCAGGTGGACCATAACCAGGAGGATAATTATTGGGATATTTTGTCGCATTAGAAATTTCTTGTGTTGGTTTAGAGGCACCTGCACTTGTATTCGGTTGAATGGTGGCAGCTGGTTTTTTTGCGGCACCCTGTGAAAGCAAAATAAAGTATTTTAATATTTCCTTATTAATTATTTTATAATACAGTTTGGCTTTAAAAATTCTACATACCCTAGTTTTATAAGCTCGTTTAGGCTGAGCTTTATTACGTGCAACTCTGCCAGCTTTGGTTACACCACCTATTTCCTCTAAATCTAAATCTTCCTCTATTAAAGCGCTCGCTTCACTGCGTTTCCTCAGAAAATTATATAACACATCTGGATGATTCCATATCTGAAGAACAAATTGTACTTATGTTATTATTTGACTATAAAATGGAACAAGAATTAAAAGTATTACAAAAAATATACAATACTAACCTTGCAACAAATAGCGAAAGCTTTTAAAGGATTTGGCACAGTAGTCGAACGCACAACTTCATTCATAAACCTGTCATACAACTTTCTTTGCAGTGGGGTCATTCTGACCAATAAAACATATTCTGCTTTTTGTGGTAATGTTGATTGAAGTACTGCATGTGAACGTCTGGACAGAAACCATAGATATTTTGGAACCTAATTTGAAATTCAACAGCTAATATTTACAAGATCAATTAAAAGAGAAAGGTGTCGGTTTTATAGCTAAACATTAACCATAAAATGTATAAGTGGTATAACAGATAGTTTAGTTGTCTAAAAAACTATTTCTAACATAGTCTAAAGAATATAAACAGGCAAATAATATTGCCCTTTTTCTACATAATCTTCTGTTACAACTGTTACAATACATACCTTTGAACAAAACCAACAAGCAGAGAATGCAATACATGAGCACGATATCGCATCAATCTAATATCTTGCGGAGTAGAATCAATACATTGTCCATTCTGAATAGGCCGCTCAAACATATTACAGAATTCTGTTTTACTACCAAGATAGTTAGGCCGAACGAAATCCACCATACACCAGTATTCGAGTAAGTTATTTTGTAGTGGATATCCTGAGAAATAAATGTACATTACAAAATTGTAAACTACTGAATGTTCATACAAATAACTTAGAATGAGGAGTGACTATTTTGAGTACTCTATTAAGGTTTCTAACACTAAAAAACCAAAATATCAGAAAATTTGGTTAAGTTTTTTAAAGTAATGATCGCTCTGAAATTCTTTTCCATTCTAACAAATAACAATTGCTGTTTGATTGCACACTCTGCAAGCTCTGTTGCAGACTTTTGCTAGCATCATAACATGAACCAACTTATGATTAATTTATTAGTGTGAAGGGTGGGAAAACCGCTCTCAGCCAGATTGTTCAACTGCTAGAAAAGGTCAGGTGAGGAGCACCCTCAACAGACATATGCATAAGAAAAGCAATGTGATCGAAGCGAAAGGGAGACATGATGGCGCTCTACAGTTTCTGCTTATCCCGGGAAAACATAAGTTGAGCAAGGTATGTATGGTGAGGGGCTTAAAATAGGTCATAATATTTGGGGACTCCTAAAATAAATATATTTCATATTTACCTGTTAAGACAACTCGTCTTCTAGTCCTCATTTGTTTGAGTGCATAAGAAATATTGGAGTGTGAATTCTTGATACGGTGACCTTCATCACATATTACCAAATCAGGCCCGGGTTTAACTAATGCCTCATACATTTCTGTAATTTTAAAAGCAATATTTATATATTAAATAATTAATGCTTCTTTATTTGTCCCGTTTATCTGCTGGCAAGCTATTTTCTCCCTATAAGGCTGCTTAGGGATGGAATGGGAACGGGGAATTATATGTACACTAAGGTGCTGGCAACAGTCAGTTTTTTTTTTCAGGGTGTGTCAGAATAATTGTTAGCTACACGGCCAATTATTTATATCAATATTATGTGTACTTTTAATAATTTCTTACCATCGAGTAGTTTCTTTTCTTCATCATTAATATCATCCTTTTTATCATCTTTACTATCATCTAAAGGTTTATCTAAATCATCCAGCTTGGATCCTTCAGAAAGTTTTGTACTGTCAGAACCCTGCAAGTAAAATACAATATAAAATATTTTATACTTTCATTGAATAAAATCAACAATAACTTCAGAAGATGAATCTTAAAGCGAGTTAAACTTAGAGAAAAAAGTTACAATAACATACTTGTGTATCATCATTATCCAATTTTTCATTTTTAAGTTTTTCTTCTCTCTCTTTCTCCTCAGCTTTTATATCTGCTTTCTTCTTTTTTCTTGGTTTCTTATCTTTCTTCATACTTAGAAGGCGATATAATTCATAACCAATCATAAGTACTCCACCAGTTGTTGCCCAATCCTAAAACAGAATTAGCTAATGATTATAAGAAATAAGGAGGGGTTCAGTGCTTGAACTAAAGTTATTAGTAAATAATATTGCGACGAGACTATAAATTAAAAAAAATTTTTTTTTTATTATTTAACCGTTTTTTTATAAATGCATCATGCGACACAATTTTTAGGTTTATAGGTGTGAATTTCAGTTTAACTGTTTAACACAAAAAAAAATTACTTATTTCATAAAGATAAATTTAAATCCACACACCTTAACAACTTTAGCTCTCATCTGCAGAGTTTTGTGACTATCATTAAGTACATAAATTTGGAAAGTCCTAGGGCGCACTTCTCCGTGTGTAGACAAAGGACTGATTGTTGCATCAATTGGCAGCCACATATTAAATTCTGCCACCTTAAAACAAAATATTATATTATATTCATATGTCTAACCTATACTTCACTCTGCAGTTTGTGCATTTGTTCAGTAATAAAGATTATAATATATTAGATATAAGCAGCAGTTTCAATTTAACTTCTCAATCTCACACCTCACAGAAAATACAATATTTATGATCATATTTAAAGACCACAATTCAAGCTGGTACAGAAAGTTAGGCTATCCATTTTTTAAAATAATTCAGCCAACTGAAGAAAGACTAAAGGAAAATTACTAACAATTACAAAATTCAAATGCAAATAAAACTTTAGTCGCTCAGTGCCTATAGGCACTTTTAAAGAGTGGTAGGCAGACTGATGATGGTTATTAGTCTAGTCTGCCGTCCTGGGGTAGTACCACCACTTTCGAATGTAACACCCGTCAAGTGACTTTGTCGCGTTTCGGGAATAGTTTGAAAGTAGCCAGGTATAGCGAGAGGAGTGTGCACTGTCAATAGATGGTACATGCTCGTCTCCTCGAGCCAGCATAGTGGAGGCGACTGCTGCCCGCACAGGTTTCTCTGTAGTAGCAGTTGTTTCCATTCATGGACCGCACTCTAGCTTTACATCAGGCGGAGTGTTGTCACATGCCGAGCTACAATAATAAAAAAAAACCACAAATCCTTACCCAATTCTGTAGAGTATTAATCGGCATTATGCACAGCACAGTTTTAGAATTAGTATGTCTTAAAAATATATCAGTGAAACAAACAATTTGCAACGTCTTCCCGAGACCCATAGAATGAGCCAGAATGCAACCAAAACCAGTGGAATTTGAGAATCTTTCCACTGATTCAATAATGTTGTCAAATAAAAATCTGACACCGCCAATCTGAAAACGAAAAAACAAAATTTGACTATCCAATATTACTTATTATATATATTATTATATATATTACTTTAGAGTGATTTTGAGAAAAAAAATTGTAAACTATAATTAAGATCTATGTTTCCTTGTATCATGATCACTAAAGAATAGAAATAATTCCAAAATAGCTCAAGCTGTGTATAACAAGATATGGGTAGTTTACACCAGAAGGCCGGTTAAAGTAACTTTAACTATTACTTTTACGGCGACGACGACCGTTAAACGTTTACATTTACTCCACACGCATTGCAATATCGTGTAAATTCATATTGTTATCGTTAAAAGGGTGGCTGATCTCGAAAAATAATAGAAAACATAATTGGCTTTTTTCATACATTTGATGTTAGCAACATTGGTTTGATGATTACTTTAACTTTAACCAAGCGCAGATTCGCTGGTTACAGTTAAGGTTAAAGTAACCGTCAAAAATGACGGGCGCGACGATAGTGCAGCTCGCGTGGAGTAAATATACACCATAATGTAAACGTAACGGTTAATGTAAACGTAAAAGTAATAGGTAAAGTTACTTTAACCGGCCTTCTGGTGCAAACGACTCTAGTGTGCATGGTCATTCTGGATGAAGCATATTCACTTTCTTGAGCTTTGAGCTCACTTTAACTTAAAATCAGGTGGAGCGGTATTACAAGCCTGGCTGCTATAAAAAAATATAAATGAAATAATATACCTGATGAGGTTTAATAATTCTAGCAATTTGAGGTGCTAAAAAGATATCTTCTTCATTCTCTGGATGACCAACATTTATTTGAACTCTGCCTTGTTCATCAGGAATATTGTATGAGTCATTTACATGCAAACCTAGAAATAAATTTCTTTATTTTATTGATTTAATAAATCTATTAATAAGTGTGGGTATGAACTTGCCAAATTGCTATAAACATTAACAAAAAACAAAAAAAAACTTACCAGAATTACCAGGGTCCTCTTCAACTTCAGGGCTTGCTGGTACTTCAGAATCTGAGAGCATGATACAGTCATCTGAATCTGATGATGACGACGAAGTCTCTTCACCACTGCTGCTATCAACTATTTCTACAACCTAAAAAGATAATTGCGTGCACTTAATGCAAACTTTCTGCCGAAATGCCTTTACGGATCGGGAGGCTGAGTTAAAAGAGTAAGGAGACATCACAGGAATAAATTATTATTCATTATTCAATGTTAATGTGAAAGCCAACACCTGAGCGTCCATACATTTCGTTTTACAACATTGTTTAAAACATAGCAGATTTATGTTGAAATTAAGTAATTTTATAACTTTCTCAGCACTAATTATTATCGCAAATCACTATAATAAACAAATAGCTACGTCACAGTATAAGTAAAATGCATTTTAAACATTTTATATTAATTATATTTCACAAGCATTTTATATATTCTGTGCCATAGAATAGCTATTTGTTCATTATAATGATTTGCGATAATAATTAGTGCTGAGAAAGTTATAAAATTACTTAATTTCAACATAAATTTGCTATGTTTCAAACAATGTTGTAAAACAAAATGTATGGACGCTCAGGTGTTGGCTTTCACATTATGTTATTTTTAAACACATAATTTTATAATAGTTACGTCTACTTTCATACCTCTTTTTTGTCAGATTTCTCATCAGGTTTTAAAACTTGCCCAAGAGACGGGCCTGGTTTAGATAATTTAGCGACATCCACTGCTGTTTTCTTTGTTTCCCCTGATGGTAATTTCACTAATACTGTATTTGGTAAACTGAAACATTATTATTTTATTTTAAAGTACCTAATAATAATAAAAATGGACATTAAATTTGCCTAATCACAAACTAAGACCTAGTAAACATTTGGCCTAATTTTTTTTATTGTAGCTTGGCATGTGACAATATTCCGCCTGATGTAGAGCTAGACTGCAGTCCATGAACAGAAACAACTGTTTTACAGAGAAATCTCTACAGGCAGCAGTCGCCTTCGCTATGCCGGCCCGAGTAGATGAGTATGCACTTAAAATCTTTAGTTAATTAAAATACCATCTAAAAAGTCTATCTACACCTGATAAGTTAATTTGCAATAGTATCCTTTTTAAATGTACATAAGTATATTATTTATATAAAACAAATTATTCTAACCCAAGTTTTTGTGCTGTAGAATTTTTTTTAAGTAGTGATGATCCACCCTGAAGTAGCTGTAGGGTCTTCTGATGAACTTTATTTTGGCGATTTATTGCTATTTGCCTTTGAACCTGTTGAATATTAAACTAATTAAAAATCACCATTTAAAAGCAAAACAACTAACAAATTGTATTATATTCAACATTTGTAACAACTTTTTTGGAAAATTGTACTTTTAAATTGATACAAAACGCTGCTATTCGTTTAAATAAACATAAAAACCTCTCTGATAATCCTCTGTTGTTCCTGCACTCGTGCTAAACGTTCCGACTCCTGTCTCTGAGCTGCAAGAGTAGACGCATCCAGTTGTTTCTCATCCATTACATCGCGAATATTACGACGCATATTCAAAGCATTTGTGACTTTTTTCTGAAAGCAATTTTGTTACTTTTGAGCAATTGTTTTTTTTTCCTTTTTTGATATGTCTGCCCAGCAGCAATCCGCAGTTTTCGGATGCAATTGGCCGCTTTTTGCTTGTTTACTTGTTTGCTCCAACGAACAACCTCTGCATTCAATGATTTTAACTAATTGATAATTAAATTATTATTACATTAATTTTTTTTTATTGTAGTCGCCATATGACTACAGAGGGGCAGACGGAAAAATATATGCAGGCAGCAGTTGCTTTGTTTATGTTTAGATTGATAGAACACACTCTCCCCACCCCAAAGCTGATACCAAAATATGACTAGGTCACCTCACAAGGCAAAAAAAGTTACATTGGACGTCATCGAACGTGAGTTTACGAGTTAGACCACAGCCGCTCTTAAAAGTATACTTAATAATGTCAAATTATTAATGAATTCCCAAAATAACCTAATATTAAATCTTTAAATTATAAACAACTCTTCTTGTAAGGCAAACATAATATAAATACCTCATCTTCACCATCAGGTTTATTTTCCTCTGAAGTCTCCTCCTCAGCCTCTTCATTCTTAACTTGTGTAACATTTATCTCACCCATTTCCTTCAACTTATCAGTTATATCAAAATCTTCACTATTCTCATCTTGCTTCAAGTCTAGTAAATCCTCGGCGGTTTTCTCTGAACATAGCTCACCTTGTACCACTTCCGATATTTCCACATTTTTACTAAGGTCTAAATCACCTTCATTAATTATATCACTAATAGTAAGGGTTTTCGGTGGTTCTGATATATTTTTCACAGACTCCACTTCCTCTAAGGGTGGTACCAACTTCTCAACTTCCGCTTTACTCTCAATTATATCACCGGTAAATGGATCCAAGTAGCTTTCATTCTCCTCATTTAATTCCTGCACCGCTTGAGGATCAACCTCAAACTCTTCTTCTGATAAACCATCACTATCGCTCAGACTATCTTCAGAACTAGGGAAAACATTGTAACCGAATGTATTGCTACCTGGAAGGCTGCGAATAGATATTCCAGTGTCTTTTTTTAGCTTCTTAGTAAAATCATGAAAACTTTTTACAGCCTCCATTTTACGTTTTTGACTCATAGGCCTCGGTTTGGCCGGTGGACGTCGACGTCGGCTCATAGCCGCAGTCTCTGCGAAGTGAGCGCGCTGAATCCGCGCAATAGTCTCATCATCGTCTTCGCTGTCCCACAGCTCGTCATCAGACTCTGATGCGTCGCTCTCACCTTTGCATTTCATCTTGGACTTTATGTTATTTACATCACTAGCATTGTCCATTATTTTAAGTTAAATCGCGATATATATTTTATAAACTTATACCATTCATGGTGACTACTTCAAGTGGAGCGTAAATTTTAATGCGTCTTCATTATAGGCCAGCAAAGTCATTTTCGGTTAATACTTCAATAAAATCACAACACAAATATGAAGTAAGTTATACACAAAACAATCAAAAAATCTAAAAACGGTGTAAATGAAACAAGTTCTTTGTAACTCCAATTGTAAGACGCGGCATAGTTTGTTTCAGGAAGATGCCGGAAAACGCCAAAATTTGCTTATTTAGTAAAATTAACTAGATTCATTACAATTGTACACTACTTATCAATAATCCTCAAATAAAAATTGAATAGGTAGTAATCACAACTAGATTTAGGAAGCCATTACTTCCGCAGTAAATAGCAATTCGACAAGCGTGTGTTTACAAAAATTGTCAGAAGATGTCACGGCAAAAAGATCTCATAAGTCTTAACTGTTAGAATCATTAAGGAACTTAATTGCATGCGAACCTGAACACAATGTCATTCAGATCCTCTAAATTGTTTATTTCTTGTCAAGCTAAATTCATCTTTATTATCATGAAGCTTTATGCCAAAAGTCACAAAATCCATTTGTTTTCTTTTGTGGCAACTTTGATCAATCAGGCATGTGTTGTCACTTTTAAATTATTGTCTATGAAATTTTGATTTGTGAAACCTTTATCGAAAGTTGATCGCGATTTGCAAGTCAAACTCGCTATGAACGGCAATAACATACTGAAACATAAGAAAATTTCACCTCATTTAGGTAGATGGTAACGAGTACCAATAAATCTACAGTGAATCATAAGTTGTAATAAAACACAATTTTAATTAAATATCTATATAAATAACACAAAAATTATTATTTGAAACATTTTGAAACTTTTCAAGCACTAGCACTTGCTAAACGTTTTTCTCGAAGTCGCAAACGACGCTCCCTTTCAAACTCCTTCATACGTATAACATAACTGCAACAAAGTTATAACAAATTATCATTCATAAACCTAGCAATAACGAAAAATATATGATACTACAATATCTCTCTATGTTCAGTCTATACAATGTGACGCCCCAGTAGGGCGAGCAGGAACATTACAATGCAATACAATAACAGGAACATTACTTAAATTAAATATTGAATGTCATTAATATAAAAACAAAGATAAACTTAAAATTAAAGTAGGAAGAGGGAGAGGGAGAAGGAGATATAAGAGAGCATTAGGCTGATCACACGGATATGAATATGCATTGCACGATAATATGGCACTTGTCCTATGAATTGTGCGAGAAAGAATATTGATATGAAAACGCCCCCTCTCCGGTGTCTCAATAATCTCTATTAAAAACTATACTCACTCTTCTTGTTGACAGTTCAAGTAAGCATGTCTCTCATGTGCACATTTGATAGCAAGCGGCATATATTTGTCTCTACATATATGGTACTCGAGCAAATAATGAGAACAATAGTCACGATTTTTTGGCGGAATACGTGCAGAAATTAGGTCTTCTTCCTTTGCCTTCATCACTGTAATAGAGAAAACAAAATGACCTATAAGGTGTTTTGTTACATAACTTTAATTTTTTAATTTCCAGTGAAGATACAAAACCAAAACTTATTTATATTTATAAAATGTTATAAAGAATTACATTATAATGTATAAGACAATAGGTACCTCTCTTTTCACGCTCAAAATTGAATCCCGCTTTTGGATCAAATGTCGGTTTGTGGTTCATATATAACCCTACCTCCCCAGCATTTGCCGACGAAAATATACCTCCCATGATATCTAACCAATTTATTGTAAATTCATTCAACTTTTTATACTTCTATTAATACAATAATCAAATTCACACAGATTTTCACACACAAACCCAAACCTCTGTGACCCAAACAAATCAATGCAAAAAATATCCCTCCTGTCAATACTCCGAGGGCCAAGTATGAATTTATATTACGGCATCACTGCGTTAGCGTAAGCGAGTTTACGTCACTAATCAAAAATTAATAAAGCGATCCTTTCAAACTCTGTGCTAGGTACCGCTAGGTACCTAGTCCTTAAACTCATGGAGTTTTTTTAAATTTATGTTTAATAGCGTTGGCTGTCAGCCAAATTAATATGATAACACCTTACTTTCTTCCATTGTAGTACATCATGTTTACTTGGAGTGTTCGACAACGACAATATTTATCAGAAACACATGTTTTTTACACAATAATATTATGGGTGCCGATTACGAACCCAGCTCACCGTGAGTGACGTTGAGTATAACGCCCACCGTAGATCGTCCAATTACATTACAAAGCGTATTCGAAGGAAGTCAGCTACTCACTGTCACTCACGGTAAACTCGGTTTATAATCGACACCCTGTTCTACATTCTCTGGTATTCGCAAGAAAAGCCCGCTAAAAAGAACTGTTTTCATTAGAAGCAAAAGGAAGGTAGCAATACAACGGGTGCTTTAAAAACATTTTTTATTTAAATATAATATTTTATTATAAAGATTCACTGGAATTATTATAAGATTTTGTTGAATGTTTAGAAATTATATACCCATAACATTAACAATGATGGAATTTCGTTCAAAAAAATTGCAAATAAAAATATCGATTTCCTTAGAGGGTAATCAGAAATAGAATAAAGGGAACCAGTATTATAAAGTACTCAGCGAAGAGAACTTTTATTTGAACTTGTTTCAAGTTGTCTCTGTATAAATATAAACTTAATAGAAAATGGATATTCAAAAGCGATTTCAGGAATTTAGCTTGTCGCTGTTAAACATCGTTGGAAAAGGAACTTATGGGTAGGTACCTTGCAGTGGTCATAATATCCCTAATATTTTTTTTCAATAAGTACTAATGTACTTTTATCACAGGAATGTATATTTGTGTGAAAGACTCCAAGACAAGAAACTTACGATAATAAAAGATATACAATTTAATGCCAAAATACAAAATCATATAAAGGTAACTAAAAAATATATAATTATACTAAAGTAACAATAATTATCAGTAAAAATATAATATTTACTACTATTTTAGGATATCAACAACGAAGTAAAAATATTATCATCTTTGAAGCATCCGAATATTATAGAATTCTACGATTGTTATTATTACGAAGATTATGTTATGATATCAATGGAGTATGCAATTAATGGAAACCTTTCAGATTATATGTATCAACACTACCCTAACATGCTTAAACAAAATGCAAGGATTATTATACCTACGTAGTTACTTAATTTACTTTTTTAATTCATTATCAGTCTAGATTTCGTAGCCTAGTCTGCCTTCCCGGTACTATCTATCATAACTTGAAAATATAACCCGTGATGAGACTTGGAAGTAGTCGGGTATAACGATTCATCACAAGCCGGCATAGTGAAGGCCACTACATTTCTTTGTTGTACCAGTTGCCTCTGTTCATTAAACAGAATGAGGTATTAAAAAATCATCAATGTTCAGTTATTTTAATATTATTATAAAAAATCTTTCACAGGAGATCCTATTTTTTTATTGTCAAATTCTACTGGGGGTGCAATACATACATTCATTTGATATTATACATAGAGATCTAAAAGCGGAAAATATTCTTTTAACTGGAAAAAATGGCATTATTGTTAAAATCGGAGATTTTGGAATATCTAAAATGTTAGCTAGGTACACGAACATATTTTAATACTTAATGGAAAGTTTGAATCATAGGCATCGACTGAGGTATTTTTGTTTACAGCGCAAAGAAGACATCGACGATTATAGGCACACCCTATTATTTAGCTCCAGAACTGTGCGACGGAAGACCTTACGATACAAAAACTGATGTATGGGCTTTAGGGTGTTTGTTATATGAAATGTGTACACATCAAAGAGCTTTTGAATCTGAGGTAAGTCTACATCTTTTACTCCACGGAGCCGGGCCGGAACGTTCGCTTAAATGTATTTTTTTCCATAGTAGTTTTGGCCCTACCACGCAGTAACCATGGGAGGACTAAGGCCTAGGCAACCTAGGCACGAGCCTAGGGCCCGTAATTTTAACTATGTTTATTTAATTTTTGTACATGCATTTTTTTTTCTTGGATTCAGATAATTAAATAGAACTACATATGTTTTAAAACCAAACTACCAAACACTAAGTATGTATCATGACTGAAAAAAAGGCCCGCAATTACAATGTTGCCTAGGGCCCGCTTTAGCCTGCTACTAGCAGTAACATAATTCCCTATTAAATAAGTTGTTTGTTCCAGACATTAGTAGGATTGGTAAAAGCGATTACAAGCGGTAGCGTAAACCCTATAAATTCAGAAGTTTACGATCGTGGAATTCAAGATTTAATAGATCTCATGCTGTCTGTACTACCAGAGAAACGACCAACAGTCAAAGAAATAATTGGGAAACCGACTATTCTACCAATAATGTACACAGTTTATCTTGATGCAGGCAACGACGAATTACTATTTAAAGCCTATAATAATTATAAAAAGAATAATTTAATATAGAATTTTACAAAAAAAAATATAAATAATTAATGACATGAGCAGGTACTTGTAAATCAATATTAATTTTGACATATGTGTATAATAAAACACTTAGTTATCAAAACATACTTTTATTTTAAAAAAAACTGTCGATGGCTTCGCTTTGTCTTCAATCACTCCCGTGTTGAATCGCCAGCTGTGCAAATGGAAGGATTAATACTGTATAATATTTGCTTGCGTAATAAACAAATTATACCCCATTATTATATATTGAATGGTTAAAACAATAAGCTATTTCAAAAGTACTTTTATATATAGGAGAATGCAGAGCTTGTTCGGTACCTTTTTTAAAATACCTGTACCTGTACTAGTGTTTGTATCAAAGGCATCGACCTACCAAAGTACATGAAATAGTCACATTGGTACCACCAACCAGAATTTAGCAAGGTTTGAACACGGGTCATATCAATTGTGAAGTCCGTCCTTAACTCGCTCCACGTAGTATAGGATAGGATCACACTATAAGATTTCTACATCTGTTTACATAACAAATCAGTGCAACTTCTATTAATGATAATAGAGGAATATGTCTTGCCGTTGTTTAGTAAAGACTGAAAGTATCTTTTAGTATGGTTTATAAGAAAATAAACAAATGAAGGTGTATTAGTAAGTTCCAAACTAATTACTAAAACGCTAAATCCTTTCAGAGTTGACAGGCTTTATAACATAATTATCGCTGTGTGTATCTGTTCTTTACGCATAAAATGTAATCTGTCCTTTTCTTTTAACAGTATAGTATCCATTCAATTAGCATAATATTATGTATTTATAAACCGAATGATTAAACTTGATATCAACCGAGAGCTAAGTTGATGACGTCAGCTAAGCTACACAAAAGTTTTTATGCAATCGGTATTTTATGCTATCGCGATTATTTTAAATACAAAGTTTCAAACACTCGCATTTAAATCTCAAATCAAACAAACTACTACTGTTAGACACCGTTATGTTTAAAACGATGATGTTAATAAGGAGTTTGCTCCACTGACATTACGCACATAAATAAAAAACAAAAAACAACCGGCGCTGATTGTCCTTCTTGTGACAGTTAAATATTTAAAAATCTATGCCACCCGCCCTCAAAAATTACAACTAGGACGAATTCAGTCTCCTCACACCATGACTGCAAACCTTTTAAACTCCTTTAATTTATTTAAAACATAATTGTGCAAAGCCTAAGAAAATATTTCACTTACGAAGTTAGCTCTTGGTCAATAACAGGTTTTATTATTACTAAAATAATCGCTATCTTTCGCCTTTTACTGACCATAAAAAGCAATAAAATAAATTTACACAATATTAAATTTAATTTTAGTAAGTATCTGTTCTTATCTTGACAAAGTATCTGTTAAAAAAAAGAAATTAAAAAAATTATTGCCCATTGTGTTGGTCCATCTCCATTTCTTCTTCCTCTGCTTCTGAAAAGACAAGAAAATATTAGATCACCATTTATGGGCCCTTTACTTCTTGGTTCAGATTCATCATTTGCTTTTTTTTTTACAAATGTCTACACTAAACTAGTATTTGTATCATAAGCACAGAGTGGCCAAAGTACACGATACATTGGTACCGGTTTTTTTTTTTTTTTTTTTTTTTTTTATTTTGGCACGACATGTGACCTCGACTGGTCTGATGGTAAACGCAGTGGAGGTCCATGAGCATTGACGACTAGAGAACCGCTCGCACGGTGGCTCCAGTCGCCATCACTATGCCGGCCTGAGAAGGTGCTTTTTCACGCTCCGCTTGAAGGATCCAAGGTGAAAGGATTGGGAGAATACATGGGAGGGCAAAGCATTCCACTTGTCAATTGTGCGACACAAAAAGGACGCGCCGAACCGTTTTGTTCGGCGACCAATTCGGTCGACATAGTGTGAATGCTTCCCCCTCCCAGTGCGGGTGTTACGGTTGTGGAAGGATGAGACAGGTATAAGATTAAAGAGCTCTTCGGAGCATTCACCATGGTATAGGCGATAGAGGACACACAAGGAGGCTATGTCCCTGCGAAGTTGCAGGGCCTCTAAGCTCCCTGCGACCTCTGAGTCGCCTATTACTCGGACAGCTCGACGCTGCAGTGAATCCAGGGCATCGAGGAGATACTTGGCAGAGCCGTCCCAGAGGTGCGAACAGTATTCCGCGCAGGAGCGAATCTGCGCCTTATACAATAGAAGGCGGTGCTCCGGCGCGAAAAACTGACGCACCTTGTTCAGGATGCCAAGTTTACGAGATGTTGTTGTAATTGCTCGCTCGATGTGATCCCTGTGATTCAAGTCGCAGCGAAGTGACATCCCTAGGATGTCAAGTCTGTCCGAGGCACCAAGGGTGATACCCCGAAAAGTCGGAAGAGGAGAGAAGGGGGACTTTTTCGTCGAGAACGCGCAAACCTGAGTCTTGCTGGCATTGAACTGCACCAGGTTCGCGTCGCCCCAAAGAGCAATGCGTTCAAGGACCCGGTCCAGTTCAACAACAACAGACTCTCTCATCCCGTCGATTTCCGTTTTACCGGCTGCGGGGCAAGAAATGTATCGCCCATGCACCGTGCTGTCGTCTGCATAGCAATGAATGCCAGACCCAAGGTCTAGCATATCATTGATATGCAGAAGGAACAGTGTCGGCGACAACACGGAACCCTGGGGGACACCGGCATTCACTGACACGAATTGCGATGCGCATCCATCCACTAATACGCGGATGGAGCGCTCATGCAGGAAGCCGGTGATCCAGGTACGCAGCCGGTCAGGTAAACCGTATGCCTCGAGCTTGGAAAGAAGGGCTCTGTGCCAGACCCTGTCAAACGCTTTGGAGATGTCCAGGCCAATAGCCAGGGCCTCTCCATGACCGTCCATAGCCTCGCCCCAGACATGCATAATATACGCTAGAAGATCACCAGTTGATCGCTTAGACCTAAATCCATATTGGCGGTCGCTGATCATCTGGTGATCCTCCAGGTAGGTCATGAGCTGTACGTTTATTAGACGCTCCATGACCTTGCAGAGGACTGAGGTTATAGCTATTGGACGGTAGTTTGCAGGGTCTGATCGGTCACCCTTTTTTGGGACCGGTTGCACGTTGGCCCTCCTCCACACCCGAGGCACACAGCCCGATGAGTATGAGAGCCGGTAAAGACGCGTCAAGACGGGAGCCAATTCAGCTGCGCACGTTTTGAGCACAAGCGCTGGGATACCATCTGGACCACTGGCCTTCCGAACATCGAGCGATCGCAACTCCATGCGGACATCACGTTGCCTGAAACGAATCTCACGCATCACGTGTCCACATGGAGGCAAGGTAGGAGGCCTTACATTGCGATCGTCGAGTCGGGAATTAGCGGCGAACAGGTTGGCCAGTAAGTCAGCCTTTGCCTGCGCCGTGTGTGCCAGTGAGCCATCAGGCAGTCTCAGCGGTGGCAGCGACGAACGACAGAAATTAGATTCCACAGTTTTGGCGAGGCTCCAGAAACTGCGGGTACCCGTAGGGTGCGCAAGGAGCTTCTCGCCAATCCGGGAAATGCGTTGTGCTTTCGCTCTTTTAAACACCCTTCTGCAAGACTTAGTGGCGAGATTATACGCTGCTTTCAGCTCGTCCACGCGGGGGTCATTGTTTCTTCGACCCCTGACCCAGGCACGGTAAGCGGCGTTCTTTGCTGAAACAGCTGACGCGCACTCACCGTTGAACCAGGGTCTGCTCTTGCCTTTGCTAAGGACCATAGTAGATGGAATATAATATTCCATCCCCAGGTTGATCTCCTCAGCAATGGCAGTCGCACACGTGGATGGGTCATCGGAGTTGAAGCAGCGCTGCCACCAAGGGAGAGACGCGAAATAGTTGCGCATTCCCTCCCAGTCTGCCGCCTCGTAGTGCCAGACACGCCTCGCCACTTCCCTGACAGGAGGAGTAGATGCGCGCGGCACCGTCGCCCCTACTAGGCAGTGATCCGAGGTCCCTAAAGGGGCCTTGATCGAAACCCTGTACCCAGCGGGGCGATTGGTCAGCAGAAGGTCCAGCAGAGAGGGGGCATGACCGACGATATCTGGAACCCGGGTGGGCTGGGATACCAGCTGTGTCAGATCATGCATGAGAGCGAACGCATGAGCGGTCCGTCCCGCGTGGTCCGTCTTAAGAGACCCCAACCACGCCTCGTTGTGCGCATTGAAGTCTCCCAAGAGGACCAGTTCTGCAGTGGGGAACCGCTCCAACACGTCATCTGTCGCCCGACTCAATGATTCAAAGAGTCGGGTTGTCTCCAAATCCCCGTGGTGGGATCGATATAGGCACCCGTAAACCCTGGTCTGAGAGCCAAGGCTTACGTGTACCCATAGGATGGATAGGGAAGGATCCTCCATGCATCGCAGACGGCGACAGCAGACATCGGACCGGACAAACACGCACACCCCGGCTTTCGCGAGAAACTTTTCCTCAAGCGAATAGCCGGGGTACATTAGATACGAGCTGTCCAGCGGTACCTTTATCTGCGTCTCCGTTAGAAAAAGCAACGCCGGTCGCGCCGTCTCCAGATGGTGGTGGACGGCACAGAGATTAGAGTGGATTCCACGTATGTTAGTGAAATCCACTCTAAACTCGTCAGCGATGGGGGTGTGCACCGCTGTATTAACGTTGTTCTTTCTTTGCTTTGTCATGGTGGTTGGAGCGTGAAGTGTCAGGAGATGTTTGCTCGGCATGGGCGAAAAAGCGCAGCAACCCGCCCCGCCTCAGACATCCCGGTGGCGTGAGTCTGCTGATCCGTCAGACGGAAGGGCCCCCGTACCCCCCCGGAAGTGATCGCCTGGACCCCTCGCCCGGTCACCATCCGGCACGACGTCTCACTCCGGGATTATGCGCCGCAAGATAGGGCAGCCTCTCGCGGTGGTTAGTCGCGATTGGGCCCCTGTACAATACGGCGGGCGGCCAGCGGAACAACCGTTTCTACGGGTCTCCCTGGCTGACGGGTCAACATACTCTCACCAGGACACTGTGCGTAAGCGAGAATGCCACTGTTCCCCCATACCGCATCCACACCCCCCGACGGCAACTGGTACTACACAAACTAGTCCCCGAACGCGACATGGTCACTATGGGGGGATTTGCATTCATGTAGGGTGGTAATTACAACCAGCTGAGGACACTTAAAAGCACTGGAAGTGTCCTCTCCCACTCTGTGGTTAGTATTCAGACATTTATGAACATGGGTCTCATAGATTGAGCTTCATCTTATAACATAGTTACATTGGTACTGGTTATTACAGCTGGGTTTCACCAATCTTTCTATAGACAATGGCCGCTTTATCATGTTCTATGATCTCTAAATCTAAATAATAATAATTATATTTAAAGTTACGTTGTCCATTATGCGATGGAGGTGGCAATGGCTTCTGTCCGGGAATCTGTCCACTCTGCAACATCCTTGTGAGCCGTTCCACTTCTTGGAGTGTCGAAGCATTCTTAATTGCTTCACGGATTTTATGTATCTCCTGAGGTGTGAGATCTGTAACAGGATATTAGAAATATCAAGTTTTGTGGTATCTGTTGTTTGTCAGACATGATTTTAATTGTTAAAACAAGTTGGAATAATTAAATAAAAATAATCAGTTCTTCAAAACTTGAATAAATATTAATGTATTATTAGGTTATTAGTATTTTATTAAATAAAATATTCCAATAAGTTTCCAGTGCCCCCATGCTAGGTTTTTTTTACTTGTGACATTCTACAACTCAGTAATAAGGAACTAAATAATGCAGTAATAATAAACATTATTGTATTCAAAAAATACTTACGTGTAACTTTGGGATCAGGCATATTTCCTCCTGGTACAAATGTCTTCGCTTTCTTAATGATTTCTTTTTGCATTTCTTTCCCTTTTTTACTTTTAAACAATGTGTTCGCCTCTTCCCTTTCTTTCTGTTTAATTTTCCGGAAGTCTAACAATCTCAATTCTGGCATTTTAAATGCAAGATAGGCTCTGTAAACAAGAATTTTAATAACTTTTGTTTAAAAACTGAGTTCTGACTGTCTTGAAAAAACAAAAGAAGATTTCTTACCTATAATGTGGTTTATTGGCAACGGGATTATGCAAAAGACTGAGTGTTCGCAACTTTGGTAGAGTTGCCAGTGGATCCAAATCTCCCAATTCTTGGATATTATTATTAGTCAATATCAGTGACTCTATATTCGGTATGTATTGTTCCAAATTTTCACCGATTCTCCTGAAGAAATTAAAAATTATAAAATTAAACCTGGTTATAGGGTATATAAAAACCTAATAAACTTTTAACATTGATATCATGTACTTATGACTTTTCATTGTGTTGGTTCTATAAATGTTGTGTGATAATAATAAACATAACCTAACAATATGAAGTAAATGCAGTCATTTAGATTCGTATAATAAATTACAATTTAAATAATACTTACACAATTCTGTTATTATTTAACAAAATAGATTTAAGTCTTTTCAGTAGTGGAAAACCATCAAGTTTTCTCACATCATTATCTGAAAAATCAATCGTGTCAAATTGATCCAAAGTGGCGCCAAGATTCTCAATTTGTGGAATTTTATATCCTAAAACATAAAAACACATGTATATTTATTAACAGATTATGATAATTTACGTTAAAAATAAATTACAAATTAATACAATAACTAACCTCTGAGATCCAGTTCTCGATCCTTGCATGCATTCATATATTGCATTGAATTATGTATTAATTCTGTAGTAAGTTTCACCATTCTGATAATATTAAATACTTTAATATTACGATTTATAATAAATTAATAAACAAAACGCAACGCGTGCCGGCGTCACTCGAAGCACCCAGAGACAAATCAAATCAGCCTGTCACACACTGTCACAGACACAGCCTGTGTTACACAGGCCATATACAAGTACACATTGTAGTAGTGGTTTTGTCATTCCATACATTGCTCAAAGGACATATCATTTTGGACTTTGACCATGTTATGCATTTTTTATGGAAGCATTCATAAAAAAAACACCTTGTGTGTCCTATACAAATATGATCAAATTATGAATGTGTGTGCCAAAAAGTGAGTCGGAAGCCGACTTAAAAAAATATGATAAAATCTATTTTTCCCCAAATGTCGGTTAATGTAACCTTTTATTTGCGATTTGATAAGGCATTTGTAAAAAATATGGCCGGATTGATTGTTTAAGTAACGGGTATAGACGTTAAACTTTAATTTAGTTAATCACTATAAACATGAACTAGTTACTAGACATTTGAGAAAAATATTGTCTACGTATTTCGGGTATACCGTCAATGGTCTGTGGATTAATTCTGTTCGAGAAAGGCAGATGGGGCTTTCAATCAAAGGGGAAGATAAATAAAAAGCGGAGTTACCAATCTATATTATGGTAATCTTTAATAGACATGGAAATTGTCTATGTATGGTTGTCTATGACTTTTTATAGAGGAATTTGGCTATGGTTAGTGTTTGGCAGCCATTCACGCGGGATGTCGAACGGCTTTTTTATTAGTTTCAAATCTTGGTTTGGCATTGAATTATAAAATACCTGCAATGTACAAAAGAAGAAAATGTGATGTTAACGTCTTAATTTGATTTGGCTGATTGCCTTAAAAATATGAAGATGTGATGTTATAGGCTCGGAAATAACCAAAACTAGCCAATCACTTTTATTCGATGAATACAATTCATTTCTGACATTGCGGTATGCTACAACAGAATGGTGGGTCTTGTACAAATGTACAACCTTTCAACCATCCACGAAAATTTTAAAATTATTCAGTGTAAACATGTATGACTAAAAAAACAGAAATTGAAGAATACGATACTTGAAGTATTAGATAATTAGGCTGGAGCCGTTACCTTTTGGATATGAAAAAATTAGAATATGAATATGGAATATTAAAAAATGTTGCTATGATATTTATTTAATATTTATTATATTTTTTTAGAATTTCTCAGTAATTGTAGGAATTTTCGGTTGGAGCTTTAGGGAGAAAAATTTTTGAGAGTTGAGAACAATGTGGCCCGGTACTCACCGTGAGCTCGGTTCATAATCGGCACTCAGTTTCTCAAATGGTGATTCTTTTAGCTAAAAACAATTTCAGTATACAAAATAGAGATGGATTACATCGTTATTCGTCAGACGAGGTTTTGTAACTAAATCTCCCAACCACCCACTCCACCAATAGGATCATTTCATTTAAATGCGGCGGTCATAATATCATCGCCTGATTGGTGGAGATATATCTTTATATCTTACTAAAGGGGTAGGCAGAACTGTAATGTATAAATACTTACTAAAATTATGATTAATTAGGTTACCTACTGCCAGACAAAAAAAAACAAAGTTTGAGTTTTCTCCCATATCTTTTTATTCTAAATACATTAATATTCTGTAATTCAACTCAAATATTCATTTACTATTACAAGCTATTTATTCTTTTTATTTTAAACATAAATAATTTAAAGCTATGCACGTGACCAGCACTGCATACTTTAAATATGGTAGTCATAATTTACCTATTTTCCAATCTTAACGACAGTTCTTACTGACGTAATTTCAATATACATTTATAAACACTCAATGACTGAAAATTACTACAATTAATATTTGTACAACAATATTTACTATTGATATCTGTGTAGTTGCTACTTTAATACACCAGAATGAGTTTACCAACATGACAATTCTAAATGACACAATAAATAAAACATTCTTCGAGTAAAATCAATTCTATACAGAAGAGAAGCCAAATCGACATCGTTGCGGCTGTCTTTGTGTTTGCTGTCATGATCGATAGAGCATTATAATATTATGAAAAAATCTATGTACATAATGAAGAATTCGGATACAATGTGTTTTACAGTCAAACAGCAGTGAACTACGCAAGATTGGTTAATTATACACAGATCTACTGTTGTACGAACAATTGATTATTATTTAACACAATATCGTTACGAATACAATATATACTTTAGAGATGAATCTAAGCGTAATTTATCTATTTAAACACACAGGTATATAAGCGTTTCAGTTACGATGCCAATAATGACATCATCAAACCCTAATATTATGCAATTTCAAAATCAGACAAATTGAAGACTTTTATGTGGCGAATGACGCCTTATTATGTCGCCGAAACTCTTATATTTCTACAAAAGTAATGTACATTGGACCTTCATTCTTAACATGACCGGCATATGAGTGATTTACAAGACAAAATAATACGTTTATTAATAATACTAAGAAAATAGAGCGGTCACCATTTATAAAATGACGAGTTTCTAAATTACAAAATATTGGTGAAAGCACAATATTCTATTTAAAAGTAATGTCTAATAATAATGATATCTTAAATAAATACACTATAATTATGTCACCACATAAATATTGTTATTACTTATTACAATTGGTATAATTATGTAAATGACAATAAGCTGGATATACTTATTTGATGGTAGTAGGTAGGGAATACATAATACTGATTAATTGTAGGTGACAATGTGATGGATACCAATAAATTAACAACTATAAATCAGATCTAAACACGACATGAGAAGGGCTTATCAAATGCATAATATAATATGAATAGTAAAGGTGAGAAAAAGTGAGTTGTGCGTAACGTGTGAGATAACATACATAGAGACTATTGCAAAGCCCGGCCTGCGCGCACGCATATTTCAATAAAACTTATACATAAAATCACTCATTGGTTAGTATTTAACTTTTATCAAACACGTCAAGCCGTTATTTTAATACCAAAACTTGTAAATATAAAATTAAAATACATTAAGATAAGGGAACTATTAAAAATAATTTACAAAAAACGAACATTACGCTAAGAGAACTTAATAGATCGAGCCAGCGATCATTGTAAAGATTAAGAAATGAGGTGCTACAGGTATTCCAAATAATAAATAAAGCTACTCACAGGATCGACCTTGTAAATCATGTGTGTCATCGCATAGAAACAAGTCGACCGAATATCATATATTCAGGAAAAGACACATCAACAACTCGGAAAGGCAATTTTTAAAATTTACCTTAAATAGTTTAATATTTAGGATACCTAAATGTTAATTAATATATTTTGGTGAACAACATCATTATCGCAAACCCGTATTAAATATGAGAAACGTGGATGATATGACAATATAAATTACCCTTTCATACCAATTAATAAGCGTTTTCAATGTCCTAACTTAATCGATCCACCTCGTGATGAACCGAACATTATAACTACTTACACGATCATTTAAAAAGAAATAAAACTATCTACTAACAGGGATATATCGAACGCTTTTGGTGAACTCAACAGTCAAACTTTCACATCTTTGGTTAGAATAAATGAAATTATAGTAAACACTAGACAAATTGTACGGTAATCAATCATTGGAGGGAAATATTATTTTAGTCGATAAGGTAACTTCTAAACAACATTGCAACCATAATCACATTTAAATAATTATATCGAAATGTCACGACACACCCGAACATCGTTTCATTCCGAAGTAAGCGTCAACAAGTATTATATATCTCATCTGCTTCAAGCCGGGCGTTCACTCGAGCTCGGTGCGGCGGCTCACTGCCAAAGCCGCCACCACACCTGCACCTTCTCCGTTAGTTTCTTGCAGATACCCAACAGTTTCCGTCACATGCCGCCGTCGCCTTCACCCTCGCACTCTTCAGAACCTTCGCCTTCCTCCAGCGTCACCTAAGATTAAAACATTAGAATTAAATACACGAAGATAATAAATATGCTTTAATTAGATAATTGCACAAAATACTTACTTGGAAGCGAATTTGATCAGGTCGATCGTCATCGGTTCCACCGTGCGAGGAAGATGCTAGCGCTGGAGGCGGCGACGGAGGTATCATGCTTTGGTAGTAATCGCGGTTCTCTTCCAATGTATCCAAAATGTCTTGAGCATCTGGATGCACTAGGTCTGCCCAGGTCTCCCATAAGGGGTGAACGATATAGTCGATAAAACCGACCTGTGATTTTTCTATTGTGGAATTGTGCCTGTCGCACATGGGACTGATATCCATTCCTTGTTCACGTTCGCGGTCACCTTGTTGGAAGAATTCTTCCATTAGCAGTGCCACCCATCTTTTGTACAGTGGCAGAGGTTTTGTGGGGTTGCTGAGATCGGCGCAGTGTACGAGATTCTCCAAGACCTGGATACGATCGGTGTAATTGTCCAGCAAAAGGACTCCGCTTCCGGCCACTTTCTTTGTCTCCACCATTGTTTTGAGATCAGCGAGAAGGCTCATGTGCTTCGACATATCCGTCGATAAGACCATGTCGATTACCATCTTTCGAAGTGTCTGTCTTTGTTTTTTATGAAGATTTATAAAGATATCGCAACCGTCATTTTGTAAAAGTTTGAATGCGACAGCTAAATGATGATTTTCGAGCACGGATTCATCGTTGTACATGAGCGCTAACTCAGAGCTGGAGTTGACAAGGAACTGATTGGTGAGGCCTGGATGATCGACATCGTGTACACAAGCGGCGAAAAGAGCCGCGCACGTCTCCAGTGGCGTAAACACCGCGTCCAGCGCGGGCGTGTTGAGCAAGACATGAGTAGACTGAGTCACGTCGGCCGCATGGAGAGAGTTGTGGAAAGGATTATCGCGTACATAGTGTTCTTCCAGCGTTACGGCGAATGCTAAGAAAGTACGAGCTGGAATCTGCAGGGTCGAAAGGAGCTCGCGGGATGTGAACGCAGAATAGGCCACAGCTGTGAGAGGTCTTCCACAAGAGAGATCGCCAATGCGAAATATGTCAACGCCCCACCGTTCTAATTCTCCGAGTTGTTTGCCCAATTCCTCTTCGTGTGGTGTTTCCACACCGTAACGTGGTACTCTTTCGCCAGTGAAGCTGTTGGTGTGAGTTAAAGTCCTCTTCACGCCTGATATCTGTCAATACAATATGTATAATTATTAAATAGTTGAATATAGTAATTTTTACATACATGTGAAATTAATATTTTATGTAACTTGCCTGTGACATAGTAGATCCTGGACCGCCATGGCGCGGCTTGTCTTTCTTTTTCGCTTGTCGTTCTGCTGCTTCGTCCACTTGCAATGATGGTATATCCAATTCCTGCTGTTTGTCTGCAATTCAAATAAAATTTTGATTAAAAAATTCGTTACACTTAAATTATAATAAAGTTATACAATCCTGTCTGATAAGTAAACTAATAAAGCTGCGTAAATAAAAGTTATTATAATATTTTATCGTACTGAAGTATGTTAGTGGGTTTCGGTGTTGAAAAAGAAGAAAGTAGGCCGAGCGTTACTAATATGTATGAAATATTAATTTGTATTGCGCATTAGATCGATAAGAAACTAATATAATATCTACTTATAATGCAAATAGATTATCAAATTATAATTGTTATAAATTACACGTTAAAATCTGAATTTATTCACGCACCACTAAAAATAGGATTTCCTTATTATTCACAATTCACAACTATAATTCACAAAAATATACTGAAAAGCGTTGTTTAAACGAGATTCAATCACTGTAGATTAAATATTCCAAAACGATTAAATAACTGTTATCGAGATGTCAAACGTAGCGGCTTGTACTACGCACCAGAAGTAACTAGGTATCTAATCAGACGTGCGATAACATGAAGAACATATAAACACCTATATTTAGGTGGAGCAATAGTTTGAAGCACTCGGCATTCATATTTCATTATCACTGATTTGTATATCGTGATTTTGGCGTACCGCGTCTTGTTTGCATCGCCAACACTCGTCTCTCGAAATATAATAAGATTTTAGAGATATTTTAAGACTATCTTATTTTATGAACAAACAAAAATATTCTCTAAAGGCAGCGAGGAACATAGGCGGCAATTTCCGTAACTTCTCTGAATAATTAAAATACCCTAATCAACACCTATAATTTAAAAACACGCGGGTTTGATTTTAAAGATAATAGATATTATGTAGGTTAGAGATTTTAATCTTATCGATGATCTATAATAAAGCGCATGTAACCAGAATATAATAGTTATCTAAGTAGAATAAAGCGCGCATGAAAAGATAACCAAATTTTAATCATAAGTGCATAATTTTGTGCGAATAATACGGAAAAGAATCGACCTAATTATATATTTAATTTACATAAAAACGCTTTTTATTAATAGAGATAATATGACGTTTATTTAAAGAAACGTATAGTTGTTTACAAAAAAACATTGTTTTGTCGTATGAAAAGCTTTTGTGAGGCAATTACGACTTACATATTGTTTGTAATCATAATATTTTGCAGCCAACTCGTAAAATAGTAAACAAATTAATAATTATAATCGCCTATATGGAGCATTGAATTCTCTACACGTCTCATTCAATTGTCTCAATGACTAACTCGTTAAACTAATCAAGTATCGTTGAACCAAACTACGTTCGGGTACGCAGCTTCTTTTGTGCGCGTTATTTGCATTAAAATAATATTATTAATTTAAAGCTCTATAATTTAATAAAATTGCAATAGATGGTTAAAAATATTTTATATAATTTAATGTTTGTTATTCTTATTCTGAAATTTATCTTGGAATATAGAAAATAAAGATGACTCAAGTTCATTAAAATTGATAAATGTGCCCATTTATGTGATAAGTTTACTTAATTACAACATGGTGGTGAGTCAAACTTTTCTTAAATGTTTCATTGAATTCTTACATCATTGGTGATATGCTAAACGATTTCATATGCTGAAACGTGTTCTCTATGTGTGCGTGTATATAGGCAGATTCTAATTAGAATATTAATTAGAGGTTTGACGTTCGCATGAATATGTTGATTTTTCAACGGTCCACGTAGATTTTAATCATCTGTTAATCATTGATATTGTCAATAAAAATGATGCATTGCTATATTAATTAATTACATGAAGATGTGACAAGAAAAATTGTGTTGATAAAAAATAAATAAAAATACAAAGAACTTACCCAAGAACGTGGAACAGATGTACTCGGAGATTTGGTTGCCTGATTTGCTGGACTCTGAGAAGTGGCTTAATTCTTTGTTCAGCATCCGCTTGAACTGGAAATGTAAAAGCTCCATTGAATGTGCCATTCTTGCCGCCCTACGTTTAATCCACCGGGCCGGTGCACATCGAACGCACTGTCTCTCCACGGTTACTCTCATTCTTTAATAAATGTTCACAAAAATATTCTCAGTTTTGAGTGTTAATTCACGTTTCAGTCACTGTTAATACACTAATTAACGCTAAGTGTACGAGTAACGTTTGCCGAAGCGTGTTCGCCTTTGAAATGCTAATGCCAGACTGGCGCGCGACTCCGCCGGCTGGTGTGGGTATAGCGCCTTCTAAATACCTACGTCACGCATTATGGCTCGGTGCGTGAAGCTCGCTTTCCCGGTATGATACTTGTAACTCATAATCTAGATTAAAGTTTAGTTCGGAGGTCATTTGACGCATACTTCTATTGTATTTTCCAAGGGTTATCTTTAGTGTCTCATGTTTATGAAATTCATTTAATATTTTATTTTGTTATGTAAAACATTGTACGAATATCAACCGAATTGTTTTGTACGGCTTTTGTTTCATGACGGCCTTCGAAATTAAATATTAATTAAGATTAAGGTAACGTCTTATGTATCTGGGTCAGACATTTGTTTTACAGCACTAAATTAACCGAATCTATTGAGGGTTGTCGCGGCGAGTGAAAACTTTGAATCGAGGTCGACTTGACTGATTGAATTGGTTAGGACTGTAATTATTATGACTTCTTTACAACATTAATATTATCAGTATTAATTAAAATACTTCTTTGCTTTTATTGTAGTGACGAGGACGTATGTACCCGAGTACAAAAATAAATATAATTTATGTTGTTTGTAAGTATTTTATAAATAATTTGATAATTATGTTAAGAGTCAAAATAATAAAATACAGCAACGAGATAGTGAAATATGAACTCGGATGTTTCGTTTGATGTCATCTATGGTTAATTAGCGAGTAGCATTTCTATTTTTGTTCCTAGCATTGCCCTCATCGTGTCATCCTACGACATCCAGCACGTTCGTCTAAATTTAACATGTACTTGACACAGTTTCTTATCACCTTGATTTGGTTGTCCACTAAGCAACAAATGGGTAAATGAATATGGCTTAGGCAGCGGTTTGACGTAGATTAAAGCCTTGTTTCTCGGTCAAAACGTTAGCGTAAAGCTATTAGTGACAATCCATGAAGTACAAGATACGTCGTAAACGTATAAAATAGTTATAAAAGTAGACCTTAATATACTTTAACCTTGTTTAAATGGATTTATGACTACATGTAACACAAGATGTCGGTTGAGAGATTTTGAGAAATAAAAAAGGTGAGCCGTATCGTATTTTGAAAAGGTTTCATCTGAAATATGTAGTTCTTTTTGATGAAAGCCGATCTTGTGATTTTAAGAAAATGTGAATGTAACCTTTATATTATGGAGTATAAGACATCGTGACTATAATATCATCATATAAATCATGATAAACTGTTACTATAGAAAACCTTCAGCCGTCAGTCGCCAACAAATTTCACGGAACTCATTTTTACACTAATGAGGCGAAAGGTATTTTTTTCATGTAAAAAAACCATTCTATCACAGAAATAGAACGTGCTGTTTTTGTTGTTATAAATACACTACGCTTTAGTTCTAACAATTGTTAAATATTTTGTGTCTATTGTAACAGTTTCACGGGACAGTGAATCTCTATAGTGGCTCGGGTCAATGATCTGGAATAGCTCTATCCTAGAGTCTGTAACATATATTATTACTTTGTTACATTGCGCAAGAGATTTTAATATGAGCTATCTATTTAAAGAGCAGTAGTTAGACAGATGATGGTCATTAGGGGAGTCTGCAATCCTAGACTAATACCACCATTTTCAAGTGTAACTCTCGTGGAACAGTTCCGGGAACAGCTTGGAAGTAATTGGGTATGAGAGGAGTGCGCCCTGTTAATTAATATTGTACATTTATCTCCATAAGCCGGCACGGTGGAGGCGACTGCTGCCAGCAAACATTTATGTAGCTGTAGTAGCAGTTATTTCCGCGCAAGGACCGCAGAGTATGCTCACATACATACTACTTACGGTTTCGGGAATTAAATATGTATAGGTGACTAATGAAAATCTCGGTTTCCCAAAATCGTAATTATTAGAAGAAAAAAACTATCAATAGATCAGACTTTTAAACCCACACACATTACGTATTATATACAATGTACAGACAATTACAGTATATTATGGACTACTATATTCAGTGGCCATCGCTGCTACTTCAGCCACGGCCATTTCCATTTTCCATTTCCGACGTTGCAACGCGTCTTTGTATTAGGTTGCCAATAGATTTTGTAGGCATGTATGTACTTTCGCCTATTTCAGTACACACATATTTGATTCATATCTTGTTAGTTAAGGGAACTTTTTTAAAATTTATTTAGGGCCGGTAACTCAACTCTGACTTAAATCAGATGGTAAACTAAAATCGTCTTAAAATAATAAATTACAAGTAATTGTTTGTCAAACACTTAAAGCAGCTCATATACGTTCCTTAAAATATCTTAAGAAAGTGGCTTAAGTCTCTCTTTGGGTTAACAATAATCATTGCTAACTTGGGTCGCTTTTAAAGGAAGAATCGAATTATCGACCCTTCGTCTCTTGCTTTCTTTTTTGTTTACTATCCTCTTATATTATACATAATTCACGTTATTCTCGGAAATATAGTCACGAGTCATGGTTTAAAAAATGTGTCACTTATATGCTCATGTACCTACCTAGATATACATTATTTCTCTTTGTAATAGTAGTACAAATATTAATTATTTATACAATAAATTTTTTCACGAATACGAATTCCAAAGATTCCGTGATATAAAAATTATTCTACTTCTGTTTTTATTTGTGTGTGTTTTGTACATGCCATTGCAATTTGATAACGTAATTATTATTAAGACATTTTGGTAAGATTCCAAGAAAAACATTTCTGAGAAAAAAAGTGCTCTCAGTGTCACAGAATGCGATTTACACGGAATCTTATTTAGAGCATTAAATGTTCTTTTCGGTAGTCACTGATGTCGGTTTAAAATTCAGCCGTGAGCATGAATTATATCCTTCTTTTAATAAAATAAAAACTGAACAATAAAGAGGCCTTTTAGTACAAATTATTGCCCCAGGCCAGAGTCATAATCACGAAGATACCAGTAATCTATGCGTAACACATCAGAATCAATCATTCGAATCAATATTTATCACATACTACCACAATACGATTTATATCTACACACATAGTAACACGGAAAATATCTAGTTGTAGAGGATAATCATCTATATTAATACTAGTTATATATATGTAAAAGTAAGTATGTCTGTTTGTTAACTTTCACACATTAACCGCTGAAAAGATTTCGATAAAACTTGTCGAGGCGATTGATTGCATTCTAGGGTAGGACACGCTACATTTTGTCCCAAAAAAAAACTAAAAGGGATAAATTTTAGAAAGGGGCCATCATCAAGTAAAGGATATGAAAATTATACTTAATTAGTATGAAGTAAAGCGTCACATGTTTCAGCGTTTTTGCAAATTCACCTTTAAGTTGGTAAAACAGTGGATGAAAAGTTTTATAGGAAAACCGGTATTTCTCAAGTTAAATGCGAAGTTGCGAGCAATAGCTAGTGATAAAATAATTACAACATATTTATTGATTGTAACGATATAGAACCTTCATTTTGATACTTTCTATGACGTTTCAGACAGTCACGCCATAACGGGGGTTCAAGTTTGACGTAAGCATCAAGCTACGTCATCTGATTATGTATTCCATTGATTTCGTGAGTCGTGACTCATTCGGTTTGACTATTTCTAACTGCGATAAATACAATAAAAACGACAAGTTATTTCTGGATATGCAAGTGTCATCCACTACTACATTTATTAATAGGAGAAAAACTATAATCAAATAAATAGAATGTAATTTTTAAATGTGCTGCTCCCTGAGGGGAGACGAGTGAATGATGAGACTCTACCTACTATTGATGTTGATAACAGTGACGAACAGTTTTTTTTACAGTAGCTCTGCATATGACAACGCTTCGCTGATATTCAGCTAGAGTGCGTTCTACGAATAGCAGTTGCCTCGGTTATGCCGAATGATGAGACGAATGTGTGCTATCCAGGTTGACAGAGCTCACTCCTCTTGTTCTACCTGGCTACTCCCGAACTGATCCTGAAACCATTATCAGTCTACCTACCACTCTTTATTTGTATTGTGATTAAGAATACTGTTATATTTAGCTCTATTATGTATATTTTTGTTGTATTTTAACTTTCCTTCGGACTTTTACCTTAGCTACTGATCGGTTCGTTCTACGAGATGAGACAGAGCGCAAAGTTTTTTAAAAGACTTGGAAGTATTAACAAAGCGTATCCTTTGATCGCAATATGAGAAAAGAAATAATACGACATTGAGTACAAAGTTCGCGCCGAGGTTGATAGTTAAATTTTGCTGTAAACAAATTGATAAATTACATAATTTATTAGACGGAAATCATAATAAAGTATTTAAAGAAAACAATAAAGGATTTTTGTTTGAAGATACTTAGTTGTAACAGATATACATAATAATTTCAAGGTTACTATTATAATAGTTTGACAATTTAATAAATAACAATATTTTTACGCCTTCAGTTACACAATACATTACATACATATATTTTGTTTTCCAACATACCTCTTTCGTTTTCTTCTCAGACACAATTTCATACAATATTTCTCATTAAAACATGTTTAAACAATTGATTTTATGTTTGAATTGTTTAACACTTGAATTAGGTATTGTTAACAAATATTAAAACAAAATATTACTATAAATGGTCTGCTAACCGTGACCTACATAATATCATATAACACGCGTCACGAGGCCCTCGAATAAAAACTACCTACTTCCATTTGTGTCTTATAAAATATGAACGACTTTATCAACTAGTCCGTTTAGTGTTAATCTTGTGGCCTTTGCTTATTTACCCTCAAGGAGTAAATAATCAAAGCATGTAGCATTTTTTTTTTTACTTTCAAAAACTATACCTGCAATCTTACGTTTTGAATTTTCAAAATTTTCTATATTTTCAAAAAGTGACTCTGATGTGAATTCATGATGGTTATTGGACTGCACCATTTTCAGGTGTAAAATCCTAGTCGCGTTTCGGAATCAGTTTGGATGTAGCTAGGTTTAACTAGAGAAGTGTGCACTGTTACCTTGGATGGTGTACATTAGATATAGTGTACACCAAGCTGGCATATCGGAGGCGACTGATGCGTAAATGAATAATCAAAGTACAAGCCACTATCGATATTAAAACTCAAGACAGTTATGTACTGTAACCTGATCTATCTACGCAGATAAATTGTATCTAATAATTACCAATAAACGTAATAAAGATTTTATACAATGATTCATTAATTATAGAATTATTGATCAAAAATATTTTCCGCATTGCCGTAATTATTAATATTGGTACGAGTAATTAAATATTTTTTGCCTATATTAGGCTAGTGCTTGTATCACAGGCACCGAGCGATCAAAGTACTTATAATATCTTTAATTTTTATTCAGTTGTGTTCGATTTTTATGCATGCCGTTTTCTTCAAGAATTGGGATAGGACTAATCCGTTCTATTGTTCTAATTTTGTGTTGTTGCATGTGTATGTATTGCACATAGCGAGATTTGAACAGGCGTCTCATCGACCGTGGTCACGGGCGTTTTGAGATGCTTATAGAAATTATAATTTTAAATATATTATAAATGTAGGTATTACACGCAAGTAAACATGTTGATAGTGTGTACAGTAGTATATAGGTACTCGTAATTCTATTTAGGTTTATCAATATGTCATAACATGCTAATACTCTGATAAGGATGTTTCATTTCTAAGGTCAACGTTATACAATGAAACGTTTGGATTCTATTCTCGTGAAGAAGTTGTCTGTCGCGTGAGGTCTGAGGTCGGCGAGTACCTACGTCATAGTAAAACGTTTAATATCGTATTCAATAGTCCCAACGGTACAGAAGGTTATGCGAATAGTATCACCTTTTCATGGACATAAATATATTCAGTAATCACATTAGCTGATTTGTATACCACTGAAAAGGTTTTCAAGGAAATAATAAAGAAGCATTACACGGTAGACCTTCATTGTCTTTTAGTATTATTTCTTTGTATGTTTACGTTACAGAAGCTTTTAACTAAAGATTTTTTAGAGAAGTTTACCTATGTAATCTAAATGGATATAGGTTCTCGTTTTAACAAAGAATCATGACATTATTAAATTATGATGAAAATTGAATGGAAAAAATAACACTCAGACAACAGCCTCAGCTGTACGTGAGGATGTACCGCAAACTCCGCCATTGGCGCTTTACGTGGCTGTGTCAAAATTCCCTCGTTTTTCACCATAATTAATATCATTGCTGCGTGTTTTCTATTCAATTTTCATCATAATTTAATAATAAAACAAATTTAGCATTTAGAATGGCAAAAATTAATTAAAAAATACCCGGTAAGCGATGACATTGTTTCTGTTCTCAAGAGAATTTATTAAAGAGGAAAATTATCGAGAAACTGTAAATGTGGACGAAGTATGAGAAACATTGTTGTAATTTCAGATGAAACACATTGACGTAGGTGTTGAAATTTTGTTCAGGGCGCCAACGAGCCGCGGCCGTTCGCGGTGGGTTAATGAAACGGGTCGCGCGTCTACGTGACTCGACCAACGTATGGATAACCCGCCGAATGAAGTATATATAAAATACAATCATATAGCGTTGACATCATAGAGTACGGTCTCTTCTCTTTATATCTTGTTTACAATTGACATCTCAAACAAGATTTAGGAATGTGAACCTACAGATAAGGGGCTACGAACAAAACATAATAGCAATGGGAGCAGTAATTTGTTTTGAGTATAATGCATATTGTTATGGAAAGAAAAAACAATAAACAAAAGAGAGTTTTGTAAGTTTAAATAGGAAATTATTTCTCTTGACGTAGTTAGCGATAGAAAGTTAACAACTTGTGGTACTATTATCTTTTGTTTTATAAAAGTTACCAGCTGTTGTGGGCAACTTCGTATTAAAATGGTACGTTTAGCGTAGCGTACCCATTTTATTCCTAAGGATCTTGTTATATGGATAATGTAGCTGTAACCCAAAAATAATTTTATAAATCGGACTGGTAGTTCCGGAACTCTTACGGGACAACCAAACAAACATTCGTTTTTCTATATACCTAACGATTGTTATCTGGTTTATAAATAATTCTGAATTAAGTCGACGGTAAGTAATAATGATGGCTGTAGATGCTTGAAAATTAAATATTAATAACTATTAGCTACAGTGAATACAATTTATTCCAAGGTTCGAAGATAATATTAGAAAATCGATAAGCATGTAAATTACGTTGTTTATTCTAATTATGCAAATTGATAATATTAATACAAATTAAGGTTATACTTGTATTGAAGCTTATTAAATATCTCTGAGAAGATTACGTATGAGATTTTGATTAGATCTCATTACAAGGATATTGTGTGTCAACAATGATAGATAATCATTTCAAGGAAAAATATTTTTAAGATACCCTTCCGTCGTAAACGAGATTAATCTAGTTAATTTTTATTTATTATTTATTTAAATAATAAAATAAAATCAAGTTCTTTTTACGCTGATTATAAAAAGATATTATGAACTATTTAACTATTACATATTATACATATTAGTAAATTTGTCCAGTTCAAATAATGATGGTAATTAATGTGGAATATAGTGAAATATGTTAACTTATGTGAAGGCAACGTTAAAAATAATAAGGAGATAAAAAATGAAAAGAAAAATTAACAACGTCTTTCTTATGATAAAAATATAATTATGATGATAAAATCTTTCTTTATTAACATTAAAAATACTAAATATAAAATACAAAGCAGTGGAAGTAATTGCCGATAACTAAATTAAAAATTATGATTAAAAAATTTTTCTTTTTCGTTATTATTGATTTTGATGAAGTATTCAGAGATGATATGCCCATTAATATGGGCTGTCGACAAAAGCTACATGATCACAGAAAATATTAATTTAGTTAGATACACTTTTCAATAATTCAAATTCAGAGGAATAATTATTTATAAGTTAATGTTACCATCTTACGATTGTATGCGATTTCGTCACCTAAATTATTACTATAAATTTTGTATACAATTTAAAGAGAAAGTATTTGTTTAGTAAAATAAAGAACGAGGAAGTGAAACATAAAGTAATGATAGAGAAAAAACGAATTAGAAACACGCGAGGGGAATGAATGTACCGAGTGACTCTCGGCATATATTATTAAATGATGTAGACAGTTATGTTCATCGATTGAGAACTATTTTTAGTATTGTTGTTTTTTTCATGTATTTCATGTAGGTAGCAGTATTTTTAAAGATTTAACTCTTTAAACTATCTCGTCAATTCAAAGATGAAAACTAATTAATCAGTAATTAAATAAACAATTGTAATTCAAAGCAAAATTTTCTAAAAAACAAAAAATTTAAAATTTTTCATAAAAACATCCAATCTCATACGTGTTCTTTCTTATCTTTGTGTATCTATCTTTATTTTATTTTTAATAAACATTATAAGTACTATAAATAAAATAAACAACACTAAGACATATTTTCATTTATTTATACTTCATATTAAAACATATTTTGCGATGAAATTGTACGAGTATAGGATTTTAAACAATTTCTAAGAGTACGTATTTCTAGTAGAGAAAAGTAAAAATAAATTTCTCGAAAGAATTTTTATATAGAAATAAAACTGTTCAACCTGATTAAGCACGATTTATTAAATCCAACTAGAAATGTAAAAAGAAATCTTCAACTCTAACTACTTTATTTTTAAAGTGTATCACGGAGAAAAAGCCGAAGAGAATCTAAAAAATAAGCAATAAATAGCTTTTCCATAAAGCCATGATGATCGATTGATTCTGTTCCAAGTCTGTGAGATGATTCGCAATAACAAACATCATCTTGAGCCTATTTTCGTCTACACTTCGTCTTCGAGATAAGCACATCCATAAGATTTTAATATTGTAAAATTAAATTGCAACTAATAAAAAGAAAATCGTAATACTTAATGTGAAATATTAAACTAGAGTTTGTATTTAGTACAAAGGAGATATAGTCAAAAGGAATACGCGTTGTTAACAGTTGTATGCTAAATAGATAAAATTACTAGTTACATCTGGCATAAAGTTTAATATTTATCGACAAAAAATATCAAAGTTCAAGAAAACCCAATATTTTTTTTAATAATAGCTATAGATATGCAGAAGTAAGTATTTTGTAACATATTAAATAAACATATTAACAGTCAAGTGTTTGTATTTAATATATTAACGATGACGTCACATGATGTTAATTGATTATTCAGTCAAGAATTAAAATATAAAACACTTTTTCGTACGTGTACCTTTACATACACATTCACGTGTATGTGTGAACATATACTACACACACATTAACAAAATATTAACCCCTTTCTTATTCTACTTTTTTCATTGTATCATAATCAGTATTTCAGACTTAGAAATAAATTATTAAACAGATATGATGAGTAATTAAACAATTTATTTTAGAAGCCAAAATTATAAGCGTTATCATTAAGTAAACAGAACCAATAAAACAAATAAATTAAAAATTTTAAACTATGATTTGAACAATAAAAATATTCACAAAGTCCAAGGTGTAAAAGTATGTTTAGTTTCACGAGTTGTATTCGGAGAAAATAATTCGTGATTGCCCAGAATAACTTCTTCGAACTGTGAAGAACGTCATCAATTGATTGATATTTTAGACAAAGTTTTGAAATCGACGTCGATTGAACATCGGAAAATTTATAATACTTCGGAAACCGTCTTCAACTTTAATTGCGGTAAAAAAATATACGATTCTTACTTACGATTTTTAGAAGAAATGTATAGAGGAAGCTTAGGAGGAAAAATCTGTGTAAGATAAAGTGTAATAATAACTAGGATTTGATCGATGCTTGTTTTTGTACTAATACCAAAGTAAGTTAGGAATATTGAATTTATTAATATTGATTAATTAAACGTAGGTATCTACTATATAAACCGCGACTTGAATATGTTTTTATAGAAGCCGCAGTTCACGGTTAAGCTAAAGTGCGGTTCACGGATGTTAACTAATTGGACTATGCCTCATCAAATTCAGGTGTTTCTTAGAAAAAAGTTGTTGTAATGCTCCAAAGTTCTCTCGACCCTTTCTCAAGGGTGAACAAACTAAAGAATCGAACAAAAAAGTTGTATGTAAGAGCTAAAGCTTTCACAAAACTGATTAGCTAAAGAAAGTAGTTTACATTTTATTTCTATTTTGTAGCTAATTTAAAAATTAAAATGCAACATTGAGGCCAACAAGTTCAAAATTCAATTATATTGTTAAGCACTTCTCGGCACGAAGTATTTACGTAAAGTCGTAATCGTGTAGCTGAATAATAAAATTGAGACAACCACAAAATACATTACTAGTGCTTACATTAAGAAAATATAATATAATATAACAATATTTTCCTATTGTTTATGATAGTAAGTTCATTATTGAATCAGTTGTAATAACGTTATAGTAGCTAAACGCCTGAAGGTCTAATTAGCTTCGTTAACGACCGTCGACGATACAACGATAGCTTATAAGAGCTTCCAAGTTTGTCTCGAGGCGGAACGATGAAATTTATTTTGTTATTATTATACAAGTATTCGTTGACAAAACAAAGAACAAATTCAACAACTCGAAATTTTCGCTCTAATCCTTTATTTTATTTTTTGCTTTAAAAAATCTCCGGTATGAAAGCATACAGTGAAAAAAAACAACGGGAAAAATTTTAAACGTACGAGTACTTGCGCCGGGAACAGAGCTACCTATCTCTAAAATATAAAACTTCGTCTGTAGGGATGCATTTGTGCCGAGGGGAGAAAGGGTGAGGTTGAGGTAAAAAATACACGCTTGGGAAGTAAATCTCGTATATCTTTATTTTTGAGTCAAATGTACTTTTTAAACTTGGCTATTCATATTCTGATGTATTATAACTATATTATAATAGTTTTTTTTTCAATCTGTCACGCTTCGAAAGCTTTGCAGGCAATGTGGTTGCGGCGAGTTTTTAAATAATCAAAATAAACGCAATGGTAAGCCGCATAATTTTTTTTAATTCATGAAAACATCGTGTTTAACCATATTTATATTTTGTTACGTCAAATTGCTGATACTATTATATTATTTGCTTGGAAAAGGTTAGGTTAAATCGATAGGGCCGGATAAGAAGGGATCACTTCACTTCAATACTAATAACTCGAAATATCGACAAGCAGAATTTATAATATAAATATTTTGAAAGGAATATTTCTCTTTAATTGCTTAACTAAATTTGTTTTTAAAATGAACCTTTTTAATAGATAATAAAAATATTTACAGCGTTATTCTTGCATTTATTTTTAAACGGTTATTTTTTTAGGTATTTAGAACGTAAGAGAAACTACACAGAAATCCGAGCAAGTACGGTTTGTATTTATGCATGTAACAGATACAAGTACCTATTGCCCTAGAAAAAATACATCCACTTCAAAGTATGACGTATGTCCTAGATTTACATTATTATTATTTTTGTTCTCTCGAAATAGGGTAAAGAGATAAAAAAGTTCATTATAATTTGTTTTACGATGCATTAAAACGTATTTTTCTATTGTGTTATATTACACAGTATTATGAAATAGCTATTTTTCATAATTTTATTGCTATTTTCTAAACGAATTATCCTCATATACATAATACATATAAACAATAGCTTACCGTCCGCGACCGTAAGTAACGACATGTTAAATATTCATGCAATATTAATAAATAATATTTTATACTAATAGTGATATTATATCAAACTGAATGTTTCTGTGTTTGTTCTTAGTGGATGGTTCAATAGTACAATGGTTTTACAGTATTTGTATTTGAATAATTTGTTTTTTTATATCTTAAAAAGGTAAGTGCCTGAATTTTTTTATAAACAAGGGACAACAGACAGCGCAAGAAAACATTTTAATTATTTAATTTATGGAAATTTTAAAATTAAATTATAATAAAAAATGAATAGAAGAAAGCTGTAGTGCGTATTGAGTTTTTTCTGTAAAATGTTCATCATACTTTATTAGTAAATATAATAGTTTAGTAAAAATATTAATATTTACGAAGATTAAATAAATCATAATTATTACTTCTGACAGTGAGTCCTGATATTTGAGTACAATTTGCTAAGAGCTAGCACAACTTTTCCAAATAGAGAACATGATAAAGTCCGAAGTAAAAGTTGCTATAACTTTTACCGATTTATGGAATACGTCAAAAGTTCGTCGACAACTACAAAATATTGCGTTAGTTAATCGTTTTTCGTGCTTTTAGAAGATTTGAGATATTATTATGTTTGTGTATGAGAAGTATTCTTTGATATATTATGTACAAAACATACCTTGAGAGATGCCATGTCGGAGACGGAGCGATGTGTTTGAATTGTCTCGAGCTGGTCCAGACACCAGTCCAGCTCTTCCACGGTTTCTAATGCTAGCTTCATGTAGGCTTCGTCTGTGAAACAAAACACAATTGTTTTACTTTTTAAATTTACCTACATAAAAATAATCATTTACAAAGACTCGTAAACGGGAGAAGATGGATATTAACAGTTAGTCGTTCTGGTGTTGGAAGTTATATCGAGTATAATGAGGAAGTGTGCACATGTGCCCCAAGTCAGCATAGCGGAAACAACTGCTGCCTTCATAAAATTAAATATCTTTGTAGTAGCAGTTGTATCCGTTCATATCTGTACCAGCTAGTGTGATCACATGGTCACACGCTACTATGAAAAAATAACAATTTATGTGTCTAAATAAATACCTACTGGTTGGTACTCAACACCTGAAAAACGAGTAAAAAGTTGCCTTCGAGTTTAATATTGTGTACGTAGTTAAAAAGTTCCTAGACAGTGCACGAGGTCGCAATAAAATATAACATTTTATCTTGAAAGCGTAACGGTAAACTTTTGCGGTGAAACTTTTGGTTATATTTATTTATAATTAACTCCAGATGTATCTACAAGGTTTATTATGTACAGGAAGGTTAGAACAATTGGTCAAGTACAAGTTTTTTTTACAAAAATAAACAAATTAAAATTATTGATAATGATAAAAAAAATTGAGGTTATAAATAAAAAAATGTCGTATGTTTAAATATTCAACGAATCCTAATAAATTTCTTAATATCAAGATTAAAGGAACATTAATAAGCCATGATTTACCTCAACGTTATTGAAAACGTTGATTAACTTTTTGAAGTATTTGAAAAGGAGATATTTTCGCATATTACCTACCTACATTGATATTAGATATGTTTTTAATATCGAGCTTCGCAATAGATAATATCCGATTTGTCAACATCAATTATTTCATTATTTTTACTGTAGTTCGAGATGTTTATTACGAATGACACGTGTAAATAAGGAATTGATAGAAGATCACTTAACTATATGTATGTAAGAGAAGAAATAGCAGCGGTAATAATGTAACACTAAGTAAAACATAATAATTTAATGATAATGACCGATAACTTTTAAAATAAATGTCAGGTGCCTGAACCAATATTAGGCAACGATTGTACGTGTAATAAAAATCTTATCTACTACTAAAATAAAACAAACTATTTTTATATTTACTGCACAGCGACTACCTATCACGTTCTCAATATTGTTCATTCAAAGCGTAAAATGACTGTATAATGTTGTAATATTGCCGAAAATTGAGGTAAAAATAGTAATATTTTTCTAACATTATTCGGGTATATTTTAACTAAATTGAAAGATTTTTGCGGCTTAATCTTAATCCAGCGTTTCAAAAATTGCGTAGTTGCATGGTGTCGCCGCGAACACCATGGTTATCTACCTCACATCTACATTTATCTAGACGTATAGATGGATATATTTTTTAAAGCTATATTTAATTAATAAATATTATTTCTAAAATATAAATGTAAAACACGTTTACGTGTTAAAGCTCATAAAGTGAAATCCGTTTTATAATATTTTAATACAACAAATGCGACGAGGTTTTGATAAAAACCGACCTTAAGATTAGACTTTGTTTACATGCTGCCCATCACGATTCCTACCCGTGTTATTCTGCGTCACGCAACTTAAGATACCCTCTTTGAATTGTGACCTTTTCAGTTCACCAAACTGCATTAAATCTGTCTGACACCAACTTGTACATTGCAATTATGTATATAGTCATGCCTTAATAATAAATAATAGTATTTTTATCTTAGAGTTAAAGGAATCATTCTTGCATTTGTTATTAAATTCAATATTTTAAAACAGCTAATACATCTGAAAATTACTGTATCTTTATTGTATGATTTGTAACGAGATGTTATGAACAACGGAGGTGTAGATCTACGGATAGTAGTCGTGCACACTATGCCGGCTTGATGAGTTAACTTTTCACAGCGCTTAAAGGGTAAGTAAGACAGAGGAAAACATGGTTTGTATAAAATAAAATGTTAGATTCGCGAAATCTCGATGTGATTATTATTATATTAATAAATTAATAAAATTTATTATGAATTAGGTAATGAAATGTATAGAAGAAGCAAAGTATAAATTACGTTATGAATGTTCAAATTTAGTGCACCAAGGATTGCTTATACTATTATTTACAGCAAAACCATTAACCCTGTATAAGATCAGAAGGAAACTAATGTGGGAGGCCTTCGCCAAAAATGATTACTATTATTACGTTTACGGTTAAAGTTCTGACGTAAAAATGATGAAGTTATGTTTTTCTCCAGTAAACAAATTATTATCTACATTTTCTACGAACAAAATTAGCACAAGCTCTAAACAAATCGCGAAAAGATATATAGATCATGGCTATGGCCTCGATGTCAAGAATTAACTGTTAAGAATTACAAGCTTTTTAATTATATATTAAATTTTATAGTTTCAATCTAGTTTAGAACAATTATTCATTTTATCGATGAAACCTTCTGCGCGACATTTTATTAATTTCAATCGATAAACGCAAAAATATAATTTTATTACTTTTATAAATTACGACTTGCTTTTAAGCGCGGCGCGCGCTGCGGCGTAGAATACAAGAAAGTAAGTTTTGCAAATTTCATCCCTAAAATGCTAAATCTAACGCTATAGATAAACCTTGAAGTCCAAAATACCCCAAAACTAAGTAGTACTAAAACTTGGAAATGAGCAGGAAAGTTTTTGTAAAAAATAAAAAAAACGGTAAAACTAACATTATGAATCGTTACAAACGGTTTAAGAAATGTCCTCCATTCTTAGAAGTGTATTGAATGACACACTGTTGGCTCAAATATTTCTACAGTCACCCACTTTCGTTAAAACAACACATCTCACTCATCAGTACTTGTCACTTTCATAATTAAAGTTTATACTACACTTTTAAAAAATCGCAGACACAAACTAATTGTTGGTTTTGTTATAAAAACTCGGTCATGGAGATTAAATAAGATATTAATAACTTTTTAAATATCTTAGTGATAGAAAATATGTATACGTATCATATTATAAAATGGTAGGCAGACTGATGAGGGTTATTATGCTGATTCTGCCATCCTGGATTAGTGCCACCACTTTCAAGTGTAACAACACCCTTAAAATGACCCTAGTCGCGTTTCGGGATCAGCTTGGAAGTAACTGGATGTATAACGAAAGGAAATTCATAGCCGGCATAGCGGAGGGGATTGCTGGTATTTCTTTGTGCCAGTTCAACGATAACTTAACGTCCGGAGTGTGACATGTCGAGATACTATACATATAAAAAATCGTAATATACTAAATCATTAGTTCAATATCATTAATTATGAAAAAAAAAGGTATTGGATACTCTACTAGAAACGGTTAGCTGCATAGGATTTAAGGGCTATTTTTGCAAGTTTTTATTAGCTCATTCTCAGCCTTTAACATCGACCAAACGAAATTACTTAATATTTATGATAGGCTTTGAAATACAGAAGGGGTGAGGGGTTATGCTATTGACAGATCAGACAATTACTTTTTAAAGTACTGCAGCTTGAAGTGGTTCAGTTGAACATAAGCTATAATAAGCGGTTTTGGTTATAATTTGACAATAAAGGTGTGAAGTTAAATATAATTAGGTGCCAGTTTCTTTCTTGTGTTAACAAAATGTATACAAATAAATTATTATTCTGATGTCACGAGTATTGTACAAAATAAATGTAATTTTATGTGAAAATTGATTTGTCACGGAATTTTAATTTTCAGCTTCAATTGAATCTTAACAAATATTTGCATGTATTTCCCACTTGGAACACTAATGTATAGTGATTTTTTTATAGTCTACACTCTACAGCTACTCTTTTATGAAAGTAATAAATAGATCTGAAGGTGATGCAGGTTAGATTTGTTCGTACCTGATTATAATTGTAGATGACAATTATTTACTATTATTATTTTTATATGTACCACATACAGGCTACATTGAAGAGTTTATTGTGACAGGCTTCTCGTCATACGCCTTTCCAAAGCCATGGTGAGTGTTGACGAGCAAGTACATGCTAAGCCCATGTCCTTGTTAATAAAATATTTTATTTTAATTTAATTTCTCAATTGCAAATTGCCCTTCTCTCAAAGATTAGTTATTAGAAAGTTTTTTTAAGTGCAATAAAATATTTAATATTTAACCAGCGTTTGTTTATTTTATATTGTGGCTTTATAAATAGAAGTACGGATATAATATAATTTTTGAAGCGCGCTGCGATAGTTTAGTGGATGGGTGGAAAAAGGATGGGTTTTTTCGTAAATAGAGGACATTTCCTACGATCTTTGTTTCGGAACTTAGGCTCTATCTAGTTACGTTCCGGAGACATCGCGTTCTGGAACCGGACGAAACGAACTTTCGGAATATGTCGAGGTTTTCTCGAGGTCCCCTTCTATACGTATAAAAAATACCTCTCTAACGTACCCGGCCACCGCTCCATAATCAAGCTTTATATAATATGATAATTCTATTGTTTGATCACGGCTAGTAAGTGTAGGAAAATTAGAAGAAAAAAAATTTATAAGGAAAGTTTGTAGAATCATAAATTCTATACTCAATGTGGGTTTAACATAAGACAGTTTCACGAGAATTAATAATCCATATAGTCAAAATGGAGTTCGTAAAATCCTAATAAGGTCACAGTTAACGAAGTGAGTCTTTAATAAATAATGTTTTACGAAATATCAAATCAATATTTCGTTTTATAATAATTTTGTTTGGAGGTCACGGTTCGAAGAAAAAGAGTTCAAATCTCGTGGCAAAATTATAATATTGTTTGTGTTTTATTCATACCTACATTACTTACTCGTATGTTAAGGAAAGTTAAATATTAAATAATGTACAAAATTGGTAAGTTATTTCAAACATCTTTTGATTTTAGCAATTTATTGATAAAAATATTATATTAAGAGTATATCTACACATAGTGGCATTATGCGCATTTAGGGAAAAACTATTTCGTAGAATATGCTCATAATGCCTGTTTACCGTCTGATTAAACGATGATTATTTACATTGATATTTCGTTACGGTTGTTGATTACTAACATAATCTATACTATAATAATAATAATAATAAAATTCTTTATTGCGCAAAAATAATTGTACAAAGGCGAGCTTAATGCCTAAAGGCATTTTCTACCAGCTAACCAGAAAGATTATGTGGTGATTTGGAGGGTGCAGGATAGAAATATAGGGAAATAGTGAGATAAGTAGTAAGATAGAACAGTAAGTATATAATAGTAAATACATAGATAAATATATATATAAAATACACACATACATAAACATACATACATAAACTTACATATATAAACATATATACATATAAATAATATATATAAAATACATATAATAAAACATACATAAAAAAAAAAGATAATATATATATTTTTATCGTTTTTAATTATTATTCTTTTGTTTATTTAGAAAATGTTTATAGAGTAAGTTTTTGAATCGGTTCGGAGACTGAGCATTTCTGATGCAAAGTGGTAATTTGTTCCATTGGCGAGCTGTCGAGACTGTGAAGGAATCAGAGTAGGTAGAAGTATTGTGCTGTGGAATTTCTAGTTGGTTATTGTGGGAAGAACGTAGAGAGAGAGTGTGCGAGTCGCATAGGAATTTAAAACGGTCACGCAGATAGGCGGGAGAGTTCGGATTGTACAAGGTACCATAAAGAAGAGAAAGAGTGTGTAACGACCTGCGATATCGTATGTTGAGCCAGTTTAGCTCATTTCTATATTCAGAAACGTGGTCATATTTGCGCAGGCCGTATACATAACGTATGCATAGATTGAGCAGTCTGTCCAGTTTGTTGAGAAGGTCTTCAGTGATATCGGGATAGCAGACATCTGCATAGTCTATGATAGGAAGAAGAAGTGAGTTGACAAGAGTGAGTTTGGTGGGAGAAGGGATAAAGTTTTGGTATCTCTTCAAGGAGTGCATAGCCGCGAATATCTTTTTGCTAATTTCAGTGACATGGTAGTTCCAGGTGAGATCGCTGCTGATATACAGACCTAGATTCTTCACGACCGGGCTTAGTGACAGTGATACATTGTTGAGAGTGAGAGGAGGTAAAGCGACCGAGTTCAACCTACCAACTGTTTGTCTTGTCCCCACCACTATAGCTTGAGTCTTACTGGCGTTAAGTTTTAGTCCAATTTCTTGGGCCCTGGAGTTGATGGCTTCCAGGTCGGTGTTCATATTCGAAAAAGAACTCCCTATATCCGCTAAGTTGAAGTTCAAGTAAAGTTGTAGGTCATCAGCATAAAGATGGTAAGAGGAGAATTTAATATAGGAAGTAATATTGTTAATAAAAACGGAAAATAGGAGGGGGGATAGGATTCCACCTTGTGGCACACCAGCTGCTAGCGAGGACCAGTCAGAGAGATTGTCATCTAGACGGATTCGCTGCTGGCGCCCATATAGGTATGATTGAAACCATTGTTGCGCGGACAATGAGATGTTGAGAGAGCGAAGGATTGCAAGAAGAATGTCAAAGTCTACGCAGTTGAAGGCGCAACTGAAGTCCAGAAGTATCAGTAGAGTGACTCTGCCCTCATCCACAGCACCCCGCAGGTCGTCGGTGATCTTCGCCAGCGCCGAAGAAGTGCTATGGGAGGGACGAAAGCCACTTTGGAGAGGGTTGAGGTGATTATTAGAGTGTAGGAAGGTAGAAAATTGATGAAGAACAGCACGTTCAAGAATCTTGGAGAGGAAAGGAAGGATAGATATAGGACGAAAGTGTGAGAAATCAGTTGCCACCGCTTTCTTGGGTATAGGAACGACATATAATATATTATATATAATACATATAATATACTATAATAACTATAATCATAATTCTGATCTATTATAACTATAACATGTACCTACCTAACTTATTTATTTTCCTCGTAAATTAAATATGAAAAAGGTCAGACAAAATTCATATATTTAAAAATATATAATTCACAATTAACTTATCAAAGGCTTTTCTAAAAAGTTTTTGTAATTTTCTTAATTTTCTCTTTTCTTTGGTAGCAATCGACTTTCAACAATACGGGTTAACATTTTTTATTGCGTTTTGTTGGAAATATGATTGATCTTTCGAAATAAAAATAAATATTAAAATATAATTATTAAAAAATATACAATGTTTTATGTATTCTTACCTCCAGGATTTAAATTCTTAGGTTGTGGAGTAACAGCCGTTGCGGCTCCGGATGATCTGCGTGACCTGAAATAATCACAAATCATTATATACCTACCCATTATGCTATGTTATTACTTCATATCTAATTATAAATCTTTAACTATGGAAAAGTAATTAAAGTAAATTTTCTTCACACAATTCTTTAAATTCTCAAAGGAACATTGGAACTGGAACAGTGTGATACGGCGTTTGACATAACTTCCTCATTCTTTTTAAAAAAATACTTTTAATTTATAATTAAAGGATTTTATGTTCTCCCGATTTAAGAAGTCTGTGTTTAAGTTTTCAATATTTGGATACTTCAGTTATAAAATTATATGTATGCTGTGAAAGTGTCGTTAGTAAATATATAACCCTCAAAACAAATTAATTAAAAATATAATTTGATTTTAAATTACAAGTTAACATCATAAAAATATGATCAATTATATATATTTTTGATATTAAAGTTTTCGAAGACATCAAAGTCATAAGACGCTTAGAGAATACTCAAATGTAAAGTTAATCTTATAAAAGTTAACAGGTTTATGTCGAAAATAAATTTAGTCGTGAATATTTTCCTTTTATTTTGCGTAACATTAATATTAGTACTTTGTTGCTATGCGTGTGATTTTCCTATTCCGGTTCTGTTAATGTGAATAAATAACATGATTTATTTTGAAGTGAGATGTTTCGAAAGCTTTGCAACCATTGTAGTCGTAGTGAGACTGAAGTAATCAAAATAAAAACGGTAAGCTGAATAAAAAATTTAGGTAAACATGTTTACGCAAAACCTCAGAAATAACGAAGTTGCATAGAATTGTTATATAATAAAGCACAATCGTTTAATCGTCATCATCACGCAATTTTCCCACAGGAATAGGCAGATGAAATTACTTCTTAATAGTATAACCGGCTTATTATGAACCAAAAATATATACTACTTGTGATTAGACCCTGCATAGGTATCTCCGCTGGAAACCGTATATATTATTTTCCTGTTTTAGTGCAAAAAATCTTTATCGCCTTAGGAAAATTCAAGTGTAGTGAGCAAAACAAACCTCTTAAAATGACCGTAACCATAATGGGTAAACGGATTACATAAGATGAATTACATATAGGTACACAATAATACGCGATAACATACTTACGACGCAGTTAGTAAACAACATCAACTGCCAGCACATATTATGGGAACAGAATAATGCAGTTAACGATGAAAATGATACAATGAAAGGCCAAGACGATCATAAAAACCATACACAAGTCGTTAAAGCAAACCCTAGATATAATTAGACGTACCAATTGCTACGAACAAACTGTCTGGATAAAAATAACAATAGGCACTTAAATAATGTGATTATTTTGTACAGTGAACAGACGTATATTGGTTTAAATTGAAAGATTTGTAGCGCTACTATTCATATTGTAAATTATAAGTTTAGGAGCAGCGTTTAGGCGGTTTCAGAAATTGCGCCTGGTACCAATGTAGCTTTGTTATAAGTATTTTGGTGCTCAATGCCTATAGTTAGTCTAGGAATTAATTAAAATAATAATAAGCAGAGAGACGATGGTTATCAGCCCACTGCGCTAGTACCACCACAAAAAAATAACCAGACATACATATACATTTATGCATGTAGATACTTTTTCTAGAATGTGATAGTATCATAGAAAATAGTTTAGTAATAAGTAAACAAGATAATAATTACATAAACGTTGTTTAGTGCAGACAGTAAAAGTTATAAATAGCATTACTGATGGCACTAGATTGTGGTCTTGAACGTGCGGGGTCGTGGCCTGTCTGTCTTCTTCCAGATGACTTTAATTTGCATTTAGACGATTAATACTGCAATAATAACCGCTTAAACTGGTGTATTTTTAGCTTAGAAGTTCTTTGTAGTGTACTTTACATATTTACTTACTTTTTATTACTAGCAGTAATGATCACGAGTGTCACGCGATGTTTGCAAAAAAGTGTGGTTATCTCAGAATTTAAGCCTATAAGTCCATCATGTATTAAAGTTATACATATAATATCTAATACAAATAAAATATAACGATTTAATTTTTTATAGTACATACTTTTTTTTACAAGACATCGCCTGATGTTATTCTAGAGTGCATGTCTATGAGCGGAAACAATTTCTATCGCAGAAAAGGTAGGTAGCAGTTGTCTCCGCTATACCGGCTAATTGAGGCATGTGACAAAGCCAAAAGAGCAAATAGTACTGTATTTGCTTGGATTTTCAATGGACATACATAAATAAGTGGCATCTATATTGACTTGGCACACACAATTGTATGTAGTCCAAGCCCGTTTCAACTTCGGCAATAATTTTATATAAAGTGGCCATTTATTTGAAGGAAAGATAGTGATGATTAGTGTTGTTTTTCTTAATTTCGTTTCTTTATAAAGAAAAAAGATGAAAATTATTATAATATTCAAGCTTTACGATTTTATTTGAAATTAGTTATTTTATAAAAATAACATAAAATACGTACCTACCGTTTTTACATTTTTATTTTTATATTTATTGTTTAATATTAAAATCATAAAACACTGTTATCTTGTCAAGCACGGATACTCTCAGAATAATTTCTGTTGATTTCTTAAGTTTATTTTACCTTTTATTAGTTTTCGTCTTTTGCGAAAAGGTTAATATTTTCGTTATTACGTCATTCATAACCTTTCAATAATTTCTTTTATTTTATAACATTTTTTTTTTGTTTTGAAGAATAACTCGAATAATAATTAATTATTCATGTATTATTATTGATATTTATTCATGACGATATTGTTTGAATCTAAGACTAAATCTTGTTATTTTCCGCTTATTTTTATTTTATAATTTATATAAAATCTAGTTACTCTGATGTACTTTTTCACAAACAGATTATCGTCTTCTTTCAAAGTTCTACCTACCCTTAATAATAAAAGTCGTGTATATGCAGACAGTTCTAGACATCGATATAGTAACATTTAATTTGAGGTTATCGACCTACATCTGTTTCACTGATCGCATGCACAACGACTCGTCGCTTTTCGTCATTCTTGACGTAGTACTACGTCACGCACTGATTACAACGAATTAATAAGATGAATGGACACGGCAATTGAACTCTGCTTACTCATTGTTTATATTTTTTTACTGTAACTGTAACTGTTTTACTTTAAAACAGTTATCAATGTGTTTGCCCTGTTTATATTTCTTTTTTCGTGTGCTTACTTATTATTTTCCTAAGTGAATGACGTAATTGATTACAGAATAAAGACAAAGAGACAGGTTCCAAAGAGCCGTGAGTTGTACAAAGGGGAAGGGAGGCTTTAATAATAACAGATAATTTTATTTCGTAAAAATGTTAGTATACTTTTAAATGTGAATGTTTAAAGAGGACTAAAAGCTTTCTCCTTTTTTATAATGATCTCTGAAAAGTAAAAATTTATCTCCATAAGGACACACTTTTTCATTTTTAATAGAACATACCGTAGATACTTGTACATACATTGTTAAAATAAATTGATATTAAAAAAATGAAAGTGAGCACAGTTAATACCGCGTCTATTTTATTGAACATCTGCGTCGTCTTCACGGCCTTGATACACACGCGGTAGTGACGTCAAATATAATATATGTATGCAATCATTCAACATGCTTCTGACATTGAAACATACATTGCTTTGTGCATCCAATATTTACCTACTTGTAGAACTATAGTATTGTTTATTGATTTTATTATAATACAATTGTGGTAAAACGAATAATCTTTAAGGTCCAATTGCACCAAAGGCCCGTTAAAGTTTGACTGTTACATTTTACGATGATTTTAACGGTTACGTTTACATTTACTCCACACGCGTTGCACCATCGTGTAAATTCGTATTATGTAGGAGTGCATTCCCGAAAAATTAATAGAAAAAACATATTTGGCGTCTTTTCATACACTTGACGTTCGTAACATTGGTTTAACTATTACTTTAATTTTGACCAGCCAGAATTCGCTGGTCACGGTTAGCATTAAAGTAAGCGTCAACCCTGACAGGTTTTTTGAAGCAACCCAATATCTATTTTACATAGCCAAACTTTAGAGTAAGCTTCATGTAATTTTGGACTAAGAAATAATAGAGATGCCTCCATGTAAAATATTGAAATAGAGTCTGGAATAACAAAATACTAGAACAATAATTTTATGTAACATAGAAAAATACATTTACTATTAACCGATACAAGAAACGGTAGTTTCATTGTTATTATAGAATGCAATCAACGTAATAAATGTATTCGCATATAAAATATACGTCATAGAATTTCCTATATCTGCTAAACCTGTGGGCTTACTTTATTAAATGGATATACATGTAATACATTCATATCTAGTTGTAATTGTACAAGATTATATGGTATAAAACTCTTCACATTAAGATAACATATACCTTTAGATTTATTATTTTAATGCTTTTATCACATTTGTTTTTATCAGCCACAAGCAAAGAAGGGATACTGAGGAGGGTTGCTAATCATATACCTATACGCTAAACTCAATGGTTAAAATCATAAATTCATTGAAACATATATTTAAGTATATCGACAAGTATTGTTTTATATAAAAAACACAGAATAACAAATTTAAGTTTTGGACATTTATTTTTTTATTTTTTTTTTTATTTAAAAACTTTATTGTTATTCAACAAAAGGCGAGCTTAATGCCGCAAATGTACTACCGCAATAGTACATTTATGTGTACTTTCGAATAAATTTAAATACTACTGTACTACCTATAGTAGGAGGTCCCACTCTACGACTGACATAACGAAACTACGTGTTTTAATAATAATTTAAAATAATAAATATTAAACAATTTCCCAAAAAATATAATTTTGTGAGATAGAACGAGACATACCCTTAAAAATAAGTAACACTGGATTCAAATATTTTAAAAAGCTGCTTCCGTCAGCCGGAATCGAACTTAATAAAATGTCGAGTTTTGGCGGCCATCTTGAGACATTAGGTTATCTCTCTTGAATTATTTTCCTAAACTTGCGTTTCTTCGAGTGTTAATGTTTAATAATGGTGGATTATTAACCATTAAGTGTTCGTGAACGTGCGTAGGTGTGGGCAAACAATTCAAAAGAAGAGAACCTGTGTTTCAATTTTCCCTCCAAAACTCCCTAGAAAGTTTCAGTAAAGATTTTACCACTTTACTGGAATAATTTTTGACATGACTAAGACTCAAGTCAAGGTCAACTTGACTGTTTGGTGTGATGAATGAATGACTCGTGATGCACAATATTATTAACTTGATGCAAAAAATATTTACTTTGACACTGGCAAAATTATTATAATGCCATATAAAACTAAAAAATAAAATGTCAAAAAATAAAAAAATCTTTTTATTAACCAAACGGTTGGATCATTGATAAATAGCGAATCTCTCTAAAAACCTTTACATATTAAAAGGGAAGACCATATTATAAATTTTAATGTCACCGAAAATTAGAAAATAAATCAAATAAAACTTCGTCATAGAGGCTCATAAAATATGAGAAACAAAAGTTTATAAATGACACAGTCTTGTAGATACAATTTATCAATTAATTATTAATACATTAATTTTCCATACTTTTCAGAAGTTAAGATATAAAAAGTATCCCACTGAGATGATAAAAATTTAAGTAAATTGTTATCAATCAAATACGTACAATCTACGTAAGCGATCTGTCTATATTATCATTCTCATTTAAGTGGTAAACCTATCATTGTAAAGTAACTAACATTATCAGTTACTAAAATAAAGACAATATACTTAAGTATATAATAACTGTCGTTAAGTGATGCACATGTATAGTGTATACCCTCCAATTATTGTACAACGATCTTTTTTTTTATTGTAGCTCGGCATGTGACAACACTCCGCCTGATGTAAAGCCAGAGTGCGGTCCATTAGCGGAAACAACTGTTACTACAGAGAAACCTGTGCGGGTAGCAGTCGCCTAAACTATGCCGGCTTGAGGAGACGAGCACGCACCATCTAGATTGACAGTGTACACTCCTCTCGCTATACCTAGCTACTTTCAAACTATTCCCGAAATAAGGTCGATCTTAGGCCTTGGTCTTAAAGGTCTTAAAATTACAAAGATAATAATATTAGGCGAATTGTGGTCACATGCTAGACTACTATAAAAAACACATAATATACAAAAAGAGTGGTAGGCAGACTGATGATGGTTGTTAGTCCAGTCTGCAGTAACACCTGTGAAGTGACCTTGTCGCGTTTCGGGAGTAGTTTGAAAGTAGCCAGGTTATAGAGGAGTGTGCACCGTAAGTCTAGATGGTGCATACTCGTCTCCTCAAGCCGGCATAGTGGAGGCGATTGCTGCTTGTAGTGATTTCTCTGTAGTAGCAGTTGTTTCCGTTCATGGACCGCACTCTAGCTTTACATCAGACGGAGTGTTGTCACGTGCCGAGTAACAATAAAATAATAATTTAAATATTATGTTTTAATAGCGGCTGCAACACCACAATGTAAACATTTACAATACGATACTTTAATCATAGTTAATTTTTACTCTAAATACATAGTAATTATCAGTGTACCATTTAAATTTGTTGTAAATTAACTGAAGGGTTATAAACTTTAGCAATTTTGACTACCGTTTTAAGATTTGAGCAACTATAAAAGCGGGTTTATACAGAATTTTCGTATTTTATCCTTAAGTTCAAAAACATCTCCAAAGTTTCTAGTTACGAACTCTAAGGGCATGAAGGCTCTATTGGACGCCTTTTTTAGATTAAAAGGAAGATTGTGACTAATTCAAACTGTTTCAATTGCTCAACGGTGAATATACGCTTGTATGTGACAACACTCCGCCTGATGTAAATAAAGCTAGAGTGCGGTTCATGAACGGAACCAACTGCTACTACGAATGAATCTCTACGGGCAGCAGTCGCCTCCGCTATGCCGGCCTGAGGAGCGAGTATGCACGTTGTCATATGTCGAGCTACAATTAAAAAAAAATAGCCGATCAGTTTACATGAACTCTTCACTACTGATTGCTAATTAACACTACAGATACCCGTCAAATACATTATTAATTAGGTAATTAGAAAATACAAAGGATAGGATATGTCAAAAGACTGCTCCCGTTGTGCTAGAGTTAAGCAATACTTAGACTGAGTAACGTTTATGAATATCGGGATCGGCGTTTGAGTTCATATTATTGTTAAAAGTAAGCAAATGAAAGTAATGTGAGTAAATAATTCTAAAGATAATGAAGATGAAAGCTGCGATGTAAATTGGCATCAGTTTACTCTACTACATGAATTAACGACAAACTTCTAACTATATTTCAATAAACCTTCATAAAACTAGTTCTATCCACCATATGGTTAGCGAAATCAACATACGGTAGTGATAACTTGCGGTTTGTTATATCTTATCTTGAATATTTGAAGCTAAGTTGGTAATTTAGGCTTTTATTCAAATTAGACAATTTACATTACTTTATAACATAAAGTAATAAGTTTGACAAATTATACACTAGATTTTCTTCAAAATAATTGTATGACATGTAAATAAGCTTAGGTTCAATTACTCTGCCTATCCTTTTGGGACTGAGAGCGTGATAATGTAGATAAATAAAAATGTATAAAATGTGGCTAAATAAACATGACTTACAGGTGTAATAAAGTGGAATAACCTGAAAAATTGACCGCACTGAATGTCGTTCAACCTTGTCATCGAGTGTTTATACATGTTATCTTAAAATCAATGAACTTTTACATATATAAGAGCAAATCTGGCGCTGCGACATCACTTTCGTATGAGCTCACATGAACATGGAAACGTGCCCCCTTTTAATTTTAGCTATACAGTCTACAATGGCTTATTGAACGGCACAAGTTCATAATATAATCCTTAAGATGATGCTAGCTGCATATACTCCTCACTGTACGCACACACATCTATTCTAATTTTTAGAAATATTGTAAATCAATAAATCAATAGCTTCTAATAATAATTAGTATATCCATAAATAATATTAAATTAAGGATAAAAAGAAACTTACTTAGAGACTGGCACATTGGTGAGAGATAAAAAGTTGTTGCGAACACTGCGTAGGCTGGCCAACACCTGCGCGAACGGTGTCACGATCAAATCCTCGCCATGACTGTTAACAAAATAATACATTATATATTTTATTTTATAAAATATTAGCAATATACAACACAAAAATAAAAACATTTTATTAGTATAATAACAATAATAATAATGTGAATATTACCGTACCATCTGTTTTCTAAAATAAATACCTAACTAAAATATTTATACTAAGCGGTCAAATCAATTCTGATTAAACGTAAACAAAACAATTAAAGCACACTAGAGCTATGGATACCTCTAAAGTATTCTATCAGGGACAATCCATGTTAATTATCTAGCAAGCAAGAACATGAATATTCAAAATGTAGTCCAAAGACGTTATCTGGAACTAAATGCTAAAGTGATCATAATAAATGCGATTAGGACATAGTACTTATACGAACTGTTTGGGTACCATCCTTACGGACGTGTTCAAAGTTTAATTGGCACCGGGGACCAAAGGAGTATTCAGCTTATCTAGAACCAATGTAAAAACAGTCTGGAGCAGAGAAATTATTTCGTAATAAGGTCGCTAATGAAGGTAAAGCAAATCCTTTTATGTCTGTCCAACTTTTTCGAGTAAAGTCATCAAATTCGTTTTAATTTTATTTATCAGATTTTATTTCGTAACTACTGTACATTGTAAAACAAATTTGTGAACGTGATTAATGAATTATTTATTTTTATGTTTAGGTACGATATTATTTGCGTTGTATTTGCTGCAATCTGATATAGCCTTACCCGCAATTATGACAGCAAAAAAAAAATCATTGCATGCGTGTAAACCACCATGTAAACGTATGCGAAATATTAATTTGAAAACGACGCTATTGTGAATAATAACAGTATGATTATATGAATTATTCTCTTAATAAACAAGGGCGTGGGAACTAACGCACTGGTTGTTTCAATCGAACGAAAGCACCACTAAAGAGAATACACTTAAACCACAATGTCGGTTATCTATTTATCACATGATGCTTGTATAAACAATGTTGGTTTTGATAACAGGCGGGCAAGTCAATAAGCATGACTATTATTGACTGTACCTTCTTTCATTATTAGTAAACATTACAAAAATACTTTAGGTGAGTCTTTTATTTGTTTTGATTAAACCCTGATAATATATTAGTTCTAGATTTAATTATTATGGTTTTTAAATGTCTAATGGTCACTGTGGATGAGTGGTTAGCACGCCCAGTCTAACGCGTTGGCTCCAGTACACAGTATGCGCAGCCTCCAGGTTCTTTTATTATATTGTATCTCGGCATATGACAATACTAGAGTAGCAGACGCCTCCGCAATGCCGGGCTTAGGAGGCGAGTATGCACTATTTAGATTGACAGTGCACTCCTCTCTTCTTCGAGCGTCATAATATGTTTGTGTTGTTCTTGTCCTGATACCCATAGTATCCTAATACTCTCTGTTAAATAAATATAGGTATTGCATTCGTTTACTATTCACTCGCAAATGGTGTTGACCAAAAGGTATATTTGCTGTACAAATTCACTTCTTTCTAATATTCGGAAATTTACAGGTTTTTAAGGCCTGTAAAGTTTGAGAAGTTTTATCTGCTATAAAGATAGCCTCGTTTGCGCGTAAATTAACAGAAACCCTTTCAACACTTTATGACAGGTTTTTGCCGTTATAAAATTCATTTTAGCCAATTGTCCTGCTAAACGTTGATTTTTAAATGTACGAGTGAAACGTACCTATAGGTATATATACTTTTCTGCCTAAATAAATTGAACGACGTGATTGCAATGTTCATCATAATATAATACATTAGGCTAATAATTTACAAATATGGAGTCTTTGGAGACATAAAATTGAGGATAGCCTCGAAATTATTTCGTATATATTCATGAGACAAAATGATATGAATGAAAATAGATGCATGACGGAGGCATTGTGTATACATTAGAAATAGGCTTTGTTTTCGTCTAAAGTAGCTCTGACGAAATTACAATAGATGATGAATATAGGTAGGTATTCTTTTGTTCTTATATAATTTCAGTTTCTGTAAAGAGGGGCGCCGATATCTTGCATTATGCAGGTCCAACGTAGAATTTTGCAATAGTATTTGGCTTCAAACCCATTGGATAAGTGCCCAGTCGCTTACGAGGTTAAAAATTAAATAGAACGATACGTGATGTATTATTATAAACTATTTATGTAATAATAATAGTTTACCATTATTATCTCATTTAGAACTGTCTCGTATGAACTACAGTTAAGGCATCCGTCAGACTGTTAATTTTAATAGACGCATCCGATTGTGAATAGCCGTAGTTTTATTACTTGTACGTCAAGTGAACTACATTCGTTAATTGAACGTTGTAGCGTATGAAATAAGGGAGTGTGTTGACGATTTCTAAGATGGTTTGATTGTTGCTAAAGAATTTTTTATTTAACTGAGACCAAAGTATAACTGTTATAAATTTGGGCACTGTTTGAAGTATCTAGTATGTAAAGTAAAATATTTAGACATGGTGTGGCCAATCTAATTTAAATAGGACTTGCAAGAATTCTTTGAACTAAAATAAATGTTTATAAAGAAATTTCTATGGTATGTAAAACATTCTTCGTTAAACATTTCTGTGTAATTTTAAGCAGCAATTACAACTTAAATTCGAATATAGGGCTATGAAATTGGAGATCTTCTGAGAACGAAGCCAAATCACGTAGAAGCAACATAATTCAAGAAACAAAAGCTAATTTCGAAAATATGATCGCTATTTATACAATTGGCCATTATTCGTCAAGTGCTTTCGTTACCGATTAGGAACAGAAAGATTTAGATTTGTTTATTTTTATTCTTTTAAGATGATTTGGTAATATTGTCATCTTTTTTTAGATGGACGTAATTAAATATAGAACAGAATATTAAACTTTAATAAATATTCTTCTTTATTATTATTTTATGTCTGTTTTTCTGTGATATCGAATCTAATCAGATAGTAAGTAGAAAAAACCAAATTAATGCCTATTATTTTAATCTCATTGAAAAAATTAATAATTAATTTATTGTTTTTATAAACACATTTAGTCGAATCAGACAGAGCATAAATTGAAGGCCGTAATCGGTACCTAACCTAGACTATGCACCAATAAAATTGTTGTCCGTTGGCCTGACTCTTGACACAAACCGGTAAAATATATTTAAAATGTTCTATTTGATGGCATAAGTTGCAGTGTGCATATGAGAAGATACCATTTTTTTTGTGATGATTTATTTCTCCTAATCTACAAAGTTGACTATAATTACAGTTTTAATAAACAACGTAAATGGCTAACCTCATATTTCGCAATTTTCTTACATGATTTCATATATTTCCGAGGTTAGATACATATAACAACATATAATAATAACGAAACCAAAATACTTTAAATTTGTAAAGAAATTGACATTGACATTTATTTTAAAAAAATAGGTATAGATTTCTGGAATTTATATTTAGAAATCATGTTGGCTTTGGTGAGAATTTAAAGCTTTTTACGGAGTACAATTTGTTCGCATTTCATAATAATATAAACAGTGTGCAGTATGTACGGAATTTCACGCAAAATCACGTCGCTATATATGTGGATCTGCACTAAATCGACGACTGGTAGTTTTTATATTTCAGCAGTAGGCACGAACCACTACTAAAATTATTCCGTTACAACATCAAATAAAAATGTCTGCACTGACGAACGGCTCTCAAATTCATGTAACTTTCGATCGGTAATTACAAAATTAGATCTACAATATTACTTTAAGGAATATTGCCCCGATCAATACGTATATGTAGATTAATAAACGTATTATTAACAGTCTCTGTGAAGTCCTTCACTTGCCGCAAGTCTCAATAATTAAAAACAAATATTAATATCCATACCCATGATATTTTTCAATAATAATTTCATCAAAATTTTACGGTTAAAATTTCAAACTTGTTTACAAAGTTTAATATATTATAAAGAGTTGTAAAATGAATATATTCGATCGATAGACGTGGGTGGGTAAATATTGCGAGGATATATTTCGGTTAGGTTAAAAGAATTTCATATACGAAATGAAAACAATTGATTTACCTAAAAAGTGGTAAGCAGACTTATGATATTATCAGAACAGTCTGCCATCCTGGCTTAGTATCATCACTTTTAAATATAACACCCGTGAAGGTCACTTTGGAAAAGCTTAAAGAACCTGGGTATAACGAGAGGAATGTACACTGTCAACTTGGACTTCGTACACTTGTCTCCTTAAACCGGCATCGCGGAGGCGATTGCTGCCTGCTTTTATGTGCTCACAGGTGGTGTGTGTGTGTGTGTGTTTTTTACGGAGGATCGCTATGGATTCTTCAGCGTGGATTAAGTGTTGACTCAGTCATGAAGCAACTGGCCCCTTAAGTAAAAGAGACATTTAAACTAGAGTAGGGTGAAGCCCAGTTCTAGTTACCAATGTATAAGAGATAACTGATAGTCTACCTGCTGCTGTGGAGCGAAATCAGACGTAATGCGTCTAATTCAGGTGGAGTGTATTCACTTGCCGGGCTACCATATAGAAAAAAGTGAGTGAAGTACTTTTGTCTACATTATTTACATATTTACTTACACGTTTTGACAGTAATTTCCTAATACAATTTGTTTAATTAGTTTGAAATCTTATTCATTAATATTCTTTATGCTCACGAGTATAAACAGCGTTAGCAAATAATAATTACGACACAAAGTATAAAATGTTCCTAAGGAATATAAATAATGTTTAATGACTTTTAATGCTAAGCTACTTATTCCGTGAAAAGCTGGCTGAAAGGTTTAAAAACGTTTTTTTCTTCTTCATATTTTCGAGCGAGATGATGAGAAAAATAAAAACAGGAAACCTGTAAAATAAAATACGTACTTGATGCTACAACCCGTATAGACCTTCGATCAATACAATTTTCTTTATTTAGAAATGTTAGACCTCAGGTAGAAAAGCAAACGTGTGGGTACAAAACTAATGTCATGGTGAAACTTACCCACACTATCATCTATTTGTGAAATTCTATTGAAATTACGTTTCTCTTCTGTCAAATTTCATTACAGATAAACCGGACTGTCTGAGAATAGAGCTTCGGAGTATGCGAACATGTCACGGTAAGATGCGATCTGTATTGTTTTCAAACCTATGGTATCTAATTTTAGTTGACACCTTACACGAGTTAGTTAAGTGGCGTTAGATAACAAATACTTTACATAATAAGGAATGCATAAATTTGCGTTCGAATTCTTTAAGACGTCAAGATTTCCGCTTTATAGATAGAGCATGTACAGTGTGCAACAAACACTTAAAACAAAGAGGTTATTAAAATTAAATATACTCGTAGCTTTATAGCATGGTTTCAACATTCATGAACTATCTAATCTAAAACTATGAAATTGTTATGAGCGAACCCACACAATACGACATTGGACAAGTTTAAATTAGCTTTGCTGATTCAACATTAATAATAGTGCAATAAAACTGCAGTCAGACTATTCACATTTCTACAGACTTCATTTTCAATTAAATGTCGAGAAATTATAGTGGCATCCTTTTAATTAATTTTATACATTATTAAATGTAGCTCCTTTATATAGGTTTCTTTTTTATATAAACGAGGTGAAAGAGCTGAACTTCAAAAGGCTCGTTTTATTTAAAATATCTCTTGAAGCGTTTCAAATTAGACGTCGACTTACCCAGGGGCATGTGTAATAAATGTAGTACAAAATTTTACATACAAAGTTCATTGTATGAAAAGAAAATTGATTCCCCGAGTATATGAGAGTCGACTGAGGAAACGGAAATAGTCACATGCTTCCCGTTTCTGTATATAACAGCGACTTATACGTTATCGTCTTTGTTGCCAAAACACAAAGCTTTGTTGCAACTATAAATCACATTGAAACTATACAACAAAAAGCATTTTAATAAATACTAAGAGTTACTTATTCAGATGGATTGAATGGAATAGTAAATCGAGGTACTGCTGTAACTAAAATGTGCTAACGTGACACACTTTATATGTTCATATTTAAATTGAGGATAAATCTACAAATTACCACAAACACTCATATTAGTCTTTTCGTCTCCAATTTCAAAACACCAGCAACTATCACTAATTTTATAGTTTTGTTAATCGGTAGGCACATAGGTATAATTTCTTCTTTTTCATAGTGATATTATCAGATGTATAATTTTGTAAATTGATTTCATTTTTTAATTTTACACCAGAAACGAATATTTTCTATCCAAGTGCAACGATCACTACTTAATTTTTAAAGGGAAACCGTTCGTTTATAGGACGCCGTTGATTGGACAACTATTCAGTTGGTCGTGCTTCTGACTGGCCATTGGCGCTGAATTTGAAAGGATTAGACAGGTATTAGTCGTATAAATAGAATATTTTTAGGAACATTTATTTTGTAGCCATGTTTGTGTAGCATAGATAAATATTGCTAAAAGCTAGCTTTTTGTAAACACTAAAGGCTATTTGGATTCTTATAATTATAGCTCTATAGTCGTCGTTATTATATATGAAAACTACTCAATTAAATAAGGTAATAGGGATTTGCGATTCCGATTCAAATTTATCTCAGACATAAGTTCCAGATCAATTAATGTAAAGGTAACTTAATTTCTCTTAGTACCGACCTATTTAGTTGGAACAAGGACGCCTGGCTCAAAGATTATTTGAAGGGTTGTTATTTGTTTTATGTAATCGAATTACTCCGAGTTTAAATAAGGGTAAAAGATACGAAAGTATCGATTACTGGCTATAACCATTGAAATTTATAGGTATCACTAATTTTTAGGTCTGATTTACGCACCTACTTTCTTAATCCATTTTTATATATATCTTTTTTATAGTAGCTCAGCATATGACATAACTCTGTCTGATCTTAAGCTAGAGTGTGGTCCATAAACGGAAACAACTACTGTCACGGAGAAATGTCTGCAAGCAGCAGTCGTTCTCATTGTGCCGGCTTGAGGAGACCATTCGTTGATGGTGTCAAAACGATCCTCTAGCGGACTAAAATGTTCGGGCAGTCCTTTTTCTGTAGTTCCACAAAATTGTGGAACGACCTTCCCAGCCACGTCTTTCCTCCTTTCTACAACATACTTCCCCTTGATAAGTGTGAAGATGCATCTTACAAGGTTAGACAACAGGTAGAGGGAGGCCGTGTTAAGACGTGCTAAAAAAAACTTCATGTCTCCGGATGTCTGGATGTTCGATGAAAGAAAGGAGAAGGCGGAACTAGATTGTGCAACTCCTGTAACATATTTCCTCAGCGCTCAAAGCTTTAAGCTTAGAGTCGTCGCCTAGTAGCCTCTTGGCGCGCCTCTTTATCGGCTGCAGTCGCAGCTAGTATTTGACGGAGCCATCCTAAAAGTGAAAACAGTATTCCATACGGACCCTCACTTGCTCTGTTTGATTACATACATTTAGTGAGATTCGAACACGGGTCTCATCAAACGCGTCACTCATTTACTGCTAGACCACGGGCGTTCTAAAATGTGATTTTCTTATTACAATAATTATTTGTTTAATTTGAATAACTCTTGAAAACGTAAAATACAATTTAATTTAATCATTAATGGTTTTATAACGAGTGACTTTAATAATTAAGTTCCGAAAGTCGTACGTCCAATCGTCGTTGTCGAGTTCAATTTGCAGACATTCACTTTTTTGCTCTAATTATATTTCTACGTTTTCCCCAGTTTTCATCAAAAATAAATTACCAAGAACATTTAATTTTAGCAATTATTACTTTACATTATACACCTATTTATAAATAAAAACTATAAGAGAGAAAATAACTAAAGTTGGGATAGGCAGACTGATGATAGTTATTAGTCTGTACTAGTTACGTTTGTACCACCACTTTCTAGTGTTACACTCTTAGTTTTGTTAGTAGTTGGGTATTATGAGAGGAGTGTGCCCTGGCAACTGGGCGATGCGCATTCCAGTCACTTATCAAACCGGAGACTACTATCTGCAAACATTTCTCTCTGGTAGCAGTTCTCTCCGTTTACGGACCCCATTCTAGCTTAAAAATATGAGAATGTGGTCACATGTCGGGTAATTATTTAAAAAAAATCAATATTCCGATATCATTATGAGAATATTAATTTTGTAGTTAATTACAATAATTAAGAAATAATTAATGACGACCTAGTTCGTACATTCCACAGAAATGTACAGAAAATAAATTATAATTAGTAATAATATTACGAATATTTTGCTCAAAGGAACTCGCGCATACATTTTATTTACTTTTATCTTCGTCGAGAAAATCTTAATAAAAAAATAAACGCGTTAGTAAACCACCGTTCTCTACACATTTCCACTATATTCTAGTTCGTTGCCACAATCAATTTGTCAATGTACGAATACGATATATTCGTCCGCCTTGTCCATAATACTTGAAATATATGGCTACATTTGTGTGATCGATTTCAAATAGCCTCATTTGCTACGAGCCGGGTAGCGGGTGCTTGTTATTCATGGCAAGTATCAAGTTTGCTGTCATGCTTTACTCGTCGTTCAGTGTGTATTATAAAGGGTAAAAAGTCGCAAACATTGGACTAAATTGTTATTTATGCAAGCTCTTTTTCCCCAAGAAAGTATTCTATTCACTTTGGAAGACCTACGTTTTTTATACTGGCACGCACTATGGGCTCAAAATCGAGTTTTATATACGTATTTACGTATCCCTTACGTTTTTTACGATTTGTGATGGGTTTTGTTTCAACCAAGGACAAACAGTGCTTTTTTTTGCTGTAAATCTCAATTTATAGCCTCCTGGCTCTAATTTATTTTTTGACAGATCGTTTAGTGACGTCACAATGATTGATGAATAAATACGGCTGTCGATCAAAAGGGCATTTTTATAAATACCTAATTAAATGTTAAATGAATTACAAATACAAAATCAAAATCTGGTGTATGTTTAAATATTATATAAAAAACCAAATTTATATTCTAATAAGTTTTAGTTAAAGTGACTTTTCTGTTGTTTTAATTTTTACTTTTTTACAAACAGAAAACTGTCCATAAAACAGTTTTTAGAGCCTAATAGACACCTTTCTCTACTATAAAATAGATATATGGGATTGAAATATCTTTTAACGACAGGCTTTGAACTAACTTGTCAACAACAATCCTATTGCTTAAATTAACTAACAAATATAGCGCCATGATTATGTCTTATAATTTCTCTAACAACATTCTTGAAGCAAAAGCTTATTAGAACGATAGTAGTAGTTTTGTACGACTAATATTCAGCGTAAAAGATTAACTCAAAATTATCGTAACACTAATAAGCTGTTCAAGTTACTCGTAAGTGTTGATTTAATCAAAAACAAATATCACTACTTATCATTAAAATACGAAAATCTGATGCAAGAGTAAAATCTATTGTAAATTAATATTGTATAGTAAAATTTCTGTATGCATTGATAACGATTTTTTCTCGATGAAACACTGAATTCTATTAAGAATAAAGATTCTTGTTTCCTCAGCTTTTTCCGAAATGAATGAATTTATTACAAAATTCGTTCTATGAAAGTTGAAAAAATACCATCAATATAAACAACATATGAAAACAAAGCCCTCAGGGAAATATGCAGAGGCAGTATTATGCATATTGTCTGGAATTTTTTAGATATAACTTTGTTCCCAGCACACTCACAAACTAAATACAATTATAACTTCCTACATTCCATTATTACATTCCAAAAACTCTACTATAAAAGCAACATCATTATGGGTGTGTTATTATGGCGAATAGTTAACACAGTCGAGTGCGTCCTTAAATATTAAACGAAGGCAAATAAATAGTCACGCGCATGTTTCAATGGTGTTAATTTGGATTGTTGCCAACATTAAATCTTTTTCGCTAACACAATTGCATTAATGTACAAATAGAGCATAATTTACTTTTACGCTGTAATAAGATTGTTTCACGGTTTCACGAATATTTATAAGGAATAAGATACATGAGAATGCAGCTAATTGCGCTGCACGAATTTAATTTACCAAGACCATTTAATTTAGCTGTATTAAATTGTGTTTTCAAAGTACCACCTATAAGAAAAATATATTTTCAGACGTAATATAAATCTAATCATGATAAATATTTATCAATATTTTTGTTTATAGATATCCACATAAAATAATACTGTTCAAAGTGTTCCTAAACTTTAGGTAATAATCGTCTATGATACTGTTTACTCACATAAATAGGAATATTGAATATCAATGTACCTACTTAAATAGGTCAAGCGGAATATTATTAAGGAAATGTGGTACCATAAACAGACGCGTTAGTTATACATGTATACCTAAGAAATTTGTGTAGGTCGTTATTTAAATAAATTGTTCATATAGTGCGCGGATGTGTAAATTGCTAAACCATTGTTTGTCACAAGTAGAATCTACCTGCACGCGAACGATATAAAAATAAAATCCTGTTCCCTATTTTAAAATGAAATTCTGGGCGTTTAAACAGTATCGATCGTTTTCCACCCTCACTGACAACTAACAATAAAATGAACGCGTACTAGAGTACAAATTATTTTATGTATAAATTGTGATAACGATTGATAAAACGGCGCCCGAACGAACAATATAAATGTGATTTTCCCACGAAAATACTTTTTGCAATCAACCGTGAAATAAATCAGGAACGGCCCCGAATGTCGCTCGGAAGGGATTAACGCTGAACAGATTCGTTATTTGTTCCTAGTTACTCCAATTACATTACATTGTAGACTAACCTCAGAAACACTTTGGGACAAATTGTCAAATATATTTCGCAGTATCCTTTTACCTAAATGACAGTGTCATGTATGGCACAGGTTTCTATTTTGAGCTGCGATTTGGGCTCAAAGCGCTTTATAAATTTATACAATACTCATTGAATTACTTATCTACGGCTTTTAAACCACCATTTGACCTTTGCTTACCGCCTCCATATAAATGTATCTATTTCATATTACGTATCTTATCATCATATACGTATATTACGTTGAACAATCCCTAATTTTATCTCTATTATGAAGAAATAAGTTACATTATTAAGGTAAGTCACGAATAGTTAGAAAAAGAGATTTATTTATAAGATAATTAATACGAAGTTTCCTATTCTCTCTTTTATTCAGATAACACATTTCGCACTGTTTCGTATATTAATTAATAAGAACGTTTGATGACGAGTTTTGTATATGCAAGTACTCTTAATAGTTTACTAAGAAATATACAATATGCTTACTTATTCTCAAGTTGCAAATTACTTAGCGTGGGAGGACTATTTTGAACTTACAGGATTTCTGATGTTCTAATATGGGTAGATACCTAGGTATATCTAACCTACCTATATCTATTAACTCAACGATGTTGCTGTGAGATTTAATAATTTAATGACATATACTCGCAGCTACGTGCGTTAAATTTAAATTTTGAGCAGGCCTAATTTAATTGTATTTTATAATTTTATGTATGTAGGTTACATGTAATTTAATAACTTATCTTTATAGGCGAACTACGTTTTATAGAAAATATTACGGTTTTTCACATTTTATGAAACATACAAATTGTTCAAAATTTCTCAAAGAAAATTATGTAATTCAATTTAGTATGATTGGTCAATAAAGACATCAGTTGAATAAGTCCAAGTTTAAGAACAGGACGAAGCGAGGGTCGCGATTGGTGAAAAGTTAAGGATGCAAACATTGTTAGTTGATTTAGGACTTAGACAGTTACCAACCCGATGTCTTTCCTACAGTCTTGTTGGCATTTTATTGTCTTTATTTATACAGTAAGTAAGACAAACCTTATTCTAAAATCATTATTTTATTTCTCTATTTACCTTTTTTTTACTTGTAAAGATGGTCGTTTATTAATTAATACGTAATCTAAGAGTTTTGAATATGTAAGGAAAACCAGAGCTATAACTCTATAAGGAAGATAACATTACACTTAAATTATTATAATATTTAAAGTTCCAAACGAGAGAATGTTTATGCGAAATATTAATTTATCTTACACATGTTATAATTGCTGTTTTAAATTATTTAAACGAATATGTTTTTAGAAATAACTTTACGATTACCGATGTTTTACCTAAACGTAATCTTAAATTCTAGTGCGAGATCTAAATGCTGTTAATAGCCGTCTGTTTTATCTCGTTTTATTTTTGTATAATAAAACATTTAGGTTTTAATTTCAACAGTTTAAGATAATGTTATATCTTTTAATTCTTGATGATTAAAGATGATAAATATCGCTTTATATATCGAAACCTTACACTACGGACAGAAAGTTGTGGGTGCCTACGCTCCAGATAACATATGACCAAGCCCAGCAATTAATTTAATTGCTATTTTCAACTAAGTAACCAAATAATATACATTGTAATAGGTAGGAAAAATAAAGTATAACAATTATTTCACATTAAAGATCATACTCGTATGTAAACTGGTAGGTATTTAGTGATCCTCGAATGAGTAGGTAACACGGCCCAAAACCATGAAGCATGTCAACTTTTTATTAAACTAAGACACGCATATATGAGATTTATTTTGTTTTCGGATGTCAACCCTTAGGCATGTTTTGATGTTTTTGTATAACATAATATTAATCTATTTACCTACTGTGAGTATACAGCTATCAAAATATGTTATAAAAACAATGTATTGATAAGTAAAAAAATGTACAAATTATGAACACATATCGAAATAATAATTATCAGTTGTTTTGTTACATGAACAAGGTCGGTTGTGTTAATACTGCATTAAATTTTTATAAATGTATGTGTGAACTACTTAAGGTGTGGTACTCACGCATCGCGTCTGGTGCGTTCATCCCAAAACTTTTCCCAGAACGTGGATCTATTTTTGATACGTAAGACACTGGTGCTGAGCGTACGTGGCAGTGTACTACCGCTGCTGCTTCCGGATACACCAGCCATGCTGTGCTCCGAGGCTGAACTCTTGCCTACGAAACCCAAACTCGTGCTAGGACCCAAACTTTCTGATTGTGATTCTGATCGCTGCATTATTATGTTGACAAGTATTTTAATAATGTAAATAAAGTATAAACCACAACAATAGTTGACGGCATCACTCAGTCCACTGCATTTAGTAATATTATTATCTTGTTGCGATTAAATGAATAACAAAGTTTATTATTATCGTAAATACTCATTTGTTTCTTAATGTTCAAGACGTAAGTATGTGTTAAACTAATTCTGTTATCACACTAATTCACTTTTTTCACTTTTTCTGTTTACTAATATTATTACTAAGATTCACGTAAATGTAAATGACATAAATAAATATTTATTTTAGGCCTCATTCTCGGTGACGTTCGAAGTAAAACTAACTAGATATATTGTGGAATGGTTGCTGATTGTTGATCGGCGAGAGCGGCAAACCTGTCAGACCAGTGTACGACCTCGACACTGACCAACGTCAAAAGTCCATTCACACTTCCTTGACACTAATGTGGGTCTTTCGGGCAAAAAGTGACGCTCTCGTCAAAGACGAGCAGCACACTATCACATAAACAGAATGGCTCCATGTTTGTAAAGTACGAGTGCGGCACAATGGAGACAGAGCGACGCTGACACCGGTGCCGTGACGCCGGCTAGCCTGGCGGACTATCAATGGCGTGGTGCGGGCTAGCGGGAGCGGGCCGGGCGTGCGCGGAGCTCAGCCGCCTCGCGCCTCGCTCTGTCGCGCCGAGATATAGAGGATAAAATTGGCGCGGATGTAAACTGGCAGTCGTACCCACCGGTAATCAATGTTCGTTGAGGAAATCGAGGGCCGGCGTTATCAATGCCTAATTGAATTGCTTGTACCACTTCATACGATTGTCGCTCGAGTGGCCAGTTCGTGTAAACATGATTTTGCGAAATCATATCGACTATGACGGAACATGATTTACGAGTTGTCTTTATTTCGGTCGGTCGGTAATGATCTCTTGTTTAAACAACAATTACAAATTATGACGTCGATTACGTCGACTTTATTATATTTGCAGAGTTTATTGTTAACAAGGTAAATAATTAAATTTTAATTACGTAGCCTTCCTTTATTTTCCGTAATAATTTACAAGATGAGGGAATATTTTTGTATAATTCTATACGCGTTTAGATAGTCACGTCTTGTGTCTGTACTACTACGTCGAGGTCTCGTATGCCACTTGCATAATAAGCACGTTAATATTACAAAGAGAAAATTACGCAATAATATTTCATGTCTTAATTTTATTCTTGGGTGGTTCAAAAAAAGAAATAATAACTAAGAGTAAATAATTGAACAAAAATACATCAAACGTCTGAGCAAAGCTTGAGCTAATAATTTTATAAAGTTCTTTTATGAGCAAGGAAGGAAACCGTTACGTACCAACATACTCATGTTTATTTGGCTACGATCATCTTTGTAGACGTTTCCCGCACTAAATGAAAAATGAAAACAGCAGCTGAAGATAAATGTTATTCTCAAACAGTAGTAACTCGCGCACACACACCTTTCATTTTATTGAAATATATAATATCTAGAAAGTGAAGTACTCCGGGACGTACACTGTGTTAGCCCAGTCTATCAAACCATCATCATTCTGCCCACCGCTCAAACTATTGTATTAAAATGTGTGTTAACTATTTAAATATTGTTTTTATTCTAAGAATAGTGAAATGGTCCTTTTAATGCTTTTAATAGTCCTTTAAGATACCTAATAAACTTTACCTTAAAATAACTAAATCTAAAAATTTTTCTATCATTTTACTTGCTAAAATTTAATTGAAATGTAATTAATTCTACATAAATTTTAAATAGTAAGTTATAATTATAAATGATCTTAAATCTAGAAAACTAGTAAGCACTAAGTCACTAATAAAGCACAAAAAGCAAAACATGCGGACTTGGATAACATATAATTGTAGTTCCCGAATAGAAACATAGAAACCATTTTATTATTTTGTGTATAAACATATTTTTTGTTTAAGAGAAGCGGAAGTAAAACAAGCCAAGAAAACCGAGACAAAAGGAGTAAGCCAGCGTGCTATGTTAATGTGCGTATATCAGGATACGTACGCTCGATCCAGTTGTGCCGCCTCGGCCTCCTTGAATCTGCAAGCAATGAAAAAATAAGGAAAAGAAAGAAAGAACTAAAATATCAGAGGACAATGCTATGGCACCTAAGCGGATCTCGTAGCTGGGCTGAGCTTCACACCAAAAGATAAGTGCGATAGAAGTGTGTATATGAAAGGCCGACGTGTGGAGAGTAGGCGCACAGAAAATGTAAGTAAGCGTCTACTACGACAGGATGTTAGTATTTTACACGACATTTAAGATAATATACGATGGGTTGCTTACTTTTAAGTGGCTTTCCACTCGGCGTCGTTTGTACGTGTATTTGTTGAAGTTGCGGTATCTATCTTTTGATGCGAACTCAATTTACGAACTAATTAAGTGAATATAGGGAGGTTGATGCTTATTAATATTATAAGAACCTCACATTAGAGATAATTAAATTCGCAGAAAATTATATTTAACATGTAGATATGTATAACATGAGATAACGTAAAAACAAAAAATAATTTGTGAAAAGTAGTTTTGGTGTGTTATTCGTTTAATTTTCTTTGGGTACTTCGAATGTTAAAAAATCTATATGTATGTTAGTTACATATGTTTTATCATAAATGGTGGGTACTTGTACATGAGGAAATTGATAACAAAAAATGCACTACATGAAAAATTCATTGGTATTTTTTTAAATTTATTTTTATTGTAGCTCGGCATATGTCTACCATGAACGGAAACAACTGCTAGTACAGAGAAATATCTACGGACCGCAGTCGCCTCCGCTATGCCGGCCTGAGGAGACGAGAATGCATCATTCTACACAGTAACAATAATAGGGTAGGCTACCTAATTTAAAAAACTGCTATATGATTAATTAATGTTTCACAACTGACTGTAATATAAATGTTATAAAGTAAATTATTTAAAAAATAATACCGATAGAAATTTTATAATTTAAAAACATATAAAAAAATATTCCGTTCTATGTAAAGTTTGTAATATTTACATTTACAGTGTAGCGATATGTACAACAAAGTTGTGCAATATTCTGTGAAATTTATTCATAACATTTTCAATAGTAGATAAAACAGAAATGTTATTTTACCTCTATTTTAAATTCAAAATGCATTGAAGCTAACTAATGCCTTAATATTAGTTATTGAACTTTACATTTGGCATAATATATAAAATTATAAATAAAAAACTAGAATTGATCAATTAAGGATCGATTATCAACTAAAATATGACAAGAATATAAGGCGTTAAGTTTTTCATAGTAGCTCGACATGTAACCACACACCGCCTGATGTTAAGCTACGACCCATGAGTGGAAACAACTGCTGCTGCAGAGAAATGACTGCAGTTAGCAGTCGCCTCCGCTATGCCGGCTTGAGGAGACGAATGTGCACCATCTATTGATAGACATTACTGTCGTTATACCAGACTACTTGCAGGCTGGTCCCGAGACGCGACTAGGTTGCTGCACGGGTGTTATACCTGAAAGTGGTGGTGCTACTTCAGCACGGCAGACTGTCATCACTCTTCATTTTATTTCATTTATTAGTATTATTACCGGAGTGTTTGGCGCGCTTTTGCCCGGGTAGGTTGAGGTGTTTTTTATCCCTTTCCCCAATTAGTTTAGTGGTTATTATTGCGTAAAATTGGTGTTATTTTGCGTAATTTTATGCTGCGCTTGTGAGTAATTGTAGAAACATTAAAATTCACTCTATATGAGGCAACGGAAGCGGTTTTTTTTGTAGTTATCCCACGCCGTGAAAACGCTCATATTGTGATGTGACCGGGTGAATTGCCGCTAAATACTCTAAGAAAGCGTCAAATTGTAAAACACCATTGCAATTTGATCCAAAAACATTAAGAATTTACTACTCGACATTGGCAGAATTGTCGTTGTTATGACATCTGAGGCCATTTAACAAAAGAAGAAGAAGAAGTATTATTACCACAAAAAGACCAATGAATTGAATATATGTCATAACAAATATGGTGAATCATAAATGCAAAATACGTTTGCATAATATAAGAGCGCCCACACGATATAAAAATGTTCACATGAAGATGTCATTATAAAAGTTATTTTTATGAGTATTTCTCTACCTACACTCGTGTGCACGTGATTTCTCGTTATGTTTCTGAGTCTTGTGATTCAATTACAAGGACAGCATATAATGTTATCGAAGCGTATAATAGAAGATAGATAAATGTAGAATTTCTTTTATTTAAATTTTATTGAATTTTTCTATAATAAAACCAAGAACCTCTAAATCAAAAATGTTTCAAATCAGTTTTAATGCACGCCTTTCAAGATAGCTATTTTTTGAATCTCTGATTGAAATATTAAGGTTTGTTTTGGATAAGTAAGGTCCAATAAAATTAACCTATCCTAAATAAAAAATCATTTCGAGATATCACTTCTATTCTAATTGTATACAATACAATTGTCTCGCCTTTTTCCCACAGAGATAGCCAGAGACAACGGAACGCCACTTACCACGATCCTGACACAACACGCTCGGTTCCTTCACATCCACAATTCTCTTCATGCACGCCCGACGGTTATGGGCACTAGGCAGCCCAGCTTTCATGAGGATGTCTCCTATTTGATCGGAAAACACCCTTCTGGGTCTGCCTTGTTTAACGCATCCATTCACATCAGATTTATATTCCTTTCGTCGATCACCTTTCAATTATCCTTTCCATATGCCCAAACCATCGAAGCATTCCTTTCTCAATCCTCGTCACTACATCATCTTTCAAACCACATCTATCGCGCACAACACTATTCATACACTTCTTAATGACCGCATTTCAACAGCATTAATCCTACTCTCTTGCTTTTTCTGCCATACCCAACATTCACTATCATACATTAATACCGTAAGTAAGTACCGCGTTATGAACAGCCATCCGTGATTTTTTGGACATTATTTGGCTGTTCATTATACTATAGATGGCATCGATCACTACATTACCCTTTTGCACCCTTCTCTCAATATCTCCATTACACTTACTATCCCTTGTAATTGTAATTGTATAAAAATAAAAATTGGATAAGTTATGTAGCTGTTGGGAAAAATTGATAATTAACAACTTTTTTCATTGAATTTATGATTACAATTTCTTAACATGTATAACTACAGCTACTTTGATAGTTTAAAAAACAATCTATCTGAGAGTAGTAACAGTTGTATTGTGTCGTTTGATCGTAGTGCTAACACTGCGAGTACCTACCTACATCTCGTTAGCTTTGTCTCTTTGTTATTGTTTTATTTGGCAAAGTTAAATTTACGAGTACATAATACAGAATTTAAGCATGTTTCTGACGCGCTGCGTGCGCTGTATTGAATTTAAAAAAGTTACACGCATTTTTTCAAGTTTCTACAGAATACGTTTTCTTGCAATAAGTAGTTTTTGTTCTTTCTCTATTTCTGGAGAGACGATCTCCTCAATGAACGCGACATTTTTTTTAGAAACTTGTACAAATAGTGGATGAACAGTTTAGCGCGTCATAAGTGTATTTCATCAAGGTAATCATATGTAATTTCTTATAAATGTTTAAACTGTAGGTAGAGAAATATTATATTTTGTAGGTATTAATAGTAAAAAAAGATAGGTACTGTCATGGTATTTTTAAAGAAGTTTCTAATCAATAATATTCGTAGTACGTTTGTTGTAATTGTTTTATTTCAAATAGGTGAATGGACTAAATTGTTGTGTGCCTACATTACAAAATTAATATGGTTGAATTGTTATGGGGTTTAGTTTACCTTTGTCAAGATTAACTGAAGCGATAAATTGAATAATTAATTAAATTAGAAATTAATACCTATATGTTAAAATAACCCGTTGTTGTTTGAATTTAGTATCTTGTTAAGAGTATCACACGTACGACCAAAGTTTGAGTCATGTTTTCTTTTGTCCGCCTTTAGGAGTTGTGTATTGATGTTTGTACCTAAGTGTGAATTAAACAAACGAAGCAAAAAATCTTAATGAAGAAGCCGATATAACTCACCTTTCACTGGCGATAGAACTGTTTCTCGACATCGATTTTGGTGACATTTCGAAGTCGGAGTCGGAGCGGTAGAGGAAGGACTCGCGGCGTTGCGGCATTGCTTGTAGCACGAGCGCGGCGGATGGCGAACCGCCTTCCAGCGGTGACCGCGCCCCGCCCGCTGCACCAGCACCGGCTGCGCCATTTTCCACATCGAAGCTGTAACAATTAAAATTATTCATTAAAACTGATTATTTAATTACAGCTTTGAATCTATTTATAGGATTTGAATTGCTTGAATTACTTGTACATCCGGTAGCACTGATACCTAAATCGATATAATAAGTAAATTGTAGTAAGCCTATTGCTTAATTATTATGATATCTTATTAATTTATCAATACATCAAACGTGACGTTAAAATAAAAAAAAATGTATCTAACGATTAATAAATTAGTGTCGTTTGTTTAAAAATATTTTATTTTCTAAACAACAAATAGAATGTAGAAAACTAATTCATTTTTGTTACCATTTTTGACTGCCATTTATATGGAAAATAATAGTTAATCTAATTTTTAAATAGTTTAATTACCTGGTTATAAAAACAGTTACTGGCATGATAAAAATATGATTACATTTTTAATAATCTAAACCGTGTAACGTTGTGAGAAAAAAGTCCGATTTTTTTAAAAGTTATACACATTATAATAAACTCAATAAAACTTAAGTTACGTACAAACACGTGGAATACAGTGTACAAACTGATCACTAATAAGAATCAAAATTACCTTCAAAATTTTTCACTGATAATGTCTCATTCTTTAAATAATAAAGTTAGTGACTAAAGGCTAAAAAACGTAGTAAAATAATCATAATAGATTAATGTGTAGATAATAATATTATTAATTACCTACGTCAGGCCTACGTGTTGTAAGTAGCTGATGAAAATTCAACTGATATGAATTAATATAACTTTTTATTATTACATAGTAAGATACGCACGTGTTTTGTCACATAACGACAAGATACTTCATCGCATTTTAAATAACAAAAGCGGGGTTGTCTAGCGGTAGAACGCGTAAACTTACGATCGATGAGACCCGTGTTCAAACCTCGCTAAACTCCGAAACTGCTCAGTGTCTATAGGCACAATTAAAGTGTATTAGTAGGTAGATTGATGATAGTTTTTAGCCCAGTCTAACGTCCTGGGGTAGCACTAACACTTGTAACACCCGTGAAGTGGCGTTGTCGCGGAGAACGAGAGCCGGCATAGCGGAGGCGACGGCTGCCCGTAGAAATTTGTCTGTGGTAGCAGTTGTTTTAATGGACTACACTCCAGCTTTACATCAGGCGGAGTGTTGTCATATGCAGAGCTACAAAATAAGAATGACAGCACTTCCTATCGTACAGTTATTGCCCACTAACGTCTAATTTAGAAACGGACGTAGTAATAAGAATGGAATGGTCAGAAAATTACCATTTTTTTCTTAGACATTCTAGAACTTGTTCTCTTCTAGAAGTGTTTTTCTAGGTTCAAAAATGCACATGATTATTCGTTGGACTCAAGAGCGGCAATCTGTATTACTCTGTTCATTACATCTTACATACATCCATGGTTTGGATCCATACGAGATGGAAACATTCAGCGGAGCAGTAAGGGGAAGTACATTAACCGTTCCTTAGTACTCCAACCTGGGTTGGTCCCATAGATGTGTTTGATTAGTATTAGAAACGGGATCGATTGATATAAAAAAAATTTTTGGAAATCTGTATTTGAAAATTATGGATAGTCTTCTAAGATCGTTTTCGAGCCTTTACTGCCCCGCTGAAAATTTTCACTCTGTGTAATAGCTATACGCAAAACTAGTATTTAGAGGTCTATTAGGTTTTAACGCGAAACCTACCTACACAGAAAATTATATTCGGAAAACTCGTCTAAATTAAAATAATTGTTATTTGCGTAACTGGCAAATACTTTAATTTCCATAATTTCTTAAGAACAACAAAATAATATTTCTATCAAACCCTCAACAGACTCTCTATATAGTATTCTAAGTACTTAATGTGGGTGTTTCTCAAGACAAAGAGTTTCTCAAGAATTCTAAACTCAGAACAGTCGAACGAAGGATTTTTTTAAACCAATTCACATCAATAAAATTAAATGATATTTTCGAAATTCTGTCTATTTTTATTCTTATATATTTATAAATTAAATTCTAATAATAAGCAAAATTGAAGCTATAATAGGAGGTACTCGAGCCAAAAAGATGAGTTTTAAAAATCTGTTGTTAGGTAACTCTGGTATAATTTTCATAGCCCCAATGGCAAACAAGAAAGCGCCATCTAAAGTAATATAACGGAAATAAGAAGTCTCCAACAGTTCGGTTTCATAAAAATGTAAATCGCTACAACTAGTTCCCTTCTTCGCCGCGAGGTGTCTCTTTCAAAACTATTATTTAAAAAATAAAACACATCGAGAGAGGGAGGCAGGCAAGCTCGAGAGTAAAAGAGAATGCCCATTTGCCTAAGGAGAATGGGCCCAAAATTTTTTCTCGAGTTTGTCGACGATTTTTAGTTAATATTGTAAAAAAATGAGTCTTCTCTTACTTCCTTATTACCAATCAATATTAATTTTCACACCCGGGTTATTAAGTAATTTGATGTTTTCTGATGCAATATTTGAGGTTATTATTATTTTAAATGCTCTAATAATTGATGATATATGTTTTTTATGAATTAAACATTGTCTATTGACCGGTAAAATATAATTAAAATAATAAAAAAATAAGATATTATTTTAGATTATTGCTTTTTTTTTACCAAACTATTAGGTATTAAGTGGACCCAAAAATGGGCATTCTCCTTTCAATTTAAAATCAATAAATTAAAAATGTTTATCTATCACTTAAAATGTAAATCCATAAATAGCTTTAATTTTATCGATTTTTTTAAAATTAATTTTTGGCATATTAAAACGTTTGATTTGTTGTGGAAGAAATCACCGTCCACACAACAGCCTCAGCCAACACGCGTTTATGTTTTCTGTTCAATTTTAATCATCGTTGAATAATAAACTTTAATTATAATTAAACCGAGTTTCTGTAACATAACAAAATATATTCATCTTTATAACACAGACACCTATAGAATGTTACAAATCACCTAATCCAGCGGATTATTGGCATGCCGTGCGAAATGATATGCGACCTAACTAACCGCAAACGGAATGACTGACATTCATAGCTGAATATTATCGTTCAATAGATATCTATCGGAACCATATTATTACAGTATAATGTATTTAATTATAATATTGTCACAGCTTATGCGGGCTTAAATTTCCTTTTGTCACCTTACTCCTTATAACACATATATATTACATGTGAGAAATAAAATATAAGTATTGCAGCTTGGCATATGACTAATAATAATAATGATGTTTTAATCCTGCAGGACATAATAGAATTAGAAAAATGCTTCTGGTCCCTGAGAAATACAGCGGCAACTAGTCAACCTGATGCAGAGAGCTTCACGTCTTTACTTTCACCGCCGTTACCTAGTGCAGCAGTGAATGGCGTATTTTTAGCTTTTGATGAAAACAGAAATGGTCATGGTGGATTTAAAGAACTCTGTTTTGGACTTAGTGCTGCTTGTAGAGGACCAAGAACTGAAAGACTTAAATGTAAGTTATCGTTTTTATTTGTTATTATTAAATTATAAGGAAAATTCAACAGAAAAAATCGTCAATTTAAAAGGTGGTAGCCAGACTGATGATGGTTGGCCGCTTAAAAGTGCAATCACACTCGAAGCAGAAGTCGTAAATTCGGTTCGGTAAACTCAGGTCGTTGTGTTTTTTTTTTATTGTAGCTCGGTATATGACAACAATCCGCCTAATAATGTAAAGCTAGAGTGCGGTCTATGAACGGAGACGACTTCTACTACGGATAAATTTCTACAGGCAGCAAACCATCTAGATTGACAGGGCACACTCCTCTCGTTACACCTCGCTACTTCAAAACTAATCCCGATACCTGGCAACGTCACTTCACGGATACGACTTTAGGACGGCAGTCTGCGTTAATAACCATCATCAGTCTCCCATTCTTTAGTGCCCATAGGAATTGAGCGATCAAAGTACATCTAACATAGTTTTAAAAAGCACTTAGATAATAAGAAATATAAAATATAAGCAATATAAGTAGAAGGAAGGTAAATAAAATTTAAAATTGATATACATATGTATTAAATATGCAAATACTTTAAGAGAAAGCTTTCAAGATAAAATCGTTTGTAGAAAGTTGAAGCTACGAAGTTATTGCTACGTGAGCCCCGTCATCGTAGCTACTCGCTAAGCTAAGCTATTCGTACTAAAATAACATTCAATTATTTAATATTGACGCTATTTAGTCGAAATAAAAATACCACACGAATAAAAGACAAAGAACTTGTTACAATTGCTCAATTCACCGTTGGCCTATGATAGGAAACGATTCAAACAAATAAAATATTATTCGTTCAAATAAAACCACGGAATTCAGGATGGTAAAAGGCAGAATCTATCCGCATCACATTACGCAACGGAGCTCTCATCAAGATCGCTTGAGCGTAAAATGTGATTTTCAAAGTTGAGGGATGTAACCCTATGTCTCCCTTACCGCCTCCCCCTTCACCCCGAGGGGTAAGTTGGCATCCGTTCGTCTCGTTCGTCTCCGTCGTATAACTAAACTAACATAACTTCTAAAATTGACAATGTTTGTATCATGCAAACTATTTCAGCTACCTCCGGTCGTATACTCGACACTCGTACCCTGTCATAATCTTCATATCAAAAGCGAGATTGAGGGTAGCCGATATACCTACATAAACACGACTCATCATCCGTGACCGTAACGACGTTTTTAAATATTGAAGTAGGTATAATAATAACAATATATATTTTTTAAAAGTAGTATAGCTTTGTGGTCATATACACTGCGCCTTATATTAAGTCTATGAGCGAAAGACAACTGCTACCACAGAGAAATAAATGTCTGTAGGCAGCAGCCACCTCCGCTATGCCGAATTGAGAAGACAAATATGTCAGGACACACTTATCTCGTTGTATCTATTCTAATAATAAAATTGTTTGTTTGCTTGACTCGTATGTGTACGAATTCCGGAACGATTTCTATTTGAAAAATCATTTTTACCCTAGATCTCCCGTTTGAAGAAGGAGTGCGACACAATATTTTATCACTATGTAAAAGTTCCTTAGTATTTAACGTGAAAGCCAACATCCGAGTGTCCATACATTTTGTTTTACAACATTGCTTGAAACATAGCAAATAAATGTTGAAATTAAGTAATCTATAACTTTCTCAGCACTAATTATTGTCGCACATGAATATAATATACAAATAGCTACGGCACAGAATATATAAAATACATTTTAAATATTTTAAACATTTTATATTGGTTATATTTCATAAGCATTTTATATACTCTATGCCGTAGCTATTTGTTTATTATAGTGATTTGCGATAATAATTAGTGCTGAGAAAGTTATAAAATTACTTAATTTCAACATAAATTTGCTATGTTTCAAACAAAATGTATGGACGCTCAGGTGCTGGCTTTCACGTTAACAAGGGGTTTATGTCCAACACGTTTACTATTCTTCAGGTTAAGGTCTTTTTTAAGTTCTAGGACCTTTCCTTGCGCCAAAGCTTCAATCGAACGTTTACGCTGTATGTATTACGCTGTAATAACCTAACACAATATTATAGTAAAAACGCTTAGATTAAAAATTAAATCTTTTTTAGTTTTAATCGGAAGTAAATACGAGCATTTAAATCTATACTAATATTATAAATGTGATTGTAATTATGTATGTATGTACCACGATATCTTGGAAACGAGTCGGAGCGATTATTTCGGAACAAAATGTCATCTTATGGTTAAATAAAATAAAATAAAATTTAAAATTGGACAAATAAATCTCTATACGTATACGTTTTTCAGTCTTGCCATCTTGCTCTTCGTGGGCATAAGATGAGAGTACGAGTTATGAGGAGAAAATAATTCATACTTCGAGAGCTGTTAATTTGATAAGCCTGGGCAGCACCAGGTACCGTCAGCTAGTGTAATATAAATGGTATTAATAAGCCTTTATCTTCATGTCTTTATAATTCTAAATATCATGAAACAAATGAAGAAAAGAAATATTGTGAAAATGATAGTAAAGGTCAGAGTTCACTAAAAATATTTAGGTTCAAACAAGGTATTGCACCGTGTTACCTTCCAGTAGTACGACGTCTTGCAGATATAGGGACGCGTCGTAAGGGCCTTCGGGAAGCTCCTCTGGCACTCCATCGTCTTGGTGCCTCGTGCCACCTGTCAATCGTCACGTTCAAAACAACCAGTTTCCCAACACCAGATAATCTTATAATCCGTTTACGACACACAACCGCTTCATTCTAATTTTTTTGTCATTATTTATGTAAGGTCGATATTCTATGACCGAGTGACCTAAGCGTTGCTCAAACTCCCATGAAAGAAATTATTGTGTAGGTAAACATTTTTACTTAAAGATGAGTTATTTGTTTATTATTATTATGTTTAGCTGACGTTAAGTTAACATGCGTAAAATTATGCAAATCACTTATTTATTCACTCTTCACTCACTAAGACAGAAAACCTATTTTTCGTCTTTTTGGGGTAATTATATTAGTAAATAAAAATACTTAGTAGGCAAACTGATGGTTAACTAACCATTATTAGACCAATCTGCAGTCCTGGGCAGACCATCCGTGTAGTCATCCGTAAAATGACTTAACCGCGTTGAATGCAGTATAATGAGATGGTGTATACATTGGACATGGACAGCGCTTTAGCTTTCAGGTGAAAAAGTATGGTTTTGTGAGCTAATATAACAAAAACTCACCGACTAGATTTGCGATAAGATGCATTATTAAACATCTATAAGATTGTACATGTATTCATTTATTTATGTCTTTAAAAACAGAACAATCACCGAAATAATCATTACGCAACATTTACATTTGATACAATCGTATTCTCTCATTGCAAACAGTGTAATAAAACAAAAGTAAGCTGCTATTTATTTTTAAATTACTCTATTTTCCCATCTATCAATCAAAATATAATTATTGTATTAGATAAAACAATGGAATCAGAAATGACATGAAGTTAAAATCTTCTGCTAACACTTGAATGACCAATGACCATAATAGGTACTGGTTTTAACTCGCATGTAACAAAGAAAATTATTAGTTGATGCACATCAGCCTTGGGTAGTGTATAGTTAAAATATATAAAATGCATGATAAGCATATAAGCTTTGTAGTGCAGTGTTTGTTTTGTTTTAAATAAATCATAATATCATATTATTAAATGTGAAAGTAACTGTGTTTATTTGTTACCCTTTCAAGCTCAAACCGCTGAATGGATTTCGATGAAAATTGGTAAGGCTATAGATTGTATCCTAGGAAAGAAAATAGGCTACATTTTATCTTTAATAGAAGGGGGTGAAATAGGAGATGAAATTTGTATAGAAAAACCCATCACAAAATTAGGGGTATGAAAATTAATATAAGCCTTTGGTAATTACGTTTTTCAGCGTCTTCTACAATTAAACGTATGATATTAATAATAGACATACGAAGTTGCGGGCAACAGCTAATATACTATAAGTAGTACAACTATGATCATTAGTAGAACAAATGCAAATATAGAATAGGTTAATTGAGTGTCAAGTCACTTGAGCGACTGTGATACCACTTCAATACTAGTTCTTTTGTATATAGCAATTAATATTAAATAGTATTAAATACATATATGTACATAATATACTTACAAATATTTTAAGATTGGTAGGCGGACTGATGATGTTTATTAACCCAGTCTGCCGTCCTAGGGTAGTACCACCACCCGTGAAGTGACTATCTCGTGTTTCGGGATCAGTTTGGATGCAGCCAGAACACGAGAGAAGTGTGCACTGTCAATCTGGATGGTGCACATTCATCTCTCCTTAAGCCGGCATAGCGGATGGGACCGCTGCCTGTAGAAATTTGTCTGTAGTAGCAGTCGTTTTCGTTCATAACGAAATACCTGCTTTTTAGGCTATGATAATAATTACAAATATTTATTTCGGCCTGAATTGAACCCGGGATTTCGGTGTTACAGAGAGGCCGACATGTAAAAATTCAATTTGGAAAAAGATCATGATCTTCGGATGCAGGGAGAGATGTGTTACTTATAATCATAGCTTCTATTATAAAACTAAAATTGGAGCTCAGAACTTCGCTTGAGTATCAAACGACTGAGAGAATATTTGTGCAAGAGTAACGAGTAAATGTAATGACATACTTAGCTAGGACTAGCTAGGTTCAAGAGACTGTATCACTGCAAAAGCCGAGAGAGTTCACGTAATTATATTCAAGGTGGAGTTTCTAAAGAAGTATGTCATAGTATCTGAGATTAATTAACTTCTTTACCAGTTTTTACCTTATTAATGTCGTTTTTAATTATGTACTCTTATACTTCAAGTATCTATTCAATAAATGTACCTAACTTCTTAGCCATTTTGGCCCACTTTAAACACGCGTTTCGGGTCAGATTGAGGTACGTAGTCGGGTATAACAACACTGTCAATCTGGACGGTGCACATTTGTCTCCTCAAGCCGCAGTTGCAGCAGTTATCTCTGCTCATAGAGCTCGGACGTGTTAAAATCAGGTAAAGTGTGATTACTATAAAAAAAACGACGCCTTTGACGATACGCTCATAGATGCGTATACTTGAAATATTTTTTTGTAATTATTACTGAATATTAAACAATAGTATATATAAATCGCCTGGGATTTGCAATCTGTAAACTTTATTAGATTTCTGGTCGGCTGGTTCATCTATCGTCTACTATAAGCTGATGTATACAATTTTGAACCCTATCCTTTTACGATACAGTCTAAAATCCCAGCGCGATATGGACAAAGAAGAAAGTAAAGCGAATATACCAATCAAATCCAGTCTGAAATGTATCTGTGATGTGGAAAGGTTGTCATATCCCGCATTTAACTAACCCGCTATTACAAAAAGAACCATTGTTATCGATAACAATAGTTATTCGATTGAATATAGCTGATATTCTAAGAATATAATACCAGATAAAAAAAAGTAATAGAGATAATTTTTCACAAGAAGAAATATAGCGGGATGTTTAGAAAAGAAAGTTGTGATTTCAGTTACGTGAAAGTAGATAATATAATAACAAAGACCACCTGCTTTTTTTATTCAATTTATGCAACGAAGGCACAGATAAAACTGTCCGAGAATAAAGCAATATTCTCCTTTGATGTCTTCTTTAAAAGACAATTTAGTAGTATAATATAATTTCCCCTTTGAACATTTTGATTATTTTGAAATTGTAATAGAAAGTAGCAAATCGAATAATAATGCAGATTTCACAGCTAAATGCAGTTTAAATGTTATCAAAGTAAATTTTAAAGCAATCATAAAAAGATTCAAAGTGTCTTTGTTATTATCAATTTCAGTTTCAATAGCAACAATATAATGTGTTAATCTATAGTACGATTTAATAGAACATTAGATTGTTGTGAGTTCGTTAAATTTATAAGGAGCTGATAATTTGTGATTCGCTAATCATCTTTCTATTTGAATAGCCCTGATGACGCTGTAAACAACGCTTGGCCGACCTCGGTTGAGTGTTGTCCGTTACGTCAATGGCCAATAATTCTAAACTCAAAATATCTCACACGTAACCTTGACAGTTACTAAAATAATAATTTAGATCATAACATAAATAATTTAATTGATTGTCACGTGGGAAAAATTTAAACCGATTAGTGGTTGTGTGTCATATCCGTTTCCTTAGACCTTTTGTATGAATGGTCTCCGCTGCTCGTGTGTGTGGAGCTGGTGGTGGTGGTGGCGCTGAGAGTGGAGAGATCGCTCGAGGCGCGCGCAGACCGCAACCGCGGCAACACCGGCGGCTCTTCGACGGGCGGCTGGCGCGGGGTCCAACCCAAGGCGCGCACGGCTCCCCACACGGCTAACACGAACGTCAGCATCACACAGCGGCTAGCGGGGACGAGACCGCAGTCGCTGCCACCCCATTTCAACGCACGGTAACACAGTTCACTACACTGCGAAGATATGATGCGAGCATATCGCACTGAGACATGCTCCGAGCACGTGGTAATCGCGACGCGGCGAGTGCCGGTGTGTGCCAAACGCGACGCGAATTCACCCACTGCTATTCAGCATACTGCCTCCGCCGTGTCGCGCGCTTGCACCACTGAATCTTATCGATACCATCTTTGTTATTGTTATGCCGGTCGGTTACAATTATTATCCTTTTCGGATGAGATAATGTACAAAACGTGATTGTAAATTTAAAAATTATCCTATCTAGATTGTTTTAAAGTGCGTTTAAATAATGACTGGCATGTTCGATGTGCGCATTGATTTTACTATCATGTATAACACGTGCGTGCATGTGAGTAGAGCGCAGTGGGCAGACAGTGGAGTGCGTGACGCGCAATGTAGACGTCGCGCGGCGCGGGGAACGTGGGCGCCGTCATCACTCTCTGGCTCACCCGCGCCGCAACAATGAGTAAAAAGGGCACGTTCTATATTCGTAAGACGTAGCACCGATCACATACAGGTGAAACGAAAACTTTAATACTCAAGGGTTCGCTAATATCACTTGTTGCACGCGCGGACGTATTTCCAATAGCTCCATCTCACTCTAATTGTCAATATCGATTATAGTTCACGTATGGACCGCGAAGATTTTTATAAGTATATTCAAGACATCATGTAGTCAACGCGACGAGGGATGATGTGCATGACGTGATTGTAGACAACGGCGCCGCGGAGTGCTCCGTGAATGTCCGGTCGCCATGTTTGTACCGCCATTTTGCCGGGGGTCGAACAGGGCGAGCCGCATGCGTACGCCGCGTCGCCGTCATGCATACCCACCGGTAGAAACGGCGAAAGTAAAGTTAAGCGGCATCCTGAAACCTATCTACGGCGTCAGCGGTAAGAGTTAATTTTCAGGAATCTTGGCAGACTACGGTATATAGGTCAGAGAAGTTGCCGTGTGTCCACTAGAGCTTACTTTAGCTAAAACCTACAATTTAATTTCTAAAAAATTATATTTCAAAATTAAATTGTTGATTTTTTAAATATTACAACAAATAATCTGCTTCTAATTGACACTTTTATTGTTTATACGATTTGGATATTCGAAGAATAATCTTAGATGGGTAACTAGAAACTTAGACACAAATTCGAAATATTGCACAAATTTAGTTCAGTCTCTTAGCAAATTTAGCAAGAAAAAAAATATCATGCAGTTAAAATAATACAAACACAATTACCTACCGACTAAAATTTGAATAAAATGCCTTCTTAAATAATACTCGTCTAGGTATCTCCATAATTCCAAACAGCGCGGCGATGAAATAACATAAAACCCGCAAAAAGTTTAAATTCTAAATATAAACTGTTCTTTAATTCACGTTCGTTTTATAAGAAATCGTGATTTCATTGTGAACCAATATGTTTAGTTTAAGATTAGTAGGTGATCGAGGCACGTGGCGTATGAACTTGACCGTTCAAGGCCTTTACTAACCAGCTGTCGCGCGTTCACCATACTTTCCTTCCTACTCAATATGGGATTGTTATTCTTAATCATTACATACAAAAACTAGTTCCTAATTATTTTTTATTAAATAAGAAAAAAAAACAGACATTTTCGTCTAAATGCGATAAAAAAAATCCTTTCATTTATACAATTACTTATTTTACAAGCACGTTTCCATTGATTCATTAATTTGCTGCAATAAGGTTCAAAGTAAATATAATAAAACTTAATACAAATATACTAACTAGAATAGATACCACGTTCAAGCAACATTTGGCGTGGACAAAATACATTTTCGTATCCATATTAGTTATGAGATTGAGGCCCAGTTACCGAGCACAATAGTCGTTACCTTGGTTGTAATAGCAGGCTGGCCGACCACCATTTATTATTACAGTTGCGGCCAAACATAATTACAGTAGGATTGCATGTAGATGCAATTATGTGCTTGCATCGAGATTGGTGTCATCTGTGTGTAATCCGTTTTAGATGCTAGTATTTTATCCCTCTTTTATGACAGGTGAGTACCATTTAGTCTGGATGAGTGCTAACGTGAACCCAGGCCCTGGACCTAAAGTCAAAAGCCAATGGATAGTATCACTTGATCGAATCGGAAACAATGGCATTTCACGTTACACTGTCACAGGTGATAACGAAACGTCTAATCCCATACATTTTGTTGTCGATTCGATCAAGCGACGAACGTCGGTTGGCGTTTGACTTTAGCCCCAGATACCGTCCACTATGCCGACATCGTTGGGTTTTAGTCGCTATGCCAGTGCTAGGCACCACGTAAAAAAGAGTTTGTCCTATATGTTTAATGTTATGTTTTTAAAATATAATGTAGAGATTATGAGGAACAAATCGCCATTTATATCATTAATCGACGCCCTCGCAATTTATGGTGGGCTAGTTTGCCATTGTCCTCTTTCTCTTTTCTTGCTAGCATAGCAACCAGTGCGATTTCCTTTACGAATTTTGCAAGTAAAGGAATAAAAAGCGTGTAGTGAGATGTGGTGTAGTGTTCCGTGACTGATTGTAGCGTGACAAGAAGAAAAAACACAAATAATTACTTACACGTGGCTCAAACACAGCAAAAACATTTAATTAAAATTTTAAATTTAGGGATTGCCATGAACATATTTTAATGGGCAATACATTCGGAACCTATTCGTCTATATATGAGCGTTAATAAAAAATATGTTTCATTTGGTAAACAGATGGTTGAAGGATGAGCTCTCTTCGTGTTCTTTGATTGACTCTGTAACGAAGTGGTTACACGAGTCTAGTATAGGATTAGGACATTGTATTTATTAAAAAAAGAGCTGTTAAAATTATAATCCTTAATTATTTATTTTCTGTAAGTGAGAAGACTCCTAACAAGTCTAGGTTTGTTATATACATACATAGAGAATGAAAACCTAAAAGTGACTGCGGTCATCTTGTCTCTCCCGTCACATTGGGAGCGTTATTGCTTATCTAGTTGTATATAAATGCATACATATATGTATAATAACAAGCAAAAAAATAGAAAAAATAATGTTAACGAAGTGCAATTTTTTGCACAATGACTTTACGTCATTAGTGCGGCTTGTCAAGTTAATTCGCACGGATTAATTACTGGGACCATAGCACATTCTATTCAGGGTTGACACAGTTTAGCTAGTTGCTATCAATCGTGACGTTTCTAGGATAAGACATCTCAGCTCATTATCAAGTCAGCTGTCAAAAAGATATTGAATATTAAAATCGAACAATTCTTTTCGTGTTCAAATAATATAGTCCTTGTGTGCTATAATAATAAAGTTCAAATTAAAATCGGTAAATTGATTGTTATAGATTATTTCAATAGTCAACTCATTGACTTCACTCGACTGTCATATAAACAAACATCTCATAGATATAATTCGAAGGGAATGTCTTGTCGTCAACCTTGAAAACGATGAGTTTGTGGATGAAATATAAAATGTATTGACTATTTTTGAAATTTGATAAATTATTACATCTGATTGTTTATCAAGTATTGTACAAATCTTGATATTTGATTACAAGGAATATCTTCGTATAAAATAATCTATTAAAATCAATAATTAAAATATTCCTAGCAAGATTATCTTACAAGGTTTTACAATATAAGTATACAGGAAGTAAGGAATACAATACTAAAGTAGCAAAGTGTGCACTGTCAATCTAGATGGTACATGCTCGTCTCCTCAAGCCGGCATAGTGGAGGCGACTGCAGACCGTAGAGATTTCTCTGTGGTAGCAGTTGTTTCCATTCATGGACCGCACTCTAGCTTTACATCAGGCGGAGTGTTGTCACATGTCGAGCTACAATAATAAAAAAAAAAAAAACTTATGATGGTTATTAGCCCAGGCTGTAGCACCATTACTTTCAGGTGTAACGCTCGTGAAGTGACCTAGTCGCGTTTCAGGATCAGTATGGAAGCAGCGTATAACGAATGGTAACACTGTTAATTTGCGGTGTTAATTCATCTTCTCAAGCCGGCATATCAGAAGCGACATACAAAAATTACATATGTATATGGACATAAAAAACCGCTTTCGCTTAACATCAGGTGAATAGTTGTTATATGCTGAATTATTGTAAAAAACCTTTATTAATAAATGATGATCAAAATTGAATAAAAAATATTATTAATATTTTATGTTGGTGCATTGGTACCAGTCAGAATTTAACGAGATTTGAACACGGGTCTAATGGGCTAGACCACTGCCTCTCTAAATTAAATTCCTTTAATTCATCTAACACGTATTCTCTATTTCAATTAAGTTTGCCGACCACGATTAGGCGTTAGTACATCAAAATAGGTGTGTTAAGACGTGAGTGTCCTCGCAATTACTGCAAGCTAATGTGTCGATGTTCACGGCCTTCAATGCAATTATCTCGTAAGTGGCCCACCGGGTAATCTATTGTATATATTTACTATGATCGTTTAGATACTTGATGTGGTTAAAATAAGATAGAGGATTATAGTCAGAAACAAAAGCAGTAAAAAAGTTAATTCCTAAAAAATATTACGATAAAAATATTTGAAAAGCATTACTTATAATAATAGCTTATATTTCAAAGGAGTAATAAGCAAGTTGATAATGGTTATTTTATTGAGGTATGTACTCGTATACTGCATAGATAAAAACTACAACAATAATATTATACTAGAGATCATTTTGGCAACAACGTCATACATAATATTGTTATGGAATGCATTGAGAAAATTTTCGACAAGCGATAACGTACTTGTCAATGTGACGTTTTGTAAGTGAGCCAATTTTGTTGTATGAAAAACAACCGTCTAATTTCTTATTGTTTCATCTCTAACGTATCCTTGAAGTCAGATTTACGTTTCTAGAATATGTTATAAGTAAGAAGTCTATTCTTATTGACTTTACATTTTCTATAATTATATTTAAAAAGTGCCACCTTCAAATTTAATTGTTTTAATTTGATTTAACAAGTAATAGAGAAATAAAATTCTAAATGTGAATAAATATAAAGAGACTTTTTTTAGTTTATATGTATTATATAAATAGAAGGTTATAACTATCTTCAGGAAATTTTAAATGAAAACGAATTTGGATCGGCATTAAGATCATGTAATGTATCAAGAAAAGACTTCTTAGTATTGTTGCCAAAAAAACACGCACGACCATTTCAGTGATTTAATTTGTTTACGAGTATATAGAATTTTCATAATATAAGGAATCTATATTTCGTTTTAAAGCATTTTAAAGGCATAAAACATAAGTTGGGGTGAATATATTTATTACAGACAAAAGCGAAGTTAATTAAATGCTTGTAATCACTTAAAGCTAATTTGAACTGATAACGAATAAGGTTAAAATACCTTTTATTAAATTAAATAGAAAAAAACACGCACACAACAGCCTGAGCTGAAGTGGGGATTGAATCCACGTCTTCCGCTGTACGCGCGGATTATTCGATCGCTGAGATACACAGCATTAACGCACGTAAAGCGCACGTATTGTCGTCACATATTGTTGTTTGTTCACCACAATTTTTTTTTCTATTCAATTCTTTAAATTCAAAAAATAACAAATTCATTATTTCAACAATTTAATTATTCAAAAATATATATTATCCGAGGAAATATTTACCGTGTGTGATGCGAATGGTTTTCATCTGAAGGACCGCTGCTACGCTTCCTCTTGCGGCGGAAGCACCAGTCCTGTCCCATCGCATCACATCGCGCACGCCGCGAGCCTCCTCCGCCCAGGGCTCGAACCTCACACACAACTCATACCCTCGACTCTGGCTTCAAACGTTTAACAAACCACTCCTTCCCTTTCATGATAGGCTGATATCATTTTAACACTATGATTACGTCACTTTCACAATGTTTAATTAGTGTATTATTGTCACTGTTGCCACAATTTTCTATTCAGTCTGTTTATTCGTCAACGCTTGCTCCCGTGTTAATTCTCTGTCTCTTATTTCCCATGTGAACCTCTGAATAAACATATATATTAATACTCATTACATTTCGTGCGGGATAACTACGTATATATCTTAGAAAAAAGGTGGAAACAATTCTGACTTGTTCTGAATTGGTGATTAGTGATTGTGTTTTGAAAAAGTAAATTGTAAAACTGTAATTATAGATGGCATTGAACTCAATTATTGGATAAAAATAGTGTATAATATAAAACATAATGTATATATGAAATTCACATATAATTCACGTGGTTTCAAAGACCTTTCATTATGCAAATAGGAACTCACACGAGTATGATTTTATCTTCCAAATTGGCCGTAATAACGTTTTGATCTTTTTGATAAATTAAATCAACATTGATATCAAACGGCAGTAGCGTATCGGATTAAAATAATTCCAAAAGGAACTTTGTAAAACCTACGTCACAACAAATTTAAATTAACAACAATAATGGTTATTGGTCGGTAGAATTATTGACGTATATATTTTATCAAACAAACTGATATTGTAATTATTTTTTATTACTTGTAATATGTCGGTCTCTAATATTGATTCATCAATGAATAACATGTAATTACGAAATTTCAATAAAATTCGTGGTAATTTTATAAACTGCGAACAATATTTAAAAAATAATTTGCTATAGTAGTCTTTTTTATTTGTTTTTTCCGACTCTTTAAAATTAATACTACTACTTAACTCACGCCCTGTTCCCACTGGGGTAGCCAGAGACTATAGAGCGCCAACGACTTCTTTAAAATTTCTACGTTTGGCTAATTATATACGTCTAACGGGTGCTTCGCTTCAAAGTGTTGGTACAAATACAGGACGTCATATTAGGCTACCCTTATCCATTATACATATTAAAATAAAATAACTAGAAAATGCTATTGTAGAAATGTGTATGAAATGGTAAGGAGTGGTCCCATTGAAAGTGCTAAGCTGAGTATACTCAGCGGGTAGCTGTAAGCGTAGTACCTAGGAATCGTCTTAACTACGAACTTCCATTTATTTAGAAGAACGCGAGCACATTTAGACTGAGTTGAATATTATGCTTTTACTTAATTAATATCATGTATTTTATTTAATATGAATTTATATGGTTTAATGCACATTATTGTCAAGCAATTCTTGCAGAAACAGAGGTAGGTTGGGCATTTCATTCGGGACTACAGAGACAGCGGGTCCCGCCTTTTAGTAGGGTCATCGTACGATTTCTTAACAATTAACTTTTTTCCTAAAAATAACACTATGAAGTAAATATTAGTTTTGCGTGGGTGTATTATATTAATATTATCAATCTTATGTGAGTAATTCACGCTTACTTAATTAGTTAACACTCAAATAATTCATCTTGGAAATTAATTCCGACAATTTGGTTTTCTTTTTCCACGTATTTTATTTATTGTTATAATTTTCAAAGAATTTTGTAACTGTTATTATACAACTATAAAAATATGTTTTTTTTACAATCCTGCTTTATATTATGAGCAGACGAGTACATTAAAATATTTATTGTCAAGTTACAATGTTTCTGAGAGGGAGCTCGTAAATGACACTCAACCCAAACCCAAAAGTTGCCCTTTTCGGCATCGATTATAGCCACGTCAGACATGACATTCTGGTGGAAAAGGGTAACTTACAAATCTGAGTTCTAAGCAGGTATTTAATAGTCCTAAAATTCTACTATTTGTACTTATTATTGACTTTTTATCGAAAATTTTTAGCATATTTTAGTGTTCAGTTTATATTTATCAAATTATGACGAAAAGTGGACAGAAAAAAACGGAATCTGTAATATGTTATATTTTATACAATATTTTGTAAACATACTAGAACTTCGTCAATGACAAAAAGTGTTTTTTTTTAAACAAATAAAGTTAATAATAATAAAAAATTTAATCTTTCCAAAAATGAAACTAAAAGAATTAACGTAAGATAATATTCTAATTTCCTTTTTTCAAGTTTAATAATAAAATATTAGATCGTTGTGATAAAATCTATCTGAATAAAATCTGAACATTGAGTCAAGGGCGAATTCAACTCCCCATGTTCCTATTATCCAGAAGGCAGACAATTCGGTTCTATCTCGTATGTAGATTTTCATCTTAGAATATAATATAATATGTTCTCAAGATTGTCTCGGAAAATAATAATAAAAAAATTTCCATCATATAAAATGGTGAGTAAGAATTTTGACTTAAAAAACTTTAATAATAACTATAATATTTAGAAAATATAATTTCAGTTTATCCTTAAGCAAACACCAAAATAAAACTTAGTCACATAAGAAAAAGAGTCGAACAGTAAATGCAAGTATGAATATTAAATAAACTCAAAAGCATTAAAAGCTTAATTTAAATAAGAAATTACGGCTACATGAATAATACAACAGCTTGAGAACATTCGCAAATATCAATTTCAACCAACTTATTTCACCAGTATTGGATAAGTGCTTGGAAAAAAAATTTCGATATACAAACTAATTTTGAGTAGATCCGCTACCTATTGAAACGTATCGACATAAAGGCGTAAAACACAATTATGGTATTTAAGTTTGTAGAATGATTAGGAATGGTAAGCAGACTAATGATGGTCAGCCTTGGAAGTGGCCGAATATAATGGGAGAGCACTCTCTCTGTCCACCTAGATAGTGCACATTCGGTCTCCCAAGCCGGCATGACAGAGGCGACTGCTGCCTCCAACCGTAGTTCTTTGTGGTAGCTAACCGACCAAGTGCGGTTACTATAAAAAAATAAAAGAAAATTGATATTTTAAAATATCTGGTCAGGGAAAGATTTAAAAAATACTTTGTGTTAGACATCTGAGTGTGAACGCGTAAACAGGCATTTGCTGAGTAAGCCAAAGGTGTTTTTACTGTTCAATGAATTTCTATAACATGATCAAGTTGAAGTGAGCTGTACCTCTTTTAGCAGTCTCCATATAAATAAATCTATTTAGGCTCAAGTTTCAAAAATAAAAGATGCTCACAAAATATATTTTTGACACTATGCAAAACACCACATGCTTGTTTTTATTAGATGAAAATAATTTATTATAGGTTTTCAAATCACGCAATTATTTAGTTTAAATATATTTTTATACGATTATAAAAATGGTTACCCTGTCAAATAATTTTCATTTTATGGAATATTTTAATCGAGTGTTCTTGACCCCGAGGCGCATCGAAGCGTCTTTTATTTATGAGAGATAGGACCTTAGGCAGCAATGAGCCTCTGAGGGTACTTCTTATGATGTGATTCTCAATCTCCTTTGATGTTTAGGGTTAATTAACTTGCTAAGCGGAAAATGTTTCTAAAGTCGCTTTTCATAGTCATTAAATTAATCATTTTAGAAATGATTAACACTTTAGCATTACATTTTCATTACGTTTTATTATTCGATTTAAAACATTATTAATTTCTATTTTTATATATGGGATTAACGTCTAAAACAAGACTGTTAGATGCTGAAAGTAATTTAATTATTAAAGTTAATTGTGCGATTTGTTTCTTTTTGAGACTGCTAAAATTAATATTTTTGTAATTTTATTTAGACTTCTGCCTATATATAAAATGTACAGATGAAAAAGGAGATTCCAGATCTGCAGTTCACAATATCTCCATTGTAAAGAGATGTATAGCCGTATTAGGAGTATTTACTATAGGATTTAGTGCGAATTTAAGGGAGACATTTTTCTTTTCAAAAAAGAACAGCATAATAGAAAATTTTCTTTCAGAATTTTTGTTTCTAATGTAAATTTTATATCTTTTCCATTTTTAACATTGCAATATTTAAGTAGATACTTACCTATTACTAATTATTATGTAAAATATTGATGTATAACAAAGTTATATTTTAATAAAGATATATTATAAAATATAGTATTTAGTAAATATTTACATGCTTCATTTACTTGTAAATGTAACTTAAGTATGTTATTATTACATACAATGCATACAATGACGCTAACAAAAGCGAAGTAAATAAACATTGGTGAGTAATGTAAACATAGTGATAATATACACCGTTCAGTAAGGTTAACAACTGATTGATAATAACTAAGTTATGAACTAAGGGCTAAAGACCTTTTCAGATGTAAAAGTACTCCGTGTAAAATACTTATGACAGATGATGTATACAGTAGTGCGGTTATGTAGAACAATGTAAAGGTATCCACGCGCGTAACGGCCGGTCACGTGGTCACGTGCTTTTGTACACTATCAGATCGTACGTTTTGGTATTATTTAAGGGCGTGGTGGCCGTGCGGGAATGCCGTTTGCGATAGAGAATTATCATCGGGAGCTCGTGATGATGTTTAGACGATTAAGGGCGTGAAGCGCGTGACTGAGCGCGCGGTCGCGGCAAGCACTGCGCGAAGCCCCGGGTGCGATGTGTGACGTCAGAGAACAACGCGCCCCATGCCCGCGCATGCGCCGACTACCACCCAGCTGAACCATACTCCAAAACTCTTCTCGAGAGCTCTCAACCTCGAGACCTCAACGCCGCTTTGGGACTTAATCGATTTTTGAGCTGCAGCCTCATAGATCACGCCCCTTCAGGTGTAGTGCATTAATATGCAAATTTGTCTGATTATGTGCATATTTTAAGAAAACTTATAAAATTAAGAATAATGTTCTTGATATTTGAATAACACATTATGTAGATGTAAGATAAAATAAATCTACTAATTAATACTAACTTAAATATATGAGAAACGGTTAGTGTGCTTTGAAAGTTACCTAAATGCACCAACGAGAAACGCTTGCCGACAAACTGACAAAGTTCCATCTAATACCAAACTCAAGTGCGGTCAACAGCCTCTACTGCAAACGAAGAAACCTTAGGTGTGGTATGTAACACGTGCGAAAGATAAAGAAATTTAAAAATTATACTTTCTTTACATATTTGAATATTTTCGCGATTACAAAAATAATTATAATGATTTTACAAAATATAAAATAAAATGTAATACAATAAAATAAAATGTTATCGTTTATTTTAGTTTCTTTATTATTATTAATTTTTGACATAATAATTTCTTAACAATTAAATTTCGCATAATTGTTAGGTTTTTTTTGTTTTTAAAATATTATATGATGAAAAAATAGAAAAACAAAAGCTAACACGCACCACTAAGCTGAGGCAGGAATCGAACCCATGTACTAGAACAAGCATAGCGGAGGACGTACTGATTGTTGTGTACGTCTGGATATTTTTCTATAAAATTTTCTTCATAATTTATTAAAGTAAAACATGTCAAGTGATTAAAATAAAACCACTAGTAATATATAAGTTTTTTATACGTGTTGAATTAGTTTAGTATTTACGTACGTAGTAGTATCTAAAGACCACGGGCCGACTGTTGCTACGAATCGTTGCTACGAATCGTTACTACGAGCGTAGACGTTCCCCATAACTTTAATATCGTTTTGTTTATAGGCGTGAATGGTAACAATATAAATAGTATTTTGTATAATAACTTGAACTACGATTTTCTTAGTGTACATACTTAACCTCCTTTTAACCCCTCGCGTTGTCCCTTAAATTGTTGCTGTTTCGTTCAATAAATGATGCTTACCTGAAAAGAAAAAAATAAAATTGTAATTTCAGGAATACATTTTGTTACTCTCGTTGATGCAATGTAAAAAAACAACTTTTATTTCAGAATGGGTGTAATATGTTTGTGCTGTCCTTGTCCTGATACCCACAGCACATGCTTTGGGGGAGGGTGTTCAATACTCGTATATGCATTAACATTTGTTATATTGAACACATAGGGCTAGTTTTCATAGTTGGGTCTCATCTATATTAATTTTCGTATGTCGTGAAAATTATTATGGAACAGATTAATATCATAATTTACATAATTAAATTGAGGTTCACGATGATTAAATAAATTTATTAAAGGAGCGAGGTCCCAGTTTGCTTTCGAAGGGGCGGGAGAGGGGCAGGTGAGCTACTGACGTCAGTCATATGACGTCAAACTGGAGCTGGAGGCGGGGCGCTCGGCCGTCGACCGAAACTTAACAGCAGAATCGCTTCTCTCAGTTTTCCGCTCAACTACCCTTCATTCAATAAACAACTTTAAAACTTTAATAATAAGACTTCAAATACAAGAGTGAATACAGTAATCGTTGTACTGGTTTTATGTCAAAAGAAGTCGAAGAGCCTCTTAGAACATTTGCTACTAAGAAATGTTGAGGGTATTTCAGATTTCCTTCGTTTCCGTGTAACAAGAGCCACCAATACGTCCTCTACGTTTGCTTTCTTTTCTATAGAATCGAAGCTAGTAGTAAAGTTACATAATATAGTAGATTTATTTTCTTACAATTTATTTGTTAGATATGTGAAATGAAATTACGTTTAGAACTGTGTGCTCGTGTGTAGTCTATTATTTGTCACATTATAAATAGTTGTAACATCGCTTATTCGCTAAATCAAACGAATCAACCAATATTTACAATGCAAATCAGGTTACTCAACCGTACTTTTTGTATTGACAGCGTCCATTTCTAAAAACTGTGAGGGACTTTAGACTATATGCATGAAATAAAATAATTAAAGTTAAACAGAAGTTATAACTTCGTCAAATAAAGAATGGGCTAAGATGGCGGCGTATCTGTACCTCTCTCACATAATATTGGTTGACTATATGTAGGTACAAGAAAAATAAATAAATGCACAACATTAATTTTTAATCAATAGATATGTTATTTTTTATAATCATTGAATATTTTAATGATTTTGTTAATTTTAATAAAAAATCTTATTACTATATTAAAATTTTTGCAGCGCCATCTTTAATTCCATTCCTTATTTTATTAAGTAATAGAAAAGATAAGTTGATTTTTAAAATTATTCATACAGACGAATAGCGCCATCTAGCGCATTTTATTAGAATTACGACTACGTTTTGCTACGCTTTACGCTAACACATAACAGAATGTTATGACTTTTCTCGATTTTCACAGATGGCGCTACAAGAAATACAACACGACGCGACGCCATCTAACCGTGTTTGGTAGAAGTTTCACTGGTGGCGAAACGCTGCTGAAAATAAAGTAGAAATAAGGAAAATATAAGATAATAAATAATCTAAATAAAAAAAATAAAAATTACGGTGCGATTTTAATGAAATATTCATATACATTTTTCATGGTAGTCTCTATATGATTGATGAAATAAAATGGATGTGTTTTATGCAAATAGTTTGTAGTGATGATATCGATCAACTCTAATTAGGGTCAACAATAATGTATGTAACACTTTTAAATGACAAATCTGATTTTATAAATTTTTGTATGGTAGAGTATAATGTTGTATATTGTGTTATTGTTGTGGTGTGTTATGTATGCACAAACTAGCCCTTCCACCAACTTTTATATTGCAATTTCATCGGATTATACTTTTTATAAATAATAAATAAAATAAAATAACTCTGTTAATTCAATAGTTGCAAGAAAAAAAACAATAAATAATAAGTTATATATTCTCCACTTTGAAAAGCTCAATCATTAGGCTTAATTAATAATCTCTATTCTGTGGCTTATATAAACTTAACGCGTCACAAACAGATTTACAACAAAAAAATTGTCTAAAAATAAAAAAAGCTATGTTGATTAATTGTGCAATTGCGTCAGAAATTAAAGTGTAATTAATGGTGCCAACTAACTGCGGAGCAAGCTTAGCTGTAAATTTATAGCCGCCCTCCTGTGCTGCGATTTACCTCGCAGATTTTGATTATATATATAAAAACAACAGGCGAAAAAGATACAGTAAAAATAAAGTTATTTTTTTAGAATGATTTATATAATAACGAATGTAATTAAAAAATAAAAGAGTTTACAATTGAAGCTGCTAAAACCTGTAATGCACTGTACTTAATATACTCTTATTTGAAATGTAGTTTTTTTAAAATTTATTTAAGAAAAAGTTTGTTTCATTCATTTCTTAGGATCGAAAATCGTACTTTTATTAATACAACGATTAAAAGTCCCTAAATCAAATTGAAAAAAAAAATAGTACATGTTTCAAACTTTTATTCTTTCTCTAGTAGCCTGGCATGAGCCACATGAGCTCGAGTGGGTCACAATTTTTGTGTGTTACACTTCAAAGTGGTATTACCCCCGATCGACCAACATCAGTCTGGCTACCACTCTTTCATGGTTAGATAAGCAATTATCATTTTGCTTCTGAATTAATTTATTACATGAGTAATGTGATTGATTTAACAATACTTAAGTTTTACAATATCCCCTTTTTGCGATTTTACAGTAAAAATATAACACAAAGCCTCTTTTACAAATGTACACAATACAGTATTTCATGCGGTCTTTATTCAGTGTTTATGAAAAGGATATTTTTCTTTCAAAGCAAACCTTGTAATCCCACTTGGAATAAGACTCGATTAATAAAAAATGTGTAGAAAAATAAATGTTACGTTTAATCCCATCAGAGCTATTCATGAATTTTATCAGATTTTCTGATTATCACAACATGTCTTAGGTCTTTTGTGATAACATAATGCAAAAGAGTAATAATTTTTATGAAATTATGTAATAATGGCAAAGTTGGATTTAGCCCGAAGGGAAGCTGAAACATAAATAGCCCAAAAAATAAAAACAACGAAATATCTCTAAAACATATATTTTATAAATATACCTCTTATATTTATTATATGCGTTATAATATGTATAGTATAGTACATCATTATTATGAAATCGGAGACATCCTTATGAAAGCTGGACTGCCTAGTGCACATAACCGTCGGGCGTGTATGAGGAGAATTGTGGATATGAGAGAAGCGAGGGCGTTGTGTCAGGATCGTGGTAGGTGGCGTTACGTTTTCTCTGCCTATCCCAGTGGGGAAGACATAACAATTGTTGTTGTTGTTGTTATTATAATTATTAGTTTGTTATTTTAAAGGGAAGCCAATAGAATTCAGCTTGTATAGACGCTCCGCCACTGTTATAAAGCGTTTGTTATTATGTGAGTATGACGCGTAATAAATATTATTCATGGGGTTAAATGCAAAATTTATAATTATTCAAAAACTTTTAGATTGGTATCTGTCTTTTATTAAACTCAATTAATTAATCAAGAAAGAAACTTTTAATAGGCCGCAGTGATAAGGAGAAAAAGTAAACCCTTTTAAGGTAAATTAAATCAGAATTAGGAAATAAATTTAATAACCAACTTGATAGCTCTTGACATTCCTTCAATTAATATCTTTAAATTTTAGTTCCAACACGATAACATACGACTACTTTATTGATCGAAACTAATACCTCATGTTTCAGAATGGATAGTCAGCGGTAACACGAGATTTCTGTTATACGATACGATCAAGTGTTATAAGACCCTTCGTTTGACATTATCGTTCATGTTTGATGTCGGACGACAATCGCTCAATCCATTTAAGTGATACTTAATTTTTGTTTTAACGATACTTTAAGAAACGACAATATACCGTAATATGTTATTCTAACCAAAGTCAACCCGCATTTTTCTCCACCTTCGAAATAGTTCCAGGATAAATAGCAATCAAAAAGTTTTGCGGACAGGTATTTTTATGTGAATCGATGTTCGCGTGACCTCCACGAACTCAGTGGGTAAATTGTTATTCCTGATTTTTTGTTTGTAACGAATAAGTAATTTGGCAAATGGGCTTCAATTTGAACATTGAAATTTCTTCAAAATTTGTATAAGGTATGCCAATAAAATCATCTAGTCTTTCCGAAAAGTTAATATCATAGACTATATTACAATATAATGTCAGGCTTATAAACAGGCAATCTTCTAGTCAGTTATGCGTGAGAAGATCTCCGTATATTCATGACGCAAAAGATGTTCAAATATCAAAGTTATATTAAGATTGACGCTGCATAAATGTCAGCACACTAAAACATTTTTTAGACGACGATAAACATTTTAATTCATATTCCAGTTTAATTTGAAGCATAAAAAGCAGCTCGAGACAAAGGTTTAGCGGCGAACTGTCGGAAAAATAAAATGGACAAACAAAGCTCTACTTTTTTTGTAAACAAGCGGAGTTGTACATTACTTTTTGCCTCTTGGGAATTTGTACATTATCCGTCTATTCCGTGAGGTATTAATAATTTACAAATGATGTAGAATATCTTAAACTGTCATTAACAAGGGTTGTTGACTTTATTATATTTTTTGCATACTTATGATTAAATAAATTTTACAGAAAATGTTGTTAAATTATAATTATTAAAAATAATAGGCTTGAATTAAATCGTATAGATTATAATAAATCCCGTATATGAATTCATTTGTAAGGAATAGAGCTGCTTTGAAATAGACATAAATCTTCGAAGTTCTTACACGTAATTTCATTAAACTTTAGCACACGTGTTCTTTATCGAGAACTACTGTTTTAAGCTATAGTATATTGTTGGCTACCACACAATGAGAAACTTTTCAAATAATACAATGACTATCTCGTATTTATATATTATTATTTACCTATATATTATTTGGAGTTGGATTACTACACTAATAAAATCAATTTGTAAGTCTGCCTAATATTTCTTAGGGTTATTTGTTAAACATTCATTTTTAAAAATGTAGCATATTTTTTTCAAGAGGGTTAAAGTAAATTTTTCAGGCTTCATAAATCAATGAGTCAGCTGAAAGTCAGTAAAAATATTTTTGTTACAAAAAACGTGGTGCGATTTTTGCGAAGCGATATCCCTTAAGCCGCGAAATGATTTTCCGGCCCACATTTCTCTTTTTCTAGACCCCAGCCTTTCAAAGAGGTGTGATATATATGTATATTATTGTATATTTATATATCGGCTATAAAAGTTTCCTATACTATCACATTATTCTATATTTTGTCTTCTATAACTTTTAGGAGTGGTAGGCAGATTATGCCCAGTTTGTAGTCTTAAGGAAGCACAACCACTTTCAAGTGTAACATTCGTGAAGTGACCTAGTCGTGTTTTAGGGACAAATTGAGGTAGCCTGGTATAACGAGAGTAAAGTGCATATTCGTCTCCACAAAATCATTAAATTTTCTTCAAATTTTCTGATAAGAAAAATGTACATTTATTTTATTGATATCTGTAAAAATATTAAACTCGTAATGATCTAAGGTGAAAATAAATAAGTTAAAATACATTTATGAAAAAATGAGTGCTACTTATCTATAAAGAGGATAATGCGTTCAAAGGTCAGGATAAAGTGCAGCTTCAATATCTGTTTCTTTATTCTATTCCTTACAAAGAATCTATATAGATAGATAAATATAAGAACTGCTTTGAGTTTACCCCATATTTAATAAAAGCTCCAAACCGTAGTCGCTGAAACGTTTGATATTTACGTATTGAATACAAATAATGATTCTGAAGGAATAACAGATATTTATTGATCGTATTCACATATATAAGTTGCAATGATTCTAAACAGTACTTTATTTTTTTAAATCTTGGCCAATAATTATTATATTTAGTGTGCCTATTTTAGAAATTGTGATTAAAACATTATACAAGAATTGCGTGCTACTAAAAAATAGTGCTCGGACGTTTTAATCTTAAAATTTCTTAATATTTAATAAAAAAAAAAACGTATTACGTGACATCAATTCAGGAGTTGGTAAAGCTACCAATGGAATGAGAGAAGAGAAGAATTGAGACACGTTGACGTCGCCGTGTGAGACTCAGTAAGTAGTGTGTGTACGTGGAGTTTTGTTTTTTCAGTTAAATTTTCTTCATAATATTATAATAACTATAGATATGTACGTACTATATGTAACACCCAATCGGAAAGGGTTAATATTACTCGAGAACTAGTAAGGGATTTCGGCTAATCCTAGGTTTACACTAAGCCTCTGTATAGTGTGTTAGAATGTTTAGGTAATATAAATATTCATTCATTTCCTTAACGGTCTTTATAGCATAGTGATAAGTTCGGAGGTCTGGGGTTCGATTCGTGGTCAGAACGATTATTCAGATGCATCGTTAATTGACGTCCATGCATGAGCAGAGTAAAAGGGCGAAGTACCTGGTGATTCAGTCATCCTACTTCGGTAGGGACGAAGGTGTGCACTGGATAAGTAGGTTAGTAATATATTTTAAATTAAAATTAAAAAAGAGAAACAGTAAGTAAGTACCTACATGTTGTTTACTGTTACTATATTTGTTTTGGGTCTGAGTGTTAAATTTTTGTGATGTTCTCGTCCTAATTGATTCGCATGGCACAGGGTATCTTGGTTTAGGTTTATTATATGTAAACATATAAGAATACATAAAAAAAAACTATGTCTTATAAAAACTATAACAATTCTTGTGACATAATGTTTTATTCAGTTTGAATTTCAAATGTGTATATTCAGGATTACTACCTGAATGTAATGAGGGTATGACGTTTGTTTTGCTTTGTAAGGTGAACTGTAAACATTAACGCGAAGAATAAATACATTAATACACGTTGTCGACACAAATACACACACAGATAATCTATTTAAATTAATTTTCATTGTAACGGTGCCAGTAAGTGCCACGACTGACGGGTGGACGCGATCCGTTTGCTGTTTATTGTAAAGGTATTTGAGCTCGAGTCTTTTTCGAATTAAATTAACGTCTTGTCTAAAAGCCAACGTTGTCACTCAGGATCTCCAACCATGATGTCGTATTGCCAAGTTGACATAAATTTAATTTAACATTGGAAATGAAAATATTAATATTTTACGTATTGTCTTGCAGTTCAAAATTTAATAAAAGTGGTGGAGACAGATGATAGTTACTAAACCCAGTCTACCAACCAGCGTTTCGGGATCGACTTGGTAGCTGGATATTATTCCGATATGAAGAGGAGCGTGTCCTGTCAACGTATGGTGCATATTCGTCTCCTTAAGCCAGAATAGTGGGGGAAACTGCAGTCCATTTCTCTGTTGTTACAGTTTCTATTCATGGACCACAACTCCAGCTTAGCATTAGACGGAGTGTAGTTACATGAGTGGCTAATAAAAAAGACTAAGCATTACAAAGACTTTGTAAATGTATTTAAATGTGAAAGTTTTGTAATGACTATCCATTACTGATTTGATTATCGATAATCAATAAATATTTATAAATAATAAAATTAGCGGCTGTCACTTAATCATAAATGTGAAAAAGGGTTTAAAATTGTGATAATAATTGACAGGATTTAATTGAATTTTAACATTTGGAGCAATAACGTTGCGAGTGTAATTTAATCAGTAGCGAAGGTAGTGACCGTTTCGGCCTTTACTCTGACAGTTTCTACTCAAACTCGGACCAAAATAAATTTAATTTAAACACTTCGAAAAGCCGTCACAAATCAAATAACATTAACACACCAGGTTGTAGTGTTTTTTAGACTTAACTAAATATAGATTCGCTAAATAAATATCTTATTATTGTTAACATATCCACAAATTTCTCTATCTGATTTTAAAAAACCGAGCATGGTCGATCTGGGGCTAATGTCAAAAGGCAATCGACAGTTGTTGTTGATCGAATCCTAAACAAAATGGATTTGATATTTCACTGTCACCCAAGTGATAACGAAACGTCAAATCCCATATATTTCGTTTTCGATTCGATCAAAAGCCAACTGTCGATTGACTTTTGACTGAAGCCGCTAGTCCATCTATAGTGAGCGGAAACAACTGTTACTTACTACAGAGAAACGCCTGCAGGCAGTAATCATTCCCACTATACCGGCTTAAGAAGGCGTATGTATGCATTATCCATTGAGAGGGCACACTGCTCTCGTTACACCACTGCCAAACTGATCCCGAAAAGCGACTAGATTGTGTCAAACTTAAAAGTCGTGGTGGTACTATCACAGCTGGACAAACTGGGTTAATACCATCAATACTCTGTTAACAACTCTTTAAACAACTTGTTGCGATTTAGAACAAAAATACAAATCTATAAATAAAGGAAAATATTTGCCAGTCATATTTATAATAAGCAAGTTTTAATTTAGGGTTGACGTTTCCACAAAGTTTCAGAACAATAACCATTAACGAAGTTAACTGGGCTTAACTGAAATATACAAATAAATAACAGGTACGGGGGATCTATAAGAATATGTGAATATATCGAGCGATTTCACCATTGGTCGAACGTGCAAGCCGAATCGTAAATGTGTCTATAAATTCAAGCTGTTAAATAAAATTGTAAATTTTCTTTATTACATATACATTTCTTCTGTCGACATAAAAAACATATCGTCCGAAAATATATTTTGCTTCATGTTGCGAATTTCATAGTTCTTTGTGTTTTAAGATTTATTTGTACACACTACGCATAAACGTGCATATTGTAGTATGTTTGAAGCAGGCATTAAACTTCTGGGATTATAAATGGATTTTAATATAACCTAACACAACAATTAAGTAAGAACAATGTAAAGAAAAATTGATTGATATCTAATATCTTATTTTTTCATTAATTTATTTTAATTATATCAACACATCGTTTACTAATCAATAGACAATGTTTAATTACATAATAAACAGATATCTTCAATTATTAAAGCATTTAAAATAATAATAACCTCAAATATTGCATCAAAAAACATTGAATTACTCAATAATCCGGGTGAAAAAATTAAAACTGGTTGGCAATAAGGAAGTAGATTTATTTTTCTACAAAATTAACTAAAAATCATTGACAAACTCTTTTTTAATATAACCTAACACAACAATTAAGTAATAACAATGTGAAGAAAAATTTATTGATATCTAATAGTTTGTAAACAAAATAGTATTCTGAAATAATATCTAATTATATCAACACATCGTTTACTAATCAATAGACAATGTTTAATTACATAATAAATAGATATCTTCAATTATTAAAGCATTCAAAATAATAATAACCCCAAATATTGCATCAAAAAACATTGAATTACTCAATAATCCGAGTGAAAAAATTAAAACTGGTTGGCAATAAGGAAGTAGATTTATTTTTCTACAAAATTAACTAAAAATCATTGACAAACTCTAAAAAAAAATTTTGGGCCCATTTTTCTCAGGCGAATAGGCATTTTTTTTACATAACTATGTACTATGCTATAAATAGCATAGCTATGCACTCTGTTATTGTTAACATATTTGTTTCAATGTGACAAGTGTTTATGATTTATGAAATGTTGAATGTGCAATAAATAAATAACTGATATGCATGGAATTGATGATAGTTATTAGCCCGGGTTAGTACCACCACTTCCAAGTGACCAAGTCGCGTTTTAGGATCAGCTTAGCACTCATCTTGTTGTCTACTTATAGAACACACTGTAGCATACCATCAGGTAGAGTGGTCACATGCAAGGCTAACATAAAACAAAACGAAAATAAAGTAGCTTTAGATTAGGTTAGATGTGTACCCTTAAATAATTAAACGTTGACAAAGGGCTAAATGCAATAAACAAAAACTAAGTTACTATTACATAGTTTCAGGCAATACTTCCACAATTTCACCAACTAACATAATTCGACTGGAGCTAGAAAGTGCTACTGTTCAAATATTCATAGAATCTCCCCGCGGTGTACGTTCGAATAATTTTATTGCAATATCTCGAGTTTACATTAACCTGGAAATATAATGAGAATCCGGAGAAATTGGTCTTTAATAAAGATGAATTATTTTCAAGATTAAATAAAATCTTCATTAAAAGATATAATTTAATGAAATTATATTTTTAAAGATTCAACTAAAGTAACATCCGACGCTAAGAAAAATATACGGCGAAGTATCTTTGAAGTTGTTTCAAGTAACTCATCCTAATTTGCCTGGATTTGAGTAAGCGTAAATCTACTTACATATATCTATAGCTATTCGTAAGATAAATGTCGACCGTTGGTATTTCTATACATATAGATAGATTGGTCGTTGTAACGCCCTCGGTTCGTGGCCGTTTTAGCTAATATTCCTGACGATCAATAACTTTGGTTGCTTTGTACGTTACCTATCCCAATCTAGTTATAAAAGGTGTTTTTGTAAACCTTTACCTTTGGTATGTTACACGTGTCAAAGGTATTTCATGGATCAATAATTTTATTTTTATCGTAAAAATATAAAAGAAAAAAAAAAGGATTTTATAAAGTAACAATTATCTAACGAACTATTTTAACAATCGACAGACGAGGACCAAAAAGATAATAATTAAATGGACGTGGTTGGACCGAAAGTGATATAGAAAAAGAACTCTCTGGCGTTCTATAGAATCTGCCGACCTTGGTAGAAACGGGAATGCACAACATAGCCTTTCATAGGGGTAATAAACTGTATTACATTAATGTCTAGTGTGTATGATGTTATTATAATATTATATAAATGAAGCTAAGAAAACAACATTCCATTTTCCGAGAAAGATTGCAGGAACTATAGAAATAACTTTAGTTTTCACGAATCGTTGAGTTTTGAGTACGACTTTGATAAAGACGGTTATAAAAGTCAAAGAAATCGACAAAGGACTGTAATAAATTTTCTATAAATATGGCTGAAGATACAATGGAATGTTTGTTGTCAAAAACAATATTATTGAGAAATAGTTTTAAAATAAACATAATAATATTTTATTATGAATAAATACAACTTTTACTGGTATTTGGAGTCGCATAGTTATGTGATTACGACTTCGACACTATCTGCAGTTATTGTTAACGACAAAAACACCTGAACAAATGGTTCATGTTCATTGTGACTCTGATAACGAATTTCGTATTTCATTGAAAAATAAACTAAACTTTGAAAAGTATATAACAGTACATGATGGATATGAAAGAAGCTAGAAAGAGGCAGGTGTGTACTGTGCAAATTGTCATCCATTCTCTTTGCAATTCCCTGTGGGTACTTATGTATGTACGAAAAATATTATTCCTCTGTCTGTCTTTTCTTGAATATAATAGATACAAATATACATTTTTTAAATTAGAGTTATTGGAGATCTAAATGATCTTATTGTAGAAACAAAAATACACAACAATTTACCCTAATATCCGTACGAACCGGTCAATATAAATTCAAAAAGAATGACGGTAGATAAAAAGTTTTTTTATCTATATATCTATCTAGATATATCTAGTACCTATCAAAGTAAATATTGCATTAATTCATAGATGTAGGATTAATATTTTATGAGTTCACATTATCAAGTAGCTCCGAAAATCAACACCGAGGTTACGTTATCGCTTTGATAAGATTTTGTTATATTAATGATATGGTAAGAGCATATCATACTGAAACACGATAATCCTTATCAAAATCTATCTTGTAGTGAAAGTTGTAATTTCGAATGACAAACCTCTGTTGAAGTTATCGTAATATTAGCTATAGATAGATTAATTAGTATTTATTAATTTTGTGTATTAAAAATGTAAAATCGCCGAAAAACATAGTACTAATTATCTTCGCAGTGATGAGAATCTGATATCATGAAAAAAAAAACTGAAGAGTTGTTTGTAATAAATATTTTTAATAATAATGTTGTTAAAAAAGGAAATTATCGCGGAATGTAACTTTTAATTAAAAAGAGCTTTAAGCGATTATCACAATGACTCATTTAGAAAATAATGAGCAATAAGATGTTCAAAGAAAAAAATCTGGATACTTTCCAACACGATTAATAAATCTGTTTTCATTGTATACAGGACATTATGATAACAATTCCTCTAGATTCATCTATGCATAGTGACGTCAAAAACGAAATTTTCCGGCACATTCATTATTATATGATTCACAGTCAAAAATAAAGTAAATAAATATTTTTTATATTGTTTTGGCCAGATAATTTTGAATAAAATACCTTTCAAAAAATACATCGGATCCATCGGAGTCACTGCGAGGAAGTATGAGTTTAGGCAGCACCATTCCTTTTTTTCGCCTTCCACGAATACCAGAAGGAGAAGGCCATTGTAATTCTGTTATAGCCATGGGGCTGTGCGGGCTCAATATTGTCAGTCTACGTTCCGGTGGTGGAAGACTTAATTGTTGGAGGGCTCTTCTTTCTGTGCTAGCAAACAGACCACGACGCTTTTCTGCAGAGGCACCCATGTCCTCTCCAGAGAGGGCTCGGCGAGCAGGAGTACCTCTGGCTTCACGTACATCTCTTTCGCTAGCTGTAAGGAAAGAGCTCCTATGTGCTCGAACAGTCGTGCAAGAACTAGCGGGACGTGCAGGTGAACCATCTTTTGATGGACGAAGACTTTCCATTGATCGAGCAGTCTCTACTCGTGTCGCTGCTAAATATTGACCGCTGGTCATTGTTGTGTGGGCCACTGCCTCACATTCTTCCTGACTAGAACTAGATGTGCCACTTCGAGAAAACATACTTGTTTTCGATATAAAGCTTCTATCGCTATATTGAGCCGTCGAAATACTCGAACAGGTGTTAGCATCTGCCGACTCTGATGAAGCTTGTTGTCTCACTTGACCGTCTTCTACTGACGATTGCACAATACGGGAATTTAACGAACTAAAGGCGACTAAATTGCGTCTTCTGTTTTTAATTTCATCATCTTCTTCCTCCATTTTTAAAGGCAATATATTCCCTATCACATATATAAATTAAAACACACTGAAATAAGTCTAACACATCTATCAATTTACAAAAATTTTATTTCATAAATATAACTTCATGCAAAATACAATACAATTTTATAAGGAACACTGGACAGTCTTTTCACTCAATACCACCACTGCACTCGCGAATATAGGGGGAACCTGTAACAAATTCAGATAAGTTATGACATAATATCTTAACAAATATCATATTAATAGTTAATATTTATGTACTGGCTGCAAAAGGATATATGAATAGAAATGTGAAATAGCAAGGAAGGTTAAGGTTATATATACATATGAATTTTATAGTTGTATTATAAAATGCGTTTTCTGGATTGTAATACGAGAATACTGGTCAAGTTGTTAACGTGAAAACCATAAATAATTTTATTTCTACCAGTTAGTAAATTTTATGTTCAATAACAATGTTAACCGTGATGTTTTGTAAGCTATTGGTTATGAAAATTAAAATTGAATTCATCCGAAACATACATCATCAACACCTCTTCAGTTTGCAGCTTTGGAATCAAGTGCCAATTGTCCAGCTTGTGTTGCACAGTCAGTTAATGCTCTGGCTTGTTCGGCGTTAAGACCCGTTGCTTTTACTTTTACATCAGCACTTTTAGAATGTTCTTTGCTTTCACTGCTAGACTCGACTCTCTTAGTTGTTTCATTGCCATGCTCGTCAATAAAAGTTTCCTCTTGAAACTCTTCCTCATAACTTTCTTCATAATGTTCACGGAATTCTTGTCTAGCCTGGATAGACATCTTGTCAGTGGTTTGTCTCTGGGTAACTAATTCATCCATTGTCTTTTTAACTAACGCCTGGCCCGCTTCCAATTGCTTGCTTTCAGACATATTTTGTTAATTTAGTGTTTAAATTGTCTAGAAAGATAGATAATAATAAAAATTATTAAATTTGCATTTAAAATATTCTTGTTAGTGCTTTCTCTGCTAATACATATTCTAGTTAATTCTATAGTGAAATGTATTTGTTATTATCCTCTCAAGCTGAAGTTATTTAAATATTCAACACGCTATCTACTTCAGAATAGACAATACGCTCACAAACAGTACTGAATCTCGAAATAAAAGAAAAATAAATTATTCAACATTGTGCATTAGTAAACTCAAAAATCACGATTTGATAGTAATTGATAGCTACGGTTGGCGTCGTTCCAGACTTGAATATTTGCTTGGACGCATTTAAATTCACGTTTGTTACAAAATTCGTTGCCCGGTGGCACGCGGAATGAACTTTCTAGAGGAATTCTGCTAACAATGCCACCTTGAAGAATAGACGAGGAATTTGTGGCTATTAAAATACAAGCTCCTGACTAAATGACCCAAATATTACTGAGAACATTTGAAAGTATGCGGATGTGTCTAAACAGAACATAACTAAACATTATTTATAAGCTAAAATGAATTTATACGAAAAACTATTTTGGATATTTAGTAATATCAACAAGGGTAACTAAATTAATTAATAGTTGATATATATTGTTAATTGAAAGACAAGTTTAGATTACAAGTATTACAGATCAAATAAAAAAAACACAGATAATAAAAACATATTTTAAAATTTTCATACCTAATAATAATGAACACTAAAGCAAAGATAAATATAATAAATAGTGCATACCTTAAACAAATAAGTAATATCACCAATCCAAATAAAGTTTTCAGAAATATTTAATATTATTTAATGTAATTTATCTTAAATGTAAGATGTTTTCAGTTCAAAGCTCGCGTGAGGACTAATCCAATGTGTGATGTTGGCGAAGCAGCGCACTCTGCGTGGACACGTCATGGAGCTTTGCGTGGGCGTATAAAATTCTTTATATTTTGATGCGCCTGTGCACGTGAATCTATCCGCATAACCTTTTAAAAGTTTACCTGATTTATTTAACTTTATTGTAATAATTTAACGAGTTTATAAATGAGCAAATGAATTATTTTTGCGGCTATTAGGGCATCGTTGATTGGGACGTTTATGTTTTATTTGATTTGTTATGATATACATAAATGCGCCAATTCATCAGGGGCAATGCCAGACAGTGCTATTAATAAATGTATGCGTCAGGAAGAGGTAATACACTTATGACTCTTTAAATGTTGGGGGTGGCGATAAACAGATCGCTGGCGATATGAATAATTGTATTGGCAAAGATCATTGCACTGAGTCACCACATTATTTGATTACTACTAACATATCGGGCGGACTAAAGGCGTTAGAGTAAGTATTATTGCCAAATTTATGTAAGTTTATTTTTTCATATAAACTCCTCTCTAAAACAACAATTCAGTGAGTCAATTTTCTAGATGAGTAGTTAGGACAATACGGGAATATTCTACCATCTTTATCGAATGTTTTATGCATGAAAAATCTCCATAACACCTGAGCATTTCGCTTTAATAATATAAAAACGTCTCGTCCATAATAAAATACTTTACAGGATTGTGTCAGTTTGACTGCTATTTCCATTAACCTAATATTATAGAATTCTGTATGTAACAATGAGTATAATCTAGCAGCATAATACGGGCGCTTCTCGATTACTGATTGAAACCTTCACATTGGGGGATTATGAAGATTTATGACATTGTCGCTTGAATAATTGATAAATTAAAGCGATCAATCGTGTTTCATAGATGTAATATTCGTATATATTTAAATAATTACAATACAGTGCTTAATTGCAATATAATATTATATAATGCCTATATAGGAGAGTGTTTTCTGATCTAATCCTTATGAAAGGTGGGTTGCCGAGTGCCCATAACCGTCGATCTTGTATAAAGAGAATTATGAATGTGGTGGTGACATTACTTCTCTCTGATGATGATGATGACTTATTTATGGTTAATATATATAGGCAGTAATTAAAAGAGTAGTAGGCTGACTGAATTGATGATTATTAGCCCAGTCTACCGTTCTGGTTCACTTTATATTACAGACCATCACTTTAACTATAACACTCGTAAAGTGATATTCTCAATTACCTTGGAAGAAGGTATAAAGAGAAGAGAGTGCTCTGCCAATGGGTAATGCACATTCGTCTTCTCAAGGCGGCATAGCGGAAGTGATTGCTGCGTGCAGACACTTCTCTGTAGTAGCAGTTGTTTCCGCTTATTAGCTCTTTAGCTTAATATCTTTGGAAATTTTAAAATATAAAAATAATCGGATTCTAATATAAATAGTCTATTTGTAATAATAGATAGATTATGTGGATTTCTAAATAATTTTTAGTTTAATGAAAAGCGTAGGCGCCCGGCTATAAATAGGTTTAATAATTGGTGTGAAATTCTACAATGCCACGATTTAACAAAGTTTGATCAACGATTTAAATAACCTTTATAACTTTTGACCTTATGGAATTGTACGACCTTTGGGGTGTTCCGGAACTGTCACGCGAAGCAAGTATTCAGCATGCGACGGTATACGAGCAAGCGACCCTTTGCTTCCGACGAATACCTTCGATAGCTTATCGCGCACCTCATTACCCAACGTTGTCTATTACGCCCGAACTTTGTGTTATTCATTATCTATGTAAAACTCAGGTCAGTTAAGACTATAAACATACCTAGACATATGTTTGTAATATGCCTAAATTATGTTTGTAAATCTAGTTTAGTAATGTAATCCACTTAATAACCACCCATCTATTAACGATGAGCCTTTCATATACTTACTAACCCTCATGTTGTCTTTTTCTGTTTGCATGGTGGTCGATGTTTACATGGCGTTCGAGGATAATAATATTATCGGGTTATGGTACGCTTTTATTGCGTTAACGATATTATTGCGACATACTTCAAAGAATTGTGTACATATTTTATGTATTTTAGTGAAGCTATTATAATATTTTTATGTTACGTTGCGTCATAAAGATAAATGTCCCCTTTTAAAACAAGATTTTTCGCTTTATAAAATACCGGAAAATAATTTTCATAACTTTTACAATATAATAAAACGAGCTATTATAATTAAGTATTACGTTTTTAAAAGTTCCTTTTATCATAAACTTAGCAAAAAGTCGAGAAAGTTTTATGTCGCCTCCGGCTGTCACGGCGATATCAAATTCGAGAACCTCGAATAATACGAATAAATATAAATGATAGGGATTCAAATCGAGAAGGCATTGCTTTCGACACTTACAAATTGCTAAAATCTAACTTTACAGATTGATTTTTATTTATATCGTTCACATATGATTAATTTACTTTTATTTTATTAATTTATCAATAATCACGTTCTAACAATTTTTCTTTTCCTTCTACTGCTAAACCACGGCTATTCAAAAAATCGATAAAGTTACAATTTTATATAAATTATGGCTTCGTCGTCGAAGCGTTCATTTTTATCACATTCTCAACATAGAGTCAATTATAACTTTATTCTTCGATAATATTTTTTTCCATTTATTCTGAAACTTTTTGCCTATTTACGAGTTATTCAAGTAAAAAATCACGTGAACTTTTGATCAGTATTTCTCGAAATTCAGCATCATGTATCAATAACAATTTATATTTGAAAGTTTCTGACGTCAAATGCTACGAGTAAGGTTAGCGTGTAACTTATTATATTAAATATTCCTCCGCGATGCCGTTACATAGGTATCGACTACTGCCATAATTTTAGAAACACGGTGACCTTTCCACACGCATATTGGCAATTTCCCCTTTACTGAAAGATTAAATCGTATGTAATCTAAATCTAAGGTTAGAAAAATTAAAAATATTAATACTATAATTTAAAAACATTTTGTTTTTGTGTTTTAATTAATAATTAGCTGTACCATTAGACAGAGTTAGCTTCTACTGTCAAACTCAGAACAATCCACTCACATCAAATTAAAATATTCAAGGGTAGGTTTGTTAACTTTTAAAAACTAACCAAACTAATTCATCTCGACCACGCCAGGCTACAAAGCTTTCGAAACGTGTCGTCGCCATATCAAAATAAATACTATAAATAATGCATACGAACTTTTAAAACATGTCACGCATAAAATTAGCTTTATCTAAAGTTTTAAGTATGTATGACAATAAAAATTAAAGAATGAAAACGCATGGCAAAACGAAATAGGATTTTCATTTTAAGAAAAAATAATTCCTAAATCAGCAGATATTTGGATTGAAATAAATGATAAAATGCTTTAAAATTTTCAGGATTGGATTCTGTGAGTGGGAACATTTTCCCATTGTTACCGGATAATAACAAAGACTGGTTTGGAAAATTGTAAAAGGATATTATGTAACTACCTATTTCTATTCTACAGTTACATTTTTGTTTAAAAAGTAAACGTAAACCTGCATAAAGCAGAGAGAGAGAGAGCGGCCGTGATCTAGCGATTCAGTACATGAACTCACGATAGACCCGTGTTCAAATCCTACTAAATTCTGACCAATGTATAATAACTATGTTATATGCACTATGGTACAAAGCACTAGATTTTTTTTATTGTAGCACGGCATATGACAACTCTCCGTGTGATCTTACGCTAGAGTGTGGTACGCTAACGGAAACAACTGCTACTGCAGAGAAATTTCTGCTTGAGTAGACTAATGTGTACCATCTACGTTGACAGTGCACACTTTTCCACCTGATCCAAATTCATTCTGAAACTGAAACGCGACTAAGCATTAAAGAAAAAAAAATTTTACTACTAAAATTACTATAAACTTTGATATTCGCATGCATAACAATACAAAATGATAAATTAAAATTTGTTCGACATTTAAACTCAAATTCAATTGTATGTCAATCTCGTATATTAATGATCTGTTATAATCGACACTGATATTATAAATGTGTGTATGCTTGTTTGTCCCGCTCAAACGGATCATCGAACGACTTTTAAAGAAATTTAGCATAAAAGAAATTAGAGATTTTATGGCACTTTATTACAACTTACTTAAATGTATAATATTTAAAATTAATCTCTTTTTTATTCTTTATTCTAAAGTATGCACGTTATATCTTTAAGTTGCATTATCAGCTAGGTGTGATTGAGAGACAAACATTTATTCAAACAAATATAAAAATTTTTGAATAACAATTTTATAGAAGATTAACTATTAATTTTAATTAGCTCATTTCTTAAACAAACTTAAAACAAAAATTCAATTCATATTTTGCCCTTAACCTACTTAGATTTATGGTTTTAATGGTAGGTTTGTATGCCAACAACAAAATTGAAGGTTACGAATGCGCCCCACGATAAAGCAGGCCCGTGATTGATTGATGTGAAACTCGAATACCGATGTCGAGCCATATCTCTTCATCAAGAAATGTTAACTTTGACACTGATGTGACAATGATATTCGCCTGTCTACTCACTCGAACAACATGTGTAATTATTGTTTATAATTTTATGAGCGTAACCCACTTAGATACAAAGGAGTAGGCCTATTTTTGGGCCTACTCGATACCTAATAGTTTGGTAACAAAACAATATTCTAAAATAATATCTTATTGTTTATTAATTCATTATAATTATTATCAATACATCATTTTCCAATCAATAGATGATTTTTAATTACATGAAAAACTTATATCATCAATTATTAAATCATTAAATATAATAATAACCTCAAATATTGCATTTTTTCATGATTTATCTTTCTACAAAATTGACTAAAAATCATCGACAAACGCGAAAAAAAAATTGTGTGCCCATTTCTCTTGGCGAATGGGCATTCTCTTTTAGGAAAATTATCCAAGACTGGATAACGAATCATATGTACTTAATATGTAAATTGTACAAAATGTTTTTGCACCACAAATATTAATACGAGTACGAGCAGTAAATGCTAATTGATGCAACTCGTTTATCAATATTATTTTATTATTTTTGGTATATTAAAATATTGAAATTGATAATTTTTGTTATTAAATTTTATTTAAATTTATACTGGTAAAAACCTTTTCACCATAATTTAATAATAATAATAAGATATAAAGTTACACGATCATTGAATTTTTTTTATCTAAGAATATTATACTCTCAATAAAATGTATATCTCTATAAGATTAGATTATTATTAGTAAAATAATTGAATGATAACCATCAAATTGGATAAAATTCAAACCTTTTGAATTTGTATTATCATAAACTTTAGAAATTTCAATAAAAAAAGGAAGTATCATTTTAAATATTAAAATAGGCGGAGCGTATAAAATAATAAGCTTACTTTAAAAGTTGGTTTTCTTTTGTTAAACATAGAATCTCTAGTGGCCAAGAGCTTAACCTCAAAAAACCTGAATATAATTTAAATTGACAAAGGTATACAGGCACATTATATTAAAACTACTGTATTCAGTATATTACTGAACTAACACGTGTTTTATAGTACATGCTTTAATAGTCCGGCAAGTAAAACTGATACCACAAAATGTCTACAATCAGTCCGCTATACCGACTTGATGAGACCTTTGTTTAGAACACCACCAATTTAGAATATATTATGCAAATATTATAATTTTAAGGCAGCATTTTCAGCTTTTACAGCTTCGTCATTAAGTACGTCCTTCCTGAAGCAATTTAGTACCGATTACCGTACAGCTCGATTTATTGAGTTAAGACCCCATTAATGGCCTGATTGAATAAATAAACTGCATTGCAGTTGATTAAAACGCAAGTAAATTTATGTTGCACTTTCTTTAGCTTCCATTCATTAGCATTACAATGTGAATAAAAAAGTTGAAAATGTATTTCTATGTTCACGGACAAAGTGTTACAAAATTACGTTTTTTTTTAAAATAAAAAATTATTCTGACGTTAAACATTCTTTCTCTTTTTGTTCTTTTCAAGAGTCCCCTCAATGACAGCTAAAATAAAAAATAATATTCATTCACAATGTCAACCTTTATTATTAAAAATGTGGAGCCAAAATTATTTCAAAATGGAAAATTTTTATTACCTATTTATAAAACCAAATGTGTTACAATAATATTTAATAAAGATTAATGTATTTTAATAATTGTTTATATATAATTAACATAAATAATAAATGAAACTGGCAACAAACTTAAGTTTAACCTGTCTAGTCTGTATTTTATTATGAAAGACACTGTCCCAAATACTCGTTTGATGTTCATTATTAATTTGGTATGGAAATTATTCCGAACCTAAAGTAAATATTATAGGGACTTGGCATTTATACGTAAACTCTGTTTTAGGCCAATTTTATTATTCAATGCTTTCAAAGCAAAACAAATATTGTACAATATACTTTATTATTAATAAATAAATATACATAGTAGGTACGAAACCCGGAACCCGAACTAGGGTATCCAGTGCTATGGGTACCAGAACATATAAAACAAACTCGAAATAATAACTTATATTTTCAAAAATATTATATATTTATATTTGTTTCGACCGGAAATCGAACCAGAGACTTCCGCCGCTACATCCACTACGCCACAGAGGTTGTCAATTTAATTTGTAGTTAAATACAAGACGCCAAAATGTTCTTTGTAAAAGTCGATTATGATTTGAATGGATAAAATGCCTTTATATGGCCGTCCTTGTTCAAAAATAGTGCTATTAATTTAAGTAGTAGAGCAAATAAATCATTGTGCAGCATGTACACAGATGGTGAATTTCCATTACAATTCCACGAAACAATGGCAATGAAGCGCCATTATCAAGAATATTGGAGGACGAAATAAAGCGATTCAGACTTAAGTCACGAAAAGAGCTCTGTTAGGTTATTATAACATAGGAAATTAAACAATCATAATTTACATTTCAATCTCATGTGGTCGACAATTTAATTTCCGGATAATAAATAATTACATTTTAATTCAATTGTAACATGTATACTGCATTTGTGACGTAGTTGTTATTCTGCGTCACTTTTACGCGGAGGTTTCGGGAATTTATAAACATTTTATAAAAAGAGTAAGTATTTATATATATTTGTGTTGTCATAATAGAGAATATTCTAGTTTGGGGTCGGGGTATTCTATTTATTATTAGTAGATTGCTACGAGTATTCTTTTATGTAAACATAATTATTATAAGATTTGCATGTTCCATATTTGTTTCCAAAGTACCATTGAATTTAAAAAAAGTTTTTTCCTATTTATAAGGGATTGTTTTTAACAATATTTAAATTATGATAACAATTAAACAGTAAATAAGTCACTGCTCCACGTATAGTCCACGATAATAAATATGCCAAAAAAAAAAGAAAGAAATTAACGTGGGTGCAAGCGTGGAACGGGAACCTTCATAATTATATTTATAATTATATTTATTACTAATTATAAGCAAACGAAGTTGCAGGTATTGCTATTGGTAAACTATAAAATATACTATTATAGTTCGTGAAGTCATGTACACTGAAATATAGGACGTATAACAACGTTAACGGTTTAAACGATATGACAGGTCGATAGTCATTATGCAACGAGCCATGTCATGGTGTACGGACTACCACAACCCCACAGTGCTTTACCCCCACCTAACTATAACCGCACATGGACATTAAGGATTTTCATTTCCATTTATGTCTTTCTGTTTTATGAAAACAACAATTTTTATTATAAAAATACTCTAAAAGAAAATAGTAAGTAGATTTGTTGGCACGTTTTATTAGCACAATTTATACAATAGATGCTTTTATGACTATAATACACAGAAAATAAAATGAAACTGGTTGCAGTAATGTTGTAAATAAAGTTGTCACGACACGCGACCTTTCAACATTTCTGTATTTCTCATAGTTATAAATTCGAGTCTGTAGCGAACATTTCAAATTTCCTTCACCTCCCAACGTTATTATAAAGGGTTAGAGAAACAACATTTTTCTTATCTCTTCGATATATAAATATTGGAAAATCATTTCTCCGAATGTATAAGTACAAATAATGTAATTTTTATGCGTTCGCAATACTTTCAAGGGATTGACTTGAAACTTTGCTTAGTTGTTGTGCCGCGAAAAATTAGGATGTTTTTTTCTTCTAATATTGTTGCCTAATTAATTAAACATTAGTCTAGCTAACATCTTTGTCTTCATTTTTGGACCGCACTCAAGCTTAACATCAGGCGAATTGTTGTCATATTATGTCGAACTACAATATGAAAAAATATATATACAAAAAAGAATGTCTGTTTGTCACGTAAGCGTTTCGAAACTATCAGCCCGATCTGAAAAAAAAGTCTTTCGTTGCATAGTTAATTTATTGAGAAAGGTTTGAGTTTTTTTATTTATTTAAAAGGTTCCCTAGAGTTTTAATGAGAACGTTAAACATGCAATGCTAATTACTAATATGAATCTGTGGATGATAGCTAGTATGTAAATAAAATGTGCTAGTAAGAAAATGGAGATACAGACATAAAAAAATATTACATCATTCCAATCCAATATTCTTCTGTTGTAGAAGGTTAATAACGCTTATTATTTATTCAGTAATTCCCAAAACGGATGGAGGCTTTCAGCTATTACCGACCCTCAGAGAGAAGTGCGTTGTTTCAGGTTAATCCGTAGTTTGATCCTAACCGTAACTAAATCGTGCAATTCTGTAGCATAACCCCGACGTAGCAGACAGCTGTTACTGTTGGATCAGACATGTGTCGAGAGTATGATCCCACTAGATATCAGGAAATAAGCTTGCTGATTTATGACATTTGAAAATAAGTTCATTCATAAAAACCAAGTTTGATCGTAATGATCTCGAATTCTTGAGTCGGGCTGAATTATTTGGCATATTATGTAGATTCTTCTTTTTTTAGGGTTCCGTATTTAGTCGTATCGAGTAAGATAACAATGTATTTTTATTATTGTGAAGGTTTTTAGGAAATAATTAGTAAAAAAGTTTGATGATTTTGAAAATGAAATTAATTAGAAAAACAACATTTTTCTTTCATATACCTACAGAACCCAATTACATGCCTTGACGGCCTTTTTTTTTAAATAACAACCGGTATTTTGCTACAAGCTCGCAGACAATCAATGTCACTGAACATATCGTAATTAATTTTGAAATAACTGATATTTGAGTTTTTGTATTATGTTGTACGTTGGATCTTTTTAGGTGTTTTGTAGGAATTCTGATGAACTTCATCGATTCGTCTTTTTGCTTTCTGTGTTCGATGAAAACCCAAATTTTTAATAAAATTATTATTTATTATCACAAAGAAAAAAGAATAAAAAACCCCTTTAACCCTTTTTCATAATTTATAAGAAGGCTATGCAAAACTTTCTTATAGTAATAGTACTTATTTATACATACTGTGAAGTTAAATTATTACATAAAAATAGCTGTCTGTTTATTACAGAATATTTATTAAAGAATAGCTAACTGTAAAGCGTGCGTCACACAATAGAACAACCTCATTAATGAGATTATACTATGTATGTAAAGAGATAATACGAGACTAGATTAAGCTTTCAGATTTTGAGGTCATAATTGCCATTTATACGAAAATAATCGTTGACCTATGGTGATAAAGTATAATTTAGTTTTCTTCACTAGAAATCATATGATTATACTATTATTATTTTCTAATTAGTAATTGCTACTTAATTAATTGTATCTGACAGATTCGTATGAGCGTTAAATTTAACACAAATATCTAAATTTGGAATTTAGGGAGGCGTTAATTGTTTGAGAAAATGAGTAAGCAGTCTGTACGTAGCCAGGTGTAGCAAGAGGTGTGTACTGTCAATCTAGATGGTGCATACTCGTCTCCTCTCTCTTTCTCTCTCTCATAACGTCAAAATTTCAACATTTAAAAGGATCAGAACAGAATGATTTCGAATCCAATATTCTCTAACGAAAGTATCATTTTACCGATTTCAATTAGGTGCCTAAGTTAATCCAAAATGAAATTGTAGTAATTACTACTATTTAGAATAATCTTAACCGAATTGAAAAAATATATCCTGGTTACTACCGCGTTTATTTTGTTATCTTTCGATCACCGATTTCTGCAAAAGTCTTCGAAATTGTGCATCGGATCAATATAATAAAAATTTACGCGATAATGAACTGCAAAAATCTTTTAATTCAGTTCGCGCGGAACCTGCGAAAACCAATTTCTATTTAATCAAAGTGATTACTTACTGCATTATTAAATAACACATCCCATTTAGAAGTAACGAGCATCCACTTTTAATTAGAAACCTTTTTCTCTTTTATAAAACATACAAAAAACTTGTGATGAAACCATAATTTAGGACTTTTAATCAATACAATGTTCTTTTAAATTTAATTTGCGTTGGGAATAATGAACAGCTTTATTTAACCATGTTTGGTTTAAAAAAGAAAATGTAGAGTGTTACGACCAGTTTAAACTCGGAGAAATTCATGCGCGTTGCCTTGTTTTTTTTTTCTTTTTATATTATGAAGCAGGAAAATTATGAACGTAATAAAAAGACAAACATTGTTTCAAAAAAGAAGCTACTAAATTGTCTGGCTACCAGTGGCGAGGGTTCCAAATTATAAATAAGCCAATTCATATCTCCGAAATAAAATATATATTTATTAAATATATATATATATATTATTTAAAATCCCTATTAATTTATACAATATATATATTTTTTTTATAACATTTTGAGGTTTTCATGTTTATTAACCTATAATAAGTAGCCCTCCTTGGGACTCCTTGGGACTAAATGTATACACTACATATTTCTTAATTTAAGCAAGTTTTGTTAATTATAATTTATCTAACGTTATATCGGTATTTAATCTTTAACTAAGCTCGTAATATTGACGTTTACCTATTAAGACAATATTACCAACTAACAAAATTATTAACTATCTACGCCTTTGTGGTGAAGGTATTGAAGCATTCCGGGTAAATATAGTATAAACATAGGTAGACATCGTTCATCATCGTCTTAACCACAAGCCATCCACGATAACGTTCATATGTAATTTGAACAAAAGCCGAGAATAAATCTTACAATTCGGTAGAAAATGGTAAAAATCCCCGACTAAAAGTCATATGACTTGAGTTTGGAAAATAAGGTAGTTCTTTTGAAGAATAAAACCATTTTAAGATCAGAGAAGTACTAAACATACATACTTAATACAGTCATGATATTTAAGAAAATACATTAAGATGATTATTTTACCATATTTCCTTTAAAAATTTAAAGACAACAAGTTAAGTTGTTTATTTAACCTACAGGTTAAGGTTCAAAGGTACAACCATGAGTGACGTTTCATTGTAAAGACAAACGTACATATAATCTTAGTATATTAAGGAGCTACATATTTAATAAATTGTGATGAAAATTGCCAGAAAAATAACATCGCCGCGTATATATAGTCTGATGTGGGAATCGAACCCACCTCCTCTTGCGCATGGATTGCTCTAATTACTATGCTACACAGTGTTCACGTGAACGCGTTGAAAATTTATTCAGTCTTCCCACTGACAATCCTGTCAACTGCTGGGTTAACGTTACACTTACTGAAATGAACACTATAACTAATACCAACAAATTTTACAGTTGAGGTATTTTTTCCGTTCAATTTTCATCATAAACTATATTAAGGAACTTTAAATTGAATTTTAAACAAAGCGATTTATTAGAAAATTGGTAATTTTTATACCTACACGTGAATTTAAGCATAATAATGTATCTACGAATTGTTGCCGCACGTTAATTAGAATTGTTAAACATGTATTTGACTTTTACCTTTGAGGTCGTTTATACATACACAAGTTGTTTCTTTTGTGTTTAAAAAATACATTGACCAGACTCTTTTAAATACAGTCAAATTAATATGAAAACAAAGCATTTGAAAATGTATATTTTAAATATCAGCAAGTACCAGGTTCCAGTGTACCACGTAGGACTAAGTCCATGATCAGAATCCTGGATTTACATTCGAGGAAAAACACTTAAACGTTATATCAGAAAATAAGAAGAGATATCTATTTAACACTAAGCCTTAGTTTACGATTTCTGTTTTAACTCATCACATTTTCTTCTTTCGCAACACAAGTTTTATGTCGTTCATTAAAATAACACCTTTAATAAATAATGAATGAGCTACATTTGAGGGTTTTTATAGTGCTGTTATTTACAATATTTAACTTATGATAATTGAAGTGCGATGAAATATACAAAACATGTAAACACGTTTATATTTTTACATCATTAATATCTATAAAACAATATACAACAGATTTCTTGAAAGTTTAATATGAAATATTATGTTTTATGCATAACAAACATTATGTTGTGATGTTTATGTAATATTCAAGAGAAAATGCTCGAATATGTTAAAAATCCCAGAAGAACGAAAAAGGTTTTCAGAAAAAGCAAATCATTAGATCAGAGTAGACTATTTACATTTAAAAAACATGTATTCTGAACAGATAATATTCCATTAGATAATAAATAAAATAATATTTTCCGTAAGAGCTATTCAATAAATAAATATAATGTACCAATAACCGAGAGGTTATCGTAACGGTCAGATAATATTATGTTAATGTATAATATATGAATAATATAAGGTGCAACGAAATCAATCGAGTAATCAAACGTCATTCGTATTATAATACTAATCTTTTATCTCATAAATTTTCGATAACGTAAGGATTTAGGTGAGATCTCAAGGCTGGTCAGATAAACCATGCTTTTCTTAGTTTATAAACATCACTTAAAACTGAAGACAAATAAATGAAATATTTGAAAATAGCAGATAAATAAATTTTTTCTTAGTGTTCAGATTTAGAGTATGCGTTTGAGTCTTTCCAATTTGCTCAGGTGTTAAAATATTCAACAATCGTTAAACACAGTTGTCCATTGTCACTCTGATCATTCGTCGTATGTTTTTAAAAACAAAACCGTTTGGTCGTATTCCAACACTCCGAGCAAATGTGTCACTCGTAAATAGATTTCGAAATTAATTAATTTAATTAACCGATTTATGATGTCTCAAAATAGCAAATAAATCACAAAATGTAATGGAGGGTGTCCAGGTTTCCCACTTGGTCAATGTCGGCAACATTTGGCAGCAATTGGTGCAGAGGGAAGGGTACGGGGTGGAGTACGTTGGGGGAATTTTCAGCCAGCACGTATTAATACTATGTTATGTTACCTGGAGGCGAGAAGTACGATGCTGCGTGCGTTAACGGGCGTCCGACCCGAGGCGCGGGTTGCGCGGGTGGCGCGTGTGCCCGCGCTTGCCAGCCGACTGCGACTGCCGCAGCGCGCGCTGCCCGGGCCGCGCTTATCGGCCGCCCTGCTGCTTGCTATGCACTTGAGATGCGATAATAATTTACACCATATTCGGTCTCATAATTTAAAAAAATAACAATTATAGTGTGAGTTGTTCTAATCGACAATTAGAAAGTATTTAATTTAAAAAAATAAATAAATTTCATGAAATTTTTAAATTATTATTATTATTATTTACACGTGGTTAGTTACGAACTATTATGTGTGGTATACTTACCTCTATTTGCTATGCTAATAAAACAAAATCCTATTATTATTAAAATCTGAATGAATCTATTAGTGAATGAGTTTCAATCATGAAGTAAATTATTGTCTAAGATATACCTACGTGACCTACGTCTACACCTGTCCTTGCACTATGTGCTCGTAAGTTCGACGTCTACTAAATGGCTTAACTAAAGAAACTGCCATCGATTTCCCGAACAATACCGGCACTTACTCGCAGAATTTAGCGTCGAGAATTTCTGTAAATACCATAAGTTTTATTTCACAAAATCTACATTAAGTTCTCAGCTCAGTTTAGTTAATTTAATAGTCTTTTGATCTTATAAAGTCTTAAGATTGCTTGCACCCATCAAGGCGGGAGTTGGCTGCAATAGACATTTTTTACTGAAAGGCTTTATTGTTAATTAGATAGTTATGTTAGCTAAGTTAATTAAGATCGAGAATTACTGATTATTACTGATATTCTCATGTCTGTAACCTAAGTTGGGTTTTACATAACAAACAAGGATAGGCAGTGAAGAGAACAATGGAAAAGGTTATACATACAAAAACATGGTAAAAAACTTTAAATGGCGGTTGAAAGTTTATAGGTACCGGTAAGAATTTAGCGAGATTCTGAACATGGGTGAGTTCATCCCTTCTATCGTTAGACCACGGCCACTCTTGTATACCTGCTAATGATAAGCACAGCTTCATCAAACAGAATTTATTACTGAGAGTAAACCTTCCTCTATAGCTTCATAAAAACTGTTCTTCAATTTTAATTTCCCCTATTTCTCGAGGAGCTGTTTAATAATTAAATAAATCTTAAATGAGGATGTTTTTATATTAAAATCTAGTAAACCTAGGGCTCAATCAGAGCCGTCTTTAACCTATTGGAGGCCCTGAACACTTTGGGATAATGGGAGTAGATATACCTACATACCTAGATGTTTGTTAGGTCCCTTGTACAATAGAATACCAAGAAAGTACAAATATGTTCGTCAGTTATATCTGACAGGAGTTCGAGAGTCTCATGCGCGGGCTCCTGGGTTCTTGCCCAGAGTTACCAATGGAAAAGAGGAGCCTGGTTTTAATATGAATTAGCATAATTATAGAAAAAAAATAAAGGACTTAAAAATAGAAATGAGATGTGTCAGAATTGTTGGAAATAACTTATCATTGTTTATGTATTTATCTCTTGAAAATTATGATATTTAAGTCATTTTTACGGTAATATTTACGTCTAGGGACGACAAAGACATAATGTATTATTATTATACTTTTATATGGATTATAATGAAGCAAAGTTAAATTAAAAACAAAAAGTACCGACCTTATTTTATGTAAATTGCTTAATTATATTATAATAAAACTAAATGTTATTGTATAACAAAAAGCAATGATAATTTTATACTTAAATTCATAATTACACCGTTGTTAATTACAAACTGGTAGATAAATTGCTTTAGGGGAGAAACCAAATTTCGTTTGCGCCAAGAGAAATGTTAATAAAGTATTATTATGATCTAATATTATAATTAGAATAGTTTAAATAAAAATTAATACTTTAAGATTTAAATTATTTTTATATTATAAATAATTATTATATTTAGGCAAGGATTAGTTGGTACCTTGCAAAAAAAAAAAAACTAAAGGGAATGAAATGGGTCATAAAACTTTGTATGTCGAACCCATCTAGTTATTAAGTTAAGGATATGAAAACACATATGCTTTCGATAAGAAATATAATATTACGTGTTTCAAAATTTTTGCAAAATCATCCATCATTTTTCCAAAAAAAGCATAATGTTGATTGCGGTCAACAACTACCGCAGTTAGCGCAAAGAGTACAAAACGAGATATACTTAAGGGTATTGTTATTCTCCATATAGGTATTAATTATATAAAATATATTGCTCGAAATTAAGTTGAATTTTACTTCCTGAAAAATTAAAACATTTCACAAGTTTTGAAACTTCTACTTCAGCTCTTTCTTATTAATATTCAGGTATAAAGGTTTACTTTACGTACATATATTAACGTGAAGTAAACGCGTTAATATGACTAGCAAAAACATTCTAAATATTTTAGCCGATATTATTTGACGTCTGTCCTTTTTTAAGAGTATTCTGGTATCCGATGTTAACTTTGAGAGAAGACTACTACAGGTAGCAGTCGCCTCCGCTATAGAGCTTAATCAGATGAATATGGTATACATCTAGGTTCACTAAGAAAACGTAACGGATACAAATAACCAAGTTATTCCTATTTGCAATTTGAGTGACTTTGTTGGGAGCAATATTTGTTGTTAAAATTAAACAAGTCAACTTTGTTAACGTACATTGCTTGCTTAATATTGACAGAGCTGTATTGCACTTGGTTTTTGCCGAATAAATTTTAACCTAGCCAAATTGGTACATTGACAGAAGTTCGTTTTCTCAGTGTACCTATCCGGCTTGGTCACTGTACGAGTGAAAGTGATGATACTGTCCTGGGATTTCTACCACTGCCTATATTATTTCTTCGCTTTAATAAGGCTTAGATTACACTGTTTATAACTAACGTACATTGTCATTTTAATCATAAGTAGAGATCTATTAAGTACCTTTACATATGTTACAGTTTTTAGTTTAATTTTGGTCAAGAATAAAATGAAAAAAAAAGTGTGTACTTACAACGTTTGGACAAAGTGTAGAATTGGTACGCTTTGTACGTAATGTAGACTAATGAGTAGCAATACGTACCTGAAAAGAATGTTATTAAGGTTAATGTACAAAAATTTTACAGAAATAGAACTAGTAAAACGGTCAAGGAAAGACTGAAGCAAGAATTTAATTTAAAAAAAAATCTAATGGCTGTACTAAGTAAATGCTTATATTACAGGCACCGAGCACCAATGAAAGGTAGACAGACAAATGATCTTTGACCCAGTCCGTCGTCCAGGGGTGGTACTACTCGTATCGTTCCAGTGTTATGCTTTGGTATCAGCTTGGAAGTGCTGGGCCGAGAGGGTCAACCTGAGCGGTGCACATGTCTTAGCGGATGTCTGCTGATATTATGAAATTATGAGACCGAATATGGTGTAAATTAATATCGCATCTCAAGTGCATAGCAAGCAGCAGGGCGGCCGATAAGCGCGGCCCGGGCAGCGGGCGCTGCGGCAGTCGCAGTCGGCTGGCATAAAACAGACTGTAGTCACATGCCGGGCTACTGTACAATATATATATTATTTGCTTCATCGTAAAATGCAAGCTACTTCATTTATATGGCAGATATCTTCACATAAACCCTAAGAGTTATCAGCACTCATCGCCCTTTTCATATATCTCGTCGTTTGAGGATTACGTGACCCATCTTATCTGATCGTAAATAGTTAATCTCACTTATCAGTTTATTTAAAAGACATTTATAAATTATATTTTTTAATAGTTTTTTTTTTTATTGATTATAGGAAAAGTATCTATCGTGAAAAGTATTGCGTAGTAGTTTTGATAAAAAAATGTATCAATAATTATGTCTAATCAACACTGATTATATTATTTATAACTAATTTTTTTAAATAGCAATATTTTTATAGTACCGCACTTCGCCTGATGTTGAGCTAGAGTGTGGTTCATGAGCGGAGACCAGTTGTCTCCACCACTTCAGAGAAATTTCTGCAGCGGCTTGATGAGTGTGTACTATCCAGGTTTACATGACAAACTCCTCTCGTTACATCCGGTTACTTCTAACTTGATCCGGAACTCCATCTAGATCACTTCACAGGTGTTGTTAACTTTTAACGTTTAAGTTTAGTACAGATATGTATCTGCCTACGCTACGTGACCTATTTGTATCTATGAAAGTGATATATGTACGTAATGTTACGCATATCAGAATTTCCCATACGCCCCCATATGTTGACTGTTGACAAATTAATCGATTTAAAGTTTTAAACTCGTGTTTATTTTTTTTAACAGCATAGTGATAACAATAACTCGACATTTTCTAACTGAGTCAGGAAATATTGAGACAACAAAGTTATACTTAGTTGCTTTACATTATTTATTGATGTGACAACTGCGAATTGCACTTCGCTATACAAGTTTCGAAGTGTAATGAAGTTGAACTTTGCAATCGCTTGCCATTTTGAGATGCTCTGCAAACTTAGTTTTGTAGAAGGAAATTACATGCATATTGTAGTTTAGAATTGTATGTTGTTATATAGGATCTTACGCCTCGGACCGCTGGACCACGGTTGCTCTGGATAAATAAATAAACGTTTTAAGTGTTTCAAAAACATAATATTTAGGAATTCTAGTAAGTAACTGTAGTCTTTTTTGAAATACGACCTAAATCCACTCTTCACTACTGCTCTCGTGAAAAGTTACTATTAGATAATTATTTTCAAATATATCCATATATAAAATTTATTCCAGTCATTATATTGTAATTTTTAGCACTAAAATATGCTGTAAAATATTATGTTTAATATAACAATATTATAAGTTCGTGAAGTAGCTCATAAAGTTAAATTTACGAGACAGTACAATGTAGTATCGGAAAGCAAACGAAGTGGAATGAATCACTAAGAATTTGAAGTGAAACGTGTTTGAGATTATTATGGTCTTATGCAGACGCTTCCACGTTGTGTCCCTGTCTAATTTTGTTGCGGCACTTTGCCAAGCCACATCATCTCGGGTCTCTCGGACATCGTCACCTGAAAATTCTGTATGACGCATTAACATCATAACATTCCAATTCATCTAGAAAAATATTTAAAGTTAAACAATATACGAATATAAAGTCGACGGTCAAAAGAAGAACAATGGTTTAGCGGTCGATCAATGAGATCCGTGTTTAAATCTCGTTAAATTCTGACCATGTAACTCTATTATATATACTATGGTCGCTCAGTGCCTGTAATACAAGCACTAACTTGGTACAAGCATTTAAAAATAATAATAATAAATTTTAATAATATTTTTGCTGGTCAGATCCGTGTTCAAATTTCGCTAAATTCAGATCGGTACTACGGCTGATCGATACCAATATACGCCCATCATAAAATATAGGCATACATTAAAGAATAGTAGGCAGACTGATGATGGTTATTAGCAAAGTTCTACAATTTTTTCTCAACATCTACAAAACATATTTTATTAATATTATTTCATCGAGAGAGAATTAATGAGACATAAATGCCAATTTTGACAATGTAGATAAATTCTGATTTAAAATTGGCATCGCAATTGCGGGCAAAACAACCAATTTGCATATAATTTGAAATAGGAATACTAATCTAGTTTAACTAACGAGATTTCGTAGTATTCAATATCATTACCGTGTGTATCTAAATGAACAACCGTAATTTGGGAGTGTGGTTTTGTTGGATATTGAAGCCAACTAATTCATATCACACACCCCTAACTGCAATATGACTCTTGTTATAACCAATAACATTTATAATTATCCAAACTTATAAATGTTTAAAATTTATAAAAACAAATATTATAAATGTGGAAGTTACTCTGTCTGTTTATTACTTTTTTACGTCTGTCACCGCTGAATTGATTTCGAAAAAAATTGCCAACGAGGACGTCCTAGGGTTCTTCCTAGTCTAACTTTTGCCTTAAAACAAAATTGTAGGGATTAAATAGGTTTGGGATATGAAATCCATATTTAGGCTTTTGGGAGGAAAGTTTCAGCGTTGTTGCAAAATCATGCCTGAACCGGGTAAAATAACGGGGTGAAAGTTTGTACGAGGAGCTCATTAATCTATAGGTTAAAGCATAATATTAATTATACGCATATAAAATTGCGGGCTACAGTTAGTAATAATACAAATGTCTAAGATTGTATATTATTATGGAAGTAGCCCGCAGTTGTTACTCCTAAAGATAACCATATTAAAAATGCACCGGAGAAAAATGTTGTGGGGGAACGCTCCAGTTATTACATGTCAGTAACCTTTCCTTCAATGTACGTACAACAAAGTACTGCACTCTTAGATTTATATTTACATTTTAAATTAGATTTTTTGTCATTTAGACAGACATTCTGTGATTTCTCTACTCTATGTAAAATAATTAATTCAAAATGGGACTTTAGGGTTAATAGTAAGTGTTCACAAATTTGTATTTCTTGCTTACAAGCAAGAATCTTTTCAAGCAAGAAAATTTCTTATAACAGTCCAATCCTCCAGATGTACAGTAGGACGCACAATGACCTCATCAAAAATTTAGATATATTTATGAAGTTATATGACGAAGAATTATTATTAAGAATAATTTAAGAAGTTATTTGATTAAAATTAATAATATTTTAAATTTAATTTTTCAACTTTTCCTTTTTTGTTTGTTTCTGATAACAAGTATTTTTTTAGTTTTGCTTTTTCTAATAACGTTATGTGCACAATTATGCATCATTAAGTTTTTCAGTGATATAATGAGTAAGTTTTTGTTTTGTGTAATTTTTAAAGTAATTAAAATATGTACCAGGCAACTGATGTTGGAGAATGAACTCTTTGCTAATTTATATTACATACTGGCCATTCGTTACTGGTTTAGTTTATAAGTATTATGTTCTCTTTTGCTATCTGTATTGTCACTCTGAATTACAACCTTTTGACGGCGAGACGAAGTTTCTTTTACTCCGATCTGTTTACCCTTAATATAGTCTAAATAGGCAAGTTCCAACAGGTTATGGGCCCAGAATAACGTTGAGGACCAAAATAACACATAACATAACGACTAGACTAATTTTGAGAAAAATGGAGTACAATAAGGGCAACAGTGGTACATTGGGCATTCAAAAGCTGCAAGGAGCCTGTAATTACGCAGACTGGAAATTTGCAGTGAGTAATTACTTAGAAAATAATAACTGGTGGCACGTTATCGAAAGCAACGATGCCGAATCGATCGACAAAGAGGTAGATCGTAAAGCCAGGACGACCATATGTTTGCTGATCGAGCCGTCATGTTATAGTCACGTATACGATGCTAAAACCGCGAAAGAAGTGTGGGAAAACTTACAGAGCGTATACGAGGACAAAGGTTGGGGTCGACGTATAAGTCTTCAACGGGCGCTCTGGCAATGTAGACTCGAAAACTTTAACTCTATGGAAGAATATATTGCCAGGGTCATGTTCCTGACAAATCAGTTGAAGAACATAGACGCAAGAGTGGAAGACAGCTGGACGACGTCTATTCTCCTGAGCGGGTTGACGGCTGAGTATGGGCCGATGATTATGGCTATAGATAATAGTGGCCAAGAGGTAAAGCTGGAGCAGATTAAAACAAAACTCCTCCAGGAATATAACCGCCAAGGCGACCAAGCCGGTAGTTCTGGAGAAAAAGCTTTTGCTGTATCTAAAATCGATAACAAGAATACCGCAACGAAACCTTATTTTCGAAAGGCATTTAAGTGCTTTAAATGCCACAAGCCTGGGCATAAAGCTTCGGATTGTAGAGTTAAAAACAAAGAAGCTAATGCTAATATGATTTGTATGCAAGCTGAAACTGCACCATCCGATAACAATTGGTACGTTGATAGTTGCTGTAGTCATCACATGACTAATAATGAGGCGAATTTGGTTAGATATAAAACAGAAAATAATGGTTTGAAAGTGAAGGTTGCGAATGGGAATAAGTTATCGGTACAAGGAAGAGGAGACATCATCGTAAAGAAAGAAAATTCTGAACATCGTTTATCGGATGTACTCCATATACCAGATTTGTCAACGAATTTATTATCAGTGAGTAAACTTATTGAAAAAGGTTTCAATGTTCATTTTGATAAGACAGGATGTATCATTACAAATTTTGAAAACAAAACTGTCGGAAATGCCAAAGTCACCAATGGCATATATTTATTAAGTGATGAATGTTTACTAAATTGTCATTTGACAATGACTGTTGACAAAAATTTGTGGCATAAAAGATTGGCGCATTTGAATCGAAAATATATGGAGATTTTGAAGAATTTTGTTACTGGAATGGAAAATATTGAGAGCTCGGTTGAGCCGTGTATTCCATGCATTAAGGGGAAGATGTGTAAAACTCCGTTTAAAAAAGGTAGTACGAGAGCAAATAACGTACTAGAAATTGTTCACACGGATGTATGTGGTCCGATGGAAGAACCATCTTATGGTGGAGCGCGTTATATGTTGCTATTTATTGATGATTATACAAGGAAAACACATGTGTACTTTATTAAAACCAAAAGTATGGTATTTAACAAATTTCGCGAGTATAAAGCCTTAGTTGAGAATGAAACTGGAAATAAGGTGAAATGTCTGAGATCGGATAATGGTGGAGAATTTTGCAGTAATAAATTCGAGAATTATTTAAAGTCTGTGGGTATAAAGCACCAAAGAACTGTACCTTATACACCTGAACAGAACGGTGTAGCTGAAAGAGCTAACCGGACCATTATTGAGAAGGCAAGAACTTTATTATCGGAGGCGAATCTTAATAAAAGATATTGGGCGGAAGCTGTTAGTACAGTAGTTTATCTCAAAAATCGTAGTCCCACTAAAGCAGTAAAAGGCTGTGTTCCAGAAGAGAAGTGGACGAATAAGAAAATAGATGTTAGCTATTTGAGGATTTTTGGATGTATGGGTCATGTTTTAATACCAGAACAAAAAAGAAGGAAATTGGATTCTAAAACAACAGCTATGATATTTGTGGGTTATAGTCTGGATACAAAAGGCTATAGACTGATGGATCCGAAAACACATAAGATTAGTATATCTAGAAATGTAAGGTTTTTTGAAAATATTTTTCCTGGTGATGTAAATGATGTTGAAGATGACGTAAATGTAACGAAAGATGATTGTGTGAATGTTTCTATTGAAAAAGAATGTTTAAATGGGGATGACAGTGTGAATGGTGTAACTGACTATCAGGATGAATGTGTAAATAAAGAAGCATGTGATAATAGTAATATAACTGAATCTATTGAGAATGTTTCTGATGCTGAAGTAGTTAGACGATATCCTCTTAGAAATAGGAAACGGGTCGAATTCCCTGATTATATAACTTACAGTGTGCATTCCGATCCTGTTACAGTGAAAGAAGTTTTTTCCAGACCAGATCGTGAGTTGTGGTTGAAAGCTATGGAAGATGAACTTAATTCACTAAAAGAAAACAATACGTGGATCCTTGTTGACCCACCAATTGATAAGAAGCCTATAAAAAAAAAAAAAAAAAAAAAAGTGGGTACGGTAAATTGAATGAGGATATTTACATGTTTCAACCAGAGGGAGCGGTAGTGAAAGGTGAAGAAGGCAAGGTTTGCAAGTTGCAAAGATCACTATATGGATTGAAACAAGCCTCATTAGCCTGGTTTAATGAATTGAACAAGGAGCTACTAAAGATTGGCCTAAATCAATCTAAGTTAGAACCGTGTATGTTTTATAGAATGAATGGTAATTCTAAAATAGTTATATTGTTGTATGTAGATGACATGTGTGTTTAAGTGAAATGAAAGAATGATATAGATAGTAAAAATATTATGGAAGTAACAAATGTTAAATGAAATTGTTTTTATTTTATTTTAGTTGTAATATAGATTAAGGGCGCGTGTTGGAGAATGAACTCTTTGCTAATTTATATTACATACTGGCCATTCGTTACTGGTTTAGTTTATAAGTATTATGTTCTCTTTTGCTATCTGTATTGTCACTCTGAATTACAACCTTTTGACGGCGAGACGAAGTTTCTTTTACTCCGATCTGTTTACCCTTAATATAGTCTAAATAGGCAAGTTCCAACAACTGACACCGTAAAGAACTGTCTGTAAGCCGTAGTTGCCACTGCTAGACGAATGTATACCCTCTCGTTTTCGGCACCAGGCACTTCCAAGTCTAGTACATACTACTTATATGTAACAAGTAATGTTCGCTGTGTGGAAGCACCACCTGTGTTCCAGAAATGCGACTAGGTCATTTCACTTGAAAGTGGTGGTACTACCCCGAGACGGCAGACTAAGCTAATAATTATCCCCAGTCCCCTAATACATAACAAAGTTCACATGAGATTTCTACTGTTTTACATTTATTTAAATACAACCAATGTTGCTAAGAAAAACAACGTCGAATTATAAAATACATATTGCATAAGTTTTAACGAGCGAATATGAAAAAAGTAGTAAAATGCATTAGTAAAAAGAAAATTCTAGTGTCGTTTTTAAAACTCAACGACAATAGAGTAAACTAATGTAATTTTTATTCATGAAATATATTAACTTGAAGAAAAGTCGTAAAACACGTTCTAATTACATACACTTTAAACTCGTGACCTGCTTGCCAGTTTAGTTAAGTCCTAAGTGCTTTCAAAAATGTTTTCTACGAAGTTACCTAAATATTTTTCAGTATTTACATCTCTAAGTTGCAGTAGTGTAGCCAGTACAATGATAGTAACTAGCACAGTCTGGCACCCGTAAAGTAACCTAATCATGTTTCGGGATTAGCTTGGAAGTGAACGAGAGGAGTGTGTAGTAGTGTGTACATTCGTCTATTTAAGGCGGTGCATGGTGAGCACTTTTATTTGTGGTATCATCGTATCAGCTGATAGATAACTCGCTAGTTTAATGTTTAGCTGTTTAATGTTAAACAGAACGTAAGTCATTTTTTTTTCTGGCATATGACAACACTCCGCCTGATGTAAAGCTAGAGTGTTGCCCACGAATGGAAACAAATGCTATCACAGATAAATTTCTACAGGGAGAATTTAACGAGGTTCGAACACGATTCTCATCGATCGTGAATTCACGCGTCTAACCGCTAGTCCACAGCCGCTCTAATATACATATTAATCGAGATAATAATATGCACTATAATCTTATTATAATAACAAATGATAATAAGAATGGTAGGCAGACTGATGATGGTTATTAGCCCAGTCTGCCGTTCTGGGGCAGTACCACCACTTTCAAATGTAACACCTGTGAGGTGAGGTTGTCGCGTGTGAGGAGGAGTTTGAAAGTAGCTAGGTATAGCGAGAGGAGTATGCACTGTCAATCTAGATGGTGCATACTCGTCTTCTCAGGCCGGCATAGCGGAGGCGACTGCTGCCCGTAGATGTTTCTCTGTAGTAACAGTTGTTTCCAATCATGGACTGCACTCTAGCTTTACATTAGGCGGAGAGTTGTCATATACGCAGCTACAATAATAATAATAAAAAACTATGTACAGTGTACACCGATGAACAATAATGTGATACGCTTCAACTTTCTCAATACAACGAGCATACGTATAAATAACATTTTCTAATAACATCATCCCAATTAGTCTTTGTTCTTAATACAAACAATACTTCGTAACTTGTATAACCTAACCTACATACCTACACAAAAATATGTTCCTGGCTCTGTTATACTTACAAAGAAATACCTTAATAAAACAATTTTGTCAAAAATATTCGCTAAAAAAAAATTTCATTTCAGAATAAATTAGATTTTGTCGTTAAAATTAGTGTTCCTTTGATATATTCTTTACGTTAGATGTAAAAAGAAACAGTGATAATAATGGCAATACGTAATTTGTATGACTTTTGCCTACATTTTAATACATGTAAACTTTTTTTTTGTAAATTCATCAATTGATTGGTCCTGAATTGTTTAATTAATGCGGATAAATATATTATATACACAGAAAAAAAGTAATACTTTGTGAGAATAAATAGCTGGAGGGATAACTAGGGAAAAGGTATAACTAATTGCCAATTAACTTAGGCCTGAAGCTAGCCACGGCCCCTTTAATAATAAACCTTATATTTTAAATATATTGTATTTTAATTTTAAATATACTGGAATATTTAGAGATGCCTATTTCACGTAATATCGGCGGAAAAAGTTTTAATTAATTTTACTGTTATCAGAAATTTATTAACTATTTTGTTTATTAGTTATATTAAAGTAAATATAATGTTTTAGTAACGTTTTTCGATTATTTGTACAACAATAAAGTTTAAGGTTTAGGGTTCGTTATGAAATGTGAAAGGTAAAACAAGCATGAATAGAGAAACAAAAGAAGTATAACTGAATTTTAGCAAAAGTAAAAGTTTTTTCCTATATTGTTTGTTTATTTTATTACCTCCATTGTTTGTCATTTTCGTAAGCTCTAGAATATAAAAAATAAAATATGTAAGATTAAATAAAGTAAATTGTAATATTTACTTTATTTATATTCATAAAACTAATTTACTCTTAAATATTTGTTTTCTTATTATTTCCGCATTAATCATAGTAGACATTGCAGCGCCATCTAGTGAAAACTCACCTAGTTTCAGAGCCAACAACCGTCCAACCTCGTCTGCGTCGTACCGCTCGCATTTCAGCGGAGACCATGCGATCTCTTGTTTTTCGATGTCGGTTAGCGCTACAGCTCGATTTTACGGTAGCGCCCTCTACTACGCCTTCAGCGATTGGTAACATTGTTTTACGTTTTATTTCAGTTTATATGAAATACTTCGCGAGAACTTGGAAAGATGGCGTTTAACGCTTTATAAATGTTCACGGATGCTGTTCTTTCGATTCTTATTATAGTAACGAAACAGTGTTTATTGTAATTTATTTATTTGCCAGTAAAATATACAAAATTATTTTTAAAGCTGAGTATGGTTCGGTCGATAAATTCAATATTTATTTTTATAAAAATATATTTACATTCATTGAATATAGGCACTAAATTAATATAATAATATTTACGAATAACAATGACGTCATTAAGGTGGCTTTAATGCCTCTAAGATATCGAATCTAAGAAGGCAAATATTAAGGACAACATCCCCTTGTTTTATTCAATAGGAATGGGATAACCCTGCTGCGAGGAATTCCCAAATCGCATTATAGTCTCTGAGAAGAACTGTTTCATTTCACGCCATTTTATGACATAAAAGGGAAACTTTCTAAAATTGTGTATAAATTAGCATCTACAACAAATGTTGCATCAGAATTATATTTATTTGAAACGATTGTAGAAAATCCCTTCAAAAACCTTTTTATAAATCACTTAAATGCAAAAAAAATTCACAACGATCTGTTTTCAGAAATACGCAATACAATTGGTTAAATTTTGGAAAGCAACAAACAGACATATTTCAGAGAGCATTGACGCATATGAATACAGTGAAAGATTGATTACACTTCAAATGCGTCAAAGTGGCTCCATTCGGACAGATTCCCTTTTGAAACAAATTGCTGTGGAAGCCATTTCAGATGATCTCACTCCATTACACATCTTCGCAATCTAACAACAAAATGAGTATGCTAAAAACCTAATACGCGTTATAAAACATGAAATATTGCTATACAGATACCCAATCTAAGTAAAGCTAAATAAATTACTTAAATAATATTTGTTTTTAAATATTTAAAATTGTGAATTATTATTTTAATCTGATTACAATCATAAAGTTAATCTTATAAATTATAAGCACAGACAGAAAATACCAAAGAATGTTAGGTTAATTCTTAAGAAAATAACAATTTAGAAGAAAATATCATGTTACTTAATATTTAAAGTAAATTTGTTTGATTCTTAGAAAATTGAGGTTCCCCTGGGAATAGCTGTAATTTCGAACAAGATAAAACAAACACTTTTATACGATATTTCATCGTAGACCTATTTATAAATACTATTTGCTTTTACCAAACGTTCTTCAACTGTAAAATATCTCATAGCAGTTATTATTACATTAGAAAATCCAAATTGGATGGATTATAATAAATTCAATGTTATATTAAAATGTGCTAAAAAATTAAAATGAAGTTTGAAGATAATATAACGAATATTATGAATGAAAATAAATTTTAATTACAAACTGTATTTATTACGGAAAATATAAACAATAACTCTCTCATTTGTTATTAATAATTAAAAAAAAAACCTAAAACAAATATGAACTTCGTGTACGAAATATCTAATATAAATCTGCGTTATAATTAAAAAATAACAAGAAAATATAATTACATTTTTTTTTTTGGTAGGTTCGTAGTCTGATATGTGACTACATTCCGCCTGATGTTATCCTAGAGTGCAGTTTATGAGCGAAAACAAGTGCTATCACAGAAATGTTTGAAGCAGAAGTCATATCCGCTATGACACTTTAAAAAGACGAATATGCATCGTCCAGTTTAACACTCTCTCAATATACTCCGACTACTTCTAAAGTGATCCCGAAGTTCGACTAGACTTTTCGCTTAAAAATGTAAAAGTGGTACTCCAGGACGGCTGCCTGGCTGAACTAATAACCTAACCTTCATCAGTCTGCTTACCACTCTTAAAATTTCTTCAATTAGGTTGATTTAGAGCTACCTATTTAGTTCACAAGGCCGTAGACTCCGCCCTACTATCACTGGCCGGTTCATTAATTAACTAATAGCTGAAACTCTGGTTGTGCAACTCAATGTCAACTAAATCTCGAAAATAAATACGGCTATAACAAAAAAGCGAGTGTATTGACGAAAATGTGATATATGTAATTACTTATATATGTAAGTACTTAATAACAAGTAATTATAAATGTTCATGTCATAAGAATTAGATTCATTATCGAATGTGGAGGTACCTAATTAAAATTATCAGCTTAGTCTCAAATACCCTTTTGATACGTTCATAAACACTGTTTTGCTACTCTAATTTAAATACGATTCTACAACCCAAACAACATTTCACATGCTAGTATGTAAGGTAAACACTGAACACAATCATAGTTTATTCATCTTGACGATTTGTAAACTTTCACATGTATCTCTGACACCGCACATTCAGTTTCATATTATTATCGTTGTTTTAAACAAAGTTTTCGACAATATTTCAATGTACACGAAATTTATGTATAATCATACGATATTTACAGAAAGCTACACATATTAATAAGTATTATTTTTATGAAAAAATATCGATTATTATATTGGTCGTGATTCTGTACGAGCAACGCGTGCGACTTGGCGCGGGAAACTGTGACTTTACAGCGATATACTCTTCATAATGCAGAGAACTCACCACGATTTTCTAAAATTCATAAACACATGCCGATGATAAGTGATGCCAGTCAGTTAGTTGTCATGAAAACTTGTGAGTCGGATTATTTATATGTGCTTGGTTTCAAAAAAGAATTCCACGAAATAGTGGCCTCACAAATAGAAAGATTTATGGTATTGGTAAAGCAATATAGGTCGTCTTGCTTACACTAAGATAAGGAGGACTCGATGAATAGCACACCGTTACAATATTTATATATAATATAATTATTATTATTATTACTTATAAATTTCTTTTAACAATGGAATGAGTAATAAAATTATCTGCGGAATAACTTTATCTTTTTGTTACACATCATACAAGAGTGGTAGGCAGACTGACTGTTATTACACTTTGAAGCATGCAAGGCATAGCGGTAGCTACTACTGATTGAAGTGGTAGCAATTGTTTCCGCTCACGAACCGCACTCTAACTTAACATCAAGCGGTCACAAGCCGAACTATGATCACGTAAATAGTCACACGCAGGTGTATTAATACAATTTAAATTTTATTAATAACTAACTCCGATGAGAGGGATGTTTACGCTCGGCCGCAGTCCAAAATAACTTGTGGCAGCGTTTCAAATATGTCACACTGTCCTAAACTTCATAATATTGAGAATTCAAAATAAATAGGGCACTCTACCTAAAAGTATTTGGAATGAAATAAGTAAGTATTTGGAATGAAATGTCCACCAAGAAAAAATAATGGAAGGGAAACATGGAAGGTACTGGTACTTACTAACTAGGTACTCCTTTTAAAACGCATAGATAATTCTAACTATATCAAAAGTAAACGTAATTGTTTTTAGTAAAATGAAGTAAATACTAATTTATGCACGGTCCAAGATGAGTATCATCTATTGTTACAAAAACTGGAATTTTTTACAAGAACAAAACAAATACTAACTTACCGTTGAAATCAATTTTTCATACAATAATGAAAAATATTCATAGATAATAAATTATTTGTGTAATATTTTTTTTACTCATTTGGCAACATTTATCGTGCTGTCGACTAATTTTGATGAGTTATCATCACTTGTAAGAAGTGGTGAAAGTAAAATAAACTTTGCCAAATTAAAAATAACCTGCTGTTTTTATTATTATTATTTATTTACATGAAATAAGCAAAATAGATATTATAATTATGCGTACAAATGTTCCGCTTTGTTGGAAAAATGATTTTAAACTTTGTCTTTGTTTCTTACTTCCATTATATTATTAGTACTCATACAGAAATAGATTTTTTAAATTTTCCTTTAGTCCATAATAGTATAATAGCAAGTTTTGTTACAAATTTTGAAATCTCGGAGCTTATAACGCGAGTGCAGATTAACGCGGCATACGTATGAATTTACTTTATTATAATATATTTTAACGTAAAAATATAACGCAAGCAAATATAATCAGTAATAATATACTTCATTTAGACTTTAATGGACTGCCCTCGTGTTTACCAAATGTACCCGGTACCAAATTTTACTTTATTGATGCAACCTCTTTTCACCTCAACATAAAAAAAGATTGTCACAATAACAATTTGAATTATCAATTGTTATTATTTTTACAGGAGAATACATTTTACCTTGAACAAAACCACTACGTACTATTTTACCAAATTTTATTTTAATTAATAAGGGAGTGTCTCACTCACTTCAAGCGGGCGAGACACTCCAAACTTTAATCTCACACTGCTAAGTTTCTACTAGTTTAGTATAAAAATATACATATGAATGAATTATGAAAACCGATTTTCCTACTTATGTAAGTAATACATATTATAGTGGGCAGTAAATAATAATTATGGCCTTACTAAAACTAAATCAAATATGATTGATGATCTCTACCTCACTCAAGTACATCTATAAAGGTGTTGTGTGACTGAATAATAATCTACATAGAGTAATGTTAATCGCAATTTGAACTTTACGTGAGTTGTAACAGGTAAACTTCAATCAAGCAGCAAAATCAAATTTGAATTGACATTTAATTAAGATATTAAATTAATTTACAATCAATATTGTACAAATTAAATTGTACATTTTGTTTTTACCAAAATATACAGGGTAATTTTTTTAACTGGGACAGTGACTCATTTTTATGGACAACTCAAGCTTGACCAGAAAAATTACCATGCCAAATTCGTTTTCATAAAAAAGAGCAAATGGTTCCTAAGACAGTTTCCCTGTATCTCCTGTGGTTTCATTCGTGGACTCATTTGTGGACTCATTTTTATGGACAACTCAAGCTTGACATAAATTTATTATAAAAATTATTAAAAATAGGTAGTTTATAAGTAGATTTAAGTTAGACTATGTTTTTTGTTTAACGTTTCTGTTTACTAATGTTTACGTTACGATGGGACTGACGTAACCGAACCGAGTTAAAAACCCTAAAATAAAAAAAAATAAAAAATTAAAACGTCAAATTGATAAATGTTATTTTATAATGAATTTTGCAAACATTATAATAAGCTTGGAGATTTCACATACATCGTACGCGAGGATTGGTAATAAAATAATATTAGACGAATACACACAACCACAATATTATAGGAACATCAGACGAGGAATATGTATCGACACGAATAAATATTTTAATTTCCTGTAAGCTTAAATCAATTTTCAGCACAAAATTGGATTACAGGCAATTCCAAAATTCCTAACGAATTTTATGATTTTACCGGTTTTTTTATACTACTAGCTGTTACCTTTAACTTAGTATTATACGCTTTTAACATTCATGTACCATCCCTAGGGAACTTTTTAAAGGGATTTACAATAACAATACTCAACGTTTTCACCCACGTTAATCCATTGAGATATATATTGAGTTATATATCTCAATGCGTTAATCCAAAAAAAATATGAAAAGCTCAAAACTTTACTCGATAAATGGGTATTCTATTTAACGTAAAAATAATTTAAAAAATATATCTTGTACCTATTCTCGCGCATTATCCACTTCTATGTTAATTTTCATGAAGATCTGTTGAGGTGTCAAAGAAACATACATTTACATTTATAATATTAGTGTAAATAAAACATGCTAAAGTATTTTAGATCTTTGATGAAGAATAAGTAAATTAATTAAGAATTAACACGATTAATAGTATAATTCAAAAGCTCAGCATATGACATCACTCCGCCTGATGGTAAGCTAGAGTGCGGTCCATGAACGGAAACAACTGCTACTACACATAAATTTCTACAGGCAGCAGTCGCCTCCGCTATGCCGGCTTGAGTAGACGAATGTGCACCTAACAGATTAACAGTGCACATTCCTCTGGTTATGCCTAGCTACTTTCAAACTGTTCCCGAAACGCGCCATAGTCACTTCACGGGTGTTACATCCGAAAGTGGTGGTACTACCTCAGGACGGCGGACCGGGCTAATGACCATCATCAGTCTGCTTACCGCTCTTCAAACTACTTAATTATTTTGTTAGAGTTGTGTTTAAGTTAAATTTGCGAGGACACAATAGCACATAGTACATTTACTAAAGTTGGTATTAGGTAACTGTTCATTTTTTCAAAGATACGAATATCGGTCTCGATTTATATCATATTACATAATATTTTAAATATTTTTCTTCTTTTTTTTTCGTTATAAGCCTCCCTACCACTTTTACAATTTTGTATATAAAAACGTTTTAGCTGATAGTAAAACCGTACATTTGGACTGTACCTCAACAGAGCTTCTTCTTAATATTATCCCATTTATTTTTATGAGGATGAAAATCGACAATTCTTTATTCTGATTTTTTAAGGAATATCAATCCTTTTTTTATATATTTTTCATCAATAATATTTATTATGCCATATCTTTGTCTATACCACATTCAGGGATCAGCTTGTTAGTAATCGGGTTTAACGAAAGAAGTATACACTGGCAACATTCGTCTTATAAAGCCGGCATAGCGGAGGTAACTGATGCCAGCAAATATTTCTCTGTGCTAGCAGTTGTCTGTACTCATGGATCGCACTAAAAAAAACTCGATTTGTGAAATAAAGTCAATTACCATGGTCAACTAAAATTGAGACTAAAACAGGTCACTCTTATACTTCAAAGGATAAAGGTAATGCAAGTTCCGAAGTCACATCGCTTCCACTTATAAATGAGTTAAACGGTAAACTTCATGTTTCCTACTTTGCATCGATTTATTTAGTTAGCCAATAATGCAATGAAAGGTATGCCAGTGAACCTAGCCAATTCTGCTCATTTTACATTTAGGTATATTGCATAACATCCCGCATGCAAACTTTGTATTTGACTTCTTTAATATATATTTATACACTTGATTTATATACAAAATCATGGATACCTAATTGATAAAATTGTTTCCGTGAATATAAAACTAAAATAATATTGTGTATAAATATAATGGATATTTCTTGTAAAAAAGAAAATCAGTTACATAACGTAAACTCTTTCCGAATTAGATTATTGCCATAAGAAATGGAAATATATGATTGGCATTTTATTTATTAGCTTTACGTTTCTGAGTAAGTTAATATTCCCATTTATATTATTTTGCATTTAATAACAGTTTAGATTTAGTATCAATCTTTATCGATTATTTTTTATGATTAAATTATGATGAAAATTAAATAGAAAAAAATCGACATCCACACAAAGCCTGACTGGGAATCTAACCCACATCCATACTACGCGCGTAGAAGCTTTGTCCACTAAACAACACAATAATTAACGCTTTACTTGAACGTGTCGAAACGACCGTTTCCCCGGATATATCTACCCTAATTGATAGGTCTTAACGAGTTAATACCATTTTATAAACACCAGGTGCAGGTGAAGTAATTTTTAATTAACATCGTGAAATGGAGATAAGTTCGCGCAGAATCCTCTTTGACAAATTAAGCCGTAGAAAAGCAAGCTTGCCTCGTCGCATCTTTGTGTTTGAGCTTCGACATTCTACTCCTACATTGTACTTTCTTCCGTCGGCGTTTTTCTATCAGTTATAATCTCCTTTTTTCAGTTAAAAGCGTCTCTCATATACTTGGACAGTAATTTTGTTCTCGTTTTTGAAATATTTGTAGTCTACATTATTAAATATTTTCTAGAAGATATTTCGTTATTTGCATAGAATTTATTACATTAAAAAGATAACCAATATACGCATACAATACCTAGTTAATAATTGACCAATACAAGTAGTTTATTAACGTTTGTTAGTTTTAACGATCTACATAACAGAATGTGAGCATCAAATCCGTAATTGAACATCAAAGGGTTATTTCCCGTCCCCAGATTGACGATTGATCAGTTTTCAATGAGTGGATACCAAATGAAATCTTTTTATTACTTCTAAGTCTACAGATACTACCTAACATTACTGTAATTTAAATAGATTGACCATTGAAATAGTACCAAGGAGGGAATGTATTGCTATGGCGTCAATTAATGAACTAGGTAACTGAGCAACATACAAATTTTCTAACCATACAGTTTACTATTAAGTAAATTCATCATGCCTAAGTTGAAATATTGTAATAATTGAGTTAAACGTGTTTCTCAAAAGTTTTTTCAACTTTATTTAATTTTAATGGAAAGGCGTAGAAGTCTACATTTTAAAACAAAATCTTACACGTTGATGTGGTCATTGTAGCTAGGTTCTTTGACAATATAACAATACTAAGGCAAATAAGTAAATGATGTACACAGAGACAATAGCCGAGGTCGTAAAGTGGTGTGCCATTCACGTGAACCGGCTTCAGCGTGGCATTATTGTGTTAATGCCTGACGTAGCCCTCAGCCACTTCGGCTTCAGTGAGAAGCGGTCCGCTCATGAATATTAACAGATATTTATCTTGTCGACAGCTGGGCGGAATGCTCATTGCTGTATAGGTATCTATAATTATAGTAACTGTCTGGAAGCGAGACCACTTGAATAATTTGCTACGTTTATTGTCTGAATATAATTGTCTTTTTAGGGGCTATGAATATTAAAAACAAAATAAAATGTATTTACCCGCATATCCAGGAATGTCGTCGTCTTGGAATAGAAGCAAGGGTCAGAGCGAACGGAGGCAATGCAGTAGGTGGGTCATCAGTCTCTTCCTGTGCCGGAGCGCCACTCACACGCAACTCCGGCACTCGCAGGTGATGCCGTTGCCCGCTCATGGCCTCTCACTGCACTTCCACTAAATTACGTCAATAAACTTCACCACACATTCAGCATTATGTAATATCATTTTTCAAACACTGTCCACGATTTTATACCTTTTTTATATACAAATTGAATTTTTATTTTGTGAATAAGTAGTAATTAATGCGACGTATGTGATATCGAATGAACAAAAGGTATTTCGGTGGGTGAATTAATGAGACCGAAATGCAATCGACGTTAATTATTTATTATTGTTTCACAAATAGCTGAAGTCATTAATATAATTTTGGTGACAAGCGTACAAAGTTAACAGTCAGAAGTCTTCACTGTATAAAGAGATTAGCTTTTAAACCCCTTCATTATTTACAGTCTTCTTTTAATCGCTATCCGATATGTTTTTATTTACTGTTAATATCAATAAGACTTTTATTTATTCTAAACAAATAATGACTATTAAATAAAATCTAGGCGAGAGAAGTCAAAAAGAATGTGTTTTTATTATCTTGCAATAAATAAAGTAGTTATTAAAAATATATAAAAAGAATTAAATCCTGCATTTCGGCATTAGTTTGGAAGTAGCCAAGTATAACGAGTGCATAGAGGATAATGAACACTAGGTTAGATTAAGCATGCTCGTCTCCTTATGCCAGCACAACGAAGTGTGAAGGCTTGCAGCAGACATTATTTCTCTGTAGTAGCAGTTGTCACCTCCCAAAGACCGCACTATTAGCCGGACGAAAATTACGAGGAAATTTCTCAAAATAGTACTTATTTAATGAAACAAAATTAACACTGTGGAACAGTTCTAACGATCAACCCTAATGTTACTATTTCTTTGATCTCGCTTTGTCATTTGCTATTCAAAGTCGCAATATATCAGTCAATTTCACTACACTTTGGCTAAAGTTCTAGAGCTTTTATTTACTAGTAATTTATGAAATACATACATGTATACGATATTTTTTCAGTTTGTTACTTTAAAAGAAAAACGAATGAATTATGTGATCTTGAACATACTTTATTCCATCGGGGAATAGAGGCCTTAGATTCTGATGTATTACAATACTATGTACAAACTACGTCTTATTTATTATAAAGTAAATTCTTGGATAGTCTAAGAAGTATACAATATTGCAACTACGATGTAATAAAAATGGTTCTATCGAGCTGAATATTATAATTTTAGAACACGATCAATAATTTGTATTGCCAAAACCGACATAATAATATCATGAGTTAGTGAAATTTATCATTTTGATTTAAGTCCGTGATTCGACTCCGGAATTGTATCCAAGTTTTTTTATAAAGGCTGTAAGTGGATGGGTCCGTTTTTTGTCGAGAAATCTGTGCACGTAGCCATGCGTGAATGTGAGGCGTGTTACGTTGGGCAGAGAAATGGGCACGGACATTGAATCGTACTATTATTACTTGACTATAGGAATTTATTTACGCTAAATGTGAGTTTTGCTTTATGTTATTGATCTTCTTATGTTTTTATTCGCTATTTGTGAAAACGAGAGATAGTGTTGTTTCTCTAATTGTATTATTGTGTTTTGTTGATATGGTTAGTTTCAGCTGCTTCAGCAAGAACGTGAGTACAAAAAACAAAAAAAACAACAAAAATATATTCCATTTTCAATGATGTTTTTATTAGAAAAAAAATTAATATATAATATTTTATATTTTTATAACTCATAGAAAAACAATTGGAATATTATTTTGTAGTAGCGATATTCAGAAATTAGGAATAATAGCAATAACATAATTTAATTTCACATCATTTCACGTTATTTGATAGTATAGTTAGAGGTTAATAATGGTTATTATTAAAGCGAAGGATGTCAAACGGTATCAAACAATGTCAATCATGGTGATGATTCTAAATTGAAACACACATAGTACGTACCTACTATTTCGTATTTAATAAAATTGTATGGAATTCCATAGCGGTGAATTTTAATTAATTCATACTTCTATAAAGTAGAGAAATGCAATATAAATAGGTGGGTATGGCAGGCTTGTGACGTCATTAATCGGTTAAGATCGTGACCTTTGCGTGATCATGACGCCTGAGTAGCGAGTATCACGCACCATTCGAGACTTGCCGCGTGCTTTTCGCTAGGCGTTTACTACATCTAACTAATTCATTCATATTAATAAATTCGAGGGCACTTCAAATGAGAATTGTTAATGTACTATTAAAATAAGTTTTGATGTTATAATGTTAATCCAGATTTTGTAATATAGCTACAATTTAATTCGTAGAACTGTTATGTTAGAGAGAAATTTCCAATTAACCAAATTTCTCAGTTTCAAAATAGTAGGCGTTTAACATATTCTACACGTAACATTACCAGATAATATTAAAGGATAATTATTTTAGTATGTAGACTTAGTAAGGTAATTAGTATCTATAAAAACAACGTATTTAACTTGTTCAATTATAATATTAAAGGGAAAGTTTCTACAGGATTCTACAGAATAACAATAACATTCCCGGTTGAATAATAATTCGACCCGAAGTGCCCAATCAAATGAAATATTACACTTGGGGCAAATAATAAACGACACATAAATTTGGTTATTATAATTATTATTAACAAGGAGTGTTCTAAACCACTAAGGCATGTTATCCACTGCGAGATTCGTTATGACCCTATAAATTATGATACTTGGCTATATTTATTATTAATATCTAGACGTGCTATTGACGAAAGGCCTTAATTTATGTTATGTATGCAAAAGTCGTTAAAATTAATGACGTATATAATAAATATAGTATATGTAGTGCACTCTTAAATCTATATTACTTTCAAGGCCGTATTCAATTGAAAAAAAAAACTACGTCAACAATTAATATAAATATCTTTAATAGAAAAAAAACACGTAGCTAATTAAAATTGCAGTGATTGTTACTTTTTTCAAGAAAATCATTTCTGTCCAGTCATCGTTTGAGTCCATCTTTCGGATGACTCGGTATTACGAGTTACGAACACATGTTACCTTATCTATTTTTAATTATAAATATTATATTTCCCATACAGTTTTTATCTATAACATAGTTATTATCAATAACACTCCTAACAAATTGTTATCGTAATGTAATCTTGTACCTATCTAAAAGTATGTATTGGCAAATATTGAAATGAATGGGGTTTATTCAATTGATTAAAGAAATTATATTTAAAATTGCAATTAATTGATATTATATTTATTTGTTTATTTATTTTGGAAAATAGACAGCGACAGGTAGAAATAGAAACAAAGAAGAATTAGAACATAAAGTAAAATATAATATCAAAATCTTATAAAAAAAAACTTAATTAATCATACTCTTTATTTATGTACTATAAACAAACGCTTATTCTGTATAATCTCGTATATATACTTAAATTATAACACATTTAAAGTTTTAGTTACCTATAGATTGTTTAATAACAATTTGTACGATGGACAATGGCGTTCAACAATTGTGACGTCATTTTATTGTGGATAATTTATTATCAAAGAATACTCTCAGGGTCAGACCTTCCTTATATTGTTTAAGAATCGCACGAAATCGTAGTTCATCATTCGCAACACATTGGTTCATTTATTGTTTCAATACATTCAATTATCGACGGTAAATACTAATAGGGTACTTATCCATATTGTGTTCATAAACTTTTGAACGATAACGGTTGTAGTATTATCTGAGACACGGTTCAATAACTTTTGAAAATAAATGTCGTTGTGAAAACGAATATGAAGTTGTCGACCTTACTTAGCGATGTAATTAGCTGGTTTCAGTTTTCTAGTTAACTATTTTCAGTTGCCTGCTAAATACTACAAGGTTTAATGGAACAGACGTCTCATTGTCATGTTGTAGATTGTGCTAGTTGTTCGTACAAAACTTCGTATGAGTATTATTGTATTATTATGTAATTAATAGGCACGTTTAATGTACCCGTTACATCCCTATGAAACTTTTTATAGAGATATAATATTTGCGGTGTGTGTACTCTATTTATTAAAAAAAAAACTAAACTCTGTATCAACGGGATACTAGTACTGGTATGCATACGGGATAATAAACAAACTATTTACATATTAAAATATTATCGGCCACGGACGGTGAGGATAAAGAGATAAGAATCATACCTTTAAATTCATGTATGCTATGCTACCTTTCAATAGTCATTAGTGCGAATTATAAATTTTAGATTCAAAAGTAATTTGTTACTTTTTAATTGTAGGTATTTGTCTATTCAAATTATTTAATCAACCTTGAACCTCTTTTATTTTAATCACCAAATCCATATTACTTTGTCACAATAACATTGTATGAATGTTAGTTCATTAAATTACTGAACAAAATATATTAATTTCACTTAAGAATTTTGCAATCGTGTTAAAATAGTGAAGTGACGTTACATCTTTGTTATTGTGCAGTAACACGCAATGCACAATAATTATCATACTAATTGTGAAATAAACAAAAGAAATAATTTTACAGAGCCACATCTGCTCGGGCTTATTTGATTTTATATCACATTTTAATGACTAATACATATTCCGTTAATCTAACCAGTTATTTTGGTAAACACACGTAAATTTTAAACGGTATACCTACATTTTTAAATGTCACACATTTATGGGCAGTTCAATGGAAGTATCTTTACGAATTATGTATATTTTTAGGCTGGCCACACTTTCCGCCTAATGTTAAACAGTTCATGAGATTTTTATTATCTTTAAATATGTTTCTTACAGCATGCGGGTTCGTTTCGTCCGTGACCGTGGGATAGTTAATGAATTAAAAAATGTGAGAAGATAACATCGCTTAATATACTCATCTACAAATATCGCTACCTCAATAATAATATTTATAGATACCGATAAAATTACAGTTTTCATTTATAAACCAATCAAAACCAAACAAACAAATCGATATGTTCTTGAAAAAAAAAAATCCTACTATTGTACCGTTCTCAATAAAAATAATAAACCGAAACGAAACTACTATAAGAAAGTTTCACAAAACTTCATAAGAGAGTTCTGTAAACTGTCAATAAGAAGTGATCGTAAATAGACTTATTATTACAACTTAAGTTACAAAACTAACAATGTCGTGGACAAATAAATCTGAATATGCCATATTTTTTGACGATTTATAAATATTTTCCTTGGATTACGGAACATCAGTAAGCATACAAACTCGTAGATACAAACTGTGTTCATAACTGCCCACGTGTCGGAAATACGTTCCTAAATAAACACGCCGTATGCGGTCGAACACATAAAAATAAAGTATTAAAAATCTGATGATCATCATTTTTTAAAACTTGACATACAATTTAATTACTCTGTTAATAAACGCGGTTTATCCTTTGAGTTGCCAATAACTACATGTATTTTATTATTGCGGAAGTAAAAGTATTAAAATTTTAATTATAGGTCCACAAATATAATGTAAATAATATAATAAAATTTGTATTTCAAGATCTGTAAATGGAATTTCATACGTACTATTCATATGCAGTTTTATTTATTAAGAGTGGTAGGCAGACTAGTCAAGCAGTCGAGTATAACGAGAGGGTGTTCATCTCAACAAGCTGGTATGGCAAAGGTGTCTGTTACGACAGAGAAATGTAGTTGTCTCCGCTCCTGGACCGCGCTCTAGCTTAACATCAAGCGGAATGTGTAGTCATTCATATAAGTGATCGATATAAATTGTCTATTCTAAATTAGTCCTTGTATTCAGAAAGATATTGGTATATACCGTCTGAGATATTTTGGGAAAATCAAACACGAGGTGGCTGCTATTGCATTGATTCAAATAAGGCAGTTTAGAATAAGGCCAAACTTCAAAAACTATTAATAAGTAAACGTGACAACTATCCTAACGTAGAGGCTCTTTCAAATATCCCAGATTTGGACATGTAGGAAATGTCGTCAGAGCCTAGCCCAGATATATTTTACAAACAAAGAAAACGTTCAATAATCTATGCATATTTACATTTGTAGAAGATAAACTTTACAGAGGAGAAATTTAAGACATAAGAAAAATTGGCCCACAATTTTTTTCTCGAGTTTGTCGATGATTTTTCGTTAATTTTGTAGAAAAATAAATCTACTTCCTTATTACGGAACAGTTTAAAAATTTTCACCCGGGTTTTTTAGCAATTAGATGTTTTCTGAAGCAATATTTGAGGTTATTATTATTTTAAATGCTTTAATAATTGAAAATATCTGTTTTTTATGTAATTAAACATTGCATATTGATTGGTTAATGATGTGTTGATATAATTAAAATGAATTAATAAAAAAATAAGATATTATTTTAGAATATTGTTTTGTTACCATACTATTAGGTATCAAGTGGGCCCAAAAATAGGCATTCTCCTTTGTTGTTTGTATTTTTTCTAGAAATAGAAACAAATTATATTTATATTAAACTATTATAACAAATTAGAAGCTTTGTACATGCATTTTAACTAACAGTAAATCGTAATATGAACTTTGTGTAAGTAGATAATTCTTTTCTGTTCCCCATTATTTACATCAAGGCGTTATCGCTTCGCAGACAGCTGCCCTTATTATCTGTTAAATATACACATACATATATAAAATTAAATCAATGGCTATCCACTATCGTGGAGTTTCCTACACACGATAGTGAACGTAATTGCGCACATGTCTCGTGTGTGCCAATTTTTTTAAGCAAGAATTACCCGGCAATAGTCGTCGGAGACAGTGGAGCAATTAGTAGGACAATCTTGATCAATTCCTAAAATTTGTCCCAATTGTTTGTGGCAATATTGGTTCTAATTGCTGCAAATATCGCCTAGTTTATTAAAGAATAAAAATGGTTGATATGGCCCAATATGGTGTGGCGGCATATCCAGCAACAAATACTACATAGCAGTAAATTGCTTGTAGTGTCGTGACGTCATACAGCCCAGAATTGACCAATTAAGTTGCCCGTGTAAGCTCACCTTTAGTTGTGTAAGTTGGCTGGTACATTTTGTGTTCATAGGCGAAATAGATAAGGATGAATGTTCATGTGAGTATTATTTATAATTGATAACGATAAATTGTTTCAACTACATCCCACTTTAATGATAATAAAAACTATTTTGCACATTAAGTTAAAATTAAATAGGAATTACTCATTTTATAACTCGAAAGATGACCTGAATAGCCTTGAAATTGTATTTATATGAGGACACACGTTTTTTATTAATACTGATTGGCTATAATATTTTAATGAGCTGAAGATGCAATTTCATCTACGCAATTATAGCATGCACGTGATTATTGTTTTATAATATAAATGACATGCGTTAAAACTTAAAATAGTAAATAGCATAAATGGAGTAAGCAATTAAAGTTTCATTCTAACTCGAAAAATTAATGAATAAGTTCAATATAATCAATGTTTTTAGGTTAATTATTTCAATGGAAAAATCATTTTAATTTTCACTATAATTTATAAAAGAAAAAAACCATAATTCTAACTGAGGTTGTCTAAACAAAAATACGTTTACAAGTTTCTCATTTTCAAGTGTTCACTGAAGTCGCGTTTCAGAATCAGCTTGAAGGTATCCGGGATAGCAAGCGGAGTATGCACTATCAAATTTGTCTCCTCAAAGCCAGCATTGTAGCTCGGCATATGAGATAGTGGAGATTATATTCTGGGATAGCAGTTGTATTCGCTCATGAAACGAGCTACTTAGGTATATAAACATAAAAAGTGAGCCTGATCTACAATTAATAATAATCAAATATATATTTTAAATTAAAATTATGTTTTAAATTAAATAAAAATTATAGATAACATTTAAATGTAAATCTGTTCTTGTTATCACGCAGTTGCATGAATTATGGTTACATAGAACTCGCATTATCTTTTATAACCTTTTAACAGAGTACGATTTTGAGAGCAATGCCCTTATGAAATGCAGAATCAACAATAAGACTTGGATGTGCTCATGAATAAAGAACTATTCTATTTATTCATTTTAACTAAATATATAGGTAAGTAAAATATAAATTAGGTAGGTACGCTGATAAAATAAAGATAAACTACGAGTAAAAAAAATATTAGCTATGAAAGAAAAGCTTTGAGAGTAAAGTACTTAATTGGTCGCCCTAAGGTATTTTGTTTATAAGGAAAGTATGACGTCATTAACATCATTAAGCTTTGAGATGTTACAGCGTAATCTTTTTTTTTGGAAAATCCAATAGCTATTTTTAAAACAAACCCTGGTTTTTCTTGTAGCTTGATGTTAAGCTAGAGCAGAAACAATTGATATCACGGATGCATACTCTTCTCGGTTTACCTGGCTACTTCCAAGCTGATCCCGTAATGCGTCTAGGCCATTGGATAAGTTACATTGAAACTTGAGACTAGGCTTACCAACTGCTTACCACTCTTGATATGTCAGCAAGACATAATTGCTTTACACTTAATAAAAATATACAAAAACATTTAAATTATATACATATATAGCATTGATAATTAAGATACACAAATAGTTTATATTATGTATGGCGATCACTTCTCGTTTGTATCGTTCAAACGTAATAACATTACAATATGTCAATATCAAACTGTTCTAATTTAAATGATAATAAAGTTATACTATCTTCTTAACGGGTGGATTCTGTCGCGGAATAACGATAAGCAATAAATGCCCGGTACATTAAACGTGCTCAGAATATAGTGGTACACATTTTAATATGAAAAAGTAATTCTCAAAATATTCAGAAAAAGACCTGTATATTTTTGAGATTCTATGTAAAATTGTATCCTTTACCAATACAGAGCGAAACATATTGTGACGTCATTTAACCACTTATACAATGTATAAATACATAAATATAATTAGTTGTTACGTGTGATATGATTTTACTGTTGCGGGTATAATGTTACTATAATATGTAGTAACTGTTATCATGTTATCACATAAATGTTTACTACGGGCATCGAGTATGTTTTGCTTCCAAAAATTATTATTAAAATTATATCACTATTACTGTTAATGGAAGCCGAAAGTCACAATACTATTTTACTTATGTCACTAATGGATTTTTATCAATTATTTTTTCTCTGATCGACATATTATATATTATTAAGATATTTATTTATCTACAATACAATGAATTTTAAAGGATAGAAAAATATTATTCAATGAATTAATAGAACTACATATACGTTTTAAATAACAAACAAAGTCAGATAAAGGTCGTGTGAGCAAATCCTTTCAATATTCCAGTATCGGTCCAAATGGAAAGATATTTTTAAAACGTGCCCAACCTTTTTTTTTGTCTAATTTAATATAATATTTATTTTGTATCACGGTCCTATCACAGTTTTTAAATTTACTAATACCATTTTCAAAATGTTTATGGTATTAAAAGTTACAAATGTCGAAATTTATGATATTTTTCCAGAAATTTATTTGTCGCTGTTTGAGTTAGGAGCGTCTCGCAAGGAAAAGTCGAACGCATATAAGTGGCAAAACTTCGTTTGTAAACAATTTCAACGAAATATGTCAACAAAACGATTTGTTACCAAAACAAGATTACAAAAGCTGTTTTTAAGAAATGATCATAAAACAGAGAAATATTTAACAATATTGCGAAAGATAACTCAACTGACATACCTATTGAACCCAACAATTATTGTAATTAATTAATTATAATTACTATGTTTTGTTGACTTAATAAAACTAATTTTAAATTTAATATGAATATGTTCCGAATAAAATTCACATAAGACGTAAAAACAAGAAGCAATTTGTAATATCTATGAATGAAACATGAACGCTCGGTCGGAAACACTTAGATTCGCAAATATATTCGGACATTGGTAAATAGGACACACGTCACACAATATTACCGTCATTCCTGTCGAATCAAAGTCTTTCAACGATATAGGAATACAGTCAAAAGTTAAGATTCTAACAAACCCATTACGGTTTAATTTACACCTAAGTGTGAAGACTTGTACAGTTAAGGGTGTAACGGTAAAGGTGTGTAAAAATAACTCAAAAGTATTTTTAACCGGTATGCCGGGCATAACGAAAGGAGTGTACACTGTCACCTAGTGGCAGTGGCTACTGCAGACTGTAAACATTTCTCCGTTCATGGGCTACACTCTAGGTGTAGTCATTTGCTAATATTTAAAAAACATAATAATAATAATAATAATAATAATAATAAAATTCTTTATTGCGCAAAAATAATTGTACAAAGGCGAGCTTAATGCCTAAAGGCATTCTGTACCAGGTAACCAGAACATCGAAAGCTATTCTTGATGGTTAATTTTCTATTAAGTCTGTAAAAAATACTTTTAACATAATCATATTATTGAATTAATAAAATCGTTTCTAAGTAGGTATATGAACGTAAATCGTGAGGGGTGTGCTCAATTTGATCGTTATCGGCAGGCCTACAAAGGAAAGTGGATGCAATAAAATTCAAACATTACCTGAATTTATATCGGAAGAGCGATTTCGAAGCACAATCTCTTAAATTATTATTAATATTTTACTAAACAAAATTTTCATTTTAATCAATATTTTGGTGAGTAATACTTTGTAGAAAAATCTCTAATCTCAGTCCTTCGTCATATTGGACAGCTATATTCATTGAGCTCCTAATCCTTAAAAAGAGCGTGATGTCGCGTTCCTTGAGAGACACAGATTTAACCTTTCAATTTTAGGAAAAAGCTCTCAAGTTTTAATGCACTCAGCTACAGGAAATTGACTTTTTAAATTTTATTTAATGTGCTAAAACTGCTTTCGAATGTCCACATATGAATTGGAATGAAAAATTGTCAATATCCGATACGAGAAGAAGGTGAAACTATAGGTAACAATCGGGTCAAAACTAACTAAATAAACTATTAATGAATACTATATCAAACAGCTTCCTATTTATATCAAATGTTACGATGATAAAAACTTGAATTAATTAATTTGCATTCATTTAGTTATTATGTTCAAGATATTTGAAAATATCGATGTAACATATTAAAACAGTAGCTTGCCATGTGACTACACTGCGATTAAGGTAAAGTTAAAACGACTGCTGCCTCAGAGAAATGTCTGCAGACAGTAGTTTAAGTCAACCACTCCCACTAGAGCCCACTCCTCCCTTACACTTGAGTACTTACAAGCTGACTGAGTGATTAAGTCACTTCACGGGTGTTACATTTAAAAATGATATGGTGGACTGGGAACTATCCTCACTCTTAAAAATATTATCTTATATGTTTACGTACGTTCGATTTTTATATTTTACTCATAAAACTATTTAATGAACGTTTAAAATAGTAAAATTTTAAGATTTTCACCGCCATGTCACGTACCGCATCATCAAATAAAACGAACGTGGTTTGTTAGGTTTACGAGGCGTGCAAAATTTGAACGTCAACGTCGTCAATGTTTAGAAAGACGTTGCCAATAAAAATATGCTTAAAATATATTAACAAAGACTACAAATGTTTTAAATGAATTATTTATATCTTTATTATAACTAATTTTAGATTTTCTTGACTGCATTACCCGCTTTTCTCTTTTCCTTACAATTTATTCAATATCAATTGGTTGTCTGGAAGAAATTGCTTTTAGTGATAAGACCGCCAATTGCAGTAACTTATTTATGATTTTATTTCTTTTACTATGTTTTATATGCAATAAAGAATTTATTATTATTATTATTATTATTAAATATTCATTTTTTTTAAAAGATTTAGTTTAAGGTTACGTTATGTTATGGTATCTTCTGTGTAGCTAGAACTAAATTAAGCATTTATGTACCGAAAATATGTTTATTAAACAAGATATTTAGATCTATAAATTACACATATGTATATTTCGATGAAGTTAAACAAAGCAATATACTAATTACGCATATGAAGTAATTGTGTTAACAGCAACTGTGAAGTTTAACTGCATATATAAAAGGAACTTTGTCGCTTGTTAACAACTTTAATTCAATTTTCGGTTTACTAGCTTGACAATGCTTCAGTTAACGCTTTTAGCCTCTGTCTATCCCTTAATCATGACACGAAAAAACAGTTTCAACTATAGGTAACCAAAAACAAGATTTTTCTTTCTTCTAGATATTAATTCGGCATAATTGTTGCCCCAGAAAAGTAGAATAGTAAATGTTCTGCGAATTTAGTTCACCAACCGCGAGTGGAGATTATCGCGGTCATACATCTCTAGTCCCCTCAAGGATTACACCACCCGTGAGGGAAGCACTCACCAGAGCGTGACACCCTATATAGTATTCCGTTATAACATTCCAATTGAAAAAGATTTTATTAAGCGTGTTCCTTTACTTATATCGTTGCCCTTTTAACATTCCTTAATTTCTGTTTTTCTTAAGTTTTGAGTTAAAATATTTTTTATATCAGCAATCTGCCTGTTTGCATGTCTGCAGCCAGAAGCCGTCTCCGGTACGTGAGATAGTGGAGATGAATGCGCATCGTCCTGATTGACAGAGCACACTTCTCTCGTGATACCCGGCCACTTCCAAGCTGATCCTGAAACGCGGCTGTTATTCATGAAAATAGTACTCAAGCACGACGAACTAGATTAATAAGTATAACCATTATCAGTCTGCATCGTTCTTTGTTGTTAAAACTATTTCCATGTTCATTTTATATAAAAAGTATCTGTAGGTACTAATACGAGTACATATAACATAGAGAAGTTACAAATATTAACGGTGTACAGCTGCCAATTTTGATATCAGCGTGTGTTTAGCTTGACAAGGGTCTCATTGTCTAAAGCCTATATGTCTTCTAAAAAATCTATTTCCTGTGATTTGGATTTACGACATAGATTTACCCCCGTTACAACGACCCATTTTGATTTATTGTTATTTACTTGTAAAATGTGAAATTTATGTAAAATGTTCTTGTGAATTAATAAACATTATGATAAGGGAGTAACAGCAAAACGATTATAATAAATTGTTTTTGTTTAAATCTGTTTCGCTAAATGAGTTTTTTTTTATATATATATAAAAAAGTATCTATTTGAGCTGACTTGAAATATGTTTCGGGTATGTGAAATTTTAATAGTAACTAGTAATATCGAGGACGATATTCAGCAGACCTGTTTTCAGGGAGATAAACATGCAAATGAGGTGTGTTTAATATCACATGGTCACATCAAAGTGTCGCTAGGAATGTGAATTGCTCCACTAATGTGAAATATGTCAACAATTTATTGTCAAACTCGTTAATTTGCACAAATTATTTGGTACTTTTATGTAGATTGAATAACAGTAGCTTCATTTTAAACCACGATATTTATTAACATAAATTTCAAATATTTTAAATGGTACTTTGATTTTTTTTTCTATTGAAATTTCATTACTTTTTAAATAGTAGTAACCAATACCAGTAATTTTAATAATAATGAAGCCTTGCAAAAAAAATTGTATTGGATTTTAAAAATATAAGATTTTTGAACAAACATAAAAATGAAAAAAATAAATAATAGAAATGAAAAAAAATAATTTTTTTTTCGTCTCAAATCGTCTCAAAATATCATCCAAAAATTATTAAATTATTATAAAAAAATTATAAAAAATTTACGCAATGTTCCTCGTACGAACTATAGAGCTGGTAAATAAACAGTTGTATTTCTCACACATTATATAATAACTATCGGCATTGAGAAGCAGGTCTGAGAATGCAGAGGAAAGATTTCATTTTATGTGAAACTAACAATAATAAAAACATCAATAAAAAAGTAAATCATAAATCATTTTCTGATTGTGGGAATGGAAATACATTCTTGTTCGTTTATTAATTTATTTACTTATAATGGGATACAACTATCAAACATAAATTATGATGAAAAATCAACAGAAAAACACCACGACATTTCAATATTTTAATATGCCACAAATTAATAAAACAAGATCCGATAATTAAATAATATCACAAAAAAAAAAACAAATATATTTAATTTATTTTAAATTCTTTGTAAAAAGATAACGAAAAGGTTAATGTTCAAAACCCGTATATTTAAACCATTAGTGATTTCTTTAGCACCAAACTTTAAACGTTGGCGGAGTTTTTGTGACATCTTGGAAAAGAAATTCAACTCCCAACTGAGCAAGAAAGATAAAATTGTATTTGATGTTTCCTGAAAAACTGACTTGATTTAAAAAAAACCGACTAGTGAGGCATTCGTTTTTTATTTCACTAGGGAAATGACTGTAACACGTTTTAATTTTCATCAGTTCAATATTACTACAACACTATCAATTTCACGTTTCGTTACATTTAACAATATTAAACGTATATTCATAATAAAAACTAAGTTTATATAAGAAGTTACGATTACATTTCTTATAAGGACTTTATTTTATTTATTTATAATTTGACGTAATAAACTCTTTCATATACGTACATAATAAAGACATACATGACCTATAGCTAACTAAGTATGTAAATAATAACGCACGTATTGTTTAGAATAGTTTTTATCAAATTTATTGTTGTTTAGACATCAAATTTAATAAGTAATTAAAAGGTAACAATATTATTTGCATGTCGCGGAATTAAAATCGTGTACTACATTAATTAGGTTAATATAAATTTTGTTTGTTTTAAATTAGAATCGGCTCTGTATTTCCAATTATTTTATCAATATATTATTATCGTAGGCCGGTCCTGTATTTACCCAGAAAGTTAGTGAAGAATGAAATTTGTTTAGAAATAATTATTTACCCTTTTGACTGGTACCTATTATCAATGCTTGAGATGTTATTTTATCGCTGTAATGAATTTTGCTCTGTTAAAACTACCTACGTCCCACACAAACACTTTTCTTTTATGTCGAATTTAGGTATAATATTAAATCTCGTAATATTATTGATATTTATTAGCTTATTCGCAAAGACAATTTTTATAATCTTAATGCATTAGGAATTAATATAATGTTACCTACCATGAAGGCCAATTTAACTCATTTTGGTAAACAAAAACCGGCTTGAAGATCCCACATTCAAATCCATTATGAATATTTATCATAACATATTATTGTCGTTCTCAGACGGTGCAGGCTCGTTTTGTATTAGGGCAATATCCGGTTTGATTCGCAAAAAGAAATATCGTACGTGTGTAACGACGAGACCGTGACGCTCGCACCAATAACATACACAGAAGCACGCGGTTAATTACTTGTAACGCGGAATCATAAAAAAACACATACAAAAACTACCGGTACATCAGAATATTCAAGGTTAGGCTACACACATTCCATCCGGAATTGCATAAAAATATATATTTATTAATTACTAAAAATTACATTATAATTATAATATAATGAAAAATCGCATTAATTACACTATGCACTTGTAAGTTAAGTTATAATATACAAATATTGTTTATTAAATTATTGTTATGTGATCATTAGTTGTTGACATTCGGAATCGTCATCGATGTATACCGATAAGCAGTGGCGCTCGCAGCAGGCGGCGCGCTCACTCGCGGTTCGAAGAGAACTGTGCGTGACGGGCGGCCACTGCGGCTGCTAGCGAAGAGCGGAGTCTGCTCAACCGAGCGGAGCGGACCGAATACCCGTCTGGATCGACGAGCTTCTACGACGAGTAGGTGAGGGTTCGGGGACGTCCTGAATCGTCCACAGTACCCACATCCACTGACATTATTCACCTGTCGCCAAACATATGTGGTGTGACGTCACCACTTATCACAACTCGCGACCTTTGAAATCTTATGGCGACCATAACCCTAAAGACCTTGAATAACCCTCTACCATAAAGTTTAGGTAACTTTTATAATATAACCGTTAACATGTCGCTGGGTTTTTGTTTGAATTATTTATTGTATAATACGTAAGTATATTGTATTATTTATGTATATAATATGGTTGTATTTAATTAAATAACGCCTCTTTGCTCGTTAATAATTAAGTGTCAATTAGCGACACAAGAGTACTATTGTATTCGCGTTCATATGCAAACCATTACCAACACATAGAAAACAAATCTATACTAAATACTAATATTACAAAATATATCAAAGTAGGTATGTTTGTTTGTTCCTCTATCGCACTCAAATGATTGAATCCATCTTGTTGTTCAGTGCAGAGGTAGATTACGGAATTTTCAATTCGATTGCAATGTTCTTTTTCGTTAGATAGTCCGTATTGAGAAAGGTTTTGAGCATTTTATAAATTTGGATTATATGGGTGAAAGTAGGAGTGCCGCTATTTTAAAAGATTCCCTAGGGATGAGACGGGAATACATAATGCTAATCGCGATACGCAATCGAGGTTGCTGGTAACAGCTAGTACGTAGTTTAAGTACTATTGTGATTGTTCAGACACATTGTATGCCTAAAAAGTCATCTTTGAATGGTATTGGGACTAAATCATTTTATTAATATAACAAACAAAAGTTTGTTCTGAAAGAATGATACAGGGGGTGTTTGTTTACCGTCGATATTTATTTGAAAAATATTCCGAGCAATGTTTCTCAACTATCAGATTTATTGTAACCGAATTTTCTTTATGATCAAGTTCAAAGCAATAATATATTTATGAACCAAAAATGTATCATTTTATTATTGTAAATGTTTAGTTATGCGTTCTTTATATCACTAATAAATATAAGTATATAATATGAAATCAGGATATACCTACCACTTTTCTCAAGTTATCGTACAAAGGTTTCTTTAATAAGCTCCAAAAGCTCTTTTATTTCGTGATTCCAAATAAGTTTTTTGTTCGAGGAAAGCAGAGAATACGTAATGTCGAGACAGTAAACTTTTAAACTTTTACCATTTCTTTAAGAGTGTTACATGTGTTAGAATTTTAATGTCGCATTTACCAAAGTTTCGCTAAAGTTTCTACATGTTAATTCAGCAATAATTGTAAAAGTAAATGTATAAAATTGAAAGCCAATGTCAATAAAAAATAACTGCCCGTAAATTTATACTATCTGTACTTACTCCTACTGATAAAGTGTCAGCTTACCTGTAACAAAAATTTAAAAAGTATTATTATTTGAAATTAGAATAGAATATGTTTTAATTAAATATTAATATGTCTTAAATCTTCTTACAAATAAAACACAACTTATATTGAAATTACGAATCTCAAAATCTACGTTGGAGTATTTGACAATATCTTGTAGTCCACCAGCGCACAGCTGCCTCGGGGTGCGCTCGCTCCATATCGACCCAGTCTGACGTAACCGCGAGGCTACGTATTACGCTACGAAACCTTTGCCCCGCAAAAAATTCACAAAAAAGAGCATTGTAATGTGCTACAAGAAAATTGAACATAATGGCTTAAGATTTTTATCTCAAGCTTTTGTTATTTATTAGTAAAACGGAGTGTATGTCAACAACTGCGAGATTACAGCTTCTTTAAGACGACGTTACGTTCGCTTCGCAAATAAATGTAACCGAGCGCGACATTCTCGCGATACGACTTAATTAGTAATAAAATAAAATGAAAAATGCTCTTAAAACCGGAGGGGCATTTTGTTACTTTCATTATTACCAAGAGAGCTTGAAATTCAATTTAATTGCTTTTAACACTTAACTTTAAATAAGTTAAACAATGTAAATTACATTTTAAAGATACATAACTTGAATCAAGGAGCTGCAACAGGCGATAAAGAGGTGACATATGACATGTATTTTTGGCAAACTTTCAACTGAACTTCACATTGTATCATATTTTATATATCTCAAATGCATACGTATAACATTGTATTTTTATATGATAAGTGCACTGTTCTTTTATACGATTATTTTTCCTCGACTACGTAACTTATAAAAGTATGTTAAGTAATTTTCTATAGGTGGATATAATGTCGGTAAATTTTATGTTACCTATAAAGACAAAGAACACATAACTTTAATTACAAACATTAACATCAACAAGGTTTTTCGTATAATGTTAGTCTTTATTTTCCATTGCCCATTTTATTTTTACGTGTATATAAAATAGCAAAGTACTTACTCGTATTCTCCTATTTATGTGAGAGTTAAGTAAATTCGGAGCAAAATTATTAGTATTTTCGACGTAAAATAATCAGTTAATACGTTTACGCTTCATTTAAAATAAAATGGTAGTCTTGTATAAATAATAATATAATAACTTAATAGAACTAGTATTTAATACATATACTTTGTATGAATATAATTAATATTTTGTATTTAACTGGAAATAATATAATTGGTTCCCCATACAAATTTTTGTCATTATTTCACCCTCTACGGTTTTTTTTTTTGAGACAAAAGGTAGCTTATTTCTTCCAGGATGCAATATATCTCTTTGCCAAATATTGGAATTGTTCGGTCGTTTAAGAGTGAAATGGTAATAAACAGAGTTATTTTTACATTTATAATATTAGTACCTATAGTTTGCATTACAATATCATAGTAAAAATATTACTATACAATTTCCCATAGATGATAATATAATTTTGTTGTTATTTTCATGCCTAAATAATGCCTACTATTTTTTAGGAAATTTTTTTTTTATTAAAACATAATACTTATAATAAAATAACATATATCAAAATACTTATAATAAATACTTACATATAATAATAACAGGGGACCACAATTTTTTGTGATGAAATAAATTTATATAAATATGCAATCGAATATTCGATCAATTGTTTTTTTTTCTTTTGGATTTAAAATGTATGTACATTTCAACACTTTTATTCATGAGAATGAATTTGGAAACGTATGTTTTGCACCAGTTATTTAAATTTTGACTTTGTTTTGACGAAACGTGAATAAATTGTCAATATAAATATAAAAATCAATACAGATTATCGTTGGGCAAGCATGAGACGTTTGTTATCGTTCCTTCAAAACTACAACAATAATTTAGTATTACGTTAAAGCTATTTAAAATTTTCAGCGATTCTAAATAAATACAAATATTGAAACAAACAGTGAAACATTTAAAAAAATATTAATTAGTGATTTTGAGCTTTATTAATTAACTATTAGTTATTAGTTTAAATCCCTTGTTGTGGCCAAACAATTTAAATAATAATTTATTAATACAGGGTATCCTAGATAACTATGTATGCATTTATTATTAAAAAAATCTCAAATACAATTTTTTCCTCTCTTTGAATTATTTTGAGAATAACATATGTAAAATTGTCGCAATGATTTTTGTGAAAATTGTTAGAAGGTGGAATTGAAATCGTCTGTAGATTGGCAGAGAAATAATATAAAAGTTTTCCGAGCTACGTCGATGGGAAATGCTCGAAGCAGATCAAATTCATCGGTTTTCAGTTTATTTATTTATTGCACTAGGGGAGAGAAAAAGCACCAGATTGTCTAGTTTTTTTATTATTATTTGTTATTCATCTACTTGTATTGAAAAATATAATGAACACTTAGTCTTTCCGACTTTCACATCCCGATTTGTCTTTAAATTCAAATCAATCAGCGTAAAACTTGTTTTAGAAACTCATGAATATAACGAAAGCAATATGGCCTTGTCATTCGTCTCCTCGAGCTGGTACAGCGGAGGCGATTACAGCCGAAAGATTTTTCTATGTGGTGATAATTCTCTCCGTTTATGATGTTTTCACATAATATTTTAGTAAAATGGTAATAAATGTTTTCAAAGTTCTTGTGTTAGATTCCGAAAGAATAGTGCAAGTTCGTGTAAGTATTCAGAGCAATTTAGCCTGTGGTGTAGGCGGCGCTCGGCTTCACGATTTAATTGCTTTGGCAGTATTCCACACCACGCCCGAAGAAATTGTCGCTGCAACTTACATAAGAATATCTACCTATACACATGTAAGTGACGATGTCTGGATTCCACATCTGTTTCTGACGGATGACATTGTGTGACCTCCTCGGGAGCTCTGCGATACATCTAATTGGTGAACGACTAATTAGGTTATTTGATAATGTTTTAGACACTAACCTAATTATTTTATTGCTACGACTGCACTTTAATGTTAATGGTTGCGTCCAACAGCGATAAAACGGTATTTAAACAATGGCTACATTCAAGGTTTCGCTTGAGTTAGTGTTTAACGTGTAATGCCAATAGTATTGACATTATTAGAATAATACGTTATAGTCTTGGCCACATTAACGCAATTGTTGTATTAATTAACGCGCTAAGACGCCTGCCATAAATTTTAGCATAATAAATATTCTGTTATTACCTAGATTATGATGAAAATTGAATAGAGAAAATGAACATGCACAAAACAGACTGAGCTGAGGCGGGCATCGACTACGTCCTCCTCCACTATGCGCGCAGTTAGTATAGCATTGTTTTTGACCACTAAACTACACTGCTATTTCCGATTTACGTGACAGTGTCGAAATTCCTCCATTTTATCTTTCCTTCGGCAGCCCTTCCGACTGCTTCCAATCTAATTTTAATTTAAATATAATTTAGCTAAGTAATAATTAATAAGTTAAAAGCTAGCTAGCTTCATAATAAATAAAGTAGCAATTATGTGTTATAAAAATATAGGTGATGTTTTTTTTTATATTTGAATCGATTAAAATCAATGTAGTTTTTATTTCAAAAATAATAAAATGATGATACGTTTAGAAGAATTTGCTGTCTCCACTCGTTTTGTTAGTTCCGAAAATCCCAAATATATGTACATTGTACGTACATCTTCATGACAGTATCAAATTAAACAAAGCTACTTTAATATGTCACTCGCAAAATACAACCTAACCGGAGGGTATGTCTTGTCATGAAACATTACATTTTTAACTTCAAATTAAACCTTTTTTAAAAGTAAATTATCATTGTACTAACATTATGACTCTCAGTTTATTTTACATTTTTTAATTTTATATTTTTTCTTTAAAAATTTCATTATTATTTTATAATAATAATTAATCCACAATAGCGACTGATTTCGTACATAAAATTTTATATTTCGTACAATAAACACATAGTGACTCTCTCTCTCTGACGACCCGAGCTTATCTGTTGTATACATACCCTATAAACATACCTAATTAGGAATTCAAACTAGATGGGTATCCTTGTAATATCCAAGTAATCATCCAGACCCGAAACAAAATTATACTTTTTTTTTTCAATTATATCATATTTATTATTAATTAATTATTAATTAAAAGGATCTTTCGACCGGTAATCGATCTGTGCGAAAAGCACTCCGTGCTCGTCGATTTTTTTCTGTTTAATTTTCATAATAATTTAATAACAACAATTTTATTATAATTATATTTCACCTGCTCTAAGGTCAACGAAGTTTAGGCAAATGTTGAAAGCTTTTTCAGTCAGTTGTGTCGTTTTTTAATATAGTTTCTTAAGTCGAATTTCATACATCGTGATATTACGTATCGATTGGAAAAATATTCACATCACAATTTCGAAATACTTATTCAAGATGAAAAAACAAAATTTGGCGTACTTTAAGTAAGATTTAAGTTAATGACTGATAGTAAGAAGTTGTTAAGTACTAGGTAGGTGTTGAAAGTAATTACTTAATCCAAGTTGGATTTAAGTAGTACTTAGATACTAAAACGTGAAAGACAATGGGAACATAACAGTCCTTTATAAATAATTTGAATAAGTAATTACATGGTGCTCGTTGTTGAAAAGACTTTGAGTACGAACTCAATTATAGGACAAACCTGAAATGAATACATGTTTAAAGAACTGAATACATTTGTAAATTAGAGGGATTATACAATTAAAAAAACTGCTCTTAAAAAGTTTCACGACGCACAAACAAAGTCTTTTTTTTATCGTTAAGCTAGAGTGTGGATAATATAGAAACTAAAATTAAATAAAATACACAAACAATGGGTAAACATAACAAGTTTTTAATAGAAATTAAAAATAAGCCTCTTTTCTTTGACTTGCGTGAAGTTTAGTGCATTTTTTTTATAAAAACTAATTAATAAAATTAATATTGAACAACAAAAAAGTGATTGATATAATGTCATCGACAATATTGGATGGTTCGTTGAGTGCTCATTGCAAATTCAAATGTTAAATCGGTCACAATTTAGTAGCTCACAAGTTGCGTAATATTTGCAGTTAAATTGAGAAGCGTCGGATTTGCCTGCACTATTTTCCATGTTCAAGTATTTATAAACAAAAACAGAAATACCTAGATTAATTTTAGTTACTGAGGCAAAGCTATTAAAATTTCATGCAGCTTAAAACTCGATCGATTGTTTTATATTTTCGTTTGTAAATTGTCATTGCTTTGATATAGATCAATAAATCTATGCAATAAATAAATGCTGCTATACCTGTTTCCTCGTCCCAGGAAGAGTATGCTGCGGCGAAGTTTCTAAACTGCCACAACTCGATAGTACTATTTTAGAACAACAGATTGAGCTAATCCCTACCATTAATTAATCTCCGTGCTAATTTAAAGGGATGGGAAAATTAGTCGGTTACAAAACACCACAAATATCTCTTTTTAGACAATAATCGTCCCAGTTCGGCATTATTACACAAAACCTTTATAAATCTAACAACCTAAATCTTCCTCGCGAATCAGTCTGTCTATCTGATTGTGAAAATGTAACTAAAATTATAACAGTGGTTTTTAGTGGGTACAGACAGACAAACGCGATAAGTGCCTTTGTTTTATACTAAGTAGTGATAGTATTTTTTAAAAAGAGTTATAAGTATTCAATCTGGATTCAAAATAAATCAATTAGTGTGTGTGCAACATAAATAAGTCTTTATGTCTTGGTCAAATCATCCTAACGTTCTTTAATGGTGGCTATTACTTATACAACGAACCGACGATTTAAGGAAAATGTTACCAAAGTACCTTTATAACGATGATATATTTCTGAATAGTAATAAAGTCCTTTCTAAATTTACATAAAATTGGCTAAGACAAAAAAAATTAATGAAAAACTACGTCTTCTTTGAACTTACGCAATTAAACTTTATGCTCGGACATTTACAATGAAATGTATTCTTTTTATCTTTATCTACAGTCTAATTATATTTAAAACATTCATTTTACGTTTATCTTGCACGTCATATCTGTTACAATAATCGCAAACACATGTTTAATTTATTCTTTAGATTTTAAACAAAACGAGATCTTACCATGATACGAAAATAATACCTACCTATAAAGGCAAAGCATGCTCTCTGCTTACCGCTAATAAAAAAATGTTTGGTTACAGTTATTAGTGCCGAAAAGACGTAAACGTCTTTGTAAATTGGACTACTAGTTGTAATTGTATTTCCAAGCAAAATGCTGCTGCCAAACATTCCAAGAAAACATCGAATTGTAAATAATCTGCAATACGATGTACAAAAGAAGAAACCATAATACTGAAGACGTGGGTGTACGGGTTTTGTTCCCTTTCTTTTCAAAAATGACAGAACTAAACTACTTGAACTTAAAAAAAAGTAGTTTAGTGTTTAAATAAGTATGTAATTTAATTATGATGAAAATTAAATAATAAAACAAATTAACACGCACACAAACTTTTTTCTATTTAAATTTCGCCGTAATTCAATAAATTCATCATATTAATGTGTAAAATAAAACCTGTGCTTAATTAAGTCCACGGTTATTTTTATAATTCTACTCGCCTAATTAGTTGTGTTCTTAAAACTATGTATCTACATTTAGACATACGTGTTTAATTATTAAAACTGTGATACAAAATATATCTTTGGTGCAAATGAAACTTTTAATGAATTTAAAGTTTAATATGTATTTATGCAGGAGAATAGGATTGTGCACTAACCCGATTGACACTTAAAATACTACCCCAGGACGGCAGACTGAGCATAACTAACCATCACCGGTCTGTCTACCACTCATTAATATAATAAATAGATTGTTGGTTTATTTTCCTTATTTATTTTAAATTTTAGAACAACTCATTGTCGAAAAGTCACAAGTTATCGGGAAGAGTTTGCTTTTTTTTTAAGAATAATCAAGAACGGTGTCGACAATAAAGCCTCGGAGGTAAAACCAATTTAAAGCTTTATTTTACGTGCCTTTTTTATATTTATTACGAATTGAAAGTCAACTCAATATTTAACATTTATTTAGATCAACCCTTACTTATTTTAAATAACATAGTTCAATTACTTTCAATTTTTGAAAATAAAGGAGAATACCCATTCGTCTAAGAAAAATGGGCCCACAATTTTTTTTTCGAGTTGTCGATGATTTTTAGTTTATTTTGTAGAAAAATAAATCTGTATTCTGAATCACCGATCAGTCTTAATTTGTGCACCCGGCTTATTGAGTGACTTTTTCTGATGCAATATTTGAGGTTATTATTATATTAAATGCTTTAATAAATGATGATATATCTTTTTTTTATGTAATAAACATTGTCTAATGATTTTTAAACGATGTGTTGACATAATTGATTTTAATTAATGAAGGAGTAATATATTATTTTAGAATATTGTTTGTTAACAAATTATAAGATATCAAGTGGGCCCAAAAATGGGCATTGTCCTTTGTATAGCAAACTGGATATTGAAATGTCTTCAGGCAGCTTCCGCAATGCTGGCAGAAGTCTGATTGACAATACACAGTCTTCTAGTTGTACTTCGGTTATTTAGAAGTCGCACTATAGCTACCTAATAAAATATTTTGTACTAAAACATTGTATAATGTTTTATGTAAAAAAAGCTTTTTATTAGGATTGAATTGCATTCAGTTCCGATCGTTAACGCTCCCTCACAATTCTCGACAAATGATGCTAAAGGAAAGTAGGAAAGAACTTGTGCATGCAGCACTGAAGAAGAGAAACAAAAAGTAATAGTGCAAAACGAGGCTGCTGCGGTGCAAACGTTCCCTTGTGTAATCAGAACACTACCGTACGGCCTTTTTTATCAACGCCCTGCATTTTTTACTACATGTATTTCGAAGTAAAATGAAAAAGATATTTTAAATTATATTTCTTGTTGCTAATGCATTCAAATAATAATAAATACACATTATTATGCATATCGCGAAAGGAGTGTGCACTGTCAAACTGGATGTGCCAACATTCGTCTTCTAAAGCCGGCAGAGCGGAGGCGACTGCCGGCTGTATCTAGTAGCAGTTGTTTCCGTTGATGGACCGTACTCCGGCTTAACATCAGGCGGAGTGTTGTCGTATGTCGCAATATATTTTGAAAACAAAAAAATACACAGACACAAAACGAAAATGTAGTTAGGTACTATTTTAACTATTAAAAATTTTAGAATGATTAATGGTGGAATTCGGATTAACAATTATTATGAAAACATATAATTTCATTAAATTAAAAAGATGAAGAAAATTAAACAGAGAAAATCAACGCGCACATAACAGCCTAAACTCAGCTAAGCTGGAAATCGAACACATTCGATGCTTTGCCAAAAATAAAAAATAAAGAGATGAGAATTTTTTAATGGTTCATCCAATATCTGTTAATAAAGTTGTAAGAAAAACATTATGAAGATTACCATTTCTTTTAAAATCCAGTAAAATAGGTCATGGCTGACATATTTAAATGCATTTGTTGAGTCTGAAAATCTGTTTTAAGATAAAGTATATAAAGAGTAGTTATCTGGTATTTATACATATAGTTTTTTTACGTATAGCTACGTATATGTAATACTACTTCAGACTGAACGTATGAGAAAGTTTTTGAATGTAAAAGAAGACTCTCAAAGAGGGCGAATGCAACTTTATAACTAGCTTCGGGCTTCGTTTTTAGAATGCTTTCCTATATTATTTTAATGTATTATTATATTATTTTATATTTAATATTATGAAACTAAACTTTATGCTAAATGAGAATTTTTAAAGGAGAAGGAGAAAGAGAGAAATGGGCCCACATTTGATTTTTGGGGTTTCACGATAATTTTTAGTTCATTTTACAGAATTGTAGAATATTTTGTGTAATTTTTTTACCCGAGTTGAGTAATTTTAGACTTTAATGCAATATTTGAGGTTATTATTATATAAGAAGCTTTATTAATTGCTGATATCTGTATTTTTATATAATTAAATATTGTCTATTAATTAGTAAACGATTTGTTGTAATAATTGAAATAAGTTAATGAAAAAACAAGATATTATTTTGATATCAAACTATTAGGTATTAGTGAGCCCAAAAATGGGCATTCTCTTTTGATGTGACATCAAAGTAAAACTCATCGCGTCGACCGCGAGTGGAGACCAATCACAAATCTGTGGTAAAACTATTGTGGCTAAATTTCCATCAATGCTAGATTGTTTGAAAGTAGCCGAGCATATGGGGAGTGGCTGTGTGCGCGGTGGTCTATTGGGACGGTGCACATTTGTTTCCACAATCCGGCATAGCGGTGATTGCTGTCTGCAAATTTAATACAGGTGAATATTTGAAGAGATGCAGTTTTATTATCAAAATCGGTCTCGAAATTGCTTTGAGTATTTGTCGCTTACTTTTAAAGTTTCGGATTTCGGTATCCACGCCTTTATAATATAAGTATTCACTGATATTACTTTCTTAACCCCTCCTAAGATTATCTTGGCAATTTTCCACTAGCTAATATTGAATATTCTATTCCAAAGTCGCTATAATTTGAGAACATTGCCGAAATTTCGCATAATATTTATCTTAACAAAATTGGGAATTATTTTTTGTTTTTAAAATAGCTGTAATAGGACCCCGGGGCGACACAAACTGGGCTAATAAGAATCATTAGTCTGCCAACGATTGAGCCGTTTGAATTGCAAAAATGTATATTTTGAAAGCATATAAGGAATAATCTTAATTAATAATAATTTACTTAAATAATTTTTCGAAAAATTTTAACGACATTTAAATTTGTTTCAAACCATAAAACTATTATCTTAAGATTTAATAAACTAAACTTTCTAAACCTGAAAATTCTTTTTCGGCGTACGCTCAACATATCGTGAAGCGATAGTTGAATAAAAGATTGGGTTAGCTTACTGTATTTTAATTTAAATGTTACAATCAGCAGACTTACAGGCTAGTGAGGGTGTAGGTATGTAAGGCCGGTGCGTAAGATGTGGAGAGCATGAGGGCGTGGGTCGGCGGCGTTCCCGCGTCGGAGACTGTCCTCGTCGTCGGCGAGACTCCTCGCAGGGTACAGGACGTGCAGGAACCCAAAGGACGGTTGGGAGCAGCACATGGGCAGGCGCGTACAGACTTCAGAGATGACCCCATCTTCTTGTCTCGTCTTGCAGCACTCTTGGGTATAGCGAACAGCGGCGTCGGAGGTCTCACGTTGATGAATCAGACTTGTTACAGAGTTTAGAGGTCTTCTTTTGCAGTTCCCGGGGTGTAGTGGCCCCGGGAAAAGACCTTTAGGTGCAGAGCTTCATTGTTAGTGTTTTTTAGCCGGAGAAATGATCACGGAGAACTGATCCAGAGAACTGATGACGGAGGATTGATCACGGAGAACTGATGACGGAGGATTGATCCCGATGAAGAGAATGGGTCGTTTTTTATAGCCCTTTTTAGATTTGAAAATTTGATTTGAATCAATGTGTCATGGAATGTCAGTATTTCGAAATGGAACAATATCTTCTTGAATTAATGAGGTTTGTAAGGTAATTTTGGAAGAAAATGTTTAAAATCTAGGTGAAAATGAAATTTAAAAAACTAATCGTCAACATTGTCAGATACAAAAATAAATATAGAAAAAGTGAAAAATAAATAGTAATTTTGTGTAAAAATTGTAAATAATGCAAGGAAAACTATAGTAAAATTATGCCCCACAACCTGGTGATAAGTCCCAAATGATGTGATGTGTAAAACTCGAGAAAACATATAAAACATGATAATGACATTAGGACATGAACATGAAAAACCAAATAAGATGAAAAGAAACAAGGTTAGGGGATATAGCACGCTATATTTTCCCCCACAACCCCAGAAAATTTTTGACTCAGAAAAAATTTTGGAGCAAAGGCCGAGAGAATCCAGAGGAACATTGCTTACAGATACATACATCAACAATCAAACACCTACATTATTCATCAAACACCTACATTATTCATCAAACATACTATCATCTACATACAGTTATGGGTGGAGTTCACATTCAATGACTGCCACTCAAAAGGAATGTTCCCAAATGACGACTAGGCTTCTTTAAGGAGTAGTCAACCGCTCCATCAATGGAAAATAAATTTGACCTAAGGCTTATTTACCGAGTAGTCAGCCGCTCGATGAAGAAATTTGACATTAGGCTTATTTAGGGAGTCATCAACCGCTCCATAATTAAAGTAGTTCGCTAAGAGCGGTAGGGCTCAAAGTGTAGAATCGGTAGTAGCCGATTTGTAGAGTAAAAAAAATACGCTAAGAGCGGTAGGGCTCCAAGTGTAGAAGTGAAGAAAAGCTCGTGTCACCTAGGGACGCTAAAGCAGGAGTTTAAAAACTCTGGTTAAGTAACAAATAAAAAAAAATGAATAAATTTAGAATTAATGACAATGAATGATTTGCAGGATGATAGAAGATGTAGGTCAAGTAAATGTAGAATTGTGTAGAATGTAGAATAGAATAATAAAAAGTGTCAAAGAGTGATGTAGGTTGAAGTGAAGTGTAAGAGTAGAATTAAATTAAAATAATGTAAGCTAAAAAAAATAGAATTATGTAGATTAAAATAATGTAAACCAAAAGAAACCGAGTGTGATTCGCACTAGATAAAGTGTTTTTTTTTAGAATTTGGAAAAAGAGTAAAGTTAAAAATTTAGAAGAGTAAAGAGTGAAGTTTTAGTTAGTTGAGCGCCAAACTATCGTGAAGCGATAGTTAAATGAAAGAATGGGTTAGCTTACTGTATTTTAATTTAAATGTTACAATCAGCAGACTTACAGGCTAGTGAGGGTGTAGGTATGTAAGGCCGGTGCGTAAGATGTGGAGAGCATGAGGGCGTGGGTCGGCGGCGTTCCCGCGTCGGAGACTGTCCTCGTCGTCGGCGAGACTCCTCGCAGGGTACAGGACGTGCAGGAACCCAAAGGACGGTTGGGAGCAGCACATGGGCAGGCGCGTACAGACTTCAGAGATGACCCCATCTTCTTGTCTCGTCTTGCAGCACTCTTGGGTATAGCGAACAGCGGCGTCGGAGGTCTCACGTTGATGAATCAGACTTGTTACAGAGTTTAGAGGTCTTCTTTTGCAGTTCCCGGGGTGTAGTGGCCCCGGGAAAAGACCTTTAGGTGCAGAGCTTCATTGTTAGTGTTTTTTAGCCGGAGAAATGATCACGGAGAACTGATCCAGAGAACTGATGACGGAGGATTGATCACGGAGAACTGATGACGGAGGATTGATCCCGATGAAGAGAATGGGTCGTTTTTTATAGCCCTTTTTAGATTTGAAAATTTGATTTGAATCAATGTGTCATGGAATGTCAGTATTTCGAAATGGAACAATATCTTCTTGAATTAATGAGGTTTGTAAGGTAATTTTGGAAGAAAATGTTTAAAATCTAGGTGAAAATGAAATTTAAAAAACTAATCGTCAACATTGTCAGATACAAAAATAAATATAGAAAAAGTGAAAAATAAATAGTAATTTTGTGTAAAAATTGTAAATAATGCAAGGAAAACTATAGTAAAATTATGCCCCACAACCTGGTGATAAGTCCCAAATGATGTGATGTGTAAAACTCGAGAAAACATATAAAACATGATAATGACATTAGGACATGAACATGAAAAACCAAATAAGATGAAAAGAAACAAGGTTAGGGGATATAGCACGCTATAAACATATGACTACACTCCGTCTAATGTTGAACTTTTGCCACATTATTTTCTGCCACAGAGAAAAGTCTGCAGGAAGCAGTCGTCCTAGTGACAGAGCACATTCCTTTCGTTATACCCAGCCACCTCGAAGCTGCTGAAACGCGATTAGGTCACTTCACGGGTGTTACACTTTACGGGTGTACACTTTACACTTTACCTCAGGACGCCAGTCTGGGTTAATAACGACTATTTTTTTAAATGTACGAATATTTTAGCGGTATTGTGGTACAAATGATAAAAATACACAATTGAGTGCAACAATATTTTATCCAAATAAAGGCGAGAACATATTGTATGGAGCTTTATTAACTTTTTATGTGACAGGTGTCTTTATTTTACAAATTGTAGAAAAGAAACATCTCAACTCAACTACATCTCGACATATAGAGTTTTTTCTAGAAAAAGGTCTGTATGCTGTAGAATAATAACTAAATTCATCTGTGACTTGATAGGTAAGGTAAGAAAGTAATAATTATTTATTTTTTTTACAATAAAATAAGAGAAAACAATAAAATAAAAGTACTTAGTTTTTACGCACCAGAATCATAACTAACGATGAATTTTATTTATTTGTGTTTATGAAAATTTTAAATATTTACTATATTTAGTTTATTTTACTAAGTTGACTCCTCTTCATCAACGTTCTGCCATCTGTATTTTAAATGAAGAACTATTTTGAACAGCGCCATCTATTCGCAGTTAGTAAAACTAGAAACGATCCGACAGTAGAAAGTTCTTTGTAGTGTTGCTACTCAACAACAGATGGCGCGCAATTTGTGAAATTTCAAACAAATGTTTTAGACTACAAAATGAAATGAACGTAAAGTAAAATAATTAAATCAAGTTAAACCATTTTCATAGTCATTTTATTATTATGCAAACGTCTCATCATTCTATCAAATAGAGTTAAAACAAAAGTTTAAAAATAAAGCTGTGACGCAATAAACAAATCCCAAAAGACGAGAACCAGTTAGGTTAATTATTAAGGTGTAACTCGAAACATAATTAAAATTACGTCAATATCCTAGTCAACATAGAAAACGTAAAATAATGTAGGATAGAGTAGATTCCAGTTATTTTTACATAAATCAAATATTATATTTATTTAGTTAATAAAATATTTTTAAAACAAATCATGAGTTAGTTATGTATTGTATAAAATGTTAATTAAAAGAGCATATTGTGCAAATAAGCCTGTAAATAATTAAATCCTTCTTGTATTTCAGTTCAGCGAAGAGTGACATCTGCGAGAAATGTTAATGGAGCTTTGCTTCATAGCCCAAACCAATTATGCATAGACGCTCGCTTGCATTATTAAATTGCTATACAAACCGGTAAAGTATGAATTATTTATTATTGTTTAATAATGAAATAAGGACGGTGGTAGCCAGCGTTAAGAGATGGTATGTTAAGGGCTTTAGTCATTTTGAAAGAATTGATGAGAGGTTTATCGTTCTAAAATCGATGACAGTGTAGACAATGACAGAGCACCCTTAACCGACGCGATTACACGAGGAGAGTTGTATATGTGTATGAAGCATAGCAGTAAGTACAGAACTCGTTGGCACTCCAGAGTCTCTGTTTATCCCGATTTGTAAGTTGCGTGAAGGATTGGTAATCATTTAAACATGTTAAATATGTATGTAATCATCACTAATTTCTGAAATCTTGGCCATATTTTACTAAATAACTATAACTAAATTGTTTAACGAAATAATAATAATAAAAATAAACGCGGTATTAAACCGCATCCTTTCGCGGGAATCCTTTAAATTATAATATGAAGGCGTCATGATGACGACAGTACTGAGAGTCCTCATCAAATGTCACAATCATCAAAACAAGAGTTAATCTAAGTCGATTGAAAACCAAATCAAGTAACCCCCAACATTGACAGAAGGTAAACTTTATTAAGTTCCGTGCGTCCAAATACGACGGTTGTACTCAAACTGATGATACCTGACGTGACCTAACTAAGTAAACAACTATGAGGTCTCAATCTCGAAAGTCACGCCAAACGATCGAGTGGCCAACTTACTAGCTTTACTGTCACGTTAGATATGAATAAGGGGATACTTAAGAGACGCTTTTCAAAGAACTACCTAATGAGATTTACGAGCGATAACAGTCTTAACTACGAACATGTATGAGTAGCGCGTTCTACATATTTTATAAAATACAAAAGCTGTGGTAGTTCGTTCCTCGTGCGTACTGCGAAACTGTGGAACTCCCTCCCGGTGTCTGTGTTTCTCCACACGTACAACATGAGTCTCTTCAAATTGAAGGTGAATAGGTTAGACCGCACTAATGCTTAACACCAGGTAGGGTCAAACGCTTCCCTATTAAGCATAAAAAAAGCCGAGCGGTTGAAGGCACGTCTTCGCCACGGTCCACAGATACTCGTAGACCCGTATTCAAATTTGTCGAAATTTTAGCTGGTACAAAAGTAACTTAGTTATACATATTAACGTTGGTCGATGTCAATTAATTTAAAAGAGTAGTATGTAGACTGATGAAGTGATCATGTTTATGAGCCCAATGGCGTCCATGGTAGTGCCACAACTGACCCATAAAGTGACCTTATTGCCTTTCGGAAATAGCCAGGTATAATTAGAGAAGTGTGCCCATTCAAGGCAGCGCTCGTTCAATTGATGATATAGATTTCAAGAAGAACAATATAAAAATAATAAAACTTATTTAATATAGCTCGTCATAATAATATGACACACTAATGTTAAGCCAGAGATATAAATTTCTACAGGCAGCAGTCGCCTCCGCTATATCGGCTTGATGAAACGAATGTGCACCATCTAAATTGACACTCTCGTAACTGTTCGTAAACATATGTTTGCCACTTATTCCTGTATTACATCGAGATTGATAAGTATGTCCCGGTTTGGGGTAAGCAATTACGTGAACTAAGATACAAGTTATTATGAGGCAGGACATGAAAGACTAATTAATTAAATTAAATCAACTCTCGTTGGGATTGTTAGTCTAGAAACCGGAGGAAAGAAAATAAGCTTTATCGTGCTGAACCCTTAATCAGTCACAAAAGACATATTCATTATTTTTCTACTACGATAATATTACTACATTTATCTGACTAAACCCAACCTATTAATAAGGAATAAAAGAAAAAAAAATGTACCAATTCAGCACGTCATTACAAGATATTCTTTATATCAAAGTCGCAAGGTTCATTTTGGAATAAAAAATAAATTTAACTTGTATTGACCGTGGCAGTGAAATAAGGTCAGCTCCACTTGTGAAGTGGCGAGTTTAATGAACGTTGTTTGACTACAACATGCAAACTTTGTATTAACCAAAGGACAATGCCCATTTCTGGGCTCACTTGATATCTAATAGTTTGTTAACAAAACAATATTCTAAAATAATATCTTATTCCTTCATTAATTTATTTTACTTCATTATTATATCAACACGTCGCTTACCAACCAATTGACAATATTTAATAACCTCAAATATTGCATCAGAGACTTTAACTTTAACTCAATAACACGGGTGAAACTAAAATTAAAACTGATTGGTGATTAGGAATATAGATTTATTTAAACAAAATTAACTAAAAATCATCGACAAACTCGAGAAAAAATTGTGGGCCCATTTCTCTTATGCGAATGGGTATTCGGACATTCTCCTTTACTAACATAACTTGGTAACAGTGCACAAATGGTACCTAGGTACATTATATTTAAGCTTTTTTTATTGTATCTCGGCATATGACAACACTCCCCTTAATGTAAAGTCAGAGTGCGGTCCATGAACGGAAAGAACTGCTACTACAGAGAAATCGCTACGGGCAGCAGCCGCCTCCGCTATGCCGGCCTGAGTGGTGGTACTACCCCAGGACGCAATAACCATCATCAGTCTGCTTACCACAGACAGCGTATTGTCGTATGCCGGGTTACAATAAAAAAAAGACTTTATATTTCTACATAAAACGGTAAAACTGCACTTATTTATTATTCTGTTTGTTGGGTCCTCTTAAATGCATAATTTAAATGCGCCACCATTTAAAGCTGCTAGTGATAATGGCATAAACGATTAGTGTGCAAATACTCAGTTATAAAATGCATAATGCAATATTAATTGGAATTTATATGGATATCCCGTAGCTGACGGTCCTTTGACCGTGAGTGGCAGTGTTTATAACCTGTTTAAAATGCTCCCTGTATGTGGGGCACTGTTAAAGGTTCTGGTCTCCCATCTGGCGCGTCCTCAGGTCGTGGATACAGGTTCCACGGGTATCCCTTTCCGGTACACCGGCGCGAACCATAGCCAGCGAGGTAATAAAAGACAAGAGAGATCATCGCGTGGGAGATTTCTGTTGCTTCAATCGCTCTGAGCCAAGAGCGGTAATCCTCGGGGCTGGAATGGTGTTGTTTTCCGATGAGGTGCGGTTAAGCGCCGGTGGAATCGCGGATGAATGTAAAAAAGTGCCCGTGATCGTATAATGCAGAGAGAACACCATGGGGGTTTTAGTCTTATTGGGTAGTACCGGGGAGTAGCGAAGTTAATTCATACAAGAAAATTCCTGTTTAAAAAAAAATTATATTCAATCAAACATCATACAAGAATCTAGTAAACTAAATTACTTTTTTTATTTTATTTTAGCTCGGCATGTGACAAGACTCCGCCTGATGTTAAGCTAGTGTGCGGTCCATGAATGGAAACAACTGCTACTACAGAGAGACCTGTACGGGCAGCAGTCGCCTCCACTATGCCGGCTCGAGGACTCCTCAATGATGAGACGACGACTATCCAGATTGCCAGTGCACACTCCTCTCGTTATACCTGGCTACTTTCAAACTATTCCCGAAACGCGAATTCCCGAGGTCACTTCACGGGTGTTCTGGACAAATAACCATCATCAGTCTGCCTACCACACTTAGTATTTATTTTAAAATGGCGTACATTAATTATACAGTGAGAAATTATTGATAACATTTTGTGGTTATTATTTCATGTTTTAATTTACTTATTTATTTTTAAAACACATTAAGTTGTGGGTAGTAATGCTATAAAATAATTTTGTTTTTGCAAAACAGAAAGCAACATACTTAATTAAGCTAAAGATTTTAGCAAATTTAGTGAATTGGATAAGAATAGAAAATAAATGAGAAATTTCCTTATTTAGTAAACATTATTTAGAACGTAATTGTGCAGAATAACTATATTATATTAATGAGGCAGAAAATCACACGCCTCATAATGTTCAGACACTTATTACAAGTGTTCGTAATAATATATGAGTATCTACAAGTTGCTAGTAATTGTCTAGTAATAGTGTATATTGCCTACTAACTGAATGTAATATTCAGCACTTAAAATTATTACCAAATTGAAAACAAATTAATCCAGTACATAATATGACGTCAACCCCGTTCGAAGGACTGTCAATGAAGTAATACATTAGAAGAATTTCAGCACGGCCACGTGAAGCGCCAATAATTATCTTAGTGGTCAATTCGATCCCCACCTCAGCTCAGGTTGTTGTGTATATTGCTTTGTTCTATTAAATTTTGATAGGTGTGGACTATCAACCTAGAGAGTGCACATTCGTCTCTTCAACCTGGCATAGCGGAGGCAATTGCTGCCTGAATAAAACTATCTGTGGTAGCAATTGTTTCTGTTCATAGACCGCACTCTACCATACCATCAGGCCAAGTGTTTTCGGCGTATGAAAAAAGCTAACATAAAAAAAATTACACGTGCCAAATTGCTATGCCAAAATTGATAAAAAAATAACCGAATAAACAAAAAAGAAATGTGAGAGTACAAGAGACATAAATTGACCTATTAAACTTTCAAAGATTCATATGAGAGAGAAATCACGCAGGAGGAAACTCAAGCGGAATGAAAACCTACAGCTATTTCAGACAACTTTCCTCAAATCTTCTCTTTAACTTTGTTAAATGGCAACTTTATTTAACCGCAACTTATTGAAATGAAAATTTATTTTAGCAAATTTCTTCAGTGATAAAAATCAATGTATAATAAATTGAAACGATTTCTCCTGTTGGCACGATAACAAAAATGTTGATATAAAATTATTTACCAACTAATAACCCCTTTTACTAGGGATTAGATAAATCTGGTTGAGATGAGTGCAGAGATGCTGACTTACCTGACTGTATAAACAATTTTATTACTTATAAACTCTGTTTTCATTCCAAATGTTACATTCACCTATTGTGATATAGTGTATATTGTGATATATTATGTTGTTTATAGATGCCGTTGGTATTTTAGTAAAACATATTTAATTTTAGACAAATAACGGTAACGACCTGTGCACAGTCACAGTGCACAATCGTTTCTCCAAGTCGGCATAGTGGAGGCTACTGATGCCTGCAGAAATTTCTCTGTAGTAGTAACTGTCTCCGTTTACAGGTGTAGTCACTATTATAGACTGTTATAAATAAAATATTTGCAGCGGCAAGCTTTCAGTTATGATTAAAGTTTATTCCAGATATTCTTAATTCATGCCGAGGCGTTTCAAGGTAAAGAATTAATTAATGAGCGCTACTAAAATTAATATTTATTATTCCGTAACCTTTTTTTGTTATTCTGGAAGAACTCGATTTATAACTTATTCACCGCGGGCTATAATAACCAATTCTTCTGTTATGAGAAAGGTTAATATGAACCGAAGCAATTTTATGTAAGAGTATCTTCACTCATTCATAGAAGCTATATTATTATATCTACATGAAAATAAGCGAAGACGTTTGAGTGCCGAATATTGTATTACATACAATATTGAATTTACTTATCTCTTAGATGTATCTACACACATCTCAATACCTATATACTATTACATTTACAAGATCTTACACTCTATAAATAAAACTAAAATTATTTATTATAGATAGGTAGTAAAAAAATCTGCGACTTACTTGTTCGATTGCGTTGATTATATCTGACACGAGATGTTTCACACGTCACGGCGAAATGTCGAACGAAACGACGGACTAAAATAATCAAAACAAACGCGATAGTAAGCCGTGTAAAATCTTTTAACAACACGTTAGCGGATAACCTTAGAAAATAAGAAAAGTATTTCTTATACAATGAAAAATTTAGAGCGTCAGTCTATGACGCTATCGGACTCGCCCGTAAAACTTTAAAATCCAATATAAAAATTATTTTTAACTTCCGCTTCCATTTTGCTCTTCTTTGTTTTTTACTCAGCCTGATGTTAAGACAGAATGCGATATCGTGTTGATGAAACGAAGTTCACCATCTACATGATGGTGACAAACGCGAAAACATTGTATTTTTATTCACTGTGAAAATTTACGCATTACTTAACTTCATATCTGATTCATTCGTTCACTTGTTCGATTTACCATTTCAGATTTTCCTGAAATTTATTATGCGGAAAAATTGAATATAAAAAGAAAGTTAAAGTTTTACGTTATCTTTATCTTTTATTGTAAATATTGTTTTTATAACTAAAATGTAGTATTTTTTGTTTTGAACTTTAAACAACGTATAATTTTAAATAAAATACAGAACAAATAGGAATAACGAAACAAAAAAAATATATAGAATCCAGGTTTCAAAGGTGTTAAAATATTATAAAGAGTACACGAAAAATCGTTCTTAAACAGTTTCACACTCTATAATTCAGCAATAATCGCCTTTGTAGTCGAAAATTTATGGCACATTAAATATTTTTTATTTGCATTCGATAAGCTGTAGAATAAAATAAATATATTAGTTGGAAAATGTCGCAGCGATAGTAACTGGAACGTCGACAGTCGTCCTATTTGTGTGATCACCTTGGTTATACAAGCGTATATAATGTTGTATAATAAAATATCTTGAGTTATAGTTTTGGCTGCAAGTCGCCGCGCGTGACTCTTCTGGAGAAAAATTTCGTGCATATAAAAAAATAAATACAACTGATGAAGGGTCAAATACAAGGAAAACATAATTTATTAAAACTACTTTCTGTGTGAATCAAACGCAAAAATATGTCTTTCAAATCAGACTAGTAGTTCCGGAACGCATACGGGAGCAACAAAGAAATATTTTTTATTTAAACCTCAAAACCTGTAAATCAATAATAACAAACTATATATAGGGTTTACCGTGTTGAAGTTAATCGATTTATCTCAAATTCTAAAGCTTATGAATAAACAAATAGCTTTAATTCGGGTTACCGAACTGCGGTATATAAGTTTACATTTTATATTAGGTTTTCAATATTGGCAATGAACGTTGTTAAGAGTTATTGGCTAAACGTTCCAGTTTCTTAAGGTAAGATGAAAGCGTGGTGGGGGCTATTAATTAATCTTCGAGTGTCAGTCAGGAAATTAATCTACGCTCTCGACGCGACGTTACTATATGTTATACATAAAAGGAAACAAATAGCTCTTCTGAAATTATTGTTAACTTTCTAATCGATGTTACAACCCAATACCATTTAATATATTGTATATTTTAGTTGAATAATAAAGCACAATTAGCTATTAGTTAATAAAGTTAACAGAGCAGTCTAACAGAGCACTGGGCTGACTGGAGTTGGTTTAAAAATACCCAGTTTACTGTCACGGTGTAGTACCACTACTTTCAAGTGTAACACCCGTGAAGTGGAAGTAATCGGGTATAACGAGAGGAGTGTATCCTGTCAGTCTGAACTGTGCACATTCGTCTCGTTAAGCTAGCATAGCAGCGGTGATTGCTGCCTGCGGATATTTCTCAGTTGTCTTCGCCGATAGTTCGTACTCTGAGTGTAGATTAGGAGTGTGGTAACATGTCAGACTACTATAAGAAATCTCTTTCATAATTAATTAAAAGTGATAATCATAATAGTTACAAACACAAAGAAGTATTTTTGAATATGTATATAAATTCAGTCAATATAATTGCGTTACTCGTATATATTATAATATTTACTCGTGTATAATGAGACGAGAGGAAATTGCGTATTTTTCTTTTGTTCACCTGTAGATACATTTTATCTAAGTAAGTATAAAAAGTTCGGTCTTGAAACCCGCTATCCCCCCATTGATTTTTCGTTCAATATTGACTGAAGGGTTTGGTCGTGCAATAGGTCTTTAGTATTCCTTTTCAGTAAGATATGAGAGTAAAATGGATCAGGAAAACCTCACGTTTTATCCTAAATATTCATGCGAAATCTAAAATCAAATCATGTTCACTGCTTGGATTGTCGGGTGTTAAAATAAGCTTTGTAAGCCACCAAATTAGTGAAGCTTGCAATTAGGTCAGTGCGTAAATAGAAGCTTTTAATACTTTCATCCTATTGGACTTAAACATAAATAATAAACTTTGTACAGATGTCATGCTGTTTTAGGTTGGTCCGTATTCATCCTATGACATCATGTCCCATTAGATAATATTTTTTTATTCATCCCCAACTCATCAATCATATTTTAATAAATCCAAATGTATTGAATTAAGCAAAAAATATAGTTAAAATTCAAGATACAAACTTAGTGCAATTTCTTCCAGATAACTAAAATTCGATTGTTAAGGTTTTTTAAATTAAAACTTAATTTAATATTTATTTTTATAATATTTTATAGCCCTTATTGGAGTTTATTTTGTAACAAAATATTGAATTTTCTCGAGTATTATAAGTATTATAAATAACTAACATTTGTAATAATTTGTTTATTGCATCAAAGTTCTTTTTGTCAGACCGAAATACAACTATAGCAATTTTGAATGTACTTCGGTATGAATTCAGTTAAGAATAGGTTTGGGATGAGATGTCATGAAAACGGACCAACCCGCTGTTTTACGACCTTACCTCGAAGGGTCTTCACCACGGAGACTCGGAATAATCTCGTAATACTAAAAACAATTATACTGATCTCTCTTCAAATTTATTATATTATGTAGCTCAATACAACAGGCCACAGTAAGATTAAGGCCGCTCTTTCGTAGCAGCGCGGGGTCCAGTGAAGTGCTTATAACGTAGAGCATATCCGCAACCCGCCTTGGCAATCTGGATGGCAGGGCTACAGCGGCAAATGACGAGCTGTAGCAGCGTATATGGTTTGTGTGCAGGAACGGATGCGCGGCGCATACGCTGTACAAGTATCGATGTGATATAATTTTAGTTTAGTAATCAGTCATCTTATTAAACGCTGTTTGTACGCTGTAAAAACGCGATGCATAGAACATGCGTCTGTACGATAATCAAACGCCATCGTATTGCAACGTGTTGAGTATGCTTAAACTACGCTCTGCTGCTACGAAAACGCGGCCTGAACAAACGAGGCAGCAAGGGCTGGACTGTGTTTGTGGACTAAAGCTTATTACTAGACTGTATATATTTATATACCATAAATTATATATCATGTTTTAAACCAAAAACTAAATATATTTAATAAAAACTTACATGTTCATAACTTCAGTTATGAAATTTTCGAGAAACAAAAAAAAAATGAAGAAATGAAAGGATGGTTAGGTCTTAAATAAATACAATTATTTTAAATAGCTATTTACAACTGGAATATTGGGAAATCCTTATCATAAAACCTAAAATCACAAATATTAAAACGTGGTGCTCAAATAATTAACTAACGTATAATTATTTAAATTTCCCTTAACTCAAAAATTGAGGGACTTTATAAAAAAGGTTTATTTTAATAGTTTAATCATGGATTGATTTAGACTCATTTACGTTTTAATGTCACCTCTAGTTATTTTGAAATATAGAAAATATATACATGTACTTATATGTGACAAACATTATTTTCCTGTGTCAATATTCAGAATTCAATTTAGGTTACATAAGGATATTTCCTCTCGAATCTGATAGATAGTAACAAGATAAACATTATCTATATTGTTATTATCGTTCTTCATCTTCACAGAGTCAACAGTTAAAAGAATTCTTTACCCTTCTTATAGAAGTATTAAAACCAAAAAAGATTTATTTATATTAGGTAGAACTTTTTTTTATCATTATAGCTAGGCATATACTCGATGTCATACTCCGTTTGATGTTAAGCTAGAATGCGGTTTTGTAGCAGTCGTCTCCGCCAGCTCGAAAAGACGAATGTGCACTAGGTCGACTAGGCACACTTCTCTCGTTATACCCGACTACTTTCAAACTGATTAGAACGCCACTCGGGACGTCAAACTGAGTTAATAACGATGATTAGTTTACCTACCAGACTACCACTCTTTATGACCTATTAGAACACATCTTAATAACAGACATAAAATCCATAAATATGTACAAGATAGCACTGTAGCTTGATACAGATATTTTACAAAGAAGATTTTTGATCTACCTATTATTTTTAATTTTTTTTTTGTCATACCATAATTACAATATCTACACGCTTTTTTTCCACAGGGATAGGCAGAGACAACGGAACGCCAAATCATAATTTAATACCTACATTATTTTCCGAGAATGATATCGGAATTGTACGTGTCACAGAATATTTTAAATTCAGTATTTTGTTTAAACTCTTGGGTACAAGATATAACAGTATAAGATAATGACGTAACATTTCTAAGGGCATGCGCATTATATCTATGTAGAGATAAACCAAGTTCACATGTATGGAATTAATTCACAGTTTCCGTAACAATTTCACAGTTCCCGCACTATCTCGCCTACATTTCACTACCCTTTTCTACTTACGTTTATCTTCAACTGTATCATTGTAACGAGTACCGTTATATTATGGACCCTTCTCAACAAAATGCACTTAATTATTTCTTCCTAAAGTATATAGATTTTAATAGATGTTTGGTCATGTAACATGTAAACCCTGACTCCAAACTAGGATACCCTGTACTGCCCATAGTATCATATTATCAGTACAAGGATAAAACGAACTTATAATTATAACCTACTTAGGGAATAGAATGCGGGACCTCCGCGTAACAGATTGGCCCACCACCATAAAAAATAGAAAAAATTTTTTGGTTCTTAGAACATTATTAACAGATCTAACAACGAAAGGCAAGTTTTTAAGAACTATGATCAGATAGTTTACACTAAAGACAACTGATTTCCAAAGAAAATATTTGAATAAGCGCATAACCCAAGGGGATTTTATTTAATATTACTTTAATAATTTTTTTGTTAAATAAATGTATTTACAAATGAACAATATCAGCTTATAATAAATGTTTATTTATTATTAATATTTATTCTAGAGTTCAGATGAGGGTTTCCCTCTTTTTGCTTCGTAATTTTCGAGCATTACGCGTCAAACACTTCAAATGTCACACTTCCGCAAAACAGTCCCCGTTAATGTGTGCACGTGTACGTCAGTTGTCAACACACTACGTCATACAGGCATCATGACCTAGAGAGATAATTCACGTATGAATAATTCAAATGTAGTCTTGTGTATGCTTATAGTTTATCAATAATTCAGAGATTACCTTATGACATAATAATTAAGAGTACTAAACTAGACGTTTTAAAATAATTTCGAAAGACATTTGATGAAAAATTGAATAAAAGGGCTTTGCTTAGAAACATTATAATGTAATGAAAAGAAAAAAGCTATTATGAAAATAACCTTTTCAGGACTTTTACAAAAAATACGTAGTTGGTAGCTATAGCCCATGTTATAAAAGCATTATTGTGTAATGGAAACAAATTTACGAATACCTATTTTAGCAAATGGAATTTTAAATTGTAATGCAAATCGGAACATGGCAGAAATAGAGTGTGTTTCCAATTGAAATCTCTAAATTGTAACGCTTGTAGCATTTTGTAAACACAAATGTGTATTCCATAATCCTCTTACATTTAATCCACGGGAAACGTGATACTAGTTGAAGGCCGTAAAAATATATATTATGTCGATTTCCAACTGAATAACAGTAAAATGCCTAGAGTGGGAATAAGCTTACCGTTTTCTCTAGTAGTCATAAAAAGCGACTGTGGGTTTAAAACTCTGGCCGTGATATGAAATCCCCTTGCCGAGCAAATGGGACATCGATGAACATCGATTCCTTACTTTGTTAGCATAAAGTTAGTTAGTAAAAAGTTACTAATGCGTAAATAATATAACTATTACTTTTGTTATTGTACGAAATTCGTACGTTTCCTCTTTTATGTAAAACAAGTGGCACAAAGATAATAAAGGAAAATACTGAGCGAGCTACAAACGTTGAATCCCATTTAGCAAAATAGTTGTAGAGATAAAAAAAAGAAACGCTATAAATAAAAATACTTTCCTAAGCCGTGATTGTTCTTCAAATAGGCAAAGAATTTTCCTAATAAAGGCTTTACGAGGGTTTCTCGAATTGAGGGTGTCTGACAATTTCTTGTATGTAGTCTACACAATGAATTGTCATTCCCAGCATATTTTCACTAATTGTGGGTATTGACCGTTGAGGTTACTATCAATTTGTCGCTATTTTTTATATATTTTTTATACTTAATAATAGACCTTAAAAGTCCTTTTTTATTTCGAATTTGTCCTTATAAAAAAATTCTGCCCCATGAAAAACGAAGTGTCAGTAATACAATAAAAAGTTAATAAGGTCACATATTATAGTGTCTACCTACACTTTGGTATAAGTTACATAACAATTGATGTAACCGCACAAAATATAAAATAAATAAATTTATTAGCTGCGTACAAAATGTAAAGGTCTCATTTTTGACGAGGGTTAAAAATTTGTGTAAAGCAGCTGTGAAGGGACGAGAATATTTTCATTCAATGATTGACTTGGTGCCACTTAATATTGTTCGACAGACGTTCACGTCAAGTACCGACATCCACCAACGACCACTTACGTGTATATCTATAAAACTTGGACCTTTTGAATGCCACCTCTATAATTCATTCAGTTTTATGTCCAATACACCTATTATATCATCTTTAATTTAACTAAAATATGAAAAATACTAGAGTAAATAACATTTACGTGACATATTATTTGACATTAAAAAACAACTTGTTAAAGTTTATTGTTATTGTAATCTACATTTGGTTTAATTTAGTTAAATTACTAAATTGCTTTAGGTAAATAAGTTGCTATCGTACATTTACATTGATTAAGGTTTTAAGGTGTCTTTGTGAACAAACGCCCAAAGGTCGGTGAAGAAGTGTGCTTGAAGTTTAGTGCGTCGTAAATCTGTCGTCCAGGGATACAAAGCTACGCCGTTAGTCTGGGGTCCCACTTTTATTAAAACGTTTCGAAAAGGGGGGCTCCCTTTTCTTCTTTGAAAATATCTGTTGTAAGTGTAAAACAAAAGGTAATCAATAATAAATTTCAACATTATTAATATTTTCTAGCGAGGTGTAATCACAAAATCTTAAAAATCAAAAGTTGAAGAACGTATGTGGTTAATAAAAATAAACACTATAAAAACTTTTTGAAGTAAATGTTTATAGTTACATTGTATTAACACGATATTCTCGGAGGATTAGAAACTCGTAAAATATGAAATTCCGATGTAATTTTACTGAAAGCGTTATTTAAAACTATATTAAACACTATTCACTGGAATATATTAAAATGAATTACAAAAGATCGTCCAGCCGCAGAGCAATTTACTTAAAATTCACTCTTTAATGCGTTCTTCTAATGTCGTCGAAGCTCCCCAATTTTATGACATGGTAATGAGAATTTCTCCGACCTTTCCTCACATAACTCACTCTCCAAGGTCGGCGTAGATCCACGGCTCGTAAAATATAATTGGATGTTGCCATTTTGCGATGATATCAGTATCATATCAGCTATATCAAAGTTGACCCGATCAAGGAACGCGTCAATTATACAACATAGGAAAACTAATATTTACATGATATAATACATAATAATTAAGATTTTCCTACGTCACTTTACCACGACACAATACAAGACTTAAGTTATAATAAACACTAATAACCAGTAATAATTAATCATAAAATGTCGCCGTACGAGTAGATGGAACACTGTGGCGAAGCGTCCATACAAGCTGATTACTAACGCCTTCTCTTGAAATTAAAAAAAAAAATTAAGATTCAGGTTTTCCGACGAAAACATATTATTTAAAACCGCTAGTAAATAACGTAATATATGCATAAATGGAATAGGCGCCTCCACTATGCCGGCTTGAGAAGATAAATGTGCACTTGATAATACTCCCTTCTCTCGTTTTACTTCCAAACTGATTTAGAAACGCGATTAGGTTACTTCACGAGGAATTCATTCGAAGGAGCCCCAGGACCAGACTGGGCTAATGACCATCATTAGTCTGCCTGCCGCTCTTAACCTTTATATTTTTCGTAGTTTTCCTTAAAACAAAATCTAACCTTGGTTTAGTGACTATCTGTATTTAAATGGCAATAAATGGTCTTCATCTGTGAATGTTAACAGCAGGGAATGCCAAACGGGTTTTAGGTCTTTTGTTATTCAATATTTTTTTAAATATATAAATATGAATGTGCCAAGAAGAATAAATACAGAAAATTTTGCTAATAATATCGACCTGAAGTGTAAAGAAAATGTCGCGACAAGACGACGACGCGACGATGTGAAGACTCTCGCATATTGAAAACAACATTGTGACGCAATCTATATCCATTAGGGTTTTCTTAGTTCATTTATTCATTTTATTTTTACTATTGTGTGCACAGAAATTGTATAATTTGATTCTTCCTTCCCCCCTTTTTTTCCATCGGAGAGGTACTATCTGTTCATGGTTCAGGTTCTCAAAGTACGTACCATGTTTTTCGTTCATAGTGCGAAAATATGAAAGTCCTTTCTGGGTCTAGGTTTTCCTAGACAAGCGTACTCTGTCTTAGACTGCATTATTGTTCAACAAGAAAGGTGTGGTCAAACGCATGTCGTGAATTAAAAAAATCATCATTACATCTGCAGGAAATGCGATTTATAGGTTATGTAAATTTTTTAATTAAAATGATGGATTGTTATTTATTAAATTATGATGATAATTGAACATTGATTGGTGGCAGTCTGTATCCGAAGCAGCGTTTCCTTACAAATGATAAGATTTATTTATTTTAAATTATTTTTTATACAAAAACTTGTAAATATTAATATTAATTCATAATAATTATATTATATTACAAATATTAATTCGAAGTTCTGCTTTAAAACAATATACCTACCTAATACGAGAGCATTTGCAACATTATTGCTCGGTTGCAAACCGCATGTTTGTTGTAATCGAAGGAAATGTGTCTTAATGTTAATAATAATAATTGTTGTTTGTGCCCATATCGATCGAATAAATGGCTGTCATAAATTATTGTAGATATAAAGATAACGTATCGGAAGTACGGACAATATGACATAATAATAAATATAAAACATAATCTTAGGAAACTATAATAACATTATTAGGTTTGTTTTATATAAAATATTTCAAAAATATTGTTTAATGCTGACTGTACATTTATAATTGCCCAAACACATATTAAATTAAACTTTATCGTGACGGGATAAAGTTCCAATCGGAACGACAGTTGTGTTGTGTGCATTTGTTTGTGTTATTGAGATACGGCTTAATAATCTTAGTTGTTTTTAACTTTACGTATCTAATTTTCATCTAACCAATATTTACGATATACTCGTATAATACATGGCGGCTTTCTCTAGATATTAAAGAAAGTATTAGATAAAGGTGAAACAAAATATTGGTTAGATTGGTTAACTGTTCAGAAAGGATAAAGCATCCTCAACCAAGGAACATGCATAAGTGAAGAAGAACAGTGGATGTGGTCGAGGCAAAAGAGCTGTTATTTAGAGTGAGAAGTCACTGGTGCTCCATATTTATTGTCTACCCCAGGCCCTAGCTAAACATAGTCATAGAGTAAGTAAACACGCCAATGTAATTTCATATTCAACAAGACTAAAATTAGATTATTTTTTATTTCATTTCAAAACTAAATAAATATCGATATCTTCATCAAATTCACATTAAATTGCCAGTGTTCTTCTGTTTGATTTATTAATTAAGTCGTGCGATAATGCCATTGACTACTATTCAACCAACCAGTAAGCGAATTAGTTCACTAGGTATCGCAGTTTTTTTTTATTTGGTGATTTTTTAAATTATTATAAATTGGGTTATCGTGCTACAGTGGAAAGAGGTATGTTGAGGTGGTTCGGTCATTTGGAAAACATGGATGAAAGGAGATTAACTAAACAGGTTTATCGTGCGAAAATGGATGGCAAAGTCGGAAAAGGGAGATAAGGACGGATGACGCTCCATAGCTTCTGCCTACCCCGGTAGTGGCATAGGTGTAAGCAAAAATATCAATTTTCACCAGGGCCCCTTTTCGAATGTAGTAACAAAAACGTATAGATTTTCCTCCTCTGCCAGCAGTCGCCGTTCATGGATCGCACTTTAGCTTGACATAAGGCGGAGTGCGGTCATATGACATGATAAAAACAATCTTAGACAGAAACGTAGTAGAAATGAAAAGTGATAGAAATGAATTTCCACATTTCATGTACTACTACAATATTTGTTATTTTAATAGTGGAAGTTAGTGTAATTAGAGTAGTTGTATTAATTTGCTTTTCGTATTAGTCCAAGTTAATGGTGATGGTTAGTTTTTAAGAATAATATTTTTACAGTATTTTATAACACTCAAAATTGGAGGAAAATCGTACGACCTTGGACCCACAAGACAGGCTTCGCCTAGTGTGGGTCCTCTAAACTTGATGCTGTGAAAATTCAAATTGTAAATAAATAAACAAATAAATAAAGTACATTCGAAAGTTGCCTCCCATAAACATTTAGCTGACTCTGGTAAAATTTGCGGTGATTGCAGCGCTAGTTATTTATTTTTAATTTTACTGCTCCTTTCATTCCAAAATTGTGAAGAGTCATGGAAATTTTTATGAAAATTAAACACGGTAATAAACCGCAATACACGTTTTGAATTTAAAATGTGAGTCTCACAATGATTTGACCTACAAATTAAATGGAAAAATGGTTACAAACAAGCGTTATCTACGGACGACATCTTAAAGCATAAAATATAAAACCTATTAATATAAGTAATATGTTAGAAGCAAATAACATTATTTACTTTATATGATAAAAATGTGTAGGATCTTTCAATGATAAGAAGGTAATGAAGCCATTAGTGTGATGTAAACATGCCCATTCCGCACGTGTACTGCATGCAAATTGTTAGACATAATTTTGCAGCTGTCATTTCAATTGTTTTTATTGTATTGGTATTTTTGTATTCAATTAAAATAATGAATATAATAATTTGTATTAAAGCAAAACACCTACAATTTTATAGTAGCTTGATATATTAAAACGTCATATTCATTTCACGCTTTTCGTGTTTCGGTCAGTTTAAAAGTAGCCAGGTTTAACAAGAGGAGTGTGCACTGTCAATCTAGATGGTGCATACTCATCTCTTTAAGCCGGCATAGTGGAGGCGACTGCTGCCCGTGGATATTTCTTTGTAGTAGCAGTTGTTTCAGTTCATGAACCGCAAGTTTTACATAAGACAGAGTGTTATCATATGCCAGTTATAATAAAAAATAGTACGTTGAGGGTCGATTGCATATATACTAATATTATGTAAAGAATAATATTAATGATAAAGAGCACTTAGTTACGTTTTAAACATTCCATAAACGTGTTAAATTAGAACGTGTCAACTACATAAGTAGCTTACAAATCTACGGTAACGTCACGCGAGGCACTAAGTTAATTAACATCGCAACGCTTATTACGAATATTTTTCATTTGCTTGTGTTAATAAACAAATTCACACAAATTCAAAATACACTATATTTTTGTTACAAATCAAAAGGCCTCAACAGACTTAAAATTATACTTAAAGAATACTTTTTTAATAATTTGGAAATTGAACTCGGGACCTCCGTGTAGCAGACTAACCACTGCGCCACATTTACATATTAAGAGATCGCCATTTAAATATTAATTGTCTTTTTAAAATTAATTCAAGGTTTCCATTCATACATTAATTAAAATTAATACAAATTAATTAATTATAACGTAGCTCTATACTAATACAAGAAATGTCAGTATTAATAAAGGAGGACAATGCATACTAATTATTATTCCCAAGACGGCAATAATAAATGTAGTTCCTTGACATTACAAAAATAATTATATATCATTAAAAACTAGGACAAAGGCCACTCAGCGTTTATTTATTTTATTTTATTTGGCAAACTTGTAGCTATTTTTTATAACACTATTTGTCACACCCAATGACATTGTGCACCTGATGATATTAAACTAAAATGCGGTCCAAAAGCGAAAACAACTGTGAACAGAGAAAATGTCTGCGGGCATCCGTCTCCTCCTATCCGCTGTGTCGCAACATATCGGCTTGAAGAGTCGAATCGATTGCACCATCGATTGACAGGCTACACTCCACTTTCAAGGATTTCGGCATATTTCAGAACAAAACGGCCCTTATTATTTATGACTTATAGTGATGTTATATTGACAGGAATTTAAAGAAATTTGGGGTAAAATTTTGAGTATTTTTTTATTATAGTGTGGTAAAAAGTCAAAATTGTCAAATATGTCACTCTTTTGTTTTTTATGTTAGAAGATATATTATTTTACTCAAGCAAAAACATGTTTTATTTAATTTGATTGGTGCATCTCATCTCACTCCAAATTGGTGACATCTAAAGTGAAAACACTGCTAGATGGTACTTCTTAAGTATACGCGGTGTTATCCAAAATTTATTGCAGACTGCTTTTTTCATGCGCCCTGGTTTGACGCGAGCCACATGGTGGACTCATAGCTTTCTTCTACGGAATTCAAACGAAGACATAAAATTGTTTAATATAATTATTTCTTTCATTAGTAGATATGTTTTACATATCAATACAGAAAGCGAATTCCATTTTTAAAAATTATGTAGAACGTGAATAAAATTGAAACCAAAATTACTGTAGAACAAAGTTAGCCATCAAAGCTGTCGTGTTGGCAGCAACAACTTTTTGTATGAATAAATAATAAGAAGAAAATGCGTCGTAAGAATTTTATATAAGTATTTTTTATGTATCAAAGAACACAAATTATATATTTTTTACAGTAGCCCGTTTACACTACACTCTGCTTAATGTTAAACGGGGACAACTGATATCACAGAGGAATGCTTGTCGGTAACAATTGACTTCGCTATACTAGATTATTGAGACGAGTGTGGATCGTCCACTATCCCGAGATGTTTATCAAATTGAAAAAAAAAACATTGATACACCAACTTTTAATTTTAAAACTGCGTCATATCAAATTTGAAAAACAATTTATAAAAAATCAACAAGTATTTTCACACGCTATTCAGCTGTAGCAGCCATAACTTTTCAGAACTTTATTAAATTCTAATTTTATTGAAACATAGTTTGTTATGATTTTTTTTTATTATTGAAAGCAATGCGCTGTGTTTCTGCAAACATTTTGTGTAGAAGATATATTGGTATGTATATCCTGTTCTGACCACAACTCTGAGCACAACAACTGACGCAACATAATAACAGAATAGATATAAATCTCGATTTATTTCAGAGAGATACTATTTTTGATGCCATAAAAACTGTTTCGTTTACAAACATTCATATTAATACCAATGGTAATCATGACTCGTCGTTTGTCCTTATTTTATGTAACTTGACACGTAAATAATTCCAGTATGCAAGCAGTAATGACAATGCCTATTTTTGGGCCCACATGCTATCTAATAGTTTAATAACAAAAGAATATTCTAAAACAATATCTTATTTTTTTAACAATTTATTTTAATTATATAAACACATCGTTTACCAATCAACAAACGATATTTAATTCCATAAAAAAAGATATCATCAATTAAAGCATTTATTATAATATTATTATAAGATCAAATACATCAGAAAAAGACAAATTATTCAATAACCAGGGAATAAAAAAAATTGATTGGTAATATGGAATGTAGATTTTTTTCCACAAAACGAACTAAAAATCATCGAAAAACTCGAGTAAAAAATTGTGGGCCTATTTCTCTTACGTATTCATTATTTTAACTGCATGCATTTTATTCCTTTGTATCATAGATATATATACAAGAGGAGCAGAAAATGATTTGATAATTTTACATCAAGTCAAATATTAACTGACAGAAAACCTAAAAGTGACTTCGGTCATCTTTTCTCTCCCGTCACATTGGGAGCGTTATTGCTTATCTAGGTATACATCAATGTTTTGTATGGTATATTCCGAGTGGATTTTTTTAGCAATCAATTAAACTTTGTATAAAAAGGTAAGGAAGCAAATCGTAATCCATTGTTATAAAACAAAACAAATTAATTTACTCTTTGTACTGCGAATGAAGCATTGTGTTTGTGATCTCTCACAGTTAGATACACAGTGTAAATATCAATAACAAAAAATAATCGAACAATTAAAATTCTATTATTAACCATTGTCACCAACTTATGAAAACTTCACTTTATAACAAATGACAATTTATTTTAATTTACTAAAATGTGAAAGTAATTATTTCTGCTCGTTACCTTTTCATGTCTAAACCGCTGAACATATTTCGATTAAAATTTGGCGAGACGATAGATTGTTATTTGGGAAAAAATATAAGCTACCTTTTGTTTTAAAACAACTGAAAGGGGCGAAATAGAGGTGAACTTTTATGGTGAACCTATGATTTCTCAAGTTAAACACATACCTAAACGTAAAAACTATATAGAGCACGAATTAACATCTTCTTAATAGTTTCTTGCAAATATACAAAAGCATGGACATGCGAAGGATGTGTCATGCATGTAGGGCTCGTACATATTGCATGGAATCTCTTTGAAGTCTCGCTGAATGTAGATAGTTGCCTCGAGGCGGTCACTATACGGAAGAAAGCATTTTACTCTCTCAACTCCTCGGGTCGTTTTGCAAAACCAGTTATCGGATTTCCAACATTGAGCTCACTTTGTAGTTTGTATTGTTATTTAAGTAAATCTATTAGACTGTCTTTTTCTTTATGAATGCGTTGAACCGGAACAACTGCTACCACAGAGAAATCGCGTCTATAGGCTGTCTATTGAAGAGACAAATGACAAATCCTGGTTGACAGTGCACACACTTTGTCACCTCACACTTTTAAAGTGGTTGTAGTACTTTCTTCCTCTGTCTCCCTCTTAAATATTAAACGAAAAGTAATGTACTCGTACAAAGAAAGTTCAATATAAGAAACATGTAATTCTCTCAGCGCTGTTAATTAATTTTGTTTTGATTCATAAATAATAAATTGTCTGGAATGATAACTTGTATGCTTAATTAATAAATAGTCGCGATAATTAATAAAGATCTAGATGTACATGGAATATCGTGGCGTTAATTAGAATAAGAGCAACACTACTGACAATTTTTTACATAAACCTTATAATTTAATATCCTTGGATTATCAGATAATTGCAAACTCGTACTAAAATTGTTTTAATTACCTATTTGCACGCAAAGGATTTTCTAATTCCACTATTATCAGTTTTTATTCATAATTATGTAATGGAGAATTAGCTCCAATTATTAGAAAATTAATTAAAGAATATTTCCATCTACTCTACAATCTACTTAATCAAAGGCATATACAACAAAATATGTTTCATATTTGTAGTACAATTCCATAAACCTTGACATCGACAGAAAACACGCTTTAAGGATATGTAATAACGGTAATAAGTTTGTAATCAATATTTTCGTATACAGTAGTTTAGCCCATAAAAATGTTTTTAGCCCTAGTTTATTTATTTAGTTGTTTTTTTAATTTATTTCTAAAAACTCACCGAACATTAGCGAGCGTGTGACGTCGACTCTTGAGGTATCTTCCATGATATTTCTGCAGCTCCCCGATACTACCTTGCTCCGCCTGCATCCTGCCGTGCTGCGACGAAGGCAGTGGCAATGAGGACTCTTCGCAATTCTGTATCCCCGGGGATACGCTAACTTTAGTGGATCCACGCTTACGAGCTTTATTACTTTTTCTCGCAGCCGCCGATAAGCATATCTTCACTGACGACGGACTGCCTAGACTTCTCTTTTTACCAGAACTTATAGATGATGTGAATGCGGTGTCTGTCGAACTTCTTGTTGATTTATAGGACGGAGTGAGAGTCGCATCAGTGGCGTCTTCCAGAGGCCAATCAGAATCGTCCTCCTCTTCTTCTATGCCTGGCAATGGGGACTGTTGACCGAGGGGACGTGGGGAACTTATTATAGGCTCGGGTGCAACTGAAAATGAAAAAAAAATCTGTTAGTTTAGTTTTTTTTTTCTTGCAGTTTTCTTACGCTATTGGAATTGAGCCAATACGACAAACCAGTGTGGTAAATTATGGACAAAGTTTATAAAACGTTAATATCAGACTGTGCTTTCGAATTAAATTGTCGAACGAAATAGTTTTGTATCAGTACTCGTAGAACGGAATAAATGAACATTTCCTTCAATATAACCCTTTATACATAGCTGTGTTTATAGATATTGTATCTCATGAAAGAGGTAATCGGTCGAGAAATCGGAGGTCGGGCGGCGCCAACGCCTGTGTGCGTAGGGCCTCTGAATGTCTATTTAATTATTCAAGCGAAGAGTTTCCATGTAAAATCGATAGCGCACATAATGCGTCATTATTATAACCGTTAGTAGTGATTATATTTTAAATTTAGCCGTAATAAATCGATAAATTTATGATTTCCTTTTTGAAGTTTTAACAAAAAAATTATAAGGTATTTTTTATAAATTTTTAATATTTTAAATGCTGGAAATTTTTAATTTTAAAATTAATTATGATCAAAATTGGAAAGAAAAATAAGTAGTAAAATAATTCTAAAAGATAGAATGGAAGAATAGCGGAATATTTTAGTGGTGAGCATTCGTGCGCATATCGGAAGTCGGTTCGACCCCCATCTCAGCTCACAGCCTGTGTGCGTGTTGATTTTTTCTATTCAATTTTCATCACAATTGAATTTAAAAAAAAAACTGTTGGGGTAAATAAATTAGATTTTTATATAAAAAAGGGAATAATAATGTCTGACCTCGTAAAATAACTTACTCATCACCGGTAACCAAATCAATCTCGTTTCAATGTAATTCTATAATAGCATCACTAACTTTAACCATTACTCAAACCTAAATCATAACCACACCAATTTAAGATATTAGTAGGTACCTATGTATATAATTTTATACATATAATATATACTGTTGTAATTTTTGGCACATTCAAATACTGAGATTATTATTATGAAAATTGAAAAGAAAAAATCACAACACACATACAGCCCGAGGCATGAATCGAACTTGCGTCTGCCATTTTAAGCACTGATGCTCTGAGTACGCAACTACACAGCGCTTACGTGAACTAGGCGATTTTTTTGTAAATTTTTTATCATGACTTAAAAATAAATATCTATAAATAAACAAATAGTTCATTCAACACTATGTTTATATTTTAATTTTTATTCATTACATCGAATAAAAAATATATATGTATTTAGCCCGCAACATAACTATTCACTAGTAAATAGCACATTTCAGTAACGGTTTGTAAAAAAAAATACTTAATAAATTCAAATGTTATGTATATTATATCATTACAATGACATGGAATTCATAAGATTTATTACTGAAAACCACTTTATTAAATGAAAACTTTTTAAAGAGTTTTCTTCAGTTTTTAATGTGGACGTTTTAATTTAAATTATCATAACTCAAATATATAATTTTTTATAGCTTTGCCGCCGTTATTTTCGTGCGACTGGATATTTATAAAGCAATTATAATAAATAAAACCGAGATTATACGCTTCATAAGAAACTGTCAGCATGTTTACTTTTCTTTATAGTGTTTGTGAAGGTCAAAGAACTTCTGAGACATATTCATATTACTTCAAAAATAAATCAAATTTTATATGACCACGAAATCCACGAAATACAATCATTAATTTAAAATAATATTTTCACTTTAGTAATTGTTTTATAGTAATCCGGCATGTGGCTACACTCAGCCCTATCTATGATAAGCTAGAATGACAACTCCTACCATAGAGCTAGATAGTCTACAAGCAACAATAGTTTCCATTATGCCGGCACTCCTCTCGTTATACTCGGCTATTTCACTTACACTCTAGCTTGACATCAAACGGATTGTAGTCGCATGCCAGACTATATAAGAAAGCATAATTAGTATTTTCGGATCTATAATGTATGATGCATTTATTGCATTAAGCCGTATGTTTTGAACTAAGAATTCTCATGGGTTCAAAGTGCGACTTTTTTTGTTCGAATTATGACAGGGAAATTGATTGTCTTCACTATTATTATAGCTATTAGCTAATAACATTTCTATTACTGGCCACATAATTATTTACAGAATCAGTGAATCTGTTTATCCTGTCAGTAGCGGTTGCGATTCGTAAGTAAACATACACCTTCCTACTCTCACCGAAGAATATTGATCGCCCTCAAATTTGTCAATATTTGCTTCAGTGTGGCCGCACCCTGGTCATTTCGGTTTATATCGTCATTCGTTTTTAATTTAAGGGTTTGTCACGTAACATACAAAGCACAGTTCAATATCCTAGAAATATAGCTATTGCAAAGTTTGTCGATATTGGCGCAAGTATTTTAAGTAATATTGATTGTTTTATTATAAAATCAAATGTTAATCATTCCACGTAAAACCAGGCAAATAACTGGTGTTTGTATTAATTAAAGCTTAAAATGAAACACAAAAATGGTTGAATAATATCAATGAAAGCTCATCTAGCATGCCGGGTTTATGTCGACGTGATTAATTAGTGACATACGCCAAATAAATCACATGCAATTATAAACGAACCGGGTTAAATTTAAAACTAGTAATGAACATTTTTTAATGGTAACCGCAATATATGTATAATACTTCTAAATTCAAGATTAGAGATAATGTTCAATAACTCATTTTTACCTATTTCTAAAATATGTTCGGTCACGTTTATTTCATTGTAGTAAATATGAAAATAGCTTACCGTATTCATCGTGATGAATCGTAGGGCTGCCCTCGCGCAGAGCATAGCCGGCGTCGTCGGGGGCCTCCGCCGCGCGCGCCCCACACCAGGGCACGCAGCAACGGAACAGCCCGCCCCCGACCACCTTGCTGCCGTGCCCGACTTGTGCAGAGCCCCCGCCTTTACGCTATCCCAGTTCGCCGATCCCGACCATGAGGCCGACCAACTGAACGACCGGTAACACTTCACCATCCGTACTGACCCCCCTCACGCTTTACTTCTCTCTTTATCTATTTGATTAAAATCCTTCGCACTCAAAATTTCACAGAACCGTATTTAAAACGTCTTTCATAGATTTAAATTTGTAACAGGAAAATATATGAAACATTGTTTTTTGTTTTTATTTAGATGTTCTAATTCAGTCTTGATAGTTAGCTTAAGAAATTAGTTAACGAAGTAAAGATATGTCAGTCGGATTTTGAACACGACTTATTATAATACGTCGTAAATTATTTCTGATATCATTAGGCACCGAAATATTTTAGCCACTTATTTTGTATTAAGGAAGGGTAAAAATATTGGTATAGGAAAATATTCACAAAGAGCTTTTCAAAAAAATCACTTTAGTTCACTGTTTAAAATATAATTTCACTTTCACGATTTTTCTGCACTGTATTGTTTTTAAACTAGCTTTTAACCCATGCTGAAGTTTATTGTGACACATAATGTTTTCTAAAATTTCCTAAAATAACAATTTGACAGCAACATAACAATCAAGACTCTCAATGGACGTATGAAAATAAACATTGCTTAACAAATAACATAATAAACATGTATAGAGCAATAGACATTAATTCATCATTCGACAGCACTTTCAGTTTTATTGTAACGATCATAAAATTAAATATGAGCCTCTCTACAAACTTACACATTAATCGTCCATCGTAAAATTTGTTTAATCACGACGTAATTCTGGAAATTTTTTAACCTACTGTATATCTAACTATAAGTCTTTCAACAAATATAAAACTATTACAATGTGTAGGCATATTATAGCCCACATATTAGAGACAAAATCAAATTGAATAAAAGCTTTTTCATTAAAAACTTAAAGATATTTAGAATTTGGCGGCGGAATATACGTATTTCTGTGAGTAACAACTAGGTCGTAATAATTATATTTCATTGTTTACATATGTCTTGTTCGCACGGTTGTAACGTAGTAGAACTGAGTTGTGAACGCGAGAGATCCAAAACATCTCAGGATTTAGCTTAGTTTATTGGCCGGATGCCAGAAAACGTCAGCTTTCACCACAAATTAGTTGAAAACACTTCAACACTCCATGACAGAGGAATTTCATAGCACCGACCATGAATAATGATTGACATCCATGGTGTTTATAATCTTAATAATAGTTTGCCCAATATTATAAATATTATTAAATTATTATGAAAATTTGATAGAAAAAATCAACGAACACACAACAGCCTGAGTTGAGGTGGGGAACGAAATCACTTCCTGCATTAATGCTTCTGAGGTCATTAATTAAAATTAAAATCACTATAATTAATAAAAGAGTTGCGTTAATTAGTAATAAACTCAACTGCAATTTAGAGCTAGTTAGTTAACTTTTTGTTCTGCTAAAAAACCCAATAATGTGTAACGTTAACCCAGCTGTAATAGGATCGCTTCATATATTTTTTTATTACCTCGGCGATTAAAATAACATCGTCTGATTGGTGGAGAGATATCACGTTACGCTGTCACGACGTAAATGTAAACTCGTACTCAGGCCTCTGACCACTAAGCTTCGTATATTGCTGTTTCACGTAACCACGTCGAAACTCATCTGCTCTTCAATTCAAACAGCTGGGTTAACGTTACATATTGTTAGGTTTTTTCGCCACAACAAAAAGTTAGTAACCTCTAAATTGCAGTTGAGTTTATTGCTAATTAACGCAATACTTTTATTAATTATAGTGTTTTTCATTTTAATTAATTTTTGGCATATGAAAGTGCTGAATTTGTTATGCAAAAAAAATATTATTTAAATAAAAAAATAAATACATTTTAAATAATGTAGATTTAACTAAAAATGAAGAAAAGATTTAGTAGTTTTTTATTTAAGAAATACGTTCGGTTACTAAGTAACTTTAACTATAAAAAGTAACAAATAGCTTTCTTCTAATTTACTGTTTGTTAGTTCTTGATAGTGAGTACGACTACGACATTACGACTACGCCAGTATTTTACAATCCCTTTACGCCAAAAAGTTTTCCCTACTCTATTTGCGTGGAAATCGTGTATTTGCACAACAACTTCAAGTGGGAAAAGTTTAATACAAACTCTTACTCCAAATAAATTTTACATTACCTTTAAATAGTGGTAGGCAGACTGATGATGGTTATTACCCCAGGACCTGGGGAATACCACCGTTCTCAACTCGCTTTTCGGGATCAGGCTAAAAGTAGCGGGGTATAAGGCAAAGACCGCGCTTTAGCTTAACATATCGGGTGGAATGCGGTCATAATCTGCTAGCTTAAATAGCTAATAATTTGAGTATTTAATGTATAAGAGTTTGTTAATATGTTTTTACTTCAAGTTGTACTGTATCAATAAATATTCAGATTAGAGGGCTCGGTTAACATTAAGAAGCTCACAAAATGGGCTCAAAACAAAACCAAAATTAAGAAGTAGGTATGAACGTCGTTTAGCTTTGGTGTTACACAATTTAATTATTAATTGAATATTACAAAGTTCTTTAAGATCTTCTATAAAATTGATTAAATCTGATTTTACCAATTAATTTGCTCCTGTGAAATTATTCGTAGACCCCACTCAACGTACTTTTGCAGTGTTAATATCGACGAGAGAGGAGAGCTAATAACTTTACTTCAAGATTTTATTATATATTTACTAAACTAAATAATCCTACAGAAAAAAATATACTATTTCTCTAAAATATGTACTATTTAAGTCTAATAAATGTAATGCTTTATCTGTTAACCTTTGTTATTTTGTATTTTATAGTAAAATGTAAAACAAAAATATCACTACCATTTTTAGTCTCTAGAATTCTTGCAATAATATTTCAAAAAGGTTAAATAAAAAAGAGTTCGTGGACCATGAAATCCTTGAACTAAGCATAGATAATATTTTCCTTTCAGGTCCCTTCATGAATTATGTATCATATTATGTCACATTTTATAGCTTGAACAGTTAAACAAACAAATTTGTGTGTATTTTTCTAGATATTTCAGCGACAAAATAAAAACATACTTTTCTCAATAGGTTCAGTGAACCTTAACAACTAACTTCAAACATTTTATTCCACTGTCTTGAACACAGTCTAAAATAGAATTTCTCTTAATTTATAAACAAACATAATTCTTCTGCTTTCTTCGTCGCCATCGTTAAGAAAAGTTAACGACCGAATAAACCGATATCTACTGAAAGTATCTATAATATTTACTCTTACTTACTTTTTACATCATTAAAAAACTTTTAACAAGTGTAGGTGTTAACAAACTTTTGTAGCTATCTTTGTATCAAAAAAAAAAACACAATAATAAGAGTATTTTGTAGTCAAAAGCTTTGAGGAAGTTGTATAAAGAACCAACCGAGTAGCTTGATAAAAATAGATACAGCTACGTTCGCAATATCCGGTCTCATCTATAGAAATGGTAAGATGCATATCGGAAAACATCACACTGCTAACTATATCTATGTTATAAATGGGAATGTATGTTTGTTTGTCTTCCAATCACGCTCAAACTGCTGGATGAATTTTGATACAAAACGTAGAAGTATATTATGGGCTGTTTTTTGCAATTATTTATTGAGGAAGGTATTAATATTTTATTTTTCGGATGAAAAGGTGGTGGAAACAACTACACTAACCAACTTTTTATTTTTATTTTAAAATTTAAAAGGATTAGGTTTATTTTTTTTATAGATTAGGATAGAACGGAAACACTAAACGTATAATTTGAGTGCTAATTAGAAAATACGCATACGAACTTGTGGGCAACAGCTTTTAAAATAAAGAAGAATGCCTAAGAGAAATGGACCCACAATTTTTATGCACGAGTTTTTCTTTGATTTTTATTTCTTTTTGTAGGAAAATAAAACGACAATCATTATCAGCTATCAGTTTTAAATATCCTTACCCGGGATATTTAATAATTTGACTTTTTCTGATGCAAAATATCAGGTATTAAATGCTTTAAAAATAATTAAACAGAGGATATAACGAGAGTAGTGTAGACTGTCTGGATGTTGCATATTCGTCTCCTCAAGCCGGCACAGCTGAGGCGACTGCTGTCTGTAAATATTTCTACTTTTGTAGTAGCAGTTGTTTCCGTTCATGGACCGCACTAGCTTTACATGAGGCGAAGTGTTGTTCATGCCGAGCTACTAAAGTAAGCTACTAAAAACTAAAGTAAGTTCAGAAATCTAATTAAAGCTGGTCACACTGCTGGCGTTAAAGCTAGCAAAGTTACTTAGTTGGTCCCTGCGCACTCGAAACTTAAGTGCAATAGGCTAATAGAATTAAATAACAATGTACAAGTTACGTTCTGAATTTGTTATTGTATCTAGAATAAAGGAGAATGCCTTTTCGCCTAGGAGAAATGGGTTCGAAATTGTTTTTTCAAGTTCGTAGATGATTTTAAATTACTTTTGTAGAAAAATAAATCTACATTCCTTATCGTCAATCAGCTTTTACTCGTGTTATTATTATTTTTTTTTTTTATTGTAGCTCGACATGTGACAACACTCCGCCTGATGTAAAGCTAAAGTGCGGTCCATGAATGGAAACAACTGCTACTACAGAGAAATCTCAACGGGCTGCAGTCGCCTCCACTATGCCGGCTTGAGGAGACGAGCATGTACCATCTAGATTGACAGTGCACACTCCTCTCTTATACCTGGCTACTTTATACACGGGTGTTACATTCGAAAGTGGTGGTACTGCCCCAGTCGAAATAAATTAATGAAAAAATAAGATATTATTTTAGAATATCGTTTTGTCAAGAAACTATTAGGTATTTATTTATTTTTATTTTATTTATTGGTGTACAAAACAGATCACAGACATTAAAAAATAAAGAAAAAATTGATGACGAATACAAAAATTAGACCGTGATCCAAGATTATGCACACACTGCATGACTTTACAAAAGACTACAAAAATTGGTATTATCCTTTCCAAGTTAACTAAGGATACAAATTATGTAGATATTAAGTCGATAAATTATGCGGGCGTGTAAAATGATGACGCCTCGCATCTGCGAACTATGGGGCATTGGAGAAAAATTACTACATATACCCTTACCGTATATTATGTATTGACACAGTTTTGGTATTTAAAATCAAGGTCCAATGGACAGTGGGCCTAACTCACATATTTTCTAACAAAATAGACAAATAAGGTTTAAATTAAGTCCATAAGGAAGTAGCACAAAGATATAATCAACATTATTTCTTATGCGTCTTGAGGAATTACGCCAGATGTCATTTGTAAGTGTTTGCATTACATACACACGTAGTACCCTACTTTATGCCGAATAGCTTTTTGGGGCAATTAACTTCAGAATAAAGATGAAACAACTGTATATTCAAATGAGCCAAAACTCTGACATTTAATTAGCTCTTTCAGCTATTTCAGCAAAGACTAATTTACAATAAGAGTAATATAGAAAAATATTATATACCTACCTTTTTTTAAATTTTAACTCAACAAAATATGATAACATGTTAAGCTAGAGAGCGTTCCATGAACGGAAATAACTGGTACCACAGAGAAATTTCAGCATATAGCATTCGCCTCCGTTGTACCGGCCTGAGGAAGCGAGTGTTCATGAACCGGATTGACAGTGCACACTCCTCTCGGTCTACCTGGCTACTTCCAAACTGATCCCGGAAAAATATTGAAATAAATAAACGTGAAATATAACCTCAAGGACTAATTAATCACAAATAACTATTTCTAAACTAATAATATATATGTAATTGCATATAATGGTAAATAATAGGTCTGTAAGTATGTTTCTCCGACTATTTACATATTATTATTTATAATTATTTTTATTTACTCAAAGAAATATTATTTTATAATTAAACTAATCTAGGATTTTAAATTATTCATGAATCAACGGTTGCATTTTTTTACAACATTTTGTATAAACTCATCTCAAACAGACAGATATACCGAATTAAAGTGCCTATAATAAACTAAAAAATATTTATGTGAATATTATAAGCAAAAAATAAATCATAATTTTAATGATTCTTTAAAAATGTCGATGTGAGTTCTAAATTTGCCCGAAAATAAAAAAAAATGTTTTTTGACGATTCAATAGTTATAATTAATCGTCTTTTTCACGTCATTTGTTTCTCCCGTTATTACTTATCGAAGGAGAGCCATCATTCATTTAATGGTTTCATTTTACGATTATTTGTTTCTTTATTCTGACGTCACAATAAATCTACTTAAGGAGGTGTAAAACCGTAAACGATATGATTTAAAAGAGAAATATTAAACAGTAAAAAAGACTTTGTAAATAAAAATTCAAACATCAATAGAATTATTTCAGTTTAAAGAAAAAAACAATCGCCATTTATTTTAATTAACTTTTCTTTTGGTCCTTTTAGGGATTTCTTAAGTGTTTTTAAGACACAATAATATTTTTCTTACATAAATCAGTAAAACATTTAAGTTACCTTAATTTCAAAAATTAATAATTAAAAATTATCACGCCTTTATCCCACAGAGAGACAACGGAACGCCACGATCCTGACACAACTCCCTATAAAAGTAAACTAAAATAATTAACACAGTTCAGTCTAACGTTAAAATTTCCACGTTAGCGCAACAAAAACGAAACGTTTATTACCAAAAGCTTTTTCCGATTTGCGTTTCAAAATATAAAATCGAGCTCTTTTTAAATTCGCTTTCGCTGATTCTGAGCAATCAAAGTACCTACAACAAAGCTATATTTGTATTGACCGGAGTTTTGCGAGATTTGAACCCTGGTCCTTCGATCGTGAACTACGGCCTCTCTAGAATTAAAATGTTCAGAGCAGTACATAGTTTGTAATAATAACGATCAATTACTACCAATTGCTGAGCAATTTAACTCCTGCGTCACTGGAATATGGGCTGTATTCCACTTACAGTAATTTATATTTTTCTTTATTAGGAATACTAAAATAAATCAAAAATTGATATTTACGTTCAGTAGTTACCGATATATTTATAGAGTTCTGTCTACCAAATACATATACAATTCGGGAATTTATCTTTGTGTTTACCATAGAAATATCTTCAGCTTTTAAAATTGTGTTTATAATTTAAAAAATAATGAAATTTTAGCTGGATTTATTTAATCAACTAAAATGTCAAGTGATAGATTTATTTTAAGCAACCTGTTGATTCTACATAGTATCGTTATCAATATTTATTACATATCTTAATTTATAACATAATATTCAGAAGTATTAAATATTTTTAGAGTAGCAATTAAATGTTAGTTGATTGTTAGCACTAATTTTAGTAAAAATTGTTTTGAAAATTACCTCACGTTATTTCAGTGATTATTTTCATCTGACGTTTGTGTTTTAATATCTACTATAATTCAATAAGCATGTACGTCACTAAATATACATTATGCAAAGCGCTAATGCGTGTTTATTACCGCGTGATATTCAGATTACATTCTTATCTAGTCGTGGCAAAACGTGTCGTATAGTGAAATCAAATAAAAACAATGTTTGTGTATGAAAAATTTGATTTGTCGAGGTAAGCAAAGCAATTTCAGCCATTGAGAGCCTTGATAGCATGCTTCAATCGTCTTCAAAAATATTGACCTTTGTTTTCACACTCAACTAACCGAAGCTAGTGATCCAATCCAAGCGATTCCACACCAACGTGTTCGATTTCAAAACGGGATAAAAATCTTTGGGCAATACAAACACCAAACCATGCCCCACTGACACACTGCACTATGAATTACATACACACGGCGTAGGCACGCAAGAGTGACCGCGGTACGGGGAGCGGCTAGCTGTGACCGAGTACTCGGCCTATTCAGTTATGCATTTCATATGTTTTCCCACATGACTATAGAAACACGTAGCAACACGGCGGCAACGGGCGCCGAGCGTCGCGACGGCCGACGGACCGCGACTGGAGCGTTGCTGCGCGTCGCAGCCTAGGACGCCGAGCGAGCAGGACGACTGTATTCTTTCAGCCTATCTCTGGAGTTTCGATTCTAGCCCTTGAACCCTCGTTGTTGATGTTCATTTACCTTGCATTGTGGACGGTCTCTTATGGTTTTGTGCATACGCAAAAAGGGTTTTCACCTCGCTGAATCCGCTCCTGTAAACTTCGTTACGTAGGCACTGGAGATAGAGATGCTGTGCGGCTGTTTCTGTGGGCCGTTTCGGTATTATGTCACTATTGAACGTAACTCGTTGTCGTTAAATTTGGGTAGACTACGAATTATGATAAACTGTTTATTTATTTTTCAAGTTTACTTTAAAATAAGACTGGTACACTGAGCACATTGTTTTAGCCCAGTCTGCCCATCTCGTTGTAGTACCACCACTTCCAAATGTAACGTAACTTAAGGCGGCATAGCGGAGTTGAGTGCTGCCGGCAGACATTTCTCTATGGTAACACTTGTCTCCTCTCAGGGACCGCATTCTAGCTTAACATCAAGCGAAATGTAGACACATTTCAGGCTGCATATAACATGCATGTAACAAAAAGAAAAAGTCACTCTGCTAGTTTTTTTATTATTTTCGAGTAAATATTATATTTACAGTATAAATAAACTTAAAAAAAACTAATTTTATTAATATAGTAAATGTATAGTATAGTAGGTAGTCATAAATAATATTATCTACTAGAACACAGGGGGAGTAGATTACTTCCAATCTATTGAACTGTACAAAGGTAAGTGACGCAGCTCTTCGCTTTTATGTCATTTACAGTTGTTACGTGATATAACAATCAAACCAAAACTCATTCTATTTAATTTAACACATAAAATGATTTTATACATTTTACTTTACAGAGATATACAGGTATATAAGTATTATGTTAAATAAACATTTTTCGGACTACTAAGTCAAATTTGTTCGGAACGAATTTTAATTAGAACCTTTTTCCCTTCATAATTCATCATATAAATTCTACAGTTTTAAATAAAAGAAACATAAAAGTGTTGTAGGTATTAAAAACTGTAGAATATTCTAATGTAAAAAAACATTAAAAAATCAATCAGCAAATTAAAGTGGTTAGAATTTCATCTCAATAGAGGCGATAATTTGACAAAGAAAGAGGGTCATAAGAACAAAACATAAGCGCATTTAGAACTGCCAATTTTGGACAAGTGAAGTCGGTTGGACCAAAACCGTTTGTCTTAATCCATAAAACCGTCTTAATCTTTTCCGTCTGTATGTTTACTCGCCTTGAATTAATATAACTCTTGCCTATCTGCCACTAAATGTTTATTAGCATTTGTGTAGCTATGTTAACAATTCGTTGTTGTCGTGAAATAAAAAAATCGTAGAAACTAATCCTTTTACAATTCTGTTAATGTAAATTCGCTTCTTTGTAATTACAATCCAGTTTATATACCTTTTTTTTAATACACTATTATCTAAATAATAGTACTAAAATTTATAATATCATAAAATTAAACATTTATTTCAGTGATAGGTAGTTTTATGACAGTAATAAAATACAGAAGCACTTAAAATGATTACTGTGTCCAGTGCATGTTATACCTACTTTCATCTAACTCAGTTATGTGCTCACATACTATCAGGTTGAGCCAGCATCACATCATCACGGCCGTCAATTTGCACGCCAAATCGATCACTATTTATATCTCACGAGCCCGAATCACTATTCCGTTCCAAACACTGATTAAAGACACTGAATGAAATCGTTGTTATTATTAACTCCGGACGTATGTAATTAGCAATAAAACAATTCATCTCGACTAGCACTTTAAGTATTTGATAACGTGACAAGAATAAACGTGAATTTAATTTTAAACAATAGCAACGGTTTTTTTTTGCTCGCGACTGAAATATGATAAAATATTTTTTTAAATCGGTAAAATAAAACTTTTCTTTATAAAATTCTCGGCCAGAACGGGGCCGAGACCACGAGACAGAGAACTCGATGGGAGCTTCAACAATAGTGGCAGTCGTATTCATATTAATAAAGTTTACATGCTATATATTACTAGGCAATATAAAAAAGTATTAAATGACGCGTTTTTAAAGTATGTTTTAATATTATAAAGAATAAAATTGTTATATTTCTTCGATCCTCAGATCTTAATATAATCTCTATGATGACGCCAATTCGTGACATGTTGAATGACATCCTACGCGGTTGATAAAACATTATTCACATTATAAAATGTCCTCAGAAATATTTCGACTAAAAATATTTTATATACAGGGTGAATTTTTCAAGTGGGCTTTCATGGCCAAGTCCTAAACTATAAGAGATATCGAAAAATGCTGAAAGGAGTCTCGATGCCGATTTTGATGAAAACTAAAACTGCATTATTAGATTTTTGATAAATCCATTTTCCCGGCCAGGAATCGAACCTGTTGATTTTGAAAAAAAAATAAACACTGTATTATTGCACCATCCGATAGTGTTCCCGATAAGGATGAAATTCTGGGAAGTAATGATATACGGCAAACCAAAGAAAAGTGTTGATTTTTAACAAATTGTCTCTTATTTCCATGTATTTATACATTACCGGTACATTGACATTTATTATTTATGATGATTTTCATTTAAAAAATCATCATATTGAGTTAAAATCTCGAGCTCTTCGAGTGAGAATAAAAGAAAAGTCTTGATTTTTAGCAAAATAATGATTTTTTTTTAACATTAAGTAATTAAATCTCAATTAATCAATTGTTCAAAATGATAGCCATTATTTTCAATACATAGCTGAACTCGACGCCTAAAGGAGTGTACTGCATTCCACATCACAAGGTTATTGATTCCGTTCAGAATATTCCCTAACGCTAATTTTAAGTCATCAATTTCATTGTACGTACATTCGTAAATTTCATTTTTGATATGTTCCCAGAGAAAATAATCTAAAGGTGTTAGATCTGGCGACCTAGCCGGCCACGGCACAGGACCTTAAAAATTAATTTATTGTTTTTCCTACGTTTCAATTGTTTTTTTTTTTTAATAATGGCTTTTAACCTCGAAGAGCGCGAGATTTTAAATCAAAACATAATAAATGTACTAGGTAATGTGTATAAATACATGGAAATAAGAGACAATTTGTTAAAAATCAACACTTTTCTTTGGTTTGCCGTATATCATTACTTCCCAGAATTTGATCCTTATCAGGAACACTATCGGATGGTGCAATAATACAGAGTGTTTATTTTTTTTCAAAATCAACAGGTTCGATTCCTGCCCGAGAAAATGGATTTATCAAAAATCTAATAATGCAGTTTTAGTTTTCATCAAAATCGGCATCGAGACTCCTTTCAGCATTTTTCGATATCTCTTATAGTTTAGGATTTGGCCATGAAAGCCCACTTGAAAAATTCAACCTGTATATTTAGACTTAATATTATAAAGGTATTTTCCTGTTTTACATTATTATAATATCTGCTTTTAATTGTGTGCTTTTTTAACAAAAAATATTGTACTTTATTTTTAGCCACGAAAATAAATATCTACAAAAAAATCTAACTGGCGATATAAATATAATATAATAGGCGACACTTTGTCTAAAAGAAGTTCGAATCAGTACAGTATTTAGAAACGAAGCTATATATCATGTTTTAATGGCGACAATAATAATTTGTTTCACTAAACAAAAGAAATTCTGCCATCATAAAAAAAAGTTTAAAATGATCCCACTTATACGTATGTCATATCATAGATTACAAATGTCATTGTAGAATTTCCACCTACGCGTACGTTACATATGACACGCGTCCGTTACGAATGACGCGCGTATATCACGAACGACTCGCGTCTATGTGATTTGACCTTAAACAAGTAACTTGAAAAATGTATTTTCGTATTTTTTTCATATTTCAATTCCTTCTTATCTTGATGGACGTAATTCTATAAAAGAAATATGACAGATAATTTAACTGGCAACTGAATTGGCAAATAACCCAATTTTTAAAGTAGGTAATCCATAATGGCTTGTTCCCCCTCTCGGTTGGTTATGAAAGTCAGACGAGCTGTTCAAATGAGAAGACGTAATCTGTGACCTGATTTAAAAAAGCTATTGGTGCTGAAACAAGATAACAATGCAAACGCCTATTTTGTGGAATTAATAATCTAAGGATATACCTAATACATGAAGGAACTTTTATCGTTCGGAGAAATTTAGATTTTAATTTTTGCAGGAAAAAATCTCTCAAGTATTAAGAGATGTAATTTATGATAACTCAGTCGACTTTCCTGCTCCGAAAAGAGTTCTATTTAAAGTAAAGTTAAACCACTCATCCCCTTTAACTCATCAAGTCGGTATAGCGAGGGCGATTGCTACAGACATCAATTCTATGTAATCTCCATTTGGACCATACTCAAGCTTAACATCAGTTACTATTTAAAAAATACAATACAATACAATTGTCACGCCTTTTTCCCACAGGGATAGGCAGAGACAACGGAACGCCACTTACCACGATCCTGACACAACACCCTCGCTTTCTTCACTTCCACAATTCTCTTCATGCACGCCCTACGGTTATGGGCACTAGGCAGACCAGCTTTCATGAGGATGTCTCCTATTTAATCGGAAAACACCCTTCTGGGTCTGCCTTGTTTAACGCATCCATTCACATCAGATTTAAAAAATATATTATATATTAAAATTCTCTCATTGGATATATTTAGGTACACATTTGTCTGATGCAGTATAAGCGGAATGATTTATAAGATTACCTGTTTCATGGATTGACATCAAAGGATTTTATACCGGTGTTTGATGTACCACTAACTAATTGTATAACCAGTACGAACAGACAATCGTGCAAACGAACTGTTTTGGTTGGCACGTTTATTATGTTAAACCTATTGCACCTGTCCGAATAGTGTAACGTTTTTGTCAGTTATAATAAATTAGATTCGTATAAATAGGTGATACTGTAATATTTAATGGAAATTTCGCTAAAGTCGAGAATCATTCGATATTATATAATACATACACGACGTAGAGTAGAGAGTAGAGAGACCATTAAGCAAAAACCAATAATACATTAGTTACCAAGGAAGACCTACTAAATCAAATTTGGGCCAACCTTATTGCGATACTAAGAAAAATAACTCAATAGCTAATGAAGCAAGTTCCAGTGATACTGATGTTTTATACGTGTGTTAGGTAAGTTTACCATTTGTTTTCATATACAAGCTAAACTACGTTATTTGTGAGTTGCTTTTTTTGGAAAAAAGATTTCATGTGTCCTTTCTCAGGATGAAATTTTATTTCCTTGACAAATTTTATCGTTTGTTTACGCGTGAACATGTAACAAACACAGGGAGCTACTTTCATTTAGTATAGAAGTATATAATTTGAGAAAATTCTCAACTTTTCCAGCCAGCCTGTCATGATTATAATACGTAGGCAAAAATTAATTTTTCATTCCATAGAACACAATAACTCATCTTAAGATACGATCGAAGGTATAGGTATTGTGTTCGTGAGATGTTGTATATCCGCTACAGTGGCATAACCACCGTATTATTGTCAATTTAAAATCAACGTCTAGCAATACTTGCTAATTTCAACTTTAAAAACAAAAGGCTAAAGCTTAAATTTAAATGCTTTTTGTGTGTTATAATGATTGTGAGTGATGTTTACTGGGTAATGGGGCGCACCTGCTGAAACCTGATAAGGTGAACACTCAACAAGTGCCACTCACTTTGGACGAGTTATGGAACCTAGAGGCGCACTATTAGAATTTTAGATGTTTGTAGGAGTGCCATGTCTAACAGAGCATAGACAAAATTTTAGATAACTAGTATTCGAGTACTATATGTTATGATCTACAGGTATAAATGTCTTAAATTTCTTTTGACAGAAAAGTAAAACTCATCTTCAAATTCTGATTTGAAATGGGATTTCTGAATCTCGATTCAATTCCCTAGTTAATTTTATTTGTTTCTACTTTTAGTAAGCCGAAAAAAACAACAATAAAACAAAACTTTAGTAATATTGGAAATGAAAGTTGTTTAAATTCTCTACTGAAAATGTAGCCTTGGGAATTAGACAGGTGTGGCGTAGTAGTAGAGTGGTACAATTACATACACATAACCATAAGTACCTCCACAATCATAATACTTAGTAGAAATTACATCAAACTCATTCACAAATGTTTTAAAAGTATTGATCCATATTATTATTAACAATATTTTGTATTATAACACCTGGCACAAAACCTGAAGGTTTTCAAGCAGAACTGAGTTGTTGAAAATGGCGAGTCGACATGACTTTGCAATATTCATAAACCTAACGTGAAACCTGAATGTATGAAACTGTTAAAACTAAACAAACTTTCCTTGTAACATAATTTAGGACAAGAAACTCGTTAATCTTAAGAATACCACCACGTTGTAGTAGTAAAATTAATTATATTAACCGACAAAGTTACATAGCTATCATAAAATAAACGTTAGCGTGAAAATAACACGAAAACACGCGTTTAAATTTTCAATGTCGACACCTAACACCCGGCCAATATTTTAAAAGACTAATGAAAATTGAGGAATTCGAGAGATAAAAATAGTTTGCTGTCAGTTCGACGTATTAAATTCCACGAAGTTTTATTACAATTTATAACATTTTGCTTAATGAAAATTGTTCCAAGTTCGAGGTTTACGTACAATAAAGGACGGACTAAGATATAATGAATCTTGTCACGTGATAATTGGAATCTTGTGTAACCATTGTCTATATATAGATAAACAATCAACCTCAATAACTGTCCATTAACTTTGTCTAATAAGTAACCTTTAGTTAGTGCAAACTATCTTAATAACTTTACTCATTGTATCTTTCTACTCTCTGCTATTAATAGTAGGTATTAATAATAGAAAATATGTTTTGTATAAAAAAGTGATATGCAGATTGATGATGGCAAATTAGCCAAGTTTGTCGTCAAGATATCGCTTTCAAGTGTAACTACCATTATTCATAAATAGATAATATAATATCGTTTGCATTGTTTTACTCTTCATACAAACCGTGCTTTTGAGAGAAGCTCTCATCTGAAAATACGTGATATAATCTGTATGCATATAGACATCTACAGGCCACTATCGAGAGCTAGTTTCCAATAATCCCACGGGTCTGAGCTGGAAACATGATGACGTTTCACGATATACGATCACAAGACCATGAATATATAAAATCCTTGACTTATGACTAACTAACCACTGTGGGTACTGCTCTTATTAAAACATCGAAATATACTATACAAATAACTTATATTCTACGAATATACTTTTAAATACTGTCGTGTCTACATTTATTTCTACCAAGACTTGTAGTACTCACCAGGTTTTTATACTTCACTTACCTGAAACAAATCAATTAACATAAATTAGACATATATTACATATGTACCTATAACAGCTATATGATTGACTGATTGTTATTGGTTAAAGTGGTCATCACTCGATTAGTCAATCGATTGTTGTTGACTTGTTCTATGGCAATTGTTCTGAAGTTTGTGATTTTGCTTTAGATTTTCGGTCGTGCATATATTCTATCAGAAGGCACTCGAGTAGTACTTAAACGAGTCAATAGAGTGTGATGTAATGATGAAACCACGTGCTGGCATCTGTCACAGACGTTTATAAAACTTTAAAATAAGATATTAATATTAATATTTCGGAAACATTCTATTTCGTAAATCTAATGAGTGTAAAAGTTTGTCGTGAAATTTCAAATTTCAAGATAAATCAAAATTAATTGTCCTTCACTCATTATTTATGAATTATTTATAAATTGTTAGGTTTAAAATAATATCGAATTTGTTGTGCTAAACTAAGCTTTATGTTGTTGGAATAAGGATTAACGTCCATAGCTTATATATCTGCGTATATAAAATAATGAAAGGCCTTCTACATGAATATCCTTTTCACCGCATACTAATCCATTATAATCTTATCCTACGATCCCGTCCACAACACAATGGGTGACAAGATAGTTTCTTTACCTACTAAATAGGGTAAAATGTAACACGATATCCTTGATAAAATTCTTTCCTAGCTTTCAATTTACAGCCAATTTCTCAACGAGATGTGACAGAAAGACTGATTTTTTTGAGAAAGAATAACAAGTTTATTACATTATAGGATCGAACATGACGTTCGTCTAATACGTCTCTAGTACTTTATTAGATTTACTTATAGTTCTAAATCTAATAAAACACCTAAGAAACGTACTGAAAAATAACAGAAAATAAATTTAAAAAGTAATTCAAAGTTGCTATCTACCTCAGCCTCAACTTGTATCAATTTATTGTCACATTTTGTCGCTCTCTGTGGAGAAATGGTCAGCGAGTCATCGAGTATGTTACGCGGAGTTCTCGAGTTCATTCACAATCGAAACTTATTTATTACTACAGGGCGCATTACAAATATGACATTAATTAAATCAGGTCTAGGTGTTATACTCGTATGTTAGTGTCTTACTATTTATAGAAGTGTGAAGTTTGGGGTTAGGCAGTGGCGGATTATCCTTTAGGTAAACAAGGCACGTGCCTTGGGGCGTAAGGTTAAAAAGGGCGTGAGCAGGAAAAAAAAAACTGTGGTAACAAGCTTTATTTCGATATTTTCAGTATTATGCAAATATACAATATTTATATTAGATGGCCGCCGACGTAATATAAGCCTGGAGCGCGGACGAAATTTTTTTATTATTTTATTTATTTATTTTAGAAAATCTCCACAATACACGTAAATAAGTTACATTATTATTGTTATATTAGGTATTTTAATCTAATAAGTTTAATTTACTTTTACGAATATTGAAAGGCCAAGTGGAGTAACTTAAGTAAAGTCTTCAGTAAGTGGTTCGATGGGTTAAAGGCTTTCAATCTAATTTATGGAGGATCCTAGGTAATAGATAAGATACACAGAGGTTCTTAGAGAAACCTTCAATATTTCTTGTTTGGAGTGTACATACCGAGTACGTAGGTATCTAATATTTATACTTTAATAATAACAATAACTTTGATAACTCTATATATTAGAGCGGCCGTGGTCTAGCAGTTGAGGACGAATCTCACGAATGATGAGACCCGCGTTGAAACCTCGCTAAATTCCGACCAGTACCAATGTAATTATGTTATATGTACTTTGTTCGCTTAATGCCTGTGATACAAGTACTAGCTTAGTACAAGCATTTAAAAATAAATATAACTAAAGTTGTTTTTTATTACCATTTATATGGCTGAAAAATAGAAGAAACTTTATTAGTGCAGTGTAAGAAAACACTTGCAATATTTCTTTTAGTAAGATAAGTGTAGAAGCAAGGCAACAAGTGACAGTAATTGTATTTATGAGCAGCAAGCCATTTTATGGAATAAGAAACAGTTTTATCTTTCCTATAAATAATAGACTTTAGTTGTTAACAAAGTTAATTCGGCTTTAATATTATTAATATCATATCCCTAAATATAATAATTTTAATTAATTTTACTACGAATAAAATTGTAGCTCTTTATAATTCATGTACCATAATTTTAAATCCGACAAACGAACTGAATTGTTTTCCTTCCGTTTATGAACCCGGAAGCACTCTGGGCATGCATCGTACAATACTTTGATGTCCATAAAAGTAATGGAGTCCCCATGGTTCAACAATTTCATTTTTAAATTGTTCAAAACATTATTGCTGTCTATAATTTTAAATTTTGCACTAATGTTTATATTAACTGTTTCCAATCTGGTTTTTTAAAATATAAAATAACATGATCAATATTCATGCAAATTATTTCAACACTATAGTTAATAACATATTCATTATCTCGGCCTTTATTTAACAACGAGCAGTGGTTGTGACGCCACATCAATCCGTCACACGAAGGTCTCGTGTTTGATTCCGGTTATATTTATTTATAAGCAATAAATATAAATTTAAAAAAAATTAAAAGCAATAAATGGGTCTGGGTGATATATGTTTGTTGTCCTTGTCCTGGGTCAAGTCATGTCGTCTGTAAGTCGAGTTCTATGTACTCGTATAATAGGATCATTATCTATAGATTTTTTTAATTAGATATATATTAACGAATCTGGCCAAATAGATCTAAAGAGAATGAAAGTTCATCATAAATTGGATCTAAGGAACGAAAAAAGCTTGTCTCTAAATCCATCATAGATCTATAGAGAATGATCGCTAGAATAAATAGTCAATCTACTTCTATAAACGTAGAATCCAGAAATGAAGGCACCTGTTTCTAAAACAAAATATACTGTTCAAGTTTACATCGAAAGACAATTTCGAATCTACTTTCGACTACTCTTATTTATTTAGGTGTTTAATTTCGAGGAACTTTCTAATAAATCGCTGTTCCAAGTCACTTGTTTCCTAAAACGGAAGAATGTCTTATTAAAAATGTTACGTGGATTCTACCTGGACCCATGGAGTTTGAAGAGGCCTTTTATTTTCTGCCTCGACAATCAAGAATCTTGCTCAGAGATTTATATTTAAAGGTCAATAGAACAATACGAATATACGAATAATAAATAACAAAATTTTATTGTAAATATCTAATAATATCGCATGCCTCTACTTCAAAACTATTTGAACTCAAAAAAGTCACATTTTTTCCAAATCAAGAAATTATTATACAATCGACCACAGAATATAGAATGTGTATTGTTTTACATAATAAGCCTACAACACTATAGATATTCGAATCAGGGATACAAAAATTGAAAGGCGTGGTTTTTGAGACGAGACAGCTTTGATCTAGAGGCGCAATATATATATTTGTTGGTAACTCGCCTTGTTAGATTGATTGTAAATATTAATCTCAAAATATAACAAATTGTATATTAATATTCAATCTAGCATGAGTAAACGATTACATCAGGTCAATATTAAATTTTGTTCAGCAAATTAGAAAGAACTTTTGCTTATTTAACATATTTCGAGGTTTATTTGACGAGATTTTTGTTAATGTAAACAAAAGTTTACTTTTATATCACGTACACAGATATGTATAAGGATTTTTTTTTTTATTTATTATTATTTCTGCCATAAATATGCATCACGAGATTAGGTTATTTTATCATTTTGTATTTTATAATTAAAATAACGCGTTTCATTCTTATTATTCTTCTAATTATTATTTCCCAAATTCTAGCCTCTAATTTATACTAGTATTATCATACTTTTGGTTAAGAACACAATTTGTGAACTTTAATACAGGTACAAGTATTAAAGTTCAGAAATTGTGTTCTTACTTTGCTACCATTCGAACTTAATGATTTTAACGATCTCTGAGAGAAAAACTAAAATGAACTCAAATCTCATTCCTATACAGTTGTAATTGAAATAATTTAGAAAGATGTTCTTTTCAGCTAAGATTCCGTGCAAATGGTTCACAAATGAAATAAAAACAAAAAGCCATAACGAATGAAGTGTCTGACAAGATGTGGCTCTCTCTCGGGGAATATTACTCTCGCTAAAATAATCTCTCGTAAAAGTTTTTGAAAGCTTTTCAATATATATCGTCACCAAAGTTAACATCTTAAATATTGACTGTATACACATCAAAAGTAAAAAGTACTTGAAATACAAGAATGAATATGAGAGAGAATCAATGAATGAAAATGAATATTTTTTCGATTTTTTTATGCTTAATAGGCAAGCGTTTGAATGAATTTATTCATTTTATTTACATGTACCTACTCATCATAAGTGTCATTTATATTACGAATAAAATGATGATGACTGGGCAAATACAGTCTGCCGTCCTGAGGTAGTACACTTTCGAATGTTACACCCGTGTTATGGCGTTTCGGGAACAGTTTGGAATTAACTAGGTATAATGAGAAGAGTTTGCGCTGTCAATCTGGATGGTGCACATTCGTCTCCTCAAGCCGGCATAGCGGAGGCGACTGCTGTCTGTAGAAATTAATATGTAGTAGCAGTTGTTTCCGTTCATAGACCGCACCGTTCTAGCGGAGAATTGTCATACGTTGTGCTACAATTTAAAAAAATAGATGAATAATTAATACGAATAAGTTTGCCCAGCATATAAAAAATATATTATTAGTAAAGCTTGTAAATGCTAGTAATTGAACCGATGTCAAATTATTCACTATAAAGAAGATCACGCTGAGTCAAAGGGTAGCCACTCGGACCACGGTCTGTTTCACATCCTCTCTTGATTATAATTAATTGAATTTTATTCAGTTGTATTGAAAATAAAACCAGTTTAATTGAATTTTGTGTTAAAATAAGTTTTATAAAGTTTATAAATCTATAGTATTATTAGAAAATCATCCATAAATTTAATGAACACTGTTTACAGAACAATTTATTAATGATGCAGATCTTTAATCAATCGCATTAATCAATTTATAGCTCATGTAAAACATAAAACATATTTCTTCTAAAAATATTTAAACGAATTTTCATGAATCAAGTAAATTTAACAAGACTTTTTCACTTTAGTTCTATGTGTAGATGAAAGCTCTATAATGGAGGTCTAAATAAAAAAGTAGCACATCCATCTTAATTATTCACGGAGTCAGTATCGATCCCTTTACTCTCGCACGCCATCTGGTCTTTTCCAGAAATTTCCATGAGTTGCGTTTGAAAAGTTTCTCTATCTACTATTCAACATTCCAAAAGTTTGTCTTTAGTTGTAACTGAACGACCCAATCTTGTGGCCGAACTGTTGTGTCCTGTAAAGTTTAGAGTACCTTCGATACTTTTTACCATCTCATAACTTTACTATAATATTCCCCTTCAAAGTTGTCTTATCAAAGTCTAAAAAGTAACAGTGGCGAAGCGTGAAATTAGTTCAAGAAGCCTAGGCATAAAAAAGTGCAAATTCCATAGGAATAAAATTATTATTAAGTACACATACAAAACATTTTCTAATTAATACAAATTAGTTGCTTAAGCGTGTTTTGTATTTATTTTATATTTCAAATTTTAAAGGTATGCTTCGTAATGAGGGATCCTTAAAATGGTAAAGTAGGGATAAAAAATCTTATAGGTTAAAAAAACTCAGGTTATGAATATTATCTAGGCATCTTTGCTAATATAATTATGATAATTTTAATTATTAAAAAACTGAAAAATACTGTAAAATATAATAGAAAAGTTGTAATAACATAATTTTTACAATTTCTGTTATTAGAATATAAAAGCTTCTCAGTATGTGCAACGGATGTGGGAAAATTCAGTGTGGCAAACTTTCAAATTGTTGGATTGTTCAAAAATCTTAGCGACGCATGAAATGTTATGTTTGTAAAACGGGAATACACACATATATACACACGTATATTTCTTTTTATCAACTAATTCCTGTCCACTGTTTTTACAATTTGATAAAAGATTATACTTCGAGGCATAAAAGCCGTTGTTAGTTAATATTGTATAGACTTAAAATCAATAAAAAAAGCAATATTGATGACGGAAATAAAGTCGACGAAGTTAATAAAGCGAACGTTAAACGATATAACAATGTTAAATTGTCAGCGGTTTTAAACTTTTTGAATAAAATGGAAATATTGTTTTTCATTTAAATATTTTTTTGTTATTACTATTATATTTAAACAATGGAATTTCAACTAAGCCTATTTCTAATCTGATGTCATTTTCAGTATAATATACCTAGCGAGGACTATTTTTCATTGTATAATCTCAAGCACGCATCATTGATATTGTCCTAGTGGAATATAACACAAGGATTATGACATGGTATTACGAAAGCTGAATTTCAATAACTGTGGGTATAGCCATAGTGTTGTGTCTGAGATGTGATGCTGTATGTTGTAGGTGGTCGACAGCTGCGCCGCGACGCGTATCGACCGCCGCGCCGCCTGTTGAATGCCGCCACCCACTTTCACGCCCGACTCTCCCACCCTAAGACCTTACCCCAACCTCCGTTTTCACGTGCTTAAAATAGGAGCATACATGTCGATATTTCGAACGTTAGCCTGCCACAGGACACTAAGCGTAACGTTTAGCCCGTACACCCTTTGTTCAGTCGCAAAGCTTTTATTTATATTTTGGGAGTGTTCTTTCGGATAGAAACCACGGGTCCATAAACTTTTAAAAGGAGAATTGACGTTTCAAACTTTTTAAAATAAGTTTGCGTTATTAATATTTGAAGAAAATAGTGAGTTCCGTTGAGCTCGAAGCTCACTCTTTGAAGATAAATTAATAAAGTTAGTTAACCACTTGGAATGATGGAATTAAGATTGCTGGAACTAATTTGCGTACTCATAAAGTGAATTATAATCGTACCTTTTAACAGAAAAGTGTAATCTTAAAGAAGCAGCAAAATTAACGGCTTCAGCTTTCGAGGTCGACAAAAAATATTTATAGACTAACACATTAACTGTGTGTAAAGACTAGACTTAGGTGTGGCTAATTTTTTTTAATACCTAAAGTACGTACTTCATGTACTCGTATATACAATGTACTCGTACAATAATAATTTATGGTAGTTCGCGTTAGAGTTAATTAATATCTTCGTAAATTACGTGCCGTATAGCACAACAATGTTGAAAATTATAGTTAATAGATAGTTATAGTTAAAGTTACTCAGATACTCGGTACTTAGATAAAATTGTAGCATAATATTGTGTATGGGTTACTCTTATGTATTAATTTTTTTTATATACACGTGATTTATCTCTGTCACTCTTTATAAGGAAACCTGATACAGGGTTTACCTTTATGGACTTACTTCTATGCTTATGAAATATTTTCCCTTCCGGAATATTCAATGGATTTCCATTGTCTTTTATTTGGATTTATTATGTTACGTTTTTAGATTTTTTTAGGGAAATTAAGAGAAGAAGGATCCAAAATTGAATTTTACAATTTATAATAAGATTTATTTTTACATTTACCTTGAAATATATTTCGCTTTGTAGGAAAATGTCGCTTGAAAACGTGTAGTTCAAAAGTAACGCTCGTGAAGTGAGTGACCTAGTCGCGTTTTGGAATCAGCTTGGAAGTAGTCAGGAGTTATGTGACCTGTCAATGGATGGCGTGCATTCGTCTCCTCGACCCAGCATAGCAAAGGCGACTGATGTCAGCAGACATTTGTCAGACGGCGTGTGTTCACGTGCACGTGCAAAATATTTAATAAAATGTTATATTTCCGCTCAACCGTTTAATAACACCTCTGGAAATTTACTCTTCGTCCACTTTATCTTTGTAAACAAAACAAAATAACCGAAGCTTCCGTCTGAAAAATAATGAAGGCACGTCTCACCCAGAAACTGGTGAACAGTAATTTATTACTGGATTTATGTCTCAAAACCTACTGTATAATATTTTCTATGCTAAAATACATTGGATTTATTTTGACGAAAATTTATGATATTTGGTGAAAAAGGTTTATCTAAACGACATAATTTCTGAAAATAACGAAATCTACTTGTAAAATCAAATTCCTCATCATAACCAATTCCTTGCTAAATATAAAAGATATTATAAATATTATTCAAATATAAAGTTTTAAAACAGCGACAAGAAGTAAATATATTTTTGTTTTAATTTTATCCATAACTATAATTCAATCCACAGCATTGCATTTAATTAAAGTAACTGGGTCGCGAATAAAAATAAGATAAATTTATTCTAGGGGTAGTAACTCAGACAATAAAACTTATAACATGGAAAAGTTTTAATCCAGTCAACTTTTAATCCAACTAACTTCTATCATAATTATGAAGAAAATTTAATAAATCAATAGGGATTGAAAACATTTTTTTTAGATATTTTATAAAAAAAAAATTGAGTAACAAATGCATAATATAACAAATAAATAATATAGAGATAGCGTAATAAAGCTTGAACCTATTTTTACAATACAATTGTCACGCCTTTTTCCCACAGGGATAGGCAGAACTTAATTTTACTTATAAATAAACGCCATCTGCCTTATTCCGTTAAATATCCGCAGCGCCATCTATTATTGAGTAGCAATATTACGTAGCGACTCAGATTAGATGTTTAATAATATTCTACACGTTTCAGTTATCTTTGAAAAGTACATCAACTTTCTTATTTTCGCGATAGATGGCACTACTTACTTTACGTGTGGTAAAAGTGTGGAGTTTCTGTACAAAGGATAAAATTAAATGAGCTGTGATTTACCTCTGTAATATATAACAATAAAAAGTAAACATTAGTCTGTGTTTGTTATCCATATTAACATTATTTTATTAATTAACGTTACTTTATGAATAACAATAGTAGTGACAAGTAATAGACGCGTCTAAAAACGACGAAAACGAAAATGATTGATTACCATATTGAAGCATCGAAGCAGATTTCTGATAATAAACAAAATTGAGGGAAAAGGGATGTGTAAACAATTGAAAGATGCCCCAAATTGTTCGTCGGTACACTAAATCAAACGTCTAACAAAATAAATAACGCTGGCCCCGACTAAAGTGCTTAGTTGCGTAGCAATACATACTAGCTTTTTTTCCTCTCTTTTTTAGTCTAGCTCGGCATATGACAAACTCCGCCTAATGTTAAGCTAAAGTGCGGTCCATGAACAGAAACAACTGGTAAATTTCTGCAGGCAGCGTCACCTCCGCTATGCAGGTTTGAGGAGATTCGTTATACCTGGCTACTTCTAAGCGACATAGTCACTTCACGAGTGTTACATTGGAAAGTGGTGGTACTACCCCAGAACGGCAGACTGGGCTAATGACCATGATCAGTCTGCCTACCACTCTTTCACACTACCTATAGGCACTGAGGGACCAAAGTACATATAGCATGGTTACATTGGTACCGGTCAGAATTTAGCGAGTTTCGAGCATGGGTCTCATCGATCGTGAGTTATTATCTATTTATTGTGATAATGGCGTCGGTTGGTAATTTTGTTCATGTGAATTTAGGATCGACATTGACGGCCTATTGATTCATTTATAATGCTTGTTAACATCTGTTCTAACTTTATTTATTTGACTGATGAAAGCGATTGATGCGGCCAAAATTTATTTGTAAAAACACATTCATCGAGCTGATTTTATTACCGAAAATATTTAGGTACATTGTTAGTTTGTTTAAATAATCAAATATAGTGTACAAATACAGATTTAAAATTCCAGAATTAGGTATTTAATGAGTGAGAGTGGTAGACAAAGTGATGATGATCATTAGCCCAGTCTGCCGTCTTAGAAATACCGAATACCATACGCCCTGCCTTGTCAATGGTTGGTGCACATTTATATCATCAAGCCGGCATAGCGGAGGTGACCGCTGTCTGCAGATATTCCTCTTTAGTAGCAGTTGTTTCTGCTCAGTACTCTATTTAAATATCATGCGGAGTATTGTCATAAATTGCTGAGCCACAATTATTAAGTAAAAAAGATTAATAAAATAAAAATTAGAATACACAATGTCGACAATTTTTTTATTACAATTTTAACGAATAAAGGAGAAACAAAAGAAGGTGCGCGCCCTTGTCCTTCTTATTTTTTAAGCACGTAATTTTTCCAGATTATCAAGGGTTCGTTGAGTTTAGCCTGTCTAGAGATTTTATAGATAAGACTTTTTACTTAATACTTTGAATTATTATTTAATTAGGTTACAAAATTACAAACAACAACCATTATTACGGTGTCTTATTCCTTTTGTCGAGATCAGCTTAGAGCCGCCGTGGTTTAGCAGCGTCAACGATCGATGAGATCCGTGTTCAAATCTCACTCACCACTTAAAGACATTAATTGAAGAATGGTAGACAGACTGATGATGGTTGTTAGCCAAGTCTGCCATTCTGGAGCAGTACCACAATAAGTGTAATCAGCATGGAAAAATGAGGTACCTATAACACGCGGGGTGTGAACATGAGTTTCCTCAAGCCGGCATCACGGAAGCGAGTGCTGCTTACACACATTTATCTGTGGGAGTAGTTGTTACCATTCACTAACCACGTTCATGTACATGGAATACAGTTGTCTATTTTATTTATAGAAAATTATAATCGGACAGTGCATCTGCCATTTCTGTTCATACATGTCTCTCACAGCACACGGCATTGTGAAATTGTTGTATACTTTCACCTGAATAATTTAATAACGTCGATTATACCTACAGCGTGTCAGGCGGCAATTATGGAAGAATATTAGAAAATCGACGATAAACCTACACCTGTTCCAGATTACCTATTATATTCTATTTATATCGTAAAAAGTAAATAACTGATCAATATTCTTTTATATTGTGTATTTTTCGGCATATGACAACACTCCGCGGTCCATTAACGGAAACAATTGCTACTAAAGATAAATTTCTACCGGCAACAGTAGTCTCCGCTATGGCGGCTTCAGGAGACGAATGTGCACTATTAACAGTCCACACCCCTGTCGTGCCTGACTACTTCCAAACTGATTCCGAAACGCGACAAAATCACTTCACGGGTGTTATATTCGAAAGTGGTGTACTACCCTAGGACGGCAGACCGAGCTAATAACCATCATTACTCTATATTTAATAGTAGTAGGCGTTACTTTGCGCAAATTCATAACCAAAATATTTTTTAAACACTACTTTCATCTATATTTTCAACATTAGTCAGCCCACCATTCTTTAATAGTGATTTATAGGCACTGAGCGACTTCGGAATTACAGTTAATACTCGTTTAGGACTTACAAAATATTATAAATGGCTGTGCCGGCTTGAAGAGACGAATTAGCACAGTCAACATCGATAAGGCACATTAAACTCGTATTAATACAGTAATTACCCACCTAATAACAAATTGATTTCAACACACAACTATCATAACATCACTTTTACTGATATTACATTATTATCTAAAACAAAACAAGTGAAACAATATATTAAATTAATAACAACATTAATTAAAACATTATTTTCGTTTCGATTCTTAAACATTTTCTTAAACATCTTATCTTAAACATCTAAACATCTTAAACATCACATTTGGGATGGCTCTGCCAAATACCAACTAGCGGCATTAGAGTCGATTGAGAGGCGCGCCAGGAAGCTAATAGGAGATGACACTTTAGTCGAGTCTCGGCTGCAAAGCCTTGAGCACCGACGGAATGTCGCCTGTTTGTCGGTTTTTTATCGGATACATTTCGGGGAGTGTGCGCAAGAGCTACACAACCTGGTTCTACCGTCCCCTTTCTTCTATCGGACGTCCAGGCACCCGGAGAGGTACCATCCGTTTATGGTTCAAGTTCCTAAAGTGCGTACGAGGCGTTTTGACAACACGTTCCTCGTGCGTACTGCGAAACTGTGGAACTCCCTCCCGGTGTCTGTGTTTCCCGACACGTACAACATAGGTCTCTTCAAATCGAAGGTGAACAGGTACCTCATAGGCAAGCGTGCTCCACCTTAGACCACATCACTGCTTAACACCAGGCAGGGTGTGGTCAAACGCTTGCCTATTAAGCATAAAAAAAAAAAAAAAAAAAAAAAAAAAAATAAAAAAAAAAAAAACATTTGTGCGAAATAATACTGAACATTTTACTCAATCGTTGTTTTTCTCAGAAGCAACATTAAAAGATTTTATATTTGAACAGAATACATGTATATTGCAGGTATATTTTATCTAGTCCTACTTCGGCCACATTTCAAGAAGTGCGGGGAATCTCGAGAGACCACTAAGTCGACGGCAATAGACCAAGAGGCCGAAGCCATAAATGCTGGTCAGGCAGCCACAATATTACAATTTGAGAAGAATAGTGAAAAATCATCACAAGGACAGGAGTCACGATCCCCAACATGAAGGAGCGATCAAGAAGAGATAGGTACCTATATTTTAAAGTTATGGCCAGTATCAATATAACTTTGTTACTGCTGTCTGCAGTCATTTCTCTCTGGTAACAGTTATATCCTCTCATAGCACTTTAGCTTTACATCAAGGAAAGTGTGGTCGCATGTTGAATATTGAGCTACAATTAAAAATATAATACATGTATTTGGACTAAAATGGCTAAAGTTGAAATGTAAAGGAAATTAAAAATTTAATTGTCAAAATTGAGTTTTGGCAGCCATCTTGAGGTATTAGGTTATCTGTCTTGAATTATTTTCCTAAATTTGTGTTTCTTCATCAACACTTAACCACTTAACGTTCGTGAACGTGCGTGAGTGTGGGCAAACAATTTAAAAGAAGAGAATCTGTGTTTCCATTTTCCCACCAAAACTCTATAGGAAGTTACAGTAAAGATTCTACCACTTTACTGGAGCAATTTTTAACTTGAATGAGACTTGACTGTTTAGTATGAATGATTCGTGGTGTACAATATTATCAACTCGATGCAAAAAATATTTACTTTGACACTGACAAATTGTTATAATGCAAAAAGCAAATCCAAAAACAAAACAAAAATGTAGAAAAAGTGGAAAATAATATTGTGTTATTATATTAAAATTACAAATAAAGCAAAAAAAAGTGTAGTAAAATAGTGCTCCACAAACTAGTGATACGAACCAGATGATATGATATGTAGAAACCGAAAATTATACCTATACCACGATGACGAAACTATGAAATGACCATGGAAAACCAAATAGCATGAAAAGGATCAAGGTTGGCAGATATAGCACGCTATATTTTGTATCAACAATGTAGGTGAGAGGTGACAATACAAGTTATTAAGTTAACAACGGTAGTCATAAAATTTAGATGTATGTAGGCAGCTCTCAAGATGTTGTGAATGTCATCGTAAATATATATTTATTTGCAAAGCCCTCACATGATACAGCTGTCAATAAAACTACATACGAGTAGGGTTTGATACAAAATCTTCGTAAATAAATTATACTGAAATCGAAATTATAGGGAAAGTTAGATTTAGAGCTGTGAATGGGAATTAACTTATAAGAACTAACCTAACAAAGATATATAGGTACCAGCCACGATCCATTCTATTTTGTAATTGCTTCAATATAATAATAATAAATACAACGTTGTGCAAAAGACAAGCAACTGATGCAATGTAAATTGAGATATGTTTTGTTTCTGCTTCCTTTCAAACGAACTCTACATTTCGCCACATACCTAGGTACGTTTTATAAGACAATCTACGTCTTACGATTAATTTCACCAAAATTTAGTAAGAAAAGATAACTAAAAACTTTAATACTTAGACATTTTAAAGTCATAATAAAGTTTGATAACTCGCCTTCTCACTTTTACTTTAGCTTTGTACAATAATATTGCGATGTTATGAAAAAAGTAAAGCAACGTAATTAATGGAAAATATCTTTAAATTTTATATTAAAAGATTATTTATTCATGGTAAAACCTGCCTCATTTCTGAATAGACCGCTGACTGATTAACCTAATTTAATAAATAAATTACTTTCGTGGAAATAATGTTATCTTTCACGTAAAAGTTCGTGATGATAATATCTAAAACGTAACACATTATTCGGAGATTGTAATTAAATTACGTGACACATGATTTACTAAATTTTAGTTAAACTCATGCAAATTGAAGACAGCTGTTAATCTTTAATTGACTTCCATCAGTCTGACATCATAAACTAATTTTCGGGATAAGGTAACTTCTAAACAACGCTTTATTACTTGACCTCTGTCGACACAAAGTTTAGCTATCTCTGACCCTTCTCTCATTAAAATATAAACATAAACACAGTTTAATATATTGAGGGCCGGTAATTCAATTCTGACCTAAATAGAATGGCAAACTAAGACTGTCTTTCCGTAGCTATAGTAATGATGTTAGGCACTTAAGGAAGCTCATAATATACGTCCTTTAAAATATGCCAAGAAAGCGACTTTATTCACTTTTTAAATAAATAATTATTGAATTAAATTGCTTTATCATTAAGGAAGGATTGAATTACCTGCCCTAAAACTTGACTGACTTCGTGGATAAACATTTCATCAAAATGGAAAATGTCACGACAATGGATTAACCAAATGTCTTATTAAAGTTGTAATTTAACCTCGAAAATTATATTTTACAGTAAAACATTGTAATTTTGTTTTCTGAAGTGAAAAAGCTACATAAAGAAATATCGACACAGTAATCATGTGCCAAACTGAACATGAAGGAAAAACAATTATATGTCAAAGACAAAGAAGATCTAATATATCGCACCCCTCAGATCAAAATAATTTTAAATGCAAAAAAAAAAAAAACACTTTTCAACAAATTAAAAATTCGATTCGATCATTACGCAAAAGATTTAATAAGATATGTTTAGAAAAACCATCAAGAGAATTTTTTTTCAAAATGAAATGGAATGTCAAAAGACGCAATTTTTTAGTTAAACAGTTTTGATACAATACAATACAATTGTCACGCCTTTTTCCCACAGTTTTGATCTAGGGATGCAATATAAAAAATTAAAATTTGTGTTAATGTACACCTTTCCAATCTGAAATCTGAATCTTAATACTTCATACAGATGCTGTACACGTTACCGCGTTCTTTTATTTCCAACTTTTTTCTTTCTTTATTATAGCTTGATATATTATGACAATACTCCGCAGGCAGCAATCGCCTCCGCTATGCCAGTTTAAGTAGACGAATGTGCGCTATCCACGTTAATAATGCATATTTATCTCGTTATGCCTGGTTACTTCCAAACTGATCTCGAAATGCGACTATCCCAAGACCGTAGACTGGGCTAATAACCATCACCTATCTACCTACGATTTAATATATAAAATGTTTGTTTGTCCGGTATGTGATCCGAAATTTGATTTGAAAAAAATATTTTGCCGTGCCCATTTATTGAAGAGGTAAAAATAAAACTTAAAAAAAATAATTTAAAAACGTTTTATTATATTAATAAATAATTTTCATTATTATGTAAGTATGAAAGTATATTTGAACATTCTGAATAATAAGTTCTATTACAATACGTGGACTAAAAAGTTTTATAATTGGAAACTTGTCATAATTTCATTCCGACGGTCTAGTCTTCTAAATATCAAAATGGAAAACGAAATGTTCCTTAAGATTTACTTCGTCATTATACTAAGTTACTTATTATTCCCAGACCCGATTTGTTCACGTATTATTATTTCGACCGAAATCAAATCCAGACCAACCGCGTAAGACGCTCCGCTAACCACTGTTCCACACATGCCATCAAATTATTTAAAAATAAGAATGTAAATTTACTTAATTCAAATAAAAACAAAAGAAATAATAATTTCATACCTGCGATACGACTGTGGTGCTACGGGCCAGCTACGACGAGATCGTAGCACGAGTGCTACGCGGGGCATTGAACCATGATTGCCAGACATTTGCGGTGCGGAAGTACGCTTACGGCTCCAACCCCTGCTACGGTTATTGCTACCGGAACCCCATAAATGTGCTGCACCTCCATGTTCTAGAATAAAATAAAAAGAAGTTTGATATTTTTAAAAAGAAAAAATGAAACGTTATAACATTCTAAATAAAGTTTTAGATAAATTTAAAATAATTAACTACATTTGATCATTATTTGTCATTGATTTTGACATTCTGGAGGCAGGAAGTCTTAAATTGAAGCATGCTCAAGACTACAACCTTTATTCCTTTATAATAACCCTTTTACAGTGCCTTTATAATGCTTGAGTTATGACAGAGGTTTTCTTTTTGTTTTTTTTAGCTTAATTTTTTCCTTAATATTCGCGTCTATACATATTTAGTATAATAACTAAGTTCTGGTCATCATAGTTAATAAAAATTTTCTTCGTTATACGAGTACATATAATATAAAACAGTTTTATCGCGAAATAATTTTGAAATTTACATCTACACACTCGTACATTAATTTATTTTTGGAAAAAACAATTAAAACTTCGAGGACGATATTGGATTAAGTTTATTATTAAAATTCTCAAATTTCCAATACCTGATTTGTTGTCATATGAAATTTTAAAATATCGATTTTACGTTTATGTACAGTAATACATGCAAAACAATTTAAGCTTAGGGCTAACCTGAATTCCCTGTTTTAACCCTTTCCTATAACTTACCATATATATTTAAGTATGTAGGATTAATATTATGAAGCAAAATGTTATTGTGAATATATTAGGCTAGAGTGCGGTCGTGGAGCGGGGACAACTTCTATCACAAAGAAATATCTACAGGCAGCAGCCGCCTCCGATATGCCGGTCCGTTTGACCTAGCTGGTCTTAGTTGCCGTTACACCTAAAAGTGGTGGTGGCTAAGGACATAATGTACCCACACAAAATTTTATTTTTGTCCAGAGTCCGAATGGCAGCTGGACATCAACATTCATGTAAAATATTTATTTTAAATACGCTAGTTCAATACTTAAATAAAATAAAATAAATTATTGAAAACAAATTGAATCTCGATTCATTGTTACGTAAGACGCGATAAATTATTTGTCCAATTAAGCCAAAAGGAACTATTGAAGACGAATCGACTACGGAACTAAATTTAGGTCGCCCTTTATTTTAAATCACATTATTAATGTAGGCTATATTATTTACCCTTTTACAGCGCGGCTTTTTAATATTGTATTTTCGCTTTCTTAGGTTTTGTGCAAATATTTTTACCGAATAAAGATTTTATGCGACTTACTGTCGCGTTTGTTTTGATTAATTTGTTCCGACGTTTACGAGGCTTTTCACGACTACGATGACTGCAGAGCTTTCGAAACGGACGTCGGATCTTTTCATTCAGATATAATATTTATTTTTCTCTTTGATTACTATACTGTTCTTAATTAATTAACAGAATGGATTCCTAATTTAATATTAAATTAAAAATACAATCGAACCTATATCACCTCGTTTACCGTGAATTTGACGTTTGATTATTACGCCCAATAAAATTTATCGCGACCAATAAAATTACGATACCAATAAAATATTTCTGAAAGACCGAATTGGTCAATACGTTTCATTTATCTATGTGATCCTATTTGGTAAAAATAGATACGGTGTACTAACTTATTATTCAGCAATGTCCGACTAAACAGTCTACCTAGATAATCCATCTTTGCATATCGGACATTATGTTTCTGTTAGATGTAATATATTCACTATATACACACAAGGAAACTATTATTGTTGTAACTTAAGTTAGAGGCACTAATATGATCATATTTAGAGCGGTTGGCAGACTGATGATGGTTATTAGTCTAGTCTGCCGTCCTGGGGTAGCACCACCATTTTCAAGTGTAACACCCGAAAAGTGACCTAGTCGCGTTTCGGGATCAGCTTAGAAGTAGCCGAGATAAAGACAGGAGTAAGCGTTGTCTCTTCCCAGGTTTACATAGCGGACAACTACTTCCTGCAGACATTTATGTATGGTAATAGTTGTTTTCGCTCACGTTTTCGATAACTTAATATAGAGCTATTATAACTTATAAGAAATTTAAATATGAACTCACGTATATGTAAGCCAGGATGCGGCCCTTGCTCTGACTGAGCTCGCCGACCACGACCTCCAAGTAATACATCTCGCCGTGAACGTTCAGGCTCCGTTCGCTCCGTCCGCGGTGTTACTTCAGGGCTTTCACAACCTCCTCCTTCATCACGTCCTTCCTCTACCACACAGGCAGACATCACTATTTTGACACAACAATCCTCTTATATTAATTACAGTTTGACTAATTCAGTTTATCTTCAGTACACTCAAGCACTAATCACATCTTAAGAAACTCAGTTACATTAAAAATAATGTTTATAGATTACACAATATTGTTTACCTTATACACTTATTTTAGGTAAAATTTTGCTGCTTAATCTGCAACAAAAAAAAATATATTTAATGATGTAACAAGACACTTTTATACTACGAAAGGCGCGGGGCACGGACCCCATCTCCCGTTGAAAATGTAATTACCTATAGCGAGAAATTTTAGTAAAAAAATGAAATGTTATTTTTTAGAATGATATTATAGATCCTAAGGTTTTTTAATGCAAGAAAAAAATATATCTTAGGTATTATTTATCAGGTATGAACAATTTATTTTTCTTTAAATTTTTACGTTGAATTTTTACCTACTTTTTATTTCAATCACTCATAGTGTTGTATGTAATTAATTAACCAGTAAATGTAAAACTTAAATGATGCTATGAAAACGTATTGATAAACATGAAGAATAAATGCTAAATTATAAAATGAAATGGAAGAGTAGAATGCTGTAAAAATAATTAATACATTGTGTCATATTATAATAACACCCGAGAAAGGTTCTAAACAAAATGTGTGTTATAAATTATGAACCTGTTTATTTTGACGACATATTTCCGTAGCTTCTTACTTAAGATGTTAAGTGCTCTCGTTTATTTACAGAGATTACACCCGTATAACTTTGCATACACTGATTATACTTGACACATTTAAAAGCAATTTCCCTTTCACACGTGATAATTTAGTGAACCATTCTTGGTGACAATCCCTAACAATAATAATATTTATTTATTAAAATGGGTTTGTTAATATATTGTGCTTTGAAATCGAAATTAGTCAAGGGATTTTTTTATTTTGGCACGACATGTGACCTCGACTGGTCTGATGGTAAACGCAGTGGAGGTCCATGAGCATTGACGACTAGAGAACCGCTCGCACGGTGGCTCCAGTCGCCATCACTATGCCGGCCTGAGAAGGTGCTTTTTCACGCTCCGCTTGAAGGATCCAATATAGGATTGGGAGAATACATTGTATGTGCCTCTAAAGACAATTGCGTTATTGTTAATTTATCTAGCCTTGCAATTTATAAAGGAGTGGTACACAGTCTGATGTTTCTTATCAGCCCTGTCTGCGTCTCGAACCATTACTTTCAAGTGTAAACACCACAGGTGACCTAGTCGAGTACCTTGGAAGTACCCGAGTGTAACAAAAAGAGTCTGCTCTATCAACCTAGACGGTGGACTCACGTCTCAAGAGGTCGAGGTCGTGGTCGATGTGTCGCGGAGGTGACTATCGCCTAACATTTCTGTATGTATATTGTATACATACACCTCACTCTAGCTAAACATCAGGTGAAGTGCCGTCACTGCCGGAGTACTATACTCGTATATTGTTTTGTAGCAAATAATAAAAATAATTAATAATCTTCATTCATCTATAGTCTGTAATCTGTATAGTTAATAATCATGACGTAACGTCAATTATTTTGGCAAACAATGGATACATTACATGATGACGAATAAGAAAATATAGCGTAAAGTAAGAAAATATGAACTGGAACGTTGCCATTGCAAACATTATGAATATTATCTTTGAAGTTCTCTTTTACTTCGACACGTAAATAAAAAAGTATATACGCATTTTATTATTTTTATGATTAGCCTAACAGCATTTGACATTATTCGACATCATAGGCAATAAAAGAAATTACGATAACAAACAATTACAGTATTTTTTCAAGCTAGGAAAACCAGTATCGTGGAAAGAGTGTTGGAGAATGAACTCTTTTGCTAATTTATATTACATACTGGCCATTTGTTACTGGTTTAGTTTATAAGTATTATGTTCTCTTTTGATATCTGTATTGTCACTTTGAATTACAACCTTTTGACGGCGAGACGAAGTTTCTTTTACTCCGATCTGTTTACCCTTAATAAAGTCTAAATAGGCGAGTTTCAACAAAGAGTAGCAATATGCATAAAATATAGAAAACAATAACTTAGCTTCAGAGATGGAACATGAAACTATTATGTAGTGACCTCACATAAATGACACATGATGCATGCAGTATTCAATTTAAATGTCCAGTAGCCCCGCCTCGGTGGTATAACGTGAGGGCACCGACCGCGCCACACTTCAATCAGCGACGCATCAACCATAGGACCACGCGACGACCGTAGCTATCCGCTCGATACCGACCCATTTTTCTAATGTTACGTCCGTAAAATACCTACAATAAAGGTCAGGTCACATATTATACGTGTAACGTAGGTTTTTTTTATACATCTTCATAAATTATGTGGCCTAACAATTTTTTACAGTAGCTTGGCATGCCATAACATTCTCCTGATATTAGAACAGAGTGCGGTCCATGAACGGAGACAATTTTTGTTTTATGCTTAATATGCAAGCGTTTGACCACACCCTGCCTGGTGTTAAGCAGTGATGCGGTCTAAGGTGGAGCACGCCTGCCTATGAGGTACTTATTCACCTTCGATTTCAAGAGACCCATGTTGTACTTCTCAGGAAACACAGACACCGGGAGGCTTGAAGAAACAACAATGCAGTGTTTACTGAACATACTGCCCTCGTTAAATCCGGCTACTTCCGAGCTGTGATTATGAAATGCGACTAGGTCACCAGACGGGTGTTACCATCGGCTATAACCATCATTCAACACACCAATGTACCAAAGGACAATACCCATTTTTGGGCCCACTTGATATCTAATAGTTTGATAAAAAACAATATTCTAAAATAATATTTTATTTTATCATTCAATTAATATAATCAACACAACTTTTAATGATCAATAGACAATGTTATTATTTATGTTATATTAACAATGTTAATGTTATATTTTTTATATAAAAAACAGATATCATTATTTTTTAAAGCATTTAATATAAATAATAACCACAGATATTGCATTAGAAAAATAGTGTAATCACTCAATAACCCGAATAAAAAATTAAAACTTATTGGTGGTCAGATAATAGATTTATTTTTCTACAAAATTAATTAAAAATCATCGACAAACTCGGCAAAAAAAATTGTGGGCTCTTTTCTGTTAGGCTAATGGACATTGTCCTTTAAAAATAGCGCATATTTTATTTCATATATTGTATAATAACAAACTAACAATCAATAGAAAAACATTTTACAATACATGAAATAAAATATTTTTCATTTCGTGTTTTTAACAAAAATATTCTGCATCGCAACAATGACATGCGATACCGTGACGTATAAAATTGTAAAATGAACATGACAATCCAATTTCGCACGTGAAAATACAAAGTTTTAAACTATAAAACGCTTTTATATTAAAACGTACAGTTTTTTATTAGAATAAAGTGACAATTGAAAACTTTTACACCAAGTTTAATAAATTAATATCAAAATTGTATAGATACTTAGGTATATCAAAGTGACTTGATGAGTCGATACCTAGAAAGCAGTTTCTCGATAAAAAGTTCTGTGTGGTTCTTGTTGTTTGTTTATTCAACATACATGCTTTAAAGAATCTCCTTTGTTCTTGAAATGAATATTAAACGAGCTTCACTGATACTTGATTAAGTTTTTTATAGCTTGACCTACTAAGTTTCTGAGAAAGATTAGAAATAAATGTTTTCTTGATACATATATTAATCCAGTCTACCGTCCTGGACTGGTACTCCCTTTTAGGGTTAGCAGCGGTTCTCTTTCAGATAAAAAAAAAACTGGACTGGTACCACTACTTTTGTTTCTGTTTCAGGTTCAAATTGGAAGTAGCTAGATATAACGAGAGGAGTGTGCAGTATATGTGTAGATTATTGTAGATGGTGCATATTCGTCTCTTTAAGATGGCATAGCGAAGGCGACTGCTGCCTGCAGGTATTTCGCTATGGTCGCGGTTATTTCGCTCATGAACAGCATTCTGTAGACGGAGTGTGATCACCTGGCGAACCGATCTACTATTTTAAAAAACCAGAAATAAACTAAAGGCCAATAATTCAATCCTTCCTTATTATTAAATGAACTTCTTCTGCAATTGATCCAAAAAGTGACTTAAGGCGCTTTCTTACGATATTTTAAGGGAACGTGGGCTTCCTTAAGTGCTTATGTCGTCTTGGATTACTTTATATCACACAGCATCACTGTCAGTATTAGTAAGACGACCTTTATTTGCCATCTAGCTTAACTCGAAAAATAGTTGTCGGCCCTAAATACTTATATTATTTTAAAAGAAAGATAAAGAGATTACCTACTATTTTCGACGATTTTGCTACACGTGAATCTTAATTGCTATTATTTTTTATTATTATTGTAAACACTCGTAAATGTCCTTGTCGCATTTCAGGAACAGTTTGGAAGTAGCCAGGTATAACGAGAGGAGTGTGCACTGTCTATCTTGATAATGCACATTCGTTCTTCAGGCCGGCATGGCGAAAGCGACTGCTGCCTGTAGAAATTAATCTGTAGTAGCAGTTGTACCGCATTCTGGCAGCGGACTGTATTTATTCACTATCGCGCGGCGGAGTGTTGTCATATACCGAATTAAAATAAAATAAAAAAGTTATACAGCAGATATGTAGGTACAAAATAAAGCATTTTCGCTTCAATCCTTTGTAATCTACCAAAGTCTAAAAACCAATTTATTCGCATTCTACGTTATTAATAACAGAATTAATGAATATGAAATCTTTATGTAATTAAAATCGCGCTAACTTTATACTCATTACATAAATTATTAATCAAAATAATTAGGTATGTTCGCAATTTTCTTTCTCATCATCTCAATTTCAATAATTAAGGTTAGGTTGCCGTACCTATGCCGTCTCGAGGTGACAGTGAATACTCCTCTTGTTATTTGCAAGCTGGAAACTCAACTAGATCACTTCGGGAATAATTTGAAAGTAGCCAGATATAACGAGAGGAGTGTGCACTGTCAATCTGGATAGTATATGCTCGTCTCTTCAAGCCGGCATAGTGGAGGCAACTGCTGCCTGTAAAGATTTCTCTGTAGTAGCAGTTGTTTCCATTTATGGACCGCACTCTAGGTTTACATCAGGCGGAAAAAAATCTTCCTGAGTGTCTACACTTGAAAGTGGTGGTACTTCCACCCCTGGATGGCTGACCTCCACTCTGCCTACCACTCTCTTAGTTATTATTAAAATCGCACTAGTTTTAGATTCATTATAACTTAAATATTCGCAACAAATATATTTTCAACATCTCAATTTCATTCATTATTTTATATTTCTTACCCTTCTTAATAGCCATATATGTATAGTGTATATCTCTATATAGAGTGCCTTAACCCCAAACTACGATACTATATGGGTATTATGGGTATTACGAGTAGGACAAGGCAAACATGCAGAACTAAAACAAATATTTATTTATTTTTCAATAATATTGCATTAAAAATATATTAATAAAGTATATATATATATATATACAAGGTGTCCCAAAACTCAACGATAAGCGGGCACCAGAGGGTGGTCCTGCTCATGACTACTCGAGAAAAAAATATAAGAAAAAATAATCTCCTATTTTTAAAAAAATACAACAAAAAATTAAAATCTTTTGAAAATTGACAACCCTTATGATATTTTTAACTACCATGACCACAATTTTCCAAATATTTATAAATTTTTTTTTGTATCCGCAACCTAAGTAGCACTGCTATCCACCACAACCCTTAAAAATCCCAGATTACTTGTAGTTTTTACACAAAAATCAATCAAAACTACTTTTTACTTTAAAATTTCAAAAGATTTTTACTTACAGTCCACTTTAACACATCGTCGTGTAAAAAAAAAGTATGGACACTACTATGGCAAGTTATTTTAAAAATTGACGCAAGTATCCAGGATTCTAAAATGGTATAATACTCTAGGAAAACTGGCCACAAAAAAAAAACCATGCGTATAGTACTAAACAAGAACCAACTTTCACAAATCTTTGTTTGTTGATAGTAAACACTTTTACCTACCAAAAATTGTTTTTTTTCTTGTTAAAAAATATTGAATGCAACAAAACAAATGGTACAACAAATGACATTTATTTTTTACCGGATACATTTCGGGGAGTGTGCGCAAGAGCTTAAAAACCTGGTTCTACCGTCCCCTTTCTTCTATCGGACGTCCGGGCACCCGGAGAGGTACCATCCATTTATGGTTCAAGTCCCTAAAGTGCGTACGAGGCGTTTCGACAACACGTTCCTCGTGCGTACTGCGAAACTGTGGAACTCCCTCCCGTTGTCTGTGTTGCCCGACACGTACAACATACCTGTAGGTCTCTTTAAATCGCTCAACCTTAAACCGCATCACTGCTTAACACCAGGCAGGGTGTGGTCAAACGCTTGCTTATTAAGCATTAAAAAAATCAATTTATAATTTTATTAATATTACAGCAAATATTCGAATTATTCGCTACCGGCAATAATACAGGCACAACATCGTCTTAAAAAAGATCGTTTTATTTGTCGTGCATATCTTCTACCATTGATATGTTCCGCAGCCTGAGTAGTTTTTTGGCGAAGCTCGTCCAATGTTGGAATTGATTTTGAGTAGACCCTGTCTTTGAGACAACCCCAATAGAAGAAGTCCAGAGATAGGATATGACCAAGTCGCCCAATCCAACGCCCTGGATACTCTTGATTTAAGTATTCTCGCACAGGACGAGCATAGTGAGCAGGGCAAACATCATTTTGAAACCACATGTTTTGTAAATCTATTATGGGCACGTCTTCCAATAATTCTGGCAAGTCATTTTGTAAAAAGTTTAAATAACTATTGCCATCTAAGTTTCCTTCTAACTCAAAGGGCCCTATTGTTATTCAACAACGAATATCTACTATTTAACTTCTAAATTTTATTGCCTACGCACGTTTTCATGCAAATTCCAAGAAGTTGCAACAAAAAACCATTTATTATCAACAAACAACGATTTATGAAAGTTGGTTCTTGTTTAGAAATAGTACGCATGTTTTTTTTTTGTGGCCAGTTTTCCTAGAGTATTGTACCATTTTAGAATCTTGGGTAGTTGCGTCAATTTTTAAATAAACTTGCCATAGTAGTGTTCATACTTTTTTTTTACACAACTATGTGTTAAAATGGACTGTAAGTAAAAATCTTTTGAAATTTTAATGTAAAAAGTAGTTATGATTGATTTTTGTGTAAAAACTACAGGTAATCTGGGATTTTTAAGGGTTGTGGTGGATAGCAGTGCTACTTAGGTTGCCGATACAAAAAAAAAAATTATAAATATTTGGAAAATTGTGGTCATGGTAGTTAAAAATATCATAAGGGTTGTCAATTTTCGAAAGATTTTAAATTTTTGTTGTATTTTTTTAAAAATAGGAGATTATTTTTTCTTATATTTTTTTCTCGAGTAGTCATGAGCAGGACCACCCTCTGGTGCCCGCTTATCGTTGAGTTTTGGGACACCTTGTATATAAAATAAAAAAAATAAAAAAAAGTGTATTGTAAGTGTAAAGAGTACCACTTTCTAGTGTAACATGATGTCGTGTTTTGGGTAAAAATTTGGAAATAATGAAGCCAGCATAACGGAGGCGACTGCAGAAATTTCTCTGTGGTAGCAGTTGTTTCTGTTTATCGACCGCACTCTAGCATAACGTCAAGCGAAGTGTTATCATACACGTATATCGAGCTCCAATCAAAAAATATGTCGACCAGAAATCTAACCTGACACCTCCGCATAATACACTGGCGCCACAATCACTCCGCCACAGAATTAATTAATTAACATGAAAGACATTAAATTGTATACTCGTATGGTATCAATAATTGTGTTATACGAGTTGTTAACGACACATCTGTTTTCGACGAGTTTCGTAATAAGCAATAGCCCTCGATAATTGCTTTGATAGCACTTATAACGACATAGGTATAACGATGTGGAATTGCACCAATCATTGACTTTCAAAGTCTTCTCACAACAAAAAAAGTTATGAATAAATTAATTTATAGAGTATATTTTTCCCCTAACACCCATTATATCAACCAATTATAATAAATTTAAATATTCTCTTACACGTGTTGAAATAATTTAATGTACAATCTTTTCTTATGAATTCTATTGTGAATTATGAACAAAAGATATAGCGGATGTGAAAAGTGGGGCCTACGTCACAAAAAGCAAAAAATAACAAAAGCTATCTTTTGTCGAAAATAACCAATTTAATTTTTATAAAATAACGACTTGCGTATGCTTAGCTCATATTTCTTGAGTATTAGAAATAATAAAAGGCGGTAGGGAGACTGATGATTGTTATTAGCACAGTCTTAGAACGCGTGTAGAGACAATGTGTTTCGATATCAGCTTGCACTATAACTAGAGGAGTGTGATCTGTCAACTTGGTCTATGCGCATTGCACACTCATCAGCGGAGGCAAACATCTTTGTACGGTAGCAGTTGTCTCCGCTTATTGACCGTACTCTAGCTTTTAACAGGCGGAGTGCGGTCACATATCGGCTACTATAAAATAAATTTAATAATAATAATGTATATTTATAATTAAAAAATATATAGAGTGAGTATTATATATCACAAGTATTGTTAAATGGGTATTTATAACATTCCGTGGGGGTTGTAACATACAAAGGCTCTTAACACCTCCTTAAATTCTTGCGCCATGGTGTATTCGGGAAAATTGACACGAAATGTTACCTATCTCTATACAAACGTATCAATGTCTATCTTTGTTATTTTCAAATCGGATAATATTCGTTTACAAAATGGATAAATAATGTTTGATACTACTTTTATCTCTACCAAAGTGGAATGATATTGATATCTAAAAAAATATTTGTCTAACAAAACTGAAATAATAATTTAAAATACATAAGAAATTATTTTTAAAAGTAGTCAGGTACAAAACGGCGTTGCAGCTTCATAGAAAATATACTCGTTTGAGATCTCTGGAGCATGAGACTTAACACCCTTTATTTTTAGCCAATTAGGGATGAAATGAAATGAAATGAAAATCCTTTATTAACGTAGGCATGGACTTGGCATGCACTTGTTCATCGTCAGAATCTATTTTTGGTTTCGGAAAGGCATATGACGAGAAGACAGCCATAAGAAACTCGTCAATTGTAGTCTGTGTTTATAATAACAAAAAAAAAAACTGAATTATAAATTCAGAAAAAAAAATAGTCGTAACTAATTTAACAAACATAACTAAACCACAATATGGGGCACCAAAATGAAGAAAATTATATATTAATATCATTGCAACCCACGTTTCACGTCGTCTTAATAGAAATTCTATATGTTGTTTAGTGATCAAATATGAGTTTCACTTGATTTGTGAAAAAAAAAGTTCTTTTTTTTTAGTTAAAACAAGCTAGAGATGCGTTTTATTCAAGTTTTTGAATTAAATTAAAACTCGGTTAATTATAAGCTTATTGTAATTATATTAAAACAAATAAACAAATATAGAAAACGGTTACCTATTAAATTAACTAACTAATGAATAACTGTGGAATTTCAATCTACCTAAATTAAAATTTAATTAAGATTCGTAACTCAGTTTACAAAGAAGAAGTTATTTACTTTGAATTATTTCTATAAAAGTTATCTTTTATATTAAAACTAATTTTACTTTTTGTTGTAGGATTATGACTAAGCTCCAAAATTTAAGATATCATCTGTGTATCAAATTTCAAATACTTTCATACAAATGTGTATAATAAAAAAATTAACTTGAGCGCAAGTGCCAATGCCTGAAAATTGTGCTTTTTCGAGAGGGTATTAATGGTAGATTATTGAAAACAGAAAAGTTTTATTTTCAAGCTTTCATATTCCTGCCAAAACTCCACAGGTTTTATTTTTACTAAAGATCCAAGACGGGCAATAACTTTAGAATTAGAAAAAAAATTAAATTATTACTGAAAACAAATATTATAGAATCGAAAAAAAATATATATTGTTTCGTTCTATCTATAAAATAAAAATAGTTATTATAAATAAAATATTTATTTATTTCTTAAATTACAAAGCAAAACAATTGACAAGACAACCCAAAACTGGTTGACTATGACCTAAGAGATGTATTCATACATATAAACGTAAATACAAATTACACTGAATGTTATTGTATTAATTAAAAGAATAATGAGGACCATTTAGAGTAATAGAAGTTAGCACATAACATAGAAACGTGCGGGGTCATAATTCATAACAAACGCAAAACTTGTGTAATTAAAACTTACTATAGCAACTATTATTAAAAGTCTCTGTCGTGTATTTGCGAGAGACTAAGTTAGTTTCACGGTTTAATTGAACTTATTCAGCATACGTTGCTACTTCTCCATTGCTCTTAATAAAGGAGTAACATGATAGTGCAGCAATGCGCAGGGAGCTAATGTACACGGGTTGATAGTTCACACGTTGTTCCAGTGTATCCATAAAAGTGGAGTCTAGATACTCAAATAAAGAATATTATGATATTATTATGGCTATCACGGTAAAAATATATAGGAATACGAAGTTATCTATTTTGCATTTGAACGTTCAGTCTTATACCGTCTTTCATGAATACAAAATGGTATCTTAACCAACCACTATTACGTAGATTTTAGAAACAGTAAAATAAGAATTTTAATACTACACAGTTTCTTTTTTTTATCGTAGCTCGGCATACGATGGCAACACTCCGCCTGGTATGCTAAAGTGCGATCCATGAAAGGAAACAATTGCTACCAAATTTTGCAGGCAAACACTATGCTAGCTTGAGGAAACGAATGTGCGCCATTCAGGTTGACCGTACATACTTCTCTCATTATAGCAAGCTTACTTACTTCACTGGCGTCACACTTGAATATGGTGATACTACCCACGATTCACTATGATAATAATCAGTCTTAGAGAAAACAACGATTTTGGATGTCTGTTAGCGTCTATTACATTTCAATAACAATATTTGTAATTAAAATTTATTATAGTAAAGTGTTTTGCAAAAGTATATTTGTTGATTACAAACGAGCAAAGCTTAGTACGTAATACGACGGCAAATTGAGGGCTCTCAGGTAAATTGAAGATTTTTCAAATGGATTCAATAGGGGGTGAAATATTCCATCGTTATAAAGAAAACAATAATACCTACAATCAAGAATTCGAATAACCTTTACGCAACCATTTCTTTACGTCGAATCTTAAATAAACGTTCATTTATTTCCTTCAATTAAAATTATTGTTGTTTACCTTATTTAACCTGTATTTTTATTGCTGTTCACACGCATTATACTCTGATTCCTTTTAAAACGCCTTAGGAACACTTTAGTGGTAGACTTTGACTGGCTATCACTTTCTTTTTACCTAGTTTCGCGTTAATAATTAATATACCTATATACATATATTTTATAGATTCCAACTTGTTATGTTTATTTTTTATTATTTTTTTTATTTTGGTACGTCATATGACTACACTCCGCCTGATGTTAAGCCAGAGTGCGATCCATGAACGGAGGCGACTGCTGTCAGAGAAGGGAATCTGCAGACAGCAGTCGGGTCCGCTATGCCGGCTTGATGAGATGCCTCTTCACACTGCGCTTGTAGGATCCCATGTTATAGGAAGGAGGAAAGACGTGGCTGGGAAGATCGTTCCACAATTAAAATATAAAACATACGAACGGCTATGGTCTAGTGGTAGAAGACAGACCTCATTATCAATGCGACCCGTGTTCCAACTTCGCTAAATTATGACCGGTACTAATGTAACTGACTATGTTATATATAATTTGGTATCTCGGTGCCTGTATTACAAGCCTAGTTAATAATTATTTCCAAAAAGGGTTGTGCATTACTTAAAAAACAAAACAGAACAAGAAATACTGTTCAGGTAATCTTGCACTCTAGAAGGTATTCTCAAGGGGTGGTATTCGTCATTTATTCGCAATAAAAACTTTTTTATTATGATGTATATATATTTTTTTGTGAAAAACTGCTTTCCGCGTGAGAGCTTTTTCTATACAAACTTCATAACTTCAGGAAGCTACAAAAAGTTTAGATACTAATATTCTAAATGTGAAAGTATGTTTGTTTGTCCCCCAATCACGCTTAAACGGCTGAACGGATTTTTTTAATATAGCTCAACATATGGCAACACCCCGCCGGATGAAGAGTGCGGTCCATGAATGGAAACAACTGCTACAACAGAGAGAAACCTGTGCGGGCAGCAGTCGCCTCCACTATGCAGTTTTGAGGAGACGAGCATGTACCATCTATATTGACAGTGACACTCTTCTTGTTTTATAGTTATAGTTAATAATAAAGAAAATAATTATCTATGCATAAAATATATCAATTGTGTTGTTTTTTCTGTAATTTTTTTATCATAATAATAATAATAGTGGTCACGTCTTAATGCTGGTTTTCGTGATAGATATATTAGTTTTAAATCTATTTAATTTATTTTATATTAGATTTATCAATTTACAAATTTAATTTATTTATTTATTCGAAGCACAATTACGTATCATAATATATTCAATTGTATTTTATTATTGCTAAATTTAACAACAGCCTTTACATAATATAAATTGATAAAGACGTAAAAAAAAGAAAAAAGTTACTTCTTAAATTGTCGGATTAAATTACATTTTGTAGAGCAACATTTGCAACATAGTAAATTTCTGTACCTTTTTGTTATAACTACATACTTTTTATATCCGTTGCCCATATAATACTTGAAAATAATTACAGTTATATAAAGTTTAACGATAACATGAAAGGTCAAGTAATAGTAAAAATAAATTAATTTGAATATTAAAAACAATAAATATCAATAATATTATATTGTCATAAATTTTAAATTACCTACTTAATTTAATTACTTGGTAAATTAATAGGCAACAGTTAGATGTAGGTACGTTGTGTACCTATATTAATTTATAAATAAATATGTATTGGTAAAAAAAATGTTTAAAAATAGAAACCATATAGGCATCTGATACGTCACAATTTTCAGTAAAATTTAGAGGATAACGGATGTCGGTAAGGGTTACACTTGTTTTAGTTTTCATTTGTCATGTGCAAATATGATTTTTCTAACTAAACTTAATTTTGCATGTCTTATATGTACTCGTAATACATACTTACAGGCCAATGAATTTTATCGATTGTGCGTACGTTGCGTGAGAGGGTTGGCACCGATCGAACTAAGCACCGTAGGGGTGGTCGGCCGCCTTTCACAAATACGACAAGCTCCAAATCTCTCTGACTATTTTCACCGCCATAAAACAAAAAATGGAATATCCCACTTGTGAAAAAGTTGTTTCATTGTTTACTTTATATTTTTCATTTGAGCTCCTCGCAAAGCTCGTGTTACAATTTTATGACACCTCTTAAAGAAATTCATTACGAGACGCCAGCTCTGTTCTGTATTAAACATCGTGTTATTTATGACTAAAGTTATAATAACTTAATTAGTTCAGTAGTAACAGCCCTTTCTGCTTTTCATGAGAAAACCCAGGTGGTTAACAACATACGAAAATTTCAAATTTTAATATACACAATTTCACCGTTTCAAAATTCCTAGTGCAGTTCACGTCAAAGTGAAAGAGCACCTTTGACGGGAGAGTGGCAGTTCGGTTAGCCCAATCAAAACATTTGAAACTTAATTGACTTCGTATCTATAAAATACCTATTATCTAAAATTATCGTCTTTAAAGATCAATTTACAAGTTCATCGAGTTCAATAAAACAAGGACAATGTTATATAAATAAGTTATAAATATATAAGAAATACATAAGCGTATTGTAACCCATTCGGGGCACAACTTTTAATAAAGCTATGACAAGAAAATGAAGAAACCGAGTTTGACATATTCCCCGCCGATTTATTATAAGTAAGATATAGATAAGTAAGATAATAAGGTAATAATAATCAGACTGATGATGGTTATTAGTCCAGTCTGCCATCCTGGGGTACTACCACCACTTTCGAATGTAACACCCGTGAAGTGATCTTGTCACGTTTCGGGATCAGTTTGGAAGTAGCCAGCCATAATAAGAGGATGGTGCACATTCGTCTCCACAAGCCGGCATTGCGGAGGCGACTGCTGCATGAAGAAATTTATCTGTAGTAGTAGTTATTTCCGTTCATGGACCGCACTTCAGCTTTACATCAGGCGGAGTGTGGAACAATTAAAAAAACTTTCAATAGCTATGTTTTAAGAGCTATACCATTTGTGTAAGAAGACATCACAAGTTTTAATTTGCTAAAAGTTTGTAAAGTGAAGCAATTTGGAAGTAATTATACGAGGATTAAACAAGCTTTGATTCATTTCATGGTTGGCGTTTACCCTGTTTCTACAAAATGCGTTTGCACTGAGATGAAATTGAAAACATTTTTTACGAGTGATTTAAAAAGAAAGTCCTGAACGAAAAACGATCTACTGCCCCTCCGGGAAACTTTCAGAGTTGATGACAAAAATATAATTTATCTGGAACAATTGTAAAGAACTTAAAAATTCATTTAAATTTTTGTTAACTCTTATAAGCCTAGCCTATTGCGTACTAAATTAATCAAATGTTTAATTACCAATAGAGAACGAAAAAAAAAACTGTAAATTTCGACAGAAAATAAAACTAATTTTACTAGTCGCGTTTCGGTATTAGCTTGGAAATTTGTCTTCTCAAATCGACATAGAGGAAGTTGGCTTCGGACTGAAGATCAGAACTGAACTACTATCTTCAGACATTTCTTTGTAATAGCAGTTGTTACCGCAGTTAAACCACATTCTAGCTTTAAAAAAACATGTTAATCATGTGTTACTGAGTATACGGTCTTTGTGAAAGAAATTAAGACATAATTTGAGTAAATTCGCTATAGCTGTTTTCCTACTAAGGGTTAATATAAATGCAAATAAGTTGCGTCTCGTTCATCTTCCCTCGACCCTCACAAAATGACGACCTTAGCGTGTACCTGTTCTTAAAAACCACTTTAAATTTCCTCATAGAGACTTAAAACAAATCTATTGTTACCAGTCATTTTGTCATATTTCTATAAGATTTTGTAGATATTTACTTTTGTAACAAATTAAGAGCGGCCGTGGTCTAACGGTCACACAATCACAATCAATGAACTTGTGTTAGAACCTCACTACATTTTGACCAGTACCAATGTAACTATGTTATATGTACTTTGGTCGCTTAAAAAAGTGGTAGACATACTTTATTAGTCCAGTCTGCCGTCCTAGGTTAGTACCACCACTTTCGAATGTAACACCTGTAAAGTAACATTGTCGTGTTTCGGGAACAGATTGGAGGTAGTCGAGAATAGCGAGAGGAGTGTGCATTGTCTATCTGCATGGTGCATATTCGTCTCCTCAAGCCGGCATAACGGTAGAAATTTATCTGTAGTAGCAATTATTTCCGTTCATGGACCGCACTCTAGCTTTATATGCCGAGAAAATCTAATTTAAATGTAATGTTATATAAAATTTTAATAGACATGAGTTCAGGTACATAGTAATGCGAATCATCACGTTATTCAACAACAGTTCAATTCAGCTATAGAAATCGGTTATTCGTGATGGCCCCTATTCACGAGAAGCCCTTCAATAAAATCAAATTGTGTAATCATCGAGACAAGTCCATTGTGACGAACCTGCATTTACGTGTTACCTACACAAAACCCAGGAAACGGATAAAAATATATACATAATTATATACAATTTTGTTAACTAATTTGAATACCACATATATATAAATGTGTTTATACCTTATTCTAGGAATTAAAATACTTTTAACTATAGTATATGTTTTGTATTAACTTTATACCATGATCGGCGCGGTGAAGCGTGAAGCATGTTTGAAGAGGTTGACAGTGCATAATCCTCTCGTTATCCGACTACATTGAACTTGATTTTTATTGACAACACTCCGCCTGATGTAAGGCTAAAGTGCGGTTCATCAACTGAAACAACGGCTGCCACAGATAAATTTAAATAAGCAGCAGTCGCCTTCGCTATGCTGACTTAAGGAGACAAATGTGTGCCATCTATACTTGACTACCTCCGAACTGATCCCGAAACGCAACATACTCACTTCACACACACACATTCGAAAGTAGTGGTACTACCCCAGGACGACAGACTGGGCTAATAACCATCATCAGTCAGCCTACCACTCTTAATCGATCTGGAAACGCGACTTGGATGTCAATCAATCATCATGGGTGTGACTTTTTTCAATCTTATATTTTTATAATAATAAAATTAATATTTGCTTCAACGAGGACTTGAACCAGTGACCTTCGCGTAGCAACTACGTCATAACGACCGTAAAAGTTCACCGGCTGTACAGATTCAGTAGTATCCTTTTATTATGTATGTACCAACTCTGAATATAACTGTATTTGAAAACGTTAACTTAAAAAGAGTTTTTACAAACTAATAGATTTAAGAGCTTTTAAGAGGTTGTCCTAAAGAGGGTTTGTTGAACAATACTTGGACTTCACGCTTGAAATAGCGATGATAATAACGACCGCAATATTGCGTTTCAACTACAGTCCAATATTATAGAGGAAAATTTAGAAGATACATTTTGGTCCTGGCATAGTGATCTGTTTTGAATTTACACTCCCTGTATTAAACTTACCCAAGGTCAGTCTAACTTGTTAAACAAACAATAATTTAAACAAGAAGTACAGGTTAATTAGGTAATGTTTGTTTTGAGTAATCAGCCAGGAATCAGCATAATGAGAGCAGTATGGTGCACGTTCGTCTGCTTAAGCCAGCCTAGCGAAGGCGAATTTACCAGAAATTTATCTACGGAAGCAGTTGTTTCACTGACACCACTCTAGCTTAACATCAGGTGATGTTTTGTCAATAGTTGTAATATTTATTTATTTTTACTGCCTGTACTAAGCTAGAACTTGTGTCAGTGGCACTGAGTGATATAATATGCCGAGCTACTGTTAAAAAGATGGTTGTATCTTACCTCAATGGTTAAGAGTGATCTATCATTCATTACAAATGCCATGAAGATTAGTGTCAGTTCAATTTTGCACATCACGATTATTTTTCTGTCTGACCAGAATGTTTTCATAGCCTGAAGCGGGGTACGAATGAATAAAAACTGGATTGAAGCTATGAAAGTATGCTTCTATAAGAACTTATTTTTAATGGGTTTTCTATTTGATAGCATACTTTTATTGAGTTTTTTCTCTCTCCATAAATCGTTAAGTTTAATCCCATCTGTAAAATTATCCAGCCAGCAAGAACATAATAATAAATGTAGAGTTTTGTTGCTATTCAAAATTCATGCTTTTATTATGCAAAGAACTCTAACTGTCCAGTGACGTCCACTGTAACATCTCATTAAATTTGTCCATCCCTTTATGTAAAGAATCTCTTTATCTAAAAAAAGAAAAGTAATCCTAATAAGTAGATAATTTGAGTCAATTTATAAAGTGATATAAATAGTTACAAATGCTGCCAGGAGGCAGATAAAGGAATTTTGACGCGGTAACGTGAAGCGCCAATTGCTGTATTTAGTCAAAAATAAAAGCTATCGAGCTCGTTTTACCATTAATTTACTTCCAAACAAAAAATATATTTAACTTTGACTATATTTTCTATTTTTTCATTACTTCGTCATCGATGGCAACCGTCATCTAGGTTTTAAGTCACAGGTAAGCAGTTTAAATGGTTGTATAACTTGTGTCAAGCTTTATTATGCACTCAGTTTATTTTTTTCATTAATTTTCATCATCATTTAATAATAAGTATTTTTCATTGCAAGCGCAATCGTTTCAGTGTTCTAAAGCAAATATATTTATACATAAATATACTATATGTGTGTACATTGTATAATACATATTAAGTTTTCTATATTATTAGAGACAAGAGAAAGGAAAGTGTGTGAATTCATCTGTCGCCATTTTCAATGACATTTTCGTATCCGACATGCTTGATAACGGTTGATTTGTCACGGAAAGAACCTACGTTCTAGGTTTTATCTAATAATGTGTCCTAAAGTTATTTATTTAGTCTCCTACACGTTTTATTCATTTAGGTTGTAATGTATTCAATTTTACCATAATAATATTACTCCACATTAGATCGTATCATCAAAGACGAATTTCAATAGATACGTGATATTATCAAATGCGATATACATTTTTTAATGACTGTACTAAGCTGGTGCATGTATCACAGGCATTGAGCAATCGTTTCCTGAAATCGTTTCAGAGATCGTTTCATAAAAATAAGAAAGTATGAATTTTTATTATTATAAAAACGAAATTGCATAAGGAAATGTAAGTTTTACGAAAAGCGCTGACGTCATAAGTAGAATCACTTCGATATTGGAGGAGTTACATGACCTAGTTGTAAACGAGCGTATATTAAGGAGGTTTTGTAACGGAAGAAACATAATGATCTTTAAGGTAAGTGGTAGCCTTTGTTTCTTTCGACAAAAACGATTATCGTTGTTGTGTATCTATTATTTTAAATTGTTATTTTGTTTTACATAATTGTACAAAGATTCATTTGATATATACTTGTCGACATCTGTAGCGTGTATAGTTAGCGCGCCAGTTTCTTATATGAAGACTCCGGGTTCGATTACTAAATAAATATCAATATAAATATTTTTAATGCAATAAATATTGCATATCGGATCTAGGAGTACTTTATATATTTGCCAAATAAAGGCCCATAGTACAGGGTAGGGTATTCTAGTTTGGGATCAAGACATTGAATGTATTTATAAGCCTTAATTAATTTATCAATAATGATTATGATCTTTACGATTATGGTAGATTGTTATCCATAAATGATATTATATTCAAAATATATATTTTTTTATTTTCTTCCAAAACTCGCTTAGTAAACTTTCGCCACTCTACTAAAGTTATTACATGACAGAGAATCGACTCGACTGGATTCAGTGATTAAATCAATATTTACTTTGATACTGACAAAAATATTCATTAAAATTGTATTAGTAAAATTATTATTACCATTACAATAGTAAAAATAATATATTAGATATGCAAATCTTATAGCTAACAGAACGATACCGGAGAAACTAAAAATAAATACAATTTGCAAGGCATTTGTGGTACTGAATTTACTTACAAGCATGAACAGTTGTCTAGACAAGTGTTTATCAAAAAGACAAAGTCAAATAAAATTGAAAATAAATTCTTTTGATAAGTCAAGCTTACGATGAACACATCGGAAATTTGAAAATTCACACCAAAGAATTTTGTTTGAGAAGAAAAAGCGAGTTATTTTATCTTTATTTTCTTATTTTTATCTGCAGTAACAGTTGTTTCCGTTCATGGACCGCACTCTACTCTACCGCGCTTTACATCATGTACTGAGCTACAAAAGTACTTGATATTATACAAACTATGTTTTAGCAAAAATGTCTTTAAAAATTGTAACTGACTGTCTGTTTTCTATGAATACTAATCTAGTTAACGTTTAAAGCAAAATGTTGGTCTGATGACTCGTGACGAGAATAAACCACAATATACGGAACCTGTGGAATATAAAAATGAAAATCCGTTATATTTTTCATTTTATTCGTTGGTCAAAAATTTTATGGACATTTTATTAATGTGCTGCTGTACTTGGTAGCTTGTCTCTTATATTAAAACTTTATTTTAATTATATTTTTATTAAACTACAAATCTTTTGTACAGAGATGAAACTACTACTGAAAACACGTTTTAATTGAATCGAAAGATTTTATACGGCTTACCATCGTATATTTTGAATATATTTTAATCCATATTACATTTTATCGCGTTCGGCTGCAAACGTTAAACAATAATAAACCGCACATAATAGTTTAATTAATATACAAAAATTAATTTATTTACTTTATCTCAAATTCGAAAAAAACAAAGTTAAATTGTTAAATAAAATGGCACTATCTAATAAAAAAGGTATTTAACAAAATATAAGTAAAAACTGAAATGGTTGTTTGTATTTGACTATAGCTAGAAGTTTTATTATGGTGTACACGTGTAACGGCGAGTATCACCCGGATAGACATGAAATTGTGACATAAAAACTGCAGTCTCGTGTTCACGCTACTGCATTTTATGACTGTTCTTTGTTCAAAGTTGACACTAAGCGCTAGGAACCTAACAGAAGCATTTTATTTGCAATTATTTTTTTATATAGTGTACTTTTTATAGACACACTTTCATTTCATTATTATTTCTCTTAGTTTATATCACTTGTTTTAAGATAATTAGGTTTAAATTGCATGATAAGACTAATGAGTTTCGTGTTTGAGGGTAGTACTACCTAGTGAAGACCCATGAAGTGAGTTAGTCTCGTTTTGGGAATGGAAGTAACCGAATAGTCTTCTCCTCAAGCCGACATGGTGGAGGCGACTGCTGCTTACGGATATTTATCTGTGGTAACAATTTTCTGCTCATTAATAACAAAGCCCAAACGAAGTATCGACAGATGCCGATATATATCTAAATATTAAATGCTAAGTTGCTACTATTGCTGTACACACTACAGTTAAAAATTTCTGTCTATTCTAAGAATATTACACATAAATATGTAAAATGTATGTTCTATTGTCTTGAGATTTCTAAAGAAACATATATCCGGAGAGTCTTCACATTTCGCCGTTGTAACCTGGATTTATAAAGATATTATGAAGTTCACGAACCAGGATAACATTGAAACTGATAATTGATTTATATTATACTTATTCATATAGTATTAGTTCTTAGTTTATAACACTAAGAACGGCATGATTACCTAATTCAAAAATATGGTAAACGAACAGAGGAATATTGGCACAATATTATATAAATTTTTAGTTAAATTTCCTCTAATTGTAGCAAATTCACGTTTTAATATTCTTGTTTGCAGAAGTTAATTTAATATTCCAGTCGAGCCGGGCAATCTTGGTGACACGTTCATCTGATTTATAGCGGCTGTTGGTAGATAGTTCACCCTAATGCTACGACGAATATCACTGAGCTTTTTTATGCTTTAAAATTATTTCCCGGGTGAAACAATTATTCTTTTTAAAACACAATTATATTAGAATGTATATCGTTCTAGTTTTATTTTTACTTTCTTTAAATTATAAATTATGAAAGACGTCAGTTTCACTGCTTGAAGTGATACCTTAATCGTTTGCATAAAATTAAACGACCCGTACCGACTTTTTGTCAATTAATTTAATCCTAACGAACTTTCCTTTTATCCTTAATTACAAACATATTTTATTAGTAGGTATCAATTTTCCTATAGCACGTTCTATAGCAAAATATACATTGTTATCTGCAGTTTCACGGATGATCTTTAATAGGGTAACGCTAAAAAACGCGTAATGTGTGTATGTAAAATTTTGACGATTTTGTTTCGAATTCACAAATGCTTCAATAATTTGTAGTTAATATTTTAGTCTATATCTCTCAAATACAGTGTATCGACGGCGGTTCCATATGAGTGATATGATAAATTTCTTAATGCGGTCGTGATGTCATAAGTTGATATATACAGTTTTGATTTTAATCTCCCGTGTAACAGCAATATAATATGTTTAAAATACATACCAAATTTGCTCTGTTTTATTATGCTAATATTTCTTATTGCATAACAAACAAGCAATCGTGGCCATCGACAGAACAACAATATTTACAATGAGAAAACTAACTTATTTATATTGTTTCTTTATCTAAATCTGTTTCTCTGAACTTTGCACTACATTTTTTTGTTTCTTTATTTTTTTGTGTCATAAGAAATTGATTAGATCGTTTAATGGGTATAAACGCACTAAGAGACACAAAAAATACAAATGAAAGAAAAGAAATAACAAATATTCTATATTTGTATTAAAATAATTTATTTCTTTCTGTTAGCTGACGATGTAAAGAACGCCGCATTTTTTCAAGCTTTTCTCGATTAATTTAATCACGATTGACTTTCTTTTATCCCTAATTACAGACATCTTTTATTAGTAGGTATCAATTTTCCTATAGCACGTTCTATAGCAAAATATACATTGTTATCTGCGTCAAATGCCAACCCCTGTATACCAGGTATATTACCTACATTTGACAATTTGTCATTTTCATCAATAAACACTCCTCCATCACCCACGAAATAAACTAATCCGTTCCGATCTTCAACTATTTGTCGAACATCTAACTTTTCATCACGTAATTTAAGTCTTTCATTTGAACCACTCTTGACTTTATAACAAAAATCATCTGATACATAATAAACATCGCCGTTGTCTCTTTCCAAAAAGTCTGTAATTTGTAAGTCTTTGAATGCATCGACAATCTCCCATTTTGATTCTTCTTCATTATAATAATTCACTTCTTTGAATTGTATCCATGATATGTATAATTTCTTTCCAAAAGTGAATACGTCTATGAAATTTCTTGCTGGAATGGCCTGTGTAGCATTTCTTGAATTTTCATCAAATCTCATAACACCAAAATGATTTTGTCCTCCAAAATATATCGTACCATTGTTTCGTATTGCTATGCGAACCATATTTATAGAACCTGGTATAAAATGATCTTGGCCCGTGTTCAGGTCCATGTATCGGGCCTGCACAGGTGGCCAATGAGGATGTCCTGTTACACATGTATAAACTAAATAGTTTGTGGTTTTCTGGTACCTTATTGCTGAAATCCAAGAATGTCCTTCTATTATTATACTTTTTTCATATTGTTTCCCTTTAAATGTTGTTATATTACATGGTCTTTTGCTATTACAATTTTTGAGACAAATTATTAGAAATATAATAAGTATATTTCTCATTTTGACCTGTAATAAATATTATTTTTATAAAACGTCTTAAGTTTTAACGTTTAGAATGGTATAGTTTCAAAAGTGATTTTTGATGTAATAATCACGTATAAAATACATACCAACTTTGTTGTGTTTTGTTTATTATCTAGAAGTGTCTATTATTGTCAACAAACAAGTAATCATAGCCGTAGGCAGATCAGCAATAATTACATTTAAAAAAAAAACAGAATATTTATATTGATATTTTATCTAAACTTCTGTACTTTGCACTGCTTTAATTATTATTTTTTTATCATGAGACAGATTACACTGTTTACAATATATGACGTAGAGTCTGAGATCCATATGAATGTGATATCAGCAGGGTTTCTCTACAGATTTTCAATTAAGCCTTGGTCTGGCTTCAGGACATTAATTTGTCAGTTCTCAATAAACCATGAAAAACAAGACAAACAGAGGTCAATAGAGGTGCAAATTGTACCAAAAAAGACAATAACAATTGTTAGAGTTCGATCATCTAAGTCAATAATATGTAATTGCCTACTTGTATTTTATTATAATAGCGGTAAGGAGATAATTCTCATTTGTAATAAACAAAAAGGAAAGATATGGAGTAGAAAGAAAGTTACTTTTAGCAATTTGTATCAGATACGTCAGTCTCTTATTACTTTCCTTTGTCCTTTTATATAACTTCAAATGTATTTCACTTAAGAATGGAATGGAATAGGATGTGTCGATAGCCTCTCCGTATTATTGCAGAAAATTGATTGTCGACTGCAACGGCACAAAAGGAAATTACTTTTCTATTTAGGATATTCCAGCTTTAGGTTAGTTAGTTTACAGAATAAACATAATATTTTTTATACCTCTGTATGTATTATGTAGTATTATTTATTATTGAAAGAGAATAGCAAAAACATATTTTTTTGAAAATATTTTTTGATAAGTAAAGTTTTCTTCTTGAAAACTTGTTCAATAGGTACTCAAAGTTTGATCGTATTTTCAATGCTTTTTTGTATGTAGAAAAATTAGTTTTCAAATACCTCAATAAGCCTATACAATATTATCTTAACAGGAGGGTTTTTTACAAATTATTGTTAAATTACGTAGTTAGAAAATTTAAATAAAATGGTATTGGACATGAAATAAATGATGTTGTCAGTTATAAAAACACAGATATTTCGTGAAAATACGAGTCCTGTCAGACGTTGACTTTGTAAACGTTGTTTAATTTACCGTGAAGTTTAGTTGAATCGCACGACTTTGCCAAAAATACTTTAGAATGTATTTAACAGCTCACAAAAAGCAAAGTTTTGAGGTTTCATTTTGTAAGCGAAAATCGATTGATGAAACCGTACTGTCCTTTTATATTGTCTCACTAATCGCGGCTTTATATTTACTTATGTCTTCACAGCCTCTCCATTAAAATAAACGAGGGCCCTATACACTTTGTTCTTGTCCACGAACATTAAATTACACTCTCTACAAAATCGATGTTCCCACGTCAAATGGGGCACTATAAACTACAGTCTACACCCATAGTATACCATTCTAGTGTAAGTTTTTAAATTAATTACTTAATAAATTAATGGTGTAACTATACACGTAAATACCCCAATATAAATTAATTTACAATTTTCATATCTGCATCAACATTTACTGAAATCTAACGTTCAACCTAAATGAATAAACAAATGAAAGTGATTTGTAAATAATATTTCGTTAACGAAACATTTAAAAGTATAATTAGGCAATAAATTAATATGAACGACCCTAATTAAATAAATTAATTTGTTTTATGCAAAAAATTATTATTAATTGCGAAATAATAGTAAGTATTAGGCTGTACAGGTAGATTAGAGTAAACCTATTATAAATCTAGACAATTCAAACAGAACGGATAATACTACAATATTATTATGTCGCGGTACATATTAAATATTTACAAGGGTGGAGACGAGAAGTATATTAGAGGATCAATACGGTGGCTGCTTTTTGTTATTCCCTTCGTGGTAAAAAGAGGTGTATTTTCATTGTTATCTTATGTACAAAGGGATGAACGCCTTTATTATACTAAAAGTCCCCTAAATATAAGGATAATGAATTAATTAAGAATCAATTAAAACTGATTTCATAAAGGAAATCCTTTTTATACCAAAATGTAATGTAATGAAAATATTTATAATTGAAATCAACGTAGCAGTACTCGCTCGCTACGCACAACATTAGACTAAGTATAAACAAATTGAATCGAGTGATCTGTTTGTTGTTCCATCAACGCTCTACAGATTTCTGAGTAAAGTTTATTTTGGTTTTAAATGTGAAATGATAAACAGAAGAGCTCACATACGATACTAAAGTATTATAGGATTTAAAACTAAAAATAGTGTTGAATTAAAAGATTTTATGCAGCATTTATTCAGAATAAATTCATTATCTACGATCACCTTGCTTGCAAAGCTTTTCAAACTAAAAATAATTACTTACTAAAACTGGAAACTTTCTACATAGGTTAATAATGCCTTTGGTTGAATCTATAAATAACAGATTACTACACATAGAGTTAGAATAACAAAGAAAATCATGAAATTCAAATTATAATGGCTCATGTTTATTTATGTTTTTGTTATACATGAATGTATAATTATAAAGATACAAATATAAAATCATTTTAATTTTTTATTGTTTAACATTCACGTAATAAACTCCTCGCTCATTCTGTCGAAGCCAACCTCAATACATTATTTTCTACATAAGCGAAGAAAAAGCTTTTCCTCGTAAAGGTTTGTACGTTATTGCCGAAGGTTATCTTTATCGCAAATAATTTTCTTTTAATAATACCTACAACAGGTTTATGTATAAATCTCCTGACAAAATATTAATACAAAAGGTTAGATATTTGGGGTGTTTCTTTGTGATTTAATATGTGTATTATATACTAGTAAGTGTGAAGCAATATACGTCAATGATAAACGTAACCCTTGACTCGAAATTCTTCACTTAAGAGAACGGTCACCCTCCTACTACCCTTTAAACGCCTATATCTCAGTATAAAATAGGGTTATTTATATAATCACCTACTCTACTGTCTACTTCTTAGCAAAAATAATGAAAATTAAGTCAGTTGACCACATTATTAAAAAACAAACATTTTCAAATGAACACGTTAGACTGAACTGCATTGGTAGAAATAAAATTCCAATTACACATATTGTATTATATTGTATTTTCTTTTGTTTTTTAATTGCGATGTAAATATATTTACGAAATCGATTTGGCTTTTCTTCTTTGTTAATTTTTTGTTCTTTCTATACTATATGTAAGCTGTGATTTCTCTAAATAAATTAATTAATTAAAATATTTTAAATATCAACCTATTATGTAATGCGACTTCATTAACCCTTTTCCTGCAAAACATTTTGAAAACTACATCAAATCCTAAATATTTCGAGGGAGACCCAAATTTGGGATGCTGGGAACATTTCATAGAATTTTACTCATTTCAGCTTAATTTCAAATATCGAAGTCGCCGTTGACTGGTCATACTCGGTACTCCTGTCATTATCTCCGACTACTTCCAAACGCGATTAGGTTAATTCACGGGCGTTTCACTTGAAAATGGTGATACCAGATACCGCCTCAGGACGGTCTGGATAATAACCATCATCAGTCTGCCTACCACTCTTAAAATAATTAATTCGTATTACTAAATTACTTTAGTTAGAAATCTAGGTGTAGGCGCTACATGCTGCTAGATTGAACGATAGACAACCTAATTAGGCACACTTGTGTGGTTATGGTTATCGAGGAATCTAATGCAAATGCTTTATCATGATACAAATTGCAACTATTTAAAGTAATTTACTGATATTGTTCTCATATTTAAACTTTAGCGAAACAATCCGATGAGGTGCGTCACGATCGGTAGCGAACGCAAAACGTGCGGTATACAAAGTAATTTAGATGTAATTTTGCTACGGTGATACGGCCTAAGCTTTTCGTTTATATGTGATGTAAATTGATGTGAATTTTTTTGGCCTTTGTAGGTAATGTATTTTTATTTGTTATGTATTTTGCTGTGTCCTACCTAATATACATAACAAATTTAGGTAATAATGATATAGATCCATCTACTTCTTCTAATATATAATTCTATTTAACATGTATTTTTTTCGGAATTACTAACTAATTCGATTTAAAAAATTGCATTAGATAGCCCGTATATTGAGAAAGGTTTTTTTATATTAACGTGTCTACAGCTATTTTAACATTTTTCTTAAGGATAAAACCGGAACGTTAAACGCATATAATTATATAGGTAAACCTACAAATATTTTATGGATATATACTTGAATAAACTTCAATTAAAAAGTGATGATTCATAAAAAAAATCTCTAAAAGGCTACGAGTAGGGTTTCCAATTGATTCGCTGAAGCCACAAAAATATGTATCATTAATAATAAACGTGTACAGATAGGTTATCATTTTATCAGGTGTAATTATTTTGTTCCCCATGCTATTTTAGATAGAAAGGACATTTTAATGGATATTGTTTTTTATAAAAAGAACGAGTCTTTGATCCGAGGGACAAATACCGAAATGTTATTCTATCGCAGAATCTGTTTAATCTTTACAATACACAAAGTCTATTTATAGTCTTCGTTCGGTGTTTTAATATATGATCGACATCTAGGTGTCATAGTTCATACGAATAATATTCTGTATAAGATGCCGGCATAAAACTACACAAAGTTTGTGGGGACGAAACAAAAACACACTATAAAATAATGCAGAGTTAGATGATGAATTTTGGATGTCGCAAACGGACAAATCAGACGCGTACACGCGTATACTAACTTCAGTATTTTAATATGTCAAAAAATTATTAAATAATAATAACTAATATGTGATTTTGACTAGTTGTGTCAGGGGACAGGCTGACACAGAACAATTAAAGAATAGTCTGAAGTCGAATAAATGGGATGTCTGTGTCATCAATACAGCATTAGCGAATCCCTTGTCTGACTCAGCTAAATGTATATATAAATTTATTGTAAAAATTATGAAAAATAAGGAGATTTAAGTATTAATCATAAGTTAGATTAAATTTTTTTCTGTTTATTAATGTTTAAGATATGATGAGACTGGCGTAACCTGACAGGTTAAAAGTCCCTAAATAAAAAATAAATAAAATTATTATACGAGTATCTAATGAATGATATAAAATGATAGCTATTTATCAATTTACAATGAACTGAACCGCAAAATAGAGCTTAAAGAGTAATTGAGACGTCAACCCAGCAATTCGAAGGGGTGCCGACTGAAAGATAAAACAGGGAAATTTCAACGCGGTCACGTTAAGTGCCAGTAGCTGTGTTGCTTGGTAGTCAGAGCATTCGTGCGCAAAGCGGACGACGTGAGTTCATTCTCTACCTCAGTTTAGGCTATTGTATGCGCCTTGATTTTTTCTTTTTTCTTTCATAATATAAACAAGATGTAAACTTATTATTTATTTAACTTCTTGTTGAAAATCTCGCCGAGAGACCACGACGGTTACAATTCTAGTTCAGGTCTAAGTTTAATTGGAATAGTTTAATTCATCTTGTTTATAACGTATTCAAGAAAAAGTTCTTTTCTGTGGGCTGCAGTGGCAAAGCCAATTACCATCGAGTTCCTTTTTGAAATAATAGAGAAATGTATCATGTTTCTAAATAAAATATAATATTATTTTAGAACTCTAATAATGCCCACAAAGCCGGCATAGCGGTCGCGATTTCCCTCTGTGACAGTAGTGGCCTCGGTTTATGAATCGCGTACCGGCTTAACATCCGGAACTACCAGTATCTTTTTTTATTAACGGATGAAACCGCAGGGCTATTTCGGTGTGGAAACGCTAAACGCATACCTGTGCAGCTGTGGTATAGTATTGTCGGAATTGCAGGATGACAGATTTGATAAGTTGTATGTAAGAAATATATAAATACAAACTAATTTTACCGTTTATTTTAAAGTTTTTCTACATAAGTGCATAAATATTTATTTTGACAAAGAAATCTCACATGGTTCACAAAGGGCATCTACTTAATTCATACAATTAAAGAAACATTCATTCACAATACCTACGGTGTATTTTATGTTATTTCGGCTTACGTCTAAAGCGTTACGAAACCGCAAAACTTAATAACATTAAACCATAATATTATGTTGCGGTAATCAATAATGGAAAAATAGTTAATTAGATTAAAGTAACGTCAACAAAATAATTGACTACTTCTTTTGCTGATTGTAATAAAGTATTAATCAATCAACATCTGTAAAAGTTGGTCACACTTGTTAACAACATAAGTAAATATTAACTTGTTTATTACGAATTTCGTTATGTATGTTTCTCATCTTTACTGTATTTCTATTTATTTTCTCAATTGTTTGGAATTTAACTCAAGTAGACTGGCGTGTAGATGTTTTAGCACAATACGGCACGTAATTGTTCGGTATTTTTTGCACTTACTTGTTAACAAAACTAAATTGCTTCTACGGCTCGGCAAAATTAAATAGGTTTATTTGACGTCTGACGGCCTCTATAGCTCAGTGGTTAGGGCGTCAGTATGTTGAACTGATGACCCTGGTACGAGTCGCGGTCGAAACAAACACACATATTGTTAATAAATATATTGTTTTTCAAAATAAACATAAAATTATGATGAAATTGACCAGAAAAAGACGTAGGACGTGGCGTGGGTTCATTGCCATCTCAACTCAGGCTGTTGTGTGCGCGTTATTTTTTTTTTATCTTAATTTAATAATAACAAATCAAACAATGTGCTAATAAAATATATTTTAAAAAATAATAAATAGCAATTTAATATAATAATGAAACTTATAAAATACTGGAAACAAGATAAATAAAATCGCGAAACGTAATTTTAAAATAAAATATATAAATAAATAAAATTAGAAAAAGAGGCCAAGCAAGATTCCGCTGGGGATCTCGAAATAGTAATAGAATCAGTGCATTCAATTTCATTTTCAATAAGAATTGTAATTCAACCCCCCTTAGAATTAAGCTTAGATGGATATATTTAAACAAAATTATCCTTCTAGGGTGGCTCTTATTTGCTTAGCAAGATTTTTTGAAGATTCAAACACGGGGTTTATCGATCGCGAGTGTACCAACACGTCTACCATACCAACTCTGTAGCTGCAAAGCTGTAGATGATGAAAAAGGAAAATAACAACTACGGAAAACTTCGACTGTATAAAAATTTATATATGTAGTTTAAAATACAAATTAATGTAGATAATACATAATATAACTGTCTCGTATCAAATGCCACAAAAATTTAAAGTTATAGTTGACAGTAACCCTTATAAAACCCTTGTCAAGAATATGCATGAATGAACATCACATGCGACTGAAAATCTAATCAATTTTGAGCGCATAATACATTGATATATACAACTAGATATGCAATAACGCTCCCAATATGACGGCAGAGAAAAGATGATCACAGTCACTTTTAGATTTTCTGTCAGTTAGTATTTTACGGTCGATAACATTGTCAAATCGTTTGAAGCCGCTTAAGCTTTTTTCATGTCCGATGTATGAGATTTGCTCCTCTATATGACATAATATACCTACTCAATTGTGAAGTCTCATTTCCAATTCCTTATCCAATTTATTATAAGTACCTATATAATTTTATGAGTGTTTTGTGGGTGTTATAAGTTTGCGTTGTACATATCCTAATACCTATAGTACCTACTGGGTATTTCAGTTTGGAGTGAAGGCATGTATCTACGTATCGCTATATTTATCACTTCAACTCAACTCGCATATCTCATATTGCTGGGGTATGTTTTAAATGGTTTAAAATACGTATCTTGCGTTTTCACTCACGTTAATTTAAAAAAAAATTCAATCTTAGAAACGAAACGGGCTATCAAACACAAAAAATTATCTTATAACTAATTCTAATGGATGGACCGTACTTTTTGTGCAAAAACAATTGAATCATTTAGAAATTTTACTTCGGGACGTTAAAATATTAAATTGTCGGCGACCCTTAAATTAAGAATAGATTCATTATTTAGTTAGGCTTCGTTAGGTTCGTTACCAATGCGTGGACACAACATATATAAATAAAATCTATATATAAATTAAATTAAAATTACCTAACCTTATATATTGAATTTAAAATAACAAATGGAAAAAATAATCAGAGCCATAAAACATTTTTTATCTTTTCAGAACAAAAACAGTCACTAAAGTTACTTACCTATATATTAACTTTACTTTTCCTGCAATTAAACTGCTAAATTAAATTATCACATTGTATAATTATTATTACACCTATAATTAATACCGGCCGAAACGTTTATTTCAATCAAGATTAACACACCATCAAAAAGTACAATAAATTTTACAAAACCAAACTTCTATTTTGAGCTATTGCAAAAAAGTAATAAAACACATTTCCCACTTGTAACACTTAAAAGCTTTTTAGTGCAATAAGCGAAATTATAAGTTTCGTGGTCACAACGCAGTAGGCTACGAAAGAAGCGTGTGAGGGGACGTATAGTTAGTGAAGCGTGTTCTCCGCGACTGACGCGACGCTACTGAAAACAACTCCAGGTGGTAGTATACAACTGAAATAGGGCTGATATAGTATGCCATGCCTTGGCGCTTGTAAACAAAGCCTCATAGTCGAACACGCCGCTATCTACGAACAATAATTGCCTAGATAAATATGATTATAAATATAACTTGTATAAATAAATATAAATAAGCTTCAGTGTAGGAATACCAGTCTGTGCAATTACAATTACAAAAAGGAAAAAAAGAACAGCTAAATTTTAAATTGAATGGCAGAGTTTCAACCGGATGAGAGTTGAAAGGTGAAACAAATTAGCGAATGTACGACCCATTAAATACAACGAGACCAAAAACACTCCGTGACTGGAGCTCATTTTTCATGTTCAACTGAAAAAGTTATTAACACTCCTACTCTATACTCGTATATATAGCTACATGTCTATGCAATATAAGTATACATAATTAACTTTTATCAAACATGTTTCAGCTGTTGAAGTGATTTGGTGACAAAGGATTTTTCTTAAAAAACAACAATATTAAGAGCGGCCGTGGTCTAGCGGTAGGAAGCTTGAACTCGTGATCGATGAGACCAGTGATCAAATTCTACGCCTATATACACTATTAAACAATGGCAGGCAGACTGATGATGATTATTAGCCCAGTCTGCGTCCTGAGGTAGCGCCGCCATTTTCGAATGTAAACCCTTGAAGTGACCTTGTCGCGTTTCGGGATCAGTTTTGAAGTAGCCATTTACGTGAAAAGTAGCACTGCTAGTCTGAATGGTGCACATTTGTCTCATCAATCCGGCACAAAAGTAGCAGTTGTTTCCGTACATGAACCGCACTCTTGCGATGTATTGTCATATGCCGAGCTATAATAATATACATATGTTTCCAACTGGGATACTCAATTCTACAGGCTCGGACAACACAAAAGGGTCAAAAATAAATACTCCAGTTTGAAGAAATTACTATTTTATTTACTACGAATTTCTTATATACAACAAATATTTTATTTTGCTGCCTACCTCGAAATAATTATGATTAGCATTAGCATTATGACTGCTCTACCAATCTGCTGGGGTTAGATTAGGTATTTGTTACCTAAGCGACCCCTCCATTCTTCCACAGCTTCGCTGGGTGGCAGACTTTGGGAAGTCTGTCGACCATTACAGCGATAGAGAGGCGGCGAGCGTGTTCCTGCGCGCGCCTCTCACTACATTTGATGTAGCGAGTTTGTTAAGCACTCGGTGCGGGGTCTATAGGGCCGACGCTGACAGAGACGCGGAAGACTGCGAAAGCGCACTCGCATCTCTGCCAATATTCGATCGAGAGGAACACCGTGAGGTTTTAGTCGGTACATCTCGCGTGCATGCGCTATCGAGCATGCCGCGCTGGCGCCCATACTGTAATATGTATGCGCGCTTGCCCCATGGAGTCCGACATACCCCCGGCATTATTTGGGATAATGGATTTCCTCACGTATAAAAAAAAAAAAAAGAAAAGGTATTTGTTACCTGAACATGTATAAACGGATTTTTTTAATTACAGTGATAATATACTTTGAGTCTTTACACAATAAATGTACCGCAGCCTATACAAATAGAATCAGCCCTCTCTCAATCACTCAGGATCAACGCCTATCCAAATCACTCGACCTCAAACTTCAAATATAACAGGAAAATTATCTTCTCAACAACACTGCGAATTTATTTATTATATTTCTGGCTTAATTGGGAAATAACTAGACATTCGTCATTATTTAATGAATATTTTGTAGTTAGATTTTTTATTGACAACGTTCTGCTTGATGTAAAGTTAGAGTGTGATCCTCGAACGGCAACAACTGCTACTACATATAAATTTCTACAGGCAGCTCTATTCCGCTATTCCGACTTGAGGAGACGAATGTGCATCATCCAGATTGACAGCACACTCCTCTCGTTATACCTGGATACGGGGGGCAGACTGGGCTAATAACCATCATCAGTCTACCTACCAAATATCACCAAGTCTCTCATGACAGGTTTTAAGTTAAAAAAAAAATTAAAAAACACTATTTACTTTACCCGAAGATTTGGATGTATCTGAATTTTATGGTTAACATAAAACCTTATAGGTAATAATAACAACATGGATAATAAAGTGCTGGCTTAAAGGAATATGAACCTTTTCTATTTTATGTTTATACCTATATTTACTCGTATATTTCATAAGGCTGTGCCCACCTTACATAATGAAAGTCTGTGTCTAACCATCTGACTGTGTAAACGCTAATATAACGTGACATTGAAGTAATATCCTAATATTTATCTAGAGTCAAAGAATTTATCACTCGTATCCCGTAATATTGGACTGTACTATTTGTTATATTATCGTATAATATAAATATGAAATCATGTTTGTTCGTCCTCCAATCATGCTTAAACGACTGAATGCATGTTGTTTATTTGTTAGATAAATAAAAACGGAGATAGGCAGTAAAATATACTTACGCCCGAAATTAATAATGTATCCACAATTGAAATGAGATTGAGATTGAAATCAAATCTTAGATTAACACATACCGACGGATAGATCTCGATTCAATTTCGATTGGCAGATAGGTTATTGGCACGCTTTATTCAAAATCTGGATTGATTTTTCTATCTGAGTCAGTAAAAAAGGGATCAAGATTGATTATTAATTTCGGCCGTTAGAAAAGTAGTAGAATATAAAATACAAAAATTATACCTGCCACCAAAAATATTTCCCACTATGAATAAAAAAAATAGTAAATAAAATAATGTTTATTTATCATCAAAAAACATACTAAAGAATAGAGTAGGATTCCTGACATCCGTGCTAGGATTGACATATTGAAAAATAATTCCATCTAGTTCTACACGATTTTTACGTATGAGTGACAGGTGATTTTTATTTAAATATTTCAATTAACTTCGTTACGTTTTTAAGTTAAAGAGTTCTATAGAAATAATGTTTTTTTTTTTTGTGAAAAATAAGGAAGAATTTGTTTCAAATCTGGGTTTTTGTGTACTTTCGTGTACTAGAATTAGAAAAAACGTGGACATAATTAAGCGCAGGGTTTAACATGGTTTGATTTATACATTTGTGGTTGAGAAACATCGTCCTGAAATTAATCCCATTTAGAACTTGAGAAACTATGTAAAAATGACGTCACAATATGCAAAATCTTTTTAAAAAATACAACTTATATTTGGATGCCATTTTATAGGTCTTCATGTCAAAAATTGATACATTGTGTATTACATTACTAAGCCACAGTCCTATCATTTAATTAGATATTACGGGGCAGCACCCGAAGCATGACCGGCAGTGACAGCGGTCGATATATGTATTACCTTCCATAGTTTGGTTTTGAAGACCGCACGAGAATTTACCTTAGTGAAAATTTAACATGCAGAAGTAGAGAATAGTGGTGCCTTGATTTTTACAAGCGTCACAAATAAAATGTAAGTATCGATATGAAGTAGTTTTAATCATCCTCTCGTCCCTCTTTTCAAGTGACATCACTAGCTTTATGGACAAAATTTATTTAGGGAAGTATGAAGATTTATTATGAAAATATACATAACATAGATACCTAATTATATTATATTTTTATACCTAACTATTATTAACTGAATTATTTATTCAATTAAACTTTTGCTCGAGTGTAGCCTCGTTTAAACGATAATAGCCCTAATATATGTATTTGTACTGAATATTATTCTCACTCGCAATGAGACTTACTTTTCCTTGAAATCGATCCTCGTGACAATGCCTATTATCATCATTTCAAATCACATGCTGTTGAGTTAACCTTGGTACAAACGAACCTAAAGTCACCTATTATTATTGGTATTTATAGCCATTTGACTAACGTCATATAAGTTTTAATAGGCAAGAAAAATAACTAGAGATGCAACGGATAGTAGTTTGGCCGGATACCGGATACCGGATATTCGTCCAAAATTGTGGCCTGATGGCCGGATCTTCGCCCGCCGGATGTCCGGTGTTACTTTGCCGTTTGGTGAAGCACACGAAGCACGCTTGCGTAGGCGGCGCGCGAACAATCGGGTGGACTCGGTCCAATTCGGATCTTTTAACAATATCCAAAGTTAACAAAGTTTGCCAAAATCTATCAATACTCATGTAAAGCTAAAGTGCGATCCATGAATGGAAACAACTACTCTTACAAAATATCTACGGGCAGCAGCCGCCTCCGTTATGCCGGCCTAAGGAGACAATGCCGAGCTACAAAAAAAGTATGCACCATCTAGGTTGACAGTGCACACTCCTCTCACTATACCTGCTCCCGAAACGCGACAATGTCACTTCACGGGTGTTACATTCGAAAGTGGTGGTACTACACCAGGACGGCAAACGGGGCTAATGGACGGATGATGGTATCCGTCTGCCTACCACTTTTTAATAGTGCCTATAGGCACTGAGCGATTATAACAAAGTTACATTGGTACCGGTCAGAATTATCAAAGTTCGAACCCGAGTCGTGAATTCACTTGTCTTACCACGTAGACCACGGTCGCCCTAAAGTGTGTGCAGCGAGACTATTTCTGAAGCTAGCCTTATTTAAAAAGACAAGCGAAACCGCTTGCTACCTCTTAATGCAGAGAAATTAGTATTCATTCACCGCAATTTTAAGTGCAGTATGAATACTGATTCATAGTTGTAGAATTATCTTGTGATTACTGATTGCATTTCTTAAGTGATACTAACTAAATAAAGCAATTAATTACTTAAAAATATTTTTTTAAATCCGGTATTTTAAATTAATCTATATTATCCAAAAAAATATGTAAAAAAGCCAGGTATCACCATATAAACCTTCCCAATTGTGATAACGAGTCCCACATCCTACCACATCCTTGAAAATTGAAGTTTTAGTGCCTACCCCATTCATGCATTCACACGTAAAGATAAATATTTGAAGTTATTCAATTATAATATTATGTTCTTTAAAATGTATCTATAGGTAAGTTTGAAATAAACACGAATAGTTCAAACGAAACCGTAATATCACCGGTAACATCGTTCGCTATGAAATAATCGTTCGTTTTAGCAATTAATTACTACTACATACAACACTGCTGCATCATATATTCGTTCAAAACATATAATCAGATTAAACGACTTATAGAAATATTTAATCATTATCGGATATAATTTGTTAATTACACTTATAGAATAGATGTATAAATAATAAATCCGTTGGAATAACTATATATAGTATATTTTTAATACTTTTTAATTCTAGTTTTATTTTATTGTAATTATTAGACGTAAATGAATTTGATTTCTGAACGTATCCTTTGATCGCATGGGAACGATTTTGGAAGTCCGCTTTGTTGAACTGTTTTTATAAATAAAGTAATGGCTGCTGTTAAAACTGTTGATGAAGCCGAAAAGGTTATAGTACAAAATGGCGCAGATGACGACGTCGACGATGTCGAGCAAACCGACCCAAAGGACCCCGCTAAAAAGAAGAAAAAGAAAAAAAAGAAGAAGACAGGTTATATGATTCCCCTGTATTTCTTATTAAAACAATAACATTCTTTTGTGCCTTTATATTATTATAGTTAGCACAGATAATAAACAAAAAATATAGCTTCAGTTTAAGCTATAAAAGTTGGCACAATTTTATCATTTCATACAAACAAAGTAACCTATAGATGACATGAATTTTTGCTTACTATTGCTATTAATTAATAAAGCTACCTTTATTTTTTCTATAGCTAATACCGAGATAAAGACAGAAAATAACGCTCCAAATGCTGTCGAAAAGATTGATGTTGCAGCAGAAGGTGATGTACCAGAAAATGACGGGGAAGATAAAAAGAAAAAAAAGAAAAAGAATAAGAAGAAATCAGGATCGAGCCCCGTCAAAGAACAAACGAATCCACCAACTATACCTGTCTCAGAGTTGTATCCCAATGGTAATAACATATTCAATTAGAATAATAAACATATATTTTTTATTACGCTAATGTTAAATGTCTATATAGGCAACTATCCCGAGGGGCAGATATTGGAGCATGGTAAGGCAGAAGGCATTGATGAAAGAACTGCTAAGGATCGTTTTAGCAGTGAAGAGAAAAGAGCACTCGATAGACTTCAACAGGATGTCTATCAGGAAATCAGGCAAGCTGCTGAAGCTCACAGACAGGTTGATATTATTTAAATTCATCCTATGTCACAAATAGACAATATATATATAAAACAAATTGATTCTAGACACGCAAATATATACGTGATTGGATAAAACCAGGCATGACAATGATTGAGATTTGTGAAGAATTAGAATCAACAGCGAGGCGTCTTATTGGTGAAAATGGTTTACAAGCTGGACTTGCATTCCCAACTGGGTGCAGTCGTAATCATTGTGCTGCTCATTATACACCAAATACTGGTGTGTATAACATTTTTTTAATAATACCTCTTGAGCCACTTTTAAATAAGAATTCACAAAATAAGCATTTACTACAATTCACTACAGTTGCCAAAACGAAAATACAATTTGTTTTATAGAAATGTATACCATCGTTCAACTTAAGATTTAATAACTGCTTACTATGGTATGATGATGATAATTAAAAAAAAACAATCCCAAGCCAAAGCAAGAATTGAAATTTATTTTCATTGCTAATGTGAACAGGTCAAAATTCTTTTGTATCTTTCTATTATCAGTCCTTCCAGTTCCTGAGAATATGAATATCATGTGAACATATTACTTTTCATTATAATTTTATAATTATAACTCCAGCTTTTATATTCAAAATAATATAATATAATACATACATTAAATAATAAGCTATACTACTAGGTGACAAGACTGTCTTGGAGTATGACGACGTGGTAAAGATCGATTTTGGCACTCATATTAATGGACGGATTATTGATTGTGCATTCACACTGCATTTTAATCCTCGATATGATCCGTTGGTTCGCGGTGTTCAGGAGGCAACTGAAGCCGGTATTCGCGCCTCCGGTGTAGATGTCAGACTGTGTGATGTTGGTTCTGCCGTACAGGAGGTAACAACTCTATATTATGTATATTAAGTTTGCTAAATATTACATTGACTATTTTGATTCGAATTTAATGCAGGTAATGGAGTCCCATGAAGTGGAATTGGACGGACAGACGTATCAAGTGAAGCCCATACGCAATTTGAATGGTCACTCAATCAGTCCTTACAGTAAGTGAAAATAAATAACTGAAAAAAATAAATATTTGGAAACCATTGTAATTTTTATATCCAATAGGAATCCATGCTGGTAAAACGGTGCCAATTGTGAAAGGAGGTGAAACAACACGCATGGAAGAGAATGAGTTTTATGCGATTGAAACTTTTGGCTCGACTGGTCGTGGACAAGTTCACGATGATATGGATTGTTCACATTATATGAAGAACTTTGAACAGCCTTTTGTGCCTTTGAGGTGAGATTAAACTTAAATTAACAGCTGATTTTCGGCACTTTTGTACGTCAACAATTACAATACTTATAATTAATAATAATAACAATGATATCTACTTCTTGATTCTTGATTTTCCGGGCTGGTTTCCGCACACAGACCCACTATGGGGGTCCCTGGTGCGTTCTGCCATACTTATACAAGCCATCCTATCTCCTGCGTGAGGGCCAGTATGCCATCGACATTCTGGCACGCCTCAGGGAGTGTTGACACTGTCCTCAGGAATTGCCTACTCGGTGCCTCAACACTGCTGCTGATATCTACTTCATTCACAGTTAAACTTGAAAATGGTGCACTACCCCAGAAAGGCAGGCTGGACTAATAACTATCATTAGTCTGCCTACCAATCTTTTAATTACTACCTTTATTATACCATAGATGCTGAGCAACCAAAGTACATATAACATACATACAAGGGTCTCTGATCATGATCTACTGTTTACTGTTTTGTAAATTTTTTTTTCACTTACGTTGTCAATTTTGTTATATTTTCAGGTTGCAGTCATCAAAACAGTTGCTCAATATGATCAACAAAAATTTCAGTACTCTTGCTTTTTGCAAACGTTGGTTAGAACGTGCCGGCGCAACTCGTTATGCAATGGCTCTCAAAGATTTATGTGACAAGGGTGTTGTAGATGCATATCCACCCCTATGTGACATTAAGGGTTGCTATACAGCTCAATTTGAACATACTATACTTCTCAGACCTACTTGTAAGGAAGTCGTGTCGCGTGGTGATGATTTTTAGGTTTATTTCGAGAATAACACATTGATATGTGTAAAACGCAAATCAGTGCATCTCGACTGTTTTTTGTTTAATTATTTAACCCCATGTGTTTGTATAACATTGTTTATTTTTTACTAGTATTTAATTAATCCCCTTTATGTACAAATATTGATGACCAGTGCTTACTATAAAAGCTGGTTTTTGTGTTTAATACATCATTTGCAGATATTAAAACGTGATAAGGGAGAAAGTACATACTTTATATTATCTAGGTTTTGAAATAAAAGTTATAAAATGCACTACTGTTTATTATTTTGCCCTATTATGTGAAATTAGACATTAAATGAAACCACACTATATTTTAAACTTAAGTATATTTTATGAAAACACATTATCTCTAATTCTGTATGCAAAATTCTAAATTATCTATCTATAGCGCATTACAAAATTCTATAATCTCAATAAATTTCAAAATGTATAAAAATTGCTAAGTAGGTATAATACGTTGCTCATACAAAGAGACGATTATAATGATTTGATTACGCTACTAGGGTTAACATTATGCTGTACGAAATAAATGAAGTCATAAAGCCAGCTGTCTCCTAGAGGCGCGCTTAAGCAAATCGCTTCTATTAGACCAATTGCACCATATTGTCACGCAATAAGTCAGAAATTCGCTTAACGATCTACGCCCAATGCGATTCGACTCGGCTCCTCCCTAATGCACATTTTCATATAGGTAGACGAATGTTTGTGATTCGATTCGATTCCGCGAGCCTAGTGGACACCAGCTGTAAGAAAACCATCGAGGTCCTTGATTTTTTAAAATTTGTAGATCAGCATAAGACAACACTCTGCCTGAGTGCGATCCATGAACGGAAACAACATAAGTTTCTACAGGCCGCAGTAGCCTACGCTCAGACAAATATCCTGTGATTATATCTGGTATATACCAGGTGGTAAAATCCTAAATTGGGGCTAAAATATCCTGTATAATGACTATCACTACCAAAGTTCAAAGTCTGCCTACCACTATAAAAGTTAACGATTTTGTGTTATCAGATGTTGAAGACTTCATTAAATATATAAAAAAGAAATAATTCTACATAAACATGGCTAAATGTCAATATTAGCACCTATGTAATTTATACAGTCAAATTGAAATATAGTTGCTAAGAGAATCGTTGTTAATAAAATGTTATACAATAATAATATAATGTATAACATTTAAAATATCGTCTTAATATATTTAATTACGTATTAGCGCTAAAATAACATTTTATACTATTTATAACTAGAAATTTCCTATTAGGTACTCATGGAATTTTGCTAAATCATGCCATTAACATTATATTATTCAACATGTTTTTAAAATTTGAAGATAGATTAAGGGTGGTTTGCACCAGAAGGACGGTTAAAATAACTTTAACTATTACTTTACCCGTTACGTGTACATTATGGTGTTTATGGTATTTACTCCACACGAGTTGCACCATCGTCGCGCCTGTCATTTTTGACAGTTACTTTAACCTTAACCGCAACCAGAGAATTTTGGCTTGGTTAAAGTTAAAGTAAACGTCAAACCAATGTTTACTAACGTCAAATGCATGAAAAGAAGCCAAATATGTTTTTCTATTACTTTTCGAGATCACCCACCATTATAACGATAACAATATATTTACACGATATTGCAATGCGTGTGGAGTAAATGTAAGCGTTTAACGGTCGTCGTTGCCGTAAAAGTAATAGTTAAAGTAGCTTTAACCGGCCTTCTGTTGCAAACCACCCTAAGAGACAATATATAATAAAGAACGATTAATGGAAGACGCCCTTCTTCTCAAGACAAAACCTGTGCTATTTCCCAAAAATAATTATGTGCTTTGATTGAATTCTAATACAATTTTGTATAAATAAATTTTAAAAAAAACCATAATTAATCAGCCAGTTAAAAGTAGACTAATACAAACGAAATAAAGCAAGCAAACATAACTAAATAAAAAAATTGCCTTATACCAAACACTGGTAAAATATCACAGCAAACAATCATACAAAGCTAAATTGTCATTAGCCTTGTTGTGATATTCTATTTAATTACCATTTATGTTTTAAAAAAAAGTACACAAAATACCAAGAGTATTAGGCCGGGTATATTTAAAAATAATTAAAATAACAATTAAACTAAATAAACGTTAAACGTACCTCACTGGCGCAAAAGAAATAAATTACATAAGTTTGTAAAATAATAAACTTCAGAGTTGAAAAATAAACTAACTACGCAATAATAATACATTGTTAAAAATAAACCTATTCTTTTAAAGACAGGCTACACATTTAACTGGCGAATTATATTGTAAGTAACTTTCCACATAATCAATAAAATATACCAAATAAATATTAATTTTAATTAAAAGGCAGCAAAAACGAAAACACTGAGCAATATTATCATCATGTCAATTATTCGAATTCATGATGTATTTCTAAATTGACTAGACCCTATTATAACATAAACCTGTAAAAATAAAATGAAAACAGACCAAAGACTCTGGAAAATATTTTATTGCCGTCTGAGGCTAGCTAGCTGTTTATGAAGGCCTTTGAACATAAGAAATTTAATATAAGATACAAATTGTAAATTTTAACATTGTGTATTTTAAAAAAATTCACAACTAATAGAAAAATCATAAATCTCTTTAATTTCATATACTCACATATATTTTACATCATAATAGATAATACAGAAAAATAAATACCCATTAATTATGATGCAAACACAGCCTGCTAAAGTGGAAACCATACTATATTTGTTCAGATTTCATCATAATTTAATAATAACAAACCCAGTATTTGAATGTACCAAAAAGATATAACAGATAAATTTTGCCTATAAAATGATTACATTATACAATAACAATATAAAGTGTAATATAATAAAATATCAATTGTGAATTTCTTTATAATAGATTAAAATTTAATATTTTATTTGTTGAAGTTTACATGGGCAGCCATTCATCGCTGCCGTTGGTTCAGGCCATTTGTAGATTGATTGTAACGGTACATGAAGGAGCTCCACCAAATATCTGTAGTTTGGTTCTGTTAATATACAATTATTATTTAAATTCAGTTAGCACAGTTATACATTATAGATTCAAAAGAACAATGCCCATTTTGGGCCCACTTGATATCTAATAGTTTGTTAACAAAACAATATTCTAAAATAATATCTTATTTTTTCATATATATTTTTTAATTATACTAACACATTGTTTACCAATCAGTAGAAAAATGTTCAATTACATAAAAGACAGATATCATCAATTCTTAAAATGTTTACCAATTTAAATTTCTCAAATAGATTAATTACTCAATAACCCAGTTGAAGACTGATTGGTGCTAAGGAATGTGAATTTATTTTTTTACAATGAACTAAAAATTATCAACAAACTCGAGAAAGAAAATTGTGGGCCCATTTATCTTAGGTGAAAGGGTATTCTCCTTTAAATATAGTGAGATTGAGGTCCATTGTCTCTACATCTACCTGTGGGACTAAACTTGTGACATTAAGATCATAAGAACTTACCATTTTCAGGGTTAATGAAGCCCTTTCTTATTAGGAAATCTAAAAGAACTGGTGCACTCGTTGTTTTAAATTGTGGGGTCAATGCCCTCTTCACACATTCTTCCGCAGTTAACAGCTCAAACGTTTCCACTTCTCCATCAGCATTTTGAGGTACAAACTCTTGAGGTAACTCCAAATCGTACACGTACTCAGTGTTCGGAAACAGACCACGCTCACTCTCAAAGTAAAAGCTGAAAATTTGATAAATATGTTCAACAAAACAATTAAGAAAAATGTATACTAGTAGTGTAACTCAAATACATAATTCAGTATGAAAATTATTGAGAGGATTAAATAATTTTTCATCACTAAACTTACATACCTAACACATCCTGCAGGCACTAATTTCTTTACAAGATCACCAGTCACCGAGGCTTCTTCAGCGGCTTCCTTTATTGTTGTCTCCAATATACCATAGCCTACAGCCAATCCTCCACTTACAAAGCAATCCCATTTACCTAAAATAAACAGATAATTTGTATTCATGGATAATGAATATTTTCATAAAAAGTGCACTAGTTGCTAAAGTGAAAGATGATATCTGTCTACCCCTATGGGACAAGGGCATGAAAGATTATTTATACTGTCTATTGATTATTCTTCCTACCTCAATAATTAATTATACATATATTGTATATTGGCAACTTTCCATATAATGACCAAACATACACATATTTCGACTAATGAAGATTTATTACATAACATTTAATTACATTTGCCAGTTAGGTTTTACAAAAAAAAAAGTTTATTTTAAAAGCTTTAATTTTGCTTTTTTTTTAAATGTATAGGTGAAGGTTTACCTGGCCATGTTTGTTTAGTAAAACTCCTTTGTTGTAACCAAATGCAAAGTCCCTTTGATGGATGTTGCACATAACCTGTTACACTCACACCATAATTCCTAATACCAAATAGACACATAGCACTCCTGTCCATCTCGAAAAGGCCATCACGATGGAATGGTGTACTCACTGCAAAACACTAGAACAAATACATCAAATAATTGTGATTTTAAGAATGATTTCACTCTTCTAGGTTAGAACTGTTTTAATTTTAAGTTGATTATGTTAAAAACATGCCGTAATGAGTACCTCATTTCTCCAGCCTTTCAGCGCATTTATCTCATTCTCTTCTCGCAAACGATTCAAAACATCAGCCACTTTTGATGTACGTTCCCTGTAATCTCTGAATGCTGGATTCAATTCTACACACTTTCCATGCACAGAAAAAACCTGCAATTTGATTAAGCCAAATATTTATATAAGGCAATCACATATAAACACATAGTATGTTTTAATACATAAATACAAAATCCGCTAGTCTTACCTCTGGAAATCTATTCAGATGTTTCATTACATCAGGCCTTATTAGACCTACTTGATGTCCCGCAACGACAAACGGTTTGCAAATGTTGTGATTCAAACCTAAAACAACGTAAACATAAATTGTACATGTGCATAAAGTCTTTAACAAAATAACGACTTCAGATTAAATAAAATAAACTAAACAAAACAGAAAACACTAACCTGACAAATAAAAACAATTAAAATTCAATGCCAGTTTTAACAATCCTGACGCGTCATTCTGTATCACCGCCGTCATCTTTTAAAAACAGTAATATTTAATAATACATGAACTACACTTTCAGCATCATTGCTCTAAAGTTTACAAGAATATTCGGAAAAACGCAGCAGCATTCCGAAACCAAATAATAAAAACCGGCCATACTCATTTCATCATAGTGATGCTTGTGCGTGAAAATCAAGCGAAAATAATATTCAATTCACCGAATATCGTACAACACTAACTAAAAAAAACTACTGTCAGTCATTAGTGAGTCACTGATTCTCTTTATCAGTTCTCAGTCGGTGCTTTATATTTCTTTCACGGGGGAATATGTTATAAGTAATTATGAGAACCGCTTTTTTATAATTAAATTGTCTATCCCATATTCGCAATTATGTCCAATACTATATTCGACAAAATTGTCCCACAGTTTAGACCATATATTCAACACTTATGCAGAGAACTAAAGCTTGGTAAGTTATTGTACCCATATTAAATTAATCTGAAAATTAAATATTGCTCTTATTCTGTTTGAATTACAGGTCTTTGTAAAACCAGTGTTGATGTGGAGACTATTTGCTCCAATCTAGACGTTCCGACAAGCCAGTTCTGTTTAGTATTACCGTATTGCTCTAGAAAAATAAGATGGGATGTTATATTTAACGAAGCTGCTCCCTGGTTTGCTCCTGACTTTCGGTTTGATGATGAAAGTTTTCTTGGTACTCTAGATGCAAGTTCTATTGAGAAAAATTTACCTAGTCTTGCTAACTGGAATGATAAAGATCCTAAGGCTTTAACACAACTTATCAGGGAGATGGTAAACTTGTATAAGAATGATATGGTAATTATACACTATTCTTACTTTATATGTTATTTTTAGTTGCTTAGATTACACCCGTGTCCCTATTGGGGTAGTCTTAAATGCACCTGACCCTTTCTGAGCATTTGGATGATAAAGTAACAATAACTTGCTTTAAAAATATAAATGCATAATTTTAGGTACAATCATGTTCAATACAATACAAATGTCACGCCTTTTCCCCACAGGGATAGGCCGAGACAACGGAATGCAGTATTCAGATAAAATTCGCTTGTTTGAAAATTCATAATACTTTCAGATTGGTAGATTAAAATCTGACGAGGCTTCCCGAGCATATTTTGAATATTCTGCACTACTCGGACATGATGGGATAGAAGAAGGTGATATAGAAGTGTGGGTTGAAGATCAATCGGCCGAATTTCTTATCAGACTTAATATTGACACTTCAGAATTACCAGGAATATATAGTGAAGGGTAAGGAACCATAAATAAATTAATATTTAATTGTAAATTGAATTCTCAAAATTATCTTTTATAAAGGTCAAATGTAAATTAAATCTCTGGTCCTACTACTTTCCTATGTTCATTCTAGAATTGAAGAGAATCCGAGTGTTGATTCAGCATTTCTTCTTTGGCGTTATCCACATTCTAATAATCCTGAACTGATATTTTCACCAAGCCTTTCTCGTGTCATGGGCAATTTTCCATTGCCACCGTAAGTATTCATTGAAACTGTTATTTACTATACTAAGAGTACAGACACTAGGTAATAAATTTATTTTAGAATGCATCGTGGTGGAGTTTTAATTGATTATGTACCATTGATAACGGACTTAATTAATAATAGGGTAAGTAACATGTTTCAAATAATTTTGAAAGTACACCACAGTATTGTATATGTAGAAAAATCATGATATTACAATAACATGCTTTTGAGAGAATGATTTCCTATAAAACATTCATAGAAATGGAAACTAACAAAAATCCGCACATTTTAAATCTTACTGTATATCCATCCAAACGAGACATGACATAATGGTTAGAGCAATGTGTCACCGTTCTTATATTCAAGTAAGGAATAATCATGTTTCTATCTATTTTACCATAACTAGGGTAACACTAATGGATGTGTCTAGAATGACATTTAAAAAAAAATCACATCTTACCTGAAGTAAATGTTCCGTTTGTCATATTCTATTTTTTAAATGCCTATGCTCGCCTAGTCTAGCTTAGCAAGATTTTATCACAAGCACTGAGTAACATACATTGGTACCGGTCTGTGCCAGATTAGCCACGTAGCAAGAGTAGCAAATGCTACAGGCCCCGCCTGTCTGACCGTAATATAAAAATATTAATTTAAATAGGAGTGTTAAATGTCTTAAACGTGAAGCGCCTTAGGCTATGCTTCAATTCCACTTATTGATTACCCTAAACTTGAGAACCTAAAGCAAACCAAGGGCCCCTTGACAGAATTTGCTACAGGCCCCGTGCTGGCTTAATCCGGCACTGGTACTGGTCAAAATTTGCGAAGTTTGAAGTCTCGTTTGATTGTAATATTCTCTATGATATATATATTCTCTTTGATGACCTCGTCAATCATAATATTTATATATTATCATATTATATAACCTAACCTGACACCTAAACTATATATTATAATAGAAAATTATAACTCCCTGTTTATTGAAATATATTTTTTTTACATCTAAACTCTTTTTCAGATACAATCAATATTAAATAATGAAAAAATTAAAAGGGAGCTAACGGCGCAATTAATTGTAAGATACAATGGTGCTGTATTGGAACATGATGAAAGTTCTGCATCATTTTTATTTGAAATAGATGATTTTCACTGGATACTGAAATTGGAAATGGGTAAAAAAATATTTATTTTTTAAAACTATAGACAATATGTTAATCAAGAAAATAGGCACTATTAAAGAGTGGTGGCAGACTGATAGTAGTAATTAGCCTAATTTGACACTTGGTTAGTCCCAACATTCTCCAGTGTAATGCTTGTGAAGTAACTTTGTCACGTTCCAGGTTCGGTTTGAAGGTAGCTAGGTATAACGAGAGGAGTATGCACTGTCTCTAGCAGTTGTCTCCGTTCAGCTTAACATCAAGCATATGTAGAGCTACAATAAAGTGAATTCTCTATGATAGTCCTCTATTACCACTTTTGATATAAATCATATTATTTTCAGGTCCTAATTTCCCTGAAATCCTTCCCACTATGACATTGATGTCCATATACTATCAATACCAAGGAAAACCAAGAAGTAAAGTTTTATCACTAACATCACATAAAGAAATGCCTGAATTTGAATCCTATATTAGACAACAATTTGAAATTTTTAAAGCTGAATGCACCGGCGGAGCATCAACTAGTAGATATGAAATTACTCCTTAATTAAAGACAAAAAAAACAATGTATATAAATATATTTTTATAAAACCAAAATGTTATGACCAATAAAACAAAAATAATGTATCTATTTATGAGTTTTATTTAACAATCAATTTCGTAATCCTGGGTAAATCATTATGCATGGACTAATGCCATTTTTATAAATAGGTGATGATACATTTTAGGCGGCAAAAGTATATTGATGAATGTGAAGTAGAAAGTGTTTTAAGATATTGCGGATCACAAAGAGTTTTTGTAGTGACAACTCCTTGTTGCCGACAAAAGAACTCCACATAATGTGATGCACTTACAAAATAATATAACAATCTAAAAATTACAAACATAGCACTAGGAATCCTAAATTGACATTTTGGTAACATTGCTTCATAACTTAGTGACATCTAAGATCATTTTTAATTTGTAAGTAAATATTAAATAACAATAATTTCAATACTAATTTAATTTGTTAATTTTTCCTTCTTTTCACTGGATTCAAGGAGTTCATAACGATGTCTCATGTAAAATACTTTTAATCTATCCCAAGCATTTTCAACGCTATCGAGAGCTGGCCTCACATCTAGTAAAGCAAACTCATACTTGCTATCTAATTCACCGCCGTCATAATAATCAATTACATAACGCACATCTTTACCACATCTGTCCACAATCCAGTCATGTCTATCAAATGGCAATTCATATCTGCAAAGAATAATTTCTAAAATGACAAATGCTGATGATAGTAGAAAGTAGTAGAACGCTGGGGTTGTACCACCACTCTCGAATGTAACACCCGTGAAGTGACCTTGTCGAGTTTCCGAAGCAGTTTGAAAGTAGCCAGGTATAACAAGAAGAGTGTGCAATCTAGATGGTGCATACTCGTCTACTCAGGCCAGCATGACGGAGGCGACTGCACCTGTAGATTTCTCTTAAGTAGCAGTTGTTTCCGTTCATGAACCGCACTCTAGCTTTACATCAAGTGGACTGTTGTCATATGCCGAGCTACAATAATAAAAAATGCTAAAATTACTTTCAAATAGTAGAAATTGGATCATACCCCATCCAACTGCGAATACGCGCCCTTGGGCTGTAATCCGTGGCTTTTCCTCCAAAACTCTTTAGCCTTGGATGTCCACATTCTTTAGCATGCAAAGCCTCCCATTTCAATACCTCCTGCCAGGCCTAAACAATTAATTATTTTAATTAGTGTATAAAAATATAAAATTCAAATATTCAAGATATGGTGTGGTTAATGAATTGAGTTTTTAAATATAAGTGATTATTATTAAATTATGATGAAAATTCTACAGAAAAATTTGCCATGCATGGATGCTCTGACCATATGCAGTGTCTCCTGAGTACATTGAAATTCTTCTATTCTATATTTCCATCAGGAGCCCTTAAAACTGCTGAGATCCCTTCCACATTTTTTTTTAAATATAACAACCCCAGTATTTTAAATTCTATAAATTTTCATTAAAAATTTAATATAGGTTATTGTTACGCTGATAACATTCCTTGACACAATTGTCTAGATAAAAATAGTGATTAATTATAACATCATTAACAGTACCTATTTTGTATCTTCTGTAGACTTAAAGATGCTTATCATTTATGTCTATATCTATGTATATTTTATTTAAAAATCACCTGTTCATTGTTAGCATTATGTATCTTAATAATGTCATCCATATCTTTTTGTTTGATGTCGTCATCCTTCCAACGCCATCCTTTACGGAGCATAGCATTCCAAAACATCTGTTGACTAGGATACACCCAGAACTCAGTAGACCCGTCTGGCATGGCCCTCGGTATTGTTGAAACTTGCCTCTTAGTTGGCAATGAAAATGGTTGGTCGGGAGCTGGTTGCTGATTAGCTGGAGGCATCTAAAAAGATTATTTGTTTCAAAAATACCTCCTAACATTAAGTGAATATAATCTTATTATATTTTAAATATACCATATTATAGGGGTTGATATCATTGCCATGTTGTACTGGACACCCAGAGTCTGGTTTGCTTGGGTTATCTTCCTTTTTATGCATAGGGCATTCTGGGGGAGGGGTGCCCTTGAACTCCGGGTGCTTCATCTCCTTCACATTAGCATCAGCTGATACAGAATTGCCCATTTTAAATTGTTTTATGTCTTACGTAAGGTATTCAAATTGTTCACTGAGACCTGCAATAAGGATAAATACCAACATCAAATATCACTACAAAGAATCTTAATCTTTATAATAAATAATTACATATTTGAGTAGAAACCAATCCGTTTATGTTTAATAGTACAAAATGAAAAAAACTCGCGAGCCCCTGATCGAAATAACCTCGAATTTACATTTGACATTAGGGATGTGGTACTTTGGAACGTATTAACTCCCGTGAATATCATGGAACGTAATACTAATGATAATAATTGACTGATGAGCTTGAGGCGACTGCTTGATAACAAAATCAAAAACGTAGGCGTTGGTGTTCGCGGGACGGGCGATTGTTTACTTTCCGTCATTTATGTCGTCACGTTATTTTTAAAATGAGTGACGAAAATCTTCACGAGAACTTTGATTATAATTGTACACCACCTCCAAATCGAAAGATTAGAAATCCATTTGATCGAGTCCTTATAGGAAAATTGCATATGCCGATATGCAGGTGAGTCTTTTAAAGATAGTCTCATTAAATAAAATGCAACGTTTATCAAAATTAACCATGCGGATGGCTTGAAATTCTTTTATGTTTAATAATGATGGTGTTATTTATATAGTCCGGGTATGTGCAAGATATACAAGAAGCAAGTAAAAAATACATTTGTTTGGGAAATAGAACAAGCCAGCACTTTGGATCCAGCTGACATTGTAGCCTGCACTAGTCAGTTTGAACCTACACCAGACCCAGCCCTAGAGAAGATAGCAGAAGAGGCCACTGAGAAGTAAGTCAATGTTTTAATTTATTATATTATATTAATTATTAGTATAGGTTCATTGTAATCATATGTCACATTAATTTTCAGGTTCTTTTCTCAAGAATTAGTTTTACCTAGTCCACACGAGTCTTCCAAGAAAGTTAGGCCTCTATTAGAGCCTAACATCAGTATTACTGATAGTGATGACATGATAAAACGAGAAGTTGTTACTAATAATGGTAAAAAAATGATTATATTTAATTAAAGAGCTCAAGGACTGTGAATGTATGTTGAGGTAGTTAGGTGTGAGAGGAGATTAATGAAATATATTTATGGTATGAAAGTGGACGGTGATTTCTGTACAGAGCAACTTAAAAAGACCTTTCTCGATCAGGTTGGTCAACTTCTCAGAAAGGGTATGGCAATATGGCAGAGGTATAAACTGATCTGTGATTCAGAGATAAGTCACTTGTACTTTGTCTACCCATGTAGGTGTGAGCTAAGCAGATAGTAGTTAATATGTGTTAGACAATATATGAGTAGCAAGGGCGTCTCCAAGACGTTAGAGATTCTAAAAAAGAAATGTAAGCAACCAAAGTCCTAGCCTAAGTTATTTACAATTTACTTTAATATTAAAATCTGGTAATTCCAAAAACAAAATACACTGTACATTTATTCAAATTCAAACTCCAAATCATTTTTCCCAAATTATTTTATTCTATTCTTTAAATAAATGTAATAATTTATCTACAAGTTTTATTTATTGTACAGTCAAGAGCTCGTGTAGCTTTACACGTTGGACTCTGTACCGTTGTAATTACAATCGCTGTAGATGTAAGGCTCGTACTACAAGTGAAAAGCTTCATGTGCTCTCGACTTTACCTACAATTCATACTCTTCTCATCCTCCATATCAACTTGCCCCCCCTGGGCTATTGGCTGGCGACGCCCTTGATGAGTAGACTGCTGTAATTTCTTATGTATTTATTTCAGTTTCATGTCAAACTGTTCTCACGTTGCCACCAGTGTTGCCAGATGAAGTTGAATCTGTTCTTAAAAAGTATTATACTTATACTCAAGTAAGTAAGCAACAAATAACTTAATATTTTTTCATAACCATGCTTATTTCTTTCCACAATCATGAATGTGAAAAAAATGAAACAATAAATAATTGAATTTAAAAATGATTTTCGGAACTTAAACTTCAGCATAAAACAGAAAAATAAAGAAGAAATAACATCCGTAGACATTCTATTTGTATAATTTATTAATTTTATAAATTGTGTGTATATTTTTAAGATAATTTTGCATGTCAAGAGACAGACCACTTAAATAATGCCTCATGCAAATAAAAAAAATATTAATTATTGTTATGATAATTATATCATATTTTTGAGAGGCGCGGTCAGTAAGGAACGGATCAAATCTTATAACTAAATCAATCGACACCACATCTGAAAGTGGCAGTTATTTAATATGTTTACAGGATCAAAAATTATTTGGTGAATTTGAGATGACGGCAAATGGCTCATTAAGAAAGTCATTATATTTTGAGGAGCATAGTGATATAGAACCTTATGATTCTGAGCAGACTGATGAGGAAAGTCACCATGAAAACAGACCACCTTCTAATTATGAGCTACATAGTCCTGTTACTATAAGCCCAAGTTTGGTAAGTATTTTTTATAAATACATAACCCAAATATATACATATATACATGGTTCCTTTGGGACAGGCAGGCTATAGTTAGTTACTATGCTAGCCAATTAGGAATAGGGCTGTCAAGACGCTATTTTGACTATTGAAACCACTCATGTGTAACTATTCAAATATGATTATGACAAATTGAAGGCGACTAAACTATTTGACATTTGGCAAGTGAAGTTGGCTGCAAGTTCAGTCCTATTCTTAATTGGCTCACATAGTACCTAAAGCTAAAGTTTTTAAGTAACTATGTTTTTCTGTATATAATGAAATACTTAGTAAGGCTATGATCTTTTATTTTCAGAACCACGGATTATTAGTAAGAGGCATGGCTAGAAACTTTGGTACGCCACTGCAAAATGTCTCGACGCCAGCTCGAAAATCAGGTTATAGAAGTAAGATATTGAATAGTGTGGATATAGAAGAAACATGCTTTAGTCCAATTTTCAAAACACCGCAAAGAATGGATCAGGTTTACGATAGAGCTATGTTTGCTAACAATCTTGGTTCTCCTATCTGTCTTACTGAAAATTCTATTCGTGATGAAGTAAGTTTGCACCTACTATAATATTCTAATAACTAATATTCACTTTTCGATATTAAGTTCATTGTAGTACAGAAATTTCAAAAGAATTGAAACCTTTATCAAAATTCGTGCCAATTCAATTTCTGGTTCAGGTAATGCAAAAACTTATAAAAAAAGCGGATTGCAGTTTCTGTTTGTTTTCAAATTTGTAATCATTGATTCTTTGAAGGAAATTCGCTTTAAGGTTTTATCTCACTTACAGAAAAAGTTGGTCTTAGGGTTCATCTGTAACAAGCGAATCGGATTTTTCCGTAGAAGTAATTGCGACGCTTTCGGGATATAAAAGAATTACTTGAACAAAAGTATTATTAATTTAAATATACTTTTTTTTTCTTCCTCAGAATAGAGACGTATTATTATCATCACCAGAAATGGAGGTAATTGCTACATGTTTAGAATGTGTCTCACAGGATAATGACACCAATAAAGGTGATTGCTTTTGCAAAGTTACACCAAACAAATCATTGTTATTACGTAGAAGTACATCCATGAAAGAATCTCCTAGATGGAGTAAGAAGAGATCAGGTTCATTTTCGGATGAATGCGAAATGAAGAGTTATTCCAGTATGACCAGTTTGCATAGAAGTCGGTCTGTGCAGAAATTAGATTTTAGTTTTGATATGAGCGTTGATGGCTTCTTCCATGATAGTCAGGAACGTGATCTAGACTGCCATTATTCAGGCAATTAATGTCACAATGTAATTTAAGGGAAATACTATATTTTAGTTTTATTAAATTAGTTTAAGTCAAGAAAGAGATATTATGTATGCATATACTTATAGAAAATGACCTGAATTCGTTTATTCTTGCTGTCCAATAGGTGGGTAATGGTCAGACCCCTGGATTAACGGAATCGAGCCATTTTCTAGTTCCCAAAAAGAGGAAAATTATTATCTAGACGAATATTCGTATGGTAATTTATTACATCCTCTAATCATACATTGGCACGTTTATAAAAAATACTACGTTTTGTTATTAATGTTTATATTATGCGTATAACATTTGATAATAATTTTTATTACTGATATTTTTTAGGTATTGTTTTTAATAATTCTTATATTGCCATACGTTTTCCAAAAATAAAACAACTAGTTTAGTAGATTATTTAGTAGATGTTATTTGTAAAAATATGAAAAAAAGACTAGTAGACTAGATAAACAAGACTGGCTTGAATGTTTTGCAAATAAATATTAGTACTTAAAGAAAATATGATTTGATAAAGTAGTCTTTTTTTTACTTTAAACTTTATCTTTTTTGGTTAGTTACTAAGTCTCAAAAATATGACAAAGAAAACCTACAATTTTAACAAGTCTGATATTATATCACCTAATATTATTTGAAAGACTGACAAAGTTATTTTCTATTAAAATAGTTAAAATTCTGTTTTAGTTATAATAGTAACAATTGAATTAATACTATATCGTTAGTTTATTATTAAAATTTGTATATCTAGGACACAATTATATTTTGTACGAAATATTTGCAATAAACTTTAATATTTTTTCTTTAATTTTGTTTTATTATTATTAGCAGTTTCTCTGTCTATCCCTGTGGAAAAATTGTAGTAGTTTGGCATGTGACCATTCTCGGCCTCATTTTACGCTCAGTGTAGTCCATGAGCGTCGTCCACGGGCTGCAGTCGTCTCTGCTATGCCGGCTTTAGGAAACGAATAGGCACTATTCAGTGCACACGGTTCTCGTTATATCTGACTGGTTTCAAACTAGGACGAGGCCACTTCATGGGCGTTAAACTTGTAAGTAGCGGTACTACCCCAGGACGGCAAACTGGGCTAACTATCATCAGACCCAAGTGCGACATTGCATTTTTTAAAAATGTTTTATATGGCGATAACAATTTGCCAGTGTCAAAGTACATATTTTTTTGCATCAAGTTAATAATATTGTGCATCACGAGTCATTCATTCATCACACTAAACAGTCAGGTCAAGTCTGTCTATTCAAAAATTGCTCCAGTAAAATGGTAGAATCTTTACTGAAACTTCCAACGGAGTTTTGGAGGGAAAATGGAAACACAGCTTCCCTTCTTTTGAATTGTTACACACACTCACGCACGTTAACGAACACTTAATGGTTAATTATAATCTACCATTATTACACATTAACACTCGAAGAAACACAAGTTTAGTAAATTAATTCAAGACAGTTAACCTGACGTCTCAAGATAGCCGCCAAAACTCGACGTTGCATTTTCACTGTGACATCGTAACACCATATCTCTCCACCAAACAAACGCGTTATTTTGACCACCGCTTTTGAATGAACCGATCCTATTGGTGGAGAAATTATATTCAATGTTGCACTTAGCCCTCTGTCTGCAACTAAATAAAAATGACCGTGCCAATATGAATAGAACACTGCACATTTTCAACAACGTGCGTGGACAAAAAATGCCTAGGATCTTTGTGTTTTTACATTACCAATTGAACTTTGTCCTTTCTTGAATTAATCGTCAAGCGTCTTAATTAGAATGTAAAACGCAGTAAGCATTTAAATATAAACTAGCTGTTGGGTAAAAGCCGCGGGCGCAAGCGGCCCGCGGAGGCCCTTTTTGTCGTAAAACGTATTAGATCGAATAGATTTTAGGCAGTTTTGAAAATATTTAGCTCGCCATCTAAAAGCGTTTACGTTTCTGAACAAAATTGGTCTTTACACGGTGACGCTAACGTATCTACTTTTCGAGATATGGCGATTTTAAAAAATTAAAAAAAAAAACAAAATTAAAAAAAAAATTAGTGCTGGTCATACTGAACAAAATTGGTCTTTACACGGTGACGCTAACGTATCTACTTTTCGAGATATGGCGATTTTAAAAAATTAAAAAAAAAAACAAAATTAAAAAAAAAATTAGTGCTGGTCATACTGAACAAAATTGGTCTTTACACGGTGACGCTAACGTATCTACTTTTCGAGATATGGCGATTTTAAAAAATTTAAAAAAAAACAAAATTTAAAAAAAAAATTAGTGCTGGTCATACTGAACAAAATTGGTCTTTACACGGTGACGCTAACGTATCTACTTTTCGAGATATGGCGATTTTAAAAAATAAAAAAAAAAATTAAAAAAAAGTAGTGCTGGTCATACTGAACAATATTGATCTTTACACGGTGACGCTAACGTATCTACTTTTCGAGATATGAAGATTTTAAAAAATTTAAAAAAAAAAAAATTTAAAAAAAAAAGTGCTGGTCATACTGAACAAAATTGGTCTTTACACGGTGACGCTAACGTATCTACTTCTCGAGATATGGCGATTTTAAAAAAATAAAAAAAAAACAAAAGTTTAAAAAAAAATTAGTGCTGGTCATACTGAACAATATTGGTCTTTACACGGTGACGCTAACGTATCTACTTTTCGAGATATGGCGATTTTAAAAAATTAAAAAAAAAACAAAAATTAAAAAAAAAATAGTGCTGGTCATACTGAACAATATTGGTCTTTACACGGTGACGCTAACGTATCTACTTTTCGAGATATGAAGATTTTAAAAAATTAAAAAAAAAAATTAAAAAAAAGTAGTGCTGGTCATACTGAACAATATTGGTCTTTACACGGTGACGCTAACGTATGTACTTTTTGAGTAATAGCTATTTTAGAAAATTAAAAAAAAAAAGCAAATAGTGCTGGTCATACTGAACAATATTGATCTTTACACGGTGACGCTAACGTATCTACTTTTCGAGATATGAAGATTTTAAAAAATTAAAAAAAAAAAAACAAAAATTAAAAAAAAAAAGTGCTGGTCATACTGAACAAAATTGCTCTTTACACGGTGACGCTAACGTATCAACTTTTTGAGATATGGCGATTTTAAAATATTAAAAAAAAAACAAAAGTTTAAAAAAAAAAATTAGTGCTGGTCATACTGAACAATATTGGTCTTTACACGGTGACGCTAACGTATCTACTTTTCGAGATATGGCGATTTTAAAAAATTAAAAAAAAACAAAAATTTAAAAAAAAAATAGTGCTGGTCATACTGAACAATATTGGTCTTTACACGGTGACGCTAACGTATCTACTTTTCGAGATATGAAGATTTTAAAAAATAAAAAAAAAAACTAAAACAAAAATTTAAAAAAATAGTGCTGGTCACACTGAACAAAATTGTTCTTTACATGGTTACTCTGACGTATCTACTTCTTGAGATATTTAAAAGAAAGCCCGCCGCGCGGAGCAAATTCGATGTTCACGCGGCCGCGCTCACCGTCCGACTGACCGAGGTAAAGCCGTTTCGATCGTTCGTCCCGAAAATGCCTCGTCGCGGATGCTGTTAGGCCACGCCCAAGCGCCATGCTCCGTTTCATATTGGCGTACCGGCGGGAAAAGGATAAAAATACGATCGAGGAAAAATTTTTTTCGAGCAATTTTGAAAAAAAAAGTATCGTTTTCGAAATTATAGGGCATTCCCTACAACTTTCTCTACGGGGTGATCGCCCCGACTCGCCCCGTTTCCGAGATATCGCTACCACTTCCGGTCCAGAATCGACTTCCGGTCAAAGTCGTATTTTTCTCGACGGTTTTGGAACGCCCTCTATACGACTAAAAAAACCGCTACCCTCCACCATACCGGCAAGTGCGAAATAATTGATGTCAGTGAGTGAGTGAGTCAGTGAGTGGTATTGCAGCTATATATTAGTACTAGCTGTTGGGTAAAAGCCGCGGGCGCAAGCGGCCCGCGGAGGCCCTTTTTGTCGTAAAACGTATTAGATCGAATAGATTTTAGGCAGTTTTGAAAATATTTAGCTCGCCATCTAAAAGCGTTTACGTTTCTGAACAAAATTGGTCTTTACACGGTGACGCTAACGTATCTACTTTTCGAGATATGGCGATTTTAAAAAATTTAAAAAAAAACAAAATTTAAAAAAAAATTAGTGCTGGTCATACTGAACAAAATTGGTCTTTACACGGTGACGCTAACGTATCTACTTTTCGAGATATGGCGATTTAAAAAAATTAAAAAAAAAAAAAAAAATTTAAAAAAAAGTAGTGCTGGTCATACTGAACAATATTGGTCTTTACACGGTGACGCTAACGTATGTACTTTTTGAGTAATAGCTATTTTAGAAAATTAAAAAAAAAAGCAAATAGTGCTGGTCATACTGAACAATATTGATCTTTACACGGTGACGCTAACGTATCTACTTTTCGAGATATGAAGATTTTTAAAATTAAAAAAAAAAACAAAAATTAAAAAAAAAAGTGCTGGTCACACTGAACAAAATTGGTCTTTACACGGTGACGCTAACGTATCAACTTTTCGAGATATGGCGATTTTAAAAAATTAAAAAAAAAACAAAATTTTAAAAAAAAATTAGTGCTGGTCATACTGAACAATATTGGTCTTTACACGGTGACGCTAACGTATCTACTTTTCGAGATATGGCGATTTTAAAAAATTAAAAAAAAACAAAAATTAAAAAAAAAAATAGTGCTGGTCATACTGAACAATATTGGTCTTTACACGGTGACGCTAACGTATCTACTTTTCGAGATATGAAGATTTTAAAAAATTAAAAAAAAAACTAAAACAAAAATTTAAAAAAATAGTGCTGGTCACACTGAACAAAATTGTTCTTTACATGGTTACTCTGACGTATCTACTTCTTGAGATATTTAAAAGAAAGCCCGCCGCGCGGAGCAAATTCGATGTTCGCGCGGCCGCGCTCACCGTCCGACTGACCGAGGTAAAGCCGTTTCGATCGTTCGTCCCGAAAATGCCTCGTCGCGGATGCTGTTAGGCCACGCCCAAGCGCCATGCTCCGTTTCATATTGGCGTACCGGCGGGAAAAGGATAAAAATACGATCGAGGAAAAATTTTTTTCGAGCAATTTTGAAAAAAAAAGTATCGTTTTCGAAATTATAGGGCATTCCCTACAACTTTCTCTACGGGGTGACTGCCCCGACTCGCCCCGTTTCCGAGATATCGCTACCACTTCCGGTCCAGAATCGACTTCCGGTCAAAGTCGTATTTTTCTCGACGGTTTTGGAACGCCCTCTATACGACTCAAAAAACCGCTACCCTCCACCATACCGGCAAGTGCGAAATAATTGATGTCAGTCAGTGAGTGAGTGAGTCAGTGGTATTGCAGCTATATATTAGTACTAGCTGTTGGGTAAAAGCCGCGGGCGCAAGCGGCCCGCGGAGGCCCTTTTTGTCGTAAAACGTATTAGATCGAATAGATTTTAGGTAGTTTTGAAAATATTTAGCTCGCCATCTAAAAGCGTTTACATTTCTGAACAAAATTGGTCTTTACACGGTGACGCTAACGTATCTACTTTTCGAGATGTGGCGATTTTAAAAAAATTAAAAAAAAAACATAAATTAAAAAAAAATTAGTGCTGGTCATACTGAACAATATTGGTTTTTACATGGTTACGCTAACGTGTGTACTTTTTGAGTAATAGCGATTTTAGAAAATTAAAAAAAAAAATTTTTTTTAATAAAAACAAATAGTGCTGGTCATACTGAACAATATTGGCCTTTACACGGTGACGCTAACGTATCTACTTTTCGAGATATGAAGATTTTAAAAAATTTAAAAAAAAAACAAAAAAAAAATTAAATTAAAGTAGTGCTGGTCATACTGAATAATATTGGTCTTTACACGGTGATGCTAACGTATGTACTTTTTGAGATACGGCGATTTTAAAAAATTAATTTAAAAATGATTTAAACATTTTTTTTGCCCGATTTTGAAATTTTTTTTTTTATTTCGCCATAAAATGACATTCTCTACAACTTTCTCTTCGGGGTGACTGCCCCGTTTCGCCCCGTTTCCGAGATATCGCTGTCACTTCCGGTCCAGAATTGACTTCCGGTCAAAGTCGTATTTTTCTCGAGGTTTTTTCGACACCCCCTATACACCCCGAAAATTTCACCCCTGCACCCCCCCGGCAAGTACTAAATAATTGATGTCAATAGATCAGTGAGTGAGTGAGTGAGTGAGTGGTATTGCAGCTATATATTAGTATAACTAGCTGTTGGGTACAGACCGCGGGCGCAAGCGGCCCGCGGAGGCCCTTTTTGTCGTAAAACGTATTAGATCGAATAGATTTTAGGGCAGTTTTGAAAATATTTAGCTCGCCATCTAAAGGCGTTTAAGTTTCTGAACAAAATTGACCTTTACACGGTTACGCTAACGTATGTACTTTTTGAGAAATAGCGATTTTAGAAAATAAAAAAAAATAAAATAAAAAAGTAGTGCTGGTCATACTGAACAATATTGGTCTTTACACGGTGACGCTAACGTATGTACTTTTTGAGTAATAGCGATTTTAGAAAATTAAAAAAAAAAACAAAAATTAAAAAAAAAAGTAGTGCTGGTCATACTGAACTATATTGGTCTTCACACGGTGACGCTAACGTATCTACTTTTCAAGATTTGATGATTTTAAAAGATTGAAAAAAAAAATTAAAAAAAGAATAGTGCTGGTCATACTGAACAATATTGGTCTTTACACGGTTACGTTGACGTATGTACTTTTTGAGTAATAGCGATTTTAGAAAATTCAAAAAAAAAAACAAAATTAAAAAAACGTAGTGCTGGTCATACTGAACAATATTGGTCTTTACACGGTTACGTTAACGTATGTACTTTTTGAGTAATAGCGATTTTAGAAAATTAAAAAAAAAACAAAATTAAAAAAAAAAGTAGTGCTGGTCATACTGAACAATATTGGTCTTTACACGGTGACGCTAACGTATGTACTTTTTGAGATACGGCGATTTAAAAAAAATTGAAAAAAAAAATAAAAAAACAAATAGTGCTGGTCATACTGAACAAAATTGTTCTTTACATGGTTACTCTGACGTATCTACTTCTTGAGATATTTTAAAAAAGCCCGCCGCGCGGAGCAAATTTGATGTTCACGCGGCCGCGCTCACCGTCCGACTGACCGAGGTAAAGCCGTTTCGATCGTTCGTCCCGAAAATGCGTCGTTATATTTTCATTGCGCGCTCTGAACGGGCGGAACATAGAGAGCGCGAGCCCCGACGAGCGATCGACGCGGATGCTGTTAGGCCACGCCCACCGCCATGCTCCGTTTCATATTGGCGTACTGGCGGGAAAAGGATAAAAATACGATCGAGGAAAAATTTTTTTTGAGCAATTTTGAAAAAAAAAGTATCGTTTTCGAAATTAGAGGGCATTCCCTACAACGTTTGTTCCGGCACTTTTGCCTCATCTCTTTCCGTTTCCGAAATATCGCTACCACTTCCGGTCCAGAATCGACTTCCGGTCAAAGTCGTATTTTTCTCGACGGTTTTGGGACGTCCTCTATACGACTCAAAAAACCGCTACCCTCCACTATACCGGCAAGTACTAAATAATTGATGTCAATAGATCAGTGAGTGAGTGAGTGAGTGGTATTGCAGCTATATATTAGTATAATAATAAATTATATAACTACCTACCTATATATTTGCTCGTTTAATCTTTGCAATGTATTCTAATGAGGATCAAATTATAAAACAAACAATATCTATTTTATTTTTATAAAATACTAGCTGTTATCTGCATCTTGTATTATGTGTTCCCGTTCTAATCCTACCTTATTAATTGGCTAAAATACCGACATTTTATATTTTTTTAAAAATAAGATGCTCATAAACTCTCCCACTAACGTCTAGAATTGACCTGATTGATCATTGCATTGTTCTTGGTCAGATTGTTAAGATTATAGGTGTCCGTCCGCGATCAGATTCGTTTTGTATATAATATATAAAAGTTCCCTATTATAGCCCGTTATCTAAACATCCGTGAAGCCATTTGATGGTTTGGGACAAAGAAACATACATTTATAATCTTAGTATAGTTTTTTTAACTAATAAGCAAAATACTACGTACTTAGTCACGTGTCTATTGAAATTAGACAAACATATTTTATTCACTAATAATTTTATCAGTTGCGAAAAATCAAAATCAAGTAAATTATAATTAAATAAGCGTTAATTATATGGGTTATCTATACGGATGCAAAATTACTTAATAACTTAAACGTGTTTTCTAAACACGTGACTTCTTTTAATAGCGAAAGTTTTTTTTAAATAAACTAACCCCAAACTAAGATACTGGCCAAAAACAAATGCTTTCTTCAATTATATCAGCATATTATTAAATATTTGTTACGACCGGCAACATACCCGAGGCTTTCGCGTAAGACTGGACACAACCACTGCGCCATAATATTTATTTCAATACAGTAGGTACCTACTCGATATATTTAGAATTGCACGTGCTAATTGGTTAATGAACCATAACCTTTAATTATTAAATGACGATGAAAATAGAATAGAAAAAAAGTGCGTACTAGCTAAGGATGTGGAAGAGTAGGGTGGAGGTCGAACCCTCCATGCACCACTAAGTTAGACAACCGTTGGCGCTTCACGTAACCGTGTCGAAATTTCTTTATTCTATCTCTCCCATATATTATTACATGGATTATCACGACAATAAATGCAGTGTTTTATTATTAATTATAATCATTGAAATTATGTTAATTATTATCGTTATTACGCTAAAGCTAGAGTGCAGTCCATGAATGGAAACAACTACTACTACAGAGAAACCTGTGCGGGCAGCAGTCACCACTATGCCGGCTTGAGGAGATGTACCATCTAAATTGACAGTACACACTCCTCTCGTTATACCTGGCTACTTTCAAGCTATTTGCGAAACGCGACAAGGTCACTTTACGGGTGTTACATTCGAAAGTGGTGGTACTACCCCAGGACAACAGATTGGACAAATAACTACTCTTTGATAGTGTTTGTCATTTATTAATGTTTAATATTTCCAAATTTTAAGACTTTTTCACCTTATCAGAATTATTTATCGTAATACAATTGAAGCTATAATTGATGCGTGGTTTATGATAACATTTTCGCTGTTTATTTCTTTAAACAAAACATCCGATTCGTTAAAAATAACGTGAGTGTTTAAGTGCGAAGTGTTTACAATCGTCATGAACAAAACAATTCAACCCCAGTTCCAATAACTAGCCAGCTTAAGTGCAATTCTGTGAGTTATTTATTTGTTTAAATTATTTCTTAGTAGATCGGCACTTAATCTAAGCTAGTGTGTAGTCCATGAGCGGAAACAACTGTTACTGCAGAGGAAAGTGTGCAGGCAGCATTTGCCTTCGTCATGCTGGCTTCAGAAGCACACCCATACCATTGACAGGGTACACTTCTCTCGGTATACTGATCCCGAAACGTGACTAGGTTACTTAACAAGTATTGCACTTAAAAGTGGTTGTATTGTTTTGTGACTTCACAATAATTATTATAGATTATTGTAGGTACAATACACGAGTTTGTAATTAATCCTTAACTACATTCGATATTTAGACTGACGTTAATAACTTCGTTGGGTAGTTTTCTACCCCAGAAACTAATAACAATACTCGTATAATTTTTTTTTTATTAATGTTAAGGGTAATAAAAAGGGGTTTTACTTATTTTTAATCAACTTTTATTTAGAATTTTATTTTAATGAGAAAACAAGAAGTTATTTTATAGTAATTGCAATAGGAACGAAATTATAAACAAAAGAATGGCGCGTGGAATATATTATAGTTCAGAGTAAAAAATATTACACGCGTTATTAGACTTTAGATTCTAGTAACTTAGCACATAAAAAACTATTGATTACTGCCACTTACTAATGATAATTATGCATAGAGATCATTTTTAAGTAGACCATTGCTGACACGAGATTTCTAATAAAAGACAGTTGCACAATATACAAAACCGTACGTGCGTCAATAGTTTTAACAAACAGTTCTTGATAAGGTCCTGCGAGGTTATCAGTGTATCCCGGAACGTCTGTGGGCTACAGGCTATCTCGTTAGGTAACAAAAAGGCTTAAGAAGAACCCCGGCCGGTCTCGCTTTATAAATAGAGTATATTATTATTGTCGTTTTCATATCGCAATAAGCTGCCACGGGTGCGAGTCAATTATTACGTCTTTATTGTTTAATTAATAGTGTCTCGGGTTGTTTGTGATTATAAAAAAACTGCAGTTGTTTTATTGTAATGTTTAAGTAGTGTTGTGTGGTGTAATAAAATGTATAACAAAACTAGTGCGACGTTAATGTTACAAACAATTATGGTTTTAATTGAAAAACATAATTCTACATTGGATCCTAACAGTTTTCCTTCTACGTTTCACGGTGAGTTTTTAATTTATTTATTTTTAAAATAAATAAATCAGAGATTTAAAATAAAAATCTTCATTTCCTGCCCCTGGCTATCCCTGTAAAGTTTTATTTTTCGGTTCATATTAATTAATTACCTAAATATTTTTATTACATTTTTTGTAAAAACTCAGTAAAATGTGACGTTGAAAAGGCTAGCTAATGAAGAGATAGAATATAGGAATTTCGACGCGTTCACGTGAGAGCTGCGCAAATTGGATTCGATTTTCATCTCTGTATGCAGTGATTTTTTTCCAATACCAATCCAAAACGATTATATAATAATAACATACCAATGCTAATTGACAACGACAAAAACTTGCAATAAAAAAATCTAATATTCACTCTGCCTACCCCTTGTAACATTAATTTCATTTTTAAGAGGGTGAAGAAATAGAGAGATGTTATGGAGCGTTTGGATGCTTTTCAAAGGCTTATCCATGGACAGAAAATCGACCTGATAACAACTTTCCAGAACCACCAGATAAAATTCGAGTCAGGTTTGTACTCTAATTTTGACCTTTTTTGTCAGGAATTAATTACTGAAACTAAATACAATATCATTTTGGCGTTAGCAATAATCAATCTTCAAATCTATTATTAATATAGAAATAAATAAATATTTATTTTTTCGTCTATAATATAAAACAAATGATTTAACGTGTACAGTGTACACTGTACATAAATATATATATTTTTTTAATGAATGATTCAAAATTGAGTACGATTAATCAATCAAACCGTGAACCGCTATCTATGTCCATCAAGCGTATTTTTATCAATTTAATCCTCAACGGAAATGTTCATTTAAATTGTTATGATATAAATTATTTTTTTATCTTTTGCATTATTTACAAAAAAAAATTGTAAAAGTTTCCTTTTGATATCTAGACGAGTTGCAGTGAAATTAAAGAATATGAATTTAACATTAATTTAATAATTAATTATTAGTAATCTTAATAATATAAATTAATAGTAACATAGTATTTTAAAAAGTTTAATTTAAATAGCATATCTTAATAAAATCATATCAAAGGAGAATGCCCATTCGCCTAAGACAAATGGGCCCACAATTTTTTTCTTGAGTTTGTCGATGATTTTTAGTTAATTTTGTAAAAAAATTAATCTACTTTCTTATTACCAATCAGTTTTATTTTTTTAATATATATAGATATAATTAAAATGAATTTATAAAAAAAATAAGATATTATTTTAGAATATTGTTTCGTTACCATAATATTAGGTGGACCCATAAATGGGCATTCTCCTTTATGTAAATAAGCTACATAAAGAGATTACATTTAACCACTAACAGATTTGAACTTAAGTTGAACTGGTTATAAATATGTACTCGCATATTACATTTAACCTTACAACGATTGATAGAGCCACCTTGGCCTAGGGGCGAAGGATTTTCTCACGTGAATCTACAAATATAGCGACAGGAGTGTGTACTGTCAATCTAAATGGTGCACAATCGTCTCCTCAGGCCCGTAGAGATTTCTCTATAGTAGCAGTGGTTTTCGTTAATGGACCGCACTCTAGCTTTACATCAGGCGGAGTGTTGTCATATGTCGAGCTAGAATAAAAAAAACGAGTACAATACCTAAAATAGAATAGGTAATTCGAATTATGGATATCACTTATATTATCACCAAACCAAATCCACATAGAATACAAATAAAAATATTTACGACCAATAAAATAAATAAATAAAACATTATAAATGACGCCCATTATAATTATAATACAATCGATATATTATTTTTGTTTTTGTAAAAAATATAACTAATTATTATAATCAATATTTATTTTTAATTTAAAAGTCTGTCTTCTATCAATCGTAATTACTAAACTTGTTTTTATTGTAAAGTCTTAATATGATAAGAACCCGATTGCCAATTTTAGAAACTTTAACCTGGAAGCCTAGTGTAAATTTTAGTAAACACGCAATCCATGTTAAGTGACTTCTCTTCACACATAGCATCGCTTTATTTCTAATTTTCTTTTTTTTCAATTTTTTTTCAAATTCAATTTAAATTTCTAATCTTTACCTTGATTATTAAAATAGCGGAATGTACTTACTTAGTGAACTTGTCGCGTATCGGGAATACTTTGAAAGTAGCCAGGTATAACAAGAGGAGTGTGCTTTGTCAATCTAGATCGTACATGCTCGTCTCCCCAAGCCAGCATAGTGCAGTCGACTACTGCCCGCACTTGTTTCTCTGTAGTAGCAGTTGTTTCCATTCATAGACCGCACTCTAGCTTTACATCACATGCCGAGCTACAATTTAAAAAACTTAACGCGGTGACTACGTTAACTTATATTCACACTAAGGCTACTGAAAGGGCAGTAAACGCACACGAGAGATCCGCCTTAACATTTTTTGACCGATAGGAGGGGGCTCGTCCATGACATATTATCATTTAAAGACTAAACAATATTTGTTTGTATGAACTGCAACAATGACGTGCGCGTGTAAGATGCACTATGATCAAGATCCTTTACAGCTTTTTATCAAACATATTTTGGCTCATTAAATATAGATAAAGTTGTTTATGTCTGTTGCTCTAATTAAATTTTATCCCCAATACGAAGTTATTCTGCACTTTGAACCGTTGTCTTTTGTCACATTTTGATAACTTGTTTTTAAGGTAAAACTTCGTTTTATTGACAGATTTTCTTTTGTTTTCTTTAGATATCCAGTGTTTACTAGAAGAAATCGTCATGTACCGGTTGTATTGCAGGCTGATGATTTTGAGAAAATAATTAAAGCCAATATCGATCCTAATGGACCTTTCTATATGATATCACACGGATTTTTAGAATCTGGTGATAAGCCTTGGGTAATTTTTTTTAATGGCTATAATATAACGAATGATATTATTTTGAGTACAAATGTAGATTAGGTGCATAGGTCGTAGCATTAAAGTCACAATTAACTTAACTTATAATTAATATTCAAGACGAAAATAGACGAAACATTATTTCTAGAACTATCTATATTAAATAACCGATAATAATTAATAGATATAAGAGTTGTGTTAGATAGCAATGAAGTTCATTGCAACTGTAAAGTAAAGCTTGCTAGTGTATGTAATATCAACTCAACCCAGCATTTAGAAGGAATAGCTGCCAAAGAAAAGAAAGATTTTAGTGGGTAGTTTAGTGGAAATCCGAACATATGCGCGCTTAAAAAAGACCCTATGTCGATCTCCAGCTGGCAGACTGTTGTGTGCGTCTTAATTTTTTTTTCATTATAAATTGTTTTTAGATAGAAAATATGGCAAATAACTTATTAAATTTAGAAGGAAATGAACATGCAAGTGTGTTCTCAGTGGACTGGCGAGGTGGATCACAGCCTCCATACACCCAGGCCGTCGCAAATATTCGACTCGTAGGTGTAATGACTGCACATTTCGTCAAAAGTTTATGTGTAAGTTAAATTAAATCTGATTAGAAAAAACTTCTAATTTATCTAATTTAAAGCGGTCGTGATCTAGCGGTAGGACGCGTGAACTCACGATCGATGACACCCGTGTTCAAACCTCGCTAAATTTTGACCGGTACCAATTAACTATGTTATATGTATTTCAGTCGCTCACTATTAAAGAGTGGTAGGCAGTGATAGTTATTAGCCCAGCCTACCGTCCTGGGTTAGTACCGTCACTTTCGAATGTAACATCCGTGAAGTGACCTTGTCGCGTTTCGAGAATAGTTTGAAAGTAGCCAGAGCATAACGAGAGGAGTGTACACTGTCAATCTGGATGCATATTCGTCTCTTTAAGCCGGCATAGCGGAGACGACTGCTGCCTATAGAAATTTAACTGTAGTAGCACTCTAGCTTTACATCAGACGGAGTGTTGTCATATGCCGAGCTACAATAAAAAAAATTATAGGATAAGATAAGTAATAATTTATCTCCAATCTTTTCAGGGCATATTTGGTATAAAAAATCTAGATAATTTTCATTTTATCGGCCATTCATTGGGTGCACATTTGGGAGGATATTTCGGTCATACAATGCAGACGGTAATTATTTTTTGTATAAAGTAATCTTTTAACAAACATATTTGAACATAATATCAAATATAGAGTTAGGTAGGCATCGATACTTGTTTAAATAACGCATTATAATTTTAATCGTTTACTTACAGAAATTCAATATGAAATTAGGTAGAATAACAGGCTTAGATCCAGCTGGACCATTCTTTTCTCAAACGGTAACGTTAGTACGTTTAGATCGATCTGATGCAAAATACGTCGATATTATTCATAGTAACGCATTGCCGCTTTATGCAGGAGGTTGGTTTTAATTTTTTTTATTATAGCTCGGCATATAACAACACTCCGCCTGATGTAAAACTAGAGTGCGGTCCACGAAAGAAACAACTGCAACTACATATAAATTTCTGCAGGCAGCAGTCGCCTCCGCTATGCCGACCTTAGGAAACACTACATGGCTACTCAGAAACTGATCTCGAAACCCGACAAGACCACTTTACGGGTGTTACATTCGAAAATGGTGGTGCTACCCCAGGACGACAGACTGGGCTAATAATTAATCAATCTAGCATTACGTGGATAGTTCATTATATAACAAAAAACATTGCCTGTAGAAGAAGAGCGGATCTAGGTTCAAGTTCAGGAAGCACCAAACTATAACCTATAAATAGATTTTTATACAAAGAATCGAATTAAATATATGTAAATATTCCAGGTTTGGGCATGTCGGAACCGATAGGTCATGTCGATTTCTATCCAAACGGTGGTGCACTCCAACCCGGTTGTAAACAAGGAAACAATGCACCAATGACTGTTAAAAATGACTTACATCAATGGCTAGAGAAAAATCTCGGATGCAACCATCAGCGAAGTTATGAACTATTTGTAGAGAGCATCGCGCCTACTTGCCCGTTCTGGGGAATCCAATGCGACTCATATGAAGTGAGTATCTATTTATTTATACGTGACTCATGTTGCCCATTCACAACCTTGCATGCAGTCCATCAAGCAGCAGAACGTGTCTCTATTCGAAACACACACTGTCCTCCAAACAGTGGGCGGAGTTTCAAAACAAAAAGTATGAACTTAGTTTAATATGTCGTCGATGTTTTCAAAATTGTCGCTGTTTTAGTTAAGTCAATAATGCAACATATTATTGTGCGGTTTATTGCGATTTGTCAAACCGGATACACATGCAAAAAACCAGACTGTCCGGCTCGCTGGTAATATCTGGCAACTTTTTTTTATTGTAGCTCAGCATGTGACAACACTCCGCCTGATGTAAAGCTAGAGTGCGGTCGGAAACAACTGCTACTACAGAGTGAAACCTCTGCGGGCAGCAATCGTTTCCACTAAGCCGGCTTGAGGAGACGAGTATGTACCACCAGACAGTGCACACTCCTCTCGTTATACTTGGCTACTTTCAAACTATTCCCGAAACACGACAAGGTCACTTCACGGGTGTTACATTCGAAAGTGGTGGTACTACCCCGGAACGGCAGACAGGACAAATAACCATCATCAGTCTGCTTACCACTACTGACGACCAAAGTACATATAACAACAAAGTTACTTGGTACCGGTCAGAATTTAGCGAGGTTCGAACACGGGTCTCATTGATCGTGAGTTCACGCGTCTTACCGCTAGACTACGGCCGCTCTAAAACCCTTATTGAGGAGACACGATTACTTAGTTGAATTATAAATTTTATTTATGTTACTATTTTCAGAGTTTCATCGAAGGCAAATGTACAAGATGTGATAATAAACACCACTGTATTCCAATGGGTTATCACTCACACCACATATACAAACATTTACTAAAACGTGGCATAGTTGATACTAATAATAATGTAGCTTTGTACGCTTTGACCGGAGGCGCTAGACCTTATTGCAGTACGTATTTTTTATTCTAGTTAAGTGATAAGAAACTAATGTATGACTGTGGTCAGTGGGTTGATGCCCGTGATCGAACCAACATACAAATTACATAGAGCAATAATTTATTCTGATCTATATAAAAATAAATGTTTCTTTATTTGAAATACCAGCCCAATTTGGATAAAAAAAATTGTGTATAATTGTTCTTTATAGAGGTCTTTTTTAATTAATGAGGGTCAAACCTATATATATATACAATGAAATATATAGGGTACAATGAAATTGAAAGATAATATTTATAAAAATATTATATTATGATATTAATAAAAAAAAGAAAAAAATCTGTATTTTATGTTGTCCTTGTCTTGATTATTATTATTATTTTAGGAGTACACTACGAAGTAACACTTAAGATATCCAACTCGACGGAAAGCAGAATACATGGACCAGAAATAGGCAAAATAGCAATTACATTAGTGGATAGAAATGGGAATAAAACTGATCAAATGTATCTTAATGATGAACAGTTAGTATTAAATTTCTTATTTTAATTGAACTTTATTCTCACTCATAGATATCAAAATAATTACAACTTGATTAGTATTTTTCAATTAGTGCCCCTACAAACGTATTTTTTGATATCAAACTTCGAAAATTCTATAATGAAATCAAATATTTGACGGCCTTTCTGGCGCTATTATTAGCGCAGTAATCCGCTACGCAGTTCCTAGTTTAGATTCGCGATCGAAACATTTATTATTTAGCAATTTGATTTTTTAAATTTAATTTTAATAAGTCAAAAAATAATAATAGGTAACGAGTTGCATCAAATTACAATTAATTTCTTTTTCTGTTCAATTTCCATACTACTGTACTACATGTAGTTTGAAAGTAGCTAGAGTATAACGAGAGGAGTGTACACTGTAGGGATGTTGCGGATGCAGATTTCTTCACATCCGCGGATGCGGATGCGGATGCGGTTTTTAAGAGGCTCACATCCGCGGATGCGGATGCGGATGCGGATCTTTACAAAAAACTGTGTGGGTAAAAAAACTAAAAGACAGTAAGAACTATCCTTTCTTTATTTAAAAGTAGTGAGTGAATTATTATTATTATTATTAACCGACTTCAAAAGGAGGAGGTTATCAATTCGTCGTGTATTTTTTTTTGTGGCGATGTTTCCTCATATCTCCGCCGTTTGTGAACCAATTTTGATGATTCTTTTTTGTTTGATAAAGTATGTCTCGGGATTTAGTAGTACTTACATACGTAAACAACACAGTTACATGTACGCGATTCAGCATTGCCCGATTTTTTTTTGCCAAGTCGGGATTTCGAATCTTTTTGAGTGAAAAAAAGCGGTATTCTTTCTTCGAAAGCGGGACATAGTAAAAAACATATATAATCAGAAGTGTTAAAATATGTATATTTTATTTAAGTTTTAAATAACGTTTACGTGACAATAGATAGCAAAAATAGCCATAGAAAATGTACTTTAATAAAAATATACTACTACTACTACTACTTAGCTCACGCCTTGTTCCCACTGGGGTAGGCAGAAACTATGGAGCGCCAGCGACTCCTCTCTCTACATACCACTTTCGCTTCGACCACATCCATTACTCCCCTCATGCATGCACGTCGGTTGAGGGTGCTCCTCGTCTGACCCTTTCTCAGCAGTTGACCGATCTGACTGAGAAAGGTCTTCCTAGGGCGCCCCCTTCCGACACTGCCATCCACTTTCGCACAATAGATCTTTTTAGTTAATCTCCTTTCATCCATCCTTTCCAAATGACCGAACCACCTTAGCATACCCCTTTCCACTCTGGTCACAATACTGTCCTTGAGCTCGCAGCGATTTCTTATCACATCGTTTGGGATTCGCTCGCTCAAGGATACTCCACACATACTTCTTAGCGATCGCATTTCTACCGCGTTTATTCGGCTTTCATTCTTCCTCTGCCACACCCAGCTCTCACTACCATACATCAAAGTAGGCACTAACACCCCATTGGAATCGCCAGACGTGCCTTTCTTGACACAATCTGACTGCTCACAACAGAGTGTAGAGCCCCATTCATTCTATTTCCACTCTCCACTCGTTTTTCTATATCCCTGTCACACAGTCCGTCCCTCGTGAAGAGATTTCCCAGGTATACAAACTCATTCACTTGTTCAACTCTCTCACTGCCAATTAAAATCTTGCATTCCGTCACTCCTTCATCCCTCTCCAAGACCATAACTTTTGTCTTTTGGACATTCACTTTCATACCTCTTTCAGATAGGGAACCATTCATAATGTCAACCATCTCCTGCAACTCATACTCCGAAGGCGCAAGCAGTACTTGGTCGTCGGCGTATAAGAGGCACTTGAGAGTTAACTCTCTCATTCTAAGACCACATTCCTTCTCTTTCAGTTTACGCAGACAGCTGTACATAAACAAGTTGAACAGCCACACAGCCCTGTCTGACACCTCTGTGGATGCCAAACCAGTCCGAGTACCCCCCATTTACTCTGACACAGGCTCTGCAGTCACTATATAGTGACCGCAATGCCCGTATCATCGTGCCGCTCAGCCCATACCCGGCCGGTGTAGCCCACAAATCATTCCTTCTGACACGGTCGTAGGCCTTCTCCAGGTATATGGAGACCTTCTGGCCTTTTGCCAAAAACTCCTCGCTAACCCTCCGCAAGGAGAAGATCTGATCCACACATCCCATTCCCTTTCGAAATCCCGCTTGCACATCCCACAGCTTTTCTTCCGATACTTTCACAACTCTCTCAACCAAGATACTCGCATACAACTTCCCTACTACACTCAGTATACTTATTCCGCGGTAATGTTTACACTCCTGCTGTGACCCCTTGCCTTTATAAATAGGGGCGATTACGGCCTTGGTCCAGTCATCTGGTACCTGCTCCGCGCTCCAGCATTTATTAAAGAGTATATACAGCAGGGTTGCAACCACACCTTGGCCCGCCTTGATCATTTCACTCGTCACCCTATCAATTCCCGCAGCCTTACCACCTTTCATTTTCTTTGTGGCTTTCACTATCTCTTCCATGCTTATTATCTCAGATTCTTCTTCTTGCAACCCATCAGACGAGTGTACCGCAGACACATTATCATATATTCCATCTTCAAAAAGCTTTTGAAAATATTCCTTCCATCTCCTCAGGACATCCTTTTCCGCAGACAGCACACATCCACTCTCATCTCTGACACTTGTGTGTGCTTGTAATAAAAATATGATATTTTAAATCAGATTTACCCTATCGTTAGGTAGTTGAGTCTTCTTATTTATTTCTGAAATCTTCGGTTTGCATAACAAACCGTTATAACCATATACTCAGATAGAATTAGCTTTCTGGCCCAGAAATTCCTATTGGACGGGATTTTTTTTTTGTATAGATCAAAGTGTCAGGAATTGATACCAATAAAATTTATAAGTGAATATTGGGCGCTAAGGTGCCAAAAACATGGTAAAAGTGGTAAAAACCAGTTTTTCGCTTCTAGAGGAAAAACTACAGCTCGGACAAAAATAAGTTAAATGTAACAAATGCGCGCAATAAAAAAACAAAGAGAATGAGCCTCGGTAGAGCAAAATCGGTCTAAAGGCGCCGCCGGCCCCACCTCGCGCGCAAAAAGTACCTGAACTTCATAGATTATTTAAACAATTTTATTCTTTGTCAAGCTATTTGGAAATTTGTAGTTCAACTCCTCCTTAATGCATAGGAACCGAAAATATAACGTTTTTAGAAAATTAAAATACCCTCCCAGTCGATTTAAAAAAAAGGTTACTTTTTGCAAAAGTTGACGGTTTGCAAAAAGTTTACAACATTTTCATCTGACAATTTAACTGTAGTTAGAGGACCATATTCAAATTTCAACTCTCTATCACTTTCAGAACGCGAGTTATTGAATTTTTTTTTTGTTATTTAATTTCTGGACCGATTTTGCCCTACCGGGGCTCATTCTCTTTGTTTTTTTATTGCGCGCATTTGTTCCATTTAACTTTTTTTGTCCGAGATGTAGTTTTTCCTCTAGAAGCGAAAAACTGGTTTTTACCATTTTTACCTTTTTTTTGGCACTTTAGCGCCCAATATTCACTTATAAATTTTATTGGTATCAATTCCTGACACTTTAATCTATACAAAAAAAAAATCGTCCAATAGTAATTTCCTGTACTTTTTAAGAATATCTGCTAATTCTATATGAGTAATACAAATTTGACAGATCGTAAACGATAGTTATATCAAAATGTATGGGGAATGTGTCCGTTAGAAAAATGTGGTGAGTGAGTTACAATTTGTACTCTTTATACACAGTTTACAGTAAGCTTTATACTTATCCGACGTCACAATACACACACAAGTCCGAGAAGCGGGACTGAACCTGTCCCGCACGGGACATTGAATTTTGATTTAAAAATCGGGACGACTGGCAACGCTGACGCGATTATATGTGTGCTGCTTGAGTGAGCTTATTACTCTCTTACTAGTCGACTCACACCACAAGCCGGTCCCGCTCCTTTCTTTCTTGTCGCGACCTGTTACACATTCGCATCCGCATTAACTCCGCATCAATTTATGCGGATGCGGATGCGGATGCGGATTTCTAAATCGATGCGGATGCTCCGCATATGCGGATGCGGATGCGAATATTCGCAACATCCCTAGTACACTGTCAATCTGGATGGTGCACATTCGTCTCTTCGAGCCAATATAGCGGAGGCGACTGCGGCCTGTAGAAATTTATCTGTAGTAGCAGTTGTTACCGTTCATGGATCGCACTCTAGCTTTATATAAGGCGGAGTCTTATGCCGAGCTACAATTAAAAAAAGTTATATGTTTGCGTTGTTCTTCTCTTGATACTCATAGCACTGGGTATGCTAGATTTAGGATATTGTATATATTATCCTAATACTTAATAATAATATTTTTTTTTATCTTTAGAAAAGTATATAAGCCAGGAGACAAAGAAGTAAAGATGATTGCCCTGAGAAGTACTGGTCATCCACCAATATCTGCAATAGTTGAATGGAAATACGAAACAAATTTATTTAATCCTATAACTTGGAGACTTGTCAAATCTCCCAGCGTTTATATAGAACATTTGAAAATATCTTCATTGGAATATAATACTGAGTAAGTTTCGTCTTTTATATAATTTGGGTAGATAAGATTGAAAATATCTTTTATATGCCTATTTTGTAGAACGTGACACGAAACGTTTGGCTGGTACCAATGTACTTTGGTCCCTCAATACCTACGATATAGGCGCTAGCTTAATTCTTACTTAATATTTTTACAGTTAATATCTATAGTCACTGCCTATCCTAATTGTAGTATTTTTGTTCCAGTATCACCGTGTGCCCAAAACAAAACAAGCCAGTTATAACAGACATGCCAAACTTAATGCAAACTAAATATTGTAAAATAAACTGAAAGTATTCTTGTTGTAAATATTATTGATTATGTACATGATTTTAAGTACATTGAAAGTATTGTTATATTAATTTATTTTTACTAGTAATTAAATTAAATCAATTAATTGTTTAGTTTTATTGTTATTTCTAAATATTTTGTAGCTTCGCATCTTCACTACTCTTCGTACCATCAGCAAGATAAGGTGTGTCAACACTATGTGTTCTCCTCATTTTTGCATCACTGAGTGTTATATAAACTATGACTCGAATGAATCAGTTATTAAAATACTAGGCAATGTAACTAGGTAACTATTATCAATGCTGTTTCCTCGAGGTTCCTGATGTAGCTAAAAGGCTATGTATGACGCTACAAATTTTATTTATCAGGTAATATTCATATCAATAAAAAACCATATTATGTCATGACATATTTATTTCATATAAGAAGCATTATGTGTCAGTCTTGGCTTTCTTCGCTTGACTTTCTTCAAGATCATCTTGTATCTCTATTTTGCAAATTTCAACCAAGTTATATTTTTTAAATGTATAATAATTCTCAACAATACTTAAAAGGCAAATACCCTTAATGATCTCAACTATGACGCTGAGGTGAGGATTCTTCAAGTCTGCCTTGTTTTCATTATTTTTTAAAACAATTAACTCAGCGAGCTCCTTTATTATTAAATCACGAGAGACACTATTGTTGAATCTCTTATTGAAAATAATAGCGAATGTTGAAGAAGTCTTTAGAAAGAATCTATCAAACAGTTTTCCAGCGCACTCCATAATGTCAGGTAAGTTTGCTTTGCATGTTGACATGATGGGAACGAGGCGGAGAAGATGTCTCGTCTTTTGAGATTTAGTCAGCAACAAATCTTTAAATATAGATGAAGCTAACTCATCAGGATCTGATAAATTTGTTTTAATAAAAACACAATTAGAAGCACCAGTTTCCACAGCTTGGAATCTTTTGTCGTTAAGCGACTTTCGAGAATTCTTTTTCATATCTTGAACTTCCTTCTTCAATAGATCACCGATGTCAGTGTCTTCCTCAGATGTACTGTCAGACTTCAATTCTTCTGATATATCGATATCATCCGAAGGTTGTTCCGGCTTATTAACCAACTGTAATTTGTCGGCGTATTCATTTAGTAGGTTGTAAGCTTCTTTTACACAATCTTTTTCTCTAAAGTTGCACGTGCAGAAAAATCCTCTGAAGCCAGGCTCGAGGAAATACTTTTTCCGGCTTTTACGGTAATAAAACTTCTTCTTATTATCACTCATTACGTTGATATAATAGAAAATAAAACTTTGTGGGGCTTATGTAAACTCGATTTCAATATAGAAATTCTTGCCTCTTGGTGCAAAAATTTTACACGACTATGGAAGCTTCACTAATACATTTAAGTACATCTTCTATTACTAAACGAATGTTACTTAATGATAATTATTAATTTATGCGTTATGCATAATTTCTATAAAATATTCAGCAGACATGCCCTAAAACGTAATACCAAGTCGACGTCTGAAGGCGACGAATGACATTGATAGTTATCAGGCAACTAGTGTTGTATATCATTTACAATATTGAAACAGATATTACCCAGAAACCGGTATTAGGTATAATCGGATTAGGATTTTCTGGGGATATTCTTACTATGGCTATATAACATATCTGTATCATAAATCTTTTATTTTTAACAAAGACAAATTTAACTATTTTTCGTTTTACTTTATAAAACCTAATATTAAAAATAATAAAATAAGAAAGCAATTGCTGCATAGATTAACCCCTCTGCCTTCTTCAGAGGGCCAAGTACCAGGTTGCATTTACGCCGTGAAAGCGTAACGCGGTTCTTCTCCATCAATCAGACGATGTTATTTTACAGACGCTAATAATGAAGCGATCCTATTGGTGGACAAATCTGGCGTTACGCTGTCAAGGCGAACATTAACCTCGTACTTGGCCCTCAAACTAAATGTAAAAGAAAATTGTTGAACGTGTAAATTCTTAAGTCTGATGACCTACGCCAATTTCTATTACCTGGATATTCATCATTCAAATAGATAATGGACTCGCTCTACAACTTTACAATATGAAATCAGAGGAATTTGGCCTGAGGAAAGCGGCCTTAGCAAGACGATTTGTAACATAGATTATTATGTCAGAATTTAAAAAGTGTTATATTCCAGTCATGCAGTGGACATCGGCTAATGACATCCCTTGACGGTCGTTAAGGCTGGCATCTCGTTTTATTTTTTCCCTTGAGTTAGTTAATCAGGAGGCACTTTTTCAACAGTTCGACTTTATTACGTCCACTGATCGACAAGTTTTGTAATAATTTCAACTCGATATCGAGCTGAAGTTAGGCAACTTTTTCCTATCTAATTAGGCATTCATTGTTAGTTTTTAAATTTTAATAATAGGTTAGAACAGTTTGGATACATTTTTACTTTTTATTGCTTAAGTACACTTTTCCTTGCATTTTCTTACCTATCATGTTTCATGCGTAAGTATCATTCATTTCATTTCATTATTTATAAAGGAGAATACCCATTCGCCTAAGAGAAATGGGCCCACAATTTTTTTCTCGAATTTGTCGATGATTTTTAGTTAATTTTGTAGAAAAATAAATCTACATTCCTTATTACCAAGCAATTTTATTTTTTTTCACCCAGGTTATTAAGTAATTAGATGTTTTCTGATGCAATATTTTAGGTTATTATTATATTAAATGCTTTAATAATTGATGATATATGTTTTTTATGTAATTAAACATAGTCTATTGATTATTAAATGATTATATCAGCATAATTAAAATGGATTAATGGAAAAATAGGGTATTATTTTAGAATATTGTTTTGTTACCAAACTATTAGGTATCAAGTGGGCCCAAAAATGAAATTATTCTTTACTATTTAAACGTTAAGAAGATCTAATTTTCAGGGTTTTTTCGTTGCTCTTTATAATATCTTGTGCGTAGATATCCTCTTATACATACATATTCTCACGAACTCGTAAACTTTCTTTTCATTATATTACTATTGATATGTCTATTAGGAAATAATTTATTTGTAGTATTTTATTAGTTAAGCATGTTAGTATTAATTATGGTAAAAAAAATCAACAGTAATACACATTGCGATGTCAGCCAGTTGATTTTCGAGAAGCATCAACGTTTGATTGCATGATTGTTTTTTTTCTGTTTAATTTTCAGCGTAATAATTATAACAAAAATGTTTTATCGAAAATTAGTTATACACTTTGTTAAGAATATTTTAATATTGTCTATGGTAGATGTAGTTGTCAATGGTCGTGTGTTGTTGTTCTCTCTCTCATAGAAACGTAATAAAGGAAAGCTGTATGGTTCAATAAAAATCATGTTTTATTGTAATGATCCTGTGTAGAAGACACCGAAAATACCAAATATTTAACAGGTTATGGGCCCAGGACAAATTGGAAGAAAGTATTTTCGTGGTAAAATCTTATTTGAAGCGTAAAAAATTCTAATAAAAAGGATTCAAAATGTCGGACAACAACGCAGCGCATTTTCCTATCTTAAAGGAAGGTAGCAATTTTAGCAATTGGAAATACAGAATTAAGTTGTTGCTAAATGAAAAAGGAGTTGGTTATTTGTTAGAAAATACGTTGGAATCGTGTGAAACAAATAAAGATCAAAAATTGCATGACGCGAAGGCCATGTCAATCTTAGTACAATGTCTTTCAGATAAATATTTGGATATAGTAAAAAAGTCCGACACGGTGAAGAAAATGTTATTGTCATTAGAAGAAGTATTTGAGAGGAAAAGTGTGTTTAATAAAATACACATGAAGAGAAAGTTGTTTACATTAAAATGTAATGTTAATGAAAAATTACAAGATTATTTTGTCAGATTTGATAAAGTTATTGGTGAGTTGACAGCTATTGGATCAAAAGTTGATGACATCGATCAAGTATGCTATTTGTTGTCGTCCCTCCCAAATCAATATGATGCTGTGGTAACTTCTGTGGAAACAATGCTTAATGAAAAAGATCTGAATGTGGAATTTGTAAAATCAAGGTTGTTAGATGCCGAAATAAAACTAGGTGAGTCTGTGGATGATAAAAAAGATAATGAAACAGCTTTCCTGACGTGTTATTCATGTGGAAATAAAGGGCACATGTCCTATGATTGTAAAAATAAAAATAATAATGGAAGAGGATATAAACGAGGACGTGGACCAGGACGAGGATATAAACATGGACGTGGACAATGGCGTGGACGTGGACGAGGACAAAGTTTTATGCAGGAGCAGTCCCAGCAGGCTTCATCAGCGGAGGTGTCAACACAGATATCATTTATAGTGTCTAGTGAGTGTGAAAATGTGAATATGGTAAATGAGAGTAATATTGTATTCGTTGTGGACTCTGGTTGTACAGAACATATTGTAAATGAAGAGTATCAAAAATATATGACAGACATTTGTGTTATGGACCATAGTGTTAAGATCTTTGTAGCAAATAGAGAGCATATTACTACTAATAAAAGGGGGAAATTAAAAATATGTTATAATAATGTGATTATAAACATTAATGCTCTTATCGTAAGTAAATTCTCATACAACTTACTATCTGTGAAGAAAATTGTTGAATCTAATTATCAAGTAAAATTTAATAAAAGTTGTGTTAGTATTTACAATAAAAAAGTGTGCTTAATTGGTAATTGTGAAGGTAACCTATATAAGATTAATGCTGAATTATGTAATGTGTATTGTAATGTAACTGAAAATGTAGATAATTTGTGGCACAGAAGATTAGGTCACCTAAATAGAAAGTGCTTATCTTTTATGAACTTACCTGTGTCTAAAGCAGTATGTGGACCATGTATTGAAGGGAAAGCTACTCGCAAACCATTTAAACGTTCAACTAAGCCAAGGTCAAATGCACTTATAGAGTTATTGCATACTGATATTGCTGGACCAGTTACACAGATAGGTCCAAATGGTGAAAAATATTATATGACAGTGATAGATGATTTTAGTCATTTTTGTGTTGTTTTTCTATTGGATAGTAAGTCTGAAGCGACAGATAAGCTTATTAATTACATCATAAAATTAGAGAATCAAATAGGTAACACAGTAAAACGTATTAGGTGTGATAATGGTACAGAATACACTGCGAGGAAATTAAAAAAATTTTGTATTGAGAAGGGTATAAACATTGAGTACACAACACCATATACACCGCAGAGTAATGGCGTTGCAGAACGAATGAACAGGACATTATACGACAAGACAAGGACTTTACTAACAGAAACTTGTTTACCTAAGTATTTATGGGGCGAAGCTATACAATGTGCAGCGTATCAGCTGAATAGATCACCATCATGGGCTATTAACTTTAACACCCCAAGTGATATTATGTTTGGAAAAACTGATTTGTCAAGACTGAAAGTGTTTGGATCAAGAGCATGGGCAACTATTATACCAAAACAAGATAAACTAAGTAAAAGAGCTACTGAAGCAAGATTTGTAGGTTATAGTAATACCGGATATAGACTGTGGAACCCAAATACAAATACAATAATCATATCTAGAGATGTAACATTTGATGAGAGTGATGTGAAATACATTCCAAATAATGATAATGAAGAGCTAAGGAATTATATACAAGAAGAAGATATAACAGAAGAAAAAGACATGAGAAAAGAGAATATTAAAGGAGATATAAATGAAAGTGAGAACAGATAGTCAAAGTGAATTACAGAGCACAAGGTCAGGAAGAATTTTGAAAAGACCAGAATACCTAAGCGAATATGAGACAAATATAGTTTATTGTTTATGTACAGAAGATCCAGAAAATTACTATGAAGCGATTAATAGAGGAAATGAATGGAAAAAGGCAATTGAAACGGAACTGAAAGCACATGAAAGACAAGGTACATGGGAAGAATATAAACTACCAATACACAAGAAAGCGATAGATACAAGATGGGTCTTTAGGACTAAACAAGATGGAACTAAGAAAGCAAGATTAGTTGCAAAAGGATATCAAGAAATATCATACAACAATGTTTATGCACCAGTTGCTCGTATGACAACTGTGAGGATGATGTTAAGTTATGCAGTTCAAGAAAATTTGGAGGTTAGGCAATTGGATGTGCCAAATGCATTTTTAAATGGCGAACTAGATGTAGATATATTCATAAAACCACCTTTAGGTTTAGAAGGCAACCAAGAAGGCAAAGTATATAAGCTTAGAAAAGCATTATATGGACTAAAAGAAGCACCCAAGTGTTGGAATAAGAAATTTCATGACTTTATAATAAATATTGGTTTTATACAGTCACAACATGACTTTTGTTTATATAAAAATAACAATGTATGGTTATTGTTATATGTTGATGACATATTGTTGATGGGAAATTGTAATGAAATTATACAGAAGCTAAAGGATAAATTTAAAGTAAAGGATATGGGAGAAATAAGGAATTATTTAGGCATGGAGATAACAAGAACAGAAAATAAATTAGAAATTAAACAAGAAGCTGCAATAAGAAAGATATTAGAAATGTTTGGTTTGGAAAATTGTAATGGTTCAAAAACACCAATGGAAGTGAATTTTAAAGTTGACACAGAACAAAAACTTATAGATGTGTCATACAGACAGTTAATAGGATGTCTTTTATATATATCGACAACAAGTAGACCGGATATAACTTATGCTACAGCATTTCTGAGCAGATTTTTGGATAGACCTACAACTCAATTATGGACAGCAGCAAAAAGAATAGTAAGATATTTGAAAGAGACTATTAATAGAAGTTTAGTATACAAAAGAATAGACGGAACAAAGGAGTTAAAAGCATATTCTGATGCTGACTGGGCTTCGGATATTACAGATAGAAAAAGTGTTAGTGGAGGAGTTGTGTATCATTGTGGAAATTTAATAACATGGTTTTCAAAGAAACAAAATACAGTTGCACTTTCAACAGCCGAGGCAGAATATGTTGCATCTGCATTAACATGTACAGAATTGATTTATTTAAAAGGTATTTTGTCAGACTTTGATTGTGAATGTGAATCATATTTGCTTATTGATAATCAAAGTACAATAAAATTAATAGAGAATTATGAAAACAGTAAGAGGGCAAAACACATAGATATTAAATTGCACTTTATAAAGGATGTTGTAAACAATAAGTTGCTGACACTGTCTTATGTACCAACAAATGAAAATATAGCAGATTTGCTTACCAAAGCACTGCCTATATGTAAGCATGATTATTTTTGTAAGAAGTTAATGTTATGTTAGATTAGTTAATGTTGTATGAATAGAAGTAATGAAAATGTCAATTCAAAGAACAATAGTTTTGTGAAAATTTGTTTTTTAATAATATGTAAGTTAATTGGTTTATGTTCTTTTAATTGAGGGGGGATGTTAAGAATATTTTAATATTGTCTATGGTAGATGTAGTTGTCAATGGTCGTGTGTTGTTGTTCTCTCTCTCATAGAAACGTAATAAAGGAAAGCTGTATGGTTCAATAAAAATCATGTTTTATTGTAATGATCCTGTGTAGAAGACACCGAAAATACCAAATATTTAACTTTACACAAAACTTTACATAAAAATTACACAAAAAAAAAGGAATAAAGGTATTAATTTTACATTTTAATTGCATAAAAGTCTTTTTCTATTACGGCACAAATAACAGTATAAAAGTACACAATATATAAAACGAAACAATGCAAGACTGCGGTAGGTCACCAGGTGTGATTGTATGATGTAAATCTCCATTTCCGAAAATCTGTAAACGAATACGCTAATTGCTTTAAAATGTCCGAATTTATTTTAATTTAATCTTTTCATAAGGGTTAAAATAAAAGTACATTGTCCGATAATCAGCAGTAAATCCTTTTCGGGTGCACTGTTTGCAGTCGGGAATGCAATTTAATTGAATTCTCATGTCACGTACCAACCGAACATGTGTCAGCAAGTCATGTAATTCGAATTTCACTTAAAATTTACTATTAGTTAGTTCCATGATGAATTGGATACACAAACTGTAGATATAGTGTTTTATTAGGTTTTGCGTGACATGTCTCACCGCAACTCGATCGCTGAAAAGCTTTCGAATGTTGCGCGCCGCTCGGACAAAATTAATTATTATTTATTATAATTTTTTTTCTACATATGCGTACATCCCGTTTACTGGGTTTCACTTCACTACACTTCAGATATGAGGCTTAGGTGACTAGTCCAGTCCCACTTCAGTTTGGCACCATTGTAGATTACGTCGATTTAAAGCATGATGTTTCGTATTTTGAGAGTGCGTTTGACTGCGAATACTAAGATGATAGATCCATTGTGCTTCGGAAAACCCTGAGTCTGAACTTTTTTGTATATATTCTCAAATTTTATCATATTATCACTGAGAATGTACGGATATTTCTTTGTCATTCTTTTTAATATACATATTTAGTTGGCGCGTGGGATAGGTAGGTAGAGAGTATGCGAGTTAGATAGTCTGTGTTTTTTTATTGTAGCTCGGCATGTGACAACACTTCGCTTAATGTAAAGCTAGAGTGCGGTCCATAAATGAAAACAACTGCTACTACAGAGAAACTTGTGCGGGCAGCAGTTGCCTCCACTATGCCGGCTTGAGGAGACGAGCATGTACTATCTAGATTGACAGTGCACACTCTTTTCGCTATACCTGGCTACTTTCAAACTGCCCCCGAAACGCGACAAGGTCACTTCATGGGTGTTACATTCGAAAGTGGTGGTACTACTCTAGGACGGTAGACTATAGCTAAATAACTATAATAACCATCATCAGTCTGCCTAACACTCTTTAATAGTGCCTATAGGCACTAAGCAACCAAAGTACATATAACGAACATTATACTGGTCAGAATTAGCGAGGTTTGAACACGGGTCTCATCGATCGTGAGTTCACGCGTCTTACCGCTAGACCACGACCGTTCTAAGGCCGCCTCTGTATAAGGATACTGAATCTGAAGGCAGATTAAAGATAAGATGTACCATTTAGGCTCTTGATCATTTAACGTTTTTGAAAGCGCAAAATAAAATTGCAGTTAAAAGCTACTGTCGTATGTCGCGGGTTCACTGCTTTTAAATTTTAATAATAAGACCCGGAAATCGAGAATCGATATTGAAGTAAGAAGGCGCCCTTCCTTAAACAAGTTTATGGGATACATTTTACACGATCCCAAACTTTACGTTTCTTTTTTGTTTATCCCTAAATCCGATGACTCCAAAATTATGAGGACACACGAATATCACTCACACTCAAGATCGATCATTTTATTATTATAAGGATTTTATTATGTTGTGTCTTTAGGGTGAAAGCAACATTGCCAGCGAAATTAGATTTCGATTAAAAACAACTTAGGGTCTGTGGAATAAAAGTTATGCTACTCGGTAAGTGACGAGGGGTGACTTTGTAGGTACACTGAATCCTGACCGAAATAGTTCTTATTAAATTCCAACACCAATGGAAACTCTCACCTATTTACATCGATACCTTTTATGTTAACTTTGGGAAAGATACTTAATTAACAAATTGCTTGCAATTTTGCTTGGGAGCAATTTTGTGAAGTGACGGTAAATAATTCGATCCAATTTGTTTACATTTTATACAAATATTTTTCGTCATTTTGAAGTGGGGTTCCGGTTCCGGTTATGCTTATGTAAGGCTTGAGCAGCGAGCTGGAGCAGCACTTACTTTGTTACAAATCCGGGACTCGAGTAGGATTTGCCGGGCGTCCGTTTGCGCTTGTTATGCTAGAATAAGGATTCTGTACTCTCCGCCAACATTAAACGACTGTTAACTGCACGTGTGTATACACTGCTGCTTACAAACTATCTTTAATTTAAAAATGTATAATAAAAAGGTCAATGTAAAAACACTTAGATGAACATTAGTTTATGTTGTCACAGAAAATTAATTCCCTCTTTACTGAAGCAATCCTAGAGCTAGACTTGCTTTGTACCATTTCTTGGAGGTTGCTTTACTATTACTATACTTAATATATTTCGATATAAATTTGTTGTTATATTTTTTTATTGCATTTTCTTATTTTTTCAGCTTCTGTCAGATGTAGTCATTTCAAACTTCACATAGTGTCGTAGACGTTATTTTAGTACTAAGGAGTTAAGGAGATTTCAGTGTCCGGGTGGTCGTCAATATCCGGCCTCGCCTGCGGCTTGTTTTGACATGGCCCCTTTGTCAGGGTATCCCATGGAGATTGCTGTAGGGTTCTTTCATTAGACCACAGGCGAGCTACCTTCGCATTATTATTATTTGTGCACAGTTTGTAATTTTAGAATTTATGTTCCTCTACTAATTTGGTAAAATTCAAACTTGTGGCATTTGTTTTTTTTTGTTTAAACTCAATATAATATTAAGTTTCAAAGACGATTCTTACTTAGAAAGGTAGAGTACACATTTAAGGCCCATAAACAAGACAAAATAACATACATACAAGTAACGATGTAAGAATGTTTTGTGACCAACTTAACTGTCGGTTGCAATTCTCAGGTGGCAATGTAGGCAGACTGGAAGTTAATATAATACTTTCGTAAAAGTTTAACCAATAATGGTTTTTTTATATTATTTCATGTTATGGTTATACTAAAATAATTTAAGATATTTAAATAATTTTAGCCCATTTAGATAGCGTCTGTTAAACTTATTTTTTACGCGTTTTTATTGTATTTTCAAAGCCCTAAACAAATAATCCTGCATTGAAGTTTATTTATATCCACATGAAACATGATGTGAAAAAGGATGGGGGAAATATCCGTTTGAAACAAATAAGAACTAATTGTACAAAACACAGGCCTCAGTTTATAAAGTTTGTTCTAATTTTACTAAATGATTAATAGTTTTGGGGTAACATAATATGATCCCCTGTACATTGTTTTGCCTTTACATTTTATTTACAGTTAAGGTCTTTTGATACAATGAACTCTTATTAAACGCGATAATATTATTATATGACGAAAAAGACGAGTTTCTTTTTTGTTTCAATCGCTTAGTTTTCGAGCTAAGTATTTGAATTTGAGATTAATTGTTAATTTGGCTGTAAACTTGTAAGCTTGTCTTAGAACGCGAAAAATATTTTTTTTATTGTAGCTCGGCATGTGGCAACACGCCGCCTGATGTAAAGCTAGAGTGCGGTCCATAAATGGAAACAACTGCTACTACAGAGAAACCTGTGCGGGCAGCAGTCGCCTCCACTATGCCGGTTTGAGGAGATGAGCATGTACCATCTTAGATTGACAGTGCACACTCCTCTTGTTATACCTGGCTACTTTCAAACTATTCCCGAAACGCGACAAGGTCACTTCACGGGTGTTACATTCGAAAGGGGTGGAAAAAGGGCGTCAGACTGGACAAATAACCATCATCAGTCTGCCTACCACTCTTTAATAGTGCCTATAGGCACTGAGCGACCAAAGTACATATAACAAAGTTACATTGGTACCGGTCAGAATTAGCGAGGTTCGAACGCGGGTCTCATCGATCGTGAGTTCACGCGTCTTACCGCTAGACCACGGCCGCTCTTGCAGTTTTGTTAACCAATAGTTTTAAGAAGTAAGTACAAATACACGTAGGTACCTCTATTGAAATGCCCTTACTAGTTAGTGTGTGAGACATGTAAATGGACGTGAATTTCCATTCTGTTAATATTCGAGCAAAGGCATATGTTGAATTGGTCATGTCGTTGCTGCATATGACATTCTACATGAATTGTATAGAGTAGCGTTGTATGCAGTCACCACCTCAAATTATAAGCAATAGCAACATGAAGACAATGACAATATTGTTCCGTCTGTAACAAGACAACAGTGTTGCCAAAGTAAATTAATTTGAAAAGTTTATTTTGTATTCATAATTTTTCTCAACCAATATTAGATATTAAAGAATAGTTATTAGGCCGGTCTGCCGTTCTGAGATAGTACTACCACTTTCGAATGTAACACCCGTGAAGTGACCTTGTCGTGTTTTGGAATCAGTTTGGAAGTAACCAGGCATAATGAGAGAAGTGCGCAAGTCATTTCTATGTGGTAGCAGTTGTTTCTGTTCATAGTCCTTACTCTATTTCTCTAACATCAGGCGGAGTGTTGTTTTATGCCGGGCTCCAATAAAAGACAATAGAGAAGAATTTTGACACGGCCACGAAAGCACCGAGTAGTGGGCCGGGTTGTTTAGCGGGCAGAATTTAATATTCGTGAGCATAGCGGAGTGAGTTCGATCCTCAACTCAGTAGCTTAGGTGCATGTTAATTTTTAAATCAGTTTTAATTATAATTTAATAATAAAACACTTTTATATAAAAAATCTTAATAGCGGGAAAATTAATAAAAATTGGAATTTTATTTAAATAAAAATTTACATTAATAGTGAAACAAAAGGATAATGAAAAAGATAAATATTAAACGCATATTTTCTGTTAGTAGGTACTGAATGATCCAAAAGTAAGCGGACTAAAAAGTTGATGGTGATGGAGCGGATCTCCAGGGATATACCATAATGATCCTCGTTGTATTGCTTTTTACGTTTCGGCTTTTATTCAGCGGCTTTTAGTGTAAGTCTCTTGGGATTAAATTATATTAAACTGTTCTATTTTTGTTCTCGGGACACGTACTCGTAAATTAATCAAGCCAACATTACTTTTTACAATATTTTATCTTACAATGTTTACCGACTTCACATTTAGATAAAGTTGTATTTATAGGTCAAATTAAATAATAAAATTATGATCTAATAATATCTATACTAATATTATAAATATCAAAGTAAGTACGTTTGTTTGTCGCCCAATCAAACTGCTAAACCGATTTTGTTAAATATTACTAATTTTTTTAAAATTCGGATTACGGTAGATAACGTTTTTATTGAGGAATTTTTATTTTTTGAATTAAAATTGCCTACTAATTACTATACAATTAGCGATTTTTCTTTTTTAATTATTATTTTATAATTAATTTTTTAAGTTAACAATCATTTTAAACTCTACCTTGTTATAAGTACTTGGGTATAAGTAAAAAATATAAAACAGTCAAGAACTGTAACTATTTTCTGAGTTAATTAATCAACATCCATTACGAGGATAATTTCCTTCAATATAATAGTTTACACTTAGAAGCAGACTTTCAGACTAATTTACATTAAACAAAGTAATCGATATACAAAGAAGCTAGATATTCTAAATAAAATGTTAGGATTTTCCAGCTTTGAGAGTGCAATGTCTGCGCAAGGAGCGACGTTCTCTCAAAGCTCCTAGATGGCGATACGGCATAACCACGCTCCTTCAATCCTTCATTACGTGCTTCTCTGTTTCAACTGAAACGTTGTGTTGTGGTGTGGCTAACACTTAATAAGGGAGTTTCAAGAATGAATAGCTTCTCTGTCTGACTAATTACAGAACGTCATCAGTTTCACCTACATAATAATACTTTGTTGCTATATTTAATGCAAAATATACCTACCACTTAAAACTTACTGCTTATTCAGATTTTCATGGAGTCTGTACCTATTTATGTGGTTCTGCGTTCCCTGAACGCTTTAAGTAACTACAATAAACATGGTTGAACTTGCAATATATCTTTTTGTGATGTACTTCTAACATTTCAAATGCAAGCTCTACGAAAGCGCTTTAACTTTTTACTAACTTTTATTCTACATGAATTTACACAAAAGCCAGACACAGCGATAATGTCTTCCATTTGTTAAGAGACGAGAATTACTCCGCAGTCCGCCGACGCCGTTGACGACAGAAAAGAATAAACGGGTTGTCTTTGTTGGTAGCTAGAGGAATACATTTTATGTAGCTTCTGCAGCGCTGCACGTACAATTCTTTTCCTAAGCCCGCTACATTGCTCAGCCCTTGATAAAGCACTGAAAAAAAATTGCGGAGGATATTACGATGTTGTCTTTGAGTGTCGAAATACGAGAATTGTATACATGTGGGAAGGAAATGAGAAAGCTAGAAGTTTTATTAACAAAACGTTGGTGTAACAAAGTATTGTTATATTATTGTAACTTTGTTTATACAAGACTTTTTAGTTCAAAATTAACTCTTCGAAATATATGTTGAAACCCATTACTTTTCTTGAAAGCTTTTATTTTTGAGTTTCTTGCAACAACAATTTTCGAACGAAATAAAAGTTCGAAACTGTGTGAATAATAATTAATTAAAAGTCAGATTCTTTATTAAAAGTTATGATTTTAAAACTTAAATAATATTTTAAAATATTAATATTAATTTTCTTTGAGCGTCTATCAAGGAAATTAAAACAAAAGGAAATACGATACTTTGTATTAATTTTCATAATAGATTATTACAGACTATTGCTTACAGTTGCTGAATTGTTTGAGTCGGTCCATCTTCAATATCCGGCTCAGTCTTAGCCCGAGGCTTCTTCTAATGGACACCTTTATTACACAATCTGGTGAAATATACCAGGTACACAAGATATTATCATACCATCGATATAACTAAAATGAAAATACATTGGATTTAAAGAAATAAACTAAATAAATAAATTATAATATTTAATAGATATATTTTTAAATAAGCTATCAAAAATAATCAAAGAGTAAAATATTATATATTCAATTACAAAATTATTTAGATATTAAAAGTATTAAATTATAAATATAGACATTATTTAAAAATAAGTTATTTATAAAAATCCAAAGAGATTGGAATAAAAATATTTAGTTATGTATTTTATAATATCTCACTTTATATAAATAATTCATAAAAGAATAGAATTTTCATATTCTTTCACTTTAGCCGTTCGCTTCGCGGGCGAGAGGGGCGTCGCTTTATGATTCATTTGAACAAAGATTACCCAAGAATAGTAGGCGCCTTAACATCTATTATTAAGTTAGAACATAAAATAATCATATTTATGTAACGCACATATATTCGTTATATATAGTGTATTATATGTTTAATTAAGAATTTTAGAGGAAATGTAAAAGGAATAATACAATTATAATTAAATTATTTTATTCCCATTAAATAATTTTTTTTTATTTTATAAAGTAAATTAATATGTGATAAATAAAGTGCAAAGAACACTTTAATTGTTTCCCTGTTCCGAATTGAAATTTTTCTCTTTCGCTCACGTTTTCGGTCTACATTTGAATAATTATGAGTAATATAAATGGAGACGTTGAAATGTTTCTTTAGAGAATGAAGGTAGACGGAGATCCACTTAATTCTTGATGTAACAACATTACTAATTTTAGGTATATTTGAGTGATGAGTTAATCTTAAAAACATGAATAATGGTTGTCTTTTGACACATTTATTTGAAAAAGAAAGATTATGACGTCAAAATTCCTTTACACAGATTTCGTTTAACTGAGAAACATTTTTCGTAAAATGTGAAAATGTTTATTTATTTAGGATTTGATACAATCTCAGATATGAAGGTGGACTTCTTCTTCTTGTATCTTTTAAGTTGCTTGTAAATGTTTTGCGTTCGTAATGTACAGTGAAGATAATTACATTTTCTGAAGAATCTCATAATAGTTTTTTAAAAATAACTTGTTGGAGGAAAGCAGGTAACTATTACTGTTAAGACGGTGGAATAGCGGTGGTGAGTAGCGGTTCCGCATAATAGTATCCGTTCACTGTTCGCATTACTGCCTCCGTATTGCCACTACTAATGTTCTACCACTTCTGTGAAGTTATTTTATACCAGGCTACTTCGTCGAACATATATACCTAAATAGACCGATATCGCACATAACTATTTTATAAAACCAACTAAAGTAAATTAATAAAGACTTCTGTCCCAGGATAGTACCAAGACTTTCACTTAGTCGCATTTGGGAACCAGCTTGGAAGTAACCGAGTACGTTCATCTTAAGTCGATATAGCGTAGGCGTAGCAGATGAAAGTGGTAGCTATTGGCTCCGTTCATGGACTCTAGTTCAACAGCCGACGGTTATGGTCATATTTGCACACAAAATAAATATCAAATGTGTTCTTTTCTACAACCTTATAATAAAGACTTCCAAATATTTTAATTAGAATCAGTCAGTTTATAAAAAAAAGTTTATTAAAATACAGTTTTCTGTTAAAAATAATCTCGCAAAGATTTCGTAACATTTAGTAAAAAAGGAATGTTAATGTCGTTCCGGAACTTGAAGAGCAATTTTAATTAAGCCGACAGAACTCTCGAATTTTTTCAATCTGTGAGGGTAGCCAATTAAAAGTTGCTGAGAGCTGGTGCCCCGGACACCAACAACCGTCTGAGAGTGCTCCTTGCAACTTTGTAGCAACATTGCACTGTTATTCTTTCCACTTATACTTACTATAATTACTTAATAAAAATAATGAGTTAGGGATTTCAATGAGGAGAAACTAGTAAAAAGTTAATTAAATTACATTATAAGTGTAGCTTTTTTGGTTTTGTAGACCCGTGAGTAGTTTAATAATTCAGTCTACAGATAAAACCCATTCTTATACGTTATATATGCAGTATTATACATATTTATGTGAAGAAATAGAAGTGTCAATAGATAAATTATGTTACGACTGTAAATTATATTGATAGTGCATGTAGCAAATCGTCTACGAGTCTCAGAAGAGGATTTTAAATATTTATAGGAGTGTTTCCGCAGACATTAAGCTTACTTACTCTAAAAGAATTTTGAATTCTAACAGCACCAACATATAAACTAAAATTTGTATTTATATTCAGTAGTCTGGAAAATACCAAACGAAATTCTTATGAGTTAGTTATTAAAAAGTATTATAAAATAATATGGATGTTTAATTACAGATATGTAAGTTATTTTTACTGAATTTATTGTCTTATTAAAACCCGGAAGATGTCTGAGAATTGCTTCTTTTTTATATAACAGTACTGCTACTGCGTCGAAATGTCTGGTGCAGTCGCATTCGTTATGCCGGCTTGTGGAGACGAATGTATATCGTCCAGGTTGACAGTGACAGACTTCTCTCGTTATTCATGGCTATTTCCATGCGAAACGCGACTAGATCATCTCATGGGAGTGCTGGTCCTACTGCAGACTGAACTAATAACCACCATCAAATCGTCACTCTTTTAATTATCCATCTATTTAATTTAATAGATAATACTTTCTATAATAAAAAAACCGTATGTAAAGATGTCTACCTAATAACTGAGAGATAAAATATCTACGAATTCGTAGCATTATCGTAAACGTTATGATTGTATTCATTTTGTTGCTTCATTAGTTGAATATCTGCCAAGTGGGCTAAACATTGATCCCGGGATATATATTTTGCATTCCCTTTTCACATCATTTGTATTAAATAAAGAAGTAGTTTTGTTTTTCCTATATTCAGAAAAGAAAAAACATGGTCGCGCACACAACCAAAGATGAGAATCAAACTTACGGCACGGATACTTCGATCACTAAGTTACACAGTGCTTACGTGAACGCGTCGAAATTCCTCTATTTTATCTTTTCACCAATAATATTTCCAACTGATGGGTTAATGTTTAACAGTTGAGGTACATTAGTAATTCATGCAACTCGCTTAGCAATTTTTGGGTTAAATTTTAATCATAATAAATAAAAAGTGTTTTATCACGGTTCTGTAATCATCCTTAATTCCTTTTTTCAATGGCAATGTAAATCGTAACTTTCAAAAGAATCCCGAGTCCTTTTCGGGTGCCGAAATCAATATAGTTGGCGGTAAATGGAATTTATTTCATTCTTGCCGTCTCCTGAAGGCGTTTAATCGAGGAAGCGTTAATTTATGTGCGCTACAAGAAACTCTCCCAATAACGCGACTTTGGAGGAAATAAGGAGGACGAATGGCGGCCTAACGACCGGCTAGGGACATCGTTAGTTAAGGCCCGTGGACATTTACTCTCGATTATATGTGATTAGCTGTTATTAACATTAGTAAGTGTTTTGGGTGTACTAATGTGTGAAGTGAAAGTTTCACGTTAAACAGAAATAAAAACGTAAGGTTTATGCTTAGTTCGAAAACAAAAATAATTAAGAACATTCTCGAAAATACATTAAATTTTATTTTATATTTAATGTTATGTTGATTTTTTTCTCTTTTTTTTTAGACAAATGTTTCAAAATTAAATCGGTATTGATTATACAGGTACAAAAATCGTTTTTTTCCTATAGAGCATAACTTAAAAATGAGTAGGGGAAAACGTAGGAGTAGAAAAAAATTGAATATCTAAAAATAATTTAATAAGTTACAAAATACAATATAACATCTTCCTAAATTAAAGTAATTTACTACACAAAAATGTCTACTTGGAATTTTTAATACAAGAGTAAAAACATTCTCTCCACGAGTGATGAAGACATATTAAGATGCCACCCGTAGCGGCAATGTTTTTTAAAAGAAAAGAAAATATTCTTCATATTTTCCAAATACAACAAAACAAAGAATTATTAAAGTTCTTTATTCTAGAAAATTAAACATTTAATAGGTAATGCAATTTTTAGTTATACAATATCAATGAATCTATTTCATAAAGTCAACTGAGACAAATTATTGTGACGATCGTGATCGCAAACGAAATTTACGATATGTCGTAAAACTTTAACGAGAAACGTTGCAACAGAAGTAGTATCATTTATACTTATCTATAACTGATTTAGTTCTATAAACAAAATCAGTAGATAATAATTTTTTTTCTTTAAATCATTGACATTTTAATAAAAATAAATTTGTAAAATTTATCTGAGTCGAAAATAATTACAATATTCAATTAACTTAATTGATAATTGACAATAAATAAATTTATTAAATTTAATTTGTATTATTTCAATTTTAATGCATAGGAAAAATTAAACTTGTAATTAAAAAATAAATTGAATAAAAGTAAATTCAATGTAACAATCAAAGTTTGTTTCGTGAGGTGCAAATGCTTTGTGTTGGAAATCTATTGTTAACAACTTAAAGGAAAACTATGAAGAACTTTTAAATCAGATTTCATTGTTTAAGTTTTAACAGAATAAATTTTTACAGTTAAATATTTGGATTTTTTAAAAATATGTAAACTTGTTTATTTTTTGTTAAAAATGTTTGTAATAATCAAGTGACCTCGTTTTTTTACATTTTACTAATTAATCTACTTACTGTAAATTTATATCTAAAAAGAATGAAAAAATTTGAAGTACTAAGTAATAAAAATAATATAGGTAGACAGTAAGAATACAATAAAGAGCGCGGTTGACTTCTTACCCTCTTCCAGGTAATCTTGTGGGAAATCAAGGTGTTTCTCAACCGTAGGGTGATCTGTCATGTAGTTATGTATGACCTGACATTTCACAGACGAGACGTTAAATTGCGGGAGTTCCAATGCCATTTCATTTGTACTCTAAATTACAATTGTTGAACCCATCTACAACATTAAGTACCTACGATACTCGTTCGTAAAAGTTCGGTATAACGGGTTAAAATTTAAAGGATTGGTTTAAGTGAACTTTTAGTAAATATTAATTAATACGTAAAGCCATAAGTATCCTCGAGTAAGTATTTATAATATGCTTTTTTAATATTTTTTTTGCATATTAGAATACCATTTAAATATTTTTATTAGCTTTAGCTCTCTTAAAGCTGAGGTCGCTCATGTCCAGGTTTGGCTGCTCGTGTCGCCGACGATGGTTTGATCTAGCTTTGTAGCTGGGTAAGTAGGTAATTTTGACACAGTCATGTAGAGCACTATTGACTGTAATGTGTAAAATAATAATAAATATTTTTAATTTTAGAATATTTTTATTGGCTAAGTTAAATTTTAAAGTAAATATTTAAGTGAGCCTGGGAGTACGTGTTACAATCATGTTACACACGAATATAAAATGAATATTTTATCTGAGTGGCCAATTGGTTTTCATACAGATATTTTATATTCACTGTTAGTAGGAAAGGTTTGCTTAATAATTGGATTGCCGTGCCACGAAGCGCGTCCGACGACAGTAAATCGGTCGATGTGAATTGCTCTTAATTTGTCGGACGACATACAATAAAAATATAGAACCTCCATTTCATCCCTCTGTATTTCAGTTATAAATTCAACCCACATAAATAAAAATTGCACAACGTTTTTGATATTTTCACATGCGGGAATTTTTTAATGAAAAATAAACACATGTTTTATAAAATTAAAATGTACAATCCTCTGTGACCGTTATTTCTTTAGTATTATAGATTTGATAGCCGTAGCTCAGTAGCTCACTACTTAGAGACCCATGTACAATTCTCGCAAAATTCTGGTCGGTACCAATATAACGTAATTTGGTCGCTCTATGATATAGTATAGGCATAAATTAAACAATGAAAGCAGAGTAATGATAGTTATTAGTCGAGTCTATCGTCCTGGCAGATTCCGCATTATCACCACTTTCAAGTGTAAAGTGACGTAGTCGCTTTTTGGGGACCAGTTTGGAAATAATCGGGTATAACGAGAGTAGCGCTCATTCGTCTCCTTAAACTGGCATAGCGGGGGCAACTGCTGCCAGATATTTCTCTGTGGTAGCAGTTGGCCATGTACCTTGCTCCGGCACCACCAGGTTAAATATAGAAGTTCATAAAAAGCTTGATTATATGTAATTAAAACAGGCAAACATAACCAAAGGAAAAGTTTGTCATGCATGTGTCACGTGACTCGCGTGACAGTGGTCAGACCTTTACAAGTGTTTTGAATGAGGGTCGAGGATGCGTCCACAAATTGTTTGTCGAGACCCAAATAGTGAGCACCTTTCTTTACGCCCGAAGAGTTCCTGTTTATCTGTACCTGACATATGTATTCAACCTTAAACCTCTTCGTAACACAAGAAATTTATAAAATAACAAATGAACAAATAATAAAGATATTGTGTTGTTACATTTAAGTTACGTTATCGTATAAGGTTTATGGGAATACCGAAGTTAATAGTCGAGCTGAGCGTGCCATAGGAAAGGTCCAATAACGTCGAAGGGTTGGATAACGATGGCTCAAAGTTTTAATTAAACAGCGCAACATCTGTGGGCCTCGTTTCTGACACGACAATTATTGTTACGAGCACGCACAAAAACACACATTGCGGGAGGCTCACTTTTGTTGTCCCTAAATATAAACTTCACAAGGTTCATGTAACCTTATAAATTTAGTGTAGAATTTGAATGCAGGCAGAGCTTTCGACAATAATTTCGCGTTTATTTTATTTAATTTATTATAGTAAAATAAGATTCAATTGTATATACAAAAACTTATCGATACCCACTCGTAGCTACATGTAAATTGTCATAAAGTGTAGGCACACACGTTTGTTGAAGCCAAGAATTAGATAGGTTTTAATCAATCGATTTTCCGACATCACCTAGTCAGTCAAAGGCTGTGCAAGGTTGTTGTATGCGCCAGAATTTATGCTCGTGTGAACAAAGTCAAGCTCACAAGAGCGACTCTGTGAGAATCGCAACAATTTTCCGGAACATTTCCGACTTCGACTAACGAACGGAAACGCAGGGGACGAGGGCAATTGGCGGATAAATGCAGCTTCAATTACTACAATGCGGCTGGAGCTTTTTTCTTATCATGGTTCCTTTACTTTCGTTATGGAAATTAGCTATCTTTAATAAATTTGAATAATTCGCAACTTACATGCAGTCTACTAGCTTTTAAGAGATGAAATTCAAATGGTAACTAAAAATAAAAATAGTGAAACAAAATATATGTGTAATATTATATGAACCAAGTGAGTCAAGTGCTCGTATGACGTTGAAAAATTCTCAGCGAATGTGTGGGCATTAGGGCCGGTCGTTACTTGGTACTTGAAGCCCGGCCCGGGTCGTAGTCCTCGGCGAAGCGAGTGCCCCGCAAGCATTTACAGTAAGTAATGGCTAACAGACTTCAATCTATATTTACAGTTATCTCTGATTAATTTTTACATAGCAATTCTTTAAAAAAAAACTAGGCAACATAAATTATAATAAATGACAGAATTAATCTTATCTCATAAGTTAACAAATATAGTTATCTACTTCTGATTTAAATTACCTTCAATACTATTATATTATTCACTATTTTATGTCTCAAACGTGAGTTATGTTTCCAACCCCAATTTCTCGATTATCGCAGATAAAGCATTACATTTATCTTGATATATATCTTGTACCTCCATTAGACACCGCATAAAAATTCAAAGGAGGACTATGAAATGATTCGGAGGTAATGTATCTAAGAATCTTTATTTGGAGACAAATAACTGGAAATAATCTTCAATGCGGGGATAGAATCCCAGGTCAGGAGGCGCGGAGGTCGTTATTCTTTCGGCCCTCCTCGTCTAAGTGAGTTCATTGTCGTTTTCACTTCCTTCCCTCCCAGGAAATAATTTTTCGTTACGACTACATGGAGAAAAAATAACTTTATTATTCGGCTTTTTTTGTTGTTCTGGAATATTTTGACTGTTGCAAGAAATAATATCTTTGTTTATTCGGTTTACACTGCCTACATTATCATAAGTTGTAATCTCATTATGATTGCTACAATATTATTCAATTTCTTTATTAACCTAACTGTGGTTATTGCTAAATATTATTTGTAACTTACCGTTTTAGTTTCTTTTTTTTTTTCAACTACATAAAGAGTTTTTTATATTATAACATAACAAGAAAAAAGTACGAGTAGCAATGAAATATTTATTTGTAACTAAACTTCATTGTATGTTGCTAACTTTAAGTTATTATTCTAAATATAATAATAATATGAGAACATTATGAAGAATTATGGACATTGTTCCAATTTAGTTTCAAACATCATACTTAAATGTTTTCATTGTAGTCTGTATGAAGAACCAAAGAAGTTTGTAGTTAGAAACGCGGGAAAATTTATGCCTTCCTGACCGTCTTCCCCGAGACCTTCATGATGCCGACGATAGCATTTTACATTAAATTAAATGTGTATTTTAATACAATTTATGTATTATAAATTATTATTTAACAGTAATAGTGTAAATATGTAGTTTACCCTTAGAACTTTTTTAAAGCAGTCCGGCATATTATGTTAGCTACAATACGGTCCTTGAGCGGAAACAACTGCTACCACTGACAAATGTCGATCAGGCAGGAGTCGGCTATAGAGACAAAAATTCGGCTAGATCCAAGCTGATCCCAAAACGAGGGTCTACCACTAAATTTAATTAATGTTTCTACTCGTATATAGGTTTGTTCAGCTAACTAGGAACGTCCAATCTAATATGTAAGCTTATTTGAATAACTGAAAACAGTTTCATTTCTCTAACATAATGCAAATAACAACCACCAACCGTTATGGCGTTTTTAGACCGGGTTAATCTCAAATTTTCAGAGAATCAATTTTCATAGTAAAGAAACATTTCAGGGATTAGAATACAGAAATTTCCAAATTTAAAAATAAATGGTGCCAGGGTAATAGGGGTTTTAATAGTATATTGGTAAATGTAGACCATATTGGTCCTGGCTGAAATTTTGCGACCCCACGCCTTCAAGCGAAGCTAGTGGCTATACCTCGGCGCTCAATGTAAAATCTATTACAGCCCATCCAGTCTTTATCTGTTTGTCTATGTGTAACTAAAGGGAAATGATAGGTATCTAATATATGAGAAAAGAACATACCTTTATTTATAATATTTTTTTATTTTTTGCATGTTTCCGGTTGCCACAACAGCTCATTAAATTTAGAAATAGCAATGTAAGTCTCCGTGTAAGCGTTGTTGGTGATATCATTCTCAATGTTTTCCTTTATAGTAATTACAACCGTGCGCTTTCCACAATTAACATTATGTTTAATGGTGACATTTGTTCCAACCTAAATTCCCGAGCTCAGGAGCTATTACAGTTAATGAAATACAAAATCTACTGTAAGAATAAAGTTTTTTACTCACGTTAGCGTTAAGAAGATTAGTGAATCATCAATTACAAAGTTTTTTTTTCGACTGAGTACATTAATCTACTTAACTTTTGTTTCTAAGAGGAAAGATAGCCGTGGAAGTAAAATCCTATTTCTCTAATTCAATTTTCTTCTAGAACAGACAATTCTGCACTATCTTGGATTGAAAATTAATCTAATTAACATACACTACTATCTACTATAAAATCATCTACTATCTTTCTCAATATTTAATGACCGCATCGATCTTTGCTAATTACTTAAATTTAATCAAGGAATTATTCTTGTCTTCTACATTGTTTATTCTTTTAATTCTGTTAATATTTTATTTTATAATATTAATACAGGAAACAAAAAGATACTAATTGTACGATAAACGCATCAATTTATACAAACTTACTGAAATTGGCGGTACTAAAATATTAGGAAATCAAACTTAAATAATTCATATTTACGCTTTAAAATGGGCGACAATACCGTCATAATGTTCAATGTTCATCACTAATATTTCAAAATACGAGTACAGCATAATGATACGAAGCCGCGCCAAAACTCTCTGAGACACATCTGTTAAGTTTTAATGAACTGTTTCCACGGCTCAATAGTTTCTCAAGATTAGTGTCAGCATGCTATACTCATAAACTAAAGTAATACATGATATCTTATATGAGATAATAAACATTTTTTTTTGTGTCGTCGCACTAAATTGAATCGTAGATTATATTGGTAAGAGAAGTTTTTAAAAAGTTCACCACATAGCACAGCAGTTGTTTCCGATCATAAACCACATCTTTACACAATAACAATATTCTGTTATTTTCCGAAAAAACGAAAAAAAAGTATTAAATTTTATATCAATTTTTTTGTGAGTCTTTTTGGCCTTTCTACCTAATGCATTCTTTTGTTAATATTATATATTGTATTTCGCTGTAATTTTGATAAATAAGTAAAATAATCAATGGTAATTATGAGATTGAAATATTAAAATGAAATGATTTGAATAATCATGAAACTCGTTAAAAACTTTGATTACTTTCTTGTTCTCTCACTGATTGACATTGTGCGACTCGATATGAAAGGTCGTCGGAAGACAAATTTTAATTTAAAAGACAATTACAATACAATATGTACATAATTATAGACACGAATGGGTATCTCCCTACTTTTTTTTTATTTTTTTTTATTGTAGCTCGACATGTGACAACACTCCGCCTGATGTAAAGCTAGAGTACGGTCCATGAATGGAAACAACTGCTACCACAGAGAAATCTCTACGGGCTGCAGTCGCCTCCACTATGCCGGCTTGAGGAGACGAACATGTACCATCTAGATTGACAGTGCACACTCCTCTCTTATACCTGGCTACTTTCAAACTATCCCCGAGACGCAACAAGGTCACTTCACGGGTGTTACATTCGATTATTATTAAATTATGATGAAATTCGATAATATGTGAATGTGATGTCAGCAGTTGGATGCTGCAAAGATAGAAAAGAGGAGTTTCCACACGGTCACGTGAAACGCCAATGGCTCATCTCAGCTCGTGCGTGTGCGTTTTCATTTATTTTTTTTGGTCAATTTACATCATAATTTTACAATAACAAATTCGGAATTTTACAGAAGTATACCAATATCTCCCTGCTATATATAATCTAGAGTTTCCTAACATTGATCGACAAAATATAATTTGTTATAAATAGTTGGTTAAAAATAGCATACACTGTAATAAAACCTTTTACATTTTTGTTACCAGATCTATAAATATAGACATATTGAATAAAGATTATGTACGTTTTGAGAGGTAACTTCTGGTTTCGTGAGTCTATGAATTTCGCCAAAACGCCGATATTCAACACAATGGTGTCTGAGGCGACGCGATTGTCGGGTACGTTTCTTATCTCCACCACTCGTATTGGCGTACTTACGCCTCCCCATACTGAATGTAAAACGTTATTGAGCTCTCTGTGAGGTAATATTGAACGCTTCGTGGCAATATTTGCGAAGAAAAATAACTAAAGTGGAGTATGTAAAGTCATTGATGCGTGACTTTTAACTATGTACACATATTAAGCTCTTTCCCTTTCAATTGAATAACATCAAAAGGGTAGCATTTATTGAAGTGTAAGCAGCAATATAGTATGTAGATAAGGGGATTAGGCACTAAATTGTACAAATGGACACGACTTTTAATTAAAGGATTGGGTTGACATTTCGGTCTTCATTAGTTTCAATTTTAGTAGCCATTCAAACATTCAATATCTACCGACTAAATTGGTACATATTTCGATAATAATATTTCAAAATAACTTTAACTACCTCTTATTTAGCAACTTTGTAGGAGTATAATTAATATTATGAGTTTAACGTTCCCGTGCCATCCATAGGAAACGCATGTACCACGTTAATATTATAAAAAAAACCCGAAACACAGGATATCTACGGAAATATATTTTTTGAAATTGTACTGGTAGGTTCAGCACGCATAAACACATTTATTAATATCGCTTTCAGCATAGGCACGATTTGTGATACACTTAATAGTGGTGGGACAGTTTAAACCGTCAAACGGCAAACCGCTCTATAACCATCATCAGTCTGCCTACCACCCTTATTTTACACATAATTATAAATTCAAGAGAATTCGAAGATAAGAATCTGTAATAAAGTTTTAGACCTAACTATGCTAAACAATGTTCAAAATCACTCATTGACAGCTCGATTGGAATTTAAACGTAGCAAGTTTGTAAGTTTAGTCGGCGAGATGCAACAGGAATGATGCTTCTGCGAAGGTATAAGTTTGAACATGTAATATGACATTGTGAAGTTCTATAATACTTGTTCAGCAGGTCGTAGAAGAGCACAGCACTGTTCGCCAACTGTCGCAGATGAGATAACAAGTGCGCGAGAGACAAGGGCTCTTGCAACTTGCTTTGAATGTCTGTAACTTGTTCCAAGAAGTTCTATGAAGGCTGTTGCTGTAAATTGAGGACTTCGGCAAATATATTATAGCGTTTATAGTCCATAAAATTTATATTTTTGTTTAAGTACTGCAGATATACCATTATTTATTTTTTTGTCCTATACATTAAATAACATTAATTTGTGAGAAATAAAATATTTTATTTAAAAAGAAACTAAATCATTAAAGTCATAGTATTTAAGTATATTTTGTAAAGAACCTTATGAATAAAATTAGTAACTTTACAAAAGCTCGAACCAACAACAACATTTTTATAGTAAAAAGTTTTAAGCCACTTCACCTCACGACCTACGTCTAAGATAATTTCCCATTAGGTCTTCTTCTCTCAGCAGTCGGTAAGCGTTTTTCCTGAAGCAGCGCTGCAAGTTCTCAAGTGGAAGTTGCGAGTACTTTCATCGCGTCTTGCAGCTGTTATCTGAGAGACAGTTTTCGAACTACGCCCGAGACTCAACTGAAGCATTTACCTACCTCTTCAAATGACGCCTTAAAATCGAATTTTTAATGTGTTTCTTTACATAAATTGATTTCGGAATTAGTATTATATATTAAAATTTAGATTTGTGTAATACCATTAATCAAACGTAAAAATAAAGATATAACAAGCGAATGTTGCGGTCGATTATGTATACTTACACTTATGAGATTAAAGGTAAGTAAAGGTAAATATGTACTGCAAAAATTTAAATTTTTAAGATGTGTAAAAGCGCAAGATAATAAAATAAAAGTCTAGGTATAAAACTTGAGTTGTAGTGTGCTGTTTTATAAATTGAAGTCGTACTGAGACGTGCTCTCGAGTAATTTGCTAGGCGTCTGGAATTCTAATAGTCCGGTTTTTCTATTTGTCGACACAGGTTTTCATCTCTTATTTACAGAATCTTCCGAAAATACGAACAAGTTTAATAAAGCTGCTCTTTAATTATAACATGACTTTTAAATAAATATAAATTCAGAGCATGGCAAAAAAACTTTCGCAAGAGAACTTTCTTGTAAAATAGCATAGCAAAAATTATTTTAAAACTTGAACATAGTAAAATTTTCTAAATGAAAATTTTATGAGCTTTAACTTTTGGCGACATAAAAGTATATTATAATACTGTTCTTACTTTCTTGCTTAACAGTTAAGGAGTCCACCTGAAAAGCTACAGAGTTCCCTTATTAAAAGTTTTTATGCACGTCACAATCAATTAAAACTAGTTTTTTAATCCAATTTATTGATTTTCTTACTATTCAGATCAACTTTATAACACAGGTTAACAACGTATTTTGTCTATTAAATAAGCTGAGAAAATATATGTCATTATAACAACATTGTTTGTTCACATTTATGTCACATACGGAATTTCAAATATAAACATTATTTATGGAAGTTTCGGGTCTAATATAATATCTACATTTTTCTTATAATATGTCTCCCTCGAGGCCACGATACGTATCGTTAATAACTTAGTCAATAGGCAATTATATTCAGGCAGGAGAGTGAATTCGTGTGCGTTCTATGCCTCAGTGAGATTCCGAATAATTTATTCTCCACGGATTATTTACTGTACTTATCAAAAGATGTATGTAATGGGAAATCATTTATTCATGTTCAAGCTACGTTTAATACTGACTTTTATTCTTTTTTGATGTGCAAAATGCTGACAGTACTGGGGACCTTTTTTATAATAAAAGAGACGGCATGATCAATGTCACTGGGTAAAGAGTTGTTTTCAATTTGATTTCAAATACTAATTTCAACTTTATTACTTTTGTCATAAAAATGACTTCGAGCTATACCGGCCCGAGAAGACAAATGTGCACCATCCAGGTTGACAGTGTACACTCATTATATCCGACTACTTCTATTGTGTGATTGGGCCCCTCTACTACTTGAAAGTAGTACTACTTCTTCGGGACGACAGACTGGGCTAATAAACATCATCGATCTGTCTATTGCTTATAATTTCTCTCATCATAAATGATAGCTCATCAGGTACACCAATTCTAGTTCTTTATAGAGCCCATGTCACCCACAAAGACGTTCTCTAGACGTATTTCAAATAGTTTTCAAATGGGTTTATAGCCTTATCTTAGCGTGATTGAGATTAAGAAGTGACTTGAACCACCTTGGAAGTACAGTTGTCAATGGATTGCACACATTCGTCTTCTCAAGCCGGCACAGCGGAGGCGAGATATTTCTCTCTGGTAGAAGTTGCGTCACATTAACAAAATATCACTGTAAAATGTCACTTCTGTTTACTTCAAAAATACAATGTAATTTTCCCAATACCTGTATCAGTGTAGATTCAGAACGTACGTATCTAAGCCCAAAGAAAATAGAGGTGAAATAGAGAATAGAAAGCTGTGTGTGCGTGGGAGAGAGACCAGAAGCTTTGTCGTAATCCGCACCGACACAACTCACCGCGAGACTTAGGAAATGAAAGCCAACCGAACCCAAATTCATTAATGTTATCGTGCTTGCCATCCCAACACTCAACATAGAGTAATGGACAACATAAATGGATGATATAAGTTTGATTAACTGATATTCTGCCCAGTGGCTAGCCCAATATCCAATCATTTATTGTTTTATTTTCCATTCAATTTGTTACATATTTAAGAATTTGTATTGTATGTGTATAAGGCAATATATTGTTTCCCAATTACGGCTAAACGATGTGGATGCAAATAGAATATACTCAACCCTGTGGGTGACATATTTTGGATCTGGAGTATCTGGTGATGCACCCTTGATCATGAGAGAAAATATATCTTGAACTAATCATCTTCATGATCAGATACAGCGTGGTCTCTGTGGAGATAGACTTCGTAAAGTTATATTAATGCGGGTGAAATTTGAGCACTTCTGTTTATTTTTTAAGCGCATGTTCTATCTGCGTTTTAACATGTATTGAGAGTAAACTGACTTTGCGGAGGGTTTAACTAGTAGGCAATTTTGGTATTCGCAACTTCAGATACCAAATTTCTATCTCTATACTCCATTTCAATTAAGAAGTTCCATTTGACACTTCTGAGAACGTAACTGTGCCCGTTTCATATAAATTGAAAAAAATAAACAGTCTTTGTTTATAGTAGTAAATCATCATTTTAATAAATCACAATCAATCCAGAATATTATACAATTAATTCAGTTTTTTAAGATATCGTGGGACTTCGTAAATGGAATGGAGTGTAGCAAGCACGTCTCTTCAATTGAATGCTTTAATGATTGATGAATCACTGGAGGATATGAAAAGATATTGGCCCTTCATTTCTCTAAGTACTTTTGACTACAGATATTATGAATGTTATTATTGTAGTCGGCATGTAACCACACTATGCCCGAATGTAGTCCATGTCTGCAGGCAGCTGTCACTCCGTAACTATCGCGCCAGCTTGAGTTCCAGGTTGACAAGGTACACTCTCCTGCTTTCAAGCTGATCTCGAAACGTGATAGATCAATTTTTGATTAATGATATTAACATAGGTAGGTATCGTTTCTTTTAAAATACAATATTAAGAAAGGTTCGATTTAATGTATTCAATCTAAATTCTTGATGGACAGACTCTTGAATGAATGCGTAAAGCTTTTTCCGATAAAGGACAAAAAATGCTTCATCATCATTCCTACTTTAGAAAATACATTAAGATACCTAGCTACTATATTTACTAAGAAAATTGCTGAATAAATTGCTATTTGGATTTTTTTTTATAGACAGTCATATTTTATTTTTCAGCATAATCCCAGATCCTATGTTTTTTATAATTCCCAAAACTTCATAATTTTTTAGAATAATATCTTTATTTATTTATTTAATAGAATTATTTTCCGCTCTTGTCGCGCCACCTAGCATAAAAGTATCATAAATAAACTTTATTAACTCTCGCTATTTGACCTACGGAACTAACTCTATATAATTTAAGAATAGAATACAAGTTACAATTATATGAATTGCATACACAGTTTTAGTGTACGTAATTCCGTGGATACTTTTAACGTGTGTGCATTTGATTGAATTCAAAGCCTTTGTAAGGTGAAACAGAATTAGTCCAGAAGCGCCAGTGTATATCTGAAATTTGAAGTCAAAGGCTCCAAAAGGTACAAAGAGTGATTCAGTAAAGTGCTTTCGTTGTAATTCGTGCACGATAACGTGAGTGCTTGTTTAGTTATATTTTTATTAAGATTTACGCGAATTGTTGCCAAATATAATAAAGTTGAATAAAGTCTACTGTTACTTGTTATTTTATATTATGAATAAAAATATTATTTAAACATTTAAAATAGAAAAGTAGGCCAACAGTAATAATAAATTACAGTAAAGCGCTCTACGTTCCCACTTACTAATTAATTGCTGCTCCTGCAATGTGTGCAGTTTTTGCTGCATCTGAAGTAAACATAATTATTTTATTCATAATCGTACACAGTAGAGAAAAAACAAAAACAAATAAAAAACGTAAAGCGATTTAATACAATCGTTTATTCACCAAAGTACAATACCATTTCGTTTAATTTACGTCAGCTGCCTGTTGGATGTCAACATTCAGGTTGCAGGATTCATGATAAAAATGTCATCTCGCTAACAAAATATTCATTATTCGGGGACAGCGATGTTGCCGTTCTATCATGTAAATCGCGCGCGTGCTGCACGCCCGTGACAGAATTGTCAACATGCTCGCCTTATGAAGATATATTATTATATGGAATATGATGATCTATACAACCTTATTTTTATTGTGATTATTAATATCTTCAATATAAAATTATAGTGAACATTAAACAGAGAAAAAGAGCATTACACACAGAGAGGACGAGGTGGGAATCGAATAAACGCTTTTAGTATTAAACACGGTACTTAGGTGCTCACAAGAACGCGTCGATGTCACACATTTCTTTTTATTTTGACTGTAGTTATTGAAGCAAAAAATGTGATCCATAGAAGGAATATGTAACTAAACTGGGTCGTACCTGGAAATAATATAGGTAAATTATGTAGTGTATTATGTATTAATTAAATGGGCCCTAGTAATGGACTATACGAGGAAACATTTATTTCGGCTTCATAGTTTAATATTACCAACCGTTTAATTGTTTTTAACTTGAATAAGCCTTGAAAACTTTGCAATAAAAAATAACTACAATAGTTAAATACGTAAAACTTTACGTATCAATTGCAAAAATATAATATAAAACCAAATATGTTCTAAATACATTTAGTTTTCCAGACATTCGTATTTATTACTTGTGGTATCAACGACAAAAGGAGTAGATCTAATTAAGTTAAATTATTAGATTAACAATGGTGCTGCTAGTCCTAAATGGGATCTGTATCAAAATTTGTTAGGCCCTTTTTACCCGACAACGGCGAAGCCCAAAAAAGACAACCTTTTTTATAAAGTGAACAAAACGCCCACAATAACAAACATTAAAAACTTTGTTACAGGATCGTGGTAAGTGGCGTTGCGTTGTCTCTGCCTATCCCTGTGAGAAAAAGGCGTGACAATTGTTCTAAATAAGAAAATCTAAATGATAATTTTAATCGTCTTATTAGTTTTTAAGTAGTTTAGTGGTAGCTAAATTAGAAGTAATTAGTAATATTAGAATTTATTGATGTTTATTATCTAGGTAAGTAATATCAGTGAATGCCACGAGAGTATTTAATCCATGAATATTCAATTTTTCAAAATGTAGCTCGGCATATGACAACACTCCGTCTGATGTAAAACTAGAGTGCGGTTCATGAACGGAAACAACTGCTACTACAGAGAAATCTCTAAAGGCAGCAGTCGCCTCCGCTATATCAGCCCGAGGAGACGAGTATGCGCCATCTAGATTGACAGTGCACACTCTTCTCGTTATAATAATTTTAAAAAGCTACCACAACAACAAATTTTAATTGGTTAACATATTGCACGCATTTTACTGTGTTATCTGTCCACTGTTATCCGGAATTAATATTTGAAATTGTTGACAATATTTCTTCAAATCGCTGAATCAGAAACAAAATAATTTTTGACAAAAGACTCGGTGACAGGATTTCAATATTAATTGGTTATCTCATTTCCTTATTATTGAAATCAATTTGATTATTATTATTGTTTTATTAAGATTAGTTGTCACGTATGAACTCATATTAAATATACTTAAATGTATTTGAGAGATACGAATAATAAATTTTTAACATTATTATTCTCTGAAAATGCTAGGCTGGCTATTGGTACTCCTTTAGTGAAGTGAAGTGAGAATATTGACAACGTCGTTTGTGCACATCGGCTCCTCAAGCCGGCATAGCAGATTGCTGCCAGTAGACATTTATTTGTGGTATAGTTATCTCCGCTTATCCGTTGCAGGCCCATTATTGTCAGGGTCTCATCAGGCCACATGTTATTTTGAGAACAATATAATTTTAACTAAAATTAATTAATAAAATATTTTATGTACTTAGTTTCAAAAGCTCAAATATCTGGTCACGAGTCACTTTCAAAAATATCTAAACACAATTTTAACAATATTTCTATTAAGAAATATCTAGTTACCTTATTACAAAAGGATAAGAAATCAAACCACCCATATAAAAACAGAGTTTCACTTTATTTCATAGATCTTACATGTCGATTACGTACATAAAGTTTGTAAGCAAAACTTTATCAAACAATCTATATACATAAACAATTCATTCGACCACCATTCTCTACAAACTTCTGGAAGAGTTCTATAAACTTTTAGTCTAACACAGATTTTTTAATTGTAAAAAGTATTCACGCGTTTTTTTTTTGATACACGTCGTAGATCATCGCCAGGACCTGTAGAAGAACAGATATTTACTGGACTGATTTATCATCGAGCTCCGGTAATGCACTAGTTTAACACTTTTTTATTAAAGACTAATGTTCCACATATATTTACTAAACCCACAGATATTTTTCTGAATACTTTGAGCGTTGATTTAATGATTGACCAATCGATATAAATCTAGAACTTTTTTAGACATAGAAATAAATAAATATAGGCACAACACAGAGATTGATTTTTTTCTAAAAGTAATTAAAATAAAGACTATGAAATCCATTTTGATGTATGGAATTTTTATCCTATTTTTTTATATAATAGTACCTCGGTATGTGACTACGCTCCATCTGATATTAAGCTAAAGTGAGCGGAGACAGCTGCTACGACAGATACATGTCCGCAGGCAATAGTCGCCTCTGTTATTCCAATTTGATGAGAGAATGTTCACCGCCTAGGATGACAGTGCACACTCCTCTGGTAATATATATAATAAAAAAAAACACTTACCAATATATACATAAGATAATCACAATATAGGCAATACGATAACCGGGACTTTTATATCCTGAAAAAAAAGCTAATATTTTTATTCTCGTTAGTGGTAAAATACATCAGAAATGAGAGTTGTAAGTATTGAATTTTACGATTCTATGATTCATAGTGCAGTCTAACTAGATAATTAACCTTACTCCTGAACGTTATGGCGGTATTTTACGACGTCGTTCATGTTCGGTTTCCTTAAAATATGACTTTAACATAAAACCTTGAAACCCTTTACGAAGATAATTATGGGACCGAGAATAGATTTAAGTAATTTTGAAACATTGCTTTAATTTCATTCATAAGTTAGATACATTGTTTTTTATTTTATTTTATTCTAAACTATATTTTCACTTTGGAAGGATAAACTAAGTTTAACTAAATCTAAAATCTGTCATAATTATATGAAGTCTGGATTTGTTTAATCGTAGTGTATCTAAAGTATAGGTTACTCACCAGTGTTAGAATCACGACTTCCCATTACAGAAGCTATTTGCGGTCTCTCCTCGTCCAGTAAAAGAACGCTACTCGCAGAGTATACTGACAATACTCTAGCGACACATGTCACATTTACTCTACCCTAAAAACAAAATAAATAATTATAATAATAATTCGAAATAAGAGAAATGAACCTACAATTTTTATTATCAATTTTTAGTTCATTTTGTAGGAAAAAAATTCGAGGTACGAATATTTAATATTCGTTAAAAATATTTTGATAGGCACTTTTATGTTTTTATTTAATTTGTAAACGTTTATTTAAATATTAATGACAAAATAAGATATTATTCTTGTATATTGTTTTGTTAACAAACTATTAGATAACAATTGAACCTAAAAATGGACATTGTCCTTTGGCTAGTAAAATTGAAACGAATGCGGTTCTATATAGATAGGTATTATGAAGTCTTTGAAATTTGTCCGTAAATGTAAGAAAATATATGTACCGATATTATATGAACCCATACCGGATGAATCATTTTACTTAATTATAGCAACAAAAAATCGCATGATCTTTTAATCGTATATATTTTTTTTATGTCTAACTTGAACTTTTCGAATTTATTCGAAGGATAAGTTGATAGTTTTGTAGTTTTTTTTTTATTTCAAGGTAATTTTAGGATTAGTCGGTAAGGATTTGTAATGAAATTATATCCAGAATACGTGCAAAAATTTTGTGTGTTGTTCCATACATACTGTAAGATATAAAATGGTAACATAAATCAACTTACTTTGTGGAAATGTTTCGTCTCTACTCTTATAACGAGCTGGCTATAAGCGGATGATTTATTAGATTTCTCGTCTTCAGTTGGAGAGTTCGATTTATTCGCTATGAGAACACGCTCGGGTGCGATCTTAGTTGTGCTTTCTTCTCTGTTTCTCTGATTCCCATCTACATCAGGAATCCTCAATATGCCGGCAATATTTCCCGGAATATCTATTACGTTATCGGTAACCGGATCTTCGTATCCAGTGATCGCATCCCATGGACTAAATATAATTCTATTTGCATCTTCTAGTGACGTATCGGTTGTGACCGGTTTCCTTCTGAAGCCGTACGACGTGTGATGAGCAGGAATGTCCAACCCCTTCACCTGATAATACAGATTAATTATTAACTCTCTAATTGGATTGTCTACGCATCACATCGTTATAATAATATGGTGCTTATACACTATACCTAGATACACATTACGTTATTGAAGTTAATTAAATCAACACGATTGTTATTATAGAAATTACATTATGCAATGCTTAAAATCTAAATATTAAAAATACTTTTATTTGTTCTATACCTACACTTAATCCAAGATAAAGTAATTTTCTGCTATAATAACAGTAATATTTTCTCATGATATCAAATATGAGTGAATTTATTGGGAACATCTAAAATGAAATTTCATCCTGATGGGTGGTAAATTGGGATAAATTGAGGGATCGATGATGTGCGGATGAACTCGACTGAATTACGAAGTTACGTCATGTATAAGTGTATAGAACTGTTCCCATTTCTGTATGTAGTAACGAATTCTATTCGAGACTTGGTAATCGTACCTAAATAAATAGATAAGTTTTTACCTCTTGTCCATTAATGTACCACGTAAGATTCGCAGGTGGGTCTGCAGGTGGTGCAGAGCAGTTTGCCCGTAGCATATCACCTACTGAGTACCAGCTTTTTTGCGCCCGTATAATAGGATCCGATTCTGGCAATTCTGGCAAACAGATGAATGAGGATGAATACTGAGCGAATGTAAAAAGGTTTATTTATTCAATATTAATTTAAAAATTCACACAATAACAATATTATAAAAGAAGAAAAACATTTTGATGATAAATTGCAAGGCGGCCCGTTGCATGCATTCGGGTGCGCGGTTGGCGCTAACCCGCGTGGATGTCGGCCTTGCATATTCATCTTTCATATGCGTTCGTTCCACTTTACCACAGAATTTTGCAAAACGTGGTTAAAACGCCGAACAGACAAAATGGCGGCCGAAACTAAAACTCGTCCTGCTTTTGTTTGCCAGCAGCGCCCTCTATTACAGCGAGGCGGTGAAACTCGGCACCGAGCAAAGTTTTAAGTGTTTACATTCCTGTTCTGTCGCTTTTTGCCAATTCTACTTAATGGGAACGCGGGAAGCTTTCCCGTACCTATCCTCGTTTAATTTGGTCGTCGTGGGTGGATTTTCTGTTTATTCTATTACTAAAGAATAATACGAGAAAAATAGGCATACAGTCTTTTATTGTTATGTTTTTTCATGTATTGTTATGTTTTATGAAAATACATGGGAACTTAAAAAATAGCTTATATTGAACTCTTTGTCAATGGCGAAGTCTTTATATCCGTCGATTATTTATAAACTGAGAATTGTTTCAAACGTATTAGATTTTTTTTTATTGTAGCTTGGCATATGACAACACTCCGCATGATGTAAAGCTAGAGTTCGGTCCATGAACGGAAACAACTGTTACTACAGTGAAATCTCTACGGACAGCAGAGCATGCACCATCTAAATTGTCAGTGCACACTCCTCTCACTATACCTGTCTACTTTCAAATTGCTCCCGAAACGCGACATAGTCACTTTACGGATGTAACATTTGAACTACGTACTACCCCAGGGCGGCAGACTGGGCGAATAATCATCATCAGACAATTAATAACAACCTGGACGATTCAGAACGCCGTTGTTCCACCGCGAACATAATTTCTTGGTTATAAACATACTTAGTACACCGTGTACGTCTACTCCACAATACACATAGATAATGATATTGTCTCGTCAAACTCATGTCGCAATTAGCTCTAGCTCGTCTTGGGAAATACGCAACAACGCGGAGCACGTGCCTCGTACCTATTTTCTCTTAAATTTAATTATTCAATACAGACGGCATACATATGAGGAACGATCGTATGTTTGACAAATAGGTAATTATATAGCCAGTTAGGAATGTAGATCGTCGACGTTTCTACATATTCATTCGTACCTTACCTACGTGAGCGAGTTGAATTACTCCCACAATAACCGTAAATTAACTAAGATAAACCTTAATCAAACATCCCTTGTGTTCGATTCGGCGCATTTATTGCTGAACAATAGTTCTGATTTACGATTTACGACTGCGCGGGCGAAGGGGATTGCTTACTATAATTCAGTATCTATTTATTATTCGTGCTGTCACTGTATGTTACAACAATTATGTAAATTGCTCCACGCACGATTACCACAAACAATTATTAAAGTACGTTGGTTATTAAAAAAATAAACAGGAATAAATCATTGTAAAAACTACTAACCTATAACCCTCAAATGGGCGCTCTTGTACGATGTGTGGAAGAATGGCGCATCCGCCGACACCTCACAGCGGTAACGGCCACTCAACGACCTCGTAGCGTCCCTCAGTACCACTTGCTGGGCGCCCGACCGCGATACCTATTTTTACAGAGAACGAAAATAAATCGCTATTGGGGACAAAATCTTAAATTATAAATGTATTATGTGATGTGTGAATAATCAAGGCGAACGAGTTAATTCATGGTCAAAGGTGCTTAATGCACTATCCATGAGAGCATTCAATGTTCACCGCAATTTATATTAGAAACCGAGTAATCCCATTACAACGCGTGGCTCGTGTGCACGCTAAAGTACGTAGTTGCTAGCAAGACGACTCTGGCTAAAAGCTTCGATCCATCTTACGGAAAGTCAGTCCACTTTGAGAAACCGCCGAACTAAATCATGCTCGTCTGACCCTATTTTCAAGGACCGTGCAGCGTCACATCGAGCGTCGAGCATGGCGTGAATTACGTCCCGCAGTGATGCAAACTTGGAGAATTTGTTATACTCAGAAAGGGATTTTAATGTATTATTTTGGCACAATGTTATAGCTCGGTGGTGGCGTGATGCCAACAGCTAAAGGTTTAACGTGCCCGGCGCTCGAGTAGATTCTTAAGTGATTTTTTGCCGAGCGCAAGCTCGTCGGCGGCAGTTTAACGAACTAGCAAGATGTCGCAGAACCATTGACCCATATATAATCACAGTTATGATGATGTTTATTGTCTGGCTGTAAGTAAACTACTTTCTTGATACTTTTGTTTCGTTAATGGTGATTTAACCAGCAGATGTTTGCTTTGGCGACAATTTTATAGAAAATATAAATTGCTTACGTCAACACTGATGCCAGTTTGTGAGAAGACCCGAGTATTTGGTAATTCCTTGGGCACGAATCGGAAGAATTCCTGTGCTCCGTGGTACCATTTGACCGTGTAGAGAGTTTCTCCCACGTCCAGCGCCCAACGACAGCCGAGGGTGGCGCTCGAGCCTAACCCCACCGCCTCGGGTACGCTTAACTGAATATCCCGGAGACATGAAACACCTATTAAAGAAACACAACAAAAGTAAAAGGATAATGAACAAAATAATTAAAACCTTTTAAAAACATAAATTTTATCCGAAATAACTCAATTAATATACATATAATTATTTACATAATGGGAAGTAGTGAAAGACGTATTTTTATTTTTCAGTACTTTGTTTTAATAGCATTTAAACCTTAAAGAACGAGCGTTGTGAAATTGAAAGGGGCCTTTGAGGTAAATGCATTTCGCTAAACCTCACCATTACCTCCAGTAGTTTTCCTTTGACCGGCCGTCAAAGAGTCAAGTACAATAAAGACCGAGCTCATTAAATAAGTATATAATTTTGTTACCTTAATATACAAGTTACGTCAAGACTTACTTCTATTTAGTGTTTAGGGACCGGTAGTTCAATTCCTTAATTATAAGGTCACCTTAACCTGCAATTATTTGTTGAAAAGTGACTTAAGTTCCTTTCTTAAATCATTTAAAGATACGAATACAAGCTTCTTTTAGTGCCCAAAATAATCTTCTACTTTCCATAACGTTCTTAGTTCGCCACACGACTAAAATTAGAATTGAATAACCGGCCCTTAATTTATTAATTCAGTAAATAAAGTAGAAAGAAAGTAAAAGACTGAAAGAATTTTTGAAATCATAAATAAATAAAGAAAACTCTTTTAATTTAAGGAAGTAAACACCTCAATGGAAAATCTTAAAAGCAACTTAGAATTTATATTTCTCGCCCTCGTAGCAATCTCTCAGCAAAGTTCCCGCGTTTACAGTTCCTAGATAAGCAAAAGGAGCGGTAAAGTGTTTTGAATAAGTAGATAAGGTGGTAAGCTGCTAGTTTGGTGGTGAGGGTTAAAGAGAAGTTTCGGAAGTAGGGTGCGCACGTGTGTCGAGCTACGACGAGAGACCGCTTCCGTCGCATCCGGTCATTCTCTACTCTTCAGAATATATCATTAAAACTCTACTATGTGATTCTTTATTATTTTAGTAGAAACACGCGATTGTTTTTATTTACTTTTAGCGAATTTTTATTAACAAAATACAGTTTTGTTATTTTTGCCTTGAACTTGTTGATATGTCAACAAAAGAAAATCAATTTCCTTTTATTGAGTTTTAGATTAATTGAATTAACTGTTTTGTATATAGAAAGTGCTCATAACCAACATTCAAAGATTGCTTCGACAAATTTCTTGATAATAACTTAATATTATTCACCGATAACGCATAAGCATCTTTAAGACAAAGTTACTCGTATATTTCGTGCCCCATACAAAAAGTGAAAGCAAAGATTGCGAATATCTTATCAAAGTAATCAATTCGTAGCCCTTAGCAATGGAAAAGGTGGTCGGAATACATATAAATCAAGTAAACTGTACGTGATCGAATTTAAGATCAGTTCAATATATTCTGTGGCGCGTTGACATGTACTCATTACGCATAACCAAATCCAATTTACAGTTCCGGCCGCATCATATTTCATCTCGCGAGTAGGTTTAATGCAATAGTCATATGTGTATGAATTCAAAGAATAATAATATCTAATAGAAGTACGTAGAATCTTCAATGCTCTAGAATGAGGTTAACAGTTCGTATTGCAATCACGATTTTCCTTAGATTAGATTTCAAATTACTTGTAGTTGAGTTTCTATATTCAATTTTATTATGTTTTGTTTATAGCATATTTTCATGTTACCACACTTTATCTGATGTTAGGTTAGAGAGCCGTTCCCAGTTTTCCCCAGCCTTGGTTGTCAGGTTTACTTGGACCTCCGCAGCCTGGATGAACGCTAACGTGTGTCCAGACTCCGATATACCAGCGATAGGTTTGAGAATCCGACATACGACATAAAACCCTGGATCTATCCCTAAGGACCAGAGCATTCGTAAATAATTATCCGGTGTAAAAAAAGAGTACAGTGACAACTGCTACGACAGAGAAATGCCAGGAGACGGCAGACTGGGTTAATAAGCAATTTCATAAGATCAAACTTTTAAGTCTATGTACGAGTATATCTACTATACAATACAAACCTTATTTTTTGCAATAAAATCATCTAACCTAATAACTAAGACCTTAAAAGGCCATTTCTACAGATAAAAGTCTGGAGTCAGTTTCACATTAGTTTAAAACTTAAATTAATATTGGAGTAAATTATTTAAATAAATAAGCATTATCACACATAATTAAAATTGTAATAACACTTGTGTTCTTAATAGATGTAGTAACCATAACAATATTGTAACAATGAAACCCAAAGAAAACATCTTAGTTTTAAATACCTACATAATTCTTTACTCTTGACAACAAATCCAATTTGGAGCATGGTAATTGAATTGCCTCTTTGTTTGCTCACCCCGCTCCCGGCCAGGGTAATATTATTTGGAATATTTTAAATTAATTGTACAGAATAAATATTTATTTATAAATAAATATAAACACAAATGTTCAATGATAATACTAGTAACATTGCAAATTATTTCACGAATATTATAATTATAACGATATTCAGGTGTCTTCATTTGAGGCATAATTTAATGTTTATGATGTAAGTATATCGTGAATATGAAAATAGAATTGAACAAAGCATTTCGCATACACAGAAGTTTTAGTAACGACCCCTTTCGCAATAAATTAAATGTCAAAAATAGGTTTATTACTTTCAGCTTCCTCCGACATCTAACAAAACCTCTGCCATAATCTACTTACTTAATTTCCAAATACATTTCTCTTAGTTGGCCATAAATGTCAAGGAGGCAAATAATTCACAGAAAGTTTTCCGCGAGTTCGGTTGTATGGTGAGAGGTTGTGGGTAGCCACGGGACCGTTAGAGGATAGCGGGCGGCGGCGCTGACGGGTGACGCGACTGTATCCCCCTGAGCATGCATTATAAATGAGTGCTCGTGCGTGTTCCGAACCAATAATTTTAGCGATCTTCAGGTCGGCAAAGATTGGCATAGAATTTTACAGGATCCAGTAGGACCCGAGAGAATTCCAATAATCAGCTTTACTTACTAGATTGGATTCCAAAATTCAATTGTATCTCGAGTGATTTTAATAATTCATTACTTTGGTACACTTATCTAATAGCCTGAGATGTTCTGATTGAAGGGAACGTGCTTCTTTACCACGAGAACCTTTTTATGATAATAAAAGTGTTCTAAAGATAGATAGCTATTCTTGGTAGAGAAAGAAATATATCCTTTTTAATTTCAAAATTTGTATTTGCGTTATCCAACAAAATTAAATTATTTGCTATTAATAACTCTGCTATATAACAATGAATATTCTTAATAAAAAGTGCAATGTTTTCTATTAAAATTTATGGAGAAATACTTACTTCCAGCAAACCATAGTAGTATAGCGGCAAATCGCATCGCCATGTTAGATCAGCTACGCGATACGAGTCATGTAACGACCGTCGCTTGACGGTTCCCGCGCGCTTTTCTTATATTCTCCTCCATTTTCAAATCGAGTTTCCAAATATTAGATACCTCTCTGCCATCTTGGAATTGAGTTATCTTGTCATACACCGTATCTTCAACGTAAATTCACATGTTGTGTGTATTTACGTTATCATTGTATCTGAAACAATAAAAAGTATTTTGCAAATACTATATTACAGCGTTTCTATTAACAGCTAATACCTTGTGTCAAAAAATAGAATAGAGGAGGCCTTTTAAACAAATTGATATAAAATAAAACAATAAACAGACATTTAAAGTGCAATAAAATATCAAGATCTTTTCATTAAACATATCGAAGAGATGGCAATTTATCGCCCCACGAGACACTCCATTCACGGGGTGCGTTTTGTTGTCTCGAGATCGATTGGCTCCGTATAAAATACATTCACCAATTGAATAGCGCACCCCAGTGTGGCAGCGCAATGTTTCAGGGAAAGCGACACTTTTTCAGAGGAATGGCGACGACTAATGGCTTCACGTGCTGGCCCCCGACTTTCAATAAATGGTCGACCCGCGCGTGCCCGTCGCATCGCTCGTGGCTAATCTATCCTCCAAGCCATATTTTTCATACACTTTTATTATTTTGTGGGAAACGAAATTGATAGCTTTTGGCTACTAAACTTCTGTTTATGGCATCTTAGTAGATTCAGTAATTCAATCATTGGAATGAATTAAGGAAGGCTTAATATTGATTAAATTCCCAATACTTGACTCAAGGCCTAAAGTCATCAAGATTACTTTATTTCACACAGGACCACTATGGTACTAACAGTAAGACGACCTCATTATCATGTAAACAAATTACAAATATTTCTCATCAGAGTTTCGTATTATTCCATACAACAAGTTGAGTAAATCTAGAAACTCAAGTTTCTGCTTAACTGTATCTAAACTTAAGTAATATTCTAAAACTTGACTTAGAAATCTAGTTTAACCGATGCATGTTCACTTCGACGATAAGGAAATCAATCACTGGGGGTTCAAACTCTTAGCACAATAGATGGCACTCGAAGTTAGATTATGTTGCATAGTTATATGTCTGAGCTTGCATTAGTAGCGGTGGATCCACATACGGGGGGTGAGCTTTCGGGGAGCTGTTTGGCAAGCTGTCTAACTAATTGCAGTTGAACCGGCTACCAAGTACTTTCCTTGTAAATCTGATACATTATAGTATGCTTCGAACCTATCAGCTAACGGTTGTGTCTTGTGGGATGTATTTTACTCAGAGTCACTCTTTATATTTGTTTTTTGTTGTTGGAAGTACGTCCCATGAAGGGGAACATTTGCTGTCACTGACAAATATCTACTACGAGTATGACAGGGCACACTCCTCTGTTTATACCCAGCCACATTCAAGCTGATCTCTAAACACTAGTCCTAAATAAAATTTTACCGTAGGCACTAAGCGACGAAATCACATTGTAACAAAGGCCAAACGGTCTCTCGATTGTGACTCCATGCTTGCAACTAACTGCTCGTACATGGTAACTCTAAGTAAGTGTATTTATTACAATAATTTATTTTGTATTATTTTAATTCGATATTTATAACTTATTAGGAGAAAATAAACTCAAATAATAAATCGATATAAATGTGAGAATAATTTATTTTTATCATTTTTTAAATTTCTTGAAATCAAACTCAGTTATAATGTAAAAAATACGAATACTTATAGCTGTCAAAGTAGTAAATATCGAATTTTAATTGGGAAATATAAAACAGTCAAAATTGTAAATAAATCAAAATATCGTTGATCAACTTTTAAAAAATAATGTTCCTTTGTACTTAATAGGTAACGCCAATAATGTTGTTAAAATAAACAAAAACAAATAAACAACAAGATAAAATTAAAAAACTGATTTTTTAAAGAGATTCAATAAACAATAATAATGAATTCAAATCTTAAATGAAGTAAATAATAACTTATTTTATTTTCGACTACATCGGCTAAGTATAACGAAATTCGAGTTAATCGAAAAATTAACGTATTCGACGTATAACCAAAAATTCAACTACCTATTTAAAATTTGGTTTATACTATGAATAAATTTACTCTAAGAGGTGATTTAGGAGTATATGGGGAATAACATTGGCGGTGTAGGTTAGAAGTTGTATTCTGTTATCTCATTGTGGTCGGAAGGTAAGCCCCGATACGAGAGGGACTACGTTACAATTTATGACAGTTTATTATTTATAATATTCACATTTTCTGCTAAAAATATATTAAAGATTTTACTTAAAATAGGTTTTAAAATATAAAATTAAACGTGTTATTTAATTATAATAAAAATTGGTAAAAAATAAGATAAGAGTGAAAGGCCGACTGATGCTGGTTATTAGCAATGTAACACCCGTGAAGTGACCTTGACCTTTTGGAAACAGTTTGGAAGTAGCCAGGTGCACTGTCAATTTGGATTGTACACATACGTCTCCTCAAGCCGGCATAGCGGAGGCGACTGCTGCTTGTAGAAATTCCTCTGTAGTAGCAGTTGTTTTCATTCATGAACCGCATTCTAGCTTTACATCATTCGGAGTGTTGTTATATTGCGAGCTACAATAATAAAATATTAAAAATATATTCGATAAAACACATTTAAAGATAATTTGTCTTCTGCAAAAGTGTAACTTTTCCTATAGGCTCCCGATGTATGTAAAAGGACTAAGCTACGTTGGTAATTGGTCTGAGAGTAATATCGAGAATGGAGTAAATGTTGACAGACTCCCCTACGTGATGACAGGCCGTTGAAAGTACGTCACACTTTTTGTAACATAATAATGTTACGCCCTTTTAAGGGTATATATAAATATATACACGAGAAGACTTTTTTTGCCCTGTCAATTAATGGAGCACATTCGTCTTCTCAAGCCAGCACAACGGGGGCGACTGTTGCCTGCAGACATTCCGCAGGTTATATCAGGCGACCACATGCAAATCTTTTTGCAAATTAGTATTAGGTATTAATGGGCTAGTAACTGTTAACGGAAACGGTGTAATTATAAATGATAAGTAGACTCATCCTCGTACGTAATTATAAGAGGTTTTAACGTAAAATATAGATTTTTCCATTACAAAATATTTTATAGAGCGGAATTTTTAAACCACGAAGTCGTGGTCACGAATTTAGCAACAGCTTTGTGGCTGCATGCGGTCTCCATTCCTCTTATTACAAAGTTAATGTTTCTCCTAACACCTACTCTATTGTGTATATGAAAAGGAACAAAATCTTAATATTTATTTTAAATTTTACGAAAAATATTTTAGGAAAACATTACGCGCGTGAGCCGAGGTAGGATTTTAAAAAATAAAATAATAATTCAATTAAATAAATCCAGCACATTAATATGTCAAAAATTAATATAATAATTATATTAATTAATTATATATATTATATTAATGCAAATACAATATAAATACAATAAAAAATAAGCGACAATAGCATTAATTACCTTTTTATTATCTATTTATTCATCAAACAGAATAACTACAATGGAATAATAATAATATACTATAGTATTTATAAAGGATAGATTTTATATGCTATGAGGCAAATGCAAATTAATAAGTATAATAATAAACTTGAATAAAAAAGATCTAACAAAAAATTCAAACCAAATCATCTCAATTCATAAATTCGGTTCTACAAAATACTCGAAGCTTGTACTTTATTGGTAAATGTGCTCCAGATGGCACTTTCAAAAAACCACGCTCTCCCAAATCTAGGATTAATAAAAGCGTCCGGTCTAGTTCGAAAAATATTGCAAAGTTGAAAGAGATAAATTCCTACATCATACGCAGTCATATTTTTGAATATACGGGTCTCGCTCGCCTGGACATTGGTCGCTTGCAAAAAATTAGCACAGATTAAACTTTTGAATAATAAATTATAATCGATATACAACATAATTTAAAAAAAAGAATATATTTCTACCCACGAATGCAAACCTTTTAGGTATATATATCTTCTTCAGTCAAAATTAATATTTTTTGTTGAGTTACACTGTTTAGTTGTTTACGTTTAACAAGTTGTATTTTTTGTTCATAAATGTTATCCTGTGGGTGAGTTACGGGAACTTGTTATATATGTAATTCTTCGGTATTTTGTCGATATAATTTGAAATGGGTTACCCATTTATTCTTATTGGTATTGGCGAGTCTGGCTATTTTAAGAAGAAAATTGTACGTAACAATATTTTTTTTTTATTGTAGCTCGGCATGTAAAGCACCCCGCCTGATGTAAAGCTAGAATGCGGTCCATGAATGGAAACAACTGCTATTACAGAGAAATCTCTGCAGGCAGCAGTCGCCTCCACTATACTGACTTGAAGAGACGAGCATGTACCATCCAGATTGACAGTGCACACTCCTCTCGTTATACCAAGCTACTTTCAAACTTTTCCCGAAACGCGACAAGGTCACTTCACGGGTGTTACATTCGAAAGTGGTGGTACTACCCCAAGACGGCAGACTGGGCAAAATAATCATCATCAGTCTGCCTACCACTCTTTAATAGTGCTTATAGGCACTGAGCGACCAAAGTACATATAACAAAGTTACATTGGTACCGGTCAGAATTTAGCGAGGTCCGAACACGGGTCTCATCGATCATGAGTTCACGCGTCTTACCGCTGGACCACGGCCGCTCTAAATTGTTAATATGCGCTTGCTCTATGCTTTGATCCAATAGATACAGGATAGATATAATACGAGTATATCCAAATAAAAAAGCAATAAAAAGATGCAACATCTATAAAAATTTATAAACTAAATTAAGCCTATATTAAAAACTTTTATGCCTATATTTCCATTTTAAACAAAAATTATTTATTAATTTGTCAACTTCGAACGAAACGAAACTTGATTATTACTAAGTTACAGTATTATTCCAGGCAACATCTCTAATATTTGGCTTTATATAAATAAGATGGAATTCATTTATATATTTCCCAATAATTTGTATAATGAAAGTTAATTTATTAATTTTTAAAAATATACTTACATTTATTTTAATTTTTAAAGTAATTAGTGCGAAAAAGGTTCCCTTCGTTCCTTCGTAACATTACAAAAAAAATCTACTGGATAATTTACCTTTGTGGATACCAGACCTCCATGAACACGCAATAATATTTATTCTCATAATTAAATTGTGCTTAATCCGATAAACGTAATTTACAACGATATTACGTCTTAATTTTCTCAAATGACTAAGCTACAATTTTATAATTGAAGGCATAAAATCTCCCTACTTTTTGCCTTATTTCACACTTTTTTTTACAGTAGCCCCCCCAAGATGTTAAGCTAGAGTGCGCTCTATCAGCCTGTGACACCTGCAACCACAACACAATGCCTACAGACGGCAGTCTCCTCCGCTATTCAGTTTGATGAGAAGGACGTGTACCGTCCAGGGACGTCCTGGGACGGCAGACTGGGTACCATCATCATCCACATGTTTTTACTCTGTTCGTTTGTATTTTCTATCTTGTATTTGATAAATAAACAAAACATAAAAGATATAGATTTTTAAATTATGAATAAAACTCGTTTTTCTAAGTTTTGAATTAACTTCAGATACGTAACTGATCTTTATTTATCGAGAATTGAATTCGATCGAAAGAACAGAGATTATTTTCAAAGCTAGCTCTCAATTATTATTTTGTATTATAATTTTATTTTTCTATTTAAATATTTATTAATATACGGGGTAATTTTCCTGTATCCTGTATATTTTATCGAAAGAAAAATGTAGTTACTTTTTTTCGGGTTTTGCTGTTCCTGTTATTACCACAAGATAGGGAATCCCGATTTTTTTTCCTTAACTTAATTTATATCATCACGCCCATAGTTATACAGGAATAAGTTAAAGCTATGACACCTTTCACGTTTCTCAAGCTTCTTTTATTCATAATTTTCTTCATAAGTACCTCTTTTAGTCACGTTTTAATGATGGGTTAGTTTAATGAGGAGATTTTATTAAGACTTGGGTTAATTGGGCCTAGATTAAGACCCTAGATAACCAACCTAGAATAATGTCTAGAATAGTATATAGAAACTGGTATTAAAGTTAAATAATCATTATTTACTTTATATATCATTATTATTTAATTTTATATATCATTAGATTACATATAATTATATTTGATGGCCGCTGTAGTACATGGCGCCAGTCTGTTACAAGTTCCCAGGTTCTATTCCCGAAATATTATATGACATTATCGAAGAAAATAAAGTATATGTTCGCGTCTGAGTGGAAGTGCACGGTCCTAGTTTGGAGTTAGGGTGTTGTATTATATATATTTTATATATGTCTCTTAAATTAATATAAGTGCCTATAATTTTACTAAAATCCAAATCCCCAATTTGACATGTGCAATTGGCCAAAAGAAAGAAAAGTTAAGAAGAGGTCGAAGAATTCTCTGATAAGACAATAGACAGCGCAATTTATCACGTAATCGTAATACGATCATTGAAGTAGTTTCCGCAGAAAATTCAGAAGTTCTGTTAATTTTAATATTAAATATTTGTTACTTACGTTATTAAAATTACATCCAATAACTTATTTTAAAACACGAAACAAAAACAAACGTAAATAAATATCACTTAAATATTTTTGTTCACTATAAAATAATATCCAAAGAAAATTCTTATCACAATATATGTCAACACAACAGTTTAGCGTAGCAATCGTAGCGCGTAGGCGTTCGGACGTAGCGCACCGTTTGCTACGAAGACGAGCATAAACGCCGGCTAACGATGGCGAACTGATCGTGGCCCGTGTGGGCGCACCGCAAAGAGGGCGGTCTTTGAAATGCACCTTCCGTCTCACCGAGATACGCATGCATTTCTTGTTTACTCTTCTTTGATGGAAACATCTAATTTTTGTTTAAATATTAATTGTATGTAAAATCTATTAACAATTTATTATTATAGTTACTATATATAGTATCCAGTCAGACGATGAAACTAATTATCAAGGTGTTTAAGCCAATTAAAGGGCTTTATATATGGATGAACAACCGTCATTTGACGTCACCCGAAACTAACACCCTCGTTATAGCGTTAATTGTAAACCTTAAAAGCACATTAGGTCCTCATTGGAAATAACTTACATACTAAAACTAATTAGTGGAGTATCTACTTAAAATACTTTACAACAATACCTAGTTTTTTTTAAAATATACTTATGCCCTGACCTCTATGAAACTAGGATATACCATATGCTATGGATATCATTAGGACAAGGACAACACAATTATATGACACCCAGATTTGAAACAAATATCTATTTTCCTATAATATAATAAATATAACATATTTCTCGAACCTGGAACATCTGCATATTGCACCACATAGGTCGATAAAATGTTTATTGTTATATTTGTTTTCTTGATTTATATTTCAATGACTATTTGCAAAACATAAATAGTAAGTATAAATAGGAGAGGTTACAATTTACCACAATAACCATTCGACCTAAAAATTGATGGTTTTTATTGCTGGGCAGTTTAGCTACGACTTACTATTAGGGATGTCACAATATTTCCCTTACATGAGAAAAATTAAGATATTATTGCTATGTTTATTGATAGCGGATGGAGTTAACTTCGGCTAGATAAAATGTTTTTATTATCATCATTCCTGTGGTAAACCCGAGACAAATGAAATTCCATTACGATATTGAAGAAAATCCCTAAAGCCGTCGGTGGCTTTATGAAAGAATTTAATAATAAGAAGCAGAATATTATTCAATTTTCCGTGGAAACAAAGAAGGAGCCAAAAGAAATTCCGCTCCCAACTCGCCTCCACCTGGGGCTAGTCGAATTTATTAGCATTCAAATGATTTATAACTAGCGAGCAGCAGCTGAATATTTTCTGATTCGACTTAAATTAAATTCTTTCATTCCTTTGACGGGATTTCATTAAGGGTAACGTAATGCTACGGAGATGAAAAAGATAATCTCTCTCTTACCAGAGGATGTGCGTCCCTCCGCCCTCAGCCAGCACTCTGACACTGCTCACTGGTCCACAATCAACACTCGTTTTAATGAAACTTTAATGCAATCGACAATCAACTCTTTATTGCATAAGTCCTCTACAATTTTTTGAAATCTATGCTTTCCAGAAAAAAAAACATCATATAAAACTTTTACATTTTAAAATAAACAGCTTCTTAATAAAGCGTTTGTAAAAAATCTTTTAAAAAGCCGCAAAATTCACTCACCTCTTTCCTATAATCTTAGTCCTAACAAAACAGAATGCGAAGCCTCATTATTGCCCGAAGCTATTAACAGAATGCCATTGTTAATTTTAAAAGACAATTTATTTTACATTATTATTCAAACTACAAGTGGTTATTATTTTTTTATTTTTAAATCTTATAAAAATGTTACTTTTTTTTCTTATGTGCGAAGCTCAGAATCCTTCCATTTTAAGGTACGAGTATAAGCATATGGCTGCTGTAGGTTACGAGGTGGCGGGATGTTTCTGTGAAATATTTAATGAGCGCGCAGTTGGAACAAAGCACACACGTTCGTGTTTAGCGCCGCACGTCACCATTGTTCAAGCTACTCATTAAATTCAAACCTCTGCATTCCTCCTAAACTCAAACAGAGTTGATTATTAAAGCATGACGAAGCTTTATAATTTCTAAGACGATATATTCACATGGCATGTTTATTATTATAGAAAGCGAAGTCAGGTGCGACCGAAAACTTAACATAAAAGAACTTAAAATAATTTTCATTTTTTTTATGTAATAAAAATTATTATGATAAAAATTTAATAGAATGAAAAAATCGCTTCAGCTCAGACAGTGCGTGACTAGTTTTTTAAATCCAATTTTGTACATTAATAAACAAATTTGTCATTTTAATATGACAAAAATTAATATTAAAAATAACAGATAATCTAATAAAAAATCTTTTATTTCAACGTAATTTACGTAGTCGTACGTTTTTGTTAAAATAGTTTTAAAAATATATAAATAAAATAAGATAATATTATACACAATTTGACCTAAAAGTAGCTGTAGCTAATCGTGGTTAAAGTGTCCTCAAATCGGCGTTTGTTTCAGGCGAGGCAATTGTGACTAGTCTGCGGGGTGATTGTGACCGGCCTCATTAGCCGCTAACATAAGCACCACCACAGAGTTTCGAAACAAGAAAATTATACAGATCTGTATCTACTTTTATTTCAATAAATTATCTCCTTTTATATGATTAACAGTATATTTTGATATAGCAATTTGGTATCAGCGGAGCCAACTGCTACTGCAGTTAAATATCTGCAGATACGGGTAGTCTTCGATATGCCGGCCAATATATATTCGGTGGATAGGTTGACAGGACTGACTCCTTGCTACTTTTAAGTTTACCTCATAGTGCGACTAAGTCATTTCAAAGGCGTTACACCTACCTACATTTGAAAGTAATTATTAAAAAAAAATATTTTCACAAAAATTAAATAGTATTCCACAATGGGTCTGATTCAGTTGTACACAATAATAACTAAGCTAAATTAAATTATATATTTAAACAACTTACGAGTACTTTTATCACAACTAAGTTTTTTAACAACTGAACCAATATCTTATCTCTCATTCAATAGAATAATAAAATGAAAACGCTACTTGGATAATATTTATTTCGCTCCGAATTATTTACTTAATTTAATCAGATACGCCTCGCGATCCGAATAAGCTCAGTGAAACTATGACAGATGATATATTAGCCTATCCAATGACCGTTAAATATTCATAAATGTGTGGTTTTGTCATTGGTGTAGTTGGCATGAAGGGCTCGTGTGGCGTAGGCTAGGTAATTAGGTCGCTGTATTCCGCTATCCCATTCAGAAATACACAATGCAACTTCTAACAAACGAGTGTCATCACTTTAACAATCGACGTTTAAATTTTAACATGTTTTATTGCTTAGAATTTTTTATTTGGCCGTGGTCTGGCGGTAAGACGCGTAAACTTACGATTGATGAGACGCGTGTTCGAACCTCGCTAAATCTGAGCGTTATCAATGTAACTTTGTTATACTCGTATGTACTTTGGTCGCTCAGTGCCTGGATTGGATGGATTAAAGAGTGGTAGGCAGACTGACAATGGTTATAAGCCCAAGCCGTCATGGGGTAGTACCACCACTTTCGAATGGAACACTCGTGGAGTGACCTTGTCGCGTTTCGGGAGCAGTTTGAAAGTAGCCAAGTATAGCGAGAGGACTGTGCACTGTCAATCAAGATGGTGCATACTCGCATCCTCGTATCAGTCTGCCCATGTAGATTTGTCTGTAGTAGCAGCTGTTTCCGTTCATGGACCGCAGAGGTATTAAAACTAAAAAATATAATGGTATAGCACGTCACCTAATGTTAAGCAAGAAAGAGTGCGGAAGCCACTGCGACCATAGATGTCCGCATGCAGCAGTCGCCTCCGGTTTACAGGGCACGTTCCTTTTATTATAGTTGTCCGCGTTGTTATTTCTATACCTTATTATCAATGGAACCTAAAACACAAAATATACATCGTTAAAAACTCAACAGCCATTATAACATCGTAAATTAAGGATTTTCCATCACGCACAATTAAATGGTTTATTATGCAAATCAAGGAGTACAATTGCAACAAATCGCAATATTTCCAAATGAGAGTTTTAATGAGCACCGGATTCAATAAAAGCAGGCACAATAGCGTATGTGGGTGAGTATTGTTAGGGCTTTGTTTTGGACCGTACCGTCATTAAAAATTTCATCGCCACAAAGTCTAATGAGTAAAATACGTACGTGAGCCAGCCACGAATGATATAAACTTAGTGTTACCCGCAACTTAGCATACATATAATTAATTTTACTTGAAAGTTGTGTGTTATTCATTCGCTATTTCTTAAAGGAGTCTTCAGTTTAATTTAATTTTTACAAAAGGTAGTCATTGTCCTTACATTTAATCTTTTCGTTAATCTTTTGAGCTAAGCCGCTTGAAAAGGTGACAAACACAGTAACTTTCAAAATTCTATATTGGTATAGGTAGATAAATAAAGATTAAAAGAGTTGCCTTTTTTTACGGACATCTGGAGAAGTTAGTTGTCTGTATTGAATTATTTTCCTACTTGTGTTTGTGCAAGTGTTGGTGGTATATAAATAATAAAGGTGGATTATTCGTCAAGAGCAACCGTAGTCTAACGGCAGAAGGCGTGAACTAACGATTGATGAGACCCGTGTTCAAATCTCGCTATATTCTGACTGGTACCAATGTAACTATGTTATAATAAAAAGTACTTTGATCGCTCAGTGCCTAAAATACAATTACAGACTTTAAAGAAAATTAAACAGTTCGGGTAAATTATTCAAAACGTGTTTTTATTTACTCTTCTATTTTTGCCGTTGGAAGTTTTGGGAAAAAAATCCAGTCACTTAACTGAAGCTATTTTTGACTTGACTATTTTATGTAATTAATAAATGATATTATGGGATGCACAATATAAATTTCATGCAAATATTTATTTACTTTGATATTGGGAATAAAATTGTACTATATTGATTTATATTACCAGCCTGATACTCGTATTATTAAACATCAAAATAAACACCGACTTGAAAGGCAACAAATTTAAAAGCAAATTTTCAATTATTTTCTTATGTGATATAACCTCCACTATATCCACTTCAACTGAAATTCGGGAAATTGTGAACGAGGGACTCGAAGATCCACACGAATTTCTGACATTAGGTAGTCCATCAATTTTATTAATATTAGGTGCTTACATATCAAATTGGCGTTTTTCGTACTGGCCACTTTAATCACGATTTTCTCCTCTTTGGTAAGGAATTCCAAATTCAAATTTTCACAGCTATTTACTCATGTATTTATCCTTCGATGACCGTCATTCATTTGTTTTTTTCTTCTGTTTTTTTCTGTTTGCGTCACTCATTTTACAAAATGGAAAACTTAAAATATCGCATTATTTACGAGTACGAGTTCCGCCGTGGCACTAGTGCTGCGGAAACGACTCGAAGGGTGAATGATGTGTATGACGGACATGTCGCAAAAGAAAACACAGTTCGTTTTTGGTTCCAACGTTTTCGTTCTGGAAATTTCGACCTGCAGAACAAGCCCCGTGGACGGCCTGAGACCCAAGTTGATAATGAAGTATTGAAGGCTATTGTGGAAGCGGATCCATCGCAAACCACGTCCGAGTTAGCTGCAGGCTGCGGTGTTAGTGATAAAACTGTTTTAATTCACTTGAAGCAAATTGGGAAGATTAAAAAGCTTGAAAGGTGGGTACCTCACGAATTGACTGAAGCAAACGCGCGTCGACTGCTGCGTTACATTACTGAACCGGCACAACAATGAAGGTATTTTAAACCGAATCATTACCTGTGATGAAAAATGGATTCTTTACGATAATCGAAAGCGCTCAGCGCAATGGTTGGATCCTGGCCAACCAGCCAAATCCTGCCCCAAGCGAAAATTAACCCCAAAAAAGTTACTTGTAAGCGTTTGATGGACTAGTGCCGGTATTGTTCATTACAGTTTTCTCAAATCTGGCCAGACTATTACGGCTGATGTCTATTGTCAGCAATTGCAAACCATGATGGAAAAGCTAGCGGCTAAACAACCTAGGCTGGTCAATCGCTCCACGCCACTGCTGCTTCACGACAACGCTAGACCACACACTGCACAACAGACGGCTACCAAATTAGAAGAGCTTCAATTGGAATGTCTAAGACATCCTCCGTACTCCCCGGACCTTGCTCCAACAGATTACCATTTTTTTCGAAATTTGGACAACTTCTTGCAAGGGAAAAAATTCAACTCTGATGGGGCAGTCCAAATCGCCTTCACAGATTTTATTGATTCCCGTCCGACTGGTTTTTTTAGTAAAGGGATCAATGAACTACCTATGAGATGGCAAAAGTGCATAGAAAACAATGGTTCATACTTTGATTAATTAAATATATTATATTTAAAAATATTCGACTTTTTGTTCCTCCCAAACAAAACGCCAATTTCATATGTAAGCACCTAATATTTTTGGGACTAACTCTACAATTTCACCAAAATCGTATACCAAAGTTTAATAATTATTTATAATTTGCTACTGAATGTTATAAAAATTATATAATTTAAAAAAACATCGTTCAATATTTATTTATTTATTTGTAAGTTATAATATATAATATATATTAATGTGTAAATATTTATACCTGTTTATTTATTTACGTGTTTTAAAAATTGGAGTTATAATATTATTAAAATTAATAAACAAGTTTGTACCTACTACTTTTTGCTGTACATTTAGCAAGTTCGTTTAGAGGCGCACAGTAGCCCGGTCCATCGCACGGCACCGGAAATAATGACTACCGCTCTGTAATTGGGACGGCCTGCTGCATGCACAGTACTCCGAGCTATTTGTTCAGATAATTTACTTTAACATCACTTTAATTTCCTAAGCGAGTGTATAACAAAATAGACCGGTTGCCTATTTTAGTTTCATAATAATTTATATTTTCCGCTTTTTAATTAAAAAATGCGATCTCATAATATATCTTGAGTTTATTCTCTTTTAAAATACTCAAATGAAATAATCATTTTAAAAGCGTCTGAATTACAATTCAAGATTTTAATAATATGTACTTAAATCATTAAAACCGTTTGAGATAAACTTAGAATGTTATTAAAGTAAACTTTTTGCTCATAGTAGGGATTCCAGTGAGGGCAGTGGTTTTAGCGGTATAACTGTAGGGAGAGTGGGTTGGCGGCATGCCAATTTACCCCCTAAAACAAGCGCCCCTAACAAGTGGTAAAGAAAAACCTAAAGCAAAAACCGATTATTATCTAAAATATCAGAAGCCTTTCTTATTATATTTTGATGCATTACTACCAACTATTGTTGTGACTTTGCGTTTTATGTTTATATTTATTTTAAGCTCCGATGGGGCTGACATCGCAATATAATATTTTTATAAATTAATTTTCACATTATATTGGTAACTTGTCAATAAAATGTGATACCGCCAAATATCGCCAAAATGTTGTACTATTCGCGCGAAACTTGTCACATGTCAGTCGCACGCTCAATGTGCACCACAAATTTCTATAGAAATAAGAATATTATGTACGAGAACAAGTTAAATGGATATATTATATGTAAAGACATATTTAGTTTAATAATCGGTTCTTTTTTATTAATTTCATTTTATTCATTTAAAAATGCTAAAGTTTATTATTAAATTATGATGATAATTGAATAGCAAAAATCGACAAGCACACAACAAATAACCTGAGCTGAAGTGAGTATCGAGTCCCAAGTTCTCAGTATCATTTCTTTTTTTTCGTCATAATAATAATAGATATTTATATTTTTACTAAGAGAATCGAAATAGTTTTTTTTTTATTGTTGCTTGACATGTGACAACACTCCGCCTAATGTAAAGCTAGAGTGCGGTCCATGAGTGGAAACAACTGCTACCACAGAGAAATCTCTACGGGCTGCGGTCGCCTCCACTATGCCGGCTTGAGGAGACGAGCATGTACCATCTAGATTGACAGTGCACACTCCTCTCTTATACCTGGCTACTTTTGAAAGAGAATTGAAGAAAAGATGATTTGTGTTAATTTTTAATACATCATGAGCCTTTTCTTTTTTTGTTGGAGCTTGGCATATGACGACACTTCGCCTGATGTAACTACTAGAGTGCGGTTCATGAACGGAAACAACTGCTACTACAAATAAATTTCTACAGGCAGCAGTCGCCTCCGCTGTGCCGGCTTGAGCAGACGAATGTGCACCATCCAGACTCCTCTCGTTATATTTTGGCATATTGAAATGCCGAGATTATTATTATTTAAATTTAAATCAATAATTCATTCTGTTAATTTTTTTTATCATAATTTAATAAATAGTATCTTATATTTTAAATAAGAATTAATTATTTAAAACTATTAGGAACCTATGTACCTATTCATATATTGTATGGAGCATGACGTATATTAGTGAATCCGGATGCACCGAGTGCAGGAAATAATGACGTCCTGGTGCTGCCTCAGTAAATTGCGACAGAGACCGGGGCAACTGCCTGCCGCCTGCCCGCCCTACTTATGTGGACGGAAAACTAATTCCACCCTCGGAAATCAAACTCAAAATGGATTTCAAGGAACTTCACTTTTATGACGATTGAATTATGCCCCAATTATTTTTGTTGACTTTTGCGAGTGATTTAATTCATCAACCATAATTTTAGTGAAAATATTGTAATGCATTCATATTAAAAATGATTTTAATACTAATTAATCAAAAAAATTGCAATTTTAAATTCTTTTAGCATAATGGGGTAAAATTAATATAATTATTATTGATTGTGAATTGATAGTATTTTATTTTATGTTTTAAGGATTTACGAGTATTACATCATATAAAAATCACAAATATAAAAGTAAAACAGGGACAAATCCCTGTTAAGAAACATTTCCAATTGCACCTAATCTACCCTTTAAAACTTCTTAAGATTTTCCTTGAAAATTGTTTGTTCTTAAAAAACAATTAAATAAACAATCTTAAACCAAAATCCACTTTAAAATGAAAGGGAGTAAGTACTTACTTCGGAAAAGTTTATATTGTTTTAATTACCTTATTATAATTATAGTAATTTATTACAGTTCTTACTTTATTATATTTTGTTATTCGACATATAATTTAGATTTTAAACTGATTTAATTTTTTTAAAATCTATTTTTGGCATATTCAAATGCTGGATTTGTTATTTACAATTATGGTGAAAAAATGTTACTATTTACATATGACGTCGACCCAGCAGTTGGTTGAGCTGCTCTATCTCTATGCTCTATCTATATAGAGCAGAGGAATTTCCACGCAGTTACATGAAGCGCCAACTGCTGAGTGGCTAAAGCATCCGTGGGCAAAGCGGAGGACGGTGGGTTCATTTTTTCTGACCTATTTAAGTTTAGAGTTAAATAACTATGTAGAAATAATAAAAAAAGTAAAAATATTCATCCACATCAGTTAGAAATATATCCAAAGTTTGTGAGCTTATACCCAAAGGAAAAATTGTACAAAGTCTTCTATATGTCTCAATGCAATTTGTCAGTCTGAAAATAAACTGAATTTGTTGCAAACTCAAATTGAGAAAGTACACAACAGTATAAAACTTTTAGTTTGTCTACCTATCGCATATAAGGAAAAATATTTACGAGAAAGACACATTTTGTGTAATTTTTTATAAGCTTTTTCTGTCAATAAAATGTTCAGTGGTCAGAGTATTTCTATGTCTATCTAGAGCGGCCGTGGTCTAGCGGTAAGACGCGTGAACTCACGATTAATGAGACCCGTGTTCGAACCTCGCTAAAGACCGGTACCAACGTAACTTTATTATATGTACTTTGGTCGCTCATTAAAGAGTGGTAGGCAGACTGATGATGGTTATTTGTCCAGTCTGCCGTCCTGGGGCAGTACCACCACTTTCGAATGTAACACCCGTGAAGTGACCTTGTCGCGTTTCGGGGATAGTTTGAAAGTAGCCAGGTATAAGAGAGGAGTGTGCACTGTCAATCTAGATGGTACATGCTCGTCTCCTCAAGCCGGCATAGTGGAGGCGACTGCAGCCCGTAGAGATTTCTCTGTGGTAGCAGTTGTTTCCATTCATGGACTGCACTCTAGCTTTACATCAGGCGGAGTGTTGTCACATGTCGAGCTACAATAAAAAAAAAAAAAATGTATTGCGAAAGACCTCGGGCTATACCTATATGCGCTGTAGTGTTTTTCTATTAAATTTTCATCACAATTTAATAATAATGTTAATTTAAATACACTCTAATATTTTGTTCAAATTAATTATTTATTGAAATATGTATGTAAATATTGTATGGAAATTAAATCAAAGTTACATTTATGGTTAATAATAAATTATAATATTGGTAAGGCAATTGCAGTTTACATCCATAAAATCTTAAATAATGTCCTCATAAAATTTATCGCAATCAAAATTGAGTTCGTGAATACTTTTTATATTCCATAAAATACTTTCGCACTAACGCTAGATCTTCGTTGTTTTACGTTCTTGCTCGTAAACTTAACGTGTCGTACATAAGTATTCCTGCCAAATAATGAGTGTTATGATACAGATTTTGTTAAATAAAACTTATTTTATAATATTTACTTTTCTTTATTTCATGTCGATAATGTTATTAATGGGTAAAAACCGAAATAAATAACTCTAATAGTAACCGGAATTAAAAAAATCACTAATTTGTCAGAAAATTAATTTAGCAACAAAAAAGGAAAAACGTAAATTTGGATACAAAATAAAAATGAAGAATTTTTCATGAAAATGTTAAAATCTTTTTTTTTTATAAGTTTTTAGCAGAAAGTAAGTAATCCTTAGTGCTAAGTGAGTGATCGTGAGGAGAGCTGTCTTCGAGGGATCATAGAGAGCCTTTAAGCAGCACCTGATCCCTGAGCCATGCCGAATTCGCTCGTTCTAAAAAACAAGATTAGTCTCTTCCTACTTATTACGTCTGTATTACAAGATTGTAGAACTTGTTAGAGAACAATTATTTTATACATTTAAATAAAATATTTTATAAACGAAAATAAATACATATACGAGTGTAATATACATACAATGACCCCAAACTAGGTTACCCTGTGTTTTGGGTATTATGGGAAACAATAATAACAAATTCAGCATTTTAATATTAATATATTTTTTTATATTGTAGCTCGGCATGTGACAACACTCCGCCTGATGTAAAGCTAGAGTGCGGTCCATGAATGGAAACAACTGCTACTACAGAGAAATCTCTACAGACAGCAGTAATTTCCACTATGCCGGCTTGAAGAGACGAGCATGCACCATCCAGATTGACAGTGCACACTCCTCTCGTTCTATCTGGCTACTTTCAAACTATTCCCGAAACGCGACAAGGTCACTTCACGGGTGTTACATTCGAAAGTGGTGGTACTGCCCCAGGACGGCAGACTGGATAAATAACCATCATCAGTCTGCCTACCACGCCAATATAAAACAACCAACAAATAATTTAATTAAATAATATCAAAAGCAAACATCGGAAATCGGACCTTGTCGAACGAATTTCCTCTGTTCTTTCCTCGTTTAATAAAGTCATAAAGTCACGTTAATACAGTCCGAATATTTAATTTGCGACAATGATTTAACTAACTCTGAATTATATTATCTTTAAAACTTTTTTAATTTGTTGGACGATTATTTTTTTTTCATTATAATAACAATAAATTTTTCTGCGCCCGTTGCAACCCAGTTATGTGAAAATAATTTTTAGCCCGAACTTTTAATTAATTTCTCCAAGTTTTATTATAATTTTTCGTGCTCCAGTTACATAAAGAACATAATCAAGGACAAACCTTCTAAAGGTGCACTTGCATGAGCAAACTTTAATTACTCAAAATTAACAAGAGGCAGAATCTTAAATTCATTTTTTAATGTCTTGACTCGGTTTAGGCGGTCTACCTTATTCATACAAAAGCCCTTTACCTTCTATGGACCTAAAATTATTGTACTATTAATAGTTTACCCCTAATTATAAATACATGACTTCACGGAACAATTGCATTATTTTATAAAAAAAATAATCGGAGGATCTATGTTTTTATGGAGATAAATTATTTAATAATATTTTTCTTTTAACAGGACGAATCCAAAAATAATATAAAAATATAAAACCACATACAGTTCGGACGGAGCAGCGAATAAAGAGAGGAGTCTGCCCTATCAACCTGGACGTCGCTGTTCATTCGTCTTCTCAAGATTTCGGTAAGTGGAAGCGAATGCTGGTTGCAGACATTTCTCTCTGGTCGCAGTTGTCTCGTGACCGCCTGATCCTTAAGAAACAAACATTCAGAGTTATTGAACATAATTCAACTCACGTTCATGTTGCAACGGGTTTATTTATAATATTAGATTTAGTAGAGGATTCCAGTCGACAATTATTCACGAATATAAACGTCATGTCACAAAGGTATTAACTCTGTAAGCTCGTAAACATGTCCTGACATTGATTTATGACGTTAATTCCTAGATTCCCACTGACTATTATTGCCATTCTGAAATTTTATTAATTTCTCTTGCAAATTGCGTATGTTTTTTTATTGTAACCGCGCCTGATATTAAACTAGAATGTGATCAATCCATGAACGGAAACAATTGACTGCAAAGAAATGTCTACAAGCAGGAGTTCCCTTCGCTATGTTCGGCTTTCATTAACAGCGCATACTCCTCCCGTTATACCCATAAAACGAGTGTTACCCTCGAAAGTGACGGTACTTCCCCTAGAGTTTAAATATACAATTTTGTTCTTCCAGGAAAGCAGATTGGGCTAATAATCATCAGCCTACATACCACTCTTTATATACAATGTTTGTAAAAATGTTATCTTATAACAATATTTCAACTTATGATTCTTTTTGTAGCAGCTTTATTGCATGCAACGTGCTCGGCATCCACAAAATATTGCAACAACAATGCAACCCCGCAGGCTTACGTCGAGAAACTTTACGGATTCTCGCACGGATTTCTCGAATTCTCTTCTACAATGAGTATTTTTCTTATTTTTCATATTATTTGTATAGAAAGATGAATACAATTTTATGGTAATTGTGAATCGCTTGTAAATTGTGCTCTTGTTTGAATTGTCGAAAAGATCTCGGCCGGTACCAAATTCAGTACCAATCTGTTGGTCAAATAAACAATGAGATTGAAGATGATGATATTTGTGTCCCATTAAATAATATTGCTGTCTATATTCGCACGTCTTGTACAGACAAAAAAAGGTTTCACAAAATCATTTTTAATAAATATGTTAAATTATAAATCTAATTCAACTATTATAATAATAAACTTGAAAGAATGTTTATTTGTCTCCCACGCTCAAACGGCTGAACTGACTTGATAAAAATTAGTGTAGAGAGAGATTACGGGCTAGAATAGGTTATTTTATTGCTCTTTTTTTTGCGTTAGTCAGACCTTGTTGAGAAAGGTTTTGAATTTGTTTTTTGTGTTTTGGGTAGAGCTATTATTTAATAAAAGCTTATAATTTTACGTTGTTCATTTGCATCTTATAAGTTACGTATTAGAAAGAGTACAATATTACTAGCACTAGGACTAAGCGAGTCAGTATACATAATTTTTTCACAAATTTAATAATAATAAGATGAAAGTCTAAGCTGTCTACTTAAAAATAACTTATTCACAGTCGAATCGATAAACATTACACTCTGGACGAAAAAATGCTATCCATCAATGACAGAGCCCTAGGAAATCGCCAAGAAATGAAAAAAGCAAAGTAAACTTTTTGTATTTGCGTTTACAAGTTATTTATTCGTGTGATATTTTCTTCGAGTTCTGGGAATGTTTAACATACCAATTTATAATAATTTTATTGATTTGTGAAGAAGTAATAAATATCTATTTGGTATTATAAAAGAGAGAAAAAAAAACTAAACAATCAGTAAAAGAGTAGAGATAAAAGCATTGTCGCCTTGAAACATTCCACGTTTTTGCCAAGGGTCCGTCGTAAAACTTTATTAGGCGCATTAAGGTCGTGGTTGAATCCTGTTTATGTAATCGCCGCTGGGAACCTTTACAACGAAAAATATTAAGTGAAAAACCACACATCGTGTCACTTTGTAAGTGCTAACATAGTTTGTGTTCGGATTTATATTTAGCAGCCGTACTATAAAATAATTTTTTATCTATTTATTTAATTTACTAACTTAATTTTTTACTTAATGAATATTACCTATATTTTTTTTAGAAAGCGACCTCTAATTACTTACTTCTAATTCTGTCGTTAAGGTTTGACTCCCAGTCAAACACCTAAACTTCAAGAACATTCTCTATTTTATATCTATCCTATTTATATTATATTTAGTACATGTAAACTATAATATGTGTAATATAACTTCAAAAGTAATGTTAACAGAATCTAAGCACAAGCTGTGTGTAAAGATGAGAAAATTAATCGTAACAATTGTTGCATAATATTATGACGCCTTAGAATCTTATTGAAACAATTACAGAATTCGGGAGTTGCTTCCAGCGAAATAGCACTTTGTATGCGAATAGTTTAATTGCCTGGATGCAATGCAGCTGCCACAGATCATCCCATTCTCCACCCAAATTGGGAGAATAAGCTGTTACAAGTTTGAGAGTGTCTGCGTTCCTAAATTATTAGCAAACCCTCGATGTTATATAAACTACTACTATGTTAATATTTAACACTCCATATTGCCTATATTATGTTTGTCTCCTAACTTGTAATTTTATAACGCAAAGAATATGAACATAATATATTGGTTAGCTTTTTAATACATGTTTGCATTCCGTTTTTGTTATGACCTTACATCACGTAAGCATGTATGTACACAAGATATAGGAGATTCCCTGTACAGCGCTCAATGAGACGAGAAAGCTGACAGGTGATCTGTCACTGCCTGGCGCGCATCGTCTTACGAGGAGACTCTCCAGCTTACACGGATTTGAGCGACTAACCGACGTAGCCTCCCGTCATCCTGCTTGAGTGATTATTTCGTTCCACGAGGAATTCTTTAGCTTTAATAAACATAACAATAAATATTATGTTTGCCTTGTATGCTGTACAAGATAGGTACCTAAGCTTATTTTGCAAATTCTAAAGTGTTTTGTAACTGAAGGATATATTAAAATAAATATTTCCATCTAGTGTTTACATGTATTTATGTACGCTTATATTACATAATATTCCATTATATAATATTATAAAATAATAAAGTGTAACATTTATAACCTTTATTTCTCCTTGAACATACTGAAAGTGGCATTCCCTAGCAATTAAAAGTTTTGTACCATCACAACTTGAACAGTAACATCTTTGCAAACAACTCTCTAAGAACTCTCTCAAGATACGTTTGTGTGACTCGTTGAGCAATTAGCAAAAACGCAACGTTGCCAATAAAAGTTTAATTTCTTTAACATTAACATAGTATTTATTTCATAATACTTATAAATAAACAGTAAACTGTATTTAACCGCAATCAACGCCCGTACAGCACAAATACTGATTTAAATCATTGTTTTAAAGTCAAATACTCATGAATCTATCTTAAATTATTTACTGAAGGAATGTAAATGTAAATTGCGATCAAGCAACGTGACATATACAAGCGAAGTACGATTACAGTGGGATCGTAAAATTTTATAGATGGAGTAGATCTACGGGTGGATGTAACCCGCAGGGGAGACACCACAAAACCCAGGCATGTCCTCTCGGAATACATTGTATAATAGTGATTAATTCCTAACAAACATTAGCGATTTATTATAATTACACTGTAGCGCTACACACCACGGGCAATACGACTATGTACGTTCTTCTAATATTCTGCAAAGCGAATGAGAAATTATTGTCTTTAGGAACATAAGAGCTGCGTAGGTAAATATCTAATAGGTATCAGCATGAATCTAAAGAACAATCTTGAATGAACAGTCTTGAATGCATAGAAGTGTTTTTTTTTATTTAATATTTAGAGGATATGTTACTGTGCGTCCTCACAGCGTGGTCATAGAATACAGTCGCGCACACAATGTGCATATACGTTCTTATATATCTACATGAAACCTCGCAAAACAAGATTAACACAAAATATAATTTAATTTAAAAAATACAATTCGTCACGCACCCAGATTAAAATTTTTGTAACTTAATTAAATGTGCTTTAAAAAATGTCATTTTATTTCAAATTATATACCTATTAATACTATTTAATATTTACACTTTTCTGCGGGGGTGTACACGTGCGCAACTATCCCGATTTCTTTCTCTCATGCCTCGAGAACGATAGCAATAACTATTCAACTGTTAAAGGGGTATCTATAATTAATATTATTAATTACGCTCATGTTAAATTAATCTTATAATATATTTCACAACAAATTTTGTATCAAAAGATTAATAACTTTTCAGATAAGTAATTTGAAGTAAGTTTAGCACGACATCTATTGTTTGGTTAATAACTTTGCTGAATTATCTACGTAAACACAACTTTCATAATATCTCAATTATTATTATCATATAATGTATTAACTATAACTTATTAATATTAAAATCGATTATTTCGTTTAACAGAGTTAAATTAATGAAAAGAGGGTTTTTAAACATTGCAAGTAATGTAGTGTAGGCAAATGTGATTGAACGGTATTACATCGGTGAAGCACGTTTATTGAGCTATCACATGTGTCTTGCTGCGACCTGCTGTCCACTCCGCTTCATTTATGCGCCCTAATGGTGCAGATAATATAAATTTACTGCGCTGTTTACTCACCTATTTATACTGCATCGCTTCTTTTACTACAGCTAAAGATACATTCAGCTATAAAAAGGATAAACTAGCAGCTTATTTAATCTTTGAAATATAATGAAAATCTAAAAAAAGATAATCTGAAATTGCATGGTGTTGATATATAGGCATTAATTAGAAGAATGATAGGTTGATAGGTGAGCTAGAGTGCGGTCCATGAGTGGAAACAACTGATAGCACAGAGAAATCTCTACAGGCAGGCAGTTGCCTCCACTATTCCAGCTTGAGGAGACGAGCATGTACCATCTAGATTAACAGTGCATACTCCTCTTGATATACCTGGCTACTTTAAAACTATTCCCGTTCAAACTATTCAAAGGTGTTACGAGTACATTCGAAAGTGGTGGTACTACCCCAGGATGGCAGACTGAGTTAATAACCATCATCAGTCTGCCTACCATTCATTAATAGTGTCTATAGGCACTGAGCGACCAAAGGAGATATAACAAAATTACATTGGTTTCGCGTCAGAATTTAGCAAGGTTCGAATACGGGTCTCATCGATCGTGAGTTCACGCGTCTTACTGCTAGACTACGGCTGATCTTTTCATGAGGTTTTATTATCCTCGAGCATCTAAATTAGCTTGGAAGTTTTCGAATATAACGAGAAGCCGCCACAGCAGAGGCTATCCGATATTTAACTATGATAGCACTTGTCTCTGTGCGAACACATACGAAAATAATAATAATCATTACAGAAATTAAAATCTTAAACTAAAGTTAAATTTAGAGAAATAATTATAACTCTACGAAAAACTTTATATATGAATTGACATAATAAATGTCGTAACTTTAAGACAGTTAAGTTTAGTAAATCATAATCTAATAATATGTGTTGTATGTAGTTCGGAGTCAAACGAGGTGTACGCCGGAGAGGGGTCGTGCTCCTTGTGAATTCTGACCGCGTCTCTCACCCTCGGGACTGTAATAATGCAGACAATAGAGAATTTCCACAAATTTCGCTCTACTCTAGCGAAGATAATGGTAATCTTGATTCGTATGTTGATTAGAACATTAACACTGATGACAATAGATAAGTAATTTTATTATGATTTAGAATTAATGTTTCCAATAAAGTTCCCATTGTTGTACGAGTATATGAAAGTAAATTATATATTTTACTCTTATTTTTGCATATTTAATACGAGCGCATTGTTATAATGTCATATTATTATTATATGTCACTGTATATTTAGGTATATTATTATACAACCTTACGCGGGAGGTTTCAGGGTTCGATTTCCGGTGAAACAAATTTGATATTCATTTCTAATATTTTTTATGTATATTTATATACATTTCAATTGTTATTATTAGAGAAAAACATGCAGTCAGTTTCGCATAATTAAAAACAAAAAAAACTGATAGCAAAAAAACAAATCGAACACGCTGTGGTAATCCAGCTTAAATCAGTTCTTAAGTTGAGGCTACATCTGCTAATTGCTTGGGAACTTGTTTTCGAGCATAATTTTAGCTAATTGCACCAGTGCACTCGGCAGAGAGCCAGCTAAACTGCGAGAGGAAACGAAAATGCCTTTACCTTAAATCAGAAACTTTTATAAAGCTTGCTAAACTCAGCTATTTATATGTTTACCGTAACAACATTAACTATAAAAGTTGTCATTTATTAATAAGCACTGCGCTTTTCATGACTTACAATATTATATTTTTAATCTAAATATTTATATGGTAACTTTGGTGAAGTGAAAAAGTGAAGAGAAAAATATCTTATAAATATAATTTCTCCTTTAGTCACGTTCAGGAGAGACCAGAGTTTCGTAGCATGATAAGTCTAGCTTGTTTTTGACGTAATATCATTTTAAATTAAATATTCTGGTAATTTTTGTAGTATTTATTTTTGTAAAACGACACAACACAATATCGCAGTTGTTATTATTAAATGATAGATTGGGCTGTTGGTGCACTATTGTTTTTTATTCGATTTTGATCATCACTATTTAATATTGTTGATTAATTTATCTGAAGTTTAAACCACCTTAAATAATCCTAAAATATTTTTTATTCTATCCATTACAGATTTCACAAAATATACGTAATAATAAATACTACCTCGAAATTGAATAGTGTGAAATGGAACAGGGAGGTGTCGCTAGTTGAATACTGGAAGCGAGAAATGACTTTGGGTTATTGTTTAGTATTGCACTAGTTAGAGAAGCCACCACCCGGTCCTACCCCCACTTTGGTGAACTTCAGACGGATTTATAGGAGGTACGAGCTGGAACTGAGGCTTTATTTGCAACTTCAAGTTTACGTTTGTTTAACATTTCACTAGCTAATCAGGGTTTAACCAGGTTTTTAGTATAAAACGATACCTCACACATGAGATATGTTGTAACTTTTAAATTATTTTTACAGTAGCTTACCGTGATCATACATCCGCTTAAGTTAGAGTACCATCTATAAGCAGAGACAATTCTTACCGCGAAAAAAAGTCTACAGATAGCGGTCGCCTCCGCTATGGGAATTCTTCTCGTTATAGCCGGCTACTTCCACTTTCTTGAAACGTGACTAGGGCACTCCGCGTGATGATGCTGCCCCAGGACGACAGCATCATCAGTCTGCCTATTACTCTTATATAGTGTTTTTAATGAAATTAAAATGCAATCAAAGAAGGATTTTATTACACCCAAATTATACATTTAATTTTGTAAGAAATGTTTTCAAGCATTTTGATATAGAATCCTAGCTACGAGGCTGACGCTTTGTTGAACTTTCAGAAGGATTTATAGAGTACGGAAGGTGTTGTCGCATCTATACAATAGAAGAAATTTACTCAGAGGTTTGTTTTATATTTCATTTATATAGTAGTAGAGAAAATTCACTTTACTTTTAACTTTAGTAACCGTAAATAACGAATGTTCGAAAGAGAAATAGATTTTGTTTTTATATTAAAAATGGTGAAATAATTTCATCAGACTACAATACACGTAATTAATATTCGTGGCTTTATATATTGTGAATAATAAAAAGATTTTTCCTTCGACAACAAATAAAAGTGTTTAAAAAGATACTAGCTTTTTAATTATAAATAAATAATTATTTAACCTATTTTAGTCATATTATAATTATTACAGGTGGCAAAGCCCGCATGAGTCCTATTGGCTTCATTCTTATAATAAAAAATAGCTCTAGCTTAACATAAGGAGAGTCATATGCCGAGCTATAATAAATATATTATAGTATTCTCGCAGGCGCCTTTTCTGCAATCGAGCAGCTATGGCCGCTCGTTATGCGTGAGGTGGTCCGCATCACCGTAGCCACCCGATATCTCCCAGGAAGGCCAAGAGACTTCTCACGTTCCTGCACATCTCCGAGAGAGTCCTTGCCGTGCCGAGGAACCTTTGACGTGTTTCGTCCACTGCACTCCAGGAGCATACGTGACTGTTTCTTCAGCCCCCACTGCACAGAGGGCTGTCTGTAACATTAATGGTGAATAAGTGATTTTTGAGCCAGCAGTGCCCCGTTATAGTACCAATGACTAGGCGGAGCTGGGCTCGCTGAAGATGTAGGTACTAGTCGTGTAATATTTATTTAAATAATAATAAATCTTTATTGATCAAAAAATAATGTAAGTCTCGAATAAAATATAGCGTCTACATAAAATATACAATCGTAAATGATCAAAACATTTCTCGCCAAGATATGATAACAATCAATCATTTCTAGTTTCGATACAGAAGGTCCTTTATATACTAAATCCTACATAAGAAATATTAGCAGATATGTTATAAAGAACGCTTTTATTATTGCTTTATTAAGACTGTATCAGACTATTATTTTGACTGATGGCTGCGTTAAGAATGATGAATTTCCTACTCTTTTTTTTATTTAGTATCTTTTCATAGCTTAATAATATTCAAAGCAGTCATTTGAGAGGTTTTAATTGAGTTGGACCCAAGTATCTATCTATTAATGTCTACCTTTTAATAAAATGTAGTAAAAGTATTTTATTTGGTTTTTCACAAGATATTATATTTCAATTCAATCATTCAATGTAATTAAATTAAAAGATTAAATAGGGTGTACTATTTCTTACTTATAACCTGTAGCTTGCTATCAATTTAAGCTTTGTAAACACGAATTATAATAATCAGACTGACGGTAATTTAATAAATAGTAAGATCCATAAAACTTTTTAATTTTTTAAATTGTAGCTCGGTATTTGACAACACGCGCCGCCTGATGTAAATTTCTACAGACAGCAGTCGCCTCCCCTATGACGGTTTAAGGAGACGAATGTGCGTTATCCAGATTGACAGTGCACACTCCTCTCGTTATTCCTGGTTACTTACAAATTGCTCCTGGAACGCGACATATTCACTTCACGAGTGGTGGTACTATCGCAGGTACCATCATCAGTCTGCCTACCACCCTAAAGTTTAAAACTAAATTAAATATTGCATAATTTATACATATTGTTGATATATATTTCATGTAAAGACAAACTTGATGCTCCAAACAAAGACGTCACCTGCACAAGCTGTGAACGATTATCGAAATGCAAATTATATAATTAGAAATGCAAGTCTCGCGTTGCAGCACAGTTCAAGTTTATCTATGCAAGTACACGTATTCCTTGTCAAATTAAAACTAAATACCTATAATGTTTAAGATATTATTATTATGTTGAAAAGATAGATGATGTTTCATGAAAGGGACCTCAGATTATTTATTTATTTTTTATCATTGCACCTTATAATATTTAAATGCAGTAGTACCCATGACAATAGAGTCAATGCAGTAAATCATAGAGGTGTAAAAAGATCGTGGAAAGATAGTAACTGATGATGATTATTAGCCCAGTCTGCCGTCCTGAGTATCACCACTTTCGAATGTAACACCTGCGAAGTGATCTTGTCGCGTTTCAGGAACGAGAGGAGCTGCACATTCGTCCCCTCAAGCCGGTATAGCAGAGCCGATTGCTGCCTGTAGAACTTTAGCTTTACATCAGGCAAAATGTTGCCGAGGTACAATAACAAAACAGATCCCTATGGAATTCAAAGTAGTAGGTACCTAACAGTATTATGACAATATGAAATTTAATATTGTACGAATATACGACAATAATAAAGCAAAATCATATATCACAAGTTAAAGTTTCATAAACACAACAATTTATTTGAACGTTTTGAAACAGTTTTTTTTTTTCATTGTGTTAACTTTTTGCGAAGCTCCGAATTCGTGGGGCAAAACGGCAAAACACGCCGATCGCTTCGCGGGTTGCGTTTTGATAACGGCGTGACATTGTTATCTCGTTTGATGAATGGACTTTTTGTTACAAATGGACGCTATTATTTTGCTAGTGAACTCAGTCAGCTGCGGAGTGTTTTTCAAATGTAATATTGTGACAAGTGGCCTATTTTTTATCGTTTCAAATATGGGACGGCGTTTTCGGGATATTACTTCAATATCTATATCTAATATATGTCAAAGTAACTCTGTCTATTTGTTACTTTTCCCGCTTAAATCGCTGAACACATTTCGATAAAATTTGACAAGGAGATAGATTGCATCCTGAGGAAGGTCTTGTTCATAGGCCTTTTTGTCTCAAAAAAAAAAGAAGTGAACGAAATGAAATAGTATGAAACTTTTGGTAGGAAATAAAGAATAACGTATTTTATTGCTCTTGCAAAGGAGAATGCCGATTTTTGGGCCCACTTGACATCGAATAGTCTGTTAACAAGACAATACTCTAAAATAATATGTTATTATTAATTAATTTTAATTATATTAACACATCATTTAACAATCAATAGAAAATGTATTATTACATAAAAAACAGATATCATCATCAATTATTAAAGCATTTAAAATAATAATAACCTTAAATATTGCACCAGAAAACATCTAATAACTCAATTACCCGGGTGAAAAAAATGAAAACTGATTAGTAATAAGGAAGTAGATTAATTTTTCTACAAAATTAACTAAAAATCATCGACAAACTCGAGAAAAAAATTGTGGGCCCATTTTTCTTAGACGAATGGGCATTCTCCTTTATCCTATAGGGGTTAAAGGAGTGAATGAATTCTTCAAAAGCACCAAATACTTTCTCCTAAATAAGAACTACTCTTAATTCTTTTTCTTTTCCCTAATTTGTATTGTGTATATTCTCACATATATTATATTAATATATTTTTTATTCCATTCCAGTTCTCACACCAACAAAGGCATTAAGCTCGCATGTACAATTGTGCAATAAAGTGTTTTGAAAAATTGTATCGATATTACATAAATAAATGACATAAAAATTATTGATGAATCATGAGATTAAAATGATTAACAACTATGTATTTTTTTCAATATACCATGAATCTAGGCAAATAAGTGAATCTATACAGCTATAAATATACATATACAGCAGATAACAGCTACTCATATTATATAAACTCCATTACCACTCACTGACTAACTCATCGACATCATTATTGGAGCATTTCCCGGGGGACTAGCGAGATGAAACTTCTCGAGACGTAAAGACATAAAAACTAATTTTTACATAGATTCATCTCGCTATGAGCAGCCGTGGTCTAGCGATAGAGGACGGACCTCACGATCGATGAGACCCATGTTCAAACTTCGCTAAATTTTGGCCAATACCAATGTAACTATGTTGTATGTACTTTGATCGCTCATTTGGTCATATTAGCTTAACCATCTACTGGTTATTGTAGCTCAGCATATGACAACACTTCGCCATATGTAAAGCTAGATATCGCCCCCGCTATGCCGGCCTGAGGAGACGAGTATGCATCATCTAGGGTGAATATGTGCACTCCTCTCGGTATTTAAAAATAATAACAACATAATAACATGTTTGTTATAAGATAAACTAAGTACATATATGAGGTAGAATATTTTGTTAAAAATAACATAAAGAAGTTTAAGAGAATTGCTAGAAAGGATTTCTACGGAAGAAATGAAAATTGTTAAGGAAGTCATAGCGTCAAAGTATCTGGAACCTCGACTTTAATGACAAAATGTAACATTGTTTCTTAGAAATCACACGTTTCGTCGCAAACCAACATTCAATATGCTTCTCAGACTTTATTTTATAAACAGTTTTCCGATTATCTTTGTAGAGTCTTAAGTATATTGTTAAATTATTATTAAGTTATTGTGGGTTCCCCCTAAAGAGAGACCAGGCGTGCACGTGATTTTTTTTCGATTTCTTTTCATCATAATTGAATAATAAACAAATCTGGTATTTAAGCCAGAAGAAAAATAATATAGATAAGTTGCTTTATTTATTTAAAATTGATTTAAACACAAAATAGTTTTAGATGCAATTTGAAGTAATATTCCTAACATTCAATATTCTCGTGACGTCTGACAAATCGTACGGTTTCGCTCGTTCCAATTTTCGATGACAAGACCTACATTAACCTTAAGGGCCCTCTGTCAGGAACTCCAAACGTCGGGGACGAATAAATCGGGTACAAGAATAAATTAAGGTCTTTGTGTCATACAATTCAGAGGGTTTTCAATAAACTCACCGCAAGTGAGGCTTCATGTGGAAATACGATTTCTGACAATTTTACTCATGCTCGTTTGTGCTTAGACATCAAAGAATTTACTTATTTGAACAAGTTAATAGATATTTTCTGATACTAATGATGTCGATTACCAAATGTGATTTTCTTAGAAATTATTTATCATCAAATACCTAATGGTATTATTTGTCTCATTTATATACGATGTTTGAAAGTGCGTAGGTAGTAACCATTTAATTATTAATTAAAATTTTCGAGAAATCTTGAAAAAAAAACCGCAATTTGTCATTATGCCTTGTCTCCATAATTTCTTTATTCACGCTAACGTTAAAAGTTTAACAATAGAATATGACAATTTCTTTTTAAAGGTAGATATTTGCTCAATCATTTCCCTTGCACAGTTTATGAACGGTATAAAATTTTCGGCGCCGAGATTTTATGCGAATTTTTATGACATTGTCTCCGTAAATGTTGTCCGAGTTTTATTAGCCATCAAATAAAAAACACAAACGTTGTAGGAAAAAATTACTATTTAATTGGACTTGTTCTCATTACAATGAAGTAAACAAAACATAAAACTTCTCGACTTTGCTACGATGCTACGAACCGGTCTTAGTAGATAAGCGTAGCAGGATTCTCTGCTCGATAGAAAATTAACTTATCTCATAAATTACTTACACAATTCTGATTCCTTAAACATGTTATTGACCAAAATTGTTAAAGCTTGTTAAATAACTATATATAGTGCTGAATTTTAATGACCGCAAACTTGATTTTGGTATTTTAAAATTAATATTATAATGTAACAGTGTGCGGGCGGATGGCTGCCAGTGACAAGCGAATTAATTAAGTTAAAAAGCAAACAAAACAAAGCCGCGAAACTTTTGTCTCGTGTTGGTCCATTCAACTATAAAATAAAGCTCGTTCAAACTTTATATTATTACAGTTAAACTAAACACTGTTTTGCAAATGAATATTACTGAAACTACGAAATACAAGCTATGTACCTCGTTATATACTGTTTTAGTGTACTAATATATCATTAACTTGCTTTAATATTATTTTACCTAGTTTGGTTAAATCTGTATTTAAAGTCCCGACTAACTGTTTGACTGACTGATATACAAACAACGCACAGTTAAAACCATGACAGCTAGCTAGCTAGCTATGATAGACTTTGCAAAATTTTGTTCTGGACCGAGTGACCGCGATATCTCGGAAACCGAATGACTAGGGGCGATTGTACCAAAACAAAAGTTGTAGAGAATATCATCTTAGGGCGAAATAAAAAAAAATTAATCTGGTTTACAAAGAAAGTATAAAAATAATTTGAAAAAAAAAAAAATACTGACAGTATATCTGCCACGCGGCTTCCACTTTAATTCCAAAACAAAGTATTAAAAAGTTTTTTATTTTAGAAATTACTATTCCAGAGTGTATTACTACTACTAAACGTTTAAAGTATTTCGATTAAATTAACGTTTCCAATTATATGTTAATTATGATTTAATATAAGAGGATCTTCTACAAAATTAAGTAACAAAAAAAATCATGAACGCAGCTAAATTCACATTTTCATTCTGATTTCTATATTTACGTTCATCTTGAAAGCCTCTGCAACGAACGTTCAGAATTTCCCTAGTGTATCATCAAAGTAAACTAATCCGTTAATGTCGGTGGTTTAAAAAAAAATAATTCCACAAAAGAAATTAATTTGATGAAGTCATGAATTAATTTTCGTAATATTTTATCATTGGTTATATTTATTTTATTTTATTATTGTTATTTGTTTTTAAGAAGCTCGGCATGCTTGTTATAACACTCCGTCTGATGTAAAGTGTACGGTCCAGCAGGGAAGCAACTGCTTTAATAAAGAGCTACTACAGCTAAATTTCTACAGGCAGCAGTCGATTTCACTAAGTCGACTTGAGGAGATGAAAGTGAACCATCCAGATTGACGGTGCACCCTCCTCTTGTATCTATAAGATTTTAGTTAGCGTTATTATTTGAATTGCAGAATTTTACAGTGTAAGGTGCAATCGTATTCAGTGAAAACAACTTTGATTAAAACTCAAAATTTCATAAATTTTAAGTACTTTAAAATAATGTATAGATAAAATAGGACCAAATTAAATCGACCGTGGTCTAGCGGTAGGCGTGAACTCATGACCGATGAGACCCGGGTACAAATCTCACTAAATTCTGACCAGTATCAATGTTATCTGTACGTTAGTTATTCAGTGCCTATGATACTAAAAAAGAAAAATATACTGGTTTCTTTTTGACTAGAAATATGAACCAAGCGTTACTTAAAAATACTATAAGAACTATATTATACGAGTATTTATTCACGATGACGTTTTCTCGTTTTAAGACGTTTTAATACTTTATGCTAAACATCTATCGCAAAGCGGTGAGGTATATTTGGCAGCACGCCATGTAAATCGTACTACAATTGTTAACGCTATCCCAGCCGCACATACAGCCTGAGTTAGTTACATTCACTCACAGAATTTCACGCTTCCGTTCTTACCAATAGGTATCTACGAGTGTACGTGAATTCCAGTGCGTGACATAGCCGCTGTCTTTGTCACTGAACTCAAACTTGGCCAAATCCCAAATAACAAAATAGAGATGAACAACCCGACTTCCTCTCACATTTCTCATAAAAATAAGAATGTCAAGTCGAAGGCAAAAATATGAATAGATTTCACTATTGAAACGCTATCATTTTATTTGCATTGAGATTATAGCAGAAAATAATACTTCGTCTAATTTTCCTTGCAGTTCGTTTGACAGTTTATTTATTACTCTTTCTTATTTATAGATTTATCAACAAACACAATACTTGAACATTTTCCTTTGTAAACAAAACAATTCAAAGCAAACATTATTTCGAGCGAATATTTACTCGATTTAAGATGTTTGCAATGTACTGTCTACCATTAAATGATGGGTATATTGACGTGCATATTCTATTCCATTGAGAAATACGAGTAGCAAAAAAATTTAGTGTCACCCGTAATATAAAACTCGCCATAGCGTCAGCTATGTTACATTGTAATATAATATCAAACACATTGTAACTTAATTTTAGGAAGTACAAAATTAATTTAATACATATAATAAATGTTACAAGAGACAATTTTTCGATATCTCTTAAACAAATTGTTGCAATCTCTCGTGGTGGCAGATTTCCTCTTAATTGGTGTCTGGATGACAGATTAAGGGGTGGATGGTTGTGACGTAATTGACAGGTCAATCCGAGCCGGCGGTTTACGTGATGGATCCCATTCCGCGTACTCCCGATAAACCGCATTTCACTCTGCTTACAAATTTAGCTTTACTTACAATTTTTTCGCATTAATCATTTTAAAATTGAACTCGATTTTTAATCTGTCATCGATATTTATCTTTCTTAATTCAAAATGGCTTGTGTATGCAATACGTATAATTCATTTATACTTATATTTAAATAAGATTGGTGCCAATATTTTAAAAACTTATAAATGTTCAGTTTAGGCAGTAAAACTTCACGAACTTTTCTTTAAAATACCAGGCAACGATGCTTCCTTTTGCATATTCGAATTCAAAGAACGAGCCGTAAAATAAAGATCGCTCCGGAAGGCTTCACACGTCTCCCTTTGACGATAACTTACAACAAACCTCACAACTCGTGTTACAATATTGTTCATTTCCTACTTTAAATTCTAAATATTCCTATAATAGTATTACACTTCAGAAAGCCATTTGGTTAATATGAGTTGGCCGTTTAAAAAGTATCGTGTTAAAATTCTACTCGCTTTGATCGAATGGAATCCCTTTCAACTTTTGGCTTTTGCCTTTTTGTTTTCGATAACATATTAAAGTGGATCGTCTGATTTCAGTGGTTCATATAAATATTGAAACAGTTTTTCAAGAAATTCAATTAAGAGATTAGATTAGAGACCTATTGTATTCGTAACTATGTTTCACTATGAATGGTATAAATCCTTAAATCGGTTTTTGTCTGAGTGGTAGCGCGTTGACGCCTTTTACTTTTCGCGTTAAAACTACTCAGCGTGAATTATAGTCATAGGTACGGCGAAGTAAAGTGCGCACTAAGTCTCTATTATCTACGCCGTTAGAGTCGCGCGAATGAAGGCGAACGAACGTGGGGAGAATCTACAAGCTAACTCAATTCCCACCGAACTGATAAATGACCCCACTTTTGCCAGCATTTGTAGTTTAATTATTGTATATTAAACTAAAATATAACTTTTACATTATAGGCTTAAAGATATTTCTTTAAAACAGTCGTTCTTAAATCAGTGCTTATAAACCGCAGTCAAGTTTACAACCAATCAGATATTTTTTTATTGTAGCTCGACATTCCAACACTCCGCCTGATGTAAAGCTAGAGTGCGGTCCGTGAATGGCAACAACTGCTACTACAGAGAAATCTCTAAGGGCAGCAGTCGCCTCCGCAATGCCGGCTTGAGGAGACGAGCATGTACTATCTAGATTGACAGTGCACACTCCTCTCTTATACTCGTACCTACTATTCAAACTATTCCCGAAACGTCACAAGGTCACTTCACGGGTGTTACATTCGAAAGTGGTGGTACTACCCCAGAACGGCAGACTGGACAAATAACCATCATCAGTCTGCCTACTACTCTTTAATAGTGCCTATAGGCACTGAGCGACTAAAGTACGTATAACAAAGTTACATTGGTACCGATCAGAATTAGCGAGGTTCGAACACGGGTCTTATCGATCGTGAGTTTATGCGTCTTACGGCTAGACCACGTTATAGTATTGTCATGTTATTATTAAAAAAGATTAGAAGCTTATCCCAAAACACAATATGTGCTAAGTAGTGGTATTGCTCCATTTTGGGTGAATAGACATCGTCAGTCTGCCTACCACTCGTAAAGGTCTACGAGTAACGTCGTAGGCAACAACGCATCTATGAACGAACAATGTTCAATGCACTCTCGAATAGTATTAAAATTAATATGTAGTTGGAAGTTATCAAAGTAATCATCTCTAGGCTAACTTTGTAACATGGAACAAACATCTTACTATAATCTATTATTATATATATTTAATTTAATTTAATTTTTATATTTAATTTTTCTTTTTATTATTATTGTTCATTTTTTTTTTTTTTTTTTTTTTCCTTGTTGTTATTATTATTATTTTATTTTATTTTTTTTGTGTGAAGGTGTTTTTGTTTGTTTGTTTGTCTATTTGATGTGCATTTCTTATTTTTCTGTTTTGTGTTTACCTTTTTTCTTTTTTAGTTGATTTCAAATTTTTATGTTTGATTTTTGTATTATTATGTTATAATGTTAAGCCTATTATTGGCCTTATTTCTGGTTAATTTTTAATTTCTTTGTTATAAGCTTGTATTACTACGCTGTTGGCTTTATTGTAAATAAATAAATAAATAAATTATCTAGTAATTATAATTTACACAATTTGGAACTACGAGTCCGATTTGTTTTTGTTTTATTTTTTTGTTTCTCTAGAGATGGGATGATAATGCTAATTGCGTAGTATATAGTTCTGTTTTTTGTTGTTTTTTTTTTTTTTTTGTAAAATCTAGACACAAATAATCAATTATTGAACATTAGCTTATTGAACATTTCTTAAATTTTCGGGTTGCTTAAAAAAGTTATGATAGTTTTATAAATACTTGAAATTAATATATGAAATACTAGTATGATTGTTAAAGACTTATTAATGTACTCAGGTTAATTATACGCAATATTAAATAAGCATATAACTTCGTGTCGTATCGCTGTTTTTATAAGTGACCTGATTTTTTTGCGTCTCAGTGTATTAATGCTAGCACACTTCAAGATAAAAGTTTGAAAATTTGCCCGAATTGAAAGATTCTTTGCGGCTAACTATAGCGTTCATTTTGATGAATTCGATACCGACATTTTGAAAGCTTTGCAGCTACCGTGGACCTCGAGACTTTTTCCCACTGCGACTACGACAGCTATAAAGCTTTCAAAACGTTTGGTTAGATCACAATATTCAAATTAAGGCGATATTAAGCCTTATGAAATTTTTAACTAATTTAAAATATATATATTTTTGCAAAACCTATGAAAATCGTATGTAATGTGTTTACGGGATGGATTACTTAAGGTAAAGTTTTGTATTTTAATCAACCGCGTGACCTGTTAGTTTATGTTCACAGAGAAACTTGTTAAACTCTAAACCGGTTAAATTTAACTTCTTAGTTGCGACTTAAACGACCACGCATATGTTGTATTACTTATGTATTTATACTTACATATTTGTGTTTCTTCTTTAAGCTATTTTGCTATATATAAAAATAAAAGGTCCTGTTAGAAGGTTGAAAATTAAATAGAATAGGAAAAAATTAGCACGCACACAGCAGCACGAGCTGTGTGTGGTGAGGATTGAAATCGAATTCAAGTCCTTCGCTGTGATTGCAGATGTTTCGTAATTATTTTATTATACCTCGGCATATGACCACACTTTACCTGATGTAAAGCTAGAATGCGGTTCATAAACGGAAAAAAACTTCTACTACAGATAAATTTCCGCAGACAGCAGGCTTGATAAGATGAATGTGTATTATCCAGATTGGCAATGCTTTTCTCGTTGTATCTGGCTACTTCCAAACTGATCTATGCTTGACTGTTAAGCTGTGGCATATATAAATAAGTATCCAATTACTGTTTATACCAAAATATTGTATGAAGTTAGATTGTTAGAACCCTTTACTGCAACTTGAATAGCGTTTTATCAAAACTTGTAATAATTTTGTGATCCGAATATCAGAGCTTACAGAAGGAGTGTCATAAAATTTTATGACTACTATTATGGCATGGTAGTGAGCTGGCACACTTCAGCAAATAACCCACGTAAATCTTACATAATAATGTATGAATAATCTTAATGTAAATATTAGTCGACCCCTGTGGTGCGTGATGCGGTGATTACCATCATTCTGTTGCGCAGATTCGATTTCAATAGAGAATAAATATTTATTAATTATTAAATTATAATGAAAATTGAACAGAAAAACAATTAACGCGCACACAACAGCCTGAGTGGATACGAACACATGCCCTTCGATTTGCGTACGGATGCCTTAACCCAGATGTCGACAATTAGGGGTCGGTAATTTTAACTGTGGTTTTAATATTTATGAAAACTTTTATTCTAAGCTACGCAGGCAGTCCTTACGCAATAATCGGTATCAGCATTTGAATATGCTAAAAAAATATATAAAAAGAAAATCTATAATAATTTTAAATGTCGGGGCGCGTTGAGGAATCTGTGATTCATTGTGGGAATCCTTTGCGTAGAACTCCTTCAACCGTCAACCAACCGCCATCCATCACAGATCCGGATCAATTAATTGGCCATGAGCTGACGTCGAACATTAATAAAATTCGCGTATTTTACATTTTTTTCATTAAATTAAGATTAACTTAAATAATTCCTCTTTTTAAAAAGAGAGATTTTGATATTTTCGACGCACAATTGAGCCCTTAAATTAAATCTGCCTTTGTTTGTAATCCGACACAAAGTTGCGTTACAGCGCGTTATGAATGTCCTTCCACCGGGAATATAATTTTATTTCATAAAAAACAAACTTGTTATGGGACTGAGATGGGGAGGATGCCGGTAGATTTTATTATTTAACTTGGACGAAAGGAGAAACAAAGACAGTTTTGGTGAAATTCATCAAAAGTTTTGATTACATTACCTACTCCTTTCTAGTAGCTTATAAGTTCCTTTGTGGCTTTTATCTTTTAAGTTTCATCTAATAATAGTTCCTACATAGTCAAAGTGTACATGAATTTTTCGGCCTCCATGTCGCGATGCTTAGGGGCGGGTTCGATTCATGATTGCAATATATACATATTTAAAAAAGTAAAATATATGTCTGGAGGTCTACGTGTTATAACATATATGTTTAGTCAACAGTTTTTAGATTAAGTGAACGGTAATATATATATAATAATAATAAAAATGCATCTCTATAAGAAAATCTTCTTTTTCTTCTTTAATAAGTAAGATTATTCGTAACTTTTAAAAATTACTTTGAGAAAAAGAAATTACACGCAAATAAAAGCAAATAATTATCGCTTATGTACGAGTATCTTACGTATAACATGAGGAATATATGAGTACATAGACGAGACATACTGCCGACCTCGCCCGAAGTGGCGACCGACAAATTTTCATTACATCATCGTCTTTTCTCCCCATTCTAAAGTGTATACGCGTCTATAGAAGCTTCACTTCAATAATATACTCAATATTGTAGTGCTGAAGTGTGGAATTAGTCCAAAGGAAAACCAAAGCAACAACAAACTGCAAAAAGAACTTTCGTATACAAATAATCAATACTATTTTCAAATTGATATGGAATACGAGTATATTCACTTTTTTTATTGTAGCTCGGTATATGACAACACAGATGCTGATAAATCTCTCCAGGAAGCAGTCACCTCGGCTATGCCGGCTTGAGGAGACGAATATGCTCCATCTAGATTGACAGTGCACATTTCTCTCGTTATACCTACTTTCAGACTGTTCCCGAACGCGACAAGGTCACTTTACGAGTGTGTGTGATGCTACCCAAGGACAGCAGCTAATAACTATCTGACTGCGCGACCAAAGTACATATAACATTACATTACTACCGGTCAGAACACGGGTCTCATCGATCGTGAGTTCACACATCTTACCGCTAGACCACGGCCCACTATATACGTTGTGTTTTTATTTTTATATTTTAAGATATAGAAAGGAAGTGAGACGCTATGAGAATAAGCTTGTATGAACGCGCTCCGGCAATCCTATATTGTATAATATCTACAGTATTAAGTTAATGCATTGAGGGAGTAAGAATGGGTTACAGCACATGTTGGAGTGGCTTGCCTGATGCCACGGTCGGCTCACGTTTAATTAATCTGGATTTGATGAGGATTAAGGCGGTGCGACGCGTGACGGATCGGGCGCTTACGAAAACCCCACGGTTGTAGACGAAAGCTTTAAAATGGATTTGATTCTCATTTCCCCTTCCTACAAGAAATTGTTTTCCATCTAAACATATTGTCTTTTGAACTCCTTTGGTGTGTGTAATGTTTGAATTAGTCATTGCAATTGATGTTTCTTTGTTTATTTTAATGTTATTGAGTTGTTTAATTGAATGCAATACTCGATTCAACTTAATTGAATACAAATATTCGGCTTACTATTGCGTTTATTTTGTTTATTTTAAGCCGAACATTTCAAACGCTTTTCAGCCATTTTCAGTATCAACAACCTTACCGCGATAACGATTAAAGACTTCATATGTATATTAACAGATGTAATTTAAACTATCAGAATTGTAGTGCTTATATATTATATTTTGTATATAACTATGCCACCTGTTGCTAGGAAATTATTTGAGAACACGTGGATAACCCAAAATAAATATAATAATTTAGACTTAGTTAAATAAAAGTAAAGGTACATAACAACAAATAATTTCAACATATTGTAGGCAAATTTTATCCTGATAAAAACAATTTTAATTTGACCTTTTTTTTTTAAAAAAAAAAAAAGGCTAAATCTATTGATCCTGTATTAAAGCGAAAATGAATTTAAAAGGAAAAGTTTCGAGAGTATTTTTATTTCATAACTTCCATCAGAAAGTTTGGGAATTTTTCAAAGCATAATTGAATTCTGTCAACGTGAACACTAATTGGTGCTATAAACACAAAGGACAATGATTTTTATATTTATTTAATGTTTAAATACCTAGTTTGACTTCTGTAATAATTAAATAATAGCTGTTTAAAAAATATTTTAGCTAAATTAACAAAAATGTAAATATTGAATTCAATGATGTAGCAGTTTTATGATTATATGTTTGGTGAAAAATGTGATAACTTCCAGAACATGAAACAAAATCCATTACATTAATGTTAAAGAAGAGCTACAATACGTCACTGTCAAGAGTAGAGAGTGGGGCAGGGAAGTGATTTCAAAGGCGAAATGCCCGAGACGTGATATGACTTCCAATACTATTACATCAACTACATTAATATTTCTGTGAATTAGCGAACGTAACCGATACGATATGACCATACGAGCTATTAATATTAGATATTATGAATACAAAAACATTTTTTATTACTTTGAAGATTTTTACAAAGAAAACTTTTGACTTGTTTAGATAAAAATCTTGATTGATTACTTTTTTTTTAATTAATAATATTTTTCTACAAAAATATAAAGGCTAATAATAAAATATCAACCAGAAGTTTTCCTCGTTTTCACCAGAAAACGGATTCACATATTTTATATTGGACCTTTAATTTAGTAGCGGAATGGGAAGAATAACAAAACCTACATACATCAATGTCAAACCTGAAGTTGAATGGAAAGGTTCGTGAAGTCGAGAATTAGCTATAAGTATCAAAAATTCATGAAAACTAAAACGATTTCTAGAATTTAACTTTACTTGATTATCGCGTCTTATAAGCAATATTAATTTAATGTAATAAGGTCCACTGTTCATTGGAGAATACCATCAAACATGCGCCACGATTAATAGTAAATACCAAAACTTTGTCAACGCAGAATGTTTTGTTTTTTCATAATTAACGCAATATGTGACATCGACAGGCCTGATGTTAAACACAGTGGAGGTCATGAGCGCCGAATACTGGAGAACAGCGCTACACCGAAATCACTATCAGTCGCCGTCACTATACCAGAACAAGAATTTTTCACACTTCGCTTGAACGAACCTAGCGTGAGATAGCAGAGTTTTTCATTTATCAATTGCGCGACACAAAAAAGATACGCTGGACGATGTCAAGTAATTTGTTTTTACTTTTTCTATCAAGTTACCTATCTAGGTTCACTACTAAGAAACACAATGTTAATTATTTCAAAATTAATGCTCTCTCCTATACCAGTCATGCAAAATCTTGGCAATATAAAGTTCTATGATGTCACTGAAACATCACCACGAACGAAATTCGGCACAGACTGCAACTAAATGACAAAGCGGTGGTTTTACAAACTCGATGAACGTTTAAATCTAAAATTTACATACTTAAAATAAAACTACAAAACCTAACCTAGTGATTTTTTTGAGATTTATTTCTAATCAAGTCGTACAACAAACTAATTATTTTTAGAACCTACCATAGTGAAATGTGTCCTAGTAGTAGTGGGCTCCGCTATGTTGGCTTGAGGGACATTATGCTCGATCATTTCCAAGCTAATTCCAAAAGGTCGTGTAATACAAAATATTCAGTAACAAAAACTGATTACATAATCTAATACTTCAACTAAGTATAGGTGGTTATTATGCACTAATTATAGAAGTATGTCAGCAAAAAAAGTAGGCAATCAAAGGCAGCTTTTCCTAATATTGTCTATATTTAGCGTATTTTTTAATATAAGTAGGTAGAGTTAGCAAAGAGAATCCGAGGGAGTTGGACGCCGACCGCGGTCTCATGTACGTGACGTGGAATAACTCAGACGTTAATACCGGGAACTCTGCTGGCTCACGACGGGAATTTTATGTACTTTATTACGACAGTTACCTTCCCGCGGATTTTGTTGGATATATACCCCAACATATTTCAATTAAGTTTTCTTTGTCGAATCACCGGACTTCTTGCAATTGAATGAGTGATTATATTGTAGTTTTTTTATAATTAATATTTAACTTAGCTATGATACGTATATACAGTAGTATAGAGTATATGTTTTAAACATTTTTTTTTATTCGTGTATTAATTAATGACATAATAAGTATCAATATAATTTACGTATTCATTATAAAGGATCCTAAAAGTTCAATAAATTCACGCGGACGAAAACCTCTCGAAAAACTCATGAAAATAATCATTATTATAATAAAAAAAGGCAATTATAATACTGTACTTTAATTTACTCCCAGCAAAGCGGTTAATATTTTGTATAAAATATAAATTTAATAAGTGAAGATAAAGCCGTAACTTTTTATACAATTTGTTAAATCCGTTATTTAATTTGAGCAGCAATTTTCATCTTTAATCAAAACAACCTCATTATTATTCAAAACTGTCGACATCGTCCTGCTGTTTGATTATCTTCAATGGAGCGCAAGAGGAAATTTTAAATTCCTTAGACGTTGCTAGCTTGACGGTGGATAGAGGCACGCGGAGTGAAGAGACGCCCGGCGAGTTTACTCTCAGAAATTGTATGAAAGATTCTTTTATGTCTTATCAATTTATAACGTTTATATTAATTAACATTTTAAAAATATTTTTCCTTAAAAGTAGTTTATAATTTAATGCGATCTTGCAAATGAAGTAGGCAGACCCTCGAATAGGCTACGGAAACTTTTTGACATTGTTTCTTGTAAATTTCGTATTTAAGTTAATTAAGTATCTTGTCACCAACAACCTCGGTTCTCATGGCTTAATACTAAGCTTTTAAATCGCAAACTACACTTCGTTGTGTCCTCTTAACGAACTCCCTCCGAGGGCTTACTCCAAATTAACCTAATTACTGTGATAAAATTAAAACTAAAGTCACTTTTATTAATTTCCGTTAATTAAATTTATTTTCAACTGAGTCTTTGGAAGTAATTTTCGTCAAACTTTTGTAATGCGTTTAATGCTTTACCCATTCTATTTAGAGTTGTTTTTTTTTTTAGAAAATAATATCAACAATATTTACTAAACCACAATCAGCTACGATATACGATATAGCCAATAGACCTCAATATATGAATTTAATATTACAAAATCCATTAGTAGTATTGATACCGGTTAGGCATTAGAGTGGAGGGATGGGGTTGCGTAGGCCAGGAGCATCTTGCGGGAACGGCACTTAGATTCGTCTTAATCCACCACAAACACCACAATGTACCTACCCGGTCGTGCGCGCTACAATCCATCATACTGCCGGGATCAATTAAAGCGGCCTTGCCCGTGGCGACCTAATACTCCGATTACGTTAAAGATGACGTCTCTATCTTTGCTCGTTACAAATTTTGGACACAAAATAATACATCGCATCCGTTTTATAGCCTTTATTTTGAACATGAATAAACATGCTCAGGAATAACTGAGTGCACAAACACAAAGAACGTACATTAGCAACAAATGTTAGCGAGCAGCAAACGCAGGTATTTCGGGGCACATCTCTGTAATAAACCGAAACTTTGCGGTTTGTACGGATAAAAACTAATTAATTCTCTCAAAATGCAAACATCGTGCAGTAAACAACATCTTGGCGGTAAATACTGCCGCTAGTCTGTTCGTGGCGTTACCCTACATAAATATTCGGGTGTGAGTTATGTGCGCTCCGTCCCGCTGTTCGGAGACACAAAAACACCTCACAAACGGAGCTTTGATTTTAAATTCTAATTTTATGACATCTAGTTTGCATATCATAACTTATTTCTGTGGAGTTACCCGACTCGTATTATGATTACCCTTACTTCAATCTACGAGTGTACATCCGATAATGTAACATACGTATTTACATATTTTATGTTAAACTTAACGCGGTCGGGTCACTAGTTTTATTTGTATTGTTGTTAGCAATAAAGCTTATTCGAAGTTGGAAATCGGGTTGCATTTGATAACGCTCGAAGCGAATGAAACTTCAATGTAGTCTGATGTTGAATTGAGGACAAATTAATAGCAATCAATGTGCTTGTAGCGGTTTCATCCATTAGACCAATACACCGAGAGTACTCAGGTCGGCGCTTGTTTATTAAACATGTTGTCTGCCATATTACCTACTACATTGATCGCTGGCAAATTAAAATACCTTCTAAAACGAAATATAAGAGCGCATTACAGAGAGATATCTTGAGTGCTGCATGAATTATTCAATAAATGATATTTGATAAACACAAATGTCAAAATAATTTTGCTGATTCGTGTCTTACAAAACGTAATTCTCGAGGATTACTTTCAGCAAGTTGCGCAACTAATGAAGTAACTTGTGACACGGGTCGGGCTCCGGGATCGACGTAATCAAATTAATGAGAAAACTTCACTTCAATTTAGGGTTCCCAGCCTCAATCTTTAGAATATTTGGTAGCGGTCAAGTGCCGGAATCACACTTCAAATGTGCAAACCCCTTCCTTGTACTTAAAATAATGTGACGGACACGACATATTAAACAGTTTAGGTACTTCAAAATCATACATTTAAATCACTACACACATGCCCTACAACTTGAGACAAAAACAATTCAATAAGAATATTAGAATATAAATAGCTTTCACAATTAATATCATCTGTAACATATAACAGAGTAACTTTACGCGTGTTGCAAAAGTAACAAAGAAATAAACTCATTAACTAAATGGTTAGTTGGATCGGGCGGTCGTCGGGTGTAGGTTGTCCAGTGTCGTCGGCTAGTGGGATAGTTGGGCTTTGATCTTTCTCTTATTTAATTAACGTTTATATTATATGGATGAGGCATTTGTTAACATCTGTTCTAATTCAGTCAGTAACATTGACTAGTTTCTTTGTTGTGAAGTGGCCAGGCTTGATAACGAGAGGCGTGTGCACTGTCAATCTGATTAGTGCATATTCGTCTTCTCAAGCTGGCATAGCGGAGGAGACTGCTGCCCTGTAGAGATTTCCACCACACTCCAACTTTACGTCAGGCGGGGCGTTGTCTTATGTCGAGCTACAATAAAGAAAAATCTATTGCTAGATTTTGTTTTTAATGTTTCAGATACTGAACATTGTAAAAAAGGAGACTACGATAACGTCGGTAATTGAATTTCAAACTTGGTTGCCGGCTGCAGTATTCCAACTTCTAATCATAAATTCCACTGTTATAACATTTAACAAAGTTCCCTGTCATCTGCAGAAATTGGCTTCACTCCCGTACTGTTTTTTCTATCAGTTACCTATATGCTATTAAACTTATTTCGAATTATTTTATTAAAAATGTGGAATTAGTATTAATTAAGATATTTGTTAGGCCGGTGACTCTATACTGAGTAATACTGACAGATGAAGTGGTAAACTGAACTCATCTTAGATATATCCTATACAATGCTGTGTCAGTTCATGGACCGCACTATAGCTTAATATCACATGGAGTATTCAACTAAAATAAGAAAAAAAAACAGCAATTGATTGAACTACCGGCCCTTAGTTCCAACCTAAAGTCACATAGATCAAAAAACCTATTTGTAGTAGGTATTGATAAAACGCACGTATAGCTATTTACTTTCTGAGAAACAAATCAAGTATATTAAAAGAAATACATTCTACATTTTTTCCTAGACGTACGACATGACAATCAATATGACATATAGGGATAGTTTATAAAATAAAAAATATTACAAGTAGGTAGATATGCATGCTGCATAGATAAAACTACAACACTATTTTATATTAATAACCATTAGAAATTATAGGTATTTGTTGAGACAACATAAATGTTCTGGTTCTAAATGCCGACACGTCTCAAGTAAACACAATCGAACACGATGTTTACGAGGCGTTGGGCGCGTTAAGGCGGGCGCTGAAGAGTGAAATTCAAAAATCAACTAACATTTTCTAACCCAGTGAATCACTCGTCCCTCAGCAGTCTTTTGCTCAAAACGTGTTTGCTTTTCGCTAGAGAGATTTCCCTTCAGATAAATCCTTGCCTTGATTCGAGAATGTTTACTCTTGTATCCTTTTAGTTAGGTGCGTTTGAACCTTTGTTTATATTTATGTGAAATAAAAAAGTTTTTGTCAACGCACTTATTTTCCAACTACCTACCTAACAACTGGTATTGAATTCGATCACTAATGCTTATTGAACAATGTTTTGCTGAATATTTCATACCTTGTACATCTATATCGATAATTGTATCGATATACATAATATCTTATAGATATGAAAGCATTAATGATTTCGATAAAAACATTTTAGTGCAGATAAACCGTGCTCAGCAAGGGTCCAATCGTACTAACATTTTACGAGGTGGCCTCTTTTTAGGGTCGTAGCTAATAGTACTCGCTGCTTTTTTATGTAATTGACTGGCGAACCCGAAAACATTACCAAATGAGAAATTCGAGGCACATTTGTGTCCTTACCTTATAGTAAAGTCATATCTGTACTAAGAGGCCGAATTGCTTATAAAAAATTATTAGCTATGTTGCGAAATAAACATCTACATAGGTACGTATAGGTCCAATTTCTCATTGTCTAAAATTTTATCTAAAGGTTAAAATTTAAAGCTGAGGCGATTGGTGTCAAGAAGACCTGCGAATAGTAGTCGCGACCATTATACCACCAGGCTACGATTGAGGAAATATTGGGACTATCGTTCCACTAACAGAAAGGACAGCTTATGGATCGCGCTCTGGCTAAACATCAAGCGGAGTTCAGTCATGTGAGGGGCTATCATAATAAAAAAAGGTAAAGTTAATATAGATACAAAATGTAAAACTGTAAATGAAAAATACAAGGTCGTGTACATTTATGCAGAAACATTTCCTTTATGAGCTTATGGCCCAACGATAGTTCGTGTATGACCGTAATGTGCTCCGAGGAGCTGTTATTTCCATTAAAACGCTTATCTTCAAGATTCATGACTTGCCTCGACAAAAATGATGGTCGTTAAAGAAATTGAATAGCCTTTACGTATGCATGAACTCACTGCATCCATCCAAGTCTATTCAAAACTTTATACAGCTGATATTTTAATAGCTAGTTTTATGTTATTCACTAATTAGTGCACTTTTACTTATAAAAGAACCTAGGTTTACACGAATTAAAACGTTTAAAGATCTACGTTTTGATATTATATACTTTTTTAATTTAGGCTATATAAATACTTAATGATCTAAAAAAAAGATCCTAAATTATTTAAGTCTCGTAAATAACCTAATGTGGATTTTTATCGCTAATATTATACTTTCCTATAATGTGCTTCGAAGGTCCCGCATCTCCATTAAGAGATTTATCTTGGTACCGAACGACCGCACTGAAAAAATGGTGTTGCTTGTTTTTCAACGATATACGCCCTTCCCACGTCACTTTAAACAAATTTGTTACACGCGTGTAAACCACGACATTCTTAATGTTCAGTTGAGGGGGAATTAAATTATTTCAATGATTCACTTCGAGGGCTATTAAGATCTTTTGTGGCGCACAAAATTAGAACCGGGTATAGCATCATACTGCTTATTAAAATAATGGGATTAGAAATTAATTGGGAATTTGTGACCACATGCCTGAATCGACTGAAAAAAACGTTTGGTTATAAATATGTTCTTGATAAAAAATTTTATTATTATATATTATATATAACATTATTATTATTATTATTATTTTAATAAATAACAGTTTTAATACTGTTAAATAAGTGTGCTCTTTTTGTAACCTTGGTCATTTGCGTTCAATAAAGTACCGATAAAAAACTTACCACCGAGAGCTGTCATCTTCAATCTCATTTTTTAATTCACCAAGCAGTACCTATATTTTTGTTAGGTCAAGTAAATTTAAGTAGTTAAATTAAGCATGCGAAAGTGATAATGTTCTTAAATTAAACCTTTCAATAGGATCAATGAATCGTAACTCCGACATAAGCCCGCCCGCCCACACCGAGGCGGACATCCACAAAGCGTTGCAAAACTTTCGAGTACGTACAATTACACTCGTTCCAGTTTTATGAAGCTTTTGAGCTTTAAAGTCTGCGATTATTATTTTGGCCACGCTTCACTTCCATTCGAATTTTTACGATTGCTTTTGTCGAGTTTTTACTTTTTTACTGTTCCTGAGAAAAGAAGAGAGCAATCATTTGTGGAAAATTTAATCTAAACTTTTGATTACGCAAGTTTTTTAGTACTTACGAGTATATCTACTGCTGTAAATGACGTTGAAACATTGACATATCTTTCACACAAAAAGTTATTATTATTATTTTTTCAATAGGTTTTTTCACACCGCTCTCTAGCTGCCCATGAGTAAAAATAACTGTTGAACAGCTATATCTGCAAGCAGCAGTCGGCGCGAAGTATCGGCAACTTGAAAATACAAATATGCACCGTCCAGTTGACAGTGCTTACGCCTCTCGGTATACCCTAGTGCTAACGCTAGTCCTTCTAGATTGAACCGCAAGCTTAAGAGACGACAAACTGGACTGATAATACCGTCTGACACTAGGAAACTTATAACTTTTTGCTTATTTTGTATATTTGATATTTAACAATATGCCAAATAGTAACATTATATTTACCTATAAAATATTGGATAAATTTTAAACAAGCAAAACAACAGCTGCCCATGTGAGCCATTACTGTCTTCGCTATAAACGGTAACATCATGTAAATTGCTCCAAAAACACGGCAACCCGAATTTATTTACCTTCCCGCCCAGCAGGCGATGTAAACTTAAGGACGGCTTAAGCGCACGCCTGTTACTAAGCACGTCCTAAGTTGCCAGGCGTGACGTTGCACATGTGTACGAATATTCGCCTTACTCAGCTAAGTGGTTACTGTACATAAAAATATGTTTTATATTACACAAATTCGCAAAGAAAGTCACAAAAAAAAACACTAATTTTACGAAGATACTTATCTTATTTTCATTACTTTTTTGTACCTACACTAGGCTAATATATTTTGTATCATAGGATGTAGCCCAAAAATTGCGAAATAGTAGTGAGTAGATGGTAGATACGTACTTTTTAAAACTTCGACAACAGACAAAAATTCGATTAAATTATATCGAAAATTTTCCAGCACGATCTCACATCGTTGCAAGTAGGTCAGCAAAAAGTAACAGGGTTCAAGAGAACTTCTTCACACAAAGATGTCGAATAGCTGAAGATTTGTTATGAATTTTGGAGGCGGACGAATAATTGACGCTGGAGAGGTTAAAAGCTTTTCTCGCTTTCTACAAGGTTAAGTGATGACTTGTCACTAAGTTTTAAATTACTAATAATAGCTGACATTATTAACTTTTTAAAGGAGAATGCCCATTTTTGGGCCCACTTGATACCTAATAGTTTGGTAACAAAACAATATTCTTAACTAATAATTTATTTTTTAACAATTAATTTTAATTATATCAACACATCATTTACCAATCAATAGACAATGTTTAATTAAATAAAAAACATATATTTTCAATTATTAAAGCATTTAAAATAATAATAACCTCAAATATTGCATCAGAAAACTGATTGGTAATACGGAAGTAGATTTATTTATCTACAAAATTAACTAAAAATCATCGATAAACTCGAGAAAAAAAATTTTCTTAGGCGAATAGGCATTCTCCTTTACGAAAGTTAGAATGAACAAATGAAAATATTTTTTTATAACTATAATGACATTTTTTTATTTTGCTAAAATATATAACACAGTTTGTTTCTTAATACCTAACAATCAGTTTATAAATTAAAAGTTTACGAAAAAAATACATTTTGATGGATTCACTTCCTACAGTGCTGAATTTTGGAAATAACGCGATGGTTAGCGAATTATATAGATTATTCTCATTTTAGTAGTTAAATGTTACTTAGAGATTCTTTATTATTTGTTATAATAATGTCTTTTTTTTACAAAAATCGAATTATATGGGGCTCATTACTATCTCATTTCTTAGCCCTTTCTGCGTTAAGAACAAGGAATAAATTATAAGAAACCTCTTTTTAGTGATTTACGACGTTATTCTTTCGAGCTAAGCAAAAAACAGAAGTTACTAAAACTTTGTATCAAAAACTGGAGCAAAAGTTTCTTTAATTAATGGTATAGATTGTTAGACAAAAGAGAAAGTGCTCTGGGATTTGTGTCGATATCTGGATGAGATCTAAAGCCCTTTTTAGCCCGTAGAAATTATTCGTAGCTTTTCTTATACTAACTCTCAACACGTGATCACACTTCGCCAAAGCAAGAGTGCGGTTCATGTGCGAAGACAATTGCTATCACAGAAAAAATTTTGGAACAGTTTGCAGCTTGAAGAGCCGATTTTTTTTTATTGTAGCTCGGCATATGATAACACTCCGCCTGATGTAAAGCTAGAATGCGGTCAATGAACCGAAAAACTGCTACTACAGAGAAATCTCTGCGGGCAGCAGTCGCCTTACAGGCAGCATACTGTTCTCGCTATACCTGGCTACTTTTAAAATGCTCCCGAAACGCAACAAGGTCACTTCACGGGTGTTACATTCGAAAGTGGTGGTACTGCCCCAGGACGGCAGACGGCCGCTCGCGTGCACATAACCTACTAACGCGGGCGGTTAACGTTCAATTATGATGCAAGCCATAGGTACCTATCAATTTGTACTTTGCTTTTGGAATAATTCATTTAAAAATATTATGTAAAAATCACTTTAAAAAAGGCCACATAATATATATAGGTTAGAAGTACCATCAAATGTTAAACAGGAAATGCTTTTAACACATTGTATGTGAATTTGAAAGCTTTCCACAAGTAGGGGTTGAAGGGCTCTCTAATCGATACCAACACTTACAATACAATTCAATACAAGAGCTTCTCTATTTCTGTAGTAGTTATCGAGATATATTCCCAACTCTCCATCCAGTTCAGGCACTCCACAATTCACAACATGGTTCTTATTGATTACAATAATTTTGTATATTAAATTTAGATGGTTTTATTATTATTTTTCTATTACACAATTTATATAATATTGTTAGAAGCCACTGCCTAATTGATGAAAAAAGAAAAAGATGGCAACATAGAAACGCTATATAAGAGGGTGCATAGACGAGGCCTCTTTGCGGCGTGGCTCTCGGACTGAAAACATCGTTGCGTGGTGATATCGTTTATTTTACCACGTGTACATTATTGTTCAGAGAATTCTTATTTGTTTATTAGTAAAATTAAATGTGAATTTAATCTAATTGGTTGTTGATTAATTTTAAAAACTACAAACCGCTTCTGATTCCTAACATCAGAAGTGGGATGACACGTGGCCTTGTTAACACGTTTAGCTACATCCTGATCATTAATAATTAAGAATTCAATGAACAAAAGTGAACACTTCTAACTATTGCATTTTTATTTTGTTGTTTTGCGTTTCAAACTGACTTCAAGTTGAATTTTTGTTAAACTTGTTGATTTTGTGTTCAATACTGTGTAAATAACTGCGTATAGGTTATGTTACGTATTTATTTCGTTAATTTGTAATGTCAGGTGATCGTAAATGTTGTTGATCTCGGAACAGATCTAGTAAATCTCGTCTAAAAATCGCATTACGATAGGCGTGATAGCCGCTTGTATGTAGTTGTATGCCGCTTTCGGGATAGATCTACGATCGGTGCTTAAATCTAGCTGTTATTCACGACACCCTGAACGGGACAGTCGACATACAACTCAATATGCATCTATGTTGCCACGTAGATCGAGATTTCATTCAGTTATATGCCTATTACTCTGGCGCGGAATACTTTAGACAAGATTTTGACACGTTTAAACGCGTTGGAGGCGGGTAGATGTGACACGAAGTACGTGCCTACCGCTTATCCGTCTAAAATTGACAGCGTAGCGACTGCACGAGCATTGGTAGATGATGCCATTGGTTCATTTAATCAGACCACGCGCTATTATATTTCAAATTTCGAACTGTAGCTTTACGACATAAACGTATGGTATGAGGATGTAGATCGCGCGAGATTATTAAACTGTTGGAATGACGATAAATGTTAGGTTAGCTGTAGCGCGTGTAGGTTGCTGCTTGAAGGGTGATGCCAAAGTATGGCTCAACGAGTGGGTTACTGACGATAGCGTTTGATTGAAATTTTAAACGCGACTTCCTACCATTACGTCCGAGTCGATTAGATTATGCCAATATAGTGTTTGAAGCGATGAATGCTTCGTCAGATGGTTGTGAGACGTGCGCTGAGTGTGCTGGAAGAGCCACATTGCGATTGCGTGTGGTTGGGGGTCTCAATGATGAGTTAATTACATTGGTTGTTATTCATGGTATAACTGATTCGCATCGGTATGGTAGATTCGGTCGTCGGCGACAGTCTAATTTAACTGTGACAGACATAGTTCCTTTTTGTCTATGTGTGTAGAGTCACATCGTTCACACACACACACACACACACACACATGGTCACAATTCTCATACGTAAAAAGACACATTCCACGTCAGCAATAATAAAAGCGGTCGCAAAAGTTTTTGTTGTAGGTACCTACTAAGGGGCTAATTAATAACGATGAACCTAGACATGTAGTGACGTGTTAGTTATCGTCGACAGCTAAACTTAATGTTTATACTAGCCAGGTCAATCAGTGAACAGTTCTAATGTAGTATTTTTATCTAAACGGGACAAACGTGTGGAAGCCTGCTGTAATTAAACAGCAATAGGTACAAGAATGTATTTCGTATATTTGCCAGAAATTGATGTAAGGTTTGATGTAAGAAGACATATCGATCAGTTGTTGGCATATATTGGCAATGACTTCCCGACGTTACAAGACGGCATTACGTCACTGAAGGGTGGGAGTATAGTCATCCGCCTAAAACAGGGATTCTGTCGAATGATATGGGGGAGAGTGATGGTGCAGAGCGTGAGGAGATATCTTCCGCCACGGCCGATACGACTTCAAGCGGTCGAAGGTATCCTTTACGCTCCACGAGGAATTTAAATATGTTTGAGTCATTTGTGGAGGAAATGATGTTCTATTACTGTTGCGTTGCGTCGCAACTGTTGTTTTAATGCGGCGAATTCAAAACTATGGCTGGTTCAATATTGTGCGTACTGAAATGGTATTCGGCGATGGTGCTCGACTTATTTTAATTGCGAGATTAATTTTGTATTTCTTGATTGCTTTCACAATGATGCGAACATGATAATGTGAACGAAGAGGTAGGTGACCGAATGTACCGAACGACTAAACAACTGAGCTAGTCGGTCACCGCTCATCATAGACATATACCGTAGATGTTCTACAAATCTATAGCGCGAACATTTTCCAATTGTTTATTTATCGAAGTTACAATTAAAAAATAAAAGGATATGTTTGAATTATCTGTTTGACATACGTGTGTCACAATAAATGGTTTTATCAAAAGTTACATGTTTTAAAATGCTTTTAAATTTAGAATTTGCTAAAGAGAGGTTACAATTTTGAATGTTGAACGAATTGATAGGTTACCGAATGTATTGAACGGTGACTGAACGAGTCAGTCAGTTAACCATAGACTGGGACGAAGTTCTATAAGTCTGTAGTGGTCATAAAGCGTTTATTTATTGTTCGAATAAGCGTGGAAAATCGCGATATAGTGATGGCTGTCATTTAGGGTTTCTTTTTGTTTTATATGGCGTTGTAGCAGTTTGCCAGTGTCAAAGTGGATGTTTTTGCATCAAGTTGTGCATTGTGCATCACGAGTCATTCATTCATCACACCGGGCAGTCGGGTCGAGTCTCAGTCATGTCAAAAATCATTCCAGTAAAGTGATAGAATCTTTACTGAAACTTCCTAGGGAGTTTTGGAGGGAAAATGGAAACAGAGATTCTCTTCTTTTGAATTGTTTGCCCACACTCACACACGTTCACGAACACTTAGTGGTTAGTGGTGGAATCCACCATTATTACACATTATACAACACTCGAAGAAACACAAGTTTAGGAAAATAATTCAAAACAGATAACCTGACGTCTCAAGGTGGCCGCCAAAACTCATTTAGGGTTTTCTGTGTGACGTTTTATGTGATAGAAATGCGCTTATGTCCATTTGCACCATATGACTTAACTATTACTGTCACGTTAAAGTAATGGTTAAAGTTAAAATTGGTTTGCTTCAAAAAAAATCTGTCACATTTGACGATTACTTTAACCTTAACCGTTACTGGCGAATTTCGGCCGGTCAAAGTTAAAGTAATAGTTAAATCAATGTCGCTAACGTCAAATCTTTGAAAAGCCGCTCTTGTTTGTATTGAGAGAATTCATTTACACCAGCAACCCCTTTAACTATAACGAATTAATTTACACGATGGTGCAACGCGCGTGGAGTAAAAGTAAAGGTAACTGTCAAAGTTAAAGTTAAAGTAACAGTCAAAGTTACTTTAACCGGCCATCTCTGGTGCAAACCACCCTTAATGTTTTATCAATCTTCACCGAAATATTGAGATAATCGTCATGTTAATTGAAATCAACTCTTATTACACTAATAGGTATCAGTGACAATGAGGTAATCGTGGAAATGAAATAAAATGAAATCTTTATTGCGTGTATGGTATTAGGTAATTTTTGTTAGTAGTAAAATAGACATCTCCTGCTAATATCTGGCTTTGTAAGCGTACACACATTTGTCCGTATTACATAGTTACAGTTAGTCTCATAGTTAGAGGTAACTATGAGATTTAGTTAGGTTTCACCATGGAGATATATACTAGAGGTGCAAACCTCATACATGAAAATGCGTAAGCGGCTTCAATAGATTTGACAGTGTTGGCGTCGGGTCAGGTGCTGGCCGACGGAGAACCTGAAGGTGACTGGGGTCATCTTTTCTCTCGCTTCACATTTGGAGCGTTGTTGCGTGTCTAGTTGTATATATCAATGGGTTACACTGTATAACATATTCGTGCGTGCGGCCGGAGGACAAAAAATAATTATAATGCGTTCGTTTTCTGAGAGCCACGGTTAGGTAGGTGTAGGGTAAGTTAGGACGGAAAAATTCGACAATGTAAACATTTCTTTCTCCGGTAACGATCTTAATAGATTTAGGGTGCTAGTCTACATAGTCCCTACACATTCGCGTTCAGACTTGTTATTGTGTTTCACAAAAATATTTATTTTGGGATGAATAAAGTTAAACATATATGTATGATGCGTTGTTAATGATAATGTCTATTGTTGAAGGCATTGGATTGTGTAATGTTGTCTTGGGACACTGATAGTTGCATGATTTTCTACCTACAGAGATTGAATATTCATGCAAGGTCAGGTAAGACCGAGCCTGAGTAAGGAAGAGACATTGTTAATGCACCAATTGAAACGGATAGACTATGTCTAGTCCTAGTTGTCCTAGCCTGTTACTTCAGGATTTATATTAGATGTTACGCCCCGATAACGTCATACACATCTCACTATTGCATACACAGCTCACATTCGAATGATAAAACACCTTCTTAGACCATACATGCTGACACGTCTTAGGTTAGGTCCCCTCCAATCATAAATCTCTTAATAATTGTTGATGCACTTGACGGCACATAGAGTAATCAATTGTTCGCATAGGTACTCAATGTTTTCAAATATATTCACTAATTCAATGCAACGCCGGAAGCTGATATTCGACGCTATGATTGGTCGATCGAACTATGTCTTGATAGCTTTAGATGACACTAGAGGGCGTTGTGAGAATACTTTCTTGACGGGTTTAGTGAGATATTATTCATGTGACCATGATCTGAGCATTCAGTGGAATGTTGTTTTATGAGATTATAAAGAAGTTATCAAATCAAATAAATTCCCTCACATTTATAAAACTTTGTTACTACCGACCGTGCATATTTGCCATAAAGTTGTCGCTATAAAATTGACTATTGGTACCGGAAAAACGAGGCAATGACTCTCAACTACAAACGAGTGAGAAACAGACGTGGTGGAAAGGGACATAGAGCTCACGTAGCGGGCATAGGGGATAATGAATACTAGGTGCCTCATCTTCTATGGCGGAGTATTCATTTTGAGTTATGAGACTGATCGGAGTGGTCGGCAATAAATTGATTTCATATATTTGTTGATTTTATTACAGAACTTGTTGTCTCCATTGTTTGGGACTTGTTAATCGGATGCGACTACGCCTGTAGAAATACAATCACGAGGTTGGGTGCAAGTTGAACGAGCTTCGCGCTAGTGATGATGTGGAATTGAGAGCACCAATTGGATTGTTTGTTGTGGTTGGGCATGAGGATTGAATTATAATGATTTTGTTTTACTAAAGGTGATCGAAGTGGTGGAGATTCTACTTGGAGAGCGACACACACATGAAGTTGCTGAGTGGGTCTCATTGGAAGACTACATACTCAGGCTGCCGCCGCGCACATGGCGCTTTGGCGAAGGGAGTGGTGTGTGCAACATTTTGAAGATGGACGCTTTTTTTTGAAGAAGCTGCGGAAACCAGTTTTGGGACTAAACCCATTGTGTGTTTTTAACTAATTTCTAGTCCCAAGGAATGAGTTAGGAACTCACGCTTTTGGGTCATGTCTTGCAGACAGGGATTTAACCTGTAGTGTACTATCGGGCTGCGGTCCATGTGCAGATGAATTTTGAATTTTGTATCTTTCCCTTAGGCTGCGGTCTATTCATCATGAAAGTGGGTTTGGGATTCATAGACAAATTATTTTGGTTATGAATTTCAGGTTCATATCCTGTCCTGTGATGATGTAAGATCTTGACGTATGTGTCACTATTACATGAATGAAGGTTAACTTAGTAAGTTCTGGGTTAACTGCGATTGGTTGAACTGTCTGAAAGGCTTCTTGATTGCGTGATGAGTATGAACTCGTTGAGAACTAACCCTTTCAGCTGACAATGAGGACTTCTGCGGAAGTTCCGACTGAAGACGCACCGGAGGAGTACCTGCCTGGTGGAAATTGGAGATCTACCGAGCGTGGCGACCGAGGACGGCGCTACGTCAGGAGAGGCCGTGTTAGAAGCCACTGCCTAATTGATGAAAAAAGAAAAAGATGGCAACATAGAAACGCTATATAAGAGGGTGCATAGACGAGGCTCGCCCTCTTTGCGGCGTGGCTCTCGGACTGAAAACATCGTTGCGTGGTGATATCGTTTATTTTACCACGTGTACATTATTGTTCAGAGAATTCTTATTTGTTTATTAGTAAAATTAAATGTGAATTTAATCTAATTGGTTGTTGATTAATTTTAAAAACTACAAACCGCTTCTGATTCCTAACAATATATATAAAAATATATATTAAAAAACAACGTGATAAGGAATCGTTGCCAGCTCAAGGACAGTATTGTGATCAGAGTGGAAATAAATATGCTAAGGTGGTTCGGTTATTTGAAAAGGATGGATGAAAGGAGATTAACTAAAAATATTTATTGCGCGAAAGTGGACGGCAGGGGACGCCCTAGGAAGACCTTTCTTAGTAAGATTGGTCAACTGTTCAGAAAGGGTCAGGTGAGGAGCACCCTCAACCGACGTGCATGTATGAGGGGAGTAATGGATGTGGTCGAAGTGAAGTAAAAGGTCGAAGAGGGAGGAGTCGCTGGCGCTCCATAGTTTCCGCCTACCCCAGTGGAAACAGAGCGTGAGCTAAGTAAATATTGTCTAAAGTAATAATATATGTACTGCCTAAGAGCAGTTACGACACCTCCCCCTAGATCCCGACACCGAACGAAGAGTTGATGCGTTCGATCATGCTCGCAGTAGGAAGCATGATGGACGCGAAACTCGAGGGCCTGCAAGACAGGCTACTACCCGAGCAGCGTGTTAGGCCGCCGCTCGGGGTCAATCCGGCCGCGGCCGCGCCCTCTAAGCGGGGCGCCGCCGCGCCTAAGGCGAAAGCCGCGGTCGCTCGTAAGAGAACGGCCGCGGTCGCGCCTGTGCCGCCGGCCGTCGCGCCGCCCGCTGTCACACATGAGGCATCGGGCGCCGCGTCGTCCGGGCCGTCGGCGGTGGCTGGCCCTTCCCAGTCGCCGCCCGCGGACACTGAGGCGCCTTTATGGACCACTGTGGTCAAGCGGGGTAGGCGAGGCAGGGCCGCGAATAAAGCGGCCCCTGTCCCGGCTGTCCCGCAGCCAAAATCTGGGTCGTCTGCCGCCCAGAAAAAAGCGCGTAAGAGGTTGCGACCTCCGCGCTCGGCTGCAGTGGTTATTACACTGCAACCGGGTGTGGAGGACAGTGGAATGACCTACGCCTCGATCCTCGCAGAGGCGAAAGAGAAGTTCGACCTGGCTAGCGTAGGCGTTAAAGACCTGCGCTACAGGAATACTATCACCGGGGCGAGGATTTTTGAAATACCGGGTATTTCGAGTGGACCGCAAGCGGATGCGTTCGCGCAAAAGCTGCGAGAGGTTCTGCCTGCAGAGCGGGTTCGAATCGACAGGCCGGTGAAACGCGCGGATATGCGTATCACCGGTTTGGACGATTCCACTACGGTGAGAGAGGTAGTCGCCGCCATGGCGAAAACCGGCGAGTGTTCGGAAGAACACATCAAAGCCGGCTTGATTAGGCTTAACGCGGCCGGAACGGGCACCTTGTGGGCAAGTTGTCCCGTGTCGGCCGCACGTAAAATTTCAGGTGGACGTCTGCTAGTCGGATGGGTCTCCGCGCGCGTCATGCTGCTCGACGCAGCGCCTCTGCGGTGTTTTCGGTGCTTCGAGCCCGGTCACGTCGTCGCCAAGTGTACCGCGTCTGTCGATCGCAGCGCAGATTGCATGCGCTGCGGTCGGGCGGGTCACAAGGCGGCGACTTGCTCTGCGGCGCCGCATTGCGCCCTCTGCGCGGCAGAGGGTAAGCCTGCCGGCCATAAGGTGGGCGCTAAATCGTGCGCCCATCTTAAGAAGAGGAAAGCGAAGTAAGTCCGCGGCGAGGAGGTGGTTATGTTAAGCGACCCCTCCACTCTTCCACAGCTTCGCTGGGTGACAGACTTTGGGAAGTCTGTCGACCATTACAGCGATAGAGAGGCGGCGAGCGTGTTCCTGCGCGCGCCTCTCACTACATTTGATGTAGCGAGGTCGTTAAGCACTCGGTGCGGGGCCTATAGGGCCGTCGCTGGCAGAGACGCGGAAGATTGCAATAGTGCACTCGTATCTCTGTCAATTTTCGACGAGAGGAACATCGTGAGGTTTGAGTCGGTACATCTCGCGTGCATGCGCTATCGAGCATGCCGCGCTGGCGCCCATACAATTATATGTATGCACGCTTGCCCCAGGGAGTCCGACATACCCCCGGCATTATCCCAAATAATGCCGGGAAGTCCGTAATGGATTTCCTCACGTAAAAAAAAAAAAAAAAGGTACAACCTATAGAAAAGTTAGTGACACTTTATAGTATCTCCCTACCCCAGAAGCTCGCAAGGGTGAGTTCAAATACAGAGTGCAATTAATTACTGCAGTTTTTTATAAGAGGTTACGAAGTTATGTACAGTTATGAGCGTAGTTAAGAAATATTTTTGTTATTATGAGCACCTATTCAATTTAATACACTTAAGAGTAGTCAATGGCACATCTACATTTTAAACAGTTCTACAAAAGATGGAGATTTAACTAAATGCGCTGCCGTAACGCAATAAAAGAATAAGGAAGTGAGGACAAAGAAACGGTATAAGAGGAGTACCGAGTACTGTGAACTGAAAACCTTATTTATTGCCTCCTATGTTCAACAGGCAAGTATTTAAAAGACTTAACAAATCTGAATAGATAACATAAAATGAACTTTATTTTAACGAGCGCAGGGACTCGTATCGTGCGACTAGATACAATCTCTTCCGTTTCTTACTAATCACACGAAGTAATGTCTGTGAAAACAACGCTGAACAACACCTTTAAAAGAATAATAGTTTAAATGTCCCATTCAGTCGCAAATTCACCGCTTGTCTAGAGTTTTACCTGGGAATAATATAAAATAGATATCTGCTAATTCAGGTATTTTATTTTATTACTTTCTCGGCAGCTAACGAAGTCGGTTTTATAACTCAATTTGTTTTATTTTTGTCGATATTTTAATTTTATTTTTGATTGGCATATGATGACATGATGACACTCATGGAGGACGTTCCAGACGAAACAACCGCCACTGTAGGCAGCAGTACCTCCTTGCAGTAGGATCCAGATTGACAGTGCACACTCCTCTCGTTATATCTGGCAGATCTAGATGTTACACTTATTGGTAGTACTATTCAACGGCAGACAGAGTTGATAACCATCACGGGTCTGCGTACCTTTTTTTTAACAATGCCTGTACTAAGCTAGCATTAAAGGCACTGAGCCACCAAATACGTACAACATAGTTACATTGGTACCGGTCAGAATCGTAGATCACAGTTGCTCAGTTATTAGAGCAATTTGATTTGATCCTTGTAAAATCGTAATATTATTTTAACATGATTTAAATACTTAGTCATATTAAACAATAGAATTGCTAGAAACTCCAATGAGACTATCTACAAGTTTACCACACAACTTTGTTAAGACTTGTTTACGGTTAACAGAGTTTCAGTTTATGTGACGGTGGTTCAGAACTTTGGTAAGCGTGTACGTATCTACATCTGTTTCCGAACACTTGTAAATTTGAAGTTTCTTAGTGGATAGGTCTCAAAGTAGTGCCTAAGTATTTTAAGCTAAACTTTGTAATGCATTGTGGAAACTACCACCCATTTCAGTTGGTAAAAATAGCCAATAGACAGCGGTTAATAATTAATAAAAAATAAATATGCACTAAAGAATTCAAACTGAGTTTCATATTTAATAATATTATATAAATATTTAATGATAATAGGGTCAAAAGAAAAATAAAAATTACTTATATAATTTTTATATTCATTTACATTTTACATTGTAATAACTATATTATTTTCTTCTAATCTAAATAAGTAGGTTTATTCTTTTGTTTTAAATAAATATTTAATGAAACAGGTTTTTGGAATATATCTATAAGATCATTTTTCAATGAAAATTTAATCTGTTGCAGCCTCCCGCCACCAGCGCCGGCAATCAATTTAACTAATCTCTCAGATGGACAACCCACAGTGACCGAACACAATATTTTATTATCCTCTTCAATTTCCTCGAATAACTCTAAACCAATATCCAAGTTATAAGGGATTTCTTGAGATAAAAAGTCTAAGAACTTTGCACGAGTCGCTTCAATTATAAGCGTTTCTTTCTTTTGGTCAGTCCACATTTCCGGAGAGAATTGAAACGCTCGTGATTTTGCGTTTTTTAAAAGATATTGCTGTAATAGATAACACTTTATTAGAATTAAAACACAGTTTAATTTTCAATACACGTGAAAACAAAGAGGACCAGTGACCGCCCTTTTAACCCTTAAATGCATGATTTTTTGTTTTGAAATAATAAAATCGTATAATACTAATATTATAATAGTTTAGGTACTAATAAAGAATATACAGGGTAACTTTTTAACTGGGAGAGTATGAGGAAATCCTAAACCACAGGAGATACGGGAAAACTGTCTTAGGGTCCATTTGCTCTTTTTTTATGAAAACGAATTTGGCATAGTAATTTTTCTGGTCAAGCTTGAGTTGTCCATGGAAATGAGTCATTTTGATGAAAATTTTTTTTGATGCGGTTCGACTCAGTTTCATGTAAGGATCTTTTCATTGTATCGGAAGAAAAAAATCGGAGCAGCAGAAGTTAGTCAGAATTACTTTATAGACCCCATTATTTAATGGGGTCATTATAGTTAAGATTGTTTATATTTTAACCTATTATTAATACTTAAAATATTATCATTACTATCTGTTTAAGGTTCTGTAAAACTCATTACATTACTTAATTTAACATTCAATACACACTTACTTTAATATCACTAACACCATCTCCATTCAGGGCAGATATGAGAAATACATCAGAGAATTTGGCATAACCCCTACTTTCTCCCTTTTGTCTCTTTATATTAAAATCAGGAGTAGGCCTTCCGGCTATTACACCGTTAGTTAAATTACGTATCAGAGTTAAAAGTTGACGTTTCGATTCTAATTTGTCGATCTGAAAAGGGTTTAATTAAGAATTATTTTAAATAATTATTTTGTCCCATCATCTTGGTGTAATACTACCACCACCTTTAAGTACAAAACTCTACGGTGGCCTGAACGGTATGTACCAGTCTCATTAAGCTGGCATAGAGGAGGCAGCTGGTGCTTTCACATTTCTCTGTGGTAACAATTGTCTATGATTCTGAAGAAGTTCTCTAATCAAATCTTAGAAATTTGGAACTGCAGCAGTTGTAATTAGTGTGGATAATTGAGGGAGTAAAAGTTTTTTCTCCATGTACCCCGGTAAGACTAAAGATTTGATATATTAACAGATAGAGATTATCATAAGATTAATAACTATTATTCCATGCAATTTCACTATATCACCAATATTATATGCAATTTACAAAGTTTCAATATTTACCTTATTTAATATTAAAAAACTGGGTATATTTTCTATTTCATTCAATATGTTTAAGACATCTTTGTGAAGACTGTCTTTTGTATATCGACTTGATACATCATGAATGACTCCTATTACATCAGCACACCTAACACTTTTCTGACAAGCATTTATCATTGAATCTGGTAAATTATATCTATAACGATAAATAATTTAAACTTAATCTAAGCCTATTAAAAAAACCTTGAGTCGTGATTACATTCTTAATATGTGAAAATGGAGGATTTTTATATATTTAATATTTATAAATATACATGACTGAAGATTTCAAGAAAATTAAATACTACTAAAAGGACAGGCTGCATGGTAACGAAACCTTTGCCTTGGATAAAATCATCAACAAGTCAAAATACAAGCTTCAAAATGTGCTGAACTTCTAGTCCTGCAGAATGGAGGTATCTGACTTATTGAACCTTCAAAGAATATTAAGATTATATCAATAGTAATTACTGTTTCTTCTCCCGGGGTGTAATGACTCCAGGTGTATCCAAAAATACAATTTGAGTGTTCTCGTGAAAACAGAAAGCTCTGGCCATTTTTGTTGTTGTGTGGACTTTATTTGATGCAGCACATATCTGAAAAGTTTTATGTAAATTGAAATAGGTAAAAAATTAAATTAGTAAAAACAAAAACAACATTAGCAAACCTTTCGTTCAACAATGTTGTTGATTAAAGTACTTTTCCCAGCATTAGGCGCACCAATAATAGCAACGTTAACGACCTTCCCTAGTTGCGGCTTATTTACATGCTCTATATTTGTAGAATACAGCACTACTAAAGTTTTTCCACCAATGAACTTTCTCAAATTGCAAAGAATCCCAGTCATTTTTAGACGATAACAGACACTAGATTGATAGAAATATTATTGACATTATTAATAACGATATCTGAACTGACATTTACGTATTATAATAATACATTTATTTCGGTATATTAACCGCGCTCTCCGATAACCTAAAAACCGCAAGTCAAATGACCATAGAGATTCAATGTCAATGTACAAAAATAAATTCGCCGTGATAGCGTACCCAAAATTCTTTACCAATAGGATCGCTTCATAAGCTTGTTTATTAACTTAGCGGTCAAAACAATTTAGTGTCATTGGTGAAGAATCACGTTGTCACGGTGTTAATGTATTCTCGTGCTTTGCCCTCCGAAAACGTGGCTGTATGGGCTTTAATCCCTGCATTCCCAGAATGGGAGAACAGAATTTTAAAAATATAAAAAAGTTGTCTCCGGTATTTACAATTTAATCGGTCGGTTGTTGCGAGGCTTATTTTCAATTGATAATAAGATATATCGGTTAGGTATTGAAGCAGATCCGTGAAATAGAGCCTTCGATATTTCCCGTAAAAAGTACACCGAAAAGTTAAAAACTCCGGCATGAATTTGCCCAGGTAAGTGAAATTATTTCATTCATCACTGAGTTCAATCATTATAATAACTTAGATCAAGAAAAGATAACTTTTTTCTTGATATAAGTACTTACTGGACAATGGTTTTAGAAATGACAGATATCAAGAATAAAAAACATATCTTGGCTACAATCGATCAATTAAGGTCTCGTAAATCTCGTCCTGATGTGAATAGGATTTGCAAGTATATGCTGGCATATTATAAAGTATCTCCTAAAGATACTAAAGCCGACTTGCGTCGTTGCGTGAAAGAGAAGAGTATTCTGAAAGTTGACTATAAAGATAATGTAAGTTATAGAAACGCTGAAAATTGGAAAAAAGACAAAAGAAGAACACATAATAGAAGTAAGTAAATATGTTTTGGAATGGCAACGGCAAATGGTATTTGTTTAGAAATTAGATAATTAAAATAACTAACAAGGCTTTTATTTTTGGTTGACGGCTTTCTAATTAATATTTTTATTAGCAGTAGGAACCTGTTTTATTCTCAGTTTATAAGCATCTCATTATCGGATTACAAGTATATTTATTCCCTTATTTTAACTTAGAAACACCTTAAGAAAATAAAGACTATAATTTTTTTTTTTAAATGCCAATATATTTTACAATTAAATAAAAAAAAGTAAAGTAGTTCTAAATTGAAACTACTGCAATGAGAACAAAATAGCAAAATATATATTACATATTTTTTGTTTTTATAATAAGTTACAATTAAATTTTTAGTGAATCATTAATTTTATCAGAAATACTTACACAACAGGAATTTTGACAAATTAGTGCATGACATTGGGACATAGAACTTGCCCTTAGGCTAGGCTTATAATTTGCTTATCCACATATATTCTGGTCTTAGTAACAACCAGAACTGATGAAACAGATCATATTGGGGTGTATTGCTTGTCAAGTAAACTGCACTTGACTGACATGTTTAGTGGATACAGGGAGCTGTAAATATTGTGTATTGTGTGTAGCTCTTTTTTGGCATTTGCTTTTCTTAAAAAAAAAATTGTAAAACATTTCATTTAATCTATGTAATAAACACACGTGGAAGAAAAATGATTTGAAAAACGATGCGTTACAATGGACCTTTAAATATCTGTTATTTTCTTTCAGAAATGGCTACCTCAGGAAGCCGAGAAAGAAGAATTATAACAACTGCCATCGCTTCATTGTTCTATCAAGACCAGAACCATATTGAGCATGGATTAGCTATTAATTCATTATTGAAGACAGCTGTAGAGCTCACTGACAAATATACTACTGAGCAGTTTCAAACAATTATTCAAAAAGAGATAGACACGGGAAGTTTGATAAAGCTCCCAAATGGAAATATAACTTTGGGACCGATTGACAGCATGGACGGTGACAGCTGTGATAGCAACAAGTTTGATTCAAATGCAAAGGTATAGCAGGCACCAAACTTTATGGCGGGTCCGAAGTTAGACACAAGTCACTATGCACATGAGAGGGAAGAGCACTCTCCCGAGCTACACTCCAGCATGTTACTTTTTATATTAAAATTAATCTCTTCAATTTTATTATTGTAAACTTGCTTGTACTTGTGCGAAATAGTCCCTGCAGCTAACTTCCGAGACGCCATAAAGTTTGACACGAACTATACTTTTGATATTCAATTTAACAAAATAACACTTATTATCTAAAACAACTGCTCTTTTCAGACATCATCTGCAAATTCATCGGCTCAATCATCTCCAATGAGAAGAGGACGGCCTCGAAAAAGAGGTGGTGGTGCTCTATCTAAAACTCCCTCTGCAAGGAGCTCCGGAGTTCGCGTTGGTGAACGACGCAAAATGGCGAAAAAAGTGTTCGACCCCTCTGACATCATCATACCAAGTAAACGTAAAAGAGGCAGACCTGCTGGCTCTCTCAATAAAAGCACAATAAAGAAACTCATAGATAGCTCTAGATCTCAAAGTCAGCCCCGGTCCGAGGGTCTTAATTCGAACGAAGCCAGCAGCGATGAGGCTGAGCCTGAAACAGGCGGTGTGTGCTCAGTCTGTCTGGTACTGAAAGCTAAAGGATCTAATGACAGGATGGTTGAGTGTGTAGAGTGTAATACCAAAGCGCATTTGAGTTGTATACAAAGTGGGCCACCAATTTTAAAGCTAAATGCTAACAATACCTGGCATTGTCCGCATTGTAAAACTTGTGTCGTCTGCATTGAAACTAATGATGCTGTAAGTGATTATTTTTTTCAGATTTCACATAAGTTCTTACTTCAATTAAATAAACACTAAATATTTTTCAGGGTGTACTAACGGTATGCAGTGTCTGTCATGATCCATATCATGCTCTGTGTCATACACCTCGAATACCAGAAGGAAAAAAAGGATGGGACCAATGGATTTGTCATATTTGTGATCAAAACCACTTACGACCAAAACTATCCCAATCTCCAATCATTATATCCAGAGATTCAACCAAATACTCCAGTAAAGAAGATCCATTTTTAAAACCTCATGAAATTGAAAGGTCCCAATCTAAGCTTCCAGAAGATTTGCCAATAGATAAAAGCATTCCTGATATATCATCTTGGAGTAGTAACGATGTTTATGAATACTTCATGGAGCATTGCCCTGATGCAGCACCAATTTTAAAAGATCAGGTAAATACTATTTATATTTGTGTTTCAGATTTATGCAGTATTTTTATTTAATTTTTTTTTTCTTAATAGGAAATGGATGGACCTGCATTGTCCCTGGCAGGACGAACTGACATTGTTAAAGGTCTGGGTCTTCCATTAGGCCCAGCATTAGCTTTATATCGTATTGTAGTTAAACTGCAAACGCGAAAGGATGACTGGACAATGTGTTGGGGTTAACAGTGAAAGACATTATTTAAAAAAAAACAAGACATTTTATATAATACTGGTAAAAATCACTTACATTCATCACATGTAGAAATTATTACATGACTTTTTTTTATATTATTTATATATTAATGTTTATAAAGATGTTTTGTATAGGATAAAAATACATTATAAATCATTGTGGCAAAATTTATGTAGAATACTCTATATTTTGTTGGTAAATAGTAGAAATTAACAAATTGTACTGGTGGCCAGTATAACCAATCACCCTGAAAATAAAAATAAAATGTTTATTTTTAAGTAATTAAATGTATAATTTTAAGTTGTAACTATTTTGAAATGGAATAAAAATATGTAATATTTACCATGTATACAAAACTGAATTTTGCTTTTAATTCATCCGTGCTTTGCCTTAATGACTTTCTTTCTAAGATACCCATTCCGTAGAAGAAGCATACTAAAGTTATTGGTGAAATCAACAACTGGTCATAAAGGATTTTCTGTATAACCGTCTTAATTGTAACCCGTGGCAGCATTTTATCTAAGTATATGTACCAATAATGATGTAGTGGTCCTAAGGCATTCCCAACAATAAACATTCGCACTGTAATTAAGATCGATATGACATAAGATTATAAACAAAAAAAAATTATACAGCGTCTGATGGCGTCACACTTACACGATCTTGCCCAATCATATCTTTTTGGTATAATCTTTTTTTGATATTCATATTCTTGTTGCAGTAAATCTCCGATAGCCATAAAAATTCCAGATGACAGACTATTAGTCAATAGCAAATTCTTCTTAAATAAAATATGTAATATGCCTGTTTCGCGATCGCACATTTGTCTATTTTGTGTGAAAAAAGATTTATTAATTTGTCTTCTAACCAACTTTAAGGCTCTCATTAATATCATCATCTTTATAGTTCTTTTCACGAACTAGTTTCAAAAATGTTTCGTGTTCCTATTACATTTGTTTCGAAACCGAATTTACAATATTTTTAAAGGGGTATTTCTTTATTAGTACGGCTTCAAATACATATCACAATGGGTTCACTTTCTGTGAAGAAAGCTAATAATATAATTCATAATTATTCTACACAAATTCCATGCACAGAGCGAAACCAGAGATCGAAAGAAGTCAAACAGCTGATCCTGACAGCTGTCAGTCAGCTATCGACATTTAGTCTAAAAGGGTTATCAAGTTTGGGAATTTTGCCAAAAAAGGATATCATGAAATCAAATGTTAGTATTTTAAAGACAAACTAATAGCATAGATGAAGCATACACGAAATGTATGCTTCATAATATTTTCTACTTTAAGTTCGTTTAATACTAATTGAGGCAATCTTAAGGGCCTTTTTAATTGGTAGCTGTGGAAAGCTTTGTCTGGAGTTGGCAACCCTATTTAAAACTCGACTGGTGCCGATTCTTCTGTCAGTGTCTGTCGTGGTGTCTGTCTGTCCGTCTCCGTCAGTCGCTTAGAAGTGTCGGTCGCTCGGTGTTGTTGTTTGTATTGATTTTTATATTTGAATTATGAAATTCTAAATTGTTTTTTATAAGAAATGGCTCAAGCAGCTCAGCTTAATGAGAAAATAGATTATTGTACGCTATTTAAATTATCAGAATTAGTACGTATCAATATTGTTTCATATACTTTTTATGAAGTTGGCTTAAAGAAGTGCATTGCACTCGCCAGCCAAAATGAGCTCCTATTTCTGTATATTAATTCGGAAAATAAGAAGTCGGAAAAGAAATACGAATGGGATTTCGTAAATAATCCTATAGATTGCATGTGTTTTGAGCCAACTGGTACTTGGCTAACTGTTGTGAGCCGTCAAAAAGTTATTTTGGTACCATTTCTACCACTGTTTATATCGCAAGATACATATGATTACAAGTGGTCGTTGGCTGATTTAACTTCGATACCATGTGAGATGTCTGGCAGTGCGATTTCAGTAGTGTGGTGGCTGACTGTAGAATCAGAGAATGTGCTAATTGTTGGCTTACAGGCAAGTATTGTTTAATTTAAGTAATAAATGTTTATATTACTAAAAGTGTTTTGCCATGTATTATAATAAAATGAATGTCTTTCTTTTACTATTCTAGAAGGGATCCATAATATTTTTCTCTCTAGAATCACTTAGCATTGTTGGTGAGTGCGAAATTGCTGGTGATATAATAGAATTGCAGATATGTTTTGATGATACTCTTGATTTATTGGCATTGATTGTAAGTATTTAATTAATTATTGATTGAATTATTTTTATGATTGATCATTGTTAATTTATAAATTAACAATTTGCTATAAAACCATTGCAAAAATGCTGTTATATTGATTTTCAGCAGTTGCCAATATAAAACAAACAAAAATTTAATTTTCTTACTAAAATTGAGGGTAGATTCCTCCCGCGCCTTGTCCACAATTGAGCAGCTCTGGCCGCTCATTGTGCATGAAAAATTGAGGGTATATTTTAAAAGTAAACGCTTGCATAAGGAATAAATAATAAACATTTTTTAGATCTCTAGTCCAAAATATAAACAATGGAAGTTGGTGTTAGAACATAGATCATTAAGCTACAATTGGTTACATCAATATCGCAGCACACACACTGATAAAGAGAAAAAGGAAGGCTTTATTTCATATATAAAACAGTTATCAAGAGATAAAATTAATTCACTCACTCAGGGAACCTCAAAAGGTATTAAATTATATTTAAAAAAAAAACAGGGCAGTGGATTTTTGGTACAATACCAGCGTTTTTTAAAATAATTTCTAAAACAAAATAAAAGAGTTAACTTTTAACATATGACACAGATTATGAAGAAAGAATAAAAATATTTCTCACTAAAAAGTGAAAAAATAATTTTAATTGAGAGTACCTACATACAATTTTATAAGTATAAGCAAGAATAGATGTTTATTATTTATTTACAAATGAATTGTCTACATATTATCTAGCATATATCTGAAGTCGGTGCATGCATTTGGACAATGCTAAATTAAATGTAAAATAAAAAACTTCATTTTTAACTTTAAGATTTTTTTTAGATGGTAATAAACATCATACAGTAGAATACAGTATTAAGCCAGTCGAATATTTACCAGAATCTAGGAAAGGATCAAATAATTGGGTTCTAACTGCTCAATATGTGAATGGAAATCATTTTCTCACTGCTTTTGAGGTTTCAGAAGGAACTTTGGTGGTTTGTATATATTTTATTATAAATATATAATTTTGGGAAAGGATATTAACAAAAGGAATTTATAAATCTAATGTGAATGGATGTGTTAAACGAGGCAGACCTAGAAGGGTGTTCTCTGGTCATTTCGAAGACATCCTTATGAAAGCTGAGCTGCCTAGTGCCCATAACTGTCGCCTGATCGCTACATGCCTATGTATGAAGAGAATTGTGGATGCGGGAGAGTTGTGTCAGAATTCTGGGAAGTGGCGTTTTGTTATCTCTACCTATCCCTGTAGGAAAAAGGCGTGACAATTGATTTATTGATATATATTTTTTAGATTTTATATTAATATGTGTTTATTTGTTTTAACAGTTGGAAAGTCCAGAAGAAATTTCCTTATCAAGGACTCTAATACCAGATTTGATTAGTGATAATACATTTCAACAAGGATTATGGTCTCAACGTTTAATATATTTACTTAAGAAGAACATGTTGGAGATACATAGTTCAGCTTATTCCAGTACACAGGTTCGTTCATTGACATATACAACTAGATAAGTATTAACGCTCCCAGTGCGACACGAGAGCAAAGATGACTGCAGTCACTTTTAGGTTTGCTCCTCTAGTATATCTATGGTTTCGTTTGTATATTATATTTATTAATAATTTTTTTTGTCACCATATGACGGGATTTATAAATTACTAACAAAACCTAACAGATATTGTGTTCCATTTATTTAGTTCTATTTTATTGCTAACTGTATATTTTATTGAAAATCTATGAACATGGATCAGAATTTCATGAAAAATTATGGATAGCCTCCTTTTTTTTCTAACTCCTCTCCTATTCTATTACTGTCATAAGAACAACATTTAGCTCTGGTTGTAAATTATTTTGGATATGGATGAATGGATGGCATGTGAGGTACATGTTGAGTTCTCCACTCCAGTTTTGGACTATGCGAGGTCATTTGACACTTTTCTTTTTAATATATGTTTGGGCTTTGTCCTCTGAAGATGCTTCGGAGCTCTTTGGCCGAGTTTTTTTGGCGTAGTTTAACATGCTGTTCTAACATTAAATTTATTTTTCATTTATAATAGATTCAAGGAGCTTTAGATAAGGGGAAGTCATCTTCACTATTATGGAGTACAGTGTTACAAGGGAATGTGTTAAAAGCTTATTTAATGTCAACTCGTGAGCCTATCGTGTCACAAGAAGGATGGAAAGAACCAACATTTTTATGCGATTTAAAATTACCAAGATTCAATTTGGAACCCTGTCTAATTATCACCAGTGAAGGAGCATATTTGTTTAGTACTGTGTAAGTTTTACATTTCATGTATTTTGAAATAATATAGTAAAAAAGTTGTTTCATTTGATATAATGGAATGTTCCCTATCTTAATGTTAGTCAGGGATACGCCTCTTTTTGAGAATGACGCTGTTTCTGATATTCTATCTACCAACTACCAATTATTATCTTTTAATCATTTCATCTAAATGTTCACTTAATATTATATCATGCCTACAAAAAGAAGGTACTCCCGTTTCAGATATTGGCGCATGTATTATTCGGCATGTGATCTCACTCAGCCTTATCTTAGGGTAGACCATCGATCAGATATTATTGACAACAGACTGATGTCAAGATAGAAAAAATCTAATAAAGCGATCCTGGTGAAGAGGTTCACTTTACGCCGTGACTGCGTAAATGTAAACTTATACTTGGCCCTCTGGTTCAGAGAGTACACTAATAAGAAATTACAAGTTTTACAAATTACAGTTATAATCTGCTTACCACTCTTTCTTTTTTTTTTATTGTAGCTCGGCATGTGACAACACCGCCTGATGTAAAACTAGGGTGCGGTTCACGAATGGAAACAACTGCTACTACAGAGAAAACAGTGCGGGCAGCAGTCGCCTCCACAATGCCGGCTTGGGGAGATGAGCATGTACTATCTCAATTGACAGTGCACACTCCCCTCGTTATGTCTTACTTTCAAACTATTTCCGAAACGCGACAAGGTGGTGGTACTACCCCGGGACGGCAGACTGGGCTGATAACCATCATCAGTCTGCCTACCACTTCTTTAATAGTGAGTGTCAGTCAGTGAGCGGCCAAAGTACATATGACAAAGTTACATTAGTACTGGTCAGAATTAGCGAGGTTCGAACACGGGTCTCATCAATTGTGAGTTCACGCGTCTTACCGCTGTCGCTCTTAGAACTCTTTTAATTATTGCAGTTGTTCAGTCTGTGAATGGATAGTTAGCGGTATAATGAAAGGCGGAGTGGGTGCGGAGAGGGCAGCCTCTGCATTGACAGCACCTTTGGGGAACATACTAACCGCTTCTGCAGATATGCTACTCGCTAGGAACAAAGTATCACCTGCACAGTATTTGTACGAATTATCTAAGGTAAAGTTACTGATATACTTGGCAAATTGATAATGATTACACTGGTAGTCCAGTCTGCAGTTACGTCTGACGTCTCATAAAGCCGGCATAACTATAACGACTGTTACTCGATAATACAATATGGTAAAAAAGTAACTATTTTTTTTTATATTGACGCGACATGTGACGTCGACTGGCCTGGTGGTAAGCACAGTGGAGGTCCATGAGCGCCTGGATTAAATAGATTAAATTTTAATAACTCAGCATGATTAAAATAGTGCATAGATTTTCATGTTATATTTGGTATAATATTGAACCGTAACAATATTCAGTTGACAACGAATGTTGAGGGGCGTTATTGCAAAACTTTTAATCGAATGTGTTATGGTTAGGAGTTATTTATATAAAATAATTTAGTGTGGGTAGAGGTCAAACTTTAGTTACTCATGTATTAGCCTCAGTGAAAAACGATAATTGATTTGTCTACGATTGTCTAGGGATTGAGCCCTAAACTATCTCTGAATGTAATCTAAATTTTTTAAACTTAAATGCACTTGTCGGAGATCGCTTCTGGGATGGATTTGATCACAATTATTACCTTTGTTGTCATTTATTTGCTAATGTCTACTTAAAACTAAATAACATAACAGTATACAAGAATGGGCTCGGGTGAGGAGGGAGAGACGCATCAGAGAGCTCATATTGTATTATATCATATCATATTGGCATTGGTAACACAGGTTTCCTTTGCCTTTTATTGTTAGATTTACTTACCTATTGCTAACTAAAATAAATTAAATATAAATTCATAAATATAAGTCCTATAGTCTTCAAATGTAATATTATTTGTTCAATAAATGATTATTATGATTATTATTATATTAATTAAGTATTCGGAGGGCCAAATATGATTTTACGTTTACACTGTCACGACGTAAAGGGAACAATAGAATCGCTTAATTTAATTTATTTTTTAAACCAAGCAAATTTTTTAAGCAGTGAAAATATAATAGTATTATCCATTTCATTTGTCCAGAGATTTCACTTTACGTCTTAGCAACGTAAAAGTAAACTTATATTTGGCTATTTGAATATTTATTTAAATTAAAAAAAAACATACAATTTTCTTTTTCCTTATGAATTAGTATGGTCCATGGTCAGTGACAATTTCTTCTGCCACGCCTGTTAGATGACATGAGAATTACAGGGCACATTTCTTTTATTATACATGTCTTGCTCTACCCTGGCATGACAGACAACTTATTAACTTTAATAAAAATGTAATGTAATTTTTTAGTGTCCACAAGAAGGATGGTTAGTACGACTTGGCGTATTCGGACGATTAGATGAATTGTTAAACGTGAAACCAAATCAAAACGTACCAAATTCAGCCTTAATACTCAAGTATTTAGCTGTACTTATGATACATGTTACAAAACCTGATCCCAAACCTGACCCGTAAGTAAATAGTTTTTTTTTAATTGTTGATGGGCACATGATAATACTCCGCCTAATTTAAAGTTAGCTACTCATAGGTGTTACAATTGAAAGTGATGGTACTAGCTCAGGACAGCAGACTGGGCTAATAACCTTCATCAGTCTGCCTACCACTCTTTGTAGTGCCTATAGACACTGAGCGACCAAAATACATATAACAAAATTACATTGGTACCGGTCTTTAGCGAGGTTCGAACACGGGTCTCATCGATCGTGAGTTTACGCGCCTTACCGCTAGACCACAGCCACTAACATTTATGTAAATAAAGACGTTAATCGGTAACCAATTAAAAGTCGTTGGCAGATTGATAATGATTAACTTTAAAGTGTAACACTCAGAAGTTACGCCACGTATCGTCAGCTTGGAGAAATGTACACAGTAAAGGTTGACTTTTCAAGCCTTCTTGTTAAGGTGATTATTACCTTTATTGACCGCACTCTGACATAAGGTTGAGTGTTATGTCAGGCTACATTAAAAGAATATTTGTTTCATACTGATATTTAATCTTTTCAGAGGAAATAAATTAGCTATTTTAAATAAAGCTGAATTAAAGGAATTGTCATGTTTTGCTGCTTCTTTGGGTCTTTGGAGTGTATTACCAATATTAAGTATTCATAGAGGACATGGTAATTTATTACTAAATGGCCTCAAATATAGAGAAAATCTATGTCGTGGTGCACTAAACTTGATTATTAAACACAAATCTTTAATACCGTTGTTGGATGAAGATTCTAAATTTTTATTGGATTATTTATCTACAAATTGTCTTGAGTTTGATTATAAACTTTTAAAGGTAATTTTTAAAAAAAATTTTATAAATAATTTTAAGTATTTTTTTTTTCAAATAAATTATTATTTATTAATTAATTATATTATATTTAAATATGGTAGGCAGTAAATAAAACCATCATAAGTGATCAGTAGGGCGGTGCACACTCAGATACTCAAGCCGGCATAGTGGAGGGTACTGTTGCCTACAGACATGTTTCTGTAATGGCAGTTTGCTTCGCTCATCGTCTGCAAGCTTAATGAATGTTTTTTATTATTACTATTTTAATAATTAACAATTTTTAATTATATTTTTAGCATTTATGTTTATTGTTGTGCCCTATGCAAGAGCGATATCGTCCAGTATTACGAGATTTGAGACAAGGAATAGACACTGTTTATGTAAGTACAATTAAGTACATACTGTATTAACCAAGCGGATTGGAAGATTTTCCTGTCATAATGTGATATACGACGAGAGAACGCCATCTAGTGGCTTATAGCGGAGTTGCCATAAGTTTAATTATATTATTTTTATTAGAACTTTCGTAAGCAACCAAAAAGCTCATTTATTACATAAAACAATTTTAGCCACCGTAACCCCCTCTGTACTCTACGTATGAAGAAAAAGATTAGGATGACTCCTCCAAAATTTTACGTAAGATTAAAATTGTAAAGAAAAACATAGATGGATGATTAGAATTCATTGTTAAATATTATCAAACTTTCAGACTACCCGAATGAAAACTTTAATTGATACATTCATGAACATAAGCAGTGCTTTAGACCTTAAAAACCCAACGACAAACTTAAGTAAAGAATTACCACCTCACGCGGATACCTGGAAGACTCAATTTACACCAAAACGGAGCATTAGTTGTGGTATTAGCCATTGGGCCATTGTTGATAATGGTGAGGCTAAAGTAATGTTAGCAGATGTGCCTATAGATACAAACATTGTTGGTAGAGTCATTGATATTGCTTGTGGAAGACATCATACGCTTGTTTTGACCGAGAATGGGGTATGTAATGTTTGTTTTTACTTTAATGTATGTAGTAAACACTTTGTGCAGCATCCGTGAAGTGACCTTTTTTTTTTAGTTAGGAGACCCTGGGTTAATTCCCGATCAAGAATTCCGATTCCGGTTGATTCTTGATTTTCCGGGCTGTTTTCCGCACGCAGACCCACTATGGGGGTCCCGGGTGCGTCCTGCCGTACTTCCGATTCCGGTTAATAATTTATATTAATTGTATTTTATTGTACTCGTAATATAATAAATGTGAAAGTAACTCTGTTGTTACCTTTACACTGTCACGGCGTAAACCGTTTGGTTTTTACATACTGTTACATCATTTCGATAAAATTTGACTAGAATAAAAATTTTAACCTGGGGAAGAACTTAGGCTACCTTTTGGTTAAAAAAAATATTGAAGGTGTTCATCATTTCTCATGTTGAACGCCTAAAAATAAATAAACGCATACGAAGTTGCGAGCAGGTACTGGGTATCCTAATTTAGGGTCAGGACATGTATTTCTTAATAATATTACAACTCTGTTATGGAACTAGCATTATGTTAGTAGCAGTTGTTTCCTTTCATGGACCGCACTCTAGCTTTCCATTCTGTGGACGCTGGCCTCATTAAATGAATAAATAAATAATTCCCAAGGTATACACATCGGGTGACAATACATTTGGTCAACTGGGCGTTGGTAGAGCTTGGCCTGGCGGGTTAGAGAGGGAAGGCACATGCGGAGGAGATTTATTATTTGTTTCCTTCAATGAGAGTGCACCGTTATTGTGTGTAGCTGCCGGACAATATCATTCAGCTGCCGTTGATTTTGGTGGGCGATTATTTACTTGGGGGTAAGTTATACACGTGTAGGTGTGAATTCACGATCCCATGTTGAGATCCGGTGAAACCCATGTTCAATTCTTGCTAGATTCTGATCGGTACTAAATTAACTATGTTATAATATGTACTTTTGTCGCTCAGTATCAAGCAACGACTTAAAATGCAATCTATTACACAACATTTCTTCCTTCTTCATTTATGGCAGAGTAGTGACGAAGTAGTAAATAAGAAAAGTACTTTTATTCTTTTTTTATTTTGGTAAATATTAATGCCTTCCTGTTCAATTTTTATTATAATTTAATTATAAAAAAATATTACATTAAGAATAAAATAAATAAGCAGAGGTAAGCAGAGCTTTTTTTAATTATTATTATTTTTTTTTAAAGATGGGGTGTTCACGGGCAATTGGGTCTCTGTAGTATTGAAGACGAATATAGTCCCCAATTAGTGACTAAACTTCAAGGGCGTAAGGTAAGATTTAATTAATTGTATGCGACGATTGAGACGACTGTGTACCGTCCATTGTGACAGTGCACACTCTCGTTATAACTGGCTACTTCTAAGATAATCCCAAAATACAACTAAATGGATGTTACACTCAAAATACTGGTCAAACTCTACTACTTAGCCCACTGGGGTAGGCAGCAACTATGGAGCGCCAGGGACTCCTCTTTCGCGTCGACCACATCTATTACTTCTCTCATGCATGCACGTCGGTTGAAGGTGTTCCTCACCCGACCCTTTCTGAGCAGTTGACCAATCTGACTGAGAAAGGTCTTCTAGGGTGTTCCCTTCCGACACTGCCATTCACATTCGCGCAATAAATATTTTTAGCTAATCTCTTTTGTTTAACCTGTGATTTTATTTACCTTTAGGTCTTGTCAGTGAGTTGCGGCATATGTCATACTGTAGCGTTATTGAAGAGTGGTGAAGTATGGTGTTTTGGTGCTGGTGTATTTGGACAACTCGGGAGTGGCCGTAGAGATAAATCAGCTATCCCTGTCAGGGTTAGATTGTGTGATCCCGTTTCTAATATTGCTGTTGGACATTTTCATAATGTAAGTTTTCTCAATGATGTTTATTATAATTCTACAAGGTGTACAAAAACATAAACCGTTCCAGCAAAAACATGGACCAGTAGTTGTATTTGTATAGTACGAACGAATTATGGCGGCTCTGTAGTTAGGCGCAAGCCGCTGGGCAGTATACAAATTAAAGTATCAGCGGGGTTCGATGAAGGTGGGATGAGGAAGGGGAACTGTCCTTTTTCTGTCGTTCCATCAAGTTTATTCCTATACTTCAAGCTCAGTGTGAAGAGGCATCTCACAAAGTCGGCATAGCGGACGCGACTGCTGTCTGAAGATTCTCTCCTCTAAGAGGCGACCTCTGTTCATGGATCGCACTTCAGATGGAGTGCGGATCATACATGCTAAAATAAAATATACTTAATTTTTTTTTTAAATCTAGCCCTTTATTTAATTTAACTGTATACCATATATAGAGTCATTCTTCTTGTCTAGAGAGATATATAGTAGAGAAATATCTCTACCTTCTTCATGCGTGATACATGTCCAGTCCTTTTTTGAAAACTTTCGTTCTACTCCTAATTGATACATTTTTCTGATTTTCTTTTGCATTTTTTATTTATTTTTGTAATGTCTCAGCTGGCTCTAACAACACGCGGTGAACTATGGATCTGGGGCGCTAGTCCTCAGTCTGTCCGTATGGCGAATGCAAATTTAGTGGCTTTACAAACAGAGCCAACACCACCTGTTGATATGGAACCATCAGAAGAGATGCATTACACTGAACCACATTTGCTACCTACCCTTGTCAATACTGGACGAGTCGATGGTGCTATTGTACAGGTTTGTCTATTATATTGAATTAAATGTAATAACCAGGGTTCAATTTCCGGTCGAAATAAATATTAATTATTATATTATAGTAAATGATTCAGTCAGGCCACTATGTACAATATACATTATTTGTATATATTTGACAGAACGGGACGAGCGGTCCAGGGCTTCCTAAGCTAGTGCTTGTATCGCAGGCACCGAGTGATCAAAGTACATATAACATAGTTACATTGGTAGTTGGTACCGATCCGTATTAGGTATATTATGGTATGGTATATTATAATCCCAGCAAGGTTTGAATATTATATATCGATGATTTGTACTGAAGGAAAATGTTCCGTTTGTATAATGGGAGACATGGGGTTATTTCTATTCCCGCCCCGTGTGTTGTTTTTGTACTAATCATAATATGTAGTAATCAGCACCAAGAACAAATAAAAAGATGATGTTTAAAGTTAATAAAACTTTTTATGAGGTCTAAAATAAAAAAAATATTTCAGATAGCTGCAGGGTGGCATCATTCTTGTTTATTAACAAACTTAGGCACCGTTTACACTTGGGGACTTAATTTTGATGGTCAATTAGGTAATTTCCTATTTTAGTTTAATTTTTTTATAACAAAAGCAAAACTTGCGAAAATTGCATTAGTGCTCAAAAATTTTTTTTTTTTTTTACTTTTGATTGTAGCATGAACCATGAACGGAAACAACTGCTATGCCGGCTTGAGGAGACGAATGTGCACCATACAGAATGACAGTGCACACTCCTCTCGTTATACCAGACTAGTACGTTATTAATAATGTTTGCCTAAATAAATAAATGTTATTCACAGGAAGTGGTAATAGAAAATCTCAATCAATACCAACTGAAGTTCAAATAAACCCAGAAATACCAGCGGATAAGATGATGATGGACACTCCATCAGCAGCTCAACAAATGGTGCAAAGATCGGGCGCCAGAATACAGCCACAACATGGAGAAATCAGTAAAGCGTTAATAGTATGTGGCGGAGGTTCTACTATTTATATAGATGATGAAGGAAGAATTTTTACTACTGGTAACACTATACAAAAGGTAATTGATAGTTTTTAATATATTTTACTTCGAGATCTAATGTTTTGTTTGTTCCTTGGTTCTAATAAATAAAGTTAAAAACGTGATGGTGAGAGGTGGTGTAAGAAATATTTAGTTATGGCAACATTTGTGCTTTAGTGAGGCAAATGTTTAGTCTGACAACATTGGGGAGACTGGATAAAGTAAAAAAATCGAAAGAATTGTTAATACATGCATGTGATTCAAAATATATTTTCTCAAAAATAATAGTACCTATTTTATTTATGAATTTTTCAGTACAAACTTTATTAATTGAATTTACAGGCTGAATCAGACTCCGATAAAGCAACAAGCAAAATAATAACAATGAAAACGACAAAACGTGTTATAAAAATACCAACAAGTCGTGCCAACAACAAATTCATGTTCCAGTACATCGATCGGATTGATAACTTGATAAAAACCAATGATAATACACATAAAGACTGTATTGATACCAGACCGAATCCACTATCCACCCTCTCAGATTTCAAAAGGAAAACATGGACAGATGAAGTTATAATGTTGTTAAAACCGTGGATTAATAATGATTTATCTAAAAATCCAAACATGGCTGCAAAATTATCATTTCATAATGAACAATTCAGTCAATGTTTATCATATATGTTGGAAGCTTTAAATATGAGAGCAGCTGATGACGTAACGTTTTTCAAGCACACAGAAACCGTAAAACCCGACCAAATTAAAGAGATACAAATATCTATAAAGAAAGAGGAACAAAACGCTACTATTCAAAGTGTTATCACTAAACGTATAAAAGATATCGGTATGGCCATTCTTAATGATCGATCGTGTCCCGAAATGGACTTGGAATTGCTCAAGAAATTAATTTGTATGTGTCCTGAAGAGAAGTTTTTACCTAATAATTATGTTATCAAGTGTAATGATAGAGAGAAAGCTGTAGATATAATAGAAAAATGTATGGAAATGTTCCCAAGAAATGCTAAACTCTGGGAAACATGTTTTGGTATTTGTAAAAAATACTTTTTAGATAACGAATTGCCTGTATGTGAGTTAGAAGTTGTTCTAAGTAAATATATGAAATCAAATCCTATTGCAATGGCCTCAGCTATTATGTGTTCCGTTGATTGTACAGAATATAATGAGATTTTATCGCCTAAATTTTATTTAAATATGTGCAATGAAGTGTTTGACACTTGGCTTTGATTAGATAATTGTCCATATGCACGTTAATATGCCGCTTATTAATTAATTAGCTAAATAATGTTTAGTTTTTTTTTTAATGCAGCCCCGGAAAGGCAATATAATATAGTTCTCTTCTTTCGAGAATTTAGAATAAAAACTAATTCAATTAGCCTTTCAATATGTTATTTATTACCTCCGTTGATTTGTACGTTTTGCTTATTAAATAATTATATTGCAACGACATAGTCAAATTCTGGGGTTGTTAAATTATGATGAAAATTGTACAGAAAAAAAAACAAGAACAGTGCACTGTCAAATCTCTTTAAGCCGGCATAGCGGAGCAACTGCTGCCAGTAAAGATTTCTGTAGTAGCAATTGTTTCCATTCATGCACCGCACTCTACCTTAATATCAGGCGGAATATTTGTCATATGCCGAGCTACAATAAAAAGTCACTGTTTAAAGAAATTCGAAGCGTTATAATTATAGTATAACAGTCGGAGCATCTGTGTTAAAGGACGTGGACATTTTTCTGTTAATTTTTTATACATAATCTTTTAATCTTCACAAAAGCTTTAAGTATTTTTTATTGAGATTTAATATTGCTCTTAATTTTATAGATTGTTATATTATTTTAATGTTAATTAACTAAAATATTTTATTGAATAGTTTGAAATTAACAAAGTTTTGTAGTCAACATGACAATTTTTTTAATTTATGCAGAAGACTAAAGCAAGTCTAGTCAAGTGTTCTTTTAAGTCAATATGAAGGATCATTAGATGCATGTACAAACATACCATAAAATTGTACCTCCCTTAAGTTTTGACACAGTATAGTCTTCGTTAGTACATAGCGCATTGTCACTACTAGCACTAGATGGCAGTTTTAAAACAAAAGAAATACCTTGTTTTATTAGTTTAAAACTAAAACATAAATAATCTTTTAAAACATTTTAGATAAATCACTAACACTAATTTATAAACCTTTTATTAATCCCACCTAAATCGAATTTATCTTTTTTTATAGTATTTTTTTAACTAACAATTGTGTTGATGAATAAAACATTTTTTAAATATTTGTTTCTTTATTTTCGTTGCAATGCCGAAAGCAAATCCACACTTTAATTATTATTACAACAGAGAGTTACCTTTTCAAATAAATTAATTCTAGTGCGAGGAACTTAAAAAAAATAAATACAATAAATGAAATTTAGGAAAATGTGTTATTTTAATTTTATTTACAATAAAAAATAAATAAATACACCAACGTAAATTATGGAAAATGCAACAGAACAGGCTGAAATAATAAAAACTTATCAAAAATGTTCTTTTTTACCGTTTACATTTATCAATCACTATTATTGCAATAACAATAAAAATTTACAGAATAATTTACTTAAATTTAATTAAAGGCGCACTCTTTATAACGAACCATGGAATACGGTGTAAAGTGAACAAAATAATATTAAATTGCATTTTACTCGCCCATAGATTATGTATTCGAAGATAGGACAACAAGAAAGAATTTTATAAACGGCAGTTCTACAAATTTAATCTCGTTAGCTTATCTTCGGAATTTATGAAAAGTACATTCAAAGACAGATTCATACAAGATCCTTAATCATCGGGACGATGGGTCCTACAAGACTACAATGATGACGTCACACCTTCATTTATGTACAATTACTTTTTATATAGCTTAGAAGTTGATTGGTTTTCCGCAATATGCAGCCAAGTTTGCTTCGCGAAGGGCTTCAGCACATGTCTGAGAAGAAAAAGAAACATTAATTAAATAGGACAAGTTTTCTTCTTTGGTAGCTCGGGAATATAACCACACCAGCTGTTGTTACACTAGAACGTGGTCTACGCGATTGGAGACAAATATTACTACAAAGAGATGTCTGCAAACAGCAGTCGCCTCCGCTATGCCGGCTAATGAACATTTTAGGCTAGTTTTGGACGATTTGGAGTTTATTGCATGTTAAAATAAATTTTCGTTTTAACCATCCCCAATGTATGAGTAATTTTTGGATTTTTATAAGGGAGCCCGACATAACCCTGGCACCTTCCCCGAGGTGCTAGGGTATCCGTAATGGATTTCCCCACCAAAAAAAAAAAGGTGGACTAATTTAATATGTTATAATTTATAATAATCAAGAGAATACTTACAGGATGTGCGTGACAAACTCGTGCGACATCTTCAGCGGCCGCTCCATATTCCTGTGCCAATACAGCCTCATTGATCAATTCACCAGCACCCTGCAAATATTAAACATCATTATTAAGATATGAAATTATAATTTAAACTTGTTGTGTTCTGGCTGGCTGTGATTTTTTTTGATACGCACTAATAAAGAGTGGTAGGTAGACTGATGATGGTTATTATTCCAGTCTGCCGTCCTCGGGTAATACCCACTTTTGAATGAACTGTGAAGTGACTTTGTCAGGGAACAATTTGAAAGTAGCCAGGTATAACAAGAGGAATGTGAACTGTAAATCTGGATGGTTCATATTCGTCTCCTCAAATCGGCATAGCGCAGGCGACTGCTGCCTGTATAAATCTGTCTGTAGTAGCAGTTGTTTCCCTTCGTGGATCGCACTTTAGCTGTATATCAGGCGGAGTGTTGTTATGTGCCAAGCTATTTTTTAATACTCACGGGGCCGACAATATGTGTACCAAGGATGACGTCTGTCGCTTTATCAGATAGAACTTTGACGAAACCGTCAGTGTCGCCTGCACATTTCGCTCTTGAGTTGGCAATGTAGGGGAATTTACCAATTTTGTATGCGCGACCCTATAACAATAAAAATCATGTTACTATTTTTATCAGTTCATTCTCAGCCGTAATATCAATTAATAGAAATTGGTGTACTATGCAAGTCAACTAAGAACAGGGGGGCTATTGCGGACGCGGGCTCACCGTGATTCACGGTGACTATCTGGTTTCCTTCCGGCACTATTTGCAATGTGATTAGACGAGCCACTGTCAACAGGGAACGCCCATCGTGGCTCGTCCAATTACATTACAAATAGTGCCGGAAAGAAACCAGATAGTCACCGTGTCTCGCGATGAGCTCGCGTCCGCAATAGCCCCTCAGGACTGTCAAGACGCCATTTTGTTTTCATTAGTGATGTGTGTACAAAAAAAAAAAACAATAATACCTTAAAAAAAAATTTAATATACTAAAAGTTTTAATGTGTATACAGGGTGTATCGGGCATCGTGTAAAAAATTTCAAGCGATGACTCAGTAAGTCATTCTGAGCAGAAATTAATTTACAAAATAAATACTTTTTTTTTATCCAAATGTCCACCTTTTCCTTGTAGAAACATACATACGAGTAATTTGCTACAAACACGTGTAATCATTGTGTCGGCCGGCGGTGCATCAAACGAATGACCTTGCCTTTGATCGACGCCGACAACCTTTGCCGCCTCGCCTTTGATCTCGCGCCGACAAGGTGTGCCGACACACCTGCAACGACTATTCTGTCAGTTGCCGAATGGCCGCGTAACTGTGTACACGTGCACGTATTCGTAAGATTTGCGGTGAATGCGAAATAACACTAACGCGACAATGTCACTTTCGAACATTGAACTTTGTGATCAGTCGCGCGCTAGACGCCTACCCGTGCGCATGTGTCGTTAGTGCAGATAGTTATCGTGTACGCACATACTTTATCTGGCTAGCTAATATGTTTATTTTGCTAAATATTCTTGTTAAATCATTTGTTATCTAAATTTACTTTGAAATCAATATGAGTGTAAATAGTGGTTTCGCATTATTGGTGGATGACGAAGAGTCCAATATGGAAAGTGAAGAAATTCAGATTATACCCCCAGGTAATGAATACGAATGGGATGATGAAGGCAGTGGTTTTAATTTAGTTGAATTTAATCCGAATGTAGTTGAAAAGGAAAGCTTTATTGAAGTTAAGAGAGGGACAAAACGGTTTAGACCCCAAATTTCATCTAGCACAGAAGAAGCGAAAAATGAAACTACCCACATAAAAAATGTTGTGTTTATCACGTCGCTGAAAGATGCTTTGCCAAAACAGTTGGCTTTGGCAAAGTTATTAAAAGCGGAAAATATTAAAAACATTCTAAACATTAAATATAGAAATCCATATAAAGTGGTGATCGAATTTGAGAAGTCTGAGGATGCTAAAAAGCTAACAAATTGTGAAAATATCATCAGTAAAGGGTATAGATGTAGAATGGACGGTGAAGTGCATGTAAGCTATGGTTTGATTAAACAAATCGATACAGATGTGGAAGAGAAAGAGCTACTAAGTGAATTCGAATGTGAAGTGGAGATTGCGAGTGTTAAAAGATTAAAAAGATATCATGAGGGCAAATGGGTGGAAAGTGAAACTGTACGTGTTGGATTTAAAAGTCAATCTCTGCCCTTATTTATCTTCGGATTTGGGTGCAGATTCAAAATAGAACCTTACATCTTTCCGGTATCGCAATGCTCGGGCTGCTGGAAATTTGGTCACATAAGACGCTCGTGTCCAAACAAAAAGGTACTATGTCCAAAATGTGGTCAAGACCATGAAAATTGCAATGTAGAAGTTTATAAATGTTTAAACTGCAGTGGGCCGCATATGTCATTGGACAAAGAGTGTCCAATTTTTCTGAAGGAAAAGGAAATAAGAAATGTGATGGCACGAGAAAATTGTACATACAAAAAGGCTATTGAAAGTATTAAAGTGAAAAACAAACCTGCCCCTAGCTCTGAGGATAGTGAACAGGAAAGTTCTATTGTTGTGCCGTCATTCACACGTGCTACCCTTTCGTACCGTGATGCATTGTTAAATAATGGAGATAGGGTACCAAACGAGCAGATAGTATATGCGGTGGTGGAAGAAAATACAAAAAAAAATAAGAATAAGAAGAAAAAGAAAAAACCTCAAGACAATGTGACACCTGCCCGATATTATGAGACAGAAAAACAAACGACAACGTCACATCCACCAGAGAAGTTAATAACAAATTCGAGCAGTAAAATAAAATCTGCAGACACTGGCTTTGATTTAAAAAATATAATGAAAAAGGTGCAGGACATAGTTATATCAGATAGAAGTTTTGAAGACAAAATAAAACTAGTTTTTAATATTATTATTGGAGAAATTACGAGTGCAGTTATTAAATATATTAAAGGAGGTAATTTATTAAGTAAAATATTGAATATATTCGATGGGGAGTAATTCCGTAAATGTAATGTTGAATATTCTTCAGTGGAATGCGCAGAGCTTAAAACCTAAACTTTCTGATTTTGAATTTCTCTTACATCAAGAAAAGACACATATAGCTGTAGTTTGCGAGACTTGGTTAGAACAAGAAGCAACAATAAAAATCAGTGGATATAATGTGTTTAGAAAAGATCGGTCAGACTCATATGGCGGCGTTGCACTGATAGTCCATAAATCTATCAAATCTATTCTATGTAATACTGTTATTGATAACTTAGGCATTGAAATTGTACATATTAAATTGTTAAATTGTAAGGATCTCGATAACTTTATAGCTGTATATTGTCCGTCTTCCGTACATACGAGTCATTCGGATTGGGAAGAGTTATTCTCGAAATTCCCTAAAAACAGTATGATAGCTGGCGACTTTAACGGACACCACACAAACTGGTCATATAAAAGCGATAACAGAGGCATTCAAATTATGGAATCTGCGTTAGAAAATGGTTATATATCAATAAATACGGGCCAACCTACTAGGATTAAACTTGTTAATAATTTATTGAAAGAAACTTCGCCTGATATTACTTTTGTCACTTCGGATATTATGATAAGTTTTAATTGGAGGGTATCGAATGAAAATTTAGGTAGCGACCATATGATTATTAAAATTAATATGAATTTCCTGGACACTATAAAATTTAGTCAAAAACGCAACTTCAAACAAGCCAATTGGATAGCATATCGTAAATTTGTAGACAGCAACTTAAATTTTAATAAGTTAAGCATTAACAATATACAAGAAAAATATAACCGGTTTTTAGTTTGCATTAATAATGCCGCGAAAGTTAATATTCCAATGATTAAAAATTGTATGAACATGGAAAGTAAATTTAAACCCAAACCTTATTGGTGCCCAGAATTGTCTCATGCGGTCGCCCAGCGTAGGTTAGCCTTGAAGCTCTTTAGACGCAATCCTACCCCTCAAAACTTAGATGTATTGAAAAAGAAAACCTCAGAGGCTCAAAGACTGATTAGACAAAAAAAATCTCAAAATTGGCAAAAGTTTTGCAACACTTTTAATGAAACAGTGTCTGTATCGGAATTGTGGAACAAAATGAGATGGATGAAAGGGTATAATAGGTCGAAAACGTACGTGACTTCAGAAGTCAAGGAGTATCATTTAAACAGCTTGGCCCCAGATTATGTCTCCCCTGATATGCCAAACTACAATACTTCTAATAAATCCCTTGAAAGTCCATTTTCTTTGCATGAATTGACAAATAGCATTAAAAACAAAGATACCGCTCCGGGAGAAGATGATATATCCTATTCTATGATATCGAATCTTTCTGAAGTGGGCAAGTCATATTTACTCAGCTTATATAATGAAATATTTGACACAGGTATCGTGCCACATCATTGGCGTAAAATTAATATTTTATTAATTCCAAAAGCTTCAGATAATGTCTCTAATATAACTCCTAAGTTGCGACCCATCTCACTTATATCATGCATATGCAAAATATTTCACACGATGTTAACAAAGCGTCTAGAATGGTATGTAGAAAAAAATAATATTTTGTCTCCGAACACTGTTGGTTTTAGGAGAGCCCGTTCGAGTCTTGATTGCGCATCTCGTCTGGTCACTTACATGCAAATGGGATTATCAGAAAATCATTATTCATTAGCATGCTTCTTAGATATTGAAAACGCCTACAATAATATATCAGTCAGTAGGGTTATCGAGAGCCTCGATAGGATCGATGTTGGTAGTAAAATTTGTAAATATTTGTGGAATTTTCTTAACGAAAGACATTTAAAAATTAAATGTGATGTTGATGAAAACAATGAAATGGTGAGATACACCAATAGAGGTCTGGCACAGGGGGATCCTCTGTCTCCATTACTGTTCAACATTGTGACATCAGATTTTTGCCAAATAATTTGTAATGTAGAAATTTGTCAATATGCTGATGACTTTGTGATCTTTACGAGGGGAGTGAATTTAGAATATAACCTTAATAAGATACAGGTCTCACTTGATGAATTATACAATTTATTGGAAACACTCGGATTGCAGTTGTCGGCTAATAAATCTAAGATATGCGTTTTTACTAGGGGCTGTAGAAAGAAACAAGTAAATATTTCTGTCGGGGGGCGCAATATTTATTCAGTAGATTCTTACAAATATTTGGGAATCTGGCTGGATAGGTCCTTGCGTTGGGGCAAACATATTAATTACATATGCGAAAATACGCAGAGATATCTTAATTTATTGAAAGTATTAGCGGGTTCCTCCTGGGGTGTGCACCCTATACATCTACGTAGATTGTATATTTCATTAGTGAGAAGTAGAATAGATTATGGCTCCTTTTTGTATGATAATGCATCAATCTCACACTTAGGTAAACTAGATAGGGTACAAAATCAAGCTATGAGAATAATAGGCGGTTTTATTAAAAGCACACCTATTCATACTATGGAAAGCGAACTCTGTATACCCCCATTATTTGTAAGAAGAAGGTATCTGGCAAGTAAATATATTCTTAAAACTAGGTCGTGGAATAATAATGTTTTGCTTCCGCTCTTATCCAAACTTCAAAATTTTACAGTGAATACTTACTGGGCAAATAAGAGGAAACCATTGCTCGCATCAGTTTGTGATGAAATACGTAAAGAGAATATATATGCTTCGGATATTTTAGATTTATTTAGTTTGAATACTTGGAGTAGTTACGTTAAATTAGATCATATGATAAGTATCTCTTTAGGAGAAATGAAAATGTCAAAGAAAACATACGACCCAACAGTTTTGAAATTTAATGTTTTAAGGGAACTTTATGAAAGCTACGAAGGATGGTACAGAATATACACTGATGGTTCTATTAGTAATAATGGCTCAGGGGCGGCATATTACGATCCGATACGAGGAGGTGGCAAATCTTTTAAAATCATAAATTCGATATCTATTATGTCTGTGGAGCTGATCGCTATCTGTAAGGCATTGGAGTATGTTGATTCTGAACTGGACTCCAGTGAACATAGAGCAGTTGTAATCTTGACAGATAGCAAGACGGCTCTTCAGCATCTCCTATGTTGTAGTTCTGGTCGGCGCGGGGTGTCCATTGCATATGACATCATGAGAAAAATGGATAAACTGACCTCCAAGAAGTTTATGGTACATATGCAGTGGATTCCCTCCCACGTTGGGATCGGAGGTAATGAGGAGGCTGACATCATGGCTAAATTGGGATCAACAGATGGGGAGGAGGTGCACTTGCTGCCTTCCTTCTCTGAAGTTCTTCCCAAATATAGAACCAGATGTTATGAGATATGGAAGGCACATTTTGACCGAATATCGCTGAATAAGGGAATCTGGTATAGGACGATCCAGAGTGAGCCCCCCCAGGTTCCCTGGTTCAGTGATGTAAAACTAAATAGAAGTGTAATGATCAATGCGTTCAGACTCAGGACGGGGCACATTCCCTTCAACGGGTTTGCATATATGATGAAAAAAGTTGACTCGCCAAATTGTCCTCACTGCGGTCACGTTGAGGATATAATGCACCTGTTGAGGGAGTGTGACCTGTGTGGGTCTGAGCGCATTGAGTTCATAAATAAATCAGGAATTAATTTGTTAGATATAGGTTGTTTAAATAGTATCTTGGCTGAACCGTGTTCTGGTTCAGCCAAGATACTATATGACTTTGTAAATATTTATATTAAGAGTAGAATAGTTTAAGATCTAGTTTTATTTTAATTTAATATTTAACAGTAGTATAAGTAGTATTGTGTAGTTTATAATTAGGCTGACTTATTCTTGTTTAGAATTAAGCCTTAAAATATAGATTAAAAAAAAAAAAAAAAAAAAAAAAAAAAAAACTTTGTGATCGTTCTTTTGTGTGTAGAAAGTGGTGGAAATTTAAGTGCTGCCTTATGTTTCTGGAGAGCACGGTATCCTACACGATTCCGTACGACGCGTATTAAGAATTGTTCAAAATCTTGCGTGGAGGTTATTACGTGGGCAAGACCTACACCGGTATAAGCTCGCATTACATTTTGCGAGTGGCCATCTCGCTCCCCAGACTTAACGCCTTGTGATATTTAATTATGGGGAGACATAAAGCGGCGCGTGTATTCTGACAGAGACGGTGAGGTCAACGACCGCGGTGAACTTCGTAGGCGGATTGAAGGTAAACTACCTAATCATTGTGTTAATAAGTCAATTATACTAAAACATAAAAAATAAATAAATAAATAAAACACTTTTGTTCTACTACTTTCTCAATAAATTATTTTTTATGATCGCTGTATTTTCGTAGTTTCGTAGCACTCGATGTCCACGTCGGTCGGTCCATTTATAGACATTTTGTTTCTGTGATAACACCATACACGAGAACTTTTATTTAGTAAATTTATTTTTTGAGGGGTGTTCACCGCTCACTTAATATTTACCTTAATTTTTTTACACGATGCCTGATACACCCTGTATAAATTATCTATGAGGAACTGAACCGTTATATTTTTTTACTGCTAGTACTTATTTGAAGTTATTTGACATCTGTCAAGTGAAGTTAGCTGCAAATCTAGTCCTATTTTTAGTTGGTTCGCGTACTAAGCGAAATTAAAACCCTAATTTATTAAAAATAAAGGCAGCATGTATCGTGCTCGTGAGAGCTCTAAATAAAGTTTTGCCAACTTAAAGACTGATTTATGAATACTGACCTCCTTTTTAAGGTCCTCCTCAGTTTTGCCAACCCAACCGACTTCAGGTGTTGTGTATATAACAGATGGAATAGCGTCATAGTTAAAGTGCACTGGCATACCCTGGGAAAATAATAATAAATTAGTATTTCATTGGGGACTTCAAGGATTGCAGGCATCCTCTTTTAGCCACGTGCTACACTTACAATAGATTTTCAAATAAATCGAGCCACAAATAATAACATTGCAAAGGCAAGCGCGCTTGATTGTGAGCTGAATGATCTCGCGTGTGCTATGCCATCCCGACCCCAGCCGTATATCAACCCTTGCATTCACGTTGCTTGTTTTTGATATTTCGATGGTACCATAATGTTATGGCAGTTGATATTAGACCAATAGATGCCAAAAATGTAGAAAAAAAAGATCTCAAAAATAAAAACTTATTCCGCATCAGAATGATGTATACAACTTCTGATTCGCGGGGGTTCCCCTTTTTTTACACCCTGTATAATAGTAATTTACCTTAATTCCTTCAACACAAACGATGCCCTCATCCTCAGCTTTGTGTGCCAACATGGGCCCATGAATACAATCACCAATAGCAAAGATACTGCAAAAATACAATAATATAATTTAGCACAATATTACTTAATTTCTATAGATATATTTAAGAACCAAACTGTGCCATGTAGTTTGAAAACTCTAATGGTCAACTAACAAGAAAGCACTCGTACAGTTCATTAATTACATTTTAAATTAAATATATTTCTATTCAATGAATAATTCATATAATATATTATGTTTAATTTTGTAAATAAAAACCGCAATAATAGTTTACTGAAACTATTTTTGTATTTACGGACTACTTGGTTGTTATAAGTAAAAAAGTATGTATTTATTAACAGAAATTGTGCATGCAGAAGTTTTATTACCAAGAATAGCCATTAAAAATGTCTATAATGATCTTACCCAGGAACAGACGTCTGGAATTTATTATTAACAGGCACACGACCCCTATCATCTAAGGCAATGCCAACTTTGTCTAATCCCAAATCCTTAGTGTAAGGGCGACGACCGACCGAAATCAGTACAACTTCGCATTCCAACTGAAATATAAAATTTAATCATTTCAAAATGAACATAATATTAAAAACAATTATCAAGTTTGGAGATCGGTCTCTTACAATCATTATGACAATCATGTCAATAAATCAGTACCATATTTCCCCTCCTAAAGACTAGACCAGATTGAATGAATTTAAACAAGACAATAACTGATTTTAAAAAAAACATTTCTTTTCAGATTCTTTAGGGTGTACTGCAAGATGACATACTGAAGTACGATATTGATTTCTGCAAGTACTCAACATTAAATAAATGTAATTTAATAATAATAAAAAAAGCTTACAGTCTCTTTTTTCCCACTCTTAGCACCTTCAACTTCAACTTTAATGAGTCCATCTTCTTTACGAACACCCATAACTTTGGTACCCAATTTGAATTTCATTCCCTGTTTTGTTAAGAATTTCTGTAGCGTTTTAGCTACTTCGCCGTCAATCCCCATTCCTGTAACACAATTTATAGTGTACATAGAGCCTACTTTCACCAACTATCCCAAACCATTTGTTAAAAAAAACTCTTCTAAATTTTTTTTGGCGAAAACAGAGATTAACTTGATTAATAATTAATTAAATTATTAAATTTCTGACTTTAGATTTTACGTGAACGTGTAACTCAATTGCTTTGAGATGGCTGCAAAGCTTTCTAAAACTTTCAAAATAAACGCAATAGAAACCGTTTTTTTTAAATTAAAGTTGTCTTTGAAACAGAAATTTTATACCTTACCTCCAATTGATTCTAAGAACTCAATAGCAATGACATCAGAGCCGAGTCTCTGCCATACAGATCCCAACTCCAGGCCAATAACACCAGCTCCGATTACCAACATTCTCTTAGGAACTTTGGATAATGACAAAGCTCCTGTTGATGTTACAATTTGTTTCTCATCAAACTAAAAATTAATTTGTTCTGTTGAAGTATTCACTTTATTTATAAATGAAGTAAGCAGAACTATTATGGTAGCTGTAGCGGATGGATCTCATGATGGAAGAGACCCATGTTCAAACCTACCTACAAAAGTCTAGTACCAATGTACTAATACAACTATATGTATTCTGATCATTCAGTGCCTGTTGCCCGTATTGGTCTGTGGGTGATTTATGAATAGTTTTCCTGAGATTTACATTTACAACTTGTGGTTTTGGTCACAAATAGAAAGTCATTAAAAGGAAAGTCAAAAGAAAGATACAAGGGCAGACATAAATTATTTTTAAAATGGTTGGTTGGTATTTTAACATGAGAACAAAATCTCTACAATAAAAAGGCATCAATGACATTGTGGATTGATTGTAATAAATATTGGGCTTATTTCATTTAGTTCCACACGATTTTTACATAGGACTGACAAGTGATTTTGTTATGTATTCACATCAAGTTAAAGAGTTCTGTAAAAATAAAGTATTATTTTTTATTTAATAGTGTGCATATGTCCATATTCCAAACATGTAATAGTGTCGACTGAAGCCACGCAATAATCGAATTAAAAGTCAACTGGTGACGGTGATGATCACGTTTTTTCCCATATAGTCGTATTAAAACCTTTGTATCAAGATCAGAGGATTTCAACAGTAATAACGTAGTTTACTAAAATTAGTCTCTGCATATGATAATAGGCATTTCACAAAAACTTATCTATAACTTTTCATATTATTTTATTAAAAAAAAAGGTCACTCACCTCAACACCAGGGAATGGTGTAACTTCTGATCCAGTCGCAATAAGAATATTCTTTGCATTAATTGTTTCCTTTCCCTTTTCACCATTCACTTCCACTTTACCTGGTGCAACAATTGTGCCTACACCTTTACATAGTTGTACCTTTAAAATATACACAAAAAATTATCTCAGTCAAACGAAATAGAAGAACACAATGCTAAATACATCAAGCATCTAAAAATGCACCCAAACCCACTCGCCAACCAGGTGACCACAGTCAGATTAACTAAAAGACTGAAGTGGGCCCAAGTGCTCCCCAATGAATAGAGGTCTAGTGGTCATAGTAAACCTAGTGACACTCAAACGCCACCATACCACTCAACAAATCTAATCACATTTAATAGATTGATTGTAAATGACAAACAGAAAAGAGCGGCCATGGTCTATTAGCAGAGGATGTGAACTTGTGATTGATGAGACCAGTGTTCAAATCTTACTTATAAAGAGTGGTAGGCAGATTGGTGATGGTTATTAGCCCAATGGTTGGATAAGTCCAAAACAGTTTGGAAGTAGCCAGGTATAACGAGAGGAGTGTGGACTGTCAATCTGGATGGGTTCACATTCGTCTCCTTAAGCCAGCATAGCGGAGGCAACTGCTGCCTGTAGAGATTTATCTGTATTAGCAGTTGTTTCCGTTCATGGACCACACTCTAGCTTTACATCCGGTGGAATGTTGTCATATACCGTGCTACAATCAAATAAAATGGTTTCGCTGGTATCAATGTAACTGTTAGATTTTGTGATTTCTTCTTTATTTTAATTAAAATGTCGAAAAAGCCATTCAGACGAATTTTATTACCCCTATTTACAATGAGATTTTGGTAGACCTATAATCTTAATATTTGTGCTGCAAAATATAATAACTAACCTTATTTTTCTGGAAAAGCATAGCTATACCTCCAGTTAGAGCTTTTACACAGTTAGTTTTATGGCCCATCATTGTCTCCAAGTTGAATGTAACATTTCCCACTTCAATACCGCGGTTCTTAAAGTCATGTTGAGCCATGTGTAACAAATGTGAGTTATGGAGAAGTGATTTTGATGGGATACATCCCACATTTAGACATGTGCCACCCAATGTTGGGTCTTTTTCAACTGATATTGTCTGTGAAAGAAAAGACAATTTAAACATAATTTTGTTTGTTAATATATTAATTTAAAAAAACACATTTTAAACGAAATAAAAAAAGAAGGAAGTTTTAACATATACAGTAATAGCCCGCTTTACATGAGGGATAGGTTCTGCAAAAACTCGCCTTAAATGAAATTCGCATATAAGGGGGTGACATATAAGCATAACCAAAAATCAGTACAAAATGCTTACTAAACAATACTTTTTACTAATTCTAAAAACACATTGTGTAACGTTACATTGTGCATTTTTTTTATGGAAAAAGTTATCTATTGTCTTCTGGGTTGTGTTTCGTTTACGGTCTTGTAAAATATTTTCATAACACGCAACTCTATTTTCTACTCATTGACACACAGTAAAACACGGTCATCATCACTGTCTATGCTCTGCAATATGTCCAAACCTGAATAAATCTTTGATACATTTTAGTGCGAAATTTGAAATTCGCATAAAACCGAAACCGCGCATAACGGGGTCGCGTAAAGCGGGGTACTGTATTTCAGAACAACAATTTTATTCATACAACTTACCTTAAAACCAAGTTGAGCGGCTTTAATAGCAGCAACATAACCACCAGGGCCTGAACCAATGACAACTATGTCACAATCATGACTGGTAGAGTATTGTCTGCTCAATACTCTTATACCACCATTCTACAATAAAAAAATAAATAAACATTATAGTATACCACATGATATAGTCTTTTAATTTAGTTAAACCATGATCAGGATTAATCTCAGACATCAATACATTGTTATAATTGTTTTTATTAAATTTACAGCCCACATCATGAGGTAATAGATTAGATATGTTACAGATTGACAGGACGGTCACATGCTTGAAGGTCAATCTGGAGCACTACCAATAAAACATGCTAATTTTATTACTTGGTAAAACATATTATTAACTTAACTTATGGAATACGACGAACAAGTCCTGTTATATTTATTTATATATTGAAATTGGGTGAAAACCGGGGCCGTTGCATAACTTTTAGCAGGCGTTATCACAAAACTTGTTCATGGAAAATATGATAAATAATCAATTAAACTTACCCTATATGATGAAGAGGCTAACTTTAGAAATTTGTAGCCCATTGTCGACGTAAACTAATATTAAAACTAAGTGGAATTTAAAGAAATATTGATAAAGATGCCCTGGCGATTAGTGCCAGTGACGAAAAGTGACAGCTGTCAAATGAAAATGTTGCCAATAAATTAATGTCATTAACAATAAAACTGCTAAAATTAAAAAAATGCGTTATAGGTTTTGCTGTAAATTATTTGTATTAAAAATTATAGTTTTCATACATAGAATAATTTACACTTTATCTGCCGTACGTGTGTGCATTGTTTGTAGATTCGTATTTAAACACGTACGTACACAATGTACCTACGTATATATTAATTTATCTACTTGTCCAATATTATAACTCTTTTAGTACGACAGGGATAGGCTGACAATGAATCGCCACCTTTCACGATTTTTAGCACATCTCCTTCACTTTCTTAAAGTCCATTTCTAATGTATTTTCATCATCTCATTTACCAAGAGAAGCATCCACTCTTTATGCGTAAATGTAGATTTTCGCTCGTGACGTTTTAAATTGACCCTTGTAATTTAAATTTACAGTAGTACAACTTTAACAATCTTTATTGAATACCATTTTAGTTTTGAACTTTGATTTTATTTAACGTGGTTTTCAAAAGATGCTTTTTTTTTTAATATTCCGTTGCGCGCGCATTCATCGAGAGACTCAACGTGAGGGGTCGGGGACGAACGGTTTGTTTATCAACGCGCGCTTATTGGATGCCGCGATACCGCGAGTGGAGTACGTTCTTTTGATTACCGTTTATTTGTGAGTGAATTTTTCGTTTAGTGTGGATTGCAAGTTTTTTAACATTTTAAAAATTATTATTACGATAATTTTCTCAGATTTGCGTCTGCTTCTGCTTATAAAATTGGTGAGTAAAATATATTTTAAGTTGTTATAATAATAATTAATTATTTTTTTTAAACCCGTGGGTAAATAATCAAAAAGTAATTATAATCATCGACCGCTTATGAGATAAACGTATCTTTTGTCTAAAAATATTGTAAACATGTTTGAACGATCGAGGATAATGTGTAGCATTTATATTTCCTATTTACAATTATTTGTATAGTACTTAGTACCTAGGCATATATTACAAAAGCAGGTTTACAATGTGCAGAAAACAAATACTAATATCTAGGTATCATTGGGGACCTTCGCTTATAATTAATAACGCCGATCGGAGTTAGGCTATTCTTATGGTTTTCCCTAATATAGGTTTTCACCCCAACTACGAAGACCAATACCTATGACTGAAACAACACGCAACTGAAATAGCCTACATATTTATCTATTATGTTATTATAAAAATAAATCCCTTCGTATATTAAAGGTCCGTGGTCATTGAAATAATTATAAAATAATAATTCGGTTACAGAAACCTATACTATATCTTGTATTATTCCCTTACTTCCCTACCTATAAAAATCAAAATAATAATCTAAATCAAAGTCCGTCATTCGTAGCCGAGTGTTCATTCCTCTAGCATCGAGGTAATATAAAAAAACGTTGGTCGAATGGTAGGTATGTCAGTTTTTTCGTTCGTGTCGGACGGGATCCTTTAACAAAATGACTACCTTCGGAATTCCATTTTTTCCGTCCCTCAAATTAGTTTCGTGTATAAAAATGCGGCGCCATTGAGTTTTATCTCAACGAAAAAGCTCAAATTACATTCGATAATAATAAGTTTTGAGACGAAAGGACTGCAACAGGTGACAATTTGCCTGCCTAACCCATGGGAAAAGAATCTCGAATTCGTGACGTCATAATACCAGTAACAATGTAAATATTCGAATAGGTAAGAACAAAACTTTAATGAGATAAAAATATGATACGTACATACCTACACTTACTGGATTCATCTGAAAATGATAAGCGAGTAAGGTGGTTAAGGAGAGCAAAGCCGTAGTTAAGTCTAGTATTAGTTACTAGTCGGGTGTCAGTAGCAAAGTAGACCTACGCAGTAGGACCGTAATCCTGTTAGGTGACCGTGACACATTGCCCGGCTTCTGTTCATAAATTCAGTTTAGTTTACAACCACCATTCGCGATGGCTGAGGCACGCACACGAAGGACTGCGCGTTCCATTGAAGAAAAACTTGCTATCTACGAAAATGGTAATGTTATTAATATTGCTAGTACCTACTGTTAGATACTTAAAGCTAGTCGTTTTCCAGTTTCCTATTCCTTCCCACTTCCTTTGCCTAAAAATTAAAAACAAATGAGTTCACAAAAATCGAAAAAGTCAACGAGTTACCGCGCGCTCCAAAATCTGTAAATATACAAAAATACACTTACTAAACCAGCCCTTGGAATATTCGAAAGTGAGGACAATTAAGCTATTCGTGAGAACCATTCCTTTTATTTCCACCGACTAGCTGCGAGGAAATTTAAAAACCAATTGGTGTTCCGATATCCACCGCCTACTTAGAAAAATTAAACAATTTACTTTTTTTTATTTTTTCAATTAACTTATGCTTAATTCATTCTATTGATTGCAGTAACCGATAGTCCGCTAATTATTGTCCTAAACTTTTGGTTTTATTAACCATGAAATGTTGTATTTTTCTACGGTATATTGTTATATGGAACACGTGCTACATCAGTCCACAGGTTCCTGTCAAACAAAAGCATTTGACCGAACGCTTTCACACTTCATGATTGCGTTATATGATCTTTGATATGCAAACCCAGTACACTTTTTATTGTCATTTGATCGCCTACTACTGTTGAACGTTTTCTATACACATATCGCGTTACGCATATTAATATTATTTTTGTCTAATTATGATTTTAGTTCTACTACAGATTTCATGCTGATTAAAAATTAACTTTTAAATAAAACCTTTATTTACTGAGTATTTTTGTTATCATTTAACGACGTGACTACATTCCACCTGGAATGACAATTCAGGTTGACAATCCACACTTTTTTAAGATGACCAGCTACTTATAAATGGATAAGGTCGCTCCACAGATGTTACTGGGCTAATAACACTGTCACTCGAAATGTAAAAAAAGTTAATAAGGATTTAGTAAAATTATTATTCGCATCTCATATAATACTATACAATTCTCTGACAGAATTATTATTAGATACAGGTAGGTTTGTCTGTTGTGACATAACTAAAGTGGTTGTTCTTACGTCTACATTACAATGTCAGCATAAATTATTGCATTGTACTGTATCATAAAGTCTCTTTCATCTATTGACTGAGGTGCTTGTTTATTATGAGTGGGAACAAGTCCAAGGTTAGTTACACGAGCAAACTGTGGAATAAGCCAGACTGACCATAAATCATGTTGCGTGGTCTACTGGAGGACTTTACTTTGCACGTACGTTTATTGCGTTGTTTTGACCTAAACTTCAACACTCTGTAGACTCGTAGAACGGTGATGGTTACTTAACGTACTGATGACGGTTAACACTACTTTTAAGTGTAATAAACATGAAAATACTTAGTAAAGTATAATAAGAAGAACGTTCACTGTCAACCTGTCTCCTCAAGCCGGCGTAGCAGAGGCGACTGTTGCCTGCAGACATTTCTTTGTGATAGTAATAGTGTCTGCTCGAGGACTGCACTCTAGTCTGCAGCGGGGATGTCATGTTTTTTCTTTTTATTGTAGCTCGGCATATGACAACACTCCGCCTTATGTGAAGCTAGAGTGTGGTCCATGAACGGAAACAACTGCTACTACAGAGAAATCTCTACGGGCAGCAGAACATGCACCTTCTAAATTGGCAGTGCACACTCCTCTCACTATACCGGTCTTTTTTCAAACTGCTCCCGAAACGCGACAAGGTCACTTCGCGGTGCGTCGAGTTACTAAAAGAATATTTATTAAACCGTTCTCCAGTTGGTATGTTTTACAGTTAGCAAAATTTCAATAGGGTAATAAGTATTTATCTAACAAACACGCAGTGGGAGTGCATAATAAGTAGCATGCATAGTTCAGGATGAATTTGGTATTCAGCACACGACATTTGGCACGGGCGCCTCTACGGCTCCCGAACGCCAAAACAAAGGGCCATGGATCGCAGGATAAACTGCCAACTCCTTGGGTGGCGAACGTTCACTCCTAAGTTTTATGTAAGCGTGTGCTTTTGTCCGGTAAGAGGTAAATATTTGCATAACAATTTAACAGCCTACTCATCAGTAACCTTCTATGTTTTAGTTAAAACGTTTCTATTTCATGTATACCTCAAAATAATTATTTAAACTTATGCCAGTAAAGCAATCTTTCTTCAATTATAAGGCGACTTTAAGCAACTCTTAACTCAAAAAGTAACTTCTGTTTTCTTTATTTCAAGAGGTTACATTATTTCACACACGCTCACTACGCTACTATCAGTAAGACGACCTTATTGTTATAGTATATAGTATATCTTAGTGGTGCAGGGGTTCGAATCTTACCATAGCTAATAATAATAAAACAAATGGTGAAAGGACAACCTTAGCTTTAGTCAGGTTATTGGGGTTTTCATCGGACTTTGGAAGGAATTTGACGAGATAGGGCTCAAAAGAAAAGTCTTGACCCACACAATAACTCGTGAAATTCCGTCTAAAGTCCGTAAACACAATTTTTGAGCCGGAATGGCCGGCCTATTATCGGATTTTATGACTTAGACTCAAGCTACCGGCTATAAGTTTTAGTAATATTCAACTTGGTTTATCGAAATAACTCCTTTCAATTTCAATTTACAACACAATGGTATACCTACATGAATCCAACAAACAGAGCATTCAAAGCGATGGACGTTATCATAGCACTAATGCAGATTCAAACATTGATGCATGAGTACCGTGAATGGATTTATGCACAAGATTGTCAGTTTTGTACAATGTACCAGTCTATAAGAGCTTTTACATATTTATAATCCTTCACGTTATGGAAATTTCTTGCTTTAAGATTTATAGGAAGGAGGTAGTGATAATTATGTGAAAGAACTTTTCGATGATAATGTTTAATAGGTTGACTAACTAAAATTTCAACACCCCAGTAAGGTTATTTAGAAAAAATATAGTAAAATAAAGTTAAAATTCTTTTGTTTTTTTTTGTGTAAACATGTGACCTAAAAGCGGTTATGAACAGAGACTACTGCAGTTCTGCTATAAATGTCCTCATTACTATTATTATAAAGGTCTGCAGGTAACACTAGTCTTTGCTATGTCTGGTTGATCAGACGAATGTGGAGCTAATCCAGAAAAGCGTTGAACACTGGGCTAAAAATCATCCTAAAATGATTGTAATATATGTATTATAAGATATTTTTTATATAACGTGTTGTAAAATTTAAAGTGGAAGAGTATTTCTTATCTGAAGCACCGTACAATTATTTATTTGCTACCAAATAAATCTTATTAAACTAACAGTAAATAGTGCGTAGATAGTGTCAAGTTAAATATTACGAAAAACACATGGATTATTAAGATAAGATTGCGAGTACGTACTAGCTTGATACGTTGTATCGTCTGTCTCCGGAGCCTTACGAAAGTCGGTGTATAAAATTGTCCTCTTACGACACGCCTATTACGACGAGTTTGTTATCATTTCTACGAGAGTAAATCCGACCAAGCCATTACCCAAGAAATACGTAGAATGTTTATTTATACTTTTTAACATTAAAAAGTTAACTATGCAAATAGGAAAATGTCATTCACATTTTTAAGTCGTTCTTAATTTATTTTAAAGTATAATTGACGTTCCAATTCTATTGTCACATGATCGTAACCCGGTTTAATACTAATTAATAGATAATTCAATTTTGCCTTTTGTTAAAGTGTTGAACGTTTCCTTATTTAGAAGCATTTGTGGTAAACTTTAATGAGTTAGCCGGTAATGTCCGCTCAGTGGCGAGCAAATGCATAGCGTGCACCGCGGACACGAAAGGGAAAGTGCAATCAAGTGGTGAACCGCCTCCGCGCGCTTTGATCTGGACCTGAGAAAGATGGTTACATCTAAACATTTTGTTACAAGTAGTTACAACTCACAACTGCCTGTCTCTAAATACTTGTAAATGTATATTTACTCGCCTTTTTACAAACAAGTTGGACCACCCGGAGTTAAGATTTACATCGTATACGCTTCAAAGCAATTATATATATTTTTTTTAAATAAAAAGATAAAAGGAAAACAAGGATCATTGAAAATCAGGAGCTTAATGAAGCCTGTAGTTGCTAGAGTAATAAAACCTTAATTAAAACATTTGAAACTCACATTTTAGGATGTCTATCAACTTGATACAGCGGACAAACAATTTATGGGGGCCATAAAGAGAATATTTTTTTAAAATAATTTGTAATTCATTATAATGAAAATTGAGCAGAAAACTAACCACTAAACTACACATGACCTCGTCAAAATTCCTCTATTCTATCTTTCCATGGGCGGCCCTTGCAATTACTGAGTTGGAAGTTGGTATTTTCATCATAATTTAATAACAACAAGCACATGAATATGCAAAAAAAACTACCTTTGGATAATTATTAATAATAAATCCAATAATCTATTTTAAAAGGAGCCACTCTCTTTAACCGTATCTATTGAATTTTTTTTGTCTCTGGAAACGGAAATCTTCAGAACCTCTTTGTCATGTTTTGTTAAAATCACGTTTTAAACACGAACGCGGATATTTCAAAAAAGTATTTTAAAAGGAAAAAAAATTACCTACGAAACTTTTTTTACTTAACCATTTTGCTATTCCATTTTTTTAATTAAAAATGTATTTATCGCAAAAATAATTCTACAAATGAATACTTGATTAAACTTTGTTTTAAGTGAGGTTTTCGTTAAGTTCCTAGTTGTTAGTTATAAGGGCGGGCGGGCTTCAACTAGGGCGAGACGTAAAATACTCCGTCTGCCATAGGGGTCAACGCCCTCGCGAGTCCTGCTTGCCCGTGAACGCACCATAGCCTTTTCACCCCCAAATTGTATACTTTATTTCTTTGTGTTAAAGTTTATATTTACTTCTCTAGCTATAACAGTTGTTCGTTGAAGCAAGAGTATGGAGGGATGTTCTTCCTTATATCATTGCAAACATTGTTTCTATTGTAATATTATCTCTAGCACACGTGAGAATTATCTCGTTTCTTTAAAAATATGATTTAAACATAATTATTTTTGTAATGGATTTTCAAATACCAACAGTTTAATTTCTATTTTAGCAATTGTTTTGAAAACTAAAATAATTAACGAAATTGTATGTGAAATAGGACACGTTTTAACAGCGTCAGTGACAGTTGTGTGAAAATTGATTTTCACGTCCCTACAACATGGCGGATAATTAGTTAATTGGTTTTGTTAATACTTTACTTCGCAGTTATAATAATTGCTATTTTATTTTCTAATTCTAATGAAGGTTTTAACTTGAATTAATTAACTTGAAAGATTACACCTTGTCACCATTTATATTCTTAATTGCAAAATGTCACTTTTATTAAATTTTTATTCAGTACTGTTTTCTTTGAATAGCGGCAGTGACCGAGGCTGGGAATAGACGCGCAATACCCGCTGTTCAAGCCCCTCAAATCTCCGTTCGATATCATTATAACTTTGCTCAATGTCAGATATAATACAATAATAAAAAGTCTAGATCGAAATGTTTCATTTGTAGATTTGGTGTAGATGGTTTTCATTTGTATAGGTAGTTCTGGTTTAGTTTTGGTATGCAGGCCACATTCTCACTCCAAGTTAGGCTGCCTATTGAGGACATGTCTTCTGAACTGACACTGCAATGTTCACTGGTAGTTCTATTTTGGTATGCGAAGATGGCCTAAATACTACTTTCTTTCTTTTAATTTTGAGTATTGACTACTAATACTACACTTTTCTATAATTTAATGTACCCAATATTAAATTGAAGTATTTTGTGATTATTTCTGATACTATAAAAATACTTACGTACTTTAAAAAAAATATGAAAATGTTTTTATTTCGTATATTCGTTATCTTTTTTTTATAGTAGGCATGTGACCGCACACTGCCTGATGTTAAGGTAATATGCGATGAATTAGAGACAAGTGCGATCACAGAAAAATATCTGCAGGCAGCAGTCCCTTCCGCCATGCCAGCTTGAGGAGAAGTATATCGCTAACTCCGAAATACACACGAAATGAGATCATCTTTTACAATAATTAATCAGAGATTTTATTCCCAAACGCTCATATTACTTTGGTGTCCAGTCTCGCGTTATAAATCGCATGTCACTATTAGGGGCAGGGTGCTTTTGAAATTTGGTCCAGATAGATAATAGGATATCGGTCCCCTTTGATTCTAACCCTTTCGTCACGCCCGCCATGAATTTTTTATCTTGTATATTTAACCATGTTATCTCATTTGCATATGCGTTGGACATTACTACTTTGTGATATTTACGAGTAATAGTTTTTCATTTTATATCTATATGTCGCATATAAATCGCACTTGTTTCTCTAATAGAAAGCGCGAGAAAATTTATTGATGATATTTAATAAGTAAATGAAATACAGCTTCTGTATAAACATTATTAAGTCCCCCTGACCCCAATCTAGAATAGCATGGGTATCATGACAAAAACGACAAAAAATATGTTACCAAGATTCAAAGCAAATAAATATAATATTACCTACTTTTTTAAATGTACTTATATTAATAAATATTTGTTTCGACCGGGAATTGAACTCTAAATCTCTCTGTTACAAACTGCCATTGCCCCACACAAATCAGAAGTAGTTTTTCTAGGATATTCATTTACCTACTTAATTTAGGATAAAAGAAAAGAAAGTCCAAACCATAATGGACGTTTCGTTCAACAATACGTCGCGTCGTCGTCCCAGTTAGTTTATTTGACCTCGGTTAATTATCTACATAAGAAAACGCTGATGTGACAGTCGTAAACTGAGAACTGTCATCGGCTTTAATAAGCTGCTCGATGTTTGCCCGCATACGGAAGCATCTCATTCATTGAAGTCATTCAATCCCCTGATCGTGAAGGACCCTCTACTTTGGGATCAATTTCGTCGTGAATTGTTGACTGACTCATATTAACTTCTGTAATAACTGTCACTTCTTACATCTAATGATGATATTTGAATAAAATTTAACAGAAAAACAAAAAAAAAATAAGCCCAGTCTGCCGTCCTGGGCTAGTACCACCACTTTCGAATGTAACACACGTGAAGTGACCATGTCGCGTTTCGGGAATAGTTAGAAAGTAGCCAGGTATAACCAGGTAAGGTAGGTATAAGGAGAGGAGTATGCACTGTTACGACTTTAGTCTTACAAGGATAGGCAAATGCAATTGATTGCTATCTTTCACGATCCTTACACAACTTTTTCGCTTGTTTCGCATCCATCATTTCCTTCATATAGACACCACTCATATAAGTTCTTCTATATTTTGATAACAAGGCCTTTGTTAATGGAATGATGACTAAGACATAACTTCCTTGGCACCTAATCATAATTCCAACCGTTATCAGTATCGCTCAACGCCCTACTGCTATTACAATGTTAACCCTAAAACATTCTCCGTCTATTTATAATTTATGCTGGATAATAAACTTAACGAGGCAAATCCATTATAGCACGTGTCTTGGGAGTCGTAATGTAATGTGTTGTGCTCTTCGGCCCATTTTCTAGTCATATTGTACATAAAGGCACTATTTCTTATCTCCACTAATGGCCGCGCTAGTTTTCGTTGTTAGCTAAGCCATATTTTGTACATAGAATAAGGAATTCGTATTTAACCGTGATATTATAATTCAGGTCATTGTAGTTCCATAAATTTTGGATAATAAGTTTGTTAAATAGATTCGTTTCTCACAATAAACTAAAATTTGACATTATAAAAGTATATTTTAGTGTCTGAGGCATTTGGAGATACTACTTAAAGAACGTATGAATTCAGTTTTTATTTAGTTTTCTTTTAAAAAAAAAAATATCTCCATCCGTTAAAGTTCTTATACAAAATAAAGGTGATTCAAAAGGTATTAAAACACGTACAAATATTAAAGTCATCCATGACGTTGTGGCATAATTAAGTATTATTACTTGATGAACGAAATAAACATGAGTGTTATTTTTTAAGCTGGTTTAATCAGCGCTAATGTGTTAAGTGATATATTGGCATGCCATATATTATACTGTTTAACAGGGTCGGTGGACTGGTCTTGCGTAAATTTGGCGGTATACATTATCGTCAATTGCGTTACAGTTTACCTACTGTTTAATTTTGATATGGATTGTTTAATTTTAAAATTGGTCACTTAACATAGTAACAAGACTAGTATTGCTAATTATATCATAGTTGTTTAGTTACTTTTTTTTCGATTCGACAATTATCTATTGCGTGAAATTGTGCCATAAAATAAAATGGGAGCGGTGGCCTTTAATTTTTGATAACTCATAAAAGTTGCGTGCGAATATTGTTTAGCAATAGATATAGTCATAAAATATGACAAAGAAATGTTTTAATAAATTGTAAGAATAACAAATAATGTTTACAATCCAACCCTGTGTTTCTACGCTGCGTTTTCATTATTCCTATAAGCACTTTAAATATCTCAATTTATAGGAAACGTCGGAAATATCATTACTGCAGGAACAATGGCTTAAAGTACGAGTAAATGCATTGTTTTTGCAACGAATAACTATACATTATGTTTTACGATTGCGATACTAATGAGCATGCAGGAACAATAGTGATTTGTAAAAACAAAATCGGTATGAGTAATAATGATTTAAAGCATGGAATAATTTGAAATTATTAATAATAATTAAACTAAGTAAAGTCGTTGTGCGTGGCTCAAGATAAGGGCACCTGTCACCAACACGGCAGCACGAGCATTTACGTCAGAAGGGTTGAAAAGGTGCTTGTTTTACCTTCGACGTCATTCCCTATATTTAGCTTTACCTGTCATTCTTGTTATAAACGGAAAGAACTGACAACACGCCCTCAGCTCGTAAAAACAACGTCACAACATGATAGGGTTGAATTTATTTTGTACGTCAGAATTGGGGTGATCGTACGACATGTCATTGTGGTCTGTGGTTTCATTGAGGTAGCTAAATTAATTTACAACCCTCGATGGAAATGTAGGTCTTGCAGTTTAAAAAATGAAAATGTATTTTTATTCACTTTAAGTGAGATATGAATAAGACATTCCACGTTAAGCCTGCACCTAGGAAAGTAAGAGGAAAAACTGCAAAAGGAACTTTTCAAAGGCACCTGAGAGCTCCTGCCGTGAGTGCGAAGGTACTACGTTTTATGTACTCTTTGCATTGCATTGCATTGAAGCTCGCTACTACTCGCTACGCGTATACTTTCAATACCTTTGAAAATTGAATAAGTACTTCTATTATCTTCAGAATAACTAGAAATTGAGTCGTTCTCAGTATTCCAGACCACTTAATTATATACTACATCATTTCAATTATTATCGCAATCTTTACACATGTAATATGTAGAGCGCGAATATTGCGTAACAATGTTTTATTATGCAAAAATTTATGGTTGATTTGTTTGTATGATAATCGTGGTAACAGTATGATAGCAGTAAACACTATGATTAGGATGTCTAATAAATTAAAATTACACATAATTTAAGGTATCCCGTAATTTGAAATGAAAATTAGGTTTTCTTTAATGACATTATTGTAATGAAAAAAGAAGCACTAAACATATGAGGTCAGCACGGGTCAGGTGGCTGTTGTATTTAGGTACACGTGATAAGTTATATTCGCGGGGGTAGAGGTTATGACGTCAATATCCACGGATAATATTAGAACAGTCAATGCTCGGGTCAATGGTACTAATAGCAGAACCGTGCCTCTTCTGTGTCTACTCATTTTGAACTCACGTAAGGCGATTGTTTTTTTCTTTACTTTTACTTTTTTAACTTTTATTATTATTATGATATTCATATCTATCCGCGCTCCCCGTACGCTATTTAGATTTCCACCTATTTCCTATCACTTGTAAAGCTTGCAATTTTTTCTTATAAAAATTCCACAATTTTATATAAATGGAACGAAACGTGGTAACGACCTATCAAATAAAACTGCGCTTACTTATTATATGTCATTAAATGTCATGAACTTGTATGTAATAAAATAGAAGCTTTACCCTGAGACCCAATACACTCGTTTATTGGGTATGACAGTGACAAACCTTTTGTTACAGATAAAATCTATAACCTGTAAATGTTTGTTGTATTTCAACGAAGTGTTAATTAAATTTACACCGACGCGACTTCACGAAACGAACGAAAGCCCGAGCCGCATTATTTAATGGCAACAGAAATTTTTAATCAAGGTAAAGCTCGGATGTCGTATGCATTGCGGACCTATGCGGATGGTTCGTCCCTGAAGACTCAGTAAGGTTCAAAGTTTAGAAATTCTTATTTTATAGATAATTTTTTTTAACAATAGCTACAATAAAACAAAACCCCTTTGTACGATTAAAAGAACCTATTGTTTTGTTGTAACGCAATTAATATTAAATCCAATCAAATAAGGTCGATGCTTGCGTAATGAGCATGAAAATATTTAAATTGTAAAACGGCTTAAATGTACCTATTAATTTTATGCAAATAATAGATAATCCACATTATTAAGTATTCGATAATAACAAGTCCTTTTATACCTTAACTCCTAGGCGATAAAGACTTGATATACTATGAAATTAAAATGTTTAATCCATGCTTATCTTTCTATTGTTATGAGAAAATTTTCCTAACATTAAAAAAAGAATTCCTTATAATAAATTATTCTTTATTATTGTTTTGCCAATTCATATTCTACGATATTTTACAGTATTTTTTATTGCTAAAAGCTCCATTTGCGAGTTATCGATTTGATCCCACTTCAGTACGGCAATGTGCTTTTCAAGTTATGCAACTATGTTGGCTTCATATAAAAGTTCTTCTCTTCATCGTTTATTGCTTTTAATGTTTTTTTTAACTATACGAATTTAAAATACCGGATCACAAAACTTTAATTGGTTTAATATGTGTTTATACTTAGGTTACCTAACTGCAGTATTTAAAAAGTAATACTTTTTCACAGTATTAACTAATATTAAATTGTCTATCTTTTTATTTTATATATAACATTATATTATAAATGTATCACAGCCAACTGAGCGTGCTTGAAAAGCTTGAGAAGGTTATATTCTCCTCCCCGCTCTTGACACTTCGTCTCGTACGACCTTCGCAATGTCCCTAGTTCAATAAACGTCATTCAATGTTTATTTACAGTTTTCAAGGAGAATTACGAGTAGAATAAAGTTATATTGCTCAGGGGATGCCTTTCAGGAATTCTTAATAAATTCCTAATCATTATGTATGACCGTTTCTGTGACGCAGTTAACCACTCGTAGTCTGTTACGCGGATATCCCGGGCTCGGAATCGGGTAGATTACTAAATGTTTATTCGTAATATTCATTTATAAATATTTATTATTAGAAATACGATATTTATAAAGTATTTGTTTCGTGTCTTTGTGTTGTCCTTATTTTGATGCCCATGTATAATAAATATTATGCGTTGTATACAATTTTATTATAATTATTATATAACTTTTAACTTATACAAAATTATAATTATTAAAAAGCTGTGAAAATATAGCGAGAGGAGTGTGCACTGTCAATCTAGATGGTACATACTCGTCTCCTCATGCCGGCGACTGCTGCCTGTAAAGATTTATCTTTAGTTGCAGTTGTTTCTGTTCATAGTCCGCACTCTAACTTTACATCAGGTTGAGTGTTGTCATATGCCGACCGATATAAAAAAAATGTAAGTGGTCATGTAATAATTAGTAGGTAATATACAGTTTTGAATATTTTTAAAAAATTTAAGTGTGTTACTAAATTTGGAAAGTTAGTGTTCTAACGAAACTTTTAGTTAGTTATGTCAATGTTAATATTTGTGGTTTTTATAATATGATGTATTGCGTAAATGCGTAAGTGGCACAGAAAAACTCTTGTCATCTCTTATTACGAGATGTAACCTGCATATTTATCAAGAGTAGCAGGTATTATGATGTTGGATAACATTAGCCATTGGGATTTGCCATTCTGGGATAGTACCACCACTTTCAAACGGGAAATTCTCGAAGAAAGTAAATAGACTTAAAACTAATAGATCCATTTCTACGAAATTTTCAGTCAGAAACGTTTCGTTTTTCGTTTCGTTACTTCAAAAAGTTTTTTTAAAATTATTAACTAAAGTTATGAACTTTAGTAGATATGAATGTAAAATAATATTTGAATCCATTATAAACGTCGTTTGTAACTTTGTTAAATTTAAAAAGTTGTTTTAAATTATTTTTACGCATTACAGGTTTAAGTCCTAAAATACTCGTACGTAGATAGATACAACAGCTTTGACCTTTTCACGTATTAGATCAGAGAAGTATCATCTGCTCCCGTGATAAAGGTCAACTTTTATATCATTTAATTATACCAATAAAGATAGGTAGTTTTATAGGGTTTTTTTTTTTTTTTGCGAGCGGAAATTTTGTTAAAGGTACGGTTCGTTTTTATTTCTGCGTATCTCGATTTATGAGCGAAATCGCAAGGTTTTGAAGGTAAACCTAATAAAAGCGAAATTAGAGAAATGGTCGGAGTTGTTTAACGTTATTATTGCTCTTTTATTGACTTAACTCTTGCTTAATTAACTATTTATACTACTTAATTATAAATAAACAAATAAAAATAAAAATTCATAACAAAATGACTAACTTTCTGTACAATTTAAAACTTAATTTGACCAACTTTTTCTAGAATTTTAAAACGCTTCCGTCACTTAGTGGTAATGGGGTCATGAAGCACGATAACGAGTTGGAAGCCAACAGCAGTCGCTGCTGTATAGCAATAAGGCTGGGAAGGTCGGAATTGCGACCCAGCCAACAATTCGCTACGGGTCATGCTCTAACTAGACCTTTAAAGTTTGACCTCCCTAAAAATATTTCTTTACCTCTTACGATTCCTCCCATATAATATAGTAACTGATACAAGCTATAACTTGTATTAACATAAATATCAATTTAAATGACTATACTAAACTTGTGCCTGTTGACCGAAAATATTTACATTGTTACCATTCTGAATTTAGCGAGATTTGAACTTTGGTCTCAATGATCGTGCGTTCTACCCTCTACCGCTAGATTACGAAGTTAAAGAGAATGCCCGCAGTACTTTTACACCCTTTATAAGGTCGATATTAGGAGGTAAAATAGGACGAATTCTACTCCATATTATGAGCACTCATTGTCCTGGGAACTGAGTGAGGAAGTGAGGCACCGGGCCAGCTCACCGGCGTATAATAACCACTCACATTGCTCATCAAAATACTGAACACCAACTCTGATGACCCAACAACTTTTAATTTTATGCTGAATATAGTACCCGCAACTATTGTTTTCCCAGCTTAGGTAGGTATGATGCCTTTAATTACGAAGCTAAATGGACTCATATTGGTCTTATCAAAGGAACAATTTATGTTTACAATCATAGAAAAATAGCCTGGCATGTAACCATAACCCGCCTGATGTTAAGTTAGATTGCAACCCATGAGCGGAGGCAACTGCTACCATATATAAATATATATAAAGAGCAGTCGCCTCCGCTATGCCGACTTAAGGAGACGGATGTGTACCGTGTATGACTACTTCCAAGTTAATCCCGAGACTAGTCCGGGACTTTAGATTACCTATTATTTACTAAAAATGATACTAATGATAAGTTAAATATACAGGGTGTCCCGTAAGTAGTGGTGTCAACGGTATTTTACAGATAGAGGGGTTCAATATATAGAATATAATTTGGTGATTTTTTTTTATACCTTCTGGTTTAAAAGTTATGACATTTTTAAAGAATTTTCATTTTTTCCCCCGTTTTATCACAAAATAACGTTATAAAAATTTGTTTACAATTATTTTCACTGATATTTTTATTTAAGTGGGTTGAGAAAACACAGGGCTTTCTAATTAAAATATTATTTGTAACCAATTAACAACCATGATAAAATAAAAAATTAAAATCTAAACAAGATTTAATTTATCAAATTTTAAGCAAAATATTTAAACGAAGCTGGTGTAAAAAAATTGTATGTAAGGTTACGGGACCATTATTTTAAAAATATCTACAATTCACACGGACTCTAAAAACGTATAATAATGTTCACTGTCATTTTAATTAAAGTTATTTTTCAAAATTAAACAAGCAACAAGGTACTATTTGTCGAAGAAATTTCATTATTACCTTATGCGAATTCCAATAAAACCAATGTAAATAGATACGGATAAGAAAACAATTTATTAAAGTAAATGCTCAAAATGTCTCCCTCTAACTCTAATGCATAACCGAAATCTTCTAATAAAGATTCTCCTGATATTTCCTAGGGCTCTTTGATTATTTTTAATTCTTTCGGACACGATATTCAATTTTTGGCGTAGTTCATATTCATTATTATTACATGTCTCATAAACAGCTTCTTTAAAGTCAACAACAGCAGACTGAAGATGGTTATTTGTCCAGTCTGCCGTCCTGGGGTAGTACCACCACTTTCGAATGTAACACCCGTGAAGTGACTTTGTCGCGTTTCGGGAATAGTTTAAAAGTAGCCAGGTATAACGAGAGGAGTGTGCCCTGTTAATCTAAGATGGTACATGCTCGTCTCCTCAAGCCGGCATAGTGGAGGCGACTGCTACCCGCACAAGTTTTTCTGTAGTAGCAGTTGTTTCCATTCATGGACCGCACTCTAGCTTTACATCAGGCGGAGTGTTGTCACATGCCGAGCTACAATAAAAAAAAAACACCATAATTTACTTAATAATCTTTGTTTTAATAGTAGTTCGGCATGTTATTACACTCTGCCTAATGTGCTTAAGGTACGTAATCTCTGAATGAAGTATGAGTGGAAACAGGCGTCAGTCTGCCTACCCTTCTTTGAACATCCCTAAAGTCAAATTAAGGAACCGAAATGAAAATAAGATTGGAACTACAGGCAGTTAGTATCTTACAGTAGGTTAAGACGTGAAAAAGTGCAAATTTCCGACTGTAAGAATTCTTAAAATCCATTCATTATCGGAATGCGTTATTAAAAATCGACGCCCATTTGTTGTATTTATGTCGAAAAAACATTGTAATTAAAATGATAGTGATCAATATTATACGTTTTTATAATCCGTGTGAATTGTAGATATTTTTAAAATAATGGTCCCGTAACCTTACATACAATTTTTTTACACTAGCTTCGTTTAAATATTTTGCTTAAAATTTAATAAATTAAATCTTGTTTAGATTTTAATTTTTTATTTATTCATGGTTGTTAATTGGTTACAAATAATATTTTAATTAGAAAGCCCTGTGTTTTCTCAACCCACTTAAATAAAAATATCAGTCAAAATAATTGTAAACAAATTTTTATAACGTTATTTTGTGATAAAACGGGGGAAAAAATGAAAATTCTTTAAAAATGTCATAACTTTTAAACCAGAAGGTATAAAAAAAAATCACCAAATTATATTCTATATATTGAACCCCTCTATCTGTAAAATACCGTTGACACCACTACTTACGGGACACCCTGTATAATAGATTTTTAAAATATCTATTAATACCTATACAACGTGTTTTAGATACTTAGGTGGCCTAAGTCAATGCGATAAAAAGCTATATTTATGCACAACATCTTTCGATGAGATCATATTCGATTGCGTCAAACTGTTAAGTGTTCTTCGTTTTTTTTTATATTAATCATTCTATGAATAACTTGTGAATACTTCTTTTAGATTTGGATCTTTTTAAAAGTAAATCAGTAGGGCCTTGCTAATCCGGACGGTCAAAAAAACAGGATAATTGATGGATTACCAAAATATCCGGGTTAAGGTTACCAATATTTTTATGATAATAAAACATAATTATGTTAAAACTTTTCGTTTCTTTTTATCAAAGACTGCTTTAATACGAACTTAATTTTAAAAGGGCGGTCTCTTAATCGATTAAGAAATTGGCTTTCCACATCGCCCGGATTACCACTATTTTTTTTATTTTTTTTTTATTTTACCTCGGCATGTGACAACACTCCGCCTGATGTAAAGCTAGAGTGCGGTCCATGAATAGAAACAACTGCTACTACAGAGAAACCTGTGCGGGGTAGCAGTCGCCTCCACTATGCCGGCTTGAGGAGACGAGCATGTACCATCTTAGATTGACAGTGCACACTACTCTCGTTATACCTGGCTACTTTCAAACTATTCCCGAAACGTCACTTCACTATTCTTACTAATTGAATTATCTAATAAAATAAAAATATAGTAGGTAAGTATGCAAAGAAATAAGAAGTCTATTCTGGCTTCGCTTTTTAATTATTTAACTAGCAAAGTCCAAAAATAAAAATCGTTTGACCTTGTAGTAGCTATTATAAATCTCTACATGAGGTATGCTGTCAGAAAATACTTATTATTGCTTAATAATTGAAAGTGTATATCAATTCATATATTTTAATAACTTTTGAACGACCGAGAATTAAGATTCTAGATCCTTCATATAATTTTTGTTTTTGTTTGTTGCAGTGTTATCAGAAGGCGCTTTAGGCGTAGGTGGCAACGTGGGCTCTATAACGAAGGAGAATCACTTGGACGTGCTGGGTGCTGAGGACGACATGATGCAGGAGGAAACGGAGCCTGGTGCTGGTGGCCTAATAGCCCCACGCCGGTTGCCCAACCCATGTCTCGACAGTCCGCAGAGAATGGACTTACATAAAGAATTACTTTTCAATCAAAGGATGTGAGTAAGAATGAAACATTTTTTTTTTAATTCTTTACCTGCGGAAATCAACTATCCATTAATTTGCGTACTTTTTCTTAGGAGGCTTGTGCATTGTCAGTTACTGTCCTATTGTTAGTTGAGGGCTTTGTGTCGAAGCTAAGTGTCCTTCGTGCAATGCCTTTGCGCCTTGTAAAATTCCGTCCCTGACTCATCTATTCGAAATACCTGCAGTACAAATAGTAATCCTTAGAATTTTAAAATTTTATAAGTATATGCCGTGTTCAAATATATCGATTCAGTTGATAACGATAGCGAAAATAGATTAGATCATTGAAATTCCACATACTAGAAAATACTTATCGCACAAACAAAACATATAAAACGAGACCGACGGTATCCAAAGTTTATTTACTGCGGCAAGGCCATTAATCCTTTCATTAGGCATGCCGTGGTGGGTAACAATAACGGCAAGCGATAGTGTGGCAGGATTCCTTGAGCACAGGTGCACAACATCCTGTCAGCATGTGAACCGCGCTCCAGTCTAAAATGCACATCTGCCGGAGACGATCCACACATGCGCATCTCACTAAACTTGACTGGCCGCATCAATATGCAGTTATGGAAACTCGATTTCTTGCTCATTGCATATTTAAGATCGAATATTTTATAGCATTGTGGATGAATACCTACGTAAACAGTTGATTCGCTCATTTCCAGCGCAATATGATTGTCGGTAAGGCAATTGACGCCGTCTTACTGTTTATTTCCGCCTTGGACCTGCATCAGGCAGCGTCGACTGTACGGCACCGGAAGGAAGTAATTCCAGCTCCGCGATAAGGTCCATTATGTGTTGAATTCTATGCTCTCGGAATAACAAACGCCGCAAATCTTTTAAATACAATAACGCCAAACAATAAAATGTAGATGTTATGTATTTTCCTTATTAATTGATTATTATGAAATATTAGCAATTGTGCAATTAGTTTATGCAAAATGACTGATTAATGGGTTGAGTAATGTCTAAGTGGATTTATATTGATGGTCACGATAATACGATACGATAGCGATATTATTACATAAAACCCGAAAATCAAATAAATTAGGTTAAGTAGGTACATTGGTTTTTCTGTTTGTGTACAGCTCGAACGTCTGATAACATACGTTTAATAATGCTATCTGAATTGTCGTCTACAGTAGCGTGATATTGTCGATAAGTCGAGGTTCCGAAACGTTCACGTGCAATATTGGGAGTTGAGACGTCAAATTAGATTTCATCGTCGGTCATCGGTTACTGCCTTTCGCATCAGTGAGTTCACAGATTGCAAGCCAGATTTAGATTTTGAGATTGCAAGTTAATTTGGCCTAAATCTAACATGACGAGCCATTAAGCGAGTAGATGCGATGCTTGGAAGGCGGCAGCAATTAGTTGAAATTAAATCTGGCGCTGACGAGCAGATGCTAATAGCGTAGCGTTTAAACTCAATTCCAGTAGATTGCATTATACCTACACATATATCTATACAAAGCTTAAATGTACAACAAATAATTTATCATAAAATCAATGCAATTAATGTTTTAAAGAAATGGCTGGGTGATGATGGTTATTAGCCCAGTCTGCCATCCAGGGTTAGTACCACCACTTTCGAATGTGACACCCGTGAAGTGACCTGCACTGTCAATCTAGATGGTGCATATTCGGCTCCTCAAGCCGACATTGCGGGGGCGACTGTTGCCTCTAGAGATTTCTCCGTAGTAGCAGTCGTTTCCGTTCATGGACCGCGTTCTAGCTTTACACCAGTGAGTGTTGTCATATGCCGAGCTACAATAAAAAAGAGGAATTTTACGACTAAAATTTGTATTAAAGTTATAGAAAGTTTAATTATTATTATCATTGAGTATAGAATAGTATATTGTAATTGCGTTATAAAGATAACCTGTGGATCATTGCTTTACCCACACATGGATGATTCAGCTGTATAAAATTTCCGTGTATAGTCATCTTGGCCGATGGTGTCGACAGATAATGTGAAAGGATCCTGCGCATGTGTTGTTGTTCTGGTCCATATGTATATGTGAATAATACTCGTTTTGTCGTACATCTGGGATTATTACTATTGACATTTATATTTGTTTTCTTTTTTGTTCGAGTACATACATTTATATCAGGAAGTTTATGTTAAATAAATTCAATGTAGGATTTAAATATTTGTTTTAACTGAAAAGCCGTTCTTTATCAATACATCGATGATAAGGATAAATTGAATATATACTATTGATAATGTAATAGTACTTTGACATCAGATTATTACTGATTAAAAATATTTTGTTTTAATACATTATTTATGTAAATTCATACTGTATTCAAGTAAAATCTTACATAAATTGGCATACGATGAATTTAATTTTATACGTGAATTCCATTCTGAATAATGTTCTGTGTCTTACTTACTTTGCCTGAACAAACAATGAAGAATGGTAGGCAGACTAATATTAACTTAGTCTGCCATCCCTGGGTAGTACCACCACGTTTTAGGTGTTTTTACAAGTCATGTTTCATCAATTTGGAAATACTTATCCAGATATAACGAGATATAAGATATCCAGATATAAGAGCGTCTGTCATTGTCAAGATGGACATAATGTCGGCGACTGCTGCCGGGAGTCGTTTCACATTTCTCTATGACAGCAGTTGTAGACAGTTGTGGCTTATGGACTACAGTAACTTCAGGCAACGGCTGAAAATATAATAAAAATCTAATATAAAACACGTTTAAAGTATTTTTGTGCAAAATAATATACTTATTTATCTTCTTAACAATTGTTTCCTTTATCAATTACAGAGGAAAAAATGTCCTGAATCAAAAGAGCGAACTACAAAAGGCATTGTCGCGACACAAAGAAAAGAAAATTTTGAATCAAGAAAAAGAGCACAAAGAAACACCAGGTAATTATCAATATTTACTAGACAACTACTATTTTATCGTTATTATTATTGTCTAATTAAATCCTTTTGTTATTTTATTTAGGAATTAAAGTTATCTATAAAATAAAGTCAGTCATAAACAGTAGGACGACAAATATTGATTAACATTATAAATAATTAAAAATTTAATATTGCGTAGTAATGTCAGACATTATTGATCGACCGTGATGCGTATGCGCACCGAACGTTCTAGGTCGTCGCTTGTTACTCAATTAATCATTATTAGTATTAATTTATAGACCAATTAGATCATGTTAGGTTGGGCCCTTCTGTTAAACACAAAAACGTACATTTAAAGGTTTTTAGGTTGAGGCAAACAAAACGATGATGTAAGATTAATCAAAAGTATTAAAGCCGTGCTATTGAACTGGTGCCGCGAACACCGATCGATATTATTGGCAGAACCAATCTGTAATTGGTTTTTTGTGCTTGAAATTCTTATTTTGAACAATGTTGAAAACAAAAAAATGTTTAAAACTTTATTGGTAACTAGCTGTTACCCGCAACTTCGAATGCTTATAACAATTATTATGCTTTTAACATTCCATACTCATTTCATCAACCTTTTACCTTTTAATGGGTTAAAATAACCCACATTTTCACCACACCACATTAATAAATAAAAAAATAGAAATAACTTATTTCCTATAAAATACCTCGGAGCTAAAATCAAGATTGTACAACCGTATGCGCGTGATTAGGTGACAAACAAACATACGTTTAGTAATATTAGTGTAGATTAATAAAAATATGTTATTTGGCGAATCCTTATTAAGCAAGGTGAATAAACCTTTAAAAACTCGTTTTAAGACCACATAACTTGCAACATATTTCAAAAACACGTCATCTTGTTTCATTGGTTAGTGCTTTTTGTTTGCTTGTTTGGAAGTCGGCTTGCATTTCGTCCGGTCATTCCATATTGGAGTGGTTGCAGGTGCGTTTACCAGGTCATTGGACTGGACTGCAATTTTAGTGGCACTACTTATCTATCTGTAACACTAAACAGGACTTTGTATCAAATGTAGTTAGTTATGTTTTAGTAGTGGATTCGATTCTTACCATCATACTGGTACAGATTTAGTTCCACAAAGATTTTCACACCTCCATTTGATAGATGGCAGATAAATTTCTACAAACAACAGTCGCTTCCGCTAAGCTGGCTTGAGAATATGAATGTGCACCATCCATATTGACAGTGCACACTCCTCTCGTTAACTGATCACTTCACGATGCTACGAGTACCACAGGATCACCACTTTCGAATGTAACACCCGTGAAGTGACCTTGTCGAGTTTCGGGAAGAGTTTGAAGGAGTATGCACTGTCAATCTAGATGGTACATGCTCGTCTCTTCAAGCCGGCATAGTGGAGTTGACTGCTGCTCGTAGAGATATCTCTGTAGTAGCAGTTGTTTCCATTCATGGATCGCACTCAAGCTTTACACGTGGTTTGTTGTCACATGCCGAGCTACAATAAAAAAAAAATCTTTAAGTAATAAACAACATTTGAAATAGGAAATAGATCTAATAAGGTATTTTCAAGAAAAAAAAACCGCAGTTATAATGATCAACATCTTGTTATTTTCTTTCCTTCTTCGTGAATGAAAGTGAAACTGGCAGGTTTCCCGTCTAAAGCTTACATTTACTTATTTATAAACAAAACTAGTCGCGGGTTCGTACGCTCTGTCTATGTATGTATGTATTATATATGACTTTCATTATATTTTAAAAAATATATCTGCCAATTTTTGTCTAAACCATCCCAACATTTGTCGCCCCAATATCGACGTCTTCTAGAAATATATATTTTATAAGTTTATATTTTTGTTTATCTGTTGATACTGAAATATTTTTGAATTTTGTTTTTAATTAAAATAAGGAATGTATTGAATAACGAATGTGCAATGCCTAGAAAAGCCATCCCTGGTCTGGCATGAAGTAAAAATTATAAAAAAGAAAAGAAAAAACAAGAAACAAACAGATAAGCTTTCGTATTTATAATATTAGTATGTAGGTATATTATTATGTACGTTTTCACAATAATGTTGTGTGTTTAATTTAATGCAATTAAACATCCTTTGAACGCATTATTACATTTGACCTAATTATAAAATTTCCGTCTTATTGGACGAGTGGACTCCTTGCATATCTATATCTGCTTGCACATTGTGTTAATTTGAAAACTAACTGGAAAAACTTAAACTGGAAAAAAATTGTCTTAGAATTAGCTCTTTATTCTTCCTATGTTGTCTCAATAAAGATTTATAAGTAAAGTTAAGTAAAAAATAGTATTTATAATCGTACGTCCATCGTACGGACCTTCAGAAAAAGTTACTCGCGAAACTGGTATTTTTTTTATTGTAGCTCGACATATGACAAATCTCCGTCTGATGTTAGGCTAGAGTGCGGGCCATGAACGGAAACAATTGCTACTACAGATAAAGTTCTACAGGCAGCAGTCGCTTCCACTCTGCTGGCTTGAGGATACAAATACGCACCATCCTATATTGACATTGCACACTCCTTCCGTTGAAACTGATTACTGATCCTGAAACCATCTTCAGTCTGCCTACCACACCAATAGTAGCCAGAAAACATTGGTACTGGTCAGAATTTAGCGAGTTTAAACACGAGTCTCATCGTTTGTGAATTTTACCGCTAGACCCCGGCGGCTCAAGTTACTTCTCCAAAACTTATAGGTCCTGTCTAATTTCAGAGCTAGAACGCGCGATAGCCGAACGTGCAAGACGTCTAGAGATGGCTGAACATGGAGAGACTCCACCACCAGATCCTGCAACTAATCCACATTATCAAGAAGTCAGAGCACGGTTAAGACATGCTCAACCCACCGCTACACCAGCACAGTGAACTTGATTACACAATTACTTTTTGTTCGTTTTTCATTGATTTATTATTGCAGTTTGCTAATATTTAGGCGTTGAATAATTTAATACAGTAGGCCGTCGCTAATTCGCTAATTCTAAATAGTGAAAAAAAAAACAGGACCTTGGCGGATTACCAATACTTTAACGGTAATAGCGTCTATGTTTAACCTTAATAATCTCTTTAATTTTAAAAGGAGTGTGTGCTGACAATGGAACTGGCAGATTCATCTATTCAAGCCGGTATAACGGAGGCGACTGCTGCCTGCAGATCTGTGGTAGCAGTTGCCCCCCGCTCATGGACCGCGAGTGTGGTCAAATCGCACTTATGATTTCACATCAAACAAAAAAAGAAAACTGCGGTCGCTTAGTTGTCCGGATCACCATGATCATCGGATAAAAGAAAGTCCGGATTAACGAGGTCCTACTGTATGCTTGTGTTTCTGCTATAGATTTTGGAATAATTATAGAAATTTGAATAGCCTTAGAAATAAAATTCAATACAGAAAATATTAGTGAAATATTAAAAGAGAAGTTCGTAATATCATCATGTAGTTTCTAGTTTGTTCAATTAAAAATTAAATTAGATTTTCTTCTAATACGTAAAAAGCAATAAATATAACTATTAATCTAACCTCCATACAAGTAGCGCCATCTATTGAATTTTTCACAACTTTCCTATTTGTAATTTATTTTTATTAGTTGTGTGAACCGTTTAAATGAAAAATATTTTTCCTAAGATATGGATTTGGTGGAGCAAAGAAGAGGTGGGTTAAAAATCATTAAATGATATAAAAGGTGTGATAAAAACAATGCATTTTATTATAATAAAAATCGAGTTGCGTTGGCCTTTTATGTTTAATAAATGAACTAAAAACGTGTTTTGATGTGAATGTTTTGCGTCGCCTCCGCTATGGCGGCTAAAGCTTTTGTGGGTGATTATTATTTTTAAGTTTGTTTACACTTTGTGTAAAACTTTTATGCGCGGAGTATACCAAAATGTATTATTGTATAATTATTATTAAAAAGTTATTTCTTAACTTCTTAACGTCTACTAATAAAAAAAAAGTTTATTGGTTATAAAAAAAGGTTATTCTAAAAAGTATTATATTTATTTACTTTTAAATTGTATTTTAAGTTAACACGAATATTTTACTTAAAGTTAGTCGAGTTTCTGTTGAATGAAAAATCGCTTTGCCGAACAAATGCGTTATTTGAAAAAATAAATACGATTCTATTATAAGCTAATTTTAGAACGATGAATCCTAGAGATTTCTTTATGTAGGTAAGGGCCGGTAATTCAATCCTTCCTTAATTATATGCGACATTAGTTTGAATTTCTTGACTTAGAACGAGACTTAAATCCCTTTCTTACATATTTTAAGGGACATAATAACATATTATGGGCTTCCTTAAGGTCGTATTAAATCACTTTATCTAACACAGCACTTGATCACCTTCTTCAATAGGTAGCTAATAATTTCATGACCTTTTTTTAGCCATCCACTAACATTTTGGATGCTTTTAAATTTTGTGGTAGGAAAGGGGGAAGGAGTTCGCAAGGGGCAACGTTCGACAAACTGCCAATCTACGTGTATTACACTATGACAACGTCATATAAGGCTATCAGTAAGACGACCTTAGTTAAGTCAGAATTGAGTTACTGGTCCCTAATCACACATAATACCAATATCAAGCAAAATAACGAAAGAAATAGATTTTTAAATATAAAAATTTTGTTTTAGTTAAATTTTAGTTGATATTAATATAGGATATCGACTGAGGATTGGATTGTGGTGGTCAGTATAAAGGGTAATGTGGACTGCACTGTAGATGAAACAAAAAACATATTTTTCTAAACTTTTTATCGTCACAAACATTAGTGTATCCCATTTATATAGATTTACTGTGTTCTTGTTGTCTCTTCTACTTTTAGCTACATATGTGTGCTAGAATGAATTAGAAAAAGTATAGTCTATTAATGTTACTAATGTTAGGATTCTTATTGCACCATTTAAAAAAACCTATGTGTAGAAAATAATATAATTGGTGTAAATTAATAACATCTATTCTACTCATTTTAAAATGTATTAAATTAATATTTCTTAATATAGAAGAGAGATATGTTAGAATATGAAAAACCAAATAGAAACTTATATTTAAAGTTATTTAAATAATATTGTATTAAACGTTTAAAATTTTGTTCAAAACGAAGCGAATAACGCGCTGTTAAAATCTTCACGCAATATTATTTTTGGAAATTACTTGATGTATCAACTATAAAGTCACCTTTATTTATATATTAGTATTTTATTATGATGACGGGACTAGGTCTCACTATATAATTATCGCATCGCTATTTCTCCTATAAAAACTTGTGTAACAGCCTTGATTTAGATGTATAGTTGCCAGAAAAAGACATGTAACCCAATAACATGGTATTGTCCGGTTTATTGCGATCTTAGAGACCGGGCAGACGTGCAAAAATCCGGATTGCCCGGTCAGAATCTGGCAACCCTGTCTAGATATGCGTATAATAAAACTAAGGCCTTTAAACATAATTTTATTTCTTATAGGAATCTATTATATGACCAGTCTGCATTAAAGTGTTCAGTATCGTGATAGATAAAAGAGTATTTTTATATATTATTATTACTATTTAATGTGTAGTTTCACATAATAAAGATAAACCCCCTTAATTAGGTTACGTACTTGTACACATTTTTATTGAGTTCTAAGTCTTCAGTATTTAGTATTCAGTACTAAGTCTGGAAAAGTATTTTGCAAGATTAAATGGGTTTAAATGTTTAGCGCCCTAATCGGCTGCAATTTAAGATTTATTTCAATTTTTTAATATTATATTATTTTTAATATAATTCTTTGTTAAACTTTGGGACATCCTGAGAACTTCCCTAGGCCCGGGCCTCTTGTCAAATATAATATAATATTGTCACTCCAAACAGATCATGTAGTAATCTCTAACAAAGCATTCTGCAATAAATAAAATTCAAAATTGTGTTGTAAGTACGTAACAAAATTAAATATTCTTCTATAAATATTTAATTTAGGAATTAATAAATATAGATCAGTTAATAGATTTGTTATCATAATAAAGTTTTTTTTTAAATAGTTCTGCATAGAATCTCCTTGTCTAAGAATGTGAATGTTTCTTATTTTAGCATTGTGCAGTTGATTTTAATTCAATTGCATTCAGATTAATAAAAAAAAAAACAACTGTACTAGATGAAGTAGCTAAGTAAATGTTAAAAAATATGTTTAAATTGTGTATTACTATCATACAACACATAACCATAATTCATTTGTCTAAAATCAGATTTTATTAACAAAAAAAATCATAAAAACGTTACCAGTGCCTCTTTAGATTAACGAGAAAAAAATTGTTATTATTTTTAATTTTGTTTTAAATTTTTTAGATAGAAACGAAATAACAAAAGAACGAACTTTTTTTAACCACTTGTTATTCTTTCACTTCTATCTTTCGTTTAATTTATCTATTTTTAAGTGTTTCTTAGTACAAAATATGTTTTTATAATTTGGGTCCCGAGGCTTGTGTCATATTGTGGCCATTTAAGTTCGATATTTTAAGTATACTTTAGTATTTTGTGTATTAATTTAAAAAATAAAATTGTATTAAAATATAGAAATATATTAAAAAGTGTTACAACACATACAAATATTTACTTTTATTTATTTAACCTTAAAACACAACTTCTATTCGTATCATCTAATAAATACTTATATTAAAATTAATAGTATCGCGGCATATGCCCACGTTCCGTTGATGTTAAGCTAGTAAGTCTATAAGCAGCAACTTATCACTAAGAAGTGTCTGTAGGTAGCAGTCGTTTCCGCTATGCCGGCTAGAGGAAACAAAAGAGTCCTCTCGTTATACCCGGCTGCTCCGAAGCGATACATTTGAAAGTGGTTACTACGACAGACTGCTTACCGTTCTGTTTGATCCTCCTTATGCACACTACCAATCCGATTTGAAAAGTTATTTTTACGTTACATATTTAGTTAGTTTATTAAGGAATAATTGAATGGGATGAATGGAAAATGCTAAATTGTTATTCACATGCGCGGTTACTTTATACCTTTTCAATTTATTTTTCTAAACGCCTACAAATATTAAATTTAGAATCAATATGTGCAAAAAAAACTATTTCGCACAATACTCCGAACACTTATTTCTCAGGCGTCTATCTTTAAATTAGATTTTAAACGTTTACAAAATTAATTAATATTAATTACATTTTATATGCACAGCGGATATAATAAAAATAGTCAATTATAGTAGTCGCAGTAAAATATATTTGTATTGCATTAGAAATAGATTTTCTTTATTTTTATTATTATTAAGTACTTATAAACTATAAAAATAAAAAATAAAACCAGTGGATGTTAATTATCAGGTGAAACGTTTGTTGTTGCTTTAACAATAACTTTCGCTTTCCTTGGTCACTTGGGAGGTACGTATTGTAGCGTTCATACCACCCCTTCAATGCCAAGGCGCTTCACTCGCTCCCATCTGCACTCAGTCGTTTCGCGGACACAACCTGATAATATCGCTCTCTTACACGTAAATGATTCGCAAGTGAAATCTAGTTAAGCGATCATGTGCTGCCTAAGACATTTTTCAGTGACTCTTTTTCTATTATTTCTTCTGTCGAGTGAAATATTTTCTAAGAAAATTAAAATGAAACGACAGCAGGAAGATCAGGAAGCAACGACCACCCAGCCCGATATTGTTACTTATTCGTCATTTGGATATAATGATGTGGGTGGTGATAATTATGATGGATTTGTACCAAGTTCTCCAGACTACGCTAGCTTTTTAAGCGGTTTTAACCAAGAAACAACAACAAGATTATATGCACCAGCATTTCCTACAGCTTTAGACAATGTTGGATCGGAAGGCTTCAGTAATTTCGAGCAACAGCCACAAGAGGGACAAAATTATAGTCCAATGGATAGTTCAATGCAATATCAACAAAGTTCTTTTAATTTAGTCAATCCACCTAATTTTGCAGAGACAAATAATTTTCAATATAATAACGACGACGGCGACGAACACGTACCGGTGTATGGAACGAAGCTTAGTTCAAGAAATAAAAACCAAATATTAAGTCAATACAACGCAACCAAAAACATCTTCGAATCTATGCCTCCAACATCATACGCTGAAAACTCATCACCTTATCAAAATCCAAGTGCTCAAACTCAAACGCAAGAAATTGAACCATCAGCTCCTAGTTATGAGTCTGATAATAAAAAATATCAAAATGTTCACAATTATGCACCATCACCAACTTATCCATCTACCAATTATAACAGTGACTTTGAATCCAAACCAAACTCTGGTATTACTTTCCCGCGGGTAGTCGATTTCACAAAGTATAAAATGCAATATCCGACAGAATTAGAACATAAACATACTCCTGGGACTAATAAACCTTCTGAAACGTTTAGCTCTAAAAATCCTTACACGTCTGAAGATGAGATTCCGAATTCATTTAAACAACATAATGCTGATACAGAAAATATTAATTATAGATATAAAGAAACAGCTGACTATGGTAATGAAGAGAAAGCTAAGAAGAAACATGTACTTTACAGTTATCAAGACTCATTAAACAATCAATTGGAATATTATAATCCAAAGTATAATTATAAAAACGGTGAATCAAATTACAAAGATAAAGTTAAGAATAAACGAGTTTCAATAAAGAATCAAAATTCCGAACTTGCGAGTTGGAACTTTTCTTTCAAAGACGGCAACACAAACTACAATTTAAGCAACCTCTCTAGTTTTCAGGGAAACAGACCATCCCCGCCCAATGATTACGAAACTGCAAGCAACAACGACTTTACTAACTACCGTTTCCCAAAAAATTCATACACATATTTCAAAGATCACAATTATCGAGACGAGATGCCAGAACAATCGACGTTTGAACATTCCAACGACGAATGGAAGAATGCTGAAACACAAGCTAAACATTATTTCCAGGAATATCAAAAACCCAAAAATTTACACGTGCTGAGTACGATGCCATCCACAACAAGTTATTGGGGAAATAGTTACAAAACATATTCCGCGCCATCTACTTTTAAAAATCACAGAAAACCCCAATATAACGAAAACGATAACGACGATGTTGTTCATATACCTAAGAAAACACATAACATCAAATATTCAAAGTATCAGGAGACGAAGGGAGCTCCTGATTGGAAGTTTAAACCCGGTATTTTTAAATTTAATGCACAACCGATTGATGAATGGAATAAAGAAGTATCAAATAGGTTTAAGTCAGAGGAAGATCTATTGGGTTTGAGAACTCGCGACACTTCACATCCAGCATATCTACCTTCATTCAAATTGAACAATGATGCCGAGGAAATCCCCAAGTATGCCACAAACTTTGATTACAAGAATACAATAGAAAAATGGAGACAGTCTTATTTAAAATCGAAAAAGCACAACAATTGGAAAAATTACGATCCTGAAGGAATGGGATCAGAATCTCAAGCTGTACACGTTCCGATACTGAAACCATATCCCGTAAGTATATTAACTAACTTCTTAATTATGAATAGTCGACACTAATTGGTTTAATCGCATCGAATTGATAGTTATCACTGATGGACAAAGAATATTTCGTGGCATGCGGATGTTCAGCTCGGATGTCGGCCGTCTCGCACTGATTTCCTCAGAGAAGACGCGGCCAGTGCGTTGCTCAATAAGAATCCTAGTCAAGTCTACACGCGCGACGTTGGACGTGCGGGGTGAAATCACGAAACTCTATCTCGGGATACTGCGTTACACATTCGTAACAAACAGTTTCTAAACTTTCTTTTAATAAAAAAGGATACAATATTAATTATTATAAATTATCTTGCACCGCAAATCAGAGTAAAAAGATAGTTCAAAGCCCTTGGTAGTAAAAGTAAAACCGTGTCATTGGCTCGTGTCGGTTGAAAGCGAATACCGTTGAAATAAAGTCGTAATTCTGATTACACCTGAAGTGTAAGAAGGACTTCACCATGACTGCTCGACCGATGATTAGGCGCATTTAATAGGCAATTTATTGAACAGATGTCACGCTACACTAGCTCCAACACAAGTTCATTGTCGACCATAGAGAAAGTTGAATACTATTGTTTTAGTTAAAAGACGTTATCTTTGTCTATAGTTAAATACATTTTAGCATTTACTTGAAGTCCTTTGGCGTTTTAATAAAATAATAATATTTATTGATACGCAGTTGCTGTCGGTTGTTGATGATTTTGTTGCGTGCTATAAAAGTTAAGATGCAGTAATTAAACCACGCATGCGTAACGCTAAATACCCAACGCGACTCTTTTCCAATCTGCATTTCCATAGAACATCGCAGTATTGTTTTCTAGTTCAGAAATCGCCGGTTTTTTTATATTAAATGCCTATACATAATTCCTATATCATAATTTAATAAGTAAGTTTATGTTTTTAAGATTACCGTTATAGTTTAACTAGATTAAGTTTCATAAGGACAAAGTGTGTATTTAATGCATCAGGTCGAAGTACCGCATCCGGTAATAGTGCCGGTCCCGCAACCGTATCCGGTACGAGTGCCCATCCCCAAGCCCGTAGCGGTCCCCGTGGTGCGCGAGTTGAGGGTGCCCGTGGAGAAGCCAGTTCCTTACCCCGTCTACAAGAAGGTGCCTTATCCCGTGGAGAAACCCGTGCCAGTCCCCGTTGAAAAATCCGTAATACATGCTGATATTCTGTTTAACTTAAGAGCTTGATTGCTTTATTATGCTGTAGTGACGTAGTAAAATAAATTAATAAATTATGTACATCTCTTGTTGAAGGTGTAATCGAAATGTAACAGAAAACTATAATTTCGTTGATTTATGAAAGTGTATGTAAGTGTACGACGTGTTACTTATAATTGCACTTCGTAAATCATCTCATTGTTCTACAATTGTTTATTAATGCATTATTAAAGTGAATGAAAATTTTTAACAATGATAATAAAATATGGTGTGAGGAAGTTTGACAATTTGTAATTAATTGGAAGAAAAACTTAATAAAAAACGTTGTTTTTCTTGATTTTATTTTGTTGTAAAGGCTGGTAACTCAACTCTAACTTAAGTCAGGTGGCAAACGAGGGTCGTCTTATTAATAGTACCACAGTAAAATAATGTACAGTATAAAATAAAGTAATCTAAGACGGCCTACTGTGGAAATTCTAAGAAAGTTCACATACGTCCCTTAAAATTTAAAAAAAATCGCTCACTTTTAATCAAGAATTGCAGACTTTTTTGATTTATATTTAAAAAGGATTGAATTACCGGCCCAAAGCTTATTTCTGTTCTTTGTATATTGGCCTAACTAGACTTCAACGCTAGCGAATTAAATTAGTTTAAAGATCTTGAAAATATGCAAAGAAAATATTCGCTGGGCTGCCATCAGAGAAATCACGACACATTTCTTTCAGGTGCCTGTGCCGGTTGAAAAACCATACCCTGTGCCTATACCTCATGTTAGACCAGTCTTCCATCACTCCAGGCCTATGCGCGATGACACAGATGCAATGGGAGATCCAGACATGGATTTTGATGAAGAAACCTATTCCAGACCAAGGAAGCCTGATTCAAGAGGAACTAAGAGAATCGTAATACGAGCTAAGAAACAGAAGAGGTAGGTATTTTATTTAAATTAAATTAATTAAATCTGATCCAAGAATCAGCAAATTAAGTAAAAATATTTAAAAATAAATCAAATTATCAATACGTTCTTAAACCGTTTTAATTATATATTCCAATAAAAAAAAAATCGTAATAAACTCTACATATGTTTTCTTCTAGCTCTCGTTCCCGTAGACCACAATCGTCATATCCAGAACGCAGTCGTAGACGTTGGCCTCCACGCAAACCGTCCAGTTCACGTGGACAACAATCTCAATCTAGACCACCGACACGACAATACACAAGATATCGTGACTATGATCCGGAACATATCGATCATGATCATAGCGATTATTATGATTATTGTCGAAGAAATGGCAATTGCTAAATGTTACAATCAATTTCTAAAATTTTACAATAATTTTTCAAAATAAAACTGTAAGTGTGTCTAACACTAGTGTTTATTGAGCGTGTTTCTATTGAGCCTTATTCTATAAATAGTTAGTCGGGGCGAATTAGAATCGAAAATAATAAATATTACTTTTTTAAACAGCCTTCAAAGACTCGGAAAAAATTCGGGAAAAAAATTGTAATGCTTAAAAGGATTTTAGTTCTGTATAAGCTTGCCAAATCTTATTCCCGGCAAATTAACCCTAATTAAAATAATGTTTTTATTTTGAATTCATTGTTAAATATTTTAATGTGTAATAATCTAAGTTGTTAATAAGTTCGGTTGCATTTGTTACGTTATTTTTGTTTTTTATTTTTATTTTTTTACTTGGCAATTATAATTTTATTATTTTTAATAACTATTGCCATATTTTAAGATAGTATTTAGATGTTTCATAATTTTACAAATAATCTTTAAAAATTAAAATAAATACTACTTAACATGTTTCTACGATAAATAATATTTTTTAAATGTTAATTAGTTTTAAGAATTTTCTTTAATTTTAACTGTTAATTAATTGTAAAATTAAAACAATAGTTATGCATTTTATTCTTAATAAACGTGAATTATTTCATTTAAACTTAAGTAAAATTTAATGTAAATTAGAATAATAAAAAGTGTTTACCACATTTTTGAATTTAATATAAAAACCTTAATTATTATAACAAAAAACAGTAACCATTTAAAAAAAAATTCTTTGCAATTAGAATTTACATTTATCCCAGCCAATCTACCTGCTGAAGTGTTTTATAATTGTCACACAAGTATTCAATGCAGTTAGACCAATGATCGCGGTCATTCTTAATGTCTCGCATGGATGCGTGCTTTTACTAACGCTCCAGTAAACATGTTAACGTACAGATTTTTACAGCTGCATCTCTCTCACACTGATTAAATGCAATTTTTTTACATCAATTGCGTAATTATCTTTGGGTCGTTAATTCCTGTTTTATCTTAGATTTAGCTGTGTATATTTTTGAGTTATAATATATATATATTTTTATCATTTTAGCGAGTCTTATGACCCCATTTCGCCTGATTTTAAGCCAGATGACTACTGTTGTCAAGGGTAACTGCAGACAGCAGTCGCGTCCGCTATGCTGGTTTGAAAAATCTGACATAGACATAACGCGTTTGTGTTTTTTGTGTCTTTTTAAATATTAACATTTCAAACTGTGTCAAATATTATAAAGAATATTGGTGTTTACATTTTTCAAGTAAGTATTAAAATATTGTGTCATATGGAAAATTATTTTAAAATATTCTCCTGATCGCGTGTAATTCTCGCCGTTGCAAAATTAAGATTAATTAATCCTGTCGTAACCTAATTGAAACACACAAAAAAAATCAAGTGCACAATATTTATGATTTTGTATTTCTTTAACTGTGTTATATGCAATAAAGAATTTATTATTATTATTATTATTATTATTCATAAGTAATTTATGCACTAAAAAGATGCGTCAACTTTTTGAATTAGCGGTCAGTGAAATTAATTATAATAAGCATATGAATTATTGTATTGTTGAGTGAACAAAAGTTGTCAGCTCACTGATGTTACAATAGTGCCACAATGCTACTGACATTATAACAATAAAGGGTATTATACACAGAAATTTTAATAATAATAAATACATACATATATTGTGGCCGAAAAGAAATGGATGCCATAGATGCAAAGCGGGAAATAGGAAGGAGATGATGAAGAATTCCTGCAGACATATGCATATATGTGCAAACTAGAATGCTCTGTGCTATAATAACAATAAATCCTTTATTGCAAATAAGTTTAAATAAAGTTACAGATCACACACAAAAAAGCATAAATAACCTTTTGGAATTGGCGAACTTATCACTAAAAAGTTGTTATGGGAGAAATTGTAAGGGTATCAGGAAACGGGCGCTATGGGTATCAGAAAAAAAAACAGATCAGAAGCAAACACTTTTTTAAGGCTCTGAGCGGCTAAAGTACATATAACAATAGTACCAGTCTAAATTTTACGAGATCTGAACAAGGGTCTCATCGATCATGAGATTTCATTTAAATATTTTTTTATTATATCAATGTAATGTTGGTCTTATAATGACTCTTGCTGGATAGACAAATGAACACCGAATGAATGACAAGGTCGGAAGTACCGATCAAAGTAATAATGTGTTAATTTACTACTGTAAGTTGATAACATGGAAGTACTTGGTTTAAATCCCAAATAATGAAACTGATAATAAATTTTTCATAATAAATTATTGAGAAAAAGTTATTAAATCTTTATTGGTATTTTTATAGTAGCTCCGCCCGATATTAAGCTATAGCGCATCTCATGAGCGGTAACAACTGTACCCTAGAGCATATTAGGCAGCAGTCGCTTCCACTATGCCGGCATGAGGAGACTAATGTGTCCTATCACACGACGGGCTACTAAAAATAATTTTAATTACTTAAAGGCATGTGCAAAAAAATTAGTGATTTAGGTACCTAACTGAAAATCACGATGACAAAAAGCACCTTGCCAAACGTGGAACTAAACGGTGTATATTAATCCATTGTCTATTATACAGTAAAAGCTTACTCATGTAAAAAACTTAGTAAATTCAAGTAGTTGACAGTCACGTTGTAATATAAAGGTGTGGAGCCGTGTGCACTGTTTAGTCTGTTGAGGCGGCCTCGCGCTCCGGTCGCCATTTGACCTCACTACGAGTTTATACCAAGTTTAATTCAATAGTTGTTTTATAACGAGTAAGTCTTTTTTTATTTATAACCTGTCCTGGGAGTATTACCACCACTTTTAAATGAAGAACAGGAGTGTGCGCTGTCAACCTGGACGGTGCACATTCGTCTCCTGAAGCCGGCATAGCGGTCTAGTCTAAACTCAAATCAATCTGAACATCAGGGTATAATAATATTTAATAAAAATGTAATAGGTGTATTTAGATCACTAATTTAAATTAATAGACTGAAATTGCAATTGCAATTTTCTCAAAACTCATTTTATAATCGTATTCCGATATTTTACAAAAAAAAATCAAACTTTTATTTGACAACTCTTAGAATTTGCTTTGATGTTTTTTTTAGACTTTAACTTCGTTATTTTAATTTGATCTTTAAAGATTAAAGGTTTTATCGGCTGTTATCAACTTTAAATCAGCAGATTTGAGTTGATTTTCTTTTGTTTGATGCAACAAAGCTACGCAGAGCATCGGTTTATATTTGTAATGAATATCGATTTCAATAAAAAATTTACTAATACGCTAAAATGCGACTTTAATTTTGTTACAAGAATTAATTAATTAATTAAATACGCAATTCAATGAACAGAGATTTGTAAATCAAGAAAATGCAACAGAATTGTTCTACATAGTTTATAATATTATTACTGCATGAATTAAATGTCATAAATATTTAATAAATGATCATTGCTAACATGCTAAAGGGTTATTACTACTAGTTAGATGAATTGAGGCAGAACGAACAACGATCGATCAATTCAACAATCCGTTAACAAATATTGGCTATAGATTACTGTAAATAGTTGATTATTATTGTTTAATTGACTTAATTATTATCTATTAGTTAATTAGATTATTAAGTAGAGCTTGGAAATTATTATAAATTAAAAATCCCACAAAAAAACCTGTGTTGGTGCTTCGTTAAAGGTTTCGGCTTTCGTTAATTTTTATTTATTGTTAGTAGTCTAAAATCTCCAGAAGGATTTAGAGGGAAAATGAAAACATATCCTTTTTATAAATTGTATTATTTACCCGCCCTCAAGAACGTAGGTATATCAATCACATATAAGTACTTAAATTACCTAAATTATAAATCCAAGTAAGTAATACTTACATTTAAACTAATGTTTTGTCATTAATAGCAATTCGTTAGAACGGGTAAATGATAGAAAATAGACAATGGGTAATTAGGAGTTCTTTTGTAATGTGGTTCAAAATATTTCCCTATATTTATGAAGGTTACTTACCCACCTACTAACCTAAACCACAGACCTTGACCTCTAATTTACAACTTTTTTAAGCCTAAAAACACTATTAAAAATTAAATAAAAAATTGTTCACAAGCGACTCACATAATGTTTTTACGAACACTACCCAGTAAATTTAAAACGTATTTTTTCTTTTTTAATTTATTCACAATTTAATTTGAATAAAGTTCACGTAGATTTGAGAGTATATCATTTGTCACTTATAGAATTTACATTACGATAAATTTAGAATAACTAAAATAACAAAAAAAATCGAAGATTCTGAGACAAAAGCTTATGACAATATAGCAATCTGAAAACCGGATTCAAAGCTCGACTAACGTAAATAGATAGACAGTTCCTCTTCATTGACTTGTTGTAGGTACATGCATAGATACATAAGTACCTGTGTGTAGTAATACTGGATAGATAACCTTGAGGGTAAGTCTACAAAAAACTTGTAAAGTTGTTGACATTCCCTTCTTTTATTTTAATTCGCATTTCCTGTAATAATCTCATATTGGTAAATAGTTTTGTGTTTCGGAACTCTCGACAGATAATAATATACAGGTATTCTCCAATAACACTTAATTTATAGGTTTTTTTTATATTCGTGGATTAATTACAAGAACCAATTTAGAAGCAATACAAAAAAGTGAATAAAAAGATAAAATGAATAAATAGAATAGTTTTTGACAATATTAACAAACAAAAAAACAAACTCGTTATTGGTATAAATATAAGGAAGGAACATTAGAGTAAATGAGCATATAATTTGAATAGTTTTGTAGAAGCATGGGAAAAACCTGTTATTTAATATTATTTCACCAAATTCGCATCACACAGTCGTCAATTAAAAAATGGAGTGAAAAGCGTTGCATTTGCATGAGTTCGTATGTCAGACAGAAATCAAATAATTGAAAACAAAGACAATAAAGTAATTTACATGATTATGTTGGTAACTAATTAATTCATAATGCCTAGTTCTCATAACCGAATACATAACAAATACGACCAGATAAGGAGGAAGCCAGTGTAATTACATTCAAGTTAGTTTCTCAATAATAAGATCACAAACCGGTACACAAAAACGTGAGTTGAGACGCTTTTATTATGGAGCGACGTCGTCGGTTCATCTCACAATCAAACCATTATCAAGTTACAACATCACGAAGTAAAACCTAAGTGTAGGTAAAGTACCACAAGGTAAAACCGTTGTGTTTTGTATACACTACATTTAATGTAAACCACAGTCCATGAACGAAGACAACTGCTACCACAAATAAATGTCTGTAGGCCGCAATCGCCTCCTCCAGCCTTTATCACGTACAGGTTGTCCAGATCCTTTAGTTAGATCCGGCTAATTCTAGATCATGCTATACATTCTTAATATTACCCTTGAATGCCAGACTGGAATAACTATATATAGTATCTATATATATTATCAGCCTGCTTACCAGTCTTAAAATAGACAAATTTAACACTATTAAAACCTACTTTTTACATGCACTTACAAAGTAATAATTCAGACAAATTATATTCATAATTAAATTCCAATTTTGCAACGGTTATTGTTCTTAAAAGAAAACGAAAGATTTTACGAACAGATTGTTTTTAACAAAGACACCTTATAATTAAGTACTTAAAACAATGACAGGTAATTATTCAATGTGCAAACATGATCCTTATGAATATCACATAAAGTCTACTCAAGAATTCTCTCAGCAATTTCCCGTGTACCTATATTGGACTATTTTTTTCTTTAATGTAGGCAACATTTCTTGTTTTGTTTCAGTATTAAAATGCGGGCCGTAACAGTAATTATAGCTGTAGCCAGTATTACCCTATGTAAAGCCGCAACTCCACAAGTAAAATTCGAATGGAAACAAATGGATTACGCATGGAATTCTCCAGCAGACCGTGAAAATGCCATAAAAGAAGGAAAATTCGTACAAGAAAATAATTTACCACTAGGTTTAGCTAGATGGAAAGACAAACTGTTTATTACAGTACCAAAATGGAAGAACGGAATTGCTTCTACACTCAACTACATCGACGTTAATGGTCCTAAAGATCAAGTCCTAAAGCCATATCCATCTTGGGAAGATAATTTGCTTGCAGACGACACAAAGGAATTACCATCAAACAGTTCAATTATTTCCGTGTTTAGAGTTTATGTTGATCCTTGCGATAGACTTTGGGTCATGGATTCTGGACTCGTTGATATTTTAGGTGAGCAACAATTTATTGAAACTATAATGCCTATAGTATTCTAATAAATTATGTGCATGGGTTCGGATTATGAGTTCCTTGATCGAACAATAAGTTCTGATAGCTATAAAGGAGAAAGTCTCAGTTGTCGCGATTTATAGCAATGTCTCGCGTGTACCATGTTAAAATAATTCCGGGATATAAACGTGACTAAGAAAGGTTCATGATTTAAATATTAAATTAAATATTCTAAGTATTTTTATATGTACCGGTGTATAATACACATGTCTCGTAAAACATGTATATAAATTATTCGAAAAAATATTTTAGATTTCATAAGTATTCTTTAATAGTTTTTTTTTTTCATTTAAATTAAATGAAAATAATTTAATGTCCTTAGTTTTAAACCTTTCAATTTTAGTCCTTGTGAGTTTATTACTGCTGTCATATAAATTTACGTAAAGGTTTTGTGGTGTAATAACTAGTGGAGTTTATGAGCCCTATTGTTGTCAACGCATTATTAGCATTATGTTACAAATGTTGTAAATTTACAGGCTCGCCAAATCAAATAGCGGGGCCGTCTTTAGTGATCTTTGACCTTAATACGGATCGTTTACTCCATCGTTACTTCTTTAAAGTTGCTGACATGAAGGAAGACTCGTTTTTTGCCAATGTTGTAAGTATCATTACTCTTTAGTCAAGAATTGCGTGTCAGTGACACAACTGGTGCTATAAATCTTTTGAGTATTTGCATGTAGATCTACGTACGCTTTATCTACTATGACTTCTTGCACCACACCAAACGTCAACTTGATAATCGTTTCCTTTAGATTAGGTAATCGATGTCATTAAGGAATTAAATCGGTTAAGATTTTTACAACATATTTGCATAATTAAAAGAGTTTGAATATGATCCACTTAGACGAACAATACAAAAATTAATTCAAATTACAGATCGTGGATGTAAATAAAGACACGTGTGATGATGCCTACGCTTACATCCCAGATTTGGGAGCTTACAGCGTTGTTGTATACAGTCTCAAAAAAGACGACTCCTGGAGAGTAGCTCATCATTACTTCCACTTTGAACCTTTAGCTGGGGAGTACAACGTTGGCGGAATTGAATTCCATTGGACTGATGGAGTATTCGCACTTGCGTTGTCTGAACCAAGAGAAAATGGGTAAGTAATATCTACTAATAAATACAATACATATGTATACAATACTGTACACAAACAAACGTCTGAACAATCAACACCCAAGTCCGAAACAATCATTTGCTTTTTTAAAATTTCACAAGTAAATAAAATATTAGGCACGAAATTTTCGTTTTGACTGGGAAACAAACCTGAGACTCGTCGACGTAGTTAGTAATGGAGTACACTAACCACCGCGCTACAGAGTTCAAGTTTGATTTGATATTGTATGAAGTGTAAATGTATAAAACAAAAGTAAAAAAGTCTAATTCGTCAGAAACCAGGTACAATGGTGATTCGTAACACGTTCTTTTTGGACCTTGAACTAAATCGTGATAAATAAGACTATTATGTAGATTCTATTACTGTTACAGGTTAGGAACGTGATAGGTTTTAAATCGTTAACGGTTTTGAATTAAATTACTTCTTTGATGCTATTTTATAGCAAATAGTGAATAGGATTTAGAGAACTTTTTTGGTTAAAATAAGTATGATTTCATTTACTTATATTCAAATTAGTATTGACTTTAATTCAAGATTTACTGAAGTACAGAGCAAATACGCAGAAATATTTAAATAAAGTGAGACATTTGTATATTTTTTATAATACAATCCACTTTTGCCTTAGTTATGGAAATTCTACTCGATAAAAACTAATGAGGAAATAATAATAAAAATATATAAAGTTTGTTTTAATAAAATATTGTTATACTTTTGAACTTGCGTGTTATGGAACGGTTATTTTAAATTTTTATTAGCGTTAAAATTATTTTAATTGGCAGACTCTGTATTACATAATTGACATTTTGTAGTGAGTTTCAAATATTTTTAATTAATTGACTTTAACTTTTACCGCAACGAAAAACGCAGGGCGATACACTTTTTTTAATTTCTTAAAACATTGCTTACTATTACAAGTTACTATTTACTCGTAGATATTAATTATCGAATATTAAAAATATATTAATTTAAGGCATTTTAAATACACACTACTTTTAATTTTATTTTATTATTATTTTTCCATTCAATTTCCATTATAATTTAATAATAATAATAGTTATTATTTTATATTATCTAGTTTAATTTATTTAAGATCACATTGACCCCAAAATAAATACAACCACTTGTTGATATTCAACTACCTTCCAAAAACCGAGGTCAGAGTCGTTTAAAGGTCGAAAAGGCTTCAAAATATTGATTAAATATTTTATTGAATTTATCACCAAAAGCATATTAATTATAATTTGTCTCTCTAATACATACATTAGAAAAAATCTCATAGTGTTTAGTTTACAGCAAAAAAACTGTTATTTTTAGCTGGTATGTTATTGATCTTAAACTGGTTAAAGGATTTGCTAAAATTGAAATTTAAGTGATCATCATTTATTCACAGATTCCGTACTCTATTCTTCCATGCACTTTCAAGTACCAAAGAATTTTGCGTATCAACAGAACTTTTGAGAAATTATACACTCATCAATAAGGAAGAGGCATTCCATGATTTCAGGGTACGTAGATGTTTACTATGACTTTCATTGACGTTGTAGTTAAAACAAAATGCTAAAATCTCAAACATATCATTTAATTCTTTTGTTTTTATTTTAACATGCAACTCAGAAAAATATATTTACCATAAATAGTTTATGACCTTGCAAGAATTAAGATTCCAAACCGTTTAATTATCAAACTAAATAAGTTAATTACAATTATACGTATGCGTATCGTTTTTTTTATTATTTTATCTTCACTGTGAACGTAATAAAGGCCTTCACAAATCAGTCAGTTACGCGTCAATGGAGCGTAAACATTGTGAATCTGCATTGTTTTTTCGCTTCAACAAAATTTCTATGGGTGTAACTAACTAGTTACAAGCAATTGTCATTCATCATTCTATTATGGAGTATTTGCGTATAAATAAATAATGATCAACAATTTGAATTTTTTATATGACCTTATTGTTAAATAAATAGAGCGTCTACAGACGCAGGAGTCAACAGCTTGAGGAGACGAATGTGCACACTTGTACACTTTGACTGGGCACACTTCTCACGTTATACCGGAAACTCGATTACTTCCAAGCTGCTCCCGAAACGCGCCTAGGCTAGGACGACAGACCATAACCATCATCAGTCTGCCATCTTTTTTCATATTTTTATTTTATTATTTCTTTAGTTATTGGGTGATAGAGGAGAACGCACTCAATCTTCAGCGAGTTACTTTGATCCACAGACAAGCGTCTTGTTCTATACTCAGGTAAGTACACTTGAAAGCAACTTGTTAAAAGGAAAGTGGGAGTCATATTTATGTCCATTTTCAATATTCAGGTGAACCGTGATGGAGTAGCCTGTTGGAACACAAATAAACCTTACAATCCTGAAAATAACCCTCTGATCTTCAGTGACCCTGCCCTTTTTGAGTTTCCCAACGATCTTAAGGTAACATTTTAATTTATATACGTATACTTATTTACTTTTAAAAACAACCTGAACGAAAAACATTGGTGTTTTTTTTGAGCCTCAAGAAATGTGCTCAAAATAGATTTATTTTAAGATAATGTATATTTGCCAATTTCACTTTAATGCAAATTGTGTTTGAGTTATATTTTTATTATTATTATTATTATTATTATCTAATTAAAAAGGCGTTACAATTGTATTGTATTGTATCTAATTAATTTATTATTTAGTAATATGATACTCGTCTGTATATAATTTAGATATTTATACATTATTTTACTTCTTTTTAATTTTAGACAAACTGCGCTTTCAGAATCAAGAATAGTTATAATAAATATAAAGTATATCATTTTAATTTCGTATTTTTTAAATTTTATAAGCAAAAAGCAACAAAAATCGGGAATAGTTTGAAAGTAGCCAGGTATAAGAGAGGAGTGTGCACTGTCAATCTAGATGGTACATACTCGTCTCCTCAAGCCGGCATAGTGGAGGCGACTGCAGCCCGTAGAGATTTCTCTGTGGTAGCAGTTGTTTCCATTCATGGACCGCACTCTAGCTTTACATCAGGCGGAGTGTTGTCACATGTCGAGCTACAATAAAAAAAAAAAAAAAAAAAAAAAAAAAAATTCTTTAAACGTTTCTTTATGTTTACGTGATAAATAATCACGTCTAGTCACACAATCCAATCTTTTTTTATTTGTACGAGTAGCTCGCCATATGACAACACTCCGCCGGAAGTTACCACAAAGAAATCGCTGCAGCAGTCGCTTCCGTTATACCGGTTTGAGAAGGCAAATGTGCACCATCTAGGTTGACAGTGCACATTCCTCTCTTTTAAAGTGATCCCGAAACGCGACTAGGTCACTTGAATGTGATGATACTACCGTAGGACGGAGCGGACTGAACTTAATAACCATGATCAGTCAGTCTACCAGCTCACGCTTCTTTTACTGTATATTTGAAAATTGTTGTTCCAGGTTGACACAGATGGTGTGTTATGGGTTCTGAGTGACAGAATGCCGCGATTCCTATACAAATCTCTCAATCCTGACGAGGTTAACTACAGAATATTCAGCATTAAAGCTTCTGAAGCTATTGATGGAACGACGTGCGCTTGAATATTCTAAGAAGCACTTTTATATAATAAAAAAAATCTTTTATGACTCAAACTTAACATGCCTTTAAAAGAAATCTAGATCTCTGTATTTAATACAACTAGACATCTACTTTACTATTTTTAGCACTTTTTTCTTCAAAAAATCTCATTATTTCAGCCTAAATTGACATAATTTTAAAATTATGTAGTATTTATTATAAAAATAGCAACTTTGTATTAAATTAGTTACCACTTAACTTTTTGTTTATTAATTAATTAGTTCTTAAAGTTTTCTACTTAGTAACATTGAGATAACATGCATCTTTATTAATTCAATTTAATGTATGTACATTCTACGTAGATAAATACGCATTATACTAATATATAGCTGCAATACCACTCACTGACTCACTCACTCACTGACATCAATTATTTAGTACTTGCCGGTATGGTGGAGGGTAGCGGTTTTTTGAGTCGTATAGAGGACGTCCCAAAACCGTCGAGAAAAATACGACTTTGACCGGAAGTCGATTCTGGACCGGAAGTGGTAGCGATATCTCGGAAACGGAAAGAGATGAGGCAAAAGTGCCGGAACAAACGTTGTAGGGAATGCCCTCTAATTTCGAAAACGATACTTTTTTTTTCAAAATTGCTCAAAAAAAATTTTTCCTCGATCGTATTTCTATCCTTTTCCCGCCGGTACGCCAATATGAAACGGAGCATGGCGCTTGGGCGTGGCCTAACAGCATCCGCGACGAGGCATTTTCGGGACGAACGATCGAAACGGCTTTACCTCGGTCAGTCGGACGGTGAGCGCGGCCGCGTGAACATCGAATTTGCTCCGCGCGGCGGGCTTTCTTTTAAATATCTCAAGAAGTAGATATGTCAGAGTAACCATGTAAAGAACAATTTTGTTCAGTGTGACCAGCACTATTTGTTTTTTTATTTTTTTTTCAATTTTTTTTAATTTTTTAAAATCTTCATATCTCGAAAAGTAGATACGTTAGCGTCACCGTGTAAAGACCAATATTGTTCAGTATGACCAGCACTACTTTTTTTTTAATTTGTTTTTTTTTTAATTTTCTAAAATCGCTATTACTCAAAAAGTACATACGTCAACGTAACCGTGTAAAGACCAATATTGTTCAGTATGACCAGCACTATTCTTTTTTTAATTTTTTTTTTCAATCTTTTAAAATCATCAAATCTCGAAAAGTAGATACGTTAGCGTCACCGTGTGAAGACCAATATAGTTCAGTATGACCAGCACTACTTTTTTTAAATTTTTTTTTTTAATTTTTTTAAATCGCCATATCTCGAAAAGTAGATACGTTAGCGTCACCGTGTAAAGACCAATTTTGTTCAGTATGACCAGCACTAATTTTTTTTTAAATTTTGTTTTTTTTTAAATTTTTTAAAATCGCCATATCTCGAAAATTAGATACGTTAGCGTCACCGTGTAAAGACCAATTTTGTTCAGAAACGTAAACGCTTTTAGATGGCGAGCTAAATATTTTCAAAACTGCCTAAAATCTATTCGATCTAATACGTTTTACGACAAAAAGGGCCTCCGCGGGCCGCTTGCGCCCGCGGCTTTTACCCAACAGCTAGTTTATTTTATAAAAATCGTCAGATACTATTATAATTAAACGTTTAAGTTTATTTCCATTTAAATTAAGACATACCTATTTCTTTGTAATAAGTCAAATAAATAATACGTAATTGTCTTCTTACTTTCATGAAACCTGAAACCTGCACGGCAACTTTATGTCGTCGATGTGTAAGGTAATTTTGAATTAGCTGTTAAGATTGTTGTTTGGTACAAATTAAAAGATTCCTTTCAGTATAAAATATCACCAAATTATTTGTAGTTTTATTTATGAACAAAATCATAGTTCCTTAATGGCTGTAGTTGGTATCGCAGATGCGGTGCAAACTTCATTCATTTCCATGACTGATCACAAACGCCTATAGTGATACTGGTATGTATGTAATTTTACAATTTTTTTATTGATAAAATTGTTACTAATAAAAAATCTACTCCTGAAATACTTATAAATATTTACTAGTACATTTAAATAAATCAATATGTCTTATTACAAATCAGTACAATGGTGCCTATGTTACATAAGAACTTGTAAAGAGATCTCAGACGATCTAGGTCAATATTACACAACCAGACTAGAACTGAACTGAACTAGATTTGTGAGTTGAACACTAAATGAATTTATCACACTCCGCCTGATGAAAACTATGCGCAGTCCATGAGCGGAGATAACTGCTACCTAAGACAAATATCAGGCAGCAATTCCCCCCTCTATACCGGCTTAAGGAAACGAATGTGCTTCCATTGACAGGGCACGCTCCTCTCGTTATACCCGGCTACTTCTAAACCGATCCCGAAACGCTTGAAAGTGGTGTTACTGCCCCAGAACGTCAGACTAAACTGTTCGACAAGATCATTCTCGACCGCTTAACGTCTGTTTACAATTAAGTTTACATCACTAATAGGCTAAAAATAAAAGGGGTCGTATCCCCTACTCCTGAGTACTCATACTATTCTTTTTTAAAGCGCTACTTTTATTAATAGTACCTACAATAATTTATTAAAATGTTTGTCATTTGATAAACAATTATTTGTCTCGTATTATTTAAGTAGTTCATAGTAGTGTTTACAAATGCACAAATTTATAGTTAGCACTTTCATTTAAAAGAAAAACTTAACAATATACTTAATAATAACAATATCAAAACAGTTAATTTTAAATTAAATAGATGTATCAAAGTCAGCAAACTACTTTACCCAAAAGTTAGAAGGTCAAACAATATGGATCGATTTACACGAAAGACGTAGTTTTCCACAGCGAGTTTTGCGCGCTAAAATTACTAATGGAACAAGTCACCCGTATATATTGTGTCGTACTCGGAAATTACATTTTTATTACTGATAACAATAAGCATTTTTTAGTAGCCCGGTTTGATCCCACACTCCGCCTGAAGTTAAGCTAGAGTGCGGTCCGCGAGAGACAAGGCTATCACTGAAACATGTCTGCAGGCAGCTGTCGTCTACGCTATGCCGTCTTGAGAAGATCTCTGTCTTACTCACACTTCTAAAAAGCCGAAGCAAGCTTGTTCTTTTATTCGATCTAAAGTTCTGAGTTGTGTATTATTTAATATTACTGCTCACTTGTACAATCAAACTATAGATTTACTATAACAAGCTGTTTGAAAGGCGCCTGGTTATGTCATTGCAGCATTGTTGTGATAAAGATAACAAGTTTTACGAATACATTTGCTAGCTCACTCATTCTACGAAGTGACCGCGCGGCGTGTGGTAACACTGATCATGGCGTCAAAATTTAAAACAGAAAAGGTTGGAATTGTTGGAAGGTAAGACTTTTGTTTATAAATATGAATAATACTTATTTTAACGAATAATTTTAACTGTTGGATAAGTGCTCGTATATAGCAAATTGAATTACCTAGATTTGGTAGTATATTTAAGTTTTAAAACAATAATTTTTAATCATGTTTTTATTAACTCGGTTACAGTTAACAAATTGTAATGGGTTTATAATAAAATGAATAGGTAATAAAGGGTTAATTTTTAAAATTAAAATTTGGCATATTAAAATACTAGATTTGTATTAGTGGTAGTTTACATTACGAACTATTTATCTACGCTCATATTTAATCAGTAAAACATGAACAACTCTCTTTTTATTTACACAATCATAACAAATACGTTATCTATGAGTTGTTTGTTTTTTTTTTTAAATTTATCAGTTGACTACATTTGCAAGTTACACTTAACCTAGTTGCGATTCGAGGTCAGCTTGAAAGAAGCCGGGTATTGCTCATCACAGGAGTGTGAACTTTCAATAGATGTCGCATTCCTCAAGCCGGACGTAGCGGAGGCGACTGCTGGCTGCAGACATTTCTCTGTGGTCTAGCTTAACATCAAGCGAAATGTAAAATCACATGCTGAAAAACTTATTATAAAAAATTTTGAATAGCAAAAATATTAATGTCAGTAGTATTTGGAGCAACTAAGTACGATTGATAGCATAACAAATACAGGGAAATACTGTGTCAACACAGAATGTGCGGTATATTCATAGGCATAATTTTATTAATATATGTAGAATAATTCTATGTATTATATAATATGCGTCTAAGTAGGGTTAGATAATCAGCCCCAGGTCGCCTGGCCAAGGAAATACTATAAATAATTTCCTATACAAACAGACCTCCAAAATAATTATAAGTTGCCTCAAGTTGCCTTTCTGGTCAGCGGACGCGGAAGTGGGGCTAAATACATCCCTAAAACCATCCTTTCAGCCCAGGCTCTCTTCAGCTAATCTTAGTAGCATTGTATTGTGCAGTCATTAATAAATAAAAAATCTAATTTTTAAGGCATCTGCATTTTTATTTCGTTTTATAACTGCAGAAAAGTGGCGAGAGTGCTAGAGAAGGTCATCGAAGTTTTGTCTCTTTTCCTTCCTCGTCTGGCACTGAATAATAGATATTAAAAATGGAGTAGGTTCTGTAGTAATTCATTTTATATATTTATTTATTTTTTATATTTTTTTCAGTGGTCTAATCGGAAGATCATGGGCTATGCTTTTCGCATCAGTCGGTTACCAAGTAACAATATTTGATATAATTCCGAAGCAAGTTTCCGATGCACTTGAAGATATCAAAGTTCAATTGCAGACACTCGAGAAAGATAATTTGTTGCGTGGAAAATTGAATGCCGCTGAACAATTCAAGTGTATTAAAGGTTATTTCGATTTTTTTTTCTTTTATGCCTATAGACATTTTTTCTATTCCTTATTTCATTACATTGGTTCGGCCTGATTTTAAAGATCTTATGGAGTTTCTTGATATCAAATAATTTAAATTTAATTTTATTACCCGAGATCAGCTTGGAAAAGTGAGCTCTGAAAATCGATGGTGCTGATTTGTTTCCACAAGCCGGGATGACGATGGTGACTGCTGTCTGCAGACGTTTCTCTGCACTGTGGTAGCAGTTGTTTCGGCCCATGGACTGCACTTTAGTTTAACATCGGCTACAATTGGCTCATTGCAAGGTCAATGCTGCACATGCACTAATAAAATTACATAGTTACTAGTGACACGTATAAAATGCATTTCATAAAGAATACATATTGATCCAGGTGGGGTCATCCTTACCTTATCGCTTCCTTATTAGGTGACCTTAAAGATTAGAAAATAGAAGAGCTTGTATAGGAATCTAAAAGTAGCCATTATACAGTAAAATGAATGAGTTAAGGTAAATCCGGCCGGTAATTCAATCCTCACTTAATTTCATAAGGTGACCTTAATCTTCAAATGTTGACCCAAAAAGCGACATATAAATCTTTTTTAAGAGACGTAACCTTAAGGCCGATTTAAATTACTTTATTTTACGAGTTCACAGCACCACTACGGTGCTATCAGTAAGATGACCTTGGTTCACAACCTGGTCAAGTCAGAATTGAGTAAAACGGCCCTGAAATTGGTACACTTACAATGGTGCAGGATGGGTCAAAGTTCTAGAGAATTATATTATTGTTCTTTAAATAGTGTTAACGCGGGAGATAAAAGTTATTTCAGAATTACACTCATATTTTCAACAGGCAGGTGGGAGTTTAAGACCAACCAATAATTTTTGAATTATTGTAATACAAATAATAGATTCATTAGTTATAAGTTATAACTAATATAATATGTACAATAATAAAAATGTCGACCGAATTGGTCGCCGAACAAAACGGTTCGGCGCGTCCTTTTTGTGTCGGACAATTGACAAGTGGAATGCTTTGCCCTCCCATGTGTTTTCCCAATCCTTTCACCTTGGATTCTTCAAGCGGAGCGTGAAAAAGCACCTTCTCAGGCCGGCATAGTAGTGGCGACTGGAGCCACCGTCCAAACGGTTCTCTAGTCGTCAATGCTCATGGACCTTCACTGAGTTTACCACCAGACCAATCGAGGTCACATGTCGTGCCAAAATAAAAAAAAATAAAAAAATAATAACTAAAGTTTATCGCACGTTGTTTAATCCAAACAAGACCCTTTTTGTTACTATTCATTTACCATCGTTTTTCTTATTCAAATTACAGGCACGACTGATTTAGCCTCAGTTCTCAAGGATGCAGTATTTGTGCAGGAATGTGTACCTGAGAATTTAGAGTTGAAACGAAAGGTGTATCAAGACATCGATAAGTTCGTTGATGACAAAACTATCCTATCTAGTTCTACTAGTACTACGCTACCTTCTCTTATTTCTGAGGGCATGAAACATAAGGCACAGGTATTATTTTGTTTATTCAACAGCCCCATAACCACGAACAAACTCTCAACTATCGAACAGGAGTGCAACAACTGAAAAAAGGTAGGGGATGTCCCATTAGTTGATATATAGTATGTATCACTAAAAAAAGTTGCCATAGCCGAAAAAAAAACCATATACGTATACTGTATTTTAAAACGTACGATACAATAACTAATTAATTAATTTATAAACTTTATTTATTTATTACTATATTCATTACCATCGATAAATTCTTATTTTTGGTTGGTATTTGGGAAGCGACACGGGGTGTCCGGGAAGCCTATATACCCCCTTCTGGGGTGGGCCGTTGTAAGGCAGGGGATGTCTGAACACCCTTTGCTATCGCGCCCTTGCTACCAAATTTACTTCGAGCTATTTTATTAGTAACATGCAGTAATGTCAAGAATAATTACCCAAAAATAAATCAAAGAAGCCCGCTATAGAAAAAATAAATAAATGATGTTTCACAGGTAATAGTATCTCATCCAGTAAACCCACCGTACTATGTTCCGCTGGTAGAGATCGTGCCAGCACCATGGACAAGAGCTGACGTCACCAAGAAGACCAGAGAAATAATGACCGAAATTGGACAAGAGCCAGTTTCTCTAACAAGAGAAATCGATGGTTTTGTACTTAATCGTATTCAGTTAGTTTTTTTTATTTTGTATCAATGAGACGTTTATCCATTACCGCATTTTGTATCGTATATAAAGTCGGCAAACAATATTTATATACTTTGCCTCCATAGCAATGATGTTTGTCCCTATATCTACTATAAACATCTTACTATATATTTCAGTAGATATATAGAACTTGTAATGTGTACGCTAAGAATGATTTAAATTCCAGATACGCAATTTTAAATGAAGTTTGGCGTCTAGTAGACGACGGTGTCGTGGGGGTTGAAGATATTGATAAAGTAATGTCCGAGGGTTTGGGTATGCGTTATGCATTCCTGGGTTCATTAGAAACTGCACATTTGAACGCTGAGGGCATGAAAAGTTACATTGAAAGGTTCGTTTTTACATTTGTAATCAAGGGCGTCGCTAAGGGGAGGCAGGGAGGGGCAGCTGCCTCCCCTAGGGACTCTAAAACTCTTGTCAAATATAAAAAAGTCAAAGACTTAAGCTAAGGACTTTGGTTGCTTGATCGATCATCCCCGAATTCACCAATACCATTGCTAATATTCCGTACGCTCAACTACGCTCTGCTATTATTTACAAGTTTTATTTATCGTACAGTCAAGAGCTCGTGTAGCTTTACACGTTGGGCTCTGCACCGTTGTTATTACAATCGCCGTAGGTGTAAGGCTTGTACTACAAGTGAAAAGCTTCATGTGCTCTCGATTTTACCTACAATTTATACTTTTCTAATCCTCCATATCAACTTGCCCCCCTGGGCCATCGGCTGGCGACACCTTTGTTTGTAATTAGAAGCCATACCTAATAAAATTAAAGTGCTGCTAAGTATTTTTTGTGAATAATAAAAATCAGGCGTTCAAAAAAACGAATTCAACGAATATAATTTTCTACTTATCCCTTATAGTTGACGAATAATGCGAGTCTAAACTCGTTTTTTTTTACAGATATGGTGACACTATTTATAAAGTCAGTAATACAATGGGTGAAATACCACGAATGACACAAAGCAAGAGTGCGGACACGATCTGTGAGCAGCTCAACAAAATGGTCCCATTGGACGAACTACAAAAAAGACGAGCATGGAGGGATGCTTGTCTGACACGCCTCTATATCTTAAAAAAAGAAATGAACAAATCATACAAACAATAAATCTTGAAATTTGAAAATTATCTACTGTTACTATAAACATTAATTATTATAGTACCTGTTCTACCAATTTTGTGTTTCTTTTCTAAAAATGTGTGTTTATTATTAAAAGACGGAACTTAAGATACCTGCCGAATCTGTTGTGCTTGTATTTAGTGTGCCGCAGTACCAATAACAGTACCGCCGAATGATTCAAATCGAGAATATGTTTTAATTTTCCCTCCAAATTGATGAATGATGCGATACGTAATATTAATATAATAAGAGCTGCTTCAGACGGCTCGATCCCAGTACGTAAAACACATTATTAAGTTATCAATGATTTTAATAATTTTGGTTATTTGGGTGTAATCTATCAGTCAGCCAAGTGGCTCTGTTTGTAAATTGCACGTGCCCAAACGAAATAAAACTTAACACAATCATAGACAATACACTAGAATTGCAATGCGACTAAAATGAAACACCTTTGATAGTACGAATTAGGAAAGGATATGGCACTATTAAATTTTGTCACATAGTATATTTTTTGACATACGAGCTTTCTTTATTTACATACTTTGTAGCTGTCATTTTCATTCATACTTTATGGTTATTTGTGGTTGATTTTAGATTTTAGTGTTTTACATCTTCATTTTACTACGTATTTTATATTCTCTAAAGCAAATATTCATAACTGAATAACGATTTTTCTTAATATTTGTGCTTTAGCGTTACTTAATGATATACCAAAATCTTGTTTACGTTCTCATGAAATCGACGTTGGCGGAATGTGAATTGATACGCTTTTCCAAATGTGTTGCTTCGAGAGATAATGGATCCGAGAATGTGTAGAAAAATCAGCAGCAATGAGAGTCTTCCAGACGGCGACAATGAGGAGTTTGAAATTTCGAACGTCATCGCACCGCAAGAAAGCGAGGAAAATTTCTTGATGGATGGCAGCCCAGATTTGCATCCCGTAACGTGGCTGAACGATGAAGAGATTGACGATTTAGATCTTAATTTAGACCAAAGTAACCTATTTTTTCATAGAGTGGATAGTGCGGATATAATATACAGATGCAAGAAAAAAAAATGCAAAATGGTAGGGAAGTATGTTATGGGCGACATACTAGGAGAAGGTTCATATGGGAAGGTGAAAGAGATGTTGGACTCTGAGACATTGTGTAGAAGGGCAGTTAAAATATTAAAGAAACGGAAACTGCGGAGAATACCAAATGGTGAACAAAATGTACAGAGGGAGATCCAATTATTGCGTATACTTAGACATAAAAATGTGATAGAACTAGTCGATGTATTGTATAATGATGAGAAACAAAAAATGTATTTAGTTATGGAATTCTGTGTTGGAGTTTTGCAGGTAAACATTTTGCTTTTCACGAATTATTAACTTTCAACATTTTACTGTCTAAACTACTTATTTTTAATAATTTATATAGCTAGTTATTAAAATACAAATTAGTAATTCTTGACTTATCAACAATTATTATTCTCTGCTGATATTTTTATTTCTTATTTTTTATTTAGGATATGTTGGAATCGAGTCCTGGTAAAAAGTTTCCATTGAGGCAAGCGCATGATTATTTTTCTCAACTACTTGATGGGCTGGAGTACTTACATGGACAGGGTGTTGTTCATAAGGATATAAAACCTGGAAACTTATTATTAACCCTCGATCAGACGCTTAAAATCACAGATTTTGGAGTCGCAGAGGTGAGATTGTCATATTTCATTTTCACTTAATATTAATTTATGAAAATAAAATGTAAAAAATTTTGATTGTATTGTAAAAGAAAGGTTCACTCTGCAAGTCTCAGAAGATCCACTGGGGCCTTCGAACATTTTAAACCAGTCTTGGAGCCAAATATATTATTGTTATCATTTTAGAGTATTTAAGATTTAATCCTGATAGAAATTACAACAATAGAAAAAACAAATATACAAATATTTCTTGGTTGTAATAAGTGTAAAACCTAAATTATGTTTTTACTTTAAGGAATTGAACAATTATAATCATTGTGTTATTAAGAAACTTTCCGTTTTGTATTACTTATAATTTTTTAATAGAATATAGTATAGAATGAGAGGAGTGTGCACTGTCAATCTGGATGGTGCATGCTCATCTCTTCAAGCCGGCATAGTGGAGGTGACTGCTGCCTGTAGAGATTTCTCTGTAGTAGCAGTTGTTTCCATTCATTGACCGCACCCTAGCTTTACATCAGGCGGAGTGTTGTCACATGTCGAGCTACAATAAAAAAAAAACATGAATTTCTGACTTTCACACAATAACAATACTATTCTAATTACACTGTAAATATTTCCTTTAATGTGTTATTTTTAGGCCTTAGATATGTTTTCGCCTGAAGACACTTGTACTGCTGGTCAGGGGTCTCCGGCATTCCAACCTCCTGAGTTAGCTAATGGTGCTGTACAATTTTCTGGATTCAAAGTTGATATTTGGAGTAGTGGTGTTACTTTGTAAGTATTTTAATAATAAATAAATAAAAATAAAAAAAATAAAAAAATTTCAATAATACTTTTTATACAAGGAATAAGGTCCTATTTAGTTTTATAGTTGTTTAATTTATCAATTAAATTAATCATAATAACTAATCTCATTTGGAGGTGTGTTTAAAATTTTAGTTGTAGAAAAACAACTTTGTGGTATAACTGTAATAAGTCTGCGAATAATTTTTGGTATATTTAAAATACTACATTTGTATTGATCTATTAATTTATATTGTTTTGGTTTTTTTTTTTGCATGTAAGTAAATAATTATGTCAAGGGCATATTGTTTAAGATTAAAGTTATCTCAGTTTGTTTACAATTTTGTTCCATTTATAGTTATGTTGTCATACTACCTATATGCAATAACAATATTTAAAAAAATATTATTATTAAGTAAATACAAAAGGAAGTAGACTAAGAAATTTTGATGAAAATTGAACAGGAAAAAAACAGTCTACCGTTCTGGATGTAACACTCGTGAAGTAACTTTGTCGCGTTTCGGGAATATTTTGAAAGTAGCCTGGTATAGCGAGAGGAGTGTGCACTGTCAATGTAGATAGTACTCCTCAAGCCGGCATAGTGGAGGCCACTGCTGCCCACACAGGTTTCTCTGTAGTAGCAGTTGTTTCCATTCATGGACCGCACTCTAGCTTTACATCAGGCGGAGTGTTGTCACATGCTGAGCTACAATAGAAAAAAAAAACGCGCACACTGCTTACAGCCTGATCTGAGGTGGGAATCAAACCCACGTCCTTCGCTTTACTCATCAATGCTCTGATCACTAAGTTACACAGCCATTGCTGATTCACATGATCATATGAAAAATACAATTAAATAATCAAACTTGAAAGCGATAAACAATAATTTAATGTAGACAAACTAAGCTAGACAAACAAATCGGATCGGTAAGGTAGCAAACAATTTTCTCTGCCTATACTCGTGGCAAGACAATGGAGTAAACAGGTACATATCTAGTAATATGTAAAAAAAATTCAACAACAAAGGGCAAAGATAACCTCCAGATTGGCATTGACATTATGTCAGTCTAGTTGTTGTATTCATTAGCACTTATACATGAAATACAAACGTACGTTTTATTTTATCTCTACTTGTGAACATTAACAATGTAGCGCCGTGAATAAAAGATCCCGACATAACCCTGGCGCCTTCCCCGAGATGCTAGGTCGTTAAAAAAAAGTATTGTGTGAATATTTCTGCCGTACCACCACTTTCGAATGTAACACCCGTGAAGTGACCTTGTCGCGTTTCGGGAATAGTTTGCCCCCGATATCTCTCCGCGACCACAATGGCTGCAAAGTTTTCGAAACGTCGGATTCTTATCAGTTAAACAATTTTTATACTAGAGTTCTTAAGGCGGTATCAAGGATATTCCTTGAAAGTTGCATGCTATGGTTAAGATTTTTTTTTAAAGTTAAACACTACATTGATTATAACGTATTAACGTTTATATATAACGTATAACGATTATAACATAACAAACGATTATGAAGCCGATACAATTCGGGCGGTATTTAATTTAAACATAAATAAAATAATGCATACTAATTAATAATTATATTTCTGAATTAACATTTTAATTGGTTTGTTTGTAATAGATTTTTTTTTACATTGTATATTTATCTCTGGAAACTTTTCCTATATTTAATAAAACAACATTAAAATGTTTATGCTATTAAATTATTATTATTAAAAATTAGTTTTACCGACGCGCAGTTTTAACAGGAAACGGCGATTAAAAATAGAGCTATGTTTATTTACCGGTTTTATAACGATTCTTGTTTCTTTTCTTGTCGACTAAGAGTGTCTGTGTTTAGTTAGAAAAATCTAAATTAAAAAAGTTTCGATGATGTATCCTGATGCGCGCTAGAACTAGTGTTGCTCAAATGCAAAAACAAGACTAGACTTAGCCAGTCTTGGTCTTGTTCTTGCGCCAATACACCTGCTCTTGTTCTTGTGCTCCCTGGCTTGTTCTTGTTCTTGCAGCAAGAGTCTCGCAAGTCTCGCAGTTACCAAGTTGCACCAGTTGGTGCATTGATATTTTCTCCCATAATTAACAAATTCATCTTTATGATATGTCAATTTTAATTAAAAAAAAAACTAGTTTACTTTTTACTTTGTAACTTAGTGAAGTTGCATTATTTTTAAACATTTAAGTACTAATCATTCTCAATTTGAGAATGAGACATTTTTAACCAACGTAGGTGTACTGAACAAATTAGAATAAAATACTGATAGTTTAGTCGTGGTCTAGCGGTAAGAGGCGTGAACTCACGATCGATGAGAATTGAGACTCGTGTTCGAACCGCTAGTTCTGACCGGTACTAATGTAACTTTGTTATATGTACTTTGGTCGCTCAGTGCCTATAGGCATTATTAAAGAGTGGTAGGCAAACTGATGGTGGTTATTAGCCCAGTCTGCCGTCCTAGGGTAGTAGCACCACTTTTGAATGTAACACACGTGAAGTGACCTTGTCGCGTTTCGGTAACAATTTGAAAGTAGCCAGATATAGCGAGAGGAGTGTGCACTGTTAATCTAGATGGTGTATACTCGTCTCCTCAGGCCGGCATAGTGGAGGCGACTGCTGCCCGTAGAAATTTCTCAGTAGCAGCAGCTGTTTACCGTTTACATCAGGCGGAGTTTTGTCATACGCCATGTCAACTACAATTTAAAAAAGGCAGTTTATAAGGTAAATGACAAACATCTGATACATTCCATGTTTTGTGCATTTATGAAATAATTTACACCGTATTTATTTATATAAGTAACATATGGAATTCTGCAGATGTTAACCGGTTGTTATTGTTACTACATTCGTGTATTTAAGGATGTTATTTATTATTAAACTGACTGTTGCTCACAACTTTGTATGCGTAAACGTTTACAAAAACGCTGAAACATGTAATTCATTGTTTCTTGCGAAAAGCCTGTTGATTATGTTGACTGTGAACACTCCTCTCGTTATCCTTCAAAGCTGAGCCTCAAACGCGACTACGTCTCTTCACGGATGTTACACATGCCACTGAGCTAATAAGTAATAACCATCATGACTACCACTCTAAAATAACTTTTTCAAACTCTGTTTTTTTTTTAAATTGTAGCTAGCTTAACGAAAACTTTAGTTAACGAAAACAACTGCTACTACAGATAAATCTCTACAGGCAGCAGTCGCCTTCACTATGCTGGCTTGAAGAGACGAGCATGTACCATCCAGATTGACAGTGCACTCCCCTCTCGTTATACCTGACTTTCAAACTATTCCCGAAATGCGACAAGGTCACTTCACGGGTGGTGTTACATTCGAAAGTGGTGGTACTGGACGGTGGACTGGACTAATAACCATCATCAGTTTACGTACCTATAGGCACTGAGCGACCAAAGTACATATAACAAAGTTACATTGGTACCGGTCAGAATTTAGCGAGGTTCGAACGCGGGTCTCATCGATTGTGAATTCACGCGTCCTACCGCTAGACCACGGCCGCTTCGTATGTATGTTTTTTCCATATTTTTAGATATAACATGACAACTGGTCGGTATCCTTTCGAAGGAGACAATGTGTATCGGTTACTTGAAGCTATAGGACGTGGTACTCCAGCTCCTCCACCTTCATATGTTGGCTCCGCTCTTAGATCTTTGCTTATACACATGTTACAACCAGATGCAGCTTTGAGGCCAACTTTACAAGAGATTCGGAGGCATAGGTAAATTTAATTTTTTTTTTATGTTAATATGACAGATTCGACCAATGCTTTCAGAAGTTATTGTCACTCATATTAAAAAAAAAATTGTTTCAACCCTATAAAAAATTACTATAGTCGTATATTATTATTGTTACAAAACATTGCAAAAAGTCAATTTTCATAATGAAATAGTACAAGTCAAGGCTAGTAACCCTATCTTATCTACACACCTAGACATCAACAAGAGCACCTATTGTTCACCTTAAGTCTTGTCTTTGTTAATATATTTAAATAAATCATATGCATAAATATTAAGTTTAGATAGGGTTGTCACTGTAAAATCTTGATTTAATCACATCTAATATTTTAAGTGAGTATTATTTATTGGAAGTTTGACAACCCTGTTTGTGTCTGCATTAATGTTTATAAAGTGCAAGTTTATTCTTTAATATTTAGGTTTTTTTTTAATTTTCATATTTAGGTATTTTTAACCCGATTTGTCGAAAAAAAATTGTATAACATATAAATATTACTAATTGTTTATTATTATATTATGATTTTGAATTGAATTGAATGAATTTACAGTTGGATGCAAGCGGTTCCGCCATTAGAAAGTGGTGAAAAGTTTATTGGGCCCCGTTCGAGACGTTCAGATGAACTGCATTCTTCGACTGTGCTACCGTACTTATTAGAGAGACATTATGCATCGACACAAGATTACTTTACTGAACGAGATCTTCGTAATGGTGAGTTTTTTAAAAATAATTAAGGGTCCTTAGTGTACCCTCTATAGAGTGTATGTGAAGTGAGAGATAGGTTATAGGTTTAATAGTATTAGGCGTCACTTTGCGGAAATCCATAACCAAAATTATTTTCCAAAATGCTTTGTAACTAACTTCCGCTAATCAATGTCGTCGGAGCGAAGTCGGAAGCGCCACGTGTAGCAGCAAAAGGTATTTGCATCTTGGTGAAGGGTCTAACATTGACAGTCGATGTGACTGTGTACCTACCCTCACTAACATTTGTTAGCGGAAATTAGTTGCAAAGTAGTGTTTGGAAAATAAATAAAATCAGCTTGGAAGTAGCTGGGTATAACGAGAGAAGCCTGTGCTGTCGATCTGGATAATGGATCTTCAAGCCGGCATAGCGGAGGCGACCACTGCTGCACTGTGGTAGCAGTTCTCTGTTCATGGCTCATAGCTTTAACATTAGGCAAAAGGGGGTTACATTCTAAACGATAAACAATATAGAACTATCAGAAAAACGATCTGATTATATATCTGTCAACAAACAAGGGAAGCGGCAATAGCCGAGTAGTTGCGTGGCGGGTTGGAATCCAACCTCACCTTAGACTGTTATGTGCGTGTTGATTTTTTTTATTATTTATTTTTTTATTATTCTAATTAAGAATCAGTGATAAAGATTTATTAATTTATGTTTCCGCATAAATGTATATACAATTGTTCTTGTACAAACAATATAATCAGGCATGTTTTATTCTTTTGCTACTTCTTAAAGGCACCGCCTAAACATCATCCATATTATTGTGTTTTTATCTTTATAACTTTACTTTAAAATAAATCTTTTTTTAAAATTGTATTTCGGCATGTGACAACACTCCGCCTGATGTAAGGCTAGAGTGCGGTCCATGAGTGGAAACAACTGCTACTACAGAAAAACCTGTGCGGGTAGCAGTCGCCTCCGCTATGCCGGCCCGAGGAGATTAGTATGCACTATCTAGAGTGACAGTGCACACTCCTCTCGCTATACCTGGCTACTTTCATCGTATATTAATCTTTAATTAACCTTTCTATTTCTACATATTTTTATTAGGTTTTTGTAAATAAAAATGTTATTAATTAAGCGATTGATAAACGTTTGAGTAAATATTTTAATCGATACTAAGTTATAAACTATCGATACTTTTATGTTCACTACGTCACTACACTAGTCAAGACATTACTACTCTTAATTTATCTGTTTAACTATTGTTATGTAATGAACAGAAAAAAAGCTATCGATAGTTTTATTTTTTATGTCTTGCCCATCACTACACTTCATCTGCCTATTGCATTCATTATTGATAAATTAGGTTACGTTTTTAACAGCTCATTCAGTGAAGAAGGATGTGGTTGTGAAGGGAATGGTCCGCGCTAGGACCTGTTCATTGAACTAGGTTTGTCGCTTGAGTGTGAGCACGGCTTATGCTTTCCCATATAACGCATTAACATTATTTTTTTATTAATACAAGATGAGAAAGTGACTGTAAATGAGTATGTGGGGACGTGGACTTGCAATCGAGAACCAAAATTTTTTTCAGTGCCTTATAATATAAATTTGATTTTTTCTGTCTTACTTAGTTAAGTCAAGGTTTAGATGAAATGAAAATATTTTATTGGCATGGGCTTAGCATGCACTTGCTCATCGTTAAACTCTACCATGTCTCGCACCCTCGCCACCCACGAATTTTAAATTAAAAAAAAAGTTTAAAAAAAAAATCTAATAGGAATTTTTTTATTGTTTGTATTTAATTTAAAGTATGTATTTAGATACTTGAAGTACGTCTTATTTGCGAGAGTCTAATGGGCAAGGTCTTTAAAATATAACCCATGTTAATTCGAAAACCATTTCAATTAGATGTATTTTTTGATTCCCGTCTGAAAAAACTTTAAAATCGCGGAGACGTTTGAAAAACTGTAATGACATGCGATCGACCTTTTCGAACGGACCATAGACATTGGTGTAGAAAAACAGGTAACAATTTTATAGATACATATTTTTATTGTCTATGGTTGTTGCCTAATAAATTTGCCAATATCTTTCCTTTGTGTTTCCTTACGATAACAGTATTTAATACAAATAACCGCCGCAGTGTAATGAAAAAAATAGTATACTATAAACACCATGTTTTAATTAAAATAAATCTTTAAAATTGAAAGTTTGGTCTAATAATTTGACAAGGATTTAGTTTTTATGTTTACTGGCAAAGGTTTAGTTCCGTCCTAAACGTTACGATTATAATCAATTAAAATCAATCAATCAAAGCAATTATAAAAGTTTTACAGAAACTCGTGTCGATTAAACTAACCTATATTATCCAAAAAATATGTAACAAAGATAGCTGTCCACAGATTTACCTTTCCAATTGACCAATCAATATATTCCACCACTTAAAAATTGCTTGCACAAGTTTGGGCTAATCCTCTCGAGGGAAAGTATAGTATAGCTTACACTAATATTTATTGATTTTCTAATTCACCAATAACCTATAACTTATTTATATCCGAGTCGAAACCTACAGAAACTTGGAAAGCTTGTGATGCAGAAAACTCGCCTTTATTTCAATTGTGATAAAGTTCAAATCTGGTTATAATATATTCATTTCTTTTAACAGAAAGCGGAGAAGGTGGATCTCGGACGCTAAGCACTGCGGAGTTATCAGACGGGGGTTCCAGCAGTCATCACAAACGTCATTGGCATTGTATTCGGTTGCCGTCCTGTCGTTTAACTTGAACCATGAATTTAAATAACATATACGTCAATTAAAAGGTATTTGCACTGTTTTAGAAAGGATCTTGTATTTTTTTTAATGTGGTTTTGTTGAGTCGAAATAATTACGTAAAATTGTCTGTAGAAGATTTTGTACTCGAACAAGATTTTTCATATTTTTTTTTACATCATTTGTTATTATTAAATTATGTTGAAATTTGATCAGAAAAAAAATTAACGCGCACACAACAGTTTAAAGGGGAGATCTAACCAACGTTCTCTTCAAAAAAAAAAACCAATGATGAATACATCAACTGAGCAGTTTAAAATATTTTTCCGAAAGAAATAAAGCTCGGTTACGTGAAGCGCCAATGGTTGATTAGGTTAGTGGTTAAAGCAATCGTGCGAAAAACTTAAAATAGGAGTTCCACAGCTCAGACTGTTGTGTGCGTGTTAATTTTTTTTTTTAATTTTCATCTTAATTTTATATTAAGAAATTTTCAATATAAATTCTAATGTTTTATTCAAAATTATAGTGCAATATTCTTATAAATGTATTTAAAATTGTGGTTTAAAAGGAAGCGAAAGGATTTCCTCTAGATAACTTTAAAAGTAAATCATAATAACTAAGTTAATGCGAAATTAATTGTTACTTAAACATCACAATGCAAATATTATAAATTTAGAGACCAAAAATCAATTTTATAAATTTTGTTATTGTATAAAATATAATTAATTATTTTTACTATAAAGGACAATGTCCATTTTTGGGCCCACTTTATATTTAATAGTTTAATAACATGACAATATTTTAGAATAATATGTTATTTTTTCATTAATTTGTTTCGAGTTATATCAACACATCGTTTACCATTGAATATTGTCTATTGTTTAATTACATAAAAACAGATATTATTAAAGCATTTAATTTATGATTATTCGCCTCAAATACAGCATCAGAAAAAGTGAAATTACTCAATAACCACTTGCGAATGTAACACCTGTGAAGTGACTTTGTCGTATTTCGGGAATAGTTTGAAAGTAGCCAGTTATAACGAGAGGAGTGTGCACTGTCAATCTAAGATAGTACATGCTCGTCTCCTCAGGCCGGTATAGTGGAGGTGACTGCTACCCGCATAGGTTTCTCTGTAGTAGCAGTTGTTTCCATTCATGGACCGCACTCTAGCTTTACATCAGGCGGAGTGTTGTCACATGCCGAGCTACAATATAAAAAAAAATAACCCGGGTGAAAAAATTTAAACTGATTGACGAATGGTGATAAGAAATATAGATTTATTTTTCTACAAAATTAACTAAAAAATCAAGAAGAAAATTGTGGGCCCATTTCTCTTAGGCGAATGGGCATTCTCCTTTATTTAAGGTCGCGATTGTAAAGTGTTCTTTGTATATGGTTAAGTATTTGCATAGTTTAAAGAATGTTTAATGCAAAGTTGTTTTTTACATAGTTGTAGTTTTTGTTGTTAAAATTAACCCATTACATTGTAATACATAATACAAACATCGACCTTAAAATTAACATGTAGGAGAAAGATACTTAAATATTGGGCCGGCATAGTGATTGGGTTACGGTTTTCTTTTTTGTTAACAATTGGTGCTGTTCTTAGGGCTGGAGTCTACTAGGCTCGTTGAATCAAATCGGGTATTGAAGGAGGAAAAATGAGATTCGATTCGGCGCGCCTCGATTAGTCTAGTGGACGCCAGCCTTAGTGTTTACAAAAAATCAACTATCTTTATTGTAAGAGATGATAAATAGAATTTTCTGTTTTAAAAAAAAAATTAATTAGTAAATAGCACGCACCGTTTGTGTTCTGCAAAGCACAATTAATGTAGGATTAAGTCGATTTTGTTTTTATGCCTTAGATCAATCCTGAGGGCCAAGTATGACTTTACATTTACACTGTCACGGCGTAATCTCCACCGATCAGGCAATATTATTTTGACCGTCGAGGTTATTAAAAAAAATATAGGTGAAGAGATCTCACCTTACGCCGTGACCGCGTAAATGTAAACTCATACTCAAGCTTCTGGTTCATTTTTACATATTTCAGATTTTTACCTACCTTTGATTCCTCAAGGTACACAATTGCACGTGTCAAAGAGGTAACTGCTGCCTGTACAAATTTATCTGTAGTAGCAGTTGCTTTCGTTCATGGACCGCACTCTAGCTTAACGTCAAATGGAGTGTTGTCATGTTGCAAAAAAAAGAAATTTGAAATGTGTATCAGAATCGATCGGGAACAGGCTACATGGGTAGGAACCGCTCCTGCCTACCTTTGAAGCCAATACGTCCTCACATGTGCATAGTTGAACACAGTGACAATATAATTAAAGTGCAATTATGAAATAAAAAAATATTTTTTTATAAAATATATTTGAAAGTAATAAAAAAAAAATTACATAATTAGTTCCTTAAAGTCCGCGTAATTCTTTTGTTTTTGTTCTGTTTTGTAAACCAACTTCCCAATTTTGGTGTTTGAATCAATATTGTAATTGATTCTTTTTCGATAATTATAATTATCACGAGGGTAAAATAATATTTATATTTAAAAAATCTACCAATCTCTATTTTCTATATAGCCACTGTCTTTCTTACAATGACACGCGTCTTGCTTTCTCGTCGATTTAATGTTATAGTAAGAATCAAACTTTATGGCGTCTCGGAAGTTAGCTGCGTGTGCTATTTCGCGCAATTTCGCGTTTACAATAATACATTTTTTAATTAACTTTAAATATAAATAGAACATATATAAATAACCTAGGGCGGTGTGCCCGTCCCTCTCACTTCATCAAGCCCCGCTGATACCACAATTTGTGTACTTGTGCCTAATTTCGGAGCCGCCATAAACTTTGGTTCGTACTATACCAATTAAAATTTTAATGGCAAATGGTTATTGATTTGTACTTTTGTGTAACGAATTCTTGTTAGACAAAAATTGTGTGTAAAATGTATATTATATTGTATATTTGTGATTGTTTTATTGTACTATTGTTAATATTCAAAGTTTTATTAGGTTTTACTTTAGCGTGTGGCCCTTTTATTGTTACTTACCCCAAAATCTAACATAGTTTTAAAATTTGTATTAATTTTGGATCTCTCGTTTGTCTTCGAATAAATGGAAACATCGTAGCGTTAATTGCACTATCTAGAAAATATGCTTTATTCATAGAATAAACACTGTTTGAAAACTATTTTTAAAATAAATAAGAGATATGAGATAAGCCATATTTATTGAGATTAGTTGTGTTTTTAAGATCTCAGGCGTTATTTTTTTAAATAGATTTATCATCGGTTTATTATTTTGAAAATTGTTTTCGGAATGTGTCTGCAAAGATCTAAGTGTACTCTTGAAACGATGTGACTTGCGTATGAACTGAAAGAAAAACTTATTATAAAACAATAACAGTTATAAAAAAGAGGATATTAATATATGTAAATAAATATTATAACAAAATTATTGGTTTTATTGGTACACATGATGCCGGCGCTATATGCTGTCCCAATCGTTTCGTCAAGCCGGTATAGCGGAGGCGACTGCTGCCTGTAGAAATGTCTCTAAGATAGCAATTGTTTCCGTTCATGGACCGCACTCTAGCTTTACATCAGGCAGTGTTGTCATACGTCCGAGCTACAATAAAAAAATAATCTCGGCCGGCCTTGACCGACGCCAACGTTAAATGCGTGGTCCACCTTGGCTGGTGCGGTCAGAGCAGGCACCTGAACTAAATAAGAACTGGCCAGCGTGTGGATGCGGCTGGGCAGGTGGTTGGCCAATCGGCTCGCTTAAGGCATTTGGTTGATCAAAAGAGAATGCCCATTTTTGGGCCCACTTGATACCTAATAATATGGTTATAAAACAATATTCTAAAATAATATCTTATTTTTTTATTAATTCATTGTAATTATATCAACACGACATTTCGATTCAATCAATAGACAATGTTTTTATTTATATAAAAACAAATATCTTCAATTATATTAAAGCATTTAAAATGAAAATAACCTCAAATATTGCATCATAAAACATTTAATTACTCAATAACCCGGGTGAAAAAATTAAAACTGATCGGTAATAAGGAAGTAGAATTATTTTTCTACAAAATTAACTAAAAATCATCGAAAAACTCGAGAAAAAAATTGTGGGCCCATTTTTCTATGGCGAATGGGCATTCCCCTTTGATTCTTATGACGCCGCATATGCTAAGCAGTCTTCATAAGGAGACGAGTTGACGAGGCGTTATACACCAAATTAGCAGCTAAAAGTGTGGATTTTTTTTTGTTATTTTAGCATGTCGTATGACCACACTCCGCCTGATGTTAGCTGTTTACAGTATTCTCTGTCTACACTTCAAATCTTGGTCTATAGCCGTGAATATGATATAAATAAGAATAGAATACGCACAATAAATATATAAAATGTCGTAAGTATAATTGTCCCCATTCGCAGGTTATAGCTCGACCACAATGCACGGAAGCCGCTAGCCCGGTGCGTGTTGAATTGCCTAAGATGCCCTACCCTACCTAATGTTCCGTCATATCGCATTCCCGAATATTAAGATCAGTATGTCATTTTGTTCAAAGATAAGACAGAATAAACAGATCTGTTTTTTTTTATTAATAATTCAATCTATGAAGAGACGATTCGAAATATTTATGGTTTTAAAAAAATTATGGTTCGTAGTAAAAAATCGTGGGACTGCGTTTGATCCCACGGCGTTGTTAGTCGTGGTCTGGGTAATCGTGTTAAATACCACACCACGACCTATCCTAACGTCTCTGATAACAATGATGGCATTATTTTACAATAAATTATTTGTAGCTCGGCGTATGTCAAGATTCCAACTGATGTTAAGCTAGAGTGCGGTTTATGAACAAAAAACAACTGCCACCATAAAAATTTCTGCGGACAGCAGTCGCCTCCGCTATGCCGTTACACAAAGAATATCTTTATACTCTTAGTGAAGGAGCCACGTCATCAGTTCTATCACCGTTGGAGGGTTGGATGAACGCTATCCAACCCTCCACTTTGGTGACCACGAAGGAACGCCGTGGGGTTTAGTTGGAAGACCTTGTGCGCGAGATATAACCCACTCCCAATCCCCGAGATAACCCACTTTTCCCACTGGGGTAGGCAGAAACTATGGAGCGCCAGCGACCACATCCATCACTCCCCTTATGCATGCACGTCGGTTGCTAATCCGACTGAGAAAGGTCATCCAAGGTGCCTTTTTATTATTTATTAATTTCTAGCATATCGTTACATCTATCTAAGCAAAGCATTATATTGCCAAAAATAGCTTAGTGAATATTTTGGAATGTTTACCATATAAAGATGTACCTATCTAAATACGTAATAATATTCTGTGCGTGGTTTGTGAAAGGATGGAGCCGAGGATAACAGCTAGTCGCTCATGTCCTTGATGATGCATCTAAGTACGCGCGTGCCCAACGTATTTATTTTAATGTATTAAAATTATTATAATATCCTTTTGTAACCACGTAGTTGTTTATACTAAATAGTGTGTTTTTTTTTACTTATTGTTTTTTTTTTATTTTTGTAGCTCGGCATATGACACCACTCCAGTTGATGCTAGGGTCATAGAGGATAATGAACACTAGGATGGCTAGGGTACGGTTTATAAGCGGAAATAAGGAAATATCACAGAGAAATAAATATCTGCACCATTAATCTACAGGGCACACTAGAAAGTGTAGGTAGGTAAAAAAATAGTTTAATTTATTTTGTTATTCATTAAATTTATATTTCATAGAAACCTCATCAGCTATTTAGATAAATCCTTCATAAATTTAAATAAAAAAAATAAGTATCTCATATTTTGGACAAAAGATTACCCTTGACCGTAATTCATTTTGATTGCTCATATTTTGTGAAGTTATGTTTACCTATTGTTTTGCTTAAGATTTAGTGAACACCAAAATTAGCTGTTACGAATTTTCAATGTCAATTTAATTACCTTTTGTAGAGAAAATTATGTTTAAATACCTAATATCTACATATATTAGGTGCTTACATATCAAATTGGCGTTTTTCGTACTGGCCACTTTAATCACGATTTTCTCCTCTTTGGTAAGGAATTCCAAATTCAAATTTTCACAGCTATTTACTCATGTATTTATCCTTCGATGACCGTCATTCATTTGTTTTTTTTCTTCTGTTTTTTTCTGTTTGCGTCACTCATTTTACAAAATGGAAAACTTAAAATATCGCATTATTTACGAGTACGAGTTCCGCCGTGGCACTAGTGCTGCGGAAACGACTCGAAGGGTGAATGATGTGTATGACGGACATGTCGCAAAAGAAAACACAGTTCGTTTTTGGTTCCAACGTTTTCGTTCTGGAAATTTCGACCTGCAGAACAAGTCCCGTGGACGGCCTCAGACCCAAGTTGATAATGAAGTATTGAAGGCTATTGTGGAAGCGGATCCATCGCAAACCACGTCCGAGTTAGCTGCAGGCTGCGGTGTTAGTGATAAAACTGTTTTAATTCACTTGAAGCAAATTGGGAAGATTAAAAAGCTTGAAAGGTGGGTACCTCACGAATTGACTGAAGCAAACCGGCAAACGCGCGTCGACTGCTGTATTTTAAACCGAATCATTACCTGTGATGAAAAATGGATTCTTTACGATAATCGAAAGCGCTCAGCGCAATGGTTGAATCCTGGCCAACCAGCCAAATCCTGCCCCAAGCGAAAATTAACCCCAAAAAAGTTACTTGTAAGCGTTTGGTGGACTAGTGCCGGTATTGTTCATTACAGTTTTCTCAAATCTGGCCAGACTATTACGGCTGATGTCTATTGTCAGCAATTGCAAACCATGATGGAAAAGCTAGCGGCTAAACAACCTAGGCTGGTCAATCGCTCCACGCCACTGCTGCTTCACGACAACGCTAGACCACACACTGCACAACAGACGGCTACCAAATTAGAAGAGCTTCAATTGGAATGTCTAAGACATCCTCCGTACTCCCCGGACCTTGCTCCAACAGATTACCATTTTTTTCGAAATTTGGACAACTTCTTGCAAGGGAAAAAATTCAACTCTGATGGGGCAGTCCAAATCGCCTTCACAGATTTTATTGATTCCCGTCCGACTGGTTTTTTTAGTAAAGGGATCAATGAACTACCTATGAGATGGCAAAAGTGCATAGAAAACAATGGTTCATACTTTGGTTAATTAAATATATTATATTTAAAAATATTCGACTTTTTGTTCCTCCCATACAAAACGCCAATTTCATATGTAAGCACCTAATATTATAAGATTTATAAGTATGTATTGTAAAATAAAAATATTTTTATATTGACTTTTTTTCGTATTAATATAATTCAGTATTTTTCAATTAGTGTTATTACAAAAAAATAAGAAAATTGCAAAGAAAAAAAAGCAATTTTAACGTTTTCAGTAAATAAATAAATAAAACGCGAGTGTTAGGCACCAAATAAAATAAATTTAATTACTTATAGACTAATTTATGGTAATTTTTAAGTTTGAATCGTATATTTATCGGCCAAATGGTATGTCTTTCCCATGAGTTGGGTTGACTAAGGTCAGATAAATGTCAGCAAGACGGCATGCGGAACTTGTCATCGGAAAACTGAAGATACACCATACCGATTAATGGTTAAATAATTAATATACCTACATAAATATTATGATAGTGTCTCTACGTATAATTCAACATAACGCATAATTCCCAGTCGAAACCAATTTTTTTTATATTAGTCCGACGTATCCACTCCAACAAAGTCCAATGACAACTGTTGCTAGAAATATCAGCACCCATTATCACCGCCGCTATGCCGGCTTGAGGTGTCGAATATTTTTAGATAAAAAAGTAGGTAAGTATTTGTTTCGGGTCTGGGTTTAATAAGTTTGTATTGTGCTTGTCCTGATAACATAGTACCTACAGGTTGTCCTAGTTCGGTGCACAGGACTATTTTGAAACTGAAATAATTGAGCTCTACATTGCCATTGAATACAAAATAAACGTCATTTAACATTTAAACTGTTAACATTTTATGTCCGTTTTAAAAATGTAGCTTTATCCTAAAAGATTTTAAAGACTTACAAACAAGATAAAGTAAAGGCGTGCAATATAATTAAATAACGACAATTATAAAGTCAAAATGATTGATATACCTATACATATTACGATATTGAATAGAATTTACCTTTCATAATTATGTAACTAAGGCTTCTGTCGGTTTTTTATTAACTATCAAAGACAATAGATCACAATACGATGCTATGACATGTCCGTCATTTCGAAGCGCAGAGCTGACAAATGATGGGGTGTGCAGTCACAATGGAGTACAGCAGACATTATTGATAGTGTCAGTATTGCCGGCAAATGAACTCTTGAAAATGATCCGAATCAAATTTTAGAAATTTACAGATCTCCATTTACTTCTTAACATTATTAATTAACCAGCCCTGAGATTTGCAGGTTATTGAGCTTCCACACATAAAATACTCGACCTACAAACGCGCATTCAAAAACAGCGAATATCGATGACATTTTCCTCCTCTTCACATTACGTTGATGCCATAATCAGGAACTAAAGAAAAATTTTCATTCAAGACTTAATCGGAAGAGTGCTCTGATAGGAATTTTGACAAAATGTAAATTCATTAATAAATAAAAATAAATACATGAAAATCAAATTATTCTTTTGTTATTGTTTCGATATCCATAGTATTCAATAATCGTAGGTGACAAAGATGCCGCAAGTGAAAGCAATTCTATTGTAACTTTGATCGATTCACGTTATATTCGATAACGCACCGTTTCAACTTCTATTGTTTCAATTCCGGTCTCTAATTATAATTAACTGACACGTGGGAATACAATGAATTTTGTAATTAATGCTTTTTTAGATTGGGTGATGTTGAACAGGAAATCGGTTATTAGAAATTTTGTTACAATATTAGATACTGCAGATTTTGGTTACCTTAGGTACATAATTAATTTATGAAGTCAAGGGTGAGGGCTTTTCATTTTACAAACCACCTAAAATCTATGAGACCCGATTTCAAATCTCGCTGACCAGTACCAATGTAACTATGTTATGTACCTTGGTCGTTCAGATAACTTCTCACCTCCCTTACCTCTTACTTAGCAGTTGACTAATTCGTGTGCCGTTCATTACCATATACGCTCGAGATAGACAATTTTCCGCAATATTAAAATATTAATTTTCATAACGGAAAGTAGAGATGCCACGAATAGTTATTTGGCCGAATACCGAATATTCGGCGAGGCTCGTGGGCGAAGCGCCAAATATTCGGCAACACTTAGTACTTTCCGCGGGTGACAAGTCAGAACTCGTCACTTACGTGTTTAAAATTGCATCGCTGAAGTAGTACGTAGACGCGGGCAGTTTTCTAAATCGGATAGCAGACCCTTACAGGTGGTGGTCAGCAAACGCAAAACAATATCCAACCCTTTCACAATTAGCTAAGAGCGGCTGTTTTCGGAAGCGGGTATAATTTATGAGGAAAAACGTCTGTTATCGACAAATGCTGAAAAAATTGTTTTCATCCGTCATAACTTACCACTTGTAGATTTTAAATATTAATATGTTTGGTTTTTTTTTTTTGGTTTTGGTTTTATTTTTGGTTAAATAAACATATTTGTGAGTAATATTTTGAGTTCTTTTTTTCATGATTTGCTATTGAAAGTGTAATAATTGTAAATTATCCTCAGAGCAATTTAATAAGTAGTAAAAATTAACCATACATTATTGTATTAATAGATCTTACTCAATATTAGTGTCGAAAGTGAGGGTGTTCGTGTCGTATGCTCACGACCGACAGAAGAAGTCATGGCAGAGATGCTTTTGCGCCATTATTTTAACCGTCTAACGAATCGCTCTAACTGTCACAAACTCGAGACTATCGGGATTATTTCAACATAAATTACTACAAAATATAAATATTTACATTAAAATGGATTTATATCATCTCGAAATATTTAGATTTTAGAAGTAGAGAATCTATCAGTTGTGAATTGCGAAATGTTGATAAGCGGATTCCCAACGGTTTACCTTTTGAAATAATTTAAATAAAACGTAAAAAATGTTCAGTTAGGATAAATAATGTTGCAAAGAATGCGAAATTTTAATTTCTTGGAGCTTTTAGATTCTTTTAGTTTTGGACTAAATCTACCCTCTTCACTGCCATTTATCAGTCTCTATACGTACAAGTATCTAAACTTGTTTTACATGAATCTGAATCGACTAGCTAAATAAAACCTATCTGAAATTTTTTCACAATTACATTGTAACAAAAAAAAATTACGAAATATTATAATTTAAATAATATACGCAGTAATATTAAAATTCCATACAAGCTTCAAACACGTGAATTCAATGAGGCATGTAATACACGAAACCAACTGTACCAATGTACATGTAATGTGTTATATAAACAGATGTTATTATTAGCTTATTAATTAGAAGGTACCGTACTGTTTTCTAACCTTATATGAAGTTATACACTTGTTGACAGATCGTGATTAAAATTTTACGCATGGAATTACGATTAAGCCGGCTTAGTAGACAGATCTGCGACAAGTCGTCTGCGCTTATGGAATTCATTCGACTTAACATTAGGCGTAGTTAGTACCACCACTTGCGAATGTAACACCCGTGAAGGGATCTTGTCGTGTTTTGAAAACAATTTGAATGTAGTCAGGTATAACGAGAAGATCTCCTCTCCAAGTCGTCATAGCGGAGACGACTGCTACCTGTAGAAATTTATCTGTAGTAGCAGTTGTTTCCGTTCATAGACAGCACTCTAGCTTTACATCAGGCGGAGTATTGTCGTATTGTGTCGTGCTTCAGTTGAAAAAATGCGACACGTCGATATTTCTAAGACCTATGATGTAAACACTAGCATGGATAAATTGCAGCTCTTATTACTTGATATTATTATTACAGCACTTAATAATATGCAAACGCATCAATAGAGATCGCGTATAAAATATTTCGACTATTGAAGCCGAGCAAATAGCTTGCGTAACAAACATTTTTACACGTATGTATAGTTTATTATTTATTATAACCCATAGTGTGGGAACCAATAATTTAGGTGTTTGCAAAACTGCTCGTTCGGTTTCTATTGTTTATGGACTTTATTTGTCATTAGGCAATAAACATAATTGCTATTGAAAATCTTTTATTAGTTCCAAATTGTTGATTTCGAATACTTCACGACTACTACAGTCAAATACTGAAAACAACGTTACTTATTACAAGATAAATCATCACTGGTTTATTGGCGTGAAGTTCCACGGATCCCGGAGCGCCGGTGTGCAGAGGCATCTCACAAAGCATAGCGGATGCGACTGCTGTCTGCGAATTCTCTTCTCTGATAGCAGTCGCCTATGTTCATGTATCGCACTCTCGCTTAACATCAGCATCCCCATAAGCGGGCGCTGAAGCGGGTCGGCGCACGTATCCTCCTATTCTTTTAACCTAGAAAATTTAAAGAAGAGAGCGCGTGAAAAAGCACGATTCTGAGCAGGTATAGTGACGGCGCGGCGACTGGAGCCAACGTATACCATGGTTTTTCAGTCGTCAGCGACATGAGCCTACACTGTGCTTACCATGAGGAAATATATTGGCCTAGATGTGCAATAACGCTCCCAATGTGACGCGAGAGAAAACATGGCCACAGCCACGTTTAGGTTAGGTTAGTGTCTGTCAGTTAGTATAATATTTGACTTGACGGCAACATTGTCAAATCGTTTGAAACGGCCTACGCTTTTCTTATGTCATGAAGTAAGCACCTCTAGTATATATCTCAATAGATGCGTCAATATAAAATAAAACTTATCAACATAATTTCTTACCTTATTCTTTCTTGATAAGCGGTCGGATGAGCCTACAACCGGAATAGGGAAATAGCGTGTACCCTGCCTACATTATGCGCCGTCACTTGCGTGTTTAAACGCAGAAACAGAAAAAAACAATACACTCTATTGTACAAAGAAAACATTATATTTATTGTTTATTTTTATTGTTTGGAGAATAGCCTATTATCATCACGGTGTATATGACAATTGAGGACGTAAAACGTTCACGTTTCTGGTATATTTGATTATATTTAGTGCTTGTTTCAAAGGTTCACTAAGTGACCAAAATATATAGTAAAATTACAATGGTCCCCACCGAAATTATTGGGTATCTGCAAAACTTGAAATAAAAAGTTGAATCAAAAAAAAATGCTATCATTTGATTTATAATAAAATAAATTAATTAAAAATTATCTACCAACATAATCTAATTAAATTACATTGCATCGAGCACAATTTATATTTGCGTGTGAACTTCTATCCAATCCGCAATAATTCACATCTCTATTGTTTAAGAGCATCTATAATAAAATACATTAAAAGATGACTTTATCTGTACGCAGATATTAAAATAAATCACGAATATTTTTTATTATTTATTATAAAACAACAGACTGTTTATGTCTCAAGGTGATGATTCCAATTCGCCTACCTATTAACACAACAAAAGGAGAAGGCATAGAAGGTCAAAATATAAAATTAAGCTTTATTGACCATTATAACATGTAACTTAATAATATACAAATATAACATAATGGTCGAATAATAAACCATTTATTTGATGATCTAAGTGTCGATATTAATCATCGGTAGAGCTGTTTTCATTTTATTTTTTTAAATGCAGCTTTAATGTTTTTAAATTAGTAATTTATTTAAAAAATCACACAATACAAATAATAGATTAACAGAGTCCCTGAGATTTAATTGAAAAATATTACAGTTTTACACAAATGCCTAAATTAAAAAAAAAACAAATTCTGTAAAACGTGATTTTTTACCACGTGATATGACCACAGAATTTATTGCAACATATGTTAATATGAAATGAAAATGCATTAAATAAAAAAAATGCATAGTTCAAAAACGAAAGTCATGCAAACGAAATGCATAGATCCCAATGACATTCAGACTTGCATACAATTTAGTGTCACGATGAACCTCGCATTAAAGAAGCACGACTCTCCCAGGATAAAAGTAGGTACTTAATCGATGCGACATTTTGATTTTGTATTGCGTTATACATCAATAAAAATGTCGACCTCTATTGTATTCATTGAAGATGATTACAACATTAGTTTTAACATTTTGATACAAGATGTTTATCTTCATTCACATACCACTTTTTACCTTTGACCTAGAAGCAATAGCTATTACATTAGAGAACATCACGCGTCAGAACTCTTAAGCGCGCTCTAGACTCGCCGCAAACGACCACGAAAACTGTAAAACGCGAGTGTGGATGGTATTCACTTCGTTCCCTTATCTAAGTCGGTATTTTGTCCCGCGTCAAAGGATTCGCGCTTGGTTCCTAATTCTTGTCTGCGAAACTTTGCGAATGTGGAGGAAACACATTTTTTATGTAGCGATCACGGCGCGCACCGTGGCGCGAGTTCACGGCAAGATTCACGCACAAGTGTAGAGCCTCCATTATTGTAGAGCCTACGAATTAAAAGTTCAACCTCAAATTATAAGTTAATTGATATAACATTTATTATATTCAATTATTATATACCCACACTAGCTTATTATATATTCATTATTATTATTATAATATATTATATTAATTATAATATCTACTATTTTTTAAAATTTTAATCGTAATAATCAGGTGATTAATAAATTATTTTTCATGTATTTATATTACATGGGATAATTAGATATTATAACATGAAATTGTAGATTTACAAAATATCATTTTTAAATATTAGGCAGACTGATGATGGTAATACAACTACTTTCAATAGTCACGTTTCAGGATCAGCTAGGAAGTAAACAACGCTAGAGTACTATAAAAAATTGTACAATTTTTTTGACTTTTTTAATTAGTCGAGTATCTTTGTTTATCCCAATCATCCGCTTGTATGATAAAAAAAGAAAGTACATCTGAATGTTAGAACCGCCTATTAAATTACAATAATATAAATATTGTTAGAGTGACAGCGAATGGGTGGATCTACTGAATTGTTTAAAGTTAGGTTAATTGTACATTGGATACAACTAAATAAATAAAAGAGTCACGACAATCATGGTTTGTCTTGTAATTTAACATAAAAAACTACATCTTTAACCTAATATAAAGTATGCATTTTTTTAAAGGAAATAATATGTGAAAAATAATAATAAAACAAAGAGTCATCTCACAAAACCGGCATAGCGGATGCGACTGCTGTCTACGGATCCCCTTCTTTGACAGCAGTCGCCTCCGTTCATGGATCGCACTCTAGTTTAACATCAGGTGGAGTGCGGTCATATGACGTGCTAAAATAAAAAACGTACGCAATGAACAAAAAATTTAGAATCATTTTAACAAAAGTGTGATGTGCATGCATCATCTTACTTTCATAAAAACAATGCTTAGAGTTATGTACGTCTGTCACGCCAATACAGTGTCGTTTCTGAACTCGTGACCCGCAGTCGGAGTGAACGGAGGAGGTCGGGTCGCGATGCGCAGGCGCAGTTTACGCGGAAGCGTCTGAAGACGACTCCCAAAGTGGGAAAAGAGGGGGGATCGTGATATACCGTGGGTGAAAGCACAGTTATCTAACCCAACAGCCCTGAGGAGACGCTTAAGCCTGAGAACGTGGTCACGGGTCATTATTCAACGCTGATACAGATTTAAGATTTAGCATACGTTTTACATAATTTGATCATAAAGTTAATTTGTCTAAATAAGTCTATGTTGATACAAAGTAATCGTAATCTTTCGCCTAGTTTAAGTTTCAATTCCAAACAAACAAATAATACAAAGTTATCTAACCGTCCCACGATTTGAATTCGTATGTTTTTGTCCCTGATTTTTCAGTCATACTTATTGCAACATTATAACAGGTGATGTCGATTATTTAACTAGAGACAATGTCCACTATCTCACACGCGAGTGCGCTCGGGCTTCAGACGATGATTCTCTCACGGCTGCCGAAGGTCACGCGGATAACTCCCTTCTTACAACACTTCTAAATAATTCGATTTCATAACTTTAGCGCTCGAGGCGTGTTCCTTAACGAGCGGACAGAACGTTTTGGTATCATCAAAACGCTGCACTAGTGAATCATTTATCTTTTTGCAATTTGTTTTATCTTTGCATATCATCATTTACTCACGAAAACATGAACCACGTCAGGTAATTCAATCTTTTTTAATTATAGCGTAGGCGACTGCTGCCTGCTGAAATTTCTCTGTCATAGCAGTTATTTTCGTCCATGGGCTGCATTCTAGCTTAACCACGGATTGGATACAGACAGAATAAGTATTATTAAATTATGATGAAAATTGAACATTAAAAATTGTCACAATTTAATAATAAACAAAAACAGAATTTTAAAATGCCAAAAAATAAAATAACCTACAATATGATATGTTTTAAATTGTAATCATTTGAAATAGTAAATCGAGTTAAATGATTGACACCACGGTGCCCATTGTTATAGGAATGTAGGGCGTTAGGTAGACGAGAACGTAACTCGACTAGACGCATCCTCACTGCCCCGTAACAAGATCACTTTTATACATTACGCCGACTACAGACTTATTTTTCGCTCACTACATTTATGTAAGAAACAATGAAATCTATAAAAGAAGCGATGTGGATATAAAAGTACATTATCGTAAAATATTTAAAACGGCATGTGATCTCACTCTCTCTGATAGTAAACTTGAGTGCGGTCCATGAGAGACAACTACGAAAGAGAAACTGAAGTTAGGAAGGTATGAAGCAGTCGCCTCTGCTGACCTAAGAAGGCGAATGTTCCTAAGATCTAAGAAGTTCAGGTTGGTAGGGTGTACTCGTCCTTTTTGGACACATTATTGCCGGGTATTTCCAAGTTGATCGCGGTAGGGTCGATACAGTTACACTTGAACCATCATTGGTCTATTTATTAATGTTATAGAGAAATTCACTGTACTGGGGCGAATATAACAAGAAATACTATTGCTTGTTTTTAAGTTACGCACCAGTAATCACGTCTAATCATCTTCAAGCCAAAGGAAATGCCAGTTTATCTCGCCAATGCCGAAACTTTTTGCAATTTTATTAATGAAGAAAATTAGATAATTCGCTAAACGTAAATGAAATTACTGCATAATATTATATTGTTTTATATAACGAATAAATTTATTATTTACAACCGATATATCCAAATAAAGTTTTCTTGTGTTTACGTATCCCCACGCTTACAACTTTTAATTTTATTATTGTGAACTTAACCGCGAAATAGCGCTCGCAGCTAACTTCCGAGACGCCATAAAGTTTGACGCGACCTATACCCAGTTATGAGTTACATAAAATTAAATTTATTTTGAATATAATCCGCTCTATTTGGTTTATGATACATAATTCAGACATACATTAACATATAAATTACAGGGTCATCTCAAGCGGATCTTTTGATGATCATTAGTTACTATAATACCACGTAACCGATGTATACTTTGCGTAATCTTATATGGTTTATGTCAGGGTGAGTTATAGTAATTGATTGGATAGTCAGTGTTAATTTGATTTCTTGCTAAATAATTTTATAGCATTTGGATGTTTATATTCGTATTGTGAAAGGGTTAAATTGTTTGGATTGAAAAGTCACGATTTGTTTTCGGATTGAGCAGGTTTTTAATTCTAATTTATTTTATGCTAATCCACGAATTGTATTTTTTCGAAACCAGATTATTGGTAGGTCCGGATTTATTGGTATGTACTCTGAAAGCCAATTTTAGGAAGCATTAAATGTATTGTCGCAATTAAGGCTTTTAAATATGATATTTCGTTTTAAATAAGCTTTGCAAATATCCGCATTATTATTAGAACTTTGCCTAGTATATAAAATTTATCAGGATATAGGTATCATTTATTGAATAAAGCGAACTATCATTATGTAGATCTGATACATACAGCCTTGATTTCAGTTCCGTGATGAAGTCATTTAACTCATCCTGAAGCCGGTTGCCTAATTTATCTCAATATTCTACCGTCAATTGTTAGTGACTTAACCTAGTCGCAATTCGGGCTTATCATAAAGGTAAAATATAACAGTCAAAAAACAAAAAAGTCTGTCACACATTTATCTATGATAACAGTTCGAAGACAACATGGATCGTATTCTAACTTAAGATCTCAATGCAGTACGAATGAAAAAAAAATATGTTTAAATAAAGTAAAAAATATTATAATATCCTAAAACCTTGAGAATTAAAACCTAACGATAACGTTTTGTTACAAACAACAATTTCTTAAATGCTCAAAACTTGTATTTAATTCAAGATGACTCGTTCAAGTACTATGCGTTCACTCGATGTGAGGGTCACCTAACTTTAAAACAACAGTATTCCTTCTTACTTAAGTTACAATAACAGTTGTCCTCTTGTAAAAATTACCCAGAAATTATTGCAAAACTATTAATGAGTTTTTACATAAACACATATTATAGCATATAAGTATTTATTTTAAACAATGCGTGGTTCTGGGAAACTTTTAGAATGACAATTCTTTACATCATACTAGTATCTAACGTTAAAATAAATTTCGAAATATTTTAATAATATGCAAGTACAGTCAGTGCCAATATTGGGACAAAAACTGTTCAAAATGGGCTGTATATACAACTAAGAAAATAAAACTACATAACATTCTGACAAGAACTTTATTACATTAAGATAAGAGCTTAATTTATTTAGGACCTTAGATGTTTAGGTTATTATAAACAGTGTTAGTCGCGATACTTTTGATGATGACTGTACAATGAATAGTTGTCCCTAGATATAGTTATCCTAGTTTAGGAAAGAAGGATGTTAGTAATTTTTTTGAAAAAAGAAATTCAAATGTAACAAACACCAGTGAAGTTTGAAGTCAGTAGGGAAGTAGATAGGTATAACAAGAGGAGAGTGTTGTCATATACCGAGTTACTATAAAAAAAATACTTACCTTAATTTTTATATAGTATTTTTATTATTATAATATTAATTCGCAAATCTGTGCTTGTAAGCTTTCGCCATAATAAATATGTTCGTCGATATAGGTGTTTCTTAACGGAGTTATAACAACAATGGATCATCAAAGGTTCGTTTTTTCATTCAGTTTCATCAGCTCACTTTGGTATGTTCCGTCCGGTATATTCTCTGATAATGTTACTCTTAGAGCGTGAACCGTGAAGAACATTTGGTTCACGGCCAATAGCAGGTACTTTATTGTACACATATTTGCTTTACGATGGGAAACTTTTGCTTTGTGTAAAATAGCCGTATCGACAGATTAGTGAGCGGTGCAGGTGGATTTTATGCATCGGTTTATTGAAACACCTATTTAATATTATGATATGGTAATTAATTTAAATAATAAACGTTATCGGTTTAGTTTTAAGTACAGTTAAGAATTGCAGGGTACACTACGTCGTTTGTACCAAGCTGATGCTGAGACGCGACTAGGCCACTCTACGGGTGTTACCTTTGAAAGTAACCCTAGAAATTAGTATTAGCTCAGCCCGGCAACATGGACTATAAGCCATGATCTTTTAATCTGCCTACCAGCGCCGGATTTAGACTTTGGTGGCCCATAGGCAGAGCATGTTGTGGAGGCCCTCAAATCGTTTGTGGTTAACTATTGAAAGTTTCTATTAAGGTTAAATTAAAGAAGAAAGCAACTTAACAAGTTAGCTAACACAAAATTTAAAACAAAACTCAGTATTTTCTACTGAGCCTTTATGGATTTAATTTTTTTTTTTTTGTGGTATGGTGGCGGCCCATAGGCAACTGCCTATGTTGCATATGCTTAAATCCGGCACTGCTGCCTACTTTTTTATTTTATTGTAGCTCGACATGTGACAACACTCCGCCTGATGTAAAGCTAGAGTGCGGTCTATGAATGGAAACAACTGCTACCATAGAGAAATCTCTACGAGCTGCAGTCGCCTCCACTATGCCGGCTTGACGAGACTACTACAGTTATTCAACACGTCTCTATTATATATCTTAAAGTATGCTAGTTAAGTCAAACTAGCTAAGGTGTTATAATAATTGTGGCTCAAAATTCTCGTGTTAAGTTTATTATGGTTAGGACATTTCCATTTAACCCGCGATTGCCTACCTCATTATTCTCGTATATCTTGTTTCACATTACTGGCTGACCAAGTAATTCATTGCATCATAACCTCCTCTATTAGATTGGTTGCGGTTGCATACCCGTCACTGACTTTCTTCAATATAAACAATTTTATTAAAATAGTCGGAAATTGTAATATTCTTAGTACTGCCATTAACCGGAAGTACTTGTGTTTAGACTTTAGGTCTAATTTAGAACATTATGAAATGCGGTTATTTTTCACTTTCTTACTTTTTATCAAATAAAATGATGATTACGAAAAATTATATCTTATTTTGTATAAAATAAATACTAAATGAAGTATTAGGTATTTAATAATGCTTCTAATTCAATAGTATAAGCCTACAGGTAGTAGTGGCCTCCGTTATGCCGGCATGTTGAGAAACGTATTTTATTGTAACGCACTCCAGTCTTTTACCCGAAGATCCCGAGTTCAAATCAAAGTCGAGATAAATATTTGTTAAATTAAATTTATAATATTTAACAAACAAGTAAGTTAACAAATACACTTCACACCCGTGTCGCGTTTCAGGAATAGTTTGAAAGTAGCCGGGTATACCGAGAGGAGTGTGCACTGTCAATCTGGATGGTACATGCTCGTCTCTTCAAACCGGCATAGTGGAGGCGACTGCTGCCTGTAGAGATTTCTCTGTAGTAGCAGTTGTATCCATTCATGAACCGCACTCTAGCTTTACATCAGGCGGAGTGTTGTCACATGCCGAGCCACAATAAAAAAAAATTCAGTGCTAGGTATATTTACGTTTGTGTTGTCCTACACATAGTTTGGAGTCAGGATATTGTATGTGTATTCATGTATTCCTTTTAACGAATCTCGATTACAACAATTAATGTCCATTCAATTAAATTCCTTTTCAAGTGGGAGGCACATCACTATTAGTGTACAATACCAATGTTTTAACAGATATTTACAGTGAATCATGAATGATACACCCACAAAGCATTTAATTATGTATTATCTATTGTAGAAGTGTCTGAATTATTGATTATATTATTTATTCGTTGCTTAATTGTATACAGATGTGGGATTAGAATGTACAATTTTGAGTAGATTTCTGATTCTATTATAAAAACCTACGCTTTAGTCCTATCAACTTATAGAAATATTTATTCAAGGTAATTGTATCTTGGAACTAAACTTTTATATTTATGTAGACCACAAACGAAATTACTGCCACAGAAAAATGTCAAACAGAAATCGCCTCTGATATGCCCGTTTGAGGAGATGAACTTGGTCACTTCAGTGTTATTACCCCAGGACTGGCCTGGACTGATTACCAACTTATTACTATGCCAGTTCAATTTAAATGTGGTTGATACATTATATGTACAAAGGAGAATGCCCATTCGCCTAAGAAAAATGGGCCCACAATTTTTTTCTCGTGTTTGTCGATGATTTTTAGTTAATTTTGTAGAAAAATAAATCTACTTCCTTATTACCAATCAGTTTTAATTTTTTCATCCGGGTTATTGAGTTATTAGATGTTTTCTGATGCAATATTTGAGATATTTTTTTTTACATGCTTTAATAATTAATAACACCACTTTCGAATGTAACACCCGTGAAGTGACTTTGTCGCGTTTCTGAAATAGTTTGAAAGTAGCCAGGTATAGCGAGAGGAGTGTGCACTGTCAATCTAAGATGGTACATGCTCGTCTCCTCCAGTCGGTATAGTAGAGGTGACTGCTGCCCGCACAGGTTTCTCTGTAGTCGCAGTTGTTTCGATTCATGGACCGCACTTTAGCTTTACATCAGGCCGAGCTACAATAAAAAAAAAGATATCTGTTTTTATGTGATTAAACATTGTCTATTGAATGGTAAATGATGTGTTGTTATAATTAAAACGAATTAATAAAAAAATAAGATATTATTTTAGAATATTGTTTTGTTATCAAACTATTAGGTACCAAGTGGGCCCAAAAATGGGAAAACAACTTTTTTAAATTTTATTGTCAACTATGATAAGCCTAGTGTATGCACATTGCACTTAACATATTGACAATGTGCTTTGTTCATTAACAATGTATATTCACACAATAATGAAATTAAATACTTTTTGTAGGTTTCATAAGATAAAAATTATACATTATTCGACGCAGTGGTGTATATATCTATTTAATGTTTTATAAGTTCCGGTGTATAAAATATATTATATATTTTGCACTCTATTGTTTAAGTTTTTTTACTATATTTTTCTATAACAATGAATTATTGTTACCGTTAATATAGATTTCTTTTATACGTGTATTGGAGTTAATTGTATGCTATGTACTAGCTAGTTATGAGATAATAAAGTGAATAAATAAAAATCCTTACGTCGCGTTGGTCGGCAGATTTTCACGGCCCAGCAGAATCGGTTGCGCGTGAGTCGGTTTCACATTTTACCGGAATTTGTTTATTATCAAAGGAAAATTCTCACTAAAATCTTATCTTTGTTTAATCTCCGATTTTGATGAAATCTTTTGTGTAAGTTTGAGTTGGTCCCAGAATGGTTTAGATTAAGTAGTAGCCAGTAGCTGGCTCTCGTATCTGGTTCTAGGAAAATTCGTTTTAATGTTTGAAGAAAATATTATTTTTATTTTTCACTAAGTACATGTATATTGAAAATTTTAACATCTAAAAAACATAGAAGTAAAGAAAATTATCGCTAAAGACCCCATGCCTCTCGGACCATCGGATTCGGGATAAGCGTCTCCTTGTGCAACCTCACGTTCTACCAGATCTTCTTTATTCAGATAACCAAATACTTTATAGGTACTTATTATTTATATAGAAGTAAAGAAAACAATTGCAATGATTTATAACTCATTGGACCTTGTATATGGCAACTATTAAACTTCGTTAATGTTCTGTCCGGATGTTACCATTAATTTTAAAAGAACAATATGATTAATTACAAATTAACTTGATGAAGAATCACTGATAATTTGTTGGCGTGGGAACGATTGGTTAATAGTTCCCAGTACATACATAAACCTACATATAATGATACCCTGTTAATAAGAAGAGACAACTACGATCCCCTATGCTGTAGACGGGATAGGCAGAATAAAGCACACTCATGTTATATTTACATAACACACACTTTTTTTATAGTATTTTATTTATAATAAAATAAAATCTCTTTTTTTTTCGGAATAACGAGAGGATGCGGTCCATGAACGGGAACAACTGCTACTACAGATTAATTTCTACAGGCAGCAGTCGCTTCCCTATGCCGGCATGAGGAGAACGAATGTGCACCATCCAGATTGACAATGCACACTCCCCTCGTTATATTGTTATCTAATAAAATTGAGACACGATTTTTGTTCAATATTTAAACAATAAATTCAAGATTTTTTAGAATACATGTCCTGTCTCTAAAATAAAATAATAAATATTTATTGCTTCTGTATGAGTGCTGTGCAATTAATAAATCGATAACATTGCGAACATTAGAAACTCTTTTGCAATTGACGTATGGCTTAAGTAATCCGACGCTACATCGGAATGTGTTCATCTTCAGTTCAAAAGGTCTTTACGAGGTTACAATAGGGTTGTATTTTTTTGTATAAATGACTATGAAATTTCATTACCTTCATAATTATATCATCTACAAATCAATAAATCATAAAAAATATATCTTTTTATATTTTGTTTTTTTTTTATTTTTATTTATTGTAGCTCGACATGTGACAACACTCCGCCTGATGTAAAGCTAGAGTGCGGTACATGAATGGAAACAACTGTTACTACAGAGAAACCTGTGCAGTCGCCTCCACTATGCCGGCTTGAGAAGACGAGCATGTACCATCTTTGATTGACAGTGCACACTCCTCTCGTTATTATATAAAATAGATTTCTTGTTTCTTCTGGATCTACCAATCCGATTGGAATGAAAATAAATAGACACAGCCGGATGGAGTAGATAAACCTAGCCAGAGTGATTATCTATGAAATATATGGACCAATGTGTTAAGAAGAGCCAATGACTTTCGTTTTGCTATATTTTGTACAAAACTACAAAAGGCATGAATTATTTCATTAATAAATAATGAAAAAACTAAAATGGGCAACCCTAGTTCGGCTAAATGTCAGTATTTTCAATATTAGAATTAAATGTAAGGCTGAAGGTGTAATTTCGGATGTTGTTTTAGTAAAACACTCTTTTAAATGTTCTTGAGTGTTCTTGAAAATAATAGTTGGATTGCATATCGATAATTTATGCAATTCATTTGTTTTTATATACTTATAAATACATTATTCAACACGAGTAAATTAATAAATACGAGGGTATATATAATTCCCTGACCCCAAACCATGCTATGGGTCCAGGGACAAGGACAATACCCTAAACGTACTTTTTTATAATCCGTTTATAGTTGTTTGTTTCGAATGGGAAACGAACCTGATATAATACTAATATAATACAACCAGGCAGCAGCCGCCTCCGTTATGCCGGCTTAAAGAGACGAATTGAACGCAGTCTGCATTTTGTGTATCATATTAATATGCAGGCGTACAAAATAATGTTAGTGACCGATGTCGGTGATCTTTACTAATAAATAATGTATTCTCGCTTCATGTGATGAAAACAATTACTAAGAATTTATAACGTAACATTTGAACATAAGCAGATGCAAATGTATTAGGTATGCTATGTCGACATTTAGCATTTAGACCTTATTATCCGCGATAGAGCACATATCTCTATGTTTCTTAGAATTTATGGCATTGCATTTATCGTAGGAGTCCGTGGCGAATTTCTTGTAGAAGCGAACTTTTGCACCATGTAAATTCGTTGCATTTAATTTTTTTTTAAATTATTTTGGCACGAACTTATGCAATGAAGCTACTGAATAACTTGTTTAAAAGAAATCTTATCAAATAATTTAGAAATAAAAAACGCATAATAAGCATAATTTAAATTCTTTTAGTGAGTTATGTAAGAAAAAGATCTATTGTCCATATAATCTGATAGAATTTATCAAAGCCTACGTTCTTTAAATAAGCTCCGATTCTTGATAAACTAAATATATTTTATTAAGATTTTTTTATTAAAAAATAATAACAATACTAGATTGAAATGTAATCGAAAGTAAATCACGATTTTAATTTAATAAAATTCACTTAAATTTTCCTAAACAATTCCGATGTGATTTCGATATAAATTCCTTGAAGAATAAGTTCCATGATTTATGCACTGATTACGCTAGCTTCTTCACGTTGTCATCTTGCCATCTCAACCGCAATATAGTTTTTACTCATCCATTCATGTGATGCGGCATCTCTTATATAATAGCTTATTACTATTAAGATACCACTTTTTAATAATATATAAACTTAATTTAAATTTTATTGTTTGAATTTGAATAAAATAACAGCAAGGAAATAAAATTCTTTAAATATTATCTACTCTAGACTTATGTCTTAAGTTTTCCGTTTCCTATAAAGAAATCAATATATTACATTTATTACCTAATGTTGCCTAATATATAATCAATAAAATAAAGCAATTAAAATATAATAAACGTAATTTATAGTGTGAAGTAGCCCCTTAACGAGTGATGCGGCGAATCTTAATTAGTCATATTTTCTTATCTTCTTGATCCTAATTCTGAGAAAAAACACGTTTTCATCATTACGCTTAATTAGCTATTAAATTAAGTGTTTTGATTTCCGTGTTTATAAATTTTTAACGAGGGAAATACTTTTTATTGAAAAACTTCATGTACAAATCATAGAAAATATAATAAGTAGATATTTTAATTAAAACAAAATAAGTCCTTAGTTTTAATAATTTACAAAAAAGATTCTGAACCCAAACTAAGGGACCAGTATTTCAATCTTCAATTCTTTATAAGGCGACTTTTGTCTGAAATTCTCATCGACCTTTTCTTGAAGTTTGTAAGCTTCTTTTCTTGTTAGATTTGTGCGTCAAAATAAAAACACAAATTCAGTATACTTAGAGGACGAAAGCGAACTCCGACTACTATTCGAATACTATCCTAACCACTTCACAACAGAGAACGTCAAAGAATATCATGAAATGCTACCAAAAATCCGTGTTACGCATAAAGATCAAAGGTAAGTAATAAAACAAAAAAAAGTTGTTTTAATTGTAGACATCTAACAGATTAACAACATTACAAAATTTGAGGATTACCAAAACATGCAATTACAGTAAACGCAGCGAATAGCCGACGTGAATGTCGCAACGTGTGTAGAATGCTGACCGCGCAATTAATTCGTTGCAGATTTTTATACTGTAACCATATTTTCAATATTTCAGAATAGCTTTTACCGTTAAAATCTTTCGGGTCTGGGTGTTATGAATTCATTGTCATTATATTGACCTGATAAGTATATGATTTATATCCATTCTTCTTAGCAATAGAACAAAATAAATAAATCTTTAATTAACGAAATAAAGTTCGTAGTTCGCTTCTCACTTCAGGACACAGGACAACCTAATCTGAAGGTCCGCTGTTTCATTTATTTTGAAAATAAAGATTTTTGTTACCATTATTACAATTATCTATGAATTTAACTCTTTTTTTTATATTTGTGGCAACCTCTATTTAATAGTTTTATTTTATAAAGTAATATGTCAAAAATATGACAAGCTCGATCTTTTGTTTTTTATGAAGAAAGAAACATGATTGTACTCAAGCAACATGTTTTATTTTATTGAATCGGAGTGTCTCCTAACACTCCAAATTGGTGACCCCGACGTGATCCTGGGGTTCATGCCGATCTTGCAAGACGGCACGGCACGTTCACGGCGTGGCGACACTCATGTATGACCCATGACGAATATTACAGTGTACATGTTTAAGCGGTTGGGTCGCGTTTTGGCATTCCTGGTATCGTAACTATTGATCAGGGACGTCAGTTTGCGTCAAATCTGTTCAATTTTTTAACAAATTTCTTCAATTTTGTGCCACCAAGAGAATAAGGACGACAGCATACCATCCTTGTGCAAATAGAATGGTAGAACATTTATTCCTAAAAACGTGTATAAATTATGGTATATATATTAACAAGTATTCAGGTTCCAGTGCGTCGTCTTCTATGTTGCACATAGGTTATATAAACATATCTAGCGCCCTATCGCAATTGCGTGGGGTCATCGTGCGCACCTCCAGGTCAAACTAATGATTACATTGACTGACAAACTGTATCATAATATTTATTCATGTTAAAATGGTTGTGTGTTCACTTTGGAAAAAAAAAACAAGAAAAAAAATATTTTAGGTCTTTGAATTTAAAAGGTATACCTAATAAAATCTATTTATTCTGGAATGTTAATATTGAATCTAGTTTCAAGATATAAACCCTTAGACCTATCACGTTTTGAATGCGTACGCGCAACACAGATTTTTCAATCACACGGGAATCAAAATTACTCTACCATAAAGCTAATCTCTGTGAAGTGAATGTGTTTAGCTATCCAATTAACTGTGCAGTTGTTACGCGCGACAAATACGTTTGTTGTACTGCTGAATTATTCGGCCCAAAATTTTTGACCCAAATTTGCCCTATTATATTTACCCTGCCCACACTCTGTAAATTAGTGTAAATGATACCGGAAAAACATAGATTTTTTTGTAAAACCGTCCTTAAAGGTATGGTACTACTGCAAAGATACTTATAATGCTTTGTTCAAAAACTGAGTAAAATGAAGCTTGCACTAACCACAAAAGGAACAAATTAGGTAATAATATTGGACAAATTTTTTGGACTTACTAGATTCTAACCTTGTATGAGAGAGGGAGACTTCCGTTGAGATCCAGACAATGCTCATTGATAAAACAATCACACGTGGGTAATCTAAACTGTTGTAGAGATGCTTAAACCTGGTTAGTAAAGAATTTCAATTTAATCATCATTTAATACAGTCTAGCGGTAGATGCCGGACCTCACCCCTCCATCACACCCCACCCATCAAACCCCGTTGAATTCTGGCCGGTACCAATGTAACTCTGTCATACGTACTTTGATCGCTCAGTGCCTGTGATACAAGTACTACCTTACAGGTATAAAAAAAAGTCATAATTACACTACGGCTTAACCTGCGTCTTAAAGTGTTAAATACATTGCATTATGCGGCCAAGACTTTAACGCGTTATTCTATTAACGACAATACTATTGGCATTACACGTTAAACGCTAACCCGAGCAAAACTTTTAATGTAGTCACACTTGTAACGCCGTAATTTTTAAATGAAGCCGTATCAATTTTAAATAGAAAAAAATCACCAGACACGCAATAGTAGCAGGAGCTAAGGTGGGGACCGAACCCACGTCTTCCACTATGCGCCGTGGATGTACTGACCACTAAACTTTTGTTTTATTGTAGCTAAGTATACTATGACAACACATCTCAACACACACAACATCCCATGTGTAACACTTAAAGGTGGTGGTACTACCCCAGGACGACAGACTGTAATAACCATCATCAGTCTGCTTACCACTCTTTAAATTGCCTGAAATACCCGTAAAGTGCAAGTGATTTCAATATAACACGAATGTTTTCGTTCAGAACCGTTTCTTTATCCATTATCATAGAAAATGAGTAACAGCAGTTCGCGCAATTTCGAATTTCATAAGCAAAATAAACTATGAATCGCAACATCCGGCGTCCACTCACGAATACGATCATGTTGACGCAAACTAAATGCAAGAATAAATAAAACTAAAATCTAACACGTATATTTTGATTGAGAAGTTAATCTAGCTCATCACGACCTTGCTTTATTAAAAAAACTTGTGAAGAAAAAAGCTTTCGTTTTTTATTATTGATTAGGTTTTACGCACCTAGAGAGATAGAGCGGCCGTGGTCTAGCGGTAAGACGCGTGAACTCACGATCGATGAGACCCGTGTTCGAACCTCGCTAATTCTGACCGGTACCAATGTAACTTTGTTATATGTACTTTGGTCGCTCAGTGCCTATAGGTAGCAGTTGTTTCCATTCATGGACCGCACTCTAGCTTTACATCAGGCGCGCTAGGCGGAGTGTTCTCACATGCCGAGCTACAATAATAAAAAAAAAATGTCAGGTAATTGGGGTACCGGGTGACGATTACCCAAATACAAATACATATCTTGGCGAGGAAAATTGTAAAATGTGAACTATCTAATAAATCAACAATCAAAGAATTGCACATTATTTTGTTCATCTTGCCATGTTCTTTGTATTTATTGTATTCAATTGCAAAGAAAATGCAATAATTCGATCTGCCGTCGTTAATTCAGAGATTTAAAAATTATTTAAATATCTAGAAGTTCATGTATTTCTTTTACTTATTTCATAAAAAATGTTGATATAAATCAAAGCTATAAAAACATTATTTGACTTAAGTTAATGATAAAAAAATGTAGTCAAACGTATTATACGAACAATTTCACATAAGTGGTGGTTTTTGAGATGAATAATAAATAATATTACCACATATTATTATAGCATCTGATTTATAGCCTCTTACTGGGTAATATATTGAAATATCAATAATATCACATTGCCTGGCCGAAGATTAGCTCATATTTAAAATTAATGTCCAATAATAATTAATTATTTATTGCAGTGCATAATGTCAAATTGCATTCTTAAACGACATCTTTAAGTATTAAATATATCTTTGTTTTATTATTTATGTAAGATATATATATTAGATCGAACTGCGGTATGTTTAACTAGAGTGTTCCGGCTTGACCGGCTAATAACAATCACCTATCTGACTCTACCCGGAGAATTAGTTTTGTTTATTTAGGTCAATATTTATGTTTAAACTCAAATAAAACGTAAGAGTGGTAGTCAGACTTGTGGTGGTTATTAGTCCAGTCTGCCGTCCTGGGGCAGTACTACCACTTTCGAATGTAACACCCCTTACTTGATCTTGTCGGGTTTCGGGAGCCGTTTGAAAGTAGTCGGATATAACGAGAGGAGCGAGCACTGTCAATCTAGATGGTGCATACTCATCTCCTCAAGCCGGCATAGCGGAGGCGATTGCTGCTTGTAGAAATTTCGCTGTAATAGCAGTTGTTTTCGTTCATGGATAGCACTCTAGCTTTACATCAGGCGGAGTGTTGTTATATGCTGAGTTTTAATTTAAAAAAAAAAACAAAAAGCGACCCTAATGAATAAAGTTCACTGTTTCATAATTGAAACATTTTATATGTATGTATTTACATATAAGATCATTAATTACTTAAAGGTTACTTAAACTCAGCGTACGATCATTTGCATAGTAAAACTAAAGATGATTAGATAATATGAAATGAAACCTATACTTTTAAGTTCATTAAAATGACATTGTGTGCAACATGGATTGGTACAGACGAGTTCAAAAGTCGGTATTCTACTTACATAAGTCACGTAGAATTAGGGTTGTCACAACTATTATTCAATCATTTAAATTAAAATTAAAATAATTTATTGGCATCCCTATACTTACTTTAAATTCTTTTTTCAAATTAATATTTCTTTGGTTTTCATGGCAACCTTAAACATAGGTTTCGCGTTGTAATAAGAAGGTACGAACGAAGCAACGCAGACGCACGGACGAGAATCAATCGAGTAATTTGTTTATCGATTTGAGTGTCACAGTTTCACAATATCAAGTGCCGAGTATCGATGTAGTATAATTTCGTGTGATTCTTTGTAGCACATTCACTTGTGAAATTTAATTGAGATAAAATTCAAATAATAAAAACAAAAACAACAGTGCAATTTTAATTTTACAATTATTGTGCAAGAATTTTTAACAATTTTGTAAACTCAGTTTTCCGGCATGTGACCTCACTTTACTAACTGTTCAGCTAACAGAGAAATATCTCCAGGCAGTAATGAACCTCGCTATGCCATCTTATATATTATTAAAGAGTGGTAGGCAGACTTATGTGGTTATTACCGCAGCCTGTCGGGAAGTAACACAACCTCCATGTTGTAGTAGACTTAGTTAGCAGTCGCTTTTGTAAATTATGAACCAGTTTTGTGTCAGCGAGAAGTGTGCACTGTCAAACCGGAATTAATTCGTCTCCTCAAGCTAATCCCGAATCATTAGTAAGTCACTTGTACCTCGACCTTTGTGGTTTAATTCTTATTTATTTAAAGATTTTAAAAATTTGTAAAGAAACTGGCAAATTTAGGGCCCAGCAAATGGGTTGCTGGTGGAAAGATAGAACAGAGGAATTCCGTCATGGTCACGTATAGTTTAGTGGTCAGAACATCCATCCTTAGCGGAGTATGTAGGTTTGATCATGTGTGTTTCCTATTAAATTTTAATGCGATATTTAATAATTAATATCTTGTATTGTATCATTTGATTTGAATGATGATTATTTCTAAAGCGAAATTTCCTAGAAAGGTTTTAGACTTTAGCAATCATAAGGCAGGTTACTAAGTCATTATAGAGTCAGACAATAGTTCAATTTATTGTCTACAAGCCGTACATAGTAACATCGCTTCGTCGTGACAAATCTTAACAACAGAAGATTTCATAGTGATTAATGTTAGTTAGTTTAACTTAATATATATGATATTGTGTTTGACATGAATTTTCGAAAGTTTGAAGGTTAGTATTTCAACTCGTATGTTTTGTGATTCTTCGGCAACAATAGATTAAAAGTTATTAGTGCCAAATTATGAGTTAGGTACGCTTTATTTCCAAACGTCTTGTGCTAATTTAGCTGCCAAACTTATATGTGTATTTGTTTTTTTTTATATGTTCTATGAGTGAAGTTTTTATATCTTAATGTTGATCTACTTAATTAGTTTTATTTTTCTTTTTGTCACGTCATATAGCTGCATTCCGCCTGATGTTAAGCTGAGAGAAAGAGTGTGACCCGTCAACGGAGGCGACTGCAAGGGGATCTGCAGACTGCAGTCCCGTCCACTATCCCGGCTTGCTGAGATCTCTAATAATATTAAATGATAAATAAATAAAACTACGCGCATAATACTACGAGTTGAGAATCGAACCCACATCCTCTACTTTGCACATGGATGCTTCCCACTAAGCTGTGTAGTCGTTGTTGGATGAACAGTGGGATGAATACTTTACACAACTAATCAATTAATTAATATGCTTTAATAACGTATAAATTGGCTATTGTAATTTAATAACTTTCAATTAAAAGTTAATTTTTAGACATTATTATGTTAGTTTGTACATTGTTAATGCGGAAGACACATATTGACGCAGTGTAGACATACCACGACACCTTCTTTTATCGTTTACGTACGAACATTTTTTTATTATAGTTTGAAATGTGATCACACAAGCTAGGTGACAGCAGATATCGCCTCCTCTATGCTGACTTGAGAAAAGTTCATAATTCAGGTTGAATGACCAGACTTCTCTCATCGCTGCTGTTACACTTAGACAGTGTTACTACCCTAGGACAGACTGAGGTAATAATCTTCAGTTTGCCTACTGTTGAATACTCTGATTGGATTGACTCACTGTGAAAAGCGTAGCTATTATAACTAATAAAAAATGTTGGTCAACTCACATCGTAGTTTCTTCTTCGTCTTTTGTTAAATGGCCTCAGATGTCAAACATCGATAATTCTGCCAATGTCGAGTAGTAAATTCTTGATGTTTTGCATCAAATTGCAATGGTGTTTTACAATTTGACGCTTTTTTGGAGTATTTGGCGGCAATTTACCCGGCCACGTCACAATATGAGCGTTTTCACGGCGTGGGATAACCACAAAAAAAACCGCCTCCGTTCCCGGGCAAAAGCGCGCCAAAAACTTTACCGTACTTTCACCCTTTAACAAACGTCATGGTAAACCCTACACAAGACATAAGCACTATTATTAAGCAACGAATCTGTCGCCCAGTGCCATGGGAACAATGAGATAAAACTTAAGTTTCTAACAAATGTTCCTTGTTAACTTGGTAATTACTACACATAGGTACTTCCCACTTCTTGTGCTGGATATGATACTGTTACATTGTAATTATTACAACATTGTAATTTTAATGTTTTAATTTGTAAATAAGTGTAAGGTGGCCTGATCGCGTTTCGGGATCAACTTGGAAGTATCATAACCTGAGAGGAATGTGTAGAGCCAACCTTCTCTCCACAGAACACATTTACTCTACATTAACATTTCTCCTTAAGCCGGCATAGCGGGAGCGACTGTTACCTGCGAACATACCTATCTCTGTGGCAGTAGTGGCCACTGAACTTCTCAAATTAAATGTGGTCATGTTGGTATAATCTAAAAAAATATAAAATATGTGATGTAACTTATTGTGAATTAAATTAAAATGCGTTACGCTTTAAAACGTCATATGTACATGTGTAAATAAATGACACAATTTTGTGTGAACTTCTAAAAACAAATGACGATGACTTTAATATATTACTTCATTCTCAAATTACGTGCATATTATTGTGTTTTGTTTTTATATTGTTTTTTTAGTTTTAGTTTTATATGGCATTATAACAATTTGCCAGTGTCAGAGTAATTATTTTTTTGCATCAAGTTAATAATATTGTGCATCACGAGTCATTCATTCATCACACTAAACAGTCAGGTCAAGTCTCAGTCAAGTCGAAAATTGCTTCAGTAAAGTGGTAGAATCTTTATTGAAACTTCCCACGGAGTTTTGGAGGCAAAATGGAAACACTTGTTCTCTTCTTTTGAATTGTCTGCCCACACTCACGCACGTTCAAGACCACTTAATGGTTAATAATCCACCATTATTACACATTAACACTCGATGAGACCCGTGTTCGAACCTCGCTAATTCTGACCGGTACCAATGTAACTTTGTTATATGTACTTTGGTCGCTCAGTGCCTATAGGCACTATTAAAGAGTGGTAGGCAGAGTGATGATGGTTATTTGTCCAGTCTGCCGTCCTGGGGTAGTACCGCCACTTTCGAATGTAACACCCGTGAAGTGACTTTGTCGCGTTTCGGGAATAGTTTGAAAGTAGCCAGGTATAACGAGAGGAGTGTGCACTGTCAATCTTAGATGGCCGGCATAGTGGAGGCGACTGCTGCTCGCACAGGTTTCTCTGTAGTAGCAGTTGTTTCCGCACTCAGCTTTACATCAGGCGGAGTGTTGTCACATGCCGAGCTACAATAAAAAAAATAAAAAAACACAAGTTTAGGAAAATAATTCAAGACAGATAACCTAATGTCTCAAGATGGCCCCCAAAAACCCCTTTTATATTGTTTAGTCGCTAACATCACCACATCGTAAGCGTTAGCTAAAAAAAATACGAGCAAAGTGTAAATGAAGTTACTGCTAAACCTTTATGGTTATTTTACAATCTCTCGTATTGTTTCCAGGGCCGGTAACTCAATACTAGTTTAGATCATTTGGTAAACTAACGTGTCGTCTCAATTATAGCACCGTAGTAAAAAAAAGGACAACTTAAGACATTTTAGGAGGCTCGTACACGTCCCCTATATTCTAAGAAAGTGACCTACATTCTTTTAGAGTTATAAAGTCTAGTCAATTGCAGACTAAAGTCGCCTTACCATTAAATGAGGATTGATATACCAGCCTTTAATTATCGTAAATGTTTAACGTAAGGAAATGAAAAATGAAAGTTTTGTTTTGGTTCTGGTGACCTAACATTCAGTTTGTCAATTCAATTTTAGACCTACAGCAAATATCGAAACCATGTCAACGCCGATAATTTTTTTAACAAATAGTACGCTTCTACAGCGATACGCTACTATACTAGTTAATTACCAGTCTGTGAGACTTCTTTATGTATACTATATTTAATTAACGATTAAGTATAATTTTAAAACACCAGCCAAACTTAATAATCTCCTCTCCAAATAAATGTAATTTAACAAAACTATACTTAACCTAGAAAATAAAAAGTTTAATTCTAAATATCATCAATCAAAGCTTCCAATTTAGATCATCACGCACGTTAATTCCTTTTCAAATGATTTATACCAATAAATCACCAATTGTGGAGTTAAGTAAGGTTTTAGGCGGGCGGTGAAGCTTTTCTCATAGTGGGGATGGTTAGGTGCTTCTGTAGCGGGCTAATGTTGGGGCAGCAGTCCTAACGCGGTACACCTTGCGATAACATGTCTCTTCTTTGGTTGGTGTTAGCTCTGCTGCCTGTTCTGGGTAAGTTAAAAGTGAAGTGCAGTGATCAAGTGTATCTAAGAATGTGAAACGGAAATGTGTTTTTTTTTTTGAGTGTGCTCTTGAATTTTTATTTCCGATAATACCTAATGTGTGTTAATAGAGATTAATTTCGCATGTTCTTGTTTAATATTTCGAAAGGAAAAATTGGGTTGCTTTTATTTCAATACAATACAATTCATAATTTGTTAATTCAACGTTTTTTCCTATTTTTTTTTTTAATTAACATGAAATTGGCTAAAATATTGAAGTGTAAAAGTAGGTTATTATTTTAAAGGAAATGTGTACTCACATAATGTTATTGTTGTGTGTATTAGAGAGGGTTCTAATCGTGAGTGCACACGCGCATGTCTTGCATCAGTGAAAGTGCGCCAGGACGTCCGTGAGAAAAAAGCTACCCACGCGTTACTTTTCAACGCAAAAGGAGAATGCCCATTTTTGGGCCCACTTGATACCTAATATTTGTTTGGTAACAAAATAATATTCTAAAATAATATATTATTTTTTCATTAATTCATTTTAATTATAGCAACACATCGTTTACCAATCTATATAAAAATTTGAATTACATAAAAAACAGATATCATCAATTATTAAAGCATTTAATATAATAATAGCCTCAAATATTGCATCAGAAAACATCTTATTACTAAATAATCTAGGTGAAAAAATTAACTAAAAATCATCGACAAACTCGAGAAAAAAATTGTGGGCCCATTTCTCTCAGGCAAATAGGCATTCTCCTTTAATTTATACGCTATTGTTGTATTATTTTCAATTGTAAACGGTTTATGATTTATCAACTTTTTTCTTACAAACATTATAATAATTTTCTAATGGTAATTTAGAGAAAAACAGCCTCTTAAAAATTTCACCTTTGGCGCGGTGGTTAGCGCGTCAATCCGTTACATGGATTCCCGCTCCAAAAACAAATATTACTTAAAATTAAATAATATAATGATTCATAAGTAGAATAAAGAACATATTTAATAGAATTATAATTACCCTAATAAAATTGTTTAATTTAATCGGTAAATACTTATATAGTCATGTAATTGCGTAATAGATCTATCTGAAGATGCTCCGATGCCGCAGTGCTTTGGTGCAGTACTGTATTGCATACTATTACGCAACACATGCACTTTCCATTCTTCGCATCCGACCTAAGACAAATGTTAGGGATGCGCTTTAATCAATATTGTGAATAATTAATATATTTTGGTATTATTTTTAAGATATGATCATTATTTGCTTTGCTTTCATTTGTTTATCAGAGAAAATTAAAATACATTCATATGTCATTACGACAAAGATAAGGAAAGCTGCTCTATCAATGGGGCATATTCGTCTCCTCAAGCCGGTATAGGGGAGGGGACTGTCTGTATACATTTCTCTGTAGTAACAGTTGTTTCCGATCATGATCGCAAGTTTAACTTTCAGGCAATCAGGCAAAATGTAGCTATATATCGAGCTACTATAAAAAATCGATTAAGAAATTCGAATTCTTATAGCTTTTGATTTTTTGAAAACTTAAGACTGATAAGTGATAAGTGCATCCCTAAATGACGATCTCTCGCACGACCGATCGCGCAACCAATCGCGTCACTAATCGATTCCCTACATTTGCATAAGTGATGTTCCCACGCGCGCCGTTCTCCGGGGAAACTAGAGCATCGATGGTCGGTGCATGATCCTCTCAAGGTCTTTCCAATCGCACTTACTGCTTTTGGGGTCAATACAAATACAAGAAACGGATAAATAAACTGGTTATGACCAATCTTTCAATTAAAATAAAATAAAAAATCAAATTGCAAAATTTTTTAGCCGCGTTTCGAGATCAGCTTGAAAGTCCAGTGTCAGGAGAGTGCATTCGTCTCCCCAAGCCGGCATAGCTGAGGCGACTGTTATCTCTCAAACAGTACTCTAGTTTAAATCAAGCGAAGTTAAATCAAGGGGGTTTACAATTTTTTATAGAACCTTATTCTACAATTCTTAAATAATTTAATATAATTTAAACAAGTAAAAATTTGACCGCAAAAGTAAATAAGAACTTCCGAAAGTTAAAATAAAAATTAAGAAAAGAGCTTCAATTATACTCAAAGTTAACATGCAAAGAAATATGTTGAACTCTTGTTTTTATTAAATCATAGAGACCCTCATCTTTAACCTAATGCAATATTTATTAAAACATTACACATACTCGCAAGTTATTGTCAGTGCAATATTTTTCGTTTGTTTGACCTTTCGCCGCCGGTACACGGAGGATGCTGCGGGGTCACTTTAGTCAAGCACCTTGCGACTCGCATCGTTGCACAAGACCTCAGAATGATCTTATCTAAAATCCCCCTCTTGTATCTCTCCGTCCCTCACACGCATGGGAACCTCGTTATATAGGTACAGTCAAACCACATTTTTTAAAATGTTTTGGTATTTTATGATGTAAATTTTATTGAAAAAAAAGTCCGTTGTGTACGTAGTTTTCTTTTTTCTTTCTATTTTCTTCTATTCATAATAATTTAATAATAAGACTTTAACATTTAAAATTCCAAAAAATTCACACTTAATTATTGTTTTTTTAATTGTATTTTTTCTCTATTAAAAATCACACGAGATTATTTATTTTACATAGGATTTATTTATAATTGAAATGTTGTTTTGACTTGACATTTGACCACACCGATTTTGATGGCTACTATGTTACGATTATATTATATTTTTTAGAAATTATTGTTAAATAAATAAGCAAATATTAAAGTTTTCTCGGAACACGTATCTATATTATCTAAAAAAAATATCCGTGTGTCAAAGTTTAAAGCATAGGAAGCAAGATAGCAAGAAAGCAATTTTAAAGATAGCAAGCAAAGCAAACGTATAGAGGTATAGAGATTCAACTGTAGTTCAAATGAGCCTACTTTACCTATATTTAGCTACGTTCACCCGGATTCTTTAATGTTTACGTGATGTAAGACTCGTCGACGTTATTACTCGAGCTTTTGAGGATTTTTTTTTTCAAACACTACATACGGTTCGCTAACCACTTATGATATTATATTTTTTATTTGTTTATGTATGTGATTAGCATTTTCTTTCACTATTTCATGTCATTCACTAGTAAAATTTACGTAAAATTATATTTTGTATTATATTTACAGTTTTTATATTGTTAACAAAAGAAATAATATTATGAATGTAAATTGTTTCCGGATAACATTTAAATATATTTATAATTTCCTCGCTATTAAAAAAGACTATTACTTAAGTTAATAAATTTCATGCCTTTTTAATTATACTTCCTTCTTGTTAATAATAATAATTATGTTAAACAGGCAGCGGAGAAAGATTTAGTTGTAAAGGGAGAATATTGGGCGCCTACTACGCAGATGCAAAATCAGGTTGTAAAGCCTTCCATGTATGTGTGCGGGTACTCGGAGGTGGCATACGAGACTTCAGATTCTTCTGCCCACCTGGTACACTATTCCAGCAAGAGGCTCAAACATGCACTGATTGGGGTGATGATGATCCATTAGCCTGCCCCGCGGACATCTACGATGGTCAGTTCGATCTCTACAAAATAGGATCGGGTGAGCTCGCTTCGCTACTAACATTAATATTAGTGTCTTATTTGCATTGGTTGTCACAATACTTTAATCCTTAATGCTTTCGAAATAAAAGATATTTTCGTGCTGATACTGTAGTTAGTGCTTAATTTAATTTTTGTATTAAATAGAAATACTTAATAGTAATTAAAAGCAAACTGCATTAGTTTTAAGTTATTTAGAATTATGGCACATTTTGTAACAAAAAAGAAAAATAATACATGACAATTAATCAAACATCGTAGTGCCCCTAATTCTTGAATAGGTATGTGTGTAAAAACAAATATAATATGCACTGTGGGAGTAAAGACGTAATAATAAGGAGTAAAGAAGTAATAACGTGTACTCTATGTAAAGAAATAGATAAAAAAAGCTCTGTTACAATTTAATCAAGTTACAATAAATATTCAATAATGAAAGGTTAAAGAAAGAATGTTAATAGTTTCATCAGATGACACGAGTATGACCCGGGATGGTTTGTTACGACATTCCCCAAAGGTTAACTATGGTTTAACGCAAGCAGGCGTGTGACTTTTGTATTTAAGCTTCGCAATATAACTCCATTAGATAAGCTTTCCTGAAAGTTTTAAAACAACGCTTAATCTAACAAATTGCAACAAAAACACCATTAAAATTACGTTAAAATGTAACCCACTACCTCGTAAATTAATTATTCGTACAAATATAATTAGGAACTACGTATTAATAAATGCATTGACTTTTGTTTTTTTTCAATTAAATAATAATTAAAGCTTTAATGCCTTTAGGTTTCGATACGAAGAAGTTGTCATCAACCACAAACAGAGAGGAAGAAAGTGAGTTCGCACTGCAACGAGCGGAAACAGGTGATCGTCGCTTATCACAAAACGGTTCACCAAGCGCACCAGCGTCCGACCTTAGAGCTGCTCACTCTTCCGACTTCTTCAGTGGTCAACGAGAACGCGGTCGCGATGATTCAGCGCTTTCACAAGGATCATCAAGACAATCGTTTAGAAGACCAACAACCCGAGTGGCTCCCACGTCTCCCTCGTCAACTCAAGCGCCAACTCGGCCACCTGTTCCCTACAATCCACCACATCATGATGTTCATCATAAACGGAAGCTTGTAAGGAAACGTCCTGTATATACCCCACCGCAAACCACACCAGCTCCAACCACATACACACAAAATTATCCCAGTCCTCATCCTCAACAGTTTACAGAAAGCCAAAGGCAGACAAACCCTCAACAACGACAATCGTTCCCTGAACAACCCCGTCAGAATTACCCAGAACAACATCGCCCGAACTTCCCAGAACAACCTCGCCAAAACTTCCCTGATCAACCTCGACAGAACTACCCTGAGCAACCTCGTCAGAACTATCCTGAACAGCCCCGTCAGTCCTTCTCTGAACCTCATAAACAGTCATTTTCTGATCAGTCTCAGCAAAACTTCGCACGTAGACCAAATGAAAACAGGCCAGGACAACAACAAACTAGCCCACCTGCTCAATATAACGAGGAATACGTTGAAGTAAGTCGTGTTACACCAAAAGCGGCAAGGTATCGTGGAAGCACCGTTGCACCTCAAACTTACACTGAACAACAGAGATCGTCGACTCCACAATATAATAAGAAGGCTGGTCTCACAGAGGTCTACAACTATGATGCACAATCAACTTCAGCATTCAATGGCCAAAATGAAAACCGTCAATTTAAAGCCACCGTCCGTAATAGCTTCACTGTTTCCTCACCAATTACAAAAGAATATGAAAACGTAACACCACGTAAAAATGTTGAAATTAATTCAAATGGAGATAGACGTACTCCCGAGTACAATAATAACCATAGGAACTTCGGCAGCAGTACGCCTGTTTACCGTAATCAAAACAGTGTATCTTATGAACCTGAAAAGAATAATTACTTCTCCGGAACAAAACAAAAACATGCCTATACAGCGACGCAACAGCCGATCACAACAATTTATACGACCTCTCGTCCTGAAGCTCCATTAAATTTAAATACAGTCGCTTACAAAACAAATATTGGTTTCGATGCGAGGGCGAACAATTTCGCAGATAACGAGGACGACGACGGTCAATATAGACCACCAGCAAACGAAGACGACGGCCAATACAGACCGGAACTATATGAAAAAGAACTTCTTTCAGGTGCACACTCACTAAACATCGCCGCTAGTGGAAATCGCCTACCCGAGGATCAAAAACCAAGGCCAAAACCTTTGAACAAACCCGCAGTGCCCAGACCATTTTCTCCACCCATTCCATCAAGTTTGCCAACACGTGCTCCTGAACCTACCTATACAACGACCTACAGACCACTACCAACGAGCACCCAACGTAGCTTTGATTACTTCCAAACTTACACCACTACATCGAGGCCGAGTAATACACCAGTACAGAACACACCTAATCAATTTGTACCAACTAACACAGTAGCTAATAGGCCACCAACAACAGATCGCAGTAATCCTGATCCTAGACCGTTTTCAACTCGAGCGCCTCCTCAATCTCCTACATCTACTCCTAAGCATCGACCACCATCATTCGCACAACCAGCTAAAGATAAAGAAAACAACAGTTACGACTATGCCTATTACGATAGTGATACGGGTTTCTCAGAATACGATCAATTAGAAGAATTTGGTAAAACCAACAAGAAAGTGTGAAATCAAATTGCCATGCATATTACCAACTCGTATCTTTTGAAATCTTGTTACTAGTTAGTCGGTATTTCAATAATCTGAAGAGATATAACGATCAATAACGTAATTTGAAATACCTACCGTTTTATTTATTTCTGTCACAATTATTAAAGTCATAGGTAAACTTTAGTTACTCGTTTTAAAGATTTAAAGATTTTAATTGCGCTGCTAATTCTTAAATTGGCTTCTTAGTACAAGTAACTTTAATTAAACTTAGTTAATAATTATTTTCTAAGTAAGGTATTACAACAGCAAACATTTTGGAAGTAGCCGAGTATAACAAGAGGAGCCGGCATAGTGGAGGCGACCTACTTTAGCTTAACATCAAACGGACTGTGGTTACGTGCTACTATAAAATAACAATCGTTACCCTAAATTATTTGTGATATTACATAGATGTTTCTATCGGTATTAAATATTTCTAATAAATTAATTTTATTGCAAGGAATTTAATTCAAAAATTATTGTTTAAATAATTGCATAGAATTATTCCGTTAACGGCCAACATTGGTATTTATTAGGAATTTACGAGTTTAAAACGAATTTATTTCCTATGTACAATTAAGATTAAGAATAGTTTGTAAAATATTGTATTGTAAATAAAGTTTTTATAATAAATTTAAAATGCCATATTATTATACCCATGTATCACACATTACGGACTAACGTAGATTAGCGGAAGACTTCACGACCGATGAGACCCGCATTCAAATGTCGCTAACCGATACCAATGTAGCTATATTATTATTTGCTTTAATCGCTCCATTGTCTATGATACAAGTACGCTTAGTATAGACAATTAAAAAGAAGAAAGAAGGAAAAAGTTGTAACTTATAACGTAGGCAAACTGATGCTGTTTAATAGTTACTACATCTGGGGTAGTACTCGGTTCATCCCTTTCATTCCACCGGTTCACATTTATCTCAGTTCCTGTACTAGTTATTTCCACTCATGGCCCACACTCATCAGGCGCGGCGTGATCATTATTGTTCACAAGCTAGGTCACTATGAAACAAAAAAAAATAAACAGCGTCATCTAGTGAGAAACTTTGTTATTTCTATAAGAAACAACAAACGTATGATTAGCTGTTAATGTTTGTTTTAGTTATGCTACTCACCGCTAGATGTCGCCGTATGAATTATACACTATCACAACAGTGTAATAAAAATATAACGAAAAAACTAATTATATCCACAGTATAAGGAATATTATTATTATTATTTGGGTAATCATATAAATAAAACACATCATGAATTATGTTACATAATTAAATATATTTCGTAATAATTAACATTATCACATTAAAAAAAAACTTAATTATATTCTAACCTAAACTTGCAAATAAACTGACCATTACCAGCTGCGATTACAATGGAGTATTTTTTTGAATATAATTATAATATTTAAAATATTATTTTTTAAAGTCAGCCGTTTAAGTGCCAGCAGTGGTATTTATTATATTCTTTGTTGATCCATGAAATGGCGATATAAAATATTTTAAGTCCTTTAAATAAGAGTTATTCCTGTTTTATTTATTATTTGTAAAATGTAAAAAAAGGCATTGCGGCTTAGATTATTCATTGGTCTACGCTCACAGAGCGTAGCAGAGGCCAATCATAATACTATTGCGGTGTAAAAGCGATTTTACAAACTTTTTTTATAATTACATCGCTTTTACGAAAAACCTAAAATTATATTACCTATATTGAAATATTTCTTTAGTCATATGTGTGAATGTGTTTTTGTTAATTTACATTAAACTAATTACATTACATTAACACTTAAGCGTGCAATTACCTATCTTACATATCTGAGCAATTACTTACGGTGGCTCCTTCGTATATTTAAATTAGTAAATAAATATTTAATAAATCATACAATTCACGAAGCCACGGCAAATAAAGCGTATTATTTACTTACTCGTAGCGTATTAAACCATATTAACGCGGACAAAAATAGTACATTAATTTACAGTAATTGGATACTTCCTTAATTATAAGGCGACTTAACTAAGAAGTCTCCAATTGACTCAAAAGTGACTTAAGTCGCTTTCTACATTTTAAGGAACGTTGTCTAAAGTTGTCTTGCATTACTTAGACCAATATTGTGCTCGGTAAGACGACCCTAGTTTACTATTTGACTTAAGTCAGAATTGAGTTACCGGCCCCAATAATAAAGTTATACATGTATTATATTATCACAGGACAATCGAAGAAGTATAAAAACATTTTTATAATTAACAATAATTTTCGGAAGAAATCGATTTAATCGTAAGTCGGTAATTTATTAAATACTATTTATAAATAATTTATATAGCTTTTTTGCGCTTCTTGGCTAATTGTCTAAATCGTAATTTTTGAAATGAAAAAATAACAAAAATAAAAATTGAAATACTGAAACCCTGTCTTTCACAATTACTTCCTCACAATAAAACAATTGAATAAAGTTTGCGAGTAATTGTTGAAATTATACAAAACTCGATCACTTAAGAAAACTGTGTAAATGTAGAAAGACATAACGTTTAAAAAAACTTAAAAATGTAAGTGGAAATCAATTTGATTCAACAATAAATATTGCAAGAATACAGCTCAGAGTTCACTGCGTCGCTACAGCTCCAGCAACCCTCTGTCTCATATCACTGAGCGATCCATTTCTGAATCCGTTTAGAAGCGTAATTGAGGTATCCAAACTCTTATTGTATCTTTCCTCTTCTTCAATTCTTAGTTTAGCAGCCTTTGCTGCCTAGAAATTAAATAATAATGTTATTAATATCACCATTGTATGGGGCAGTGTCAAGGATTTAAAGAAGGCCAGGCCACACGTACCGTCAAGTTAACTGATTCGTGACCCATCTTAAGGTGAAAGCCAACACCTGACCGTCCATACATTTTGTTTTACCACATTGTTCGAAGCATAGCAGATTCATGTTGAAATTAAGTAATTTGATAACTTTCTCAGCACTAATTATAATTATTATTGCAAATCACTATAATAAACAAATAGCTACGGCACAGAATATATAAAATGCTTGTAAAATATAACTAATATAAAATGTTTAAAATGCATTTTATATATTGTGTGCCGTAGCTATTTGTTTATTATAGTGATTTGCAGTAATAATTAGTCCTGAGAAAGTTATCAAATTACTTAATTTCAACATGAATCTGCTATGCTTCGAACAATGTGGTAAAATAAAATGTATGGACGCTCAGGTGTTGGCTTTCATCTTAATGCCAAATTCGTTTGAAATTTTAATAAGACACAAACCAAAATCGTAAATGTAGTAATCAAAAACCCTAACATGTTTGACTTGACTGTCGTCGTAACGCGTACAATAAAGTTCGTTTCGCACGAAACAGAGATGCAGACGACGGCACGCATGTCAAGTAATAAAGTTCTCTCGTATGCAAATGTACGTGATAGTGTAAATGGTTTTATTATAAAACAGCTCACCTGCTTCTTTTTGTAAGCCTGTTTGTAGAAGTCTGAGAAGAGGTAGTAGAACAGTACAGCGTGCATTCCAATGAACCATACGAAGGATCTGGGATAGTCGCAGTCGGTGAAGAGTAATTGGAATGCATGTAAGAATACTAACACGAATTGCACCTGAATAGCAGATAAAAAAAATGTGATATAGGAATTATGTATATAAGAACGCCACATAAAATATTTTAGCATAGTTTATATATAAGTATTATCGCGTGAAAGAGCGGGACCGTTAATGAAAGAATCGAAGGACGCCTTTTGGAGACACCATTTGGTAGTTCCATACAATAAAAGGTACTTGGACTACGGATACAGATCAAAAAAATGAAACCCCTCTTAACCCGACTCTTCTTTAAAAAAACAATTTTAATTTCTATTTCATTCTTTTCATCAACTACCCAGCTCGTTTACGTGACTCTAATGTTTCGATTTACATACCATTTGCATAACAGTAAGGTATTTTTTCCACCATAAATATTTCTGTACTTGTGGTCCAAGTGCAGCGAGAAGGTAGTATGAATACATAACAATATGCACGAAAGTGTTCAGCATACCAAAGAACGTTGAATGACCACCTGAAACCAAACAATAATTTAACCGCTATAATTTAAAGAAATTATGATTTAGCACATATACGCTCATATAATAAAAGAGAACCTATTATTGGCCAATGGAACCCCAAAGGTATTTTTTATTTTACTTTTTATTATCAAATTTATTTATTTCCATACTTTCTTGAATAATTCGTTTTAATATTTCCCATCTGCGCAGTACGTGCCTGTGTTTGACCTTTTATTTTTCAAATCGAATTTATAGTTCCGGAAAACATTCACATTTAAAAAAATAATCGCTCAATGTTTGTTTGCGTGTATGTTCAATGTGTATTTAGTTCCTACTACAGAAAAAAAAACATGAAGCATATTGACATTATTTGAGTAATTAGGCATATTAAATACACAAACGAGCTGTAAAAATACTCTTAACTTAAATCAATATCTCGTGAATTGAATTATTTATTTTAAAATTTACGACAGCAGAATGTATTAATTATGTAAATTAAAAAAAAAAACCTTAAAGGCGTTTAACTTAAGATGTGACAACTTTAATTCTTTTATTTAAAAATAATCATTTATCACAAGTTAAGTATGTACACCAATAATTTAATAGTAAATATTTTGTATAGGTAATATCATAAACAGGCATTAGCCATGATATGAGGTCACACTCCGACTGATGCTAACTAGAGTGCGGTACATTAACGGAAACAAATGCTACTACAGAGAAATGTCTGCAAGCAGCAGTCGCCTCCGCTATGCCAGTTGAAGTTCCCATTGAAAGTATTAGTGCAACCATCATCAGTCTAGCTACCACTCTTGAAATTAAAAGGAATAAGAATACCAGAAAGATCATTAAAAAGAGCAATTGAACAATGACGTTATATCGACGCAATACGCCTAGTAATTGTATTCGTCATGTAATTAGCAAGTTATTTCTTTATTTCCCATAATAGAAGGAAATTATTCGACATTGTTTAACAATGTTTCCTTAAGTGTATTATCTCAATGTCAGTTATGCAATTTTCTAATTGGTGTAGCGAATATCGGTTTAGTAGAGCATTTGTTACACGTGCGATGCAAACCATTCCAGGCAATGCGAATTTAGTCACCCACAATGTTATCTTCGTTTCTTTGATAGACCGCAGTCCGCCTTCGCTATATTTATTATTAAATTTCTAATTAAAGGCAGTTAAGAGTAGGTGCCCGTTTTAATTAACAAAACAGGAAATAAAAGGTAACAACCAGATTTTTTTTGTTGTTGTTAGATAAAAAAAAATGTAACAAAAAATTCATTAGTAAATTGGCATAATTAATTTTAATGTTTTTTTTTTATTTTCAATTGACGTAAAGGTTTTGATATCATGGTCACTAAAAGAAAATTACATAATGAATAAATTATAATCTTTGAGTGCGGTAAATGCGGCAGGAGCCTCACACGAGACCAGACCGAGACAGAGAATGCCCTTTAACTGAAACGAAAAGTATGTGTAGCCCGCTTTATCCAAGAAAAATATTATATATCTACGCCATGCCACGCCCACTACTACGCCGTTTGATGCGCATGATTTATGATAAGTTTTGGGACACTTTAAACTTATACATTTTAAATTATTAAAGGTAATTTAGGCCCTATTTCCTACTTCCTAAGTCCTATTGAGAGCCGCGACCACGATGACTGCAAAGCTTTTGAAACGTATTATTAGTTAAAAATACAGAGTTTCTAGGTATTAAGACTCAGATTTCGATAATATTATGCGTGTATGCGAACAATGGATCATAAAACGACAATATCCCACATAAATAAAACAGGAAATATGAATCTAAATTAATTGATAGATTGTCTTTTATTTAAATATGTATACAATATATTTAAGATTTATTTTGTACTGTACTGAAATTTTAATCATTGTACAGTTGAACCTGTTCATGCTGCAGCATTTTAGAATATATGTGCTCGCTAGATGATAAGACACCCTCCATTATTGTTATTTTAACTAATTAGGGATGCAAACTTAATGATGTAATAAATATACCCGAGTTCTATTAACGCCCAAACGCCAGAGAATTGACTTGTAGTACCTTATTCCACCACTTGCTTATAGTATCTAATTCAAGTTGAAAATGCAAGTTATCGCTACGACAATTAATCTAAAGATAATACTAAAAAAATCCAATGTTGTTAAAGTAAATTACCTGGTGTGAACTTAACCCCAAACCATACTGAGAAGGGCATGATTCCGTGATGGATAACGTGCAGTTTTGACACTTGATCATTCTTCTTCCGCAAGACGAAGAAGAACTGTAAAAATAAGAATATAGTAAGTTATAAATGCCTAATAATATATAATATGTATAATAAGTACTTTGTGAAAATCTAGGTCTCATTATGTGCAATAATTAAATTAAAAGATTTAATCAAAATAAACTCGATAGTAACATGAATCAAATCTTTAAATTTCCTTAATTTATTCGCAAAGATTAGTTCGCAAATAATCTGAGAAAATATATAATAGTAGATTACTGTTACGATTTTTCAACTACAAAACATATATAATGTTGTCACATGACAAATGCGAATTCACAAAAGCAATTATTTGTAAGACAAATTGTAGTTGGTGATCTATAAACATGCGCCCACGCGTTAACATGATCTTATTAAACAAATATCTAATTTTTCATAATTAGTACTCTTATGTGCTTAGTGCTCGGAAATTTTATTAGCATTTATAGTCACATTTAACGAGTACTCGTTCACATACTGACATGCGTGCTTCTCCGTGCACCTATCAGTTTCATGGGACGTAGGATTTTAATCGCCATTTCTTATTAAAAATAATTAATTATGAAAGAATATATTTAACTGAGATATCACTCCAAAAGGCATTAAATTAGTAGACGTAGCTTCAAAGTTATTGAAAACTAAATAAGTTATTGAAAAAAATGCTACAGTAATTACTAAATAGCGTACAATTGAAAAATTATCGTCTGAAAACATTACAAATTTGTAGGAAGACGTCGTGCATGAAACGCGCATAATGTGGCGTGACCACTTAGATATACGAGATAAAAAGGCAGATGATAGAGTAGTAAGTAAACTGATTGTAGTTATTAAGTCGGTCTGCCTGGAACTACAGAAGTACCACCACATTAAAACTTGAAAGTAGGTGGAAAAAACGAGAGAACCCGAACAATACACCCAATGTGAGTTCGTACAGTATGCATTTCATCTCATTAAGTGGAGGCTGTTCCTGTTTGCAAATATTTCTCTGTCGACGCGGTTGCCACCACTCATGAACTGCCAATATTACCTCACGCATAATTAGGTGTAGCATTATAAAAAACCTTAGCCTGGACATTTAATAAACAAAATAATCATAAGTTAATTACCAATAATTATAATAGTCTGAACCTACAGAAATCATAGATACATTCTACCAATCAAAAATGTTATTTGAATTGTTATTGGCATTAAAAGTATGATAATTATTATGCGAACGTCTGGTAAACTGGTAAGATGGATTGTCCGTTTGTACGGAAATAAACAAGTCTACTTTAGGCGTAGATTGCCTTGGTCATGGAAATGAAAATAGCCACGTTACATACTCAAGGCAAACTCACATGTCGTACATAGATCTAAATAGAGTTTTCATCAAGTTGCAATATTTATAGTGTGGTCCATGTTTTATTAAACGCTAACTTTACTACATAACCAACGTCTTCTGTCTACCCTATGGAGCTCAAAATAATAAGCTTTATGAATGAATTAGTTGTAAAGTAACACGCAATATTTAAATGCTGTTTAAGTAGGAAGTTGATCAATTATTTGATTTCCAATTGAAAAAGAAGCTCAACTATGTCAATTATAAATATTTAAGTAATATGACGTTCATTGTTTTGAATGAAACTTACCGTGTCAAAGAACTCTGTGAATTTCGATATGAAATACCACCAGCAACCGGCGACTACCTGCAACGAGAATTACGGAAGAATTATTAATAACGAAGGTCATAATCAAATATTATATTCATTGTTTAATTATATATCTACTTAATTTAACAGTTCAAATTCCAAGTTCACGCAAACTTATGAGCAAATCTTATTAATGAAACATTAATAAATATTAACGGCGAATCGTCATTTTATGTATTTATATTATTTATTCATAGTAAATGTTGAGAATTTTAATATAAACCGGTAACTTTGCAGATGGTTGCTATAGATATAAATTATTATAAGACATTTATTAGATAGTATTTAGAAATAAGAAGAATATTTGGAAATACTAACCCGCATTGCTTTTGGTGAACGTGAATAATCGACAGGTTGGCATCGAAAACTGTATGATGTGAACCAACCGCAATTTATACTCTAAAACAAAAAATAATATATAAAAAATATCAGAAAAATTGCAATACAATTTTAAGAAAGATGTTTCGTTTGAATATAAATTACCTCATTGAACAGCCAGCAGCTGAATAAAACTTGGAAAAGATTGTAATATAACAAAACTCTCTTTAGTTCATAAGGTTTTCTATTTTCCATAAATTTGGGACCTATAACCTGAAAAATAAATATTATATCATCATAACTTTTGTACCAAACCGAAACTTAAGGGTATTAAATATGGTCTTTAAACAAATTAAATAATACTTAGTACTTATTACACAAAACTCAAGCTTTTAACACATTTTTATTGTAAATAAATTACCAAAAGTGTGCCGTCCCATATAGGTAGGCTAATATTTAGAAAATAAACAAATACTAACTTTAACTATAAGGAGGTATGTAAGACAGATCGCTATTGTGGGAAAAGGTGATGACATCAGAGGCCAGTCCTTCACCCTCTGATCACTTTCATTATCCATCACATGATGGTACCCCGCCACCAGTCTATCCAGGAGCTCCATTTTACCTGGATTACAAAAAACAAAACACGACTAATTATTATAAACAAAAAGTTGTGCACAATGTCCGCTTATCGACCGCAGTCTGAGCAAAATAATTGGGTGCGCCGGCACAGATCGAATGTCAGGGTAGACGAGTTGTTGGGCTAGTTTTACCGCAAAATGCGTTGACACTATTACACTGCTGTCAATTTCAATGTCTATTATGTAAACGATATATCGATCGATTGATTTTTTATCAAACTTCAATCTGTAGTTCTTCTTTATTAAATTTGATCTCTCTCGTCCAAAATTAAGATCCTCAGTTAAAGAAATAAGAACTATTACGTCTGCTTACCGTTATGAAAAGACGTTGAAACAATATATTTCAACATTACGAACACTAACTTATTAAAATGTCTAATTTAAAAGTGTTTATCGCATGTAGAATGTGAATGAGCACTTATAATAGTTTAATCTCCCTTTATTGTACAGTTAAACAATAAATAAAAATAGGTAACTTTATTATGTATTCATATCACTGAACACATAACATCGCAAGACTTCTTACTTTTGATGTCGCTCACATTGATTTGTTGTTAAATAAAAAAACGTTTAGTTCGGATTAATAAAACTAAAATAAAACACTCGTCCTTGTGGAATGTTTGCTATCTGTAGAAGTAGGTATTTATAGAACTTAAATTATTTTAAGCTACGAGAACGAAACAACATCCGTAAACATAAACCACTGATAAGGCTACATTTAAAAACCTGAATATAAAATTTTGTTATTGTTTTTATAACATGTCTGTCTGTGGGCCAGTGTTATGCAGAGGTTTCAGGTTCAATTCACGGTAAAAATAAATATTTATTCATATATTATAAATATAGTATAGTGGGTGAGTATGGGTATCATAGTTTATAAACATAAATGATAAACGTCATATGTGTATTTTTATTTTTTAAATTTAAAGTTTTTAAAGAATCACTCTTCCATAACAAGAAATGCTTAAGCGATATTCTAATAAGTCTAAGTAAACGCAATATTACCTGAATTTTAGTACATATTTACTTTTTCATATAAATAGAGTTGAAGTCACGGAAAAATACAAGTTACAAAATAACGACCAATCTTTTGCTCAACTATATGTTATTAAATGTTCCCACGTTTCAAGTCACTTACGGAAGTTTGCAATTTTATGGGTGATCAATAAAAAAATCAATGAATTCAAAGTTATCAAAGATATTTTTGTACGAGTTTAGTGAGTTCTTTGACCTTAACTATTCTGAAACAATTAAGCTTCAAATGTATATTTTTTCTCCAAGTTTTTTTTTTAGAAAATTATTATTTTTATTTCCAGCCAAACAACCGACAAAAAACCATGATCACACACAAGCTTCAAATTACATTTTCGTTATAGAATTATAAGTTAATTACTAAAAAACTTTATTCAACGATTCTGATGATGGCCCGTTGAGATAATCGCTAAAAATATATACACCATAGATTTTACTTTAAAGGAGATTCTCGTGTATGGGCCCCTAACGTCTATTAATCATATTACACATAAAAATAATTTATTATATGAAAAATTATGGGCAATAGATTATATAGAAATCTAAACGAAATTTTGAACTCATTGTATACTGAATTAATTTATGTTATTATAATTATTAATCTATTTATTATTATTCTGGATAGACATGATAAAACTAATATTACCACTATTTTATGAGGAACAAATCGACTCAATAGATGTTACAATTTAGGTATGGTTACTATTTCGATTTTAAATTTGTAATATTAGTAAAGTATTTCCAACCCGAATCAGGAATTTTAACACATATAACTGATCGTTACATAAAAAAGGCATAATTTTAAATTACGGTGTTTGTTTCGGGTGTTATTTTTAGAAGCAATTTCTGTATATTTAAACCCTAAACTTAAATTACTATATGATCATCTTTAGTAACGGCAGCGTTGCTGACGCAAACGGTGGATCATCGAACTCTTTTTTTACGCAAAGAAACAGATTAAGATTTCTGTAAAGTTGATTTTTATATCGTTCTATTAATTAACAATTTATTTTTAAATACAAGGATGTTATTTTTCTTCTTTTTGTATTTCAAACTTAATATAGCACGCACACTGAACCGGAACCTCGCGATTAGCATGTTGTTCAAAGCTTTTTAAACAAAAAAAAACAACAAACAAGTCTAATTTAAGTATATGACGCCAATTTAAAATATCTGTATAACTGAATTTTATTGACGTCATGAAGGTAGGTATTTGGTTAGAGAAGAGAATGATTCTCTCGTCTCGTTTGTGATAAAAAAATGTTAAGAAGAAAAAAATAATTTATGGCAAAAGTTTGTGAGACGAGTATATAGCGAGAAGAGGTAGGTATTGTAACTCAAGCCGTCATAGCGGAGGCAACTGCTGCCTGCAGAAATAACTTTGTGGTAGCAGTTATTTCAGTTTATAGACCGCTAGCTTAACATCAGTGTTGTCATGCTGAGTTACAGTAAAAAAAACACGATGTCACGAATGTCCCAGTAAGTAGCGGTTAATGACTTATAATACTATTTTTGATCAAAAAACGTCTCCAAATTATGTAAAACAATGTTTTAAAATGTCTTTTATTTACCGTTTATTTAACAAATAAAAGGTAGTAATAAAAATAGTAATTGAATAATAAAAAGTAATAAGTACTTTTAAAAAAATAACATAAAAATACAAAGTTAGTATGAAAATTAAATCATAATTAATAAAGATGATTATAATTGCAATAGTAATTTAAAGTCGATGCAAAATATTTGTTTATAAACAAACTTTAACACACCGATTGCACGTATAAACAAAGGTGGTCGACATCGCGATATGGAGATATTATTATTCTCTGTTCTGTGGTGGTCAACATACTTTGGTGATGTGTTATAGCTAGAGTTGCCATAATTCTTCTGTACAAATGGGACTGTCACCGTATTTGACCATCGAGTCCCGTATTGTTACATGTTTCGTATTTTTCCTGTTTTCGTTGGGAAATGGCACAGAGTTGAGTTGCACCAGCGCGCTGCAACGGCAAGCAGAAATGATGGGGGCTCGTGAGAGATGAGTAGAACGCTGCATTTCGGCACTGAATGTGTTAATTAATGCATATTGGGAATCAAAAGTGTTAAACCGTCCCGTATTAGTCCCTGGAAGTTATGGCAACCCTAGTTATAGCGCATTGGCAGTAAACGAGGAAGCCGATCCGCATACACACGACGTCGTTTTCTTCGCCACGGCCCTGAGTTCGACCCCGTTCTAGCCCATATTTAAAACAAATTTTATTATAACAATTAATAGGGATGTCAACTGAATTTGAAACAGGTTTGATTCTGTTATTTTTGTAAAATGCAAAGCTGAATATTGCATACAACGAACAGCAAATACTTAGAGATTCTCTACATATCGCGTTTCTTTCATGCATATAACTCTCATTATAAAGTTCACTCAAGAAAGGTCTCTCGATTGGATCATGTAGAACCGATCCTTTCCATTCAGACTCCTGGAGGAATCAGATGCCCCAGGTATTTTGGTGACATGAGTTATAATGACAAAATATACCGAAATAAAAACGTTAAGTATATTTGCAAACTGGATAAACACGTTTTGTGCGCACGTCATCCACTCTCGCACTATCCTCTCTTTTATTAATTTTCATCCTTTTCCTAGACCAAACGAAGACTGATTATTAATATGATTGTATTATTGCATATTTTCAACAGAATATTTGATATTTGTAACGTTGAAACACTTTGAAATACCTAAGCTATAATTTACAAACATTAAATGTAGATTTATTGTGATCTTTAATTAAAACAACAACTTTTCAATATCTTCTTGCAAAATGAAGGTATTTATAGGAGTTATAACTCTCGCAAGGTTTTGGGAGTATCGACACGATCTAAGGTCAACTGGCCCTTTCTTCTTTTTTAATTTAATACGTTTATTGGCAACTCTATATGAAACAACTGAAAAGCAAATGCAAACTATTTAACCTACGTTGGTGCTGCTTGTATTAAAAAAAGTATAGCAATTAATTGAAATGTTATAATTGAATTCAATTTAATCATAATATAATTGAACAAATTTTTTTTGTCCACAGCGTAAACTCAAACCCATTCAGCTAAAGGCTGTTTCTTGCGCTTTGTGTTCTTTTTCCATCATATTATTTTAAAATAAGTGTGTTTTAGATTTCATTTACTTGATATTTTTTCATTAGAATGATTCCTGGAATGAAGAACTAAATTATGACTAATGGAAAACAGTTGTAACCCGATATTTATGTTAATATTTCTTATGGTTTTCCTCTGACTCAGATAATATATTTTATTTGGGAAATAATACAAATAACCATGAATCTCAAAAAACCCCCGTATAAAAGTCAACGATGAGGCCAAACCGACTTTAAAAATTCAAAACTCGTCCGGTTATGCTGCATAATAAAAAGATGAACTCATAATAATAAACTTTTTCCCAAAAAAAACTTTATCATTTAAATAAAAAAAAATTACAACATTTAAACATAAAGGACATTTTTTTAAAATATGTATAAGAATGAATCACCTTTAGCTGTAATTTATTGTATTAACCAATTTAGAAGAAATGAAAATCAATAATTTAACAGGGAATCCCATTGATACAACCATGAAATGAATTAGTAATCAAATTAAATAAATTATTTTTTTTGCGTCCGGGATACAAGAGGTTGGTTTTCAAGCCAGTACTGGCTACGTTTATTCAGTGAGAAAGCTAGTAAACTAATGATAAAGTGAGAAAAGAATGGTATGCAGACTGATGATGGTTATTTGTCATGGGGTAGTACCACCACTTTTGAATGTAACACCCGCGAAGTGACCTTGTCGCGTTTCGGGAATAGTTTGAAAGTAGCCAGGGGTAACGAGAGGAGTATGCACTGTCAATCTAGATGGTACATGCTCGTCTCCCCAAGCCGGCATAGTGGAGGCGACTGCTGTCCGCACAGGTTTCTCTCTGTAGTAGCTTTACATCAGGCGGAGGGTTGTCACATGCCAAGCTACAATAAAAAAAAGTTTAATAGAAAGGAGTTCTATTTTTTAAAGCGATACTGGCTTACAAGCCTGACTAGCGAAACTGGCCTCGTGTATTTACCAATTGTTGGTTTAATTACAAATAACAAGTTCTTGTCGCGTTTCGGGGATAGTTTGGAAATAGCCAGGTATAAGAGAGGAGTGTGCACTGTCAATCTAGATGGTACATGCTCGTCTCCTCGAGCCGGCATAGTGGAGGCGACTGCAGCCCGTAGAGATTTCTCTGTGGTAGCAGTTGTTTCCATTCATGGACCGCACTCTAGCTTTACATCAGGCGGAGTGTTGTCACATGTCGAGCTACAATTAAAAAAAAAAAACATATTTTCTAATTAATTTCAATAATAACCACTTTTAAACGTATAAAAAATGTTTTGTTCGTTATAATGGTTTTTTCCTGATGAAAGTCCACGTTATAATCAATCATATCAGGATCTGATTGTAGTAAAAAAATTCCATAACATAACATAATAAAAAAATGGAATAACTTGGTCAAATAAAGAATGGTTGAGTTAGATGCCTGATATGCCTGCCGTATTTGTTTCTCAGTCACAATATTGTTTATATTCACAGATGCCTGTATGGATATAAAAAAAAACTTCACAAAATATATTATGTTTATTAAATAATTATATTTTTCCGTTAATATTTAATGAATCCGTTCATTTCCAATTTTTTTAAAATCGCTTTTATCATTTGCCTCCAATAAAGTACCGATAAAAATATTTTAAAAATAATTAACTAATAAAAACTAAGCCGACGAGAGTCATCATTGCATATTTGCAGTGGACTTCATCCCCTTGAAGTACGATGGACCTAAAACGCGATATTAGGCCGCTATGTCCCCATTTGCGAACGAACCCTCCCCCTCTACCCTTTCTATATTTTACCCTTAATTATCCCTACTTCCCTTTTAGTAATTAAGTGATATATTATAGTAATAACAATCTGGTGCGCGAACTCTTAAATGTGAACTCATACTGTTACTAGATCCCACAGGACAGGCCAGACCTAGTGTGGGATCCACCAGTAAACAAACCCTGTAAACATTATTATTTTAAATAAAGTTATTATTATTAAGTCTTATAGCTTAGGGACAAAGTCGAATAATATCATTCTTTATTTGACCGAGTAATACATTGAAAATAACCTGTTTATAAAATTCTTGGGTTATTATAAATGCAGTCTATAATAATCAATTGACGTAATCGTATTAATATAACATAGAAATAAAACGTCATTAAGATTAATTATAGTGAATATAGGACATAATTTTTAATCGTTATTTGATTGTTATTTTCCATGATAAAATTCAAAGATTTTTTTATAGCAGCTCGGCATATCAACCTCCGCTATACCGACTTGGGGAGATAAATAAATAAAATAAAATAAAAGGTTAACCCGGCTACTTTGGAAGATCCCGAAACGTCACTAAATTTGCCCTCCCATGTATTCTCCCAATCCTTTCACCTTGGATCCTTCAAGCGGAGTGTGAAAAAGCACCTTCTCAGACCGGCATAGTGGTAGCGACTGGAGCCACCGTGCAAGCGGTTCTCCAGTCGTCAATGCTCATGGACCTCCACTGCGTTTACCATCAGACCAGTCGAGGTCACATGTCGTGCCAAAATAAAAAAAAAGATTACACTACTATCCTAGGAAAGCAGACAACGCTAATAACCATCAACTTTGGAAATTAACATAACATAAAATAACGGAATGAAATTCATTTGAAATAAATAAATAGTCGTTTACTACATACTTCTGAAAAGGTGTGAATTATAGTAACGGTTTGTTAATTAGGCTAGGTTCAGATTTACAATTTGCGTGTGATTAAAGACTATTCGAATGAGGAGGACAAACGACTTGATACACGAGTAATTTTTATTTGACGACAATGCATAACGACATTGAACATCTTCCGTCCATGCACTGCATTCTCACGACCTTGTCAGTGACCAATCCATCAATTTGTGACGCTTTGAAATGCTACTAGGCTCTAACTTGCATATAAATATACACTTTATTCTGCTCTTTATTTATATAGTTATAAACTTTTTGTTTATATTTTATAGTTTATACTTATTATAATAAATACCTTACAATCTCCGCAAATAAAATGATAAATTAAAAGGAGACTCCCCGCTGAAAAACAATTTCGCAAAATTCTATATCAGATATTGGTTTAGCTAGAATACCAGCCAGAACCGACACGAAGGCTTATATTTCTTCATCAGCGACTTGCAACATAAGTCAATTTAGATGGTGCATACTCGTCTCCTCAAGCCGGCATAGTGGAAGCGACTGTTATATGTAGAGATTTTTCTGTAGTAGCAGTTGTTTCCGTTCATGTAACGCATTCTAGCTTTACAGCAGTTGTCATATGCTGAGCTACAATAATAAAAAACCATTGGTGATTAAGTTACGAACTTTGTATTTGAATTTATACCAGCAAAAGTGATGGTGTCAGATTCACTTTAGTTGCAAAAGTAAGCTGCTCTAATAGACTGCGGTTAGCATTCACAAGTAGTCAAGTACTAAAACTTACAACATCTTAAATGCTCTGAGATGCACTCGTAACTTCAGAATTCCTCGTCAAAAACATACAACAAACAAATGAAGAGACTTAATCGAAAGGAAGTTCAATGTCATTGGCCAGTTTGCGACTGAAAACCGGTGTCACTAAATATTACGAAACTGAATGCAACAAGTTCCACGGATGAACAAAACTTTGGCCTTCAAATGATAAGTTCTGTGTATTGCAAACGATACAATCAATAAAATTATAAACTTAAATAATAGAAATGGTCACTTGACCTTATGTACCTATCAAATGTAGCAATAAACTCCCATCTTCAATAAGCTTTGACAAATGTATTGTTAGATGTTTGCCCATAATAATGTGCAATAATGTGCAACCTTGACCATACGTCACCTATGATAAAGTCTAACAAACATTTTTTAAATATTGATATATACTTATCATTTCATAATAAGTTACACCTTAAGAATCCGTATTTCAAAATTCCTTTTTCATAGAAGCTCGAGATGCGCGAGCGGAAATCACCGCGAGATGCTGGCGGCATGGGGACACTAATTTGTACCATTCATCGACAGGACACACTCAGCGTAATTATTTCGTAAAACCGAAGCCCAGAAGAAGACCAAAAGGGACCTATGCGCAGACGGTATATGCCCATTGCACACTTCAGATCGAGATTTTGGATGCTCTAACAAAAACGAACTAGCAAACAACGCCACAGCACCTTAGTTTACATGACATCAATCAGAGTTGAATTACCGACCCTTAATCTTTATTTAACAATGTAACAATGTAACAATAGTCATTAACCAATTAATATTTACAACAACAAAAAAAAAAAACATTTGCCAATACAACTGTGCAGAAACACATTTTTCTATTAAAAATATTTTATAAAAATGTAGTAGGTATTACTTAAAAAACGGACATGGTTTTGCATTGGGTTTTATCCGAATATTTTCTTCGGGAACAGCTTGCCAAGCCTTCTAATCCGAAGTAATATTTTTAGATATTATATTTATAAAAATTTAAGATGAATGTCAACCATACAGTTAGTTGTTACTATAAAAAAACTATCTAGGTCTAACGTTAATCCAAGTTATACGTATTAGTGTTAACGCGAATTCGAGGACAAATGCACATTCCCTTATTTTGCATGGCGAATCGATGTGAAGTTGATTGCATTCATTTTGATATTATCTCCACAGATGGTGCTTTAATGAGGTTATTCACAATTGGTATAGGCAGAATATTAAGGAAGAAATAAAATTATATGGTATTATATGTAAAAGTGAGTGGTCATCTAAAAATGTGTAGCAAAAATTGAATGTTTAGAAATTCAAAAGGAATTTTTTCTTCGATCAATTTCCATCATAATTTAATAATGCAAAAATAGTTTTCGTATGTTATAAATATGATAATTACATTAGATCTAATTTATAGACAATAGATAATTTATCACAATTAAGCAGTTTAAAGCAGGAATTTATATTTTGTACGTAATAAATTTTAGACCGAATTCTAAATCTACAAAATGGTTATTCCTTTTTTTGTTTTCATATGCCGGCTTAAGGAGAAAAATGAGCACAATCCACAGGGCCCACTCCTCTCGTCATACCCGACTACTGCTGAAACCAGAAACGCCACTAGGTCACTTCATGGGTGTTTAAAAGAACACACCCCAGGACGACAGACCGTTCTTATAACAGTTATCAGTCTGCCTACAACAGTAAACTGTAAATATGAAATACATTGTAAATGTTTAGTTATTAAATGGTTAGTTGGAAATGTGAATTCTCAGTGCAAATACGTTTGTTTATTGATGACAAAGTCCAGACGCCGATAATGTTTTGTTTTGTTTTGTTACATTGTTTCAGGAATAAAAAAAATATTACTAAAAAAACCATTAATTCCTCGCTTGTTAAATGAATAACAATTTTATGGAAGAACGTATAGCAATCCTAGATTATTCTTTTTGTTTTCCATGCGTGCATTGTATGCGTGTTAACTAGACTAGAAATGGTGGGTTCCCCTATACGAACTTTACTCCCATGAGGGATGATTTTGCAAAAACGCTGAAACACGCAATTATTTTTTTCCTTACCCAAAGCCTTTGCTTTTTTTTTTGAGAAAATATATGTCCTTCCCCGGGAATTTTTTTTTTCCAAATCTGTTCGCCAGTTTAGGTGTAAAATGGTAACAAATCGACTGACTTACTTTTACATTTATATATTAGATAGTATAAATATATATAATAATTAAAGGGTTGAACCAAGAATCAAGACCGACCGAGATAGTTAATTAATATTTTTTTCGTAGTTAAAAAAACAGAAACGGATCCTCGTGTCATCTTTCAGGTTAATGAAAGGACGCGGAAAAGGAAGAAAAAATAAGATAAGTTTTGAATTATTATATACCCAGGTAGGATATATATCTTATATTATGTAAATAATATAATATTATTATTTTTACTGTTCAGAACGTCGAGGATTTGTTGCAAATTTATTTCACTGATTAGCCATGGACGCCACTTCCACTTCCACGTTAAAAAAACCTGTATCTTTATGTGCAAAATTTTTTAAACAACATTACGTTTAGTTACATACTTTTTTGGATGAAACTACAGATATAAACTTTTTTTAATATTGGAGAGATTATGTTTATGCAAATAAAAGCTATTATTATCTACATAGATAGTTCTCTAACTTGTCCTTGTACCTTGTAACCTTTAATGACAATTTTAGCAAAAAGCTAGTTACAGTACATTAACAAAAATAAACAAGTTAACCAATAATGCTCTTACCATGCAATTTAATTTAAATATTTTAAAGAGTATAATTTTCTTTTTTTTTAATCGGTTTTGTAATTATTAAGGCTTTGGCATGGGTCGAGATGTTCGTTAGCAAATAACCAGTCTTCTAAAATTAGAACTTTTGGCCGCCTCTCAAGAAAAACAGTATCACAACCTTACTTCTAATTAAGTTACAACATATTATAAGAAATATACAAATATGTAGAAATTATCAACTAGTTTCTCAGTTACTGCCAACCCTTTTAGGCGTGAGGTTATGTGCAGATGTATATAGCTAAAAAGGAATAAAAAGTAAGTATAATGTATACATTTATTTGACCTTAATTAACGAGAAATTACCTTGTATCTAGATTCATCGTTATTACGAAGCAATTAACTTCCTAGTTTGCATTATGTCCGTAGTCCATACTTAAGGAATATACCTATCAAATGAATGGAATATTTCTTCAAACACGAGAAGCTAAACATTAAAAGACAAGAGATGAAAAAATTATACATAAGTACATATGCAAACTAAGATAATTCAACCAGATGCGAAAGAATACGAAACGTGAAAAAGCACAAAATTATAATATTTGTTTCTACCGAGAAACGAACCTAGGGCTGGTACCTCGCGTAACAGGCTAACCGCTGCGCTACAGAGGCCGACAACCTGTTGTTTATTTTATGATCTTTTGTTTTCACGTAGTATTTCTCCGGAATTGCGTAATTGTTAGCAGCTAATTAGTACACCAAGAATAAGCATAGGAATCATAATATCTAAAACAGGAATTTTAATTTTAGAATTAATTAACGTTGTTTTTAGCTTATCATCGTTTTATGTTACAACGTGATTATAAATGTGATAAGTAAATGGTGTTAAGGTTTTTTAAAGTACAGTCTACCCCTAATTGGTTATGTGATATAAATAGATTTTATATTTGGATGTATAACTTTACTTTTAATAGACAATTATTACAGTTATGTACTTCCTTGTGTAATCGTTAAAATATTTTAATCACTACATTGTTTTCATTAATTGCATGAATAACTTATATTTTTTCTAATATAATTAAGTAATCGACTCGATTCAATTATTACAAAACACGAATAATAATTATAAATAAAAAAGCTCAGATAGTTTTTTTTTCCTGAAAATAAAAAATAACTCCTTTTTAAAACACTCACCTTTTTTTCACTAAAACACTATCACTGTTTTTATAAATATTTATTGTTTATTTTCACAACAATTCGCAAATAAAAAGACGCGCTGGTCATCTACGAGCTAAGTTAAATGTATAATGATCGCGCGCGGCGTGTCTCGTCATTTATAAAGTACGGCAAACTTGACGTCACGCGTATTGTAAGATAAGAACCCTATAGCATCTGTAGATTATATTAAACGTGGTTTATCTCCCAATTATTATGATTAAAGAATATGTTGAATTATTAAAGGACTTGCAACATCGTTTTGGGATAACACAACCCACCCAACCTATCCGGTTTAACATAAACGCTTGTATTCATCCACCGCTATTTTTAAATTTATAATAAAACTACTTTAATAAAATAAAAGTTAGATTTGACCACCTAACTTTAATTTAAAAACGCTTTTAACACAATTTGATTTATTTTTTTAATTTTTATTTTATCTTTATCATTATTTTTATTTATATATTGAGTTTGTAAAACACCGAAAGCCTCGTGTTCAGATATAGCAAAATTCTAGCCACTACTAATAGTACTTGTTTATATATCTTTTCTTTGGTCGCTCAGTGCTTATGTTGTAATATAGAGGCATTGATTAAAAGAGTGATAGGTAGCGTGAAGATGCTATTAGCCCCGTCAGTCGTCCACCACGTGCGTTTTAAGAATAGTTCGGAAGTTCCCGGGTGTAACGAGAGGAATGAGCACTGTTAACCTGGATGATGTGTATTCGTTTTCTCAAACCAAAATCGAGGAGGTGGCTGCTGCGTACGTATTCTTATGTGGCAGCAGTTGTCTCACAATCTTGCTTAATGTCAGACAAAGCGTGTTCAAATGCAGAGCTACTTTAAAAAAAACATGAAATTAGGTGGCGTCTGCTATTGTTACGAAAGATAATTAACTTGGAAGACTTAATCATTAATAATTTTATAATTGATGTGTGTATAAAGATCTATTGTAAGGTGAATCTTAGAATAGTAAATATAACGTTGTTTAAACGTAGACTAATGGTGGTTCATACTCGTCTCCTCAAGCCAGCATAGCGGAGGCGACTACTGCCTGCAGCCTGGTATCTAGTTATATTATTTATTTTTTATTGTACATGTAATCGTTTTTTTTTATATATAACATAGTCATTAACGCTTCATATGGCTCATCATTATAATTTAATAATAACAAATTCAGCATTTTAATTTGCCAAAAATTGATTTTAAAAAAAAACGATAATAATACATTTTAAATATTTTATTTTAAAGTTAAAACAATAATAATGACATCATATTTTGATTAATGTATATTTTATCGTTAATTTAAGACAATATTTTACCTAAATATAACCAGTCCGATTCAAAAAAATTGTAAAAGGATATTTTTAAAAGTCACTGTGTAAATCGTAAATGTGAGATAAAAATAATTTATTCAAATTTTAGCCGTTTGTATTCAACAGATTCGACACGCGGATTTCACTAAAAGACGATGTGATTACTCAGAGCTAATTACGTTTAATATACAACAATTTTAGATATACGTAGCGCCTTTGGACACATATATGTCTTCCTTTTTAAGAAAATAAATAATGATTTGCTAATTTAAAAAAAATATCTATCGTCGAATTTAAATATGATCATATCTCAATCAATTATATTAAATAATCTATTATTTTTATTTTATTATTTTTTGTTTTGACATCTTTCGTATTATATTGGTCATATTGGTATTTATTTTTTTACGCAAATAAAATTATGTTAAATCTTTTTTTTTACATCTATATTGAGTTTATATTGGTAATTGTTGTGTACTATATTATCATGTAAAAAACATAGAGATCTTATAACCATAATAATACATCTTATTTTTATTTACCTAATATTTACAATTCAGAATTATTATTTAATTAGAGCGACTGCAACCGAGTTAGTGACGTGGCGTGGGTTCAGAAGCGAAGAGTCTCTTCAGCGCAATGCATGTTGTAGAAGCCCTCTAATCGTTTGTGGGTAACTGTTAAAAGTTTCTATTAAGGTCAAGGTAAAGAAGAGAGCAACTAAATAAGTTGGTTAACACAAAATTTAAAATAAAACTCAGTATTTTTTTGTTTCTACTGAGCCTTTATCGATTTAATTTAATTAATTTTGGTGTCGGCCCATAGGCAACTGCCTATGTTGCCTATACTTAAATCCGGCACTGAGTCTCTTGTACTTCCTGGATGATATTAGGTCATTGCAACTAGCAATGATGCGGATCAGATCACGCACAACAAACTGCTCAATTCCGAAAAAAGGGCCAGAGTGAGTTCACAATCGATTACACTAATGTTAACTAATCTACCATAAATCTCAACCAGTAAGTACTAATGTAAAATTCGTATAAATGAGCAGAAACAACTATTACCACAAAGAATTATCTGCAGGTAGCAGTCAATTCCACTATGCCGTCTTGAAGAGACGAATAGGCACCATCCACTGACAGGGCACACACCTTTTGTCATAAGTTGAACCCGAAACACGTCTACGTCACTTCTAGGATATTATACTTGAAATTGGTTTTACTGCCCCAGAACGGCACACTGGGCTGATAACCATCATCAGTCTCCGTACCACTCTTCAAGAAGTTTACGTATTTAGAATATGAGAAATTGTATATGATTTTACTATCTACAGAATCATTCAGGGGCTGAAAGTTGACTTGGCATAACACCTCCGTGGATAGAGTGCCTTTGCTACAAAGCTACTACATTAGTACGAGTAGTAATAGTAATTGTAAAGTTCAATTCGTATACGTAATTCTTCTTACCAGATTAAAAGTGCGCACGACATTAATGGATTTGTTTTTGACAAATATTATTGACGAATTTAAATAATTAAACAATATTCAAGCCCACTTAATGGTTCCTATGTGTAATTTATTTAGTTTTTTGATATTATAAATTATAAAAATCAAAACATCCTGATGCCCCACCGCAGCTCTGTTTGTATTACTTGATCGATGAAAACGTAATTTTTTATTGTAATTTATTTCGTTTTGTTCCTAATATATCTTGAGCTATATTATTATAACAATATATTATATAATAATTTTGAGCTAGAGCGCGGTCCATGAACGAAGACTACCTCTACTACAGAGAAAAATTAACTAGAGTCGCTTTCATTATGTAGTTTGATCAGACGAAAGGGAGAAAAAAGTTAATTCTGAAGCCAACGCTTGAAGACTTGAACATAGTTTATATTAAAGAATTTGTATATGTACAATGTACATATTTTAAAATTACTTTATTCCTATATTTATGTCTGAGAAAGAAGACCGATACATCAGTATCGGTTTTGGAAACAATATTGAAAACTAGACCAAGGCCTGAAATACCCGTTAAATTTTATTATTAAACTGTAAGATTACGTGAAAGAAAGAATAACAAATATCTCGTTACTTAGGGCGCGATAGATTAACAATCAAGTATAACAATAAATTTAATACATTTTTAAAAGGACGTTTACCTAATGTCCGGCCCGCTGCGTAACGTTACGCGTCATCGAAGTGGCCCATGATACCGTTTAGGTTGACAGGCCTGGACTAAGGATGCAAGATATTTCACTATAGACCACAGTCATTGCTTATAATTGGATTTAAATGTATCCTTTCCGTGCACTATTGTAAAGTTCGTTAACCTTTACTTTATGAAGACAAGTATTTATAAATTAATAACAAAATTCATAATCATGTCATGTTCAGCTTTGAAGTGGCCAGGCGACCGACCAAATTGATACAAGAAAAAACTGTGGCTGACACAGACGTTTCGTAAATTGTACTTTGTCCGAAGTCTTGTATTGTCTTCTACACTGAACGAAACTCGTGAACCCAAAAAAGCATTAAAATTTTTATTGTGTTTTGTTTGTTGATAAAAATGTTTATTGTTAAAGACAGAAACGTATCTAGGGAAAAATAGGGCGAGTCCCCTTCGATTAACAATAAATTAATGTACTAAAAATGCAATAACAATAATAAAAGATTAATTAGTTTTATCATCTCTATAAAATGATGCCTTCATTTCTAAAACTGTTCCATTTTATTTTATACTTAGATATAATTTACGAAAAGATGCAATTTCGTTGGTCGCCCTATACTAGGCGCCATTTTCATTTGGTAAGTCCCAGAATAAAGATGTATAATGTAAAATACTATTAATATTTATTACCTATATTTAAAATTAAAAAAAAGGAATTTTAAATGATTAATATGTTACGTAATCAGTCGCAATTATGGCAATTTCCTTATCAATAAAGTATCAATAATTTAAAATTTAGACACCGCATTACATAATTAACAAGTTTTTAAATGTTATTATAATGTACCTAATAAATCAGTGCCAATTAATATTATTTTCATTCAGGGAATATAATTATAGTCGTATTTATAAAAACATCTCACAGTACGGATATATATATTAAACATAAATATTTTATGTTTAAAAACATAAACTACAAAGAAAAAAAAAGAAAACATTTTGTTTCATGTTACATATCTACAAACAAAACCATAAAATATATTTATTTCATGCATGCATGAAGCTTCACTTACTTATCTTAAATTCGTACTACTGCTAACGTATTACATTATTCTTTATTTATTTATTGTAGTTCAGCATATAACAACACTCCAGCTGATGTTAAGCTGCGAGTGCAGTCCATGAACAGAAACAACTGCTACTACAGATAAACTACAGGCAGCAGTCGCCTTCGTTATACCAGCTTAAGAAGACGAAAGTGCACCATCTACGATAGTGCACACTTCTCTCGTTACACCTGACTACTTCCGAACCCCTAATCCTGAAACGCGACAAGGTCACTTCACGAGGGTTACATTCGAAAGAGGTGGTACTAAGTATTACCTAAAGATGCCAGATTAGTCTGTCTAACACTCTTTAATTAATGTATATATTATACCATAGACATTGGTACCGGTCAAAATTTAGCGAGGTTTGAACACGGTCTTATCGATCGTGAGTTCACACCTTCTTCCGCTAAATCACGGCCGCTTTTAAATAAATAAAAAAAAAATTTCTTATTACTTTTTGGTGTATTAAATGCTAAAATTGTGATGAAAATTTAATAAAAATAAAATTAACACGCACACAGCTCTAAGCTGTGGTTGTTCTGGCCACTAAATTACTGCAAATACTCAGGCCATAGGCATTTTATTTATCGAATTTCCTCTATTCTATCTTTCCATCAACAGCCCTTCCAACCGCAGGTTTGACGTCATATTACTGGGTTTTTTTTTCACCACAATAAATATTTTTCTATTCAATTCATAATAGTAAAAACAATATCACTTAAATATTATCTACTTACCGCCTTATACGTTCAACTAACAGTTGCAATTGCATTACGATGCAACTTACAAGCATGAATCAACTAATCATGTTTGAGAATTATATCTTACATACTATTATTATAGTCGAATTAACTTCTATAATTTGACATAAGTTTGCAGAATTATCTATCATTAATTTAAATCCAAGTTATATATACACCACCACCCAAACCTATTATATTATTTACCTTAGGACATAGAGAGCTGCTATATGTCAGGAAGGTTCTTTCTGACAACAAGCTTAGCTCGGCTTAACTTATCCAGAAACCAAACTAACATCACTTCGCCTCTATAGTTTACAGTGTTTTTTACCGGATACAGGGTTTTTTTATTATAGCACGACATATGACAACACTCCGCTTGATGTGCTAGAGTGCGGTCCATGAACGGAAACAACTGTTACTACAGATAAATATCCACGGACAGCAGTCGCTTCTGCTATGCTTACACTTTCAAACTGCTTCCGAAACGCGACAAGGTCACGGGTGTTACATTCGCAAGTGTCCCAGGACGGCAGACTGGACAAATAACCATCGTCAGTCTATCTACCACTCTTTAATGCCATTTAGACTACAACTGTGGACTCTCATAAATAAGGAAGACAAAACGAAATATTAGCACACGTACCTGGGAACATATAGCTGACGTTAAGGAACGCAACGGCAAGTCTACACCTTATAAGCCCCAACAAGACTACATCCGTTTCGGCAAATCTAAAATTCTTACGAATCTCTCTTGAAAAGTCGACCAATAACTAAATTAAATGAGGCTAATGAAATTAAAGATCCTAATTTTAATAGGGAAGATGGCCAAATAAGAATAGTCAAAGATATTTTTGTTAATTATTCTCGTTTCTCTCGCGCGCCGCCGGGACTGCAATTTTTTCGAAACTTGTCGAATTAAATTAACGCAATAATAAGTCGCATAAAGTCTTTTAATTTTTATTCATAATTTAGTACAAATATATAATTGTTTCTGGTAAATATTTGGTTTGAACACATCCCCACTGTAAATGATTTAAAAAAAGAAAAAGTATAACATAGCTTTATTTGGGCATACCACGATCTAAAATTTCAAAAACTTCCAATGATCAAAGGTAATATAAATAAAATTACCTACCTAAAACGACCTTTTGACCATATGTTTACCTGCGTCAAAATTACGACTCAATTACGTTTCATAATGTTACATCAATACAAATTTGATTTAATAATAAAAAATATCAATTGATCAACATCGAAACAAAAAAAAATATTTATGCAAAATCATTATTTTATAAAAACTCTTCAACGCGATAATGAACATCATCTCAAAAAAAAACGAATGACTTAAATTAGATGTGAACAACTTGAACCATATCGCAAAGATGCTTAAAATTATAATCAACCATAAGTGTTAGCGGCCGTGGTCTAGCGATAAGACGCGTGAACTCACAATCGATGAGTCCCGTGTTCGAACCTCGCTAAATTCTGACCGGTACCGATGTAACTTTGTTATATGTACTTTGGTCGCTCAGTGCCTATAGGCACTATTAAAGAGTGCTAGGCAAACTGATGATCCAGTCTGCCGTCCTGGGGCAGTACCACTACTTTCGAATGTACCTGGTCACGTTTCGGGAATAGTTTGAAAGTAGCCAAATAGAACGAGAGGAGTGTGCACTGTCAATCTGGATGGTGCATGCTCGTCTCTTCAAGACGGCATAGTGGAGGTGACTGCTGCCTGTAGAGCTTTCTCTGTAGTAGCAGTTGTTTCCATTCATGGACCACACTCTAGCTTTACATCAGGCGGAGTGTTGTTACATGCCGAGCTACAATAAAAAAAAAGCAGACTGGATCAGATAAGGATAAGTTTTTTAGCCTCCCAATACATCATCTAGACTCTAGATTCTAGAGCAGGGTTTCCTAACCTAGGTTCCTTATCAGGACTACCATGGCTACACAATACCTTCTTAAATCTCCACCATTGTTTATTATTTTTCCACCACCCACGGTAAAAAAAGGTTAAGCAGATCATATATTTTTAATTAAAAAAACATTATCAAACTTTAATATACTATACTGCATGTCTCTTATTTAAAAACTGCAAACTCATAGTGATCACTATACAAAAAGAACGATTTAGTGAGAAATGTCAAGGAATTCCACATAAGTACGATCGTTGAACTACGAGAAGTGGTCATAAATTACCACGTGAACGTACCTTTATACATATATCTAAGTACAACGTAATTAAACAGTCTTTTTTTTATATTGTAGCTCGGCGAATGACAACACTCCGCCTGCTAAAGCTAGAGTGCGGTCCATGAATGGAAACAACTGCTACTACAGAGAAACCTTTGCGGGAAGCAGTCGCCTCCACTATGCCGGCTTGAGGAGACGAGCATGTACCATCCAGATTGACAATACACACCCCTCTCGTTATACCTGGCTACTTTCAAACTATTCCCGAAACGCGACAAGGCCACTTCACGGGTGTTACATTCGAAATGTAACTACCCCAGGACGTCAGACTGGACAAATAACCATTTATAAAACATTTAATTTTGACATAACATGATTGTTATTAGCCCGGGACGGGACAGTACCAGTACCACCACTTTCAATTTTAACCTGTAAAACCTGTGAAGTAACTTAGTCGCGTTTCGGGATCAGCTCGAAAGTAGCCATGCATGACGAGAGGAGTCTGCCCTATCGAGGAGGCATAGTGAAGGGGATGGCAGAAATTGTTTCCGCTCACTAATCGCACACTAGCTTAACATCAGACGGAGTATAGTCACATGTCGAGTAAGTTATGTGTAAGTGTATAAAAATACTAGTATAGCACCTACAAAGTATAAATTCCATACAAAGATAAAAATATTACACAAGTTATATAAAATAATCAAGTGACTTTTAATGTACGTGTTATTTAAAATCTTATACATACTCGTACAGTTTTGTAATAAAAAAAGACTTATTTTTGTATTAATGAGTGGGAGGAATAGAATTAAGACTTCTGATGTATTTAAATGTAAAATATCTGATAAGTAATCGTCTTAATTTTTATCACGTACCTACGTTAGTGTATAAATTATGTTCGATTACCCAATTTTAAAAGAAACCTATTTTCAATAACAATGATTCTGAAGATCATTCAGTGTTATGAAATTACAGTCTTTAAAACACGGTTTATCTTTTATTTTAAGTAAATCTAACTTATGTATGATTACAGACATGTATTTACAATTACAGACATTTATTGTGTCATATTCAGTTTCGGAATTGATTAAGAAGTAGAAGAAAAGTCACATTTCAATAATATTTTTGTGACTGTTATTTGTTAGTGTTGTTTTGCTGATCTTTGTTAAGGAGCATGTCAAGGAGCAGTGCACCGCCGAGGTCGACCACAGCGATAGCAAAGCTCGCTAAATCCGCCTAGGTGGCGAAGACGTATTAAAAAGAGAGAGGCAGCAAGCGACGCACATTCTAGAGTGGGGGGAGCTACTGTGTCTTCTCGCCCCCTACGAAACCCACGTAGTCGGATCCGCAGCACGAGTTCTGGTGGCGGTTCTGCATAGTTTACTGACGACGGATATGGTGATTTATCCACCGTCCTATAGACTGAGGGCTGATGACTGGGTGACCGCAGTCGGGCTTGTTTAGCCACCTTAAACTTCTACAGCGCGGAGTTGGATGAATGCCAAGGAGTACCTGGATTGCATTAACTATGCTTTGAGTGAAACACCGCGAGATTTTAATCGGTATGCCAGCTCTAAAACTCTATAAACTTCCCCAAGTGCCAGTAACCTCCTCAAGAAAAATAAATATGTCAATCTATCGAGTCCCAAGTACCTAACTACCCAATTATATTTGAATTAATTAATACTAATACATAAACAACAGTTACAAATAATAACACGTCCTCTTAACACACATTATAGCATGGTTGATTTAAAAGACCAAACTAGTTCTAACAACTTAGGGCTACTATCCATTAAAACTCATTATTATGATTCACGAAAGCGTGTAGGAAAGGTTTTAACATTTGAAGGCATAAATGCCAAAAAGTTTTTTTTATTGTAGCTCGGCATATGACATCACTCCGCAAGATGTAAAGCTGGAGGGCGGTCCATGAACGGAAACGACTTCTAATACAAATACAATTCTACAGGCAATAGTCGCCTCCGCTATGCCGGCTTGATGAGATCACTGTGCACCATCCAGAGACGTGCACTATTGTGCAATCTTTTCGTTATACGTAGCTACTTCCAAACTGTTCCCGAAACGCATCAAGGTCACTTTACAGGTGTTACATTCGAAATTGGTGGTACTACCCCTGGACGGCAGGGGTACAGCCATGAAATAACCATCATCATTCTGCCTAACGTATTTAAAAATATCTTAATAATTAATATAAATAAAAGGGCTCAACTCAGTTCACCATTTCATCTGCGATCTGTATAGTATGATGAACATGCTATGTTCTATGGACAGTAGGTCTTAAATAAATAGTTGCTAATTTTTATTACTTCTTGAATTCTTGAATTTTTGATGTTAAACTAAAAACACCTGTGAATTTTTGTTGAATAGGTGCCATGCTATCTTATTTCGAATCCGTTTCGTATATACTTTACATACGTTTAGATTTTTAAATTGTACTTTGGCATATGACAACACTCCGCCTGATTTTAAGATATGGTGCGATCCATGAGCGGAAACGACTGCTACTACAGAAAAAAAAAACACATATTTGGCAGCAATCGCCTCCGCAATACCTATACCGGCCTGATGAGAAGATTAAAGGTTAAGATTTTTTTTAGTTCGGCATGTGACAACACTCCGCCTGATGTAAAGCTAGAGTGCGGTCCATGAATAGAAACAACTGCTACTACAGAGAAACCTGTGCGGGCAACAGTCGCCTCCACTATGCCGGCTTGAGGAGACGAGCATGTACTATCTAGATTAACAGTGCATACTCCTCTCGTTATACCTGGCTAGTTTCAAACTATCCCCGAAACGCGACAAGGTCACTTCACAGGTGTTACATTCGAAAGTGGTGGTACTACCCCAGGACAGCAGACTGGACAAATAACCATCATCAGTCTGCCTACCACTCTTTAATAGTGCCTATAGGCACTGAGCGACCAAAGTACATATAACAAAGTTACACTGGTACCCATTGAGATATATAACTAGAGGCGCAAACCCCATACATTTGACATGAAAAAGGCGTAGGCCGTTTCAAACGATTTGACAATGTCAATCTTAGTGTTGCCGGTATAGTTAAAAAAATTTCCCACACTAATTTTCTTTTTCTTTAGATATTTTTATTCAGTGTCGATTATAATATATCTAGAGGCATGCATTTTAGCTAAATAAAATAAAGTTCAATGTTTTAATTGTTTTATATAAGTTGAAATTCTTCTTTCTTAAAAATAAAATATTTCTTTTTTTTATATTATAATACGGGTTATGGGAAACGATGTTTTACTAGCAACACTAAATGTAAAAAATATCCCTAATTTTATTTGTTTTGTTATTGTTTAAGGATAATATAGATGTTGAAAGGATATATTTACGTGTGAAACGTAATCCCGCTTTTTTTGTTGTTCATTTGGAATCGAGAATTGCACGTTTTCACCACTTATTTGCCCATTATGAGTTTGTATATAAACAAATTCGTCCTGTCAAATACCAACTGACAGAAAGCTTAATTATGGCTGTGGGCAGATCTTCACTCGCCTCACGTTGGGAGCGTTATTGCGCCTCTAGTATATATCTCAATGCTGGTACCGGTCAGAATTAGTGAGGATCGAACACGTGTCTCATCGATCGTGATTTCACGCGTTTTACCGCTAGACCACCGTCGCTCAAAGATCGCAATTTACTGAAAATTACCTTATCAACTTGCATTAATAAACTGCATACAGATTATTCACTTTTTTATTATTTACTTTCAAGATTCTAGCCACGCTTAAACCAATATAAAATTCCTTTGTTTTTACAATAGTAGTCTTGACTGGTCATCTGTTGTTTAATGACAAGAAAATAGACTGTAAAAAAATGTGTAATAAATGCGCAGTATAATCTGGTATTTATAAACGATCTATAACAGGTTTATTATTACGAATTTACGATGTATATGTATTGTTTAGAGATAAGTTTGGGCTTTCCCAGCGATCTCACAGAAACTCGTATGCTACCTATTCGAGTTTACGATACTACATAAAAAGTACTGCGTAGGAAGTTTAGTCATTTAACTTTTTAAAATCAGGATGAGACACATTCCCTTCAATAGGGTCGCATATATTATGATGAAAAAAGTTGACTCGCAAAATTATGCCTCGCTGCTGTCACGTTGAGGATATAATGCACTGTTTTGAGGAGTGTGACATGTGTGGGTCTGAGCGCATTGAGTTCAATAATAAACTGGGGATTAATTTATTGGGCCTTTTTCTGGTTCAGCCAAGATACTTTGTGATTTAGTAAATATTTATATTAAGAGCGGCCGTGGTCTAGCGACGATCGATGAGATCCATGTTCGAACCTCGCTAATTCCGACCCGTACCAATGTAACTTTGTTATATGTACTTTGGTCGCTCAGTGTCTATAAGCACTATTAAAGAGTGGTAGGCAGACTGATGATGGTTATTTGTCCAGTCTGCCGTCCTGGGGTAATACCACCACTTTCGAATGTAATACCCATGAAGTGACTGTCGCGATTCAGGAATAGTTTCAAAGTAGTCAGGTATACTGAGAGGAGTGTGCACTGTCAATCTAGATGGTACATGCTCGTCTCGTCAAGCCGGCATAGTGGAGGCGATTGCTGCCCGCACAGGTTTCTCTGTAGTAGCAGTTGTTTCCATTCATGGACCGCACTCTAGCTTTACATCAGGAGGAGTGTTGTCACATGCCGGGCAACAATAAAAAAAAAGTATAGAATAGTTTAAGATTTAGTTGTAATTTAGTATTTACTAGTAATATTAGTAGTATTGTATAGATAACATTAAGGCTGAAATATTCTTGGCAAAATAAAGCCTAAAAAATTGATAAAAGGCCGATTTTATCACAGTTACCCAACATCAATCGATTAAGATATAATAGGATATAGTATTTAATAGGATTTAGATTTAAAATATATATGTATTATATGCGCCATCTGTTGTTGAGTAGTTAAAGTAACTAACTACAAAAGTTTAACTTTCAATTTTCACTCTGCACTTGACTTTCACTAACCGCAACTAGATAGCGCTACTTGCCTCTAACTAAACCACAATTATATCCAAGGTCTATTTTACAAATAGAAAGTTGTAATTTCTATTTTATAAAAGGTCATAAGACAGTATACTGTTTTCTCGACCTTATAAATCAAATTTTTTTATGACCGTTATTTATGTCGTCATGGTGGTGCAACTGCTAACTTGGCTCTAACCTAAATCGAAATGAATTGAGAGCGCCATCTAGTGGTCTAGCCTATACAATTCAACTTATTTATTTACTTAGATCTTAGTCTAGAAGTCACTTTATTGTTTATTGTTACAAAAATATAACGCTTTCAACGATTTCCTATTTGCTAAAGAATTGCCCTTTGATCGTGTCAAACCCTGAATATTGCTATCTAGGAGCGGTTGCCAAATTCAACATTACTACTACCTTCCTAATAAAAACTAGCGACATCTACTGGAAGTAAAAGAAAGCGCCATCTTGTGGACAGAGAGCGTCAAATATTATTCAGGGGGGTAAGTACGAGCTTACATTTACGCCATGACAGCGTAACGCGAGACTTCTCGACCAATTTTACAGTGTTATTATGACCGCTAAGGTAATTAAAAGTCAGATGAAGCGATCCTATTGGAGAAGAGAGCTCACGACACGTTGTCACGGTGTAAAAGTAATCTCGTACTTGAAACCTGAACTATGAGTTGCCGTCTATTCTCTATATGATGGATGTATAGCAAAGGTGGTATTTCAAAATTAAGAAGATTTTTATTACGTTTTATTCTCGTTCTAGTTTATTAAAGCTTTATGTTGGCATTTTCCTACATATTATAATAATCGTTACTTCAACTCTATCCTATATTAGGAGTTACAAAATAATTATGTACAACACTAGTCTCTTGCTCGCCCACTAGAGACAAATTCTTGACGTTCTTGACAGCGCCCGCTTCGCGCGCCGTTGCCGCCGCTGTCGTTGCGTTTTTGACAGTTTCGGAGAATTTTAGTGTTTTAATTTGTTCGATTAAGTTTTTATTAGTATCTTATTTATAAATTTAATTAATAAATACTTTTTATTCCTTAGCAGCTTTGGTACTTAATGTTTCATTCAAAATTAATTTTCAAGGCTTGGTATTGATTTGGGAAATGACTCACTATGACAGCTATTTATAACCTAAATTACCTAGCGATAACAGTGCAGCCCATTGAATTTAAATAATATTCTCCACATTTAGCGAGTAATATTGCAACACGATCTAAATACACTAGCTTTATGGTTAATAAATGCAGCAGGTGCCTCGTTTATGGTAAGTCCTTTGAAATTTCACTTACGAATTTAAATACGTTAGAACTTCGCTATTTTTTGCTTTAAATCAATATTACTCAATCGATTGTGTAAGGGTAAGAGCATTGTAATCTTAATATAAAAATATTCAAAATATAAATCTGCAAAATTATTTTAACAAATTGTGGTTAAGTCAGCTGATGTTTTCAATTCATAGTTCATATATTAATAATAATAAATAAAGTATACTATTGCCCTAACCCCAATATAGGATATCCTCTACTATGAGTACTAGGACAAGGACAACACAGACATAACACCCATACCAATTGTTCGATCTTGCGATATTTTTTATTGAGGGTAGGTACTTTGTTCGCTGTCGATGTAAGTAGCCCGCGGCGAGCCGCGGTGTCCAGTCTCGTCGTGTCCTCGGTCGAACAACGTGCGACCAGCAGCCGTGCTGCTGGAGCTCCTCGTAATCATCATCAAGAATAGTCCATAGTAGTGCATAGTGAGAATAGCCGTGCTATTTGAGTGACTGACTTTGTTGTCCATTGTGGCCGTGCCACACGCAGTCGTACTGTTGGTGTAAGACTTCGAAGCAGCCCATCATCGTGCCAGGAATCGTATTCCTCAGGACATTCATCAGCGACGTTCGCTAAATCGTAATTAACTGTATGTGTACGCGAGTGACCACCACCAGCTAACTCTACCAGGACCGAGGAACCAAGGCTGTACCATAAGCTCAAGGTGGTGTGAAAGCAGGTCAGTGAACTTTGTATTTGTCCTCGTGAAAGTATCGCAAGATCTTGATTTCTAGTGCACATACATTCTGAGCTATCGATTCATAGGGTTAGGTAAATATAGCTGAGTTCCTACGAGGCTATTTGCCCCCCACACCAATATTTAATAACATATTAATAAATAATATTTGAATTGAACCCGGGACCACGGCGGCACAGAGGCTGTCAAATAGATAAATAGATTCCTCGTCAATCTTATCATGATAATAAGTATATAATGTGGTCGCCATGGTCTAGCGGTAAGACGCGTGAACTCACGATCGATGAGACCCATGTTCGAACTTCGCTAAATTCTGACTGGTACCAATGTAACTTTGTTATATGTACTTTGGTCGCTCAGTGCCTATAGGAGTGGTAGGCAAGACTGATTGTTATTGGTCCAGTCTGCCGCCCCAGGGCTCGGCATGTGACAACACTCCACCGGATGTAAAGCTAGAGTGTGGTCAATGATTACTACAAAGAAATCTCTACAGGCAGCAGTCGCCTGCACTATGCCGGCTTGAGGAGACGAGCATGTACTGTCTAAATTGACAGTGCATACTCTTCTCGTTATAACAATTTGTTTTCTTTATAATATTTGCTGTACTATATACGTGGTATAGTTTAACTTATTTTATACTGATACAGTGCTGAATTATCCTTAAGACAAAATGGGTTTAAGGATGTGTGCAAAAAATTTTTAATTAAAACAAAAGCTAAATTATTATAGATATTGAAAAAAAAGGTACTGATCATGCAACACATTTTGGAACAATATTTTACAATTAAATTTTGTATTAGGTGGCCATAAAAGTGGCGCCGATGTAGTAGTGTCCGCATTTAACCTCCGACAGAGTACAAGTTATTTAATACCTAAGTACATGGCTTGAAAGAAAATAATATTTTGTAATTATAGCTATACGAGTACACAACAAATTTAAAAATATTTAATCAAAACAAGTTATATAATACTTTTACACTTTTACATACATTAATTACATAATACAAAAAGAAAAGAAAAAAAAAGTAAAATAATAACAATAGAAATACAATGAAACAACATTATAAGTAAGAAAGTAATAATATTAAATCAATATAACTTCTTTAATGACAAATTGATTCTGTTTAAATATATCATAACCATAAATAAAAAATAAATAAAAAAACACTTTATTGCACATGTTAAATTGTACATAGGCGAGCTTAATGCCTTTGGCATTGTCTACCAGCTAACCTTTGTTGGTGTGAGCGGAGATGTCTACGGTGCAATGAAATAAATAAATAAATATTGACAAAATAAATAGAATAAGCTAATAAATGAAGTATAAAGTAAAATAAAAGATTAAGTTATTAAAATATAATACATACATATCATATAATATAATATACATAAATACAAATATAAATATAAATATACACAATATAAGTTAGGGAAAGGAAGAAGAGTTAAGAAGAGTTCTGTCTTAAATCAGAAATTATTAAAAATCATCATAAAGGTATGAGTTCTAAACTACCGATTTGTGTGTTAAATTTCACTGTAAAGTATTCCTTACTTAGTGCAAATAATAATTTATATTTCATTTAAAAATATATGCCTATCTATTCAGAATTAAATTGGGCATCTAGAAAAATGTAATGCTGCTTAGTATTGAAGTGAAAAAAAATTTAAACTGATTGGTGACAACGAGTAATGAGGAATGTAGATTTTTTTCTACAAAATAAACTAAAAATCATCTTTGAAATCGAGAAAATAATTGTAAGTTCAATTTTCTTAGGCAAATGGGCATTCTCCTTTAATTTGATTTGATAGAACCCTTTAACTTAAAGTGTAGTAACAAAATTAATTGAAATATTTAAACAAAAATCACTTGTCATCTTGACTGAATAAAAATCGTGTAATTGGAAATTGGGAATGGAATTATTTTTCCATCTAGTTCTACATGTGAAATGTGAACTATATAGAATAAGTAATTATTAAATGACGTTTCAAATAATTTGCAATCAGGGTGGTATGTTCGTACTGACCCTTAGAAAATTACTTTAAAATCATGAACTCCTCTTTACACTTTAGTTCTGTTGTACTATAAATAATAATTTGCACTAAGTAACCCAATGGCATGCCATGTTTTATTATTATAACAACTTCCTTTTACATTGTATTAATTGCACATTTTAAAATTACTCTGCCCTCTTTGACACTTTACATAATTATAAAAGGAACAATCACACATAATATGATCTTGTTTACCTTTCCTTGTACCACTTGCAGACTTGATTATTATTTATAAAAGTTGTTTGTCTGTGCCTTATAAAAATTACAACTACCTTTCCAACCTTTCAAATGAGATATCACACTTTTTATAGAAATGTTCCTTTAAAAGTTCCATATGCTACTTACTACAAGTCTAATTTGAAAAAGGGAAAAAGGAAATTTTTAATATGAGTGAACTCGCAGGTGCCTAAAGATAGAACTAAAATAATCATTATATGCATTAGCTACCTAGATCTTTTTTATCATACAGCAGTCGTTTTCACTATGCCGGTCTGAGATCCAAGTTGACTCTCGTAATACCTGGCTACTTCCAAACTGACCTCGAAACGCGACTAAATATAGTGTCCATTTTGTATACTAATAATATGTATTGATTAATCTATGTAGATGTTATGTACTATGTTTAAATTAATCATTGTCTATAAGAGTACCTTGAGCTTAATACATTTTAGACGCCGTGCAAAGTATGAATAAACACACTTATTCATCTTAAAAGTATTCGATTGAACGCGTCGATCTTTACTAATTGCCCTTTACGTTATTTTGCATTGAGTTGCCATTATAATATGAAGAACGATTTCACGGACAAAATTGTTTCATTGTCGTATCTAATTATTATGCAAACATGAAAATTGATTTTCTTTTATTTTTTATGCCCATTTAAGGCTGTTTCTGTTGCCGGCGCACTTTTGTAAATCTCTTTTACTCAGTAGCTCAGATTAACACTTACGAGTCTAAAAATATATATATTAAACTATTGGATATGAAGTTTTGCCTGGTTTTATTGTTTTTCTTAATTGTGTCTTATAAATATGAGAAGAAAAATTGTGAAGTGAACTCTAAATCAATTTTTGATGCAGTTTTGTAAATGGATTTTTTCTTTCTTTTAATTTAATATATTTCAAGCCTAATGTAAAATTATATAAAAGGATTTTTTTTGCGTATTTACGTGGTAGCAGTAGGTAGGGCCCTTAAAAAATGTAATATAAATAATATAAAATATAAATATTTTGCCGAGGCGTAAGAAATTTCCGTGACGTAATTAAAAGAATATATGACGTTAGATTAATTGCAATTTAATTCGAGTATAATAATTATAATAGGAATTTAATGTACAATTAATGATATTGACAAAATAGACATACGAAAAATGAAAACAAAATTAGGAAATGCAATTACGGGTGGTTCATTATTGTCTGTAATATATGACTTAATCTATTTTTCGTTATTCATTGTATTTTATCTTGTTGAAGTGAACGCACGTTATAAAACCGAAACGTTTTACGGCACGCATTTTTTTTTTCGACAAAATTATTTGAAATTAAATAACAAATTTTCGAGCAATTAATGTAAGTATTTTTTGTTCAGTATGTAATCAACTTTACTATTTTCCGATTTAAAATTACTCTTTTAATTAATTACTTAAATTCTCATAAAATGTATTGAGGCTTATTAAATTGTACATTCGTTTCCTCAAGCCGGCATAGCGAGAGTGACTGACGCCAGTAAAAAATTATGTGTGGTTGCAGTTGTTTCCGTTCATGAACCGCACTCTATGTTAACATCAGGCGGAATGTTGTCAATTGTCATATGCCGAATTATAATTAGAAAAGAAATAGAATTCATACAGGGTCAGGGGTTTACTATTATACTTTTACGCGAACTGTTTAACTGAATAAAAGATTTTATGTGGCTTATTATCTTGTTCATTTTGACCGCGATCACGATGGCTGCAAAGCTTTTAAAACGTCAAATAAAATTAATCAAAATAAACGTAGTCTTAGAAGCGACATAAAATATTTTATTCACTATTTTAATGTTTACACAAATTTTAATTTTGAGTAATCAATTGTTCAAAATGATACTCATTATTTTCAAAGCATAGAATTGGATTCTTTGAAGTTTAACTTACCATTAAGAGGTAATAAAAATTTAATTAATAAATAATTTTAAATGCACTGAATGGGTTGTATTGAGGTACCAGTAATGTATGAATACATCAAAATAAGAATTAATTTGTTAAAAAATCAACTTTTCTTTAGTATATCATTACTTCCCAGAATTTGATCCTTACTATCGAATGGTGCAATAATACAGTATGTGTTTTATTTTTCAAAATCAACAGGTTCAAATCCTGACTGGAAAAATGGATTTTTTTTTCTAAATGTAGGAGTTTTAGTTTTCATCAAGACTCCTTTTAGAATTTTTCGCTATCTCTTATGGTTAGGATATAGCTGTAAAGCCCTCTTGAAAAATTCTCCCTGTTTAAATTGTTTTTTTTTTATAAGGTAACGTATAACATTACTATGGTAGTAGATTCAAATCGTGGATCCAAAAATTATGTTATTAGATTTTTAATAAACAATAATTGGAAACCCACAAAAATGTAATTTTAATCAATTAAACAATAAATCGTTATAAACTAGTTTTACCTCGGAATAGATTTATATGATTCCTCTATAAAATTATGTACTCGGAATTTTACTAGGTACCTACATAGTCTATGAAATGACAATGTGTTTGTTTTCATAGTTGTCATGTTAATATGCGTGCATTCCGACAATTTAACGTACCTATTTGAACGTTAAACAGGATTAGCAGCTAGAAGGTAGATATGTTTAATTAATTAACTAGGTAGATATCATAATTAAATTATTGTTTTAATTGTCTTTTTTTTTTCGTTTTACAATGAGCGTTGTTTATTAAAACTCATAAGTATAATATATAAAAAATATGCAAAACAAACAATTATATTTAACGAGATATTTTTATATCACTAATTGCGAGATTATCAAAGATATTTTTAGAAATATTGCGATATACAAAATGAGCGTCAAACGGCGAACGCAGACTGGAAATCCCTTACAAAACGAGTTACAGATTGTTTATTTTCATGTGTATTGCTTTTTAAAATGTTAGTTGTTGATGCTGTGACGTACTTATGACGCGGGTGAGGTCGCTATCAGTTCGTATGGACCGCATATAGCAGCGGCACTTGGTGAAGTGCGGCTGCGGCCTCTGAGCACCTGGTACCGGTGGTCGCGCACTCATATACGCGAAAGTAGCTTCGATAATATTTTAGTATTCTGTGCCCTTAGCAGCCGCTCCTTATAGAAAGGATACTTTCATCCTTTAATTTATTTTCTGACCCAGTTGAAGTTGTTCGGAAATACAACGCTCGATACGTGAGTACCAAATTTATTTTTTTAAATTTAATAATTATATTTTAACAATAATTATTTATTCCAGTCTTTATTATTTGCACCGTAATATTATTTGTAGAATTCGTTTTCACTGATGAAACCGTTATCGTTTTGGTCAAAAACAGTTACATTTAAAGAAGATTACTAATTTCACACAAAATGATTACAAATAATATTATTATGCGGTTAAAATGTTATTTATTAAAGTAGGAACCGGTTAGTTTAAAAAAAATAAAATAATGGTCAAGTAATAGAGATTATTGTAGATTAAACTGTATAAAAATAGCCTATAAATTGTTATGTACTATTCGTTTATCGTATTTATTATAACAATGTAGGTATATCGATATATTTTTTATTGTTTAAAATAGTGCATGCAATTTTGGTCTTTAATTCCACCTGCTCTAGTTCATAAAGTCCTTCATAAATATATTTTAATAAGCGTACATAATAGCAATTTAATAATACAATCGTTGTGTAAATCAAAATATTCGCTAAAATAACATTCCAGTATGAGAACAGACTCTTCTTGTATCAATCTAAATTCATACGTACCGCAAATTGCATGTTAATTCCGTATTTACTTTGTGTATTAAACGGAAACGGCCATGAAACGCGTTTATTTTTCGTCTATTATCAATTGAATGTCTAATCCAGATGTGTAGGTAATTTATAGCTTGTATGTAGTACACCCATTCCTCTCACTTCATTCTATATTTATTTTCATGATAAATCATTGGGATAGGTAGGTTTACAATGTTCCCTATACTCAGTTTGTCAGTCAAATTAAGTATCTTATAATTAATATGTATTAATTAAGTTCAAAAGGTGGTTGAAACACTACTTTTCGGGTTCAGCTTGGAACTAGCCTATTATAACGAGACGAGTGTGCCTTGTCAATGAATGATGCAAATTTCTCTCATCTAAGCCGGCATGGAGGAAAGGACTGCTGCCTGTAGACATTTCTGTGGTAGCAGTTGTTTTTTACTTATAGATCTCACCCTGGCTTAATTATCAACCGGAGTGTGGTTACAGATGCCGGGTTACTATAAAAAAACTAGTAGGTAATTACATAAAAATATATTAAAATCAAAATATTAATATACCTAAAATAAGTTTGTTTCCTGTAAATTATAATCATTGCTATCAGTGCTAATATCAAGCCAAATAGCTCATAATTAAAGTCTAATTTTATTTAGTTCAAATAAAATCTAATCAATTTTTGAACGAAAACTTAGGGTGCGTGCATCTCTATCTTGATATTTCGTATGTATCTAAGTTATGTATTTGTTAAGAAATATTATTTTTATGTAATTTATTATTATTTATAATGATTTGTTATTCCTATTTAAGTTTACCATACTTTTGTACTCGTATCTTTCGCCAAGTAATCAAGGTTAACAGGCAGAGAGGTGGTATCTAAGGGCGTTAAATACGGGACTTTTTAAATCATCTAATAATAAAATTTGTTACAAATTAACATTTATATTTTGATTACATTTAATTATATGATATTGTAGATTTGTTTTGCGGTTACCTCTAAAATTAGTTATGTTATTTTTTTACTTAAAGAAAGGCACGTTAATTGCCATTGCGGTCATGTTTGGCAATCCAACCTATAAAAATGTTTATTGCAGAAATCTGTTTGTGTCCGAGTTCTGAGAGAATTTGTAATATCTTTAATCATATGAGCTGAAATCACAAAGTAGTCTGACAACTTTTACGGCACACTGTTTTAAATATTACATCGTAGACTTGTTTCCAAAAATAAAACATTTTACACAATTGCCTACATTTGGCCTATGCTTGAGCGATTGAGTAAAACACGCAGCAAAAAAAGAAACAGGGTTTTGGTACACCTGCGATGACTTTTAGTTTGTTTTTTTTAAGAGTAGGACGAAAGAAAGCAGCCGCGTCCGATATGCCGGCTTGGAAAGACGAATGTGCACTCTTCCCATTACAGCCGGCGATTTCCAGTGTTCCCGAAATGCGACTAAGCGACTTCGCGGGTGACACTTACCCCAGGTCTACAACCTACCCTAAGACTGCAAACTGGGCTAATACCACTTTAATTTAATATTAATGTTGCTTTAATTATTTTAGTATAGAAAATAAATATTAATTATTTTTGGTCAGAGGGTCAGGATCAAGGTTAAATGTATTAAAATTTATTAAATATATATGACTAAAATTTGAATATTTTAATTTTTTTATATCGGTTACTATAGTGATGGGCAATTAATGGATAGACGTTAGTAATTCAGCTCATCCATTAATTATGTAGGTACATCCTTACAATGCAAAAAAATTAACTTCCGACTTCTATAGTTTTATTTAACACTAATGTCATTATCGTTGAACAATAATTGAACATAGACAATTAATCGATTTATTTATAGCTATATAATAGGGTTTTTTATGCTAAACGAATTGTAGACTAAACTAAAAAAAATATAGTCATTTAGTCAAATATAGTCATGACAACATTCCGCCTCATATAAAGCTAGAGTGCGGTCCATGAACGGAATCTCTGCGCGCAACAGTTGTCTCCGCTATGACAGCCCGAGGAGACGAATATGCACCATCTAGATTGACAGTGCACACTCCTGTCGCAATACCTGGCTAATTTCAAACTGCTCCCGAAATGCGTCAAGGTCACTTCACGGGTGTTACATTTGAAAGTGGTGGTACTGCCCTAGGACAGCAGACTGGGCTAATAACCATCATCAGTCTACCTACCACTCTCTAATAGGCACTGAGCGACTAAAGTACATATAACAAAGTTACATTAGTACCGGTCTGAATTAGTTCGAACACGGGTCTTCGATCGTGAGTTCACGCGTCTTACCGCTAGACCACGGCGTAATTTTAATAAAAGTAATTGCGTAATTTTTACAACTTCTAAATGCATTTTTAGTGCTTCTTGTTAACTTTTATGGTAGGCAACCTAGTCGCGTTTTAGGATCGACTAAAGCAGCTAGCAGCAGCAGGTATAACGAGAGGAGTTTACTCTGGTGATGCATATTCGTCTCTTCAAACCGGCATAGCGGAGGCGACTGCTGCCGGCAGAAGTTTCTCTGTGATAGCAGTTGTTTCCGTTCACGGACTACACTCTAGCTTCTACATCAGGCGGTGTGTTGTGCCTAGCTGCAATAAAAAAAAATCGACCTATAAAATCGATAGTGTTTGCGTAACCTTATGTTTCCATGTGTTGTAGAATTATATCATGTTAATTTAAAAGAGCCAACTTGACTAATCAGGTAGAAATATTTTGAATTTGCCTTCTTTTATTTCTCCATAAAACACTATATTTTTTTAGAAGGCAGCTAATTTCGAAAAGTACTATGATATAATACGTGGAAAAATTATTGGCAACCCTAAATATATAATTTCTGTACTAAGCTAGCGCTTGTATTAAAGGTACTGAGCTATCAAAGTATATAATACAACACAGGTACATTGGTACCGGTTAGAATTTAGTGAGTTTTGAACACGGGTCTCATCGATCGAGAGGTCCGTCCTCAACCGCTAGATCACGACCGCTATAACTAAATATATTTTTTAGATTACAACTAATTCCGAAAATTACTATTTATGAGTGGTAGGCAGACTGATGATGGCTATTTGTTCAGTCTGACGTCCTGGGGTAGTACCACCACTTTCGAATGTAACACCCGTGAAGTGACTTCGTCGCGTTTCGGGAATAGTTTGGAAGTAGCCAGGTATAACGAGAGGAGTGTGCACTGTCAATCTAAGATGGTACATGCTCGACTTCTCAAGCCGGCATAGTGGAGGCGGCTGCTGCCCGCACATGTTTCTTTGTAGTAGCAGTTGTTTCCATTCATGGACCGCACTCTAGCTCTAGATCGGGCGGAGTGTTGTCGCATGCCGAGCTACTATAAAAAATAAAAATAAAATAACCGTGGAAATATTGTTGGCAACCCTATCTTTAGTACACACGAAGCGAAACTATCGCGAGTAATTTTGGTGAGAAACAATGGTTAATATTGTTCATTAAAAAATGGGATCACTTAATTACGTGTGTGTGGCAGTACCGCATCCATGATTATTACGTAACAACCGTGAGTAGGCTTCACGGTATATGTCGACGTTCATCATTGCGCAAATCTTCACATGCTATCTTATTTATTCACTATCTTACACTCCTGTCAATAATTTATTGATGTTTTGATCCCTCAGTTGTTGTATCTAAGGTTTAAATTACACATGTATCGTTTGTTTTTCATTGACCATCTCCCTAACATCGAGTCCCCACTTCATTGCCTCAACTATATGAGCAATCGATGGAGAAGGGGAATATTACTCAACTATTACTTATTTACTCAAAAACACAAAATTGCACAATGTACGAGTTTTTTTTTTTTTTGAAGCGGCTTGGTCGTCACTCAACTCCCTATATTTTAGTATTCAGATCGTCTTCTCGTATGCTGTATTATTTAATTATATTATTGCACGTCAGTGGGGAAATCCTAGATAAGTGGCACACAATTGCTCATGTAATGAACAAATGACCATTTATAAAAAAATGCGATATAGTTTTAGTTTTTATTGAGTAAGAAACGCTGGCATTTCCAATGAATGGGTTTCATCGATGGTGTGAGGACGGCCTGATATGGTGAGCGCCTCTGGCAGTGGGTCACTAGTGCTAGCTACAGGGCAGTCGCGCGACGTCTGGCGTAACACCCCTTACGTAAAGCGCGGACTACGACCAACCTGTGGTGAAAGTTGAGACCGCCTCGGCTTACAGCAACACCATCCGCCGATTAACACATACATTGTCCTGACCAAGGATGGACCCTTATTAACACATATTATATAATCCGTAACACCTAGCATTACCTAGATCCAATACTTTATTAGTGTAAACATTGTATGTAACTAGGTCATCGATATGTATGGCATGCACGTCTACATTAAATAACGTACCTATTTTTTCATAGTTCGTCGAGGCTTAACGACACATTAATAAAACCGAGTAATTGTAAAGATCATACTGCATAATAGTTTAAAGTCGGGAGCAGGTCAAGGTCGCACAACAATGAGAAGGGTATTGCGCAAGAGACGGAGACGAGCCCGTTTGCTTATACAGAGTGCTTCATCGCGCGCCAGACTGATGTCTCGCGGTTTATATGGAAATATAGATAGATTTCATATATAAATAACAATTGATGTTACTTTAGAATGTTACATATACCCTACTCGTATCTCTACGTGACAATAAAGACTTCTCAAACGTGTGACTTATTTGAGAACGTGTCGACTTTGTTTCCTGATCATATTGTAATCGGTGATTTGCCGCCATTGATTTTTTTTTGTTTAAAGATAAAATTTCTCTGAACACATCACGCGCTGTTGCTTTTAACGGAATCAATATGTTGTAGCTTTTATTAATTAGTATCAGGCATTTAGCGTTCCAGTTCCAGTTTCCATCCCTAGGGAACTTTTATTAATGATGAGCTGTCAAACAAAAAAAAATCCAACATTCATTTTAATTTTTTTAATTTTAATGTTTAAAAGGTTTATTGATTTTTAACCGACTTCAAAAGGAGGAGGTTATCTATTCGTCGTGTATTTTTTTTTTTTTTTTTTTTTTTTTTTTTTTTTTTTTTTTTTTTTTTTTTTTTGTGGCGATGTTCCCTCATATCTCCGCCGTTTGTGGACCGATTTTGATGATTCTTTTTTTGTTGGATAGAGGATATGTCCGCATTGGTCCCGTTTCAATTTGAAGAAAATATTCCATCTCTAAGGGTGGAAAATTAGGGGATGTTGCGCTGTTTGTGAACCGATTTCGATGATTTTTCTTTTGTTGGATAAAGTATGTCTCGTAATTGGTCAATTTTAAATTTGAAGAAAATATTCCATCTTTAAGGGTGGAAAATTAGGGGATGTTTCGCCGCTTGTGAACCGATTTTGATGAATCTTTTTTTGTTTGATAAAGTACGTCTCGGGATTGGTCCCATTTAAGGAATAAAATATTCCACCTTTAAGGGTGGAAAATTAACGGATATTTCGCCATTAGTGAACCGATTTTGATTATTCTTTTTTTGTTTGATAAAGTACGTCTCGGGATTGGTCCCATTTAGGGAATAAAATATTCCACCTTTAAGGGTGGAAAATTAGGGGATATTTCGCCATTAGTGAACCGATTTTGATTCTTCTTTTTTTGTTTGATAAAGTACGTCTCGGGATTGGTCCCATTTAGGGAATAAAATATTCCACCTTTAAGGGTGGAAAATTAGGGGATATTTCGCCATTAGTGAACCGATTTTGATTCTTCTTTTTTTGTTTGATAAAGTACGTCTCGGGATTGGTCCCATTTAGGGAATAAAATATTCCACCTTTAAGGGTGGAAAATTAAGGGATATTTCGCCATTAGTGAACCGATTTTGATTCTTCTTTTTTTGTTTGATAAAGTACGTCTCGGGATTGGTCCCATTTAAGGAATAAAATATTCCACCTTTAAGGGTGGAAAATTAGGGGATATTTCGCCATTAGTGAACCGATTTTGATGATTCTTTTTTTGTTTGATAAAGTACGTCTCGGGATTGGTCCCATTTAAGGAATAAAATATTCCACCTTTAAGGGTGGAAAATTAGGGGATATTTCGCCATGAGTGAACCGATTTTGATGATTCTTTTTTTGTTTGATAAAGTACGTCTCGGGATTGATCCCATTTAAGTAATAAAATATTCCATCTCTAAGGGTGGAAAATTAGGGGATGTTTCGATTGATTTTAATGATTCATTTTTTATCGGATAAGATTCGAGAGTGTCTGTCTATAAGCCCGCTACTCATCACATTTTATTTGAACAGCGCGTTTAGAATGTTATCCATACAATCAATCTACAGTTACCACTAAAAATTACAAAATAAAAACATTTCTGAAAAAAATTGAAGCGACTTCTAAATAAAACACAAGGCACTAAAAAGTAAAAAAATAATTTTAATTGAGAGTACATACACACAATTTAATAAGCATAAACATGAATAGATGCTTATTATTTATTTACAAATTAATTGTCTGCATTTTATTTAGCATATATCTGAAGTCGGTGCCAACCAAATATGAAACTCCGCATTGTTTGAATCTAGGTACATTACCAATCATAAAACATGTTTCAAATGCATGCACCGACTTCAGATATATGTTAAATAAAATGTAGATAATTAATTTGTAAATGAATAATAAGCATCTATTCATGTTTATGCTTATTAAATTGTGTGTATGTACTCTCAATTAAAATTATTTTTTTACTTTTTAGTGCCTTGTGTTTTATTTAGAAGTCGGTTCAATTTTTTTCAGAAATGTTTTTATTAAATTTTAATTTTGCAAATCCTCCAGAACTAATACTTTTAGAGCACTGGTAAAGTTAGAAATATGTCACAATGATTTGCAAGGCCAGAATACTGGTCTCCTTTCTCTCTCCACGCCAGGCGCGATCACCGGCGAAGAGTGCTACGTGATGCAATTGCCGGAAACCCATCTTAATCATTAATTCCGTATGCGAATTCCATCAAACGGCTCGCTCGCTTTTAAGGACATTGGCCGCTAAGTGTTAAAAATCCTCATTTTGTACATACTTTTTATTAAACTAACAAAAATACCACCGCTTTCAAACGAGTGTGCACTGTTAACCTGATGTTCCACATTCGTGTCTTCACAGCGGAGGGGACTGCTGCCAGCTGACATGTGTCTGCGGTAGCAGTTGTTTCTACTCATGGATCGCACTCTAACTTAACATCAGGCGGTGTGTCAACATATGTCGCTGTACTATTAAAAAAAAAACTATATTTCGCATAAGGAAACACTATAACACTTCCGTTTCCGCACTTTATTTGCACATTATTTTATATTAAATTTGTAATAATTTAATTATCCGTTTTGTGTTCGCCAAGTAGTAACGTTTCATACAATTAGTGCTTCATAAACAGGAGCTACACTATTTGCCATATTAATGCTGAGTTAAATGGCCATGATTATGTCGTCTTTTGCGCGAGCAGTCTTTCCTGGTCAAGAGTCACTGAACTTTATAATATCTGTATAGAATACACATTATTTCCATCTTTGAAACATATTTACGATGACCATCATAAAGATTCCATAATAACAAGTTTGCTCTGGTGCAGGAAATACTTGTTATACCTATCTTATATTATAAAGTATTTGATCTTATTATTCGCATTAGTAACCAGCTACGATTATACTCGTACCAAGAATCAAACAAACCTCAATGTCAAGCAACACCACAATTTTCCATTCAATACGGATATTATTTACTTAATTGGCATGAACTAAACACATTTTTTTAAATAGTTATAGGCAGACTGTTCGTTTGTTCAATCGTTATCTACCCCAGTCTGCCATCTAGGGGTAGTACTACCACTTTCAAATGTAACACCACGTTCAACCTGTAAATTGGCTTCGTCGCGTTTCGGTCGGGATCGGCTCGGATGGTACATGTCGTCTCTTAAAAAGAGTGTGGTAAAAAACAATGTTACAAAATATATTTCTTAAAATCTAGTTTTATGAGTAGAAGTTGCAAATGAGAGATGTAGAAGCGAAGTTCACGTAATAAAGAATTAACATTGACCCGCATTAGTATCTCGAAATAGAAGCGCGTCACTGGGCACCATCACGCGAGGGACACGCCTCCCACCACCAAATAGTGGATTGATATAACTAACCATCTACTTTACATTGTTACAGATTAACTTTTAATCTTATCAACCTAAGAAGAACCAAAGATGGAGAGCATATACAATTGGTATACAGACCTAATACACAACCGGAGTGGTAAGTTTAAAATAAAATACTAGTCGGTACCCGAAACTTCGTATATTATGCATTTCAGGGAACGTTTTGTAGAAATTAAAAAGCAATAAATAATAACAAAAAAATGCCTAACCTTTTTCAATAAACGGGCTATCTAACGTAAAAGATTTTTGTCAAACAAACATTCATTTAGGTATTATTATTATTACTTAACAGTACGGTTAGTGTTAATGCAAAGACTTAAATGTTTGTTTTTTTTTGAGGCAAATAGAAGTCCGTCTCCTTTTCCAAAATGCAATCTATCATCTCCTTGCCAAATTTTATGGAAATCTATTCACCGACAGGCGTAGTTTTAGGCTTTCAAAAAAAAACAATAATAGTTACTTTGACATTTAAAATATTAGTACAGATTTATTACCAATGAATTTAGGTGTATTTAAAATCAAAGATCAGTATTCGTCACGTGAGCGGTCGCCTAGTTAGTCAGGGGGCCGCTTCGACCGGTAAAGATAAATCTTGCCCAACAGCTGTTACATAAGTTATCACAGAATATTCTACAACAAACGCCCCGAGCGTAGCCGCCGGCCGTGCGGCCGCCTTCCAACGAGGTTATGTCAACATTCCAGAAGATGACCATCATTTTTTCTCCAACGTTTACCATTGACCATGGCCCAATTAGACCCAAGATATTGTAAAACCTGCATACGCTTTGCAATACTACTTTGAGTACCTATTTACTATGATGCATGCAAATGCGATTACGTACTTCTATTCGTTTAAGAAAATTACCAGCTAATAGTTCTTAAACAATTTTCAAACCAAAGGAGAATGCCCATTCACCTAAGAGAAATAGGCCCACAATTTTTTTCTCAAGTTTGTGAACGATTTTTGCTTTATTTTATAGGAAAATAAAGCCAAGACATTCATGATCACAGGTTTAATTTTTTTTACCCAGGTTATTGCGTAAATAGACCTTTTCTTCTATTTGAGGTTATTATATTAAATGCTTTAATTATAATTTATTATATCTGTTTTTTATGTAATTTAACATCGTCTATTGATTGGTAAACGATGTGTTGATATAATTAAAATATATTAATGAAAATATAAGATATTATTTTAGAATAGAAGAATGGGTATAGTCCTTTGCTATTTTTATTATAAGATGAATGTAATATTTGCACTTTTTTCTAGACCCTAGAGTGAAGGACTGGGCGATGATGTCGTCACCCTGGCCCACTGTAGCGGCATGCGTATGTTACGCGTACTGCGCAAAAGTGCTCGGACCGAGGCTCATGCAGAACCGTAAACCTTTCGAGATGAGGAATATCCTCATAGTCTATAACCTTGTGCAAACTTTGTTTAGCGCTTGGATCTTTTATGAGGTAAGAAAATATAACAGGCCATTATTTAATGAATTAGCAACGTTAAAAATATTATTTTAGAGTGGAAAAATATAAACTTTAATAAAAAATGTAAATAAATGGACACATTAAAGAGGGAAGTACCACCACTTTCGAATGTAACACCCGTGAAGTGAGTTTGTCGCGTTTTGGGAATAGTTTGAAAGTAGCCAGGTATAGCGAGTGGCGTGTGCACTGTCAATAGATGGTACATGCTCGTCTCCGCAAGCCGGCATAGTGGAGGCGACTGCTGCCCGCACAGGTTTCTCTGTAGTAGCAGTTGTTTCCATTCATGGACCGCACTCTAGCTTTACATCAGGCGGAGTGTTGTCACATGCCGAGCTACAATTTAAAAAAAAACATTCGGTGATCGGAGTGGATTAGCTGTGTCTAATTAAATTATTCGCATATATACGTAAATAGTATTAATTGATATTCCTATTTATAATATTGGAATGATGTAATGTTATAATTTTAAAGCAGAAAGTCATACGAGAATTTGTGTTAACTATTAAAATTTACGACCGGAACAGATGAAAAGGGTTCCCTATGTCAATATGTATATTATAAAAACGACATTGAATCTAAGCATGTTTGCAAAGTCAATGTCGAGTATAAGTGGTGTTTTCAACAACTCTTTATAATAAGTAACGCATATATGCATTTATAATTACTACTAATACATTATGAAAATTGTCAACTTAATTACTTGTGTTATTTGTTTAACAATTTTAGGTATGGTAGCTCGACATGTCGCCAAGCTCTGCCTGACTCTTAAGCCAAAAATGATGACGAAAATGTCATGGAAATGTGCATCGTCCATTGACAGGGCGCATTCCTTTCCTTATTTACTTCCAAGATCTCGAAACGTAACTAGGTCTTTCACCGCTGTTACTCGTATTTACACTTAAAAGTGTTTGTACTACCACAGGACTTCAGACTGGGCTAATAACCATCATCAGACTGACTACGACTTTAAAAAAAAAGTCTTATTTAAACTTTGATTTTTAAACAAAATTGTCTTTACACGCCCGTGTAAGCTAATTGCGAGGCGCCTTGTTGGACTGGATATCTTTCATGAATGGTTTTCAAGAATAATTGTTATGTTAACATTGTTCTTTGTTTTGGTCTACTACCATCTCTCCAAACCATATTATAAATATAGAGTTAAACGGTTTATTATAATAGTAACTAGTCGATAGGCAAGCCCCTTATATCTATGAGTCACGTGTTAAAATTTAATCGTGTGCTTAAGTAATTTTACTATCTTTAAAATATATGTTTATCATTATTATCTAATCTCATTATCGCGTTGCACATCACAACGTCCCGCGAAACACATGAACTACAATGAACATAAATATTTATATAATCGAAAATTACTAATTTTATGAGTGTATTTAATTCTCGCGGCTGACTAATTTGTGTGTCATTCATTGATAAAGTCAAGGCGGTTTTACTAAAGAAATTATCGTTTTCATATGCCATTTTATTGTTTATTAAAGTTACTCTCTTGTTTTGTAATAGGCAGACTAGACTGATGGTTTAAGCTCAGTCTGACGTCCCGGGTTAGTTAGTCCCATGAAGGTATCTAGCTGTGTTTCGAGATTACCTTAGTAGGAACCAGAGTTATGAAAAGAATATCCTAGTCACTCATCTCCTCAATCTAATATAGCGGGTGCGATTAGTGCCTGCAAATTGTTATCTGTGGTAGGAGTTGACCGCACTCTAATTCAACATCAGTTCGACTGTTTTAAATGCTAAATATTTTTAACAGTAATTACTTAAAGCTCAATAAAAGACAGTTAACAGTTAAGAGTGTTAAACTGACTGATGATGGTTATCATCAGCCCTGGGGTTATACTACCACTTTCGGATGTAACACCCGTGAAGAGATGACCTTGTCACGTTTCGGCATCAGTTTGGAAGTAACCAGATATAACAAAGGAGTGTGAACTATCAGCCTGATGTGCACATTCTTACTATTAAGCCGACATAACGGGGGTCACCGCTGTCTGCAGAAATTTCTTTGTGGTAGCAGCTGTTTTCCTTCAAGAACCGTACGCTAGCTTAACATAAGGCGGAAATTTGTCATATGCAAAGCTACAATTAAAAAATATATTTTTACTTTCAATTGTTTTGTATAATTTTTATTTTATTTTTGCGCAGTACCTGATGAGCGGTTGGTGGGGCCAATACAACTTCAGTTGTCAGCTAGTTGATTATTCTAGAAGCCCAATGGCCATGAGGGTGAGTTTATTAAGTTTAGCCACCTCAGAGACAAACACAGCTCTTATTAAAACAAACTTAGCATATAATTGTAAATTCTCGATGATTTGCAATAGCATGTTTAACATGTTCTTCAAATACATATTCTTAATAACTAACCACATCATCCTTTTATTTGCAAATTATCTTTTAAAGTGTTAGCTTTATATTTCAACTCTACAATTATTTATGCTAATATGTACTGTGAAACTTCACGTGTTCGGTACATATTCTTTTTGTACATTTACGTTTATTAAAACTTAAATTTATTATTATATTTAAATGTTATTAATTTATAAATAAAATTGAAACTTTAAGGTGTGTGGTCAATCATGGTCATGATTAGGGTGCGGGGTTAGCTGAGGACGTGGATTCGAATCCCATCTCAGCTCTCACTCATGTGCACTAGTTGCTTTTTTTCTATTCCATTTTCATCATCATTTAACATTTTAATCTCCAAGGAATAATGTACTACTTATATTAAAGTGCATTTTGGATGATTTATGACGTCATAAACGTAATAATTTGTTAGCAATTATGGACGTGTTTTTTTTACAAAATCCGTGATCACTTTTTTTGAATTAATTTTTAGCACGCTACATTTGTTTTATTAACTCAGACTCTTGTGTGCGTGTTGATTTATTGTCCTATTAAATTTTCAGCATAATTTGATAAAAATCCGTGACATTATACAAAATTTTTAAAAAAATAGCCTTGAATTTTTTTTGATATTGTATAAGATTTTTTTATTGTATTATTATGATATTATATCAAAAAATGGAATAGTGTGTTGAATACGCGAATTTTAATAAAACATACACACTTGCATACAAATTATCAGTTTGAATTTAAAAAAAAACTCGAATTCCTTCATTTTCGTCATATTTTTGTCCATCGTATTTTAACTTAAATATAAAAAAATAGCACGAGATTACTGGCAACTGTTTGAATATGTCTAATGCTACAGCTCCATCTGCGTTGCGTCTTAATTCATTAATTAGTGCAATACTTAATACACTACGCTAATGTGTCCAAGACACTTTATTCAATATTATTGGCATTACACGTTAAACGCTTACTTGAGCAAAACTTTTATTGTAACCATAGTTTTAGTGCCGTAATTTTTAACGCGTTAATATTATCGCGCAGTTGGTCACATTATACTCCACGTACAGTCAGCACGAAAAGTATCGACGTGCAAAAAGTAAAGGAAATATTTCGCACATTTGGAGTGTCTCACCCGCTTGAAGTGGGTGAGATACTCCATTATTAATTAAAATAAAAGGTAAAATAATACGTAGTGGTTGTGTTCAAAGTGAAATGTATTCTCTCGTAAAAATAATAACAATTGGCAATTCAAATTGTCATTGTGACAATCTTTTTTATGATGAGGTGAAAAAAAACTATTTAGCCTTTGTTACACATTGAATGTTGTGCATATTTGTAATTGGTTGCATATCAGAAAGAATAAAAAAATTAACTGTATTATTTAGAGCGTGAAATATGTTAACTGTTAATATGCCATTAAATAAATAAATAAATAAAAAAAGGTTGCCACACACATTTCTCGTTTCGTTTCTACACGCGTCTTTCGTTTCCTTCGCATTCATTCACCTATTTGTTTCTGCAGATGGCCCACACGTGTTGGTGGTATTACTTCAGTAAATTCACGGAGTTCTTCGACACGCTGTTCTTTGTTTTGCGCAAAAAGAACGAGCATGTGTCTACATTGCATGTCATACATCATGGTATTATGCCGTTCTCTGTATGGATGGGACTTAAATTTGCACCAGGTAAGTATTCAAGTATATCGATGTTTTGACGGGTATCGATTTATCATGAATATAATTAAGAAAATTGCGACTTTTTAAAAAAAATAAAATCGAGCGTTCTGTGAAGAATTATTTCACTAAGTCATCATATATAGCTATTTATTACGATCGGGAATCGAACTTGAGACCGGATTAGATAACAAACTATCGTGTTAATTAGCCACTGCGCTGCTGAAACAGGATTTACTTCTAAATATTTGTAAAATATACTTCATTTTATTTTTATAACAGTATAAATACAATTTATATTCCTTTACACTAAATCCCTCGAGCTCAGCGCGTGCGGCCGACCGAATGCATCGCCTCACCGTCCAAATGATCCCCTCGCGAACTAAAAGGTTCAGGCAGTCCTTTTTCTGTCGTTCCATCAAGTTCTGGAACGTCCTTCCCAGCCGCGTCTTTCCCCCTTCCTATAACATGGGATCCTTCAAGCGCTGTGTGTAGAGGCACCTCACAAAGCCAGCATAGCGGACCCGACTAGACAGCAGATCCTCTTCTCTAACAGCGGCCGCTTCTGTTCGCACTCTAACTTAACATCAGGCGTGCTAAAAATAAAAAAATATACATAAAAATAAATTATTAGTTTTTCTTTAATTAATAACGTTAGTAACAAACGACATTGTTTATTTCAAAACAAAAGTATAGGATTGTATAGAAAAACAAGTTTACTTTGTCGATCAAGGCCAACAATTTGATCTTGACATGCTCTAAGTTTGATAAGTATATCGCTAGTTGTAAAATTTTACTAAAAAGTCTATCTACTCTTATCTAATCTATGTATTGTTATGCCATTAGTGTCCCAGGGACAGACAGTAACAATGGATACCTTACACGATCAATAAACCACCCGTGATTTAGTGGTAGTAGGCGTGAATCTCGCTAATTTTGACCAGTAAGCACACTGATGATGGGTATTAGCCCAGTCTGCCTTCCTGGAGGGGTAGTACCACCCACATACAAATGCAACTTCCATCCATTCCATTCGTCTGATGTTGAGCTAAATACGATCCATGAGCGGAGAAATGTCTGTTGGCAATAGTATCCGCTATGCTGACTTGATGAGACGAGTATGCAGTGGCTAATCCCATTGTAAAGTTAGATTGGTAATTTTTTTTCTTTATTTTCAGGTGGTCACAGTACATTCTTTGCACTCTTGAACACTTTTGTGCATATAGTCATGTATTTCTATTATATGGTATCTGCTATGGGACCAAAGTACCAAAAATACATTTGGTGGAAGAAGTACCTGACTGCTTTCCAAATGGTAAGTTATATTTTATAAATTATACTAAACTTTATAAGATAGTTATGCGGTTTTAAGTTTTAACAATATGAAAATCTGAATGAGGTAGTCAGGTAGTCAGGTAAACAGCGGCGTAGCTTCTAAGGTGCGAAGTGGTTCGTTGTCTCTAGACAAAAAATCTCTAGATGCGACTAGAAAAAAAAAACATTTTATCTACATTTTCGACACTAACTTTGAATTCTTAAAATCCGCCGAGGAGGTGGGGTAGTACAGGTCCCAATTACTTCTTCGTACCTACGGACCTTTGACTACTTAGCTACGCCACTGCAAATAAATAAAGATTAATCTCGGCTTGTAAAATAATAGACAATAAAGATAGAATCACAATGCACACGACATATTTTTGGTTTCACTCTAACAATATCGTTCTACACTCATGTGTAAAAGAGACGAAAAATTGGTAGACAGTCTTAAATATTTTTATTATATTTATTGTTAGTTTGTTTTATAAAAAATACTGATAAGATAAAATTATTACAAATTGTCTCAAGTACCTGCCTTCACTCGAAACTTCCTCAAACTACATTTTAAGTTTTATGTCGACTCACGGTTTACTCGCTACTGAACTAGTACAGAGATACATGGTACCGATTGAGAATTCTGGAAGATTTAACAGTATCCCCAACGACATAACAAAAAAGAACGGCAAATTCTTTACGACAGAAGTGATTTCACGCGAAATTTAAAAAAATATGCGACCGTTTTGAAAGCTTTGCTACTGTCGTCGTATCGTGGTCGCGGCAAAAATCATCAGTTTAAAACGTAAGCAAGCCGCAAAAAAATCTTTGAATTTACTTAAAACGCGTTCCTGCAACTTTTATTTTTCTTCTTTTTTTAGAAAAAAAAATTACAATGGAGGAAAAATTTATCAAAAGTTGACCATTTCGTGTCCAGTTTTTTAATATTTTAAATGTTTCCGTAATAAAAATTTAACATTATTGTTTATTTTTCCGCTAAAAATACAATTTATTTAGGCCTTCCGTACATGTTGGTTTAGTGTATTGAACTTTGATACTGTTTAGTGATTTACATGTTTAGTTGTCGTGAGTTCCTTATCTTGTTCAAATAATTATTTATTAATATTCGTGAAAATTTTACTTCAAACATTGAACATGACGTTGGCGATACTTAAACGCGAATTCTATTATTTAGTAGCTATTACCAACGTTTAAATTCATTGAATGGTCCTTCGAACCGGATTTTATGATTTATTTTATTAATTTTTCATACACATCAAAGTTTATGATCAATTCTTTTTAATAATTTATAGTTTTTTTATTACTATAATGCTGGCTGGGTTTTCATGTTTAAATTATGGTGTTAATAGTCATCTTATGAATAACTTTTTTACGTTATTAATTGCGTAAGTAAATTTCGCATCGTGATAATAGCGGCCGTAGCCTAGCGGTTGAAGACGTGGACTCACGATCGAGAGACCTAATTCAAATCTCGCAAAATACACTAGAAAAATTATTCAAGACAGATAACGATTATCTTCAGATGGCCGCCAAAACTCCTCGGCTTTTGCTTTTATTTAACCCGCTCTGTTCGTATGGGTCAAGTCATGTAATCGTTTTTTTAAATAATAATATTTTACTAAAGTATTTGACATTTAACCTGTAAAAAAAACTCTGTGCTCGATAAGAGTTTAGTTCCGCCTTCTTTGCTAATAAGTACCTAGTTAATTTCCTTATAAGTAACGAGTTCGTATACTTTTAAAAATAAATCTAGGGCATCGGTAATGTGCATTTTAAGAAAAAAGTGTTATATACGAAATAGTTCCGTTTTTTGGCTCTAGCGTCCACTAGAGGCGCCGAATCGAATTGCATTTCTACCACGTTCATCTATCATAGTTAAATTTCACCGTATTGCAACGTTGTAAATCGCAAATTCACTTGAACGACGCAGGATACGACGATTCGGTTCGGTTCCTTCCCAATGGACCCAATTTTATAGCAAATATAAAATATTTGAATCAATTGAAAAACAAAATTAAATGATAGAACATCAATGATAGAAGTTCTATCTTCTACAACGTCACATATTACTTACTGTTTTTTTTACCACAATTAATAACAGCAAGCTCTAATTTGCAATTTAGTTCTTGCTAATTGTCGTAACACGGATATCGAGCTGTTGATGTTTTTTTTTTTCAGTTCAATTTACATTATTTTTTTATTGTAGCCACCTGATGTAAAGCCAGAGTGTGCTCCATGAACGGAAACAGCCACAGATAAATTTCTACAGGCAGCAGTCGCCTCCGCTATGCCGGCCTGGGGAGACGAATGTGTACTATCCAAACTGACAATACTCCTCTCGTTATATCTAGCTAGTTACAAGCTACTCTTCCTGAAACGGGACAGTCACTTCACGTGTGTTACATTCGAAAGTGGTGGTACTACCCCAGGACAGCAAACTGGGCTAATAACCATCATCAGTCTGCCTACCACTCTTTTACGTCGTAATTTTTAATGATGAATTTCGATTTGTTTCAATAAAATGCGTTTTTATTTCAGGTTCAATTTGTATTGATCTTCACGCATCAGCTCCAAGTGTTGTTCCGGCCATCATGTCAGTACCCGCACGTATTTGTGTATTGGATCGCAATGCACGGATTCCTCTTTTTGTTCCTCTTCAGCGACTTCTATAAGGCGAGATACACTAAGGCCAAAAAGGATTCCGCTAAGAAGAATGGCATTTCCAATGGTTTATGTATGGTAAGTTCGTTGTATCCCACTTTTCTGTTTTGTTTTTTCTTTTGTAGCTCGACATTTGACAACATTCCACCTCCTATAGCCGGATATAACTAGAAGAGTGTGCCCTGTCAGTTAATGGTGCATATTCGTTTCCTCAATCCGGTATAGCAGAGGCCACTGCTACCTGCTCATGGACCGTGTTTTAGCTTAACATTAGACACCTGATTTTGAGTCTCCATTTACGTGTTCACGACATAAAGTGAGTGCTCCCTACCAATCAGACAATTTTATTTTGGTAGCGATCTATTGGTGGAAAGAGTCACTTTACGTGTACAAATGTAAACTTATACTTGGCCCTGGTGAAGTGGGGTCTATAAAAAAAATGCCAGCCTAACGTAGCGGAACAGTTGAAGGACAAACCTACGATAACTAAAAATATTAGAATCCGGGTGTTTTTTGCAGCTTTTCTATTTGTGGGTTAAGCTCAGGGTCAGGGTAGAAATTAATGGAATCGAATCGTGGTCCATCTTTATGTAATATAGAAACCCATTAACTTTTTTTCCCTGTAGTATAATTTTGTGTCATGCAATGTCATCAACAAATCCCTGTAGAATTGTCATCGCGCTAATTTGCTCGTCACATTACTTATTACCTATAAAATAAAGACTATAATAGCTTGAACTGGTCACGAAGTAATTTAATGAATTACAACTACGTATAATAATAGTTATTGTTGTTTTTAATATTAGTCTTGCGTTGGTTTCTGTCAGAATTTAGCGAGGTTTGAACACGGGTCTCATCAATCGTGAACTCCGTCTTCTACCGCTTAATGATAACGTGACGTTATTACGTTAAAAAAACTTACGTGTACAAATTTTAATCGAAATTTACGTCGTTTTTCCGTTGTTACTATGTTTTTATATGCTTTTCTAATGTTAAATATAATTATTCAGATAATGAACCTAATATAAATTTTATTTTTAGTAATACAGTTCAAGGGCGTTTATATAAATATCATTGCAGCATATTCTATAGAAATTATTGGTTAATGACGCATTTGAGATCATTATTTTTGTATAATAGATTCATGATTACGTCGGGAGCGAAAAAAATAACTTTTCCATTATTAAAAAAGTTACACACGTCATGTTTTTAAACTTGGCAACACTGACGCTAATTTATATTTTATATATTATTATTATTTTAAAGGCTAGAGAAATATTTAATTTTTCTTCGAGTACGGGCGTCGAGTATTTAATCTTGTGATTTTAATGACCATACATACATCTTCTCTAATTTGTAAATATTCATTTATGCACTACTTGATCAAACATTCGCCTATTTGAGTCTCACCGTATGGACAACAAAAAAAAACCAACAATATTCAAAAATCCTTCTCATCACACCTCTTTCTTCTCTAATTCTTTCGCAGTCACTGCCTCGAGACTGTGGAATGAACTTCCTCAACACATTTAATATATATTTGTTTAAAACACTGCTTCTCCTCGCTCACACCTGTCATAAACACAGAGGTTAGCTGGAAGAGAATGCTATTTACATTAAGTTCGCCTGTGTGCATGCTACATTAAGTTTTAAATAAATAATAATATTTAATAAAATTTTATTTGCTGACGGTGCAGCTGTCAGCCCCTCGCAGTCTTCCATTCCATTCTTTATTTGACCAAGTAGTACCACCCTTGTAAAGGCTGGCGTCCACTAGTGACAAAGCGAGACGAGTTCAGTCTCGTTTCCGCCTACATGAATTCCTAATGGACGCAGTTTCATAGTAAATACAAGTAAACTAATTTGTGCGATTCGCCTCGACAAGCCCAGTGGACGCCAGTCATAATGCAATCATATTACACATATTTTTCTCTCTCTTTTACAGGCTGTTCCAGATGACAGTAAAAACCTCAACGGTAACTACAAACACGAGGAGAGTTCAGAAGTACCTAACTCATATACATCGTCAGCCGCCGACGCGTTTGTGAGACAACGTGCTGTATCCTAGTGAACACCCAATGCTATAAATAGACTAAAGTTCGACCTTCCCATACAACAACATATAGTTTAACATCCATATTTGTATTTTATGGAGAAAAAACAACACTATTTTTGAACGTACTTAATAATTCCAGATTTTTCAAAGTATGGGAGGGTCGGTATTCTGGTCGAGTAAGTTTTGACTATTAAAAAAATTAAGCGAAGCTGGTCGCTTTGAATTGTAAATTGTTCTTCCACTGCAAGCAGCCCGAATTCCAGTGGCGAGACTAATTGTCGATGTACAGAAAAATAAAAGTTAGTGTTGTACGTAAGCATTATCGATAAAAAAAACTCGTCACTCATAAAAGCCACGGTTACTCACTACCTCTTTGTGGATAAGCTTTAAGGGTAGATAGAGGTTCTATTATGTAAAAAAAAAAGTATATTTTTGTCAGATGGACGTGATTATACTTTTATACTATTTTTTATGCCATGCCTTTTGCACTGAGATCGATTTCTTCTAATGAGTGTAAAAGTTATGGAATCTACAAACTCCGTAAGACTTTGTAATTATAGTAAAATAGACTGTTTTCTTTTTTTTTTCAAAACGAATCTTCTGGCTTATGATAAATAATTTTGTTTTTGTCGTTTTAAAATGTACTACAATAATTTTATAGACAAAAATTTGAATTTAGAACGTTATTTATTTTTTCATTGAAATTTGAAGTTTATTTTTTAGGCTGGTCTGGTCACCTTAGATTTGAATTTGGAATGTTATTTACTTTTTCTTTTGTAAAGCAGAGATTTCAAAGAAAAATAAAAAAAGCATAATATCTGTTACGCTATTTTTAGTTAGCCCTTCTCAATAGTTGTATCTTTTTATATTTTAATTTTTTTTAACTTAAGTTCATGTAAATATTATTGTAGTATATTAGGCGTAAATCTTTTTTTATCACATTTTTTTTTTATAAATAAAAGCTATAACTAAATACGCGTTACTATTAAAACGTGATATCGTTGTTGCTAGTGCAATACCACAAAAGCAAGATCTTTGATACTATCCATGAAAGTTCAGTTAAGAATATTACTTATTTAAATCTTTAATTAAATTTACTCGATATTCTAGATGGTGCGTATTCGTCTCCTCGAGCCGGCATAGCGGAGGCGACTGCTGTCTGTACAGATTTCTCTGTAGCAGCAGTTGTTTCCGTTCATGGACCGCACTCTAGTTTTAAATCAGGCGGAGGGTTGTCATATGCCGAGCAACAATTAAAAAAATATTGCACTAGCAAAGGTTGCTTTTTGTTTAAGTACGCTGTTTTGTCGTTAAATATATTTTTTAATGCTTTTGTTTGTGGATCCAAAGTCCACGAAGTTTTTTTTTTACGTTATGACATAATATTTTAAATAAGACGTAAATTATGTTAAATTTAGCATACAAGTTCCATTTGATTTACAATTTGTTTGTAATATATGAAAATTTATGGCATTTAATTGTCTATTTGTTATAATAATCATTCGATTATGGATATTGTAATGGGCATTAAAAAAAATAGTTTTTGTATAAATCGATTGTAAAGTATTAATTTTTAGTTGAATTGGTTTTGTTTTTTTTTTATTTGTCGACCAAAATAAGAATGTAGGTTTTTGTTAATAAATTAAAAACTTTTAAGAAATATATTTAAAATTGTAAATATATACAAAATGATATTTTTGTAATGTTACCAGATTTGTATTTTGAGGCGAATCGAACTTTGGTACTCCCATTTATTTTTATTTTTTTTAATAATTGTATTAAAAAAGCATTTTGTAGGTAAACTTAATTGTAATATTTTGTGCATTTTTTTTTCGAGTGATTTTTAATAAATAGGGTAATTAGACGTGTTTATCGACGAGGGATTACTATGAAATAAAAATATATATTTATTCTAATAAATACATCCATGTGTTGTATTAAGAATTTTTATAACTAGCTAATAAAAGGTAATATTATATGTTTATCATCAACATTTCGGTCGTAATAAGGCCGGCATAGTGTCGGCGATTGGGGCCATCATGTACTGCGATTAACTAGTCGTCGAACTCTCATGTACCTCCACTGTGCTTATCATCGAGACCACATGTCGCGCCATTATTTTTAAAAAAGTCGTGACAGGTGTAATTACCCTCTTTTTTTTTGTTCGCATGCGAACGTGCTTGAAGCGGGCAATATGGAGGGTTGGGAAAGGTTTTGCACGCAAGTTCAAAGATCTGCTCAAATGCTCTTTAAATTTCACACTAATTGCAGAATTATTTATTATTATTGTAATAAAGGATTTTTTCTTAATTGTTTTGTTTTATTCTTGAATAAATCAGGATGTTTCAACTGATTTTGCAATTTAGGTCTGTTCCTGACTTAGGGTCTTGAAGAAATCTGTATATGTTTTTCTAATTCCAAAATCCTGATCGTAGTCCCCTTTGAGATACATATTTTAACTATCTCTTGCAACTTCTGACTAAAAAGCGTTCTGGTTAAGGTATACATATGATGTAATAGTTTAATAAAGGCGTACAAAAAGATTACAGCCTGTGTGGACAGAAAGAATGATTGAAAATATGTTTTTTAAATATTTGTAGATTTATTTAACATCAATAAAATATGGAAAAAGTATAAGAAAATTAACACTAAAAATTTATAAAAACAACTTATTTTCGCCGTCTGCCGTAATCTTTATTGCCGTTCCATTTGATCTGTGCCGATATATTTTTTAGAAATATATTCGACCAGGTGTAACCATTGAGATATTATACTAGAGGCGCAAACCCCATACATTTGACATGAAAAAGCCGTAGGCCGTTTCAAACGATTTGACAATGTCAATCTTAGTGTTGCCGGTATAGTTAAAAATTTTCCACACACAATTTTTTTTTTCTTTAGATATTTTTATTCAGTGTCGATTATATTATATCTAGAGGCATGCATTTTCAGCTAAATAAAATAAAGTTCAATGTTTTAATTGTTTAATATAAGTTGAAATTATTCTTTCTTAAAAATAAAATATTTCTTTTTTTTATATTATAATACGGGTTATGGGAAACGATGTTTTACTAGCAACACTAAATATAAAAAATATCCCTAATCTTATTTGTTTTTTTTGTTGTTTAAGGACAATATAGATGTTGAAAGGATATATTTACGTGTGAAACGTGATCCCGCTTTTTTTGTTGTGCATTTGGGATCGAGAATTGCACGTTTTCACCACATATTTGCCCATTATGAGTTTATATACGTCCTGTCAAATACCAACTGACAGAAAGCTTAATTATGGCTGTGGGCAGATCTTCACTCGCCTCACGTTGGGAGCGTTATTGCGCCTCTAGTATATATCTCAATGGGTGTAACGAATAAATTAAGTACGTTTTGACAAATGGAATTTACGTTTCAATTTACATAAATTTGACACATAACGGTGACTCCGGTTAAATGAACTTTAAAAAAATCTATAATTTTATTAGTTGATGCAAAAAAATATCTCGTTATTTATGTACAGGTGCTCCTGGTGCGCGCGCAAAATGATCTTTGACACTTAAGCAATAAATCCATTTACAGAACTTTTAAATAATCGTTGTTTTCTAAGTAAAAATAACTAATTAATAAATTATGTTGAAAATAAACAAAAAAACTATCAACACACACAAACAGCTTGAATTTGGGTGGGATTCGAATCCACACTTGTGCGTGAAGCATGGATGCGTCAATTCCTCTAATCTGTGAGTATCTTACCATCCGCAGCTCTTTCAGTTGTGTTGACTGGGTTAATAATAATTAATTACTGGGTTTCTTTAAGTAATACCAATATAAAGAGACTTTAGAGTACATTAGACACATTCTGATACACTCAAATTATTGGGAAAAAAACTTAACAGTAGATACTCGTATGTTACGTTCATAGAATAATATAATAAGAAAACATCACTCTATAGGCACTATTAAAGAGTAGTAGGCAGACTGATGACGGTTATTTGTCCAGTCTGCCGTCCTGGGGTAGTACCACCACATTCGAATGTAACACCCGTGAAGTGACCTTGTCGCGTTCCGGGAATACTTTGAAAGTAGCCAGGTATAACGAGAGGAGTGTGCACTGTCAATCTAAGATGGTACATGCTCGTCTCCTCAAGCCGGCATAGTGGAGGCGACTGCTGCCCGCACAGGTTTCCCTGTAGTAGCAGTTGTTTTCATTCATGGACCGCGCTCTAGCTTTACATCAGGCGGAGTGTTGTCACATGCCGAGCTACAATAAAAAAAACTGTTTCACAGTAACCAAAATACTAATTAAAATAGCGGAAGAAAAGATTTTGGTTATTTTCCATAATCAAACCTTAATTTTTGAGTTAAGAATTGTACGAGTATACTCGTGTATACTACGGTTGCGTCGCTTTAAAATTATGGAAAATGGATTAAATTACCGGTTCTAAAATGTATAAATAAATATACCATATTCTAAGACGTCACAAAATCTACATATACATATACTCGTAAATATCGTGTTTGTTTAGTGAGATTTTAATCAAAGTTTGGTTATTTATCAAACACTACAGAATTATTACTATGACAATAAGTAATGAAATCGAAAAAGTGCAAAATTTCTGAAGCTATAAATTTAAATTAAAACGTTCGACGTTTTTATTTCCGTCGTGTTTATTTTTCAGTGGTGTCTCTTCCAAATTTTTTTACGTTTTCGTTCGTTAACGGTTGCGTCAGCAATTTAGAGCTACCTCGGTGCATCTCAAATACTTTTTTATTGTAACTCCACATACTCTCCATGAATGCAAATCTACCCGCAGCAGTCGCCACCGCTTTGGAGACGAATAACTATCATCCAAGTTGACAATGCACATTCCTCTCGTTATAGGTACTTGGCTATTTCAAAAACGCGACTAGGTCGTTTAAGGGGTGTTTAACTAATGCCTATATTATACCAAAAGCACTGAGCAACCAAAGTACATATAACATAATTACATTAGTACCGATCAGAACTTAACGAGATTTGAACACATGTTTCACCGATCACGAATTGACGAGTACTACCGCTGGAACACAGTTTTAATTGATAAACAAGGAATTTGTATCAAATAATGTAGCCAAATAATAACGTTTACAAAGTTTGTTAACTGAAACACAGGGCGGGTCTAGTGTGGGAACCACCAGTTAACAAACTTTGTAAACGTTATTATTTTAAATAAAGTTATTATTATTATTTTAAAAGAATATTATTATATTATTAACGGGTGGCTGTAAATGACAACTATGTGAGCAGCCGTGGTCTAGCGGTAAGGCGCGTGAACTCACGATCGATGACCGTATTCGAACCTTGCTAAATTCTGACGGGAAACCAATGCAATTTTGTTATATGTACTTTGTTCGCTCAGTGCCTATAGGCACTATTAAAGAGTGGTAGGCAGACTGATGATGATTATTAGCCCAGTCTATCGTCCTGGGGTAGTACCACCACTTTCGAATGTAACACCCGTGAAGTGACCTTGTCGCGTTTCGGGAATAGTTTGAAAGTGTCCAGGTATAATGAGAGGAGTATGCACTGTCAATCTAGATGGTATACGCTCGTCTTCTCAAGCCGGCATAGTGGAGGCGACTGTTGTCCGTAGAGATTTCTCTGTAGTAACAGTTGTTTTGTTTCCACTCATGGACCGCACTCTAGCTTTGCATCAGGCAGTGTTGTCACATGCCGAGCTACAATAAGAAAAATCAAATTTATATCATGAATGAGTAAATATTTTTAAATTGGTACATCTTAACCTACGTCAATGGTCGAAATCAAGTTTTAAGTATCCATGATGCATTCAATTGGTTATTTCCAGAACCTTTTATAAAAGCCACAAATTGGAAATACCTACCTCCTCAAACAAGCTCTAAGAACTGGAAAGCATGACGTACGTACATAAATGTATTGTTTTTTTATCTTTATAAAGCTATTAATAATCTGGTTTTAAACTCAAGCTAATAATAATTAATAAAAAATAACCGATAAAATATACGAGTATACTGGTCTTAAAAATTAAATATCATCACAAAGCAGCGTTGCCAGACGTCAAGACGTAAATCTGATTTCAGCTTGACGTTGATTTTTTGGGACACACTGTATACGAGTATATTATTATTCAGTTTTTTTTTGCTAAATTTTAATGTAAATTGAACATAAAATGAATGTGCACATAAGTTCGACGCACTCACGTAAAGGCGCAATGGCTGATCTTGCCGTAGCTCATATTATATAAATTGATATTTTTTAATAATTCAATAATCTCCTAAATGATAGGTACACTACGGTTGGAATGTTTATTATATTATTTTATATTAACTTTTAGGTATGGAGCCAGGGTAACAAAGATATTTACAAGCTTTTTAGTTATTTTTGAAGTCGTATATTTGACAACCAAAATCATAAACAATGTCTTCTTGACTACGCGTTTTGTTTTCATAAAATGTGTAGATAATTTTTCTGATTAAGCTTGAGTTATCCATAAAAATGAGTCATTTTGGTGAAATTTTTTTTTATGCGGTTCGACTCAGTTTTATGTAAGAATCATTTTATTGTATTGGAAGAAAAAAAGTTAGTCAAATTTAATGAAATGTATTCCCATACAATTTCGGATTTCCCCATACTGTCCCAGTTAAAAAAATTACCCTGTATATCTAGTTCTAATATAATACTACCTTACATTACCTTAGTAACTTAAAGCCCGGTCGGTTTATCAATTTAATCACAAACTCTCAGAAATTTTAGCAATATAAATAATATGTTCATTATCATTATTATTCATAACAATTCGTTTTACACACATGACACGAAAATCGTATTCCATCCCGCCTCTTTTGTACACACATATTTCAATTTAAAAAGTGACCTCCACTATGCCGACTTAAGGAGACTTAGTGCACAATACTAAGTTAACAATGCACACTCCCTATTTTACATCCGGCTACTCGGAAACTGCGAAAAGCGACTAGGTCATTTCACCGGTGTTTGCTTTGTCAGGACAGCAGACGAGACTTATAATTTTTATCAGTCTATCTACGAATCAATAGTGACATTAAAAATCTCATATGCACATATTTAAGCTGAATTTATCTCTGTCCTATCCCAAGGCAACGAACGGGTTGGCCACAGACATCTACACAAATAAATTACTCGGAGATCCGGATTAAATATTTAAATAATAGCAAATTCAAATGAAATAAAATACCTACTTATTAAATTAAATAAATCGGACTATAAAATAATTCCAGGAAATACGGTTAACATGGCTTTTATAGCGTAAAATTCTCCAATAGCCTGTCAATATTTGCGTACATTTGCACGTGGACTATGTACATAGAATTATTATCTGGCTAGTTGGTCCATTTGTAAGCGTTAATAAGTATTCTAAACTGACATAAATCAATAACATTAAAATAATTTATATTCACGAGTTAATGAACTTAGTGAAGCCTACATTGTTGCAACAAAGTTCTCGGCTCTTCAAACCGATATAGTGGAGGTGACATTTTACCATGGCAGCAGTTTTCTCCGCTCATAAACCGCGCTATAGCATTGAAACGTGACCATATTTTTTTAGTCAAAATAGGACTGCAAGTTATTTACGGGAATAATGGGCCCACAATCCAGAAATATAAAACATATTTTAACCTATATCTTTGTCAGTAAGAAGATTACATTCTCTATATGTTATAAATAACAAAATGTTCAATATACAATATATAAATACACCTCGGTCGTCGCAATAGCCTTTATTTACACCGAACGCCCGTTCCCTCAGAAAACGGGACAATTCTTCGTCCCGAAGTTGGTTTCGGAAAAAAAGGTGACAGTCCCGTTCATTCAGAACGTATGGTCACGTTAAGCATTAGCCTGGAGGCCTACTTTAAAACGTAGTTTTTGTTTTGAGGACTCTTCAGTTCAGGAACTGTGTTAATGAAGTTTCGGTTCAATTGAATCTCGCACATCATGTTGTGACGTGATATATTATACAGCAAATATTTCACTCGATTTAAATTTACTTATAGTCAGTTTAATCAGTTGTATTGACGTTTATTTACTTATGAAAACTTTTTATGTTCCTAACCTATACATGTTTTTTTATCCCGGCCTGCGTCAACAGTATCTAATATTTTTCATTTTTAAGTACTAAATAAATTTGTTAAATCGAATTTTCAATTTTGCGTAAGTACCTAAATAGAATTAGTCATAAAGTAATGTTACGCTAACTTCACAACATCTAACATCTACGCATCTTCCACCAAGGCATTCATTCTTACCCATAATAAAACAAAAGAAATAGACGCGCACATATGCTTTAAACATTCCGACCTAAATACTTTTAAGAGTAGATAGACTTATGATGGTTATTAGTCCAGTCTGCCGTCCTGAATCGTACCACCACTTTCAAGTGTAACACCGGTGAAGTTATTTAGTCGCGTTTCGGGATCTGTTTAGAAGTAACCGGGTGTAACGAGTGTGCTGTGATAGTGCACAATCGTCTCCTCAAGCCAGTATAACAGAGGGGAAAGCTGCCTGTAGACATTTCCGTATTTTAAAATTGAATTTTACTTTAAAAATATTTAGTATTATAAATTATAAGCAAATGACGGGACTAGCTAAACTCTTTTATTGCAGATAAGTGGAAAGAAGAAGTCTAAGCTGCTCTGAAATTGCTCAATCCTGAGCAACATTGATCGAGTAGATATGACTTTGCGACAGATCAAGCAATTTACTGCGATGCCTAGGAATGTAGCAATTGTTGCTGCATATGCCGCCTAATTCAAACTTCTTGTAGGCTGCAGTGTTGCCATCGTATATGTATTACAAATTCACATTCAAAATATATTCGAATAAAATCCGTTCGAAAGTCCAGAGTTTAACCGTTCCTTAGTCAATACTAACCATAAAGTATTGGCCGTTAATCATACACATCAAGAACTAAACGAGGAAATATCGGATTTACGGACGTTCTGCTTCCGTAATATACATTTAAATAATATATCTACCTACTCAGATACGAGTATTCAATGTAAATACAAAAAGCCATAACATTTGGGTATAAGGTAATCGTTCACATTCGACAAAACAAACAAGATGATCTCAAAGCTAACCTAATAAGTGAAAATGTAATATTTACATATTTCATTGGCGTAGAAAAAATTAAATCATTAACGTCACAACCTAAAATTATATAATATTTCATTTTGTAATTGTAAATGTAACATAAATAATTATTTTAAGAGTGGTAGGCAGACTGATGATTATTATCTATATATCTGCCGTCTTGGGGTAGTACCAGCACTTTTGAATATAACACCTTGTCGCGTTTGGGAATAGTTTAAAAGTAACCAGATATAACGAGAGAAATGTGCAATCTAGATGGTGCTTATCCTTTCCTTAAACCGGTATAGCGGAGACGACTGTTGCCTGTAGCAATTTCTCTGTTGCAGTTGTTTCCATTCATGGACCGCACTCCAGTTTTAAATCAGGCGTACTGTTGTCATAAACCGTGTTACAATAAAGAAAAGAAAAATATATACAATTTTCAAACGTTAGATGACATGTGATTATTTATATTATATTGCGTACCCTATGTTTTTTATAGTAGTCCGGCATGTGATCACAGTTCACATTCCGTCTAATGTTAAAATTACACACATAAACATTTCTAATCAGATTTGTCAGCTAGGACGGTACCTCCCATTAGTAGGAGTTAAAAATGTATTTTTCTACTTTATTGATTTAATAAACATTATATACAATACAATACAATTGTCACGCGTTTTTTCCACAGGGAACATTATACATTCATAAAATACTTACTTAATGTGCAACAACAAATACTTACTGAAACTGCCTAAAAACTTACGCCTTAAAAATTTAATTTTTTACGAACAACAATCTCATTAATTTAGAATTTTCTCAGAATAATAACTACTTAATCAAATAATTCATATTTATAGACCAAAATCCAAGTATTTCATTTACACGTAAAATTCTGATGTACGTTAAAATAAATATTTGCAGTAATTTGCATATTATCGACGCAAAATTCTAAAGACATTAGGTGTATAGCTACCTATTATCACATGCACTCGTTATATGCAACAAACCGGATGCAATTGATGCAAGAAGCAGCTAACCTGCGTAACTACACCATCTTTAAACATTTACGTAGTCTCTAAATATTTTGTTTGCATATTTCGCACAAATGCATATTTCTCATCTGGTCACATACCTGTTTTCAATAAAATGGCAGTCAATGATATTTTGGAACAAAATAATCAATAATGAACCAATATATAATGGTTGGGTAGATGTGCCCAGTTATATCCAAGAAGTGTGCCCGGTCAACGGACATTCGTCTCTCGCAGGCGTTTTTCTGTTGTTTCCATTCATAGATTAAGTTATAGCTATAGCATTAGGCGAACTGTGGAATATCTGGCTAATATAAAAATAATAATAATCTTTATTAAAGTAAACTAAAGCAATATTTTATTATATTATAATATTATATTATAATATAATATTATAATATATAATATTATATTAAACGTCAGAAACCTGATTTGTATAATAATATTACATAGGTACATTTTCTATACAGGCTTACAAATTGATAGATAGAGAGTATGTATCTCATTTAGACACAATAAAATTTTTGACTGTCAAAAATGTGCATATTTTCTTAAAATTACCCAATTTTAAGAATCCTGACAATCTAGTGACCTTGGTTGAACACCTACCTTGACCGACACCAATGATGTATTCGGAACTTGTGTATTTTTATTAGGTAACGTGTGTTCACAGTGGGTTTCACAGTAAACATCACTTGATTACTGACACCATTAGGTAATTAATTATAAAATTATGATGAAAATTAAATAGAAAAAATCTACACGCACACAGCCTGATCCGACGCGTACGTTGGGGTCGAACCCACGTCACCCGCCACAGACATTGGAGCTTCACGTGACTTCGTTGAAATTCCCCTAATCTATATTCCAACCCAGAAGCAACTCATATTTGAATTATCTGCATATGCTAAATATTAGTAAAAAATAACAGACAACTTTAGACAGAAAAAAATATATAAAAAATATAGATCATATCTACACTCTACAGACTTAAAAAAGCTAATTAAAAAATCCAATACATTCAGGGTATATTTATTTTAAACTCGTAGTGCCCTAGTAGATTTTTATTTCGAGATCAACTTCGAAACAGGGTATAACGAAAGAAGTTCTTGACAACCTGAACGATCTCTCATCATGCCGCCTAGTGAAAAATTGACCCAATACAAAATTAATTATAGGAAAGTAAAACTTAAAACAACCTTCAATCTTAAAACGATTATTGTCGTTTAAAAATGATTAATTTTAAACCTTGGTATTAATAGCTCCAGCAACAGAACAAAAACCGTAACAATAATAAAATATATTTCGGTTTGAGTCGTAATAAATAATTTTTGAAGATCGCTAACAATTCGAAAAGAAGAAATAACAATTTAAAACAATAAATACGCAAAATTCAACTACCAAAAGAAGCAACTTTTATTGTTGAAAATTCTTGTACAATTCAACAATTCGAATGATTAATTTACTCATTATAACACTGCCCGATGCAATTAAAGTAATTTTAAAAAGTAAATCCGAAATGATGGTCGGAAACAGGAAATGTCACAGAGCGGACAGAGCCGTGACTTTGGCCACTTATGGGCAAACACTTTAAATCTACTGGCAATGAGAGAAACGACCTTTGATCAGCTCCACAAACAGACTGAGCAAATATTTAGAAAACTAATATATTGTGCGTATGTACTACAAATATTTCGTTTAAATCTAGAATAGGCAACGAGATTTACCTTTCCTGTATAGCGAGCTAATCAACAATCAAATAAATATGCTGTAGCAATGGGGCCGAACATCTTTGACTGACTACTTCGCTTGTCATTGTATAAAATTGTTATTAATGTGTATAGTGACGCGTTAATATAGGCATAAATAGTAAACATATTGTCAAATTAAGAAAATTCGTTCTTTATGACGCAGGTTTTCGATTTAGCACAAGTTAATTTTTTGGCCATTCCCATTTTTTATTTTTTGACGTGTTTGTCTATGATTTGTCTGTATATTATTATTCAATTATAATCCAATGGTTTTCCGTATAAGTAGCCCATCGCTAATCCTATAAGATTTTGGTAATAATGTATATTTAAAATCAATACAAACGTCAAGACAAGCCTACGACATTTATATCAAGATAAATATTAAAAATAGATAATTATTTATAACGCAAGGACATCAAACGTCAATTAAGCATTGTATTAGATATAATTTAACATACAAAACAAATCAAACTCTTAATTTTATTTATAGAATAATGATTGATCGTTTCAGAGATCTATGAACGGAATTGTTCGACACGATTTGCAATTCATTGCTAACTTTTTTTAATTCATATTTATGTAGGGACTTTGAACCTAATTTAGTTATTACAAACCCAATTAACCTTGTTCATACCTACAATACATCGAAATCGAGATAAAGTTATATTATGGAAAATCCATCCAACCACTTTTGTCATTATTATTTTTTATTTAAGACTAGAATCATCAGAAACAAAGATCTTACGTGCTTAGAGGTATTGCTTACCCCTGTAACACTGCAGTATATAATATAGATAGATAAATAGACGTCATGTAAATAATTAAATTAAACAACATATGCTTTTTTATATCACTTACAAATACTTACGATCAATTGCATTTAATCCTTGTTAAAGTTGCGTGGAACTACCAGTTCATAGATTACTTATGCAAATGTTATTACAAAGTATATAATAGCAGTATTTGTTTGTCAACATGAGGATAAACCACGATATACATGACACGTGTTTCTACGGGTCGGACATTGTCTCACACAATTATTCCACCGGTTTATATTAAGTAGTAACTATTGGTTCAAATATTATTAAGTATTATATTTAATTACTCTATAACTATATTCGATGTCTGTAATTTTCTTGGCTGTAAATCTAGGGTCAGGAGGTTGGGTCTTCGCATTCTTTAAGTACAAGGCACTTTTACAGTTTGACACGGAGCGTGTAACCTCAGCCGCTAGGGAGTAAACTGGAGAAAAAACGTGATCGTCACCATTACGTCTCTCCGTCGTTCTCTCTCGTAAACACCATTACGCTTCGCTTTGTTTCTGTCATTATGACGCCACCTCTATTATTTAAACAAAGTTTAATTACATTGAATTACTATACATTTATAATCATTATTAATATAATAAGTACTTATTTTGTTTGATAACGGAGGTAGTAACATTATTCCATTGCTATAAAAAATTTAAGATTTTTGATCAACACCCTGCGAAAGATAGTTTAGACAGTCCTCTCTGGATATCAACCTTACGCAGTATTTAGGTACACGATTAATAGTCAACTTCAGCCAGATTTTAGATATAGCTACAATCTGTTTGCGTAATTAGAATGAGTGGTGGAAGTTGCAACATAAAGCTGGTGACTTTATAACAAGACTTTAATTTAAAGATTTGTAAATTTTAAGTATTTAATGACATTAGAACCGGATAAACATGGAAGTTATCATGATGAGTACACATGTAAAATTCTAACTGAAATATCAAGTATTTGGAGGACGGTCATTGATCTGTGCGTTATTATGGTCCGAGCGGATTGAAAATGAAAGTTTATTAAATTAAATTGCAGTTTATTATATTTTATTCAAATGTAAATTTAATAAAACAAGTTACTAGTAAACAAAGTACAGTGTAAACTCTATATAGCGACACTGAAGGGACTGCGCATTTCATAGCGTTATAGAGAGTTGTCGTTAAATGGAGAGAAGAAAAATCAATACTATTTTACTAATATAATATTATTTACCAATAAAGTATATATAACATTATGCAAAACAACCTAACGACAGAATCTTCGATCCGTATTAGGTATTAGGTATTAAGGTAAATACGGGCTAGACAATAAAGCAACAAAAGAACGTACATAGCTGCAGTTCTTATTAATTTTGGCAACTGGAACGTACTGTTTATTGTTTAATAAGGACTTATTGTGGTCGTTATTTAGAGTTGATGTGATGCTACATAGAGTGTATCATTGTAAACCAACCATAGTCAGGTAATTTCGACGTTTAAAGGAGTTTGTCGTTAAATCGAGTTTACACTGTAATTTACAAAAATAATAATAAAAATGAACAACGCGCACTAAGCTGAGGTGGACATCGAACATATGCTGTCGGTTTAGAGTACATATGCTCCGATCAACATTTTTAAATACCAAAAATCAATAATAAAAATCTAAAATATGAAATATAATTAATGCCAGTATAATTATTGATCAACTTTGTCTGTTATAAAATTATGAACGTTTATATTATTTTTTTAACTAATTTAATTACGATTAGTTAAGAAAACTACCTCTTGTGTATGTTGGGTTTGTTGAACTCAGTCTCAATTGGCCGCAAAGCTGCATGCTGTAAAGCTTTTGAAACGTCGCGAACGTCGGATTAAAATAATCAAAATGAACGCTTAACTTTAAATTCGGTGAAACTATGTTTTATAATTAATTTTATATAATCAACAATTTTATTAAGAAAATATTTTTAGAAATACTAACCTCTACAATCTAGATCCTTATTTTTTCCAAATGCACCGGATGCCTACACAACTGTTTGATAATTAATTAAACTGCGTCATAATAATTAAATAACAATAAAGTTATCGAAAAATTATCAATGTTCTTTTTGACCACTAAAATCGCATTAAAATGTAAAATAATGAATTATAATTTATTTACGTAACTATTTATTGTTTGGTCTGATTAATTGCATTCATCCTGTTATATTTTCTAACTCGTAATTGTTTGTAGGTAATTGATCGGACAGTAATAATTTTCAATAAATTTAAAAAATATATAAATAACGACACGATTAACATTATATTAAAACGACGAACGGGTCATTTATATGATAGGGAAGACAAACAGCACGGAGAAGAATGTCTATCGGTAATATAACGCGATGACGATGACGACGTGCGTGAGGCTGGCCGGGAAAACCTGTCTGAATGCAAGGCAGGCAGAAGGCAGAAGCGGTTAGAATTTAAAAATGGTTCCACGCTGTTGGGCATGGATATTCATTTAAAAATAAGAAACAATGTTATAATTTAAAGTTATAATTTTTCGAATTCTTGGAGTCGCTGTAGAACCCGAAAGCATACGCGTGCGATGATCGGAAGGAACACGGTGAAGGGTCGTTTTAGTCGATTGTCCGCCATATACACGACGAGTAGATGTTCGCCCTAGGCACATCTGTGCTTGGCAGAAAGATCTACGCGTACACTTCCCACTTTAAGTTATAATTTAGAGTTAATTAAACCTACCTATTTATTTTACTAGAACAATATTAAATGTAATATTGAGTAAATAGGTTAGGTTCACAGACGCCACAAATGGTTTTACCCTTTAGTTTGTCAATGATAATTACACTACCATTTCCCCTTTTCCGCGAATTTTTTGACCCCTGTACACGCCATCATGTTCAATTAAAAGGGACAGTATACAAATGAAAGTAGAAGTGCAATAAACCATACATCGGAGAACATATGTAGGCGTTTCTTTACACTTATATTTTTCACAATTTCATTCATAAATACGTTCAATCTTTGACATAGACTGTTTCTTATAAACTTCAACGTCCACCCCCTGAACCCCAGATCTTATCCCAATTGGTTGCATTGGAGGCTGTGCCGCTACAGCCTCTCAGGGAGTCGCTGATTACGCACGAGGTAAGATATGATAAAAGCGCGTGGGAGCAGCGCGCGCCGTCAGTACTTGGTACACCTGCACGACGAGCGCAGGCCGTATCTACTATAATTCCCCCTCCGCGCGCTCGGATCGCAAATCTCACAGACTACCAATAACCTAACTGCAAGGTTTCCTAATCAGTCGGTGTGGTCGCGCGGTAGATAGCGTAGTGTTGTGTTCCCCTCGGACTGGCGACGGTACCTTCCGGGGTGAGGAGTGCTCGAGGTTGCTGTCATTTCAGGTGAGAACATCTGCTACATAAGGAAAACAATCTGAGAACTATTCGCTAGTTTAATCATGTGATTGAGGGCCCAGTTGCATCATATACAGTGTTAGTGGGAATAATTGTTATTGACACACTCAGTAAAAGTGATAATAAAAATTACTTATTAATGAACGCCCCTTACCAACAGTGCCTGTTTAATTTGAAACATATTTTAAGTCACAAATATTAACAGATTCATATCTAAAGAATCTGCATAAAAGTTCCAACATTTCAGCACGTTCAACCTAACCTTGCTACATTTACAAGTGAGGCGATAATGAACAACATCATTTTATTAAATAATGATGTTCATTGATCAAAGGTCAAATGTTGAAAACCATTTACAATAAAGATCAACACATATATACATTTCTGTGCAAAATAATTATATACAATAAAAAAAGGAAACTGTATCTGTAAAATAATCTGTAGCGTTTTCTACAAATACTTCAATTACAATTAACGAGAAAGCAGTTACATAAATCAGCATTATTCTTGTATTTTAATGGTATACATAAAGTCGAGTCGAGTGCGGTTATAGAGCGCTATTCGCCGCTAGGAATGGTGTGTGATTTTGAAGCCAAGGATTCACGGAGGCTTTAGTATTCGTATCGCGTGGCGGAGCGGTGGCAGCGGGGGCCGTTGTGACGTAAGATGCCTGGCCACTGACTTGAGATTACTGACAGAGGCTAAGGGTTATCATCACATATCAGACAATAATATCAACAGTATTAAAAATCACTATATTTATTAAGAACAAAATTGTAAAGGTAATCTTCAAAGTGCGACAAGATTCCCTTCTTATCTACGATATAATTAATCAGTCTACAAAGTATATTACGTATGTTATAGTCAATATGTGTCTTATATTTAAGACGATTTTCAAATTGAATTAGAATCTAATTACGAATTATGGTTACATACCTATAGATAGCTAAATAAGAAAATAATAAATACAAGCAGTCATTATAAAACATAACATAATGGTTAATAATAGCATCACTCTATCTATTAGTTATATCGTTATATACATAAATTACGTGTCATTGAAAAATATTAAATTATTATAGAAAAATGTACAATATGCATAATTACGAGTAGTTGCAATTTATCATTACAGTGTAAACTCTTTATAACGAAACTCAAGGGACTGAGCATTTTTTGTCGTTATAGAGAGTTTTCGTTATATGGAGTGAACAAAAAAACAACCATATTAACAAGATTTTTTAATATGTATGTATTATAAATTATTGTTTATACATATAGTCTGATAACTTTGTTTGACGTTTTTTGCTATGCCAGTACTTGTTTTGTATTATTTTATGTATTCTATTCATATCTAGATGTGTGGTGGAATCGTCTTGATTAAACAGCAAAAATTTTTCTACCAACTTAGCGGCATCTAGGGCTTGTTGAATTGTTGGTGGTGATTCGGCTTTGTCCACTTGATCATCTTCTTCATCTTGATTATCGGGTGTTTCCTGACTTTTTGACACTAAATCAACAATTTGTTCATCTGTAAGTGTACCAGTTGTGGCTACATCCTCATCTATATTTTCGTACGATTGTAGATCTTCGTTGAAATTGTTTGGTATGTCGAACTGGCTTATCCATTCACTCAGTGGTAGATTGTCTTCACTGTCAAATTGGTTCGTTTCTTGGCTACTACATAATCCAGCATGTCGAAAAGAATGTTGGATAGTGGCTGCTGTTACCTCTTCCCAGGCTTTTGATAAGAAGTTCACTGCCTGTAGCATGTTGATCGAGACCTTGCCGTCAGTTTCGATCATATCCATCAACATTTTCCGTCTATAGTGGCCCTTTATGCTTTTAATGACACTCTGATCCATTGGTTGTAGAATACTGGTTGTATTAGCTGGGAAAAATGCTAACTCTATGTTTCGAAGATTAGATATGATTGGGTGAGCAGGACAATTGTCTACTAGAAGCAAGATTTTCCGTGATTTTAATTCAGCATCCCATTTTCTCACTTCCTCTTCAAAAATCTGCGATGTCATCCAAGCTGACTTGTTTGCTTTGTACGTAACTGGCAACTGTTTTATGTTCTTGAAACACCGAGGGTTTTTCGATTTGCCTATAACTAAGAGCTTTCTTTTTTCTGTGCCACTCATATTGGCAGCCACTAGAACTGTAATACGCTCTTTAGACAGTTTTCCTCCAACACATTTTTCCCCTCTGAATTTTAAAGTTTTGTCGGGAGTCAACTTGAAAAAAAGGCCAGTTTCATCTGCATTAAAAATGTCTTCTGGTGAGTACTTCATCTTTAATTTAGGCCATACTGTACTAATCCAATTGTTAGTCACATTAATATCGACATCCCGCGCCTCTCCGTTCATTTTACCGTACGTAATTTGGTGACGGTGCTTAAATTTTCCGAGCCAACCTTCAGATGCTTTAAAGTCAATTATGCCAAGTTGGTTGGCAAACTTTTCAGCCTTAGCTTTTACAATTGGCCCCGAGATGGGTACATTATTCTGGCGCTGATTGTTAAACCACGACAACATTGCCTGATCTAAGTCTTCGAATTTTGGCTTTCTTAATTTTTTAGAAGAGTTTCCTTCCAGCGCCGCCTGTAGAATTGTTTTTTGGTTTTTCCAAATGGTAGCAACAGTGGATTGACTTAGTTCAAAACGCCTTCCAACGTCACTTTTCTTTTCACCCTTTTCAATCGCACGTATCACACAAACTTTTTCGTCAACACTAATCGCTTTCCGTTTACTGGCCATGTTAACAGTTTCAAAGTAGGTTTACGACTGATAATACGATAGGTACCCAGTATGCTTGGTCGAAGACCATCACTTCCGAGAAAACAATGCGTCTTACTGCACGTGTTCAAGGCAATTAAGGATAACAAAAGCTAGACCGACATCGGATGTTTCGGAGCTTCAAAGTTTTTTGTTACCTGATAACATAACATAAACAATAATACCGATAATAAATATTTACTGCCTAAAAATATGAACACATTTCTTCGTAATAGAGAATGGCGTATCGCTATAAAGAGTGTTTCAATATATGGGTTTTAACGCAAACCAACCAAGTTGGGCTCACTTCAACGTTATAGGGAGTTTATCGTTATAAAGGATAACGTTATAAAGAGTTTACACTGTACTTTGAATTTACACAAAACTACTTGACCTCAAATCCTAAATAAAATCACTTAACTTAATTGATAACGTCAATAATTACAGATTTCAGATGCAATTTTATTGGAAATGTATTTAACATATTTTGTTATTAAAATTATTCCCTTTTTGCTAGATCAACTATACTCGTAATAGGTTTAGCAAATAGATAAAGCTCCGTCGAAATTATCAATATTCATTTATTAATACACATATAAGTTTTTTAGACTATAAACAAAAAATATCTAATCTAAGTGAGAAAAAAATGACGTTAAGTTGGAGGATCCACCCTCATTGACGTCAGAAGTTTTAAAAAACACGTCCAAGTTTGGGTGAAAATCTTTTATAGCCAGTTTTGTAGCAATTAAGGATACATTCATTAAACTTAAAATAGAATTGCCAAAAAAAATATGTAGGTACGTCAACGTTTTTTTTTATTAGGAAATAACGTCCGTGTATAATTTTATCACAATTTATAAAATGATCTTAAATTTTCAATAGCTTATATTTAATTCGTTAGGATTTGTTATTTTTTTGCTTTTCACATTCAATTAAAATTCGTTGCTATGTATTTAAAAGATAGATACTAATAATGCATGTTGTTTTTTGTTATTGTTTTTTTTTGTTATATTTTTGTATTTTGTTTAAGCTTCAAACTAATAACAATCATCGGTTTTTATCTATTCAATTTTCATTATAAAATAAGAACATTCAATTAAAACGGTTTATAAGTTTCTTAATTTTTTTATTTTGTCAATAATTTGCTCAACATCATTAAAACTATAGAAGCGATACTTAACATAATTCACGAAACAACTATAACTTAAATGTTTATTTAGGTAAATTACATCAAACCTGATTTATTAAGAAATACTTGATATGACATTAGCCCGAGACGTTTGTGACCACACTCCGCTTGATGTTACTCGTAAACTAGAATGCGGTCCATGAGTGGAAACAACTGCTACCACAGAGAAATGTCTGCTACTGATGATGGAAATGAATGTACATCATCCAGGTTCACATTATTCTCGTTATACTTCTAATCCCGAAAGTCACTTAGCGGGTGTCAACTCTCAAGTGGAGGACAGCAGACAGAGCTAATACCCATCATCAGTCTGCCAACCACTCGGAAGTTAGTTCCGAATCCCAAGATTATATTTAACTTACCTATAGTACTAAACAAAAATATACATTAGTGGGATAATGAATGCGTAACAGTGACATTGTGAGTCCTTGAATATACAGAGTGTTAATTGTGCGGAGTGGGGTGGATTTGTGTCAGCCTAAAGGACAATGGTATATCATGCACCAGATAGGAGGCAGTGGTGACATCCGCGGTAAAACAACACGTTCGATATGACCTCGGTGTTCGTCCGCGCCTGCAAGCAAATGTTTACATTTGTGCCGGTGACGCCTCCCTCGACGACGAAGACCACCGATTAGTTGCAAAATGATCGCAGCCGAATTGAGTTCAGGGTCGAAACGCGTCGCCTCCGGGTCTTGCGCAACCTTCGCCCACTGCCATTTCACCGATACAACAGCCTACACCCACGTTCCGCTATCGATAATGGATATCATCTCTTGTAAAAATTATTTGCCTAGATAATTAGATGAACTATACCTAAATTGATATTATCAGAATCTAACTCGTTTAAAATGACAGCTCTGATATTTATTTATTTTTGTTTGATAAAAATTAATAATCAAAGTATATTTTAACAAAAAAAAAGTATGTGTTAAAAAAATTATAATTAGGGTCGAGCATTCAGTCATCGCACTCGATCAAGCGAGATACTGAAAATGAAAAAAAACTTGTAAATATTTCGCTAATTTGTAGAAAACGAAAGTCCCTTTTTAATTAAACAGCATCGACGCGACCGTGATTTAATGAGAGAATTATATTAAATTACATCATTTAAAGACATATTGCTTATTTTATATATTTTGTTGCAATAACTAATCGGGTTATAAATGTGTTACAAACGGCGCTATAGGAGCTCTTATTTTCATGTTCGCGCCCCACTTTCCGAGAACACTATTACGTATAGACGCGCGACGCGAGCCACGGCTTTCCACATTCATGTACATTGATACGATTAAGCCGAAACTTTTTGAAAATATAACAATATAAAAAATAACAATTACAAAACTCAAAAAATCTTATAATAATTAAAAACGTTGTGGTTTCATTTTTATTTTATAACCTTGAACTATTTTTTAATTAAATTATGCATCAGTGCTAAACCAAGAACCTTTCTGTTAAAAATTTCGTACGAGAATTATTCGATTACACAACATATGATAACTCATGATCATTTATTATATTTATATCGTAAAATACATCTAAATACAAGTATAATAAGAAAAGCAGATAAAGCGATTGGTAGTAAATCACGTCCGTGGAGATAGTCGCGTGTTGCTTTCACGTAGAGCGCAGCGAATCTATGCAAGTATTCATTGAAAGTTATTTTCAATTACAAAACGGAATTTTCGTCGCATAAACGCGTGCAGGCACGCGCCAGTGTCAATGCCGAAGGGGGCACTACTGCATGACCACTAGATACAACTAAAGTAGTTGGTTTGACGTGACTTGCCATTTATGCGTAAATTAATTATTATAATAGAAATCTGACACTAATAAAATTACGAAATTAAATAATATTTGCATAACTGATATTTTAGTATAGAATTACTACATTATTATTCCATTTATTTTTTTCAAAATTGTAACGCGCTTTGAAGGATAATAATAATAATTGATATGTTAATTTATTATTATTATATTTCATAAGTATATTAACTTAAATCTTTAAGGGGTCGAACCTGGCTACATTAGTAAGCCCCCGAATTAAAAAAAAACGTTGATCCGAAAATCTCATTTAAAAATTGCACAAATTTTTATTTATTGATATTTTATTTTACATATTACGTTAAACGCGTTATTCAAGATGCATAATTTGGGTATTATATCATCATAATTATACAACACACTTTTATCTTACATATAAAATAAATGTTTATTTGTTTGTTGGTCCAATATGAAAAAAATTTGGACTTTTTTTGATTAACGTGGTTAAATCGCTACAATCCCTAGGGATGAACTGAAACGTTGAACGCCCAATAGATACCAAAAATGACTTTAAAAATGGTTTTTCTGTGTCAATAGTATCACCCCTATGTACGAATAGCAATCTAGCGAGTTCATTCAAATTACATACACGAACACAACGAGGGCAATGGTTGCTAAATAACAACCAATACAAGAAAGAACAGAACCAAAGAATTACATTATTCTAGATACTATTGCGCATTTTCTGGTTTTCTATACACCTTTTGTAATTATCAAATGTATGTTTTTCACACATTATTCGACGAATATCCTACGCCAAAATGTTGAGATTGACTCTTTAATATTTGATTTGATATGTATCAATAATCCAATAAAAAAAACGATAAAGAACACTGGTATTCAAAATTCATATAATAAATGCTTACATTACCAGGAAAATGTGTAGATTACTATTATTCGTGTAAATAATGAGTTTGCTCGTAATGACGTTGAATCAATCAGTTTTAAGCAAGTATTTGCTTCTTTGTACAACAAGAGTGATGTCATGGCAGTTTGATGTTGATAAATCTCATGTTTATCTTGATTTTAGATATAACTTGCGAAATTTAAGGCCTAAATTCTTTAAAAGGCTATTTTAATTAAAACATTATTTTTTTAAGTGATCCCTCTTCGTTTGCTAAAGTGCAGTGCAGGATCGAAAACAACTGCTACTGCAGAGATAATATCTATAGGCAGCACTGCTCGGGTGTAAAGAAAGTGGTGGTACTACTCCAGTAGACTGGGCATAACCATCATACAGCGAGCAGTCTGCTGAACATGTCGCGTTACTATAAAAAATATTTATTATTTTTACTCACCTATTGTTCACGACTTTATTCATGAATTAAATTACCTCCTTTTTCGAAATTACATATTTTTTCCTAGTTTATATTTAGTTTTGTGGGAAAATATTTTTTTTATAATTGTGGTAAAACATTAAACAAGGTTATGTTTAATAGAGTTAATATATTCCCATTGTTGTGTTTATCTCCTTTGTTTTCATGTCCGCGGTGTTCTTGATCTTTTATTTATGTTGATGGTCACCGAGCGTATGTCCGCACTGCTCGCCCCCGAGATCCAACACTAGAATGCCAATATACTTGGGCAATTCCACATTATAACTACTTTAATATGAATCATAAATATCTCATTTTACTGTTAAATATATTGAATGATTTTATTCAAAATATCCACTTTTGAGCTTTTGAGGTTTTTTTTAAACAATTTGCTGTACTGTTTGGATATTAAGAGTGAAAAAAAATGACAAGCAAAGGAGTCTACCTCGTACATTGTAAAACTAGAGGGTGCAAATTGCAGACATTTCTCTGGACGACATTAGCTTCCAGACGGGATGTGTCAAATATCGATGTGTCAATAGTCAATATGCCGAACTAGTAACCAAAGTTAATTAAAAAGTGCTTATATTTTATCGATCTTATCATCACTAATAAAAAAATACCAATGTAGCGAGCCCTTCAGTTCAATTTAAACGAGATTTTCCTTATTTTACGAGCAGCTTTATACAATGTTTGTTTACCAAGAAGGATAAACTATGCAATCGTATGCGGTATGATACACTAAAGTGTAATGATGTACGCTCGTAATATAAATAAATTCAAGTACAACTAATTCCCTTGTGCTTAGTTTACTTAAAGGTCAACTGAGCCCCAGTTGCCCTCGGCCACTTGGTTAACGAGACCATCGAGTTTAATTTAATATTGTTGTTGTATTTTAGTTTTCCTGTTTATTGTATAATTTTAGTGACAAATACTAAAGTTAATGAAAAACGCGACGCGAGGCGCGGATTGAATTGATGCAGACTGCGACCACCCGTTGCGGACGGATTAAATTCCCGCGCAGTGACATAAAAGCTGCAGCTAGCTATAGAGCACTGTCTTTTAACTACACTTAGAATTACGATTAACTACAAATTTAGCAACAATCTTTACAATTAATTTCTTCGTCGAACGCCGAAAAATTCATTTTTACGTATTCAACGCATCAACAACGTACAGTGACCGGCTACAGGCGGTGCGGTTCAGGCGCGCAGACTAAGCGCGGAATAAATCTCATAAATACAACTGCAGTCGCACTTTATAGGTCATGTCCCATAAAAAGCGTACAATGTGTGACGTACAGAGTGCGTGCGCGTCGATAATGTATAGCACTCAAAGAACATTTTCGCATAAATTTACCGACATGTGTATATACCGTTGCTTACATTTGTCGTTGCATATGTTACAGATAGAAGATGTTACTGTATCAGTTTGTCACACAACGTACAATGACGTCAACAAAGTATAAAAACTAGGATACGGCAGAAAACTAGGATATTCATATAGTACTATATTTGTAGATAACATTTAATATCCATCCTAAAGATTTTTTTAAATTTATTTCCATACCGCACTATACATACATACATATAGATTGCACTTAACGATCGCACTATTATGGGAAATAAATAAAAGCAGAGCTATTAATTAAATTATATAAATATAATTTAAATAAAATAAAATTATATAAAATATAAAAAATTATTGTATAAATAAAAATAGGTAATTAGTAATAATTAATGTGTCATTTCTGTTCATACGAAACAAGTCATATGTGCTAGGTCGTAGATACACGGAAGATAATAAAACAAAGTAATTAACAATAATAATTATAATTTATGTGATTTAACGTCTTAATATGGTTCCTGAAAATGTCAGACACATCTTAGAATATCTATGTTTCCAACTTGGATGGAGTAAAAATATAATGATTTCTCATTGGATTCATCTTCCTGATGCGTAAGTGGGTGAAAAAGATTTTATACGTTTCTTGATACCTATAATAAATTTTAGAAAGACAAAAAAGAATGCCCATTCGCCTAAGAGAAATGGGCCCACAATTTTTTTTTGAGTTTGTCGATGATTTTTAGTTATTTTTGTAGAAAAATAAATCTACATTCCTTATTACCAAACAGTTTTGATTTTTTCATCCAGGGTATTGAGTAATTAGGTGTTTTCTCATGCAATATTTGATGTTATTATTATATTGATTGATGATATATGTTTTTATGTAATTCAACATCGTCTATTGATTGGGAAATGTAGTATTGATATAATTAAAATTAATAAATAAAAAATAAGATATTATTTTAGAATATTGTTTTGTTACCAAACTGTTAGGTATCAAGTGGGCCCAAAAATGGGCATTCTCCTTTAAAACAACGCCTCTCTTTTATAAGAAGACAAAAGCCGCCAACTTTGGCTTCGTACAAAGAACTTTACAGAGCTTCAAACAGGTTATTTTAGTTATTATTATTATTTTTAAATATTATAGTAGCCCAGTTCCATTACGCAAAGACAACTACTACGAATACCACTAAGAAATATATGAGACGAATGTGTACTGGTCTACACAGTCCAGTGGTCTACGCGTCACATTCCTCTGATCTATTATACTCGACTACTTCCAATTTTAAAAACAATTTGACTAATTATAATTGTTTACATTTACTATTTCTTTTATGTTTCTGCATTTGCATTGAATAGACACAATTTGTAACTAAATAAATTACATTTAAATTCATTTAAATTTATATTAGCTTTTACATTAATTTTATTAAAGTTTAACTATAGATACACTTCTTATAGAAAGTGAAAGGCTGGGAAATTCTATACTTCCTCGATTTTAAGGCTGCCTTAAAATCCGTTTTTTTTTTAACTCACGAAATTGAATTTGAGTATAGGTAGTTACGGCTTTGAATCGCCGGCCTTAGGGTCTAGAAAAGTTAATTCCCCTTTCCATGTACATTCACAATGAAGTATTATTGACAATAGTATAAAGAAAACAATAAAATTTTAGCAAATAACCTAAGTTAACAGTACACGACGCCTACACACTATTATGATTTTTAAAATATATTTACTAAAGCATTAACTTAAATGGTCATGATGATTACCTACTATATAGGTACAACAATGTAAGATTATATAACTACTCATAGGTAACAATTATATTGTTTGAACCACGTGAACTATAACCACAACGATATGTCTGTCGTCAGATGATTTCGGCCGCCATCGGAGCACATTGGTCCACCTCACCGATAGATAACCCTAAAACAAAGATCGGCGGAGAGACATGAGCGGCGAATCAACGCCAGAGTGCACCACTTCTGTCGCAGAAGGAGATCAGCAAATAGCAGTCGCGTTTGTTTTGCCACTTGAGAGATCCGTTGTAGGAAGGAACAAAAACATGACTGAAAGGGTCGTTACACAGCTTATTGTCTTGAAAAAGTCCAACATGCTTTCTGTTACGAGCGAACATTGAATCTAGCCGAAAAGTCAGTGAACGTATGTCGTCCGTGGGCTGTCTGAATCGGTCTAATATGTCGATTGTCGCTTCAGACATCGCGGTCGTGGACAAACGGTTTTTAGGTTCCTACGATATTTGCTTTTACGAACAAATCCATGCCATAATTATAAAGTATCCTAATGCCTTTTTTAACCTTTTTTAACAACATTTATAATGTGTACACTGTACATGCTAATTACTATGACTATGTTTAATTTTTTGAACAAATTATTTTTATGACTTTAAATAATTAAAGTCTCCGTCTGAAATACTTTACATTAGTTAGGCATTTGTAAACTTATTAAAAACATAAAAATCCTTTTTTATGTCTTCGATAAATAATTAAAAAGTCTATAGGTATTCCAAAATGGTTTAGCGAGGCGCTGAATTTCCAATAAACGCTCTTTCGTAAAAACGACCCATGGAGGAGGTCCATGAAACATCTTTTGACCTGCTTTGTATCTTCGGTAAAGTTAGAAAGAAAGGTTATGTCTTATCAAATAATTATATTTTCCGTTCTGCTTTTGCGTATAATAAAATTAGTAGATAGACTTGAATATATATAAAATTCCTATGAAGAAAGTGAGATTTGTACCTATTTTTATTTTTGTTTATTATTTTCGTTATCTTATTTTCTTATTTTTTAATGTAAATGTAAAGTACCTAGAACGTATTTCTATCGATTATATAACACCTTTATTAAAATATCTAGATAAATTAAATAAAAGACAAGCTAAAAGCTAATATTTTATTGGTTACCTACAGGGAGTAGGTGCGATAGATAAGAATTAATTACGATATTAAAACATGAAATTGGGTTAATATATAATGAATCAGTAAGAATGTTTATCGAAAAAAAAATGTTAATCTTTATCTAAAATGACTCTCATATGACCTGTGATAAGATTATTTCATCGATTTATTTATTATAAATCATTGTGGACAGTGCAATAATTATTTTAGTAGCTCAGTATATGACTCGGTCCATGAGACAACTGCAAATCGTACCACAGAGCAATGTGCTTGCAGTCGCTTCCACGTTTTCAGCTTCTTCTTTGAAAGCCGTCCCTTGCAAATTGCAACATTTGCGGAAGATCGAACCTAACTTTTTATCGATTACTTTATCGAGGTAAACAGTACATCGAAGGCCACAATTATTATTAGGAAATATAAATACAAATCTTGAGAAATAACTAACAATCATTATCTGTCATTAAATCGGAATCGTGTTGAAATCTATTTATGCTTGGTCAGCCTATTGTCCGCTTCAAGTAGCTACTATTACTGCTAATATTGTCAATAGAACAAGATAAATTGATTGATTGTATACCACCTATGTCATTTTAAATTCCTTTGCGTACAATTGTAATATGCTTATTACTGATAATATAAATTAATTAATGTTTTCAATAGTCGATTAGTCCTGAATTACAATATTTAATTTCACGTAGATTCAAAATTTAATTTCTTATTTTTCTTTCTTTCTTACTTCTTATGTTTTACGTGAACTTGTTTTAACAGAATTAAAGTTTTTTACTATCGCGTTTGCGATACAGTCATCGTGGTCACGGTGCGACAATCAATTAAAATTATTCAAAATAAACAATAATAAGCCGTATAAAAAGTTAATTCAGTTCATGTAGGTCATAAATACAAATAATATTTCATATTTATCTGTAAAAAAAATTTTTTTTAAATTTAATAAGTGTGCATTTAAGTAGGTAAATTGCGTTAAATTTTGTATTAAACTCTAAATTGTATATTTTTGATTTATTACAATCAATTTTAGGTAATCGAATTTTGTCAATGAAAATAATCTCACATAATTCTAATAGAATGGAATTTAATAGGAACATAGGATATAGTACCAATGGAGGCCAATCACACACCGTGCAGATTACGTAATACGACGTGCAGCCAATGACCCACTTGGGTTCACTCTAACACCAACAAAAACGCAACTATTCTATGCATTTGCATACAAAGTCGGCTTTTGTCGAATAAAACAAGATTTATATTTTATTAAAATTAAAATTTACCAATTCATATTTTTGATGCCATTTCCCGTATTGTAAAAAAATCGATGATGTTTTTATTATTTTTATTATACTTATAATAATAAACAATATTACTTCTAATGACATTTAAAGATTTCGTATGCGTATAAATTGTATTATGCGTTTTGCGTTCCAGCTCCCGTTCCATCCCTAGACCATTCAAAAAAAATTTCATCAATAAATGGACTATCTACCACAAAAGTAATTTTACAAATCCTACAGGAAACATACTTACATTTTTTTATATTAAAACAATTACAGCGGTGTCAACAATTAGTATTATGTAGCAATATGCGAAGGGAAAAAGGAACAACCACCCATTTTAGTTTTATTAATTACACCAGTATTCATTGTTTCAGCATAAAAAGGTTTTTAATTATTAAGTATTAAATACTGTATGCCCTTACGTCGCGTAACAATTACTTCATTAGAGCCATAGAGATATATACTATAGGAGTAAACCTTATACATCAGACATGAAAAAAGCATAAGCCGCTTCAAACGATTTGACAATGTCGCCGTCAAGTGACAGAAAACCTAAAAGTGACTACAGTCATCTTTTCTCTCGCGTCACATTGGAAGCGTTATTGCTTATCTAGTTGTATATATCAATGATCAGAGCTAACTGATGCAGTTCTCGTCTAAACATACAACAAGAAACAAGTCTTGAGTCGTTTTTATTTTATATTATTTTTTATTTGTTTTGTGTATATATCTAATTAAAAGTGTATAAACACTTGGAATACATTAGTTATATTAAAAAATAAACATTATTTGAACAACATCTATCATTTCAATATCAACTGATGCAGTCGGCTGGTGAGTAGCTCTCATCGTTCCTATTTTTGTAATTGTAAGATTCAATTAAGAGTTACTTTAATAGTTGTATTTATTTAAATTACTATTGATACAACAGGGCTTGAAAGGTTTTTTTTTATTGTAGCTCGACATGTGACAATACTCCGCCTAAAGCTAGAGTGCGGTCCATGAATGGAAACAACTGCTACTACAGAGAAACCTGTGCAGTCGCAGTCGCCTCCACTATGCCGGCTTGAGGAGACGAGCATGTACCATCTTAAATTGACAGTGCACACTCCTCTCGTTATACCTGGCTACTTTTAAACTATTCCCGAAAAGCGACAAAGTCACTTCACGGGTGTTACATTCGAAAGTGGTGGTACTGCCCCAGGACGGCAGACTGGATCATCAGTTTGCCTACGACCAAAGTACATATAACAAAGTTACATTGATACCGGTCAGAATTTAGCGAGGTTCGAACACGGGACTCATCGACTGTGAGTTCACGCGTCTAGCCGCTAGACCACGGCCGCTCTATTTTGTTGTCGATTCGATCAAATGACAACGATTGACTTTTTACTTTAGCCCCTGCTCTGTTTGGCCAGACACGCGTTGAATTTCTTTATTCTATCTTTCCAACGACAGAGAAGTGAGTGATAGGCTGATGTTACATATTAGTGGTTTTTATAACACTACTAGCTGTTGGGTAAAGACCGCGGGCGCAAGCGGCCCGCGGAGGCCCTTTTTGTCGTAAAACGTATTAGATCGAATAGATTTTAGGGCAGTTTTGAAAATATTTAGCTCGCCATCTAAAGGCGTTTAAGTTTCTGAACAAAATTGACCTTTACACGGTTACGCTAACGTATGTACTTTTTGAGAAATAGCGATTTTAGAAAATAAAAAAAAATAAAATAAAAAAGTAGTGCTGGTCATACTGAACAATATTGATCTTTACACGGTGACGCTAACGTATGTACTTTTTGAGAAATAGCGATTTTAGAAAATAAAAAAAAATAAAATAAAAAAGTAGTGCTGGTCATACTGAACAATATTGATCTTTACACGGTGACGCTAACGTATGTACTTTTTGAGTAATAGCGATTTTAGAAAATTAAAAAAAAAAGAAAAATTAAAAAAAAAACAAATAGTGCTGGTCATACTGAACAATATTGGTCTTTACACGGTGACGCTAACGTATCTACTTTTCGAGATATGGCGATTTTAAAAAATTAAAAAAAAAGAAAAATTTAAAAAAAAACAAATATTGCTGGTCATACTGAACAAAATTGGTCTTTACACGGTTACGCTAACATACGTACTTTTAGAGTAATAGCGATTTTAGAAAATTAAAAAAAAAACAAAATTAAAAAAAAAGTAGTGCTGGTCATACTGAACAATATTGGTCTTTACACGGTGACGCTAACGTATGTACTTTTTGAGATACGGCGATTTTAAAAAATTGAAAAAAAAACATAAAAAAAAAACAAATAGTGCTGGTCATACTGAACAAAATTGTTCTTTACATGGTTACTCTGACGTATCTACTTCTTGAGATATTTTAAAAAAGCCCGCCGCGCGGAGCAAATTTGATGTTCACGCGGCCGCGCTCACCGTCCGACTGACCGAGGTAAAGCCGTTTCGATCGTTCGTCCCGAAAATGCGTCGTTATATTTTCATTGCGCGCTCTGAACGGGCGGAACATAGAGAGCGCGAGCCCCGACGAGCGATCGACGCGGATGCTGTTAGGCCACGCCCACGCGCCATGCTACGTTTCATATTGGCGTACCGGCGGGAAAAGGATATAAATACGATCGAGGAAAAATTTTTTTTGAGCAATTTTGAAAAAAAAAGTATCGTTTTCGAAATTAGAGGGCATTCCCTACAACGTTTGTTCCGGCACTTTTGCCTCATCTCTTTCCGTTTCCGAGATATCGCTACCACTTCCGGTCCAGAATCGACTTCCGGTCAAAGTCGTATTTTTCTCGACGGTTTTAGAACACCCTCTATACGACTCAAAAAACCGTTACCCTCCACTATACCGGCAAGTACGAAATAATTGATGTCAATAGATCAGTGAGTGAGTGAGTGGTATTGCAGCTATATATTAGTACTAGCTGTTGGGTAAAAGCCGCGGGCGCAAGCGGCCCGCGGAGGCCCTTTTTGTCGTAAAACGTATTAGATCGAATAGATTTTAGGCAGTTTTGAAAATATTTAGCTCGCCATCTAAAAGCGTTTACGTTTCTGAACAAAATTGGTCTTTACACGGTGACGCTAACGTATCTACTTTTCGAGATATGGCGATTTTAAAAAATTTAAAAAAAAACAAAATTTAAAAAAAAATTAGTGCTGGTCATACTGAACAAAATTGGTCTTTACACGGTGACGCTAACGTATCTACTTTTCGAGATATGGCGATTTTAAAAAATTAAAAAAAAAATTAAAAAAAAGTAGTGCTGGTCATACTGAACAATATTGGTCTTTACACGGTGACGCTAACGTATGTACTTTTTGAGTAATAGCTATTTTAGAAAATTAAAAAAAAAAAAAGCAAATAGTGCTGGTCATACTGAACAATATTGATCTTTACACGGTGACGCTAACGTATGTACTTTTTGAGTAATAGCGATTTTAGAAAATTAAAAAAAAAAGAAAAATTAAAAAAAAAACAAATAGTGCTGGTCATACTGAACAATATTGGTCTTTACACGGTGACGCTAACGTATCTACTTTTCGAGATATGGCGATTTTAAAAAATTAAAAAAAAAGAAAAATTTAAAAAAAAACAAATATTGCTGGTCATACTGAACAAAATTGGTCTTTACACGGTTACGCTAACATACGTACTTTTAGAGTAATAGCGATTTTAGAAAATTAAAAAAAAAACAAAATTAAAAAAAAAGTAGTGCTGGTCATACTGAACAATATTGGTCTTTACACGGTGACGCTAACGTATGTACTTTTTGAGATACGGCGATTTTAAAAAATTGAAAAAAAAACATAAAAAAAAAACAAATAGTGCTGGTCATACTGAACAAAATTGTTCTTTACATGGTTACTCTGACGTATCTACTTCTTAGATATTTAAAAGAAAGCCCGCCGCGCGGAGCAAATTCGATGTTCACGCGGCCGCGCTCACCGTCCGACTGACCGAGGTAAAGCCCTTTCGATCGTTCGTCCCGAAAATGCCTCGTCGCGGATGCTGTTAGGCCACGCCCACCGCCATGCTCCGTTTCATATTGGCGTACCGGCGGGAAAAGGATAAAAATACGATCGAGGAAAAATTTTTTTCGAGCAATTTTGAAAAAAAAAGTTTCGTTTTCGAAATTATAGGGCATTCCCTACAACTTTCTCTTCGGGGTGACTGCCCCGAGTCGCCCCGTTTCCGAGATATCGCTGTCACTTCCGGTCCAGAATCGACTTCCGGTCAAAGTCGTATTTTTCTCGACGGTTTTGGGACGTCCTCTATACGACTCAAAAAACCGCTACCCTCCACTATACCGGCAAGTACGAAATAATTGATGTCAATAGATCAGTGAGTGAGTCAGTGGTATTGCAGCTATATATTAGTACTAGCTGTTGGGTAAAAGCCGCGGGCGCAAGCGGCCCGCGGAGGCCCTTTTTGTCGTAAAACGTATTAGATCGAATAAATTTTAGGGTAGTTTTGAAAAAAAGTTTAGCTCGCCGTCTAAAAGAGTTTACCTTTCTGAACAAAATTGGTCTTTACACGGTTACGCTAACGTATGTACTTTTTGAGTAATAGCGATTTTATAAATTAAAAAAAAACAAAAATTTAAAAAAGTAGTGCTGGTCATACTGAACAATATTGGCCTTTACACGGTTACGCTAACGTATGTACTTTTTGAGTAAAAACGATTTCAGAAAATTAAAAAAAAAACGAAAATTAAAAAAAAAGTAGTATTGGTCATACTGAACAAAATTGGTCTTTACACGGTTACACTAATGTATGTACTTTTTGAGATATGGTGATTTTAAAAAATTAAAAACAAATAGTGCTGGTCATACTGAACAATATTGGTATTTACACGGTGACGCTAACGTATCTACTTTTCGAGATATGACGATTTTAAAAAATTAAAAAAAAACAAAAACAAAAATTTTAAAAAATAGTGCTGGTCATACTGAACAAAATTGGTCTTTACATGGTTACTCTGACGTATCTACTTCTTGAGATATTTAAAATATTCGAAAAAAGCCCGGCGCGCGGAGCAAATTCGATGTTCACGCGGCCGCGCTCACCGTCCGACCGAGGTATAGCCGTTTCGATGGTTCGTCCCGAAAAAAAATTTTTTTTTGCCCGATTTTGAAATTTTTTTTTTATTTCGCCATAAAATGACATTCTCTACAACTTTTTCTTCGGGTAGACTGCCCCGTTTCGCCCCGTTTCCAAAATATCGCTGTCACTTCCGGTTCAGAATTGACTTCCGGTCAAAGTAGTATTTTTCTCGAGGTTTTTTCGACACCCCCTATACACCCCGAAAATTTCACCCCTGCATCCCCCCGGCAAGTACTAAATAATTGATGTCAATAGATCAGTGAGTGAGTGAGTGAGTGAGTGAGTGGTATTGCAGCTATATATTAGTATAATAATAATAATAATATTAGCAAGGTCTGTTTTGGATATGGGTAACCAATCTGGCTATACGAAATAATATAATACGAAACAATTATGAAAAAAAAACAAGATTAGTATTTCCTAGATCTTAGATTAACATAACTCGGTATCGAATACAGACCTTTAAGTGACGAAGGCAACAATAGTACTCGTATTACAACACTAGTTACATTAAAAGCTGGTGTATATTAACCCCGTACAAAACTGTAACATCATGTCCACGTAATATCATAAAAGTGACAACAATCACCCGCGCCGTTAAATCAACATTACCGGTTATGTGTTGTGACAGACAATATAGATATGTATTCTTTTTTTTAATACTTCTCCCATTCTGAGAAGTCTGTTATCGGTATCGCCTTGGAAGTAGCCGGGTATTACGAGATGCCCTATCAATGGATAATCTAGATTCAACTCCTTAAGCCGGTATAGCAGACGATACTACTGCTCGCAGACATTTCTTGTCTCCGCTCATGGTAGTTTACTTCCATGTAGATATTGTCTAGAGGGCGTTGCTGCAGCATCTTTCTTTGACAAGTTCGGGTGACGCAAAATCGGGAGACCGTGACTACGCGGTGGGATGTTTATTATTGTATAAAAGCATGATAAAAGCATGGCAAAGTGTTAATAAATTTATATAAATTTCCTATTTATTTATTTTATTAAGTAGGTCAATACAACAGGCCACAGTCAGTTTAAAACATATAAGTAAATAAGTTACATAACTAGATTATGGCCCAAAGCGTATATTATACACGATGAACAAATATATTGTCTAATTTATAATTAAATAAACTAATTTGACAGCTTCTAATGGTAAAGAGTGAAATGTTGTCATGCCCCGTTTAATTGATTAATTGAATTAATTGAAAACAAATGATAAACACATATTTAAACATATTTATTAATCTATAATGTGTTAAAAAATGTATTATATAAATGTTAATAGGTGTAAATAAACGAAGAATATCGTTGCAAAAACGAATTTATAAAATTTTATATTTAAGCGATATTGTGTGTTTACATAATAATAAGTAAGGGAGCTCACAATATTGCGAAGATGAAAACTGATCGAGTCGAGTTCTTAAAGTTCACAACGGGGCTTATACTTAAATTATTTAATTTAATTAAACTTAAATTGCCTGCCCCCTTATCATGATTTAAATCCAATCGAAATAATTTTAGCACAGGTAAAGGCATGTTGCAATGAACGATCTCATTTTTTAAAAACTTAGTAAAAGAAATACTTGAAAATGGGATAATAAAATGGCGTAATAAAAGAAGAGGACAAAATGATGCAACTCGACCACCGCACCGACCTAATGTGACAGATAAAATAATGAACGTAACAGATTCTGTTTCTAAATATGATTGGTCCGAAATAAATAACATAAGCTTCATGTTTTACATTTCATAATTACAGTACAAAGATTATTATAGGTAAAATAAAATGTCATTAGAATTATTAACTGTAAGACCGGTTATTTATTGGAACAGCGCATCGAATTAATTATAAGTAATCAATTAGTAGTTATGTCATATCACCAATTACAACACTATTTATATTTTTTCAACGGGCATTCCACGAAATGTCATTTTAGTTCAAGGAAATTATAAGTACTCTATCAATGTTTAAATAAAAAACTATTCTTTAAATGATTCTAGAATCTAACCTAAAAACACATTAATAATAAAAAATAGCAAAATAAAGTCTGGATTAGATTCATATTGGCACTAATGACCTGGTTTTTTGTTTATTGGCACTTATTCATAATTCTTGACTTTTTTCTCATAAATTACTTTATGTCGAACTTACAATTTTCGTAATGTCACTTAAAATTACAATAGGATAAATTGCTGTCCTAACAATAACGTATACCGAATAAAGGCCATATTATGATAAAACTTAATATTCTATTATTTTTTTTAACAAAAAGGCGCCGTAAGGTTAAAAAAGCGGCAGAAAATGTTGTGTCATCCTAACTTAATTATAAAGGGACCTTAATGCTCTATAGTACTATAATGTGTGCTATCAGTATTTATTTACCTATCTCTAATTATTAGAAGAAGAAAAAAACGAAAAAGTTATTATAATATTTAAGACGTGGTATGGGTTATAATCTCTTTGCCTTCACAAAATAAGAGAACAGACCAAAAAAGAAAAATGCACGAAACACGAAAATTTCAGCTATCGTCTAATCTTAATGACGATAAAAATTATTTTTGGTACGTGTGTTAATGGCAATGTAATATTTGTACGTGTTTAAATACTTTAACAGTACCGATTTTATTATTTTTTTTATTAAAAAGCACGTTCATACCGGTAATTTAAAGGCTAACAGATTGCATAGAGATAGTGTGAAGAAATGACAATGTCCAACTCGATAAATTTATTATTACATAAGACAAAGTATCTTCTAATACTGCATGCCATCACGGACAAGCGCTACTCAAAATTTATTGGTCAGCTATTGCATGACATCGTCAAATCAAACTTCATTTACAGCGATTTATAGGGTCGTTTAATACAAAACAAAGCGGCGCGGATTATAGTAAAATAATCAAAATAAACACGATAAGTTTTTTATTACTCAAAATCTCTTTAATCTAATACCTGTCTCATCCTTCCACAACCGTAACACCCGCACTGGGAGGGGAAAGCATTCACACTCGACCGAATTGGTCGCCGAACAAAACGGTTCGGCGCGTCCTTTTTGTGTCGCACAATTGACAAGTGGAATGCTTTACCCTCCCATGTATTCTCCCAATCCTTTCACCTTGGATCCTTCAAGCAGAGCGTGAAAAAGCACCTTCTCAGGCCGGCATAGTGGTGGCGACTGGAGCCCCCGTGCGAGCGGTTCTCTAGTCGTCAATGCTCATAGACCTCCACTGCGTTTACCATCAGACCAGTCGAGGTCACATATCGTGCCAAAATAAAAAAAAATGTGACCACTCTCCGCCTGATGTTAAGCTAAAGGGCAGACTGCAGGTAGCAGTCACGTCCACTTTTCAGCTTGAGCAGCATCCATCGACAGAGCTCACTCACCGATTTGTAAGTGGTATACTATCCCAGAACGGAGGACTTATTGAATGTATTTCATTTAACACTGCAAACATCAAGGGAAACAAACAAGTCATTATGACAATTAATTTTTTTCAAGTACTGTACAAAAAAAAAGTGTTTTATAGCCAGTTAAAGTTCAAGGTTTTTAAAAAAAATGGTCAAAAAATACAAGTTTTTCCTAATCGTCTTTAATTTTTAATAAATTGGTGTAGACTGTGTAGATTCGTACAACTAGCGCCTTTGACGATTGCAAATTGAAAATAAACTATGCTTAGAAAAAATAATCAATACTTTCTAACAAGTCTCTTTATCTTCCTTTATTTAATTGCTTAACTCCCCTATAATATGTCCATATAATATTTATTTATTCGTTTACATGTCACAATAGATGTGACGCCCTGCTAGGGCATGGTAAAATTAACATTAGAATTTTATTTAATTAAAGAAACGAAATCAATTATATTAACAATTAACAATAATAAAGTCAAAATTTAAGTTAAAACAATTTTACAACATTTATTAATATGTACATCAAGAATCCTTGAAAAATTCTTCTAAAGAATAGTAACATTTTTTGACCATTGCTTTAGTCTGCTTTTGAACTGTTTTTGGCCTTCTCCTGTGTTTATTATTCTGGTTATTGTTATATATTTTTACGACCATAGCGTAGGGGCCGGATTGCACTAGTTGTAGTTTAGATGATATCAATGCTAAATTATTTTTCAGTGTTAATTATAATATTTCCATCAACTTCGTAAACGCGACCTGAGTCTGCGATTTTTGGTTGAAAAATAACGTACGTCGCTTTCTAAGGATATTTCTAGCGCTGTACATGAGTTTATTTAAGTGCCTTTTTTACGTCAGAATTGAGTATCAAGCCCTTAGTCGATTTTGAGATAAGAAGACGTTTTATAGCAGAGGCGACTGCTGCATGTAGAAATCTATCTATCTGTGGTGGCAATATTTTCTATTCATGGACCTCCAGCTTTACATCAGGCGGAGTGTTGACATATACCGTGCTACAAAAAAAAACTACTACAGTTTTCTGTATTATTTAGACGTCGCTATATTGAATAAAAAATATTTTTACTTGCATATGGGTAATCAACGGTCTGAAAACCTGTTTAGGTTAAGAGATACCGCGTGATGTGATACGATAAAACTATGTAGACGTTATCAATTTGTTGTACCACGGCTTACAAGTAACTAGGGCAAAAGATCTCCGTTTACAAGATACCGAAAGGCGTTGTAGTTTTGTAAATAATTATCTAATGTTCACTTAATACCATGATCTAGCGTTATAATTTGATGTTACTTACCTAATTTTGCATTTTTGACGCATAATACCTAAATTATAATATTATGAACTGAAATAATAAAATAAAAATTCAATTTTATTTAAAAAAAAAACTTTAAAATTGAAGATATATTTTTAAAAAGTGTTATAGGTGTACCAGGAACTCATGGCATTGAAAAAATAGTAATTAATGTGTTTTTCACGTGGTAATAGCAGTCTTGTTTTTGTTTGTGTTTGTCTTGAGATTTGTTATCGTTTGCTGAGATTTTGTGATTTCTTCTTCATTTTAATTAAAATGTCGAAAATGCCATTCAGACGAATTTTATTACCCCTATTTGCCATGAGATTTTGGTAGACCTATATAAAATTAAATTTAAAAAAAGTTTCTACCCACCGATTTGGTTGCCACCCACCACCACAACCTTTGTCAAAATATTTTCTTTGTTTTTTTTTTCTCCGATAATAGTGTTTTAAGTTTCACACGAATAACTAAGGTTTTGTGAAACACATACAATGAACAGCATGTGTCAATTAATAGAAACATTTTGAACTTTGACAAATAATTATTTTTATGTTGTTCCATAAAATGTTCCGTAACTAGCAGCAGTAATTTAAAAAATAATAATAAATATAAAACAACGCGAATATAAAAGTTTCTAAGAAACGTGTGTCGACTAATAATTATTAATATAAACTAATTTATTTAAATTTCCCCAAAAAGGAATTCTATAAGAACCGTCCCAATTCGGTTAATAAATATAGTTCGGGAGACAAAACATCCAAACATCTGTACATTATGAAATAACTTTTCATTAGAATAGAATTACAGTAACTGTGGAATACTGTGAATATTGCACAGAACAATAAAAAACACCATTTATAATGTACAAGGTTCCTCAAGATGCGTCTAATTGATGACGTACGATTATTACTCAACACTAAACAATGAAGAGGTCAGATAAATTGATCAATGAATACTTTTACTTCAATGGCATTGACATTACGATTAATTGAATTACAACCATCATTAATCATCAATCTAAAATACTATAATTAACATTAATGAAGGTAAAAATTGGGCTTAAAATAAGTAATAAGGCTGAAGTAAACGTGTTACTAATCTGCTTCGAAATTAGCGAAATTGTATATAAGGTCAGGCCACTGATACACGTGTCACGCGTGACGTACGCGTACTATGACGATTTTATGGATAAAACTAACAAATGCACGCAACGGTATGATGTACCCTATTATAGTACAGTCGTCACGCATTGTATCTAAGTATATAACGTCATACGCGTCATATGGAGCCTTTGGTTATTGTATTTTTTTTTTTAATAATTTGTAGGCCACTATCATATCATATCATTTTAAGATAGCATACCACAATATTAAATATAGAATCTAGTGACGGCGGATAATATAGGGATTTATCTGACATACCTACGTTCGGTCTCACCGTTCCCGGGACTCGGACTATCACCAGAACGACTCCGGACTCCATCTCTGTCCACTATGCGTCGAGTGAAACACCGCTTGCTGTAGAGTTCGACATAGGGTACCTTCCCCAAGAGCCAAGGCATCCGTTACGTGGATTTCCTTACGTAAATAAAAAAGGGTCATTTAAGGGACAGCAAAAAAAGTTTCACAATTATATTCTTATAAAATTAAACAGACAATAATAACAACCCAAGAAATGAATACACAATAAAAATAATTTTGATTAATTTACCTCGCTTATTGGCATCCGATAAAATACGATCTGCGTAAACTAATTAATTGTAGTAATTTCAAACAAAATTTCGATGAGATAAAAAAATAAAACTTATTATATAGTACGAGACATGCGTAATTTCAACTTCAATTCCATTCTTGAACAAATAATATTATTATGTGTAAGTACAAAAGTAAGCACAAAAATACAAACTTCCTACTTGCAAAAAATTACCCTTGGTCCAACAGAGACCTCGCATTTACACCCAGCAACAAATTAACTTTTTATAATAAACCAGTTTTGGTGATACAACTTGTGCGAATTAACTCGGTACATCGCTGAAAATACCTCTGCTATTATTTATTTCCTCTACTGTTACGGCTCCACCTGCGCCTTAACGCGTTAATATGTGCAATAAATAATGCATTATGTTAATATGTTCAAGACTATAACTTGTTATTCTATTAACGTCAATACTGTTGTCATTACACGTTAAACACAAACTCGAGTAAAACCTTTAATGTAACCATAGCTTTAATACCACAATTTTTATCACACTAGGGTGGTTTGCACCAGAGAAGGCCGGTTAAAGTAACTTTGACTGTTACTTTAATTTTAACTTTGACAGTTACCTTTACTTTTACTCCACGCGCGTTGCACCATCGTGTAAATTAATTCGTTATAGTTAAAAGAGTTGCTGGTGTAATGAGGAGTTCTTTCCCGAAAAATCATAGAAAAATATATTTTTTTGTGGCAATTATTTGTGAAACTATCGAGCCGACTTCGAGTGAATTTATTTTTAACGTGGTGTTTATAATGCCGTAAAAACTAAAAGAAAAAAGAATCGAAAAATTTATATCGTGTTTTAGTATTTACAAAATATTTGGGATTTATAAAAGATAGTCAAAGAAGCAGCTGAGTAATGGATAATCTCAAAATTCTTCTTGATAATAAACTGTAAGTTTGATGAACTATACAAGATACAAATAGATAACTAGATATAAGAACAAATTTAGATAAATAATACAAGATTTAAATGAATTCTCTCAATACAAACAAGAGCGGCTTTTCAAAGATTTGACGTTAGCGACATTGATTTAACTATTACTTTAACTTTGACCGGCCGAAATTCGCCAGTAACGGTTAAGGTTAAAGTAATCGTCAAATGTGACAGATTTTTTTTGAAGAAAACCAATTTTAACTTTAACCATTACTTTAACGTGACAGAAATAGTTAAGTCATATGGTGCAAATGGACATAACTATCACGCGATTAGACGGCATTTATTAACGCAGATAGAGCCGTAGCATTAGCGGGAAGTTTGTTTCTGTGTGAGAATCAGAAGCATCAAAAAAATTATTAAAAAATAAACATTTGATAATAAAATTAGGAATAATTTATCCATAACTGTAAACCTCGATGCGTTGACGCTATAATTTACTTAGATCGATGACTATACGCTAATTTGTATAGCTGAAAACATAATATCGCACTCCTAGAACCAAACTGTCACAAAAACAATTTTTTTTTTCATAAATCAAGAAAAGATATATCAAATTATTACAAAATGTTTTTATTGAAATATGTTTTGAAATACTGTGATACAGGTTTTACCTAATGAACTGATCATAGAAGCAGGGTTTACAAATTATATTATCTCGTTTAGGCGCGATTGTTGAGTTGAATTGCTTTTTCTATAATCCAATGATTTTTTAAATATAAATCCGCAATTTTTTAGTTTTTTGTGACTTTTACTCACTTTTTTAGCCTTAAGTGTAATCAATACAATAAAATATAATAAATCTTTTATTGAATAAGGAAATCAATTAAAGTACATTTATTTTAAGTAAGTTTTAACTAATTTACATAATTGAGAGAAACTGGTTCATAAACAACCTTGTATCGAAACGAATTAGATGCAAAATGATACGATAATAACTGTGAAGTTCAATTTCATTGAATCATTCTGAGGTCAAACTAATAGTTTCCTAAACAAGATATTTTTGTATTTTTAATAATTGGTAGGTATCTATTATTAATTTTTTGTGGAGCTTTGGGGATTTTCCGTGACTTTATAAATTATGGCAAAAACATTTCATATCCTGTATCGTGTATTTATATTTTTAACGCTAATTGCTTGCATTAACGTTGTTTTTAGGAAAATAAATTTTTAGGGAAAAAATCGTAATTAGCATTTTTGTGTAAGAATTTAATTCTACACGTTTCATAAAATAATAAAAAATACCTACCTATCTTATAATATTTGTAGGGACACATAATTTAACCAACGCGACATGAAGAATGTTTTAAAATTAACGTTTGATAGTTCCAAAAATATCTCATAAAATTGTGCCTCCGCAAACTTACAATATTTAGATGCATTAAAAATATAATCAGTGTAGGTATGAAGGTGCAATTATATTTTATTTTATTTGGTAAATTTTATTTGGGCCACAGTCAGCACAAAATACACAACAGGAAAATCACAGTAACTGAACTAGACTGTGGCCCAAAGCGTATTGTACACGGTGAACATATTCAATAGAAAACATAAAAAAGAGCAGAAGTGGAGCTAGTAGAAGTAGTAGTAGAAGACACCTGTCTTTTAAATGACTTCAGTTTGGCGTTAAATATGTCCAGATCTTTGTCATATTTTAAAAACGTTAGTTGATAAATTTATTTCATCGTGCAAATTTTCACAATATATTTTTTCTTGTTTCAGACAGCCGTTTAGGAGATAAATAGCCTCGTTGACTTATGTACTAAGGTAAGAAAAACCTATATATTACAAAATTTAAGAAAAATATCCATTTCACTTATTTGTAAAGATTTCAGTTGACAAACTATTAAATGTAAATTAATAGTTTAAAATTGATGCAAATTGGAGCGAAACGAACCGCAAGTGATTTATATAATGACTGAAATAGAGGATTGATTTTAAGGATGTGGAAATCCGGTGACACGATATGTTACAAAACTGCTCTAGGTAGTCACTTTAGATAATACCTACATTGGAAGACTAACGCGTTCGTGGGCAATTTTGTAATAAAACACATCAATAAGAAGTAGGTCACTTTTAGAATGGCATTTCCTAGAAAATTAAAAATTACTTGCGAAGTCACTTTCTTAGAAATTATCTAGCTATTTATTTTATTGCACATATTTAAAATATTGGGATAATTACTACCTAGTATTGTAGTTATTTTAAAATTGTACCTATTATTCAAATGGATGTAAGTAGCCTTGAACAGGCAACCCGATGGCGCGTGGTAGTCGGGGTCACAGAACTCACAAAACATACTTACCCTATGAAGTTATTCAAAACCCCTCTGCATGGACCGAATTGTCCTCAAATGGACAGTGGGAAATACGGGGGAATAAAAATACATATATAATTCCGGTTACCCAATTTATATAATATCTTTTTTTTTAAATTCAAATTTGTAAAAAAATATCATGTGTTTTAGCCAAACACTTCCTGAAAAAACAACCGTGGTGGTAAAAAAAAAAAGGTTTTCCGAGCAATTAAAGTAAAATTTCTAAAAAAAAAAAATCGTTAAAATTACGTGCTTAGCATTGCTTATTCCTTAAAAGCATGATTTTTTTGTTTCGAATTAATAATATCGTATATTATAGAAAATTTAAGTACTAATAAAGAATATATATTTTGAAAAATATAATATGTATATTTTTGGCAACAATATGCATTTAAGGGTTAACTATGTATTCATTATTATTATTATTATATGAGGGTATTTCAACAACAAAATGTAGCCAATTGAATACGACAGGATAAGATTTTTTATTCTGGCAATCCCCAACTCTCGTTATGTCATGCCATGGAATACGGAATCGAGCCCTACTGGTTTAAAACGGTAATAAAAAAATCAATTGTACTGGCTTAATTTTTTACAAATAGTATTATTGTTCAAAAAATAAAATTATTTATGGTTAAACTACTCCACAACAAGAAATAAATCGCAGAATGCATTTTGCACTGTTATAAATTCGAACACACAATCCTATGACAGCGCGCGCGGTTCGTTCGCCCCTTGATCGTTCCTTCGCCTCCCGCCTATTTCATGTCGTCGGTCGCCGTCGATCGGCAACTTATTTTTAATTAATTAATTCATGAATGGAAGTGCTATAAATTAAATTAAATATGTTGTGACATTAAAGAAGCGTCAAAAGCTTTAAATATAATATTCAAGCATGGGTTATATAATACTAAATAGCTTGCAAATAAAAATGTGCTTGTGACAAGTGTGGAAAGCGGTAATTGTTCGTTTCAATTTACATATTATTTTAGCGCTTATTTAACGTAAATCTGATTTTCAGAAAGAACCACAATGGCGCTAATATTAGAATATATCAGAGATATAAATACGTTTATGGACAAATACGGAGGTAAGTCGTTTTTAGCATATCTCATATTTTCTTATATTCTTGAATGAAAATTTAATTTTAGATAGACGTAAACATTATATTTTTATTTAGTTATGTTTAACATTACATAAAACCATAATCGCAAGTTTGTTAGACGGTCATCTTTAACTCTGCGCATCCTTATTAACCCATGCCGTGTGCCTAGGTCCCCTCTATATAAAATTAATAGGTAATGATTAGTATGTACTTTATTTTGTATTTCCACATGAAAATTTCATAGACATATTTTGTTTTTTTCTTTTTTTATATTATTATTTACAATAGTTACATTCATAAAAATTTATAAATAGCAAATAATATAAAATTTCAGTAATTTTACTGAGTATTATTAATATAATGTCAAACATACTGTAGAAAATCCCGGTGGTTGATATTTTTAGATGACCCATTAATGGTTCAGCTATGACTGGTGACATTCACTATGGGCTAAAAGTGAATTGATAAAGCTGAAAAATAATTTATTTAATGTTTCTAATAATTGTAGTTTATTTTTGAAAATCTTCAAAATTCAATATAACAGCATCTGTGGTTGTGCCATCCTTTACGTGGAGGTCCTGGGTTCGACTCCCAGACGAAACAAACTACATTATTGCACAAAAGTAAATGGGTATTTGATTCTGATATGGATGTTGTAGTTTATGTTGACTTGTCCTGATTTCCCTATGGTTATAGACTGTACTATTACTGGGTATCCTAATTTGAGATCAGGGCATTGCATGTATTTGTATCTATTTATATGTTGATAAAAATATATAATTTAAAATACCAACAATATTTCCAAGATAAAAACATGCATAAGTAATAACATCTCAATAATTATTTTAATATAAAACTTTATTCTAATTATTATCATTGTTTTTTCAGATAAAAGAACAAATCCATGGCTTATGATGAGTTCTCCGTTCCCTACATTAATTATATGTTTAAGTTATGTGTATCTAGTCAAGGTAATTACATGATCTAATTAAATTCACCTACTAACTAACCTTGTAAATAAAATTTGCTAATAAAAGATATAACTGTTCATTGCTAACGCTGTTTTTTCTCCAATTTCAGGTTTTAGGTCCCCGATTTATGGAAAATAGGAAACCTTTTGAATTAAAAAATGTATTAATTGGGTATAACTTTTTACAAGTAATTTTCAGCATGTGGCTCTTTTATGAGGTGAGAAAGAATGCTTTTTATAACTTTATTATTGATTTTCTGTTTGATATCTGTACCTGTCAGGAATATGCCTTATTATTTAAACTTGAGTGTATCAATTAACATTATATTAGCTTAGTTGACTAATTTAATATTCTAAATCAATGTGTAGGATATAAAACAACTTTTTTTCACAGCTGTAAGACAACAATGTAATGGATCATTTATCTATTTAAAGTAATGCGAGTTGAATGTTCTCACATCAGCAGTTTAATTGTACAATTGCTTAAGCTATTGTTCTTTATAGTGGGAGCATACAATTTTATTGAAATAACTTATTACTTTGTACGGACCAATTATTTCTTTAGTTATTAAAATTTACCCAGACCGATACTAATATAGAGACAATCATAACATTATTAAAAGTAGTAGTTACCTTGTTTTGCAACCCGCATGACAATCCCTTGACTTATAATATGCTGCCAGTGTCTGATGGGCGGGTGGCTGCAGTATTACAGCTTAAGGTGCCAGCCCGTGGATCATTCAGACAGCCCTATCGCGACGAGAGTAAGTCCAGACAGCGTTATGCAAGGACTAACAATGATCATTGTATATAGCCATATAAATACTGTATGGTGATTATATTACAGATCATCACTGTATATATACATGGATTATAATAATGCTTCGTCATGTAGGTCACTCGCTGTTGACGACTCCTGTAGGGAGGTGTCCGCAGTACTAACATAATGTATGAGCGGATATGGTGATTAACAGCCTAGCCACATATTAGAACTGTGGTGTGTATATACGATATTTGAGGGCGGTGACGGTGCATTGTTTCAGATCGGGGCGGCGGGCTGGTTCACTGGCAGGTATAACTTTCAGTGTCAGCCGGTGGACAACTCAAAACATCCAGACACAATGAGGGTGAATTATCAATGTTCCTTTAAATGTTTGTCCATGTTGGCACACAGTTACATGTACGGACCCTCTGTCCATGACTTCAACTTACTGGACGCCTTTCTTATGTTCCTTTAATGCTTACATATTAGACACTGCACCCTGAGAATGATAAATATTTTATCCTGTGACCATGTTAATAACAATTTTATGTGTACTTTCCTCCCTAGACGTGGATTATTTTTGGGAATGTGAACCCTTTAATACTTGTATTAAGATTTATATCTGCACTGATCTGGCCCTTTCCCCAAATTGCATGAAGCATGTCACATTTTTTTAGCACATTATTTTCGATAACAAGGTTCAATTTCTTTATTTTTTTTATCACATTATTATTATTTTTTTGCACATATCTTTGTCGCATTATATAATTTATTAACTTTGCACCATACTTCATTTCCTCACATTTTGTATGATACGACAAAGAAGAACCTTGTTTTCTTAGTACACTTCCTTTTGCAATTAAAAAATTGTAAAATGTAATATTTAAACAAAAGGAAATATTTAAAATACCATGACATTGCCACACCTAAAACATGATCATATTATGTATTTAACAACCATTCATACATAATTATATCATCTGCTGGACATAAAAATAATGCATGTTAATTATAAGGTAAATAGATACTTTGTGTAGATGCAAACACATTCAATGAAACGATGTCACAATTTTTATTTGCAACTCGTTATTTAAGTATAAAAATTAATTAATAGTATAATTAAATATTGTTTAACTGCTGAGAATTATGATGTAAAATCATTATGTGGTTTTAATATTAATTATTGCAATTTTCAGATGGTACACGCTTGTTGGTGGTACTATTTCTCCAAATTTACAGAATTCTTTGATACAGTAAGTTGAAAATGTAATTAATTCATATTAATCTTGTGATCTATTATATTACTAAATTAAATGATGTCATTGGTACAATTATTGATTTATCATTTGAAAGGAGAATGCCCATTCGCCTGAGATAAATGGGCCCACAATTTTTTTTTTAATTTGTCGATGATTTTTAGTTCATTTTGTAGGAAAATAATACACCTTATCACCAATCACTTTTTCTTTTCTTTTTACCCGAGTTATTAAGTAATTAGACTTTTTCTGATGCAATATTTGAGGTTATTATTATATTAAATGCTTTAATAATTGATATCTGTTTTTTAAAAATGTAATTAAACAATGTCTATTAATTAAAGATAGAAGATAAATTAAAGGAAAAATAAGATATTTTAGAATATTGTTGTGTTAATAACAAGCTATTAATAACAAGCTATTAAGATATCAAGCGGGCCCAAAAATGGACATTGTCCTTTAGTATAAGTACTTGTATCACATGTGGTAAATGTGAAGTATGCGAGAGGTGGAAGATGACACGATTGTGGAAGGTGACTTTTTATGCAAATAAAAGGTTGATGCGTGATTGTTGCAATAGAATGGAATTTGTATTAAGTACATTTCCTATAAATTAATATTTTATAGTTTTAACCATTGAGATATATAATATATCTCAATGGTTTTAACGCCTTGAAACGAGGCCAATTTATGTTTGCATAATTCTAAGCAATATTGTTGTCATGTTTGTTTATAAATAGCTTACTGTAATGTTTTGCGAGGTGAGTGGGTTTGGTTCATGATCGGGGATAATTCACAAATACTATTATTTAACCTTCCTTGTCGTAATTGATATGCAATCAATAAATTCTATAAGTTTATTTTCCCATTTTTAATCATGCATTTAGCTTTTTTTTAGTACCCTGACATTTAGCCAAATTCCACCTAAAGTTAAGCTAGAGTACTTTCCATGAATACAGGCAACTACTACTACAAAGAAATGTCTGCAACAGCGATCGCCTCCGCCATGCCGCCTTGAGATAAAGTATTATATGTCTCTATTTGCGAATTGGGATAGACTAAATTTCAGTCCCAATAACTTAATCGCATTTTATGGCGTGACTGATTTTAATCTTTATAGAGATATTCAAAATAAAATTGCGAGTAGTATAGATTAACTCAACAACTTTTTTTTTATTTCCAGTTCTTCTTTGTGTTGAGAAAGAAGTTTGACCATATCTCAACGCTCCACGTGATCCATCATGGAGTAATGCCAATGTCAGTTTGGTTTGGTGTTAAATTTACACCAGGAGGACACTCCACGTTCTTTGGACTGCTCAACACATTTGTTCATATTATTATGTATACTTATTATATGCTAGCGGCTATGGGACCACAAATGAGACGTTATCTATGGTGGAAACGCTATTTGACCACGTTACAAATGGTAAATATATGCATCACCACTTCCTGTTACCAAGTGACTTAATCGCGTTTTGAACCATTTTGTCCTCGACTGTGCACATTCGTCTCCTCAGGCCGGCATAGAGGAAGTGACTGCTGCTCGCAGACATTTCTCTGTATTAGCAGTTCTCTCTGCTTTCTCTGCTCATGGACCACACTCTAGCTTACTTCAGCTGGAGTGTGATAACATGTGGACCTATTATAAAAAAAGCATGTCCTGTATAAATCTAGATGTACACAAATATAATTATCCAAAATGGTCTGTTTCAGATTCAATTCGTTGGTATAATGGTACATGCATTCCAACTACTGTTCATAGAGTGTGAATATCCTCGCGCGTTCGTCTGGTGGATCGGCATGCATGCCGTTATGTTCTTCTTCCTATTCAAAGACTTTTACAATCAGTCTTACCGCTCAGTCAGAGAGAAGGTACATATTATGCTACTTTTAGGGGATGCCTTTTAACAATTATCATTGCGAATGTTAATTATTATTGTGTTACCCAAGTTAAATTCATCGTTTCAGATGCGTGCGCGGTCTCCGCAGGAAAAACCACCAGCTCCTGTAGAAAAGATCCATTATAAAAATGGATCCGCTTTGATGGAAAATGGAACAGCTCGATTCGGAAACGGTGTATCTACGCGTCGGACTGTATTACCCGTAGGCAACTGACCTCGCCTCAACACAGCCGTGAGCTGACAGTGCTGACAGCAACTGACTTTGCTGATAGTGGCTAACTGTGCTGACAGCAACTGACTTTGCTGACGGTGGCTAACTGTGACAGTGACTGACTGACTGCAACTGGTTGTGTGACAGTGGCTAACAGTGCTGGCAGCTGACGTCACGGCGCTGGTCGCTTCCTCGTTAGCATTGATTGTGATTTTATCTAGTGTATGTTTAATGGAGTGTTTATAATGGTGTAAATTTAACTTTAAATGATTGTAAAGAGTTAGTTTTGTGATCGCATAGCGTTTTGTACTTTAAATAAGTTTAATGACGTCGCTTTTAGACATTTTTATTATACAATTTTAATACAGAAGGGAAGTTGCAAAAGGTGCTTAGTTGCGTTTTAATTTATTATATTTTCCTCGATGTGACAGATTTAAGTGAAGTACAGTACCTTGCCAAAGGTAATATTATTTTATAATTTTAGGAAATGTATTATAATAACAAATAATTAGGTTTAAAGTGTGTCTATATGTATATTTGTGACTTGCGGTTTAGTCCTCAATAAAGTCATCAAGTGTTGTGAAACACCAGGGATTTCGTAATTAATTGCTCGCTATATATTTATCTAAAATGAATAGTCAATTTTATTAGTTACTTCCATGATGGGTGGACCAAGTACAATAGTTTATATTGATACTCTGTTAGTGGTTGTGTTGGTTATTTATTGTTTTGTTTTAGTTTAATTATATTTATACCAAAATTGTCTGTATATAAATGAATTAACGGGTTTAATATATGATGTAGTTCTTCCTATTTTTGGTCTTCCGTTTCTGTTGTACTTGTTAAGTCAATTGGTGCTTTTTGTACATCAGAATCGACGTTCGCACGATATTGTGCGCCTATTAGCTAATGCTCGCCATTTTATAAAACAAGTCTAAATTCTATTTTGGAATCAGTTGTATCTATATTTTTATACAAAATCAAATAAAAATTTAAGTTTTGACACTAAATATGTTTTTATTTAAACTTCCTTCCTCTTTATAAGGTAAAAAAAGCCAATGAATTACAAGACATTCAAAATTTTATTTATTAAGTCTCTAAATCACAAAAGTCGAAATAATCACATTAATAAAAAAAAATGCATTTGTAACATTGTAAAGTCTAAAAGTAATAATAATTAACAAGCATTTTACTTATTTTTTAAAATCACAAAATTATAAATTATGAGTACCTTGTATATTAGTTTACAAATTAAGTACATTAAGAAGTATTTTTGGCACATCGGAAACCCAAATTAACTGCGGAGCTTTCGTCTGAATTTTGTGAGCGGGCTGAACATCTATATCTGTAGCAATATGAACGATGACACAAGAAGGACCCACCTTTCTTTACTCTTAAGTCTCGCTTGAAAAAAAAACAAGGAAAATTTTGAATAATCAATTTATTAGTAAAATAAATTTTGTGTTCACTAAAAAAGACCAATATTTTATGCAAGTGATTTAGTTAGATAACTAAACTTACTATTTTACAGTTAAATCATTAACTATATCTAAATTGCATCTTTTTGAACTGAAGGTACAAACTATTGTTAATGGCTTGCAGTGGAAATAAATAATAATAGACAATAATACTAACTTTATCAGTAGACCACAAGTCCTCAACCCACTCCCAAACATTTCCAGCCATATTATGAAATCCAAGACTATTTTGTGAGAACAAATCAACAGGACAGGTTCCAAAAAATCCATCTTTTTCAGAGTTATGATGAGGGAATGTTCCTTGGAATAGATTAGCCCTAAAATATAAAAACTAATTAAGGCCATAGCCTAAAAAAGACACTACGGTTTAAAATCATGCCTTCAAATTAATAGAAACTTGCAAATTGTTCATTAAGATATGGGTTGAACTTACATATGTTTTTTATTAGGCAATAGTTTATTTCCCCAGGGGAATAGTGTGTCTTGTTGTCCAGCTCGACAAGCAGCCTCCCATTCTGCTTCTGTTGGTAAACGAGCACCTCTCCAAGCGCAATAATTTTTCGCATCATTCCATGATACATGGACTACGGGGTGATCCATTATGTCTGAAAATGAAACATGTTGTAGGCCAAAATGTTGAAATAATATTTAACTAGTTTAAGACTAACCTGATATATTAGAATCAGGTCCATATGGGTGTTTCCAGTCAACACCATCTAGTTTAATCCACCATGGACTTTGAACAGATCTTAGATCTAATGTTTTCTCCCTAAACGAACTATTAAAGAACATCGAAAAAACAAAACTGTCACCAAACTGTTCGGCCTCACTTTCATAGCCTGTAGTCAACCAAAAATTATTGAAGTCTTCATTAGACACTTCATATTTATCCATATAAAAACTTTTTAATTCAATAAGTCTCTTTGGGCCTTCTCGATCAGATTCTATCAGAACATCATCCGTGCCGACTTGATACACCCCGGCTGGTACTAATATCATTTCAGCCTCTTCAAACGCACCATCGTTGTTCGTATAATGCGGGCAAGTATTTTCTACGTTAAAATCTCGCAAAATATTAAATTTATTATTAAAACCCTGTCGGTAGGAAGGGCTACAACAGCCAGTATTATCAGTAGCAAAACATATTTCTAAAACTATAATAAATAATAACCAGATCATCATAAATTCGGAATAAGTTTACACTGATCACTTACACACGACCCCCAGATCGTTTTCAAACAATAATCATGACTGTTTTATATATTAAAATCATAACAAAACAATTTTAGACCATTCTCTCCACATACACATACCCGTACATAAAAAATCAATATTTATTTTGATAGTGCTGTTAACGCACAGAACTGTCAAAATATTAATTGAATTCTTTTTAAATGAGCTTGCTCTCGAATAACAAAATCTTCAAATTAATACGTTTATTTATAAAATTAGATAAATAGCAATTTAATTAAATGATAAAATATTACAAATGAAAATCCAATCGTAAATCCTTTAAAGAACATTAAATAAGGAGATGTGGGTATGCTGAAAATAAGTTACATTTATATTGTACAAGTATTATATTTATTATCGATGATTTAAAAGAAAGATGGTAATAAACTGGAGAAACTTACTTACACTAAAAGAGGCACTATATCTTTTGGCAACATTTTCCCATAATATTTCTGTATACCATCCACATGGCCCATTCCTACTACACCAAGGACGCGAGCCTTATCGTCTGAAAATCCTATTAATTATAATTTATGCATCTATATTGAATAAAATAAAGTAAACGTATTTACCATGTTTGATACATTGCTGTAAAGAATATGCAAGGCATTTATCTCTTTCATCGACAAAAACGTGAAATATTTTTTTGAATGCGGGTACATCCTTAATGATATCCTGAAATTGAGCTTGCACGAAATCTTTATCTTTATATTGTTCTAAGTCATGTTTACTAAAATATTATTACATTTTTAGTAAAATAATTCAAGTATATTGTAAGTCGGTTTAAGCGGTACCTACTCACTCTAAGGCCTTTGGTTGGGTTTTTGTGAAATGGTATAAAATTTGACCCAGTTCATACAAGCTCAGCTGCTGAAAAGCTCTAGCTATAGTTATTTGTATAGGTCTATCCCCTAAAAACAACTTGCAACCAGGAATTTTCTTCATCTGTAATATATTTTTAATTCCATAGCGAGATTTTAAATCGCGGGTACCTGTTTTTTTTTAAAATACCATACCTCCTGATAAGCTCTTCTGAATTCTCCTCCTGGCGCTACACCCAATTCTTTCGCTATATCAGCATACGTTTTTAATAACATTCCGTGGAGCATGCCTGAGACTACACCTTGCCCTTTCACAGCTTCTCTGATTTAATAAATAATACAATAATAAGGACCACCGCCCACTGATGCAAAGCGCAACCTATTCCTTCGCTTGCTTGCTCTACGATTGCTAACGAAATTGATATAAGTAAAAAGTAGGTACCTAAACAGCAAGCAAGCGTACAACTATCATACCTCATTTTCTTAACGTCGAAATTCTTTGCTTCTTCTAAAAACTTCTTCTCGTCTAATTGTAATAAGGAAACTCTGTTTCTGCATAACTCTATCATTATTGCGTTCGGATTGAGGGTCTTCACTATCTATATAATATTAAATCCCTTTTCACTATCGATGTCATTATAATTCTACTACTAAAAAAACTACACGTTTCCAGCTTGGAAGTATAAGGTTTCAACCTTCCACTGCAAGCGCAGCGGGTTCTAACGACTAATGGACCGCATCGCAGCCAGACTATGGTCACATTCCAGACGAACTTTTCTTTATTTTTTATACAGTAGCTCGGCATATAGCACTGCGTGATGTTAAGCTAGAATACAGTATGCATGTTTAATAGTATTAAGCGTTACTTTGCGGAAATCCATAACTAAATTATTTTAAAACACTACTTTGTAGCTAATTTCCGCTAGTCAATGTTAGTGAGGGTACACAGTCACATTAGCTGTTAATGTTAGACCCTTCACTAACTGTCGTCGGAGCAAAGTCGAAGCGACCACAGGTCTCTAGAGGATGCCACGTGGAGTGACGAAACGCGTCGAGAGGTTTTTGCATGTTGGTAAAGGGTCTAACATATGCCGGCTTGAGAAAACGGATGTGGACCATTCAGATACTATAAAACTACTCTGCTGGACTGTTAATGGACTTCTAAGTCCACAAATATTAAGCTTACTGTAGAGACATCATCAGCTGACTCCTTGCTAAAATGAACCGTTCCAAGAAGAACCACAGTAGCTTTCTCGTCATCTTGAAGTAATGTAGCAGATTTCGGCAGATTAGTTATTGAAGTTTCGACAGAACGTGCGAGTAGAGGGACTGAAAATTCACCACTCATTTTTTATAATGATGTTTAAACTACATGATTTTGAACGTATCTCGAAGCCATATCACTAGAAAATAGAACCGTCCGAGATCTCAAGAGCATGAAATACGTTCCCACTTCATTAGCCAATTAGGGATGGAACTTAGTACTACTTTTACTAAACTATAGCTGTTGGCACTTCTTAGCATGTGACCGCGACAGCCTTCTGACCTCTACGTCGGCAATTTTCACCACAATATTTCTTTTCCAGTTAATTTTCATCATATTTTTTTAAAAACATATAGATATCGCTTTGACTACTGCTGAGTCTGATTTGTGCTGGGTTATTTACCAAGAATATAAGTGGACTAGGAAGCTTTTTATCGACTTGTACTTACCTTTATTAAAATTAAATTTTATTTGATTTAACCAAGAATTATTACATGCCCTTCTGACTATTGAATTAAACATAATGAAATATTTATTGATTTTTTACTCTTTGTATCATTTTAAGGCTTAATTTATATTTTTATATATGTGGTTACTAGAATTTTATTTTACATTTTTTTTAGAAAATTTATTAGACTTCTCTTCTATTTAGTGGGTCTGACAATTGACGATTTTTGACATTTATTCAAGTTTATTTCAGTAAAATATGGCCATGGAATATTATTTACGAAACGAGTTTTAATTTTACATTATTACTTAAAACATTTATATTAGTCTTCTTTAGAAAGATGTCATCAGTATTTACTGCTAGAAGAATATTCAGGAATACAGTTAGAGGAAGGTAGAAACATTTAAAAAATCAATATAGGATTTTTTATTACTCATTATATAATATTGTATAGAATAATTGAAGAATATTAAGAAAGGGAAGCAATTAACTAAAAATTAAGAACAATAAAAAAAACTATACTCGAGCTAAAACCTAAAGTAGTTCACAATTTAAAATATAATTAAAATTACTAGGTAATTATTATTTCTTAAATCTATTTTTTATGCCTAAAATGGACAGAATTTACAATTGTAATTTAACATTTTCAAAATGGTAATTATTATGACATTTTAGTTAAGCAAAGCAATGGCAACACTAAACAAGCAACAATTGGGCTGAAAAGGGCTTTTACTCAGAGCTGTATTAATTAAAAAAAAAGCTCAGGGGGCAAACCTCGAATGTACACTTAAAACATATAGTTTGTGTTATTTTATATCAGACATAAAGGTTAAACTTTAGTGTATTTTATATAAATATAAAAAGTTGTTTAATATTCTTTAAAAAATTACGATAATGCAGATTTCCTATTGGTTATCAACGCAGGTGACAATAAATTAATCTATACGTTTTCAGTTTACTATATTCGAGACAAAGCCATAAAAAAAATTTAAAAAAAAATTCACAAAATAGTGAAGTATTACTTTGACAAAGTAAAAAGTAATCACTTGAGTAATTAAGTATAAGATAAAAGAATAGAATTGAAGTTGTAAATATAACGGACAATTGACGGTATGGCCAGCAAAAACATTTTTTTTAAATAATTGTTTAATTTATCTTACCCATTTGCATGTGTGTATTTATTTTATATATATACATACATAGATACATCTCCAATCCTATTGTTTATTCAATCAAGTATTCATACCTATTATAATTATGCGATGCCTTTTATAGTTTTTTTTTTATATCGCAGGCTTATCCAATCGATGTATTTATTCCATTAACCCTGTGAACTCTGATCCTTATGATCCCTAATCTAAATGTAATATCTATCTAATTCCACAAAGTCTTAAAATCTAAATATAGCATGAGAAATTAGCCATAGACAATAAACAAGTCTATTTATAACAATAACATTTTTACTATTGGCAACACTTAAGTGAAAGTTCTTTTTTATTATTAAAAGGCAATGGAGAGCGCAGACCTTAAATTATAAAGAAAGTAAACACTTAGATATAGTTTAGCTACACAACAAATACTTAACAAAATTATTTTTATAACAGTCGAGTCCGTAGCAAGCGTTGTTTGTCGTCAGAATGAGACTGGAACAGAATGATAATGAAGATAGACAGATAAATATAAATGATAGACGGATCTTGTATTTTGCAATACAAAGAGTTGTAAGCTTGTCTGATGCTGGTACATAATACTGCCTGATCGGGAGAGATCTCACTTACGCCGTGACGGTGTCATTGGGAAATCATACTTGTCCCTCAGTATAAGACAACGCACCTCTGATATTAAGTTAGAGTGCGACCAATGAACGGAAACAATCGCTACCACAAAAAAATATTTGAAGGCAGCAGTCGCCTCTGCTATGCCTGCTCGAGGTGAATGTACAGTTTGACAGTACGCACTCGTCTCTTAATACCTAGGCTACTTACAACGGGGTCATGACTGGATCACTTCAGGGGTATTATTCTTGAAAGTGGTGATCAAAAATACTCACCACAAGAAAACGAGAGATCAAAAGAACAAACGCCGTGGTACCAATTTATATACGCCATATACTACAGCACCAACGATGGCAACTCTCACGGAAACACGAAGTATACGCGTGGAGGTCGATACTGGCGGTATTCTGGAAAGGACAATGCCAATTTTTGAGCCTACTTGATATTCGTTACTTGATATTTGTTAACAAAACAACATTCGATTATTCTATCTTATTTTTTCATTGATTTATTTCTATTATATTGTTTACTAATCAATAACCAGTGTCTAATTACATAAAAAACAGATTATCAATTATTAAAGCATTTAATATAATAATAACCAATAATAATATGGCATCAGAAAAAGTCTAATTATTCAATAACCTGGGTAAAAAAAAAATTAATAAATTTTGTTTTTTTACACAATGAACTAAAAATCATTGACAAACTCGAGAAAGAAAATTGTGGGCCCATTTCTCTTAGGATTATTTTTTTAATTGATTTTCGAGTTTTAATCTTACAGCATTACTTGTTTTATAAGAGAAAAGATACTAACTTGAGCAATGGTGGAATGTCTTCAGGTCGTATTCGACCCCAATGTTCCACTATACCAGCAATGTGGCCTATTCCCACTACACCGACAATGCGGCATGGCTCACGACCTAAAATAATGTTGGTATAATAACTTTTATTAACTTCACATGCACCATTTTTGTTCATGCTGCTAGAGACGGCAGAGGACAGAACTCACGATCAATGGGACCCACGTTCAAACCCCGCTAATTTCTAACCAATACCAATGTAACTACGTTATATTATGTACTTTGGTCGCTAAGTGCCTGTGATTTGTATCACTAGGTTAGTTCAGGCGTTAAAAAATGGTTGTAATTTGTAGTCTTATGGTCCTAGGAGTTCAGAAAGTATTCTAAAAATGTTGGTTACTACAGAGATGGCCAAAGTATTCACAAAAGATTAAATTAGTTAGTCCCTTAGTTTACAATTTAGACAATACTCCATCTGATGTAAAGCTAAAGTGCGGTCCATGAACGGAAAACAACTGCTTCCACAGAGAAATTTCTACATGCACCGGTCTCCTCCGCTATACCAAGCTTGAGGAGAAGAATCGAGATAGACAGTTCACACTCCCCTCGCTATACCAGTATCCCTTAACTGAAACTTACGTGGTTGCATAGTTGCAATTTGCAATGAATGACATAAATAAATATCTCTCTCGAGTACAAACACTCGCTTCAATTCAGGAAAGTCCTCAGACATTTCTTCTAGCATATCCTCTAGCATTTTCTTCTGTTTACACTTCTCTACTTCTTCCACACTGAAATAATTTAACAATACATGAGGTAACAATTAAGCTAGGATAAATATTATTTTTTTATACTTAATAGGCAAGCGTTTGATCACATCCTGCCTGCTGTTAAGCAGTGATGCGGTCTAAGGTGAAGCACGTTCGCCTATGAGGTCCTGTTTACACAATTTACTACAGAATTTATTATTAATATATATTTTTTAACTTACCTAATAGATTTATTAGAAGTCAACAAATGCCAGATAAATTTGATTGTTTGCGTCCATGAGAGCATTGCTATAGCTCTATGTATTGTAATATCAATGGCACGATCGCCTAGTTGTACTATGCAGTTCGGAATCTTTTTTGCCTACAATCAACAAGTTTTACATTTCACTTTAAACTTTCAGTTTTGAAGATGTTATTGCGAAATCTATATTTACAAGGATAGGTAGAGGATGTGATTTCTACGATCCTTACAAATTGTATAATACTTATTGTTAAAAAAATTACTTTTAATTTTTTGTTTTCTGTTTTATTGTTGGTGTTAATAATTGAACTACTGGTTTTTTTTGTAGCTTCGCCTGGTGTAAAGCTAGAGTGCGGTTCATGAACGGTAAGAAGTGCTATAACAGATAAATTTCTACAGGCAACAGTCCTCTGCTATGCCAGCCTGAGGAGACGATGTGCACCATCCAGATTGACAGTGCACAGTCCTCTCTTTATACATGGCTACTTTTAAATTCTAAAGTGGTAATACAACCCCAGACTGGGCTAGAAGCCAATAATTTCACCGTCATTTCCTCTTTGATTAAATGTTAAAAGAAAAAGTATACCTCAGTCATAGCTCGTCTAAATTCGCCACCAGGGGCCATTCCTAATTCACGTGTAATATGCGCCGACATGTTTAACAGTAAAATGTACATTGCACCATTAAATACACCGCTTTGTTGCATTATAGATCTGTAGAATAAGTTCTGAGATTTAAACAAACCATGCCAAGCCTGTTGGAGGCCCAGGACAGCAAAACTAAATGAGGCCCATTGTCAGGATAAACTGTCCATGTATTAAACTGATAATATAGATGTTACTGCCATCGGAGATACAGTCCCCAGACTAGTTCCGATGGCAGAGCACTATTGTACATAGGTCATTTTTATATTAATAAAGTTATTATTATTATTGTTACAGCCTAACAAAAAAAAATAGAATATGTAGAATTGTAGATACTTAACGTCTTAATATTGTTTTTTTTTTTTTTTTCACATATAGAAAATTATATAGAACGTTATATTGTACTGCAGATTTGATTAAAAATATTTTTTTTTATTGAAATTGATTAAAAAGAGATTCCAGGGTCAGGGATCTGCCCCAGACTACAAGACGCTTGCTTGCTCTGTGTACAGTAGACCTTACCTTCTAAACTAATTCTAACTCACCTAACTTTCTTAAGATTAATATTTTTTGCTTCACGCAATATAATTTCTTCATCTAACGACAATATGTTAATTCTTTGCTCACAAAGTTCAACCATAACAATGTGTGGATGAACTTCTTGTATCACCTAAAATTTTAAAAATATAATACAGCTACAAAACAAAAAAGAAACTACTTCAGTCTATTGTATAATTGTTTTTTTTATAAACCGTTTCTAATTATAAGCATTTTTTTGGTAGTTCTACATATGACAACACCCCGCCTGATGTTAAGCTAGAGTGCGGTCCATGAACAGAAACAACTGCTACCACAGACAGCAGTTGCCTCCCTGCCGGCTTGAGTAAACGATCTACAGGTATTCCATGTGTTTCTTTATCTATTATATTATCTTTATATATTATATAAAAAAATTAGTTTTGTAACTATTAGCCACTTCAATTTGAAAAATTATTTTCGTATTAGTTAGCCTAATTATTAGAGAGAGTCTTGAACTTATTTTTCACAGGTAGTATGTAATAAAATATAAACTTTACTTTGGCAACATCTTCTTGCGATTCCACACTAAAATGTGCTGTACCAACAAGGTATACTTTACCACCATCTGGAGCATCCAGTACAGTCACTGTGTTCGGAAGACCATTATCTAATGGCAAGTCATCAAGACCTGAAATTAAATATGTATACAATTCTGATCTTTATGACCTGAGAAAGCTTATACATCCTAACTGTAAAAAGTGTACTTTGTATAATAATTATGTAAAGAAACTCTACTGATTTTTTTGTGTCAATGTTAAATCAATGCATAATAAAAAAAATACATAAACTCAAATTTTCATGAGAGTGTAAGAGATCAGTTAAGAAAGGAGATATTACAAAACAAAATTGACACGGAGACTACTGTCAAATGGCTTCACTCACAAGGCTCCAGGTAGAAGTCTATAAGAAATATTATATGGAACATAGAACTACATTACAGTAGTTATTATTTTAATAGTAGTTTATAATTTATAAAATATGCATCTTTTTTATAATTACAGTTTTGATTGGTTTAGGCATTTAAACAGTTAATAAAAAAAATAGAATTACCACCTAAATCACATTCTGGATTCGAATTAGCAACATGCTTATCTGAAAGACCATCTTTTGTAACTGGTGTTGATGTTATTGGGTGTCTAACTGAATCTGTAATTATAAAATTGTAGTCATGTAAGTAGGTGTAATGTGTGTAGGTGTGGCATTAGTACAATGGTGTTAAAAGCCCAAAAAAAAATATGTCGCATAGGAATTGATGTGTCTGCAAGCGCCATCTAGTGATACCCAACATAGTCTACAAGAAGAGGAAGCTATTGGTCGACGCTGTCACCATGAAAGCCAAGATGATTAGAACCGAGAGGGGAGACTCTACAGCGCTCAGTCTTGAACGATCGCTCGATGCGTGAGGATGTGTCAACTTGTTATCTGACCGTCCTGCATTACCTGCCTGATTATACGATATCTACACAACGCTGTTTTTACTATTCAATCCAACTACCCATGACACGCCCACACCCGTTTCTGATGTTGGTGAAGGAGAGATCTGTACAAGTTTATTACTGACAGCAATCTGCCTGATGGTAAGCTAGAATAAGATCCATGAACAGAGGCAACTGCTGTCAGAGAAGGGGATCTGCAGATGCCTCTTCACAGTACTATAGTTATTACAGATTAAAAATATGGGCTTAATTTAGAACTTCTAAGCTTTTTATTGCATAATTTAAACATTCCAGGCGGAATCTACATTAATTTCTTTGATATGAAAAAACTGTAAATGCAAGGGACTCAGAACACTTCAGCATATTAATTCAATTTATCCATGGCAATCGGCATCTCTTGGATTTAAAACTGACTTAAACCAATTAACTAAATTACTGATCAGCAATTATTCTTGCGAAAAAGTTATATAAGTTATTAAAAGTTAAATAAACCCGCCGCTGTTAATAATATTTATGTGAGAATCTTTGGTTCATCATTATTCTACTGCCAGTTCTAGTTGAAGAATAATATTATTGTGATATGGCTTTTAAAGAAAAGTAAACTAAGTGGCCCGTTCGTCCAGTTTCTACACACAGAGGAACCTCGATTTTAGATTTTATTATTCCTATTTACCATTAATCTGAGCTGGTATATTCATGGTATTATTTTTGTTTGTATCTCCTCTTCCGTCTTCAGCTTTGATAAATAATTGACATTCATTAACAATATCAGACTGTGTTATTGTCTTTGGAGTTGATATATTTGACACATTTGCTCCTCCTTGTAACAATGGAGCAGTTTCCATAGTTTATATAAATCTAAAATATAAACCAACCATATTAAAACGTTGCATTTTAAGTAATACTTATGACGTTGCAATTTTATTCAGTAAACGACACTAATCAGATTATTTTCTCGCCACAGTGATGTTTATGCGTACTGTTAAAGTAGTGAAGTTAACAATATTACCAAGGCAAATTCGTAATAAATAATAGGTTTATCAACGCGAAATAGGAACATAAGAACTTCAGGAAATTAGCTTCCCAATCCAAATAACGATTCTGCTGTAATAATTGTTATCAATACAGATCATAAATAATTACTTTCTTATCAGAATGATGCACTAGCTGGTCTCTACAGCTTCTGGCACAACGCAACGAAACTAATAAACCACAAAAATAAATGGAAATAAAGAAACGAGTCGTTGACGTTTTCAACTTTTCACAAGGCAGGGCAATAGACACAAACATATTTTTGATATTGTATTCGAATTTAATAATTGATTAGATATTTTATACAACGCCAACTTAACTTATTTAAAAAAATTAATAATTAATTTTTGTGAAAATTTGAATATTTATTATCACGATAATATTATAATAATAATAATTTGAATCGCGAAATGTCATTTTAATTTTTATTGGAGTAGGTTGAAATACCCTATTATTTTTTCTTTGTATATGTTCTATATAGTCTGTGGTCTGAGATTGTCTTTGCCTTTCGTTACATCACTTTCGGTGCGCCTTGCCCTGGCTACTTTTATTATTTTTTAAATTTTAGCAATATTAAACCACAACATGAGTGCCTGGAGGCAAGCAGGTCTTAAGTAAGTGTTTATTTCTGATTAATCTAGTCGCAAAGAAACCCAACTCTTTGTATATAAAGTTAATTGTTCTGCTTCAGTTACATAAACTTCTCCAACATCGCCGCGAGGGTTCTTCGTCAATCCTTAAAGAAAGATTTACAAGCACAAGCAGCTAAACGTGGAGATTCTCTTATTCGTATAACTCCATGGGCTAATGGCAAACCCGCAAGTAAGTACTTGAATTTGTACATAACCGCTCTTATTGCTCTAGAACAGTGATTCTCAACCACTGTGCCGCGGCACTTTTGTGTGCCGCAAAATTCTAAAAGTGTGCCGCCAAATTTTAGATAATATAATTATGTTAATATTATTAAATAATATGATTTAAAGAAAAAAAAATTGCAAACCCTTAAAAAACGTACTGTTATTTTTGTAGTACATATTATTTTATTTCGCACATTTAAAATTATTACCATAAACAATTTTACCTATAACACAAGGTAAGTAAATAATTTTTAAACTTATCTTTTTCTTTGTGTGCCGCCAAATTTTTAAATCGTAAAAAGTGTGCCGCATTAAAAAAAGGTTGAGAACCACTGCTCTAGAATATAAAATCTCTATTTAATACAAACCCTAGATCGTTTAATTTTAATGTAATAGATATGAATTATTATTTTATACCAGCAGTGATTAGGGGTGATTATGTTTTACTATTGGCATATCTATTAGTATCTGAGATTCTGGTGGGTCTATAGTTTTATTTAAATAATGCTCATTAAATTTAATGAAAATTTAACAGAAAGAACCCCACCTCACAGAGGTGACCTCAGGCTGTTTGTGTGTGTTGATTTTTTACTGTTCGATTTACATCATAATTTAATAATAACGAGCATTTTTATTTGACAATGCTGTTAATAAATATAACTTGTTAAATTTTTATCGCTTTGATTTTTCAGATGAAAAGGATTAATTAGTTCAAAGAAGTGTAAAGTCAGGTTGTTAGAAATTTTAAAGTTCTACTCTTGAGCTTTATATAACACATAATTTTGTTTGCAAATGTTGTGTTTGTCTCATGATTAATATCTTAGTATTTGATTTTAACATTTTATTTTTTTAATTATGTAGTGTATTATGCCATTAAGCATTTTAAAATAATTTAGAAAGCTTTATATTGACATTATATTTTGTATTTTTTATTAGAAAATCATATTTATTACTTAACTCATTCTCATCCGTTTATTTTTCCTAAATTGAACAAGAAAAAAAAATAGATACAGCAAAATATAATGTTTTTACAAGTTAAATGTCTTGATTTTGTTTTAGTTTGTAGTTAAATGTTTGTACTTTTAATTTGAATTGTTTGGAGGCAGACAGAACTGTTCCTTTGATTGATAATTTAAAACAATGTTGTGTTTTTTTATGCGAATGATTGTGTTTTGTTCTTACTAATAATTCCAAAAAGGTATTGTTTCAAGGATATTAATATATTTTTTTTATTTCACAGCTACCCGACCACCACCACAGAAGTAGATGAACAAAGAACACTAAAATCATAGTTATGAAATATTTATTTTTAAATATTCACTAATAAATATGTATTATGTATAATATAGTATTTCTATTATATGTAATACATTTATTAGTTCAGTTAGTTTTACTTAATAAAATGTTCTAACCAAGTGCTTCTTCTTTTATTTATAAATATTAGTACATAATAATACCCAGTTTTTAGAGGGTAATATCTCTAGATTTGAGTGGCAAACGAGCAGTGAAGTGTAAATCCCAAGGCTTATATGGCTCGATATCTACCACACATGATTTTGTCAGCCTACGTGACGCAGGGATTGGGTCATGCCCTTGTATGTATAAAAATAAAACAATTTTTTAATATTTTAGTCTAACAAGTTTTATCGGTATTGAACTTTCTTTTACTTCTTCTATTAAACTTATTCCTAAAGGTGCTTTTGGTTCTATATCTTTCTGATCTATAGTATTGACTAATCCACGTTTAATTTTATATTTTTCTATGCCATTCCAGGCTATCATTATTCCATTGTCTGTACATACTTTTGGTGGCGGACGGATGACTCTGTATTCATAAGCTTCTCCAAATGTTTCTAGACATTTAAATATGAAATTATTACAGGCCACTCCACCGGAAACTACAAGGGTTTTATTCTTATCTGGTATTAAGCTTTTTATTTCACAGAATTCAGCTGCTCTCTGAGTTCTATGTACAAGATGTCTGGTAATTGCCATTTGAAATGCAGCGCACAAGTCATTTATTTCAGGTATGGTTTCATCACCCATTGTATTATGAGCCTGTTCCTTAATAAATAATTTCCGAATAACAGCATCTTTTAAACCACTAAAACTGAAGTTACAATCTCTTTGTCTAGCTAATACTAAGGAAAATTCAAATTGTTTGGGATCTGTCGCTTTCGATGCTGCAGTCTGTATAGCTTCTCCGCCACACATTTTAGAGTACTCAGGAATATTTCTGAGTTTCATTCTTCTAGCGACCTTATCGAGTACCTCTCCTGGTGAGTTATCTAAACTATCTCCTAGTAATATAAAATCATTTACTCCTCTAGCTACAGCTAAAAGGCAGTGACCTCCAGATATTAATAAGACTAAAAAAGGAAATTCTATCTCATTATACATTCTTGCTACTAAAGCGTGAGCCTCCATATGATGAATGGGAATTAGAATCTTATTGTGCAGGCGTGAAATATGCTTTGCGTATTTGACACCTATATCTAAACTTGCTTGCAAACCAGGCTTAGTGGTTACAGCTACAGCATCCAGGTCACTGACTTTTATCGATGCCTGCCGCAGCGCTTCGGCAACAACATCATCAATATTATCTCTGTGATACTGTCTAGCTATAACTGGATTTATACCACCGAGTCTTAAATGTATCAAACTTTGTGAATGTAGAGAATCTCCTAAAATGCGGCCAGAACTATCTATTATAGCACATCCAGTATCATCACAGGATGATTCAATGCCTAATACTAAGGGGCGATCATGGTTTGGAACCCTTCCACTATATAATTTGTGTAGTTTCTGGAACTTCGTTCTTAAGTGAACCCTATTGAATAACATTTTTTGGTTACAGGTAGAATTGTTTAAACAATCAGTTCTTGGTAATTGCTACTTAACAATTAAAACATGTCCTCTAAATATATCAAAAGGTTTGTAAAATATCAGAATTAAAAATATCAAAAAACAAAGGTTATCTAGTCTGTGAGTAGAGATGTCAAACAGTATGTAGTTCTCGATATTTTCATATCGATTATTAAATGGGAACAATAAAAATCTTAATTGAATGTCTTATCACTCATCGTCATCGACTACTTCATTAACAGCCGCAACTCTATTTGACATTTTACAATCTGACAGTTGACACACGAAGTGAAATTCTGAAATTGAAATTCTCATTCCATTTAATTTCGTATTCAGTCTTGTCGCGAGTGGAGGTGCACAGTGTTTTATATTTCCTATTTTTTTTTTCTGGGTTTTCCAGATGCATATGTCGACTTTTATATAACTTTATATTTATAAAAATCAAAACCATTTTAATTTGGGTGCATGTAACTCAGCATTTACCGTCCACGAATAAAAAGTAACGTTACACTCCGCCGATTATCGTTAGTCGACGCTCGAAGTTTTCTGCTTTTTATAGCAATATATGGTTAAATCTTGATCCTTTTGTTAATTAACGGAAGTTAGTTACAAATAAATATTTACCTCTTATTATTTACATTCGTATAACCAAATGAGAACTTTCTCTTCGACCCTATAAGAATCGCGAAGTATTTCAATTATACCTGGTATTGCATTGTACCTGATAACAAAATTTAAAAAATATGTTTTAGTGTTAATGTTTTTCTCTAATGTGAGGAGATAAAAAGATGGCACACGCATCATTAAAGCAGTCAACACTAGTTCAACTATGTTTTGCTATATCATATTTTAGTTCAGGCTTAATCCTGAATGTTATTGAAGCAATATTGTATGTCACCTTAAGACAATTTAGCAAAAGATTATATAGAAAAATCAATTATTATCTTTGTTATTCATTTTACAGTCGTAAGTATATTTTATCTTTGCTAAATCATACAATGGTAGCTTGGATTGTAGTCTGCAATCCTTTAAAGTTAAGAAAACATAAATGTTTAACTTTAGACATTCTATTTTCGTCTTTGCCATAGCTCGTCCACGCTACTGCGCCCCAAGAGCACATGCGTGACTGTTTCTTCAGCTCCCATGTAGCCTCTGCACAGTAGGCTGTCTGTAATATTAATGGTGAATAAGTATTTGTGGAGCCAGCAGTGTCCTGTTATAATACCAATCACTAGGCGTAGCTGGGCTCGGTGAAGATTCAGCAGGTCTTTTGTGAGCCACTAGTCGGGTGCCGGAACTTGAAAGGGGTGCTCTAAAAGACTTCAGATTGATGTGCATGCATGAAAGAGTATAGGACGTTGTTGAGGCAAAAATAGTGTGTAGAGAGAGAAGTTGCTGACTGTAGTTTCTATGTACTCCAGTAGATACAGGGGTGCAAGCTTAGATAGACTTCTGCTTAAGACAAGATTTTAATTTTAAATTTAAATTTTTAAAATATTTAAAATAAAAAATTTAAAATTTGATGAATTTTGGTGATACTTGGAGTGGTTTAAATTAACATTGATTATAAAAAAGAAAATTTCACTATCAAAAGGGTTGATATATACAACTAGATATGCAATAATTTGACACGAGAGAAATGATGACCACAGTCACTTTTATGTTTTCTGCCAGTTAGTATTAGACTTGACGGCAACATTGTCAAATCGTTTGAAGCCCACTACGCTTTTTTCATGTCTATGTCCATTTAATTTGTTTTCCATTATGACTAAATATTTTTCTTTTTTTTTTAGAGTTGGTATTTATGTCAGAATGGTGGTCTGGCTCAAAAGTAACACTTTATATAAATAAAGATGATTTTAATAAATATTTTGGTAAAGAACATGCATATTTAATTATGAATCATTATTATGAAATAGATTGGTTAATGGGATGGCAGTTTGGCGATTCTGTCGAAGTCCTTGGGGTAAGTTATTATTAAAGTTTTTTAAATTCATTCTCCCATTCTGGGAAGGCAAAGCGATCAAAGGCCATACAGCCATGTCTTCAATATTATAATTTCTTCATTTTATACATTTATTTGTGAGTATTTTACAACTCAATGTTTTCTTGGAGTGTTTGGCAGCAACATTTTGGTCAGAAACATCAATATATGACTATTATCATAGCGTGAGATGCCACGAAAAATTACATCTTACTGCAGTGAATCTTCATATTTTAACGAGTTGTTCACTACTGCAGCACATCATTATACAAATTATTACAATTTTTGCATAATAACAACCACTATAAACAATTAATAATGGCCGCTAAGATCTTTATTTTTATAGTTATTGTTTAACTGTTGGGCAAAGGCCATAATCTTTCTTCCACAGTTAATTCTTTTAAAAATATAATATTGCACCTGGTGAATGTGATAAAAATTCTCTAGATTTTTTATATTATTCTGGAATATGACCATAATCTTACCGATGTTAAGCTGGTGTGCGATCTATGACCGGAGACAACTGCTACTACAGAGCGATATCTACAGGCAGCAGTTGACTCCGTTATGCCGGCTTGACTAGAGGGGTGTGCACCATCTAGATTGATAGAGTAAACTTCATTCGTTATATCCAAGTACTTCCAAATTAATCCTGAAAAAAATATTTTTTCTTAAAAGATCAAAGTTTAATTTTTAATATTTTCTAAATTACCTTATTATTACGTAGCTTGTTTATTAATTTATCAATGTTTTGTATAAAATTTAAATGAGGTCAATGTTCCAAATACAGAGTGCAATGATAGTAAAAACAAAGAAGGTCAATATATTCCGTAAAAGATCAACTTTTGATTATAAAAAAGAGATTGGGTTATTTACATAAAATATATTAACTAAGCTAAACTACGGAACAGACTAGTTAGGGGACAGATACGGCACAAACAACGAAACATTAATTTTTATTTATTACTCTAGAATATAAATAGACATAACTTCTATTACGTAACTTTTGGACTATAGAGGATAAATCCTGTATATTTATTTTAGCTTTTTAGGTATTATGTATTATAATATTAAATCTATATTCAAACATACAATGAATAAATATCTAATACTTTATTACATCACATAGTCGACTTCTTGTCGAATGCGCCTTCGTGATTGGCGACACTAAACGAAGTTACATGATGTTCATTACAGTCAATGCGAGTCAAATTACCTACTTAAAACCTATATCAACGTAATTGTAAATAAAGATTGATTCTATTGTTACGCACATACGATTTATATTATAAGGTAGGCAAAGACAATGGATGCCCAGTAGTTTGATAACATTGTTTAATCTAAATTGAATTTGTTAATATTAATATTATATTAAATTGTATAAAAATATGATTATGTAAGCACTGCTGCCATGGTACGCCCACATGCTCTGGCCTGCAAGCCTGTCCGAATTTTAATTGTAATGTTATTTTGATATGTACCATATAGGGTTGCATGCCGTTTTGTGCTTTTAATTAAATAAATTAAATAAATAAAATTTATTTGAAATTTTACTAGAGTAGGCGTGACAATTGTATTGTATTAGGGTAGAGTCTCCGACAATGGATTTTCGGACAGCCCAAAATATACTTCGGAAATTATTGTACTTAATAATAAAGCGTAAAATGGAAACTTTACATTACTTTTTTCTTGCAATTTATGCATTAAAATTGAATTCTAATGTAATTAGGGACATTAAAGATATTTTCATTTTACGAATGTGATGAAAGATTTATCTTGAACCTTGAACGTTCAACTAGTAATTACTTGAAGTAAAACAACTGTAATTGGGTAAACTGCACGTGGAGCGAGGTCATCAACTAGTTATCATGTTGCTGTCTACATAAGTACCATAATTTTCTTTTGAATCTACATTCTTACTATTATTTCAAATTACTTTTTGTTGCGAAAAATGTTACATAAAACGAACCAGGGCCTATCGACAGTTGTCTCTTGATCCAATCGACAACAAAATGTATGAGATTTGAGATATGAGATTTCGTTATCACCTAGGTGACAGTGAAACGTCAAATTCCATTTTTTTTTTCGATTCAACCAAGTGACAACTATCGATTGGCTTTTGACTTTAGGCCAAGGTGTAACGAGAGGAGTGTGCACTGTCAATCTGGATCCTGCACATTCGTCTCCTCAAGCCGGCATAGCGGAGGCGACTAAGCATTCTCCGTGAAGTGAATGTCGCATTTCGGGATCAGTTCGGAAGTAGCTAGGTATAACAAGCTTTAATAGTGCCAATCTATATAACAAAGTTACATTGGTACCGGTCAGAATTAGCGAGGTTCGAACACGGGTCTCAAGCGATCGTGAGTTCACGCGTCTTACCGCTAGACCACGGCCGCGTTCTAGTTATTCAACAACAACAAAACTGGCAAAATATTGAATGATAACCATATTTATTTGTTTTAGAATTGCAAGGCGTATGCGAAGAAATCGATTCAATATTTGCCCCCTATCGGTTGGATGTGGAAATTTTCAGAATTTGTCTTCTTAGAGAGGTCCTTCGATAAAGACAAGGAGATTATTAAACATCAGTTAACAGAACTATGCGATTATCCAGACCCGATATGGGTAAGTATTTAATTTATATATGCCCCAGAATTAAGTTCATTTTATTGTTTCCTTTAATATCGATACTATCTCATTTTAATAGATAATTTTTAAAAACATATTTTGTTAAATTCTCCGCTGTTCATCTTTTTTTTATTTATATTTTTTTAATCAATGCTTCAAGTCACCAAATCAGATAAAAAATCAGACTATATGAAATGAAAAGTTTATTGCATTTAATAATGTATATTTTTAAAATTATTATTAGGAATGATTATTTACATAAAGGGGATTAAATTAGGTTATCTATACTGGTTTTATTGATATAATAATACTAGTCATATATCGCCAATTATATTGTTAGATAAGACATTTCTGTATTAATTTTATTAAGTAATCTATAAAATAGAATTTATACGTCATTTAACACTCGATTTGTTATTAAAAATATTTTAACATTGTCAGTAAGTAGATACAATGTAATTTCATAATATGAATGTAATTTCTAATTACCGCATTTACTTTAAATAACAGACTTAATTTGTCAAGCGAATTTCGACTTTAATATAATAGAATACTAAGCGAAATTAGCGCATATAAGTGCTACTACATTATGTTTAAGCGAGACAATATTATTTAGTTTTTTTTCTAAAGCTCTGTTTCCGACAACACTCTGTTATTGTTAAACTAGAGTGTGGTCTATGAATGGAAACAACTGCCACTACTGACAAATGGCAACAGCCGTTGCTTCCAATATGCCAGCTTGGGACCACCATCCAGGATGTACAGTGTACACTCCTCTCATTATAGCTGGCTTCTTCCAAACGCGATTAGATACTACACTAGTGTTTTAGTTATTCTGTGTTGAGATTAAATTATAATTAGGTGCTTAGTTCTATCTTGTCTTAAATGCAAAATGTCAAGATGATAATAATAGTAAGTACTATTTGATCAAATAAAGAATGAGTTCGAATATGGCGGCACATACTCGTATACCTTTGTCTCGCTCACGTAATATTCCTATCTATTAGTTTACATACGCACAGTCCTGTATGAATAATTAAGAAAAGCTTTCTTTTATAATATTGTTTAATTTGTTTTCAAGAATGTACGGATCTAAAAATTTCACAATATTTTATACATTTTTAAAAATCCACTTTAATACGTTGATAGTAGAGATGCCGCGCGCCGCTTTCTTCTATCTTCACAAATCCCAATTCTTAACAGAAAACGTATAGATTTCGGTATCAGTAGAATCACGTGAGAAAACAATAATTCTAAGAATTATTTCAATTTTTTCTAATATATGTAATTCTAACATATACTTGTATGTATGAGTAAAATAAACATTTCAAAATATAAAATATAATAAATGTTTTAGGAACACGGCATGAATAGTAAAATAAATTATGAAAAAAAAAAACTGAACAATGAAAAATTTCTGAACATTTCACATTATGCGCAAACTTTTTAAAAAAAATTAATTAAAATAAAAATAATAATAAAAAAAAAAATTAATTAAAATAGCTCATGGCTAATGTAGTCTCGACACTGACAAATATGTATATTGACAACGAATTGTTTATTAAAAACATGTTTATACTCCTAAATACCAAAAGTTATTGGTAGACCAGTTTTGTTAATATAATTTGTATGCGTCTATCGTCTACACGCAAATTGATACTTTCACTCCTATTTCTAGATTGCTTATGTCATTACCTTTAATTTGCATGATTTAATAATTGCAATTCGTTTATTTCCTAAATTTCTAAATATTTTAAAAAATATATTTTTAAAAAAACCATAACTCACCATTTATTTGAAGTAACAAGGGTAGAAAAGCCAGCAAACCATTCACTCGTAGATTTAAAGAAAATTTAGGTACCTACCTACCGACTAATTAGTAAAGCACCTAAAATTGCCGACTTTTCATTCAGTATAATATGATTTTTAGTATTTTATTTTTAAAATAGTATACTTTTTTACGCTTGCTTTTTTATTTCCAGCTATTGCTAATGCCTGAAGGCACACGTTTCACGGCAAAAAAACATGAGGCATCATTGACATTTGCAAAAGAGAAAAACTTGCCAATGTTAAAACACCATCTTACACCACGCACAAAAGGATTCACAACTAGCTTGCCATTTTTTAGAGGCAAAATACCTGCCATCTACAATATACAATTAGCCTTTGATAAAAATTGTAAGGTATGCTGGAATGTACTTACACTATTTTTTAAAAATTATTTTTGCTTCCAAGAAATTATTGGATTTTTATAGAATTGTATTTCTAGCTTATTTTACGTGTAATTAACAAAAAAGGAACATACGGCACGTTCTCTGTTGATTACTATTAAAAGAGGACCAGACACACAACTACACGCAGTCACCAACATAATAATAATAATAATAATAATAATAATAATAATAATTCTTTATTGTACCGTACCGCGAGCTTAATGCCATTAGGCATTTTCTCCCAGCTAACCATTGGGAGATGGAAGCGGAGATAGGGGCAATAAAATATGAGTAATATAAATACATATAATATATACATAAATACATACATACATACAATATAAATACAATACACATATAATATATAAAATATTAAAACACAGTTACAGTACCGTATGAGTATCAGGGGGCCTATTGCCCAAAATACGTAGAAGTTGAAGTGAAGTAGAAGTGTAGTCGAAGCGCAGCGGAAGTCGAAGTTGAGCGGTTTTACAACTTGGTATTGCGGACAGATAAAGGCGTAAACTTATAATCTGCTATCGACAGAAGTTAAACATGGTTCAATAGAAGATAAACTTCTAAATGGGGAGACCACAGTTAAAAAATATTTTTACAAATTCAAAATTTACACTGTAATAATTTGAGAATTTGAGTTTTAAAAAATATTGCTTTTATTTTATAAGAATAAAAATACATATCTTTATTACTATATAGGCAAAACAATCATTTAAAATGATAAAAAAATAAGAATGAATTTATTAAATTATTTTCTGACAATGGGGTTGAACACTAATTTTTTATCCCGACAGAGGTCGCATGGGCGAGTGTACCCACAAAATCTGTCACAGGTGTCATACACCATATAAAATTTTGTAAACAAACCGGTTTTCTATTAATAAAAACTAAAAATGACTAAATGTGCTGCCAATAAATGTAAAAATATAGGTGTTCATAAATTTCCTAAAGATCCTATGCGCAGAAAGTTGTGGAAAAGAAGTCTTAAAAGAAAAAACTGGAAAGCTATAGATTCGGCGAGGTTATGTTCTGCTCATTTTAAAACTGATGATTACTATGGCAAGAGCGCTTATACAGGTACGTATTATGTGGAATTAAGTTACACCGACATAATGTCTCATGTTTTGATTATAAAGTTGCTAATAAAATACTTTTTTTTTAGGAAAAGCGCCAACTGCGAAATTCCTGAAGCATTCCGCTGTACCAACTATATTCTCCTACGAAGCAAGAAACTCCGCTAGCGAGAGAGAGCGACAGGCACGTGTTGAGAGAAGATGTCAAAGAAAACTTACTTTTACTTATACAGAAACAATATACACATCAAATGTGGAACCTGTACCAGATGCAGGAAATGAAATTGAAGTGGATGTTGTTGTGCATAATGTCAATAAGCCTCAAAATGTGCTTCATATGTTACTAGTTACTATTATATCTTGTTTATTTAACTTTGAGCTCGATGGTAGAAAAAATAAAATATTATGGTAGCTCTGTAATAAATGTTAGTGCTGAAGATCAATTTTTTTTAACTCTAATGAAACTTCGACAAGATAAATGTAACTTGGATAAATTTTATTCATCAGTCATGAACAAAACTTAACATTCGGCCTGAAAAGGATTTGATGCAATATTATATGCCTGATAGTTTTAAACAGTTTAATAGGGTTAATGAAAACATATAATACATTGAAAAATGAGCTACACCATACCTATATTCCTTTGGTTTCTAAGATATTTTTTGTTCATTTTATGTGCTGTAACTTAGGAGAAAGTATAATGAAGAAATAAAACAATTTTCAAGTAATTTATGGTTTTAATTGCTCCTAATGTGTATATAATACCTTATCTAAAATAGCTTTTTCCATGTGCTCTTTGTAAAATGTTGTCAAATGTGTGAGCATATCATTTATAAATGTATCATCCCTATCTATAAATACAACTGCCATGTCTACAAATCTTCAGAATGAGCTGGACCTGCATGCAAGCGCACCGCTTCTTCAGCTACTTGTGTTGGTTCATCATGTGGCCGTTCTACATCAAAGCATCATGGCACGACCCGGGGTGACTAGCATCCACTAATATAATATTTAATGAAGCGTCACATATCTGCAAAAAACAAATTATTTATTGATTGCAATATATGATTTTTTGAGTGTTTGATTTTTTCTAAGATAAACCATGGGAATTAGTTTGATATGTTGAGAGAATAACTGAGATATAGTACTTACTATTTGTGTGTTAATAGTGTGTCAATTGCCGGCCTCATCGATGCAATGTGTATGCCATCTGCACATCCAATAAGCCCAGGGATACCAAACTCATTGTAGAATCTTAAAAATGAAAAATAGTGTTAACAATATGAAATTATCAGTTTCGTAATGGGTACACGATCCCCCTTTGCCAACGCCCGTAAAATACGAGTTCGTCCAAATAAATCCACCTAAAGTCCCAAGCCTTACAAGTAATTACCTAATTATACTCGTATTACTCATTTTTACTCATAAATAACTTGTAAATAAGAAATATTAATTCGTGAAATTGAAAAGTTATATACAATTAATTTGATGCATATTAATACTGTGAAACATAATAAAACTACTTACCCTGACGAAACAAACACTTAAAGATGTATTAAGACTCTAATTACTATCTAATTTCCTTAAAATAATCAATATTATTCCTGTCGAAGTTCAACAAAAGTTACATTTTGTAACTTCTGCAAAACTACTATTTTGACATTCATTGCGCGTTAAGCTCCGCTTCTCGTGCCGGTCCGCAATACGAAATCTCATACTAAAAGGACCGTGCGCACTAACCTAAACTACGCTGCTAATTTGACATGTTTTGAAGTTGGAAGTTTAGGTGCACAATACGAAATTGTGTTATCAGCGCTGCTATTCGACTTCTATAACCGTGCGCAATAGACCTGCAGGAGATAAAAGTAGTAAGGTGTTGCTAGACTACGACACAAGGGACACAGAATGCAGTCGCTTGTTTACTTACGTATGTCAGTTTGTGGGGTCCACGTTTTAGTCGTGCGTAACGTATCTTCCTCTTTTGGTTTTAATCTAAGGTAATTAAAGTATTTTTAGACGGATCTATACGCGTTTGTAACCATTTTTTTAATTTCCTGATGTTTCAAATGGTCAGGTAAATATGGTTAGAACAACCTATAGTGTTATAGACCTGTTTAAAAATACTTTAACTATAAATTAAAGGCACGTAAGACTGAGATATATTATCTTAATTTATTTATAATATACGTAGGTAATTTATATTAATGTTTTAGACACCACTAACGTTAACAAGTTTGTTGTACGGAAAAGGTGTCCATGGTCATCTTTTAATACAAAGAATTCCAGTTGAGACCATTCCTGAAGACGAAGAAGGGGCAGCTCAATGGTTACAAGATTTATATGTTACTAAGGTTTGTAACTTTACGCTCATTTCTGGATCTGGATTTTTGGTAGCAGTCCAGACGGCATATGAGCGGTGATAACTGCTGCCAAAAGATAATGCCTACAGGCAGCAGTCAGTGCAGTTGTGCACCATCCAGTTAATAGAGGCTATAGCGAGAGGAGTGTGCACTGTCAATTTAGATGGTGCATACTCGTCTCCTCAGGCCGGCATAGCGGAGGCGACTGCTGCCCGTAAAGATTTATCTGTAATAGCGGTTGTTTTCGTTCATGGACCGCATTCTGGCTTTACACCAGGCGGAGTGTTGTCATATGTGAGCTACAATTTAAAAAAAAGATTTCTCTCGTTATACCGAGCTGATTTTCAACCAAAACGCGAGAAGACCGCGTAAGAGCAGTCGTGGTCTAATGGTTAAAGGCGTGGATTAACATTTGAGACCCGAGTTCAAATCTCGCAATGTTCTGATTAATCTGACCAATGTAACGTATGTATTTTGCACTACCCACACTTAAATATGAAATATGGAATAATATGTTCCAATAGCAAAGACAACAAGCTTCAAATTAATAGCTATGACTTTATGGTTATCCTTGCTAGCGTATTTCTCTAATAAAATATTTAACTATTACTTTGTTAGTTTTGTTATTTCTGAAATGGCTGTTACGTCGGCGCTTCTAACTTATAAAAAGGAGATAATTGGTAAATAAAACATGGTTGAATGGGCCTTCTATTAAACACATGCAATGAACTTTACACAAGCAATTAAACAACGTAACTTTAAAAGGAATCGTTTTCATATTTCATTAGAAGCAAATATTTACTGATAATGTATTCTATTGTTAAGGTGACCAACTATTTTTTGTTCAAAAAGAGTACACTTTGCAAAAAGAGGTCTGTAGTATCTATCTCAAGGTACATAATACGGCCTCTCAATTGTGCCGGAAACGCGCGAAATTCAAATCACTGTCAAAATAATTTTAAATATTTAATTAATAAAATTGAAATAAAATAATCTAAAAAAATGTTTTAGAAATACAAATGAGTACTTTCAGAGTACAGGATTTGAAAAGAGTACGGTTTGCGAAAAAAGAGTACAAAACTCAGTAAATGAGTATAGTTGGCCACTTTACTATTGTGTACCCTATTTCTGACAACACCGAAAATGTAACATACAAGTTATTTGGGCAGACATTGTGACGGGGGCTCGGAGCCACTTTGTACGGCAGTTTTATTTTAATTATAGCTCACCATATGTCTGCACTCTGCCTGATGTAAAGCCCCCGCAATGGTCACTCGTGGAGACTATTGAATCTGCACCATCCAGATTGACTGCACATTCCTCTCGTTGGATACTAAGTACCAAACTTCGAAACACGACAAGGTCACTTCCGAGTGTTGCATTCGAAATTGGTGGTGCGGCAGACTAGGCTAATAAACAGGCATGTCACGCTACTGTTAAGTGTACTGCTTATGCCGCTCACACTTCTGCAGATACAGATACTTAGAATAGTATAATTATATTTATTTTATTTTCAGGACAAACTACAAGACTCATTTTTAAACACTGGTGATTATTTCAAAGAATCAGGCATAGAAAGGATAGAATCTTTCCAATTACCGCGAAGGATTTATTCACTTTTAAATACGTGCGGTTGGGCCGTAGTTACACTGACACCAATGATATATTATTTGATTGGTTTATTGTTAAGTGGAGAACTGTTTTATTTCTCTATAGTTGCCCTCATATTATCCGGATGTAAGTATTATTATTTATCTTGCTGTTACTACAGACAACAGTTGTCTCTTGATCTCCAGAGTCAACAGAGCCTAGACAGTTGGCGCACTGTCTAGGTTGACAGGGTCCTCCCATCTGTTAACCACACTTGGCCTGATGTGAAATAACGGCAGCAGTCTCATCCTATGCCGGCTTGAGGAAACGAAAACGCGACTAGCTCACTAGAAAGGGTGTTTTACTTGAAAGTGGTGTTAGTAATATACTAGGTTGTTTTTGAAACCGATTGATTCAAAGTTCAGAAGTTAACCCGTTTGTTACGAAACTACTATTATCATATCTTAGCCATAATAAATATAACCAATAGATAAAATTATATCCTTCTGCATGGATAAATAACGATAACGTGTTAATTCGCATATATTATTGACCTTTAAAAAATTGTTTTACTTAATCAATTTGATAAGAAATTAAGAATTTATTTCCGACATTGTGTTGATTTTTTAATTTACGCCGAAACGTAATTTCAAATTATATTTAAAAAAAAATTTTAATAGTGGATTCTAAAATGAGCATATGTCATTTGAGGTCGTAAAATGAGAAATTGTGATAAGTTCCTAAAAACAAACGTTTTTAATATTTACGTATGTGGTTTTAATTGCTTTACTTATCGGAAAGGTCGGTCGTAAAAACAAGTATAATTGGCCAGTGATGACATCCTATTTACCTAGGTCTTAATGATGTTTTTCATGACTGAGTATACATATGATTTACATAATCATATTTTTCATACCCTCTCCTCCACGGTATACTTACCTTCCTCCACTAAATTAACCAATATAGAAATTGTATAATTTAGTGCGCTACAGGACTGGCCTGACCTAATATGGGATCCACAAAAAAACTTATAAACACATCAATATTTTATTGTATTGTAGATTGGCTATGGCCGAGTCGGCATAGACTGGAACTCATAATTGAGAAAAGTCGTACCCTTGAATTTGTAGCTTTGACATTGATTTAGTTTTGGTCGCTCATTGCCTATGATCCAAGTAGGATTGCCAGGTGTCCGGCATTTTACAGTTGTGTTTAGCAAAATATACAAGGCCGGCTTCTCCAGCTTTTAGCAATGGAGTACAGATCGCATAATCAAAGTTTGTTCCACGCTGATTACTGATTGTTTTGTTTTAATTTAAGCACGTTTTAGGTTGATCTCGCAAAAAAAGTGATTATTTTTTATTATTAATACCAAAAAAAAAAACCTAAACTATTCAAAATTGATACGCTAATAATCCTGTGTTCGACTTTCTCTTTTTTGACCTGACAACCCTAAATATTAGCACGAGCTTCGTATAATAATATATATAGTATAGGCAATTAAAAGTCAATTGTTTAAAATAATTTCTTTATGTAATGCTTATAAAGAAAGTAACGTAGCAATTTTTGATTAGGTTCGGTACTTTCTGATTTATCTTGAACATCTTTCTTAACCTTTCCAGACTCACCATCGTCAATATCATCAAGTAAATCTATAGTTTTTTGTAATAAAATCATTTCTCTCTTCTCAAGAGGTATAGGATCAACTGCCAATTGAACTGAACCCTGCCATTTGTATTTTGGTCTCTTTTTTATATTTTGTTTGAGTCTTTCATTGTGCGTCGATAAAATGGTCTCCAAGCCATTATCGACATCATATTCGTTGGGGGCCGGATTGTCATTGCTATGTGAACGAAATCTTGGTACCCTGATTAATGGACCACGGTGAACAGCTCCGCCTGTCTTTCTCTTTTCTATGTCGAGCTCACCGGGCCCAGGAGTTGCAGAGTTGCTAACTCCCAACCAGTTATGCCAAGGCCAGAATCTTCCTTCTGACGACATAAAAGGAGAGTAGTATTGAACTTTTTTATTGCGTTTAAAATTATAATATTGCATCTCGAAATCAGCAGGGCTGGGTTCGTTTTCTTTTTTAATAAAAGGTTTTAAACGAATTGTTCTAGATTTAAATCCCCATGTTGGTCTTACACACTCTTCTTCACTCTTTTCATCTGATTCGTAATTGTCGTCATCCGATTCCCCGAGTGGAGTATCTTTAAATCTTTGCGCACCAGTGCCGAATGGAGCTGTGGAACAATTTGGTCGGTGGCAGATTTTAATCCTTGGATCATAGGATGCAGGGCTTGGTTTATGTTCTACCTTATAGGTAAATCGGTTTGCTTTCACTCCAAAACATGGAGGTGCTGAACGAGGACAATAACTTATTTTATTTGGCGGCTCATTTAAATCGAATAATCTTTTTATAGAGTATTCAAAAGGGCTAGGATTGTTGCTTAAATTTTGTGAATCGCTTTTTGCTTTTCCCAAACGAGGTGGTATTTTAGTATTTGGTAATACGCTATTGTAATCACTCGGACCCGGGCTTCTGTCTATTAGGTTTCTACGCTGAATTATTTCAATAAATCGAGGTTGTTTTGATGTTTTACGTCTGTATGCTCTAAATGTTTCATTACATATTTCTGCTTCAGTCGGTTCTCTCTCTAAATTATAATCTGCCGGTCCTGGTCCTGTCGGCAACGAAGACCGCTGCTTTGCGGTTCTTTTACTCCATTTACAGCCCCGATAAAATTCAGTTCCTTCAATGACCCGTGTGTCGTAGAAAGGCGGACAGTTCTCAATGTCGGATTTCTCATCTTTAGTTTTTTTAATAGTTGGTTGTAAAACTGCGCCTTTAAATAAGCGCCTAGGAACTGTTGCTTGGCAGATCGATTGTGGCTTCGGTTCTGGCTCCCTAGAACATTCACAGACATCCTCAATACATTCGCATAGTTTTTGTTCGAAATCTTCAATTTTAAAGGATTCGTACGGGAAACGAGGTGACTTTGAAGACATCGAAGTAATGTTTTGTATGAAATTTTGTTTATTTGCGTTGTAAATTTTGTGCGTATAAAGGCGACGTGTAGTCACAGTAATTCGAGGGCATTTTGATAGAAACGGTGCTTTGTTTTGTCTGTAATCATAAACTATACCTTTCTCGTATGCACCCGGGTCCATAAGCCTGTATTGTTCGCGGCGAACGGGAAACCTTGCAGCCAATCCATAGGAAGACATTTTAAATTTCACATTGAAAAGACTGTATCACTTGATATATTTTCTATCGAAATAAATATGTAAATATCATATAATATTGTATAAAATTTGTCATTTTATTGACAAAAAGTTACATCAAATGACATGTCAAAGTTACGTTGTTATTGTTTGATTCGAGGCAAAGTAATTATTATTAATTTAACTACTGACAGTAGAATCTAAATATTTTTAGACACTTTTTGTCGGCATTATTATAATTTTTAAAGTGTCTTCGTTTCAGCTTTTTTTTTAAGAACATGGTACCAAGGTACTATCAAGATAAAGCACTCATAATGTTTTTAATTGCTTTTACAGTTTACGTGTTTCTTCAAAAATCTATTGGAATGTCGAAAATTAGCCATGGGTCATCTTATGGTACGAAGAAAGCGAACTAATATATTACTAAAAATAGGTTACTCTATTTATTATTTTTTAACCTGAATATACTAGATTTCATTCTAAAAACATTAAGAGCCGATAATTTAATTCTTCTTTAATTGTAAGCCTTCAATTGTTGATTAAAAAGTCGCCTTGTTAGTGATGTTATGAGCTTTCGTAAAAGTCGTTTCACACAGCACCACTGTAGGGCTCTTGGTAAGTCGACCTTATTTATAATTTGGCATAAGATAGAATTGAATTACCGGCTCCAAAATATATAGAAGTAAGTGCATTCAGGTTTTGTTAGATATTTTGTATTTATAATATTTTAATGTATTGTTCCGTGAGGTGATTATTTTAAATATCTTTATTTTTATTAGTTGAGTTTAAAAATCTTTTTATATCAAACATCGATTAAATCTATGTCATTTTATTTGTTCCCATAAATTATTTAAAACCTAAGTTAAGCCATCGAAAATACTTCCTTCCCTTTAGTACATAATGTTATGTCTTCTTAGTTTATATTTTATACTTGAATATTTCTGAAAGTTTATAAGGTGATTAAAAAAAACTTGGATGTTGGGTGTTTTTGCTTCTCATAGAATTTTAGATGGAATAACTTATTTAATTGTGATGTGAAAGTGACTTTTCTACAATTTAGTAATTAGGGATTATAATATTTATAAGGACGACTAATTGCCTGATTGCCAAATTTACTTATTTTGTCTTCAGATTTTTATTCTTGTGTTAATATCTATATAAGTGTAGTGCTTAGGTTATGTCCACATCAGGCTTACCGTTGCTGGCTCCCAAACACTCAAGTGAGGTGGTATGTATCAGAGAGCTGCAGCAATTTTTCTAGAATTATATTTCTAACGCGCCTTTAACTGGATGAGTAGACGAGCGTTTAGCCGCAGTGTGAACATAGCCTTACATTACCATTTCTTAACTTGAATGAAAAGACAGTAATTTTAAGACATATATTTTGAGATTAATCTTTAATCAGGGTGACATTTTATGAAAAAAAAATACAACTTTTTTTTTTAAAACAAAAACCTCAATGTTAATGACAATATTAAGTGTTATGTACTTGTGTTGATGTTGTAGATGAAAGTATGTTGTTCTGTAGATTTGTTTACTTACAGTATAAGTAAAAAATATATATTTTATTAAATATTGTACAAAAACAAACATTTAGATAGTTATAATAATTATTATGTATTTTTTATTATAATAATTGTTGCCAAATATATTTTTCATATTTGAGATTCATTTTTTTTTAAGGTTTTTGTTGTTTTTTCTTGAGCTTTTTTTGTAAGATATTTTTTGTGAGTTTTTTATTGTTGATGTTGGCAGCTTATTTCCTAATTAACCTAATCTTTTTAGAGTTTGCGATAAAAGCAAATTCAATATTTTTACCATTTTACAATTTATTAAATAGAAAATAATATGCAGTATACATATTTTATGATCACAAGTAAAGCAGCACAAATAAATAGCGCAAATTATTTTTTGTAGCATTTCGATTTACTTCCCATTTTTAAGTATTTAAAATTTTATTGATGTTTCAACGGATTTGTTTGTCAAGTTTTATGGTAAATAAAACAATATTTGGTAAATTGGACTTTTATTACACCCTCATCCTAATAATTAAATAACCTCATGATCAATGGACCTGAGTTCAAACCTCACTAAATTATGACTGATATGTAACTATATTATATGTACTGTGATACAAACACTAGTTCACAGGCATTTAAATAAAAATTGTATAATACATATAAATTGTTTACGACTTGAAAATAAATTAAAATTGTATTTTTGTTCATTTGAATGGAATCGTTAATTTACTCAATCTCAATATAAAGTCTAGTAGATGCATTTGTACTTTTATTTCAATTGGCTTATTTGTAATAAAGAATCCAGGGACACCGGCCTTTTCCAGTGTTTCTTGTTGGTCACAAACCTGAAATGAAAACATGTGATAATAAATCTAATTAGAACTATTGTATTCATTTTATTTCAACTTAGGTTTCAAAAGCTTTGCCGTCTTAGTGGCTGCAGCGAGATGGAGATGCTGTTTGGTGTAAGTCTAAAATCGGATAAGATATTTTCACAAAAACCCTTGTAGAAATGGTGCATTCCAACAAATACTTAAATTAGCTTTGAAGATACTATAATTGTCAATTTCATATGAAACTAAAAAAACGCAAATACCTTCTGATCTAATTGCATTACTAATTTCATATCAGCTTGTTTTATTTCCTCTTTGTGACGTTTTAATAGTATATCCTTCTGTATCTCTTGATTTTCTGGTGTGTTTGCGTTCGTCATACCTTGAATTTCTACTGAAAATTTTAATTTAGTTACATTAAAAATTTGATAAATGTAGATAGATAAATGTAATTTATAAAATCCTGTAGGTACCTACTCACATCTATGTTTATTAATTATTTGTAAGCGCTGTTGGAACAGATGCTTCTCGGTTACATGTTGAATTTCCATAAGGCCTTTTACAATCTCAAATATAGTGGTGTTAAGCAAGCAATTTGCTAATCCAGAGAGCAATTCGATAGGTACACGCATTTGATATTTTCTGTAAAACCAATCCATTATTATTCTTTCGGCTTTATTACGTGCAACCTAACATAATTATTTCTAATACTACTTAATATAAAAAACTCACGGTGGTAATTCACCAGCCATATTTTGAAGTTGCTCAAGTAAAAAGTACAATTTCCTCTGTAGATCTTCAGGTGTTTGCTCAATTTCTGTCATCATTCTTTAGTTTATATATTTCTTAATATAATTTCAAATATAATGCAATGAAAACAAAACAATAAAAGTAGCATATATCTTTTTTGTTCTGCTCTCCCATTCTGGGAAGACAAAGGGATCAAAGACCATACAGCTACGTCTTCAGAGGGCCAAGTACAAGCTTACATTTACAGTGTCCAGGCGAAATCGTTTCACCAATCAGAGATTATTATTTTGACCGCAGAGGTTAAAACTTTTCAAATGAAGTGATCCTATCCTTTACGCGCGCCGCCGCCGGCCGCCGCCGACGCGCGTTAGAGCGACAGTACATACTCATACTACTCCAAGGCCTCAGAACTAAAAAAAAACAAAAAGAAAACAAATATTTCTGTTGTTTTTTTGTGGTGTGACAGGATCGGTTGATAATATTTTTAAAATTATGTGAATCCGTGGTGTGATTTCTTTATAATTGGACTTTTAAATATAAGAATAAACATGATGATTATTTCAAAGATATTTTTATTACTTTTGAATGGGATTATAATGTGCGAGACCTATAGCGCTACCAATTTATTGTGAGTCATTAAATTTTAGTTTATTTGTTGTATACGCTACAATAGTACAATACAGTTGTAATACTACAGTAATACAGTACAATTGAACTTTTGTGCCTTGGTTTACAGTTTTATGGAAGACTTGAATGAAGCTACTGAGGATTGTACGAAGATATTGCAGAGTTTTGCAGAATCATCTTCGAATTTTACATTATGTTCAATAAAATATGCGCAACCACTTCGTCTATGCGAAAAGTGTATCAATGACTATATAACTTTTCAACAGAAATACGACATTTTAATTAATACAACTGTGAACGGAACATCTTGCAAATCTTTATTTATATCGCAAGATCGGCTAGAAGTTGTCCTTGCTTATCATAATAATATATTATCAGTGTGGAATAAAGGAAATTGTAAAGGTATTTACAGAAATAATCCACAAAGAACTAATTGCTCTAATTTTTGCCTGCGACAATAGTAATAATATTGTAATTTTTTCAGCTTGCTATAATTGGTCATCTGAGACACCGGTACTATCCAAGAGTACGGTTTATTTCAATCAATTATATGACAAAACTAGGAAATGTATTTCGAGTAATATGAAAGTAAATAATACAGAAGAAGTGTGCCAAGCTTGTATGCATTCTTATCTACAACTTGACCAATATTATCTATCTTTGAGTTCAGACGCCATTGGGGTTGATAGTGTTTGTATGGATATTGTTGACTCTGTAAGTTACCATTTTCTTATACATCTGAAAATCAGAAAGGTTTTATGTAACGCACTATTATGTTTATTTTGATCGGACACTTTTTGTGGTTGTAGTGAAATAATATGTTGAATAAAACCTTTTATTTAAAACATGTTTGTGAATAACCTTGCTAAATATATTTAATTCTTTAAAAAAATTCATGAAAATTATTTACCAAAAATCTATTATTTAATTACTCTCAAATAAAATTAAGATATTACTTTACAGATGAACACGACAAGGTCCATTTGGAGTAAAACTTTAAAATGTTGCCAGTTGAGGAAAACACCAGAAATAATATTTTTATGTTGTTCTGGTATCATATCACTGCTTCCAATATTATATTATTTAGTTTTAAGATATTGTGGACCAATGAGAGAATTACCAAATATATTAAAACGTAAGTGATGAAAATAAATAGATTTACAAACAAAAGGGCCATAGAGCAGCAGTGGAAGGTGTGGACTTATAATTGAACCCATTGTTTAACTGTTCAAAATTCTGCCACTACCAATGTGTCACTGTGACACAGTGTTTCATATAGAAATGGTTACTGGCACAGTCTGCTGTCCTAGGACAGTACCGGGTACAGCATATTAGTTTCCCCAAGAACCTGCAGTAATTTCTCTCTAAAAGGGGTTGTTTTTTTAATATAGGATAGTGTATTCAGTCAAGCCATAATAAAGTGCATATCTAGTATTGGAATATTTGTTTCAGAAACAAGATTCAAGCAAACTTTCCTAAGATCTCGAAATGGAAGAATTAATTAAATGTAATGAGGAGATCCCCTTGAAAATACAACTATTTAAAACTCACCTGTGACAATATATTAACCTGTAATAAAAAATATTTATATTTTGTTTTCGTTTACGGTTTTATTTAATTCCTATGAAATATAATATTGCCTCCACTAATAAAATAGTCCCAAAATTCTAAAACAATGAAATGAAACACAATTGTTAAAAAAATATGATTTATAGCATTATCAATGTTTTTATTTGACTTCATAACATTTAATATTATTACTAAATATCTTACATGTGGCTTTGGAAACATTTTGAACAGGCCAATGCATAATTTGATTATTATTTTGATTTCATTTTATATAGTTGTAACAGTAAATCACATAATAGAAAATACAATAGTAATACTCCTGTTTAAAAAGAAATTATAGATGAAAATTAACTAATTTTACAGCAATCCGATTTCATTTATGCCTCGCTTTCTTATTATTACTTTTCCGAATGCTACTACTATTACTTTTGTTTGATACATTCAATATATCTTTCTCTTTAGGTGTGCCCGGTCTACTACCTAAGCCTACAGCTAGTAACATTTTATTATCATTCCCAAAGTGTTTAGGTGTAAGACTCGGACTACTTGATTTTTGACTCGAGCTATGTTTACTTATACTAGAATTTGATAAAGACACTTTATCAATACTTCCATTGCTGTGTGCCTTACTTCCTGGTCTCGAGGACAGACTCTCCATTGAACCGTGTATCAAACTTTGATTCCGACTTAATGCTGAACTAATCTGAGCATCCAGTGAATCCTCATTCATCAGGGAATCAGTTTCGTTCATTTGCTCACCTAAAAACATAAACTGAATATAAATTGGGCAAGTTAATAGACCTGAGAAAATTATAACTTGTACTATATAATTTAAAGCTGTGCGCACAGCAATTTTTTAAATTTAATCTTCATCATACTTTAATAATAATAACATCAGCATCAAAACTTACTTTTAGTTTCTGCAGGATCAACTAAGCCACTAACAGCCTGAAAATAAATTTATAATTATTTAACAAATGAGTTACAGTAGCAGTCCAATCATGAATGTATGACAATCGGGTGGAGCAATTATTATGTGTTGCTGCTCTTATATCAATGTATCTAATGAATAATTGTGTCTATCTATTTTATACAATCTTTAGTGTCACTAACAAAAGCCTGAAATGTCACACTAACAGAAAAACAGACACACTGTCCGAAGCAAATATTTTTTGCTTTAAATTTAATCTATTCCATTCTTATTCTATGTCATGTCTATGTTATACATATTATGGTTTCCGTTATAGTTAAGAGCTGGCACCCCTAGATTCTTACCGCCATTGAAGTGATAGAAGATTTGGAAAACAATCGTTCTGCTTCTTTAAATTTTCTGTTCCTCTTATCTGTTTTAGGATTTGTACTTTTATTTGTTGTTAAATATCTATCCCATCCTCTTATAATGTTACCATACTGCTGTGTATCTTCTAGATAGGAGCCCTCAAAAGCATAAATTTGTCTCTCCAAATTGGCAAGGTTTTCCTGAAATAATTCGGTTATATACAAAGTACGACTGATGTATGCTATGATTTATTAATTTTAGCTATTACGTACAGTTACTTCAGCTTTTCTTTTGATCAACTCTGCTAACTCTGCCCTTGCATCAGCAAGCGATTGTTTCGACGCCATATTCTCCTGTCAACTAAATAACTGTATCCACACCTAATATTAAAAGAATGTTTTACTGATTTTTTAAAAATTAACTTGATAAATAATCGCAAAAGTAAATTAATATCCTACACACCCACACGCAAACCCTCCCCAAACGATCTCCAATAGAAAGCGAAAAGTTTGTTTTTTATGTATGACACTTCAACAATTTGCCAGTGTCAAAGTTAAAAAAAGACAGCAATGGTGACGTACCCCTATTTGCCACGAGATTTTGGTAGATCTATACTATTGAAATTGGTATTATATCTGGTTTATAATTTTGACTAGCTGTTACCGGCAACTTCGTATGCATATTATTCATATTATGCGCTTAGAGTTCCATGTAAGTTCTCTATAAGCTGGCTAGCACACATACATGGTTAATTCTAGTCTAGCTTATAATCGACTACCACTATACAGGGTGTCCCGTAAGTAGTGGTGTCAACGGTATTTTACAGATAGAGGGGTTCAATATCTAGAATATAATTTGGTGATTTTTTTTTTTATACCTTCTGGTTTAAAAGTTTTGACATTTTTAAAGAATTTTCATTTTTTCCCCCGTTTTATCACAAAATAACGTTATAAAAATTTGTTTACAATTATTTTCACTGATATTTTTATTTAAGTGGGTTGAGAAAACACAGGGCTTTCTAATTAAAATATTATTTGTAACCAATTAACAACCATGATAAAATAAAAAATTAAAATCTAAACAAGATTTAATTTATCAAATTTTAGGCAAAATATTTAAACGAAGCTGGTGTAAAAAAATTGTATGTAAGGTTACGGGACCATTATTTTAAAAATATCTACAATTCACACGGACTCTAAAAACGTATAATAATGTTCACTGTCATTTTAATTAAAGTTATTTTTCAAAATTAAACAAGCAACAAGGTACTATTTGTCGAAGAAATTTCATTATTACCTTATGCGAATTCCAATAAAACCAATGTAAATAGATACGGATAAGAAAACAATTTATTAAAGTAAATGCTCAAAATGTCTCCCTCTAACTCTAATGCATAACCGAAATCTTCTAATAAAGATTCTCCTGATATTTCCTAGGGCTCTTTGATTATTTTTAATTCTTTCGGACACGATATTCAATTTTTGGCGTAGTTCATATTCATTATTATTACATGTCTCATAAACAGCTTCTTTAAAGTCAACAACAGCAGACTGAAGATGGTTATTTGTCCAGTCTGCCGTCCTGGGGTAGTACCACCACTTTCGAATGTAACACCCGTGAAGTGACTTTGTCGCGTTTCGGGAATAGTTTAAAAGTAGCCAGGTATAACGAGAGGAGTGTGCCCTGTTAATCTAAGATGGTACATGCTCGTCTCCTCAAGCCGGCATAGTGGAGGCGACTGCTACCCGCACAAGTTTTTCTGTAGTAGCAGTTGTTTCCATTCATGGACCGCACTCTAGCTTTACATCAGGCGGAGTGTTGTCACATGCCGAGCTACAATAAAAAAAAAACACCATAATTTACTTAATAATCTTTGTTTTAATAGTAGTTCGGCATGTTATTACACTCTGCCTAATGTGCTTAAGGTACGTAATCTCTGAATGAAGTATGAGTGGAAATAGGCGTCAGTCTGCCTACCCTTCTTTGAACATCCCTAAAGTCAAATTAAGGAACCGAAATGAAAATAAGATTGGAACTACAGGCAGTTAGTATCTTACAGTAGGTTAAGACGTGAAAAAGTGCAAATTTCCGACTGTAATAATTCTTAAAATCCATTCATTATCGGAATGCATTATTAAAAATCGACGCCCATTTGTTGTATTTATGTCGAAAAAACATTGTAATTAAAATGAGTGATCATTATTATACGTTTTTATAATCCGTGTGAATTGTAGATATTTTTAAAATAATGGTCCCGTAACCTTACATACAATTTTTTTACACCAGCTTCGTTTAAATATTTTGCTTAAAATTTAATAAATTAAATCTTGTTTAGATTTTAATTTTTTATTTATTCATGGTTGTTAATTGGTTACAAATACCATTTTAATTAGAAATCCCTGTGTTTTCTCAACCCACTTAAATAAAAATATCAGTGAAAATAATTGTAAACAAATTTTTATAACGTTATTTTGTCATAAAACGGGGGAAAAAATGAAAATTCTTTAAAAATGTCATAACTTTTAAACAAGAAGGTATAAAAAAAAATCACCAAATTATATTCTAGATATTGAACCCCTCTATCTGTAAAATACCGTTCACACCACTACTTACGGGACACCCTGTATAAAAACAGACCACATAGAAATATTATAATATAGATTAATAAATGTATCAAGAGAAAAGAATACTGTAAACCTTCACTGTAAGAACCAATGAGATTAATAGGATATTTAAAAAAAAAAGGTAGAATCCATGAACTTCAGCTGCTATACGTGCTATATTCCTTCGAAGTCCCTGCTGTGTCCCGCCCACTTTGCTAGGCGTAAATAAAGTTATGGTAACGAGTGTTATGGTTTTATGATTTAAATTATTTTTAAAAGTAACCACCAAAGTCACCCTTCAAAGCGTGAGCGGTACGCCCCGAGCCAAGAGCGGTAGTAACGGGGACTGGGCTGCCATCGACATCGGTGTCAGTGGGGTCGCAAATCGCATGTTCGTTACCTGGCCATATGGCGTAACGAGGGACACTGTAGGGGTTTGAGCCGTGTATACCAGGTATACACGCAATATATGTACCATATCTCGTAAACTTATTCACGTAAAAAAAAATATGTTAAGATACTTACAAGTTTTTCTAATTATTTTTTTATTGTTGCTCAACAATCTGCCAGATGATAAGCATATGATAAAGTACGATCCATGAATGGAAATGACTGCTACCACAGAGTCACCTCCGCTATGCAGACTTAAAGAGACAAATGAGTGCCATCCAGGTTGGCACACTCCTCTCGTTGTATGTGGTTACTTTCAAACTGATCCCTAAGTGCGACAGGGTCACTTGACAGGTGTTACACATGAAAGTGGTGGTACTTCCCCAGGCTAATAACCATCATCAGTCTGCCTACCACTCACAAAAGTAATTCTGTCTAGGAGAAAATCGATTGCATTCATATCTCAAAAAAAGTTGTGAAATACAAACTTATTTGGAAGCCACTGTTTCTCAAGTTAAACGCATAATACTAATTATACGAAGTTGCGAACAACAGTTAGTAATATAATTTAGGAAATATAAACTTTTATTATTTAATTTAGTCATAATAATATATCGAAAATTAATGTTACATCTGCAATTCATGGGTGTTCGGATTGAAATAATATTTTTTTATTAAATATTGAAAAGAGAATGCCCAAAATTTTTGGGCCCACTTGATCTCTCAGTTAACAAAACAATATTCTAAAATATAATAATATCTTATATTTTGATTAATTTACTTAAATTATATCAACACATCGTTTGTGAATCTATAGACAATGTATAACTACCTAAAAACATATATCATCAATTATTAAAGCGTTTAATCTAAATCTAAATATCAACTGATGAAATCGATATGGAATGTTCTAGATAGTTCTAAAAACTTCTAGAATGATCTACAAACATTAAAAATATGTATAGCTGCTAAACTCGATATAGAATGTTCTAGAAAGTTCTACAAATTTCTGTTTACACATTTACTAGAGTATTTCTGATTTTCAATTCGTTAATTAGTTAATTAATTTGATTGGATTAACTCTACAAACATCGTATGTTTAATGGTAAAATAAGTCTCTCAATATCTAAGATAAAAATCTACAATATCTACGTTAAAAACGGATCTTTAAATATTTTTTATACCAATAAACATGTGATGTATTTTAATCCGAGCAACGCCGGGTTTCGTCGCTAGTATAATAATAACTTCAAATATTGCATCGGAAAACATCTAATTACTCAATAATCCGGGTGAAAAAAAATAAAACTGAATGGTAATAAGGAAGTAGATTTATTTTTCTACAAAATTAACTAAAAATCGTCGACAAACTCGATTCTCCTTTAAAATAATACTAAAATAATAATATGTCCTATAACTTCAAGATGCGTTTAGCCGTTTGAGCGTGATTGGGGAACAAACAAACATATATACTTTCACACGTATAATATTAGTGAAGATTAATAGGTGAAGTACGTAAGTTATAAATAAACCAAATAATAATAAAAAGAAAATAAAGAAAAAAACACTGGAATTGATTATTTAAGAAAATGTTTTTAATATTAATTTTAAGATAATAGTTTTCGCGCCAACAAAAACTGTCTAACACCTCACGAATAATATCCAAATTAATACTTTTAATTAAGTTATTAATAAATAAACCTTATTAAAAAGTGTTATTTAAAAAAATGCGTTTAATATTAAAAATCTTTAATGATAACAAGTTAAAATGGTATTTAATTAATTTAATTAATAAATAATAGATTAAAAGTTCTGCAGTTTCTGTCGGCAAATACAAAGTTGCACAAAGTCAAAAGAGTACCGCCTCTTCGGGGTGTTTGGTTTTATTTTGTAGCAAAATTGATTATAAATAATTGTAACATTTCATTTCCTTTTAAATTAAATATAAGTATATGATATGTGTTTTTAAAATGGTGTACAAACTATTGAAATTAATTGGTAGTACTGGTTATGATATAATTCAAAAAAATGGACAACGAAGTTTTGGACCACCAAAAGATTGGACTGGACCTCCGCCTCCAAAGGGGTGTGAAGTCTTCATAGGAAAACTACCTCGAGCAGTCTTCGAAGATGAGTTGGTACCGTTATTTTCAAGGGTTGGAAAAATATACGAGCTTCGCGTGATGCTAAATTTTTCGAGATTAAATCGGGGCTTCGCATTTTTGAATTACACATCACGCGCAGACGCTACAGCCGCAATACGTGAACTTCACAATTATGAAATTCGTCCAGGGCATCACATAGCAGTTGTGAGGTCTGTAGATAACTGTCGCCTTTACTTGGGAGGAATTCCCAAAAATAAGACTAAAGAAGAGGTCCAGGAAGAGTTGTCGAAACACGTGAGCGGTATTGTAGATATAATACTTTATAAAAATTGCTTTGATAGACGCTTCAATCGTGGTTTTGCTTTTGTGGAATTTGTTAACCATCGCGAGGCTGCAATGGCGAGACGTGCCCTAACTCAAGGATCTATTCAATTATGGGGTCAAGGAGTTATGGTAGATTGGGCCGAGCCAGAACCCGAAATTGATGAGGAAGTACTCAAGCAGGTATATTCGGTTGAGGCTAATAGTGTAATTATTTATAGGCTTGTTATGTAGTTTGATTGATGTTTCAGGTTAAAATATTGTATATCAGAAATCTATCTATAACCACTCCCCAAGAAGTTATAAGAGATATGTTTGAAAATAAAACAGGATATGCTATTGAACATGTGAAGAAGATTTATGATTATGCGTTTGTGCATTTTCACACTAGGGCACAGGCTGAATTTGCTAAGGATAAATTGAACAATGCTGAGATAGATGGCTTGAAAATAGAGATTAAATGGGCCAAACCTGTAGATAGAAAGTTGTATAAAGTTCAGAAATTACTTAAAGGAAATTCAAAATTCAACAGCTCCACAAAATCATTTAATAAAGCTTTATTTCTTTATCAAAGTCAAATAAATGAAAATATGTCTGATAATTTTTCACCAGATGAAGGGATAGAATCAGCTGTGGTGAGTGACTCTTACAGTGGATCACCTAATAATTTGGTTATTCAGCAGTCCTCTGATATAATTCATCACGAGGAACCAAGTCAGTACCCAATAACTGAACTTGAAGAGTTATGTAAAAGGTAATAATTCTGTAATATTAATTAATATTTAAGACAAGATAAGGAAATGTTCTCAATCAAAGCTCATTGACTGTGTGGTGGCCAGAGTGGAATGATGTGTGTAGGGGGTTAAGGAAACAGATTTATTGTGTGAAAATGAATGTCGGTGCCCCTTTTATGATCACCACAGGCACACCAGCCCGATATCTTTCTTATCTAGCTCGATAGAAACATGGAGATGACCTGAGTAGTAGTGGTAGAAATATTTTTAAAATAACAGAATGTACATTTTTTATTTTTTTAGATATAATTTGCCTTCTCCAAAGTATCAATTTCAAAAGGCCGAGGGGTCTTGGATATGTCAAATAGAATTTAGGTACATGGAACAGGTTCCAGGAGTACCTGGTTTACAGATAATTTCATCATCTTGTTTAACTACTGAGGAAGCACAGCTTGATGCTGTGAGCAGGTCGTTGACATATATAAAGGTGATTAAACACTAAATTCACGTTAAACACACTTCGATAAAAAAATTATGATAATTGATTAATTTTTTAATTCTACAGACATGTGAACAAAATGGAATATATGGAAGCCCATATGCACCACAGATGTATCAACCCAATATATTACAAACTATGGCCATGGCACCGCCTCCAGTAGCAGTGCCACATTGGCATCCAGGTTTATATCCAGCAGTTACTACACAACTGTGGTAATTTACCTACAACATATTTAAAATGAAAAATATCTTTATTTTAAAAATAAATATTTTTTCATAATACACTCACACTGTATTTGATAAAGTATTGTTTCAGCAATTACATAGATGTAAAAGTTGAACAATTCTAATGAAGTTTTTAATCTTGCTTTTTAATTTGAACTATTTTGCAATTTAATATTTTTTCCCATCAACCAAAAAAAAGACATTATATTTTTTAAGTTTAGTTGAAGCATTGGACATAAGGCTATAGCCAATAGGTACTTTAGAAATATTAATTTTTGACAAGAGAAGCCTTTCTTTACAATTATTTGTATCTGTTATTTGAATAGAAAATTAATACTTTATGTCAAAGTATTGGCGATATTTCTTGCTTGTGTTTATACTGTAGTATATTCAGAGATAAGAATATCATTCTAACAATGATAATGATACAGACGAATTTCATGCTTTACTTTAGTTGTGACATTTTTTTCTAATCTTACAAAAATATTGTATATAGGTAATTAATTGTATTATGTTTATTGTAGGTGTTTGATGTTTTAAATGTTACAGTAAGCAAGCATTGTAACTCATTCATATACATAATATTTATTATAATGTAGGAACGTTTTAATTACGCCATGAATTCCGTGATAGTTTAAGTGGGGCAAGGTAGATATTCTTATGTGGGATTTAAAAACGAAAGTTATGTACCTACTTTAACATTTTGTGGATGCCAACAATAATCTAGATTTTCCTACTAATTTGTGTTGCAAGCTGATTTTAAAAACTTTTATTTGATGTAATATTAATACGCAATGTTAATTAAAATATTAAAATGTTACTCGTGATGTGTTTTATTTTGTCATTAGCTTATAGATACAGTATTATGAAAAGTAGTTTCTACGAAACAAAGAATGATTGGCTAGGCTAGGCGATGTCTGAAAGGAGGACTGGCTGCGTGGGCGACGACTCCTTTATTTTCTAAAATAACAAGGTGCCGATTACGAACCCAGCTCAGCGTGAGTCATGGTGAGTAGCTGACACACAGATTAGCTGACAGGAGCTCGGTTCGTAATCAGCACCCTGCTTTAAATCAAATAACAAAAGAGTGTTTGACGGCCTTTTGCTTGGGAACGTTGATATCGGGTTGCATTTTTTCGTTTTTATAAGCAGTGCTATATATGATAGCACGTTTTTTATAAATTATGTGCTACGGTAGTGAATAACTTGTTAAAACATGAAAATTCGCATATGTAGTGCAGTTATTCTGTGTGGCATCACACGCGGTGAAAATGCTCATATATTGATGTTTCTGAGCAAAACGTTTCAAGAAAACATTGAATCGTGAAATACCTACAATTCTTTTTAAATTATGATATTGAAGACTAACGGCCGAAATTAATATTGTATCCACAGTTAGAGATTTAGATCGATCTTACATTAATACATATCGACGGAATGATCTCCAACCTACGACCCAATAATAAAATTCTGTAATACTTTTATTTGACAGGCTCAGATTGACGGCCGATCTAAACCCTCTTTAACGTTTCGTTTTACACAAAACTCATACATTTTTGCATGGTTTAATTATATCATTTAAATTTAAATAAACTGTTTAACATACAAATTATTTATTTAGCGCAGAGTTTAACTTTAATTAGACAAATAAAACTACAACTGATTGCTAAAACTTGCAACAATCGTGATAGCGATGGCGATGACAAAAATATTGGGTTGTAATGGAACGTATCTTTTGAAACAAACGATTTGAAGCCGAACAAACGTTAAAGCAAAATTCATAAAATGAATTCGGAAATAGTAAGTTTTATTTAATGATTTATCATAATTTCTTATCCTTGTGTTGTTTTTTTTTTTGCGTAATAAATGAATTTCATATCCCGCTTGTTTGTATGTGACGAACAAAGATAATTTATCTATTTTTATTTTAGATGAAAGGAAAGCCGCTATCAAAGGTAGAGACGACGTCTTTATTAGATTTGATTGAAAGCAGCAAGATAATTACGAGCAAAACAACGAACGCCACCAACAACAAATTAAAAACGGAAGAGTGGATTCGCTTGACGGACCGATTTAACGCTACAGTCACGACATGCCCTCGAACACCACAGCAGCTCCGTTTAAAATGGGAAAATTTGAAAAAAAATTCCCGTAAACGGAGCACTAAAATAAGAATTAATCTCATTCAGGTTAGTTGTTATATTTATACTTTGATGACTCAGTGCCTATAATACAAGTACTAGCTTAGTATATTCATTAAAAAGTAATAAAAAAATATTTTTACAGACTGGTGGTGGTGCCGCAGAATATATACCCCCAGATGACATATTGGAACGGGTATCCAGTTTACTGGGCAGCACGGTCACCGGTTTCGCTGTTCCATTTGGGGGTGATAAAGATCCGATTTTCTCTGTTGATGATAACGATGGTGATGGGGGGGGTGATGGTGTTACGGCCACTCCCCATTACGTTGCTGGTAGTGTAATGGAGAATGGTGATGGCTGTATAAACGGTGATGATTGTGATCTTATGGGTTTTACTAGTACCCCAAATCGTAATAATGACAACCATAACGGGCTTATTAGTGCACCCAAAACCAAGTTCACTTTCAATATGCCAAGAACCGGTAATGCTTATTTTATTTAATTTTTACTTTTTTCTTATTGTAGCTCAGCATATCTTGATGTGGTCTCAGTTCTCATCAATCTTGAGATCCGTCCTCTACCGCTAGACCACGACCGCTCTTATAAACATAACACGATAGTTGCATTGCAATTGTCATTCACATGTAATTTATTAATGTTTCATAAATAAATTGGAACATGTGTTAGCTCCGTTATTTACTTCTCATATCAGTTTTTTTTTCCAGTTAAGAAGAAAAAAATTGTACCCGACGATAGCAGGGGAGTCCGGAACCTAGCTATAGCTGAATACTACTCAGCAAAAAAAAATTGCTTAGATGCAAACTTATCTAGTATTATGCACCAGAATGAAAATGTTAAATTACAAAATGATAATTTAAAATTGCAAAATGATAATTTAAAATTGCAAAATGATAATTTAAAATTGCAAAATGATAAACTTAAATTAGAGTGTGAGAACTATAAGTGTTAAATAAAATAAAATCCTTGTGAATTCTGTTACAATATTATTTTATTTTCCATCATTTTAGTTTTGAAAATCAATATTTCAGCTTAGTATAATTGTATAATATGCTACATAAAATAATTATTTATAAGGTCCACTCTCTCCCTGATGTCCTGCATATTCATATTTTGAGAGTTGTCCTCATCATAACTCTCTGCAGTTGGCAGCTCAACTTCTGAAGGAATTTCCTCTATGTTGTAATTTCTGCAGATGTTATGTAACACTGCAGTAGCTATTATTAATGCGTGGACATTTTGCAAAGACAGGCGCAGTGTAAGTGCCACGACAGGAAAGCGCCGCTTCCAAACTCCGAATGTTCTAGAGAAACGAGATTAATATATATACAGGTGTCCCGTAAGTAGTGGTGTCAACGGTATTTTACAGATAGAGAGGTTCAATATCTACAATATGATTTGATGATTTTTTTTTTATACCTTCTGGTTTAAAAGTTATGACATTTTTAAAGAATTATCATTTTATCCCCCGTTTTATCACAAAACAATGTTTTAAAAATATCTACAATTAACAAGGATTCTTAAAACATTGTTCTGCGATAAAACGGGGGAATAAATGATAATTCTTTAAAAATATCATAACTTTTAAACCAGAAGGTATAAAAAAAAATCACCAAATTAATTCAATATTTGTAGTTTTGTGATACTACCTTTCAATCGTATTTCTTGTTCTAATGTGAGCTTCATTATATCTCTGTTCAGCTTCAGTGGCTGCATTTAAAAGGGGTGTTAGTATGTAAGGTCTGTTTGGATATGCGCTATCTCCAAGCAGCCATCGTGTTCCAAACTGACCTGCCTCACACTGAGCTGTAAAAAAAATTTATTTTGAAACAAAATAAACTCGCGGCCAAATAAAACGGGTCAGTAAAAAATTAATGATTTTTTAAATAAATTGAATAAGATATTGAAATTTTCTGTATTGTAATTTTTAATTTAAAAGTTACAGGGATTTTTGTTACCGACCCGTTTTATTTGGCCGCGAGTGTAAAAACATAAAATAACAACAAAAGAAACAAAACTATTTAAGTTGTTACTTACCTCTTAGAACAGAATTGTTAAAAATGGTCGCATCATGTGTGGAGCCTGGCCAGCGAGCTATCACATTCATAAATTTTAAATCGGCATCACAGACTGCTTGCACATTTAATGAGAAGTAACCTTTTCGGTTTCTGAACTCCTCCCCTATTACATTGCCTAAAAATATTTGTAGCTTTAGTATTTGTTGCACAAGTCTAGTCATCATAAATAAAAGTTTTTATACAAATCACCACTCACATGGAGACTGTATGCGAATATGTGTGCAATCAATAGTTCCAAGAACTCTGGGAAACCCAGCAATTTGATAAAACTTTTCGGCGCTTCTTTGATGAATAACGATGTAATTATCATACAAAGTGGCAATTGCACAAGATACGTCTCTCACTATTCTGCCTGCTGTTGATTTTGATACCCCAACAAAATCTGCTACGGAAATCAGCATTGTGCCTAATGCATAAAATCGTAGTGTCAACAGTAGTTGATGTAGAGGAGACACACCATGATTTCTGTAAGAAAGAGATATTTAGTACTCAGGTTGGTGGTGTATTTTTACTTTATTTATTTTGGAGAAAATACAGCGACAGGCAGAAGTAGAACCAAAGAAGAATTAAAACATAAAATACAATAGATTTACCCGTCACCAAATAGAGTGATAAAATGAATATTAAACTTACCTTGACGAAGTTACACGTATATACGGCATGATTTCAGTCAATACTGAATTGACTGCATGTTTAGGTAATCTAAATCTGAAGGCAAATTCCGCATCATCGAGACTCTGCATATAATTTACTCTTTGGATTTTAGGTAAAGATGCGCGTCGTGTCGAATCTTCAGTGCTACTATCAGTATCCCAATCAGATAACTGAGTCAGAACCTCCAAATCACTGTCACTATCACCAGAAAACATCGACAAAGCCATTTTTAAGAATAATGTTTGAATAAAATCTCTACAAATATTCGTAGTCTGAGCACTTCCCGGGATCGCAATGCTCGACCGATACGTCAATCAAAAGAAACGTCAAAATCGGCAGATAGGTTATTGGCACGCACAAACTACCATTTTCATACAGAGGACAATCTATAACCTGTGATCCGGCCTCTCACGGATGGTTTGCTTTGAAAGATCGCAATTTCGGTTTATAGATAGGTTATTGGCACGCCTTATTCGAAATCTTGATTGATGTTCCTATCTAAGTCAGTGAAAAAGGGATCAAGATTGATTATTAATTTCGGCCGTTAGCTGTATGGGCTTTGATCCCTTTGTCTTTCCAGAATGTTGTAACAGAAAAAAACAGAAAACTGTTTTCGATCTGTCAGTAGTGTCAGTGTGTGTTGTGCACAGACAATATACAAAAAAAAAAAATAGGTGTGGGACTTTTGGCGGCCATCTTGAGACGCCAGGTTGTCTGTTTTGAATTATTTTCTTAAACTTGTGTTTTTTCGAGTGTCAATGTGTAATAATAGTGGATTATTAACTATTAAGTGTTCGTGAACGTGCGTAAGTGTGGGCAAACAATTCAAAAGAAGAGACCCTGTGTTTCCATTATCCCTCCAAAACTCGCTAGGAAGTTTCAGTAAAGATTTTAACACTTTACTGGAACAATTTTTGACTAGATTGAGACTTGACCTGACTGTTTGGTGTGATGAATGAATGACTCGTGATGTACAATGTTATTAACTTGATGCAAAAATATTTACTTTGACACTGGCAAATTGTTAACGCCATATTAAAACAAAAAAAAAAAAAAAAAATAGGAGTGTCAAGGTGTGTTGTGTCAACTCGTGTCGGCTGTCAGTGTATTATATTTTGCTCTTCGCTACCTTTTGGGATATTTTCTGCAGAAATTAATCTATTCAATGTATTATTAATAAATGTAATAAACGACAGGTTGTCTAGGAAATGTCTTACATACCACGCGTGACACAGGTCGGTGTAATATAAGTATTTACACTTAATTTAGTTATCTATTTTGTAATCATAGTTTATACTCATCATTATCGTTTCACAGTTGGACGCTGGTCATCTTGACGATCAATTAGTAGAACTGATTAAACAGCAAATATTGGAAGCCACAAGGTTTTTTGAGGTAGATAACTTATTAGTGGTAGTATGTAATAACAATTTGTATTATAAGTTTATATCTTGATTTTCAGCCTGGTTTGCTGCAACGATTATTACCGGAACTAGAATTAATACTTAGGTCATGGATATTCAAATATTCAGTTTACAACAAAAAGGCCACATTTGGACAACAAATGTTGTCTCTTCGATATTGTGAAGACAACTTTTCAAAGAGCAAATTGTTTTGGTATTTTGTCTACAGTGTCGGTTTAAAATATTTAAAAGAACGTGCTCTTTATAGTTTTACAAATAAAACAAGATTACAAAACTTTATTACGTCATTTGAAACATTATATTCTATTTGTGACATATTGAATTTTCTTAGATTTATTCGAAGTGGGAAATATCCTACTGTTAAAGATTATATTTTAGGTTTAAAAATGTCTGCTGATAAAATTACAAGAGAAGATTTAACCGATCTAGCTTGGACTCGGGAGCTTTTGTGGAATAATTTTATTGTAAGCATTATGTCATTAAATATTCTTAAATATTTTCTAAAACTAAGGGTAGATGTAAGTTTTAGAAAATGATAGACATCCTCATATTTACTGATTATTGTTAATAGTCACTTTACAGTGCCATTATGCCAAACTATGTTATAGTAATATAGCTACTAATTATTTCTTAGCTTGTTCGCAAACATGTATTTTAATTTAACAGTCATAGTGCCCTTTTTATTTTAAATTAAAAATATAACTTCTATGTTTATTGATAAACAGTAGAGATGAAACAGATATCGTGTAACTATTCGGTATCCAGCCTATCCGGCGGCCTAAATACTAACTGGGCGAATACCGGATTTAATTAATTGCTTTATTGAGTCAGTATCACTTAAGAAATGCAATCAGGAATCACAAGATAATTCTACAACTTAGAAAATGAATTAGTACTCATACTGCACTAAAAACAAATTGCGGTGAATGAATACTAATTTCTCTGCATTAAGAGGTAGCAAGTGGTTTCGCTTGTTTTCGTAAATAAGGCTATCTTCAGAAAACAGTCTTTCGCTGTACACGCCCGTTCGTTCGCCCGCCGCCTACTTAAGCGTGCTTCTTGCGATGCACCAAATTCGGCGGCCGAGTATACGGCCATCCGGCCGCAAGGTCAGCTGAATATCTGGTGTCTGGTTAAACTGCTATCCGTTTCATAAACAGTAGCAATATGAATAATGGAGTTTTTCAATGTCAAAATTTTATATATATTTTTTATTTCCAGGAACTCATAGGTACAATAATAGCATTAATGAACATATTTGGCTTAAAAGGACATCTACAGGGTTTGATGACGTATGCATGGTGGAGGAAACAACCGATGGCGATCAAGCCCTCAGGGCCACCTGTAATGACTGTAAATACAGTGTGTGGGATTTGTTCTTCTAACCCTGTGATACCACATGTCATGGGCTGTAGTCATGTGTTTTGTTTTTATTGTATTACGGTAAGGAATTTAAAACACTTTGTTATTCAAGTAGTTGTCCTTTACTAGATTTTTTTATAGTAGTTACACCTACTTGATGTTAGAGTGTGGTTCATGATACAACTGCTACCATAGAGCAATGTCTACATGTGCACCATCGAAGTTGTCATGGCACACACATAAATCGACCCCAAAACGCAACTAGGTTACTTCATGAGTTTTGTTGTGCTTGAAAGTGGCGCTGTGTGGGATTAAAACCGATATTGTTTTAAATTAACTATTTTTATTATTATTTCAGGCAAATAAGAATGCAGATAAAGATTTTGCATGTCCACAGTGCAATTATAATGGAAGTGAAATTACTAAATTTGTAATAACTACGTGACATTTAAAAATTTCAATTACTGTCTACTCTAAAAGGGTTAAGGATTTTTTATGTAGTGGTGTTAAATGAGTATTTTGTATAAAACTGTGCATTTTTTATATACAAAAAAATATATATTAAGAGGTTTTTTAAAAGTTTTATTATGGCTATGGTTAAGTTGATTATATTTATATTTGAATGCTATTAAAATGTTTTTTATTTTTCTTTTCTCTCGTTTTAAATTAAAACTACATTTATTTTTTAATAATATTTTAATTGTAATAAATTATCACACAAAACTTAAAATTAGAGTCCTGTATTTATAGAAGTGTATCGCCATGGAAGCGTACAATTTGATAAAAAAAATAACTGCATATTTACGTGGCACGGTTCGGGTTTTGGCGACTAAACGCCTATTTAAATGGGTTTAAAATAGAATTGACCTAGGTCGTGAAATATTTAAATAGGTAGAAATAGATAATACCTATGTACATTACAAAGATATAAAACTAATATTATCTAATAAAATTATTAAAACATTAATTGTTACGTTGGAGTAGCACCAGTAACATTGTTCGTTGTAATTGTCATATTATATCTACAGGCTGTTCTAATCGTCTAATGATTTTGTTTGCTATTACGTACATTTGCATGAAAACCGGTCTCCCAATCGGCGACATAATCCACTGTGCGCACCGACCCGTCCGGCTCAACCAGCGAGTATTGACCTGGATTGCGAAATCAAGTTCAATAAATAACATTACCTCAAGGAATAAGGCATTTAGTCTAAATGTTTTAGAAATACACACTGATACGTCTTATATAGGGTAGGCAGGAGGAGGGCCCCAATTTAGAGTGTATTAGACATAAAACATAAAGACACATCAATTTCTTAATCAATGGAAAATAGTTGCCTCAAAAGTAGAGCTATCAAAAATAATAGAAACCCTCGCAAAAGAAATCGAGAAAGACTAGTGTCGAGTAGGTGTATTTTCAGCTAACATTGTGTTGTCGGAATGTTGAGAAAAAAATATCATGACTTGAATTATTGCTGTAGAGTTGTAGACAGATGTTTATCATGCTCACGTTACTGACCTTTCACAACTTCGCCGTCTCGTTGTTCGCGCTGTTGCTTGATGTCGCCGGTGTGTGGGTCATGCACGTGATACTCGTATGCATATCGGGGGTGAGCGTTCTGTGAAACAAAAATGGAATTAGGAAACATACGATAATAAATACACGTTTGTGACACGTTAGGGTAGGCAGGTACTATTCTTTTTCTAATTTATAATTCTTTTTCATATCTTTTCGGGGACTTCACACAGATCTTTCTTAAGCATTTCAGTAATTAAATTCTTTCTTAGATTTTGCATGAACATGCTTTAACTATTGTTCGCAGTGAGACTGCGAAGGTTTCTAAATGTCACCGTCGCGGATTTAAACATACATAATGATATGTAATTTAAATTAAATTAATCGACAACTGGTAACAAGAGTGTATTCCCTCTAAAATTGTAGTTTTGGTGGGTATCTGTAGTTGTGTTTTGTTTAGGATATTAAATGTTTATTATTAAGTGTCCGTGAACGTGCATCAGAATGGACATGTGATTTGAAATTGAAAAAGTGTTTCTTTTTTTCGAAATTTTATTTCAATTAGCGACTGACTGAACAAATTAAAAACTAGGCAATGCCTTTTAAAAATTGAAAATCTAGAAAACTAGGTTCAATGGTTCAAATAACTTGAAAACAGTAACAACGACACAGCATATTGTTTTTACTTTAAAAGGTGCATAAAAATTAAAATACCCATTTGTTGAAAACAAAGAAAGAAGAAACAAATTCGCATTCGTTATGTGTTTGACCGATATAGTTGATTTGTAATCGTGTTTCCAAAATACGCCTACATAATGTTAAATATGTAAAAAATGTTTGCATTACAAATTGTAATAAAAACAATACATTACCGGTAAATTAGACAAAGTTGTTTTGTAATAACTTTACTTCAATTCTTTTTTTTTATTGTAGCTCGGAATGTGACAGCACTCCACCTGATGTAAAGCTAGAATGCGGTCCATGAATGGAAACAACTGCTACTACAGAGAAACCTCGCCTCCACTATGCCATCTTGAGGAGACGAGCATGTACCATATACTACTACTACTACTTTCAAACTATTCCCGAAACGCGACAAGGTCACTTCACGGGTTTTACATTCGAAAGTGGTGGTACTACCCCAGGTCAGCAGACTGGACAAATAACCATCATTAGTCTGCCTACCACTCTTTATAAGTGCCTATAGGCAATGAGCGACCAAAGTACATATAACAAAGTTACATTGGTACCGGTCAGAATTAGAGAGCTTCGAACACGGGTCTCATCGATCGTGAGTTCACGCCTCTTACCGCTAGACCACGGCCGCTCTTTTGTTGTTGTAGCTTTTTTGTATTGTAATGATATAAAGATGTATGAGATGAAAAGTACGTATTAGTAATTAGTTGGTAAATGAGTAATTCTTCGTCCCGGGAACGAATAAAATACGAATAAAACTTGAACTAGAATAAAGAGGCTTTCCAAAACATTTGACCATAACTTAAAAATAATAAAGATCCGATAATCATGGGCGGCCTTAAACTGCGTCAGTTTGTTGTGGGTTCGATTCCCGGTATAAAAAATTTTTTTTTTAACACAAAGTCAGCACTCTGGGTGTTATTTTATGCTGTACTCATCCTTGTTTCGGATATTGTATGTATTTATTTAACCTAATTGTAAGTACTCAGGTACTTACTTGCAGTTAGATTGGGTTAGGTTAAGTTATTAATATTAATTTTGTCACATAAATGTAGATAGTGTTGTGTGAGACTTTGTGTAAGCCTTTTCAGTTCTTTTGTTTATCTATTTAATATGCTACAAAAGTGTTTCTATTTAGGAGCGCTATTGATATTCTTTAGAAACAACACAATGGGGGTTTTACATGTTAGGGCTTCGCTTTCTTCAATTTATCCTCTCATGGAATAATTCATAACACAATTAGTTTTTAGAATACTTACATAATTTTCCAGAAATTCTGTGTGAACATTTTTGGCAACGACCGGTGACGAAACGTGACCTGAAGAAGATCGAGCTATTGGAGCGAAATTTACAGGTGCTATTCGATTCACTGCTGGTGCAGAGTATTGATTTATAGCTTGATGTGAAATAGATGAAGTATATTGTGCTATTCCAGATGATTGACGAAATTCATGACTCGGAACAGAAGTTGATTGTTGAACGGGAGCAGCGTACTGTTGTGGTGGCGGAGGCACAAATTGTCTAAACGTTTGTGGGTATTGTGATAGAGTAGATGAGGCGTATTGAGTAACTGGTGCAACGTAATTTGCAGATTGAGTTGCAATTTGATTTTGTACTCTTAAATCATTCGCTACAGCATAACGCGCTGAAGGTGCAGCGTACACTTGAGACACCACAGGGTTAATAGCATCCTCCACGTGCGTCGATATAACATTTTGATTCACAAATGTAGTTTTAGCAGGAGCAGCATATCTCGCTATTAAAGGTGCAGCAGTAATCTTGGCTATGATTGGTGCTCGGGCGTATGTAGCTTGTGGTGTGACAGTTCTTTGTGCGCCTGTGTAAGTTGATAAACCAGCAGATGTTGAATATCCATGGGCTTCTTTTTGTGTAAAACTTTCAGTCGCAGCTGGTGGTCCGTATACTGGAGCCGGTCGGGCGTAACTTATTGCCGGTTGCTGGTTTGTGAGTTTTTGTATCACTGGTGTTTGATATAATATATTTGAAGTGTATCCGGGTGGTAAATATGATGGTGATGAGTACGCTTGGTTAACAGAGTTGCCAACAATTTTTACTCCTGTTGTTGTCAATTGCACTGATGGTACAGGGTAATTGTATCCACTATGTCCACTATTTTGAAGGTTTTGAAGTTGGTCTATGTGATAATTTAGATCTGGATCGTGATACGCAAACACATTCGATATTGACAACACAAGCACTACACTTATCGCCTGAAAAGAATGTGTATTCAATTGTTATGAAATTCCTATTTAAAATATATAGGATGTTGTTATATGGAACTTACCCGCATCTTTTAGTTAAGTTAAAAATGCACTTCAAAAACTATTTAAATTAAAATAAATATGTGTATTTACAAAAGTTGTTTGTCAGCCGAAATGAGAGCAAAAGTGGGACAGCAAACTCTTATATAGCAAACTCATATGTGTAAGAGCGGGTCGTACTTTTTCACATTCGCTTTGAAGTCGAGCTTGTGGGTGCGGCATATGTGCACTGCAGGCTGCGTGGTAGAGGGCATAAGGTAGATCCTGTACACGACAGGGCTACATGTTTATGAGTCATTGCATTTATTGAGATTGTATTTAACTATAGGGACTTATAATTATTCTGATATTCTTAATTTAATTAAAAATGTAGAGGGAAGAGGTTTTAGTCGGTACAACATAAACTAGTATGCGCTTCATGTAAGGGAGCCCGACTTAACCCTGGTATCTTCCCTTAAAACCAAGACAGGCGTAACGCGTTACCCACTTAAAAAAATGGACATGGTGGAACAATGCGTGTCTCGCTCACATAATATTGTCATCTACATTCAGACATGGTCAGAAAAAAAACCAATATTAATATTACTATTATTATTACTTAGCTCACATCCTGTTCCCACTAGGGTAGGCAGAAACTATGGACCGCCATCGCCATCTCTCTCTATATATCACTTTCGCTTCGACTACATCCATTACGTTTTAAATTTAATAAATAGATAATGCAATAAATGCGTTTTATTATTTTGGTTTAATTTACTTAGCCCATTTGCGTCCAACAAAGACGGAAAAAAAAACTATTCATTTTATATGCTGACGGTACAGCAGCTGCCAACTTTAATCTGATTCTTTATTTGTCCAAGTAGTAAATACTTAATCTAATTGGAGACTAATGCTCTTAGAGGCTATAACACTTCAAGATAGATTTGCAGTCTGGTGAGGCAATTTTAATTACCCATAGGACATGTTTTTTTAGCGCTACTGTAATTTTTGTTATGTAATTTTTAAAGTTCTTAATGACATGTTTTAATGGAATAAGAAAGTAATTCGTATTTTAGTGCTGTAGGTAGGCTGCCGAGGGTTATTAATTTAGTCTGCCGTCCTGGTGGTACTGCACTTTTAACTGTTCGTGAAGTGATTTCGCGTTTCGGGATCTGCATTGAAGTGTATAACGAGAAGAGTTCTTTATCAACTTCGTCTTTTCAATTCGGTAAAACGGAAGCGATATATATCTATAGTGGGAGCTGTTGCCGCTTTCAGGATTTCAGGCGTAGTGTCGTCACACACATGCCGGTCTACTATAAAAAAGTGAGTCAATTTCTTATAAGGAATAAATTATTCATTCCTTTTCCTTTTTGGGGGGGCATTGTTTGATCGTTGGTTCATGATATGATTGATTTCGAATTATTAATAAAACTACAATATTATTCACGAATCGTATGTATCTTATATTAGTTAGATTTTCCTTATATGGCTGCAACTCGGTAACTGCAAATAGGTAAATTCCAATCGTGATTTAAGACCATAAATGCAAGAATATACAGATTTTGTTGAGATTTGTTCAGTAAACTTTTAGATAACTTTAATTAAATATAAGTAATTGATGTATTTTTTTATTGTATAATATCTCGGCATTTGACAACACTCCACCTACTACACAGAGAAATTTCTACAGGCAGTCGCCTCCGCTATGACGGCTTGAGGAGATGAATGTGCACCATCCAGATTGACAGTGCACACGCGACATAGTCACTTCACGGGTGTTACATTCGAAAGTGGTGGTACCTACTTAGTTTATAACTATCAACAGTTTGCTTACCGTTCTTTGTATATATTATTATTATACATTACAATACATTTTTCATAATTTCTTAATTTGTAACACATACCATACTAATCTAGTTGTTCAATCTACAATACTGTATCTGATACAGTCGTCAGAAGCATATCAAGTAATTTGACACACCAATGGAGCTAAAATCTGATAAAAGTTCTTCGAACAGCTATACATCAATCAACAAGTTAATTTCGTAAAAACATCCATTGTAAATTATTAAATTGTATTTTAGGTATATTATTCCGGTGTAAACCCATTTTTAGAATTGTTTCGGCTTTTTATTTTGTTTAGTTTTCGTATTTTTTTTCTATTTAAGGTGTGATTTTTATAAATAAAATAAATAAATAATAATAGTAAAATATGTAATAGTGAATCATGTTAATTATTTTGTGACAACTTTGCCAATAATAGCTTGTTTATAATTGGCTTTAATTAACTACCTATAGTCTAAATAATCGAAATATTTTTTTCCTAATTTTGTTAAAAGTTGTTTAAAATATTATTTTTACAAAATTTTTCAAACACGATATTATTAAAAAAAACTAATCTAAACTAATCAGAAATTAAATTAAAATGTTGGAAACCTCGAACTACTTTTAATTAAAAAAAAAAAAACCAATTACCTACTGTTATAAAACAAATATGGTCTACCACATTATAATTCTGATTTTTAATTTTGTAAAACCAGCTAATTGGGTATTAGGAAAATATATTAAATTATTAAATAAAAAAAAGGTTTTGACTGACCTTATTTGTATGCATATACTATACTATATTCTTTGGGTTTAGACAGGAGACTTGGCATGATCTCAGATGCTAAAGTAATCAAAAAAGTTCCATTTACTCCATTTAAATAGTCATTATTGCATGGTACTTTAGACTGTATTGTTAAATATTTTTTAAAATTAAATTCCTTTGTATTGATAATACACAATTTGTACTAAGCTCGTACTTGTATCTCAAGCATTAAGCGATCAAAGTACATATAACTTTCATTGGTACCGGTCAGAATTTTAGCGAGGTTTGAACACGAGTCTCATTGATCGTGAGGTCCGTTTTCTAACGCTAGACCACGGCCGATCACTTTCTCTAGTTAATAAATAAATAGTACATGTAAAATAGCAATTGTTAACAATATTTTGCAAAATAATAAAAGATTATGATTTGCGAGTTTTGTGAAACATGATTGATTATCTCGCACACGAAGTCTGAATAGTAACTTATATTGAACATTATATTACATTACGTGTTTTCTTCTAGAATAATTAGAATTTATTAACCAAAACAACCAATGTATAAAAGCATTGGTACAAATATGATGAATGAATGGAAGAAACGTGCAGCCCACATCTAAAAGCCTACTGGCATCGATTGATAAAAGGTGAATGTAGCACGCTAGTGATAACAAAGCAAATAGTTTTTATAACTAGTATTCCATTGTAACAAAGGTAAAATATAAGAAATGTAATCTTAACTTTAAGACGATCTTAGTATTTTGCATTGCTTAATAAATAAAACAGGGGTAGGCTTGGTGATGAACTGATAACTGAGGTTATTCGCGATCATTATTGTTTTTATTTTTGTCAGTTTTATTGTTTTGTTATTGTTATTTCATTACATTCGCATAAACGGAAACACAGAGAAATATCTGAGTATCGTATTTAGGTTGACAGTGGACAATCCTCTCGTTTTACATGTTTTAACAAAATAAAAAAAAATTTAAACGGCTTACTATCGCGTTTATTTTGACAAAGTTTTAAGATTATGTCTTATGATAATTGTCGCATTTATTTTGATTATTATAACTCGATAGATCTTTGTTTTGTTATTTTTTTAAAGACTCCTTCGCCGGAGGACTTTAGTTAGTATTAAGTAGATGTCAAAGCAAAATTTAAATAAATTATCAGTAAATAATTTTGAACAAATGACTAATACAGTGTCTCGGGGCATTTTGCGAAATTGTTGCTACTTAGTCTTGTCCTTATAAAATACTCGATGTAGTACAATTTCATAATAATTATGTAATTTTGAATTTGCAAATCGAGTTTTACTACCCTGATTTAGTTATAACACATGCATTAATCTTAAGCCACGTGGATTTCGCGAAACTAGAGCATAGTTTAGACATGTTAATGGGTTTACCAGTAGGGGTTCCTCGGCACTGAGCTCTGTAAGAGCTATGTAAAAGTTGAAACGAAGTTGACTAATTACGAGTTGTAAAGGAGAATGCCCATTCGCAAAAGAGAAATGGGGGCCCACAATTTTTTCTCGAGTTTGTCAATAAATTTTAGTTAATTTTGTAGAAAAATAAATCTCTACATTTCTTATCACCACACAGTTTTAATTTTTTCACCTGTGTTTTTGAGTAATTAGACTTTTTTTGACGCAAGAGATTATTATAATATTAAATGCTTTATTAATCGATGATATTTGTTTTGTTTTTAAATGTAATTAAAGATTGTCTATTGATTGATAAACAAAGTATTGATACAATTGAAATAATAGTACATATTAATGAGAATATAAAATATTATAATATTTTTGAATATTGTTTTGTTACTATTACTAAACCTGTTACTAAACTATTAGATATCAAGTGGCCCAAAAACGGGCATGGTCCTTTTAATTAATGATTGATTGCACTTCAATAAAGTTTTAAAACATATTATCTAATAAATAATATAAACATTGTGTAATGTCTAAGATTTTATTGTGATTGTATGAAAGGTGAGGTTTAATTTTGATCTAATTTTGGTGATAGGAATCAGTTTTTATTGTACTAAACTAAAAGGTTCAAATTATGATTTAATTTAATTTTAGTGATAGGTATCAGCTTTTATTGTACTAAATTAAAACTAAACCAAGTGTCTATTGATATGTTAATAAAGACAAGTCGGATGTGTCGATGCATTGTTTGTAAGATTATGCAAGTTCTAAAAAAAAAGATTTGCTTTTATGCAAATCATTCTGTATTCATACTTGCAACTGACATGACATGGTTATAGAAGATGTAACTATGCGTTTTGCAAGTTTAAGTTCTGATTTTTTTTTGTATCACTGATCTTCTTGATTTCTTGCACGACAAAAGTTAAACGTTGTAATATTGTGTGCTATGAATCTAATATTTGGCAATGAAAGGCTAGGCCACATAGATGCGTGTGTAAAAAACTAATACATGTGTAGGTGTGATTTTTTTCATATTGTTTCATTAATTATAACGCGTACGTCATGCTCATGCTCGTGTATATGTAGCCTAACCCTTATGTATGCAGAATTATTATCACGATTAATTCCCGTTTGACCACATCTTGACTCAATATTCAGACCTCGGATACACTTCCGCAGTAACACGAAAAATGTGGAATCAAATCGCTCGGAATATCCGGACATACGGTAGAAGAAAGAGGATATCTAAAATGCATTTAAAAATTTTCTATAAACGAAGGTTAAATGAATATCCAACATTTTTCTTAAGAACTATTATAGATCATACTTTTGAATTAGTATATTTCTATGCATAAGGATGAAGGACTGAATAGAGGTCCATTAACAATTTTAATTGACATTAGGACCTTTGTCGATGCTAATACATCCGCCGACATCCACATTGTTCTACTTATCAGATGAACCACGTCTATAAAATGAAGATTCCATACAAATATTTTCAATTGGTGTAAGTTCTGTGTTCTGAAGTGTTTTAAATTATGGTTTATAACATGTTCTCTGTGCTTATGAAGGTTCGTTACTTTGATACTGTTAATAATGTTGTCTTTTTTATGGGTTATACAGAATTTGACTAAGTTATAAAGGAGTTTATTTTTATTAATTTAAATTAATGACGTCAAGCGAAGACTTTCATTTTTAATACGTTTCTAGTTGTAAGGGTAAAATGTGATTTTGTTATGTTTATTAATACTATGTCAAGGGTAGACAAGCCGTACTAAGAAAATGCTGTTTTTGTTTATAATAATAAAAAAATATGATTAAATAGAAATATAGAAAATGGTGTTTAAAAGTTGTATTGTTCCATAGTGATAATAATAACCTTAATTATGTTGAAAATTGTACAGAAACACAAGAGTTTGTGCTCAAGGTTGTGTGCGCGTTGATTTCTTTTTGCTCATTTTTTTCATAATTTAATAATAACAAATTCAATATGTATATAATTTATGAAATGTCCACCGAATCGGTAGCCGAACGAAACGGTGCGGCGCGCTTTTTTGTGCCGCACAATTGACAAATGGAATGCTTTGCCCTCTCATGTCTTCTCCTAGTCCTATCATCTTGGATCCTTAAAACAGAGTGCACTTGCTCCGGCCGGCATAGTAGTGGCGACTGGGGCCATGTATAAGCGTTCCACAGTCGTCAGTGTTCATGGACCTCCACTGAACTTACCATCAGGCCAGTCGAGGTCACATGTCGTGTCAACAAAAAAAAAAACCGATAATTTAATAACCTACTTTTTTTATTTACATTCATGGCCCACGCCAATCGATAGGAGCTATCGATAGGAGCGTTCAAATCCCAAAAAAAAAATGTCGGCCGATACTTTTAGTTACTCATAATTATAAATTAATATTATTAAATTTATTCACATTGCTTATTTTTTTAAAGGTAATATTTCTTTTAAATAGTGGATTGCTATGTCAGATAACAGAAGCTGCACCGGTTGCTATGTTACAGCACGCAACATCATCTCAAAGTATAGTTTTTCATCAAACGCCTGATCATTCTAATGTAGCAAGTTTGGGAAGTGGTACGTTGTATTTACATTAAACATTTGTAAAAATGTAAATTTCGTATATATATTTTTTTATTTTGTAGGATCGAGTTCTGCACAATTATCTGGACCTCCTGTAAGTTTACTTATTAAGTTCTATTCTATAGATATTTAGTAAAAGCTTTTAATGCATTGAGTAGACTGGATACGTTTTCATGCGACTGACTACATTTCGCTATACCCTACCACAAAGAAACCGGATAAGAGAAAAATGTGTCTACGCGTCCCGTTAAAATTCTTTTACTTACTTAAAAATTTTAAAACTTAAAATCAAGCAATTAAAATATAATTTGTTTTTAGTTATTTTATTAGGCTTCAAATTTAGTTATTTTAAATATTTTTTTTCAGGCGAAATATGAATATAAATACGAGGTTTCCGATCATCAAACAGGAGACAGGAAGAGCCACTGGGAGACAAGAGATGGAGATAGTGTACGCGGTGTTTATACACTTTATGAACCCGATGGAGCTTTGAGACGAGTTGAATATACTGCTGATGCAGTGAATGGGTATGTACACTGGTTTTTTATAGACTTTTTAGACAATTAATCAAAAATTACGAAGAATCAATCTAATCAGCGGCAGAGCTAGGCGGGTGGGGATCCAGCAGTTTGGGGGTGTCACCTGACCGTGAAAATCACTTATATTAACTAATTTTTTTAAAAATTATTATAACCACTACGAATACAGCCCCGGGTGCTACCCATACTAACTATGTCAGCTACCACAGAGAAATCTCTACGGGCAGCAGTCGCCTCCGCTATGCCGGCCTGAGGAGACGAGTATGCACTTAATAGTTAATTACTTAGTACTTAAAAGCGTCGTATCTACAACTACATTATTATTTAAAGTTATTTCTTTAGTAATATTTGTTCCCAATAATATTTAATTTATTTTAAAGAGTTATCAATATGACAATGATGTTAAATTAACTGCTATTACAGATTTAACGCTGTTGTAACAAGAAATGGTCAAACGAAACATCATGGAAACAATTACGGTACTTCCTACAATCAAGATGTATCGAATATTGTTAAAGACAATTATGATCCTTATTCTTCAGCAGGTCGATCGAGTTATGGACAAGATCGATCTGTTAATAGTGGTAGAGCTGGTGATGTTTTGACTTCTGGATATCCAGGAGCGAATAAGAGTAACGTAGGTTATAGCGTAAGTCATACACCTAATTTAAGAAATAACGATCTTTTGTAGACGAATCGTAAAGCTTTAGGGCCGGTAGTTCAAGTCTGAGTTAAGTCATGGCGAGTTAATGTAGTCTTGCTATAATGGAGCTGCTATATGTTTCTTAAGATATCATAAAAAAGCGAGTTAAGGGTCGTTTGCACCAGAAGGCCGGTTAAAGTAACTTTAACTATTACTTTTACGTTTACTTTAACCGTTACGTTTACATTATGGTGTAAATTTACTCCACACGAGTTGCACCATCGTCGCGCCTGTCATTTTTGACGGTTACTTTAACCTTAACCGTAACCAGCGAATCTTGGCTTGGTTAAAGTTAAAGTAATCATCAAACCAATATTGCTAACATCAAATGTATGAAAAGAAGCTAAATATGTTTTTCTATTATTTTTATAGATCAGTCATCCTTTTAACAATATGAATTTACACGATATTGCAACGCGTGTGGAGTAAATGTGAACGTTTAACGGTCGTCGTCGCCGTAAAAGTAATAGTTAAAGTTTCTTTAACCGACCTTCTGGTGCAAACCACCCTTAGTCACTTTTTTAGTGAAGGGTTGCAGATTAAGGTCGCCTTATAAATAAGAAAGGATTGGATTGCCGGCTCTTATTGTTAAGAATGAAGATTTATCAGTTTTATTAAGGCGTTTATGTAAAACTGGTAGAATTTTACAATTTTTGGTTTACAATTTTTTTTTGTGTTAAACAAAATGATTGTCTAAGATATTAATAATTGTGTATGTATTATTTATATTGAAGTAATAAATTCTTGATTAATTTGTATATTAAACTTTTGAATTGAAAAATTGAATATTTATGACTCCAGTTGACAAGCCGTTTTTTCTTTATTTTTTTATAGCATTATCACAATTTGCCAAAATTAAAGTAAATATTTGCAAAGTATCACGCATCATTGATCATACAAAATTGTATGGTCAAGTCAAAAAATCTGCTGTTATTGGTAAAGTGGTTCAAATCAAACAGAGTTTTTCAAAGAAACCGTAAGCAGGAAGAACATTTGGTGGTGGTTTTGTGGGCTAGGTAATAAAATACAGTTTATTTATCACCAGCGCTGTCGATATTGTTATTTTATATAAATAAATAAATATATACGATAATAAGGCACGATTACATTTACTGTTTAGTTTACTGGCACAGTAGTCTCTTCTAATAATGATGGTATGGTGCGTAATGATGAGGAATAGCATGATGATGAGCTGTCGAATGATGGACTTCAGCATTGAATCTAGAAATTTAAGTAAAATTTTAGATTATCTTATTTACAATTATTGTAGAATAAACTTGGTAAAAAATAGAGCATAAAAGAAAAAAAAGGCTTTGTGTGAATGAACATAAAGCATAAATTCCAGTATCAGAAAATATCTGGATTACTTTAAAATTAATGTAAAAATGTTTTCAACTTACCCACGATGATCATCAGCAGTATAATGAACTGACCGCACATTGCCATCAGGTTCCACGAGGGAGTAAGCGCCCTTCACAACATCACCGTGACGAGATTCATGTTGTGATTTAAAATCACCAGTGTGTGGTGACGATACGGCGTAAGAAAATTTGTAGTTGGGGTATGACCAGGCCTGAAAAACAGATATAATTCGTATATCTTCATCATCATGGCAATCGAACAATAATCCTTATGTTTTTGGTAATTAGAGTCCAAATTTTGGCTATTTTCATTAGCTAGCTCCGCCTGATGTAAAGCTAAAGTGCGGTCCATGAACTGAAACAACTGCTACTACAAATAAATTTCTACAGGCAGCAATCGCCTCCGCTATGTCGGCTTGAGGAGTCGAATGTGCACCATCTATGTTATGAAAATAAACAAACTACTTACGTCGTGATGACCATGATGACCGCTCCAAGCACCACTATAACCTAAGCCATGGCCGAGTCCATAACCTGCATAACCTAATCCATATCCCCCATGGCTTAATCCATATCCTCCATAACCATGCTGACCTAATCCATATCCCCCATGACTTAATCCATATCCTCCATAACCATGGTGTCCAATTCCATATCCATAACCATGGTGGCCATAACCCCAAAGACCGTGACCCCAAGCGGTTACGTCAGCATGTCCAAGTCCATGACCCCAGCCATAGGTATGAATAGGAGCATAAGAAGCTAGACCCCATCCATGACCATGACCGTCAATTCTAGATTGATGGGACACTGCAAGTCCTCCTGCATTGGCACCAAGGACCGCTAAACAAAGAGTGGCAACCTGTAAATTGAAGAGTCGGTAATGAAATAAAAGTCAGTTCTGCTGAAAATATGTGGCATGTTTTGTTTATTAGGCGCCATGACGCATCATGTAAAAATAAATAGTAAGAAGCATTAACTTACTTGGAACCACATCTTCGTTAAGTATACGATATATCGACTATTATCGACTGGCGAATAAAAACAATGTATGTCCAAAGCAATTAACTGCACAGTTTTATATTGAGGAATATTTGAAATTTTAGGACTACGACATACCAACGAATCCTTAAGCAATTAAACATGAATGATTCTCGATGTTTTTTTAATATGCAGTTTCAAATATTTGTATGCATATTGTAGAGGTGCACGAAGGCTGTAACGGTTCACTTACTAAGCTAATGAAGTTGAATTATCATAATGAATTTAATGATTTTAAATTCTTTATTATTTATTATGTGTAACAATGAAATTTTCGATAATCATTCGACTAGTATTGGTAAAAAATACACACAGTTTAGTTACTATAAGGAAGTTTAATTAGAATAGTAGTCTACTACTAAATACACATAGGTACTTTAGAATTATCTAAATAACATAATAATATTATGATCATATAATAGGAAGTAAATAAAATATAACAGAGGATACAGGATTGTTAAATTAATTCATAAAATATCTTAAGTCCCATTATGAAATATTCTAAAATAAAGTCAAAGCTAGAGATATCATTATAGATAAATTAAAAGGTATTCAAGAGATAAATAAAAATTTAGTGATTATTCATGAAACGATTTCTGCCAGCAAACTGGACATCTGGAAGAGGAGCCCATGCAGGATTATACCCTTTATATTTTTTGTCTTTACCATCAGGACTACCACTTTGTGTCTTCATTTCTACACGTATTGGACGATCATTCTTATCACCATAATATCCTCGAGCCATTTCGCGCAGACGATTAAGTTCTACTACTTGATCTCGTTTATCATCACGATCGTGTTCATGTTTTTCTTCATCATATTCGCGACGATAACCATCATGTGCACGTTCGTTTTTAAGTCGAGGTAGAACTAGTACTGGTTTGCCGAATTCGGCCTTGTAATCTCTGCCTTTCAAAGGAGTTAGACGATAGTCCAAAATCCATATTGGTTGCAAGAACGCAGGGCTATAAACACTCGCTATTATTCTGTAAATATAAATTTGCATTAATTGTGATGATTCAATATTTTTACGCAGGATTTGGCGTGTAAATCTGAGACGCAGATAGCCCAGTCAAAATAAAATATGGTAAAAAGTATTTATTTATTTCGAGTCTGGGTTTGTACTGCCCTTGATTCAAAAGTTATAAGTATCCTTGTATAGGTATTGTATCTATTTAATATTTATATTATTAAAAAATATCACGAATTATTACTTACTTATTTTGTTTGTCAATATCTGGTATAAAGCCCTGAAAATTAATTAAAATTCAGTGTATTAAATATAAAGACATGACAAGTTTAATATTGACTACAATTTAATAATTACATGATCCTTATCGGAGTTTGCAAATCGAAGTATGCCAGTTGGACCTCCATAACTGATATCTTTCAGGTTTCGGTCCTCATAGGACTCGGGTGATGGGACAGCCGTCGCCACGGCCAGGACCATCACCAAGAGGAACTAAAATATATTACAACGTATTTCTAATTGGAGCGTGCGAGTCGAATTCTTTTAATTTCGAAATTAATTTAATACTTACAGGTAACATAATTATTGTTCGATCCTTGCAACAGAATAACTGAAATTAAACAACTAATTTTTATAAAGAAACAGTTAACTTAAGTACATATTACCGGATTTGCGTGATATATCCACTTACGTGTTAAATATTCTTTAAATCAATCATTGAAAACTAAGACCTCATTATATTGAGTTTTTCATCAAAAATTACAAGCAATTAAGTATGTGGTTGTTAAATTGATTAGAAATCTAAAGACTAAACGGTTATTTTTTTATTTAAATTTAATTTAAATGAGATGTTTATATATATTTTTTTATAGTAGCCTGGCATGTGACCAAACTGCATGAAGCTAGAGTGCATAGAGAAAAGTCGCTTTTGTTATGTGCACCCGACTACTTCCAAGTTGATCTTTAAACGTGGTTAGTTAGGTCACTGGCAGACTGGGTTTATAACCATCGCTAGTCTGCCTACCACTAAATCTAAAATCCACAACGCTTCGTAATTAAAACGTATACATGTTTAAAAAATATTTTGGGATAGGCAGCTCCTTAATTACGATACGTATCGATTAAAATTCTTCATTCCCACATTTAGTTTGTTAAAAGAAAATATAGAGGCAGAGGTTATGCACGACAGATTTTAGTTGCAAAACTGATTTAAATATTTACCGATTTCGTAATAAATTTCAATTGCATAGGGTAATCAGTATTACTAGAATTAGTAGTTCTTATTTTAGTTCAGTATAGTTTTATATCTTTTAAAGGACCTACAGAGTTTTATATTCCCCTTCTCTGATAGCAGTCATCTTCGTTCATGGATCGCACTCTAGCTTAACATCAAGCTGAGTGCGGTCATATGACGTGCCAAAATAAAAAAATTATATAAAATATAAAAAATATATAAAAAAAGTTATGATAATTAATCAACTAGATTTTATTAGTATTTATACTATTACATCTAATATTTAGAGTACATTCATCTATTGAAGGATATAAAAAAATTCCCTCTAGCTTAATATTCTTATAATGAAACTCCAATTTTAAGTGTTTCTAATACGACGGGTTATAATATTTATTGGCTTTAATCTCCACAAGATAATTCAGATAAGATAGAAAAGAATAATTATCCTGTTTTTAGAAATAGCTTCATTAATAATTACTTTTGTACCTAATATGATAAATTAAAGGAAAAAGAAGCCCAAAACATTAATTTAATATCCTTTATTGATACATTACTACTCAACAAAAATATGTATAGTATATATACTTCATTATCATTATTTTAAATATTTAATACCGATCACCATAAAAGGATTTAGATCCTCTATAGACGTCTTCTCGGTCTTCTTGTTCCTCGTTAACTCTTTCTCTGTGCTCTGCTAATAGTTTTGGAACAGCAAAGTTTTTGTTATTTTCGATATAGAAATTCTCACGTCCCGGCCCGTAATAACGAACTTTTTGTTGTACTCTGGTCAGTTCGAGATCCTTAATTCTTTCTGGTTCGTCAGGTTTTCTTAAATGTAAATCAAACGATCCGTGATGATCGTGAGTGAGAACATGCTCGTGATGGTGTTCCTTCTTTATCATTTTTGGCTTCTCGACTTGCTTTTTCTCATTTTCGAATTTCATAAAGAACTCCTCGTGAACCGGTTTTGGTTCCTGCTTCTTTTGTTTGTGCTGAACGTCATAATGCCAACTTTCCTTTTTACCGTGACGTTCCTCTTGCCAGTTTGCCTTTGGTTTTTCAGCTATATAATTCCATCCACCGTACCCTTCTTCTCGACCCTCATTTGATTCTTCTTCTTGGTTTTCGTCCGATCGCTCCTGCTCTTGTCTGTCTCCCTCTTGTGGTTCAGATTCTCTTTCTTCGCCCATTTTTTGAGCATATTTTTTAGGGTGTTCAGGAGTTCCATACTGATAAATCATAAAAGGAATGTCCTCTTTCATCTCTTCTTCTTTCTGTTTAGTTTTTTCACTATCTTTATGCTCTTCATGCATGTGGTTGAAGTAAAAGCGATGTTTACCGGTATCTAATTTATTCTTTGGATCTGGGTGTACGTGGGCAAGTTTTACATGATGATGTGGCGCCGAATAGTGCACAATCGCGTTGAATCTAAAAAGCGAGCACACAGTTATTGGAATTGAAATATGAATTAATTGATTTTATAAGCAACTGTATTTACCCAGTATGATCGTCAGCGTAGTATTTGACAGTTCGAACTCTACCATCAGGTTCTACCAAGGAATATGCACCTTTAACCACGTCACCGTGTCTCGTCTCATGATGAGATTTGCGGTCGCCTGTATGTGGATCATCTACCTCATATGAAAATTCATAAGTTGGAAAAGATGAAGCCTGAAAAATGTTATACGATAACGTGTTAAAAAATTTGTAACTTTAAACCTGCGTAAACTTTTAAACTTACGTATTCCTCGTGGTGCTTAGGCTTTTCATTTCCTATATGATGTAGATTTCCATAATGATGTTCATTGTTATTAATTCGCTCATGATCTTGTGGTTTCACATGCTTAATTAAATATTGTTCTGAAATTGCGTGGCTGTGAACACCGGCAACTACAAACACTATGAAAATTACCTGAAAGATAACTTTTTGTATAAAACACATTATATAAATGACGAGAGGACTGTGCACTGTCAACCTGGATGGTACACATTCGTCTTCTCAAGCCGGCATAGTGGAGGCGACTGCTTGTCTCCAAACATTTCTCTGTGGTAGCAGCTGCTCATTCACCAGTCTCCAACTTAAGACGAAGTGAAGTGTGCTCACATGCAAGACTTTAAAAAAACAAAAAAAAATGAAAGACGATAATACCTTTTCAATCATGATTGTTATCAGTATAGTGGCGATGCTGAAATGTACCAAGTTTTATACAAAAGTAAATATAATTGCGTTTGTATTTAACATAACGATTAACTTATTATATATCATTATAATTACCTTCTTGTATGTTCAACATCCACTACAGATTTACCTCAATGAAGAACTAAAGCTAGGTTTCTTTACAAGCTATAAGATAAATGCAATTATCTATGTAACAATATTGCATTTTTTTGTACAGAATTAAATAAATATATACGTATATTTAATCTAATATAAATCATAATTAATACGAGTATTACCTAATTAGCGACAAAGAATTTTAAATTATTTTCAATTATTCAAAAGTCCGCGTGCGTATTTAACATATTTCAGTTTTGTTTTGTTGTTCAGTTCAGTTTTGAGGTCCATATCTACGCGGTAAAACGGTATTTAGAGCAAACCGTTAGGCTGGCGGACACTGTTTCCACAGTCTGAATTTGCTCTTACAATTGAGATGACTACTGTAATAGAGTAGTAAGTGATCAAGTTACAGATATTTCAGTTTTGTTTTTTACTTGTTTGAGTCTGGGTCCATCATTCTTAGGAAAGTCATCCATTGAAGTTGTTCTAATTTCAAAGGTAAATGCGATGAATTCTACACTAATTGGAATTATCTTGGATTTGGAAGTTTGTTTGCGTTTTTCTCATGATAGCGTAGTGAACTCGCTTTAATTTTTCACTAGCTTTTAGTAGATTGTTATCTTTATCAATACATGTTGCTCTTCATTTGGACTACACCGGTACTTACTTATTATGTATTTCCGATGCCGCACCTATAGATAACTTATCAAATCAAGGTGCAATGATCCAAATAGTAATTATTTGATTCCTTACACATGTTTATTGGGTAATTCTTTTTTTTGTAACATTTTTTTCAGTACTTATATCTAATTAATGCCGCACCTATCAATAAGTAATAATTATATAAAGTATTTTTTTTCAAATTAAACTTCAATTATGGCGAAGTTTTGCTAGAACATGCTAGAATACGAGAAAAATAAAAAAATGGCAATTAACCGGATTATTTTTGTTGCAAATTTTTTTTCCTTAAATTTTGAGTTTTAATGGTATATAAGGTACTGGTATACTCGTACCTAATAGTTTTTGCTTTTTAAAATTTCATTTGTACGGTTGCTTATTAGTGGACCAGATATATTTTTCACGAAGATTAAAATGGTCTTAATAATTTTTGACTTTTGTCATTTAGAAGAAGCTCTCGAAGCGTATTGTGATAAGTTTCTATACGCCCGCGCCCGGTACGTGTTGATGACATCAGCACTTATACGTATGATTGGGATAAGGATGACTATGGTTGAGTACGTCGATTGCGAGCTTAACAATATTAACTGTAATTGGAATTTGACAAACAAAATTGTTTCGACAGATTAAAAAAAAGTCCTTTATTGAATGCCAGGGAGTACTTAAGTTACCGCTGGGGGGTTGGATGAATACTACCGTGTATCCAACGCATCTTGGCCATGAGGAACACCGTGGGGTTTTAGTCGGTAGTCGTTGTACAATTACATACATCATCTCGTATGCGCGCTGTTTGAGGGAGCCCGACATAACCCTGGCGCCTTCCCCGAGGTGCTAGCTCTAAATTGAAAAATAATGAACTTATTAATATTTTTTTTTAATTTTTGGTATACCGCCTGTACCAGAGTTAGACACTAATATTGCACCAATATTATGTGAGCAAGACATAGTGCCTACCCAATGAAACCTATTGTAATTTATTATACAATGACTTGCCACTAAATATAAAAAAATATTAAAAATGTAAACAGATTTTAGCGGTCGTGGTTTAGCGATAGAGCACAAACCTTACGGTCGATGAGACCCGTGTTCAAATCTCGCCTATGATACTACGAGTACTAGTTTAGTACAGGCATATAAAAAGACACAGTTTCTATTTACTGTTCCAGAATTTTATTTAATGAAATAAATATTTTTACTCATTGTAAGTGAATTTATGTAAATTATTTTTCAGAAATAAATGTCCTAAACCTTATTTAACTAAATTGTTCGTACTTATATGTCCTACTTAGGTATTATTAAACTAATTGGATAAAAATAAACACAGGAATTAAACGTTCATAGTCATAGTGTTTTATTTGATTCAATTTGTATAGTTTCAGTAAAACTTCCTCAAGTATAATATGCTTTTTAATAAAGCATTTGAAATTAACAAGTCTTGAAACTATATCAATCTTGCATATTAGGAAATATTGAACATAGACGGGTCTAATGTTAAAAAAACAATATTTTACACAGATCCTATTATAATAGGTGAATAAATAGAAAAAATGCTCGGTCCAGTTAAGTAATGATTCGCCGTCGTCAGTCATCATTGGTTGGTTAATGATGATGATGTCCATGATGAACAACAACCTTATAACCGTGGCCAGAGTGTCCATATCCATAGCCATGACCATGATTGTAGACATAGTTATGGAGATCTCCCGAATGATGTTCATGTTTAATTTCATGGTGAGGTTCCTTATGTTCGTGGATCTCTTTATGTTCGTGATGGGGTTCTTTGTGATGTTCGTGGTGATCATCATGATGTTGATGATGGTGACCGTGATGTTCGACATGATGAACATGATGATGGGGAGACGAATGGTGCACGATGGCGTTGAATCTGAAAAAAAAATTGAAATAAAGACTGTGTGACTTCATTTTGTTTCTGTTAGCATGTTTCAGACGAATAAATACGAGTAGTGCCTGCAGACATTCCCTTATGGTAGCAATTGTCTCTGCCCACAGATCACACTCAAGCGATAATGTGCCGGATCACTATATTTAACCTTTTAAAGTATATTTTAAGTGATTTAGTCGCGTCTCGGAATCAACTTGGAAATAGCCGGACATAACGAGAGGACTGCCAATAGATGCCACATTCGTCTCCTCAAACCGGCAAAGCGGAGGGGACTGTTCTTTGTGGTAGCAGTTGCTTTTGCTCATGGACCATATAGTGCAGTCATATACTATATATAAAATAGATACGTACCCGTTGTGTCCATCAGCGTGGTATTTCACAGTACGGATGTTACCATCAGGCTCTACCAAAGAGTATTCTCCTTTGACGACATCTCCGTGTCTCACTTCATGCTGGTATTTGTGATCGTGAGTATGGGGGTCGTCTACTTTATAAGAGAACTCATAATTGGGATCTGAATGCTGAAATAAAGTTTTTTTAAAACTTTTTTATTATTATTTTTAATGCGTATATTAAGTTCTTGTAGTATAGGCAATTAATTAATTTACAATTAATAATTTAATAAATAAATAAATAAATTAGGGACCAAAGTACAAATAACATAGTTATATTGGTACCAGTCAGCGAGATTTGAACATGGGTCTCATCGATCGTAACTTCCATTGTAATAATAAACAATAATAAATAAATTATCTAATAAAAAATAACCAATTGTTAGCATAGTGCGATAAGTGTAGTAAAAAGGGTCTTGCGCATGTGTCGAGATAATTTAAACTTACATGGTCATGGTGGTCGTGTTTAACAGCATCATGGTGGTCATGATGATCGTGACTAATATGTTTCACCATGCTTTGATGTGATACTGCATGGCTGTTTACACAAACGACCACAGCAGATACTGCGAGAACCTGGTAAATATAATTAATTAGGTACACTTTTTTTTGGAGATGAAATGAGATTGGTTAACAGGCCATGAACAGAGTGACGCGGTAGGGAGCTACAGAGTTTATATTACCACGTACAAGTGTAGTAGGTATTGGTTTGGTAGGGCCATTGTCATTTGAAAAATTTAATTTTCTTTGTTTTGTGCAAATAAGAAATAATAATAAAATAAAAGAAATGTGAAGGTGCACAAACAATTAAATTTACCTTAAAAATCATGTTTGTAAACTAGATGTTACTTTACTGGAAATAAAAATGATGTTTAAATAAAAATTAACTCGGTTTATATAGTAATAATAAATGTACATTGTAACATATAATTTAATTTTGATTGTTCACATCATCCAATTTACGCTATTTAGCACTAAAATTATTTGTTGTTATTAACGTTATCCTATTCGGAAAGCCTACATTGAAAGATATAAAATATATTTTAATTTCTTTTTTCAGAACAATAAACATTTAATCATTTATGACGAAATAAGAACAGAAAAAAAGTTTAATTTTCACCTTGACCCCATGCTAATACTTGTCCTACTTTTAGGACAATAAACTAATAGAATAATAAACATATATATATTTTTTTATTATTTACATTATTATTAAACTAAATGTTATGCGACTTACTATCCGATCGCTTTTATTTTAACTACTTTCATTGAAACGTTTCTAAAGCTATTGTGGCGACCTCTATTGTCGGGGTCACCAATTTGGAGTGATGGGAGACACTCCAATAAAATAAAATAATCATGCTTGAGCTTGAGTAAAAATATATTTTATACTGCATAAAAAAACAAAAGATCGAAGCTTGTCATATTTTTGACATATTACTTCATAAAACAAAAACTATTAAATAGAGGTCGCCACACTATACTATACTTGTAGTATAGTATAGCTTGTATTGTATGACAAGCATTAAACATAATCATTTATTATTACTCAGTTCCTAGTGAAATTTAAACACTAAATATGCGAAGGACATTCTCTGGTATGTCTTAATACAAAATAATCCAATATCCTGTAATATTAATCTTAATTGTTAGTAACTTCCTATAGATGTAGGTATGTTGATGTAGTCACGGTATGTTATATGAATTACCTATATATTATTCTGAATTTTTATTCTTTTTTTTTGGGCTTACACTCACAATTGTGGTGATTGCCCAATTGAAGCTTAACATTAGGATTAATAGACATAAGTGTTCAATAATATGAAACATAAATTTATCTGAATAAATAAATAAATAATACGAGCTTAAACTAAACGATATAATAAACATAGGATTTAGAAAATATTTAGCTCATTCGCAATATTATTGAATTTGCTATGTTATACAAAAGGTTCCACTAGAAATTACATTCCCTTTTTCACCTGCGGGGTAGGAAAGCGATAAGTAATTGGATTCATTCCCTGGGTATTGTAGAATCCAGAAATATGTTGTCAGTACTGGTGTGAGTAACTTATATAATATGTACTAAACTAAACTAATTTTTTATATTACAAGTAAATATAATTATCTATGCATAAACTTGTATATATGATATATGTATGTATATGTGTATGTATTTTTTTTTATACTACAGTTTATTGTGTAAGATGTGGCACCTAAAGGTGGATCATTCGCCATAGGATTGGTCTACTTAACAGAAGCATGATATAATTTCCCACCACTGGTCGCCCTTAAAAATATAAAAATATAAAAAAAAAAAAAATATGTGCGTGTGTGTGTGTGTATGTGTATGTATATATGTATTATATTTTGTATGATAAAAGTATAGTGCTTTTTTCTCTCACATAAATGCTACTAGAAAATTACTTAAATAAATAGGACTGGAATCCTACATAACTTCAGCATGGGTTATCTTAGTGAAGTATGCAGAAACAGCATGCTGCGTCTCAATACATTTTGTACGCATTAATAATAAATAAATAAATAAAAAATTATATTGTGATAAAAAGAAAGTTATCGTTATGGCACTCTGCCTGATGCGGTTGTGGTCGTCTCCGCTTTGTGCGTGAACATAACGTAGGGGTAAGTTAAAGATTCCTCTTGTTGCATCCAGCAATTATCCATTATCTGTCTGCCTAGTAAATACTTTCTATTTCTTTTAAGTACCTATATTTTTAACATCGAAAGGTTGTCGTCACTTTTTTCCAGTTCGTAAATATTCGCATTGTATTACGTGTATTTAGCGGGATTAGGGTAGCACGGGAAAACATTTTGTATGTACCAAAAAAGGACCAATTTCTAAATTGTCAGCCATTGTGACAAATAATGATTTTATAAATTTTTTAAATTGTTGCTCGGCATGTGACAACACTCCGCCTGATGTAAAGCTAGAGTGCGGTCCATGAATGAAAACAAGTGCTACTACAGAGGAATCTGTACGGGTAGCAGTCGCCTCCACTATGCCGGCTTGAGGAGACAAGCATGTGCCATCCAGATTGACAGTACACACGCGACAAGGTCACTTCACGGGTGTAACATTCAAAAGTGGTGGTCACAGACGTGGTGGTACTACCCCAGGACGGCAGACTAGACAAATAACCAACGTCAGTCTGTCTACCACTTTTAATTAACGATTTAAGGATAAATTAGTTTTTTGTTCGCTCAGTTAGTGCATTTTCTAAGCGGACCGTGGCTGAGGTAACGTATGTTAATAATTCCAATGTAATTTTGGTGATTTTAGCCCAGTCTGCCGTCCTCTATCTATATATCAACCCAAATTTAAGGTGGAGTGAGGTCGTATAAATTACCAGTTCGCTGAAATTACAGCATAAATTACCGAAATTTAAACACAGGTCTCAACGACTGAGTTCACGCGTTCTACCACTCGATTGCGACCGCTTTTATTTAATGTAAATTAAAAAAATAGATTTTTGATAGCTATCATAACTTTATTTACTTCATAGAATATGCGTTGTATCGTACAATACAATAAATTGTGCAGATTTAGCTCAGTCTTGTTCGATTTTCGTAAAGCAAAATTTGTGGTACTGGCATCGTTGGAGATCAATTCTTTAGATATGATGATGATGAGCAAGATGAACATGATGATGAGGCGACGAATGATGCACGATAGCGTTGAAACTGCAATAAAAATTATACTTTAATGCTTTGAAAAAAAAAAACAAAAAGAAGAAATAGAATAGAAGAAAACCCCGAATATACAAAAAAAAAAAAAAAAACACATGTGATGTGTGATAAATATTGCTAGCGATATTTTAGCGGAAAACTCCAAAAACATATATTATTTAAATTATTATATAATTGTTCAAAATAAACAAATTAGTTCGGAGACTTACCCGGTGTGATCGTCAGCCTTATATTCCACTGTGCGTAGTCTACCATCAGGTTCCACAAGTTCATAACCTCCCTTCACAAGATCCCCATGTCTGTGCTCATGCTGTGATTTCACATCTCCTGTATGGTGGTCGTGGACAGAGTATGCGAATTTATACTCAGGGAATGCCTGCAAAGAAGTTATTTGATAAATTATTTAATCTCTTCGTGGTATTGTTAATTGCTTTCACAATAAAGAAACTATGAATTAATTTTGTAATTTTTCCCAATTTTCTAGGAATATTTTAAAAGTATCTGAATTTTAATCTATCAAATTATTTGATTCAATATGTTAAGATAGTGAATAATATTTTTAAATTAACTAATAAAAATAATAATAACTAGACAAGTAATTATATTTACTTACATGATGATCATGGTGAGGAATGTGATGATGTAATTCAGCATGGTGGTGGTGGGGAATGTGGTGGTGGGGAATATGGTGGTGAAGCAATGGAGCATGGTGGTAAAGAGGTAGGTGATGGTGGATCGGAATATGATGATGGGGCCCGTCGTGTTTTTGGAAATCTTGGTGAGAAATCGCTGGGTGATGATGATGATGGTGGTGCAGCAACGGGAAGATTGCCTGGCATGAAGCCACCAAGGCAAACACTGCTAGTACCTATAAAAAGTGATTAAATAAATTAACGATTTATGACTAATTTTTTGGTGAAAATATAATAGATTTTATTTTTTCATTTAGTTATGATAATACGAACTTTACACAGCATTTTCTTCAATAGGTTTTCTCAGAGCGGATAGAGCTCAATACCGTATTGGAAGTAAAACAATAGTGTACAATGAACGCTTTGGTTCATTAGTATATATACAGGTCATAATTGTGGGAATTATTAGAGCAAAAATTCATTGATCAATTTCTCATAGTGTGCTAACCTATCGTAATATCATAGTATGTACATTGCAAGTGTCGGGAAGCCAATTAACGAGTTTTCCAGTGATTTAGTGCGATCGACACTGATAGCTTATTATCAACACGATTATATCAGGCGCCAACCAACCGTAGATCCTCCACGGAGTTTACAATTTGGTTGCTTCAATTTCCCTTAAGTTCAATTCCCTTTTACACGAAATTGTCTTGCAAATTGTATATTCAAATACCTAATTTGATAAGTTTGTTTAATTAAACCTTAATACCAACATAGGAGTGACCGTTGCCGAGTATAAATGTCGTCGGGTAATCGAGTGTACCGGTGCTCGAATTTTGTTAAACGTACCATTGGTAAACAGAATACAAACCTTTCATTGTCTCGACACGCTGTGTAACACTGTGTGTGTGCTCGTATTTATAATTTGCCTGCCCAAAAGCTTCTTTATCACAACGCCATACAAGTAGTGACACGAAGAAGTATTCGGAAACATGTCTTTAGGATATTTTCCCCCTTCTTAAATTTGAAAATAATATAATAATGTCATATTCATTTAGGTTTCCCTCTATTAGTTGGCCTTCAAGTTACAAATCATCCACTAATTTGCCTTAATGTTTGTTTACAACAACGGAAAGTTGCGTAGTTTTGTGTCTATATACCAAACCGTAGTGTGTACTTTTGCATGCAATCAAATTACTTAAATATTTTCCTGCTCAATAAATACAATACTGTTTTATTAGCTAGTTCATTGGTCCTAATAAAATAGTTGGCGTAGGTAAGCGTTATTGATTTTACGAGTATTTAATTTTAATTTTATTGGTATACTTCTTTTTTACTGGACTTCTTTAGCCGTGTAACAACACTTTTAGAGGAGGTAGGTAAAACCGATGTAACAATCGCGATGTAACGAATACATAGGGTACCTACGTTTGCTTTTTTTGGGTGCGTGTGTAAAAGTATATTTTATATTTTTGATCACATCGGTCAGATCTGAGGGACTAATCTATGCCATAGCCCTCCTGTAAAGGTTACCAAGCCCCACGCGTTTTTTTAATTATAGATATTATTGCTTGATCTTCATTCTTATCTATTAGTTGAACTATCTTGGGTTTAAAACAAATACCTTTATTCCAAATGCTAAGATCTAGCTAGCTATATGTAAGTAAAATAGACTACGGAGGCCGTAGTGTTGTCTCAAGGGCCGTAGTTTCGAGACTTATAGTTTAAAACCTCGATTGGTTAACTTAAAATAAATAAAATTACTTTTAATAATAATACTTTTATTTTTTAATCTATTAATCATAATGAAGATGAAATGGGACAACAAGATGTGCGGGCGGTGTGCGATGAACCACTGCATTAAAACTGCAAAAAACATATTAATTAAATTATTAATAAAGAAAATCATTTAAATATCCCGTTTAGTGTTCGGCAAATTATTAAATAATTATAATTTAAAAAAAACTGTCTGCCGGCCTGGGGTAGTACTTCGTGAACTAACCCAGCCATAGAGCTACTATACGAGTATATATAAAAAAAACAAAAAAGTTCTATTTGTACGATAGGCAAGTAACAATGGACACTTATACATTTCCGCTAATGTACTTCACATTGTGAAGTGGGGATAACAAAAAACATATGGGAATGTCAAGTGGGGAAAAATGTTGACAATGATACTAGTGTGAAAATATACTTAATCTACAAGCTAACTTAAGTAAATGAATATGTTTTGAAACTGGTCCGAGGTCAAATTGATCATACAAATAGGAATTAGCAAACAATTAATATTATAATGGGCCCTTTTGCTTATAATGGTGGTGGCTAACACTATATATAATACAGTTGTGATTTAAATAATACAGAATAGAGTTCTCTTTGTATAGATAGGGACTTTGGCTACTCTACCGTGAGGGGATTACGGTAAGTTAGCGCGAGGCTGGAGAGTCCGACATAACCCAGCCACTTTCCCCAAGGCCAGGGCATTCGTAACAGAGATTTCCCCACGTAAAAATGGCTTCTTGACGATACGAATGTACGCCATCTATTGACAGGGCATACACCTCTCGTTATTGAATCAATTTGAAATTGAACATTAGTTTGTCAATTGTGTTAATTTACCATTTTGTTAAGTAATGGGTAAATAAAACCTTAATAAACAGTAATAAAATACAATTCTGTTGACTTATTCAGATCTAATAAGACGTTTGATCTTATCTTGTAATAGTCTAGTAGACTGGTAGCAATTAAATAGGTACTCGTATTTCTATCCGAACCTATAATAAAGTTTATTTGCCACTGATTTTATTATAACTTTTGTAAAACTATGTTTATAAAGTGACCTAAATGTGGGTGTTTTATCAATAATTAAATACCTTAACCAATAAGTAACACGGCTCGAGGAAGTTTTGCAAAATGCTGCATAAATTGTAGAGTTTGATGTCGTTATCAGATCTTTTGGAAATAATTACTAATTATTTGCAAGAAATATTTGATATTAATTTGTATTAGCGTATTTAGGTCTTCAGTATTCATGTAGAGATGACTAAAGGAGTATTAAAGAAGATTGATAATTGATAGATTGGTTAACTGCTGGAAATGGATTAGGTAAGAATCAAGATGCACAAGTTTACAAGAGCTATGAATGTAAAAGAGGAGGAAATGTTGGCGTTACAAAGTTGTTGTTTACCCTATTCCTATAAAGTGGTATGCAGACTGTTGATGGTTATTTGCTCAGACTGCCGTTCCGGAGAAGTTTATTAACTTACTCCCGCGAAGAAACCTAGTCGCGTTTCAAGATTAGCTTGTTAGCAATATAAACCTGGATGATGCACATTTGTCTTCTTTACCTGACATAGCGGAAGCCTGTATAGTGCATACATTTATCTGTGGCACTCTAGGTTAATATCAGACGGAAATCTACTACTTACTCCTATAAAAAATGTATTACTTTACTTACCCATGAATATCGTCTGCGGTATAGTCAACAGTTCGGACAGTACCATCAGGTTCTACCAAAGAGTAGCTGCCATGGACGACGCCACCATCTCTAGTCTCGTATTGCGACTTATGGTCTCCAGTATGTGGGTCGGATACTGAGTAATGAAAATTATATTTTGGAGGAGTCTGAAAAAAAATTTTTTGACGTTAAAGACTGCATAACCAGTTTTGGTTAATATTTATATAATCATTAATTCCATTTAGGCTCTACAGAGGCGAGTCATCATTATCCATTCTGTATGCCGTTTAATTATGCTTATGTGATCAATGAACTTTAGCAATTAAACGGTTGAACCATGAAAGTTTATATATAAAAAAAGAATATTATAAGCTAATTAATAGAGTATTGAAAAAAAAAGAAAGATAATATCGAAGCGATCGAAATTCTAATAACTTACGAAACCGAAATAAAAGAAATAAAAATAACGCTCGTAATGCTATTGAATAGTCATTTCACGGCCAATTCTAATGTCCATTCTTGGTGTTATCGAAGTGATTGGTTTGTAATTCTTTGTCTTTGAAATAAAATTAGATTATATTAGTCACGAGTCTGGTGTAGATTCGTACGTTTTATTGCTGGCTGATTTAGTTAATATAATAAATAATTTGTTTAAAAGAATATTACCGTTTTTTATTTAATTTTATTTTTTAAATTTATATCTTTATAAAATGTCCGACTACTGTAATTCTCACGCAATCACGAATTATGTATGGCTACTTTTGCACTAATTTGAATGTAATTTTCTTTATTAACTTATCTATAGTGTATATTTTTATATCAAATTATTTTCGTACTTACATATTCCTTATATTGAGGAGCATAAACAGCTAAGGGTTCATAAGCAATATATCGCTGAACCATATGTTCAGAATGTGCGATATTGTATTGTCCATATTCATGTTCATGATGAGCCAGGCCATCATCAGCTACGTGATGTGTTTCCAGGTAGTCACTGTTGCTATAATGTGGTCGGTGTTCGTCGTCTCTGATAACATTTTGTGAAGAAATATCATGGCCGTGACCGATATAGCCACCATTGCAAATTGCTACTGCACTTAATAATAACACCTGGGAATAATCATACACATAAGTAAATAATAATGTAGCGTAATGGAGTTTGAATGTAATTTTAGTTTCTGTTATTAGACGTTTCAATTTTCATCCGAATGTATCTTGGATTTAATTTGTTTTTTGTTTATTATTTTAGTTTGATTTATTTTGTAGTTGAAACTTGAATCGGTATTCGGGCATCCCTTCAAATGTTTGATTTTGTTATAAAAACTGAGATTTGGACTTAAAAAAATGTGAATTAATTTTCGATTTTTCCAATGTTTTATTTTAAGTAGTAGGTATTTATTCTTCACCATTTAAATTAACCCTTTTGAGTATCAATAATAACTTTTTTCATTAACACTGATCACAGAAACAAAATCAATCAAATACTATTATGAACTATGATTTTATTATTGGATATTTTTTATATTATTATTGTTATTAAAACTCACTTTGGTATACATCGTTATAACAGACTAGTTGTGCGTAATTTGAGATCGGTTACCAGTGACACGGTGGTTGATTACGATGCTTTTATATACGTTAAATTAAGGATTGCACAGTTTTCTATGGTCTTTGCGTCGAAGATTCGCGGTAGAGTGCCTCAAAATGCAGAGGTGATCAAGTTGTTCCTTGTTTTCAATTATCCTCTTTACTCTCTTATTAATATAGATGTATGGAATGCAATATATCTCTATCTAATACGAGATATTTTCATACAGCAAATTCTGGAACCGACATCGGACGTGTGTTTGGAGTTTGGCAGGATTATTCATCGGCGACTCCCTCTCTGTTTTAATTTTATTATATATACTAGTTTTTTAGGCGCGCTTCGCGGCGCTGAAAAAGTTTTTTTTCGGGTAGTTTTGAAAAAAAAAATTTTTTTGAAAAACAAATTATGGATTTCGATATTAGAGGGCATTCCCTACGACTTTTGTTCCGGCACTTGTGCCCTACCTCGTTCCGTTTCCGAGATATCGGCATCGCTTCCGGTCCAAAGTCCACTTCCGGTCAAAGTCGAGGTTTTCCTGGGGTCGCGGGAACGCCCTCTACACGCCCCAAAAAGAATCACCCCTCTAACCCCCCGGCAAGTGCTTCATAATATATGTCAGTGAGTGAGTCAGTCAGTGGTAATCGAGCTGTATATAATATGACTAGTTTTTTGGGCGCGCTTCGCGGCGCTGAAAAAGTTTTTTTTCGGGTAGTTTTGAAAAAAAAATTTTTTTTGAAAAAACAAATTATGGATTTAGATATAAGAGGGCATTCCCTACGACTTTTGTTTCGGCACTTCGGCCCTATCTCGTTCCGTTTCCGAGATATCGGCATCGCTTCCGGTCCAAAGTCTACTTCCGGTCAAAGTCGAGGTTTTCCCGGGGTCACGGGACCGCCCCCTACACGCCCCAAAAAGAATCATCTCTCTAACCCCCCGGCAAGTGCTTCATAATATATGTCAGTCAGTGAGTCAGTGAGTGGTAATCGAGCTGTATATAATATAACTAGTTTTTTGGGCGCGCTTCGCGGCGCTGAAAAAGTTTTTTTCGGGTAGTTTTGAAAAAAATAATTTTTTGAAAAAACAAATTACGGATTTCGATATTAGAGGGCATTCCCTACGACTTTTGTTCCGGCACTTGTGCCCTATCTCGTTTCGTTTCCGAGATAACGACGTCACTTCCGGTCCAGAGTCCGCTTCCGGTCAAAGTCGAGGTTTTCCCGGGGTCGCGGGAACGCCCTCTACACGCCCCAAAAAGAATCATCCCTCTGACCCCCCGGCAAGTGCTTCATTATATATGTCAGTCAGTCAGTGAGTGAGTGGTAATCGAGCTGTATATAATATGACTAGTTTTTTGGGCGCGCTTCGCGGCGCTGAAAAAGTTTTTTTTTTCGGGTAATTTGAAAAAAAAAATTTTTTGAAAAAACAAATTATGGATTTCGATATTAGAGGGCATTCCCTACGACTTTTGTTCCGGCACTTGTGCCCTATCTCGTTCCGTTTCCGAGATATCGGCATCGCTTCCGGTCCAAAGTCCACTTCCGGTCAAAGTCGAGGTTTTCCTGGGGTCGCGGGAACGCCCTCTACACGCCCCAAAAAGAATCATCTCTCTAACCCCCCGGCAAGTGCTTCATAATATATGTCAGTGAGTCAGTCAGTGAGTGGTAATCGAGCTTTATATAATATGATTATGTGTTATTTAGAACAAGTTCAAGCTGGTGTGCCTTGTAGGCAAAAGTCCCAAAAATAAAAAAAAACAATCAATTCGGAAAACATTTTATCACTTTACATAATAATCATGAATTAATAAAAAGTATGTAAGCTTTTCGATCGATATAATTAATACCTACTAAACTAAGAAATATTTTAAATTTTTAAATTAAAATTATTACCGCCACTTGACCACCCCTGGTTATTGACATAAAACTAACAACCACCGTACTTCGTTGACGCCCTCGAACATTTCTACATGAGTTTCGTCAATATACTGGGGTACTCAAAGAGGATGTAGGCAGTTTTTGAAAGGAAATTTTTAATAACTTAAAAGTACCTTCAATGTCAATGTACAATTTGTTTTGATGCCTTTTGTTATTTATTTAACATTGTCATTGTCCTTTAAAAGAACCTTTATACTAAAACGAGAGTGTGGGACTTTTTGTACTTATTTTATTACTAAAAATAATTAATAATAATAATCAAGGTTTTATTTTATTACAATTTTGCGGTTTGTTATATTTATTTTCCTCAATATATGAAAGAACTATCTTACCTACATCCTGAAACCCTTTAAACGAAGTGTGAAGAGGCATATCTATCATTACATTAAGCCGGTATAGCGAAAGCGACTGCTATCCGTAGACTTTTTCACTGGCAGCAGTCGCCTCCGCCTATAGATTGCATTCTGTTGCATTAAAAATATAAAAAATGATTAGGACGTAGCTCAATATTAGGATTGTATTTATAAAGTCTAAAAGATGAACGAATGAGGTGAATTGAGGTGTCAGTTGTAAAGCGTCATGCGTAAGCGCAATTCTTTGATTATTATCTCACGACCCTCAAGGTCTTGCGCGGTTACGTACCCGAATCTCGATCGAATTCCGTGTGCACGCGACTACCGTCTACTATAGAACGCAACAGCTTTTATTTCAATTAAATATTAGGGAAATGATTTTATTATCAAGCGATTACAAGAATGGTAGAATATACAGGTATAATGATGGTTATGGCACGTGAAGTGACCTAGTTGCGTTTCAGGATAACTGATCCTGAAGTAGTCGAGTATAAGAAGAGGAGTGTGCACTGCAATCGTTTCTTCAAGCCGGCATAGCGGAGGCGACTGCTCCTTGTACAATTTTCTTTGTGGTAGCAGATATTTACGTCGACTGCGTTTTAATTTGATAGATATGGGCTTGTTTTTTATTTTTACCATACTATTAATAAATACGCGCCCATTGCGGCGTATGTATGAAACTTTGTGAAAATGTTCACTGGGCGAAACGCAATGTACATCGTCATTAGCTTCATTTTTGCTTTTTAAACATCATAAACCAAAAGGAATTTATACATAAAGGCACTCAATGAAAATCTTTCTGACAATCTTGTTGTAGTGGTGCCAACAAAATTTGTTCGAAGTAAATCAAGAGTAGTTTTGTGCTTCGGGGGCCGAGCTTAAGTCCGCGTTAAGTTACCTACTATAGTTAAGTTTTATCGCTTTAGTAGTCGTGCGATTATGAAAGTGCAGCCTTTGTTGAATGCTTAGGTCTAAGTTTTGACAGGATATTACAAATTACGGTTTGTATTTATTTCATTGAACTAAAAATTGTATTTATTATTGTGTACAAATTACATTTATTGACAGTTAGCCTTTGAGCATTTTAAATCTTTGTATTTTTATCTGCCTATAATATTTTCTTTGTTTAGTTTATTTTTATATTATTTGTCGCAATTATTGTATTTTGTGTTTTTATTTTATTTTTGTTGTAAGCACAGCAGTATATTAAGCACAGGTTCCGAGTTCGATTCCCGGTCAAAACAAATACAAAAATAATGCTCATATTTTATAAACAATATTAGTTTATTTGGATAGTATAACTACTAAAGCTTTTTCTTTCTTCCAATATTTCTTAAATATTTTTTTATTTATACAAAATAATGTACGTATCTTTTGTAACTCAATAACATTGTCCTATAGTTAGTTATACCTAGATGAGCGAATTTTAATTGTAACATTTTGTAGGTCGTCACGCCTTACTTACACTTGCGTAAAAAAATAATTTTGGAGGTATAATTTATGCGTTATTACCTTATGTTAAGTATTTGTAAATTGTACAATATTCTTTCCTGAGTTATTACGATTCTCTATTAACCCTTCAAATAATAAAATAAAACTTATTGATAATAATCCTATACTAGTATGACGGTCATACAATACCATTAATCGCCATCAAGTTTTTTTTAATAAAATTTTTGTAGCAGCGGACAATAAATATTCAAGCTAATTTTTATAAAAATAATGTAATTATTATATTATTTATTATTAATTTCAATTATAAGGAAAATGAATAAGCTATTTTCTTATTGCTGAACATTGGCAAACAGTGAGGTGTAATAATTGGGTAGGGTCGAAAAAAGTAGGTTTAGGTAAGAATTCCGATCATTTAATCAAATCAAAGGAAATTAAGTAAAGTTAAATCGGGGGCTTGTTCGTGAAAACAGGCATTATTTGACGTTATTTTTCAATAAAGTTTAAAATGTTCTAAGGTCATTTGGATGTTTACATTGTATTTATTAAACTAATTAGCGACATTCTAATCATGTAATTTTATATCGAATTAGTTTTGCAAGAGAATATTTAAATTGTTTGTTGATATGTACGAGTATGTGTAACAAGGCTATGAGTATAATTGTTTTATAATTTTAGGTTAAAACAAACATTAACAATTTTATTATTATTTTTTATGTTTTAATATTAGTCAAGTAGACCTTTAAAATTATTTTGTTGAAACACTATAATGTGTAAATTGTTGATTTATTTTTATGATTCAAGAGATAATCATGATTAAACCACTATCGCGTTTATTTTGATTTGCTTGACGTTTTAAAAGTTTTGCAGCCATCGTTGTCGTTTTGGAAATCTTTTATTCGGTTAAACATGTCCGTGTAATGCATAAGAAAACACTATACTAAAATGTTAAAAAATAGCGCGGTTGAAATCCTTAGAGAGCGTAGAGAAAAATTGTTTAATTGGTTATTTTCTTAAATCTTTAAGAGTAATATTAGTATATGGTATGTAAAGTATATAAAATGAAAGTACAAAGTAGCGTTCAGCAGCTGATTATATTTACAATATCAAATCATTACACACATAAATATCACATTCAATCATACACATTAACAGTCCATGAGCTAGGTATTGGTTGTTTAATAATGATGGAGGTATCCATGATGGAGAGGGGCAGCGTGTGCGTAGTGCGCGAAGGGAGCGGCGTGGACTACGGGAGCGACGTGAGCGACATGCGCGATTGGGGCAACATGAGCTACTGGGGCTGGGTGGTGTCCTGGGGTCTTGTGGACAACAGCGTTGAAACTGAAAAATTAAGTACATAGTTTTAATATATTCTTAGAGAAAGTCTGATAAGGTAATCGCATATCTAAAATGTTAAATTGTTGTCTAAAAATTAACGTTTACACAATAAGCAAATTATAAGTCATTCTTACCCATGATGATCATCAGCGGTGTAATCAACTTTGCGTACGGAACCGTCAGGTTCGACAAGGGAGTAAGATCCATGGACGGCACCACCATCGCGGCTTTCGTGTTGGCTCTTGTGGTCACCGGTGTGGGGGTCAGCAACGGAGTAAGAGTAGTCGTATTTGGGGTGAGCCTGTATTTGAAATTGTATTATTATTACAAATCGTTATTATTATACTAAGAGATGCTTGAAACTATAAAAAAACTCACGTCATGAGCTACGGCGATGGGGGCAGCGTGGACAATTGGGGCGGCGTGGACGATTGGGGCAGCATGGACGAGAGGAGCGGCGTGTACAATTGGTGCGGCATAATGAGCTGGTGCGTAATGACCATGAGCATAATGAGCTGGTCCATCATGACGGACGATGCTCTGGGAGGAGACCGCAGAATGATGGATCGGTAGAAGACCGGCGTTGGCAGCAGCCAACAAGGCGCTGAGGGCGACTAACTGTTGACCAAAGAATACATTTTTAAACACGAAATTTAAATACATTTTTCACAATTTGTTCAAACACGATTTGAATATCACTGTTAAATTCACTGTTTAAATTCCAACTTACTTTGGAGAACATTTTGCACTTGTTTAATCAGGGCAGGTGACTGATACCATTATCGGCTCCGTGTCTGACTTTTATATGAAAAGCAAAACGGACCCGTGGTCCTGCGAGCGGTGGGGGCGATCGGCTGCGGTCACTTTAGTTCCGTAACTTTGACACCGGCGAGGTCGCATACCTACGAGTAGCTAACTCTAATACACAAACGCCCTGCAAGTTGCAACCCACATTACTATCTTAATTATTATCCATTATATTACTTGAAATCGATGTTGCATGACTAATCAACATGAACGGTTAGGACTCGTAAATCGAAGTATTTATAAATAAAGCTTTTGTTATGACAGTTTACCATATAAGTACAGCGATTCATGGGCGGAAAGAACTGATATAGCAGGCAGCAGTCACCTCCACTATGCCGGCTTGAGGAGACAAGTTAACAGTGACCGCTCCTCTCGTTATACCAGACTAATTCTAAGCTGATTTTGGAACGCGACTACGGGTCTTTATTTAAAGAAAATGGTAGATCGATCTGCCTACCACATTTAAGTAACATGTAATTATAAAATATAAAATATTCGAAATAAAGGGCAATGAAATGAACGTACGCATATTTAAAAAACAAGGTGAGAAGTTATAGGAATTGACAATTTCGTCTCTTTCGAGGTCTGTGCCATAAGTTCCGTGTCGAATAACTGTCACCTAATTATAATATTACTAGATTATGCCCCCAACTTTGTATGTTTTTTTTTAAATTGTAGTTTGGCAACACTCCACCCGATGTAAAGCTAGAGTGTGGTCCATGTACGGAAAGAACTCCTACTACAGATAAATCTCTAGAGCCAGCAGTCGCCTCCGTTATGCCAGCTTGAGGAGACGAGTATTCACTATCTATATTGACAGTGCACACTTCTCACGTTATACATCAGTAGTTATTTATAATAAATAAAGATAAAGTGCTAAATATAGATAAAGTAGTGCGATTTGCACTTGAAACTTTTCACAATAAAGTTAATTAAAGAAAATTAATTAATAATCATTAATAACTGAAAGATAATACGTATGAGGGAACCTTAATTTACGACCTACATACTTTTTTCAAGGTAAAGGCTAAACTTTTGTTGATAAACAATCTATTCAATTAGTAACGAAATATAATAATAGTAATAACGATAAAAATCATATTATACGCTAGAACATTGTTATGGCAATCAGTTAATTGCGCCCTAGGCTTTAAACTCTACACACACTGTTACACTCAAACATATACTCTATGCTCTATCGCAGTTACCCGTATTTCATATGCACTTTTCTTTTTTATTATTTGTCGTTATAAATTTCTGGAGATAGCAGTCTCTAGTATACACTCTTCTCGTTATACCTGTCTACTTAAACTGATCCCAAAAAGCGACAAGCGACCCCATACGTTTTGTTTTCAGTTCGATCAAGCGACAACTTTCATTGTGCTTTTGACTTGGGGCCAAGGTCACTTCACGGGTGAAAAGGTTACACTTGAAAGTGGTGGTATTACCACAGGATGGCATACTGGCCGATTAACCATAATCAGTCTGCCTTACACTATTTAATTCACTTTACTGTTTAATACAGACTATAGTACGGGGTCCTTAACTCATGTAACTTATATTATGTTTTTTACTAAATAAATATTTTTAAAAAATTGTTTTCGTTTATTTATAAATGAAATGTTTGTGCGAGGGCATTGTAAGCTTTGCCAACCCATTTTTTTTTTACGTAGGGGATATCTTTTATAGATGCCTCGCCGTTTCGGAGAAGACGACGAGGTTATGTCAGACTCCCCGGTATTCTCCCAATACCGGGTATACACGACTAAAAACCCCACGGTGTCTCTCTCTACGTCATATGGTGAGGTCACGGGCACGCTTTCGCATTCATCCGCGACCCCACCGACGCTTGGCCGTTAGGCCCCACCTCATCGGGAAGAAACACCATTCCAGCGAAGTAAATGAGCGGCAGTCCAACCTTGGGACTACCGCTCTTGGCTCGGGGCGAAGGAGATAACGCTTGGTACCCCGCTACCGCCTCCGCCCACGCGATGAAGGGTGGTCTCTCACTCAGGTCTTCTCTGAAAGCAGAGTGTGACCCGAGGAGAGACCCCACCTTGCTGGTTTTGGTTCGCGCCGGGGTACCTCAGGGGGGTATCCCGGGACCCTCTATCCACCACCTGAGGACGCGCCCGATGGGAGACCAGCAACTCCAACAGTGCTTCCCATACGACACTGTCACTCACGGTCAAAGGATCGCGAGCCACGGGAAGCTTTGCCAACCCTATTCGGGAATAAAGGCGTTTTACATAAAACAAAAGACATACTCGCATAATGCACTGTTGCGACATTGTGTAAAATAATCAGCAGTAGTGATCGAATTTCTTACATAGGTTAAGAAATGGAATAGCTAAGAGTTTAGGTTAGACGCAACCGCTATGTGGTTTTGTGTTTTGATGTCGCAATCAATTATTTATTGTGATATTTATATTGTTTGTATTTAATAAGGCTACTTTTAATTAGACCAATGTCGATTGTTTTTAATATACTGTAATTATGTAGTTGTTTTTATTTTTATTTAAGGTGTAATTAGAACTCTAATTAACCTTTAGAATTTAAGCCTAATAAAGCTTTCTTTTAATATTTTTTAGTAATTCTAAATAATATTACTTAGTATAATTTAATTTTTTACTATTATTATTATTAACACCTTACGGCAAATGGCTGAATCACTTTAAGGTTGAAACACTTTTTCTTGTAATTTTTTAATAAAAATTGCTAATTGCTCGGCCGGATTAATTTTACGTGAGTGTCAAACTGCAGAATCGTCTTAAGCCGGCATGGCAGAAGTGATTGTTGCCGATGATTTTTTGGCAGCAATTGTCTCTATTCATGAATATGGATATATTATAAAAATAAATAACAATACAAATAAAATATTTGAAGTTGAATTTTAAAATCGGCAAACAAGCTAACGAACCTCTAATTCTCTATTGTTTAAATTATCTACTGTAAATGGCAAGTACGTATTGAACTATTGACTCGTTTGATCGAATAAGCCTTTGAGCTTACGTCGGTCACGTTAAGCCACTGTTATACTTCCTTAATCTTATTACTAAGGCTTTAAGGGGAACAATTGAATTAGAGACCTTGAATGAAAATACAATTTGAATATGGAAATTTTTAATTAAAATAAAATCATATATTATATAATATAATATAATATAATATTTTCATACGAATAATACTGTAGTAGCGTTTCGAAATCAACTTGTAAGTAATGTCCTGAAAATAATTTTAACGCATGTTTTTTATCATTATTATCTATTTATTTATAAATTAATAAGAATTAAACAAATATATTTTTATTTACGAGTAATTTTGATAAAATTTAAGTTACACCTACCTATTGTTCAGTATAAACTTAAATCATAAGTATCTTTTTCAATAATTGAAACATTAATCTTTAAAAAAATAAAACAAAACGGACTAAGCTGACCTCAAAATCAAAATCTTTGTTATAAACAAGGCTACTGTTAACTACAATAGTATCTAGTATCAGTTTGAAAGGAACTATCGATTTTATAGTTCAAAGGTCTCTAACACAGGACCGTGAATAAAATAATATTAAATGATACAATTTTCTTTTTATTTTGATATATTAAACAAAGTGGTTAATTTTTATCTAGTATTTATTATCAGGCCTGAATCATGTTAAAACGCAGAACAGGAACGGTCAACTGTTTAAATGGTGAGGAGTATTCTTAACCGACGTGCGTATATAAAAAAGAAGAATAATTGTGGGTGACGATCCCTCTCTCACTCTACTACGGCCTCCTCTCAGGCGGACGCAGTTCTCTCTCATCCCAATTGTCGCGTTTTTGTCTTCGGAGCAGACGCTTCACGACTTTTTCCACCTCTCATTCATGCTGAAAAAATCCTCTTAGGGTTAGCCGAGTTTTTCTTTCAGATAAAAAAAGTCGGTGACGATCCGTATGTAGACTTCACTCACCGCGGTAGGGACTTGGGTGTGAGACAAGTAGGACTTTAACAATTACGACTTTAAACTTTTTTTTAAATAATTTTAATTCTAAAGTGGAGGTTTTAAAGTTGAAAATGATACTTAAAAACTCTTTATCAGCTATGACTTTAAACTCATTCACAAACTGAACTCGTAAATAGAATAAGTAATAACGATGTTAATAAAAGACGTATTAAAGATTGGGACATAGTTTTAAATGGATCTTTTAAGCGCTAACAAACTTTGTTAATCTAGTTTATTTATATTTTATGCAAGCAAGAAATATGTGTCATTTTATAACGAAACATTGCACAATAATTCTCTTAATAGTACGCAGGATTGCACCACTGCACTATCCAGTTTTCCTACCGTTAGGGATTTAATTGGTTTTATATAACCTTTTATTATGTACACTCTATATCTTAAAGGCATGTAAATTATATGTTTTCATCTTATGATGTATTTATAAGGGATATATCTACTTATATCTCTAGCTCCAGTATCAGATTTATAATTAACGTAAATGGCAGTTTCCTTCGATACGTCACATTACGTACAAGTTGACAGAAAATAAAAAAAATGTATAATATTTCAAATTCAGACGTTCCAATTGATACGAGTTGTTTTACTGTAAATTCTGTAAAATATGAAGTTAGCTGATTTGCAATTTAAAAAAATCTTTCTTTTTATCATATTGTTTCGTCGGGTTTTATAAGAGTTCGTTGTTAATTTAATTGATATACAACATTTTTCAGTCTAAGATTTAGAGGAAAAGAGTAATTCATAAAAAACTTCGGCAAAATCGTAGATCCATTACTTTGTAAACGTTTACTTTTTATGTTATTAAATATAGGTTATCCTTTACATTTATGATTTTAATGTCTTTCATAATTCTTCTATATTCAGCTAGGTAATAATGACATTAGTTAAAAACTTAATGGCTGTAATAGTAGACAAGTTCTTGGCTTAAATTATCACTGATAATTAAATCTAAATACTCTAAAATTATCTGTATTTTGTCAATTTAATTATAAATATCCGTTAATTTCCAACTTTAGTTAAACTATTTGTGTAATATTAATAATTAAAATTAAAATATGTCTCCTTGTACTTTTACTTTCGTTATAATTTTTTATATGACCTCTGTCTAATTATTAATTTAATTACGTGGTTTTACTGTTTACTACATGTCAGTGACTACTAAAATGGCACATGTTGACAATTATAATTAATGCAAATTGTAATATCTTTTGCATAACATTGTTTTTAGCATAAACATATTGAACAAGTTTCATTGAAATAGAGGCCTAGAGAATGTTCTAGATTGAAGTGTTACCTGCATCATCATCCAATTTAATTATTAATTAATTGTAATAATACAATTATTTTTATTAATTTTTTAGAAATTTTTGGCATAGCTATGCTAGCGATCACAGCGATGTCAGCCCCCTTGAAGCAATAAGCTAGCCATATTCTAAGAAGACAAGATTATAAAATAAAAAATTAAGATAAAAGATGTTTTTTTAAGTTAGACAGTAGGTACTTTAAAATAAAATCTAGTTTTTTCTAGTTCTAGTTCTTGAAGGCTTACATTGTCATATATATGGAATTAAACTTATGGCATGATTACTGGTGTGAAAATATCTTAATCAATAAATAAGGTTTAAGAGAAACAAAATAAAAAGTTTGAACTAATTTAATCGAGGCACTATATAGATCACAGATTAAATAATAAAAGTAGAATTCGTTTAATATTAAATTTAATAATGATGATGTTGAGATGAGTACACGTGGTGGCTGGGACCGGAGTTGTGTACTACCGCGTTGAATCTGAAACAAAAAAGTATTGGTCATTACAAAGAAGAATGCCCATAAGAAAAATAGGCCAACAATTCTTTTCTTGAGTTTGTCGATGAGTTTTAGTTAATTTTGTAGAAAAATAAATCTACATTCCTTATTACTAATTAATTTTTTTATCCAGATTAAAGTTTTCTGACGCAATATTTGAGGTTATTATTATATTAAATGCTTTAATAATCGATCATATATGTTTTATGTAGTTAAACATCGTCTATAGATTGGTAAATGATGTGTTGATTCCATTAAAATGAATTAATGAAAAAATAAGATATTATTTAAGAATATTGTTTTATTACCAAACTATTAGGTATCAAGTGGGCCCATAAAAATCATGTTATTTTGTTCATGTTAAAATTGCTGTAAAATACTGTTAAACATGTAGGCTGAATCCTGTCCTAGAATAGAATCAGAATCAACTGGAAAGTCGGGTATAACAAGAGGATTCTGTCCTGTCAACCTTGACAGAGTACACTTATCTCAAGACGGTATAACGGAGGCGATTATTGTTTGTAGACATTTCTGGTAGTAATCAGTTGTCTTCGCTTTGGGATGACACTATTGCAGCGTAGTGAGATCATATGCCGAAATGATAAAAATACTTTGATAATTATTTCAGTATCTACAGCGTAAAAATATATATTAAAAATAAATAAAAAATTTGTACTACGTGCTAACAAAATAATTATATACATAAACAGGCAATAAAGCATATTCAAAACAGGTACAACTGGTTTGTGGCACCTGCACTAATTCGTAGTGAAGTTGTAAGCGCCAGTCGTTGACAACTAGTGGCATGAGGTCGTGTGAGGTCGATTATTCACTACCCATTCATGTTACATTACCGGTTTTCCTACCACATGATCATATGTTATAAGCATCGTAACATTGTAGTAATGTTTGCGGAAGAGAAATTTGTCATTGTTTTAACTTACATACTTACGAATTGTAAACAGTCTTTTGAAGTTTATGTTCAAAGTTAGAGACTTTTTATGGAATACTACCTGTTATTCGCAACTTTGTATGCTTATAATAATGATTATATATTAAATGGTGGGTTCCAAATACAAACTTTCATCTCCTTTTTTATTTTTCAGTTTTTTTTTTAAAAACAAAACATAGCCTATATTATTTCCTTTGAGGCAATGCAAGTGTGGAGGTGGTCTAACTGTAGAGGAGGCAACCCCTGATCGACGAGACCCCTGTCCAAACCTCGTTAAATTCTGACCAGTGTCCAATGTAACTATGTTATAAGCACTAGTAAGGTACAGACGTTTAAAAAACCTAAACCCTTCCTAAATTTTACCAAAATCTGTTTAGCGGTTTAGGCGTGAAAAGGTAACAGACTGAGTTACTTGCAGAATTATATACTAATATATATTTACCCATTATGATCATCAGCGGTGTAAGAAACCTTCCGGAAAGAACCATCAGGTTGGAGAAGAGAGTATTCTCCTTTAACTACATCACCATCACGGCTTTCGTGTTGAGATTTGTGGTCACCAGTATGTGGGTCTTCTACGGAGTATGAGTAGTGGTATTTTGGGTGGGCCTGGAACCATAAAAATATAATAATGAGATGGACCTAATAAAATATGAATTTTCTGCTAATCTTTTTTTTCACGTTTTTCCCTGATTTTTACAGGAATTAAAAAAAACAATTTACTTTAATATTAATTCTAAAAATGAGAGAAGTGTGCACTGTCATCCTGGATGAGGCTTATTCGTCTCTTCAAGCCGGCATAGCGGAGGTGACTGGTGTCTGCAGAAATTTCTCTGTGGCAGCAGATGCACCATTACACCATTATATCAGTTCCCGCTTGGAACTGATATTACACTTACATATTCGTCATGATGGCTGTCGTACTGATCAGAGTATCCATGAGAAGCGATGTGGTGTTCAGGAGCATAGTGCGCAATGGGGGCGCTGTAGTGCACCTGAGGAGCAGCGTAGTGGGCACCGTGGTGAACCACGCTGGAGTGAGATGTAGAATGACCGCCGTAGCCGTGGTGTAATAGTCCGGCCTGGGCAGCAGCTACGACTGCACCTAACGCGAAAATCTGTACACGAAAAACGATTTTTAAATTTCGAATTAAACAACACTTTCACTTGTTTAACACTTTTTCTAAACTCACTTTTGTGAACATTTTTCCTTTTTTATTGGATACTCTTGCGTGACTGACATATTTGATAATTTGGGTGTGCGTTTTATAAGTAAGTACGTTGGTAGTCCGGTGGGGCGTGCAAAAGCACTTTGGTAGTGCGTCCCCGCGGTTGCGAGGTCATTTGGCTTTGTTTTCTACGTTCTGTATCGAGCAAATCATAGTTACTTAATCAAAACGTGTATTGTACAGAGTCATTCATGGCAATATCATGGAGTTTTGTTCAATAGGTAGGTAGGTAGGTCGTAGGAGTGCGTGTGTAGCAGTTAAATATATTTTTAATCAATTTATAAATTGGTTTACGTAGAGTTAACCCAATATCAAAATATATATTTTCACACAAGATTCTAAGAGTGGTAGGCAGACTGATAATGGTTTCATAACCTCATAGTGATCTTGTCGCGTTTGGGGTCAATTGGTAACCAGGTATAACGAGAGGAGAATATTCAACCTGGATGGTATACATTCATCTCCTCAAGCCGGCATAGTGTTAAGTATAATTATTAGATTGGGTTCAGAACATTGCATGTATGATGTATATGTATTTATTATTATTAATGTGGTTTGTCATTTAGGAAGTCCATTAAAAACTCTATTTCCCACATCTATAGGGAACATCAGAATTTAACACATAATTAGTAAGACATATTATAAAGTTCTAATTATAATGTTAAATTAATTTGTTCGCATAGAAATATTTTGACAGAACATATATTAATCATAACAATTATATATTGTAGTTTGTATTGTGTAAATATGGCGAAGGCATGGGCGCAGATAACGAGCTGAGAATGCCCTCAACATAACCATTGTCTTGCTAATTCATATCTTAATATCTTTTTATTTACCAGCTTAGCTCTACCATTCTTAACACAGGTGTATAATGTATATTTTTACATTAATTTTTACCTAGATTATTATTTTTTAATTTTATATTTTGGTGGGATCCAGTGGTGGGAATTATTGAATCATGCTTTATAATGATTGATAATTTTTTTGTAAATGATCCATCTTTAGGTGCCACACCGTGCACAACGAAATGAAAAAAGAAGAAGATTAAGTTATGATGAAAATTTGATAGAAAAACTCAATATGAGGTGGAGATCTAATTCACGTCCTACGCTAAGTTATACGACTTTAGGTGGTATACTTCAAAGAGTCGAAATTGTTCTTTTATTCATAACTTTTCATCGACAGCTCTTCCCTGCTAGGCTGATGTTACATATTACTGGATTTTACCCAGCAGGATTTTACTACTTTGTAGTTGAGTTCGTTGTTGATTGACGCAATTCGTACATCGGTTATTTTTTTTTATAAATTTTTGGCATATTAAACTCCTGAATTTGTTATTATTCAATTATGAAGAAAATTATATAGATATTTTTGACTTTCGCTTCGAGTTGTGTGAACTTTTTTTCACAATTATAATAATAATTATGTCAAAAATTACTAGTATATTCTGTTGCAGGTACACATTATCTCTTAAGCAGGTTGCTACAAATTTTCTTAATTTTTATTTAAATATTTATTGTAGCTCACAACTTTATGACAACACTCCGCCTGATGAACGGAAACAACTGCTACTACAGACAAATTTCTACAGGTAGTAATATAAGTAATTAGGAACTAAAACACAAAACGTTAAATTTAAAATTGTTTATTAATAAATAATATACAAATGACTGTTAATTTTTAAAAAATATATCATAAAATTCGTTGGTTTAATAATGATGTTCAGGAGCAGCGTGTACATTAGGCCCTGACGTGTGTACTATAGCGTTGAAACTGAAACAAGAAATTATTAAAAAATTAAAGAATAGCTTTATAACTATAGTAGGTACTATTAAAGGTCTACTCAGGTATAGACCTAGCATTTTATTATTTTAGAAAAAACATGATCGGAAGTAGTACTTAGTAACCGTTTTAGTAATAAATGATTGCTTGAATTTAAGTTCGTTCTCATTATAAAACCTACCCGTTATGGTCATCAGCAGTATATTCTACTTTGCGTACAGAACCATCAGGTTGCACTAAGGAATAGTAACCATGGACAGCGTCGCTATCACGGCTTTCGTGTTGACTCTTATGGTCTCCAGTGTGAGGGTCATCAACGGAGTATGCGAAGTCGTATTTCGGATGAGTCTGAGAAAATTATACATAAATTTTACTTAAACCAATTCTAAAAAAAAATATCACGAAAATTAATGGGATTCGATTTCAATAGCTCAGAGGTGGAATCCGAATTCGAATTCGCTATGCGCGATGATCTATGATCTAACCTAAAACTATACAGCGCTTTACTCTTGTTGAAATTCCTCTATTCAATCTTCCATTTAAATTTAGCATTTTAGATGCTAATAATTAATAAAAACTAATCGATAATTAAGTTAATCAATAAACTTACAAATTCGTCATGTTCGTGATCATCATGGCCATGGTGATGAGCGACGGGAGCTTCGTAATGGATAAGAGGAGCATCTACTAAAGGTAAGGCATGGGCATCATAGTGGGCTCCTTCATCATGACGGATAATACTCTGTGATGAGACGGCATGTCCGTGAGGGTAAAAATCGGAGTAGGCAGCAGCCATTATGGCGCTGAATGCAAGGATCTGCAATAATAAAGAAAAATATTTATAGTATTTTGGTGCGAAGTATATACATTTTTATAGTGTTTTTATAGTAGCTCGGCATATGACAACACATTAGCTAGAATGAACGGAAATAAAGCAAGGAGCAGTAGTCTCCGATGAAGGCTTGAAGAGATAAGACGAATGTGCACTATACAGGTTTGACAGTGCAGAACCCTCTCGGTATACCTCGTTACTTCCGAAAGTAATTTAAATATTAAAATAATGTTTAATCAAAACTCACTTTACTAAACATAGTTTCAGGTTGTTTGGGACTTGTTGAATGATTGATACAAATTGGTTATTGATTGTTGGTTTTTATATGCATTAAACTATGCACAAGTGGGGCAGTAGTCGAATTTCGAACTCGAGGCGACAATGACAATAACTTAAGGTCAAATTAGATTACAATTATGGTTTTATGGATTTGACCTGGATTGAAATACGAGTAGATACCTACCTAGACTAGTTGACAGAAAAAAGAGTGTTCCTGAACTAGTTTCTATTTAATCTGAATGGAATTTTATCTTATGTACAACAATTATCTTTCCAAAAGCAATATATTTTAAGGTCTAAGTATTGGAGATTCAAGGAAAAGTAGTATTTGGGATGAGTCTGTGTACACATTTTTTTATTGTACTCCATACGACACGTTCTGTAACTTTTAGAACGTACCAAATACATGGAATTCCCATGAATAATTTAACATCTTAAATAATATGATTATATGTGAACATAATAATATGATTTACAATGTAATTTACCGCGAAGGACATTTAAAAAACGAAATTAACTTATTAAATGTTATGTATAGTTTACTTTAGTTAGTTCGTGTGAAAAAATGTTATTAATTTTAATGAAAATAAATAGAATATTCTGGGGTGGCACAGTGGAGTGGAGTTGCGTGCTCGTAGCTGGTGCATCGTAACGTGCAATGGTTTGAGATGAGATGGCGACCGTGAGAGAAAAGACAAGCGTTTGCGGCCGCGAAAGCAACGGCGAGGCCAATGAACTGTTGAAAATCGATTGTTACGAAAAAATAAAATAGTACTTATCACTTTTTGAATTGAGTATTTTTGCTAAAATCCTGTCAACCCTTGAAGATTAATATTGATTAGATTGGAGCTACCATTTTACATAAAACAATTGTTTTTCTTTTATTTTTTAAACACTGTTCTTTATTTATATTAAAGTAATTCATTCCCATCATCCTATCATTGTCATAAGTTCCTATACGTACTTTGAATAACATCTTAGTTAATTGTATCACACGCGAATGCTGATTGGTGTCATTCGTCCTGCATTATGGTTTTATAGATCGCGGCCGAACAGTACGGCGAAGAGGGGCGACCGAACGCGTACGCACCTTGACTTTATAACTTTGACATAGTTTCAAGTTTATCAGTAATAGGAAATACTTTTGAATATAATTAAGTAATAATTAAATAATAATAAAATTAAGTATTATTCGTCTGCATGTCGGTGCGTTGAACTCTTTTATATTTGCAGATGTGAAAGTCATTAGTGATCATCAATAAGAACACTCTTTTTGCTCTTTATTATATTTTATTTCTTTAAATAAGATTAAATGTTCGGTTTAAAATACAAAAGTCATGAACCTTTTTTTGTAGTAACTTTAAATCTAGTTTGAATATTATGCAATATTTTTGATTAAAACTACTATACAATGTTGGACGGTATATGGTCGAGATAAACGAATCACAATAATGTATATTATGAATTTTGCAATGTAACAACGAAATTTTACTAAAAAGGAAGTCATGTCAGTTGTTTGTTCTTTGATAGATTGACTGTTCGACTCATTCAAAGATATAGATTACATACTTACTTCTATACTTTTAATTTTCAACCTTAAATCTACGTCTTTACAGCACATTATTACTTAGTTAAATAGAGTTCAACGTAATATTTGGTTTGGTTAAACTGAAGGAGTTGATTCTAAAACAAGGTTCAAAAATATATCTTTTCATTTTTTTTTAATTAAAGAAAAATATTTAAGGCATTTAGGTAAATAGCGCACTAATGAAATAAATGACCTAGTTATTTTTTTTGTTAAAATTTAGGATTCGTATTTTTGAAAACATAACGGTATGGGTAGGAGAATAGGCCACCAACTCAATTGTGGTGTTATCTCGACTCGTTACATTTAAGTGGGTCAGGTTTAAATGTACGAATGGCATGCTTTGTTTAAGATAGATAGCTATTTAGATAGAAATGTAGGTACTTTAACTGATTCAGTATACCAAGGCCAATTTTCTTAATGCCTATTGATTTGACTTCATACTTTAATTGATAAAATTTATTATCTCAATTTATTTATTTCTTGGATATAATTTAGTATATGTTTCAGAATATAAAGTAGGTTTTGAAAATAGACACTGAATGCTGAAATAATTTTAGTGATCCTTTGTCACATTAGGGCTTCATCCAAAACCAATCTTTTTAAAAACTTTTTATTTAAAAAAGAAAGAGTCTGCATTAATTTCAATAGATATACATAATATACATATTCTATATATATCTTAATATAAAATTCAATATACATAATATTTTGAAAAAGGAATCCTGAAGGTATGAAAATTAAAAAATATATACTTATATAATATTTTATTCGTTTCGTTTGCAAAATGCATAAAATAACAATTGCGACTTTTGTTTGGAGTTCACACAACACTTATGAATAACTTATTTAATTAAGTCCATTATAAAGATACTAAATTATATTGTTAAAAGAATATAACAGACTAGATGGTACAAGTAATATTTAAAACAAATTAAATTAACAAGGTTTTCCGAAACCAAACGATGGCAAGATTATGTATGTTAATGCAGACATAGGCTTGTCTGCGACTGCGTAGCCTTCTTTGGCACCATCCTTAGCATTAGCTCCGTATATTAAATTTGCACAACGAATGATATCTTCATAAGATAAAATAACCTTTTTTGGACCATCGTCTTTACCTTCTTTAGATTCTTTTTTCTCGCCTTCTGAACTTTTAGGTAATGGTTCCACTTTACCTTCATAGCTGTTTTCTTTATTATTTTCAACAGGTTCGACTAACTCTGATCTTTGCGACGGTTCAGATGATTTGATTTTTTTAAATTTTGCCCTTGCTTCATTGAAAGGGCCGCTCGGAGATGGTGGCTTGACAATATCTGGGGTGTCAGGTAGGAAATTCTTCACTACTGCGTTGAATCTACAATTAAATGTTTGATTTTGAATTAAAAGGTAAGTATTTTTACAATGATATTTTTCATATATGCATAAGTATATTTACCCAGTAAGATCATCAGCAGTGTATTGAACTTCGCGTATATAACCATCAGGTTGGATTAAAGAATATTGACCTTGTACTTTTGATCCATCACTGGATTCTTGTTGAGCCTTTCGATCTCCAGTGTCTTCATCGTAAACCAAATATGAGTATTGATAACTGTTATCCTGAAAAACATTAATTAAATTAAATTATATCAAATAGAATGTAAGTCTTCAAATTCGGTATTACTTTAAATTTTGTTTAACTTGTTTAAGTTACCTCTTTTGTTTTTGGTGTTTTGTCTTCGTCAGTAATTTTCGCCCTACGACTTTCAGCAGGAGGTCCATAAACTGGAAATACTTTTCCTACGGAGTTTAAATTCAATGGCGTAGCTATTGGAACGACTTGGGTTAAATAATCCTGGAGAGGTATGCAAGGAGCAATACAAGGAGGTAATTGCGTTGCGATTTTGGTTGGTAAGAGTGGAGCAACGGGTGCTGATATTCTGGCATATGGAGGTGGAATTGCATACGAGGAAGGAGGATAATAGGGAAGTACTTCAGAATTAGACTGTACTTTCACGGCTGAGTATGCTATAGCTTGAGTCTCTGAAAGAAGCATCGCAAATAATGCACATAGTGCGAAAATTACCTGGAATGAAAATTTGGGTATATTAATAAGCAATTTTTTTACTGTTGAAACTGATGATTTAATTACTATGTAACAGTAGGCTTAAACACTTGTAAATTATTAAAATTTGAGTAATTTCAGAAGTAACACTTCACTTACTTTAAAAATCATCTTCGTCGCTGAAATATGATTTGCAACTGATGTTTTCAGACTTCGTGGTCCCCTTTTAAAAGCCTTTTTGTCTGTGTAGAATGCAAACGAATTCAGTTCGGTAACCGAAACAAACCATCAATGTCATTTTCTTGAAGAAAAGATGTGAATAATTAAAATGGAAATTAGGATTTAACACACTTATCGTCACCGTTCGCGGTAGTATGCATAGCACGCGATAGTACATAAATAGTTACTAAGTAAGCATGACACTACACAATTGTTTTGTATATTTATACTTTAAAATTAAGAAATATTCCTTCTAAGAAAATGTAGGTGTTTAGGTTTATTTTTTGTATTTAAGTATTCCGCGAATTTGTGTGACATTGATTAATTTTTATGGTTTTTAAGCTAAAAAACAACTCTTGAAAGATATTATACATTTATGCCACATTTGTATATAGGAGTGTATTGTATATCTAAATGTTTTTTGTGAATAAAAATAAAAAAACAATCGTAAATCTAGGTACCCCTGATTTTATAAAACTCGAATAATTATTGTTGTAATTTATGATATTATTTTATTTTAGGAGTTCTTTATGATATTTAAAAAATATGGTTTTTTGTACAATAAAAAATATATAACAATAGATAAGCTTATAATTTTTATTTAATTTAATTTAAATGTAATATTTGTTATTATAGATACAATGTTCTGACCCCAATCTAACATAACGTTCAGTGTAGTTTTAAATTGCGCCTAAATTTTAACTCGATACTCATTTAGTTGTTATTTAAATGAATAAATCTGAGGCAGACTGATAGTGGCCCAGTAAGTAGTACACCACTTTTTAATATAACATAAGTCACCTTATCGCGTTTCAGTATCAGTTCGGAATGGCCAGATATTACGAGAGGAGTGTCGATTGTCGAGCTATAGCGGAGGCATCTGCTGTCTACAGAAATTTCTCTGTGGGAGTGTTGTCATATGCCGAGCTAAAATAAAACAATACTTATACACATATCAGATATACTCATAAACTAATATGGATTTGTACTTTTGATAATTAAAATCTAGATTGACCTAACATTTGAGCGATTTTATATTTTTGTACGAATATCACGTAAATTATAGCCTAAACACGCGGTAAATGCTAGATAGATAAATGCTGAAAGTATTTACACCACAGCATTAAATCGTATAAAAATAAATGTAATAAAAGTTAATAAAAGAGAGAAGTTTCACTAAATTCAATAGTTTTAATGAGAATGAAAAGAGTTGTGCATGGTTATTAGGCCACTCTATCGTCCTGATACCATCATCATTTTCAATTATACCACATACAGTTTACCCTAGTCGCGTTTCGGGATTAACTTGGAAGACAGAGTACAACAAGAGAAGATTGAAGGTACTGCTAATAGATGGCGCGAGTCGCCTAATCAAGCCGGCATAGCAGAAGCGACTGTTCTGTGTTAGGTAGCAACTCTCTATCGGGTTGTCAAATGCGAGGCTAATTTAAAAAAAAAACTTTATAGATGCATTTAGGTATTGATTTTGTTAGAAGATACAACATGCTTTATATTATTAAACACAAAGTCCCATCGCCCTTCTCTATGCGAAGGGCAAAACTATAATAAAATGTCACCAAAGCCTTTCGGCGAAGTCACGAACAAAGCAGTAATAAAACCAAACGTATAATTTTCGAACAAATTTATTTTCGCCGCAGTCTTATTTTATATGAATCAACTAGAGACTACTTAAAGATAATGTAAATATCACAAGAGAGCATTTTAAGGGAGTGAGTACAACACGTTTAGTGGTGGTACTCGTGATGGGCTGGAGCAGTGTTATGAACTACCGCGTTAAATCTGAAATAAAACAATTATATTATTAAGACAATTCACATAATCAACGAAAAAAATATAAAAATTAATTGTATTAAAAACTTTACCCATTGTGATCATCAGCGGTGTAAGTAACTTTGCGGAAGGAGCCATCAGGTTGGAGCAAAGAGTATTCTCCCTTCACGACATCACCATCACGAGCCTCGTGCTGGGTCTTGTGGTCTCCAGTATGAGGGTCCGACACGGAGTAAGAGTAGTCATACTTGGGATGAGCCTATAAAATAATTTGGTTAAGTCAGTTGAAAGTGCAAATTCAAATGTCATAATTTTCATATAAATTTTATACACTTATGACACAAAATTACTAAGTCGTGAAGGATTTACGTAACCAACGGTATTTAGGTCGACATCGGCCCACAACGATTCCACATCTGCCATTAAAACGAGCGTGAGAGCACGCGCCAGTTTATGCAAACAACGGTCCATTTTCCCGTGGATCATGACAGTCATTACGTCCTGGTGCCCGCATGATTTGTTGATGTTAATGGCGCAAGTGGCCCGAATGTTGCATGTAGTTATCGGCCCCATAGTCACGATCGAGACGATTTTATGCAAAGTACACTATGTGTCAAACGCCGAGCTCTTATATTTTATCATTACCCTTAGGCTGTTCTATTTATTAACGGATTAACGTGAAGTAATAATAAGTGAGATAAATTATCCATTATAATAAATATATATTTAATTATCGTGACATAAGAAGTACTGTTTCTGATTTGTATGGTTACGCGATTTTGGCGGAAGAGAATTTATAATTTTCTCGACAACTTCAAAACCGTTTTATATCAATAGTTGCATCATAAAGTAGCCCTGCAGAGATGTTGTGCCCACAGATAGTCATAGATATCGTATCCCGGAAACTTTGCCGATTGTCGGCCGTGTAGTAGTGTTTATGCAAGCGATCAATTAGGCGGTTACAATGCATTACGCCATATTGCTCGGGTAACGCAGTGCTAGACTAGACGCTGCTACTTCTACAGAAGATTATTTAGCTCTGTGTATAATTAGCACTTTCTAGTGTTATACATTTGTTTAATCACGCCTCGTAATGCCCTAGCTTTATTAATTACGTCTATGAAAATATTACACAGTTCGTTAACAAAGTTTATTAAATTACAAAACAATACAATTGCGAAATTCATTGTTTACGGGCGGTATCATCGAAACGTAATTATTATGTTTGTGGTAATTGTTTAAAATAATAAACGTTATTTACGTAAATTTGTTTTTTTAAGTTTGCTACTTAATGTTGTAATGAACTTTTAACTGTGTGACTGTGATGCTCTCGATATGGTATTGTTACGAGTGCACACACATCTTACTGCTTACATTCATTAAATTGAAGGTTAAATGTTGCTAAATTTTGCTCGAATTTGTAATTTTATGCAATTCTTCTTTGTTATGTGATAAACATTTACATTTTCAACTTTAGTAGTAATAATATACGAAAGATCTTTAACTACTTTTGTGACAGACAAACAGACATTATTGTTAATGTATTCATTAGGCATTACATATATTTACAAACCCTTCCTTTGTTTTTTAATCCTTCCTAACCTATACCAATTTTTTTTATAAGAGTAGTAAGCAGATTGATGATGTTTATTATTAGCCCTATCTGTTGTCCCTGAATAGTATCTTTATCATAGTACCACTAACACTAAGTAAGTGACTTAGTCGAGTTTCGTAATCAGTTTGGAAGTAAGCATAACAATGCACATTTGTGTCTTCAAGCCGGCATAGGGGTGGCGACTGCTTCTTACAGACAATGTATAAGGCAGCAGTTTCCGCGCTCTAGGTTTGTATTAAGCGGAGTGTGCTATAGTAAATTGGGCTTAAATATTTACATGATAGTCAACATGTTGATCCTCATGACCTCCGTAGTGGGATAGCTGTGCTACGGGTGCGTATGCGACAGCTTCATGACCATATCCCTCTCCTCCGTAACCATGACCATCGAGGTGGATCACACCAGCTGCTGCCAAAGCGGCCAGGGACAGCACTACTGCGACCTGGAAAATACATTCAACTGAACGAAAGAACTAGAAATTATTAATTTTTGAATTTGATATCCTTGTTTGTTGTCCTTTGATGTAAAATCTGCTAAATATGTCTTGTCAACTGCTTCTCGGCACATATCTTCTCATTTTTTGTTAATCTTAAAATGCTTTTGTTATATTTTCCTAATTCCAAATTTCACAAAATTCACTTTCCTTCACTTACTTTAGCGATCATTTTCTGGATTAAATTTGGTTTGTTTGGATCGAGCGTCTACACACGACTGATAGAGATATGCAGCCGCATCGACTTTTATATTAGTTTAACCACCGAGATGCGACGGCACCATGTCTACGCATACTACGGTAGTTTGATGATAAATAAGTAATTATAAAATTACGTAGTACAACACGGTTCAAGGTGAAAGAATTGCAGTTTTTTTAAAGATGTATGTTATATGAAGAAAGTACTTATTGTTTATCATTGTCATAGATATTATTTAAAATGCAAATATATTGTTCTTGATGCAATGTATGGATGTTGTTGCACAACTTTATTAGTGGAAGCATTCTTAGAACTTTCACGTACTATTTTAGTTATTTTCGTGGTAGTGGTAGGACGTATTATGTGTTGGAATTTACAATTGAATACGATTGTAGTAAAAAATGATAAAATAGGTCAAGTTCTGATTCCTTTATTCAAGCGAAATGAGTCCTAACTACGGTTGATATAAATATTTTTTAGCGTGATATTTAGGTAAAATATTGGTATTAGCAAATGAAAATCATTGTTCCTGGTAGAACGCCGTGAGCCCTTAGACTATTGTAATATAATCGTGGATCGGTTAATAAAAACAGATAGGTAATTAATAAGAATGGTGACAAAATTGATTTAAAATTGTGTGGCCGCGGGCATACTTGCAATAGATGGTTATTATCTCTGGGCCAAGTAGAACAATGCGCAAGAGCAAGTGTTCTAAAATACAATATAACATTATAACCTTGATGAAGGCCGCAATTAGACAAATATGTGTGTATGTCATTTTTACGACACCTGCTGCACAATGAAGCCGACTTAATTGGGTATTATTTTGAAATTTTACATAAAAAACCTTGTAACAAACTGGAACTGTCCGTCTAATTTAGTTATTTTTTGTTTTTGCAAATGTTCAAATATTTTTGTTTAATAAAAAAGAAAATAAACGAAAAAGTGAGATAATGTACGAAAGAAGATGGTTGTTAATGGAGGATTAAAGAGGGCAAATGTAAAGATGGGAGTAAATAATAATTATAAGCCTTATTTAATTAATATTAAATGATATACCTATATAATTAATAAATAATCGAAACTTAATCAAACTTAAATAAATATAATTAAAAAGTCAAAATCTAATTAAGTAAAATAATAAAACATTTTGATTAGATGTAAATTCAAATTGATAATTTCATAATACAAAAATGGTATGTACTACCTATATATATATATATATATATATATATGTATTTTCATGTAATCTCATTTCGTAAGATACATGTCATGACTTTTGAGCGTTACTTCCGTCATCTGATAAGGTTTTCACGTAATTCTTGGAAGCAATGTAAATTATAAAAAAAATTAAGTCACTCTACTGCAATTTTTTTAACTATTTAAGGGTGGTAGAGGTGATCCATTAACGGAAACAACTATTATCACAGACAAATAGCCGTAGGCATCAGGCGCCTCCACTATGCCGGCTTTGTTGCACACAAAGTGTCATTATGGAAAGCGTCTCTTCTCGTTATATCCGGTTACTTTCAGGCTGATTCCAAAACGATTTACACTTAAAAGTAGTGATTTTTATTAATATTATCATTAAAGCATCACGCTAATGAACGTCGAAGCAGTTAATTAATTGGAAAGTGCAATAGTTATTTAACTTCACACGTCGTACTTACATCATGAAGTAGATAACGTTTTTTAGGCCAAATTTTCAGTCGATTACCTGAAGGTTATTGAAGTGTAAACTCTAGAAAAGTGGAAGTTGTCAAAATTATCGTTTGATTTATTACACGTATACTTTTTAAATATTGGTAGTATTTTATATTTTTCTTATTTCCTTTATTATCAGGAAGGAGATTGATGATATTTCTTAGCCCAGTTTATCGTCTCGAGGTAGCATCATCCTTGCCATATTATAAAATTAAATTTGGGTTCTAGTTGACCACTACAAAATTATACTGTGGTCAGTTTGCAGTGGGTCTAAATGACCACTAACCTTAACATTTCTCTGTGGTAGCAGTTGTTTCCGTTCGTGAAACATCAAGCGGAGTTTGATCACGTGGTAGAGTCTTTCGATGTTTAAGCTGTTTAAGCCGATGCCCATGCTGATAAAAATGGTTTCATTTCATTCGTGCATCTTTCGGTTACATTTATTACTAATACGACACGCCTGATCTTACACCCTTTAAACGCTAGTTAAACACAACTTCACAATAAAATTCTTTTTAAATATAATAGGTAATATTTTAATAATTTATTATAATAAATAAGAGGTACGAGGTTTGTCGTTAAGATTTAACGATGATGAGCTAGCTGCACAGGTGTGGCTTGAACTATTGGAGCAGCATGATGACTTGGGGCCGAGTTGTGTACAATAGCGTTGAAACTGTAACAAAATAGTGTTATACCGATAAGTTATTAGATAGATAAACGTCTTGAAAAAAACTGGTATATTTTAAAATAATTTGTTTACAAATATAAACCGAAAAGTTCATTACAATATCTCAAAATTATAATAATTTATTAAAGCGGCCGTGGTCTAGAGGTAAGACGTGTGAACTCACGATCGATGAGATGCGTGTTCGAACCTCGCTAATTCTGACTGGTACCAATGTAACTTTGTTATATGTACTTTGTACGCTCAGTGCCTATAAGCACTAGCAAAGAGTGGTAGGCAGACTGATGCTGGCTATTAAACCAGTCTGCCGTCCTGGGGTAGTACCACCATTTTCGAATGTAACGCCTGTGACCTTGTCGTGTTTCGGGAGCAGTTTGAAAGTAGCCAGTAATATAACGAGAGGAGTGTGCACTGTCAATCTAGATGGTGCATGCTCGTCTCCTCAGGCCGGTATAGCGGAGGGAATTGTAGTAGCAGTTGTTTCCGTTAATGGACCTTACATGGACTTTACATCAGGGGGAGTGTTGTCATATGCCGAGCTACAATAAAAGAATTTAAAAAAATTTGATTAAATACGTATATCGCGTATACGTGATGTACACGTTGTAATAAATAAATGAGAATATAAAAGTGTTCATACATGTTTCTATTGCGTATATCTTCTAATTTATTACATTAGAAACGTAATTTGATCTCTGTCCTGAGTTTCTTACATTTACAAAAGTGTACGACACGTGTTATATGGGACCTGATCATTCATTGCAAGCTTACTTACTCTATAATATTATAGATTTTTTATATAAAATTAAAGAAAAAAGTTAATTAATTTTATAATAATATATTTTTCTGGAAAGGATGGATGAAAGGGGATTACCAAAAAAGATCTATTGTGCGAAAGTGGATGGCAGAAAGGGGCGCCCTAGGAAGACCTTTCTCAGTCAGATCGGTCAACTGCTGAGAAAGGGTCAGATGAGAAGTACCCTCAACTGACGTGCATGCATGAGGGGAGTAGTGGATGTGGTCGAAGCAAAAGTGGTATGTAGAGAGAGGAGTCGCTGGCGCTCCATAGTTTCTGCCTACTCCAGTGGGAACAAGGCGTGAGCTAAGTAGTAGTAGTATATTTTTTAATGTATGGTAATAATTAATTTTTTCCTTTAAATTTTGTATGGAATCTTTTGTTTCTATTAATCTTTATCTATCACAATTAAGTGGAGGTTTTACGGGCTATTATTTTTTTTAATTTAACACATATAGATTAATATTTCAGTACTAAAGATAACAAAGAGAAACTCGTACATAACCTTGGAATAGTCGATCTAAATTGATGCAACCATATTACAAATAAGACGAGCCCCTTCTCAGCTGTAATTAATTAATTGCTCTAAACATCTTGTAGATAAACTAAACTATAGTTATGCAATTTCCAACTACTATTATATGCCGGTAGGTTAAATTGTATCTTTGTTAATAAATAAGTAACATGTATGTTTAAAAAAGTGTCAGGCAGATTCAGGCAGTGTCAGTTATTAGCGCTGGAGTGAATTGTTGAAATGAATTAGCCACGTATCGAGATCAGCTTGGAATAGCTAGGTATAACGAAAGAAGTGTACACTGTCAATCCGGATGGTGCACATTCCTCTCCTCGAGCCGTCATAGCGGAGGCGACTTAAAATATTTAATTTGTAATTAGTTGTGGTTCGAAAGTAGGAATTTTGTTACGACTGGGAATTAAACCGGGACCTCTGTGTAACATACTACTATCACAACCACTGCGCCATAAAGGCCGTCGATTATAGGGCGATGCTAACAGTAAAACGCTTATAAAAGATTGGTTAAGTTAATAAGCAAAGAAATTGCATTAATTTATTAAAATACGTTGTAAGATTAATATGATAATATCATCATATAATTTATGTCTAGCTTGGCCTTAACATCTCTGTAATTATATTACATAAGGCACTGGTAGTATGTTCAGTTTGTCTGAATGAAATCAAGACTGGTTAAGAAGGAAGTGTTTAACTTGAATTAATTTAATTATAAATATATACTATTTCATTCTGATTTATTATATTTGTTTTTGAGATTCTTTTAGTTTTGTGTAACATCTTTTTTTTTGTATAGTACAAGTTTAAGTCCTGTCAATGTGCGGAGATAACTGGTACCACAGATAAATATTATCTGCCTCAACTCCGCTATGCTAGATAGGTCACTTTATGTTAAAGTTTTAATAATTCAATTTAATTGTCTTTCTTCCAAAGTAGTAGGTATTTTGGTCGTCAAAGAAGTAAATATCGAGTTAAATAACTTACCCATTATGATCATCAGCGGTGTATTCCACTTTACGAATAGAACCATCAGGCTGGACCAAGGAGTATTCTCCTTTTACGACATCACCATCACGAGCCTCGTGCTGGGATTTGTGATCCCCAGTGTGCGGGTCCTCAACAGAATAAGAGAACTCATATTTCACTGGAGTCTGTAAATAAAATTTAATATAATTAGGTATTAATCAAGCTTGAGATAGCAAACATTTATAAAAGCGTAGGAATAGGGCTATAAATCAAACTGCAACCACGGTAATGTAAATTGATATTGCTGTAATAGTAATGAACTTCTTTGTTGAACAAGGAGTGAATGTATTTATATCATCTGCAATGTGCGAACAACATTAAGTGATATCAATAATGAATATTTTTGATATATTAGACACTCCTCTTAATCACTCTTTGATAAATTACTGATGTTGTTTGTTATTACAAAACTTTCTATAGAATTATAATAACAAGGAGCTTGCACAATAAATATCTAATTGGGTTGTACAAACTGATCTCATTCGTTAAACACACTTATATATTTTATTGTATATTGCCTTTCACTTTCATTAGCGATAGGTGATAAAAGACACCCAATGTCCTACGCAAAACTTACATGATCTTCTATATGTTCGGCATGGGCCACAGCTACTGGGGTGATGACTTTTGTAGCAACAGGAGTGGCGTAGTGCGCTATCGGTGCAGCATGTTCGACAACAGAAGCAACGTGATGTACAATAGGAGCACTGTGTTGAACTAATTGGGCACCATGCTGGATAATTGGGGCAGCATGATGAACAATTGGGGCACTATGTTGAATTATAGGAGTGGCATGTTGAAGAATAGGTTCGTGGTGTGTTGGTTGGTCGTGCCTTACGATGCTCTGGGATGAGACAGCGCGGCCATGCTCGTAACCGTGATTGTCGCTGTAATCTATAAGGCCAGCATGGCACAAAGCTATCGTGGCGAAGAGTGCTGCAATCTGAAAGTTAATAAATTACTACATGAAAATGAAGCAGAAGTGTTAGTTTAAAGTCCTATGGCGTTAACATTGGTCTTAGACAAGACTATAGTTAGCTTCTCTGTGGGTGGTCATTACGCATTGTGCCGGACAAAGTCCAATGCAAGACTCGGTGAACAAAAATTAACAAATGAAAGCGAGAATATATTTTTCTTCAATGACTCACTTTAGTGAACATGGTGTCCCGAGATGTAGTTAGCGATTGTTGGGATTTCTTATTCGATGGTAGTTTTTATACGATGGAATATGGCAATACGAATGACACATGATATTGGGGAACCGGCTCCCAACAGCCATATGACACCGGGTGCACCGGGTCACCTTTACATCTTACTACATACGCCAATCAGAAGTTTTACTTTACATTCAAGGTTAACATAAGGTAATGATCATAAAACAGTTTGTATGAAAAAAAAAGAATCTAAATCCACCCTTGTTTTGTATGATGAAAATAGTTACAGGTTTAAGAAAATACGACTAAATTAAAAATATGTTTTTTTTTTCATCTTAAATCTCAAATTGTTATAGTGGTGGAAGTTTTGATATTGGTGCTAAACAGTAGTTTTCTTTTTTAAGTTCAGGTTTAGATTTATCAAAAATATTATTTAATGATGATATCCACTTAATTTTGTACGCACATTAAAAAGAAAACTTACAGATTAATAGCTGATTTAGGTATACAATTTTTTATTTACGACAAATAAATATTGTTTCACAATGAAAATTAAATGTCGCACATTCGAAAAGAATGAACGGTTAAATAAAAAAAAAGTTTATAAATATTAAACATAAATTATTAAATTAGAGACTAGAGAAAAATAACTTCTATTTAGTGAATCAATATATAAATATAAAATAATAGTATAATGAATTTATATTTAGTACGAGCTATTTAAAAATGCGTAAATTTTCAAGGGTCATTGTAGACGCGGTTTAAGTGGACCATGCAACAAGAAAGTAGTGCCCTGAGTTGCAACCAGACTGCTCCGGTAAGCTATTGCACAATATAAAGGTCTGTTCACTATATACAAAGATTTTTATTATATATTTTTTTTACATTATTACCTTTTAGTAATACTGACCATTAGAACAAGCTTATTAAGCTTATAGCTTGTGATATGAATTCTAAATTATTATTTTTTTTGTCAGAAATCACATACCATGATTGTTTCCTACCAAATAATAGAATAGAATTATATTAAATTCAATTAATCAAGTTACACCAGAAATGACCTGCTTAGCCTTAACCGAGCCCAGCTCCGCATTGCCATTGGCATCATAACGGGACACTGTGGGCTCAACAAACACTTACACAACATTAATGTTACAGACAGCCCCCTGTGCAGAGGATGCATGGGGGCTGAAGAAACAGTCACGCACGTGCTCTTAGAGTGCAGCAGCGTAGACGAACCACGACAGAAGTTCCTCGGCACGGCAAGGACGCTTCCGGAGGTGTGCAGGAACGTGAAGAGTCTCCTGTCCTTCCTGGAGGATATCGGGTGGCTGCGGTGAAGCGGACCACCACACGTAAAACGAGCGGCCATGGCTGCTTAATTGCGGAGAACGAGCCTGCGGGAAATCTACAATCTACACCAGAAATTATGCGATTCTCTTTCGTTATTTATAATCGCATACCTGATTTTTTTTTAAAAGTACATAAATTGTACAATTATTTATTTTTAATGCCTGTACTACGCTAGTGTAGCCATATTGTTCAGAATTTGGTGAAGTTTGACCATGGGTCTCATTGATTGGGAGGTCCGTCCTCTACCGCTGGAGCACGGCCGCTGTCCGTTTATATGGCCACTCTATTTATCTTAGATAGGTATACAATTATTCATTTTACTTGTAGTTTGAACGCATTTGTTTTAGCGGCCGTGGCCAAACGTGGTAAGACTCGTGAACTCACGGTCGATGAGACCCGTGTTCGAACCTCGCTAATTCTGACCGGTACCGGTGTAACTTTGTTATATGTACTTTGGTCGCTCAGTGCCTATAGGCACTATTAAGTAGTAGTAGGCAGACTGATGATGGTTATTTCTCCAGTCTGCCGTCCTGGGGTAGTACCACCACGAGAGGAGTGTGCACTGTCAATCTAAGATGGTACATGCTCGTCTCCTCAAGCCGGCATAGTGGAGGCGACTGCTACCCGCACAGGTTTCTCTGTAGTAGCAGTTGTTTCCATTCATGGACCGCACTCTAGCTTTACATCAGGCGGAATGTTGTCACATGCCGAGCAACAATTAAAAAAAAATTTCATTGTGACCGCAGACTAAACGCTGCATATTTCCGTTGGTCATTACACGTAACAGCCTAGAATGTGCGTTAATATTTTGCCCGCCTTTCGTGAAGGTCAGGCTCGATATATGCATCGTCTCATGCAAATTTTAATTGGTAACTTTTAAAGAACTGCACACGTAAAATTAATTACTTAACTTTCGAAATATATTTTTTTAAAGCATTTGTTTTCATCATAATCAAAAAAATATTTTTTATTGCTTCTTTTTTTTTCATTTGCACAAGTTTTTGGTTCTGTAATAATATCATTTGCATACCTACGGCAAATATACAGTACAGTTTGATGTAATTTTTGGCCTTTTAATTAATTGTAATTCAGGTTATAATTATCTTAAAACACTTTTACGGGTTGGTCTACGGTCATTGTTAACAAAGTTACATTAGTACTGGTCCGTGCCCTTAACGTATAAAATGTATTTTTTTTGACCTACTCATAAAATACAATACCTTTTAATAATTCAGACGCTTCGGAGATATTTACATAAATGGAAACGTTGAGCGTATAATTTTAAGATCGTTCTTCTTAATTGTTGGCTGATGGGTGTGAGGACCTTGAAATGCATATTTGACCATAACGAATGGTATCATTGCATGCGAGTAAAATTTTGGTCACGCAATATTTTGCAGAACACGTTGATTCAAAATCCAATGCCGCCGTTACCTCATATACATTTAATAATATCAAAAATATACCAAAATTGTTCACGATGCATCATTCAAGGTGTCTATTATTCATATATTTGTGTTATTAAAACAATTAATTTATTTAACGTTATTGCTTTTGCATATAAAAATGTCAAGGGTCTTTTTTATATTTAAATTTATTTTTATCATGAGAAGATAATGAATAGTTTTAATTGCTTTGTTTAAGAGCTGTAGGTAGACTGGTGATAGTTATTAGCCCACTATGCCGTCCTGAGGTATACCACTTTTAAGATAACATCTGTCGCGAAATAAGCAAAATATTATATACATATCTAGACATCGCATTTCGCGACAACATCAGTGATCCAACCGCGTTTCACGATCAGCTAGGATAGTATCACAAGAGCAGTATGAACTATCAATCTGAACGGTGCACATTTGTCTTCTCAAGCCGGTGTAGCGGAGGCGATTGCTGTCTGCAGGAATTTAACTGTAGTAGCAGTTATTTCCGCTCATGGACCGCACTCTAGCTTAGGCTACGATAAAAAGGGTTTTTTTTTCTATTTTGAATACAGAATATTTTACATCATTCTTTCTTTAAATTTCAAACAGAACTTTGAACAATTCAATTCATTGTCCCTTTGATTCCTCCAAAAGTTCTCTCTCGTTGTTTGTAAGTAGTTATATAGGTATCTAGAACCTATAGACTGTTTATATGTTCGGTATTAGTATAACACTGTTAAATTAAGACCAAGCTTTATTAAAGTTAACCTATTATACAAGTATTGGATGTAAAAAATGTTCGGCTAAGTCCCATATTCGTTTTTTTATCTATCTGTCATAATAAAACGTTTATATACTGCACTGAAGCATGGACTTTGCTTATGGTACTATACATTGGTCGTGCTACAGAAGCTTTCACTCCTTATTTTGTACAGGACATTGTATGGTAATGTTCTAAAGTGTAATCTTAAATAGTATCAGATTGTTCTGGTAGTTGCAGCGTCCGTTCTCACGCTCCACTCGACTTGTGCAAGTGCAATTAACACGTGTGAGGGCAAATGTATCCTCTTGCAATGTTTAGATACTTATTAGACTTAAATTGTTACGTAAAATTTAGGTTTTTAATGCGATTATAGGTATTGATTTTACGTTATGTTTGGAAATAATTAATTACCTAACATTTTATCAAATGGTATCTAATGTTAATTAATTTAATTTAAAGAAGGAATTTTTATAATTATTTGGCATGTTAAAATGCTGAATTTGTGTATTGTTAAATTATGATATTATTTTGTTTAAATAAAACATAAGTGAAGATTGCAGGTGAACAAAATAGGGTTCGGTTTTTAAATAAAATTTATTATGAAGAAATAAAAATTCCCAACTCAAGTGTAAATTCTTATTGATTGTACATTACTCATTATTATGTTTTAATTGGGATGTTGCTGTCAATCTTCAAAGTAGCTTTTGAATTATTGTGTATTAAAAAACTTGTTGAACCAGTCTTAAGCTTTCGCGACTGGATAAGGGCGAACCTTCACCCAGATCTACATAACATACCCAAATATATCGAAGACGCATCAGGTCAGATATCTCCAATAAAATTGCATAATAGTATTTTATATTATATTTATTATAGAATAAAAATAACTAAGTGGTATACTTATTGAAGACATCAGGTGCTCAAATACGAAAATGTTTCAATAATTAAGTACAAAATTTATAAATCCATCAAAAATGAAATAGATACTAAAATAAGTAATACAATCTAAAAAATTAATATCACATTTTTTGAGTTGAGTGGCACTTTAGCTTCACGTCTTAATGGTGATAGGCGTGGACAGGAGGAGAATTATGGACGACGGCGTTGAAACTGCAAAAAATAAGGTACATATGAGATGAAATAACTTTTAATAAATAAATTGCTTTAAAAATTCTACTTTTTTCTTTTAGCAGTAGTCTGAATTGTAACTGCACTTCGCCTGGTAAGCTAGGGTAACAACAGCAGACAATTATCACCTCCGCTATGCCGTCTTGAAGAGATGAATGTGCACCGACTAATTTGCCGAAACGCTTAATTGTTTTAATGTAGTATAGCTTGTATTATTTAATTTTCTATCAATAGAATAAACATTAAAGTTCAAAAGTGAAATAATTTAATCAAATTATTGTTTGTAATAAGGATGTAAGAACGTATCTATTATTATTTAATGATTATAAACATCATAAAGCTCCTAATAGTTTATTTCATTTCAGTATTATTACTTCACTTCTATATTTATTTCTTATTTCTGTGAGTTATGTAAAATAAATATAGTTATAGGAAATAGTGAGTTAATATTTCATGACGTCATCTTAATATATATTTTTTTAAATTATCTTTTTTAAAGTGGTTTTAAAAAAAATTTAATTAAAGTTTTTTTGTTAGGTTAGTTTACGAGTATGTGAGATACATATGAGTAATTCACGGCAATGATAAAAATATCAAAAAATTTTTAAACGCTAAAGGTAAACGGTTTTTTTATTTGGTTTAAAATTGGTCACAGGGCGGCTGATTGATCTAATACCCACTATCACTTCGCTTTTTAAATAGCGTAAGCTTTTTTTTTTATTATAGGTGTATCAAGTAAGCCAAAAGATTTACCATTAATTAAAAAAATGCCATTGTTACATACCCATTGTGATGATCAGCGGTGTAAGTGACTTTGCGGAAAGAGCCATCTGGTTGGAGGAGGGAGTACTCGCCCTTTACAACATCACCATCACGTTCCTCGTGTTGGGATTTGTGGTCACCAGTATGTGGGTCTTCAACTGAGTAAGAGTATCCATATTTGGGATGAGCCTGAACACAATGAGAAATAAAAGTAAATAATTAATTTTTATGCATAATTTTTTTAACACTTCGTCTGAAGGTACAGTGCAGTCTATAAATGGAAACAACTGTTACCACAGATAATTCTCTGCAGACAGCAGTTACCTTCGCTATGCCGGATTGAGGAGACGAATATACTCCATCCATTGACATGGCACACTTCTCTCGTTATACCCGCCTACTTCCAAACTGATTCCGAAACGAGACACTTTTTTTTTTTTTTTTTTTTTTTTTTTTATTGTAGCTCGGCATGTGACAACATTCCGCCTGATGTAAAGCTAGTTTCTTCTTCTATAAAAAAAAAAAACTTCACGTATTTATAAAAAAAAAAACTAAAACTAACGTATTCATCGACGTAGTGAGCTTCTTTATGATGAGGTGCAGCGTGAACTGCTGGAGCGGCATGGTAAGCCTGAACTGGTGCGGCATGAACTACGGGAGCAGAGTAATGAACTGGAGTTTCATGATGATGAACAGATTCATCATGTCGTACGATGTTTTGAGATGACACAGCTGGAGCGTGATGCAGGACACCTGCTTGGCACATAGCCAGCAACGCAGAGACGACGACAATCTAAACAGACTTTTTTATAGTAATACGACATTAAGCTAGAGTGCGATCTATGAGCGGAAACAACTGCTACCACAGAGAATGTAATGTCTCCAGGCAGTAGTACCCTCCGCTATGCCGGCTTGAGGAGACGAACGTGCACCATCCAACTGGGCACAATACTCTCGTTGTACCCAGTTACTTCCAAGCTGTTCCCGAACCAATGACTGTTTTTTATTAATTTTTTTTTTAAATAGAATAGAATTATATGCACTTACTTTAAAGTACATTGCAGAGCTTTAGAAACAAATGCTTTGTCGACTGTCGTTGCTCTCATTGTGCACTCTTTTTATATAACAAACAAAACATAACTGCGCCTAACGTGGTGGGGTGGCGTGCTCCTGACGATATCCGATCGGATCACAGTAATTGCCGCGTTGCCAATCTACTCACTTAATCTCGTGTCGCAACTGTCGATATCGCTACTAAATGTAACAAAATGATCCTATAGAGAGAGAGGCTGGATGGATTTCATTTTTTTATTACTAACAATAATATGATTTCAACATTCTGATGAAATACTAAATATTATTATTATGGTATCCTATAGTTTTGCTATTCTTATGCTAGACGCTAGCCAGTGCTAACCTAACAGTAGTATGACCATAAATTAGTTAAAAACTTTATGCGACTTACTATGGCGTTTATTTTGGTTAATTTAATATAATTAAATTAAAATAAATAATTGCGATTGCCACATAAAATGCTTCAAATGAACTAAATAAAAGATTTATGCTGCTTACTATTGCATTTATTTTGATTGATTTAATTCGATGGCCTTCCGAAAATTTGCAGCTATCTTTTAAATTGGTATAATCCTTAGAAAATATTGGTAAAATAAATTAGGTAATTAGCAAAAATGAAGAGGAAAAACATTACCGTTGTCGTTAAAAACAAATGTGTAATAAAATTACACCGGCATAAAATTATAATTATTTCGCACTTTTAAATTATTCTAGGTCTAAGTTAAATTATATTATTATGTGTAAAACAAAGCAAGTCGTTTGAGTCTGCGTAAGTAGTCCAAGCAATCATATCTTACACAAACGCATCTTTTTTAGTCCTCATTACGATAACATTTAATGTAGTGTTTATATTATAAGCACATATATTTTATATCGTATAATTAGTAAATAAGTTTACGACTAAAAGTAAGTTTATGCAATTCTTCATATCAATTGCAAAAGAAAGTTTTTAAAATTTATTTAAGGCTAAAAATTACACAGGATTTAGGATTTCACAAAAAATAACATAATCTTCTTTCCAATTCATAATATAATAAAATAAGAAATTAAATATTTATGATTATAATTATAGGGAATGTAAATATAATGTATCTGACTTTCTAGTGGATTTAAACTATAGTGAAACTGAAAATCTTTTAACTAATAATTTATAGTTTATTTATCTGAATTATGCAACACATACACACTCACACACTCTCTCTCACACACACACACACACACACACACGCACTCACACACACTTGTAATTGTAACTAGTAATTTTGTTAAAAGTGTATTGGAAAAGAGCGAGGACACCCGTAATACAGACTATATAGACTATAGTACGGGGTCCTCAACTCATGTAATTTATATTTTATGTTTTTTGTACCTAATAAAGATTTTTATTTTATTTTAATTTGTAAATAGTTTAATTTACCTGATTTAAATCTCTCAAATCGCCGCCGCATAATTTAGCTTTTGTTCTTTTTTTTTGGGTTTTCGTTTTCTCATAAACGTTGACTCAAAAAGCCTAGAAGCTAAAACCCGCAGCCGCAAAAATCATTATTATCAACTTAGCATAACTATTGCTTTGAACTGTCAGTGCAAGATGTACTTCTTCTATTTCTACTTACCTCTTTATCAATTTTAACACGAGTAAATATGATTGGCGCTAAGTATAGTCATGTAAGCACTATTAATCCATTCTCTTAAGCGCCATCTAGTGAAATTAGGCAATAACGAACAGCTAAAGTTGCATCAAAATCCAACTTGACCGCACAATTGAATGGAAAGTAATAAAGTTATTGTATCTTATTTTGTGTACTCCGCTAGGTGGCGTGGTTAATGTGAAAGAAAATAACAATTATTTTTAGTAACAAATGTATTTAGCAATTCTCTTATTATAATTAGATCTTAGTCTTACAAAATATTAACATAAAATTGACTAATGAGCATTCCAGTTCAGCTCTACACAAATCCATAATATATTCTTGAACGGTAGTAAGATGATGCCACACTAGAATCTGGGATTGGTTCACTTTTTGGAGCCTTTACAATACTAATTGGTATTTTTTCTTCGACTTCAGTTACTGGTTTAGCTTCTGATTTTTCTTTCTTAATAATCATCATTTGCATTGCATCTTCTGTCCTTTCATTTTGACTTTCAGCTTGAGGCTGGGCGACTGAAACTGCCTCAGTCATTCCTGATACTTTAGAATCTTTATCAAGTTTCTCGACAATAATTGGTTTCATATTACTTAAATTATCTAATGGCAGCATATTGGGAGACATAAACATAACTTTGTTTCCCATATCCTTCATAACAGTTAACTTAGCTTCTTCTTTAACAATTGGTTTATCATCCATTGTTTCTGTCACAGGTTTGGACTCAATAGATTTAGGTTCTTTTTCATCAGCGTCATGATGATAATGTTCTGGGAAATAGTGATCTATTTCCAAATTTTGACCTAATGGTACAAAATATCTAGTGTGTCCGAAAAGTGAATAAGCGTGGTCACCATGTTTATGCATTCCTTTACTTACGATTGCATTAAATCTGAAAATAATCTTATAATTTAATTCTTTAAAAAAAAAACTGGTTCTTCATAAAGTCCATAATATTTTTTATTATGTGCTAAATATGTATATAAATGTTTTATTTCGTTGAGCGAAATATCTTATTTTTGTATTATATAATAATATTTATTAATTCACACCTAATGAGTGACATTTATTGTTATATCTTACCCGTTGTGATGGTCAGCCTTGTATTCGACTTTGCGTAAAGAACCGTCAGGTTCAATTAAACTGTATTCGCCGTGGACTCGATCACCATCACGTACTTCTTTATGATGTTTTTGATCACCTGTCTTTTTATCTGAGACGGCGTATTCGAATTCATATTTTGGATATGCCTGTAATATTTGAACGTGCGAAGAAATACTTTAAATATTTAAACTGTAACTTATTTTAATTATAAGAAAGTTTCAGTATCAGCTAAGAATTGTGTAAGATTTGTACAACTACAGGAGAGTAATCAAAATTTCGATTGATTGACGATTCTATATCCTTCTAACTGACTACGACCGCTCAGTCGTTTCACTTCGTTATTATGATGAAATTTAAATAAATAAAAAAAAAAAAAAATTTTCACTTCGGCTAAACCTTTCAAGGCTTTATAAATATGCAAATTCATAGTATACAAATAGTATATAAAAAACGAAACTTACATATGGTTCATATTTATACCACATTTGCTGTTTAGGTGGATGATACACTTTCACATATTCCCAATCGCCTTTGTCGGTTGTATGCTTATGACTATGAGCATCGATGTAGACTGAACTAGAAACCTTTAGTAAAACCAATAATGGTAATATCTGAAATAAAAATTACACTTCTGTTGATTTATTTTTGTTAATCCCATTGGATAATTTAAATATATTTTGGATGATTATTTTTGATATTTCTTGTTTTAATTAAATACCTTGTAAAACATCTTTGTACACTTAAAATGAACGATGGTTATGAGAACTGCGAACAAACTGTTAATAAAATGTAGCGATATGGAGCATTTTATACTTTTGTCATTGCTATTATATAAATTTTGTTAAAATTACGTTTAGAAAAGATATAAATTGTAATTAAGAATAGTATGAATGTTATGGATATGATACTTATTATTTTTTTCTCAGGATTTGCGCGATAGTGTTTAAATTAAGTTAAATGGTTTTATGTATCTTACTATCGCGTTTTTTTTTTATTATACGTGTATGTGTATATTAAAGACATTAAGCTCGCCTATGTACGATTTGTGTGTGCAAAAAAGTGTTTTTTATTATTATTTATTATTATTATTATATTATAGATAATAAATCAATCACATGGTCGTGGTGTCTTTTAATTTAGTCTAACAAATTAACTGGTAGCTTAGAATATTCAAAATGAAGTAATTTTATGCTGCCAATTTTTAAAATTTTATAATCAAATAAAAAGTACCTATAGTCATATCTACATAAAATATTTAAAATAAGTGATTTTGTTAGTTTATACTAATAAATTTCTTGGTTATTTCGTTAAATCAATATCCATAATATTCTTTCCCAAATCGAATTCTATATATCTACAATTTTATCATATCATCACAATCAAGAATCAAAGAAGCATTGACTCAATTTTTTCTAGTTACTAGAAAATGTAACAATGAGAAGGTAAAAGTGATGCCATTATAAGATTAAGCTGTTATTGTGAATTTATAAAAATTGCAAAATTGGTTTTTAATATAAATCAAAATGAACAATTCGATTCTTCAGAATTAAGCAGTAACATTAGAAGAATCAAACTATAAAATAAAGGACTAAAAGTTGTTATAATTGCACTGATGACAAGTCCGGTGTTTATTATGTTGTTTAATTTTTTTTCGTTTCTTAACTTTCTAGTGCGTGGTTCGTATGAGATACAGTGAATGGGATTCCTTATGCCAAAATTGTCACAGAGCAAGGACGAATCTGCAATAGTCTTGTCTGACAACTTATGTATTCTTAAACAGGTTAGAACCCCACTATAAAACCTGAGTTCAAGTTCTAAATTATATCATTATCTGCAGAGACACAGAAATAACAATGTTCTCCAAAGTGAGTTTCGAATACCCTAATAATAAATAAGCAATCTAAATTACTATAACGGAGTGTGCAAAGGAGTGTGCATTTGTCAATCTGGATGGTGCGCGCCCATTCGTCTCCTCACGCCGGCATAGCGGAGGCGACTGCTGCCTTTAGAAATTTATCTGTAGTAGCAGTTGTCTCTGTTCATAGACCGCACTCTAGCCTTACATCAGGCGGAGTTATGTCAGATGACAATAAAATAAAATAAAAAAACTATAAAATAGTCTTCATTTTCAGTTGGTAGCTCTCAGCGCCCTCTTGGCTGTGTCCCAGGCTGGTCTCTTGCCTGTGGCGGCACCTCATTACTCCTCAGCCGCTGCCGTCTCTTCCCAGAGCATCGTTCGTCATGATGAGAATCATGCTCCAGCTAAGATTGCCGTAGCTACTGCCCCAATTGCCTACCATGCTGCTCCCTCTCCAATTCTAAAGTACGCCGCACCAGCTCCATTAATTAAATACGCCGCTCCCGTCGCTCACCATGTTGAAGAAATTGTAAGTTAAATTATAATTTATACTGCGTTTATATTTCACAACAAAATGAATAGGAAATTTGGGTAATTTTGTGACATTAACAAATCATGTTTTTCAATTCCAGGCGTACCCCAAATACGAATACACTTACTCCATCGCTGACGGACACACCGGTGACCAGAAATCCCAGCAAGAGAGCCGTGATGGTGATGTTGTAAAGGGCTCATACTCTTTCCACGAGGCTGATGGTTCCATCAGAACTGTTGAATACACCGCTGATGATCACAATGGGTAAGATGATGATAATAATTATTTTCTTTTTTATTAAATTAGTCGCTTATTAATGTTTTCTTATTTTCAACAGTTTTAACGCAGTAGTACACAACTCAGCACCAACTGCCGCCCCTGTTGTCGTCAAGACTGCTCCAGTATACGCCGTCCCATCATACTACAAACACTAGGACTTGACTGAATCATCCTTATTTTACGAATAAATTAATTTATTGAATTATTAATTTACGCATTTTATTTATTTTTACATGCCAAGATTGAAACATGCAGCAAGAATTTAATCTGATACAGAAAATAATAAAATAAATCAAACCATTAATTTATGATTTGACAAGAAAACAAATACGTGGTTACAAAAATAATTAAAAATAATATATTTTTAATAATAAAGAAATATTTAACTGAGAAAAACCTATGAACGAATTTTTAGGATTATTTGTGAACACGTTTTAACCAAAATAAATTATTTTATACGGTTTACAATCGCGTTTATTTTAAAGTTGTTATTATTATTTTAAGTTTTCCACCCATTAAAATTATGTTAAATAATGTTAAAAAAATACACGACGAATAGATAACCTCCTCCTTTTGAAGTCGGTTAAAAATACAAAATAAGTAAAATAACGCGACAGTAATTTGCATATTAAAGACGGCCGTGGTCTAGCGGTAAGACGCGTCAACTCACGATCGATGAGATGCGTGTGAACCTCGCAAAATCTGACTAGTACCAATGTAACTTTGTTATATGTACTTTGGTCGCTCAGTGCCTATAGGGACTAGTAAAGAGTGGTAGACAGACTGATGATATGGGTATTAGCCCAGTCTGCCGTCCTGGGGTAGTACCTCCACTTTCAAATGTAAATGCCGTGAAGTGACCTTGTTTCGGGAGCAATTTGAAAGGGTATTGCGAAAGGAGTGTGCACTATCAATTTAGATGGTGTATACTCGTATCCTCAGGCCGGCATAGCGGAGGCGACTGCTGCCCGTAGAGATTTTACTGTAGTAGCAGTTGCTTCCGGTCATGGACCGCACTCTAGCTTTACATCAGGCGGAGTGTTGTCATATGCCGAGCTACAATAAAAAGAATGTTTTTAATAAAAATTTTAAACATTTATATTTTCATAACAAATAAAATATTATATGAGAAAATTGGGTATCTACATGGTGGTGGCTTTTAAATAAAAGACTCAATTCGTTTGGATCTTCTTATATTTACTGAATTACAATATTAATAATGTTATTCCGCAGCGACTACATGTTGTGTCTGACGTCCTGAGTAATTCTTATCTAGTGTTGGCATACAAAAAAGTGTAAATTGCCCAAAACTAATGATACCATGAATATTTAAATCAACACTATATACATCAGTCGTTAAGAAAAGTCTATGATGAAATATCCTTCGTTCCTATACGCAATTTATTGATAAAATAATTGACATTGTAACTGCGACGATTAACTATATTATTTTCATTGGGTATTTTGTACTTTATAAGATCATGTTCTGTATATAACTTTCGAACTCATCGGACAATACAATTTACAACAATTAACTCTTTAATATTTAAATAAACTATTATTACAAAATTTATTTAAAAAAAACTATTTTATTTAATCTTCCAATTATTTCTAAAGAAGATAACATTTCTTTTCTTACGTGTTTCAAACACAATACCATTTGCAATTGAATTTCTAATTAACATGGTATATTAATTTTAACAGAAAACGATTAATAATCCAATAATTAAAAAATAAATATAAGTAAGGTAAAGCTAGTTTTAATTGTGGTAATAAAAACCATTAACAACTCAGCAATTGGAAGGGAAACAAAGAAATTTCGATGTGGTTAAGTGAAACGTCAATGGAAGTATAATATCAGAGATCATTTACATCAGCTCAATGCTTAGGTGTACGCGTTGATTTTTTCCTGTTAAAATTTCATCAGAACCAATGATATGTCAAAAAATTATTAAAATTATTCATGTCTCTACGTAAGATTTCGAATGTAATAATGACGTGTCCCTGTCAATTAGCCGACCTAGGGCAAGGACGTGCAATAATATTGACCACGCACTTCAAAAACGTGTTCTAGAATTCAGTATAAAGTATGATACATTCATTCACGAGCTATCATTAGCTGTTCAGACACTAAAAGATTCTGACAAAATGTTCTCCAAGGTGTGTTATTATTAAATTTAATTTTCTATAAGAAATTATAGTACAAGTGTGAAGTGTTGAATGTGTTTATCAATTGTGCTAAGTGTATAAATGTGCTTTTCAGTTGGTAGCTCTCAGCGCTCTCCTGGCCGTGTCCCAGGCCGGTCTTTTGCCCGTGGCTGCTCCTCACTACGCCTCAGCCGCCGCTGTGTCATCCCAGAGCATTGTTCGTCATGATGAGCATCATGCTCCAGCTAAGATCGCCGTAGCTGTTGCACCTGTCGCCTACCATGCCGCCCCAGTCGCCTATCATTCTGCTCCAGTTTATCACTCTGCCCCCGCTCAAGTGTATCACGCCGCCCCCGCTCAAGTGTATCACGCCGCCCCTGCCCCAGTTCTGAAATATGCCGCCCCCGTCGCTCACCATGTTGAGGAAATCGTAAGCTATTTTCACATACATATTATGTACATTTTATAATTAATCCCTAACATATTCACATAATATTCTGTTTATTTTAGGCCCACCCCAAATACGAGTACGCTTATTCCATCGCTGACGGACACACCGGTGACCACAAATCCCAACAAGAGAGCCGTGATGGTGATGTTGTAAAGGGCTCTTACTCTTTCCATGAGGCTGATGGCTCCATCAGAACTGTTGAATACACCGCTGATGACCACAACGGGTGAGTTCAATCAATGATAATAATTATTTTACAAAATAATTCCATTTTTACAATAATTAGTTACTTATCAATGTTTTCTTATATTCAACAGCTTCAACGCAGTAGTTCACAACACAGCCCCAACTGCCGCTCCTGTAGTCGTCAAGGCCGCCCCAGTCCTAGTCAAGGCCGCCCCAGTCTACGCCGCCCCAGCACTTCAATACTACCATCACTAAATGTTGACTGACTTTGATACTTTGCTAATTTACAATTTAAATTTAAACTAACATTTAAATAAATTATTGTGATACTTAAAAATTATTATTTTTATTTCAATTTATTTATGTAAAAGGTGAATATAGAAGTGACGAAAAATTTAATTCTAACATTGTCGTAAACAATCAACATAATTTCATATAATACGAGTATCATTAATAAAATAAAAAAATCCTTTTATTAGAAGGACAACTAACCTCCAGCTGCAGAAATTTCTCCTTGATAGCAGCTGCTTCCGTTCATAGATCGCATTCTAGCTAACATCAGACGGAGTGTTGTCAAATGCCGAGCTACAATTTAAAATTACATGTTATTCGTTTATGATGGGCGCTTCGGCGTAGTTGTGTACATTATTTCAAAATTGCGATATCTAACTGAAATAAAATAAGATATAGACTAGGGATAGGATAGGAAGAGAAATAAATCGTGTACAATTTGTGGGCATTTACTTATGTTTGATTTACTATATGTTTTAAAACACGGCACCACGGTCGGTACGATCTTAGAAAATAAGTCATATACTAGTCTCGGGCCCGAGGAATTTGCTGGAAAATATCATATTTGTAATATATGTAGCTTTTTTAGCTAGGGTTTTATATAAAAAAGCTATTTTTATATAAAATAAAACACATATCCGACAAATCTTTAAGAGCGACCGTGGTCTAGCGGACCTCGCTAATTCTGACCGGTACCAATGTAACTTTGTTATATGTACTTTGGTCGCTCAGTACCTATAGGCACTATTAAAGAGTGGTAGGTAGACTGATGATGGTTATTAGTCCAGTCTGCCGTCCTGGGGTAGTACCACCACTTTCAAATGTAACACCCGTATAGTGACCTTGTCGCGTTTCGGAAATAGTTTGAAAGTAGCCAGGTATAACGAGAGGAGTGTGCACTGTCAATCCGGGTGGTACATACACGTCTTCTCAAGCCGGCATAGTGGAGGCGACTGCTGCCCGCAGAAGTTAATCTGTAGTAGCAGTTGTTTCCATTCATGGACCGTACTCTAGCTTTACATCAGGCAGAGTGTTGTCACATGCCAAGCTACAATAATTTAAAAAAATCAAAGAAGGGTAGCAGGCTATAGATAACTATTATCCCAGTCTACCGATTGTCCTGGGGTAGTACCACTAGTTTCAAATGAAACACCCATGAAGTGACATAGTCGCGTTTCTGGAACAGTTTGGAAGTAGCCAGGTATAACGAGAGGAGTGTGCACTATTAATCTGTATTATGCACATTCGTCTCTTCAAGCTGGCATAGGGCAGGCGACTGCAGCCTGTAGAAATTTGTCTATAGTAGCAGTTGTTTCCGTTCATGCTCTGCATGACCGCACTCTAGCTTAAACATTAGGCGGAGTGTTGTCATAGGCCAAGCTACAATTCGCGTTCAAAATCGTATCGCGTTCGAAGGAGCCTAACCTTAAACTCATATGGCTGATTAATAATATTGAATTTGATAAGTAGTAATTTTTGGAATTAGATGCATTTAAAAATGATAGACTAATAATAGTTATTCACCTACTTTGCAGTCCCGCGGCAACTGCCTTCAAGTGCAACGCGATGCCCCTGAAGTGAGGATTGGGCGGAGACCGGTCACACTATATAAAAGTATTTCATTAATACTACAGATTATATAAAATCTGTGGTACATTGAAGCGCGGGTAATAAAAATAATATCGAAGTGTCTTTTATGTTTACCACTTTCTTATTACTGAGAGAATATAATAAATATTTCTATAAATATAGAGAATTTTACTCATCGATTTCTTTATAAAGAAGTGAGTTTTTAGTATGAGTATTCAATATTAGATATTATTAAATAAAAAAGTTAATAATATTCGAATTTATAAATAATTTATTTACAGTCATAATTTATATGCAAGGTCCTAAGTTATTGACTAATTTAGTGATGGTAGTATTGGAGTGCTGGAGCGGCGTAGACTGGGGCAGCCTTGACTAGGACTGGGGCGGCCTTGTGCTGTGGGGCTGTGTTGTGTACTACTGCGTTGAAACTGTTTAAAATAAAATAAAAAGACAAATAAGTAATTCTATAGATAAAAATATTCAACTTCGAGGTGTAGATATTTGATATTTAACTTACCCATGGTGGTCATCAGCGGTGTATTCGACAGTTCTGATGGAGCCATCAGCCTCATGGAAAGAGTAAGAGCCCTTTACAACATCACCATCACGGCTTTCTTGCTGGGATTTGTGGTCACCGGTGTGTCCGTCAGCGATGGAATAAGCGTACTCGTATTTAGGGTGGGCCTAAAATAAACAGAATATTATGTGAATACGAGTATGTTAGGGATTAATTATAAAATGTACATAATATGTATGTGAAAATAACTTACGATTTCCTCAACATGGTGAGCGACGGGGGCGGCGTATTTGATAACTGGAGCTGGGGCGGCGTATTTCAGAACTGGGGCGGGGGCGGCGTGATACACTTGAGCGGGTGCAGAGTGATAAACTGGAGCAGAGTGATAGGCGACTGGGGCGGCATGGTAGGCAACAGGTGCAGCAGCTACAGCGATCTTAGCTGGAGCATGATGCTCATCATGACGAACAATGCTCTGGGATGACACAGCGGCGGCTGAGGAGTAGTGAGGAGCAGCCACGGGCAAGAGACCGGCCTGGGACACGGCCAGGAGAGCGCTGAGAGCTACTAACTGAAAATTTATAAGATAAATAATACACTTCACTGTTTTATTTAATAACTTTGCGCACAATTATTTAACTCACTTTGGAGAACATTTTGGTTGTCTTACGGCTTATGATCGTATGATAAATTTATTTAGTGCGCTTTGCTTTTATACTATTGATTTTATTCGCTGACAAGAGGTAACTATGCTGTCAGACAAGATCTGTCGTCCTTGCCTCTGGTGGTTTTCGGACGACGGCTTTCGTTAGAGTGTATTATTTTGTTTAAAAATAGTACAACTTTATTTATGTTTTAATTTTTTTTATTGTTTTAATATCTTTATTTTCTTAATAATAAATCTTAACATAATTTTAAATAAACTTATTTAATAACATGACTTATTAGTTATCTATTTAGGTTGATTTATATGATGGCATTGTAACAGGTTGAAAATAATTTGTGGGATTTTGAATCGTTTTGTAGCTTTGCGGAGTTGTGATTTTACGATCAAAAGACGTTCTTGATTGAGGTTTAATAGTGAACAAAATGCCATGATTTCCGCCAATATTAATACGTTTTATTGGTCCCACTATGCTGTGTCCATTTAGGTCAAGATTCCTGCAAAATAAAACAAGCAATTTATTTCACACAATGTTTGTTTATATTAATATTGTCGCAAAACTCGCAAATCTAATTAATAAAATTTACTTACATTTTATGGAAATCTATATCAATATCAGAGTCCACTGATTTAGCATAAACAATTTGAATAGGTGCTTCCAACTTTTGCTTTGTAATACTCGGATGTGTTTCTACTGGTTTTAATTTATATTGATCATTCTGAAATAATGAGATATGAAGATTAAGATTGGCCGACATTTTTTTAACATTACAACAGCGATGATATTTACTTACTTGAGTGTATTTTAAATTAGAGTAACTTGAGTCAATGGTTGGGTATGCATTGTTTTGGTTTGAAAGAATGTGTTGTGCCGGTTGCTGAATCAAACTTTTCCAATAAGACTGTTCTGGTACACGATATTCAAGTCCATATTTATTCGAATAATTTGGCACATTTTCTTTATACTTTTCAATTTTTGCATTATATTGTGGATTGACATTTTCTGCTGTAAGCGTTTCTGGTATAACAACCTTCGTATATAATTGGTTTTGTTTCGTTCCAACAGGTTCCTCGATTCTTGTTACATATTTAACTGGAGCATATTGTACTGGGTTAAGAGGTTGTTTCGTAAATTCATTTTGAGGGTAATTGACATAATGATGGTTGTTTTGTTGGTAATTATTAGCTTCCTTTAAAGGCGTTGTTGACGGAGTCGTGTATGTATGAACTGCTGTGTATTTATAAGATAATGGCACATCTTCTCTGGTGACACTTTGTGAAAACACTGCTTGATTTGATGTTTTGGATTCATGATGTGATGATGGAGGTTCAGCTAAGCATACACCGATGATAGCAGCTAACATTAAACTCTGAAAAAACAAAAAAGAAATTACATTATTAAAAATACGACGATCTTTTAGAATTTTCTTTGTTATACCTATAAAATAGGTTATCACTTACTCTATTAATCACGATGCTGCTCATGACGACAGCCTTAGACGACCAGAGGAAGTATGCAGCCGGATACAAATACTTCACTTATATATGACCACTTATTACTAAGAGAAACTAAACGTTATGTAATATTATATTATTTTAAATATATAATTATAGTTTTACTTCCGGGGCGTAGGGAGTCTTCTTGTTGGGCTCTGCTTTTGTTAGAAGTTAAATTCCTTTCACTCAAACGTGCCGAAAGTGTAACACGTACGGCTACTATAGCTTTGCTGTAATGAGATGATTGTTCGTCGTTTAATTTTGATATTATATCGACGGTACTATTTATAACAATGTGTTATTTCTATTGTTTAATTTCAGTTTTGTTTTTTTATAAAACAATATACTCGTATGTGTAATTAATGGATGTTTCTTTTTAAGACTTGAATTTACGTCTGTCATTAGCTATTCATAACTTGCATTATATCTCATATATTTATGTATTTATATATTTTTACTTTTATCTTCCCTTCATATCTTATCATATACTTACCTTCCCCTAATAAACATGTAACGTCAGGCCAGCAGTGGGAAAGTCTGCCAAGGAAAGACAGAATAGAAGAATTTCAAAGCGTTTACTTCCATTTTATTATTAATTCTATTAAAATTCGTCGATCAATGTTTGGTGTAGCCTGGGGCGGTACAACTTCATCAAGCAGTCATTTTGACATTCGCGGTGAACTGCCGCTGGTTACCCCTGACCTTAAAATTAGGTCATACTACACACGAAACCTTTCGTCAAATCCGATTTATGATTGATCGTGATACTAAAATCCACTCCCATAATATGTTATTGAAAAGTATTGTTTTAATTTGTTTTAGTTACGGCCTTTAATACTTCATTTAAATGTTTAAAAAGAGATATAAATTGACAAAAATATAATGAACATAATGAATTATTATTGTAAGGTCCCGGGTTCGATCCTCGTACAAACAAATGTGTGCATTTTTTTTTTAAATTTTGGATGTAGGAAATAGGGAATCTTAGTTTGTACTCAGGCATTAACACTTTTATTACAGAAAATTGTAAAATAAAACATGGTCGAAACAAGTTTTAAAGTAAAGACGTCTAACTGTCTCGTAGATGTTGTATCACCGTGAACCCATCCTTACGTCAACGACGAGTATTGAGCAATTCATTCAACGACTCGTCTTCAAAGTTCATTGACCATCATTTACGACGAGGTAGTAAACTTGACCTTACTCAACTTGAAGATGGTTTATAAGTGATTTTGTTAATTTTTGTTTGTTATAATTATTGCAATAAATAGAGTTAATTTATATTCAAGTGTTTGAAGATAAATTTATTAAAACAACCTATTTCGTAAGAGATCTCATTAAGACTCAGTAGTATATCAACTGTCTGGTGAATTTCATCATTGGCATCGTTGTGTTCTGACTTTAAAATATTAGAAGCTTCATATGGTAAGTTGTTTAATTTTCTTCATGATTAGGTAGTAGTAGTTTTTAAATTGCATCACGGCGTGTGTCAGCAGATATCTCCCACGACCTGTGTAGAAGCTCCACGACATGTTAACCTTGTCGCACCCGAAATGCGTCTACTATAAATACTGCTTATAACATTAAGTATTGTATCACTTGACATAGTTACATACTCAAAAATGTTCGCCAAAGTAAGTTTTGAATTGAAAACGAACTTTAAATACATATATTTTTTTACAAATCGTTTAAATAAACATTTATTTTAGATCTTGGCTGTAAGCGCTTTGTTGGCGGTGTCCCGGGCTGGACTCTTGCCTGACCACCATTATTCTTCGGCAGCAGCCGTTTCTTCTCAGAGTATCACCCGTCACGATGAACATCATGGAACAGCCAAACTCGCCCTCGCTGCTCCTCTTGCTTACCACGCTCCAGCTCCCGTCGCTTACCATGCTGCCCCAGCTCACTACTCCCATGCTGCCCCAGCTCACTACTCCCATGCTGGCGCTGTCTCCTCTCAAAGCATCGTCCGCCACGATGAGCAACACGGTCACGCAAAACTCATCGCTGCTCCCGTAGCTAAGCTCGCCGTTGCTGCCCCAATCGCTTACCATGCTGCTCCCGCTCCTTACCACACTGAAGCCTACCACCATTCCGCCCCTGCCCCGATCATCAAATACGCAGCACCAGTCGCCAAAGTGCTCGCCCACCATGAAGAGGAAGCCTACGTTAGTTTCGATTACGTTTTATTTTCATTTGTTTTTTTCCCATATGATTTTTTAAAATGTAACGACATTATTTTTTTCAGGCTCACCCCAAATACGATTTCTCGTACTCTGTTGCTGACGGACACACCGGTGACAACAAATCTCAACAAGAATCTCGTGATGGTGATGCCGTCCATGGTGAATACTCCCTCGTGGAAGCTGATGGTTCCATCCGTAAAGTACAATACACCGCTGATGATCACCATGGTTTTAATGCTATCGTCAGCCACTCTGCTCCTGCACACCATGCAGCACCAGCTCACGCCATTCTCGCCCATCACCATTAAGTCATAATATTCAATATTGTTGTACATATTATTTATTAACTATTATTATAAGAGCAAATTGTTAAAAAAACGGTTTTTGTTTTATTTTATCACGAAAATTATAATGGGTAAGATATTTAAAGTAACATAAAATTAATAGTATTCTTTTTCCACTTGTAAGGAAAATAAATGTTTTTGACTACCCTTTGCACACGACGCGACGCGACTTTTGGCTTCTTATAGATTGTCATCATCTTAGAAATTAAACACAAAATAATAACTGCAAGTACTTCATCATCTCCGCAAGCCATCGAGTACTTAACCAACCGTAAGAGTAACTTAGCCGCACATGCAAGGAATAATAAATGCACTCTCTACTTTATAAAGTTGACAGATCCTATGGTGCAGCGATTTGTGCAAAGCTACCGGGTTCGATTTCTGATGAAAATAAATATTTACTTGATTTTTAAAATTATTATTGTTCATATTCGTCTCTCAAGCAGGCACAGTGGAGGCGACTGCTGTCTCCAGAGATTTCTTTGAAGTAGCAGTTGTTTTCGTTCATGGACCGCACTGTAGCTTTACGTCAAGCGGAGTGTTGTCATAAGTCGAATTACAATTTTTAAAAAAAACTAATTTATATCTTATGTTGTCTTTGTTTTGATACCCATAATTCTAACAGAAATGAGTTAATGGAAGAGAAAGTTCTGTTTACGCCTTAAAAACTTGATATAAATTAAAACAATTGACTACAATTCGACGACAATAATTATATCGTGTACTAAGGCGTTTCGGACAATTTTATAACGATTATAAAATATTAACTTTTGTCTTTATAAATAGGCGTAAGGTGATTAAGCTACATATCATATAACTATATAAGGACTTACGTATACATATTCAACGAATGCCCTGAACCTTATCCTGGATACCTTGTGCATTTTTGGGTATCAGGATAAGAATAACCTACTCATAATACCCAGACTCATGTTTCGAATCAATTTAAAAAAATATATAATATCATATTTATTATTGTATTAATAAATCAATATTTAATATCATATAAATTCTTATTTCGATCGGGAATCGAATCGGCGTAACAGATTGTTCTAATCATTACGCAATAGATGCAGTCTAGTTATTCGTAGTAACAATAAAACATTATTTTTCAATTTAATCTTTTTATTCTTCTTTCTTTTACATTTGACAATAACATTAACATCACAATATTTATTTCATAACATTTCAATAAGACTGTATATATCCTTAATCTATCATACTTGACAAAATGCAAGTAAACTATTCTGCCAAATAATATAGACGTGACTAGTGCATGCGCATGGGCGGACTAAGGCCTAGGCAACCTAGGCACGTGCCTAGCGCCCGTAATTTTAATTATGTTTATTAAATTTTTGTACATGCATTTTTTTTCCTTTTTTTTTTCTTGGCTTCCGATAATTAAATAGAACTACATACTATATGCTTTAAAACCAAACTATCAAACGTAAAGTAAGTATCACGACTGAAAAATAGGCCCGGAATTACAATGTTGCCCGCTTTAGCCTTAGTCTGCTACTGTGCATGCGTATAAACATAAGAAATTAAACAAACAAAGTAAAACTAATTATCTAATTTTCCAATATTCAATTTTAATAAATAGATAATAAAATGTTAACTTGTAATTAGTAATTAATGATGATACTTGGGTTGTTCGTGTTTTGTCGAGTGCTTGATATTGGCGTTAAATCTGTAAACAAGTTTAATTTATTACTAATTTTCTAGCGTTTAAAATTACGATGAATTTTCTGCCTGATGTTAAGATAGAGTGCGGTCCTTGTAAATAAATAAAGTGATTATTATACCCTTGGTGTTTGTCGGAAGAATAGTCAACTGTTCTGACGGAGCCATCAGCTTCATGGAGAGAGTATACTCCCTTAACTACATCGCCATTACGTGCCTCATGTTGGTACTTCTTGTCTCCGGTGTGTGGGTCTTCTACTTTGTATTCAAATTCGTATTTGGCATGACCCTGGAGTAGAAATGAATAATAAATAAATAAGACAAGTGACTTTATTTAGGGTTGTCAAAAATAAAATAAAAAATAAATCAACTCACGTGATGTTCATAGAAGTCAGCTGGCGCCTTAGCTGGTTTGTCTTCACGATGGATACTTTGAGATGAGATCGCGGGTTTATGAGATTCGTGCCCTTCATATTTTTTAGTGGCAATATTTTCGACATAATGAGGAATTGGAACAGCAACTTTAGTGGCGACTGGGACGATAACTTTAGCTACGGGAGCAACTACTTTGGCATACACTGGAATAACATGTTTTTCTTCATGATGAGGCTGGTCGTAGCGGGTGATGCTTTGAGATGAGTACGCGTGTTCTGCAGCATGGCAAACAGCTAATGCCGCAACAAGAATAACACCCTTAAAAAAACGTTATAAATTAATATTGGTAATAATGTATAACTTATCGATATATGACAACACTCCCCCTGGCGGTAAGCTAGGATGCGGATCATCAACGGAAGCAACTGTTACACCAGAGAAACCTTTGTCGCCTCTACTATGCCGGCGTGAGGTTAACAGTGCACATTTCTCTCGCTATACCTGGTTTGGAAAATGAGTCCAAAACGCGACTAGGTCACTTCACAGACACTTGAATTTATAATTTATAAATAACTAACCTTAGAGAACATTGTGCTTATTCTTGATTACTTACAAGAAAGGAACTGATATGGTTTTGAATTGTTCCATCGAATTTATATGTTTCGTTCGTGTGGTTTCAGCAATTTAGTGTGATCCTGTTTTTACTCTTACAATTTGAAGGTTGATCACTTTCAGTGACTTTGGTGACAAACTGCTAATGTGTTATGTAACTTTTGGTGTAGGCTTACAATATATTTTTTTGTTCATTTAATAAATGAATTAATAATTAATGAATTAATTATTATGATTATTTCCTAAGCCACTTCTGTGTTTATAAATGTACTTATCAAACAATTTTAGATAATAAAACTTAATTGCTTTCAGAGAAGACCTCAGTGAGAGAGCACTCTAGTAGTCCTATGGTTTTACTGTCGCTTATTTACTTGGCTGGAATAGTGTTTCTTCCCGATGAGGTAGGGCCTAACGGCCAAGCGTTCGGTAGGGTTGCGGAAAAATGCGAAAGATTACCCTCACGTAAAATGAAGGTTATTTATTTAATTTTTGACATTTTAAACGATAATTATTAAATAAAGTTGAAAATTTAATAGAAAAAAGAAAAACCAACGCGCAAACAGGCTTTTGAGCTGCGCTGGGGATTGAATCCCCGTCTTCCGCTTTCCGATTTTCTGACCATTGAACTACTTTTACATTGATCCGCAGCTCTTCTAAATGCACTGGGTTGACGTAATATTATTACTGAGTTTTTTCATCCTAATTAATAAATTTTTTTTTATTGTAGCTCGACATGTGACAACACTCCGCCTGATGTAAAGCTAGAGTGCGGTCCATGAATGGAAACAACTGCTACCATAGAGAAATCTCTACGGACTGCAGTCGCCTCCACTATGCCGGATTGAGGAGACGAGCATGTACCATCTAGATTGACAGTGCACACTCCTCTCTTATACCTGGCTACTTTCAAACTATCCCCGAAACGCGACAAGGTCACTTCACGGGTGTTACATACACATAGTAAGATCTACTGTGCACAACTGGTATTATCAATAAACTTTTTTTTTCCTTAATTTTTGGTATTTTCAATGCCAGATATATTCTTCTTACAATATATTATAATAAAAAAACAATTATTATTGTATTATTTTATTTATTTATTTATTTGGTTCAAAAACAGATACTAATTTAATAAAAAAACTATAATCTTGTAAATAATAAGTTTACCAATCAAATCAATTATAATTTTTTATTGCATCGGTCTTCACTTAGTAATTTATGTCAGCAGGTTTTCGTCGGTTACTGCACTCAATTCAATGTCAACTGGTTGAATCCATTCAGTTGCGGCACGCGTCACTCTTACATAATAAATGCTATTCCGTATTTTATTTGCAGTGGATTGAATTTTAACCTTAATCTTATAAGCGTAGGGACGTTATTATTTACCAAAGTTTGTTGATTCTCTCTAGATATAAGACACCTATAAGGTATTTATAATATAATCACATAAATTTTGTATAAATTGTATGGGTTTGTTCCTATTATGTACGAATCATAAATTACAAAAAGAGATTCCTGATAGACTGAGTGTACTCAGTCCATAAATCTGATAAATCGATCCATCAGGATGGTGGAATATTGCTGACAAAACAAAAATTTATTCCTTTTAAAAAGAAAGTTGATTGCCTATTTGAAAGTTTTTGTTACAGTTGAATGTGGATTTTAAGTTTCAAAATTTTAGAGCGCTTTTATTTTACGTGAAAACTACGATAACTTTATTTTAGGGTTGCCAACATTTTTAGCAAATTATAATATTTTTCCAAAAATAGTTATGAATACATAGTACGCTTTAAATATAAAGATATAGTGAATTATTTATTTTAAATGTAGTCCTACTTGAGTTCTTGAATTGTCATTACAAGATAGAAGTGTAGATAGAATTAATAAGCCAACAACTACATAATATTGTTTGGGAATGGCTCTACATTCAGTGATAAACTAAAATATAGTATTTTGCGCATTTATATATTTCTCCAATAGTGTGTAGACCCTAATACTATATATTAGAGATTACCTAATACTATTTATAGATTACAAATAAATAAATTATAATTCACTTCTTGTTGCCTTACAAATTACTTGAATATAAAAAATAAAATAGCACATGTTTTTAAATATTAATTTATTAACAATTTCAACATAATATAAACAACTAGATAATATCACAGATTTAATGATGATGGTGGTGTTCAGGAACAATGTGTTTAGCATGACCCACGTGCTTCACGATAGCTTGGAATCTGTACAAATAAAAACATAATTATTAAAAAATTAAAAGGATTTGACTATTGGATTTGGCTGTGATGTTAAGAAATTTATCTTCAATAAATTTTCTGATTAAGTTTTAAATTTAACTTACCCATTATGTTTATCAGCGGTATATTCGACAATTCTGATGGTCCCATCAGCCTCATGGAAGGAGTACACTCCCTTAACAGCATCACCATCACGAGTCTCGTGTTGAAATTTGCTGTCACCAGTATGAGGATCCTCTACTTTATACTCATATGTATATTTAGGATGAGCCTGTACATAATAAATTTATGACTTAATATATGTGTTAAATAAATAATTAAAAAAACTGTCACTTGTGAAAATGCATCTAATTACAATTCTAATATTAATTTTTAAGGACAAAATAAACTTACATAGTAGTCCCCATGGCGTTCCTCATGTCCGTGATGATATTGAGCTTGACCTGGGGCAGATTTGTGGTGCTGTTGAGATTCGTGTTTAGGGCTCTGATGTAAGACAAAGTTTTGAGAAGAAAATCCGTGACCGTGTCCGGAATGCCCTTGGGGGCGAGCGGCCACTGCGACTACTACTGCAGCAATGCAAAGGACCTGAAATAACATAACGAAAATTAAAATAATAATTATTGCATATAATACAATAATATCGTTTGAAATATAATATAATATATCACCTTAGCGAACATGTTTATTGTTTAGTAGCGATTGGTTTGTATGTAATTCATTAACTGATAACATTTCGGTGTAAAGCACGTATTTTATAGGAACAATTTAAAGTATGTTTTCGCAACTTAATAATTTATGGAACATTGAACCAGTTTTAACCTGACAACTGATATGGAGATCAGAAATTAACCTTGGACGTACAGTGAGTGCACTCATATCTGGCACCTTTCTCTGTTATGTGCGGTTTTGTTTTATCTAAAAAAGGTCATATATCTTAACCTAACCTAACAATTCAAGGACTATTTGTATAATACCCGTCAAATATTATTAATAATATAGACAAATAATATTTGTCAAAGAAAAACAATTGTTGGTATACTTATTATTATTGAAATAATAATAATTATTTTTAAGTTGACAACGCTTCTTTACAGCAGCTATTATTATTTTGTTATTAAGTTGTTATTATTTTATAATGTTTTAAATATTTTGTTGTAATTGTTGACGTACAACAGTGCTAAAGATCAGCCTACTTGTTTAATTAAATAAATTTGAATTTGAATATATTACAGGTTATAAAAGGGCCTGGAATACCTGATGATGCAGTTTTAATGATGAGTATAACCATATTAGAGAAATTAATAGTGCTTACTACAATTGTTGGTGTAGAAGGATAGTTATCAAAAGTCTTTGAAAGAGCGGCCGTGGTCTAGCGGTAAGCCGCGTGAACTCACGATCGATTCTGACCGGTACCAACGTAACTTTGTACTTGTCGCGATTCGGAAATAGTTTGAAAGTAGCCAGGTATAACGAGAGGAGTGTGCACTGTCAATCTAGATGGTACATGCTCGTCTCCTCAAGCCGGCATAGTGGAAGCGACTGTTGCCCGCACTGGTTTCTCTGTAGTAGCAGTTGCTTCCGTTCATGGAGCGCACTCTAGCTTTACATCAGGCGGAGTGTGGTCGCATGCCGAGCTACAATAAAAAAAAGGGAGTATTTGGCGCGCTTTTGCCCGGGAAGGTTGAGGTGTTTTTTATCCCTTTCCTTAATTAGTTTAGTGGTTATTATTGTGTAAAATTGGTGTTATTTTACGTAATTTTCTGCTGCGCATGTGAGTAATTGTAGAAACATTAAAATTCACTCTATATGAGGCAACAGAAGCGGTTTTTTTTTTTGTGGTTATCCCACGCCGTGAAAACGCTCATATTGTGACGTGGCCGGGTGAATTGCCGCCAAATACTCCAAGAAAGCGTCAAATTGTAAAAACACCATTGCAATTTGATGTAAAAACTTCAAGAATTTACTACAATTGAGATATATATTATATTACTGAAGACATATTATATTACTGAAGACATGGCTGTATGGGCTCTGTTCCCTTTGCCTTCCCAGAATGGGAGAATTAACAAAAAAAAAAAAAAAAAATTAAAAAAAAGACAAATAAAGTATGTCTATTATTTTGTCTCTCTTTAAGTTCCCATACGAAAGGCATAGCAATTTAGGTATAGAATAGCTTTTTTTTAAAGGTATAAATATTTTACTCAGTGTATTTTTTTTTAATGCCAGCTATTGCATATGTATATTATTTGCCAAGTGACAGCGCTAAATTATGTCCTTCAAAAATTTTTCGAGTGTAATTTTTAAGGTGTGTAAATACGCACCTCTCTCTTGGGTAGTTCTGTTCTTAAATCAGATAATGTTCTAGAGCTAAGTGTGCTTGCTTATTAGTCGTAAATTTATCAGTTGATTGATCTTTTAAACTTTGAAATCATTCTTACATTTCATCAAACCAGATATCACTTTATTGTAATCGATGCTTAGGTACTTGGAAAGGCGTTGTAATTTTTCGTTGTAATTATGTATTTTATACAAATTTCCTAGTTTAGTAAGGGAACGTATCCATTCTACGTGACCCGTTTAGGAGAGGGAGGGAGGTCTTGGCTTAGATTTTTGTTACGTAGTCGATTTCGCCGAGAGAAATTTCGCTTGACAATTGTATTGTATTGTATTGTAAATTTCGCGCTTTTTTGACCTATATTCGAATATGTTTAGTGCTTCCTAATAAAAACGCCGTATTAATGAAAACAATTATGAGTCAAATTATTTTCCTTTGTTATACTTTCTGCCTGCGAAATGATTAAAAATCATACTTGTCAATACTACGTAAAAACTTTAGGGGTTGGGGCCTTGGCATATACTACGAGCAGTCACCGAGGGGAGGAAGGGGTCAAAAAATCTTAAAAAATAGGTCACGTAGTATGGGTACTATCAAGAGCAGGGGAGCAGTCCCACCTTAAGGACTAATGTTACTTGCATATTTTTATGTTTCTCTCAGCTCCTACTTTAAATATAACTTATGTTTACGTTGATATGACAACTGACGTGTGTAGATTAATTTGATTGATATTTACATGTAATTTTTTTTCGTTTTTCCCTCATAACATTGACAACTAAATGACGTGCAATATGTAAAAAACATATAGAAATATTGACAACAATATTGATCTCCTTTACTTATAATGCAATCAGAAAGGGAAGGCAACTGTAATATTCCGATAAACAATTTTGAAAAAAAAACTGGGACTGTTCCCCTGCTCTTGATAGTACGTTCCCTAATAAGCTAAATTAAACTATTTTATTAATATATTATTAGAAAAAAAAATTTACGACAGTTTGATATAAAAGTACACTAGTATCAGTACCACTGCTTTCGAATGTAACACCCGTGAAGTGACCTTGTCGCGTGTCGGGAATAGTTTGAAAGTAGCCAGGTATAAGGAGAGGAGTGTGCACTGTCAATCTAGATGGTACATGCTCGTCTCCTCAAGTCGTACGCTAGCTCAGACGGAGTGTTGCATGTGGCCGAGCTACAATAAAAAAAGCCATTGTTCGAATTACGTGGAATAAATTTAAAAAAACTATATACTATCTACTTATAATGCAAATAAGTGTATTATAATTAGCACGTTGAAATGTTGCCGGATGCACAATTGATGGAAACATTACCGTATTCAGAAGAGAGGTCGTTATCCCAAGAGCATGGCTCAGTTTTCAATGTTAGAGAAGTTAAATTTATAAAGAAAATAGAGAAAAAAATTATACTTACGTGTTGCTTAGTTTTTTTTTTTGTTCTTTTTAAAAGTTTATTGTTCTTTTAGCTGCATGAGCCTTATATATTGTGCATTATCAACCTGCACGTCAGGGCACAAAACAATATTAAGTGTGTTCGATTCCTAACTCTGGCTTGTTAGCGCGTGGTAATTTTTTCTGATCAATTTTCATCATACTTCAATAACACGTTTTGAAACTATAAACTATATAATACAGTTTTTATATTATATATATACTATATAAACCAAATAAAAAGATAAAATATTTTAAAATAAACTTTATTAACAATTCATAATCACAGATTTTTTTATACAAAAAACGAATATCTATCGCGGCTTTTCTTTAATGATGATAATGCTTGGCTGGGATGAAATGTTTGGTGCTGTGTTTAACTGCTGCGTTGAAGCTGTGAAATATACAAATAATTAATGAAGTAAAAAGACCTTATATTTAGACAGAGACAAAAAACCCAATTATTTTCTATACATGTAAGTATTTGAAGTTTTCTCTTTATTTATCAAGGTGAAACGTTCTAGATCTTTCTAGTTAAGATTGAAGGTTTTATTTTGTGTTAGGATTTTTTATTTTTTATGTCTGTAAGTTAGTGTAATATCATAGGCATAGACTGATCACGAAGATTTTTTAAACACGAAGATACTCCACGTGTCTCGGCCACAGTTACTTTTCAGTATAGGGGTAGTGACACAAAGCTACTGTTCTTTTTTTTTATGACATACCCGGTATGCTTGTCACCAGAATATTCAACAGTTCTGATGGAGCCATCGGCATCATGGAGAGAGTACACTCCCTTTACTACATCACCATCACGTGTCTCGTGTTGGTATTTGTGGTCACCAGTATGTGGGTCCTCTACTTTGTATTCGAACTCGTATTTGGGGTAGGCCTGTAATTAAATATTTATCTTAATAGTTTGTAGTTATTTATTAGAAGCAGTGTTCTAAATTTAAATTAAATTAATAATAAATAGTACAAAATCGACTATGAAACTTACGTAATAGTCGATAACATGTTTATCGTGTCCATGTCCGTGATGGTAGATAGGCTCGGCGTGGCCATGGTGATGAACGATGCTCTGCGAAGAGTAAGCGTGACCATGACCGTGATCTTGGCAAGCCGCGATGGCGAGGAAAGCGAGACACGCGATCTGTAAGTCAATGATTTATTACTTAATTTAAAATATTTATTGACAAGTTTATTTTTTAAGGAAAGGCTTCGTTCGTTAAGGGAATAACTATTCCTCTTTTTCTTTACTAAAGATTTGTAAGAAACATTTTTTAAATAGTTGAAATAATTTATTAATAAATATTATTATTAAAAAATTCATTATTATAAATACAACCTTAGTAAACATTTTTGTTTTAGTTTTGATAAGTTATTGAATATTGAAAAGCAGTAAAGTACTGATACTTGTCAAATGAAATCAACGCCTTTTATATTACTGGAGTCGATAAAAATTTCTTATTAACTGATTAAAAACTATTCGCCCGTTGTCAATATGCAATAATTTCGCAAAAGTTAACATTGCACGGACAGCCTACACTCGGTCTTTGTGTCAACTTATTACGCCTTTCTAGTAGGTACAAGCGGGCAAACAATTCATTTGAATTTATAAGTACAATATGTAATTATATTTAATAACCTTGGTAACGAAAAATCCTTTAAAAATTACATACCTACGAGTAATAGAGAGAGCCTTTACACAATACAAGCGTGTTTTGAGTGTCTATGAAAAGTTCACACATACTGAATTCTTTATACTTACGTAGTTAACACTACAAATATTTTTTTGCAGATCTGATGACAACAGTATCTTTTACCACCTTTTTCTATAGCGAGTTTATATTAGTACAGCGACAGTACAGTAATCGTTTCAGGAGGATAAACCACACTCAATTGTAAAGTATTTTCATCGGTTTGTAAAATATTATTACTTTATCTTATATCACATTTCATACAATACAATTGTTACGCCTTTACACATTTCATGAACTTACATAATATCGGTCTGACCTATGGATATAACGAAGGGCTTAGTAACTTACTCGTACTCTTAGTTTTTCAAAGAATAATACTATTTTGTACTAACAGTAGTACTAAATTGTATATCTACTCATATATTTTTGATCTACGACAATTTAAATTTTACAATTATAGTTTATATGGCAGGATTTTTTAAATTATCTTTGACAGTGACCACGTTTCACGTGATGTTAAGCTAGAGTGCTATTCATAACTGGACAGTTCACTCCACTATGCAGGGTTTAGGAGATGAATGCCCATCCATTAACAGTCCTCTCGTTGGACTTCCTAGCTGATCCAAAAACATGACTAGGTCATGCTCACGAGTATTACATTTAAAAGTGTTGGCACTACGCTAGGATGGATTTGTCATAACCATCATCAGTCCGCCTATCACTCTTTGAAAATGAAACCATGAACTTTATGTCAAAAAATTATAAATTTAACTCAGTTGTCTTGCAAAATCGCAATCGAATCAGTGTTTTAGTGGTTATATATTGGGTTATGTAAATGTCAATATATGTCTCAAAAGTATAACTACCAGAATTAAAAATGCCAACGTTAATTCCAGATCCTTTCACTTTCCTAATTAACGCACGGCAGCATTGAGCCTTGTGTAATATGGGACTGCACGCATAAAAACGAGTTACCAAAAATAACCACATAGACTACAAAGAAATTGAAACCTGATTTCAACCTTTAGATATATAAATCAACGTATTCACGGTAACTGCATCAGTTTCATTACTAGCATTGTACGGAAGACATTACAAAAAATGTATAAAGCTTTTATCTTTGCAGCCCTCTTTGCAGTGGCTTATTCTCAAGATCATTCTTATTCAATTAAAACGGTTATTAAGCATGAGCAGCCAAAGAAAGTAGATACACCTCATTCAGTTCCAGTGCATTACGCACCTATTCCAGTGCAAAAAGCCCAATCAGCTCAACCTCAACTGCAATACAGACCAGCACCTCAACAACAAGCCGCTCCTCAACATTACTTCGTACCAACACACCCTGTAGCACCTGCTCCCGTACATGAGAGTCTCCTCGCTGTGCCGGTTCACCGTGTCCCAGTTCAACAACACCAAGCTCCTAAACAAATAGCCCAGAAGGAAGAGCATCATGATTCTCACCATGTGGATTATTATGTAAGCAAGGATTCAGTATTAGAGACTCCTAATAACATGTATTTTTATGGTAGCTCGGCATGTGACCATACTCCGCTAGAGTGCAGTTCACCTGCAGACAGGAGTACCAAGCATTGATTGATAAGGCACACTCCTCTCGCTATTTCCAGCTACTCCCAAGATGAAACGCGACTAGAGGCACCTAAATAATTGTAAATCAAAGCAAGTTCTTTAATAAAGCATAAATTTCAGGCGTACCCCAAATATGAGTTCGAATACAAAGTAGAGGACCCACACACTGGTGACAACAAATACCAACACGAGTCTCGTGATGGTGATGTAGTTAAGGGAATATACTCTCTCCATGAAGCTGATGGCTCCATCAGAACCGTTGACTACTCTTCTGATAAACATAGCGGGTAAATATTGTTTATTATTATTTTATAATCTGACTATTCTATAAAGAAAGTCTATTAAATTTGAAAATTTTATTTGAAAAATGTGAGTTCAATACTGCCGTTAAAATACTTCATGGTATGCTGAATGGAACTCTGATTCCATATTACTAATTATTCAATACAAGTGTCAAACATAATTTTTTCTCTTCTTACAGTTTTAGCGCCGTAGTAAAGCATTCAGCTCCATCCAAACACATCCAGCCTCAGTATCATCACCATCAATAAGCGACCTGTGATCTTTGTACATATTTATTGTTATTTTGTTAAATAAATGTATTAATTATTTATTTAAATTTTATTTTATGAATATTTTCTGATTACGCGCGCCCACACGCACGCATTTTTACAATTTTACGCCGTCTATATTGTTTTGCTTAAAGCAATAAAATAAGAAATAAAATTTAACTGAAGTCCTAAAATAATTATTAACTTCAATTAGAACATTAAAATGATATACATGTTATATTAATATAATTTAATTATGGTGAAAATAGGACATATAAAAATCACCATGTATAAATAGCCAGAATTGGGAATCGAACTCAAGCCTCACTCATAGCGCTTCATGAAAGCATCGATGTTACTCTATTCTATCTTTTCAATAGCGGTCTTTTCAACTCTTGGGTTGCCGTCACATATCACTAACAAACTCTTCGCAGATGAGTTCCTGGCAGATTGACAGATATATTCAATCAAATGCTGAGGATGATAATTGGACAAACAATTTTAGGTCTTTAAACGGTATGCGTGAAAGTGATTGTTATGTGCTAGACTAGGTCACAGACTAGGCTGTACACGAGATGTTATTACAGATATGAATTGTTATAATTTGTCCAAAAAAAAAAACAACGAATACATAACAATTACTTTAAAAGAGGCGTATTATATAATAAAAAATATTTTTTCGTATATATTTTAATATTAATTAATTATTACTTATTCTTATTAAAACTGAAAAAGCTGTAAAAAGCTGACAAATACATACACTATATATTCATGTTTTTTAAAAAGATTTCTTACAATCTCAATCGATGTCTTCACCGTCTTTTTTTTATTTAATGTCCATTGGTATTTTATATTGTGTGCTATATATTTTGTAGACAACTACACAAAGATGCAGTCAATAATTCAAGTTTTAAAAACAGAGAAAGTGTGCCGCTTTATTTACATTTCAATGGAGGAATATTTATCAGTTACTTTATTTATTAATCATCAATCAATATTAATCATTAAAGTAAGTAATCGTTATATTAGGTAGTATTAGATAACCGGTAATAAATAATATACTATAATATAATGGACTAATAAAATAATAAATATCTTTCGTTACTTGTTTATTCTAAAATAATGATGAACTAGTTATTTAATAAATGTATTATATATTATATTTTAATGAAATTAATACGATTAATGCAAATTTCTTTGCACGAATTATTTTACAACCTTCACATTGGTTATATGAATTATATAACAATGAGTCTGTACGTCAGGCAGGTTGCCGGTACAACGCCTGAGGCAACGCAAAAAGTGAATCAATTCGTAACTAAACTTCGACCCACATGCAGCTATATAATGGACAAAATATGTTTTTAATACACCAGTTGCATCGAGGAAGTTATAGCAAGATGATCAACATGTTATTCAAAGTAAATATTTGCATAGGATTAGTTTTAAATTAATGATATTATAAAATATTATATGTATACTTTATTTTACAGATACTTCTTATAACAACACTCTTTGCAGTTGCATACTGCCAAGAGCAAGTTCATATGTTGAAGACAATTGAAAAAGTTGAACAACCGAGGTATGAATATCGCCAATACGCGGAACAATTTGCACAACTTCATCAAACAAAAGCTGCTCCAGTTCAAGAAGAACAAGAACTCGTGTATCACGTCGCTGCACCAGCACAAGCCCAGAAACAAGAACAAAATTACGATCTTCACACAAATCAACAAGCTCAGCATTATAATTTCGAGGAAGCTGCAGTCCCAGAATACAAAGTTCCGGAAAACCATGAAGACATAAATCTTAAATCTCTGCTTGATTATCAAAAATATGCAGGTCTAATTTCTCACGAAGCTCCCGCTGAAGAGAAGACACAAATTCATATCGAAGAGAACAAACAGTCGTACCATGCTTCTACTCAAGAGGCTGTGCCTTATCATGTAAATGCGCTTCAACATATTCCTTCAAAAGGTCATGAAGAGCAACTCGTAGCTGTAGGAGGCCGTGAACATAATATCCAAAATAATCATATCGATTATTATGTAAGGTTCACAATTTTTCTATTGCAGCTCGGCTTATGACAACATTCCGCCTGATGTAAAGCTAGACTGTGTTCCATGAACGGAAACAACTGCTACAACAGCGAAATAGAGGCAGCAGTCTCGCCTCCACTATGTCAGCCAGAAGAGACCATCTAGATTGAAAGTGTCTCTGGCATAACTTGCTACTTTCAAACTGTTCCCGAAACGCTAATTTAAATAATTTTCTTCAATTATATTCAAACAATTTAAATATTAGTAAAGATTTCATTTGTCCGGCTATTCCGGCTTAAAGAGACAAATAAACTGTTACGGCAGACTGGAATAATAACCATCATCAGTCTGCCTACTGTTCTTAAAAAGTTAAGAAGCATTTTGAGACTGATATTAATCGGCATTCCCTTTCCAGGCTCATCCTAAATACGAATATGAATATAAGGTAGAAGATCCACACACTGGTGACAATAAATATCAACATGAGATCCGAGATGGTGATGTTGTTAGAGGAGTGTACTCTTTCCACGAAGCCGATGGCTCTATAAGAACTGTTGAATATAATTCTGATAAACACAATGGGTACGTAATTCTAACATGACATTGATTGATGTAACTGGGAAGAGTAGGGAGTGATGATGGTTATTAGTCGAGTCTATCGAATTGAGATAGTATTACCACTTTCAAGTGTAACGCACGTAAAATGACTAGTCGCGTTTAGGTATCACCTTGGAAGTAAGTTGGTATAAAAGGAGAATTTTCCCATGTCAATTGATGGTGCACATTCGTCCCGGTATAAGGGACTGTTGCATGCAAGCATTTCTCTATAGTAATAGTTGTTTCGTCCATGAATCGCATTCTTGCTTAACATCAGGTGTGTGTCACATGTCGAGCTACTATAAGAAAGTATAGAAAATGTATTTTTGTAGTTAAATCTAAAGATTTAAAAATATATTATTATGCGTTTTTAGGTCACGTTCCGGTAACTGGATGAATATGTAAATTTTGTCACAATTACTCGAATTTCGAACATAAAATAAAATGCCTTTTTTGCTTTACAGATTCAATGCCATCGTCAAACACTCAGCTCCTACTCATCATGTCCACATCGAAAGCCATCATAAAAACTAGAATAAATAATAATATAAATGTTAAGTAGCTGTGAAATTGATAGGATAATGTGTTGTTAGACTTTAAGTAATGGTTATAATTTTTAATAAATTATTATAAAATTTATTTATTTTTAGTTTAATTCATATGCTAGAAGGACAAACCTCCCATCAGGCATGAAAAAGCGTAACAATTACATTAACGAAATAAATAGATTTAAGGATTAAATATTAGTGGCCAGCGATTTCACTCATAATAAAAATAAAAAGCTCAAAACCGTACTAAATTTAAATAGGCTATCCAACACAAAATTATTTAAAAAAAAAAACGCTTTGAAAAAAGGATAGGCCCTTTAGCTTCAATTAATTTCTTTGTTCTTCGCTTTATTTATTTCGTAATATAGAGACTAGTACTATTAATACTACTAATATAGAGGGATTGTAACTTATTCCTCTATGCTTTTATTTTAATTTTAAGATCCGTTCAACGTTATTTATCTGCGTGATTGGGAGACAAACAAACATATTTTTACATTTATTATTAGTAGTAGTAATATAATATTAGTAGTATTATTAGTACTAGTCTCTATATTACGAAATTAACTAAAGCAAAGAACAAAGAAATTAAATGAAGCTAAAGGGCCGATCTCTTGAATAAAGTATGTAATGTGAAAATAAAAACTGTAATGAAAACGTTTACAAACTAGAATATCTATTGGAAAACACTGCAAACCCTGAGCTGTAGGTGTCAGTCCCTGGTCACTTTATAAATAAAATATTAACTAAGATTAAAATAGAAGATTATAGGTTTTTTTAAAAATCTTTATTTAATTTGGGCCTTGCGCTCACAATCATTGCGATGACAGCTGCATTGAAGGCTTCAATGCATCAATCTTCACAATAATATCAATAACTAAAAGATAAACATAACTATAAATAAACCAAAAAGAAAAATCAACTAACTCTCTTTAAAATAAAAAAAATAATACAATTTTACAGCGCCTACAGAATCGGGCTGGGACAACATATATATGTATGTGTTGTTAATACAAAACTTATCATGGAACCACTGTTTATTGGCTTCGTTCCTGACAGAATCCCTAAACGAATATAAGTAAATTAATAATGATTTTAAAAAAATCAAATAAAACAATAAAACAAACAATAAAACAAAATCCTAATAATAATAATATAGAAAATATTAAATCCAAGTACACATACGGAGAAGGAGGAGCATGATTTATGTGACTAGTATTTTATATAATATGAATTGTTTAATCACGCGAAGAGTTGACTTTTACCTTTAAAAATGGGTTGAGATTATGAAGAGTATGTATTAAATAATATATACTATTTTTTGAGCGGCCGTGGTCTAACGGTAAGACGCGTGAACTCACGATTGATGAGACCCGTGTTCGAACCTCGCTAATTCTGACCGGTACAAATGTAATTTTGTTATATGTACTTTGTTCGCTCAGTGCTTATAGGCACTATTAAAGAGTGGTAGGCAGACTGATGATGTTTAGTCTGCCGTTCTGGGGTAGTACCACTACTTTCGAATGTAAAACTCGTGAAGTGACCTTGTCGCGTTTCAGGAATAGTTTGAAAGTAGCCAGGTATAACGAGAGGAGTGTGCACTGTCAATCTAGATGGTACACGCACGTCCCCTCAAGCCAGCATAGTGGAGGCGACTGCTGCCCGCACATATTTGTCTGTAGTAGCAGTTGTTTCCATTCATGGACCGCACTCTAGCTTTACATCAGGCGGAGTGTTGTCACATGCCGAGCTACAATAAAAAAAATACAAAGAATCGTGCATTCGCAATTATACAAAAATATCTAAACATTTTAAATAAATACGTTAATACGAGATTTATAACAATATGAGGGGAAACAAAGCTAACTGTGTTATGAATTCGAAGATGATACACAGGCTTTGGTAGGCAGAAGTTTTGATACGCTAACGATTTCTACGTGCCAGTTTCATCTCACCGTTTTGAGTGTACTCCTCTAAATAATTGAATTAATTACTGATTGATGTACCAAATAAACAAAAGAAAGTACTCGCCTATAAATAGCATAAAACTTACTTAATATAATCTATATTAAGAAAAAGCTGGTTTTAAATCAGCCCTCGAAATTTTAAACTTGTTTTATTCGACATGTCTTACGTATACGTATGACACAGTGGAACAATTATGAGTATAAAAAGCATAACAACGTTAACCGCATAATCAATTGCTTCAAATCAATTGACAGAAACATACATTAAAAACAATGCTCTGTAAAGTGAGTTATTTTATTTATTATTTTAAACTATTACTAACAGTGAATTAAATTATTTCTATCGCATACTAACGCGTTACTAAAAATAACATAAATATTTTAGGTAGCAATATTGACCGCTCTGATAGCGGCAGTATACGGCCAGGAACACCATGGGCACGAAAACGGTCATGCCTACTCCTCTCAATCTATCATCCGCCATGAAGTCCACCATGTGAAACAGGATCAACCCACTCATCATCAGCAGCAACAACAACTCGTCGCTCATCATCAACCTGCTCAACACCAACAACCCGCTTATCACCAACAACAACAAGTAGTCACCCATTCCCAACCAGCTCAATATGAACAAGCTCACCAACAACCTGCTTATCACCAACCACAACAACAACAGGTTGTCGCTCACCACCAACCAGCACAATACGAACAAGCTCAACAACAATCCGCGTACCACCAACAACCACAACAACAACAACAACAAGTTGTCGCTTACCACCAACCAGCACAATATGCACAAGCTCATCAACAATCCGCTTATCAACAACAGCAAGTAGTCTCTCATCACCAACCAGCTCACCACCAACAAGCCGCTTATCATCAACAACAACAACAACAACAAGTTGTCGCACACCACCAGTCTGAATACCATCACGCCGCCCCACAAGAACATCACCATGAACACCATGTCGACTACTATGTAATTATCTTTCTTTTAATTATTTTTAAAAAGTATTTACAATTTACCTGTAATGTTATTCATACATTTACCATGTGGTATAATGACTTTCAGGCTCATCCCAAATACGAGTTCGAATACAAAGTAGAGGACCCACATACCGGTGACAACAAATACCAACACGAGTCTCGTGATGGTGATGTAGTTAAGGGAGTGTACTCTCTCCACGAGGCTGATGGATCAATTAGAACCGTTGACTACTCTTCCGACAAGCACAGTGGGTATGTATCACTACATCTCTATTAATATTTTAATTAATTCAGTATTGGTTTTTATGTATTATGTATTTTTCCAGATTCAATGCCTTTGTGAAACACTCTGCGCCTTCCAAACACGCTCAGCCGTCCCATCATAACTACGAGCACCATCATTAATTCTACGACATATGCTTGAATTGTTATCAATTGTTATTTGTGATTTAATAATGTAAATAAATGTTCCTAGTCTTATTATGTATTTTTGTTGTTTTTATTACTCACTGGATTATTACTGTATTTAGGTTTCGACAAAAGTATAATACCTATAATTAATACTACTAAAAGTTAATAAGTAAAAAATGGCTCAATGTGAAAGGTTCGTTCAGATTTTAGTGTGTAAAGATTAATATAATTACCAAGAGTAATACGTAATTCAAATAATTTTATGCATTATGCAGCTTTTAAATTATTATTATGTCTCTGACGCGTGTTTGAACATACTTCACATACTAAAGTAGGTACACTGATGATTGCTATGCCTAATCAGTCGCATTGAAGTCTAATATTTTTGTGACGTTTCGAGAGCTGCTTCGAAGTTTGGGTATAATGAGTCGTGTCTGCCATGTCAATGAATGGTGCACATTTGTTTCCTCAAACTGGTATGCCAGACGACAACATTTATTTCTGGTAGCAGTTATTTCTGCTCATGGATCCCACTTTATCTTGACAATAGACGTAGTTTGGGCAGATGTCGAGCTACTATAAAAATACAAATAAGAAAGTTTATAAATTGGTCGATTTATTGTTAGTCTATTCGATGGAAAATTCAGGCGTTAGTTGTTTCATTTTATATCAATTAATCTATTATTATCACACTTCTGGTCACATAGAAAGTAATTGATTATCCCTTTCCACAATCCTTACACACCTCTTTCACCTCTCTCACATTTATCATCTTCTTCATACATATTCAACACATCGGATCATCGAGTTCTCTAGCATCTTTAGCTTTTTCTCTAAAAATACGAGCCAAGTGAAATGAGTTTAGGTAATAAGTAGACTGTAAATTATAGACGCTCAGTGGAAAATGTCATATTGATGAGGTTCACAAATGACTTACGAGTATATATTATATAAAAATATCTGAATGTTTATAATCTTAAATACTAATATATATTTTTTATATACTCAATCAACAGTTGGTTACAAAGTGTTTGTGTAATTCCGCAGCCACAAACAGTTTGGTATTTATTGTATACAAAACTTAACACTCCTACCGGGCTCTTTTCTTAATTTGTTTCCAAAATTGTATCCTCTTACCTCGTCCTTTACTGGGAGAACGATAATGATTTTGTTAATAATTTCTGTGCTAATTGAGCTTTATTAATGTAATAGTTTTTTTTTTTTTTTTTTTTTTTTATTGTAGCTCGACATGTGACAACACTCCGCCTGATGTAAAGCTAGAGTGCGGTCCATGAATGGAAACAACTGGTACCACAGAGAAATCTCTACGGGCTGCAGTCGCCTCCACTATGCCGGCTTGAGGAGACGAGCATGTACGAGATGTTTCGAGAGATACAATAGTAGTTAGAGTGTGTAGGTAATAAAAACAACAAAAATACATAATAACAATAGGAACATTTATTTACATTATTAAATCACAAATAACAATCGATAACAATTCAAGCTTATGTCGTAGAATTAATGATGGTGCTCGTAGTTATGATGGGATGGCTGAGCGTGTTTGGAAGGCGCAGAGTGTTTCACAAAGGCATTGAATCTGCAAAAATACATAATACATAAAAGCCAATACTGAATTAATAAAAATATTAATAGAGATGTAGTGAGACATACCCGCTGTGCTTGTCGGAAGAGTAGTCAACGGTTCTAATTGATCCATCAGCTTCATGGAGAGAGTACACTCCCTTAACTACATCACCATCACGAGACTCGTGTTGGTATTTGTTGTCACCGGTATGTGGGTCCTCTACTTTGTATTCGAACTCGTATTTGGGATGAGCCTGAAAGTCATTATAACACATAGAAGATGTATAAATAACATTACAGGTAAATTATAAATACTTTTTAAAAATAAATAAAGGAAAGATAATTACATAGTAGTCGACATGGTGTTCATGGTGATGTTCTTGTGGGGCGGCGTGATGGTATTCAGGCTGGTGGTGTGCGACAACTTGTTGTTGTTGTTGATGATAAGAGGCTTGTTGGTGGTGAGCTGGTTGTTGGTGAGAGACTACTTGCTGTTGTTGATGATGAGCGGGTTGATGGTGTTGCTCATGGTGGATATCATGGCGGATGATAGATTGGGAGGAGTAGGCCTGGCCATGTCCATGTCCATGCTGTTCCTGGCCGTATACTGCCGCTATCAAGGCGGTCAAAATTACTACCTGTAATTACGATATTTAAATAATTTTTTAGTTTGATAAAATACCTCAGTTAGTTCATTTAGGTGTTTTATTTAACATTTTTACCTTCGAAAACATTTTAGTAAATGTGTCTTTATCGATTGATAATTTAATTAATCTGTGGCTGAAATTGTGCGTGCGAGACTTTATATACAACCCAAAACGTAAGATGACCTGAAATAAAAGGCACGTTTTCAAGACCAGTTGTTTTTAGAGTGTATCTGTAAACTGGTTCTCTTTTACTAGCAATGTCAAGTGTAATAACCTAATATGACTAGAAATTGCAAATGTTTATTTTTATTATCCTTTAGGGTAATAATTAAAATGGATTGAAAATAAAATATGATTTAATGATATTTATTTTATTCAGTCACCAAAACCGAAGCTTTTGCACAGCACCCCGGCAGCAAGTGTTTAACGTTTCATAATTTGTATTTTATAAAAACTTTTTACAATAATGCAGAAAAGAGAATACTTATACGCTAAATAGAAAAAAATATTTTACAACAGAATTTATGACATATATAAAATATAGGACAGGCTAACCTAGTATTAGGCCTTTAAGTCCCGAAATGAGAAATACATTTTATGAAACGTTGAAATTTAGGCGCACTCCAACTGGGACTCTAACCACGGAGCTTCCTATCGTTGTCGCATTCCGTCCTTTCTTAAATTAAGTTATATAATAAATTATGTCGTCGTAATAGGTCGATTATTTTTGTGAGTTATCCGTAAAGATGTCCTGGTCCATAAGCGGGTGCAGCGACTACTGATTTCACTAAGGGTGCAGCCACTGGAGCAGCTGGATGAGCAGCGTGGCCTTGTCTACTAACTACGGCATTAAATCTGAAAATAATTAAATAAAAAGCTTTTTAAAATTAATGTTTAAAAAAGAAATTCAATAAAATATAAGATAATATAATTTCAAATTATTGAGGTTAACAAAATTAAAGTAAACTAAGTACTATAAATAAATTATAAACACAGGAAATTAACTTCATTCTAAAGTATCAATATAAGCTTTACCATTAAGTATGCTTTAGTTAATTGAGCGCTTACACAAAATGTTATAGCAACAAGTAGTACATGAACTGGTCCTGTAAAATATGCAAACTACGTCTAATAAACCTAAATTGTGTATTTGTACTTTAAATTTTAGAAAAACTTCGTGATTTAAGCGATAAAATTTGTTTCTAAGCCACCCTTTTCTTTATATTAATTTCTTACCCATTGTGATCATCAGCAGAATAGTTAACAGTACGAACAGTGCCATCAGGTTCGACCAAAGAATATTGTCCCTTTACGACATCACCGTCTCTGGCTTCCCATTGGCTTTTCTGGTCTCCCGTATGACCGTCAGCGACTCCGTAGTTGAATGTATAGCGGGGATGGGCCTGCAATATATTTTTTCTTGTTATGTGAATGTATATTTTATTATATATTAATGTTATGTTATTGGATACTAACATAAATCTCGGGGGCGGCCGCGGCGTGTGCATAGGGTGCCGCGACTCTTGCGATGGGAGCGATAGGCGCGCGGTAGATCGGTGCAGGCGCATACGCTGGGCCATGACCTGAAACCGTACGACTGTTATCCTACATCGATAACAATTTTAGACTCTTTAGGCTTTAGATTAGATAATTAATTGGAAGAAAATAATATATAAACCTCTAGTACCTAATCCATATCCTAAGGCTGGAGCTCCAAAAGCGTGAGCACCGAAGGCCGGAGCACCGAAGGCGGGTGCACCGAAGGCGGGTGCACCGAAGGCCGGAGCGGCATAAGCAGCTGGTGCAGCAAAACCATGACCATATGCTGGCGCTAAAGCTGGGGCTCCTAATACTAAGCTCTGTGACGATAAGGCTCCATGTGGCCCTGCAATCACTCCCGCACTGGCCACAGTAGCCAGACCACAAACCAGCAGAATCTGAAACCATCAGCAACACTCCAATAATAAATGTTAAAGATCCCTTTTAGCACGTTTAAACACATTTGAGATAAACACACGCGTGAATTATAAGGACACTTTACCTTAACAAACATTTTTGGAGAAATTCTAAATCTACAAGCTGTATTGCACTTAGTACGAGTGTTGAGTAGTTGTGCGCCAAATTCTCTGATAACTAGCACTTATATAGCGAATGCCTAAGTCCTATAGATACAGGTAAAGGTACGAGTCCAGGCGTACCTACACGTAGGAAAATATAGGTAGATATAGGTAGAATTGGTGGGCGCTGCCTAAGAATAAACTAGATTGTAGGTCTGACAGTGGACAAGTCTTGCCGGAATATACTTACAATAACTAATTTACTATCCGTCACGACAAATCTTTGTAGAACACGTGCACCCTGATTTAGGTTGACTGCCCATTAATAACAGTTCGATTAGTTTTATGAGTTTTTGGGTGCACAAAACGAAGTTTAATTTTACTTTTCATTGTATTTGTATACTATTGTTAACCGTAAAACGCAAAAGCTAAGATTTAATTGGAGAAAGATAGACTGATGACGGTTATTATAGTCTGCATCCTCGGGCCTAATCGTGTTTCGGGATGAGCTTGAAAGCGCATTGACGGAGCATTAAGCCGACATAGGGGAGGCGGCTGCTGTAGATATTTCTCTGTGGTAGTAGTTATTTCCGCTGATAAACTACACTTTAGCTTAACGTTAGGCGAAGTGTGATCATATGCCGAGAGAACAATTTTCTTATTAGCATGTAACAAGATATTTTGAAGAATATCCATATTATGTCGAACCAACCTGTAGTAAGTTGCAGTGTATTTGACATAAGAGCCGATATATGCATGTTACAAAGTGTAGTTTAAATATGTGGTAGCGCTGATTTCATAAAACACTTATCAGTAAAATAGTGCCGTTTTAATAATATTAATATAGTAGGGCTCGATGTTTTAAACATAAACTGTCAATAAAATTTAGGTTTCTTTTTTGTTATTCTTGAGGTCCTAGGTATGATTTCTGTCGAAATAAATATTATTTGGGATATGAATGGATAATGAGGTGTTAAAAAATAAGTCGGTCTGGGTGTTGGGTTCAGGGCATTGTAAATTATGTAAAAAAAATTTGATTAAGCTAATTTACGTTTTATAATTATGTAGGTAGGTAGCAGTTTATTTCAAAATTTGAGAAGTATTTTAAATTTGATGATTTTTAACAATTATTAACAAAATATAAATATTTGTTAACCAATGATAAACCATATTTATCAGTATCAAGAAGGAATTGTACTGCACGTATATCATTACATTTACTTCAAGTCTAATATTGACAAAGTTATATTTTATTTAATACTAATAATTATTATAGTAATAATTATAAATATTGAAATAAGATTAGTTTCATTAAATATAACCCATTGTAACTAATCTAGTCGTATTGTAGTTCCGGGTATAAATTATTTTGCTTCGCTGTTGCCTGTTTCGAATTCTATTGCCTATAGTTTAAACATTCCTTTGTTTGTAATTTGGTCATTTGTCTTTGATTATAATTTTGTATTGACCTATTTTGTAATATATATCGTTCTCACTATACTAAGCGGAATAAATGAGCGACTAAAACAAATATTAGAATTCGAGATGAATTGACATCATTTTCATAATCTATGTTGATATATCTATATCTATACTTATTAGTATTACTCTGTCTTGTTGTATTTTTACGCCTAAACAGTTAAACTGTTCACTGCTTGAACAGCAGTTCAACAGATCAACTGTTCTTTGTCTCAAGAAAAAAAAACTGAAGAGGATAATGGATCCATTATTTTATTTTAGAAATTTAATTCTTGTCGTTTATACAGCTCTTAAAATAAATTTATTGTTTGTAGCAGTTAACAATAACTTTAAACTCTTATTGTAAAGTAATTTGTGTAGGTCTGACTATTACTATTGTAGGAGTTAATAATGCTATAATAAATATAAATTTACTATAAAAATTATAATAAAAATCGTGGGATAATTTAGGGTGGTATAAGTTGGTGGTCCATTGTCTTATCCCTTTGGGTAGCGTGACCAATAAATACATTTTGTAATCAATGTGCTCCAGGTTGGCAATATTAAACGTTTTTTTTTATTTTTTAAAAATAAAATACACTAATAAATACATTGACAAAGAAAAAGTTATTTTCTTATGTATCAAATTTTAAAAAAATTAATGCCTGTACTAATTAATACTTGTGTCTTGTATCACAGGTAGCTGGACCACAGTTGCTAATAACCACAATAATAAATAAAATAACCACACAAAATCTTATTTCAATTAAACACCTAAACATTTTATTACAAATTGGTAACGTTTTATCAAGCAACTATCAAGACAGTCTTTTTTAAAGATACAAGTAACCGACTCATTTGTCCGACACTCGATTCAGGCGCATTGACGCTATTGCATTAAATACGCCTTCAAAATGAACTTACTATTACCTTAGATTACATATCTGCATATGAATATGTAATTAAGATGCCGATTTATTGCGAATATTCTCGTGGTATAGTGATAATAGAAGTTATTCTAGGGTGGATTAAGAGTGACAGGTAGACTGATGATGGTATTTACCCAGTTTACTGCCCTGGGGTAATAATACCGGCACATTCAAATATATCACCCGTAAAGTGACCTAGTCGCGTTTCAGAATCCGTTTGGAAGTAGCCAAGTATAACGAGAGGAATGTGCACTGTCAACTTGGATGGTGCAAATTCGTCTCTTCAAGCCGGTATAACGAAAGCGACTGTTGCTGTAAAGATTTCTCTGGTAGCAATCGTTTTCGTTCATGAGACGCACTCGCGCACATCAGGTAGCACGAAGATTCAAATAAAATTTAATTTATTTTGAATTTTAATAATACTTATACCACTATATCTAAACACTTCACTTACATGTTAGATATACATCATTACACCGTAACATGTTTTAATTAGCAACAAACTGTAATAAATCGTTTCCTTAATAAATCACCTAAGGTATCAAGTATCCATCATCGCAACTAAGCAACAATTCATATGATTCATAGTATGCAGTCGTTAACCTGTGCGGTCGACGCCTACTATTGCATTTTCATATACTCATAAAGTAGAGACCCCACAATATACTTTTTAAATAAATAAAAAGCACGTCTATATAAAAAAAAACTATATATCGCGTTTCGGGAATAGTTTGAAAGTAGCCAGGTATAGCGAGTGCACTGTCAATCTAGATGGTACATGCTCGTCTCCTCAAGTCGGCATAGTGGAGGCGACTGCTGCCCGCACAGGTTTCTGTAGTAGCAGTTGTTTCCATTCATGGACCGCACTCTAGCTTTACATCAGGCGGAGTATTGTCACATGCCGAGCTACAATAAACAAAAAGTGTTCAAGTGTAACGGTTTATATTTTTGTTTATACATTCACGTTCATGTTTTTTTTTGTCTACTAAAGAGTATAATATATAATACAAAATGTAGTACAACATTCTTTATAAGGATCTAAGCCGCAGAAAGTTTTAATTTTCTTGTAATATAGATTCTGGAGCGGTCGCGGATGGCTTCGATCAGTACCATTGTAGCTGAATAGACTATAAAAGAAAATGTTCGCCAAAATTGAATAATTGTGTATGTACCTACAAAATAATAGATACTTAATAATGTTCTAGTAATCTCAGTAGATTTCACGGTGCACTTATTTTATAAATGATATTGCAATTGCTTCTTATCTCGTGTATCAATCAGTAGTGATATCAAAAACTTTTCTAAAGCAATCTAATTAGAAGTGATCAATTATAACAGATGCCTTCGAGCTCTTTATCTCAAAATATGTTACACAATAAAATGAAATATTCATTCGCATAATTTAGTGCATGTCTTTTTCCATAAAAAATAATTTCAATGCTTGAAATTAACCTAATTTTTCACTGAAATCGTTAATTATTAGGATCAGGTAGATCAAATATTCAGGCCACCAGGGAGGGGTAATAGAATGTTGACACGGAAGATTGCGATAGCTCACCCGTATCTCTGCCTTTTGTCGATCGAGAGGAACACCGTGAGGTTTTAGTCGGTACATCTCGCGTGCATGTGCTATCGAGCATGCCGCGCTGGCGCCCATACAGCAATATGTATGCGCGCTTGCCCCAGGGAGTCCGACACACCCCTGGCATTATCCCAAATAATGTCAGGAAGTCCGTAAAGTTTTCCTCACGTAAAAAAAAGGAATAATAGAATTCAACCTATTAAAATGACGAATTAAAAAAACGAATCGAAGCGCGCCAAATCGAATCTTATTTCTTCCGCGTGCATCCATCATAGTCTAATTGCACCGTATCGCCAGACTGACAATTCTTGTAAATTCGTAATTACTTTCGTAAATTACAAATGTTATTGTATGAGCTTTTATAATGTATTTTGTCAGTTTAAACCCCATTATTTGATTGAACACAGACTTTTTTTAAATAAAAAATGTAATTAGACAATGAGATGAGTTAGTCAGCATTGATATCTTAGGTATTCTAAACACTCAACGATATTACTCTGGTTGTACGCGTGCGACATGTCTCGGTCGTGCGCAAGCATTCATTGCGACAATGCCGACCGTGTCATGGCCGCGCCCACCAGTGAATGTCCAGCTTAACACCATGTGCGTATGCGTACCATACACTGCTTGAATAAAACATTAACTCAGATCGTGGGATATCTATATCTTCAACTTTATCTACAATCTACATGCGTTATTAGTTTAATATCTTGCTTATACAATATGTATAATAACCTAAATTAATATCATTTCCTACAGGGGCTAAAATCAAAGGACTTGATCGAATCGAAAACAAAAAGTATGGTATTTGACGTTATCAGTTGGGTGACAGTGAAACGTCATATCCATATTTTGTTTTCGATTCGATCAAGTGAGAACCGTCGATTGACTTTTGACTGAACAGCTGTTGGAGTTGGTATAGACGTTAATAGCCTATGTACGGATCTCGCAAACATTTTTGTTATATACATATGTGTAGCTATAATATTTATGAACATTTTAAAATTCATTATATTAAAAATTTCCAACGTCCTTGTGAGGTAAGGAATTGCCCTCGGCGCGCCTTATTTGCTCCAGATTCGAGAGCTTTTGCACTTGCAAGTACTTTCACTATCATTGTAGGCCTTTATTTGCGTAATAGTAGTCTGTAAGTTAAATAATACTTTGATTTTGCAAGGGTTAAATATTTGTAATTATGATTCAACATCCTTCAAAGATGATGAGAAAATTCTTTCCGAATTAACCGCCTCTGTACGTGTAATAACATTAATTTCTATTCTGTTTGTTTATATATTATTAAATTATTCATCGCAGTGGGTTAAATAGAAATTAATTACCAGTTATGAAGTAGCTATACAATCAAATGCTGTGGTGCGTGAACTGTAAATTTTATGCGCTGGTCTGTGTATTAAGTTTTGACAGTCGTGTGACAGCGTTTATTGATATTTTACGCCAGATTGTTAATAATTAATGTATTTCAAAACGTTATAATAATAATTTAGTTAAAAAAATATATTATTTTATTATAAAAATTAACATTATAATTTCTATTCTATTTAAATCTACAACTTTAAATGCTATTTTTGTAACGTGATATTAAACATTTCAATAAAAGTAATCACTGTGAATATTACTAGGTCTTCGTTCTCGTTTATTTGGTGAACGTTTCCCAGCATGTGCTCTGTCTCGTACACCTCGATTCAATTTGCTATTAAGATCTTGTGGAATGTGTATTGTTTCATAATCTAATGTATAATGTGGTGGGCTGTAATCCTCATCCAAATTGCTAATTGTATAGTCTGGAGGCAAGTATGAAGTGTATTCGAAATTAGGATTAACAATTTTCATATGACTTCTATATTTCTTCTTTGGCAAAACTGTAAAATCGTTCATGGAATTACTTGATGTGTAGTGAAATAACTCAGGTTTTACATATCGTTTGTATTGATTGATTTTGTTCTTTGTTAGAGGTTTTTTCACATAATCCATCTCAGGATATATGTGACCAATGTCTGATGTTTGAGTTAATTCATATAGGTCAAGATCAGCTGCTGGTTCATAGTTGGCATGTTTGTATTTCGATGGGGATGTAATTGGTTGAAATCCAGTTTCAATGAGTTTAGGCATTTTAAAGTGACCATTAATAGCAAAAGGCGATATTAACTTTTGTAAATCGACGTTTGAGGGCTCGTTGTAGTAATTTTCTGAATAATCCTCCTCGACTTTTATTTCCGGCGAATCTCTTACAATAACTCTATTTTCATTATTCGGTTTATATGTGAGATGTTTAAAATTTTTAGTAAGATCTATTTCGACAACTTTTGAATAAATATCTTCGTCTTCATTCTTATTTGTATATTTGCTTTTCTTTTTTGGCAAAGGTATTGTTGTGTATCTTGTTTTATATTCAGGTTTTATACTATTAGATTCAGATACGAAAGGCTTATCAAAATAACTATGGTGTGAACTATGTGAATAATCTTTGAAATCATTTCCAAAACTAAATTTGCTTAATGTATCTTGATCCTCATTTTCGGTTAAAGCATATGGCGAATGATAATCAAAAGGCGGTTCGTATTTTCCATAATCTCTAAACGATTTCTTTTCCATGCTGTTAGCTGGATCCTTCTGTGAATCAAAACTGTTACCGTCGTTTTTTACTATTGCTTTAAAACCCATTTTGGGATCTGCCGTATATTCTACTGTTCTTGTTGAGCCGTCTGGTTCAAGTACACTGTATTGGCCTGTAAAACATAATTAATAAATTAATTGAAACGTAACAATATTTTTGTATAGTAGTTTGGTATAAATATGATCGCATTCCACGATATTAAAATTGCAATTAAGATGTCTACAATAACGTCTAGATTACCAGAATCTGCTCGTACCCGGTTACTTCTAAGTTAGACTAGGCCCGTTACACCCTGGCATGGCCGATTGGACCAATAACCATCATCGTCAGTATACTTATTTACTATTTTTATTTGAAATATATTTAGTTGTGTACCTTTAACAGTTTTCCCATCTCTTGCTTCCCACATTGACTTAAAATCACCCGTCTCATCGTCCTTCACTCCATAACTGTACGAGTAATTAGGATCAGTCTGGAATTGAGGTCAATTAAAGTAATTAAATAATTAATTGCTGTTTTCAAAAGTGTATGCATGTTCCCTAAGCCTTTCGCTTCATCAGCCGCGTAAGAAATAATTTAATTCGAGATATTTATCTGTGTTAATAAAATCTTTGATAAGCATGCAATATACGAAATTGTCATTAAAATTAAACTCTGTTTTAAGTTAATTACATACTAGATAAATTCAATTAAATTAAAAGGTGTCGTGTACTGCTTTTATCACACTGCGTGGGAATTGCACAATTTCTCAACTGGTTTTGTATAATATTTTAAACTTGCAAAAGTTACTTTAGAATATCTAAGGATACGTTTCTAAATATTATAGGTATGTCTAATTTTTAAAGCATTTTGATTTCTTTTATTAAAAGTTTATGTAAAATTCAAGTATCTTTTTTCAGTAAAAATAAATTAACAAAACAAATTGTACAATAAGTAAGTATTTTATATAATTGTAAAAGCATATAAGAAGATGGAGCTATTAAAGTAATAAATTAATAGATAAAATATATGATTAATACACAGTATAAATGTCACTTGTTTGACCATCATAGCGTCAAGTTCAAGATGAGCAAGTCGTTTGGCACGTGTCTTTAAATACCAATGTCCGATTAATGTGCTAACGCGAGATCTCAGCATTTAACACGTGTTAACGAGTTTTACAGCTGATCTTAGATTAATTATGACTGATTTCATTAATAAGTCTTATTACACTTTTATATCCTGATTATAGATGTTTATAAATACTAGTATAATTTTTGTAATTGGTTTTATTTTGTTATTCGTAATTATATCTGTCTTATTGTGAGTGATGAGTTGATGAGTATGAATATAACTGCATAAAATCTATATTAATTGTATTGTATTGTATGGTATCCATGGTGTGCGCACACGTTTGGGCATGCAAGCCAGCCTAAACTTTGACTGTATTCCTACTTTGGCATGTATATGCTTGCATGCCGTTTTGTGTGTTTAATTTAATAAATAAATAAGTATGAAAATACATGGACAAGTTTCCTAGATTATAAAAAAATAATAAACCTTAATCGTTCTTTTATGAGAAATAATTCAGTTTATTTGGTGTAACAATTATTATGTTGTCATTATGTCAGTGAGATAAAGATAAAAATTAAAGTTGCATTTTTTTGCAGTGGCCTTTACTAACTGGTTTGATCTGAGCACTTTTACTTGGAGAACGGGTCGCGTTTTGCCCCAGAGAAAACTGGGTGAACGACAGGGTAACAACTGCGTACGACACCGGTCGCGATATCTAGCCGTTTCGACACATCTGCTGTGGCTGCTTTCAATATGAATTTAAACTAGAAGCCGTTTTATTTATTACATACAAATTCTATAAAGTATATTGTTTTAAAAATCCTTCTTCATCACAAAAAAAGAAGACTATTCTAAAAATGCTATCCAATAGGCACTATGGTCGCGTACAATTAAGAAATAAAAAATTGCATACAATTCTATATATTTCATTTTTATTCTTTAATTCTGTGTAGTCATCTAGGTACATATTTGTTATCTATCATAATGCAACCATGACGAGACGCTTCAGTGATAGTTGCAGTATGTTTGAGGAACTGATTCTGATTTATGGATTGAATAATTTTTGTTTTATGTAAGCTTATTCGTTAAGGTTTATTAGTTCTATATAAATTTAAGTTAAAGTTATAAATATCGATAATATGTCGACATCGATAATTATATGTTTCTTTGTGAGATATCACTTTATTCTAATACATTAATGATGTTTTTCTTAATTAAGTTTTGTTTAGAAAGAAAACAAAAATGACAGATGGTTAATAGTTGTAAATAAAAAGTGCAATAGTCATTGTAATAATAGAAAAATGAAAGTAAATCTCAAATGAACGGCATTGTTAATGAGCCAGCTTGTCTTTGTCATTATGTAATTATCTATATGTGTTCATTATAGTATTGTTCTTATTTAAACGCGTGACAGATCCTTAATCTAGATTGATAACGAGTATTACCGACTCAGAAAATTATAGTTCATATTGTCCATTTGTGACTAAATTGTTTTTATTTCCGTAGTCTCGAGGAAGTAATAATATTAATAATAATAATAATAAGCCTTTTAATTCCCAAGATTTCTAGTTACATATCAATATAAACAATAGTACATATAATTAATTTTTCTGATTGCAATCAGTCGTCTGTTTTTAATTAATATAATTTTATACATAGTACGTCAAATCAAAATTAGATTAAATTAGATATAATGTCTGAATAATGTTTAAATAGTTATGTCAATAAAAAAATCTAAGTTGGGACACCCAGTGACGGGTGTAGGCCTCCTCCATCGATCTCCAGACGTCTCCAGAAGTGATACAATATCATTAATAGGAAGCTGTTTAAGAATTATTAAATGAAAGAAGAATGTTTATAATGATGAATTGAAATGAAATGAAACTTAGAATTAAAATTGAACAGAAAAAATCTTCACCAGTTTACGTTTAATATTTGTGCGCCAAAAATATGTCAAAAAAAACAATTTTTTTATAACAGACTACGATATTGAATCACCATCCAGTAATTTGTGGCGTTAGTATATTTTGCATTTATAAAATGAAATTATTTAATTAAGATGAAAATTGAAAAGAAAGAGAATATTTCTTCCGAATTCTAATATAAATCAAGCATTTTAATATGCTAAAAATCAATAATAATGAAAAATAAAGAAAACTATAAAATAAAACTTAAACTAAAGTTAAACTTACATCATCAGGTTCATATTTAGTTGGATAAACCTCTGGCAGATCACATTTTATCAATAATGAGTTTGTAAGTATTGTCTGAAAATAAATAGTTAATAAATAAATCGATAAAATAATCTACAATATTCCGGTATTTCTACAATATAACAAATACAGATGACAAGATTATAAAAGTGAAAATTCTGTAAAAGTAGTCCGCATGGGTAACTTTTACCTTCTAACATTTCAATTTACAGGTTCTGTTTTTAAACATATATGGGTTGAAAACTGTAACTGGTTAATTTTACATTAAAATTATGTAGGTAATAAAATAATAAAATAATAAATTTTATGTCAGACCGATTTCGCGACATTTCAGCAGCTGATATCGATTTTTCGGAGTGACCTGTGAAGCCACTAACTGTTGTCCACAATAAACACTTGTTCATTTAACAGTAAGTTGGACAAATGTACTCCGACATCGGTCACCGATATCGGCCAAACTAACAAATGACCTACGCTCCAGTGGATAGAGTGCCTGCTTTAGTTTTAGTTGTCAATTTAATTTTAAAATGAAATTAAATTATAATGAAAAATTAGGGTGTTATTAGATCTGTTTAATTTTTTTTTTTAAGTTTGTCATTGATTTTTAGTTCATATTTCAGGAAAATGAATCTACATTCATTATCGCCTTTTCTAAAGCAGCATTTGGTTATCTACGATAAATTATTTGTGTGTTTTTTAATTAATTAAACATAACGTATGTGTTGATGTATAAATAAAAATTAATGAAAAAATAAGGTTTTATTTTAGAATATTATTTTGTTAATATTATTAAATATCAAGTGGATCCAAAATAGACATTGTCCTTTATAAACAAACTACTTGCAAAATAGTAATAACACATATTATCCAATTAGTCAAACTAGTTCAGGACCTTCAGGTGTGAAAGTATTTAAATTTATTATAATATGTCTATTAAGATAATATATTAAACGCAATATAATGTGAAGTTTAAATAAATATAATTAATAATTATTATAATTAAAATCAATATATTATTATCTTATATAATATTATTTTCAATATATCGTATATTAGACATCTGTTATTGAATCTGGATACCCTGTAATTCAGTGTCTAATACCCAGCCTTAATGTAGAAAATCTAATATTTAAAAATAGATTAATAAAAACACATAACTCACCATTAATAAGTAAAATAAGAGAACCATGATTATAAATTTACACTATCACTGAAACTGAAGGTCGAAACGTCTACAGTCAAGGTCGTGTTTTCGCAAGAAGACCGCAACCTAGACCAACGCCTACTATTTATAATCGCACACAAAGCTATAGGTGCATCAAATAAGTGCAACACACATGCGCAAAACCACCACTTCGATGCACATCCACTGGTGACAGTATAGAGTTACTGCTACTTATTACATGCCCAATGTTTTTTTAACAATTTAAAAATAATTAAAACTAAATATTATCTACATCTAAATATTGTCTCGTCTTTAATTCTACAGATGGCAAAAATGTCTGAAATTATTTCAATTGGCATTTACTGTAGGTAAACAATATTGGAAAAATAATATATATTTTGATTAGTATTTTATTTATTTTTGCGGTAAAATAATTTTAAATTAAAAAATACATTTAAAAAGTATTTAAAAATTATTGGGTAGGATCGGAAATGCTAATAATGTTAATAAAAAAACTTTATTTGCCATTTTTCTGTTAAATTGTTATGATAATTTAATAATAACAGATTCAATATTTGAATATGTCCAAAAAAAAACGACTGCCTTAGATTAGGCAAAGGAATCGTAGAAACTAGCCATTAGAAGAATAAAGTAAGGAAGGAACTATATGCTATAGGCGCGGCTTTCATTGTTTCTTTCATGAAATGTTTTATAATATTACAATTACGAATGTATTCTGTAATTCTCTGGGCAATGAGCATGCAAATCAATGAAAGTGAACGCTTTCCTGTAACACGCAGTTCATTGATCTACAGTTATCATCACGCAGGCTTCTTCCCGGGATATAAAGAAATAATTTTACTTTAAAAGTCGTGTTTTTCTTACGTAGAAAAATTCCAATTACAGATATCCTAGCCCTTGAGAAAGCGCTGGCATATTTTTAACTGAAACACAACGGTATTTCACTGCTGCACTGGATGCATTAGCATTCATCCAGATTCCAGCGCGGGATCCAAGGTGACGGAATCGGCGAGCTCACCGTAAAAGTCATCCTCCATGGGCGTGGTAGTTAGCGCGCTGTAGTCTATAACGCCTGATTACATATATTTACTATGAATTACGTCAATTAGGAAGGAGCCGAACCGTGGTAAATTGAATCGCATCGGGCATCGCTCGTCTAACAAAAAGACTTAGGCAATACTCGTGGCAATCCAGTCCATGCATGATGAAGAAAAGAAATTTGATTTGACGCGCTTCGATTCGTCTCTACGCGGAGGTCGCAACACATCAATAATAACAATAACAGAAATAATAATTCTATTACATTGTAGCAAATCAACAAAATTGGAAAATCCCACCTTTATTGAAAAACAACTGAATTATGTTCTATATCTACGTATTTTAATGAATTAATTCACGATGTTTTTAATAAATTACATATCACAAATAATTGTTGCAAGATTTATTGCTTTAGCCGCTCATGTTTTTATATGATATATTGTAATAAATGTACTGACGCGATTTCTAATCACATAAATAAGCTACCGTGGCTGAATACTCTATAATGTGCTCTTTAATAGATCAGTATTCAACTGCCGGCAGATGTCATCATAAATATTTTTTATATTGAAATGATATGCTCTTTGAATATCAATTGAATTGGTAAAGAAAATACATTCATTGAAAACCTCATTAAATATGGAATATCATAACATTAAAACCCAATAATTTATATTCATAAATTACATTTATTTCGAATCATTCGTGTCGTAAATGTAGAGTAACGATTCTTACTGTCGAAATCTTATATCTAGTAAATTTAGGTATATTTTTGACGCTCAGGTACAAGGAAATAACTATTTACAAAGTGGGATCGAATTTAAGTATCACAGATCAACTGATGTTGAATACATAACATTTAGAGGCGCTAAATACCTACATAGTAGTGACATCTAGCGATAAAAAAGTATATTTGGTTATCGTTCATAAGCAGCGCCATCTAGTGGTATCCGTAATAACCTCCATCATAGTGATGTCCATAAACTTGTGGATGGTGAGCGTGACCCACTCGTTTAACAACAGCATTAAAACCATTGTGCTTGTCGGCTGTGTACTCGACGATACGTGTGGTGCCGTCAGGCTCGGCTAGAGAGTAAGCACCTGTAAATAAAATAATATTACGTTTAATCGATTTATAGTTTGACGTGAACTGGTTAGATGGCGCTGCAAAGTGTAATAGAATAAATTCATGCTGTTTTATGCGTGTTGATTTCAACATATTTTATTTATAACGAATGTAGCAATTTAATTAAACAGAAATTATTAATAAAATAACCCATAATTAAATCTTAATTGTATAATAATTGAAAAATAATAATTTAATTTATGTAGATAAAGACAGTGTTGGGCACGCTTGTAAAAACGTATAACGTAGAAATTTGTTAGTATAAATGAAAAATAAATAAATGAATTTGAGTAATTTTTACCTTTAACAACATCACCATCGCGTGTTTCCCATTGCGTCTTGTGATCACCAGTGTGAGGGTCCTTTACTGAATAGTCGAATGAGTATTTTGGGTATGCCTGAAACGGGAACAAATTTCTCACTGAGATTCCAACATTTCATTATAATTATTATTTTTTAAATTGTAGCTCTGGATGATCGAAAGTGGTGGTACTACCCCGGGACGGCAGACTGTTTTATTTACTGTTTTAACTGAACAATTGCCAAGAATTTCGATGAAACCCGCTAATTCTGACCGGTACCAAATGTAACTTTGTTATATGTACTTTGGTCGCTCTGTTCCTATAGGCATTATTAAAGAGTGGTAGGTAGACTGATGATGGTTATTTGTCCTGTCTGCCGTCCTGGAGTAGTACCACCACTTTCGAATGTAACACTCGTGAAGTGACCTTGTCGCGTTTCGGGAATAGTTTGAAAGTAGCCAGGTATAACGAGAGGAGTGTGCGCTGTCAATCTGGATGGTACATGCTCGTCTCCTGAAGCCGGCATAGTGGAGGCGACTGCTGCCCGCACAGGTTTCTCTGTTGTAGCAGTTGTTTCCATTCATGGACCGCACTCTAGCTTTACATCAAGCTGAGTGTTGTCACATGCCGAAGCTACAATAAAAAAAAATCGAGTAGGTAATATCCCCAATGAAAACCATATATTTATGTGTCGTCATATCTATGGTCACTATTGGTCACGCCATTTGCACAGTTGACCGTTTTGCAAGTCGACTATAACATCGACTTATAATAATGATATAATAACACTTATATTGAAAAAATTAGATCGTTTTATCAAAGTCGTGTCGGTCTCTAACACGAGTAACAAACAGTATTGAAGCAATTGGCATTGTTAGATATTAAATTAAATTCTATCGAAATCATTTTCGATTTTGAATATCAATCAATCTTTAATTATGATTTAAATTAATTTGGCTTAATTTTGATTGATAAGTAAATAATTTAAAAAAAACACAACACAATGATTACAAAATTTGACCTACCTCAACAATGCAGTAAAATGTAGGTTGACAAAACGATGTAATTACAGTTTAGCTATATGTAGAATACATTATTTCAAACTGTTACAGCTATTAATAAGGACGTTAATTATAAGTTACATACGTAATAATCTCCATGGTCGTATCCACCATCATAACCAGCACCTAATCCATTTCCACCATATCCAGCATATCCATGACCTATGTAGCCTGCGCTGGCAATGGCACACAATGCTACAAATATGAATACCTGAAGAAAAAGAGACTTGAAAAGGAGAATGCCCATTCGCCTAAGAAAAATGGGCCCAGAATTTTTTTTCTCGAGTTTGTCGATGATTTTTAGTTAATTTTGTAGAAAAATAAATCTACTTCCTTATTATCAAACAGTTTTAATTTTTTCACCCGAGTTTTTGAGTAAAAACATGCAAGCTTTCTGATGCAATATTTGAGGTTTGATTCTTACAAAAAAAATTGTGGAATTTCGAGTATTTTTGATTTAGCTTTTAATTATGACAAAAATAGCAGGTATAACGGAGGCTATCGCTGCGTCTAGATTTCTCTTTGTAAGAATTGCTTTCGCTTTAGGTCGCACTCTAGGTTAACATAAAAAATGAGAGAGTAAAAGTAAGTATAAATATCACACAATTAAAAAATTACAAAATAGTGAATGTATCAAATGATGCATGACAGGCGATTATAGAAGTCAATAAATTCAAATACAAATAAACGAAGTTTCCTCTCGTTTTTTAACGTTTACGTGATACAGTCGTTATCAATGGACCGGCAAAATTAGACTGACTACTTAACTTAGACGACGAAGGTCAAACCAAAATAGACAATAAAACAATACATAAACCTGTCAATCAAAATCCTATCATTTAAACGTCAAACATACAAACAAGATAGAAAAATTAGAACAATGGGTTAAGTAAAAACAAATGCAGGAAATTGTAAGACCTAATAATTCCTTTTAGAGTGGATTCCGCTTACCGCTCTTCTGCGTTTAATTGTTAGTTATTCTATTCCCACAAGAATATGTTATTGTATCAATTAAACCGGAATACAGGAAGCCATATTGGTATTACGTGTTAAACAAATGAAGCTATAACTTGTACATATCTGTATTTCCATGCTCGCATGCGATGGCGGTGCTACATCTAACGTATTTGTCGCTCGTCGACATCTAATTATTTAGACCGCAGTAGCGATCCTATTGGCGGAGAAATCTCAATCTACGCCGTGAGAGCGTAAATGTAAACTCAAACTCAAGCCTCCAGTTCTAGAGAGCTCTTTCATTTCTCACTCAGAAAGATATCGTTAAAGAAAAGCTAAAATACACTATTTTCATAGACGATTCTGGAAACAATTTTTACGGCGGAGAAATGACTGGAGACACCAGTTGTCTCCGTTATGCCGGTTTGAGAAGAATTCGAGCACCGTATATGTTATGCTAAGGTCAGTGCAATAGTGCACATTGTTTAGACGAAAAACGCAACTAAATTTTACTACGATTTTTAAGATTTCGTAGCTAGATTTGGTTTTAGGCAGTTTTGCGTGTTAAAGAAGATAAATTGCAAATCTTGAATTTATTAGAATATAACCTTAATCAGACTGAAATAATTGAATAGAGTACTGTCTGTTGCAATCTCTATGTTATACCTGTGTAGATATAACAGGTACTGCGCAATCATGTGGTCGATAGATGAAATGTTCATTTATCGTTTTAAATATAAGTCATACTATTTCCGTGGGTAGATATACATATATTACTTTGAAATATAGCTTTCATTTGTCAATTTTTATTTAACAAGTTATTTTATGATACTAGCTTGGCATGTGACAACGCCGCGTCTGACGAAAGCTAAGGTGTAGTCTTTGAGCGAAAACGAATTTACTACAAAAAAGTCAGCAGTCGCCTCCGCTATACCGGTTTGAAAAAAAAAGTGAATCATCCAGGTTGACACTGCACCTTACTCACGTTATACCCCGTTAATTCCCAAGTTTATTCCGAACACTTTAAGGGTGTTCTTATATTGAAGATGTATTGATTTTCCGATACTTTATCATGCTGATATATTTTTTTAACACTTTTTTTTAGGTTTATATTTATTTTGAATAATTATCATAAGATTTCCATAGATACTTAACATTTCATGTTTATATGCTAATTTCATTGGTAATTTTGTGGTTTTGAAATGTTAAAATTTGCAGTGTACTGTAATTTAAAGTGCGTTGGTAAAATGGGATTGAGCAAGAGCCGGAATAATTAGCGCGAACAAGAAAACAAGAGCTCTCCTGATAAGTATTGTTTACACCATTGTTTTAGTTATTTTTTCTCTAATAATATTTTTGTATGTAATAAAATTGATTTTAAGTAAAAATTGTCTATGCAGTTAAAATAAGAGTAGATATTTCTATAAAGATATCTATCTTTATAGAGTGTAAGAAATTAAAAAATATTTAAAATAAAATTATGCTTTTCTTTGCAATATAATCATTAAAGCCTCATTAAGATGTTTCTATGGCATAAAATATAGTTCATGTTTTCATTGTTTCACAAATCAAAGAGTAGAGATTTCTTTTATAATAATTATTTCCGGTCTTGATTTTTATAAATGTAGTTAACCTAAACAGTCCACCTTTTTTAAATTTTAATTTTAAAAGATGTTTTTGATTATTGTAGTTTGTTTAGATTTATCTTCCAAACAATTTTCATTTCAAGATTACATTTGTTTTCACTAATAATTTTAAAATAATCCGTATTATTTAACCATTGTTAATTTAATAAAATTACTAAAAAAGGTACATTTATCAATAATGTGATGAAATATTTTTCAAAAAAGACAAACTTCTAAACATTCCCTTTAATTTTATAGTCTTTTTGAAACCCAATACAACACTTTGAATACACTACAAAACTTACTTGAAAGGCACGCATGTTTTGTTAATAAACAAAGATAATAATTTCCAAAAAATCGATCACTTTCTTCCTCTTCAGAGCTCTCTGACAGGATCAGAACTGATACTGGTGTACTATTCAATGTGTATAGAGTATTTATAAGAACGAGCGGTTTCGTTGCACCACTGCGCGTGCCCAACTGTAACACACGCGTCGGCAGCTTCGACTCAGCTGTTCCCTTTGCATTGTTTAGATTAATAATATTGTTTGATATTCTTTTAATTTTTTTTAAAAATTGATATTTATTTATTTTGTTACAATAACATATAGATATAAAAAAGATATAGATATAAAAGGCACTGAATTAAGTCTTGAATAAAAAACTAAATAAATATATGACAACTCGCCACCTGATGTTAGATGTAGAAAAATGACTGCATGTGGAGGTTGACAGTGATACGACCAATCTGATCTTAAAGTAGACAGTGCCGGCTAATAACCATCATCTCTCTGCATACTACACTTTAACGTAGAATATGTAATTCAAATTACCAAGTGTTTATTATTATTGTGTTACGATTATTACTGAATTTTATTGACATATTTTCCTGTTTTTTTTTAAATTACAGTACCTCGTTTAATCCACCCGTTGAGCTAGCTAGAGAGCGATCATGAGTCACAGATAAATGTCTGCAGGCAACAGTCCCTACCGCTATGCCGTCTTGAAGAGCGCAGCATTCATTAACAGTGCACATTCCTCTAGTTATATAAAAATACAATTACTATTGTGTGATAAATCATAAATACGTAATAATGCGTAACATTACATTGTATTTATTTCATGTAACAATGTTAACATGCGTTTTATTTAAATATAATTAGACTATAATTATTCATATAGAATCATACATTACAGCAGGTAGGTACATTATGTAAAGAAAATTAGTAACAAGCCAATTTTTATGATATGAATGTACCCTGTAAATGGATCTAAAAGATGGTGCACTCGAACCGGCATAGCGGAGGCAATTGTTGCACACGGACGTTTCTTTGTGGTAGCAGTTGTTCATGAACTGCACTCTACCTTAACAAAAAAAGTTACTACAAAAAACTCTCTTTTATTTTTACAGCAATTACCTACGTTTGTATTTCTGTACCACATAGTAAATACTTAAATGAATGGGTATAAAGCAATAAATTGCATCGACTCAAAGGACAGAAAGTTAGTGCCTGGACTAATCGCTTAACTGTTACTTTGTACATAGTTATCAGAATCTGTTGAAAGTCCAGCAAGCGTAGGACTCAATATTATGCGACATTGTTATTATGAAACCCTTATAAGAGTTACGCAAACTAGGAAAGTAAACCAAATTCCTACATCATAATATTATGACCAGATAAATAATTTCTAGAACTAGAATTTGGGAGGCAGACAGATGATGATTATTTACGCAGCTCATCATTTCCAGTCATTTTGAATTCAGACTGGATAGTTCCGGAATGCATATAGGACAATAAATTCTTTATATACTAGAATATAATTACCTAAATGTTTAATATGTCGTTTCGGCTACGGACGATAAGACGTATAAATTTTCAGCGAAGGTTTTTTGGAGCTCAGCATTTGACAATGCTGTTCAACTGGTGTTGAGCTAGAGTGCGGTCATTGGACTGCAACTGCAATTGGATTGCAACTGCTATTACAGGGAAATTTCAGCAGACAGCAGTCACCTCCGCTATGCTGGCTTAAGAAGACTAATATGCACTATTTAGGTTGACACTACTCTCGTCATGCCTAGCTACTTTCAAACTGATCCTGAAAAGCGACTAGACCATTTGACTGGGCTGATAACCATCATCAGTCTGCGTTCTTTATGTCTCTTATTAGTTTAAAGAATGTTTATGTAGTCATAGAAAAATCATGTATTATGCCTACATGGATACTTACATAATTATAGACAACAATAAATTCAGTTGAGAGGACGTAAATGTCCTAAATAATTAAAAGCAAGGTCCAGTTAATCTACACCCGGAGTTTCACTTCGAATCAGGGCCAATTTTAATAGGTTAATATCGAGTTTACTCAATTTTACTGTCGATACAATAGCTATTAAGTTAATAGTTTGTTATTAAATTGTTTATAACTAAAACTAATAATAATAAATGTGGTAAAATATCGACAAAGAATTTTGTCACTTCTTCAGGTCTAAACAGATAACCGAACTTGCTTTGAGCGTCTAAACGTGCGGACAGCGGTATGGCGGTATAACATTACAGTCTCCAAATCCATGGTGTGGTGTGATTTGGTCGATTATGTGCAGTGCATTTTGGCTGAACCAGCATCAAGCAGGTGATCAGTTTCTTAATACAAATAGACAGGAATAAGCAAAGACCACGATCTTGACACCACTATCTCGCTTCTCACACATTTACAATGCTCTTCATATAAGCAAGAGTGTTATGGGCACTAGGCAACAGCTTTCGTAACAAAGTAAAAATAAACCAATAAAAAGTCATAAAATCAATGTTACAAATGAAAAATTGCAATTAAAATCGATCTTTATCTTCTAAGTTAACAACTATTTAGTTGAACTATAAAAGGCATATGCAACATGCAATATTTCATATAATTAACGAACTAGTATACTAATTTAGACAGTGCCTACCTATTAACATAATTGCATTGTCATATTTATTATGATTTAAGTATTATAACTTCTAATAAACCTTTATTCAGTGGTGAAGCTAACATCGGTGGAACTCGTAGTGGTCCAAGTCAATGACTAAAAAAGCCTAAGTGATTTTTGCTCCAAACCCAATTTTGGTAGCACTCGGGGCGGGTCGCCCCCGAAGCTCCACCTTGCTACGCCACTACTTTATTTAATACTAGCTGACGGTGCAAGGTACACGCTGCCCGGGCTATAATAACAGTCATTCGTATCGACCGTGTCGATGCTTATTCAACCCTTGTATAAAAAAACTAACAGATAAAGAATTTAAATAAAGACCACTCATAGCGTACACACTACACGTCACTAAGGGGCCGTTGTCCAGCGGTACAGGATGGACCTCACAATCGATGAGACCTGTGTTCAAACCTCGCTAAATTTAGATAATGTTATATGTATTTTGATTGCTCAGTGCTTGTGCAAGCAACTAAAAATAAAATAAAATGCGTCCGTAAGTGTTTCTATGTTTTATGTGAATATTAAAGGAAATAATAACAATAAAGGAATGGAATACTATAAAAAAGTACCATCTTATTATAGAAGACAGATTACACTAAATAAATTCGATGTAACTATTATTTTTAAAGTATACATTTTATTATCAGTTGTAAAATCGCATGTAACAATCTATACGAATAATCCTAAGTTGCGACATAGAAATAACTTGAAGACCCGTATATTATATTATTGATGATAGCAAGTCATATTAGTGTTTGCGAAACCATCTATAAAATCATATTGGGACTATTAAATTCTTAATCTAGTTTAAGATCAGTTAATAACCACATTACATTCTTAAGAACTTCGCAAATCAAATCATATATATATAACCAGAGGAGTGTGCACTGTCAATTTAGATAGACCTTAAGCCGGCAAAGTGGAGGCGACTATTGCTCGTATAGAATTATCTGTAGTTGCAGTTGTTTTCGTTCATGGGCCGCACTCTTGCTTTATAACAGGCGGAGTGTTGTCATATACCGAGCTACAATTTAAAAAATCTTATTGTAAATAGACCACATAGTTAATAGATCGATTTAAAATATATTAAAAAATTCGATAAAAATCAATATATTTATTATACAAAGTTTTACATACAAAATTAAATAACATTAATAATAATACATACTATCTAATAATAAAAATCTACCTAAATAAATATACAATGCCCCAGAATATTAGGATATTTTGATTTGGTATTTTTTTCTAATTATATATTACAAATCAGGAATCGAACTCGGGATCTCCACGTAACAAATTGCGCGCTAACCACTGAAAACATTCTATACATATTTTAGTATCTATCATAAAATATAATTAATAATTAAGAAATTAATTTTAAACGGTTAATTAACAAATAAACGGACATATGAAACGAACTTTCAGTATTATTATGTAGTTAATGTGATTAATATCCGTGTAATGAAACAATTTAATTAAGTGATTTAATTCTTTACATTATTGCTTTTGATTGTTGGGTAATTATTTATGTTTTTAGTAGTTATTATTTTTTATAATTAAGTGTGCAGGTTAATAGAACCTGGACTGTGTACAATTGTCTCCTCAAGCTTGCACAGCGAAGACGACTGTTCTTTACATAGCTCCGTGATAGCAGTTATTCCAGCTCCTGTACCGCACTTCACGCGAAGTGTGGTTACATCAGTTACTTACCATGCTGCTATTTAAAAAAAAATCTTTAGTTGTCAGATAATAATACAATCTTTTAATAATTTTACAAACTTTTATTCAGTATAAATATAAATCAGTATCAATTTATAATTTCATAAAATCAAATAAAAATCGCAAGTCCTTATTCGCCGTAATTGCAAAAAAATCGATATATTTAATAATCGTAAGCAAAAACTTTGCATACCTCATTACACATCGAGCTGATTCATTGGCATTGCATAACTATAATAATATAATAGTTCTAGAATATTTGAAAAAAAAAACATCTAATGTGTTATTCGGCCAAGGAGATACAAAAATAATAGGCACGTACTTGGCCCACAAGGTTTAGGTAACCAAGTACAAAATTAACCGATCACAGTGGTTAGAATGCATGTGCAAAAAATATATAAAGCAACATTATATAAACTAACAAAGATATATATTTACAAGCTCTTAATCATTTCTATCACAGAACATGTTTACACTACGGGCTTCATAGCCAGACCAGCCACCTAAGTGACAACGAAACGTCAAATCCCATATTTCGGTTTTCGATTCGAACAAGTGACAACTGTCGATTGATTCGGAAAAGTTTAGATTTTTTTATTTTATTGTAGCTCGGCATGTGAAAACACTCCGCCTGATGTAAAGCTAGAGTGCGGTCCATGAATGGAAACAACTGCTACTACAGAGAAACCTGTGCGGGCAGCAGTCGCCTCCACTATGCCGGCTTGAGGAGATGAGCATGTACCATCTTAGATTGACAGTGCACACTTCTCTCGTTATACCTGGCTACTTTCAAACTATTCCCGAAACGCGACAAGGTCACTTCACGGGTGTTACATTCGAAAGTGGTGGTACTACCCCAGGACGGCAGACTGGACAAATAACCATCATCAGTCTGCCTACCACTCTTTAATAGTGCCTATAGGCACTGAGCAACCAAAGTACATATAACAAAGTTACATTGGTACCGGTCAGAATTAGCGAGGTTTGAACACGGGTCTCATCGATCGTAAGATCACGCTTCTTACCGCTAGACCACGGCCGCTCTTAGATAGATCACAGACCCTAAAATATGATTGATATAATTAATTTGTAAACAGATTTAAAATACCTATTAAAAATAATAATAAAATTATAATTTGTTTTACTCAATCAACTTCAATTGTTTAATTTTAACGCCATCTGAAGTTTAACAAACAAACTACAACGTTAACAAACGCTACATTTTACTACAAATGGACGTTCACTTTGACTACAATGTAGTCAGTATCGGTTCAGTTATTAAGTTGTGCTTGTTTTCCGATAGAGGGCATAATAATATTTAAAAATTGACTCTGAGTAAACAAATGATTGCTTGATTGATTTAAATTAACTATCACGTTTAATTTTGTCCAGAACCAAAGAGCAAAGCTTTAAATAAATATAGTGAAGTGTTTGCGCAAAAACATCTGAAAAAAGTTTTGTATATTAGTTAATGCATGTTTTTTATACAAAATCTAGACAAGATCCAGAGATACATATGAATATTTTTAAGACATGTAACTATATCTATGGATACATGTAGGTATGTCAAGTTCGCAGAGAAAATTATTTAACTATTTTTATAGCTGTAAAATTTCACTGAAAAAAGGATAAATTCATTTTAAAAACAAATCAACAATTAAAAATGCATATCCAATAAGGAAGTAAAAACTTGAAACTGACGCAAAATTCAAAACAAATTGCCGCATACATGATCTTGAATTGGATTTTTTTATTATTTATAAAATTATTGCATACCCACTTGCAAGGAGAACTGCTGCACATTTTATTATTATTAATAATATTACAAAATTAATAATAGTGTTTTTTTTTCTTATATTTGGTCTAGTAATATTTGAAGAGCGCTAGACCACGGGTGAAACGGGTGTATTCACGATTGATTAGACCCGTGTTCGAACCTCGCTAATTCTGACCGGTACCAATGTAACTTTGTTATATGTACTTTGGTTACTCAGTGCCTAAAGGCACTATTAAAGAGTGGTAGACATACTAATGGTAGTACCACCACTTTCGAATGTAACACCCGTGAAGTGATTTTGTCGCATTTCGGGAGCAGTTTAAAAGTAGCCAGGTATTGCGGGAGGAGTGTGCACTGTCAATCTAGATGGTGCATGCTCGTCTCCTCAGGCAGGCATAGCGGAGGCCACTGCTACCCGCAGAGATTTCACTGTAGTAACAGTTGTCTCCGTTCACGGACCGCGCTCTCGCTTTACATCAAGCGAAGTTTTCTCTTTTTTTTTTTATTGTAGCTTGGCATGTGACAACACTCCGCCTGATGTAAAACTAGAGTGCGGTCCATGAATGGAAACAACTGCTACCACAGAGAAATCTCTACGGGCTGCAGTCGCCTCCACTATGCCGGCTTGAGGAGACAAGCCTGTACCATCTAGATTATATACCGAGCTACAGTAAAAAATACTTGCAAAAATGGACAATGACGACTAAACGATCTAATACAGACATAAGTAAAGTAATAAATATACCTTGTATGTATTCTCCCACTCGATGCACTAATACCTTATGAAGGTTAATATAATACGGGAACTACTGTTTGAAAAGCAATGAACCTATATACGTCTATAAACATTGCTTTATACTTCCACCGTAGTCGCGTTTTAGTATCAGCTTAGAAGTCATTGGCTATAACGAGAAAAGTTTCTCTGGCAATGGGTGATGCATATTACGGGTGAGTCTGGTTATTGGCGCAGTCTCCCGTCCCGGGTCAATACCACTACTCGCTAGTGTAACACCCGTGAAATGACCTAGTCGCGTTTCGGAAACAGTTTAGAAGTAACCAGTTATAACGAAAGGAGTTTGCGTCAATCTGGGCGGTGCAAATTTGTCTCCTCAAGCCGACATAGCGGAGGCTGCAGTGCCCACAGAAATTAGTTTGTGATAGCAGTTGCTTTCGTCCATGGTTCGCATTATAGCTTAACGTGAAAGCCAACACCAGAGCGTCCATACATTTTGTTTTACAACATTGTTTGAAACATAGCAAATTTTAGATTAAAATTAAGTAATTTTATAACTTTCTTAGCACTAATTATTATCGCAAATCACTATAATAAACAAATAGCTGCATAGAATATATAAAATATAAAATGTTTAAAATATTTAAAATGCTTTTTATATATTCTGTGCCGTAGATATTTGTTTATTATAGTGATTTGCAATAATAATTAGTGTTGATAAAGTTATAAAATTACTTAATTTCAACATAAATTTGCTATGTTTCAAACAATGTTGTAAAACAAAATGTATGGACGCTCAGGTGTTGGCTTTCACGTTAACATCAGGCCGAGTATGGTTATACGAATATGCCGAGCTACTATAAAAAAGCTTAAAAAACTATGTGTGTATAATACAAAATAAAGATTATTTGAAATTCTTTTCAAATAACGTTGTGTGTCAAAATTTCACAATACTCCTCATAAGAATCATGCGCTATAAATACAGTATGATATCGAAAGGAAATAAGACGATATGGACTCGTAAATTAACGAAGATCGTGCGATCGTGAGTTATATATTCCTTCCAAGAACACTCGAGCAATCATAATCAGGTGCTAGGTTCTTGAAATCGGTTTGAATTAAAGAAATATATTTATACATAAGTTTATGCTTGTTTTATATAAAAAACTAATAAAAAATGTATTAAAACCTAATAATTACGAAGAAAGGCTTATTAGGGTCGGTAATTGAACCCGTGGCTCGCGGTCCTTTGACCGTGAGTGACAGTGTCGTATGGGAGGCACTGTTGGAGTTGCTGGTCTCCCATCGGGCGCGTCCTCAGGTGGTGGATAGAGGGTCCCGGGATACCGCCCTGAGGTACCCCGGCGCGAACCAAAACCAGCAAGGTGGGGTCTCTCCTCGGGTCACACTCTTTCAGAGAAGACTTGAGTGAGAGACCACCCTTCATCGCGTGGGCGGAGGCGATGGCGGGGTACCAAGCGCTATCTCCTTCGCCCCGAGCCAAGAGCGGTAGTCCCGGGGTTGGACTGCCGCTCAGTTACTTGGCTGGAATGGTGTTTCTTCCCGATGAGGTGGGGCCTAACGGCCGAGCGTCGGTGGGGTTGCGGATGAATGCGAAAGCGTGCCCGTGACCTCACCATATGACGTAGTGAGGGACACCGTGGGGGTTTTAGTCGTGTATACCCGGTATTGGGGAGTACCGGGGAGTCCGACATAACCTCGTCGTCTTCCCCGAGACGGCGAGGCATCTATAAAAGATTTCCCCCACGTAAAAAAAAAAAAAAAAAAAAAAAAAAAAAAAAAAAAAAAAAAAAAAAGGGTCGGTAATTGAATTCTTCTTTAAGTATAAGCCTACAGTTCTTGACTGAAAAAGTAGATTTAAATTGCTTTCTTAATTTTTTTTATTATATATTTAATATCTACACATCATAAGTCGTTCAGTACCAAAGTACATATTTATTTATTTATTGCATGTTACTATAATTAGTACCTATACAGTCTATATAAGGTGACGCCCCGGTAGAGCGTTGCAAGAATATTAGTTAAATATAAAATGTCATTAAAATTAAAGTAGTAAGCTTTTTTATTTGAAATCGCAAAAGAATTAACATAGTTACATTGGTACCGGTCAGAGTTTGAACATGCCGTCCTTAAAATCGTAAGAGCATATTTGCACTAATAAAATGTACAATTTAAGATAGTGGATTATTCAAATGTGACATTTTAATTTAATTTGTATCAATTGCTGCAAAATATTCTCGGAATTATTTGCTCGGTTGGTAGATATAATGTAGATCCTAATTATAGATTAGGTTAAGCCTGTTTATCTCATTATTCTTCCTTTACATAATGAATAGATTTAGTAAGCACGTTGGAAATCCTGATAGCTTTATTGGTGGATGCATGTTCTCAATTAAGTCGAATTTAAAAAAATATTAAACCAATTTAATTCAAAAGTATTATTAATAATTAATATTTGTTTTGATCGGAAATCGAACGCGGGACCTTCGCGTAGCAGACTGAGCGCACTACAGAGGCCGTGTTTACGAGCAGATACGTTTTCAATAAAGTTTTTTTTTATTAATTAAATCAAGTGCAAAACATTTGCGCAACGACTCCTAACTAAGACGTGACTATATAAAATTATAATTTAATTAAATCCGTTCAGAATAATTACTAAATTGCCAATTTAAACTAGGTTTGTCATTGTCAACCTGTGGGGTGCACATTTATTTCCTCGAGCCGGCATAGCAGAGGCGAGTGTTGCCTGCGAAAATTTCTCTAGCACACTACCGGAGTGTTCGTTACCATACGCCGAGTTGTAATAAAAAAATATTTGCCTTAACTACTCTTACATTGTGAAGCTATCTCAGGGTCTCGGGATCGAGCCTTGCTCCGGTTGTTGACACTATTGTGAGCGATGAACATCGCAACAATAACCAACACGTTTTTTTATTAATTAAAATAAAATGTATGTTTAATTAAACGAGAATTTCAACCTTTACTTTTAGATTTTTATCGACAGCTTTATTTCAGTAGTCAATTAATACTGTAAATATCTATGGCTCTTTAGTTCAAATCTTTTTTTTCTGTTCAATTTTCATCATAATTTTATAATAAACAAATGCATATACTACTGTATATATAGCAATCCCTTTAACTATGTTAATAACCATATTAATACTGAAACGTAAAAAAAATAAAAATAAAGCGCATTTCTCATCACGGCATTGCTATATTACATTCTGTATATACAACATGAAGGCAATAAAGTTTGTTTTTGAATCATTCAACATACCATACATTCATCATTTACAAATTAAGAAATAATAATCCTTTATAAACGGCAATAATAAATTATTCCTAATATTATATTTATTTATTCTAATACTGGATTTACCATTGTGGGTTCTAGACAAGTTTGTAACCTCGTTTAACCGTTAACGTATTAGTTTATAAATGGAATTTTAAACGTTTGAATTAAACATTATACTTCTAAGTGTAATAGGAAATGTGTTAATCTATTTCAGTGCGCTTTACACTTCAAGTTAACTTGAAATGTAGGTATCTTGTATTTTATCTTGTATCATAGGGATAACAATATAAAAGTAACAATAAATAACAAAAATCTTCTTCTTTTGTAATTGTCGACATCTATGACGGAGTGGTTAGCGCACAAGTAGGTTACGCGGATGTTTCTGGTTCATTTATTTGTTAATCAATTAATTTATACTCTAATCTCGTGTTATACGATTGAAAACAGCATTGATGTGCACTCGTTGAAAAAAGCTCAGCTTATGCTTATCTGTAGGAATTACAGATCTCACCTACTGATCTCAAGTAACATTAAAGCCTGCATGAAACATATGTGCAAGGCTTAAAAGAAGGTAAATACTCCTTTTAATCGGAACCACTGCCATATCGGCTCATCGCATTAATACAGGTCGCTTTACTCGTGAAATCTACCAATCTCTTGTGAAACCACGCAACGGTGTTCGTCAAAATTAAAAACAAATTGTTCAATGTTAACTAAAAATATGATATAATTGCAGTGTTTGAAATTGAGTAACAGAATGAGTCGAGCACATACCATTTTAAATATTAATTAAATACAAATACAGACTAAAGTAGAGTGTGGAAATATTTTCCGTAATTTATATTAAAGCATTTAATATAGAGACGGCGTGGTCAGTGGGCTTTATAAATTAAATTAAATTTGAAGAATTTATGAATTGAAACTCGTTATACTCGTAGACTAAAGACAGACGAAGTTTCAGACATTTAGGCATATGACTCCACCTTAGCATGATCATAGACAAATGAATATCATACGGATCCCGAGCTGATCTCAAAGCTTAATCTAGTAATTTAACTGGTGTTACAGTTGAAAGTTGGTATTGCCCTATGACAACAGATTGGGCTAACAACCATCAACAATGTCAAGAAAAGTTATTTTTGTACATGTTTCTAAATAGTACCGTAATCTACATGCGTGAATGGAAAACTACGCGGGTGATTGCAATATTTTAAATATAATGAAGTAGTTACCTATTGCATTATATTATTTGGTTTGAACAACATTAATTACACAAGTGCGTTGCGGCTATCACAACAATCTTAGAAAGACAGATTTAGTGTTACATATAACGTAAAAGTAACGCAAATCTATTTATAGCATAACCATTTTAAATTGTCATTCAAAAAAAACCAGTTGATTGTTCAAAAACACATATTGATACAATCATTGACCGGTTAATTATGAACATTACATTAAATTATACTAAAAATAGATGCCTTTTTTGCAACTTTTTACAACATTCAAATGTATGCTTATCTTTATAGATGACATTAATTTTGGCCTGGTTATGGCTGGCGTACACTAAACTCGTAGAATCGCATCGCTAAAAATCTATATTTACTATGAAACTGCGTTCATTGGGAAGGAATCGAGTCAAGGAGAATTGAATCACATCGATCATCGCTCGTCAAACGAATTTCTGACTGGCAAGAGGTGCGATTCGTCTATGATGAAGGTATGCGGAAGAAATGAGATTCGATTCTTTGCGTTTCTAGTGGACACCAGACTTTATACTGACCCGAGCGTAGTGTCGATTAATAATTAATCATAATAATACATATTATGACAGACAATTTTGCAGATATAATTTTTTCAAAGACATAATTTGCTATAAGTAGGAAATATTAAAAAAGCTTTCTATTATTCAAGTGGGTGTGAATTCCTTCACTTCTATATGTTCTAAATCATCAGTTAATAATTTAGTTATTGTGAAACCGTGTTACTTAATCTTTAATTTTTTTAGTCACTTTGGTAACCATTACGAAAAGATACCACCTCAGGTCTTCATCAGTTAGGAACACCCTGACCGTGTTTTTTTTTTGTTATCTACATTACCTTAAGGATTATTTGGGATACTCGTAGTTTGAGAGTAGCCCATTCTCGGTCGGGTTAGAATATATATTTATATATAGAAATAAATAGTTATCGGTTTACAATCAACATCCATTGGCTAAAAAAGGGCTTATTAGAACTAGAAATTAAAAAATAATAATATTAAAGATATATTTCAGAACATTGCATCGATCGGATTGACCTTTATTTTTATTCCTTTCAACAATTGACACAAAATTCTACCTAAATAATAATTTAATTAATAAAATTCACGTTTCTTTATATAAAACACGAACTTTAATAACTCAAAAAATTATCTTAATTTGACATACTAGATAAAAGAATAATGACTCTATTGAAAGCATGTGAAGCATCGATAATATGTTCATTATTTAAAGAAGCTACGTATGTATATTTATACATACATATAATATAGTGGTCACGACTAGATGCTTCGATGGTTACCTCCAATAAGACGTCCTGTGGAGCCTTGTCCTCACTCTTACCGCTTCATTGCAAAATGCGTTTTGAATACAATTTTTATTTTGATTGTTTAATGAAACATTATCGTTATTTAGTTCTGACTAGAATGGAAGAATTCTGCGAAGGCAAAGGAATCTAAGCCATTATCACATCATCACATCATCTTTAGTGTTGCATTTTGTAGATATTTTGCAATTCAATTCATTCTCTCTTTCTATTTTTTAATGCTTTCTAAAATTATTATGAAAGTACTAATAAAGTTCGGGCCTACTGTCATAATTTGCTAACTGGAGTCCATATTTTAGCATTCCGGCATTCTGTTCTCAGGCATTAAATATTACTTAATATTTTGAATAACAATTAAGAATTAAAAATAACAAACTACATTTTGCCTTAAGGTACTGTGAGTACAAACCGGTCTTGACCGTCGTTATAGATGTAGGTTCCAGTTTAATTATAGCATATAAGTGAAGATTCATTGCCATACACGGAGGCCTTAACAAGACACGAACTATGTATATTATTTTTGTATTGCCTAAACTGTATTAATAAGTGAACCTACACGATATAGATTTCATGAAATCTAACATGAGCAAATTTTAATGAAAAGACGATTTTGTAACTCAAATTATCAATTTTTAATACTTTAAAGAAAATAGCATTAAATTTCAATACTGAATATTAACAATATTTAATCTAGGAGGTAGTGCCAGTCAAGACTGTCAAGTTTACAATTAAATAATGATAGAGTAATTTTAATTTTTTTTTTAAATAATAGTGACAGTTTCAGTTGAATTTTTTTAAGGATGCATTACAGTCTTCGATTTTCTTCTTTAAATAGAAATACAACACTAAGCCTGTATTTTACCTTTTCTGTTTTGAATATTTTTTCTAGACTCGCGTACGTTTACGAAGACTAAATAAAAATGTCCAATTCTTGGATATTTATTAAGATTGGAAGAAACGCAATAAAATTCTAGGACGACAACAATCTATCTCCAGATGCCTATCAAAATTCCTTTTTTATAGATAACGAAGGACATTGAATATCTGTTGCGCGGAGGTTTCGGGATCAATTCCGATTCAGAAAATATATTTATAAAAATATGTTAAACATGATGCATCTTAAAAAAATAGTCTCAAAAATAAAAACTTAGACCGCATCAGTATGATGTATACAACCACTCGTTCACAAATTGTTTTTCGGGTTTGAGTGCTATAAAACCCGGAACCCTCTATCCACCACCTGAGGACGCGCCCAATGGGAGATCAGCAACTTCAACAGTGCCCCCCATATGACATTGTCACTCACGATCAAAGGGCCATGGGAACGCGACCTACCTACTAATTTGCTCATTTTAAATCACAAATAACATTTAGTACTAATAGTAAACGTAATTTGGTTCACCATACATACAGTCCTCCATTTAAGTTTTATCTCGTCAAAACCCATCAATCCTTTTATGCGGTTTGTCGCCTAATTATGCATTTTGCACAAACATCATAATGTAAATGTAACCTTGAGCTCATTTCTAGTGTAATTTATGGAGTTCTGAGCACGCGCATGATGAGAGATATCTCCATAAATGCGTACAAACAAATAACTGTAAATTAAAATGATATAATTTTAAAGTGTGTTAATGTTTTTATTTAAAGTTTTATATGGCATTATAACAATTTGCCAGTGTCAAAGTAAATATTTTTGCATCACGAGTCATTCATTCATCACACTAAACAGTCAGGTCAAGTCTTAGTCAAGTTAAAAATTGCTTCAGTAAAGTGGTAGAATCTTTACTGAAACTTCCTACGGAGTTTTGAAGGGAAGATGGTAGCACATGTTTACTTCTTTTGAATTGTTTGCCCACACTCATGCACGTTCACGAACACTTAATGGTTAATAATCCACTATTATTACACATTAACACTCGAAGAAACAAGTTTAGGAAAATAATTAAAAAAAGATAATATAATCTCTCAAAATGGCCGCCAAAAAAACTAATATTAATTATTGTGATTGCCTTAACGAGATGAAGATAAATACATGTTAAAAATAAGAATTGTAATAATATTTTTTATTTAAATAGAACAAGGCAAAGGATATCAAATTACGATTGAATATCAAATTAATTTAATGTTTGAGAAATGTTATTAAACTAAAAAAACTAACCACAAAACGCGGGATGAAATCGAATTGTGTATTGTATCTTACTAGTTTTTGCCCGCAACTTCGTATTGATTATACGTTATTATTTAGTTATTTGTTATTTGTTCAAATTTGACTGTTTGTTTCGAAACGCATACGAGATAGAAACTAAGAATTATTTTTTATAGATTAGAATAAATATTTGAAATCGTGACGGTAAAAAAAACGTGTACAATTACTTTTTACTCGTATTTTCACTCCAAACGTAGACAATTGGAGGGTTATTTAATAGTTTGGTCACATATAACGCGTCGAGTGTGTATTCATTGCATTGCATTGTGTCATCAAAAGACACGCCTATAAAGTTATACTATAGTAAAAATCGATCTACGTCATACGACCGTCCGAGATACGTCTTTACGTTGTAGTAAAAGTGATGATCTACTTTCCTCATTTACTTTTTCACTGAAAGCGAGAGTGACCGTGACCTACCGCAAATGACGTCACGTCCATAGTTCGTGACGTACAACGTTCACTTTCGTTTGAGTTGAACGAAGGAAAGTAAGAGTGAAAGAGGAAAAAAGTCTTTTTGAGATACTATATCGATTCAATATAAAAATATAATAACGTATTAAAAGTATGTCGTTTGTCGCTATTATAAGGAAATGAGCAAGGTCGACCTGATCGATAACGTGTGACTCCTCAAGTCAGCATAGCGTAGGCGAGCACGGAGACATTTTTCTATGGCAGAAGAAATTGTCTCCGTTTATGGATCGCATTCTAGCTTAACGGGCATGTGGATAAATGGCGGGGTTCTAAACAAAAAAAAAATGGTTATGGTCTCTGTTTACCCTTGTTTGTTTGATAGTTGAGTAGTAATTTTCATTTGTAATATTTCTACGTATCAACTGCGCTATAAATAATTAATTAGCAAAATCTAGGTTAGGCAATGGAATTGATTCTACTTTTCATTACATTGTAGAAGCGTGCTTATGTAAAATAACGCATAATATCTTAGATTTAATAACAATAAATTTCAGTATTTTATTTGAATGAAAATAATTAGCAGAAATTATTATCTTACATTTCTACGTAATTATGTCACGAATGTTCTGTACATTGGTCGTTCATAATATATGAATTAATTAAGAGTGGTACCAAAGCAGATCGATAATGGTTATTAACCCACTTCACTTACCACCACCCGTAAAGTGGACCTGTCACGTTTCGGGATTCAATTTGAACTTTACCTCTAGCCTAACATCAGGCGGAGGGTGACCGAGTTACTACGATATTAACAAAGAAAAAGTGTGAAATATTTGGTCGTAATTGGATTAAAATTGCAAATGAAAAAAATTACGATTTAAATCAAAGATAAAACACATAAATCATAATGTTAGTCGAGTAAATATTTTATCAGATTTAATCAAAAGCATCCATCATGCATTCTAAGCATTTTAAAGGAAAAATCAATGTTCAAAAAATGTAGGCCAATTAGTTATTAGACCATACTGTTTTTTTAATTAAAATTTATTAAAGTTAATAAACAACATTGATTAACTAAAGTTATTTACTAATAAGTAAAGGTCAATGATATTCTATCTATTAGGAAAATATAAACACTTATTTTTTGACGCAACATTGTCTCGACCTCGACTAGTCCGAAGTAAGTTCAGTGGAGTTCTATGAGAGTCTCGGTCGCCGTTACTATGCCGGCCCATCCAACGTTAAAAGAGACACATGAGATGACAAAGAATTCCTTTTATTGCGCAACACTAAAATCCAAATTGTTTCATTCGGCTACCTTTTCAGTGGACACATTACCAATGCTTTTTTTAGAGAGCAAAACATTTCCAGTTCCTGTAGATCTATAATTGTATTTGTGCATTTACTATCGAGGCTTACTATTACATTTATTTATTCTTACGCTTCAAAAGCTTTGCAGCCATCGCGGCGTGGAGTCTCGCAGCTACTACGATGGCAGTAAAGCTTTCGAAATGTACGAATCAAATTAATATAAATAAAAGCGTAAGCATGTAAATAAGCGGCTTAAAGTATTCTAAATTCCGATTATTTTTGCAGAGTCCACATCAATATTTAGCAATAATATAAATTTAAGTTTGTATCAAATACATTAAATTAATTATAATTTATTAAGCTATGGGTAACCGACAATAAAGCTGTGAAATATGTAATTTATGTATCTCGGACTGTTAGATAAAGTCGTTATGTTTTTATTTTTAACTGTGTAAACTCTACTGCATTGTGTAACACAATTGTTTGCAGAACAAAATTAAATCGTCTAATAGGGGAATGCGGTTATTCTTTGAGAATGTTTAGATACTAGCTACAAGAACAAAAATCATTAGAGTTACCAATATAATTGTGAAAACAAAAATTAACCAACGTTTCTATTTCAAATAAAGCTTTTTTCTACAAACTATTTTTAAGCGAGATGGATATTTTGGTGAGATGGAGTTTTTTTTTTAAATAAAAAAATAACAAAATAATTAACTTATTATTTTTAAATTTAAATAAATAAACTTTTCAACTCCAACATCGTCGATGTTCTTATATACCAGGAAACGCATAGCTCTTGCAACAGCCACGTGCGCCTGCACCGCGATTCACCTAATGATGACAGCTCCTTTTACCTCTGCACTTTGAGATATGTAGACTGGAATGTAAAGTACTAAGAAGATGTGGAAAATACATGTATATAAAAATAATATAATAAAAAAAAAAATGAAACGACAAACAGTTTTTTTTAAATTTAGATATAATTTATGTTATTTCGGATAAAAACCTTTAAATAAAAACGCCTGTAACTTGACTAGATATTCATTCTTAATCAGAGGTATGAAAACCTTTACCTGTCTTTATCAATATTAAATTGTGGGAAGCCAGCAGCTGGAAAATCTGCAGATCGACAATTTGATTTTTTTCTGCTCAATTTTCATGTCAAAATTATTATTATTTTATTATAGTAACGTATCAAAATTTTGTTAAGCTTTTATAAGAATGATGTCAATGTAGGGAATTATAGGCTATTCTTCATACGTACTTTCGTTTTAGAAACGATTTGTTGTCCCTAAACTATGTATTGTGACTATGAAGGTGTACCTACTATAAATTAAGTAAAAAATAATTATAATGTTTTACATTGTTCTTTTTTTTGTTCTTACTCTTGGGTGTTACCTAATCACTAAACCAAAGTTATAGTAGTAATCCGTTAATTACTTCCTCAATTAGGGATTTAGAGTTTATTTCAAATGTTTAGCTAAAAAAAGAGGAGATTTTTATGCAACTAAAAAAAAATTAAACTTGTCGCTCCGTTAATTTTGATATGCATATGTAAACAGATACTAGAATTGCTTGACCCCCAAAATTATTGTCATTGCGACATTTATAAAAAATTATCCAGTATGATTAAAAGAAATTATTTATATAATAAATTTAATCATTTATGGACTATTTTTATTTTGCAAATTCAAATGCTTTTGTTATTATCAAATGATGATAGGGATCATCATCCTCAGGCTCTTGTGTGCTGTGTATTTTTTTTTTCTTAAATTTTCATCATAATTTAAGAATTAAATTAAAATTAGTAATATATTAAAAAGCCTAGACGTTAATTATCATTACATTTATATTAAAAGCATTTTTTTAAAACTTTATTTAGTCTTGTGTCTTGAAAGATAAGTCTGTAATAAAACAACAATATTGAAATTTATTATTTAATATATTTTACATATGTACAAAAGTTAAATTATCACTAATATTTAAAACATAATTTTTCAAATTCTACAAGCATGAGCCATTAACCTGAAATTTTTTAAATGCATTAACATAATTTTACCTTTTTTTCACAAAAATTACTTTCCAAAAAGTTTAAAAATAACTAATAATAGCTTCCGACAGCCATTTATCTTTATCGTCATGGTTTTGAGTAGAATAATTAGTTTTGTATGAATTTAAAATGCCATTTTCGTAATAAATGTACCATTCAATATGTTATTGTTGACTCTCTAATGGAAAAGTAATGTTTGAAATTTTATATTTGTGACGTAAACATGCAGCTGTATATTAACCGCAATTACAATATTTTATTTGTAGATTATCACTAACGTTTAAACGTTTTAAACCTGCTTATTATTTTCATAAAACACAAAAATATATAATTTCAATAAATTCGGATTATGAAATGTAATAAAAAAATATTATTTATAATTATTAAATTGTTTTTATAAAATCAATATGAATATAATAATATTATCTTATTATACAAAGGCTCATTGCTGACTTTTGCCAATTTTATATTTAAAAAATATATATGTATAATGAATAAGTTGTTAAAGAATTTGTTTTTATTTTAAAATACCTTCACTTCTAGTAAAGTAAAATAATTCTGGCACGTTCTTCTAACCTAATTAATATCTAAAAACATCACAGCTTATGTATATAAAAAAAAGAAAAACAAACAAATAAATATATGAAAATTAAAAAAATTAAATCTGAAAGATATTTAGAATTTTGTTGACTGTGATGTTAAATACCTAATTATAAATTAACTTTAATATTGTCTGGGAACGTAAGCTGGCCATTGATAAACGTAGTTCGCTACACCCTGAAAGAAATTTAAAAAAACATTAGAGACTTTAAAATTAAAGTAAAATAAACCTAATTACAATGATATTAAGAGTAAAAAGTTCACTAACCTCCTGTGATGTTCTGACAACCCTTTTAGCAGCCTCCTTTTCTTGTTTCCACAACCGGTCGGATCCATAATCATTATCAGAGTCATTTATATCATTCGTTTCGATATGGTTGTTCCTTGAATCTAATTGCTTTAACTTCTCCTCTTTTCTAGCTTGCACGGCATTTATGTAATCAGGTACGAAATACCTAATACCTAAACCTGGCAAACTTTGAGAGCTAAGTTGGGAAACAATCTGTGATGGAGTGAAGTAACTCGTGATTGGTTGGGCAGGTATCGGTTCGTGTGGTACATTAGGGGTTTGGTGGCGTGGAATGTAGTTGTTTGCGATTTTCTGTGCATTGTTCAGAGGCCGCTGCGAGAGGGCTCCAGGCGAATTGTATACCACTTGAGTATACCTCGGTTGCGGTACGAATAGACGTGGTCTCCTATTGAAAAAAATATACATTAACTAATAGTATTAGATTATATTGTGAGGCTGTGGTAGACTACTACGTGTAACATATGTGCAGTGACCACGTTGCAGAATTAGTTTGGTAGTAGCCGGGTCTGTTTTATCAACTCGGTCTCACTAACTTTACGCCGGTATAACGAAGACGATACACAGGTTGCAGGCATTTTTCCACATCAGAAGTGTGGTCACATGTACTATTAAAAAAAATAGATTTTTTTACCATTGTGCATTGGGATCGGGTGCATCATTAGAACGTTCTTCCCAAACCGGCGCCGGTGTGCGGTAGGGTTGCGGCGGAGGCACCGAAGGCTCCGGCGTCGGCGGCACAATAGGTCCGTCGTTAGTACCAAATTTCACCATGATTGCTTGTGCGCATGTCGCGTACAGCATCAGGCATGTTAGTACCTAAAATATAAAACATTTAATATATATGAGGTATAATATCGTCTGAACTTTCAGGAACATGATTTATACACGCCGACCGATTTCTGATTAACCGATTCCTATTGTGTGTGGTGGATGTTCAACCACAAACAGTCCTTAAAGTGATGCAATTAACCCATCGCAGAATGCACATTTTAAACTAAATTTTGCACTAACTAATCAGAATTTTTCCTTGAAAATTACGAAAAAATGTACATTCTAAACTTGGAATCACATATCAAACATCCGTTGCTAAAATTAATTTAAATTCAATCGAGATGTTACTGAAATAACCTTGACTTTGTTACGGTTTTAAAACCTATTTCTCACGTGAACTTGTTAAATTTGAATTGCATTTAATGTATTACTATTTAAAACCGAGCTTTATCTAGTGTTAAAGTTACAAATTCGCGTTTGATGTGCGCGTTGATGTTTGTACCATTGTTTTGGTCAAGTTGGTTAATCACGATTGCGAGAGATTCTTTTCGATGTGAATCTTGACATTCTTATTTAGTTCTCTTCTTACATATAATTACAATCTTCATTAATGTTCAACCTTTTATTGTTTTACGTATTACTAAATACGATGAACGACGAAGAAATACAATCTTAAAGTGTGTTAAGGTAACGATAGCGATAGATAGAGTGATGAGTGTATTACTTGAAGTCAGTTCACTTTTTTTTGGCATTTTAATTGCTGTTTTATTTTTAAATTGTAATAAAAATTCATCATCATCGATTGTCAGGCCTTAATAAAAATTGAGTAGGAAACAAAATGCGTGTTTACCTGTAACGTAGCCGAGGGTGACATGTTGCTGATGTTCCTAGCAACCTTTGTCGATGATATGACAACTTCACCTGTAAAATTTATAATCTCAATAAAAAAAATACATAAACTGTATTTAAATTAAAAAATATAATATAATAATATGGTAAGAGGAGTGTGCACTGTCAATCTAGATGGTACGTGCTCGTCTCCTCAAGTCGGCATAGTGGAGGCGACTGCCGCCCGCACAGGTCTCTCTGTAGTAGCAGTTGTTTCCATTCATGGACCGCACTCTGGCTTTACATCAGGCGGAGTGCTGTCACATGCCGAGCTACAATAAAAAAAATTATAATAATATAATATAATTCGTAATTTAAATATAATATTTATGAAGTAATTTGCATTAAAGTGAAACTTAAGAATTACTTAATTTTGATTTACTCAAAACCCTATAATCAATATGCAGTTAAGAGTTCAACATGAACATGACAAGTTAATAAGTGAGATTAATAGATGAAAAACATAGCATTTAAGTCAACAAACAAATTAACCGTAATTACAAATAAATGTAAAACTTAAATCTTCATCGACATCGATTTTTGCAATACTACCAGCAACACGACCATGGAATAAAATGTAATATCATTCATTTACATATTAACGAAATTAAATCCGTAATTACTTTCATAATGACAGCTTTTGAAGTTCATTAATACGAATCAACCCACTTACTTCGTTTTTGAACATGTGAAGTTTTTAAATTATTTTGTAGAAAAATAAATAGTGTATTTTTAAAGAATACCTAACTATTTCCAGATCCACGTTAAGTAGACTTAGAAGATCTAAAAACCTCAGAAGAAAACCTAAATTCAACCAATATCATGCTTTTTTACTAAATAAATAGAATGCATTGACCCCAAATTAGGACAAGGACAAGGATAACAACAGAAACGTAACAGACCTAAATATCTAGACCTAAGAGAAATACTTGTTTTTATTTTATTAATATAATCAGGTCCTTCAATTTGGATATTTATGATATTTCATTGTATCCATGTTACAAGTCAAGTAACAAGGGATATCTGTATATCTGAATCTCAACGGACATTAATCTTAAAGACGAATCTGAATTATTATAAATTTAAATCTTCGTAAAGGTTAAAGATGATGAGTATTCTACAAAAACTTTGGCTACACCGAATAATATATATTTTTTTAAATATTTTTTTAAATATTTATTGTATACTGTTGTAATTATTTTAAAACTAAAGAAAGCTTGTAGCATTGGTGAAGCGTACATCAAACTGTCATCCACCAGCCTTCCAGCATTCCCTTTTAAAATTATTTTCAAAACAAATAATATAATATAAAGTATAAAAAGTTTATTTGTTCAATTTTCATGATAATTTTAATAATAATAATATCAACGATTAGCGTCAATTAAAAAAAGGTATCTATTGCAAAATACAGCTTTCCTCTATGGGTAAATCAATGCAATTTTGTTTTTAATATTATTTATTATGTTTCAGTGCTAACCCCGTCAATGTAGCCAAAACCGAAAGAGCAACCAAACCCGAAATCTATTTATGGTCATACAATGTATTTTTAAAAGAAAAGTAAGATTTATATCTCATTCAAGATTAATTAAAGAAATACCTACTCCCTCAAGTTATTATATGAAAGGTTTCTTAATAAACGCTAAATAATTAAAAAGTATTTAAGATCTTCAGATTGTTATTATAAATTGCACGTTTCTCTTACTTCTTAATAATGAGAAATTACAATTTTATATTAAATGCAAAACAAGAATATAAAATAATTATTTTACATAAAATATAGTAAACATCTCGGCACATATTTTTATAGTACAACTGCTACTAGAAAGAAATGCCTACAAATAGCAGTTACCTCCACTATGCTAGCTTGAGGAGACGGATGTGGCATCCATTGACAATTCACACATCTCTCATTATACCCACACTACGATTACTTCCAAGCTGATTATGAAACGAGACTAGGCCACTTTACGGGTGGTGGTGTTACACCAGGGCGGCAGACACGGCTAATAACCATTATCCAATCCAGTGTAGAGCGTGGTCTATACAACTGAAATACTACTAATTAAAACTAAATAAGAAAACCTGAATTAAAGTTAATCCTAAGGTCAGACAATTCACATAATCACGATTTAAAGTAAGATGCTAAATGAGGTATTATTAACCTAATGAAGCTTGTAATAAAACTCAATAATCAAATTGGGTTGATAAAAATACCTTATTATTTAGACACGCTAACCGTCCAATATTCAGATTATTTATTGCAACAATTACAAAAATCTTTATTCGCCACATTTTAAAAGACGAAATCTCTTGCACAAAATCAAGAACTATGACCTAAATTTGTCTTAAAAATAATATTGTTTTAATGCAAATCTTTATATAACTCGAATGCCCGATCACGTACTATACTGTATTGATGCAATGCTTTTTATTTGTAATTCACACAATAATTGTTGATGTACACAATAAAAAAAAAGTGTGAGAACTACAGAATTCAAACAAGACGAATGTTTCTAGATTTTAGAGTCGAGCTATAAAATCTATAATACTCGTAGACTATTATTGTCTAACATTTTATTGATAATTCAATAGTTTTGTAATATATTTTGTAAGTACACATAAAAGTTTATTTTGATTGATTATTAATAAACGTGTTTCTAGAAACAATATTTAAGTGTTGAAAGTATTTTTAGTTTTAGAGCAGTTTGAAAGTAGCCAGGTATAGCGTGAGGAGTGTGCACTGTCAATCTAGATGGTGTATACTCGTCTCGACTGCTGTCCGTAGAGATTTTTCGGTAGTAGCAATTGTTTCCGTTCATGGACCGCACTCTAGCTTTACATCAGGCGGAGCGTTGTCATATGCCGAGCTACAATAAAAAATAGTCATCATACCATTTAATGACTACGAAGTAGATATCTGTTTTTTAAAATACCTCAAACTAGAATACCCACGGGCTCAGTCCTTTACATTTACGCCATCACGGGATTATACTTGGCTACTTACACTTAAACCACACTGCGACAATTGTATCGTATTGTATTTACACTTAAAAGCAGTACTACAGCTCTTCAACAATATGATATGTGGCCTGACTTTAAACGATATGATATAAAGATATGACATCACATAACATCACGTAAGCATCAATTAAAACCAATCCGATAATGTCCACGGCATGATTAACGTATAATAATTATTTATACCACCAACTATACTGACTTTTCCAGATTTGGTGCGAATTTCCCTAAATGTCCCTCCGAGTATTTGTCATAAACCTGTGACTGCATTCCCATCGCGTCTCTCAGGCAATAAATCAGGAACGCGCCTGGTGCCATGTATGTAAGATTATGTTGAGAAATGCTTTTTTGCTGGCAACAACTTGCGAACGTCAATATAGTTGAAAAAAAACAACTCAAAAGCTGCTAAAACAACTGCTACTACAGAGAATTGTCTGCAGGCAGCAGTCCACTCCGCTATGCCGGCTTGTGCACGATCCATTGACACAACGCATTTCTTTCGTATTTAATTAGACCTAACGGTGTATAACTAAATAGTGTTTAAACATTAAATATTGAATAAATTATATTTGATTAAATTATTAGACCATCAAATTACATAGTGATGTACGGTTATCCGCGAACATGATTTAGCTAAGTATCGATTATTTTTGGAATATTAAATTGCTGAATTTGTTATTATTTAATTATGTTCAAAATTAAACAGACAAACATTCACGCTGACAATGAAACTCATGTCCTACCCTCTGCGGACATGCTTTGACCATTGACGCTTCGAACTCGACGTATTTAATACGTTTTCTGATCAATGTTCATCATTATTTAATAGGTTTTTAATTAAGAGACTTCATGTGGCTTATGACCGCATTTATTTTGCTTTTATGCTTTGCAACCGTCGCCGCGTCGTGATTGCAGCATAAAGTCTTATATTTAATTAATAAATTACATAATAAAAATACGTATGTAGGTTTTTAAGTTTAATAGACAATATTAATAAGTTTTTTGTAATAATAAAAAACAGCCTAACGCTGCTTTTCAGGAAGCGTAGTAAAAATTATTAAATAATGTTAAGGTCCCACTATCTTAACGTACAAAAAGTCCAACTTCAATTTATAGCAGTACGCTCGTAATAAGAAAATATTTCGATGTTACTTTAAGAATCTCACCAAACAAATTCCCTGATAAAATACTCCTATATCTAAAAGTTAAACAAAATAATTGCTTCTACTTTGCATAAAATTAACAAAACTACATTCCACGAAAATTGTATTTGTTTTTTTTCTACAGATATTTCCGTAACACTTTGCATTACTTTTCATGCTTTACTCGATACTTATGTCTCGATTTATTAAACTGGTAATTTAATTAGCATTGGGTTGTGGCGCCCCGCGGTTTGATTCGAGTTCCAACTACATAGGTAGTTGTGTAAATGATACTTTTTTAACCCTTTAAAGTACGAGTAGCTTATTGTCTTGTTTTATTAGGCGCTGTATATGCCTATATGAATCACACTTACCTTTTCCTGATTAATAGGCATTTATATTAGTTGAATTAATAAATTACTCGTGTACTAATGTAGCTCGGCATGTGACAACACTCCGTCTGATGTAAAGCTAGAGTGCGGTCCATGAATGGAAACAACTGCTACTACAGAGAAACCTGTGCGGGCAGCAGTCGCCTCCACTAATCCGGCTTGAGAAAACGAGCATATACCATCTAGATTGACAGTGCACACTCCTCTCGATATACCTGGCTACTTTCAAACTATTCCCTAAACGCGACAAGGTCTCTTCACGGGTGTTACATTCGAAAGTGGTGGACAAATTACAATTATAATCAGTCTGCCTACCACTCTTTAATAGTGCCTATAGGCATTGAGCGACAATTTTTTTAAACTTCTTAAAGAAAATCAAACCAAAAACAATTTTCTATAAAAGCATGGCATGTGATCATACTCCGCTTGTGATAAAGTGCAATCTATGACCGGAAACAAATGCTACCACAAATAAGTTTCTGCAGGTAGCAGTCGCCTCCGCTATGCCAGTTCGAGGAGACGAATGAGCTACTTTACAGAAAGACGGAGAAGATACAAAACAAAATTAAATAACAAAAATGTCAATATCTCCATTAACACAAAAACAAAAGGTATTTATTTACTCATCAATAAAAGTCATATTTAAACAATTATGAATGCACCATGATTGTCTTGTCTCCTTGAAGAATTACCTTGACAATGTGTCAAATGACAAAGAGGCTGCATTTGTTACAACTAGTAATGCAAATATCCCCCACACCCACTCTATACTTGTGTGGCGCGAGTTACTTAATAACATGGTATGCTTGCCTTAGTATAAAATGCATACTTACAGGCTTTATAGAATCATGTCTTTTATATGCACTATTTGGGTAATACAGGCAATCCAATAAAGGAGATCTTATATAACGATATATTAATGCTGCCATGAAAAGAGAAATAACTTATTATTAAATTAAAAATAACAGGAAAAAATGGAATAGTTTGAAAGTAGCCAGGTATAACGAGAGGAGTGTGCACTGTCAATCTAAGATGGTACATGCTCGTCTCCTCAAGCCGGCATAGTGGAGGCGACTGTTACCCGCACAGGTTTCTCTGTAGTAGCAGTTGTTTCCATTCATGGACCGCACTCTAGCTTTACATCAGGCGGAGCGTTGTCACATGCCGAGCTACAATAATTTTTTTTTTTTAAAAAGTAAAAGCTCAGTGCCTATAAGCACTATTAAAGAGTGATAGGCAGACTAATGATGGTTATTTGTCCTGTCTGTCGTCCTGGGGTAGTATCACCACTTTCGACTGTAACACACGTGAAGTGACCTTGTCGCGTTTCAGGAATAGTTTGAAAGTAGCCAGGTATAAGAGAGGAGTGTGCACTGTCAATCTAGATGGTATATGCTTGTCTCCTCAAGCCGGCATAGTGGAGGCGACTGCTGCCAGTAGAGATTAATAATGCCATTAGATATTTTCTCCCAGCTAACCATTTGGGAGATGAAAGCTATAGTAGATATACTATAGGTACATTATACAAACACATAGTTACTACATAATAATATAAATATTATATTGTGCATATAATAAATTTTATTATTTATATTGAAAACTAAATCGTTTTGTTATTATAACTTATTAGATCATGAATAACGTAATCATTAACCCGGTAAGACCGTACACAATAAGGAAGGCTGTGTCTACCTACGTATATCTACAACGCCTTTTCTCTGTACACTTAATGTATGAGGTGTTGCATATTATTAGAGTACATTATAATGGAGACATGTACGCGTATTCTTATGTTCGTATAATTAAAGTTTAATTGAATTTTTTTATCAATTTTAATTTAAATAACAGTAAATTTAATGTTCTAAGAAAATATGTATCTTGAATAAATAAATGTTTATTTTTAACAGTAGCTCGACATGTGATTACACTATTGGTATTAAAGCCCCCTTCGTTATGCCGGCTTGAGGAGACGAATGCGTTTTAATTAAATTAGTTGTCCAATAATGTAACCGCACTCACTAATGAATAGCAGAAATAGACTGCATCTGTACATTAGTAGACAGACAGGACTCAATGGATAGCGGACCTTATACTTAAATTTAATTGTTACATAAACATCTGAATAAATTTAAATCACTATCACCATTTAACAAAGGTTGAATTCAATTAAATGTCATGTTACTTTGTTGACCCTGCCCATGTTTGGTATAACCAATTAACGAAAAAAAAATTTACTCTTATTTGGTCATCTTATCTGAATACACTCATAAATATCTCAGAAAGTTCATTCGTATACTTTAGAATGAATTAATATATCACCAGGTTTATATTTTAAACAATAAAAGTAGACAAAAAACTGAAGCAAAACTTATTATTTATAAAATAGGAAAGTGTACATAGACAAAATAACAACAAAAACAAAAGAATAAAATTAAATATACGGAATAAAACTTTTATTTGTTAATAAAAATAAAACTATACCCTTTTGGAATATTAATTCCAAAAACAAATGCAATTAAATATTATTAATCTTGGAATACATAAAAATTAGAAAAAACCTTAGCCTGTTTATTGGAAATGTTTAAGGTTATATTCTCTCTATAAAAGAAGCCCTATATGGAACGAGAACGGGAACGCTAAACGTGTAATACTAATTATACGCATACCACGCAAATTACGGGCAAAAACTCAACATTGTACTGATAAAAATAACTTTTTATTTATATTTATGAAACATAAACAAAATTAACCATCAATTTAACGTCGTCAGAAGTAATCATAAAATAATTTATCATTGCTGCAATTACTTGTCAAATATAATCAAGGCTTTGAACAAATGTCCGTCGTGTGACATCATGGATTCATAGGACAAGGTTAGCTCGTCCATTCCACACAAAGGCACGACATGATTTAGTAGGTATTTAATATTTAAATATTTTTTATTAGTATTTTTTTTTTCACACTTCGCCTGATGTTAGGCTGAAGTAAGATCCATGAGCGGAAACAACTGCTACTACAATTAAATTCGGGCATCAGTTCCCTCCAATATGCATAAGGAGACGTATATACATGGTGCACATTCATCTCGACAGGGCACACGTCTTTTGTCAAAAATTAATAATAGTATTATATATTTAAGAAGAACAAGTTCATGTTCATGTTCAAAAAACATGTTCTAAACATTAAGTTTTTACTATGATAAAAGCATTTTTCCACCTGTTGAGGGAGTGTGACCTGTGTGGATCTGAGCGCATTGTGTTCATTAATAAACTAGGAATTAATTTGTTGGATAACCCTTTTCTGGTTCAGCCAAGATACTATATGATTTTTTAAATATTTGTAAGTGTAAAATAGTGTAAGATTTAGTTATAATTTAGGATTTAGTAGTATGTAGTAACTAGTATCGTATTGTACCTTTTCCTGAAATATTTTATTGTCATTTAATGTAGATAATTAGGCTAGCATAGTCTGCTGTAAGAAAGCATTAAAAAAAGAAAAAAGAAAGCATTTTATTTTTATTCCAAAACAATTGAATATAAATAAGAAAAATACGGAGTTTTGGAGTGATTCTGAAAATACTCGTAGATGTTATAGGTTTTGAATTATTTTCCTGAACATGTGTTTATTCAAGTGTTAAATGTAATCAATTAAGTATTCGTAAACGTACTTGAGAGTAAAAAAACTATTCAAATTAGAAACACGAGTATCATTAGAGTTATTTTTTCATCAAAACTCAGCTGAAATTTTTATAAAACCTCCACCACTTTGCTAAAAACAATTGAGAAAATATATTTTTTAAATAGATAGAAAATATAGAGGGATTATTTACTACTTTAAAACATACGTAAGCAATTAATTAAAACGCAATTTGAATTTTGTGCTGTGAAGGAATATTGTAATGGTATATTTTAATTTACACATATTGTTACACATTTTTGTTGTGTATTGTTGTAATAGATTAAGTTTTATTGCTGCGTTTTTCCGTCATGTGTATAAATAAGTAAATAAAAAATAATAAAAAAGTCAAAGAGGCGAAAGAATGTAAGTAACTGCCTATCTCTGTAGACGAATTGAATAAATGAAAAACTAGTTTTAATTAATATCTTTTAAAGGTTAAAAAAACTGTAATAAAAAAGTTAGACCGCCATTTGTAGTATATATAATTATGGTAGTACAAATACAATAATACAAAGAGATGTTCGAATAACCAGCCGTGCGAATAACGTATGTGTTAAGATGTTTTATTAGAAGATTCAATGTCAAGTATTATTAAAGGCAGGATACAGTAAGTCATTATTAAAAAAACACACCTCAAAACATAACACTGTGTACTACAAAAAAAAAAACAAGTTATACTAGCAAGGAAGACAAAGTACTTTGTCTATTACTAAATATTATCTTCCATACTAATACATAAATGTCACAATAACTAATGCCTGTCTGGAACGGTAAGTTCACGACTAAACAGATTTCGATAAAATTTGGCAAGGACTTTTGAAAGGAAGGCAAGGGCCTCCCTTCCACCTAGGGAAGGACATATGGTACCTTAATCTAAAAAAATAAAAATAAACTGAAGGTATTGAAATAGGGAATGTTATATTTTATAAATTTTAAGATACTGAATGAGATTGTAGGTGTAATATTGAATACCAAAAAGCTGAGGACATCTTTTAGGACGTATTTTAATTTTTTTATTTTTTACGTGACGACCGCATTGTTCTATTTGCAAATAATATGTATCATATTTCAAATACAGCGTAATATAATAAGAATTCTAAATTAATAATTTTATATATGTTTTGTATAAAATATACAAATTAAATGTAAAAACGAGGACTATTATTTAAATTAAATTAATCAGTACAGAATTATAAACATATTTCAATAAAAAAAAAAACAATAGTCGGAAATCAACAATTAATATTAGAATTTATTAGGTCGCAAACACACATTGCATATGCGAAGTAACACGCCAACATTTAGGTTCACGGTCAGCAGCTAACTTGCATAACAAAAACATGTGTGACGTAACCCTTATGTAGGCAACTTAATAGCTTTACTGTAGTCAACTTTTAAGCAAGATTTCAAAGTTCATTGATACTTAGATCACGTACTTAGAGACGTAAATTCTTTGTAATGTTATGCGTCGTCGTCGCGCATTTTTTTTGTCGCTTTTTTTGTTCGCTTATTTATCTAATTGCACATTAACTTACAATGTTAATAATATGTATATATAAAAAAAAAAGTGGTTATTAGGTATATTTATTATTTACTAAAATACGCAAAAATAAAAAAATGTACGTGATGAAAATTGAACAAAAAAATAAAATATAGCATACGCCATTCACAATAGCATACGGCGTAATTGTGATAAAAAAAAAAAATAAGCGATATATTTTTTATCTTATTTTACCTACTCCCAAAATGTTATTATTTTTTTGTCACAAATCAATCATTTATTGTTGCTAAACCTAATATTTCAATGTAAACTTCTAATTACAATATTTTATTTTAAAGGAAATTAAAATCTTCTTTTAAAGGTCAAACAGAATGGAAATCTCCCATTCTATTGTTCTAAGACTTGACCCTTGATTTCGTAACCGTCAATTGTAATTAAAATGCATGTCCGATACATCTATTGTAATGTAAATAATTGTAAAATGACCACTTTTTATGATGAACAGAGATGCAACCGATTCTTTTAAATACTAATTGTACATCTTTTGTTTTAAAAGAGGTCGTGGGAATGTAGGTTTCTATAAATATCTAGTTCATTGAGCTTGTCACGAATAGTTAGAGAAAAAGTAAGCCGTGTTAAATTGATAAACAATTCATTTTATCTTTCGTTCACGTCTAAACCAACGTCTAAACTAATGCGAGACAATTATTTTCTGCTACGAAACGGAGGGCCTACTTTAAACGTAATTTTGAGGAGTGTTTATGAAATTTCATTCTTGATCGAAGTTTGTACATTATAATGTGACGTTTCAATCAGCAAACATTTCAGTCGATTCAAATTGCAAAAACACTTATATTTACGCGTCCAATTTTAGCGTAGTATTCTTTGAAGTGTCACCACTGTCACTGTACCAACAATACAATACAATACAACAGTAATAGGTACTATAAAGAAAATTAAAATTGACAAGCTTTGGACAAATCGTAATAATATATTTTTTTAAATTTATTTTATTTGGTTAATACAATAATTATATTATAAGGTATTAGTGGCAAAGATTTTAGTGAAACTTAATGCACTTTTTCCTGAAATATTAATTATTAGAATAAAAATATATAATAAATAAAATCTTTGAATCTTGTTGCCTAAAAATAATTTTCGTTTACCTATCGTCAAATTATCAAATTAAAATTATGAAATATTTGAATATAAAAACAAAGCTTCTAGATACCTAAGATATAGATTTTCAAATCACAACGTAATGTGAATAAGACCGGTGCAACTATCTATGGGCGATATTATATAAACTCGGGTTAAAGTTCATAGTTACGTTAGGTGCCATATGCTCGTACGCAACTGCGTTTAGACATCTTACTGACAATAGTTAATTGTTAATTAGCCATCTTCAACTTTTCTCATAACATGACAGACACTGCACTCGCATATTAACAGATATGAAGTAACCTTTAGCAAATATATCATTTTCGTAACTTAATACGTAGTAATGATTTTAATTAATTTGTTTAATCAATTTATATGGTTCTATTTACATCAAGTTTGCTGTCAAAGTGAGAAGACCGAGAAGAGTGTGCACTGTCTCACTCAAGCTGGCAGAGCGAAGGTGAATGCTGGGCCTAAAGTCAAAAGCCAATGGACAGTTGTCACTTTTTTTATTGTAGCTCGGCATGTGACAACACTCCGCCTGAAGTAAAGCTAGAGTGTGGTCCATGAATGGAAACAACTGCTACTACAGAGAAACCTGTGCGGGTAGCAGTCGCCTCCACTATGCCGGCTTGAGGAGACGAGCATGTACCATCCAGATTGACAGTGCACACTCCTCTCAACCTGGCTACTTTCAAACTATTCCCGAAACGCGACAAAGTCACTTCACGGGTGTTACATTCGAAAGTGGTGGTACTACCCCAGGACGGCAGACTGGACAAATGACCATTATCAATCTGCCTACCACTCTTTAATAGTGCCTATAGGCATTGACCGACCAAAGTACATATAACAAAGTTACATTGATCAGAATTAGCGAGGTTCGAACACGGGTCTCATCGATCGTGAGTTCACGCGTCTTACCGCTAGACCACGGCCGCTCTAAATTGATCAAATCGTTAACCTAGGAGATAACGAAGCAGCGGTTGTTTTGCTCATGGACACCAAGGGGAGTGTGTGCTCAGATGCCGAGCTAAAATTGCGTGTTTAAAAAACGCTCTTGGCGCTACTGATATTTATACTGCTTTAAAGACAAGAGCGCGATTATTATAGTACTTAAAATATGAAGCCTTCATCTTAAATTGAAGAATTTAAAATGAAAACAGGTTGTACTGAAAAATGTAGTTATTACAAAAAAAATCTTTTGAAACTACAAGAGATAAACAATAAATTGAAGCCAAATAATTGCATATTTATAAAGTTTAAAGCGTGTCATCATTTCACAGTCATAACTGTGCGAATTTTATTATTAAAATATTCGCATAAATTGTCGGCTCACTTGTATTGAAATTTGCCTTACGGTTATCAACCTTACGGCCTTATTTTAAAGGCGTAATTATAGTCGAAGTGTATAAATAATAATTTGATTTGTAACATCTTCTTAGTTATTTTTCCAATAGTTCTCACGCGTTCACCATTGTTTGAACGCAACGATATTGGTAGCTTCAATGTTCAGATTTTTATCACAATAGGTACTTAGCGAGAAATATTCACAATATTCACAACTTTTGTGTTGGATCTAACATATCTTTTTATTAAATTATGATGAATCTGAATAGAAAAAAATGAACACGCATACAATTTTGATTTTGATTATTATTACTTTTAATTATTTAGATGTAGGATGATGTAAGGCATTACAATTTCCCTTGATTCTGTGATTTGTTTGTGATATAATGTAATTGAGAGGTTTATAATACTTTTAAAAAATTATGCATATTATGTGTCTTATTTCATTTAAAAATATTTTACTCTATGACTTTTGTGCGCTACTGTACTTTTTTTTCTTCATTTTATTTCAAAAAACGCGTTGTGTGCGAATCGCCTACTTTCTTTTTTGTTTTTGAAGGGGTCGATTCGCACGCATTTTTCGCAATTTTTACATTCGTGCGAATCGCCTACTAAAATTCAATTATTTTTAAAAGTAGGCGATTCGCCCATTTCGGGCGAGTTCAATTCGTGCGAATCGCCCCCTAACCCAGGCTGAGGCGTTATTCGTCATCGTGAAGTCTTTTTTTATTTAACTATTTATCTACTGTTTGTCTTCTTTTTGTATTTAAGCTGTTATCTCTATAAATAAATAAAAATATTTAAAAAATAATAATATAGAAAAATTATATTAAAATGCTTTGTCAATGGATGGTGCACATTCAAATCTTTAAACCAGCATGTGCAGCATAATGAAGGTGACTACTGCATGTGGACATTTCTTGGATATTTCTCTGTAGTAGCAGTTGATTCTACTATGCGGGTTACATGCAAAGCCGAATGAATAATAATGTTGTTTATCTATGACTATATTCCTCTTACACAAATAACAAAATATTGGCACTTTTTTATGTCTAGTACTTATTTAAAATTCTACTTATTCTAAACGCCTGCGCCATTTATATAGCCTGAGGTTTACGAGTATCTCCATTATAAACAATAATGTTGTCAAAACATTAAAGATAAGTTTACACCTTAAATAAAGGCACGTGTAAGACAATAAACTTCATGTGAAAGTGTGTATTGTTTTCGCCTTCAATTATCATCTACAAATAGTCGGTTGCATCATAACATTACCTCAAATGAATTATTTCTAACATAGTTTTCGTTTATTTTCACTTATACATAATCATAATAAGGAAGTTAGATATGTCCAATAAAACTTAACAAATAAACGGTCGATACGTGTTTAAGAAAATTTTACATTAATTAGGATATTGTGAATTTAATTAGTATTGATTTTAAGTTCTCGGTCGAAATAAATATTTATGTAATAACATCATATTGTAAAAGTAAATGTTTGTGTCGTTTGTATGTGTTATATTAGACTTATGTTGCCCTTGTCCTGATATCCAGGGTGTCCTAGTTTGGGACCAGGGCATTGAATATAATAATGATTAATTTTAAAAAATTAATTCATCTAATTACAAACATCAAAAGATAAACTAATAAAAAAGAAAATTGAAATATTAAATAAATAATTACAGAAACTGCTTATTATATTAGTATCTTTTATTTATTAACTTCATCTTCATCTTTTATAACCCTTAAAAATCTTAATTTTAAACAAAATCATTATCAAGTAAACTAGGTATATATAAGTTTAAATTATAGAGTTATTCTCCAGCATAAATGATATGATATTATAAAAGTCTCCGGCGCCGCAAACCGTTAGCAATTACGAATTTTAACGAATCACGTAGCGGTTGCAATGCACATCTTCGCATGCAGCGCGCGTTCATCCTTTATTTAAACGTAATTCGTTTACGTAACCCATCGGCTTATTTTGCAAGCTCAGTTTTGGATCAGTACGATTGAAGATACCGTCTTTGTCTCCTTGTTCGATGGAAACATGCTACACCTAATGTTCATTGACGCAAGATCAAAGAATAAAGCGACGTTACATAAGCAACAGACATATCGTCATCTAATTTAGATTTGTTAGACAACATCGTGGAGTCGTGCATGACCACATAGGAAATAATACAAAAAAAGATGTACTCTTAACATAATGCACTTCTCACCGCTGCTGATAGTCACTAAGTAGATATTATGATTATTTTACACCAATTTTAAAAGTCTAGTTGTTTGGTTTGGAAGCATAATGAATGTGGTCGAAGTCGGGCGTAAGTAGTATGTAGAGACAAAAGTCGTTGACATCCTGCCTAACCCTGTAGACAAAATTATTATTTTTAATGTAGCTCGGCATATAACAAGACTCCGTCTGATGTTAAGCTAAAGTGTGGTCCATGAACGGAAACAACTTCAACCACAAATAAATTTTTGCAGGCAACGAAGGGAAATGCAGGAAACGAATGCGCATCATCCAGGTTAACAGTGCAAATTCTTCTCGTTACATTTGTCTACTTCCAAACTGAATTCTATATACGACTTGATCACTTCACAGGTCTTCCGTACTGTGACTGATTTGGGCTAATAATACTATAATAAATACGACAAAAGTAATTTAAAAACATTCGGATATAATTTTCGTACCGTGTCGTCCACCGATTAGCATTGAATGGACAGTGAACTAAAATTTAGAACAGTGTTACATGAGTTTTTGTTAAGTAATTCTTTATGTCATAACAAGCCTTGAATTTACCGAAAATTTTCCTAATGCAATGTTAGTCTTATTTATCCCGCTAAGAAAAAAAATTCAAGTTCATTTATTATTAATGAAAAGAAGAAAAATGAGAAGAAGAAAAATTAAATAGAAAAAAACACAAGAGCCTGAACTGAGATAGGGGTCAAACACACGTCCTACGCAATGCGCGCGGATGTTCTGATCACTAAACTACGAATGCATTTGTATTACTCTATCTTTCCATCGGCAGTCCTTCCAACTTTTAATTATTTATCCATTTTAGTGTATCTTGATACAAAAATTATTTTTTTACTTTAATTACACTCATTTTACTGTCTGTAACACATATTTTATCTTGACACATTTAGTGTCAAATCGACGAGTCTTTGACGAGACGCGGTGGCGTAGCTATTCTAAGTAATAACTTTAAATTTGTATTGTGGTTTTCCTGTATTTTCTAGTCAACTTACTACATCACGAGTATCCGCGAGCGACGAACTTTAGGTTTTGTATTAGATAGTTTTCGAAACCTTTAATATACTCGCAACTTCTGGGAATTGCGTACTTTCCCAACAAGTGGTTACGTACTTTGATATTTTCATTTAGTTATTGTATCTGTCACTTTGATTAGACATGATTTGACTCTGATTTATTTAAGTATTTATAAATAAAAAGTATATTTTCAAATTAAATAGTTCTAAACATTCAACAAATATACTTAAAATTAGGCTTGTATTAATTTGATCTACCAAAAATTCAACTATGAAGAAAAGAAAACTGAAGCAATTTATCTTAGTTGGTCTACATAAAAGAGTGCCCTAAATAGGCGGTCTTGTCCTGAATGGAGGCATTCAAGTCTATTTACGTCTAAACCACGTAATCGTAATGATATAAGAACATTATTATCTGTCACCTTTCATAATAGATACTGAACTAAAAAGGTTTCAATCTATCATACACGCAGCTCAATTAATTATATTATTTGCAATAAAGAAATGCAATAGAGCGCTACTGTTTACCTATTTCGATCGCTTAAGAATTTAATTAAATAATAATTTATGATCGGCTGTTGTCTAGCCGTAGAGGACGGACTTCACAATCGTGTGTTTAAACCTCGGTAAATTCTGACTGGTACCAATGTAACTAAGTTATATGTATGTATTTTGGTCGCTTAGTGCCTGTGATACAAGCACTAGCTTAGTACAGGCATTTAAGAAAAATCATTAGTACATATGTGATATTTCAGTGTTATTTGAAGATCTGCTAATAAAAAAAAATATGCGTTGATTGAGTGACTATGGTACCGCCTAGTAACTAGGATAGGAAATATCAAGAGTTCCTCAATATCTAGCTTAGTATTATACGTTTCAACCTCATTAAAGTCCTACTACAATCAAACAATCAATTACCAATTTAAAATCGATTAATATAAAGTTTTAAATCGCTCGTTGCCGTGCCTGTATAGTTACGCCTTCAAGATCAATGTTCCACTTCATGTATTACAAGAAATATACGTGATTGACTTGCTCTATGAACGATAAACAAATCGTTTGTTGACCTTTTACCTTACAACACCTTATTCATTATTCTTTTTTTTTCTTCGCGATAAAACCTCGAAGTAATGTGACATTGGTGGTAGACACAACATAATTTATTTCCATAGACTATTACGTGAGCGTTTGTAGTAATCTTTTTTTATTATAAATTCGTATTATATCAAGTATTTAGTATTAAAACGAAGTCCAGTACCATAAATACCAGTATTAATCTATCTATCGTATAGTTATCATCCGAATGGAAAAGAATAATTTAATTAGCGATAGAGGACGGACCTCCCGATCAATGAGACCCATGTTCAAACCTCGCTAAATTCTGACCAGTACAAATGTATGTAACAAATGTATTTTGGTCGCTCAGTACCTGTGATACAAGCAAGTTAAACAAGGCATTTAAAAAAATGAACGGAATATTTGTTTCAGGTAGCTTATTAGTGTGAAGGTCTGGAACTTTATTAGTGACTAGGAAAGCGGTCACGGTACAAAATAGACAGATAGATGTGATTATTTCTACACGGATACAAGAATGGTAACATGTAATAATTATTCCGTCCTTCATATCATACGGTTTGGAAGTATAGTTACGAATAGAACTGTTACTGTTAGAACAAAGATGATAGATATATGACTGACACAAATAACAAAGTTACTGATCGCGTTAGATTAATATCATTGTCGTAACTGGACAAGTTTTCATCAATGTTAACAAGATGACCATCATCAAAGTTACTTCACATTTTCTAACAACAAAAACGAAACGTGTCTATCATTTCATCAGCGATAAAAGTTTAAAAGTTCGCGTCCTAAATGTCGCAAGTTACTAAGTACTGAAAACCTTCAACTTTATTAGGTCACTCATTAAGTTTTTCCTTCACGTTCGTTTGGAGTGACTGTCTCTAATCACTCTTTATTTTTTGGACACCATGTATCTTAGTTATTATAGTATTCCGTCATATAGTCTCAATTCGTCTGAAATTAATACTACTTTAATTGTATCTCTGTACCTAATTACCATAACAATTATCTTTTTATCTCTATTTTGTATTAAAAATACTAGATTATGAAATAATATACTAAACTAAAGTATGACTCTAAAACGCATTAGATTAGCAAACGTAGTTTCAGAGTTATTGAAAACTAAATAGGTTATTGAAAATTTAAAAAACGTTCTTATTTTATATTTATAATTTATTTTATATATTTAAAAAAATGGTAATAATTAAAGAAATTAATTAAGTTTGAGTTTGACTGAGAATATTTGCTACGACAGAGATTAATCTGCAAACAAAAGTTTTGCCGTTATGTCTGTTACTTGAATTTTATTAGATCGACGAATAAATAATATTATACAATAAAAAAATCGATGTTTGCGTACTTAGAAAGTGATTATCTAGGTATCTTTCTTAAGGAGCTTTCTTGATTAATACCTGATTTATTAGATTAATAACAAAGGGCGGAAAATTATTTGAAAAACATCGGTGTGAAATAATTTATTTTGAGTTACGATGAGAATTAGTAAATAAGAAAGTTTATTAATTTCGATTAATTATATAAATTTTATGTATTTTTTTTTAAATTCAATTATCCGTTGAAGTGATTTTAATAGCCGCGTATAATTAATAATAAAAAATACAAATAACTGCATCTTTTTCTTTAACGTCTTTAACAAGATACGCTTCGATGGAACTCGCTGATTTTTTAAATATATCTTTTAGTTACTTATGAAATTGATAAAACTCTACAACAATTTGTCTGGTTATTACGCCAACTTTTAATAGATGCGGCTCACGTTAGAGTTGCACTTCGTCCGCTCATTTACGAATCATGAAATATCAAATTTCAACATTAAGTTTAATTCCCAGTTATGTACTACTAATGTATTTTTCCACACACACATTTGCTTCTAAAGTTTAGAGTTTAAATTGCACTATTCGTAACACTAGTGTTATCAACTTTGGATAGTGCACATTCATCCTCTCAAGCCGTCATAGCGAAGGCGACTGCTGCCTGCAGACATTTTACTGTAGTAATATTAGACGGAATGTGGATAAAAGTTTATTTCTTAAATTTACAATTTAATAATACATTGTTCTAAATTAAAAAATAAAACGTAGGTGGAGCTCAAAATACTTTGGAGTTATTTAATACCTGCGACAGTCGAAAAAAGTATACGACATCAATAAATTTAAAATATAACTAATAAATCATTCCAAATAAGTGCCGAATCGATCATTAAATAATTAGTGTTATACAATTACTGTTCCAAGTTGTTTAGGCATCAAGAAGCAGGAAGTGTTTTGTATTAAAAAGACAGATGCTAGATCTGTGATACCCCTGCACCAAATAAGGCTGTAAGGTCCTCATTTGAACTCACTACATTTGGTTGAGACCTTATTCAGAGTCGACGTCGCAAATTTAACATTCCCTTCAACGCAATTAAACGTACTTGAAATTCTTCATAATATTAATGCTAATTAATAGCATCAAATTCGCTTAGGTATTTCCAAGTATGTAATCAAAAAATTACAAAGTTATATTTCTTAATATTTTACAATTTCGTTTGTAAATTAATTAGTACGTTGGTGAAGACACTACCCATGGGTGCAAAACAGTAATTTTTTACATTATTATAATAATTATTAATTAATCAAAGTTATCAAAAACCAATTTATTTAAGATGAGAAATGGAATTACCGAAGAGCAATTAATTATATATTTATTATTATAGGCTTTATATTATCTATTTAATTTATTTATACTGATCGTAACCCAAGTAATAATGTTTTGTTATTACTTTTTCAACCGTTTCTTTTTTTGATAATGTTTTCTGAAATAACGCTAATTAAATATTATTTATCGCAGTATTTAGATACGCGGTAATGTAATAATGTTAGCGTAAAAGTAAGTTAGGTTTATTGCACTTAGATCTTAAGATAGCGGGTTATATGTGTTTCGGGTCCACATTCGTCACGGACGAAGATTTCGCATTAATTTAATTTTTCTCTTGTATGAGAGAAAGTATATTTGAAACATAACAATTTGCTTATATAATAAATTGAAATAAACTGTTCTATAAATATTATGTTTAAAATTTAACGTGAAAAGTTTTCAGCTTCGTCGATTTTCAATTTCACATTTTTTATCACATGCGTATAAAAATATACGTAAATTAACACGCACCCAATTAGTCCGAAATTCTCCTTTAGTGATGTATCCTTTAGTTATCGAACACTGAGATGCACTTATGTAGAACTAGCGTGAAGGCACTATAGAAGGTTGCGGCAGCGCGGACTGCTGGCGGATGTGTCTTCCTTTCGACGCGCGAACATCAACTGTACGTCCCGGCACGCACGCGCTCAGCCGCACTAGTGATAAGCAGATAGGAGGATAAAGCATTGCCTCATAAAGTCTAGGAACATAAGCTTACATAGGCCGTCGAATAAACTATCAAAAATGATAGTTATACGTATAGATAGAAGTGCGATTTTGCTAAATACATATTTGAATGAAAGTTCGAAAAGGTCAACTTGCGTTTTAATTATTTACATTTGTTATTAACATGTAAGTAGTCATAGTTTAGAGTCAAATAAAGTCGGAGTATCCGCTTTTTCTTGCAAAAAATACAGTGACAAATAAATTTTGTAATGTTTTTTTATCTAATTTTCCCATTTATCTATATATATTTTTTTTGTAATAATATTACAAAGGCTTTCAGTAAAAGAGTAAATATATAAAGGCAGTAGTTGCGTTCAGTATGTTTACGGAAAAGAAGGCTGCATGCATACAATCGTATGTGTTAATATGCTAATGGAATAATGATTTATGGTCCAATCTTATAGAAACATTTTTAGAAAAAAATGCAACCTTTTAAAAATGCACGTGAATAGTTTTTTTATTACATAAGTTCGATATTGATTTAATGATTGATGGATTTATAAATATAGGAACTACAAATTCATACCTTTGTAAAGAGTTTTTTTTTTTATTTTGATTCCGATCCATGAGATCCTGCTCGTACAGAGAAATGTTTGCAGACAGCAGTTGCCTTTGCTATGCCGACTTGGGGAGACGATTGTGTAGCTCCCAGGTTAACAAGGCATACTCCACTCCATCTAAATTGATGAATAACCATCATCAGTTTGACTGCCATCTTTAAAGTATATTTTTAAACAATCAAATATTTTATTTAAATAGTAAAAGTATTGTCTCAATAAATTTCAAACAAATCGTACAATTGTTCTCGGAAAAAATAATAGGGTAAAAATACTACTGAATTTACTACTCTACTCTTTATAGATGAAAGATAACATCGTTTATTAACACATAGGAAACTGAATAAAATATATGTATTACCATAAAAACAACACGTATTATTTCCTGTCTAGTACATAACTATAATAATCTTTATTTACTCCGTACTGTGATAAATGAAGTAAAACTAAAATTAAAAAGGTAATTAAATTAAATTTAAAATTAAAGGTAAAAAATTTTAAAATATTTATTATTTTGCATTATTCTTACTTTTTTCTTTTTTATTGTTAGAGCATATGACAACAGTAACACTCCGTCTGATATTAAGCTAGAGTATGGTTCATGAACGAAAACAACTGCTACTACTACAGGCAGCAGTCGCCTCCGCTATGCCGGCTCGATGAGACGAATAAGCACCAATCTCTCATACCTGACTATTTCCAAATTGATCCCGAAACGCGACATGGTCTCTTCACAGTTGTCACATTCTCCTGAAATATAAATGCGAATACATGGAATCGCAATAACATAAAAAAACCATAAAGTCGAAGTTCTGCAAATGTGGAAAAATACATTTTTTACTGTATGACAAATTAATAGCACCTTTAATGATCATTCAAGATTCTTTACTTTGATATGTAACCAGTCCAGTAATAACGAGGTCAATAATTCTATAAACACCTGCATTTGTTTATATCTAATCGCATGTGATCATCAATTAATAAGGTAATTAATTAACTGCTCCTCAGACTTCAATGAACTAAGAAATGCATGTCTATTAATTATTTTATAATAAATCAAATGCTTCTTCTAATTATTGAATTTTATTAATGTATAATTAATTAAAACGGCCGTGGTCCACCGGTTCGAGAGACCCGTGTTCTAAACCTAGCAAAAATCCTGGCCTGGTGGAAAGACTATTCAGTGGCTATAGTTATTTTTATTTTAGCTCGACATATGACAACACTCGGCCTGATGTAAAGCTAGATAGAGTGCGGTCCATGAATGGCAACAACTGATACTACAGAGAAATTTCTACGGGCAGCAGTCGCCTTCGCTATGCCGGCCTAAGGAGACGAGTACGTACCATCCAAATTATCAGGGCACACTCCTCTCGTTATACCTGGCTATTTTTAAACTATTTCCGAAACGCGACAAGGTCACTTCATGGGTGTTACATTCGAAAGCGGTGGTACTGCTCCAGGACGGCAGACTAGACAAATAACCATCATCAGTCTGCCTACCACTCTTTAATAGTGCCTATAGGCACTGAGCGACCAAAGTACATATAACAAAGTTACATTGGTACCGGTCAGAATTAGCGAGGTTCGAAGACGGGTATAGAAAGGAATAATGTAATAAAACAAGAATTTATTTATTTATTATTATTGTACTAAGCTAGTCCTTATATCACATGTGCTGAGCTACCAAAGTACGTAATAACATAGGTACATTGGTACAGGTTGGAATTTAGTGAGGTTTGAACACGGGTGTCACCGATCGTGAGGTTCGTTCTCTCTCATATCTCGTATATCTATATATAAATCACCGCCGTTCATAAATTAAAATATTTGTTAGCAGACTGATGATGGGTAATAGCCCAGTGTGCAGTCCTGGGGTAGTACCGTCACTTTCAAGTGAACACCCGTGAAGTAATCAAGTCGACATCGATAAAATGAGAGGATTATGCCCTATTACAGGATAGCAGAGGCGACTCCTGCCTGAAGGTATTTTTCTGTGTTAGCAGTTGTCTTTACGTTCACGAACCGCACAACATCCATTATTTCTGCTCAATTCTTTTTGCTACAAAGTACTCGTAGGTTTGAGGTATTAAAATTCATAGTTGCAAAAAAACTAATAGGTGACAATAGTCTACAATCTTCCTGAATATACGGGCTATATAACGCAAAACAGTCTGGTAGTTCCGGAATGCGTATGGGACAAAAAAAAAAATTTATATTTGTTTTATAACTTCCGGTAATGAGGAATCATGCCTTCCGAGGGCCCGATAGCGATAGTAGGTAAGTTAATCTCTTAGTTCCTTTTATTATAAAATTGTAATTTAATATTGATTAAAAGAAAGTATAATTATGGACTACCTATTCTACGAGTATATACATATATATAACATTTTGAATCTTGTATTTTCCTAGGTTTTACGCTAACATGAACTCAGACTTCTATCTACTTCCAGTGCAAATATTTCCCTCCCTGAAAATATTTCCGGTGAAAAAATAGCAGCCACTCATAATGAATGAGACCGGTGTTCAAATCTTGCTAAAGTCTGACCGGTACCAGTTGTAGCTCGGCATATGACAACACTCCACTTTACATCAGCTAGAGTGCGGTCCATGAGCGGAAGCAACTGCTACGACAGAGCAGTCGCCTCTGCTATGCCGGCCTGAGGAGACGAGTATGCATGATCTAGACTGGCAGTGCACACTCCTCTCGCTATACCTGGCAACTTTCAAACTGTTCCCGAAACGCGACAAGGTCCCTTCACGGGTGTTCCATTTGAAAGGTGTTACTACTCCAGGACGGCAGGCTGGGCTAACAACTATCATCAGTCTGCCTACCACTCGTATGTACTTTGATCGTAGTACATATGATACAAGGACTTGCATAGTATAATTATTTAAAAAAGTAAGTAAAAACCCCTTATTATTGTTATGCACTTATACAGTGTTATTTGACAATTTTTGAGAGTGCAAATTAGTATTTTGTAAGTTTTAATACATATAAACGAAAGTTTACAACGCATAGTCTGTGTTTCTTAGTTTCCGATAATTATATTGTTAAAAAGTCGTTATAAATATGTACATTCAACCGGTTAATAATATTACCACCTGAACTTCTAAAAGATTCGAATAATCAACACGATTATGTGTTAGCGACAAAAATACACTATAATTTTTACACACGACCGTGCATGACGACCCGAATGTGTCCGGACTCAAAATAACAAATCTAAAAAAATAAATAAAAGCTTTTTCAATTGTTTGCATATTTCGATGTAATTTTATTATTTTTCTTGTTACTATTACATAATAATATGCATAACAAATCGCGACCTCAAACTAGGATACCCTACACTAATAAATTAATAATATATACTTAATTATTAATATTTGGTTCGACCGGACATCGAACCCGAGACCAGTAACAAGCTGGCGCCACAAGTGCCACAACCACTGCGCAACAGAAGCTGTCAATCTATACTTATGTAAACTTTATTGTTTTAACTTCTAAACTATTAAATAAAATCTAGAAAATATAAGAGTAAATAAATAAAAAATTATAATTACATTGTAATCGATTTATTTAATTTGCACGAACAAAGCATAGAATGCAATTACACGATTGATTTACAAAACATAATTAATTGATCCACACAAGTCTTGTTTAATTATTTCATACTTCCTTAGTTACTAGTTATGTAGGTACTACAGATTCTAATGAATAACCTAAACATTATATTACGTTCTAACTTCTTCAATCTATGATCTCTTCCCTTTTTTATCTTTAAGATATTACTTGTACCTAAGTTCATATAAAAAAAATTACATCAACTGAATTGACTTATGAACCCACATTTATATCCACTCGACCGCGGAAAAACATTTTAACAAAAATAGTTACCCAATAGTATTTTAAGATTCCCAATTATATTAGTTCCGTGGCGCTTTCTTATCACATATATTTTCAATATAATCACAACGTCTCTGTGTTAGCTAGCTACTGAGTATTACGTTTATTATAGTCGGCATTCTTTTTGAAAAACAAAAAACATTTAGGATATTTTTTTATTGTAGCTCGGCATATGACAACACTCCACCTAATGTAAAGCTAGAGTGCGGACCATGAACGGAAACAACTGTACTACAAAGAAATCTCTACAGGCACCATCTAGATTGACAGTACACACTCTTCTCTCTCTCTAAACCTGGCTACTTTCCAACTGCTCCGGAAAAACGCGACAAGGTCACGGGTGTTACATTCGAAAATGGTGGTACTACTCCAGGATGGCAGAGGACTAATAACCATTATCAATATGCCTACCACTCTTTAATAGTGCCTATAGGCATTGAGCGACCGAAGTACATACAACAATATAATTTGTGCATAAATTTTTATAACCGACCACCTAAGAGATGCTTTAACTATGGTTGTCTACACAAAATAATCAGACGTCTTATCCCAGACAAAGCCGGTTTAGACAGCTAGTAATGCGAGTTATACCATAGGTCACTATGTTTATATATATTTTCTATCACGAAAACACGAGTAATTTACACAAAAATGCATATAACGTAATAGATAACGACATGGTTATTCAATGACCATGCGTGGAAGTTTCCATTTTTTTTTTAAACAATATTTTTTTAACTACTCGTATAACCAGTTCAGTTAAATCGATGAACCGATTGCAAAGATGGTAAGACCGGATAATGTACTCAAGGTTAATTTTGAGATCGTTGAAGACAATTAATTATGTTTCTAGTTTTTATTTCCTAGTAATCTGCAATTAGATTAAAGTTCCTATAATTTTGTGACAACGTACGTGACGTAACTGGTAATATCATATTAGTATAAACAGTATTATGTACGTGGCGTTCCCGTTCCATCATGACGGTACTCCTCATTTTTATCTAGGTTATTTCAAGAAAACAAAGAAGCTAAAACTTCCAAAGATACCAGATATACTCGTATATCGTCTTTATGACAAATTTCCATTTTGGTTTGGGGGACAAACAATCATACTTACACATTTATAATATTAGTTAAGATGTTATTAAAATGTTGAATTTTCTATTATTACCATTTCATTTTTATTTCCCTGTCTAGCTTCTTTTTTATAACTTAAAAGTTACCGAATATAATTACAAATATAATAATATAAATATATAGTAAATAAATAATTAAATAAAATAAGATTACATTATGGTGAAAAAAAGTTTAAGCTGAGGTGGGGAACGAACCCACGTCCTTTGCTTTGCGTACGAGCGCTCTGACCTCGTAATAACCAATATTAATTAAAAAACAACACATAATTAAAAAATAAGTACCTATTGTTTAGATATTTCTCGGAAACAAACTGATAGAAAAATGTTGATAAAAGATAAACGTCATTTACATAAGTTAAATGAAACTGAAAAGTGTTAACTTTATTAATTGGCTGAAATAAAAGAAATAATAAAATGAATCAAATAATTATAATTAGTATGAAGTAAACATCTTATAATAAATAATTAAATATCAACAAAGAAGAAGCGAGAAGTTACTTTTGCTAGGAAGCCTTCAAATCATGTTGCATTTGCTCGTTCTGACGGGTGATACTTAACTCCTTTAAGTTATGCGCCTCTCCGGTGGCCCTCAAGGCTTTCAACTCAGCTATATAAATCCTATTTTGAACTAAATAATTTCATAAATATAAACTAAAAAAATAATTTATTCGTGTTTTTAAATTGTAAGTTATTTAATGTCTATCTCAAATAGATAAATTATAACATAAAATAAAATCAATTCAGTTGTTTACAAAAGTATTTTTTTGGTCATATTTTATGATTCGCTAGAATAAATGGTGTCAAGACTTGATAGTACTATAGGAATAGGCAGAGAGGGTTGGGGAACATGGTCCTTAATAATCGCTATCTTTATTCACATCAAGAATATCTTTCATGTCGCTTTTATTTGTATGTATGCACATTTAAGTAAGGACGATAAGTACGTAAGGACGTTGAGTACTTATCAGTTTTATTGATATAACTTAGATTAATATAACTAAAATTACCTCATCTCTAATCACTATCGCTACAACTGGCGATCTCCAAATTTAAATTACAACGTTGTTTCTCCCCAATCTGCGACTGTAGAAGTTTCACTTCAAAATAATATTTATTCTGTCGTCCTGGGGTAGTACCACCACTTTCGAATGTTATAGCCGTGAAGTGACCTTGTCGCGTTTCGGGAATAGTTTGAAAGTAGCCAGGTATAATGAGAGGGGTGTGTACTATCAATCTAGATGGTACAGGCTCGTCTCCTCAAGCCGGCATAGTGGAGACGACTGCTGCTCGTAGGGATTTCTCCGTAGTAGCAGTTGTTTCCATTCACGGACTGCACTCTAGCTTTCTGCCGAGCTACAATTTATTAATGCGCAAATATTTATTTATAATACAATTCTTTATGAAGTTCTATTTAAAAAATAAACCGTGATCTATCCGCCTACACAAAATTATACTCATACAATAGGCGACAGTTAATTTATGTGAGTAATGTTTTGACGATATACAATATGCATACAGCAGCATAACATTCTTTGTGGCACTTGTCACTTAATCCTCGGCAGCGAATAACGCCCTCCCACATTAACAATCAAAATATATATCTATAGACACCTCCCAAATTATATTTTTTCATTGTCGCGTATGGGCGTAACTACATTTAGCTTTTGATGAAATGTTAAACTTTGTTTGTGCTTACATTAGCTATTACTGTTTCAAAGCTCTCGTAAAAATGCTACCTACTATTAAGTCCGCCTTGTACACTTGTACATATTTTTTTTATTGTAGCTCGGCATGTGACAACACTCCGCCTGATGTAAAGCTAGAGTACGGTCCATGAATGGAAACAACTGCTACTACAGAGAAACCATAGCGGGCAGCAATCGCCTCCACTATGCTTGAGGAGACGAGCATGTTTTTTTTTTATTTTTTTTTTTATTTTAGCTCGACATGTGACAATACTCCGCCTGATGTAAAGCTAGAGTGCGGTCCATCTAGATTGACAGTGCACACTTCTCTCGCTATACCTGGCTACTTTCAAACTATTCCCGAGACGCGACAAGGTCACTTCACGGGTGTTACATTCGAAAGTGGTGGTACTACCCCAGGACGGCAGACAGGACAAATAACCATCATCAGTCTGCCTACCACTCTTTATTAGTGCCTATAGGCACTGAGCGACGAAAGTACATATAACAAAGTTACATTGGTACCGGTCAGAATTAGCGGGGTTCGAGCACAGGTCTCATCGATCGATTACCTATTAAAGTGCATTTTTATGGCCATAAGTACTAATTGAACTTCGAATGCTCACTCAATCCACAGAAAAACTTTTTAATATTTAAAACTTTGAATTCAATAGCGAATTTGAGTAGTAACAAGCGATTTACAATTGTAGAGTGTCCATATAATTATAGACGAAGTACAAACCAAGTTTAACACATCTATATAATATTTGTCGACGTATAATATTAATTTATTATTATTTTTAATTACGTATTTGGTATTTAAATTACAAAACTTTAGTCTGGTTTTGTTTGTATTGTGAAAGTTTAAATGTTTAGGTTGTTGCATCAATGCACTACTTTTAGTTCCAATGACAGTTAGAATTTTACATACGAATGGCTGCCCACCTCCTTCTTGCAGTACCTTGACATATTACGCTTTAGCATCATCATGAATATAAACTTTAAATTGAAATTGAAAGATAATTTAATATTAATAATATTTTTAAAATGCAATTTTGTATTATTTTTCTATTTTCAATAAAACGAAAATTAAATATGTATAGATTATAAATTGACGCCTTATTTTCAATAATTGTTACCGAGTTATTTTATTTTAGATGTAGAGTGTCATTTATTTAGCGCTTTTAAAACCAAAAATTTATTCATATTACACAGTACGGCTTTATTAAGTTAAATTATATAAATTAAAAGATTTTATTCGACTTACTATTGCTACAAAGCTTACGAAGCGTGGGCGTTGAATCAAAATTATTTATTTATTCAGAGAAATCACAGCGTGAATTATAAAAAATAACAAAAATTTTAACAAAAAGAAAAGCCAAATTGATTTCTAATATGAACTTACATCGCAATTAAATAGGAAAAAAACAATAAAAAAAATTAAAATATACATATATCTATATACAAAATCAAAGTGTGCGTATGTATGTGTGTAAAATAAACACAATAATACATAAGCCGAATAAAATCTGTGTAATATGAATAAAGTTTTAGTGTTAAAAAGTCTAACGACGCCCTTAGTGCAGCGTGCAGCAATAAATAAAGGTCATCTAAAATTGAATAACTCGTTAACAATTATTGAAAAAAAGGTGTCATTTTATAATCTATACGATTAGACATGATAAATGTATTTATTAAAAATTATTATTTAACATAATACAATAATCTTGATGTACAATACAATGAATATGTCGCAACAGTTAGCGATCGCCAAACATAGAAAAGCCACGGCCGAATGCCATCAAGATAGATCCAGTAAATAATTTATCAAACACATTGATACATTTTTCTTTGATATTATACAAATGGTACTACCACTTTCCAAGCGTAACGCCCGTCAAGTGACCTAGTCGCATTTCAGGTGGGTATGCACCATTATCGAATGGATGGTATACATTCCTCAACTCAAGCCAGCATAGCGGAGGGTAATCGTCTCCTCCCTGCAAACATTTATCTGTTGTAGCATATGGATCGTAATTTAGCTTAATATTGAGCGGAGTGTGATCACAATATGTCGAGCTACTATAAAATGTGTATGTAGGTATAAAATAAATGACAAGGTATCATAGTAATTTTCGACACATCCGTTGGTTATAATATAACCTTCGATATAACAATCGAAACGGGGGCTCATTGTATGATAATCGTTCTTTTAATAAATATAACCTTATATCTAATACCGGTTAGTTTTACCATCGACATAAGTACGACAAAAAACCATGTAGGTACTCGTACATTGTACATACCTTCAAAGTAAGATTGACACCTATACTTTTACAGCCAAATACCATAAAACATTCGATTTATCAAAAAACAAAAGTTGACATCGGATAAATATGTATATTGTCTATTTCCTGTAGTGTTGGTCCATAATTCGACTATCGAATAATTTCAGTTAATATTCGATTGCAATCGATTTTTTATCGTAGCCCTGTATGTAACCATGTTAAGCTAGAGTTCGGTTCATTAACGGAGACAAACCTAGCTTGAGGAGACGAATCTACACCGTCCAGGTTGGCAGTGCACTTTCCTCTCATTATCGAATAATTCGATCGTATTGAACCGATTGATTTCAAATTGAAGCTTAGTTCATTTTGACACATGAATGGTGAAATATGTTTATTTCATACACTTTATTTAATCGGAGTATTTATATTATCGGTGTAAACACGCTTATTTGTGTAAACTGGCGTGCAAGTAAGCTCAATTGTTATTATAGCTGTATTAAATTTACATAGCAATTATCCTCTGACACTTTAGTCAAAGTTTTATGTCAACCTATTGCGTAATGTAAAATAATCATATATACATACATGCTTACAAAATATACGAGTACAATATTAAAACAATAATGTTTATTTAAAATTATTAACAATTAAAACAAAACATAAATAAAGGTCATTCTTTTGATTAAACAATTCCTAAAACTCAAATTAATTTACTAATTATATTTTACAAGAACAAATTCCTAATTAATTTGGAATTACATTTACTTGCATATATTTTTTGTCTTTATTTAAAAAACATCGAGCCTAGTGGCCGTGGTCTAGCGGTAGAAGGCGTGGACTCACGAACGATGAGACTCGTGGTCAAATCTCGCTAAATCTTGACCGGTACCAATGTAACTATGTGCTTTGGCCTACGATACAAGCACTAGCTTCAGTCATCATGGTCATATTTCGGACTACTCGGACATATTTTAATTTTAATAGACTAATTTTATTTGTATAACAAATTGTAATAAAATTATTTACATAAAAACAGTAGGGGGTAGTGGGCACGCCTGTAATTGCATATCACATATCTTTGATCCTGCTTATATTTTGTTTTAAGTTATTGGTGTAATTGTAAAGTGTCATTGTCGTGACAAATATACATTAAATACATTCAATCCCATCTATCATTTCCTTCATACGTGCTCTACAATTATAGACGCTATGCTATGGACCGAATATCAATTTTTACTAGACACAAATTTTAAAACAATAGCAGTAAAATTCTTGATAGACATTTTATTATTTATAAGTTTATTTGTTCCTTAAATGTTATATTTAAAATTAATAACAGTAATATTAGGTTGAGGGTAGGTAGACACGATTATTAAACATCGTGATGATTCTAAATAGTTCAAGTTTTAATGTAAAGTGTTTAATTCAAGGCTCTGATGTGTATCTTGTAAATGTACATATACAAATGATGCGACCTCGTCAATAACATCTACCATTTAGTTACCGCAACCGTAATTTTTAAGACAATAATTAATTTAATTACATAAAAGTACATGTTATATAATTACCTTGTAACTTTAAATGAGATATCATTAAAATTAGTAAAGATCGTCAGATGTACAATCAACAAAAGGTTAGCTGCATCACCTTAAGGACTATTTATGCTTGAGCTTATTCCCGGCTCGTTGTAAGTGACTAGTAAAAATCATAAGTAAAATTACAATCAAATTTAAATCAAAAACTAAATAATTTTGTAATTAATATAATTACACAGACAGCATTAACCCCGTCGGGAAACGTAATATCTCCTTATTACATATTGCAAAAAATATTCCTTATAACAACATTTAGATGTTATCTTTTCAATTAATTATTGAAATGCATTTGAGCTCAGTTTTTTTATCTATAGCTCAATTATATTTTTATGAAGTGCTCCAGCGCCAGGTTTGCTGTTAGTATCTACCAGAGCTTCAACGGATTTTAACATTGAAAACGTAACCATCGCGTTCGCGTAACTTACTTCTGTTTTATTATGCAGGATTTTGTATAAATTAATTTAAAAAATAAAAATTAGGTTTAGTTTTGGGATTGTTCATAAAAGTGGTGGTAGTAAAAGATCATGAGTTTAGAAATTGGTTGCTTTCAAAAATAGTCGCTTAATTTAAGATAAGAATAAGAATTTTATCTAATACTTTAAAAAAAATAGTTTTAAAATACAGATAAAGTAAATGTTAAAACATGAATATTTTAGAAAATTAGAATAATCTTTCGATTTACTTAATTTATACAACTCATATCAAAAGTTATTTATGTTTGTAAGTAATTGCTATTTATTAAAACAGATACACATTTCTACGCTATGCAACACTGTATTTTAAGTAGTCGCCCACAAGTAATCTAAATTGAAATGCAACGAGTCTGCATCATTTGCAAATTAGCAAAAAAGCTTAGCATAACATACCTACCTTGTGTCCAAATCACTTTATTTAAAAACCAGTGTATAATTAATGTAGATATTTACCACGTATAAAAATATAATTAATGGGTAGGATCGCGCGGTATATTTTCAGCATATAAAATTTAAAAAAAGTTTATCTATACTTTATGTGATATATATTATAGTCTTTCGTTTCTTTATCGGAATTAAACAAAATTATAAATATTTGTTAAAACATTACTTTTTTTTATTATTTTGCTGTCCATGCAGCGAATCTGCGAATATAGATTGCAATATATGTATATAAGCGAGACATAATTAGGTGGTTTCCATAAAGAACAAACAATTTTATTTTATAATAGGGTTACTATGAAACTCGATTTTCAGCCATGTGCTGCCAATAGTTACCATCTTGTATGCAAATGCAAAAGAAGTAGTACATAACATATTATGTAATATTAATGGACAAAATGTGTGTTTTATAAATGAGTTTAAAAGTGTTGGTAATTGCAGAGTAATTGTGTGGTTATGTTGTTTATTTAAAAATATATATAATGTCATTGTAAATAGTTTGTTTTTTATTTCCTATTTCCTTAAATTGTTTATAATAGTTTGATTATTTTTTAATTTAACTTAGTAGTTATTTAGTAAAGGCCACGCGAGAGCGATATTATGCTGTGGTATTGTCCACACGTTTGGTATGATACGAGCGACATGTAAACCAAATCCGTGGACCAACCAAATTTCGCAGCCGCTGTAGCAACTTCACATTTTTTATGATAATTGTGGCTATATCGCAAAGCCTAAAAATATTTATTAAAGTTAATAATAAATACAATAGTTTTTATTATTATTGTAGCTCGGCATGTGACAACACTCCGCCTGATGTAAAGCTAGAGTGCGGTCCATGATAGATTGACAGTGCACACTCCTCTCGTTATACCTGGTTACTTTCAAACTATTCCCGAAACGCGACAAAGTCACTTCACGGGTGTTACATTCGAAAGTGGTGGTACTACCCCAGGACGGCAGACTGGACAAATAACCATTATCAGTCTGCCTACCACTCTTTAATAGTGCCTATAGGCACTGAGCGACCAAAGTACATATAACAAAGTTACATTGGTACCGGTCAGAATTAGCGAGGTTGGAGCACGGGTCTCATCGATCGTGAGTTCACGCGTCTTACCGCTAGACCACGGCCGCTCTTATATCTCACAATATAAACAAAGTAAGAAAAATCCCTATTAACAAAATTCCAGAATAGAAATACTGGCTCAGTTGATAAAATCAAAAATTCTCCACAACTTTATTACGACCATTAGCGCATTACGAAAACTGATGATGGCCGTACTGATCGGGTACACTGTCATTATTCAATATCTAGAATGTCCACTATAGAGTGATATTACACTGATCGCTAGTATCTGAACCACGCCTCTCTTTTACCGAGACGAAAGCTTTATGAGCCAACTACAGATGGAGCATTTGACAGATAACAAAGTTGGTGTCGTTTGGAAATTCTGTGATGGTCATTAAAGCTAGTTGGGTAAGGATATTATATGCACTTTCTTTTCAATGTATTAGTAATAAAGAATAGTAGAGTTATCTATGTGTCAATTTATGCTCATATATTTTTTTATGTTTAATATAATTTATTTTATCTGGTAATCATGGAACGCGCTCTGACTTTACATTAGGCGGAGTGTTGTCATATGCCGAGCTACAATTTAAAAAAAAATAAAATGAAAATTATAAAAAAAAATACACACAAGAGTTACTGCGTAAAAAATTACAATTGTTAACACGATTAAACTGAGCGACTCTATCAATATTATCAATGTAATCTAATTTTTTTTTTATATTAAAGCAAAATCATGATATCACAGACACTGTGCAACCTAAAATGCATAACTAACGTAACCAACCTCTTTATAAGTCTATAATAAGAGTCATCGTGATTATATAAAATAACAGACTACTGCAAATATATTTTTAGAAAAACTAATAATACTCGAATACAAATTACAGGCGCACCTACCAAAACAATTCAATTAGAAGCTAAAGTTTCAAGCAAGTAACGAGCAGTTTTATGACCCTAAATAATCGATAATAATCTGTCCATAAATTCATTCCCACATCGAAAACAACAGTAGTGAAATATTCGCCAATAATTGGACCTACACTTACCAACAGAAAATACTTTCGCAATTCTTCTGGCGTTTGTGTAGTTGTTTCGACAGAAATCTTGTGTCTGCTGTTTGTTTTAACCATCTTTCCACCGCTTTATTACTTACTCCAGTACTTAATCTATTACATCCGAGAATTACCGTAATAACATGGTCACTCGTTTGCAACGCATGAAACTTATAGATGCAAGCATGTCGTTCATGTCGGTTATGTGAACACATCCATTCCACACTATCCATTTTTTTTTTAACTGAATAATAACTTTATTTCTCATTTTAAAAATTTTTGTAAATCACACTTCTACTAAGCTATTGTTTGTTATTTACAGGATGTCGCTCCGCAGTCTTAGGATTTTTCAAAACATGTATTGAAAATTAATCAGGAGTATCAAAATACCGTGATACACCCTGTACCAGCACTACATGGATTGAGAGGTCAAAGTACATAATTATATAGGTATAGTTTTAATCTTAACACATTCAAAATAACCCATATCGTTACAACGATATTTAATATTAAATAAACACATTATGATTTAAATTAGTATGTTGTGTATGTAAAATAATAAAGATTATTCCATTTGTTAGTGCATAAATAGGTATAATTTACGCTCATGGTGGCACTAATATGGATAAGAAGTAATTACATTTTCATAATAATCTTGAAGATCAAACTTGTATAGAAAGTTTAGGTTTTAGAGAAATTCTCTAGGAAGTATTGGCTTTCAAATTTACATTTTGTGAAGAAAATTCAATGTTAAGTGCCAAGTGTCGACTATCTATCAAGCCTTGGCAGGAGATCAAAATTATCTGTACACTTTCAATTTGCATAGATTTTCTTAAATTATATTTACCTGAATAATACTTTATCTTGATGAGATGAGTCGGTATAGCTGAGGTGACTCCTGCCCTGTAGACATTTCTCTATCGTAATAGTTGTCGCCTCTCTTTATCTGAATATTTATCCAAAATTAAACCTAAAGATTCTTGTACTAAGTACTACATTTAAATCACCAAGTTTCACCCAAAGATATCTTCAAAGCCCGAGATAAAAATCTCTGAGCACCCTGAACCAAGGAAACTGATATAACGATATGCAAATATGACTAAGTTTTGTTTTGTTATCATATGTGAAACTTCTCCATTAAGTTCGTTTTTTTTGAACAATCTTAGAGTAACCAAGGTAATCAGTTACTTTTTAAATTTTATCTTATGTTATATTTTTCTTCTTTAGCTATTTCTTTGTATAATATTTTCCATCTATTTTTAACAAACTAATGTTTAGATATAGATTTTTTTACTAATAAAATTATGGATCTATGGTCTAAAATAAAATAAAAATGTTTAGATTTTTATTTATTAGTAGGTATAGTTTCAATTAGATTTTTTCTAATTCTAAAATTTTTCCATTATTCGTTATTGATATCTTTAATACAGGTTAATCAATTCCACAAGACGTTTAGAAATCCTTTATAGTAAACTTTCAATTTTTATTTCTCGAATTTGTTCATAGATTTGTGAAACAAACTTGTGACCAATTTACAAAATATTTTGTGACGAAAGATATATATGTCAAATTTAAAATAACCCAATTCTTTAATTAACATTATGAGATCGTTTTCCTATATTACTAGTTTAGTAATATATGGTTATAAAATTCAAGTACATTTTATTAGACACAATTGCAATGAAACGAAGTCCTTGACTTTTTAAACTGGAATAATTAAGTTACGATATATTTAATATAATAATTTTAATTTGATTGAAAAAGGTTTACGTAAGATTTTATAAATTAAATATTAGGCAAATAAACAATCACTATCAAAAGTACAATCCTATACAATGTTGTATTGGCTAGATTTTTTAAATAATATTTACATAACACGCATGCACTTAACAACATTTTTTGCAATGAAAATCATTATTAAAATATGCAGCAACAATACAGAAAGTTAAATATCAACATAATTAATATAAAAAACGTAATTGTACAAGACAATAAATTCCTTCTTTGCTCTTCTTAAAATTAATTGACCTATGTTAAAATTGTTTAAACATCTCAAGTGTTTAAAAAATACTTTTAATTACAATAATATTTAATTTTCATCTTATTTTACCGACCGCATAAGTAACTGCAAAAAAATTTTGCATTCGAATTATCGAAATAATTTTGAAACGAAGCTTTCTTGCGGACGTTACACGACTGTTAAGGAGTAAAGTGGAAAAAACGTGTTCGTCATTATCACCGTTACTGACCATTACTTTCTTCATTAATTGAGGACCAAACAAAAATACTTTCATATTCTAATATAGATCTTTCATAATCTAAACTTTCAGGTCTATATAGACTAATAATAAAAAAAAAATTCTTCTGAAATTCTGTGTATATTAGACTCTTTATGTATATTTTGACATTTATGTTTGTCAATAACAACGTAAGTAACCACGACTTGTTTTTAATAACTTTTTGCAGTTATTTTTTATTGCCGATTAATTATCATACTGTTTTTACGAAGTCACATTTGGAGACGAATTATAATTCATTATAAGGAAGGACATCGCAGAGGTTATTTTTTGTTTGTGATCCATGTTCAGTTATTCTTTGACTTTTGTTTTTAATTAATTTGTTGTTGGTATTTAATCTAAGTGCATAATAAGTTTAATGTCGAGACATTAGTTGTTATTGCGCGCGGCATGGTCTAGTCATTATTTCTTTTTTCCAAGAATTGACTTGTCTGAAAAGAATTGTCTTTTTAGTAAAGTCGAGAAATATTTTTCAAAAACTGGACACATGAAAACTGGACAAAAAAATGGTATATAACCTAATAAAACCTAGTAATATCTACGTAGTTAACACACTAATTGGAAGATGAAAAAAAGAAGAATATAGTTCCACGTATTCCCGTAAGCGCTGTGTAGCTTCTGGCATTTGAATATGCTAATAAAAAAATATAATCTACAAAATCTGCATTTAGAGATTAACCATTAATCTTGTAATTGCCTAGACAAAAATTAACGAAAAAGTGTCCACGGCTTAAATTTGTATCCTTTATTACTATTATTCCTACTCTAAGTAGTCTCACTCAAGCCCTGTTCCCACTGGGGGTCTATACATACCACTTTCGCTTCGACCACATCCATTACTCCCCTCATGCATACACGTTGGTTAAGAGTGCTCCTTCCCGACCCTTTTAAGCAGTCGACCAATCTGGCTAGAAAACTATTACTATTAATTAAACAGAATGGTTATTTTCCTGTTTCTTTTCTGTGGTCCAACTGGTGATTTAAAAAGAACGCAGTGTCCTAGGTCAGAGTTAATAAATAAAAGTTCCTATCTTATCTATCTATTCTTTTATCTTTATCTATATATTCCTATCTTAATATCCTATATTATCTAATTTGTAATCATTATTTTTTCATAAAGAATATAATTAAAACAAAATTACATATGTATTCTTCTTCATGCAAACCTACTCTTTAAATAATAATATAAATTAAATTTCAATAACACATAACCTATTTGTAGCTTCATATTATGTTATTTGATTGTATGTGTATTTGGCAACACATATAATTATAGCGTTTTAATTGTAATATGTGAAATATATAATCAATATATGTACAAAAAAAGGTACAGTTACATCTTCTTTATTGCAAATGTCAAAAGCAAGGGCACCAAGTTCTCCATATTTTGAAAAAGAGATTGTGCAAAACGATGTCTTTACTTGCAATAATAAAATCTACGACATCATTTAATGCAATGTTTTACAATGTATTTTTAGATAAATTTAATTAAAAATGTTAAAATTCAAGAGTAACACCCGTGAAATGTCCACGTTTCGGGATCAGTTCAGCATCAGCTCAGGATCAGCAATCTGAACGGGCGAATTCGCTTCCTCAAAACCGGGACTGGCACCTACAGCAGTTGTTTCCGCTCATGAAGTGTACTCTAAACGAACACCCGGGATACACATTTGCAAGCCAGGTGAGACTTGTGACCACGATCGTACATAACTAGCTTCATTTCTGGGCCAGTAAGCTAGCGAGGAAGCTGGTAGGCCAGTGTTTCAAGTTATTTCACGATTAATAAGACACGCGTTCAAAGTTATTCACAAAGAAATTTAGTTTATAATGCAAAATAGGTTTGTAAAAAGCAATGAATAATTGAGGGATCCACAAATTCGTCCGCTTTCAATCACAGAACGTGCATCATGGCCAAGTGGCACACGATCGTCTACTCTGCTTTTGTTACTCCATTTTAATATTGCATTAAATATTATTAATAGATATTTAGAAGGGTTCTACGATATTAATATTAACTATAACTTAGACACAAATTGTAGTAATAATCTTTAAGAGTGGTATGCAGATTGATGATGGTTATTAGTCCAGTCTTCTGTCTGCAGTCGCATTTCGGGAACATGCAAAACGAGAGGAGTGTGCACTGTTAATCTGAATGAAGCACATTCCTCTCCTCAAGCCGGCATAGCAGGGGTGAATGTTGTCATCAAGAAATTTAATGTGGAAGTTATTTTTGTTCAACCGGACCGCACTTTAGCTTAATAATAGGCGCACTATTCTCATATAAAATCTTCGACTGTCCGAAGTATCTTTGCATTTTGACCGTCTTTTCTTCTTTCAAGACCATCTGTTTACTATTACTTTATACCAATATACATTTTTAATAGTGTAATAATAATTTCAACTTAAGTTGTTTGTCTTTAGGTGTGTTACGAAATGTAGATCGCAGTTAGAAGGGCTATCGTAATGATAGATTATCAATAATCACGGACCTATTATTATTGTCGTCGGAAGCGTCAGGAGGCACTCTTTAAAAGTCAAGGGCATCTCTGATACTGGACCAATGTTAACTTGTGTTATTTAAATATCAGCCATACACAGAATAGTGACGATATCAGAGTAGAAACTCCTTTCGAAACTTCTTTACATTTTTCTGCTAAAGGACACTTGTTTGTTAAACGGTTGCGAGGAAGTGCAATGAATCTACTCGACATGAGCTGGAGGCAATCGCATAAACAAGTCTTAAAATTTAAAACTAATTTACAAACAAAATAATTATATTGAAGTCACGAATTTATTTAATGACGTAATTATACCAAAAATAGGAGGAAATATTTACAACTCAAAATAACTAATTCAACCGAGGAAATATTATGTTTATTTTCGTGGTTTCCAGTTTAATTTAGGGTTAATTATCTTCTCGTTTTTGTCTAATAAAACAATATTTTTATAGTTTAATTTTACTACAAGAAGTTTTAATTATTTATTTATTAATACATCGACACTCCCTACATCACAAACTCTTATTGAATCAAATATGTATACGATTGTATTGTTACATAGTATATCTAGGAAACAATAATAAAATGCTATTATAGTAGATAATTTTTTTTTAAATGACTGTACTAAGCAGGCACTGAGGGACCGAAATACATACGAGTATAACATAGTTACAGATCAGAATTTAGCGAGATTTGAACACGAGTCTCATCGATTTTGAGATCCGTTCCGTACCGCTAGACCACGACCGCTCATCAATTTACATTAAATAAATTATATTAAAAAGTAATCAATCAAATAATAAAGTACGAAATTTTGATTGAAATAAAAACTTATTATTTTCTTTAAAATATTATTTCTAATCTCACATAATAAAGCTTAAAAATATGGCTGTCGTAACAGTAACAATCTAAAGTACATTTTGTCATTAAAATAACCTAATTCCAATAATCGAGCATTGCACAATAATCATAACTGATCTTGAAAGTAATGAAGCATTTTAATCTCTTTTAGTTCCGGTATATCTTGAGCCACTGTCTCGTCTAAACAATAAGATTACAATCGCACCTTATAAACAATTGATTAATTGACTCAAAAATCTAGTCTGTTTCTGTTAGTCATGTTCTTGATACTACTGAGTACTGTCTGTCAATTTTAATCTGATACGAAATTATATCACATTTTACTTTTAGAGATATCAAGTTAACCCCGTTTTATAACGCGTGCATAATACAATTTTAAAGAAAACATTTGACTGTATAGTTTTTCTAAAAATAAAATTAATTAAAAGTGAATTTCCGTTTTAATATAATTTTCAAATAAACAATTAAACAAAAAAACTAACAATGAATTATCTACAAACCTTCTAGAAACGGACACTAAAGTATATAGACGCATCCGCAACGAAATAGAATGTGAAGGCCCTTCCTTAGCTTCCTATAACTCCGATAACATTCCTTAGGGCCATTGGTCACTGAAGCGTAAATTTATATACTCACAATTATTATTTGATACTTGATAAACGAATTATTATACTATAAAAGAAACAATTAATTATACGTATCCCAAAAATATGGTGATCAGTCATGGGGACCCACGTGACAGGTGTGGAAACCAATCTTAGATTTATTGACAATTCGTAATGATAATGTGACAACTGCGTCCTGCAATTAACGTGCTTAAACTTCCTATCAAGCCGGGATAGTGGATGCGGTTGCTGTCGCAAGTATTTCGCTGTATATATATTTCTTACGGTGGCACCAGGCGGTGGTTATCGGGTACATAAAGTAATTACTTTTACTTGCTCTTATTTCAAAATGTTCTAGTAATTTGTATGTAAGAGAAGAAAAAAAATGCAGTCTCTTTCCCCTCTTTCTTCATAGTTTTCTGGGTTAGTACCTTGAGCTATTCCATCGACTGGCTACTCCATTCCATTGACTTCATGAAGTTTAAGGGCTTGGGCTTATCTCGCGTGGTCTACCACAAACAATGGACAGTAGACTTTATAATAATTACCAATAGATTGATCCAAGTTTACAAAAGCAATTACGATGATACGGATCGATCAAGCGGCATCAATCTACCAATTACTCTTTGTGGAGTTTTAAAGAGGGCTTTGTGTGGAAGTGAAGGTAATCTAAAGGTACTATTCCGTGACTCGTACAATAATAATACCTCAGAATATTAGAAATAGAACCTTATGTTAATAATTCCAGCTTCAGAAAAAATAACACTCTCCTCACATTGATAATTATATGAGTATATAACCAGCGTTGCCAGACGTCCCGATTTTGGCGGGACGTCCCGACTATTTAATCGAAATTAAATGTCCCGCGCGGGACAGGCTCAGTCCCGCTTCTTGGACTTGTGTGTGTATTGTGACGTCGGATGAGTATAAAGCTTACTGTAAACTGTGTAAAAAGAGTTACAATTTGTAACTCACTCTACAGACTATTATTTGAAACACCACATTTTTCTAACGGACACATTCCCCATACATTTTGATATAACTATCGTTTACGATCTGTCAAATTTGTATGGTTATAACGGTTTGTTACGCAAATCGAAGAATTCAGAAACCGGCCATAAGAAGACTCAACTACCTAACGATAGGGTAAATCTCGCTTTCGAAGAAAGAATCCCGCTTTTTTAGTCAAAAAGTTCCGAAATCCCGACTTGGCAAATAAAAATCTGGTAACGCTGGCAATAACCCTCCTAATGTGACGCGAGAGAAAACATGGCCACAGCCACGTTTAGGTTCTCTGTCAGTTAGTTATTGACTCGGCGGCAACATTGTGAAATCGTTTGAAGTGGCCTACGGTTTTTTTTTATGTCAGATGTATGAAGTTTGCACCTTTAGTATATATCTGTACGTCTGCTCAGGAAGCTAGGTAGCTGTAGTGTCGTGTACCTTAGTGGCCAGAGCATCCTAATAAGTATAATGGTTGAAGCGGTGTTTGACCCCGCCTCGGGCTGTATAGGCGATTTTTCTCTTTTGTAAATGTAGTTCGGCCTATTTTTAAGCTAGAGTGCAGTCCATGAACGGAAATGATTGCTAGTACAGATAAATTTTTACAGGTAGCAGTCATTTCCGCTATGTCTGCTTGAGGGGACCAATGTACACAATCCAGATTGACAGTCCACACTCTATTCGTTATATCTGGCTACTTCCAAACTAATCCCGAACGCGACAAGGTCACATCGCGGGTCTCACAATTCTCTATTCAATATCCATCATAATTTAACAAAAAAATAATATTTCCATTTGAAACTAAAAATTCATAGACACAAAAATATATTTCAAAACAAGATATATTATCCTCTCGCAAAAGTTGTAATAAATAGCTGTAAAAATAAAAATATATCCAAATTAGTCAGTAAAAAGATTACTTAATAAACAAAGTTAGACAGACTAAAACAATTTTTACCCTTGGCAATCCATCAAATTTCGAAAGGTACATTACTCCGTTTAAGGCTGTTACTTCTGCCATCGTACTTTTATGAAAATATTTTACTCAGTAACATATATATATATTAAACTACCGGATATAAAGTTTTGTCCGGTTTCTTTATTTTTATTAATTAGATCTTATAAATATGATTAAAAATCGTAACGTAAGCTCTGAATCAATTTTTGATGCAGTTTTACTAGTTGAAAACTCATCGAACAAAATTTTCTTTTATATTTGCAAAATCATAATCTATAATAGGTCATGGTTTTTTTCTTTCTTTTTTTTTAATATTCAATATATATTAAGCGTAAGGTGGAAATAATAGGGGGTGTTGTTTTTTGGGTGTTTACGTGCTGTTAGCAGTAGGCCTCTTAAGTAAGGTAAAAATACATTTATTTTAAAACTATCGCATTACTAATACACCAAATGATACACAAAGCTGCATACCAACAAGAAAGGTCGTAAAGTTCTCATACTTTTTTAATGTCACTCGTCAAATAACTAGCGGGGATTAGTTCCAATTGATGTTTGTAATACATACACTGATATTATTATTGCGACAAACATCAAAACAATGGTAAGTAGGTACGTATATAAAACAAATATAATATTAACACTTTAAAGGGCTCCTACACACAAAGTAATAAATAAACACAGGCGCTTATTATGTTCAAATTAACGAGAGGAGTGTGCACTGTCAATCTTGATGTTGCACATTTGTCTCCCAAAGCTGACATAGTGGAGGCGACTGCTGCCAGTAGATGTTTATCTGTAGTAACAGTTCTTTCCGTGCATAGATCGCACTGTAGCTTAACATCAGGCGGAGCGTTGAATTATGCCGATAATGACAATTGATTGTCCATATATTTTAGCAAAGCCACACACACACCCATCCGTTGAATTTATTTATCTATTCATTCATACAACGTAGTCCACAGCGATCAGCCAGCCAAGTCATAATAAGATACATTGGCACTAGAGCTTTTTTAAATAGAAGCTCGGCATATAACCACTCACTTACGCCTCCTGTTGAAAGGCGCTCCATAAGTGGACTTTACGGGTCTGTACCTTCAAAGTGATGGTACTACCCCAGAACGGCAAACTAGGGTAAAAACCATCATAAATCTGTCTACCATTCTTTAACACTATTGAACTCCTACATTTACTAAATATCTAAGAGAAGAAATAATAAGATCAGGCTCTTTTATAAACAAACCTATATTATAAACGCCTTATTTATTATTATACTTACATTTATTGTTACATAAAAAAAGAATTAAATTATGATAAGGCACTGATTTTTTAAAGTAAAATAAATATTTAATTAAATAAATAACCATACAATTCATAAAATAATAATATTTTACCCGCGATTTTGTCTAAATTCATGTGTTAAAGAAAACAAATCTATCTGCAGCGCCTTATAAAAAACTTAAGCTCAAAGCGTTTTTTAAGAAGTGCGAAATTTTAGGTAATTTCATTAAATAACTATATACAGTGGGTTTTACAAAGTTATATTATTTATTTATTCTTGGAGTATTTTTTTCTTCATTAAAAGTTGCCAATTTGAAATTTACATTGTTGTGAATTTTTTAATACGTTCTTTTGATATTTTTATAGTTATTATATTTCTAATGATAATTTTATACTTCTTAATCGATTTTTTACTTATCTTACTTTGTAGGTTACTTACCTACATATTTGCCAGAAGTATTATTTAGTGAATGGTATAAAAGGGAAAGAAAATTCAAAATTATATTAAAAATGTATATAATAAATCATAATTTATAAATTAGTATTAATTTAAATAATAAATAGTTCGATATCATTATTTAAAATTTGTGATATATTTTTGTTGTTAATTAATATCATTGTTTTTAAGAAATTGGCACTTTTATAACAGTTAATTCTAATAATATTGTAATAATAATAATCTCAAAAAATATATTTATTTGCTGGTAAAAATGAATAAAATAAAATCTCTCACAATACTGCACGGTAATATTTTAAATTGATAAACATAATAATTGGTAAAATAAAATAAAAATTATGCCACTTACAATCACGTTAACATAATACATAAAACGTTCAAAAGTCCGGATTAAATTAACAAAAATAAACGCAATAGTAAGTCACATAAATTTAATTTAAAACCTAGATAATCATTATTGGTATTTATAAATTCTTTGAAAACCTTAAAATTAATTAATAGTAGCTACTATGCTGAAAAGGTTCATCAAAGTCGTATCCTTCGTAATCTTCAAATTGCGGTACAGCAACCTTGGGGTACACTGTGAACAAATGTAAAAATGCAAACAAAACAATAGAATACAATAGAAGGTTTTGTCATTTGTATATATTAGTGACACTAATGGGCTAAAATTACATTCTTGACAACTTATTTTTTTCTATTTTAGCACGTCATATGACCGCACTCCGCCTGATGTTAAGCTAGATTGCGATCCATGAACGCAGGCGACTGCTGTCAGAGAAGGGGATCTACAGACAGCAGTCGCGTCCGTTATACCGGCCTCTTTACACTGCGCTTGAAGGATCCCATGATATAGTCATTAAACCTAATGAAAATCTTTGAACTGCATTCGTTCATTGCATTTATTTGATATTGTATAAAATTCTTGCTTTTCCAGATTTGTATATCTTTATGCTTTGTTAATTTTAAACGCTAGAAAAATTAATTACGTTTTACTAGACAGTGAGTCCCAACCTAGGTATCCTAAACAAACAATAGGATGTAAAAGACAGATAGGGAACACGTGTTACGCTACCAATAACAAACCGTAATTACCAGTTATTATTATTATTTTTAATTATTATCTGTTTTAAGATGTACATGTAATATTTATTTTAATCATGCTGCAATGGATAGGTAGCGTCGTAAACAAAAACACGCTTGGCCGTCCTGTGAGGCCGTCGCAACACCACTCGTTTTTCAAGCATCGCATTCACATCGCTTGTTTTTGATATTTCTACGATGTTTTGTGTTACCTTAATATAATGATATTATGTACCAAATATTGGATTAAATAAATGTAAAAAGATAATGCAATTTTTTTTAAAGTACACAACTTCTTGTTTACGGGATTTCTTTACGTCTTTTTACATCCTGTATAAAGGTCATCGACATCAAACCACAACAACCTGACTAACATAATTAAATACAACAAAGAATAACTTACGAAAAGGCGTAGGAGCTTCGTATATCTCTTTAGCATACAAGTTTCTGGTGAACTGTGGAATTTCTACCGGAACGGGAATTGGTTTGGTTACATATTGAATTATTGGTTTCAGTTGGACTTGAGGAACCCCTATTTGTAAAGGTTTTTGATGAATAATTTGCGGATATGCATGTACTGGAGTTTGGGAATGGATGATAGGAGTTTTTACATGAATAGGGTTCTTCAATACTGGTGGTGTATGAACTGATGGTCCGGTTTTAGAGACAACTGCATTAAATCCGTGCACAGAATCTGCAGTGTAGTCAACCGTTCTTACTGAACCATCTGGCTCTACTAATGAATATTGACCTGTGAAACAAAGTATTTGTTTTGAATTATTTCCAATTCCTTTTCATAAACTGTAAATACACTATTGAAAAAGAATTAAATCATCATACTAATGCCGATTAGAGTGATTAAAACCATTTCATTTTCTCCTAAAATGTTAGTCTTTTTTTAAAGTATATCTGAAAATTATACATCCTTATATATAATTATAAATATTTTCAATGGTGAGAAAATTTAGGAAAATGGCAAGGTCAAGTGATCTAGGTGAACCAATTTCACAATCTCATTAACTTTTATTAGCGTGTATTCGCTCAAACATGCAAAAAAACACACCGTCTAAATTACTAAGAAATCGCTCGCTAACAATCTAATTGTTAAGTATAGTACAGGCGGCTGGAAGCGAGAATCGAACCTGCGTCTTCCGTCATACGCACAGATTACTTATTTCTGTTCAGTTTTCATTTTATATCTAACTACTAATAAGCGCTGACATTACGAGCGATAACAGTTTTCAGGGCATGAGTTGTCACTGTCAACTTGCATTCGTTCCCTCAAGCCGGCATAGAGGAGACGACATTTCTCCTTGGCAGTTTCGGCTCATGGATAGACCGCACTTAAGCTTAATAACAGACAGTGTGAACATACTCGTACGATTACGGATTACTATCTGTTAATTAGCGTCAATATAATATCGAAGTAACAACTACATGGGATTTTAAACGTTAAATTGAAAATAAAACAATTAATGTTGCCAGGGTTATGAGAAGCCATATACAAATTCCCACAACTTCAAAGCTATTTTTATACATACATAAGTACTATAAGGTTAGTATTTAAATATACAAACGGTTTTCTATGGAAATGTGTTTAGATTTATACAGTGATAATCTAGTTAAGAGCAATTTATGTCTATTCTATTGTGACTATAATAATTGAAAAAACCCTGTTCATTACTCGTAGAACCTTTGTTCTTTGATTTAAACATGATATTTCTTTCAACAACTCTACGAGTATTGTTTTACTGTTAATTAATGGAAGTAAATAAAAGTTGGCAGACAACCAGCCAAGAGGAAGGAAGACATCACAGACAGAAAAGTAGTAGATGACGAAAGATGAAATTCGAAAGAATGGTGTCCAAAGTCTAAAGAAGAAGATAGTTATTTAGGATCGGTAACTCAAATCTAACTTAACCAGGTGGTAAACTGAGGTGCTTTTATTTATAGATAGCGCCGAAGTGGTGCTCTGGAAAATAGTATATTTTAAGACTTTAAGATTTTAGAGAAAAAAAATTTACTTCAATTAAAAATTCAACTTATGTTATCTTATAATAAAGAAAGGATTGAATTAGCGGCCTTTAGTAAGTTTACGGGATAATTATTTCAATTTGTTTGCGCGAATATTCGTAAATAATATAAATATCGTTATTATTATTTAGATATCCTTATTCCTTATGGGTATTAGAGATATTTTCTCAATTTTCTTCATGATTTAATTTTTCTATTGTTTTTTTCTTGTTTACCTTTAACGACATCGCCGTCTCTGGTCTCGTGCTGTGATTTAACATCACCTGTAGTGTGATCTGCTACGCCATAGTTAAAAGCGTATCTGGGCCGATTCTGTAATAAGTAATTTGGTTAATTTGTAACTTGTTTGTTTGTTTTTTATTTATAAAAATGATAATTTTTTTTTATGTGAAGAGACGAAAGTTTAATTTTCTTAACTAAATATATTTAAGTAATTGAAAGTATTCATTAATCGCACTATATAGATAGGTAAGATCTCACTCCATTTAATATAAATACGTACTTACATAATATTCCTTAGCATATCCGGGACCATATCCCGCTTGTACAAGATTGTATTTAGGCACGGCTTGAGTAACACCAAATAAAACTAATATTAAACACTTATATTGCAACATTTTCAACACTAAAAATACAGCGGAAAATTCAAAGAAAACACGCCTTTTACGCGATGCGGCAGATCCCTGAATAGGCACAATAGAGGGTTCACAGGCATTTATATGTGGCCTTATTTGTTAGCGAGCGACAGCCTTGGAGGACTGTGGCGTGGTGTGGTGGCGGATTTCATCCTAACTTCTTATATAGGGATTTAGGATTTTTATTATCATTTAATTCGATGATTTGAAATATTGTTATAAATTATAGATACGTTAAATTTGATATTCATTATTTATTTTTAATTATAATTATATCAATAGATCAATTTAAAAAGTTGATTGATTTATTCAATAAATGGTGTAAAGTATATACAGGAATTTCATTCAATTTTCACAGTTGCATTTACTTTTTTTTGTGCACGATATAATTTTTTTTTATTATTATAACGCCAAAACAGCGGATGTACCATTTTTATCTGAATATTAATTAAATTTCCTTGCTTTCAAGACTCGGGTGCAGAGGCAAACGAACAACAGTAAGATAATTGAGAAAATGTTCGCACGCCACAATGCACCATATAAATTAGACTTTTGCGACATGCTTTATAATTTGAATGGCCGTTGAAGTAAATTTTACTTTTAAAGCTTTATTACATGCTCATTTTATTAATTTTGTGCAGAGTAACGTTTTTTGTTAGGTATTATTATTCTTTTCTGTTCAATTTTCATAATTCACTCATAATAATTCTTTTGGCTTCTCCAAATCTATTGTTACCATTTCTCTTTGGTTTTTTTACTTTTTACATATTTTAATTTTCCAATAATTGTAATTCTTACTATATTAACATGTAGCTGTAGTACTACTATTGGCTGCTAGATTTTATAAGTAGCCTAAAAATAAAAAATAAAATAAATAAATAAAAGTTTGTAAGGAATATCGTTTAAAATTATTTATTTATCAAAATATAAAATGTGACAGGATTTTTATTTATAAAGATCATAGAATCTAATTTAAAACTATAGAATCGTAGACCTATAATTTTCTATTATGAAGATATACTCTCATTCCCAGTCCATAAATCGGCTCATTAGGCCTTTGTATTTCAATTTGTTACCCGATTCTCGTCCTAGATTTACTTAATATACTAAAAATTTATTAATTCTTCATAACAAAAAATGAAAATAAATTAATATAAACAAAGTAAGATTTCCCTTTTTAGATATTGGCAGCTATTGGCTGTGTTTCATTACTTTTATTATCAAAATCAACGCGAGGTTCAGGTAAGTAAAATCACCTAACCAACAAACTAATATCTTAATTAAAATATGACATATTTAATCTAAGAATCGCCATCGATTTCGTAAATTTTTCAAGAATGAACCAATGTCTAATTTTTACTCGTAACATTATTATAACAAGCCCTGATTTGCTTGAGAACTAATGTCGGCATCACTATTGTTGTAGATATGTGACACTCGTTAATGATTTCCTACGTTGTAAAAATAGAAATATATCTGATAATATATCTATATGTAACACAAAAGGAAACAAAGGAAAAATGAAACAACCATAACAAAAATGATGGTCATTAGCTCCTGGAGTAGTACCATCACTTAAACGACACTCGAGTCGTGTTCCGGGATTAGCTTAAATGTAGCCGGATATAATGAAGCACTCTAGCTGATGTTAAACTACGCGGAGTGTGGTTGACATTGTCCGTAGGTTTACGTATCCAATTAAAAATAATTAATAAAAAAGAAAAGAAAAATACATTGAGATTAAATAGTATAGTTTTTTTTATTGTCTATACTAAGTTTGTGCTTGTATGCCTATGTTACAACAAGCGACCAATAGTAAGATTGGTACCTACCGGTCAGATTTTGAACACGGGCTTCATCGATCGTCACGCCTTCAATAGCTGGAATATGGCCGATCATATTATGAAAGTTTGTTAGAAGAAATGTGTTTAACCTTGTAAAAGATATATCTAATGTTAGTAAAGGATGCAGCATCCTGAGGAGGTCTCAGAAACAATGACTTAATCAAATAAACTCTGTACGTTGGAACACTTCCCATTTTACTAAGTTACCATGAAGGCTAAAGTTTAATTGTTTAGTTAAGAAAATTTGCAAACAGCTACTCTTTTTTTGTTTTGATGCTCTATGCATTTCTACGTTCATGTAATGTGGTATTGAAAAGAAGAAAGTCTAAATGTTATCCTTGTCTCTATATCCATAGGGTATCCTACTTTGTATTTATTTATGATGGTGCACAATCGTCACCTCAAGCTGGGCGCAGTGGAGGTGACTACGACTTCCTGCAAACATTTCTCAGTGGCAGCAGTTGTTTCCGTTCATGAACCGCACTTTAGCTTAACATTAGACAGAGTGTAGTCTGCTATGCTAAGCTATACTTTAATAATATACAAAAATATTAAAAAATCCATAGGGATTCTAAATGCCTATAATAAAACGTCAAGTAATCGTTGCAGGGACATTTTCTTTATGGCAGCAGTCTCGTCCGTTCATAGACTGCACTTCTGCTAATAAGCATATGCCGGATTATTTTAAAAAACATATTTATGTAAAAAGCCGTATAACAAAACAAACTTTCACCTTTACAATATCGATACGATCTACTTCATAATGTATTCTGGCAAACGCTTAAACGTCTAAGGTTTGTTTTACGGACTCGGAAAATGTTGTAAATATGCGTTTTTGTAACAAGATTAATGTGTTTCCTCACACATGTAACATAATAACTAACAGCTACTATTACTTGCTAAAATAAAGAATGCGATTGAAGAATTTACATGAGTTAATCATTAATTATAATTAATTGAATTAAATTTGTAGATATTATTAGCAAGTGCTAATTATTTTAAAATTAAATTATTTATATTTAATTAAACATAATTAATTGTTAATTTAATTTTTAATCCGTGCCCTAGTGCAATTAATATCATGAGGGGATACACAATTGTTTTTAAATATTTTACCATTGGTACCATAATGTTATGCAGTTGATATTAGACCAATAAATGCAAAAAACTTATCTCAAAATAAATAAATAAATTTCCTCTATTTTCTTTTTATTAAGGCGCGTCATATGACAGCTTGATTAGCAGAGGCGACTGCCGTCTCAGACGGATTGCTAATAGTTATCACGAATAAATGAGATGCGTCTTCACACTGCGCCTAAAAGATCCCAGGTTGTAGGAAGGAGTGCCAATTATGTATATGAGTATTGAGTATAGTTAATCACTAAATATATTGTCAAACAGTGGGCGTTTATAATGAAAAGTTGTGTATAGGTAGGACACGGTCGTCTCTACCTACTTTGTATTTAAAATAGATCGCCCACTGTAAGCATAATCACTTGATAGTATCATCTGCTTAAATCCTTAGTCTAAAAAGGTTAGGGTGACTATCCATTGAAGCGTATCGTGATAGACGCGTCATGTTTCATAGCAAATACTAAGATTGAATTTGGTGAATTACTCATTAATAAAACCTACATAATAACGTCGAATCCCAAATTACCTTAAATTCTACATTGATTTGAAATAGGCTCCTCGCAAAATTACGAGAAATTTGGACACCTGAAAATAATTGAAAGAGTGTCCACGTCAGGCCACATGCGCGTGTATTGCCCGGGATAGACGAGGTCAGTTAGCTAGTAAAGCAAGTACTGCAAAACTGGCTTCATTCTTGGGCCAGTAAGCCAGCGAAGAAGTATTTTAGATTATCCCGGCTTGAAAAACTGGCCATTATGCGTTACGAGTACAATGACATTTGTATTTTTTTTTATATTTTAGTTTTATATGGCATTATAACAATTTGCCAGTGTCAAAGTAAATATTTTTTTGCATCAAATTAATAATATTGTGCATCACGAGTCATTCATTCATCACACTAAACAATCAGGTCAAGTCTCAGTCGAGTCAAAAATTGCTTCAGTAAAGTGGTGGAATCTCTACTGAAACTTCCTACGGAGTTTAGGAGGGAAAATAGAAACACATGTTCTCTTCTTTTGAATTATTTTCCCACACTCATGCACGTTCACAACAACTTAATGGTTAATAATCCACCATTATTACACATTAACACTCGAAGAAACATAAGTTTAGGAAAATAATTCAAGGCAGATAACCTAACATTTCAAGATAGCCGCCAAAAACTCATTTGTAACTGACAAATGCACATCAATAAATGAACTCTTTCTAAACTGTAGCGTGGATAGGGCATTGCGTAAACCCGGTATAACACGGAAAATGTAAGAAGCACTTTTGCTTCATTAATGTTTATGTCATTTTTGCTATATTAATTTTAAGTCTAATAATTCGTATGCAAATAAACTCTTTTGTCTTAAAGAAGGACGACTAAAATTTGTATGAACGGAACATGAAACAATAACAATGTAAGTAATATTAAGATTATAATCAGAAGTAAATCAGTTTCTACGGGGTTTTGTGAAGGTTGAAAAATTGGTCTTTGTATGAATTTTCTTAAGCAACTGAGTATTTGATATCTTATGGGTATAATTATATTGTTTAATGGTATGTTGTGTTGTTTTATAAAGAATATTATGTCTTTGTGTAACCTTGTTTTTAAATCTATATACTTAAGTACATACTTACTTTTGTAAGGTAGTAATAATAACAAATTCTTTATTACTATAAGTACGAAACAAAAAAATACTTTTTGTACCATTGACACAGAAAATTAATACAATCTCATTTCACTAAAAATAATTAATCAACCAATTTTTATTGGAGAAACTATTAGAAAAAGCGGATGTTGCAAATTAGGATGTCACATATCTTAAACAAATTATTTAATTTTTAAAAGTAGGAGGCAGCAGTCGCCTTCTTTATGCTGACTTGAGGACTGTGCACCATTCAAATTGACAGTTTACACTCCTCTCGTTATATCCGGTGACTTCTCCAAGCTGATAAGAAAACACAACTAGCGATGGCAATACGCCGGGTCGGCTGACCAGAACATCATCATCAATCTGCCTGCCCATTCTTTTTTAAATAAATATAACAGAGATCTGAGACATATGCACAAATGTACCTCCTACATAATATTATATCTAAACTACATAATATAAATTATAGTATTATAAAGAAAACAAATAAAATAGAAAACGAATCAATTTATTAATAAAGTAACTGCATTTTTTAACAAACAAAAGTATGAACATAACAAAATTAAATGCAATAGAAAAAAAAAAAGCAAAAAGATCTAAAAATCCTAAACCTAAAATACTTTAAAACGACTCAGGTACTTTATCAATTAATTTTAATAAATAAATTTAATTAAAAGAAAACACAAGTTAGGTTCACATCAAAAACATCTGCTGTGTGATCCAAACCTTAATTTTAATTTTCATAAACCCAATCATTCAAAGAAGAAAACCATCTGGCGGGTTATTCTGAAATCGATCACAATTTCAATCCACAATGACCCGAAAAAACAGATTTGTTTAAATTAATTTATAGTTACTTCCAAACTATTTACAAATGTACAGCTTCGTGTGGTGTAAGAGGTGCAGTTTTATGGACAACTGCATTGAAACCATTATGTTTATCAGCAGTGTAGTCCACAGTACGAATGGAACCGTCAGGCTCGACTACGGTGTATTGGCCTGAAAATTGAAAAATATATTTAAAAAATAGCTGCTGAAAAAATAGCAAGCTGAAAAAGGAGACGAAGCGTACACGCTCCACACGCACAATGTTGGTGACATCATAAAGGTGGCCGGAAGGAAATGCATGCCTATGGTGGGAGAGGGCCTGGAGTGCAAAAGAAGATGCCTTAGTCCAGTAGTGGATTAAGAAGAAGCGCTAAGGATGATGATATAAAATGTAAGGTATAGTTATAAACGTGTATAATTTAAATTTGAAAAAATTAATATAAATTAGATTAACGCGGATTGAATGTGGAATTTATTTCTCAGACGTATGATGTAGTGTGTTAATCAATATATTAAGGAATATTAAACCTAGTATCATTACAATAAAGTTCATAATAGCAATAACGATTACCTTTGACTACATCTCCATCGCGGCTCTCGTGATGAGTTTTGATGTCACCAGTATGAAAATCGTTCACTCCATACTTGAATACGTATTTCGGATAGGCCTGTAACGAATCGGTTAAAATATATGAACACGCTTTATTAATTTAATTAAAAAGTCATTTTTTTTACTTGATACCTTTACCACAAATTAAAGAGTATAATTATCGTTAAAACAATTGCGTAAGAACACAAACCTCAAAGGCAAGGTTACTTTGGTCATATCTTATTTACGAGTGGCCGTGGTCTAGCGGTAAGACGCGTGAACTCACGATCGATGAGACCCGTGTTCGAACCTCGCTAATTCTGACCGGCACCAATGTAACTTTGTTATATGTACTTTGGTCGGTCAGTGCCTATAGGCACTATTAAAGAGTGGTAGGCAGACAGATGATGGTTATTTGTCCAGTCTGCCTACCACTCTTTAATGGTGCCTGTAGGCACTGAGCGACCAAAGTACATATAACAAAGTTACATCGATACCGGTCAGAATTAGCGAGGTTCGAACACGGGTCTCATCGATCGTGAGTTCACGACCACGGCCGCTTAGAACTGTTTCGATAAAAATCGTTTCCAATCGAATGTCGTACTGTATCAATTAACGTATTGACATATCCATTAGGATCGAACGAAAAAGCTCTCATGCTGTTTCAGAGTTTCGGTCATTGATATATATATACAACTAGATATGCAATAACGCTTCCAACGTGTGAGAGAAAAGATATTCGCAGTCACTTTTAGATTTTCTGTCCGTTAGTATTTGATGGTAGACAAGTTCGACAACATTGTCAAATCGTTTGAAGCCGCATTTCATGTCCGATGTATGAGGTTTGCTCCTCTAGTATGTATATACTCGTATCTCTATGGTTTTAGTTTAATAAATCTAATCTCACTCTATATACTTTTGCATTCATCGCTTGTAATCTATCCGTAAATTAATAATTTTCTGAATAATTTATTAGATTACATAGTAAACATGCAGTTACGAATTAACGGCTGTCTAATTATAATGCGCAAAAAGAAATAAACTGCATACGGACGTTAATAAATTAGATTCATCCACGCGTACGTAATTATGTAAATCCTGAACGATTCATAAGAGTATGTGTACAGTCGCGTAGAAAAGCTAACAAATTAATCAGTACATGTACAATATTTTTAATGATGTATATTATTTGTTGTTTTCTTGTTATAGTTGTTCAAATCATGATTATTCAAGATTATTCTGACAGTTCGTAGTCTGGTTAATGATTATTTTGAATATTGCTGCGATTAAAATAATTTAAATTTAAATATAACGTTTTTATCGTACCTACAACTATTTGAATTTGGAACTACGTAATTTAAAATTAAGTTGCATAAATACTCTAACGAATTAAATATAATTAATTACTCGTCATTTGTTTCCGAGTAAAATCGCTAAGTAATATGCAGACAACTGTACATAAAATTGGCGACAAAATTCACAAGTAAATTACACGCGTATTCATCCGCTTTCGATTTTTGCGAGAAAGCACCATATTTTATGTGTTAATTGTATAATCGTTTTATAATATTATAAAATAAACATATTAATTAGTCAATCGATTTTAGTTTAATTGGTATAGAATGAAAGTGTGTAAAGAAAGTGCAATCGGAGCGTACACTTGACCGTGCATTCAAGCGGACAACCTACTCATATGACAGTTTAATCTAACCGATAATGCTTGTTGGTAACTTTGACATTATTTTCTGAGTAACATTTCAACTATGTTTGAAGAAACAACAATACTATAGATACAAGTATACGTTTTATTACACTTTTTTTAAATTTCGTTTTTGCAATAAAACAAAATGATTTGATGATAGAGATGAACGTTTTGTTGTAGAGTTCAAGTTGAAATTCTTACTTTTCGAAGACCACAGTGTTGAAATGTCTTCTTAGGTGCTTTCCAGATCTATCAATGCGATTTATAAACAAATGCGTTTGATAGCCGATTCTCTAAGAGTGGAACGAGAGACAACTAGATTTATCATAATACTTTTGTAGCTGCGCTGCGATATAGCGGGCGGCGTAAGTCGCTCTAACACGTTCGGCGAATGAGCATTGACTCGGGCGATGCTACGATCCCGCACAAGGCGACTGAAGAGCGTGCGTATGAACAAAGTAATACTTACATAATAATCAACGTGTTCATCTTCAGAAATGTGATGTTCGAATCCAAGTCTCGGTTGAGCGTGTTGAGTGAATCGTTGTGCTGATGCTGCGTGTAGTTGTGATGGTCGGACGAATGTGTAGATACGGGCATGAACACACACTGCCACTGCGAGGATTGCTAACACCTGGAAGTTATTATTGTATACTATTATTTAATGTCGTCGCCAATAGTCGTAATGTCAAACTTTAAATTATTCGTGTGCTAAACATTTGCTCATAATTTTTATAAAGAAGACAATAAACTTAATTTATAATAATCTAGATACATAGGTAATTATAATGAACTTATCACATAATAATTTAATAATGTGTAATTTTAATAATGTAACAAAACAATGACTTTTCATACGATTATATTCTCACGTACTTTCAGTGCTTTTTTTTCTTCTTATTTGACGATACAATACAAAACATTGATTCATACACATATTATGTGTATAGTTATAACATAATACGTAACTTTTGTTTTCACTTAATGCTAACAATGCTTATTGTCTACTCCAATTTTTTGCGTAAATTTTTATTGTTCTTTTTTCTAAAAATAGCATCTGGATTACGTTTATTGTCTTTCAAGTGTAACACCCGTGAAGTGACCTACTTATGTTTCTGGATCCACTATCAAAATTAATGGTGCGCTCGTAACCATACCGAAGGCAACTGCGTCCAGCAGGCATTTTTATTTATGTAAATATGCCTGCCTCCGAGGCAGCCAGACTAGTATGCGGAGATCTCGGGTTCAATTTCCAGTCAAAACAAATATTTGTAATATTATACAAATTTGAGTTGTCTCTATCCTGATACTATAATACCTACAGGATATTCTTTGGGGTCAGGTCATTAAATATAATATATAGTCATGTAATATTAATAATAATAATAAATACAATTTTGGAAAATAGAGAAATATTTTTATATAGGCATAAACAGGACTTTAAAAATTATATACATTACTAAATTATAAATAGGAAAATCAAAATTTAAATTACCAAACCTATTATTATATTATGATCTTACCGATGTTTGAACTACCAGATAACTATAGCAATAAACCTATCAACCATCACATATCATAGCTATTACCGCTAGGTTTTAAAATGTACAATAAGTTCTTGAGGTAGAAAATTGTTCTAAATGCAAAAGAATGTTTTGCTAAATTGTGAATTCCTAAAACGAGAGTAGTGTGCCGTGTCAGCGAACGGTGCACAGCCGGCATAGCAGAAGCGACTGCAGTCTAAATATTTGTCCTCTTAGCAGCAGTTGTGATCGCTCATGTGCTGCACTTTAGCTTAACGTCAGGTGGAGTGCAGTCACAGGCCGATCTAATTTTTCTGTGAGTTCCAAATATTAGATTATTTTTGTTTTATTCATATATTTGTTTGTTTTTTTTTTTAATAATATTTATTTTTATATCGTTATTAGTGCATTATTAATATTTCAACTTAATAATTAGTTTTCATGCATAAAATTTAATGAATCTCACCTTAAAGACCATTTTCTTTTATTTATTTATTTTTTAAACACCAAAACACTAGCACATTTATTTTATATGTGCACTATGATAGTGTACAATGTTGAATGTATCAGGAGAAATTTCCACTGAGCATTTATATGAAGACAGGCAGTGGTGGCGGATCTGCAGCGACGGGCGAATGAAACGCTATAACCACGTTGTAAACGATTTCAATTGGTAGTATTACCTTTTTATTAGTAGGCACCTAAGATATATTTTATTAAAAAATGGTAGGCAGACTGATGATGGCCTAATAAGCAGGAGTAGTACCGCCCTTGGGATCAACTTAAGCCGGGTACGAGAGAAGTGTGCGCTGTCAACCTAAACGTTGACTGTAAACGTTCCTTTGTGGTCACATGTCTGGCTACTATAAAAATATTTTGAAAAACAAATGAATGACCTTAGTTACCATAATCGGAAATGAAGAATGTAAGACGCATAAGGATCGGTAAAATGGCAATCTAACTCTGCCTGTCCTAATTAAAATAAAGATTTGAATTAGATAAATTATTTGTTTAACAAGAAAACAAAAGAAATTTAAATAAAAGCGTCCCTTTTACCATTTTGAAACTTGAAACTATTTATTATTGAAAAATTTTTGCTTTTACTGAAATCGTGTAAATAATTAAAATTTTATAGTAGAATTCATTAAATTCAATTTAAATTAATAAAATTGAACATAAAACAAAAAAAGAATACCAAAATAATAATAATTCACAATCAAATGTATTATTATACAAATTTTAGTATATTAAGCGAACAATTGTTTGAAAATTACTCAGAATCCTTAACTACTGCTCACCCTTTTTTTTTTATCGTGAGGAAATCCATTACGGACTTCCTGGCACTACTGGGATAGTGCCAGGGGTATGTCGGACTCCCTGGGGCAAGCGCGCATACATATTGCTGTATGCTCGATAGCGCATGCACGCGAGATGTACCGACTAAAACCTCACGGTGTTCCTCTCGATCGCCGGATGGCAGATTTACGAGTGCGCTTTAGCAGTCTTCCGCGTCTCTGCCAGCGACGGGACTACTGCTCACCCTCGATCAACTAAATTTAAATAATGCTTATATATTACATTAAGAACAAGTTATTAAATTGTTTAATTTGTAGTCTTAACTAATTACATTTGATCAAAGAAGTGCATTCAACCGTCATATATAGATAGAGAATTAAATAACAATATGCACGCTAACTTATATAAAATGAAGTAGATAATTATTAAGTACGATGCCAATAAATACCACTATAGGGCGATACCGCTAAGAATAATTGAAAGAAATGTCGAGAATAGAGAGAAAAAGAGCGGCCGTGGTCTAGCGGTAAGACGCGTGAACTCACGATCGATGAGACCCGTGTTCGAACCTCGCTAATTCTGACCGGTACTAATGTAATTTTATTATATGTACTTTGGTCGCTTAGTGCTTATTAAAGTGTGGTAGGTAGACTGATGATGGTTTTCCAGTCTGCTGTATCTAACTGCTACTACAGAGAAACCTGTGCGGGCAACAGTCGCCTCCACTATGCCGGCTTAAGGACACGAGATTGTACCATCTAGATTGACAGTGCACACTCCTCTCGTTATATCTAGCTACTTTCAAACTATTCCCGAAACGCGACAAGGTCACTTCACGGGTGTTGCATACGAAAGTGGTCGCACTACCCCAGGACGGCAAATTAGACTAATACCTCTCTTTAATACTAATATTATTGTATGGGCCAGAAGGACCGTGTTAACTCGGCAATGGCCATAGTAGAGGCGACGTTTCTCTGGTGCAGCACTCATCTCCATTCATGAAATGCACTCTAGTTTAACTCGAGTTATAACATATGTGACACACTGCAGTATTTTTTTTTTTCTTGGTAAACTCAGTGGAGGTCCATGAGACGATATAAATAACAAATTAAATATGATTCAATAATCGATATTTTGCATAAAATAATGTCAGTAATTAACCTGAAAGTACTATAATTCTTACAGCACAGAAAATTGATGCACATTAGAACTTAGTATGAATTGCTGCGCGTACGCAACATAACTCTGTAAATGCAATAGTTGTATGTATTATACAATAATCTGTAACATTAAACGTAACGAGCCACCTAACTTCAGATGGTGAAATACGCGGTCTTTGTGGCGCAGTGGTTAGCGTGCCAGTCTGTTACGCGGAGCTCTCTGGTTCGATTCCCCGTCGGAGTAATTATCAATTTATCAATCAATCTATACTGATGTGTATAAAGGTAAAAGTAACTATATCCGTTTGTTATCTTTTCACGTCTAAACAGCTGAACAGATTTCGATAAAATTTGGCAAGGAGATAGAATGCATCCTGGATAAGGACATACGCTACCGTTTTTCTCAAAAAACAAACTGAAAGGAATGAAATAGGGGATGAAAGTTTGAATGGGGAACTCATGATTTCTCAAGTTAAACTAATTATAAGCATACGAAATTGCGGGAATCGGCTAGTACGATATTCGAATTTGGGTTCAGGGCATTATATGTATTAGTATTTATTTATAAACTACACCAGAATGATTAGAATGGGGTTATTATTACATAATTTATAAATACTCAGAAATATATGCTAATAATATATGGTTTACAAGTAAACTATGTTAGAAAATAAGAAATCAGCTATAAGATCAGAGATGATGAGCATAGATCATATCAGAAGTAGTTTATCAAATATTCTGAAAAAAGAAAAGACATTGCCAAAAAAAAATAATAGTCAAAGTCATAAATATATAAAGTATTATATAAATTAATTTACAATTTTTTGAATAATTTTACAATTTACAATTAATTAGAATTGCTAAAACGGAGATGTCTGCGAAGGTAAATATTTTAGAATATTGTAAGTCAATCCACGTTAGACTTGATCTAGTTTCAATTGCTCAATTTAAATGATTACACCGGATGCATAAACCATGTCTTTTTCTCATATTAAAAGGATCTGCACGTCCTCTCGTCCGCTTACAAATCCAAAAATCCATAGTGTATTTTAGATTAGATAAGACACTGGTCTGAGACCATGGGTTTTTTTTTCTTTTCAGGAAAACCATATCCTCCTTTTAAGAGTTTAGGAATCGAGTTTCTTTTAAAGTACTAAACTCCTACAGTTTGTTATCGCGGCCAGCTGTTGGGCCAAATACAACACCGAGTGTGCCGAGCACTTATTAAATTGAAATTAGGTCTTATATCACGTGATCAAAAAGATGTTGGTTTAGATCTGACTCTGTGACAAAGACTAGTTAGTGCACTAATTTGTTGTGCCAGAAGTCTTGTGGTCTATTCTAGATAATAATAATTAATAATAATAATAAAAATACTTTATTGCACATAAAAATTGCAAAAGGCGAACTTAATGCCTTGAGGCATTTTCTACCAGTTAACCTTTGGTGTGGTGGAAAAGTGTATTCGGTGCAGAATATTGCAAATCTGCAGAACAAAAGATCAATGTCTTCTTGGCTTTTCTCTGTTAATGAACCTACATATTAGTTGTATTTCTTATATTATTAATGTGGATCTTCATACAAAGTATGAAAGTTCTTGACCAAGTGTGTAGCCCGCCTATTAAAATATTAGTCTAAAGTATCGTTTATAGATATGGACACTATGTTAACAAGTAAGTTATGCCGGAAAACTGTACGGCGAGCTGTGAAGAGCATCATTACCGTGCACTCGTAACTGAATAATGGATTTGTTGAGCATTATATTAAGTTACCACATTGTATTATAAAATATAACAATAAAATTGATATTTTGTTCGGCTACAAATGTACCATCTTATTACATATATTTTAATCAAATGGAAAACTACCAAATTCACCCGAAGAAACATAAGTTTAGGAAAATAACTCAAGACAAATAATATAATAATTATCTGCGGAGCCCACCAAAACGCTTCTTTATTATAATTTTTTTTAAATTACAGATGGGAAAAGAATCCAAACTTATTTTAAATACAACAATTGGACTTCGAAATAATAATTATTGTGAAAGCAAATCAACTATAAACAGAACTAGTTACATCAACAAAATGTTAAGCGTAACATCTCTTCAACCTAAACTGTACAACCAGAATAAAACAAATAAAGGTTTAAAGGAAATTCAAAGGTAATAATAAAATATTATCAAATATATCTCTAATTCTATACTAAGATATAAATTTAAAAGGAACTCTGTCTGTTTGTTTCACCTTTATACTATTAAAATCTCGATAAAATTTGGCAAGGAGATAAATAAATTACATTCTAGGAAAGGACATAGATTAGACTATTATCTCAAAAAAAATGAAAGGAGTGAAATAGAGGATGAAAGTTTGCATGGAAAAACCCTTTTTCAATATTGAACCTCGGAATATGATAAAACTCCGACTGGATGTAAAGCTAGATTGCGATCTATGAACGGAAACAACTGCTACCACATATAAATTTCCACTATGCCGGCTATCCTAATTATCAGTGCACACACCTCTCGCTATTTCTCGAGTAAAATGCATAATAATATTAATACGTATTTGAAGTTGTAGATAACAGCCGGTAAACACTCTAAATGTCAAATATAACAGTTGATATAATATCAAAATCAATAATAGTGATAATAACTAAATTTTCAGGCCCATATCATGTCCAGTTCAAGATTGTGCAAAGATAATAGCAATAGATTCGGTGTTGCTACATTTCTATTTTGATCACAATAAAGTTCCTCTGCTGTCACCAGATGCTAACAACACCATGAGCATTGTTATTGACGCTCATAAAATAAGTGAAAGCAGCAAATGTATCGCTTTAATAATGCAACATGACAATAAGTAAAAAATATTATTTTTTTATTCGCAACACAATCCGATTTAACTTTCCAGTTAAAGTTTTTATAAGACAATAAATATATATCTGATGCTTATTCGCGTAATAATTATAGGTAGAGATGCTATTAATCTTAATTGGGCGAGGTAAACCACATTTACTGATTTGACTTTGTTGTATACCTAGACCTTTCGACTAAAAGGACTAGAAACGTTGCCATGGTTTCGGTTTCGGTTGTTGTTTATTGTCAGGGCATTTACAGCAAGATGTTAAAATACAATTTTAATATGTTAAGCGTTTTATTATGCAATAGACTTGGACTGCATAGCACCAAATCCACTAACTACACAAACATCCGACCAGTAATAATGTGTAGGTTAATCGGACGCTATTGGGCCAACCACACACCGCTAACTACCAACTCTCGCCCTAACGTTGTTGGGGCCAATGTTATATTTTCGATCGATAGGTTGGACGAATGGCATTTGGTCAACGGTGGGTCCAACATGTAGATTTATAGCAAAATTATTTACGTTTAAAAATTAATTAAGATTATAATTACGTTTCATTATTTTTGTCCATCGAAAAAAAGAAATTAATTTATGTTAAATTTAATTTAGTTAAATCTATTTCAGATCCATTTATCCGAATGAAGTTTTAAGAGGAAGTGCATCTTATAATGAATTGAAAGAATGTACTAGTAAATATAATACTCAATTATTATTAATGGCCGCTAAATATTGTCCATCCAAAATAGATTTTTCACCTAAAGCAATCATATATAACGTAAGTTAACCAATGCGGCTACAGTCATAAAATAATTATGAATACTTTTTTAAATTTCAGGAAATATCAAATAATTCCAATTCAATGAATAGAATAGTAGATAATAATGATTCCATTTTGCTATGGTTCTGTAAGTTACAAGAAACAAAAAAGATGTATTCGGTAAGTTAAACAGCGCCATCTATTGGGATCGTTGTAACTTAAAATTGTGAATAAATGATCTACATAGATCTCTAAGTTGCGAATAAATCACGGTAGATGGAGTAAGTTGTTATATAGGTTTTGTAATAAATAAATAAATAGTAAGTGTTGTGTAACATTGTTAGTCTTCTAAATGAAATAAAATAATTATTTAAATGTAATAAAAACTAGAAGAAATTATTTCACTGTCGTTCCACTAAAGTATTTTTTATTCTAAAAGGACGTCGCCATAGTGGACAAGACTTCTATCTGCAGCTCTCCAGTCAAACGTGTATTAATGTGAGATGTATTTGTCCTAATTCAGATAACAATAAGTGGTGACAAGAAAGGAATATCTCATAGCTACAGTGGAGAAGCTACCTACATTAGAGATTGTCGAAATGCCCACAACATGTATGACAAAGCAGAATGTCTGGCAATCCGTGTAGCAGCAATAAATAAATTATTTAATAATAATAAAATGTTAAAAATTGAAGTTACGCTAAGAAATTAATATTTCGGAACGCATTGTTTTTGTAAGGTATTTTAATGTCTTAAATAAAAGAGCTTAAAATTGTTTAAATATATTTTATTGTTACTAATTAATTGTACACCATACTCAAATATACTCAAGCCTAAAATTTAGGCGTACTTTGAATTACTTTGGCGTGCTATTGGATTATCTTTGTTTTTTGTTCTACGAACCTCAAATCTATTTTTAGGGTAATATTCACTATTATCCTCAGCAAAATCAGCCAAATTATTTGGATTAAATTTATTTTTACCGTGAAAAACATATTTGAACATATTCGAAAACCTTTTATAAGTCGGAAAATAATCATTCTCTGTAGTCTGGTTTATCCCTGGTATGGTATAATCTTCTTCTATATCCTGTGATGCTGGTAAAAGCATTTTTTCTGGGCCTTCAATTTTAATGCTTTTTAATTCAACGCTAAAATATTTAAGAATATTTTTAGTATTATTTTCAGTTATCTATATACATACTATGTGATTGTTTGCCGGACGTCAACGGCATCCGTGAGGCAGTCGTTAGTCCTCTAATCTGTTACACAGGTTCAATTCCCATTAGAAACAGACATAATTATATTATAAAGAAAAAAATAACAAGTATTTATTTCTGATGTTTGTGTTGCCCCTTACCCATTAGCCCTGGTATCAACAGAGTATCATTTACTTTGGAATCGGGCCATTGTATTGGCAAACCCGCTTTTATATTGTCATAAACTGAACCTTAAACTACAAGCTTTAAAGTTTATATTCGTTAACCTCACCCGTATCCATCTTTATCAGCATAATACTTTACATGGATAGGATTTCCTTCCTTATCTTCATAACTATATTTACCAATTACAGTACCATTTGGGTATTGTGTTTCTATTTTATCATTTGCAATATTGTTTGCGCCATTCGTTGTTAAGCCTTAAAAAATACCACAAGTTTATTAGAATTAGTTGACCGCGATTCAGAATCCGATGTGCATACACAGGGATGGTAAGGCAGTTTTATTTTAGTAAAATTACTATCTTACTAGTGCCACATCACAATAAATTTATTCCAATTTATAAAAAAAAAACACCCACACAAACAGTTGTTTACCGTTCCTTTGACAATAGGGAAATTGGGATTACCGCAGATAAATCCTAATAGTAATGTGGAATTTTGATGGGGTTATCACGTAATGCCCGCGGTCAAAGATATTGCATTCTGACTCCCCTGCATTCACAGTTTCTTCAGCATTAACACTTTTTTTTCGAAGAAACTCGTTTCTAAAGTCTACCCATTAAATATTTTTTTACGCGATGATTTTTTTACCTATATACTTACACAAGCTTGGTGTGTAGTAAAATCCCGATAACAATAAAGTAATATAACATAGTTTTCCAATTCCCATTTTCACATTAAAATAAATTCCACTAATCAATGACACTAACTGACAATTAATATTTCTATAACAATTTTTTTTTTTTTTTTTTTTTTTTTTTTTTTTTTATTGTAGCTCGACATGTGACAACACTCCGCCTGATGTAAAGCTAGAGTGCGGTCCATGAATGGAAACAACTGCTACCGCAGAGAAATCTCTACGGGCTGCAGTCGCCTCCACTATGCCGGCTTGAGGAGACGAGCATGTACCATCTAGATTGACAGTGCACACTCCTCTCTTATATCTGGCTACTTTCAAACTATTCCCGAAACGCGACAACGTCACTTTACGGATGTTACATTCGAAAGTGGTGGTACTGCCCCAGGACGACAGACTGGACAAATAACCATCATCAGTCTGCCTACCACTCTTTAAACTGTTTGTAAACTCCACTGTTTGTAATCAAAGAATTCGATTCAAATTGCTTGTCACAAATGTCACACACGATGTTACAAAGTTTTGTATTTAATAATAAATTATTAAATATAAAAAAATAAATATAAAAATAAAATAATAAATTTAAAAAATATATATTTAGAGCGGCCGTGGTCTACGTGGTTAAACCTCGCTAAATTCTGACCAACACCAATATAAGTATATTATAATACAATACATTGTACTTTTGTAGCTCAGTGCCTAGTACTTAAAAAAATATATATTAGAGCTTTTAAAATAATTAATTGGCTGAGTCTGTAACGGGATTTAAAAAAAACAAAAATAAATTAATTTATCGGTGTTTTTATTATATTAAATAAATAATATTAATAATAAAATAAATAATAAATACTATATTTAGCCTAATATAAAATATTGTTTAAATTTGTATAACCATTTCCGTCTACTCTAGAGTTATAAATATTTCGATTTGTTTTCTTTGTTTGCAATTTCTTTCTAGACCAAGTTATACTTTCTTCTGGTTTATTGTAAATTGGAATAGAATTTATCGGTGAAGTCACTATTGGCCGTGGTCTTTCTTTGCTCACTCTGCAAAAATAGAATGGTCATTATACAAAATGTAAAAAAAAACATTTATCTGACGTCCTGCGTTCGGCGAGTTGAGTGTTTCGAATCTCCGTTCCCGGGGCTCGATCTGCCATCTCGGACCTCCGCAGGGCTGAGTCTGAATCCGTCCACTATGCGTCGAGTGAAACACCGTGGAGTTTTAATCGGTATGCCAGCACTAGGTTAAAGAAACGTGGAGTTTCTCCCACGTAAAAAAAGGTTGGAGAGTCCGTCATAACCCTGGCATCTTCCCCAGGGACTAGCGCATCCGTCTCCACGTAAAAAAAAAGAAAAAAATGTGCTAAGGAAAGACGTTAATCATGTCTTACACTAGCAATACTGAAACGTTATTTTAATGCGTTATGAAGATCTCCCGACCTCCCAATATGGTTGCTACAACTAATGAAAATAAGGGTATACGATTTTTTTTATTTATTTATTGACTCTATAAAAATATAAAATTATTTTTTATGCTATTAACAGAAGCTGGGTCTGACAGCTAATTCATAATATTTAACGAAATAAATAACTATATTCATACCTATATCCACGTTCATCGGCAATATATCGATAACGCAAAGGTCTCCCATAAGCATCTATGTAACCGTAGCTACCCACTACGGTACCATTTGGGTACCTTTCTTCATTACGATATTGGGTATTACCAGTCGATGCATCCAATACGTCATAGCCAAATGAATATGTTCCTGGAACACCTACAAAATGAAAATTTATTCAATCAGGACGCGAACTTTATTATTGATAAACGTTGTGTTATTTATTTTATTATTTATTTATCGTATTTATCAATCTGTTTTAGTGCACACTCGTCTCAACAAGCCGGCATAGCAGAGTTGTCTTGACTCTTTTGTAGCAGTGATCTCCGCTCATGGACAGCGCTCTAGCTACGAGTAACATCAGGTCGGTCGCAACTCAGATACACTATTGGCCTTAAAAATTAATTGTTGTAATTATTTAACTCATAAACTTGAATAAGCTTCGAGATAGAGAGGGGCCATAATGCTTGAGATCTTTATCAACATGTCACCTTCGCTTCACCTACATTAATGCATACATGTTGGGAGTACTCCTCATTAAAACTTTCCGAGCTGACCGATGGCGGCTTTCGCAGTATATGACCGAACTGTTTAACTTATTAGATATTGATCGTGATAAATTATTTACCTACCATCGATATTTGTATAATAATAACTAGGCATACGTTCAGCTAAACTAAGTCTTGCTTGACGCGGTGATGTTATAACTCTACATTTAACCAACCAAAGGCTCCATAACATTATCGCTATCTGAAATTAAATATTTTAAAAATAACACAAATAAAAACTTAATTAAACGCCATTCGTTGTTAAGCCTTAAAAAATACCACAAGTTTATTAGAATTAGTTGACCGCGATTCAGAATCCGATGTGCATACACAGGGATGGTAAGGCAGTTTTATTTTAGTAAAATTACTATCTTACTAGTGCCACATCACAATAAATTTATTCCAATTTATAAAAAAAAAACACCCACACAAACAGTTGTTTACCGTTCCTTTGACAATAGGGAAATTGGGATTACCGCAGATAAATCCTAATAGTAATGTGGAATTTTGATGGGGTTATCACGTAATGCCCGCGGTCAAAGATATTGCATTCTGACTCCCCTGCATTCACAGTTTCTTCAGCATTAACACTTTTTTTTCGAAGAAACTCGTTTCTAAAGTCTACCCATTAAATATTTTTTTACGCGATGATTTTTTTACCTATATACTTACACAAGCTTGGTGTGTAGTAAAATCCCGATAACAATAAAGTAATATAACATAGTTTTCCAATTCCCATTTTCACATTAAAATAAATTCCACTAATCAATGACACTAACTGACAATTAATATTTCTATAACAATTTTTTTTTTTTTTTTTTTTTTTTTTTTTTTTTTTTATTGTAGCTCGACATGTGACAACACTCCGCCTGATGTAAAGCTAGAGTGCGGTCCATGAATGGAAACAACTGCTACCGCAGAGAAATCTCTACGGGCTGCAGTCGCCTCCACTATGCCGGCTTGAGGAGACGAGCATGTACCATCTAGATTGACAGTGCACACTCCTCTCTTATATCTGGCTACTTTCAAACTATTCCCGAAACGCGACAACGTCACTTTACGGATGTTACATTCGAAAGTGGTGGTACTGCCCCAGGACGACAGACTGGACAAATAACCATCATCAGTCTGCCTACCACTCTTTAAACTGTTTGTAAACTCCACTGTTTGTAATCAAAGAATTCGATTCAAATTGCTTGTCACAAATGTCACACACGATGTTACAAAGTTTTGTATTTAATAATAAATTATTAAATATAAAAAAATAAATATAAAAATAAAATAATAAATTTAAAAAATATATATTTAGAGCGGCCGTGGTCTACGTGGTTAAACCTCGCTAAATTCTGACCAACACCAATATAAGTATATTATAATACAATACATTGTACTTTTGTAGCTCAGTGCCTAGTACTTAAAAAAATATATATTAGAGCTTTTAAAATAATTAATTGGCTGAGTCTGTAACGGGATTTAAAAAAAACAAAAATAAATTAATTTATCGGTGTTTTTATTATATTAAATAAATAATATTAATAATAAAATAAATAATAAATACTATATTTAGCCTAATATAAAATATTGTTTAAATTTGTATAACCATTTCCGTCTACTCTAGAGTTATAAATATTTCGATTTGTTTTCTTTGTTTGCAATTTCTTTCTAGACCAAGTTATACTTTCTTCTGGTTTATTGTAAATTGGAATAGAATTTATCGGTGAAGTCACTATTGGCCGTGGTCTTTCTTTGCTCACTCTGCAAAAATAGAATGGTCATTATACAAAATGTAAAAAAAAACATTTATCTGACGTCCTGCGTTCGGCGAGTTGAGTGTTTCGAATCTCCGTTCCCGGGGCTCGATCTGCCATCTCGGACCTCCGCAGGGCTGAGTCTGAATCCGTCCACTATGCGTCGAGTGAAACACCGTGGAGTTTTAATCGGTATGCCAGCACTAGGTTAAAGAAACGTGGAGTTTCTCCCACGTAAAAAAAGGTTGGAGAGTCCGTCATAACCCTGGCATCTTCCCCAGGGACTAGCGCATCCGTCTCCACGTAAAAAAAAAGAAAAAAATGTGCTAAGGAAAGACGTTAATCATGTCTTACACTAGCAATACTGAAACGTTATTTTAATGCGTTATGAAGATCTCCCGACCTCCCAATATGGTTGCTACAACTAATGAAAATAAGGGTATACGATTTTTTTTATTTATTTATTGACTCTATAAAAATATAAAATTATTTTTTATGCTATTAACAGAAGCTGGGTCTGACAGCTAATTCATAATATTTAACGAAATAAATAACTATATTCATACCTATATCCACGTTCATCGGCAATATATCGATAACGCAAAGGTCTCCCATAAGCATCTATGTAACCGTAGCTACCCACTACGGTACCATTTGGGTACCTTTCTTCATTACGATATTGGGTATTACCAGTCGATGCATCCAATACGTCATAGCCAAATGAATATGTTCCTAGAACACCTACAAAATGAAAATTTATTCAATCAGGACGCGAACTTTATTATTGATAAACGTTGTGTTATTTATTTTATTATTTATTTATCGTATTTATCAATCTGTTTTAGTGCACACTCGTCTCAACAAGCCGGCATAGCAGAGTTGTCTTGACTCTTTTGTAGCAGTGATCTCCGCTCATGGACAGCGCTCTAGCTACGAGTAACATCAGGTCGGTCGCAACTCAGATACACTATTGGCCTTAAAAATTAATTGTTGTAATTATTTAACTCATAAACTTGAATAAGCTTCGAGATAGAGAGGGGCCATAATGCTTGAGATCTTTATCAACATGTCACCTTCGCTTCACCTACATTAATGCATACATGTTGGGAGTACTCCTCATTAAAACTTTCCGAGCTGACCGATGGCGGCTTTCGCAGTATATGACCGAACTGTTTAACTTATTAGATATTGATCGTGATAAATTATTTACCTACCATCGATATTTGTATAATAATAACTAGGCATACGTTCAGCTAAACTAAGTCTTGCTTGACGCGGTGATGTTATAACTCTACATTTAACCAACCAAAGGCTCCATAACATTATCGCTATCTGAAATTAAATATTTTAAAAATAACACAAATAAAAACTTAATTAAACGCCATTCGTTGTTAAGCCTTAAAAAATACCACAAGTTTATTAGAATTAGTTGACCGCGATTCAGAATCCGATGTGCATACACAGGGATGGTAAGGCAGTTTTATTTTAGTAAAATTACTATCTTACTAGTGCCACATCACAATAAATTTATTCCAATTTATAAAAAAAAAACACCCACACAAACAGTTGTTTACCGTTCCTTTGACAATAGGGAAATTGGGATTACCGCAGATAAATCCTAATAGTAATGTGGAATTTTGATGGGGTTATCACGTAATGCCCGCGGTCAAAGATATTGCATTCTGACTCCCCTGCATTCACAGTTTCTTCAGCATTAACACTTTTTTTTCGAAGAAACTCGTTTCTAAAGTCTACCCATTAAATATTTTTTTACGCGATGATTTTTTTACCTATATACTTACACAAGCTTGGTGTGTAGTAAAATCCCGATAACAATAAAGTAATATAACATAGTTTTCCAATTCCCATTTTCACATTAAAATAAATTCCACTAATCAATGACACTAACTGACAATTAATATTTCTATAACAATTTTTTTTTTTTTTTTTTTTTTTTTTTTTTTTTTTTATTGTAGCTCGACATGTGACAACACTCCGCCTGATGTAAAGCTAGAGTGCGGTCCATGAATGGAAACAACTGCTACCGCAGAGAAATCTCTACGGGCTGCAGTCGCCTCCACTATGCCGGCTTGAGGAGACGAGCATGTACCATCTAGATTGACAGTGCACACTCCTCTCTTATATCTGGCTACTTTCAAACTATTCCCGAAACGCGACAACGTCACTTTACGGATGTTACATTCGAAAGTGGTGGTACTGCCCCAGGACGACAGACTGGACAAATAACCATCATCAGTCTGCCTACCACTCTTTAAACTGTTTGTAAACTCCACTGTTTGTAATCAAAGAATTCGATTCAAATTGCTTGTCACAAATGTCACACACGATGTTACAAAGTTTTGTATTTAATAATAAATTATTAAATATAAAAAAATAAATATAAAAATAAAATAATAAATTTAAAAAATATATATTTAGAGCGGCCGTGGTCTACGTGGTTAAACCTCGCTAAATTCTGACCAACACCAATATAAGTATATTATAATACAATACATTGTACTTTTGTAGCTCAGTGCCTAGTACTTAAAAAAATATATATTAGAGCTTTTAAAATAATTAATTGGCTGAGTCTGTAACGGGATTTAAAAAAAACAAAAATAAATTAATTTATCGGTGTTTTTATTATATTAAATAAATAATATTAATAATAAAATAAATAATAAATACTATATTTAGCCTAATATAAAATATTGTTTAAATTTGTATAACCATTTCCGTCTACTCTAGAGTTATAAATATTTCGATTTGTTTTCTTTGTTTGCAATTTCTTTCTAGACCAAGTTATACTTTCTTCTGGTTTATTGTAAATTGGAATAGAATTTATCGGTGAAGTCACTATTGGCCGTGGTCTTTCTTTGCTCACTCTGCAAAAATAGAATGGTCATTATACAAAATGTAAAAAAAAACATTTATCTGACGTCCTGCGTTCGGCGAGTTGAGTGTTTCGAATCTCCGTTCCCGGGGCTCGATCTGCCATCTCGGACCTCCGCAGGGCTGAGTCTGAATCCGTCCACTATGCGTCGAGTGAAACACCGTGGAGTTTTAATCGGTATGCCAGCACTAGGTTAAAGAAACGTGGAGTTTCTCCCACGTAAAAAAAGGTTGGAGAGTCCGTCATAACCCTGGCATCTTCCCCAGGGACTAGCGCATCCGTCTCCACGTAAAAAAAAAGAAAAAAATGTGCTAAGGAAAGACGTTAATCATGTCTTACACTAGCAATACTGAAACGTTATTTTAATGCGTTATGAAGATCTCCCGACCTCCCAATATGGTTGCTACAACTAATGAAAATAAGGGTATACGATTTTTTTTATTTATTTATTGACTCTATAAAAATATAAAATTATTTTTTATGCTATTAACAGAAGCTGGGTCTGACAGCTAATTCATAATATTTAACGAAATAAATAACTATATTCATACCTATATCCACGTTCATCGGCAATATATCGATAACGCAAAGGTCTCCCATAAGCATCTATGTAACCGTAGCTACCCACTACGGTACCATTTGGGTACCTTTCTTCATTACGATATTGGGTATTACCAGTCGATGCATCCAATACGTCATAGCCAAATGAATATGTTCCTAGAACACCTACAAAATGAAAATTTATTCAATCAGGACGCGAACTTTATTATTGATAAACGTTGTGTTATTTATTTTATTATTTATTTATCGTATTTATCAATCTGTTTTAGTGCACACTCGTCTCAACAAGCCGGCATAGCAGAGTTGTCTTGACTCTTTTGTAGCAGTGATCTCCGCTCATGGACAGCGCTCTAGCTACGAGTAACATCAGGTCGGTCGCAACTCAGATACACTATTGGCCTTAAAAATTAATTGTTGTAATTATTTAACTCATAAACTTGAATAAGCTTCGAGATAGAGAGGGGCCATAATGCTTGAGATCTTTATCAACATGTCACCTTCGCTTCACCTACATTAATGCATACATGTTGGGAGTACTCCTCATTAAAACTTTCCGAGCTGACCGATGGCGGCTTTCGCAGTATATGACCGAACTGTTTAACTTATTAGATATTGATCGTGATAAATTATTTACCTACCATCGATATTTGTATAATAATAACTAGGCATACGTTCAGCTAAACTAAGTCTTGCTTGACGCGGTGATGTTATAACTCTACATTTAACCAACCAAAGGCTCCATAACATTATCGCTATCTGAAATTAAATATTTTAAAAATAACACAAATAAAAACTTAATTAAACGCCATTCGTTGTTAAGCCTTAAAAAATACCACAAGTTTATTAGAATTAGTTGACCGCGATTCAGAATCCGATGTGCATACACAGGGATGGTAAGGCAGTTTTATTTTAGTAAAATTACTATCTTACTAGTGCCACATCACAATAAATTTATTCCAATTTATAAAAAAAAAACACCCACACAAACAGTTGTTTACCGTTCCTTTGACAATAGGGAAATTGGGATTACCGCAGATAAATCCTAATAGTAATGTGGAATTTTGATGGGGTTATCACGTAATGCCCGCGGTCAAAGATATTGCATTCTGACTCCCCTGCATTCACAGTTTCTTCAGCATTAACACTTTTTTTTCGAAGAAACTCGTTTCTAAAGTCTACCCATTAAATATTTTTTTACGCGATGATTTTTTTACCTATATACTTACACAAGCTTGGTGTGTAGTAAAATCCCGATAACAATAAAGTAATATAACATAGTTTTCCAATTCCCATTTTCACATTAAAATAAATTCCACTAATCAATGACACTAACTGACAATTAATATTTCTATAACAATTTTTTTTTTTTTTTTTTTTTTTTTTTTTTTTTTTTATTGTAGCTCGACATGTGACAACACTCCGCCTGATGTAAAGCTAGAGTGCGGTCCATGAATGGAAACAACTGCTACCGCAGAGAAATCTCTACGGGCTGCAGTCGCCTCCACTATGCCGGCTTGAGGAGACGAGCATGTACCATCTAGATTGACAGTGCACACTCCTCTCTTATATCTGGCTACTTTCAAACTATTCCCGAAACGCGACAACGTCACTTTACGGATGTTACATTCGAAAGTGGTGGTACTGCCCCAGGACGACAGACTGGACAAATAACCATCATCAGTCTGCCTACCACTCTTTAAACTGTTTGTAAACTCCACTGTTTGTAATCAAAGAATTCGATTCAAATTGCTTGTCACAAATGTCACACACGATGTTACAAAGTTTTGTATTTAATAATAAATTATTAAATATAAAAAAATAAATATAAAAATAAAATAATAAATTTAAAAAATATATATTTAGAGCGGCCGTGGTCTACGTGGTTAAACCTCGCTAAATTCTGACCAACACCAATATAAGTATATTATAATACAATACATTGTACTTTTGTAGCTCAGTGCCTAGTACTTAAAAAAATATATATTAGAGCTTTTAAAATAATTAATTGGCTGAGTCTGTAACGGGATTTAAAAAAAACAAAAATAAATTAATTTATCGGTGTTTTTATTATATTAAATAAATAATATTAATAATAAAATAAATAATAAATACTATATTTAGCCTAATATAAAATATTGTTTAAATTTGTATAACCATTTCCGTCTACTCTAGAGTTATAAATATTTCGATTTGTTTTCTTTGTTTGCAATTTCTTTCTAGACCAAGTTATACTTTCTTCTGGTTTATTGTAAATTGGAATAGAATTTATCGGTGAAGTCACTATTGGCCGTGGTCTTTCTTTGCTCACTCTGCAAAAATAGAATGGTCATTATACAAAATGTAAAAAAAAACATTTATCTGACGTCCTGCGTTCGGCGAGTTGAGTGTTTCGAATCTCCGTTCCCGGGGCTCGATCTGCCATCTCGGACCTCCGCAGGGCTGAGTCTGAATCCGTCCACTATGCGTCGAGTGAAACACCGTGGAGTTTTAATCGGTATGCCAGCACTAGGTTAAAGAAACGTGGAGTTTCTCCCACGTAAAAAAAGGTTGGAGAGTCCGTCATAACCCTGGCATCTTCCCCAGGGACTAGCGCATCCGTCTCCACGTAAAAAAAAAGAAAAAAATGTGCTAAGGAAAGACGTTAATCATGTCTTACACTAGCAATACTGAAACGTTATTTTAATGCGTTATGAAGATCTCCCGACCTCCCAATATGGTTGCTACAACTAATGAAAATAAGGGTATACGATTTTTTTTATTTATTTATTGACTCTATAAAAATATAAAATTATTTTTTATGCTATTAACAGAAGCTGGGTCTGACAGCTAATTCATAATATTTAACGAAATAAATAACTATATTCATACCTATATCCACGTTCATCGGCAATATATCGATAACGCAAAGGTCTCCCATAAGCATCTATGTAACCGTAGCTACCCACTACGGTACCATTTGGGTACCTTTCTTCATTACGATATTGGGTATTACCAGTCGATGCATCCAATACGTCATAGCCAAATGAATATGTTCCTAGAACACCTACAAAATGAAAATTTATTCAATCAGGACGCGAACTTTATTATTGATAAACGTTGTGTTATTTATTTTATTATTTATTTATCGTATTTATCAATCTGTTTTAGTGCACACTCGTCTCAACAAGCCGGCATAGCAGAGTTGTCTTGACTCTTTTGTAGCAGTGATCTCCGCTCATGGACAGCGCTCTAGCTACGAGTAACATCAGGTCGGTCGCAACTCAGATACACTATTGGCCTTAAAAATTAATTGTTGTAATTATTTAACTCATAAACTTGAATAAGCTTCGAGATAGAGAGGGGCCATAATGCTTGAGATCTTTATCAACATGTCACCTTCGCTTCACCTACATTAATGCATACATGTTGGGAGTACTCCTCATTAAAACTTTCCGAGCTGACCGATGGCGGCTTTCGCAGTATATGACCGAACTGTTTAACTTATTAGATATTGATCGTGATAAATTATTTACCTACCATCGATATTTGTATAATAATAACTAGGCATACGTTCAGCTAAACTAAGTCTTGCTTGACGCGGTGATGTTATAACTCTACATTTAACCAACCAAAGGCTCCATAACATTATCGCTATCTGAAATTAAATATTTTAAAAATAACACAAATAATAACTTAAGAAGTAACTGGGTGTAACGCAAGAAGTGTGCTCTGACAACCTAGACAGCCGGCTTAACACAAGTAAAGCAAATATTGCCTGTAGATATTTCTTTTGACCGCTGCTGTCATCGCTGATGGACCGTACTTAAACTTAACACCAGGCGGATAAATGAACCATAATTTAAAAGAAAACGTCAAATTAACCACCAAATAAATGAAAATAAAGTGATCGCATCAATCAGTGGTATTTGGCAACATTAAGCGTTAATTATCGCAAATCGCTGATTAACTATCTTCATAATTAACTAGGCTTTTAAGTTACATTTGTACACGGTTGTAAATATTAATGTTTTATGAGAGTAATATGTTTTATAGATCCGAATTAAAAACAAATAGTATAAAATAGACAATAAAAATTTAGCTTTATAATTTTTTTTTATTATTTTCCTTTTTCTTTAATAACTGTAAATAATATATTTTAGATTGTAGAACACTTCTTATTTCACTCCACAATTTGTAATTAAATTAAATTAGTATTTATAGTATAAAAACTAGATTATGAATCTAAATCAATAACTAATAGGTAATTTTTCTTGAAATCTAAATACAAGAAAGATGTAAAAACAAGAAAGACTTACCCTAAAAATCATCTTATTTGTACACAAATAAACCATATAATGATTTCAGAAATTATGAATTTAAAAAAAAAATGTATTGTAATTTCTAAGCAAACAACATGAGACGCACCCATGAAAGAACAAGTTGTAGTGACAAAATGCTATCTCCACCATGCGTAATCTCTTTATGGCGAACTCCTTTTGGTGAATTTTAAGGTGTTTACACACTGTGTCAGATATTGTAACTAATATATTAAGCCTGTAATAAATAAAAGAGCATACAAAGATTTTGCAATAAATATAAATTAGAAAATAAATGTATACTTATCCTTAACTTTTATTTTACACTCCGCCTGTTGTAAAGCTAGAGTACGGTTGAGGAGACGAGTATGCACCATCCAGATTGACAGTGCACACTCATCTCGATATACCTGGCTGCTTTCAAATTGTTCCCGAAACGCGACAAGATCACTTCGCGGATATTGCGTTCGAAGTTAAATAATAATTAATTTTGCCTAGTTTATTTACATACAATTAGAAATACACTTCTCAGTATGAGTGTAAACTCGACATTATAATGATTTAAATCAGTCAATAGCTTTTCTAAAACGAAAACTCGCTTTATATGAAAACGCCTTTATTAAGCAAAATGCAACGGGCCTCCTCATAAACCTTTGTGGGTGAGAGCAATTTAGTCCATATCGGAGACGTTACTGATGTCATATTGGTTAGTTAAGAAACAAATGATATAAAGTGTTTAATAAATACATAATCCCTTTTTTAGGGATACGAGGGGGTGTAATATATAGTGTGTAAGAAATTGTTTTAAAGCTTACTATGTTAGAAACTCTAGCACATTTATGCTACTCGCCCTATGTCTTGGGATTATATTGGGATACCCTGTAATAGAATAGGGCAATGTTTTCTTACCTCGGTTCCATGGGGTCTGTGCCATGAGTACCAGGGGGTCTATGATCATACGATACATTCTTAAAGGTATTGTTTATAGATTATATATGTATATAAACATTTTGTACATATTATCATATCTTTTAGAATAATATAATACCTATTCCAAGTTTGCGACATTACCTTAAAATATACCCAATAACAGAGATCAATAAAGCTTATAAAATGACAAACAATCGTTTAGAAAAGGTGTTAATAATACGTCACTGTTTATATATATACATTATACATATTTGGCAAGTTATGAATGGAACAAGCTACCAAAAACAGACGTCAATAACACAAGCAAAGAAGTAAAAACTTTTAATTTGAAAAATGTGGTCATTTTATGGGACGATGAAACGGGAACGCCCACGATATCTTTTATCATCGCAAATGTGACTAAAATGATAAAAACATCCAAAGAACGAACGAGGCTACGTTGCTATAGACGTGAGCTTGCAATCGGCAACCCCGTATTGGAATCTCCAGTACCAATGTAACCATTACTTTAATATACATACGATACCGTAGCAACGCATGTAAAATATTACTTGTATTTAAGAAATGGGCCAATTTTTGTATTTAAAACTCAACAAAATACGTATTTTATAACCATCTCATTACTTCTCATACAATTATGTTTAGTTTACGTACTCGTAAAACCTTTTTTACAATCCGGCAGATTTCCATTTCATTTCTAGTGTTCAAAAACTGAAAACAATACGATTTATTACTTTAGTTTGTTAACCTAAAAAATAATTACTTTTACCAAAAGTCCATCCACCTTTAAAATTAATAAAACAAAGTAATTAAGATTTTAAACCGAACAGATAATAAATCTGTCATATACCATTCCATTCTAAATGACCATATAATTTGTCATCTGTGCTTTGACCCCGAACTAACGTTTTTTTTATCTCGTAAGCAATTAAAGTAGAAATCGACTCATTCGTTTATTTTTTATACAGAGATATATATTGCCATTTGTATTTTTAATTGTAAATCTACTTCCTACATTTAATTAAGCTAAAAATACACAATTATTTACTGGAACGCCTAATTTTTATTAATAGCCAGAATTTACAATTTTTTATGAAAAATTATAAGGCATTTGTACTAAAAATAAAACAATAAAATAACTTAAATTAAGTATTATTTATTAAAGCAGCAATTTGTTTAAAAAAATAAATATTATATTAATCTAAACATTGTTTTGTTGTTATAAATTCGTAGAAACCGATAAATTATTAGATAAAGAATTTTGAGATCAATTGATTTTTTTCTTTATAACACTATATATTTCCAAAAAAAAAACCTTTGTTTCGTTTTAAAATAATTAACATAAACCTAATTACAATAGAGTAAACAATAATAATAAAATACTTGTACTTTAGATGCTTCATTTATAACAACCCTTAAAATTCAACCCTAAACCAATACATATAACACAATAAACCAAACAAACGAGAAACATAAATAAACAATTCTACAGAAGCAAAAATACATTTTGTTTTTAACATTATTTTGTCCAAGTTTAAATTAAATGTCTTTATTTATAAACATCAATAAATACGTAATAAGCAATCGTAATCAAACCATTAATACTTAGAACTAACCATACTACACCTTTGATACTTATTATTTTTAAAAAAACTTAAAAATACTACAAGTCGATATTATTATCGACTAAAAGCGGTGGGTTTAAATTTAATGTATGGCGTAAGGAGAGACGGCTAGAGCTGGAGCTGGTGCGTAGTGAGCTACTGGAGCTACAATCTGAAATAAAAGATTCATATTGTAATAAAAAATCAAATAACTTATGCTTGAGAAAAAAACTAAAAGGAATTTAGAAGGCAATATTTAGAGGTAACGTACACCTCTAAAAAAAATTACACAAAACTATAAAATTTCAGTTGAAATGCAATATATGAAAAAATAAAAATAAACAAAAGATAACGGCCTACGTCTTATACATATGATTAATTATTATTTAGTACTTATTTTAATCTAACTCTATGACCTAGGTACTCACATAACATTAAGACCTAGTTAGAATAAATTAGTTTTATAAATAACAATAGAAACATTGCTTTATCATCGATTGCATTACGTTTGGAGTTATTTTATTTACAAGGTCGCTTATTGAACCATTAAATTTTAATATAAAATTTACAGTTTATTGGACTATGAAATTTTTTCGCGAAATCTATACTTTTCACGACTTTTTTCGTACGTTTCCGAATGTCACTTATTTTTTATTATTTTACGTTATTCTAAGATCAGAAGTAAGTGCACAAAATTGTGAGTAAACTACACTCACACACACCTAAAATGGTTTGAACTATGTAGAACTCCTTATCGAATTGAAGGCGGCATATCAATAAGTAAATTAACTCGGAAAGGACATCTGGAATGCGTTCGAGCTTTATCGGGGATATTCGGTGAAATATGTAGGACCGTTCGTTTCCTTATAAGCCTACGAGTCATTAAGTTGTATTTCGCAAACGCATAGGCCACAACTCGTAATACCAGAGAAATCGCGTTTGTGTAATGTACCGATAGTCCATAGTACTGTACCTAAGTCTAAAGTCTTTTGTAAGACTTATTTGAAGTAGGCTTCAAATAAACAACGGGATTGAAATTGGCTGGCGCATCTATTTGGGCGTATATAATATTGCCGTCCGCAACTGACATGTTAGTATGGACAGCAAAAATAAATTTTACAATATTTATGTTTTCTTTTTTTTAAAACAATAATTTAATAAATGTGTTCTCTTCTAATTGTGTTAAAATTACCTTATCCTTAAAAATTATATTAAATTTTCACACAAAGTTTAGAAAAAAAATAAATTAATAAAAAAACTTATTTTATAGGTTGACAGTACACTTTCCGCGCACTACAGGTTATTTATCCTGACATTAAGTTAAACAAAAATTACTATAATTTCCTCCATTTAATTATGTTCTCACGTTCTCTTAAATGCGACCCGTTTTGACCTAAACGTAGATAGAAAATTAGACTTCAAGGACCATTGCATTTTTTTATTTCCTATCGAGTCGGTTAGGAAATATTTAGAAGATTAATATTTATCTTTACAATAAGGCGCACTATCCGTCGAGGCGTTTTGTCTTAGATTCATCACGAATCACGATCGATTGCAAAATGTACCACACATGCAGTACACCCCAATTGACACGATTTTCTTTTTATTTTGAGTAAATCACAAATAAACTTACAGGTGGATGTACAGCATGTCCTGTTTTATGAACAACAGCATTGAAACCATTGTGGTCATCAGCGGAATAAGCTACGGTACGTGTCGAGCCATCTGGTTCCACAAGTGAATAACTTCCTGTAACGTATAAGAGTGATTTTAATACTATAAATATGTAGAAAATCTACATCTCAACAATCCAAAATAATTTAATAAATAACAAATTCATAAAAAATAACCAATAATTAGTTGCCTTCGTAAACAGTGAACCTTAAAAGCATTTAGTTAGAAAAGCAAACATTCGTTTAGGAATAAAGTTCATTAGTTAAAATTTTACCTACGCATAAACACAACAACATGTTCAGGGGGTCCGAACGTATCCTTACTTATTATTATTTCCTCTAATCTCAAATCGGTTAAAACCCTTATAGCCCGAAATTCAAATAAAATAGTTAAATATACTTAATAATTTAGACAGTTGACCGATAACTAAAGTTGTTGAAATTTTTTTAACCATCGACCTGGTCCGACCTCCCTGAACATTTCGAGTTGTCCGCTCCTGTTTGTTCATTTCCATACCTTTAACGACGTCACCATCTCTCTCTTCTTGTTGCGATTTGATATCTCCAGTATGTGGATCTTTTACCCCATAATTAAAAGCATATTTGGGGTAAGCCTGGAATATTTTTGGAGTCATAACATTTACTTAAACAACACTGAATTTAAAATAATAAATGGATACGAATAAAAGGTTTATTTAATTTTTAAATTATGATGAAAATTAAACGCAAAAAAAATGTGGTATACAAAGCGATGTAACATTAAGGATTACGGAAGGCGATCCATTTTCACTGCTTATCTCTGTAGCATGGAAATATGATAATGAAAACTAAATAGAAAAAATAATTGGGGTGTGAAACCCAAATATATATATGTTCAAATAATTGGTAGGACTACCAATGGAAAAATAAATTGGAAGCATTACGACGCGTTAACATAACCGCTGCGTAGCTTAGCAGGTTTAGTGTGCGCGACGATTTCTTCTATTCAACTTTCAAATAATTTGTTACACCAAAATTGCAATTAAAAATATTATGATTAAAATTTGTGAACTAAGATTAATTATCAATTCAAACCATACTTACAACAGGTTCAGCATGTATAATAGGTGCGTGTGCAACGGGAGCATGATACAGTGCACCAGGAATTGCATACTGCGGCATACACATCGCCGTACTTATCATAAAACCAAATAATAATAACACCTGTAAATTAGAATGAATTATTATAACAAAGGAAAATGACCATTTTCGGGCCCACTTATATCTAATAGTTTGTTAACAAAATAATATTCTAAAATAATATCTTATTTATTTTTTTATTAATTCATGTCAACACATAATTAACCAATCAATAGACGATGTTTAATTACATTAAAAATATATATCATTAATTATTAAACCATTTAATAGGATAATAACCATTTGAGATTGCATCAGAAAACATCCAATTACTCAATAACTCGGGTGAAAAAAATAAAACTGATTGATGAATATAGATTTATTTTTCCACAAAATTAACTAAAAATCAATGACAAACTAGAAAAAAATGTGGGCCCATTTCTGTTAGGCGAATGGGCATTCTCCTTTTTAGATATTCGTCCATTTATAAAATAATTTAATTTAAAAAGTTCAACAAATTTTTAATTAGTTTATTTTGACGTATTTTTGATTGAAAAATATTTTAAAATATGTATTACCAGCTGGAAATAAATTTGAATAAGTCCAAGAAACTTACCCGCATTTTGTCTTAGATGCAGCTATCTAAAGATACAATAATTGCATAAACCGACTCCACAGGCACGGCCTTCAAGCTGCGCGACCAGATCTTACCTGCACCTTATATGAAGGAACCCCACCATACCAATTGAATATCCTATATTATATCGGATAAGATATTAACTATAGAGCCCTTTCTATTAAGTATAGAAAGAAGCCTTAGGATTTAATTACCACAATGCAATTCTCAAATTAGTAATTAATTATAATGTTATTATTATATTGTTATATTATAAATCTGGAGACTTTGTCTGTATGTTTCAATGCACTAATCTTAGGAAATACTAATTTGATTTGGAAGGTTTTTGTTAATCATCTGTTATTCTATATTAGGCCAGTAGACTTGGATAAGAAGGGCAATATTTGGACTTAATTAGGCACAGGTCTTCCCATAGTTTAATTTACACATTTAAGTTTAGCTTAGACTCCGAAAAATCCCATTTTGGAGCTGCGAAATGCATCTAGTTGTTTTATATAGTTTTTTTTACTTTTTATAAGGTTTATAAAAAATTACACTATTTGTTAACTTATTTCTTACTATGGATTTTCAATTTCGAGTCTACTCCTGTACCAACACAGACACATTCATTCTAAAGTATACGTATATAAAAGGACCTAGGCATTTTGATTTGTAACTAGTTCCCATATCGAATTTTATAGCTAACAACTATTTGATTGAAGCGAATTTCGACACAACACGAGTCTGATACAGCAATTTCAAGATAAATCACTGGTTTATGTGCTTTAATTGTTAAATTAAAACCTATTAATTTATTTTTAAATTTAAATTTTATATTTTATAAAATATAAAAAATTAATTATAAACCTATATGATAGTGGACACTCCACTCGTACCTGGCTACTTACAAACTGATCCCAAAACGCTCAACGGGTGTTGTGAAAGTGGTAATAATACTCCAGGACGGTAGACTGGGTTAAAAACCATCATCAGCCATCAGTCTGCCTACCACTCTTTAATATAATAACGAATGTCAACCCGTTCGTCATGAAAAAGCACGTCTCCCATATACAATCTCATTACATCACATATCTCGTATTGATTTAAATAAATTAACATAAAATACGCCGGTACACATTTAACAGTAGACGGAAACTATCAATCAAATGGAAAAACATGTTTCTTGCTGGTATATGTAAAACAAATAATTTTAATACACCTATTTCCATCTAGTTCCTTTGCGGAGTGATATGTGAGCACAGCTTTTCTCCGCAACATTGAATATTATATGGTTAACGATTCCCGTATAAATTCCCGTAAAATTCACATTATATACTCGTAAAAAATTCTTTACAAACATTCATGTAAATGGACAATGTTAAAATAAAGAAAACTGTTTTCTAATTATTCATTTTCGTCGTCATTTAGTACTTTTTGCAGAAATAAATAAATTTTAAAAATAAAAAGTAGTAGAAGTAAAAGTCAAGTGTAGCAACTGTAAAGCGTTTCGTGGTCATCTTGGAAGTAGCCAGATAGATAGTGCATTGTCCATCTGAATGGTGCACATTTGTCTCCCCAAACCGGCTTACGAACAAGGCAGCAGATGGCCTGCATATATTTCTCTGTGATTACAGCTTTTTTCGTTCATGGACCGCACTTTAGCTAAACATCAAGTTGACTTGCTATAAAAAGTGTTTTTTTTATTGTAGCTCGGCACCAAAATTCCGCCTGATATAAAGCTAGAGTGCGGTCCATAAACGGAAACAACTGCTGCCACAGAGAAATCTTTACGGGCAGCAGTCGCCTCCGATATGCCGGCCTGAGGAGACGAGTATGCATCATCTAGATTGACAGTGCACACTCCTCTCGCTATACTTGGCTACTTTCAAACTGCTCCCGAAACGCGACAAGGTCACTTCACAGGCCTAAATAATAAGTTAAAATATAGTCTGAAAAATAAATAGATGTAAGAATGTTGAACAAGAATTGCGAATGTTCTAAAATTGTCATCGTAGATTTATGTTTTTAGGTTCTCAACCAGTGTGTCTAGACGATCTAGATCTAGGAACCAGCCTCTAACTGGTAACGTAGCCCTTTCTATTATTATACAATAATCACAATATATTTCATTTGAATTTATTGGTGTCCTCGTTTAGGGCCGTTTGCATCAGAAGGCCCGTTAAAGTTACTTTAACGATTACTTTAACCGTTACGTTTACATTTACTCCATACAAATTGCACTATCATCGCGCCTGTCATTTTTGACACTTACTTTAACCTTAACCGTAACCAGCGAATCTTGTCTGGTTAAAGTTAAAGTAATCGTCAAACCAATGTTACTAACGTCAAATGCATGAAAAGAAGCCAAATATGTTTTTCCATTATTTTATCGAGATCAGTCACCCTTTTAACGATAACAATATGAATTTACACGATATTGCAATGCGTGTGGAGTAAATGTAAACGTTTGACGGTGGTCGTCGCCGTAAAAATAATAGTTAAAGTTACTTTAACGGGCCTTCTGGTGGAGACGAACCTTATTGTGTATTTATTTCCCAATGCCTCGAAAAACACAGAAGAATAAAATCTGACATATACATATGAAATTTCTGTATAAATACAACAATACGAGTTTGCTTTCTATTTATATTAATTTTATGTTAATTAATATTTTTAACTAATGCATTATACAAATTCTGGCGGTAAAGAATGTTAGTATATATGCTTTTAATTTTATAATTCGTATTATCATTTCGGCTTTAAGATGCTGGTAATTTTTTTTTTTTTGGAGTATGTTGCTAATACTTGCCATGTTTGGGAGATGGGTTGGCGAGAGCAGAGCGTAGCTTCTTGCTTTCCATCATCGACCTGTGGTATTTGATAGGTGGTGTAATTATCCAGTCCTCATTTAGTTGTCCGTCTGTTGACTGAACAGAACGCAACACGAAATCGGGAGGTTGGCTTGCGTTGACTTTTATCATCGCATCATTACTTCGCATAGTGAGCCACAGAGGAACGTCTAAGGGCATCAGTCGCCTTCGCTATGCCGGCTTGAAGCAACGAATGTTCACTGTCCATTGACAGAACACATTTTCTCGTTATACCCGACTATTTCTAAGCTAATCCCGAAATACGACTAGATCACCTGACGAGTGTGGTACACTTGAAAGTGGTGCTGTTCAAACCGGCACGACGGAGGTGATATTTCTCTGTGGTTGCCGGACTATTTCCTTTTAAATTATGGTACTAAATATTAACAATTATTCATATACAAGGTGTCCCAAAACTCAACGATAAGCGGGCACCAGAGGGTGGTCCTGCTCATGACTACTCGAGAAAAAAATATAAGAAAAAATAATCTCCTATTTTAAAAAAAATACAACAAAAAATTAAAATCTTTCGAAAATTGACAACCCTTATGATATTTTTAACTACCATGACCACAATTTTCCGAATATTTATAATTTTCTTTTTGTATCGGCAACCTAAGTAGCACTGCTATCCATCACAACCCTTAAAAATCCCAGATTACCTGTAGTTTTTACACAAAAATCAATCAAAACTACTTTTTACTTTAAAATTTCAAAAGATTTTTAGTTACAGTCCATTTTAACACATCGTAGTGTAAAAAAAAAGTATGGACACTACTATGGCAAGTTTTTTTAAAAATTGACGCAACTATCCAAGATTCTAAAATGGTATAATACTCTAGGAAGACTGGCCACAAAAAAAAAACCATGCGTATATTACTAAACAAGAACCAACTTTCACAAATCGTTATTTGTTGATAGTAAACACTTTTACCTACCAAAAATTGTTTTTTTTTCTTGTTAAAAATATTGAATGCAACAAAACAAATGGATACATTTCGGGGAGTGTGCGCAAGAGCTACAGAACCTGGTTCTACCGTCCCCTTTCTTCTATCGGACGTCCAGGCACCCGGAGAGGTACCATCCATTTATGGTTCAAGTCCCTAAAGTACGTACGAGGCGTTTCGACAACACGTTCCTCGTGCGTACTGCGAAACTGTGGAACTCCCTCCCGGTGTCTGTGTTACCCGACACGTACAACATAGGTCTCTTCAAATCGAAGGTGAACAGGTACCTCATAGGCAGGCGTGCTCCACCTTAGACCGCATCACTGCTTAACACCAGGCAGGGTGTGGTCAAACGCTTGCTTATTAAGCATTAAAAAAATCAATTTATAATTTTATAAATATTACAGCAAATATTCGAATTATTCGCTACCGGCAATAATACAGGCACAACATCGTCTTAAAAAAGATCGTTTTATTTGTCGTGCATATCTTCTACCATTGATATGTTCCGCAGCCTGAGTAATTATTTGGCGAAGCTCGTCCAATGTTGCAATTGATTTTGAGTAGACCCTGTCTTTGAGACAACCCCAATAGAAGAAGTCCAGAGATAGGATATGACCAAGTCGCCCAATCCAACGCCCTGGATACTCTTGATTTAAGTATTTTCGCACAGGACGGGCATAGTGAGCAGGGCAACCATCATTTTGAAACCACATGTTTTGTAAATCTATTATGAGCACGTCTTCCAATAATTCTGGCAAGTCATTTTGTAAAAAGTTTAAATAACTATTGCCATCTAAGTTTCCTTCTAACTCAAAGGGCCCATATTCAACAACGAATATCTACTATTTAACTTCTAAATTTTATTGCCTACACACGTTTTCATGCAAATTCCAAGAAGTTGCAACAAAAAACCAATTTTTGGTAGGCAAAAGCGTTTACTATCAACAAACAACGATTTATGAAAGTTGGTTCTTGTTTAGAAATAGTACGCATGTTTTTTTTTTGTGGCCAGTCTTCCTAGAGTATTATACCATTTTAGAATCTTGGATAGTTGCGTCAATTTTTAAAAGAACTTGCCATAGTAGTGTCCATACTTTTTTTTTACACGACGATGTGTTAAAATGGACTGTAAGTAAAAATCTTCTGAAATTTTAAAGTAAAATGTAGTTTTGATTAATTTTTGTGTAAAAACTACAAGTAATCTGGGATTTTTAAGGGTTGTGGTGGATAGCAGTGCTACTTAAGTTGCCGATACAAAAAAAAAATTATAAATATTTGGAAAATTGTGGTCATGGTAGTTAAAAATATCATAAGGGTTGTCAATTTTCAAAAGATTTTAATTTTTTGTTGTATTTTTTTTAAAATAGGAGATTATTTTTTCTTATATTTTTTTCTCGAGTAGTCATGAGCAGGACCACCCTCTGGTGCCCGCTTATCGTTGAGTTTTGGGACACCTTGTATTTAGACGAGCCAGTGGAAGAAGCCTTCACTGCTACTGAAAATGTGATTATAATTCTTAGTTATGTCGTCCTGGTTATATTTTTCCCTATTTCAATATTTACTTGTTTTACCGTAAGTTATGAATATCGTGTATTTTATCTTTTTTTAAATAAAAATATATTATTATTGTAACTCGTCATATGACAACACTCCGCCTGATGTAAAACTAGGCAGCAGTCGCCTCCGCTATGCCGGCTTGAGGTGATGAATATGCATCATCCAGATGACAGTGCACACTCCTCTTGTTATACCTGGCTACTTTCAAACTGTTCCCGAAACGCTACAAGGTCATTTCACAGGTGTTACATTCGAAAGTGGTGGTACTACCCCAGGACGACAGACTGGACTAATAATCATCACTAGTCTTCCTACCAATCTTTAATAGTGCCTATAGGCACTGAGTGACCAAAGTACATATAACATAGTTACATTGGTACCGGTCAGAATTTTGCAATTTTATGGTAGTTTTGTTCAAAATCATTACTTTATCATTAGATAGCGCGAACCTATGAACGAGTCGTGATTTTACGAATGGGAAAAGTACATGGTCAAACACCTCGAGGACCGGGATTAATATTTTTCCTACCATGCGTCGATACTGTGGTGAAAGTGGACAAAAGAACTGTATCCTTTGATGTTCCACCTCAAGAAGTTCGTATTATTTTATTAATTTATTTGCAAAGACAAAAGGTATGCTATTATATGCTACTATGCTATTTATAAATTATACAAATATCTAGAGCAGTCTAGCGGTTAGAGGCGTGTAGTCACGATCGATGAGACCCGTGTTCAAACCTCGCTAAATTCGGTACCATTGTAACTATGTCATTAACTAAGGTCGCTCTGTGGTTATGTTATAATATAGGCACTAATTAAAGAGTGGTAGGCAGACTGATAAACGTTATTACGAGCCTAGTCCGCCGTCCTTGGCGTTTATTTATTTATTTATCTATTTACATATAACTGCCATAACTGCCCATTTGGGCGTGTAAATATTTACCATGTCATACGTATAATAATAAAATAGCAAAAAATACATTTTAGTTTAGTTTAAAATTACATTACCATAAACTACAACAATGTCATAAGTTTATAATTAAATGTCAAAATTTATGTCAAATTTTTTACAAAAGTCAAAAGTTTAACACCCGTGGCAGTAGTTGTTCTGTTCCAGCTTAACATCAGGGTGTTGTCGTATGCCGAGTTACTAATTAAAAAGAAAATCTGAGCAAAACTCATATAATTTGAATATATAATATTTAAAATATCCATGAGAAAATAAAATTGATTGTTAATTTACGTCGTATTCTCAAGGAATATGAAAACAAAATTTATGTTTTGGGACAACCTGCAGTGGCTGGCATTTGAGCAAGTTCAAATGTCGTGGGAAGCACGCACAGGTGCCCTTCTAGCTTACCTAGAAGGCACGACTGACACACTCAAGTTATCAAAAAATTTTTTTCTATTTGGAATGATTTGCATATGATTTCTCAGGTTCTATCTCGTGATTCTGTGACAGTATCAGTGGACGCAGTCGTGTATTACAAAGTAAATTATCCGTTAAAAGCCGTTGTTTCAATCAAAGATTATAGGTTACTTTATTTAATTATATTATTTTCATATTTTTTATTTTCATGCCAATTAGGTATCTATCTATTTCAGCTTACGGATAAAGACAGAAACTAAAGCGCCTGCAACTTCTTTCTCTACACACCACTTTCATCTTGATCACATCCATTACTCTCCTCATGCATGCACGTCGGTTGGGCACGTCATCACCACACCGAAAAGATCTAGAGCAGATCTGGTCAACGCTACAATATTGTCCACGAGACCATTTGGGTTGGCCAGGCCTTGACTATAGAACACCCCCTGCTGGCTGCTGACTTTCGCACAATTAAATATGTTTAGTTAATAATAAATATCTTCTCTATTAATACACAAATATTTTGAAACAGTGGATCTACCAAATTATTAGCAGCTGCAATGCTACGAAACGTAATCGGTACTAGAATATTAACAGAATTATTAACCGAAAGAGAAGCAATTAGCCATACCTTGCAAACTTCACTTGATGAAGCTACAGATCCTTGGGGAATCAAAGTCGAAAGAGTGGAAATGTATTATTTTTATTTATTTTTTTTTATTTGTGGATATAGGTATAAGTTTGTCGTATATGAGTGTCGGCGTCAGTTAAAGAATGGTCTCGGGGTCTCTGTTAAACCGTTATTATAATATTTGTGTCATTAAAAAAATTATTAATAACTAATATATTAAATAAACTAGGTGTTACCCGCAACTTTGCATGCGTATTAGTATTATGCATTTAGCGTTCCCGTTCCAACCCCGGTGACCTTTTAAATGGGTCCAAATAGCTATACCCCACATTATAAAATAATATATTTTTATTTAATTTAACTTTGGATTAGTATAATTTATTTTCTTAAATATTAGTGTTTATATATTATATTTTATGTTGTGCAGTGCAATGTACACACTATTTAGAGTTACAGTACGCAACACTATGCTCCATTTCATTTACGGAGTCCCATTTGACACTTCTGGGAACCCAACTGTACACGTTTTACATAAAATGAAGAGATAGTCTTTGTTTATGGTTGCAAAATATGACTGAATAAATCACAATCAATCAATTTTTTTAAAGATGTCGTGGGACTTCGTAGTTGGATTGAAGTTAATATAAGTAATTTTTATTTATTAAAATGTAAGAGTGACTAAATATATGATTGTGTAAAATATAAATAATATTCCACAGAAAAGATGTACGATTACCAGTACAATTGCAAAGGGCAATGGCGGCTGAAGCAGCGGCTACTAGAGAGGCACGAGCAAAAATAATTGTCGCAGAAGGCGAAATAAAGGCATCACAATCTCTAAGAGAGGCATCTAATGAATTTGTAGATAATCCTGCGGCATTACAGGTTAATTATTATTCAATTATAATGAAAATTACATAAATCATTTTGAGCCGAGGCGAGATGATCGTATATCAATTATCGCTGACTTTTTTGAATAATTTATTTATTCAAATCGTTTATTTTTTTATTTAATTTGCATCATAATTTAATGATGAACAATTGTAACATATTTATGGATTTCAAACTAGTCAGCCACTAGTAACCACGTCCTTTCTTCTTCCTACAACCTGGGATCCTTTAGCGTAAGCGTAGCGTAGAAACACCTCCCAAAGCCAGCCTATCCCCTTCTGTCACAGCAGTTGCCTCTGTTCACGAATCGCACTTTAGTTTAACGAAGTACGGTCATGTGACGAGCTAAAATTTAAAAAGTCTGCATTAATTGTTAATCATTTTGTTTTCGTTGTTTCAGTTACGCTACCTACAAACTCTTAACACACTAACATCGGATAAAAGTTCAACAATCATATTTCCATTCCCGATGGAGTTCTTTAACTTATTTGTAAATAAAAAAAATTGAATAAATATATACTATATTTTATTAACATACACTTGTTATTACTAATTAATAATTAAGAGCGATTGGGGCCGAGTTGGTATGGAAATGGGTTTTTAATAAACCTCTATTGGTATCAGTTTCACTATTATAATATGAACTTTGGTCTCTGAGTGCCTAACATTTGAAATGTGTGTATGCAGCAGTTGCCTTCGCTATACCGGGTTGAGGAAACGAATGTTCACAACAGACATTCCTCTCGGTATACTCGGCTGTTACCAAGCTGATCCCGAAGCGCGACTAGGTCACCGTCATCGTCGTCCACTTTCGTCTCGTCGTGGACCAATAAACATCAGTCATCTGCCTACCACACCAAAGAAAATCAAGAAGTCTGATAACATTAAATTGTAAACCAAAATAAATTTGTGTTTTTTTTTTCATTCTAAAACTAAATATGAAGAAAATTCATTGGTCTAAAACTCGAAAACTTGTATTAAACGACTCAATATAATGTTAGGTATTTCAATATTAAAGGCATTTTTGAAAGATAAAATTAATTAAACGGTAATGCTTCTCATAAAATATTTGAACCTATAACTGGGAAATTAGAGCAATAAGGTAAGTAAGTATGTGAACGTTTTATATTCCTTTTATGGTTAACTAACACTTAAACCAGGCCTGGCCAACCCGGCGGATATGGGGATTTATCTGACGTCCTAAGCTGAGACGTTCGGTGAGTTGAGTGTTTTGTCTGGATGAATGCTAACGTGCGTTCATTATACGTCTATTACAGCCGTTTCTTTTTCTTTCTTTCTTTCTTTTTTTTATGGCATTGCAACAATTTGCCAGTGTCAGATTAATATTCACTAAAAAGTGGTAGAGTGATATGGATATATTGAGTGTTCGGCGCGCTTTTGCTCGGGAAGGTTGAGGTGTTTTTATCCCTTTCCTTAATTAGTTCAGTGGTTATTATTGTGTTATTGCGGCGTACATGTGAGTAATTGTGGATACATTAAAATTCACTCTATATGAGGCAACGGTTTTTTCTTCATAGTTATCCCACGCTGTGAAAACGCTCATATGTGACGTGACCGGGTGAATTGCCGCCAAATACTCCACGAAAGCGTCAAATTGTAAAACACCATTTCAATTTGATGCAAAAACATAAAGAATTTACTACTCGATATTGGCAGAATTGTCGTTGTTTTGACATCTGAGGCCATTTAACAAAAGAAGAAGATATGGTTATTACCACCTGTATCGGAGTCAACTTGTGTGCATTATCGACCTAGACACATTCAGTTCCTCAAGACAGCCTAGCAGAGATGATTGCTGACGTTGATATCTCTCTTTAGTAGAGTCGCGCTCTAGCTCGAATCACGAGTGTCGTCAGATGCTGAGCTAGTATAAAAAAGACGTTATTACTAGGTAATCTAAAATATTCTAAAAGAAAAACGTTACTAATAATACATTATTGTCGCATTAAATTATACTGTTCACTGTATTCCTAATGCTGTCACATCAAAGATTACAGCTCCTGACCTATTTTTAAATTAGTTCTGTCTCTTTACTTTAAATATTTTGCGATATTATAAACAAAACATACAAAAACATCTGTCATGGTATTTTTTTTACTAAATGTAAAAACAAATGTTAATCGTTAGCTGTGTTTAATTTTATATGTAGGTATGTAAAATTCTACGAAAAGTTTATGTAATCAATATAATTAGATTTCTGGTTTTTTTTTATTATTGTAGCTCGGCATATGAGAACACTCCGTCTGATCTTAAGCTAGGAAACAACTATCACCACGGAGAAATTACAGGCGACAATTCACACGTTGTACTGCTAGATCATGACCGCTCTTGGCACTACTACTCCCTGAAAATTTGACTCGAGATAATTACCATCATCGTTTTGACTTTCATTTTGCTTTAGATTTTTCTAAAGCTTTATTTAATTAATCAGTCTGCATACTATTTATTTAAAGCTTAGTGTAGCTTCCAGCTAACGTATTCAGGAATGTGTAATAATAAATATTATATAGTAACTATTTTGTAGTTTTTATTTTAGTTAAATATTAAATAAATAAGCATAAACATCGGAATAGACATACGAACACCTTGCGTTTAATTATTTAATGATATTTACGATTCGCGGTCAAATGGCGCTGAGGATCGTTTCATCGCTTCATTGTAACGGTTTGTTTGACATAACTGTCAGGGCAGCCGCCATGTGCTGAACAAATCTGAAATAGACCAAAGGTATGATGCAAAAACGGATATCGGTTAATAATCCAAATAAATCTTCTAGTGGGGAAATTAAAATATATACTCTATAAACAAACTATATAATTATTATAACAAATTTATTGTTTATTAACACATAAACCGTTATTTTATGAAAAGTAATGCTATTTATCATGTAAAAGATTCTGAATAATAACGTCTGTGGTGTGTAATAAAATCGAGATTGTTTGCAGACGCTACTTTATTTTAAGAGAGCTTTAAAAATGGCGATTAAAGAAATCCCAAATTAGATTTTTAAATGTCGCTGACCTATGTTAGTGTCTCTACCACAAATATAATTATGGTTTGAAAGTATGCAAATAGCATACTATTTTATTATAAGTACAGAACATTATTACCAATGTGATTAGCTGATAAACCGAATGAAGGTGAAAGGATTGAGAAATAAACGGTTCTTTAATAAATCTACAGAATTTGTAGTGACTGCTTTATTTTTATTAATCGCCTTGCATTTTATATGTACGCTAATAACACATACCTTTAACACTTAATTCAACAAATGTTAATAAAAATTTCAACTAAAATAATAAAAGAAATAGGTTTATCTGTTCGCTTAGCTAATACATCGCCAGAAGAGTTCTCACAATCACAACATATACGCGTAAACATCTGAAAAATTATAAGTATACTGAAGTGCGCATCAAAACACGTAATCCTCATCAATCTGGATCACGGCTAGCCGGTGAACACCCGCGGCGAACGGTCGGCATGGCTGACAGTGCGTTATTTCTATTCATATTTTTAAACTACAACCTAACATCACGTTTTTCACCTTAGTCGCGTCATAGACTTCGCAAAGAAGAGTTCTAGTTTAAATCATCTTCGTAACTGTGACGTAACGGTAAATGCATTATAATACACTGAATATAATCCACATGGACTTCGGATGTCAAGACAAAGACTCTGGAGAAGTCGAGTGCTACGTCGAGATACGTAAATAAAGATTTTGTTACTATGAAAAAATTAGCAATAAAATAATAAAATACGGTGACGTTTATGGATTTATTTATATCGAGCTTTCGAATGAATGATGCGAAAGAAATTATTGTAATTGATATTTTTAGTTGGAATCGTTATGTTTTTGGGTTGTGTAAACAGAGGGAATCCTCAGTCGAAGACCGCGTGCATCAGACCAGTTCGTGATTGTCTTTAGGCCGCGGTGCTATAGGCACTCCCTAAAATAGCTTAGGTATCGTAAAATGGCTAATGAGCCTTTAGGATCGAGGCGAGATAACGTAACTAGCAGTGAGTAATTAGCAATATGTGTTTAGAATTTTGAATAATATTTTATATTCAAAACAAATTATTTATTAAAACGCATCTCAATTCATTTTAGAATGCAATACGGGTGCCTCTTGTTCTATCACTATACAAATGCGTAAGTAATTGAAAATAAAATAAATGTTCTTGTAATTATGTGTAATATTTTATTAAATACATTAGGCGGTTTTAGACATTTACCAAAAGACTTTATTTATTATTATTTTTTTATATTGAGAAGAAATCTATATTTTAATAGAGAGAAGCAAAATTTCGGGTCACTTAAAAATCTTGTTTTTATTATAGCTCGACATAATATGACAACCGCCTGATGTAAAGCTAGAGTGCGGTTCATGAGCGGAAACTGCTACTACAGAGAAATCTCCACGGGCAGCAGTCGCCTCCGCTATGCCGGCCTGAGGAGACAAGTATGCATCAGCTAGATTGACAGTGCACATTCCTTTCACTATAACTGGGTTTGAGCGCAATAAGAGGATAAACACACATACTTTACATTGAAAACCGCGATTCTCCCAAAGTTATGGAGATAGATTGCTTATATTATGAGTCGATTAGTATTGAGTATATTAATACGTATAACCCATACAAAAGGTTCTCTAGGAATTGAACGGGAAATCTAAACGTATAATACTAACTATAAGCCATACTATATGTATAGTCTGTGCTATAAGCATACGAAATTGCGGGTAACAGCTTGTATGAAAACTTTAAATATAGTATTACGTGCGCGTAGTAGTGTTTTAATAAAACAAAAATTAAAATCATAGTTCTGAATAATAATATTATTTCGTCATTTAAGTATTTTTGTATAAAAAAATATATAGATGAAGATAACATTTAACTTAACACGTTATTTTTTATATTATAGCTAACCCTGAAGCTGTGGGATGTGTTGAGAGATTTGCAACGTTTCTTTCGTTCATGCTCGTCGTTATTACGTTTCCGTTCTCACTTCTCGAATGTTTTAAGGTACTTAAATCTTAGTAAACAAATAGTTTATGTAATTAGTTACATATTTTATTATTTTTAAAAATGGCCTAAATGTGTTTTGCACATTTCTTCATCATTACAAATACTGAACAATTTGTGTTATTTTTTTGGGCTTATACAATGCATGTAAGGCATGCGCTTGTTAATCCCGAAATATAAATATAAAATTTTCTTGAAATTGTTTGCATATATGTTATATATAAATTTTGGTAAAATAAAATATGGGAGGGGACGTGGTTCCGGACGTGCACGGCCTCTATACTGTGTCTGCGTACAAAACAAGCTTTATTTAAATTTTAAAAACAATTATTTAATCTATACCTACTTAAACTAAAATATTTGCAAAGAACGCCAATATTAAATATTAAAAAATAACTTTATTAAAAAGAAAAATTATTATTCTAAAACTTTTTTGCTGTCTGAAAATAATCGAGAATTATTTTAGGTAGTACAAGAATTTGAACGTGCTGTGATATTCAGATTGGGAAGACTGCGAAAAGGTGGTGCAAGAGGACCTGGGCTATTTTTTGTATTACCATGTGTTGATACATATAGAAAGGTTGATTTGCGGACTGTTTCATTTGATGTTCCACCGCAGGAGGTAATTATTGATCTTTTACAAACTTCTATAGTTTTAGACTCGTACAAGCCGGCATATCGGAAACGAATACACTACTGCCAGACTACTATAAAAATTTTTGCAAAGTCTGATTTTTTTCTTATGTCGTTAAATTTTCAATATCTGCTTTATTGTGTTTAGTTTTAAGTTTAGTTTGAATAAACTCTTTTGGTTACTTCCGGACTGATCCTGAAACATGAGTAGGTCACCTAAATACACAGGTTACACTTGAAAGTACCTAGGACGGCAGACCGAGCTAATAGGAAGGTTATTTATTAGTCTACTTACCGCTTTTAAAATGAGTATAATATGGTTTTAAAGATAATGTTCTAAAGAAATGTTTAATACCTATCTGTAATAGAAACATGTTTATAAACAATTTTAAGGCAAATTACGATCAATAAAATCAAACAAATTGGAACAGATAGAATTTACATTTTGAGCATAATATTAGGATTTATTTACGTATCCTCGTAAACTTTAACTAACAGTTAATGTTCCGCCCACGCTAATTAATTTCAGGCAGCTAACGATTTTTAACATCAACTGGGTCAATATTAATTTTTTTTTTAACGAAAATGACTTTTATTTGAAAGAAAAACAAAAGATATAATTGTTACTACTAAAAATGTGTATTAGGGGGGTAACCATTTTTATGGCACTGTAAAACTCGAGACGAGACATCTTCAATTTCATTGTGTTTTTTATAACATATGGCTAGAGTGCCGTTCATAAACGGAAACAACTGCAGTTGCCTTCGCTATAAAAATTGTCAAATTAAAAGCTGAAAAATAAAGTTTTATGAAAGAGATAACGTCTTCAATTTTATTTAAACTATTTTTAGCTTAAATAGCGATAGAAGGCGGGAACGTTAAAAAAGTCTCTTTTATAAATAATTCGGGTCATTACATTTTTAGATTATAACAATTAAGAACTTTATTTATCTAACCTTCATAGATAATAACAGAAAATATACGCACGTAGTTAAATTAAAATAGTAATAAAGTTCATTAGTTTTAATTTTTACGTTTGTGTTTATTAATAAAATAGTTTTATTAACATAATTACAGTTTTGGGATAAACATTTACATAATGTACATTTCAATTAGGTACAGCCTAATTTAAAATATATTTCATCATACTCATTGAAGATTTTAAGACACGTTTAATATCAACTCGGCCACAAAGACTAACCACAAATCCTTATTGAAATATTAGTAGCATCTTGCATAAATTTCGCACCTAGAACTGATTGCTTTTTAAAAGTATGTGGTAGGACCCCTGTACTAAATTAATCACAGGAATTATCAAAGATACATTGGTACCGGTCAGAATTTTGCGAGGTTTGAACATGGATTGTGAGATCTGTCCTCTACCGTTAAACCTCGGCTATTTTTTCTATTTAAAAGTCGTAATGCTAAAAATTGATATGATCGAAGTTTTATAAATTTATCGAATTTTTAAAATCTGATCGTCCTTTTTAAGGTTTTAACACGTGACTCGGTGACGGTTGCAGTTGACGCTGTAGTTTACTATAGGATCAAGGAACCTTTGAACGCTGTGGTTCGAGTCGCAGATTACAGGTGAGAATAAAGTTTTCCGACAAAATAACTCTTTGGTTTACTAATTGAGCGTTATTTCGAGTACTTGCGACGACTACGCGGTGTTGTGTTTGAAGGAAATCTAATCTTTTATAAATCTTGTTCCTGTGTTTTTCATAGTAGCCCAACATGCTAAGCTAGAATGTGGTCTATCAGTAGATACAATTGCTACCATTGAGAAAATTTAATGCCTGCAATTAGCAGTGACTTCACTAGATGCCGAGAAGCCGATTTGAGAAGATGAGCTCCTCTCGATATATACTCGTAGTTTAATTAAACCTATTAAAAGTAGATCTTATTCAGCACGCATGACCGCATTTCATTTTTACTGATAGGTCCCACATTTGTGTGTTCTTACTACACACTAACTACTACCGCAGAACTAATCAACTAAATAACACTACACAGGGAATAAGAACTATTAATTTCATTTTTTATTGCAACTCAAAATATGGCAAGACTCCGCCTGATGTTAAGCTAGAGAGCGGTCAATGAATGGAGACAACTGCTACTACAGATTAATTTTCAACAGGGAGCAGACGCCTTCGCTATACCGGCTTGATGAAACGAATGTGCATCATCCACGTTGACAGTGCGCACTCCTCTAGTTATTTTTTTATTTTAGCACGTCGTAAGACCGCACTCCGCCTGATGTTAAGCTAGAGTGCGATCCATGAACGGAGGCGACTGCTGTCTGAGAGGGGGATCTGCAGACAGCAGTCGCGTCCGCTATGCCGGCTTGATGAGATGCCTCTTCACACTGCGTTTGAAGGATCCCATGTTATAGGAAGGGGGAAAGACGTGGCTGGGAAGGTCGTTCCACAATTTGATGGAACGACAGAAGAAGGAAAAATCATATATCTAATTATATTTTATAAACAATCCCTCTTACAAGTGCATCAACAAGATTGTTAGCAGCAACAACACTTCGTAACGTGTTAGGCATGCGAGATCTGGCACAGTTGCTCTCAGATAGAGAAGCTATTAGTCACATGATGCAAGCTAATCTTGATGAAGCTACTGATCCTTGGGGAGTTGAAGTTGAAAGAGTTGAAATGTAAGATTTATTCGGTTACTATTAAAGATAATATTTTAACAGACAAACACATAATATTTATTACAATATAAAAAAATTATAATAAATAACAAGGACAGCTGTGGTCTAGCGGTAAGGCGCGTGAACTCACGATCGATGAGACCCGTGTTTTAACCACGCTAATTCTGACCGGTACCAATTTAACTTTGTTATATGTACTTTGTTCGCTCAGTGCCTATAGGCACTATTAAAGAGTGGTATGCAGACTGATGATATTTATTTACCCAGTCTGCCGTCCTGGGGTAGTACCACCACTTTCGAACGTAACACCCGTGAAGTGACTTTGTCGCGTTCCGGGAGCAGTTTGAAAGTAGCCAGGTGTATGAATAGAGACCACCTTATGCCGGCATAGCGGAGGCGACTGCTGCCCGTAAATATTTATCTATAGTAGCAATTGTTTCCGTTTATGGAGCGCACTCTAGCTTTACATCAGGCGGAGTGTTGTCATATGCCGAGCTACAATATTTTTTTTATATACTGAAATACTTATTATGACTTATACTCATTTACAAAATAGTGTACTTATATTTTATACAAAAACTTTGATAACAGAACAATATTAAAAATAGCATTATTTCAGTAAAGATGTCAGATTACCAGTACAATTACAAAGAGCAATGGCGGCTGAAGCAGAAGCCGATAGAGAAGCTAGAGCTAAAATAATCGCAGCTGAAGGAGAAATAAAAGCTTCAAGAGCACTAAAGGAAGCTTCACTCGTAATGGTTGATAATCCTATGGCTCTACAAGTTAGTATTCAGTGTAATAAAAAAAAATTAGTTTAACGTGAAAGCCAACCCCTGAGCGTCCATACATTTTGTTTTACAACATTGTTTGAAACATAGCAAATATATGTAGAAATTAAGTAATTTTACAACTTTCTCAGCACTAATTATTATTGCAAATCGCTATAATAAACAAATAGCTACGGCACAGAATATATAAAATGCTTGTGAAATATAACCAATATAAAATGTTTAAAATATTTAAAATGCATTTTATATATTCTGTGTCGTAGCTATTTGTTTATTATAGTGCTTTGCGATAATAATTAGTGCTGAGAAAGTTTTAAATTATTTAATTTCAACATAAATCTGCTATGTTTCAAACAATGTTGTAAAACAAAATGTATGGACGCTCAGGTGTTGGCTTTCACGTTAAACTAGCTTACAAAATATTAAGACCGTGCATGAACTCGTACCAGACCTAATTTTACCACAGAAAAAGGTTAATCTCTGCAGTATAGAACTACAGAGTGTGAACTACACACCTCTCTGTTATCCCTGGCTACTTGCAAGATGATCCCGAAACGCAACCAGCTACACTTGAACTTCATTTACAGTAACATAAATAAAACAATCTAATATTTTTTACAGTTACGATACCTTCAATCTCTCAACACGATATCAGCTGAGAAGAACTCAACAATAATATTTCCCTTTCCAATGGACTTTCTCAAAACTTTTATATCTAGTCCTAGTTGTTCTCACACACATTCATTGCCAATATAATTTCAATTATAATTATCGTTTCGAGGAGAAAAAGAAATAAATAAATTTTATTACGAATAAAAATGTATTTTAAAGTATAAAAATAATCAATAAATAGTCTACAAATCAGTACTTAAAACTATAAGGAATCTTATAGAAGACTAGTATTCTCTGTCGTCGTCGTCATCGTGACCGTGATGGACTGGTCTGGGTGCTTGAGCGTGACTTCCAGCGGCTTGTTTATGCACTACCGCCTGTGAAGAAGGAAAAAAAAAATAACACGAAGAACTCGAATTTAATTTGACCAATTATATAAACAAGCCAAAAGTGGATTTTCTAACAAAAAAGATCTGTCGCTTGATTACCGATATGTGCTGCTTGATGCACAAAATTATGCAATATTTAACTGTGTAATCTAAACAAACAATTGTAATACGTGAAAACGTTGTAAAAAAACTGACTTAAAATGAATATCGATATAATATCTAAATATATTCTGGAACAAGAGTTTTGCAATTGAAATTCGCCACAAATAACTTGCAATAAAACTATTAGAGATGAAATAAGACTAGGCAATAGATCCGTTCATCTCGAAATTGCTTTAACTCGATTCATGAGTTTGGCCTACACACACCTATTGAATAGCTTTGGTTTAATGAAATCGCCTTGTTTTATTAATACCACGAGACGAACTAGGTTGATCGTCTGCAAATATCAAATGGATTGGCTAAATTTTATTCAATTAGAAAATGTTTAGATCAAATCAGAAATAGTAATCCTAATGTGTTTTATTTATACCTTGTATTAGTTACTTATCCTTACCTGGAATCCATTCTTAGGATCAGCAGTATAACGTACTAGACGCACTGAACCATCAGGCTCGACTAGAGAGTATTCACCACGAACGACATCACCATCGCGGGATTCTTTGTGAGTTTGTTGGTTGCCTGTGTGAGGATCCTCAACTCCGTATGCGTAGTGGTAGTCAGGCTTAGCCTTAAGAAAAAATAAGGATTCGTATTGATTTTTTTATAGTAGCTAAGGATAACGAGAGGAGGGTGCACAATCTCCTCAAGCCGGCATAGCGGAGGCGACTGTTGCCTCCAGAAATTTATGTGTACTAGCAACTGTTTCCGTTCATGAACCGCTCTCTACAGTAAAGCACTCCGCCTATTTAAGTGCGGTTAAGTGCGGTCAAGTGCGTTTAATAAGTTGAGACAACTGTTATCACAGAGAAATACTCTCGTTTATACATTTATCTTGCTGATCTTTTTAAGTGGGAGTACTACTTCAGGGCGTCAGACTAGGCTAATGCCGAACCACTCTTAACCTACTGCCAATATTTACCATAGGCATTGAGCGACCAAAGTACATGTACATTGGTACAGGTCAGAATCAAAGACTACTGTAAAATTACATACCACATAATCAACAGTCTTCAAATGCGCGTATTTTGCAGTATCTGGATGAATTTTCCCAGAACCATGATCATATCCATAATCAGCGTATTGTTGAGCGGGGATACCTTCTGCGACTGAAACTTGAACTTCTCTGATTTGTCCACTGACTGGACCACTAAACCTATTGTAAGAATAACCACCTGGACCTTGATGGATAGCTAAAGCGATGGACGCCACCATTAGGAAGTTTATACCCTGATGAAAAAGAAAGAGTTTAAATACGACAGTTAACAGCAAAACAAAACAAGCTTAAATATTTAATTCTAAAAATTCCCAATGTAATAATATAATAAAAGAAAAAATAGAAACAACATTTTTCGTAAAAAGACAAACTTTTTCTCACATTAAATTCTCAAAGGCCAATAACTATTTTTAGATGCATATCGGTTAATGACCCACTTACGGAAGCCTTTTAGAAAAGCCGTGTCGACCTTCACGGTCACTGAAGAACTTACACAACTTATGGTGACAATGAATAACGAAGAAAGTTTGATTAAAAGGTCGAGATTTAGTTGACATTGAATGAATGGTGCTAGTTCGAATCCCAAATTAGATTTAAGGGAAAATTATGCTAGGTCGTATCTAATTAAAAACAGGATGATTTTATACTGTTTAAATATTAATAAGTTAGCGGATAGATAATAAAAATGCCTTTATTAGCATTATTATTAAATAGTTTAACATTTAATGTACAGTAGAGTAACTACAAAACAATGGAATACGAAATGGTCTGCGACCATTTACATTTAAGTAGTCACCGCGTAAAGTAAACTCTCTCCACCAATAGAATAGCTCCATTTAAAATTTTAAGCCTCAGCGGCTAAAATAATATTGTCTGATTGGTAGAGAGGATTCACTTTACGCCATGACACCGTAAATGTAAACTCATATTTGGCCCTCAGTAATGAAAGTCTGTCTAGCGAAAGCGAGTCCGCAGTAAATTAAAAAAAGTCTTCATATGGCTATTAATAGGCGAGGCATAGGTTCAATAAATTGAACTATGATAAACGAAAATCATTTCAATTAGATGTATTTTTAGATACATGAAAAATTCAAAAATACCGAACGAAAACTTTTTGAATTTGCCGCGTTTTCTCAGCCAGATTAGACTCCTTCCGAGGTATTCTTAATTTAAACATTATAAAACGATAAAAATAGTAATAAATTATTTTTAATCACATTAATTTGTGTGGATTATTTACCTTGATTAAAAATGCCATTGTAATGGAATTAAACAATTGTCAGGACACGGCACAAATCCCTGCGGAACTGATAACAATCGGACAGGTACCCCCGGTTTTATACTAGTCGTTATCTAAGTAAAAATAAAATGCAATCGTGAACTTGTCCGGCAACGTTGCAGCAATGAATCGATAATTTTTCAATATTTGGCGGGGTTAAGTCGGTTGTGGGTACGCAGCCAAACGTTACAATTTCTCATTGCGTAGGTTACTGCAACCCATTTTAAACAATATTGAAATGATTAATTTTAATTTTAGGTTAATATTTCTATTTAGCCTAGTATAATGATATGGATAATGGAATGCTAATAATTTTTCATATAGCTAGATTGTATAAAATTAATTAGTACAATAAAGAGCCACGATAGTGAATAAATTATCAAGACATGAAAATTCACTACATTATAATAATGCTGCTGTAAGTGGTAATGTTTTGTAGTATCCTTTGCCGTAAAAACGCTCATATATTCATGTTTCTGAGCAAAATACTTGCAATTCGATGTACAAAAGAAAATATACTAAATAACTGACATGTTGCGTGGATTATGTTGCTGTTGCCTTTTCCAAAAAATTATTATCCGTTTAGGGATATCAATTCTAGATATAAAATTATTGTTACATAAACTATTATTTTTTTTTTTAATTTAATCATTAAAAAATTAAATAATTTATTATTACTTTTAGGGCGAAAATGAAACAAACAACAACATGAAACACAACAAACACTATGAATAATTTGTGATGAATGTTGATTTGTCATGAAGATTTAATGAAGAATGGTTTGCCATTTAATACTTGTAGTTTCAGAAAATAATTTAAAAACTTCTTTTTTAAACGTTGGACTTACTGTTATGTCATAGGTATAAAAAAAAATTGGAATTTTAAAACAATATTAAACGTCAAAATCATGCATGTCAAAATAAACTCTGCGTAAGTTTCGCGGTATTATTGTAGGAAATAGTTTTCATTTCAAAAGTGAAAAACTATATTGGATGAATATTATTATAAAAAATGGCTGAGAGTCCAGTTAAGAAAAAAGTAAAGACATGCAACAATAATATTCAAGAAAATAGCATGGAAGTTGATGAACCGTGCCCACAAGGAATAAATGAAAAAAATACAGCAGCTGCTTATAGCAGAAGAAAAAATTTTATAGAGGCTTGTAAAAAAGTATCGAAAGATTCATATTACAATTTTAAGGAACGTTTTATGATGTTCTATGTTCCTAAATGTGTAAATAATCGTAAACACAAAGAACGAACCAATTCAGTAAGTTTAATTCGTCAAACTACATAACAGTATGAACAACTTTTTTTTTCACTAGTATAAAAAAATTATAATAGGTGTAATTTAATATATTTTTTTAATTATTATATTTTAACTTTTAGCCTACACCAATATCTGCCTCAATGGAAGAATCGTTTAAAATTGGTATGAAGACGAATTCATGGTTTGAAGTATTAGACAACTTTCACATGTGCCTTAAACATAATCCAGATCAATTTCTTACTACAAAAATGTTGAAAGATGTTGTTGAAATTATTCTGGTAAGACTAACATACATTTTTATGTTCCTTAAATCAAAGGTTTTGTTCTAAACAGTGACCTTGGTGCGTTTTGGGGTCAGTCAGGCATAACGAGAAGAATGTGTGCTGCCGATCTAGATGGTGCTTAAGCCGCACTCTTACACCAGGCTTTACATCAGGCAGAGTGTTGTCATATGCCGAGCTACAATTAGATAAATATTTTTTCACAATGAATAATAATTATGTAAACATACAATAAAGATTTTTATTATTAATTTTTCAGAATGCACACAAAGATGATTTCTCAGAGCATTCACTGACGGTTATATTAGACAAGTGCAGAATGATATTAAGTATGTCATTTAATAAATACCCGTTATGCAAATCCACACACTTTAGAGAAACTTATATAAATTTTCTCAATGAACCAATGGAATTAAAGGAGTATTCATTCACAAATAGACAGAAATTTGGTAGTGATAAAGGTAAATATTTATTCATTTAGACCGGAGACTGAAATCTCTCTCTTTTTCTCTCTCTCCAGTCCCTTGTTGAGGATTGTGACTTCTGGTGGCTTGCTTAACTAGATGCCTCCATCCGCTATAACTACTTACCTGATGGAGGGCTTTATGCCGGCACGTTTCCAGACAAATTGAGACTGAAATAATGGTTTAAATTTCATATCTTTACCCAGAAAATACTATTAAAAGTAATGTTACAAGACTATACCATTTTTGCATATGACAACACTGCCTGATGTTAAACTACATTACAGTCCATGGATGGACTGCTACCACAGAGAAATTTCTGCAGGCAGCAGTCACCTTCTCTATACCTCTAATAGAGAAATAACGTTATTTTGTAGAATTAAGTGGGTGTGGTCTAGCAGTAGGTGCGGATTCACGATTGAGGAGGCTTGTGCTCAAATCTAGCTATATTTCTAAATTAGATATTTATGTAATATATATGTATGTATTTATAATGTGTATATGTATGTATTTTATTGTATTGTATAGTATGTTACTATTATATTATTATTTATATCTTTATTATAACTAATTTTAGATTTTCTTGATTGCATTACCCGCTTTTCTCTTTTCCTTACAATTTATTTAATATCAATTGGTTGTCTGGAAGAAATTGCTTTTAGTGATAAGACCGCCAATTGCAGTAACTTATTTATGATTTTGTATTTCTTTAACTGTGTTTTATATGCAATAAAGAATTTATTATTATTATTATTATTATATTCTGTCTCACACCAATGTAACTATATTATATGTAGGTTGCTCCATGCATACATTTTATCTGCTCAGGACTTGTGGAAACATCTATTAAAAAGTAAGATGTTAAAGGTGACACCAATTGTTTTTTTTTATGTTGGAAGATATATTTATTTTACTAAAGCAAAAACATGTTTTATTTAATTTAATTGGAGTATCTCTTCTCACTTCAAAGGCTAAAGACATGACACTACTGGTAGTATATGCAATTAATAATAATAATATTATCATTATTAAAGGTATAGTAAAGTATTGCTGGAATCGATTGGAGAATGAAATGTTATCAGAATTGGATGAGCCGTTGATTAATAGAATTCAATACACACCTGAAGACATGAAACAGAGTGTAAAAGGGTTATTTTGGCAAAAACAAAAGTTGGAAATATTTGAAACATTATCGAGATCTGATAGAATAGATAGATTAATGTTAGTTTTGGATAGTTTAATTGAATTATTGCAATTGGATTTGGTTATATGGCATTCTCAGTAAGTTTTATTTGTATTTAACTATTTTATTATTCGTAGAGATGTGAAATTTCAAATACAAATTCCTTTTTTCTATTTTGTATTTGAAATATGTTTTATCTAAAATAATTTTTTTTATTGTACGAGTGGCTCGGCATGTGACAACACTCCGCCTGATGTAAAGCTAGAGTGCGGTCCATGAATGGAAACAACTGCTACTACAGAGAAACCTGTGCAGATAGCAGTCGCCTCTACTATGCCGGCTTGAGGAGACGAGCATTTACCATCTTAGATTGACAGTGCACACTCCTCTCGCTATATCTTAAATAATTATGTGCTTTCCTTTTCAATGTTGTAGAGATTCATCTGGCCTGCTAAGCTTGGCCTCTTATTTCCTAAAATATTAAATTAATATTAAAATGAATTTATCCAATAATTTTAATTTATATTTTAGCTCTTTCAGTTATTCTACAGACCTGGGTGTATACCTGATGAAGACAAGAAGGCCACTTATGGCAGCAATAATGTGGTCAGACTGTAAATTATACACTGGAGCATTGACTGATTTTTGCCAACAAATTATGAGAATATTTGTTGATTTTGTATGCTTAGATTATCCCAAACATCATATTAAAACTGTTACTGTAAGTTTTTAAATAAGCATAAGTCCATAGTTAGTCCAGTGTTATTCACTAATTAAAACGTGAGTGATGATTATTAGCCCCGTCTGCCGGCCTGGGGTAGTATCATCACTTTCGAATGTAACACCCGTGAAATGACCTTATCGCGTTTCGGGAATAGTTTAAAAGTAGCCAGGTATAAGAGAAGAGTGCACTGTTTATCTGGATTATGTACATTCATGTCTTCAAGCCGGCATAGCGGAGGCTACTGCTGCTTGTAGTTTATCTGTTGTAGCTGTTGTTTTCGTTCATGGACCGCACTCTAGCTTTACATGAGTCAGACTACGAAGATAATATATTATTATATTATATCAAATGTGTAATAACAAATAATGTTTACTCTTTTCAGATTTGGTTAAATACAATAATAGAAACACTTTATATGTGTGATACGGGGTCCAACAGTGATTATCCAAATACTGGATTTTACATTAATTATTTTGCTGATACATTTTATGAAATACTTCAAGGTATAATACCATGTTTTTTATCTATTTTTTTAGGTTTTATTCTAACAACATTTAAGCCCAATTGTTATCTACACAATCCTACTAATCTACTGAATACTAAATTACAACTAAATTAGTCTATTCTATACTTAATATAGATATTTACAAAATCATATAGTATCTTGGCTGAACCAAAAAAAAAAAAATTGTTCTGACACTTACTACTACTTAACTCACGCCCTGTTCCCACTGAGGTAGGCAGAAACTATGGAGCGCCAGCGAGCGACTCTTCTCTCTACATACCACTTTCGCTTCGCGACACTGCCATACACTAAGACTTTTACACGATGAATCTTTTTAGTTAACCTTTGATACCAAACTGTTATTTTTAAATAAAATGCTCTGCTCTGTAAATAGAAAATGTTTACTTAATTTTTTTTTTTCATTTCAGGTTTATCAAGTAGTTTATTAATAAAAGTATTGAAATGTATAAAACCTTTATACATGAGGTGTATTGTTGGTGTATTACATTTAAAAAGAATTCTAAACACCACAGAAGATAATATACTCATAATATTAAACGATTTTTTAAGAAATTCAACATGGTTAAGATTTCCAACAGATAATAGAGACAATGAAAACTTGAATGACAATTTAAAATTACCAAAAACTTTTCACAATTTTTTCCACAGCGATTTTATGGAATTAGATAATGACGAAAACATGAAAACTAAAGGTGATGAAGACATATTTTATCCAAAACAAGACAATAAACAAATGTCAAATATAATAAACCAGAAAGATATAATACTTTTACTCTACATAACTTTTGATGCATATCTCGAATCGTACCAAGTATTAAAAATTATAAATACAATTAGTGATCTAAACCAAAGAACAGATATGATTTGTGATACTATAGATGATGATTTATACAGTATTAGTGAAGAATTTGTGAAAAAATATAGGAGTATCTATCAATTACTAAAAGAGATTATCATTATGTTGGATAAATTGAGTTCTATTGAACATTTAAAGATTTTTAACAGATTAATAAGTTTATGATTATTATTGTTTGTATGTTTTAATTTTAAAATTGTAATATTTTAATGAATCTAATAATAATTAATGAATGATTTGTGAAATTTGTTTTTATTCTTTCCGTGAAAATGTCAAGAGCAATTATATTTTTTTCAATTTAAAGAAGCAATTATACATATTTATTAGAGCTGCTCCGTGCTCCTATACACACTGTGTATAGAGAGTGTGGTCAATCAGCCATGCCACTGGGCAGAGTTAAAATCAGATTCCAGCAATGCCAAGCTAAATAAAAGCATTCTATTGCACATAAATCGTACATAGGCATACTTAATGCATTAGGCACTGTCTGCCAGTTAACCTTTGTTAGTGCGAGCAGAGATACCTATAGTGCGATGAAAAATATTGGCATGGTTGATAATATATATAGATATAGACAATATAAATTAGGGGGAAAGAAAGAGTTAAGGGTAGCTCTGCTTTAGAAGAAAGTATTTAGTGAAAATGCTTTGGTAAGAATTGATTTTCAATGTAATAGGAAAAGATCAGGGTTTCAACAAACAATAGACAATTATAATTAACAAAACTTTATTCCACGTTAGTATTTTGGTACGAAATGTCCTCTAGATTTTTTAGAGCGTTTTGCTTTTTCTAGGTCTATATCAGGATATTCCATTTTCAATTTCTCCATGTCCATATTGGGGAACCTCTTCAGCAGGTGTTGTACGTGATTGTAATCTCTATTTCTTGCTCTACGACGTTCGTTGTGTTCTTTTTCCAGCATTAGTCTTAAAAACTTCTTTACAGCCTTACTTGTGACAACCCCATGTTCAAGGTAAGGCTTTACCCATTTTTTATTCATATGTTTGGGCATAGGGTATTCTACTGATTTATATTCTTCAGGTAGTCCAAGCAGTGAACGAACCTCATCCACAGGCCGTTCACCAGTTTCGCCTGTTTCTAGTTGGTGATAAGCTACGTTTCGCTCTCTAACTACCGTTTCTATATTACTCATAGATTCCTGTACTTTATCTATTCTTTCAGGATTAGGAAACAAACGTACCTTCTGTTTGCACTCCTCTTCCATTGTATACAACATGTTTCGTTCTTTCAAAAGTATAAACCATAACTTATGTAAATCCATGTTAGATTTAATCCTCAGTTCGTCTAATTTCCAGGATCTACCGACTTTTATGTTCGTTTCACCCCAATTCTTCTTTATGTCGAAAAATTCCATAAGGTCTCTGTTAGTTCTGCTTACATGAATATTCCTAGTACAGCAGAAACTAGCAGTTTTGGCGGCATACTGGCTACGGCATATATTTAATGCACTACTTATTGATTTACAGAATAAAGTATAATTCATATTTACACCAGAACAATTAGTGCTCCAAAAAAATATCCCGTGCGGGCCTAACCTACACAGAGGGCCGAGTATGCGTTTATATATTTACACACTCCACCAATAAGATCGCGGGGCACGCATATATTTCTGATTGGTGGTAAAACTCACTTTACGCCGTGAGCATGAATATGTAAATTCATACTTATACCTCTGTATCGTTCAAAAAGTTATGTATGGAAATAATAAACCCTACGCGTAATGACGCGTATCTATATAATATTTCAGTGTCCTTTTCTGTTATTTTACGTTCCTATAATTTATTAAATAATTGATTATAATAAACTAAATTGGTCGGTGATATTTACACAATGCATTTTAGGGTAGAGTTAAAATACAACAAAAATTATTATTTAATACCAAATTATTATTTGGTATTAAATAATAATTTTTGTTGTATTTAAACTCTACCCTAAAATGCATTGTACCCTGAACAATTTCATAAAATATATTATTTCTATTGTATATTAATAAAGTAATTAGAAATTCCTCAACGATCCCATAACTGTCACACACAGTAAATGAAAATGCATTGTGTAAATATCACCAACCAATTTAGTTTATTATAATCAATTATTTAATAAATTATAGGAACGTAAAATAACAGAAAAGGACACTGAAATATTATATGGATATAACAATAACAACACAGACTATATAACAAGAATGCAAATCTGACACTTCACTATGTTTACGTTTCGTTATCTCAATTTTTATATATAATACTTCAGATTATTATTTAACATTGTATTACTAGTATAAATTAATAAACATGTGTTTTCTTTTTGATATTATATTAAGCATTTAATGATTTAATATAGAAATCAATAATAATGTAAATATGTATGTATATAGGTATATTTTTATAACCATAACGCATTGTTTTGTCTGCGAGTTTTTGACAGGCAGCGAGAGTGAAAAGAACTGTCGTCGGCTGTAAAAAACTAGTAAAAATATGCTTTAGTTACATCGAGTTTGATGTGTCATAGCGTTTGGCTGTTTTATATCTATGAAACCGTGCATAACCATTATCTTGTAAAATTCCGTGGACTGTTTGTGGTGTTTATAATTGGTAAAAGTTTTAAAAGTGGTTCTGACTTCGTGAACTAAGGTATGTACGCTGCATTCTTTGTATGTTTTTTTTTCTTGTTGAGTTTGTTTTTATATTCATTTTATGATATACTGAAAGTTATATTATGCGCTACAATATTGCCTAATGTTAGACCGAAGGTTATAAAGCCTAACCCTTAGATATTGCTAAGTAATAAAAGTAACCTTAAATTATTTAAAAACATTTGTTTTTATTGAATTACATTTAAGTTTGTAACTTTTTAAGAGTCACTAATAATTATCCAGGACAATGTTAATTTTATTTATTGACTAGGTATGTAGGTCCAAAAAATATATTATTTAAATTATTGAGATATGTAGCATATGTACAGAGACATCCCCTTTCTGCTCCCGAAATCGACAAGGTCACTTAACAGGTGTTTCATTCGTAAGTGGTGGTACTACCCCAGGACGGCAGACTGGTTCTCATCCAAAGGGTTATACTCTATTACAGCCCAGTAAGCTTATAAAGAACTAGCTTTATTCCTGTGCTATTAAACTAGTAAACCATTGTCACAAATCTGGCGTAGCAGCTGTGACTCTTGTCTGGGGATTCTTGATTTTCCGGGCTGGTTTCCGCACGCAGACCCACCATGGGGGATCCTGGTGTTTCCTGCCATACTTATACAAGTCATCCCATCTCCTGCATGAGGGCCAGTACGCCGTCGACGTTCCGGCACGCCTCAGGGAGTGTTGACGCTGTCCTCAAGAATTTCCTTCTCGGTGCTTCAACGCTGCTGCACTCCAGGAGCAAGTGTTGCACCTTTTCCTCCTCTTCCAGACATCCTCTGCACAGAGGGCTGTCTGTAACATTTATATTGTAGTAGTGCCTGTTTAGGGCCAGGTGTCCTGTAATGACCCCAACCATAACACGCAGCGGCTCGGTAATGCTTCACGGGCATCCCGGCAATTGCCGGCCTTGTCTAGGGATTCATATGAGCTAAAATAATATATTTTTTTAACATCATTAAAAAGTCTAAATCAGGTATAATGTTATAGAATATAGATAATCAATAAGCAGTATTAGGACTTTTATTTCAATATGGTAATTTGTTATGAGGATATTTAGCTTAAAACAATTATAATTTTAATATTTAATTCATGATATTAATGATTAGTAGGACTCCAAGAAGAATCTCACACCTAATTTATGCCTATTTTTATACTCTCATACTGATAATATGTGTTATCAATATTATAAAATACATAGATAAAATTTGATACACTGATAACGTATTTCAACTTCCGTGTTACACAATGTATTTTGTTTCTAACTGCAATGTAAAGTTAAATATAACACCCGTGGAGTGACCTTGTCGCGTTTCGGGAGCAGTTTGAAAGTAGCCAGATATAGCGAGGGAGTGTGCACTGTCACTAGATGGTGCATACTCGTCCCGCACACTATACCTTTACATCAAGCGGAGTGTTGTCATATGCCAAGCTACAATAATGAAAATAAAAAAAAATACTGTAAATAGTGACAACTCAACTCGATATTTTAATAATTAGTGGTCTAAGACCTAGTGACAAAAGTTGATCTCATAAGGTTTAGGTATGCCTAATATGTTGAACACTTCTGCTAATTTGTTTTATTAGGTAATGTAAAAACTGTATGTAAATTGGCGGAAGTGAAAATCTTCGTCTATAAGGTACCTTTTATAAAATATTTCATCTTATTTGTTTTGCTTTATTTCGAAAAATTCAGCACTAATTAAAAATGTATTGTACAAAACAACATTGTATTAGGTCATACTCAAACGATGACGTAACAATTAATGTTTTATATGTCTATTAAGAGCAGGTTTTAAGTTTTAATAAATATAAGGATTATATTAGTTTACATGTATAAACTCGCCGATCACAGATAAACCAAGTGTGGTTTTGTGAAATTGTAAAAAGAAATGAATCTCGACAACGCCTTAGGTGTTTGCCTCATCAGCGCCTCATTTCCGGCCATGCAATACTCGTATAAATTTATTTGTAAATTTTATACGGAACGTCATGTTATTGTGGATGTGAGAGAAACGAGGGGGTTGTGTCAGTATCGCAAGTGGCGTCCCGTTGTCTCTGCCTATTCCTGCTGGAAAAAGGCAATTGATTATGATAAATATAGAATATATGGTTTGAAAGATGATGTAGTGACGAAGATTGAGAAAGGAATGCTTCGATGGTTTGGGCACTTAGAAAGGATGAATGAATGGAGATTGACGAAAGGAATATATAAATCTGATGTGAATGGATGCGTTAAACAAGGCAGACCCAGAAGGGTGTTTTCCGATCAAATAGGAGACATCCTCATGAAAGCTGGGCTGTCTAGTGCCCATAACCGTAGGGCGTGCATGAAGAGAATTGTGGATGTGAAGGAAGCGAGGGTGTTGTGTCAGGATCGTGGTGGCGTTCCGTTGTCTCTGCCTATCCCTGTGGGAAAAAGGCGTGACAATTTTATTGTAGAATAAATACGACTGATGGTGCCTAATTATTTTTGTAGAATTTGTTTTTTCGTTCAAAATTTTCCGCGCGCACCCTTAGGCACGTGCCTAGTTTGCCTAAAGGAAAATCCGCCACTGAACGTTATGTAAAAAGACGAATGTAAAATTAATTTGAATTTGATAGGAGAAGTTTAAGCGCTTTCATCTCGTGTCTATTTATTAAGCGACGTAACTTCTAACATGTTTGTGCCGAGTGTAAAGCTGCGAGCGAACTGTAACCTTCTAGAAGCCTTCGTAAGCCGCTCGCACTCCGCATAAATAAGAGACGCGAATCCCTCACTTCTTGGCTTAACAACCCCGTTAGCTATTGGAACAATACGCCTGGCGCAGACTTGGTCCTTCTTCACCTATTTGAGATGTAAATCCTTTAACTATTCCTTCAGGAAGCTTTTCCAAGTGTTTCCATTTATGTATTATAATTTATAACTATCGTTAACTATAATATTGCTTCTTTAGTATACGTTACTTCATGTTTAGATATCAAATCAATAAGTTAATAATTGTACCAATGATACGCTGTAACTCAACATGTTCTTATAAAAGCAATATTTACATGTATGAAATCTTTGAATTATTGACAGAATGTTTCAAATGTAAATTCTATAAGATATTCAATGGGAAAGACTTAAATAGAAATCCATTTAAGCGTATTCTTTGAATGTTGAGTGGCGTTTTTCAAAGACCGAAAGATCAAAGCTATTCATGCGAATAAATGAAAAGAGTATCTATTCTCTGTATATTTAGAGGCTATTTCAATTGGCTTATGTGCCTTTAATTTCCAATGTAAATTTAATTTTATCATTCCATTCATTTCAATAAAATTATAATTTAATCATTTCTACAGATGATTGCAAAAAAATAATAATGTAGAATAAACACATTGAACGTTTGTTTTTCTTGCCCGAACGTCCGATGTTGATTCATGCCAATAACATACCCTTATGTTATCAAAAAACACTAACCAATGTTATTGGATCGTCTGAAGATTTTCTTTCCGAATAGATCTTAAGTGGTGCTCGATTTAGTACAAACAATGTGGGTCGACCGTGTATTCAGTAAGCCGTGATTAAGTCATCACTGCCAAATCATACGTGTAATCGCGCTCGTTACGCTAATGCTTAGCTATTTCAGTAGGTAGCTCATACATTTCCGTATTCACGGGGTTGAATGTGCTATAATTTGCATACTTCGCGGTTTCGCAGGTGTTGCTTCGTTTTATTCTTACTTAATTGATTGCAGCGTTCAGTAACTTTGTCGACGAGTTGTTGTCACAACGAATTCGAAAACTGTTTTCATTAAAATCATCTTTTAAATATAATTCCATATAAACACATGGGTATAGGTCCCTGATTGATTATTATTTTAAAAAAATTAAGTAGTTTGTTGTCCCGGGCTAGTACCACTACTTTCAAGTGCAGCGTTTATGTCTGTTTGTAATAAAAATTCTATACGCGAATCACAGGTACAAAATCTGAATCTGTAGTGATCCTCTTCAGTGGAATTATATGAAAATTCAATTATACTCCAACACACACGTGCTGCTTGTGAATGATACAATCAAACGTGTTGAGCTTGTAAATTCTGCTTAATTTGTTAGCATATTGGAGTGTGTTCTTGTTGTATTGTTGGTTAAATTACTCGTGGTTCAGACCATGCAATATTGTAGAAGGACGTTTGCGAACCAGGACAATCGTTCGCTTTGCGGGGTACGTAGCACCTATTGAATTCACATCTGTCGGAACCAATGTCTGCGATTTTATATTTAAAGTTATAATTTATTATTCAAATAATTTTGCTTAGTAAATAAACTCGGTAAGTAGTGTTTATTGCCTCCAGTAATTTTTGTTTAACGTCGAGTAACGGAGCGTTATTGCAAGAATTTTAATGGGAGCGTAAATCTCATCATCTAATAAATGTACAGAGAGTATTGTTTTCTTTTTTCGTGCAAATAATGTCTTGTTTAACTCTTTTGTGTATGTTTATTAACTTAATTACCTATAAACAACGTGGGAACTGGAGTTTAATCTCCGCAATTGTTGTTTTTTATTTCTACATTAACAAATTAAAAAAGAGTGGTGGGAAGACTGATGGTTGTTTTAGCCCAGTCTGCAGTCCTGGGACAGTACCACTACTTTTAAGTGTAACACCCGTGAAGTGACCCTGCCGCATTTCGGAATTAGTTTGGAAGTAGCCAGCTATAACGAGAGGAGCGTGCACTGTCAACCTAATGGTGCTCATTCGTCCCCTTAAGCCGGCATAGCGGAGGCTATGATGATTGATGTCTGCAGAAATTTATCTGTGTTAGTAGTTGTTTCTGTTCATGAACCGCACTCTAGCGTAACATCAGGCGGAGCATTATTATATGCTGAGCTACAATAAAGAAAAACTAACAATAATGTCGAAAATATATTTTCCCTCAAATACAAGTCTTGGATCAAGTAGGTTCTCGAAAGGTTTAGGGGGCCGGAATAGGGAAGGTACGGTTGAAAAGCTGCTAACAATACGCTAATGTTTGCGATGCTTACCCCTCCTACCAGACAACCGCTTCTATTATCGTAGAAGAACCCCAGTGTGCTGAATTGGCTAAATGTTTTGTATCTTCGCTGTTGTGAGAGATTAAAGATGACTGTGAAATTGTTCAGAAAATTGATCACTTACACCTGAATTGGCAAAATTGTGTTTACCCTAAAACAAACCTAAAAACAAGTGAATCTTGGCTTTTGGATACTTATTTTTATACTTATTGTACGCGCAAAACAACAGGAAGTTACTCTACTACAGGAAATACTCGTACTTATGTAGCTAAAATGATAATCTCTACGAGTAGATTAAAATCTAATTTCAATATGTAACACAATAATGAAATGTAAAATACATATTAAATATATATTTCATAGTTTAATTTTTAATTTATTTTAAATATTTGTTATTTAAAATATATATAAAAAATTGAATGGAAACGATTTTGACGCCAAAAATTGATGGTCTTCTACTGCGAGCGGAGCGGGCTCCGTAATGACTCCGTTCAGCTCGCAACGGTAAACTTCATAGAAGTGCTTCTACCATAAACGAGTGTACGGTGCGGCCCGAATTAAATGAAGTCCGTTGCATCGTCTGACATTAGGTCACTTTTGAAGAAAACTACGAACACGTCTGGGTTCGCCTTCCGCTGCGAGCGAAGCGGGCTCCGTAATGATTCCGTTGAGCTCGCGTTGCATTGCCCGCTGGTAATAGAAGGTAAAAAACCGCTTTCCATAAAACTCTTTCCTGGTGAAAGGCAGAACTATTTTACTCAGTTCCTCTCAGCCGTATCCCGCTCATTGCCCTTTCTTAGTGAAAAGCTGGCATTATAAAAAAATTAAGAGAATTGTGTGTATACGAGTATACTATGTATTTATTTATTTATATAATTAATTCTCTTCACTACCTAGTGACACATGTTAGAAACTACTCATACACGTAATTGTTTTAATAACCCACAAATATTAAAGTTATTATTAAATTACGAAACTAATTTAACAGTTTAAGCAATAACCAACTGCGCATTTAGTGAAACGTAGTTCGTATCTTAACCGCATAATGCTCGAATATAGCTTTAAAATTTAATTAGGTTTCATGTTTACTATTTGAATACATTGTATTATCTATCCCGACTTTGTATTAAATTCGTTAAATATAAATATAACATGAAATTAATATAAAATAGGTACTTAATCCAGTCTCCCGTCTCGGGAAAGTACCACCACTTTCAATATAAGATCCGCAATGAGACGATCGCGCTTCGGAATTAGCTCGAAAGCATTGATGTAACGAGAAGACAGCAGTCCAGTCTACAAACAGCTCTCTGTCGTAGTGGCATGTCTGAGCTGAAAGCCTAGATCAACTTCAAGCGGATTATGGCTTCTATTAAGAAATAATTTAAAAATTGCTTTAAATACATTTTATTATTTTAAATTTAAAAGCCGATGTGCAATTATTTTAAACTTAATAATATTAATTGATCATACAAATACATATACGTTTTCAATAGCTTCTTTCAAGGGTAGGCTATAATAATAGAATGGATATGGATCAGAGCACCTCTCGAAAAGCATTCCACATTTTATTGTACTCCTGCGATATTATTATATTGCACGCCAGACTACCTACATCTTGCCGTGTTATTGGATATATACCATATAAGTACTTTCATTTTATAGATGTATGTATTTTATTTTTATTATTTATACTGTACTCATAATATTTATTACAGCTGTTTTAACTAAAAATATAAAAAATAACTTTTATAATTACGCAAACTATAGAATTTGTTTCAGAAGATTTTATATCTAGGTATATAAATTACTATGATATAATAATAGGTCAAGTCGGGGTTCGAAAATGAGGTTATCGATTTTTGAGTTGAAATAGTTTTGATTTAGGGCTCCAGTATAAACTTACCAATAGAGACTCTTGTATTGTCAGTAGTGCGATGCTTTCCGTTAGAAAATTTATTATTGTGTTATTACATAAAAGTCTGAAAAGATACGCTACGAACCTGATTATGACGTCTTTTTGTTTAACTTTGAGCGAGCATGGGTCCATGAAAAACCGTTTGCCTCAAGGCACTCAGTTTAAAATCCTTTGACAAAGGACTAAGTTCACAACGGTTGAATAAATTCTCATAAACGACTCTTTCAAGATAGCCCAGAGTTTCTTCATAACTTATCCTCTAATTTTATTCCAGAGCAGAATAGTTTTGAAATGAAACGCCTGTTTTTGTAACAGTAATTATTGTTTGCTGTACAGAAGAAAATTGAATTTTAACCGTCTTGAGAAACTGAAACATCGCTTCATTATTTTAAGGAACGGTAGACAGACTGACTATAGTTATTAACCCAGTCTGCCGTTAGTATCTATCACTTTCAGCGCAACGCATACGTGAATTAGAATTTAGGCCAACATCAGGCGGAGTGTAGTCAGATTACTATTTAAAAATAAATACACGAAATCACCCAAATTGCAATGTTTTATGATATAAAAAAGTAACAATCAATCTTAACAATTTTATTAAAGTTTTCAAATAAGCTTGAAATGACATCTTCACGAACGATCCTACTACTCGTAGATAAAAGTCTTCAATCTTGAAGTATTCCAACTTCTTCAGTTATAACAATTTGTTTGAATCATCTTCTTGAACTTCGTAAATGGCTGGATATGGTTTTGTTCTTTCAAATACATTACTCTCACTCAGGGTCTGTGATGTCACATGGGGTCTTATGTCACAGATGCTAAGAGCCTTTCACGAGACATGGCTGTGATATCTTGAAGATATCGACTAATGTCTTAGGATATTAGCACTGAAGGTAGCAGCACATTATACATGTGTGCAGACGTGATGGATAACACAAGATATCAGTAGCGACTTGCGCATTCACGTGTGATCTACTTCGACGTGTGTTTACAGAAGGCGGGTGTGTCGATCAATCACTCGTACGGGACACAAAGTGTGCGACAAGCCATTAGGCCTTCGAGAGGCATCGATAACGTGCTCAGGTGTCTACGACTAGAGTCAACATTAATCTATGTGCAATTAAAAAAAAAGTTGTATTCAAATCAATAATTTCTATAAATAATGAAAACGCAATAGAATAATAGTTACTGATTATTATCGAGTAAGTCATAGGCAACAGGCTCGTACAAAGGACCGTCTCCATTAATTAGACCGACATGTTTCATCGTAATGGACATTGGTGACGCGTTTCGTACGGCAGCCTTCCCGTCGTAATTGATGGCCGAGCCTCTCTCAGCTTTTTGTTCACTGTAAATACATTATAGAGTCGGTTTTTGTTTGTTTTGTATCGAACGTAGGAGTACGTAAAATAATAGAGGCCTTTATTTCCTCCAACATTATATGTAGGTATAACGTGAATCCATTTTTCTAGTTTTTATTGCAGACATACTCAGGCAGCTCGTACCGTAGATAACTAAATAAAACGCCATCCATCCTCGTCTGGGAGAGGTTTATTCCTCGCTTTCCGCGATGGGATGGAGCTATTCACCTTTCACATGTAGGCCATTAGTAGAGAGATAGGCTCGATATTGTACCACGTGCCGCTCTCTCGCCGCGTTTGAGATAAGCCGGGAGTGTTATATGCCTCTGGTGAGTTCGCTCGCCTACCGCGATAGCATGCCCTCTTTAAACTTGAATATAAGCGATTTTATGTCTTTTTACTTCATATCTTTATGATTACATAGTATTTTTTTATATAAGTATGTACTTATCCCTTTTTAATCATAAAAAAAACATGTTTAATTTCCTGTTTGTTTGTTCCAGGTATGTACTTTGTATACGTACTAAATATACGTGAACAATTTAGGATTCTAGTTCGACTCATTCAAGTTCTAGAAATTCTAATAATATTCTTATTATAATAATTCTGATAAAAGTAAACCACATTTTTATTAGAAACTATGTATTAGATTTAAGGATTTCGGAGAACGCTTGAAGAATTTGGAATGCTGACAAACGAGACAACGGTAGAAACATTTTACAAAAGAGGGTGCCTTTCTATCAAATGCCTTTGAGCCAAATCCGTTTTAATTCTATTACAAATTTAAAATGTTAGACGATATTCCGACAGTTCAATAATGTATAATATATTGTTGTAATTCGTATTTGTAATCATTGTTATTTTTTTTTAATTAGAGATAGCGTTGCTAATATTCCAAACGAGAAGAGTACCATTACGAGGAGAGCGATTAACGTTAAAATTGAAATAACTGCGGCTGATGATATTTTATGACAGTTACTTGAAAGAAAAAGGCGTCATTTAAATAAATATTTGGCACCAAACCTCCATCTTCACCATCTGGGTTGGATTTCAGTCACCCTTTCAAGAATTATTTGAGCACTCAAGATAATGTGAAAGGGACTTTTCTGTTTGTCTATCTAATTTAAGCGGGAACGTTAATTTAGTACACGTATATTTAAAAAAATATATAGGTATATATTTACACATACAATGTCTCAATCTTGAACTAAAATATGAACTACAAGTATCAGAACAAGGACAACACAGACAAACAACCACCCAGTCCCAAAACCCTGGGAATACCGCGTAACAGAGTGATTACAACCATTTACGGTAGTAAGCAAAGAAAACGTCAAATTATATGCTCATTTTTAGCATTATGCTGTAACTCTTATATATAATATAATGTTTTAACGATTGTGTTTGATATGGAATTGTTATTCTCTTACTACAATATGAACATGTAGGTGTGTCGGTTGTCTGGATAGAATAGAGGCGGAGAGGAAGGTAGATATTGTTCTGTGCGCGTGACGTCGGAAGACCTTTGTTCCAGGCCACGGTGAGCGTTACTTTATCTTATTATTACACGTGTCGCCGACGGCCTAACGAAGCTGCCCGCCACAATTGTTCTGCCTTGGGAATTAATGTGCCTGGCTAGCCCCTTATTCTATTATTTCTACTAGAATACCATATTGCTGGTACCTATACAGTAATATTTTTGAACACTTTAATGTTTAATAAACAAAGTTTTAAAATCATTCAACTTATAATACAAACATCAAAAGTTTTATGTACGTAAGATAAAGATATAAAGACTGTTTTAATTAAAATTTTCTCTAACGTAAAGTTTCTGCGATGCTGAGTGTCGTGTTTCACTGCTATCTGCGGTTAAGTACTAGCCACAAATGGTAACAGCTGCTAAATTACCTATAGTTAAGACCTGGATTGCGAGGGTAGGCTGTCCGTCGCAACGGAGGCGTGTGTTAATGACTTCACCATGTGTGCATTGCAGTCCACGCTCTTGTTATTACGATTCTATTTTCGTATCACATACTGATATAAAACTGCATAACCTATATCCTCCTTTAACTATGATATACTCATATGTACTTTGGTAGCTCAGTGTCTATCGGCACTATTAAACAGTGGTAGGCAGACTGATAATGGTTATCAATAGTTGGGTAGTACCACCACTTTCGAATGTAACACCCTGGCCTCATTTCGGGAACAGTTTGAAAGTAGCCAGGCATAGCGAGAGGAGTGTGCATTGTCTATCTAGATTCTAGATGGTGCACACTCGCCTGTAGAGATTTCTAGTCGCACTCTAGCTTTATTTGTGTTGTCATATGGCGAGCTACCATAAAAATAATATTATTTTTGTAATACTTATTTATTGTCCTATCTACTATAGGCATCGTCTTATATTGGTTAAACTGTTTATTATATTATTAGTCTGTAATAATTTAAAGCGTTTGTATCATACGTTTATTTCAGTTAGTAACTCTCCGTACTCGTATTCGCTCGAGAAAGTAACTTAAAATGTTTTGCTTCGATTTTCAAATGTTATCCAACGGCTTATCTATAGAAACGCTGAAAACATTCCCTTTATTGTGTAAAACCAGAAACAAACGTTCTTGTTATCTCAGCAAAATCCTGAATTTACTCAAAGCTAAGTAAAGTTGTCTTATCAAGAAAAGTTATTTGCATGTTACATTGTTTATACACGTTCTCATTACGCGAATACATTTTACAATTTATTTTGGGTTAAATTCTGTTGTACTGACGACTTTAGCACCTACTATTGTTTCAAGTATACTTAATAATGTATTTTTGAAGAATTAATTATTCACAGGTTTAGGTTTAAGTAGGTACTATGATGTTTGTTGTCGAGAAATAGCTGATTAAGTTGTATTCATAAATATACGAGCCATAAGTATAGATATTATAAACGGAGAATGTCTGAAGATTTTGCGGCATTATCGTGAATGTTCCGAAGGCTGCTTAAACCCAACTCGCATGTTTCGTTTGCCACAACTATCGCTGCTGCAGGCGTTATTCCGTACGAATTTCAATTCAACATAACATCGAAACGATTCAGTAGATTATAATTTCATATAATTTAATGAATAATGTTATCACGATATCAAATCCAGAATCAAGCGCTAGTTTGGTCATTGATGAAGTTTCTTGAAACGCGTCTACAGATGGAGTTTAATGCAAACTTCTGATTATCCTATATTGAGTGGATAGGTTGTTTTCGATGTTAGTTATGTATAAAATTATACATTAACATGAGGTCACGTGGATAGTATAATAATAATAATAATAAATGCAAATATAAACTTATTTTCTCTTGTACCTTCTTGGTGCTCAATGCGGCGACGACCTTGTGAAAGTCCTTGTGCGGCTCGGTATATAATTAGTAAATCCGTTTAATTCTGAAATATTTAAACATCACTCCATTATGATATTTTATTTATTTTTTATAAATTCAAAACAGTATAGATATACTCGTATACTTAAGACTAAACTAGAAATGTCTGCTTAGATATTGCATGTTTTACGTCTACTTGTTGTCTGTTACCTTGTCGGTGTTAGTCTTCTCTTCATGTTTTCGTATGAATACAAGCTTCCACAATGTTTTGGCTTCGCTGATTTTTATAATTTCAACGTTTGTATTCTTATTTTATTTTTTGCAATTCGACCGAATTTCGTATGTTTTTAGATTTGTTCTTCAGTGGTTTATATCTATTTTACGTATGCCTCTATTGCGATTATTAATAAACTCTATAATATAGGTACGTATTGGTCAAATTGTATTAAAATTACTATGTTATAAATAAGTTTTGGAGTTTTCAATCACATTAATAATAATGTTAAGCGTTGCAGAAAATAATCAATTGTGATACAAAATCCTTTAATGCTGACGTAACCTCGGTAATATGTAATAATATTCACATGATAAATGATAGCTCACAACCCTATACATATACATTACTTTATCTACATATAAATGAAAATGTGATTAATTTAAGTGTCAGAAACATCTTTCCGATGTATTTGTTTCCTTCTTCTTTAGCTACTATGACATTGTAAGAATTTGATAGAACCAAACTAAATATTTACATCAAGTTAATATTGTGCATTCTGTATTCATCCCAGGTAACAGTCATGTCGAGCTCCAGTCAAGTCAAAAGTAGCGTAGTGGAATCTACTAACATTTGCAACGAAATTTTGAAACATTTGTCCACAATCACGCACGTTCACGAGAATTTAATCGTTAATAATCTACGATTATTAATTGACATTAAAAAAAAAAATAAGTTAGGAAAATAATTTAGATATGTAGTTGTTAAAGTCACCAGATGGCAGCGACAAAAAATCGTTTTCGTTAGTTATAACTCGATTAAAGTATAAAATGATATCTCAGTTTCTACGTTACCACAATAGTGGTTTGGCACGATATTCGAATCTCTCACTTAAGAGCACTTTCAACTACAGTCGTTTATGTTCATTACGAAAACTGGTACTGGTTAGACTTTAGAGTATTGTGTATTATATTATTTCACACGTTGAGATGATTTCTAGGCGCCTCTTAACCGAACTGTTAATGAAAAAAGTTAATAAAGTGGATGATTTTCAATTATTTTCTCAACGGATTCATCGTGGTTACTTTGTACACAAACTGCAAGTACTAAAAATTTATTGAGCAGCACGTTTCGAAGGAGCGCTCTTAGAGCTAAACGCCCGGGGAAAAGTTAATCTAGTGTCCCGGGCCAACAAATATTGTTGTTTGGTCGCCGCTCCCTGAGGCTATAAGTAATCTCGGCACGTTATGCACTCCGTCGGCCGCTTTATTGGAAAACTGGATGACTTTCTGGCACTAGCGCCTAACGACTTACAAATGTTTGCTGATACGACTGTGGGATGTGATAAATGTGGGCATAGGATTTTTGACACTTTTATTTTCAAGTATTTAAACTTATCTGATAGAAGTTGACGACCTCTGTAGCGCAGTAGTTGTGGCGCCAGACTGTAATGGTAGTCTCAGGTTCAATTCTCGGCCGCAAGATATTTGTTTTGGGTCTTCGTCGCCATTCTGTATTAACTTTTGTATTATGACATTTTAATTATAATTAAACTACAGATTACGCAATCGTAACAAATGTCAACGAAATTCTTTTTTTTTCTTAATTAAACTGTAAGGGGACAGTGGCGAAAGATTAAAAGCTCTTCAGTATAACAGTAAATTCTCTCAGAAAAGATTCGAAACAAGCTGATGGTATCTTCAAGCGGGTCGTCCATTAAAATTCATTCAGCCATAGAGCACTGCACTTTCTAGTGTTTTACTGAAAACTTTTATCCAGAATAATTTAATGTGGATTCTATGTCGTTATAAGAAGGGTTCACAATCGCTGCACAGATATTATTTGATAAATTTAAGCTCTTCCGTTCAAATTGAATTTATTGGCAAAATAATTGACCGCCTTTTGGAATGAATATGAACTAATCGAAAAGCACTTTGTCTCTATAACTTGCTGCTACTCACTCATTAATGAATGATTGATTATACTATTAATCTTTATCAATTAGCACAATCTTTTTCTGAACTTATCTTAATGGCTTAACTGGAAGCTGGAAATGTTATAACTTTAATTAGAGTTAAATGAAACGTTTTGTGGCGATTTTCTTATTTAATTCAAATACTTACCTAACCTTTTGTATCTCCGACACATATTAATATAAATGTTTGTCGGTTAGCCTAAACTGCTGGACGGATTTCAATACAATTTTGCAAGGAGTTATATTGCATTCTGTAGAAGGTCATAGGTTCGAAATCGGGGATGAAAGTTTGTATGGAGTACCCATTATCAAGTTAGGGATATGATAATTATTTAATTATATATTCTGAATATTGTAAGTTTAACAACAGGTGGAGTTAAATCTCGCGGAGTCTTTTTGTATTCAAGTCGTTTTCCTTTTGCTTTAATTAATTTATTTAATAAATTCGCGGAGGCCACAGCGTACCGCCTGTCTCCGTAGCTTTAGTGTTATAAATTTATATCGCTGGACGTGTTCAGAATTTATGCGCAGATGTATTTTCTTGGCGTGCGTCCGTGCAGGCGTAAGGAAATGTTTGCACGACGCCACTGGCAGATGCGGCTCGTTGTTAAGTTACCGCTAGTTTTCAGATAAAATCGCTTTTCAGCGGCCAATCCATTTCTCTTAGTATAACATTTAGTAGTTATACTTTGAGCGGTAGGCAGTATGGTTATATGCCCAGTTTTATGGTCTGGGATAGTACCACCATTTTCAAGTCTAACTAGCAACTGGGAAGTGACCCAGTTCGCGTTTAGCTCGAAAGTAGGCATGCAATTTTATTCGTTCATTCTTCTTTCTGTTAATGGATGTTGAATACTCATTTTCTCAAATCGGCATAGCGGAAGCGACTTCTGCTTGTAAACTAATTTCTATATGTTAGCAGTTGTGTTTCTACTTATAAATCGTACTTTAGCTTAACATCAAGCTGAGTGTGGCCACACGCTGAACTACTATTTAAAACAAACCGTGTTACTGTACGTATACTTGTACATCTTGGCATCAATAATTTGATCACGTGCATATCTCGATCATTCATAGTACAATGACCTTTAAAGTCATATTAGTATAAGACAGTACTAATGTAATAAGCTCGATGTAAGCACCGCTGTGGTTTATTTTAAAATTTATCACCTATTTTATGATTACTGTACCAAAAAATGTAATCAAATAAGTAATAAAAAGTATAATTGTTTTAAATAATTTCATAGATTAAATTTATACGTCTTCTTTTAAAACGTTCTTAATCATCAATTTAAACAATAAAATCGATTCCGTTTCTAATAAAACTGTTTATTGTCTATAAAATATTTTGATTAATGACGCGAGGAAATGTTACAACTTGATAGCATTCAGTGAAATAACGCGGATTAACTTGTTTGAGAAGTTTAGATACCGTTGGATCGCATCCGACGTCCGTGGTCTCCAGCAGTTATGACGGCTTCCGACGGTTATTGTCTTCCTGCGTGCTTTGTTTCAGGATAGACCCGCAGCTGTCACTATGGATAGTTTTAATTAAGTTCAACACGTCTAGGTATACATTTGTGTTCTAATCGGAAGTTTCCTAGAGTCGCATATTATTCCACAGTAGGTCGGGAAACTAGTTGATTAAATTCAACTCTCAACTCTGGTCATATTTCCCAGCGGAATGGACCCAATGAATATTCCGCTGATTCTGAAAGGTATTTTTTTTCACCTCCTTTAACTGGATTGCTCTACTTGCTTGCTATTTTTAATTTGATAGAAAATTTAATATGATTCCTAATAAAATTATATTTTATTTTTTTAATAACAATGTTATTAAATATTCGTGGCTCAATGGTTGTGGTGCCCGTCTGTTGGTCATAGATTCGAATTCCGTCCGAAACTATTAATTGTAAAAAAGTAAGTACAAATTTTAAAAAATATAACCAGCAGCCTAAAGTGAAATATATCATAATTTAATTATAAACAATTCATAATTTTTATACTCCTAAAATTAATTAAAAAAAAAACTACTAGAGGTACAAATATAAGCATGTATTTGTTTCCGGTCTAAGTGTTATATCATTATGTGATAATATGTAATAAGATCGAGTAATTTGAATTTTTTTTTGTCTCCGACTGGTCTAATTGTTGAAGAGCTCTCACTTTACGCCGTGACAGTGTAAACTCAAACTCATACTTGGCCCTTGGTTATTGTATTATAGTATGTATTTATTAGTATTATTCTAATTGGTGTCCCACTGCATGACACAGGCCTTCTTCGTCCCTTTCCACAACTCACTCCCTGCGTAGCCTTCTGAGCGACAAATATGATGGTATTATTGTTTTACATTCAATATTACTCTATAACTATAAAATTATCGTCACACCACAAACCTATTTGCTAATTACTCGGCGGAATATTGTGACATGTCCCTGAAGATTAAATAACTGACGTTATTGATATAAGTAGACAATGTAGCAATTATAAATCACTGTAAATAATCCATTATCTACGTAAGCGGCCGTGGTCTAGCGGTACAGGACCCCACTATAGATGAGACCCATGTTCAAACCTCGCTAAATTCTGACCGGTATTCCCCACAGATTTTAAGAGTGGTAAGCAGACTATTGTAACACCTGTAATACTTTCAAGTTTAAACTGAAGTGAACATTTATCTCGTCATGCCGGCATAGCGGAGGTGACTGCTGCACGCATTTATTTGTGTCATGAGCACTGAACACTCCAGCTTAACTTGGAAAACATGAAAATATGGAAAATAACATATAAAAAAATCTAATGAGTAAGAGTGGTAGGCAGACTGATGATGGTTATTAGCCCAGTCTGCCGTCCTGGGGAAGTACCACCACTTTCGAATGTAACACCCGTGAAGTGACTTTGTCGCGTTTCGGGAATAGTTTGAAAGTAGCCAGGTATAGTGAGAGGAGTGTGCACTGTCAATAGATGGTACATGCTCGTCTCCTCAAGCCGGCATAGTGGAGGCGACTGCTGCCCGCACAAGTTTCAGTAGTAGCAGTTGTTTCCATTCATGGACCGCACTCTAGCTTTACATCAGGCGGAATGTTGTCACATGCCGAGCTACAATAAAAAAAAAAAAAAAAAAAATAATGAAAATGAAATGGTATTCAAAGCGCAATATCTGATTCCATACCATATAAATGCAAAAAAGTAGCGGGTCGACGGCTCGTTTATAGGTATTTTAGCACTAATTAATACTTAAGACGTGAGAGATCCATCAAAAGGGACCTGAGAGTAATTAAAATAAATATTTGGCTTGAAATCTGGAACGGGACGGTTAAGCCGCGACATTTCACCTCTTTGAAGAAGTTATTTATGTTTACTCATTTGTGCAAACTCGGGTTTTCTCTCTTAATCGACAGAAGTTAAAGTTTATATTCTTTAATATACGCCAAATATTATTTTCAGGTTCAGGAAGTATCTATAAGTTTATTGATCCAATTTAGTTTCATCAGAACTGGTTACAAATAGTTAATAGAATTCATAGTGGGATAAGAACAGTGGTCGATGGTACTCGTATTACCACCACTTAGCCTAGACGTGCTTCGGGATCGGCTTTGGTAGTAGCCAGGTATAGCGAAAGGACTCTGTGCACTGTGAACCTGGGTGATGTACATAAGTCTAACCGTACATGCCAGGCATAAGTAGTCAGTAGATTCGTACATCTACTACGTACTATTCATTAATAAGAAAACATCAAAACAAGTGTATAAATATAGCTTTAACCTCAAACATTTTTATTGCATAACATATAATAGTTTTTTTATTTTTGTATATTTTAGTTAGAGCTAAGGTGCGTCCCACCCGTGAACCCACGTCCTCCGATCCAATCGAATTCACGTGCTCAAGGATGTTCTGGCTATTAAGCTTCACGTGACTGCGTTGGAATTAGTGCTGCGTTAGATTTTTCTGTTCATTTTTAACGTTTGAATATGCCAAAAAAATCACACTGAAAAAATATCTTATTTGTCTGTTTATTTATAATGCTTGATAGATAATGCTTTATGCTTGATGAATTTAGTACATCGATAACAAAGGCCACATTTTTCCTACAACATCGATTTGTTTACAACATTGTTGCAATAGCAAGCTCATTTGAATTCATGTGTCACACGCACAGTTAACTGCTGGACGCCCGGTCGTATTTGATAGCACTTAACATCCGAACATAATGAATGCAAAGTCACGAATGCGACAATATGCACTTGTGAGAATATTAATTAAGGATATTATTTAATTAAAATTGTAATACAATCTTTAAAGAGCGGCCGTGGTCTGGCGGTAGAACGCTGTCCCACCGTCCCAGGATCCTATTCCTTGTTCAAATCTCGCTAAATTCTAATCTATGTTATATGTACTTTGGTCGCTCATTGCCTGTAGGCACTATTAAAGCGTGGTAAGCAGATTGATGATAATTATTATAATTAAGTGCACTATCTGGATGGTGAACAATCGTCTCATCAAGCCGGCATTGCGAGGGCGACTGCTGCCTGTAGAAATTTATTCGTAGTAGTAGTTGTTACCGTTCATGGACCGAATTCTAGCTTAACATCATAGTGTGGTCATCATAAAAAATAAATAAACCTGGTGCTCTATATAATTAGCTTTAGTTTTATTGAAGCCCTACTTGGAAGCTTGTAATTAAAGTTATTTGAGAAGAAAGTGTGATTCAAGGAGGCCTGTGCCTGAGTGCGCCTGTCGAATACGAAGTCGGGATTGCGCTGGGGACCGCTCGATTTTTCTCATTGTCTTCCTTTAACTCTCTAGATTTATCTTTCTTTTTTAATAATAAAGAAATAGATTGCCTTAAAGCAGAATTGATCACTTGCCATTTAAAGTTCTGTTTGAATTAGGAGGATTCTTTATCGCTCTGAATTAAATATTTAATAAATAAAGTTATGAACAATTTACGTTATTTTGCCGATGTAACAACCTCAGTATTTCTCACTCTATTTGCAAGTAGATATATACTTATATATTTTATGTGAACTGAAGTAGAAATCGCTGCATCATTACACCCATAAATAATGGCAATTCTTGCTCCTGCCATCAAAACATGATTTGGTTTCGTCTACTCGTTACGTCAGCTTTTTTCCTTCTATGTTTTATAAGTCAGGAAATGTATTTCCCTCGTTGTGTAGGTGTAGTAAAGTTGATGGGTCGTAACTAAGCGAAAAAGAAAAATCTCTACTAACGAGTCGAGTTTGACAGAAACTGTGCAGGTGACTACATCGTATTCTTCGTCATACATTAACAAAGCACTAGAGTTTGATTTAAAAATTTCGTTTGTAAAGAAAAACAGTCGCGGCGTGTTTATGAGTAAGGGTAACTAGCGATTCATGGATGGAAATAACTCCTACCACAGAGAAAGGTCTGCAGACAGCAGTCACCTCCGCTATGCCTTCTTCAACAGACGAATGTGCACCATTGACACACGCTCGCTTGAAGCCCCCTGCACTTCACTTGAAAGTGGTGTTATTACACTAGGACGGCTAAACCTATTAAACTCATTTCTTATAATACGATTCTGTCACATATATTAATTATTTTAATCACATTTAAACGAAAAAGGTTACAAATACCTAACAAGTTTATCTTAATTGAGAGAAATGATTATGTAACAATGCTAGAATTCAGTTAAACTATGCGGGTTACGCTATGAATAGAAATGCTATGTGAAAAACATTTTTTTATCTACTCGTATTTCTGATGTTCTTTGTACACCAAATGTGGGACAACATAGTGACCGATAGCAAATAAATAGTGAAAAATTTAATAAAAAGTCTCTGAATGTTAGTTGTATTTTTTTATAAATGATTATGTATCTTGTAATTAATTTAATTAATGTTAAAAATGCGCGGTATTCGATTTATTTTGATGTGTTAATGAAAAAACGTTTAGTTGATTGCACACTTATTCGGTTCGTCTGTCGCCGATCGTGCAGTGTAATTAATCGCCTTAGAAGAACGGAAGTGCATCGAGAAGACGTAGGATGCCCACGATTTAATTGTGTTTTAAACATAATTCATTATCTTTTGACATTGTTCCTTTAATTTTTATACAATCATGACATTGATTCTTTTGGATTTGTTACGCGAACATCAAAGAGAAAGCTGAAAGAAACTGAAAGTAAAGGGGACAATTTTCTTTCTAATAATGTAGATTTGTATCTACATACATATAATCTCTGCATTATACAGTGTTAATGTCAGTTTTATCATACATATCATACAGTACAATGAGATATAGGTCAATATTAATAATAATCTAGTAAATAAATAAATAAATAATTAATCTAACTGAATTGATAATGTATTACCCATTTACTATAATGTTATTATAGACGTTAAGTTATATATAGATGTTAAGTCAATAGACGTTAGGGACCCACAAACGAGGATCTCCTTTTAACTAAAGATTTGTTGTGGTATACTATCGCGTCTATTCTGAATAATTGAATCAAATACTAACGTTTTGAAAGTTTTGCAGCTATGGTAGTTAGCTATTTTTTTTTATTTAGATTTACTAAATAATATTTTTATAATTTTCACAGCAATCAAGAACGATCGCCATTTATTGTCATGATATTGGCAGTATTGGTGTAGACAATTGGTCATAATAAGATTTGTGTAATCTTTCAATATGTAAGTTTTGCTAGCAAATAGTAGGTACACTACTATAATAAATTAGCGGGAAACTGTATTGATGGGGACACTAGCTGTGAAGCACACCCCTCTTCGCGCTACCGTTAAGTCAGAATTCATTATTGTCCTCGAAGTAAGGATGCGCTTCAAAGAAACTGCTGACTCGCTGCTCCCGACCTGAGAGATTCAACGGTTTATTGCGCTTAGGATATCTCGTTTATTGATTTTGACGTTTGATAAGAAATGAACTCAGTATTACCAGTCTATTGCACTTTATTACTTCGACCTGATTTTGTTAAATTATTTCTTTACTTTAGAAATAGTATTTTTATTAAATTATGACGTTAATTTAGTAGAAAAAAAGTTGTGAGCATGGTCTTGATGCGTAATTATTTTCTTCTTTTAAATTTTAATTGAGCGGCCGTGGTCTAGCGGTAACACATGTAAACTCACGATCGATGGGGGTATACATAATCATGGCACATTTTGTCTCTATTGTATAATATATGGACGAAAATCTAGTTGTACTTTTTTAACGCCGAACGGTCTTAAGACGACTATCTGAAATAATGTGTTTTTTTCGCTTTATCAGTTCTGATGGATCCCAAGAAAGCTGATCATTTATCATAAATTTTAAGATTTTATTCTTAAAGGCAGTTTTGTCTCCAATCCTTTTTCCATATTATTTTTCAGTGATGGAATTTGATGGGACTTCATTAAATGAAATTTTCTTATTTGTTATCTTGTTTCTTATTTGGTATCTTAAATTGTGGAACGACCTTCCCAGCCACGTCTTTCCTTCTTCCTATATCATGGGATCCTTCAAGCGCAGTGTGAAGAGGCATCTTATCAAGCCGGCATAGCAGACCCGACTGCTGTCTGCAGATCCCCTTATCTGACAGCAGTCGCCTCCGTTCATGGATCGCACTCTAGCTTAACATCAGGCGGAGTGCGGTCATATGACGTGCTAAAATAAAAAAATATATATGTACTCTTATAGATTTGGAATACTGCGTCGCTCATTTTAAATCATAGTTATAAGGCGTAGCATGTATCTTACGGATAAGATACATTTAATCATTTATGCCTTGACGGTGCCGAAGCTTTAATTAAAATTCGTTCGTCTTCTGCACTTTATTAAATTTTCCGAGTCAGAGCTTTTCCCTGCCTTTATATTTCATGAATTTTATAAAAATATTTTTTTTTCTTAATATTGATAATATATATTATATTGTTATATAAATGTATATATACTTTTAAAGAATAAGCTCACTCTATGTGTGCTTAATTAAAGTACCCTAATAAGTAAACAGTTGTTGGAAAGTTATGGTATGTCGTGCTTAAGCAAGTTACATTATTGCTTGATGTGGTGGCCGACGCTGGCACTTGGCACTCGCCCGGACACTTGAGACGCTGGCCGCCGCCCAACGCGCTTTATCTTAATGCACTTGCCTGTCCGGTCTGTTCTGTTCCTTGCCGACATACATAACTTGCCTTTCCACTCTACCATTGTTCAGTCGTTAGCGATGAAATCTGATACAATTATCTCTCGTAGACCCTCATATCTAAAACGCGACAATGTGTTTGCGGTGAAACCGGGATCTTTACGCCGTTGTAAGTTAAACCGTGCGAATAGGGTACGAAATGAGGAATTTAATTCGGGTGTTGCATTTCACAGCGAGTGACGGCTTGTGACATCGCCCGACGACGTTCACCGATTTCGTCCCACATTTTTGGGCCAGTCTGCTCTACGAGGAAATTCTGGAAATTAAATTTGTTTTTTGGCGAAAAAAAAAATCCGTGTAGAATAATAGGTGTCTAATATTTTAAAATCGTCGTAATTGTCGCACTATTTGTCTATTTCAGTAAGCATCTACTGTAACACGAAGGATTCAATGAAACTAAAAGTTCAATGAAAAAATGCATTGCACTCAACATTTATTCGTGTTCTAAGTACATATTAGGACACACGATATCTTAGATATAATACCCACGTTAATATTACATTTCATATGAGAATTAGAGACAACGATATTCGGTCAATATGACACGAACGCTAACCACACTGTGTCACCAGTACATAGGATATTGAGAGGAACAGATGTCGATTGTACGTGATACGGGCTAAATAGGCCGATTTTCTTCCTATATTTAGAAAATTGTCCTGAAAAACAATTCTATGTCTATCTGATATTTTTGTGACTATTTGCAGAGAGAGCCCAATATTGTATTCATGTCAGCAATTTTATTTTCGCAACCAATTAAGTATTTGATAGAGAATTAGAGGCGGCTGAATTAATACCCATACGGTTCGTAGCAATTTGAATATGTGGGTACAAATATCCTGGTATTTTGAGCCGTAGTGCGCGTCTGCGGTCTCCGGGTGACCAAAGGTACATGGCGGTGACCGCATGCAATAGCCTACCCGCGCGAACCCGGATAATGTCCTATAACCTGACGCTTTAGCTCTTTTACGATTTAATAATTTGTAATTTTTGATATCATCATGTTGATATGTGTAGGTACCTTTTTTTTTATTGTAGCACGGCGTATAACAACACACCGCCTGATGTAAAGCTAGAGTGCGGTCCATTAATGGAAACAACTGCTACTACAGAGAAATATCTACAGGTAGTATTCGCCTCCGCTATGCCGGCTTGAGGAGACGGATATTCACCATCTAGATTGACAGTGCACACTCTTCTCGTTATACAAGAATACCAAATACAAATACCTCATTTGTGTGTTTTAAACAAAAGTTTCAATTGGTGTTTGTTGGCTTACCGCTCTTGAAATTATTAGTATAAGCCACGAGCGAAGAACGATTAAGATCATAGCTCAATAAATCATAAAGTTGGTTGGTACATACTCCTATCTCGGCAATCAGCTCGTTCCAGATATATCGACGTAGAGATTTATGTTCCGGGATCAGATGAGAGCGGATGTTCTCTACGAAAGCAGTTTACTGAAATTAATGAACTGATTTTTGTCCCTATATTTTAATTTAAAAATTTTAAACGTGTAGTAAAAGATAATTTATAGTTGTTTATAGATAATTTAGAGTATAATTTTATAAAACGTAATCATATTTACCTCAGCTGTATCTGTAATACTACATTAATTAAATATTAATTTGTACATATTTTAATTCAGGAGTAACTTAATTATTTTTTTATTAAGATGTACCTCTATAACCTTTGAATTCATTCGAATTTCTTTCATGCCCCATTTACAAAAGTATAATAATAAAGAAAATCTCTTTTGTAAATGAAAAGTCCTTTCATAGAGTACACAAATCTTCATAAAGCCTGTACGAGGCCTCCTTTTTGCTAGCGTATTGGGAGTGGAATCACGTTCCATTTGGCGGCGGATATGGGGCCTCGCGCTATGGCCCAATCCGACACGATGACGGCTCCTCTACCGCCACGATTTCCGCCTCTCCACGTTCACATGTCACTTTATTTCATGTTCATGCGTAGCGTAAATGCCATTTAGCCTCAGAAATGTGTCAAAATTGGCTCGTGCACGTTTTTCGATCTACTTGACCTGTCTACAAAACGTTTGTTTGTTATTGAAGGACAAGTCACGTCTTATTTCAACAGATCTTTATTGGTTACGTTTCTAAATATGGTCTATACGCGCCACAACTTTTCATCTGAATTATATACTCTTTTAACATACTCTAATGACAAAATTCCTACTTAAATATAATATAAATTAACACTTTATTAAGGACTCTTTGCTAAGGTTTTATTGTTCCACAAATAAAGTCGTGTATAACTAACACATCCCGCGTAAAAAGGTTAGCTTTAAAAAGCTCTTTTACATGTATTTTCATAGCGAGCTTTGTGAAGTGCCCCAACAGGTTAGGGGTAGCCGTCGTGGTTGCCGACAAAGACCTTCGGTCGGCTCGACAAACATCAAGTAACGTTGTGTAAATAACAAGCTTCTACGCTAATGCATGAACACCTCAAGCTTTACATTTGCTACAATTCCGGTTTTTCATTTATTTATTTGAATCACTTAAAGTCCTTAAACTTTTAATGTTTAACACCCGTAAAGGAAAATAAAGTCGTATTTCGGGATCGGCTTAGAAGTAGTAGGGTACAACGAGAGGAGTATGCCCTATAAATAGATGACGCACGTTCGCTTTCCTCAGGCCGGCACGATTTGTCTGTGTGGTAATTGTTTCCACTCATGACTGCATGGCCATGGAGTGTGTTCATATGTCAAGAAAAATAAAAGAAGCTTATACGATTACCAACCAATTAGTGACCCTTACACGCCCTAACTCCTGTTGCGTGTCATTCTGAACCGCATGGTGGTTACTACATGAGTCAGGGGATAACCCGTTATACATTTTGAACGAACACAACTACTACGCGCATTTTAAGTAAAAGCTTTTAAAAATTTTGTAATACATATAAGCTTGTTAAGCGTGATATTGAAGCTTTACGAATAAGATATTTGAAGAGAACACCGAGAGGTTTCGCCCCTTCCATTGTGTTTTCTTTTTTTGCTGTCTTGAAGGAAACGTCTTCAGCGTATTTGCATGAACTTTACACGAGTTCATGTCTTCGGGGGATACTCGGAAGCCGAACTGAAAGCGCTTTTTATTCTTTCATCCATTTATACATTTACTTCGTATTTGATTCCTTTGATATTACAACATATTATGAAAAAAAAAAATTAAGAAAATTTATTATTTTATTTAATTATAATTAAATTAAAAACGGGAGCGATTTATCTATTAAAGATATAATATATAAATGAATAGGTGAGTAGATAGGCAGGTATCGAGAGGGGTGGGCCGGGGATACGCGGTCTGTGTAAAATATTTGAGAGAGAAAGGCGCTCTTGTATCCAATTTGCGGTCGAGCCATTTCTTTGTAATGAGATTTCGGCCCGTTGCTAATATGAAATTTCACTGGCGTCACAAAATTTACGTTTGTACTACGAATTCATTCGCTAAATTGATATTTAACTATTAAATTGAATTTTCGCTTCAACTTTTATATACATTTTCGTCGCGGATAATTTAATGTTTTTGTGATGAAGGAAAATAAATTAGGTCCACCCGTCGCGCGACCTACAATTAATTTTAAATGTATTCGGAATAATCTCTTGAGACATTATTGACATTCTCTTCATTTGGATAACGCGATACTGGGCTTGTTTAATTGAAATATTTTATATAAATAAATGTACATTTTCTATAAAAGAGTATTAGATAATATTTAATATAGAATTAATTTAAATCCCAGTCGGTAATTCATAATATATTTTTTTGGGAATGCTTATGCAAATCTCAGATTTAGAATTATCGAATATTTGGCCATTGGCATCGATTTATATTTTATGATTCAGGTGATGTCGCACGCCATCGTAGCTCCAGCCCAGCTTCCGCTACTACCGAACGTTACCCATACAGATTTCACAACTGAATAAAAGAAAATTAAAATCTTTCATAAGTTTTGATTTTTCTTCATCTCTTTTATCTTAGTTAGTTATAAGGTATTTAATTATTATTTATTACGCCATCATATGTTCGTTGTATTATAGGATCTAAAAGTGTATATAATAAATATTCGTAATATAAGTATTACGTTCGTAAATTTAAGTGAAATCTATTGTATTACATTTGTTATACCACCCGAGTTATCATTATGTTTTTTTCTTTTGTTTTTCTTTTCCAAAAAGAGAATTAGATATCAATGTTATTTACTTATTAATGGAATTTATAAACCCCATTATTTATAATAATACTTATAAAAGAGGTTCAAGTGAAGGCGTGGGATCGTGAAATTTGCATACGAAATGAGATTTAGGATCCGGTATCTCGGGAGTTTTGGGAACTGGCACGAATGCGGCTTTTCTTGTACGTATTTTATTTACCGGGCGCACGTGACGGACTCGCGCGTTCGCAAGACGCAGCCGGCGTTCAACCGCTCGTTTGTCACTGAAAATTACCTAGTGCCTGTGACATTTACTCGCTTGAAATATTTAATAACGTAACGCAGCCGTTGTTCCTCGTTATTTTTGTCGCTTAAGACACAAATTGACTATTACAATTCATCACAGTACAATATTGTTTTAAACAAACGCATGTACAAATCTCGTTTGTTAAATTACATCAGATCTTCTGAATAAACGTAAACAAATGGCCTCCATTGTAATTGTTTAATTAAAAATACAAATTCAGCTTACTGGACGCGGCCCTTGACGGTTTGTTTTCCGTTTCATTTGCTTACTCCGGAATTGCAATGATTTTTAAGCTTAATTAAACCCGGTCCTAAGTCAAGATTGGTGAATGAATATATTTGTGTACATCTATCTTCATTATACAAAGAGATCTTTACATTTATCTAAATATATTTTTCAAATTAAATGGAATACATTTCATTTCGAGTGTACCGTTTGTAAAGTCAAAGTTTCCTAATGATGTAAACGAAGTTCAATGCCGTTTGTGCTGTTAACCAATCAGTCAATCAGGTCTTGCCCTAAAACTATGGTCGGTTTGTAAAAATAGCCATTTTAGAACGAAGGCCAAATCTCATTATGTAGAAACGTCGGGAAGCGCAAATTGGATTCTCGAGAACGTGCTGGACTAAATAACGCGGTTTTGGTGTCCTTGCTTTTATTTTATTTTTTGTGAAGGTCATTAGTCTGTATAGTTTATAGTAGTCCGACGCTCATGTTAAGCTAGAGTGCCGTCCACTGACGAATGGCAGCAGTCGCCTCCGTTATGCCGCCTGAACGTCCACTGTCAGGGCACATAATCCTCTTTGTACTAAACTACTTCAAAGCTGCTTCTGAACGCGTTTAAAAGTGGTGATAGTCACTACCTCTACACGGCAGACTGAGACAATACTGTCATCATTCTGCCTACCACGTAACTTTTTTTTATAATGCATATTTAAACATACAATTCTCTGAATCCATACTAGGATATCGCGTACTTCTATCAAGACCAGGATAAACAAATAACGTACCTGAATCAAAAAGTTTCCTTTTTTCGGGACCAAAATTTATCCACTAACTACTGCGCCAATGAGGCTATCGATATGCCATATAGAATATCGGTGAAAGATGCTACAATAAAAAAAAAGTTACTGAACGAACATTATTTTAGCTAATTAGTTTTTTTTAGACACTTCCGTTAAGATGTTTATAATGAATACTACTAGATACACTTCCTGGGAATTATATTTATTAATTACCCTACAATATATTGACGATGTTATTCAATATTTATTAGATAAATATTTTATAATTTTTAGAAAACTTCTTGAAAAAAAAGCGTATTTCTCAGTAAAGTAATTGAGATTTTATTCACATAATAAGGATATACTTTGACAAGCAATCTGATAAATAACATAGGATAAACCTTTCTCTATTACGACGGACAGAATAGGCTTTCATGTAAAACCTTAAGTATATCTTACAATATCTGACCTGATATTGAATGTTTATTACATTACAAGATGTTGATATTACTTGTACCTTAATATAATCTATTTAATTAAATATTTTCTTTATAATCCGTTGTAATTTTTGTATAGTATTTTATCTATAGTAGTATTATAAATGTGTAAGTAACTTTGTTTGTCACCTTTTCGTGCCTAAACCGCTGAACGGTGTTCGATAAAACTTGGTAAGAAAATAGTCTGCATCCTGGAGGAGGGGATAGGCTACCTTTTGTCTCATAAAAAAATTAAAGGGGTCAAAATCATCCTTCAAGTTAAACTTATAGGCGATACGCAACTACGGCACTTCACGGGTGTAATGTTTGAAATGGAACTTCATCTTCCGAAAATGGCAGTCTTAGTTCATTCACATGGTAATTTAATACAATAAAGGAAACTTTCAAGTATTATAACATTATTAAAGGCTTGCCGTCATAAGTTTAAATGATATCATATAACAGTAACTGACTAGATTATCCTTTTATATTAAAACCTTTACCCGAGTATATACATATATATATATATATATATATATAAGATATATTTATACTTTAAGCATTTACCCTCTTCAGTTTTAGTTTGACGATACGTAAAGTTATGCAAACGCTTCCTGCATATAGTGTGACATAGTTACGTTTAAAAAAGACCTGGCTACCATGCGGCCCGGCGAGAATTATCATTTTTTCAAATCAAATCAAATCAAATTATTTATTTGTGGTACATGGTATAAATCACAAGTTGTTGATGTCAGTATTAGATTCTCAAGTACCTGCTCTTAGGCGTACAAATATATATATATATATTTTATTCTAAACAATAAATAACATAATAATACAATACAATAAAGACTAAAAAATAATGATTTAAAAATATAAAATTAAATTCAATATAAATATCTTATAAGTATTTTGTTATACATATTCTATCTATTTATTTATTTATTATTTTCCTATTGTGCACTTTGTTTCTATATCTCTCATACTATTCTTCATCACATAGGTTGCCTGGAAGAAATTGCTGCTTAGCAATAAGGCCGCCTATTGTGCTACCTAATTTAATAATTGTATGTTCTGTTTGTTTTTTTTTCGCACAATAAAGAGTTTTTATTATTATTATTATTATTAAATTAAATAGTAAAATAATGTCAATTGTTAAAGTGAAGTCAGTTGTCTTAATAATAATAATAGGAATGTCATTTACTTTGTCTAAATATTCTCTAATGTCATAGTAGCACTTTTCAATTAATAATTCTTTCAATTTAGTTTTAAATATTTTAAATTCGCAATTTTTTATGTGGTCCGGGATTTTATTATAGATTTTAGGGGCTAAACCGAGAAAGCCCTTTCTTAGTAATGCTGTATTAGCTGTGGTGCAGGGAATATATTCGTTTTGTATTCTCTTTGATTTAGTGGTTTTAAAATTAAATATGTTGTGATTTGCTTTTATAAACGTTGCCACTTCAGTTGCAATTTAGTGGAAGAAAGAATAAACAAATACAGTAATACTCAGCTTTAAGTTAAGTGAAATTCACGTATAAGGGGGTCACTTTTAAGCATAACCAAAAGTCAGTACAAAATGCAAATTAATACATACTTTAATCCTAAAAACACATTATGCATTTTTTTTTACGGAAAAATGTACCTACCTATATATAACACACTGTTTTTACTGATTGACACACGGTTAAAACACGGTCATCATCACTGTTTTTTCCCCCGCAATATGTCCAAACCTGAATAAATCTTTGAAAGAGCCATTTTACAGCGAAATTTGAAATTCACGTAAAACTGAAATCGCGCATAACGGGTTGCGTAAAGCCCCGCTGTGTTACTGTATTACATGAAGACTTAATAGTTAAATATAATGTGTAAATACTTGTATATTATAAAGTTTTATTCGTTTCATATTTGTATCGAATTTTTCAAGAGCATGTTTATCTAAAATGCGGTCCGCTGTTAATGTGGCTGTTAAAGAGGCAAGACTGTTTGGGTTGGCGAGGCCTTCATCGTACAGATCTAGTATGTTTATACTATTAAAGTGTTCATAAAAATATCATGATAGTTTTATTGGCAAAAATTCCACTATTGACACAAATATGAGAGCACGACTCGAAATAAAAGAGAAACATCGTTGTCGCGTTCAAATACCACAAAAATAGCATTGAATTTTCAGAAGTAGGCTACTCGTGTAAAGCAAAACGTTATCGCAGCGAGTCAATTGTCTGTTCAAACAAGACTACGTAGACGGAATAGCAAACGTTTCACGCATTCGGGCGAACTTCCTACTTAACCTATTGCCGAAATAAAACGTTAGCGTACGAGGTAATGCGTACCTAAATACCTTTAAATATAATGTGCTTGTACATATTAGCACTACTTGGGTTTGTATATTGAAATTGGTCATTGCCGCGCTTGTAGTTGCGGGTCAGTGTGGTCTTTTTAATACGTATAGACTCTAGATCGGGAGTGATAATGAAACTCGAGCGGCCTTGGTCTTGCAGTAAGACGCGTGAACTCACGACCCGTGTTCGAACCTCGCTAATTCTGACCGGTACCAATGTTACTTAGTTATATGTACTTTCGTCGCTCAGTGCCTATAGGCACTATTAAAGAGTGGTAGGCAGACTGTTGATGGGTATTTGTCCAGTCTGCCGTCCTAGGGTTACTACCACCGCAATGTAACACCCGTGAAGTGACCTTGTCGCTTTTCGGGAATAGTTTGAAAGTAGCCAGGTATAACGAGAGGAGTGTGCACTGTCAATCTAGATACTACGTGCTCGTCTTCTCAAGCCGGCATAGTGGAGGCGACTGATGCCCGCACGGGAGCGAGTTGGGGCGATCGCTCTTATACAATAGTCGTGGGTAATGCCATCTAATATCAATCTTAATCTTTATTTTTTATTTTTTCAAAAATTCTTCTAAATTTTTTTTTGCCACAAAACTATCAAAACAAAGTAGAAAGTGAAAGTGATACAAATTTTATTTATACGTTTTAAGTCTACTACGTGTACAGTTGAAAATTGGCAGCCTGGCTTGAATGAGCAGCTCAGTTTCGGTACTCATGTAATTAAGGAGTCACCTGCGTGAACAAGTCACTCGACGTAATTGAAGCTCTCGAGCCGGGTCGAGTTATGTCGGTCTACGAGAAACTGCGGTTTCAGAGTCAAATTTCACGCAGATAATAGGACCCCTGTTAGAGCGCAAGTTGCGAGTTAAGCCACTTACTAGATTTAATTAAAGAGGACAATAAACTGCGCGGCGGTGTCGTCTCCTCCCTATCAGTGGATTTTGTATGATTTTGTACACATTTGTGGTCAACGTTATGGTTAGGTTTTGCAATTTTTTTTTGTGTAGCTCGGCTTTGACAACACCCCGCCTGATGTTAAGCTAATAAAGTGCGGTCCATGAACGGAAACAACTACTACTAGAGAAATATATGAGGGCAGTCACCGCCGCTATGCCGGCTCGAGGAGACGAATACTCACCAACCAGGTCAACAGTTATAATTGACTAATTCCAAAACGTGATAAAATCACTTCACAGGAGTTACATTCGAAAGTGGTGGTACTCCGCCAGGACACTTAGACTGGGCCAATAATCATCATTAGTCTGCTTACCACTCTTAATAGTGCCTATATACATTACATTGATACCAGTCAGAACAGAACGACACTCATCTAGACCACGGCCTTAATACCTTATTAAACATATTTTAAATTATTTATCTTTCTTTTTCAGGTACGTTCTTTGCCAATGCAATTACAACTCGAAATTGTTGGTAGTGCATTTACACGCAGTAAATGAATACTGAATTTTCAAAGGTAAATAAGACTACATGAAAGTGGTGGTAATGTAATTGAGAATCATATGTTATTTTGTAGTGAACGGTGGCGCCCGGCGCCCGAATCTGTTTGGAGCAAAGCCAACGGCTTCCCTTTGTTTATAACCCTAAACGTTGCATGACAATGGTACTAGATTGTGTGAATATTTCCTGATTTGTGGGTATGTGGGTGTGGGTGTGTGTGCGTAGGTAGTTGGAACTGTGACACTTCTAATTTCCTGTTAAATAGTTGCTTCAGTTATAATGATATTGTTGGCACCAGTCTTCAACTTTTACAATTTATAATGTTTTAAGTAGCACGATCCAAATATATTAAATGGCAATGAAAATTGGACAGAAAAAGTCTACGCGCCACAATTGAACTGAGGTGGGAATCGAACTCACGTCCTCCGGTTTGCTCGATGCTTTGACCACTTGTCGTTGCGTTTCATTAATCTGTCCTAGCTTTTCCTCGACAGCCCTTCCAACGGGTTACTGAATATGGGTTCTGCGTTTTTTTTTCTTTGAATTGATACTAGCATGTTCTACTTTGCAGTTGAATTCATTGCTAATTGACGTATTCGAGTATCCCAAAAAAAAACCTACATAAGAAAAAATTTAATGATAAACATTTTTATCGTACTTGCTTGTCTTAATTAAGTTACCGTAAATTAACTTATAATTGCTTTCTACAGAATTATTTCGCTGAAAAAGGAGAATGCCCACTCTTGGGCCCACTTGATACCTAATAGTTTGGTAACAAAACAATATTCAAAAATAATATCATATTTTTTTATTAATTCATTTTAATTATATCAACACATCATTAACCAATCAATAGACAATGTAAAGCATTGTATACATAAAAAACATATCTTCAATTATTAAAGCATTTGAAATAATAATATACTCAAATATTGCATCAGAAAACATCTCATTACTCAATAACCCGGGCGAAAAAATTAAAACTTATTGGTCATAAGGAAGTAGATTTGTTTTTCTACAAAGTTAACTAAAAATCATCGACAAACTCGAGAAAAAATTGTGGGCCCATTTTTCTTAGGCGAATGGGAATTCTCCTTTAGATACCGCAATCTTCATTATTAACACTACGTATACATTGTCAACGCGAAACTAATAACAATATTCGAGATTTCTAATAAAATTGGACATTCCATTATAATTTTGATTACATTATGAGGCGATCTCTGTTATTTTTAGTAGCTCGACACTCTAATGTTAAAACCTAGAGTGCGATCCATGAGCGGAAACAATTGCTACCACAGAGGAATATCTGCTTGTGGACACGAAAGTACGCCATCTATTAGCAGGGCACTACTCTTGTAATATCCGAACTCATTTTGTTATAACTCCACGGGTGTTGTAGTTAAGTGGTGGTACTTCCTCAGGAAGGCATCCTGGGCTAATAACCATCATAATCGGAAAATTTAAAGTAAATATAAATCCAATTAGCAACATTCTCCGGTTTAGATTAGACAGTTTAATGATCTACGTTTAGTTTAACAGTTGGTGTTTATACAAAGCTTCTTAACATCTGCGTTTGATGAACTGAATACTTCACATTCAGGTTGGCGTCACTTGAAATCGTGCCAGCTTATTTTAAGTGGCGAGTTCTGTTTAAGATTTGTGTAATGCCACGAACCACGCCTTCTGTAAGATCTAGCTGACATTTTTCTTATAAACGTGTCACTCCATGTGTTGTTGGTTGGTTCATACATAAAATATGGCGTATGAGTTCATTATTCTTAATATATTTTTTATTTAGTTATGTCATAAAAACAAATGAGTTTTAGTTTATAGTCTGAAATTATTGCCCGTTTAAATTAATAGTGTGTTATAGATTTAACGGATATTATAAATCGTTTTATTGATTTATATTTATGTTTAAAGCTGGGATTCCTGTCTGACAGCCAATTTTTTCGAAGCGAATTTTTTCTAGTTATTTCAACGTCCTTGCGTCCACTAGGCTCGAATAGAATCGCTAAATCGTATCGCGATTCGTCTATGATGGAAGCGAACAAAATTCGGCGCCCTGATCATCTCTAGTAGACGCTAAGCTTTAAAAGCTATAATTATTTTTCGTGTATAATATTTTTTTATTGTAGCTCGGCATGTGACAACACTCCGCTCAATGTAAAACTAGAATGCAGTCTAAGAATGGAAACAACTGCTACTACAGAGAGAGAGGGACTCACCTCCATTATGCCGGCTTGATGAGACGAGCATGTACCGTGTAGATTGACAGTGCACAATCCTCTCGTTATACCTGGCTACTTACAAAACGGTTCCCGAAACGCGTCAAGGTCACTTAACGGGTGTGTAATTCGAAAGTGGTGGTACTACCCCAGGACGACAGACTGGACAAATAACCATCATCAATCTGCCTGCCACTCTTTATGACAAAGTTACATTGGTACCGGCCGGAATAGCGAGATTTGACCGTGAGTTCACCCGTCTTACAGCTAGACTACGGCCGCTGTATTTATGCGTATTTATTTATTTATTTAAGAGCACAAGTTATTTAATACATAAATACATGGCTTAAAACAAAAGAATAGTTTGAACTTGCACTCCAATTACAGCTATACACAACAAATTTAAAAATGTTTAATCAAAACAAATTATACTTTTACAGTTTTACATAAATTATAGTTACAGTACACAAAAAATGTAAAATAATAACAATAGAAATACAATACAATACAACATAATATTATAAGTGAGAAAATAACAATTACAAATCACTATTTCAACAGCAATTTTTTAATAGCAGATCGACTCTGTGTAAATATATCACAGTCCTCAGAAATATTTAGTTGTAATTTGATAACAATTACAACTATAAGTTATGAAAATAATGCATGTAACTATAATTTCACTTTCACGCTTGTTCTCTGTTTAGATGCACGTTTAATTGCTTTAACATGCACCGTTGCGTTTATCAGTAAAGCAATTAGCATCTCGCTTTCGATGCCAAGACAGTATGTTCAATAAATGAACTCGTTCACTTTTTTGTATTTAGGCGTTTCAATTTCGAAGAGTTGCAGCCAAACTGATGATGTCTGCCTTCCTGGGGTTTAAGTGACCTAGTCGAGTCTCGGGATCGGCAGGTTAAAGGATAGATATTGAGCACGTTCGTCTCTTTAAAAAGGTATAGCGGAGGAAAATGATGCCTGCAGACATCTCTCTCTCTCTCTCTCTCTCTCTCTCTCTCTCTCTCTCTCTCTCTCTCTCTCGTAGCAGTTGCTTAAAAATATTTAAAATTAAATTGAAAGAATTATTAATTGAAAATTTGCTATTATGACATCAGAGAATATTTAGACTAAATGACATACCTATTATTAATATTTATTTATTTTTACATATTCTCGGTCTGTAACCGGTAACTCACATGTTCGCGGGCCTAGGCCAAGGTCGGATAGTGAAGTGCGTTTGTTTGCAAGAATTTGCGGACAATTCGGCAGGTGTTCAGTATGGTGGCCTTCTGTAATGCTATATGTATATGTTTGTGGAGATAATTCTATTGCTTCGAGGGATGACTGCAAACTTATTATTATTATTATTAAGACATCTTTATGACATTATGACCACTTACTTTTTAACAAATTAACATTATTTTACTATTTTATATTTTTTATTATTAAAATTTCATCAACTTTTATACCATGTACCACAAATAAATGATTTCTGCTACAAAAAAAAATATTTATTTTTAATAAACATTTCATTATCACAGTTTTGATACTAATTTAAAACGTGTTGTAGCGTCTTTTTGATTAATAACTTATCTAACAGAATCTTGTAGATAGCACGTCACTGCCATTACTTGCGAGAGATTGCGATTAAAGTCACGAAATTCCAAAAGTTGTTGAAAAGTTTAGATTCCAAGTTCACGCGAAACTTAATTAAAGGGTCATTAAGCATAATACACTTTTTATAAGGGCTTAATGTTGTTCAGTACTTTTTTCAATCGATTTAAAATTTGCTAATTTATCTTAATCTACGAATTAAAAACCCTCCATCAAATTGTGGAACGACCTTCCCATCCACGTCTTTTCTCCTTCCTATAACATGTGATTCTTTAAGCGCAGTGTGAAGAGGCATCTCACAAAGCCGGCATAGCTGTCTGCGGACCCCCTTCTCTAACAGCAGTCTCCTCCGTTCATGGATCGCACTCTAGCTTAACATCAGGCAGTCATCAGTACTAAAATAAAAATCAAACCCTAACCAGAGGGTTGGGTGATTTTTTTTTTATTGTAGCTCGGCATGTGACAACAATCCGCCTGATGTAAAGCTAGAGTGCGGTCCATGAATGGAAACAACTGCTACTATAGAGAAACCTGTGCGAACAGCAGTCGCCTCCACTATGCCGGCTTGAGGAGACGAGCATGTACCATCTAGATTGACAGTGCACACTCCTCTCGTTATACCTGGCTACTTTCAAACTATACCGAAACGCGACAGTCACTTCACGAGTGTTACATTCGAAAGTGGTGGTACTACCCCAGGACGGCAGATTGGACAAATAACCATCATCAGTCTGCCTACCACTGTTTAATAAATGTTTTTATTTTACGCACTCACGGTGTAAAGTGAGATCTTTCCACCAGTGTTTCAAATATTATTTGAAATGAAACGCAAAGAAATGTCTTTCTAGCAGCAGTCGCTTCCACTATGTCTGTTTGAGACAAATGTGGCACACTCTTCTTGTTATATCGTGACTAGGTCGCTTCAGGAGTATGTGGTACTACCCCTGAACGCATTCACTCATCATAATCAGGCTCACTCTGCCTACCACTTTTAACCATAATAATGAAGCAAAAACAGCTTATTTAAAATAACTGTTATAACGATAAAATATTAATTGAAATTGATTTGTATAGGTTTCCTCATTTATGTAACTTTTCCAAAGTTATAAAACTGCTCAAAGTTAATTAATTAGTGATCGTCGTTGAAATAATAATTTCACCTTTTCACTAAAAGTTATCCGTACTAATTTTTTAATACTATGCGAGCCAACGAAAATAGGGCTGGACATGCAGCTAACTTCACTTGATTGCAAAAATATTTAAAATACATCCGAATCATTTTTGTTGCAGTTTTTCAAAGAAAAATGTAGGTAACGCTTTGAATTCGCCGTAATCACATTTTAGTAGTTACATGCACGGTTTTGGTATATTTAATGTGTACTTCAAGGTACACCTTACGAGTGGTAGGCAGGTAATGGTTATTAGCCCAGTCTGCCATCCTGGGTGGGATAATACCACCCACCACTTTCAAATGTAACACCCGTGAACTGTCCTTGTCGCGTTTGGTGAACAGTTTTTAAGTAGCCAGGTATAACGAGAGGAGTGTGCACTGTCAATTTAGATAGTGCATACTCGTCCCCTCAGGCCGGCATAACGTAGGCGATTACTGCCCGTTAAGATTTCTCTATGGTAGCAGTTGTTTTCATTCATGGACCGCACTCTAGCTTTACATCAGGCGGAGTGTTGTCACATGCCGAGCCGAGCTATAATAATAATAAAAAATCTGGTTTGGCCGATAACATATGAGATAATAAACAAACAACTACGTGAAATATAGATCTATCTCAATAATACAAATACTCCTCGACGCAGTATGAACTTATTCCCTAAGGAAATGAGCTGTAATTGAATTCTGATACGGTAATTCGTTATATTATAAATTTGACTAACTTAAAAGTTTGTCATGTAAATAAAAGTATCGAATTTTTGTTTTATATTTCATATTGTCCTCTGGAGAATTCTATGAGACGAAATAGAGCATCGGGCATCACGATTTTTCAGCACAAAACTTGATATCCTTTGAATGAATTTTGATCGTCGACGATTGAAAGTTGAAAGTATGTCGGAATGAAGATACGACATGCCTCGCGCAACTGCCGCCATTTGTACAGAAGTCAACCGCCTCGAGGTGCCCGTCAGCTGCTACACTCCACTCGCTTCGTCGGTCCTTTTGCACTTTTATGAAAAAACTTTCTCCTACATTGTCGACTTCTCCTAACGTTCTCTCACCCGTGTCCCACATACGTTTGTTTATATTCTTTTATCAACTTGCCAAAAATATAAATATTAGAGACGAACAATTGAAGATCAATTGACAAATATTATACGTACTTTACAAAACAAGATTATTATTAAACTCAGATACTTTCTATAAAAAAGTATCTAATATGGAAAAAATTGCATCTGTGTGTTCATCTTTTATTTGTACAATCTGTTAAGGAAGAGCTGCGCCCGCGCCCTCGAAAAATAGATATTTTTTTTTTCTTCTAATATGCAGAAATGAACGTTTGTTTGTCCCGTATACATTCCGGAACTACCAGTCTGATTTGATTTTAAGAATTACGGAGTTCGCTTATTAATTGACGTCGGTTAAAAAGCAGAATACCTGCAGTTATTTAAATCAATCAAAAATTTCCCAAATACTGATTATACTCATAGAAAGTAAGGGGTAATAGGTAGTTTTAAATAAATACAATGTTTACTCGTGATATTTCGCTACACTCACCCGTTTGAAGTGAGCAATTTCATTGTTGAGCCACTAGATATATCCTGGTAGAGAAAATAGAGGAAATCCGGCATTTCGAATAGCAGCAAGATTCGTCCGCACTGAGCCGCTTATTGGCCCGTTACGGAATGCACGTCGCGCGGCTTACCCACCAGCTTGCCGTATCTATTTGCAACAGTCAACTTCTCTCACAAACTAGAAAATCCTAAGTGTCACTCTCAAATTATGTATTCTAAAGAATATTGTACAATTTTTGGCGCCTTATGAATATTAATGCCAAGGAAAGCAATTAACGTTAAAGTGAAGATTTCTCGTATTCATTTTATTTATTAAAACGAAAGTTTATTAACGACTCGAGGTGCTTCATAATTTCATTACTGTCGACCAGACAAAAAAAAATCTATTTTCAATTACAACAGGCAAAAGAAAGATTGAATACATAAATTTTAAATATAATGAATTATTAATAATATACTTTTACTTGGTATGGAAAATTCAGGCCTTGAAAAAAGGTATTGTTTTAATAATTTTATGAGCCATGCATGTTTTACGTTGCGAAGGATAATTTGAATAGAGTTTCTGCCGCCCTCGTCGATCATACAGCTAACACCCTTTGAATTTGAAATGTTATACTGATTTCTTTTATATTATTTGGTTTCCGAGACAAAGACCGACCATGGCCGGTTACACATGGACTCACAATCGGAAAACCCCCCGTGTTCTTATCTCTCAAATCCGGGTAGGAAACCGATGTCTGCGATACACCCACAATGATACAAAAAAGCCCTAAACATTTTTTTCTAATGCAATTGCTATCTAAACAAAGAGAAATAGGTTTGGTAGTTCCGGAACGCATATGTGACAAAAATAAAACAAACATTATTTTTTGTGAACTTGTAAGCAAAAGTATGAAGGCAAATCATATTTAACAGACTTTTATTATACTTCGTGATACATTTGTATTTAAATAACGAGTAAATATTGTGGAGCTTTCATTACATTCACTTTAAAGCACATCAAAATACCTGGAAAATGGCAACACGCGTGCTTGCGTGCCATCACGAGAGAGAGTGCCCGTTGGTGAAAAATCGCGTGTCAGCTGTGCTGATGTGCGTCGCTGTACTGACGTTCTATTCTCAACTTTATTGTTACTATCAGAACAATAAAACTGAAGATACACCGCGGAAAGGAGTTGCTGTTACTCACCTTTTTACATTACTGATAGATAGATGTTCGCGTAGTATCCGTCACTCGTTCGTGTCTGTTTATACGTTATTTATACGCTTCGTTACATATGAATTTTACTTTTCAATCAATATACTTTCCTCTTCTCGTGTTACTTTATAACGGATGGTCTTTGTGATAATGTTTTTGCACTCGATAGTTGATTCGCTCCTAATCACACCAATATGTCCGGATTTTCGACAAGCTATCCATTAATTAGGATGAGATTATCGTCCGTCACACATTTATACTCGCGACCTGTCCGCCTGTGCCGCGAAGATTCTCTCCCGCAATCAATCTCCGACGAAATCTATTTGTACGCACGTCCCGGCTTGACTGATCGCTTTGGGACCTTTTCCTTACCCACCGAGGTATTATTTTTCAGCTCTTGATACTTCGAGGTGTGGTATTTATTGCGATAGAGGGTTATTTGTAAAAGAACCTCCTTATTTTACTACCGCCTCGGAGATATTCTAGTACATCAAATGTGTATTCGACAAGTAACACACGATTATATAATGTGGTACTAAATTTTGTGTTTTATTTGTGAAAGAGCTTCTATTGAATCGTGTGTCAAGAAAAGCCATATAAAGCGCAGGATAACCAAAAGTTTACCGCGTATACATCACAGTTTTGTCAAATAGATGTAGCTGATGCACCATTAGTAAAAATGGAACAATACTTCTAGAATCAGGAAAGATAAAGAAGATGCCATCAATATTTATTGTCGTGTTTGGTATTAATCGCCTTGTGTATTGTATCAACTTAAGTTTGTTGATCGAGCGTTCATTATGTTGAATGGATGGACTGTCGCGGTTGTAACGCGGATAATTTTTCTTTAGCGAAAGAATTTTCAATCGCGTCGTAGCGCTTCGTAGCGATACGCGGGCGGCGCGTAGCATCAGTACACGCTCGACCGTCGAGCGGGGCGAGCGTCGCGGTCGCTCGACGTTATCGCTCGATATTGCTTACGAAATGTGTGACAATAAGTGTTGCTTCCTATTTATTAACTTTATATTTCTTTAGTGACTTTATATCTTATGCTCTTAGTGTTAAGGATTTTATAGTGTATAAAATATTTAGGTATTACTCTTATAAATATTCATCTATCGTCTCTTTTACGAGGTAAGATCCTTATCATTATTATAATGTTTCGATGTTTTAATTACAATTAATGTTTGGGTTTACTGTTTCTCATAAAGAAATAAGACACTCGAGTGCCCGTGCCATTTTATCAGTTTAATGTTTATTTTCCTTTTTTGTACGTTGTTTTTATTAGTTTGTGGCATAAATATTAAAATATAACAACAATAATAAATATTTTGTAATTAAATCTGTCAATTAAGTAATTATTTTTTATTGGTTTATTAGATAACAAAATACCATTTGTTTATACATATAGATATACCTACATATGGCAAGTTCGTCTGCCTTTGTATTCCGTGTAGGTAGGTTAGGTAGGTACAAATTTTAATTGGGAACGTATTGTGTCAATATTGATTGTTATATTCAGTATTCTGAATAAATGGATACTAGTTTCAGGAAATGTCATGTAAAATCAACTGTTGCGTGACGTGTTATGATTGCTCGTGCATTTCCATTATTAGTTATTACCGGTTTTTTTATAACTGAACGGTTTGTTTGGAACCTATATTTTTAACATTTAAAATGTGTATATTTACGAAAAAGAAACGATAATATTATCGGTATCGATTAGGTATATGTTATAATTTATGGCTATTTTTGTCAGGAAATATTTCTATTTTAAAAATTATAAAAGAGACAATAAAAATTTAAATTAAAAAAATCTCTGTTTATGAGACAAAGCCGTTGTAATTAATACGCTGACGACAAACCTTTTGAACCCCATACTCGTAATTATCTATTTGACCTCTGACACACGCCGACCTTATAACCCCTCCTACATCTGACATTTATTACTTTTTTTTTATTAAACAATTCACAAAGGTCTAATTTTTCGAGTGAATACATATTATTTACCTAATGTTTTAGTATTGGGTGAAAATAAATTAAGATTTCTAAAAATTTGTTTTCGGCGTGGGCGTAGTTCTTAGAAGAGCTTTAATTAAATTATAAAATCTTATATTATAGATAGAAAATTGTCGATATGTTTTGGACTCGTTGCTGAGATGCCTAAATCGCCTAGCCAGAGTTTACGAATATCTACAGGGCAACTTCCCCGAGAGGGATTTGAAGCCAGTTCGTGACAGATCTGCCGTTTTGATATATCCTGGACATACTTCCTGCAAAGTTTGACCCTCGCAATTGATCCCGATTCAGAGATATGCCCGATATCCGGTGAAATTCCAAAATGATAGCCCCCACCTATTACGTTATTCATTTGACTTTTAGGTTTAGTCCACCATTTTTCCACCATTCATTTACGCTCTTTTACAATATTGTTAAAAATAAAATATGTGAATATGAAACTAATTTTTAGAAACTCTGAAAAGTCCATCTCTGCTCCCTCTAATGTGTCCACTACATTATAAAATATTAATATACACCAGCTGCAAAGAATGCAATATAGTTCATAATGGTACAAAGTACAAAAATAAAACTAAATTAAAAATAACATTAAAATCAATGTAATTTAAAAATTAACACGAACTAAAATAACAGATTTAATATAATACAAATTCTGAATACACTAGTTAAACGTGTTTGCGTATTTTTTATTTTTTATCGATATTAGAAGAGTAATTAAGACTCTATCTAATATTTACGCTTCGGTTCACTGCATTTACACTTTCAACCTCGAGTACAGGGGGATAACTATCTACAATGTATTTAATAATTTGTATTCCAAACGACTGCTTCAACTAAGTCCTACAAAACTAAGATACCAACAATGAATAATATAGCGAACATTACTTTGGTAATACACGAAACTTTTCTCCTACACTAATATTACTTTGTTGTGTTAGTCGGTTTCGGTACAACGCGACGTCCAATAACGACAACCGACATATCTGACCCATTCGGCGCTCTATGCTCTATTTCAATGACAGCCGACAGACGACATATCGTTCAGCAAATTTACGGATATGTCGGTGATATAAATAAAAAATTGTCGTCGTTAGCATTCACGTCAATTCTAAAAAGAACTTTTGGTTCCTAAAAAATGTATGTACAACAAAGTGCTTAAATATTTTATGTTTTGTTTGACACCACAGAAAAGTGGAATTTCATACTCATTATAAATTAGGTATCTATCATTTTAAATATCAATAACAGATTTTAAAATTTACTCTTTCATATATTAATAAAATTATCACAATTTTTAGAAATAATCTTAAATTATTAAGTAACTTTTATTTAAGACGTATTCGTTTTTTACTTACAACTGTTACTCTCATTTGTAATAAAGCTATTTTGTCCTTAAAATATTTTCTTACCAACTGGTGACACGTCAAGACACGCTGTAATATTCATCAGGATCGTAAAAAGGATTTTGTATCTCGACTTTATGGTATGAAAATATAAAAAAGTTTCTTTCTCAGGCGTGGGCGATGCTCTTGCCATTTAAGATGAGAAATGGGCGGCGGTGCAACGACGACGTCGGCAAGGCACTGAGATTGCGGCTGCATTATACTTATGTGCTGAATATTCATTGTCGCCTGCACTGTAAGCTAGCGCGCTCTTTAATCAACTCTCCCTGCCTTATACTTCTTAATGCGAGAGGCATCTACTTTATTGAATACCTATTACCTATTAGATAATTTACACAAACATTAACCATCTTTATAAATATATTCTTATATAAAATATTTTTTTATTATATGTATTTTGCTCTAAAAATGCTTCAATTCTCTCTTTATTATCCAAGCTCCTATATAAAGTAGGTATTTAAACCAGATAAAGGTCCATATCAATGGGCTATAAAGTTTTCTAATCAGACAACGTCTTAGAAACGGCTTTCGTTGATAAATTGTTCCGATGGGCGGAAACAAACTCAATGTCAGTAAAAGCCAATGGACACCCCGGATCTCCGGACGAAATTACTCGAAAAATTGCTTCGGAAAAGATCCCTGTGGTAGCGTTATTGAAAAAAGGTCGGGTTGATTGATATTCGAACTTTACACGCTGAAAATGCAGAAGCGTTTCGGTGTTTCGTCTCCAGCAAAAAAGATTGACTCAATTTGTTCTTGTCCGTAGCGAAATAGACTGAAAGATTCCTTTTTTTACTAAGGACTTTACTTCTGGGTCGTGCCACATAATCGGGCGCTAATCTCCTAAAATAAACTCTTATATTTGCATATTCCCTTAAGTGATCAATTTTATTGACTATACACGATAGCGAATGTAAGAAATATATGATCGGAATCTTACGATTATCAAAATGTAGACACCTATTATAAGAATTATCGCCGATACACGCGTGCGAAACTGTGGATGATAATCACTCGGCATTACTGGTTATTTATAGCTTCTAGGTAAGCAATATTCCTTAGGTAATTTAGCTAAATTACTTATGAATAAATAAACAACCAGGAGGTCATAAAGTTAATCTATTCTGTATAATAATCAATGATTACTCGCATAAAGAGCACTCATATTTCCTGGCGAACCCCTGAGGTCGGCTAATAAATGTGCAGCAATAACCATGCCCATTACACCATTACCGGTCACACCTTCATAAAGCACTAAACTTTCAAGAGAAACGTCATCGTTTTCAACGTTTTTCAAGTACCGCCCGCGGTCGTTATTTCTAACAAAAATTTAATTACCTCAACTGCGGTACTCCGGGGCCCTATTGTGCTTCAAATAAAACGTCGTGCGCACTGCTGGCTGCCGTCACGAGAGAGCTCACCGTGATAGATGATATTCGAGAACAATTAATCTTGGCCAAAATATGCGGACGATTTGCGAGTGAGTGGCCCGGCCTAATGGTTGGGAGGATCATCATAGCCGCGTCCCGCTACCCGGATTCGAGGGTCATTAGGGAAAAATCTGGACGTCACGACGCTATTCATATATGTACCTGATTTATAGTAGATCCTTTTTACAATCTGATTATGAATTCTTAAATTTAAGAATACGTTAAATTTAAAATTATGTTATACGAAAGATGTTCCATATTTTCGTTAGGTTTTCGTGGAGACTATAAGTTGCAATGTCGGCAACTCGGCTCGTGCTCATATTTCATAGAGGGTTTTCATAAAGGAAGGGGCGCGTCTCTTCATTCGCCGGTGTTGTTCGGACACTGAAGGCGTTGTTATGCGACGCTCGCTGTCCTAGGATAATGTCTTGCATAAATTTACTTTAATCGTGTACAGCCAGTGCCACTCATACGATTTATGATACCGATGTTGGATTATATTAAAAATTTACTAAATTTTATTCTTTGGAAGTATTCGCGTGTTTAGATTTAATCAGTTAATAAATAATTGGCAGAATAAGCGAGAGTGAAATTCGGGGCTATTACTGTCTCTAATGGCGCAAACACTTCACTAATTGTTCGTGCACGCCGCGCGCGCTGGCAAATTACCTATATCTACTTGTTGAGGTGTAATAAGAATTGACCTGAATTTCATTCTTAAAATTAGGTTACTTAGCGTTTTAGTACTAAAAAAATGAAAATTACTTTCAATTGTTTTGTGTTTATTTATAGTTTCGTTGCAATTGTATAAATTATGTTGAAACGGCGAGTTGCAGTTATACCCGATGCAAATTAGTTGAATCGCAATTAGTACTCGATTGTTGTTTCCCCTACAACTTGCAATTATTAAAACAAGAATTCCTGCAAACAAATTATGAGAAGAAGTTCATTTTTATGATTTATTTTACTTCTATCTTTTATACTCGTTTTGTTCCTTTTCTCTACATTTTTATTGTACTTTATGATAATATTACGAAAGTGTTTTTATTTTGTAGTCAAAGTTGACAGTTTAAATCAAATTAATTCAAGATAAAGCGAGTCCGTTCATACATCGTCCCTAAACAACAAAAAATGTACACAATATTCGTACCACAATGAAAGTGATACAAGAAAATAATTAGGGATATAAGTTATCGTGGACATGTCACGTTATTTGTATGGCAAACAAAACTAGGAATATCCTCCGGGTGACGGATGATGGTTAAGAGGCAATTAATCTCGACCAAATATGTGGAGTATTTGCTGGCCCTACGACCTCTGTGCGACTCTACGTAATAGTTTCCTACTCGCGTTCAAACATCTTATATTAAGTCATGTTGATTATAAAGCTTACGATTATATTTTTTGTTTTTATTGGTAGCCCCTGCTATGCCGGCTCATAGAGACGAATGTGCCCCGTCCACGTTTACAGGACATACCCTTCTGAGTTTATTTTGAAACGTGACTAATGTTTTGCAACGTATACCAACTAAATATAAATAATATTTTCAGGTGCAAACATAATGATTTCCTTAATTTCTGTATATTGGAAGTAGAATAAATAAATAATAAAAATAGGTATAAAAATTGTACAAAAATGATTAAAATCTCAAATTACAATTAAATACTAATAATATTTAGTTCCTAAAGACTCGATGGCAGCAACGTTTATCTTCTTCACACATACGAGAAGTGAAAGAGAGGGCTAAGGGTTTGTTATATTGTTTTTTTTTTGTCAAATGTTTGCTTATATTATTTGTAATTAACACATTAGACACATCTTGCAATTTATTGTAGCTCGGCGTGTGACAACACTCTGCCTGGTGTAAAGCTAGAGTATAGTCCATGAATGGAAACAACTGCTACTACAAAGAAACCTGTGCGGGTAGCAGTCACCTCCACTATGCCGGCTTGAAGAGACGAGCATGTACCATCCAGATTGACAGTGCACACTCCTCTCGTTATATCTGGCTACTTTTAAACTATTCCCGAAACGCGACAAGGTCACTTCACGGGTGTTACATTCGAAAGTGGTGGTACTGCCCCAGGACGGCAGATAGCTTTGATAGTGCCTATAGGCACTGAGCGACCAAAGTGCATATAACAAAGTTACATTGGTACCGGTCAGGATTTAGCGAGGTTCGAACACGGGTCTCATCAATCGTGAGTTCAAGCGTCTTACTGCTAGACCACAGCCGCTTTATGTAATATAATAAAATAACTGAACGGTTCATATTGTGTGTTGTAAAAGTTGTACGTACCTACATTCAATATCACGTACGTTGGTACATATAAAACTGTTCGATATTGTTATTGCTACAGATTTTGTGTTGAATTTCCTTTGTTCGAATTAGCAATGACTTTGTTGTAAGATTCTTTTTCTATTGCGGATTAAATTTGTTATTCGGCGTTATAAACTGTTGCCAAATATTTTATATCGCCTGTAAACATTAAACACCAAATTATATCAAAGCCAAAAACATAAAACGAATGATTTCCAGCGCACTATTAACTCATATAAAGTGACGCTCATGGTATATTGCATAACAAACTTCATAGCTATTAAATACAGGTAACAATCACCCATCTCTCATGTAAATTTCCTACTTCTACGTGCACAAATTCTTTCATTCTAACTCGATATATATGACAACACGCCACCTGATGTTAAGCTACAGTGCTCGCTCGCTGCATACAACAGTCGCCTCCGCTATGCCGGCTCGAGGAATACGCCCCACCGTTGACATGGTACATGGGATTGTAGTAATAATAGTGTCTAGTCCGCATTCCCCGAATTCCAGAATGAGATGGTCGAGCAGCCAGGGTAATGAGAGCCTACGTTCCCCGTCCGGATCGTTTAACATTATGCTCACTCAAGTTAATGCGATTAACGTCTCACTATCTCAATGTCTAGATGTATTCCTTACGCATATTACCGTTTTTCTTTTCTCTACTTCTTTTTCCTTATAGTTAGTAATCGAGATGACATTAAATTAATGTTATAGTTAATCGTTTTGTTGTTTAAGTCATTCGGTTGCTCGTTAATGTTACTAAAATTATATTGCCTATAATATACAGGGTGAGCGTACAGGGCAAAAGGTTTATAGAGCGGCCGCGGTCTAGCGGTAAGACCCGTGTTCGAACGTCGCTAATTCTGACCGGTACTAATGTAACTTTGTTACATGTACTTGGGTCGCTCAGTGCCTATAGGGACTATTAAAGAGTGGTCGGCAGACCGATAATGGCTATTCTACCGTCCTGGGGTACTACCACCATTTTCGAATGTAACACCCCTTAAGTGACTTTTTCGCGTTTCGGGAACAGTTTGAAAGTAGCCAGGTATAGCGAGAGGAATGTGCACTGTCAATCTGGATGTTATTTGCTCGTCTCTTCAAGCCGGCACAGTGGCTTTTTCTGTAGTAGCAGTTGTATCCATTCATGGACCGCACTCTAGCTTTACATCAGGCGGAGTATTATAGTATATTGGTCAGAATTTAGCGAGATTTGAACACGGGTCTCATCGATCGTCGAGATTCATCGTCTACCGCTAGACCACGTCACGACACCTTTTTTATGAATAAAAACAGAGTGAGTATAATTTAAACGAAAACATTGAACCGTATAAAACAATGTATCCGATTTATTTATTAAACAATTCGCACATGGAAACGTGTAAGCAAAGCATCTATTAAGTAAAGGGCGTCCCTGTCAGTGTTTATCCACGACCCAACACGACCCCTCAACTCCCAATCGTACCATTTAACCTACTTCAATTGACCTACGATATTTGTTCCGATTATACTACTGCACTGTTGTGGGTTTATTCGGCCGTGAATGACATTAAATAGACAACTATTACGAGCCTCATCATTTATTTTATCTATGATTTTTTTCTAGACTTATATACGGATAAACTCTCGATTACCACCATCACCTCTTCGTCGACCACTACTTTAAATATAGTTCTTGTTTTTTTTCACACTACACCTCCGCTATGCTGCAACGCACACTATCCATTGATAGAGCACACATCTTAACTAAGCTCCAGGCGGAATGCAATATTCACACGGACTATTATAAAAAAAAACGAATTTTTTTTTAGTCAACAAAGTAACTTCTCTGGACATTTGTAAATATCGCTTGTAAGAAAATGTATTTGATAAACATATATTTCAGTAAATATTTACAGTATTATGTCAGGCGTCGAAATATTTTTTCGCTAAATATTTGCAAAAGAGATATCGATCTGTTATGTTTACTTATTTAATAGAACAGTGCTGCTCTGAGCCGCAAAGAAAAATTTTGCTTTTTGAAAGAAACTAATGTATTTAGCATAAACACTCAAAAAGACAGTAGAAGAGTTTTGAGTTAGTACCACCACTTGCAGTGTAACACTCGTGAAGTCTACGTTTTAGGATCAGCACCAAACATGGTGCACATTCGTCTCCGCAAGCCGGCATAGCGGAAAAGATTCTAACTTTCTGACAACTCTCCAGCTCGAGTAAACACTGTCAACCTCAAACCGGCATTGCGGAAGTCGCCTCTTGTTGCTACCTGCAAAAACATCAGGCTCTGTGTGTGTTGAACTTCTATTAAAAAAAAGCTTGATGTCTGTACAATATTCTCACAAAGATGGGAAAATGGATAGTTATTTGACACGATCTTCGCCGACAACCGTAATCTTGTTCATACAAAGTGAGATTGTATAACGAAAATAACTTTTAAGGTCTTTTGTGTTTGAGGTCACACTTATGTTGAACATTGTAATAACACTGTGGGCAAACAAACTCGAATGTGACAAAATGTATACACGTTAATGAGCGAATAGCCGACGCGGCTAAATTGCTACTCAATCAATGTACATACTTAAACTTTAAGTGCGTTTATGTTATTTTAAGTGAAGTGACCTTGTCGCGTTTCGGGAACAGTTTGGAAGTTATCAGTCTATCTGGAAGGTGCACTATCGTATCCTTAGGCCGGCGTAACCGAGGCAACTGCTGTCTTTTGAAATTAATCTGCAATAGCAGTTGTTTCCGTGCATGGGCCGCATTCTGGTTTTGTCACATGTCGAGTTACAATTTTTTAAAAATCAAATAATTTGTATTCTATGATTTGTTTTGTCAACTCTAATTTTCTTAATTAGGGATATAATTTATAACTATTAATAAATATGTCGGGATAAAGTTATGTATGAATTCTAATGGCAACTAATATAGTTGAAATGTAGGAATCGCTGAGAATGTGTTTAAGCGATGGCCTGGATAGGTTTGGGTCATCTGGTGGTTAATATTCAAAGGGTCATCCGATCTGGGATTCCTCCCGCATCGCTTCTAGCCACTAACGGACTAACTCGCGACGAGATCTTAATGCCTTTCTCATTCATGCAAATTTTAATGTGGAACGGACATCTAATCTAATGTTCGTGTAGCCAGTTACGTTATTGGTCACAGAAATAATAAAAATTAGCATTCATTTTGGTTGTTTCTTTTTTAATCAATATAATAAATACTAAGAAATATGTGGAAATTAATCCATTAATATTATCGTCAGCAGGGTCGATGCGACGATGCGGAATACAATTGATATTGAAATGTAATATTGGAATATCAAAACATTATGCCTATTTGACAGTCTCCTTCCATGACCTTAGTACGAGACAACATTATTTCATTTCTATAATAAATGACGCAATACTAACATAATGTAGAGAGAGAGATGAAACAGAGAGCTATTTGTGGCTTCGTATCAAATTCATAGTAAGTTGTTAATATTCTGGTAGCGAACAATCACGTAACGGAGTCGGGCAACATCGTCCCACCAACTTCGCAGTCCTCGTACACTCAACGACACCCCGACTCACCTACAAGATCGGAGATTATCCCAACAAAATTAATGATTATTCACTCGCTAGTATCCGACATGACTATTACACTCGCGCTCATAAATCCATAGATACGGCTAACGGAGAAAATTAGGATAATAATGGAAACAGATTTAGCAGTTTCTGAGAACTCGACCCCTCTGTATTCATTACTTAACTTTTTAATCAAATTTTACTTCTGAATTTGGGGACGACCAGTCCAATTTTACGGTTGAACGGATTTGTTTTAGTCTTGGAAAGAAGTGTTTCGTTCTAGGTAGCTCTTATTTTAATTTAATCCATTACTTCATTTAAAAAATGCGAAGATTATAATTTTTTTAAATAATAATTTTATCCTTGTTGCAGAGACGACAGATGCCGATGATTCTGGTAGCCAGATGTCGTGAGCGGTGGACCTAAGCGCCGCGCCAACGTTCGTGATGATCACAACCCGACAGTGCGCGTCGGCGGCCATTTTAAACCGAAAACGAACGCGTTTTACGGCACAATATGGCCGTCTATTGCGCGAAAATCTGCAAAATACCTGTGGAAGCGCCCATATGCACAGTTTTAGATAACTATGAAATGTGGAAACACGGAAAGTGGCGACAGAAAACGTCATACCCGAGGACATTCACAGTCGTCAGGGTATCGTTATAGACAATACAGTTAAGAGGCCTAAGTGTTAAAGTCTGTAAATATATAATAGTGTTAGGTTAAGTATGGCAGGCGAGGGTCGTGGTGTTCGCGTGCCGCTCTTGGAATGCGGCGAATACGGGCACCCACAACGGTCGGTGGCGTCTCGTGGTTGTCTTTGGATGGCAAAGCATGTCAACATGAGAAAATGCGTCGCCGGCGTCATGTTGCTCTCCGTCCTTACCATATTCTTCTATGGATACTACGTAACATCACCACTCACCGGGTAAGCAATATATCTAAAAATATTATATGTCGGTATAGTAATAACATGTCAAAACGTCTAGTTAAAGTTATAACAAAGTAAACATGGTACCTGTATTAAATCACTTTTAATCCTTAATAATGTTGATGCACATTTATCGTTATTAATTACTTTGGTTAAAATATGCGTCATTCGCACAAAATCCAATTTGCTTGCTATCCCGGCTGATATGAATTAATATGAAATTATCACTGTGCGGCCCGCTCGCCTCATTACCGTATTGGGAATTGAAGAATTTATACCATTTCGCACTTTTATTATCACTATTACTTCAATTAAGTTAATATTTTTTAAATATATGATATTCGATTCGAACCATACACAATTTTATTTGAAAAATTCACTCTAAATAACTATTTTTGAACAAAATTTTAACATCTTTATTGGTTATTTATTTTTCTTCGTCCATTATTGTTTGTGAAGGTGTCAAAACTTCGTCTGTCGCTTGTTGACATGACAAAACACTTACAATACAAGTTTTGATAAGCAGCTATTGTTATCGCTTAAAAGTTTTGGAAGATTTATGTGGAAAATTTTGTACTGCGCCTTTGAAAGTTTAAAATCTTAAGTTGTGGTTGTTGCGAGCAGACACTGTCGTCTATTGTCAAACGTTTTGTTTGCACGCCTATGTATTATTTGTTTATTTGGAACTGCATCTCCGAACGTGCTAGATAAATAAAATTAAAGGCAGCTCGACATTGCAAGTCATTTCAAGAGGACCTTTTGATAAAACAGTTTTCATGTTGTGCTAAATGACAAAGCTCGGAGTGACCGCTCTTTGCTTTTGTATAACAAGTTAACGTAATATTTTTTGTACAAAAGAAGTTCATTATGCAAATGGTAAGAAGTAGATTTGTCATAAAGAGCTTGTGGCGGGCTTGTTCAATGTCGTCTTTTGTTTAAGAACTTTTAACAGCTATTTCAGTAGATCTGGAAAACGTTTTAAGGCAATTGTAATATGATTATACTTAATTAGGGCGTCTTCCGCTCGTGAAAATATTTTATCGGTTCTAAAATTTTGTTGACGGGACCGGGGGCCAGTGGCGGCAAGTTTCTCCGTCTTCGCTGAATTTATGGCTGAACTTGTGTTTCGGCTAATTAATGGAAGCTGCTCCCGCTAACGCGTCTTAAAAGTCGCTGATTTAATGCCGCGTTCTGTTATCTTGGATGTGCGAAATAATAAAAAAAATATCCTCAAATCATTTATTAAGGTATCAATTTTAATTAAAATGATAATAAATGTATGGTCATCGATTGTTAACTTTCAATGTTAACATCTGATTCTCTTGATAAAATAGCGATGTTACAAAGCTTTTTTTTTAAATTCCGTCTGTAATGTTAACCCATCGTAGAATGTCGAGGGCGGGGCTTTCATTAAGGCAGAAAACCGCAGCCTGCCCTCGAACACCGCCGAACGTCGGATAAATATTCCATAAATTCCAGCCTTTATTTATTTTACGCTATTGATAAGCCTTAATGGAGCTTTGATGTGGTTTCAATACAAACCCGGTCTTAAGTTTTTACCCCTCTTTGTTTGCTTTTCTTTATTATTTTCTACGTATTTAATTTTATATCCTGAAACTTTTTTAAGAAAGACGATTCTTCTTAACCCGGAGTTTTCAATTATTAATTTTACGATCCTGTCTTTAGTTTAAAAACTTTGTTTTTATTTTACTTCAATTTATGACCCCCTGAACTTGGTAACTCTATTAATTATTCGAGCATTTTTTGCACTACAAAATATTGCACTTTATAATCTCTTATTTGCTTTTGTTTTATAAAATATTATTTATATATTTAATCCGTTTATGTATAACAATAATATTATAGAAGTCGACCGGAAAGAAAAACTTTGTTTTGTCTCTTTGTTCCCATAGGAATAATACTGGTTTCCAACATTATGTCTATGTTATTTCAACTTCGTGTTTTTATTTCTAACTTTTAATATGTTCTCAAGGTACTTCGGCTCAAGTCATATGTATATTGATAGAAATTCCTATTTTCTGTCATCTCTCCCGGTGACACTTTTTACTTTTATTAACAAATCATATTGTATTGAAATCATTCCATTTTTTTTCGTAGCAAATAAAACAGACTTGAAATATATTTTATTTCAACAGTTTCGTATGGCGGGATCGAGTACCGCGTCCACTGACACAGTGTTCCTTGCTAGCTGTTCAGGAGCAAGGGACCGCACGGGATCACCGTTCAGATGCTCGACTAAGGATCGACGCTAAAGTGCTCGTTATCGTTGAATCTGCATATTCGAAACTGGGCCGGGACATTGCCGAGTTACTCGTTGCCAATAGAATAAGGTATGTACATTTATTTGCTTAAAAACTCAGATTGCGATCGAAATTTTAACATGTCTAAAACGAACGGAAAAATTATTCCTCAATCGCTTCTGAACGTTTCGTTTTAGAATAATTTGCCGTCGATATGTTCGAGTCGGTGACTATTATTACGAATTCCTCTTGTTTTATTTCCTTATTCGATTGCCTGGACGATCGGGTTTTTCCTCGTTGACAGCTAATATGCGGACGAGTTGACGTGACTCGCGGCGGCAGAGGGTGAGGGTCCTCGCCTCATACGGGGGCACGCCATTCTGCGCAAAGTCTGCCCCTGTCGTTTCATACAGACTTTTTATGCCTTCACTGTTAAAAAATCTCTACTCTGGAAACTAGCAACTGCAGGTTTGTTTATGAAATGTTTGACGACTCTGGAATTAGTTATCTCAAGTTCTTTTTTCTGTTGCAACGACTCGAGGTTACCTTCAGTTCCGTTTTGTGTATGTATGTCTCTGTATTTAGCGTTGTCTTTGTTGTTATTGTATATTTGATTTCTTATTTAGACGGTGGTAATTAATTTTCGTAATTCCTGTATTCTAGCTCAGGTTTTAAAGTGTACTTACTAGAAGTAGGTTAAAATCCAAAATGACTTCAATAAAATAGTTAGTGTAGTGTCCCGGCGCGGCTTGTATACGTCGGTGGAGGTCGTTGCGGCGGTATAAGTTAGTTGGTAGTGCCATTAGGGCCCGCGTCGTGGCCGCCATACCCCCGTATCTTGACATCCCCGCTCTCCATTAGTGCTCGTTGCCGTCAAAACGACTTAATTACTTCACGAGAGAAATTCGCCGTTAGCGTTAATTATCCTAAACATATGCCATCGTGTACGATCCGCGTATCGTTTACGCCATATTATTACCTCAATGTTGTCAAGGGTCGATATCTGAATCACAGACATAGATCAAATTGTCGATAACTGTCGCTCAAAGGATTTAATTACGGGGTTACATTCAAAACAACTATCTATCTGAACGCGTTTATTGAATAGCCGTATCAATTTTAACGCTCTGTGTAACCTTGGGTATCTGCAACGTTCCGAGCGGGCGGGTCGTACTCACAGTTTCTGTAATTATTTAGAAAAGTATTCTTAGTTTTCAAGTAGTTGCGGCAGTCGTTAGTTAGTCGGTAGACCCATTAGCGGTGGCGCGGGGGCCGGCTATGCCACTTTATCTTAGAGCCGCACTCCTTCACTCTACTCCTCTGCAACACCCACCAAGAAACGATTCACTTAGCATCATATCAACGCGAAACATCGGGGTCCTGTTAGATTGCATTAAATATTCAATACATTGAGTTTGAAAGGGTTCCCAGTACCTAATCGTCCAAGTTTCGTACCCAAATTAGAGAAGTCGTCAAGGCGAATGTTCCTATTAAGGTTATTGAGACTAAAAGTTTCGGGAGCAGAAACAATCGCCATAAAGTTTATTAGAACTGTCGAAACTCGGCATTAATGTAGTCATCAATAGCATCGGTCGACACATTATTTAGCAAGGCCTGGGACCGTTTGACGATAACAAAGAACCGTTATCTCGCGGCGAGGGGGCGCAACTACGATCTCCGCGTGACATTGTTCTGTTTAATTGAACTTAGTCGCGTTCCCTTATCACAATGTAACTCCCACTGTTTTGGTTCACGTTAAAGTAGGCCATTTCACGCGTTCCAATTTAAACGAGGAGCGTGTCATTGCCGACAGATACTCATTAACGCAATTAGAAACATATTAGCGTTATTTGGAAGGTCAAGGTTTGCCTTTACTGATAATATAATTTTTATGATTATTATTTTTTTAAATATTGTTTTTGGATTTTCGGCATTTTTTTCGTACTTTATAGTAAACAATATGTGATTAGACACCAGGAGTGGTGGTCCAGTTGCTGTCCTGGGAAAGTAGGTAATCACTTTTTGGTGTAACACAACCACTTTTAGTGGCCTTGTCGCGTTTCGGGGTCAAATTGAAAGTAACCAGAAACAAAGAGAGGAATGTGTCCCGTAGTGCGTAGATCGTCTTCTTGATCAGTATTACGGAGGTTACTGCTGTTTGACATTTCTGTCTGATAGCAGTTGTTCCTGGTTAAAAACAAAATTGTCAGTGCCATACTTATATCAAAAATTCATGATTGAAAGCAGATTCTAAAATACTTGATGTCAGAAAGTTTTTGCAGATGAGTACCTCAAAGTTATAAATTCATAATATGGGAACCAAAAGCACTTCGTACATGGCAATTGCTTCTACAGTTAAGATACTTAGATATAGTCAGGAAATGCTATTTGCAAGTTATATTCCCTCCACCCGCGCGCTACGGAGCTCTCTCGTTGCCAAATTGAAACGGTTGGCAGTTCGAGCAAAATGAACGTCGGGCTCGATACTTTCCAGCTCATTTTCTTTAACCTATGTCATTGTACGAGTATATTGTACTAATTGATATCGACTCTTGACTACTTCAATATTTTTATAAGTTTAAATTGAAGTATGGTGAATAAATCATTCCCTATTTGCAGAAATTTTCCATTATATATTCTAGAATTCGTTCAATTGTCGATATAGAGACTGTACGTTACGCTCCAATATGATTTCCTGCATGGGGATGTCGATAACGAATGAATATTGTAGAAGTCGGAGAATGATGCGATAGCTGTAAAAATTATTATAATATAATGTATGAAAACTCTTAACAGATACAAATTGGAAGTAGCCGGAAAAAGTTTACCCGTTCTCACAACACTAGACAAAGGGCGTTATGGAGTAATCGTATTTGAATCATTATCGAAATATTCTAATATGGACAAATGGAACCGTGAATTGCTAGATAAATACTGCCGCGAGTACTCAGTAGGTGTCGTGGGTTTTGCGACACCTGGTGAAGAGACACTCGTCGGCGCCGAGCTGAAAGGATTCCCTCTTTTTATGCATACGAATTTGAGACTCAAGGTTGGTAACATTTTATTCATTTCGTTAATTTCGTATTTTTTGGTATGCTATTAAAATTATTAATAATTTTGAATTATGAAGGGAAATGTTATTTATTTTTCAAGGGTTACGTGAACGTGGATGTTATTTTTTATTATTATAAGACTTCAAAATATTATTTAATAATTTACCTAATGTATACACATATTATAATTAAAATTAAATTAAAAAAGATGTAATTACTTTATTTACATATTTCAATGTGTACTACTAACGTGTACTCGCACAATGAGTGATTGAGTTCAAAGTTAGTACCATCACTTTCAAATGGAACACACGTTGGGTGACCTAGTAGTGTTTTGGGATCAAAACTGGTGTGAGACAACTGCTACCTGCAGACGTTTTTTTGTGATTGCTTTTGTGTTACCTTATCCACAAAGGATAGGCCGCACTCCAGCCTAACATCAGGCGAAGTGTTACGATATACTGAACTACTATAAAAAAACATGTTTTTGATAATGAACAATTTCCAAATGACAATTACAGCCTAACAAAACTAAAAAAGATCTACTTGCATAATAGAAATTCATGAGCTGGGAATTATATAATCCTTAACTTCACGTTTAATCATTTCACTCAATCCCTCTCACATTTAGAAGATTGTAATTTAGGCTATTATTTAAATTATGATGGGCTATCCGCCTTAAATGTTTAAGCATTTTAATAATGTCGCTATTGCCTGTGATACATAAATCTTGCGCTTTTTAAGATGCCTCTTCGTAACAGGTGTTTCTTAAATTGGAGATTTTATGCCGGTTCTTCGAAATTCTACTACTACTATTACTACTTAGCTCACGCCATGTTCCCAATGGGGTAGGCATTACCCATGGAGCGCAAGCAACTGCTCTCTCTACATACCACTTTTACTTCGGCCATTATTCCCACCACATCCATTACTCTCCTCACGCATGCACGCCAGTTGGAGGTGCTCCATACCTGACCCTTTCTGTTTCTGAGCAGTTGACCAATCTGGCTAAGAAAAGCCTACCTAGGGCGTCCTTTTCCGACACCGCCTACAAATAAATCTTTTTAGTTAATCTCCTTTCATCCATTGTTCGAAATTCTACAATTTGTATTTTATTTTACAAAACAAATAACTATCATGTAAACATGTAATTCGTTTCTTAGGATGCAACCTTAAACCCAGCATCGCCTGTACTACGCTTAGCGAGGGCGGGTGAAACGGCATGGGGTGCTGTACCCGGTGATCATTGGACAATTTTTCGAGCGAATAGTTCAACCTATGAACCCGTTGCTTGGGCAATAAGACAAAATGATTATGGAACCAGTGGTAAATGTTGTCAAAGACTGATATTTAAACAGCGTAAAAACACTGACGAGGTCCACTAAGATCCATTGGAGAAATCTGTTTTTTTAAAATCTATTATGGGTAAACTCACGAATTAAGGATTAAAGTGGACATAAAAGTGTAAAAAGATCCATTAATGAATTTTTACAATGGATCGTAGTGAACCTCACCAAAGCTCTGATGATAATTATTATCCCAGTTTGCCGCGGCGTGATACCACCACCCTCAAGTGTAGCACCCGTGAAGTGATCTAATCGCGTTTCGGGATAAGCTTGGATGGTGCACATTCGTTTTCGCAAGTCGGCATAGTAGAGGTTACTTGGAACAGTGATTTCTCACTCATGGATCGCATTCTACCTTAACATCAGGCGGGGCGTGGTCATATGTCGAGCTAATGTAAAAAATAGTTCCTAAATAGATCTTTCTTTCCGCCAGAAGAAAGACCACTTCTAACAACAGTGATGCAAGATCACGGAAGACGTGATGGCGTACAACGCGTTCTATTCGGTTCCGGATTACAATTTTGGCTCCACAGACTATTATTTTTGGACGCCTTAAGTTACCTGAGTCATGGACAATTGAGCTTGAGCTTAGATAGATGGATTTTGGTGGATATAGATGATATTTTTGTCGGTGAAAGAGGGACGCGGTTGCACGAGGAAGATGTTCAGGCATTGTTGGCGTCACAGGCGGCGCTACAGAGATTAGTGCCCGGTTTTAGGTTTAACTTGGGTTTTAGCGCCAAATACTATCACCATGGTACTACGCACGAGAATTTGGGTGACGACTCGCTTTTGAAAAATAAACATCATTTTACGTGGTGAGTTTTTTTTTTTTAATTATTATTGTAGCTTGGCTTTTAACGACTGATGTTAAGCTAGAGTGTTTCCCATTAACAGGAAAACTACTGCTATCACAGAGAAATTTCTGAGAGTAGTCGTTTCCGCTGTGCCGGCTTGAGGAGACGAATTTACGTCATCCTGGTACTTCTTCATACAGATACTTCTTATACCTAGCTACTCTCATGGACGCTCATGGACCTCCAGTGTACTTATCATTAGTAAACCTAGTCGAAGTTCGCGCCGTTCCAAAAAAAAACTATTTTTTATAGGTTTTGCCACATGTGGAATCATCAACAGCCTCATTTGTACAGCAACGTTACTCTGTTAGAACAAGAGATGATGTTGAATAAACAGTTTGCTATCGAGAAAGGTATACCAACAAATTCAAGTTACTCCGTCTCCCCGCACCATTCCGGAGTGTACCCAGTCCACGAGCCACTGTATGCGGCGTGGAGAAATGTGTGGGACGTTAAAGTTACTAGCACGGAAGAATATCCACATTTGAGACCTGCCAGGTTAGTGATTCAAATGAAAAAAAAAATTAATATCTAATTTAATATCTAATATTTTTAGTTTAAAGTGTGGTAGGTAGACTGATGATGGTTATTAGCCCAGTCCGCCGAGCCGTCCTGGGATAGTACCACCACTTTCGAATGTAACACACGTGAAGTGGCCTTGTATAATAAGAGGAGTGTGCACTGTCGTTTTTGATGGTGCACATTTTTCTCCACTAGCCGGCATAACAAAGGTGCCTGTACAGATTTCCGTGTAACAGTCGTTTCCGTTCATGGACCGCACTCTAGTTTTACATCAGGCGGAGTGTTGTCATATGTCGTGCTACAAAAATAAACACACTCCTGCGCAGAGCGTTTACACATCGATTAACCGCAATAAGTTTTAATTAAATTAAGGATTTTTTGTATTTTTCTTTTCTAAGTTATCAACAAGTAAGGAAATCGAGACAAAACATTTAAGCTAATTTGTGGTAGGGTAGAATATTGGGTGAAACTTTAAAACAGTTAAAAAGGTCTCGGCCGCCTACACAATTCTAATTAATTTAGTTTTAATCGCGTCGAGTTCTCTTTCATTGCCTCTGTTTTAAGGATTAAGTGCCTACTTCGACCATTATTTAGTTTACGTTTAATTGTATACTCGGGTAAACTCATTCATTAATGGGTTTTCTATGAGCGGAAACAATTGCCACCACAGAGAAATATCCGCAGGCGACAGTCGCCTCCGTTATGCCAGCCCAACCCGTTGTTTCCTCTCAGTTAAATTGCTATATCTACCTTAGCATAATGATCACATGTTGTGCAACTACATGTAAAACTAGATTTAGGTCCGTCTGCACCAGAAGGCCCGTTAAAGTAACTTTAACTATTACTTTTACAGCGACGACGACCGTTAAACGTTTACATTTACTCCACACGCATTCCAATATCGCGTAAATTCATATTGTTATTGTTAAAAGGGTGGCTGATCCCGAAAAAATAATAGATAAACATATTTGGCTTCTTTTCATACATTAGACGTTAGTAACATTGGTTTGACGATTAGTTTAACTTTAACCAGCCAAGTTCGCTGGTTAAGGTTGGTGCGACTCGTGTGTGAATGTAAACCATAATGTACACGTAACGGTTAAAGTAAACGTAAATGTAACTTTAAAGGGCGTTCTGGTACAAACGGACCTAAACATTATTTCTGTATAGTTTTACACGGCGGGACATAGTTCGGTTCCCATCTCAGTGTGTATTTTCTGTTAAATTTTTTTCATATAATAATTTTATAATAACAGTATTGTATACTTTTGTTTTTTTTATTCGTAATAAAAACACGCTTCGACTTCCCTACGGACTTAATCCAGCCTCCAACTCTGCTATCTATGTCTCTGCCTGGTTTTAGGTTGCGTCGTGGATTCCGCCATCGCGGCGTTCTCGTGTTACCGCGTCAGACATGTGGCCTGTTCACACATACATTGTTATTGGAAAGGTATCCTGGTGGTAGGCAGAGGCTTGACCGTTCCATACAGGGTGGTGAACTATTTCAAACCATCATCAATAATCCGGTAAGTTTTTTTTATTATACAAGCGACTATAATTTAAATATTAGAATGGATTAGCTCTATGTTCTAGCGATAGATGTCGGACTTCACGATCTATGAGACCTGTGTTCAAACCTCGTCAAATTCTAACCGATACTAATGTAAGTGTTATATGTACTTTGGTCGCTTAGTGTATGTAGATAGTACAGGCGTTTAATTAAAAAAAAAACATAGAAGAAAAAACAGCACGGTTTCAATATGTGTGACATGAGTGAAACATTTTTTTTTAAATAAAATTACACAAAAAATCATTTTAAACTTTTTATTAACTGTCGATTTGTAGTAATGAATATAACTAAAATTATATTATTTTAAGAGTGGTAGGCAGGCTTGTGATGGTTATTAGTCCAATCTCGAAGTAGTATCATTTTCAAATAATAACCAAGAAATGACTTTGTCGCGTTTCGGGAATAGTTTGAACGTAGCCAGGTATAATCAGAGGAGTATACACTGTCTGCAAAACTTTCCGCAGTAGCAGTTGTTTCCGTTGTCATATGCCGAGCTTTCTACTCTTGACAGCTTGCCAGGATAAAAAAAGCTTTGTTTTAAGTTAATATTATGCATCAAGTATCATTAATTTATCACACAAAAACGGCGGGGTCATCTCCCGAGAGTTTTTCTAAGAAAAATGAAAACACACTTTTGAATCACACCTTACTAATTATCATTCGAAGAAACAGAAGTTTAGGAAAATTATAGAAGATCCTTCTATCTGTATTTACACGCTAAAACTCTGTAATATCTTTTTTTTTTTAATATTTACACTAAACTACATCTACGGTGAGCGACCAAAATATATCTGAGATTTGAACACGGGTCATATGGTGAGTTCGCGCTATTACCACAGACCACAGCCTCTAAGAGAAATGGGCTCACAATTTTTTTCTGGAGTTTCACGATCATTTTTAGTTAATTTTGTAGGGAAATCTCCATTCCTTATCACCAATTAGTTTTAACTTTTTCACCCAAGTTATTGAGTAATTTGGCCTTTTTCTATATCAATATTTGAGGTTATTTTTATAATAAATCCTTTAACAATTGATGATATCTGTTTTTTATGTAATTAAACATTATCTATTGATTGGTAAACGATGTGTTGATTGATATAATTGAAATTAATTAATAAAAAATAGGATATTATTTCAGAATATTGTTTTGTTAACAAACTATTAGATATCAAGCCCAAAAGTGGATATTATCCTTTTTAGTTTTAAATATTTTTTTTATAATGTATTTTTCTAGATAAACGTATTCATGACACATATGTCGAATTATGGTAATGATCGACTAGCGCTTTACACGTTCGAATCGGTTGTGAAATTTCTAAGATGTTGGACGAACGTACGTCTCGCTTCGGCACCTCCGCTGCAACTGGCAAATAAATATTTTCAACTGAGGCCCGATGAACTGAATCCTCTTTGGGGGGTATGTCTTAATTTTTTTTTCAATAAAATAACTTAATTTTTAAAAATGTAACCGCACTTCGCCTGATGCCAAGCTAGAGTGCGGTCCATGAGTCTAGACAACAGTTTTTTTTTTATTGTAGCTCGGCATGTGACAACACTCCGCCTGATGTAAAGCTAGAGTGCGGTCCATGAATGGAAACAACTGCTACTACAGAGAAACCTGTGCTGGGTAGCAGTCGCCTCCACTATGCCGGCTTGAGGAGACGAGCGTGTACCATCTTAGATTGACAGTGCACACTTCTCTCGTTATACCTGGCAAAAACCACAGAGAAATATCTAGGCAGATAGATAAGTCGTGCGTAACCCTCTAGGACGTAATTTTGGAATGATATTTATGAAAACTAAACGAAGTTCAGAAAAAAAATCTGAAATATAAGCCAGAGTAATGATGGTTATTACTACAGTCATCTAGGGTAGTGTCCGGGATAAGCACACATCCCAAGCAGGTATAGTGGAGGCGATTGCTGCATATTGTAGTTTCTCTGTGATCTCCGCTCATGGACCGTTAGCTTAACATTAGATGGGATGTGATCAATTGACGAGGACATTTTTTTTTTAAATAGAACCCATGCGACGACGTTCGACACAGACGAATATGGGCTAAAAACAAATGGTGCGACACGTTACCGAAGTTAGTTGTCGTTGGTCCACAAAAAACTGGCAGTACAGCTCTGTACACGTTCCTATCGATGCATCCAGCGCTCATACCCAACCTGCCGAGCCCGACAACCTTTGAAGAGTTGCAGTTTTTCAATAATAATAATTATCTTAAAGGATTGGATTGGTGAGTTTTAAGTATGATTTTTTTCTTAAGTATGAGTTTTCTTTGTATTAGGTTTTTTAGAAAGAAAGAAAGAAAGAAAACTTTATTCATCCCAGCACAACATTTATGAGACAATATAGCAAGTCTGTGACGCGAATGTGTAGGGACGAAAGGGCGCACAGCTCAGCATATGCTAACGAGCCACACGAGGCAGCTTGTAGCGCTGGTTTTCAGCTGGAACAGGTGGACGCGAACGGTGTGATAAAATGTTCTGAAATAAATAATAGTAAAAAAATAAATAAATAAATAGTATGAATTAAATAGATACAGCAGTGAAAACCATTTTACCATTATTTAGATTTCACCTATTACCTAAAACCCCTTATTTACCTAATCCCGTTTCGGGATCAACTTGAAAGTAGCTTAGCATAACGAGATGAGTGCGCCCTGTCAATTGACCGTGCACGTTCGTCTCATCACGCTGGCATAGTGGAGGCGACTGCTGCCTGTAGATATTTATTGGTAGGAGTCTTTTTCGCTCACGGGTTCCACTTTAGCTTAAACGTCACTTGCTGAAATATATACCTGCCCTATTTAGCTCACGCCCTGTTCCCACTGGGGTAGGCAGACACTATAGAGTGCCAGCGACATCTCTCTCTACATACCAATTTCGCTCCGACCTGATACATTACTCTTCTCTTGCATGCACGTCGGTTGTGGATACTCCTCATAGAGCAGGTTGACCAATCTGGTTGAGAAAAGTTTTCCCTATGACGCTACAGTCCACCTTTGCGCGATAAATATTTTTAATTAATCAACTTTTTCTTAACTCTTATTTTTTTCTATAAAGGTACTTAAATTTCTTCCCTCCGTCGTTGAGTAACTCGAGTCAAGTCTCTTTCGAGAAATCTGCGACGTATTTCGACGGTGATTTGGTGCCGCGTAGAATACACGCGCTATTACCAAACGCAAAGATCATCGTTATATTAATATCGCCTGCGAAAAGGTAAGTTATTTGAGTTTCATTTATTTGCCTATAGTAATAACCCTAAACTTTTTAATTAACTGATTTCGAGCGGCCGTGGTCTAGGGGTAAGACGTTTGAACTCACGATCGATGGGGCTCGTGTTCGAACCACGCTGAATTCTGACCGGTACCGATGTAATTGTGTTATATGTGCCTATAGGCACTATTAAAGAGTGGTAGGCAGACTGAAGATGGTTATTAGTTCAGTCTGCCGTTCTGGGGTAGTATCACAACTTTCGATTGTAACACCCGTGATAGTTTCGAAGTAACCAGGTATAACGAGAAGAGTGTGTCGTCTCTTCAAGCCGACATAGTGGAGGCGACTGCTGCCTGTAGAAATTTATTTGTAGTGTAGCAGTTGTTTCCATTCATGGACCGTACTCTAGCTTTACACCAGGCGGAGTGTTGTCACATGCCGAGCTACAATAAAAAAAAGGCAAGCAAGCAGTAGCGAGAGGAGTGCGCACTGTCAACCTGGATGGTGAACACTCGTCTCCTCAGGCCGGCATAGCGGAGGCTACTGATGCTCGTAGACATTTCTCTGTAGTAGCAGTATGGAGTGTTGTCGTATGCTGAGCTACAATTAAAAAAAACAGTTTCGCATCAGCTTGTCATTTATGTCTCTCCCAAGCCCAATACCCAATCACCCATAATAATACCCAATCACAAGATGGAACACCACGAAAGGTAGCGTTCAATAATCCTCTACCTCTACACGCGTACTAATTATATAATTACATCATGTAGTTACAGTTAGAATACCAAAACACGTCGTATAAATTTTATCTGACAGCCAAATTCCATGACAATGTGACATGTAATTTGATTTACAATTTAGACAAACTTGTGTGTTCGGATTGAATGTTTCCTGTTATATTTATTAAAGGTTAAATTATTTATTTAACTAGTGATTGTATATTGATTGTGATTGTAGTACTCTGTAGTACTGTAGTAGAGCTAGTACGAGCATGTACCATCTAGTGACAGTGCACACTCCTCTCGTTATACCTGGCTACTTTCAAACTATTCCCGAAACGCGACAAAGTCACTTCACGGGTGTTACATTCGAAAGTGGTGGTACTACCCCAGGACGGCAGACTGGACAAATAACCATCATCAGTTTGCCTACCACTCTTTAATAGTGCCTATAGGCACTGAGCGACCAAACTACATATAACAAAGTTACATTGGTACCGGTCAGAATTAGCGATGTTTGAACACGTGTCTCATCGATCGTGAGTTCACGCGTCTTACCGCTAGACCACGGCCGCTCTTTTACGAGTATTTATGTATTTTTAGTTAAGCCAGACTGTGGTCCATGAACGGAAACAGCTGTTACTACAGATAAATCTCTGCAGGCTGTAGTCGCCTCCGCTATGTCGGCTTGACACTCCTCTCGTTATACTTGGCTACTTTTTTTTATTGTACCTCGGCATATGACAACACACTGCCTGATGTTAGGCTAGTGTGTGATCCGTCGAGTAAACAAATGCTGCCACAAAAAAAATTCTGTAGCAGTCGCCTCCGCTATGCTGGCTACTTCCAAATTGATCCAGAAACGCGACAAGGTCACTTCGAAGAATTTTGTGTTTCGACTGAGAATCGAACCTAGAACCATGTTACAATGGACCAATTTAAAATAAATGATTTCGTTTCAGAGCTTACTCGTGGTATCAACATATCAGGTCGCACGGAGACCCTGTCGCTAGAAATTATACATTCCACACAGTGATCACCGCTAATGATTCTGCTCAAAAACAACTCAAAGATTTGAGGTAGGTGCTCAAAACGTGAAATTAAATTCTTAATTCGTACTTTACATACGGGAATTTGCCGGTAAATATCAGGAATTCAACATATTGAGTGGTTTAAAAACTTGTATTTTTCAATTGAATGCATGAGTTTTTTAAAAAATCCGAAATAAATTTTAAAATTTCATTATTTTGTTTTTTTTTTAATTACAACAAAAAACATTGAAAGTTAACCACAGCTAGGCTAAACAGCAGTCTGTTCTATCTTCTCATGGACAACGGTTCGATTCCTGTCCAAGTAGGCCGTGTGTGTACGCGACGATTTTATTTTCTCTAAATAATGAGTAATTTCGTCTCCTCAAGCCGCAACTGCTGCCTGTAGAATCCGTTCATGGACCGCACTCTAGCTTAACTAAAAATACATAAATAAAAGAGCGGCCGTGGTCTAGCGGTAAGACGCGTGAACTCACGATCGATGAGACACGTGTTCAAACATCGCTAATTCTGACCGGTACCAATGTAACTTTGTTATATGTACTTTGGTCGCTCAGTGCCTATAGGCACTATTAAAGAGTGGTAGGCAAACTGATGATGGTTATTTATCCAGTCTGCCGTCCTGGGGTAGTACCACCACTTTCGAATGTAACACCCGTGAAGTGACAAAGTCACGTTTTGGGGAATAGTTTGAAAGTAGCCAGGTATAGCGAGAGGAGTGTGCACTGTCAATAGATGGTACATGCTCGTCTCCTCAAGTCGGCATAGTGGAGGCGACTGCTGCCCGCACAGGTTTCTCTGTAGTAGCAGTTGTTTCCGTTCATGGACCGCACTCTAGCTTAACTCCAGGCGGAGAGATTCGAAGAAAGACAAAGAGGTTGTTTTAATTTGTCTTTTTTTTTATTATTATACAATTAGGAATCGTTGTCTAAACCCCGGCAAGTACAGTCATTATTTAGAACGTTGGCTGTTGGAGTTCGGACCTCATCAGCTGATCATATTAGATGGTGCACAACTGCGCTCGGATCCTGGAACACTACTGAACGGATTACAGAAATCGCTCAAGATATCACCCGTCGTTGATTATAATAAGTTGCTCAAGTAAGTTTCAGTTATTTATATACTTTATTGAAAAATTTACAAAAGGTGGACTTAAAGCCGTGAGGTTATCTACCAGTCGACCTTTGGGTAAGTGAGAGGCGGTAAGGGGGCTTATATAGATTTAATAAATACATAAATAAAATATACAATACATACATACATACACAATAAACAAATACTACTAAGTTGTTTTCTGTCAACTTTTCTACACATTCCCCTATACACAACCATTCATTTTTCACTCAGAGAGGACACTCATACACATTCTGCAATTACATATCTTAAATATTACATTTGTCCAGTCTGCCGTCCTGAGGGATAGCGGTAGAGTGCGTAAACTCACAATCGTTGAGACCCGTGTTCGAACCTCGCTAAATTTTGACCGGTACTAATGCAACTATGTTATATATTTTATGATGATCGTTATTTTTCCGGTCTGCCGTCCTGGGGTAGTACCACCACATTCGAATGTAACACTCGTGAAAGAAGAGTGTGCACTGTCGATATGGTGTCCATTCGTGTCCTAAAAGCGGCACAGCGAAGGCGACTCCTGCCTGCAAAAATTTCTATAAAACTATAGTAAATCGTAACCCTGTCTCCCGGGGTAATGCGGGATAGTATTACCACTTTCAAAGTAACCAGTACTATTAAAAAAATATGTAACACAGGTTTATTTTACAGGTATGACTCTCGAAAAGGATTCTTCTGTCAAGCCGTAAGTAATGAAAGAACGAAATGTCTCGGCAAATCAAAGGGACGTATCTACCCTCCGATGGAGGATCGTTCTGCAAAATTCCTTAAACGGTACTACACGCCGCACAATACCGCTCTCTCCAAACTGTTGGTTCGTTTAGGGCGACCGGCACCTCAATGGTTAAAAGATGAACTGTCCAACGGATAACAATTACTTGAACGGTTGACGCCGGGTTTAAATGATACTGTTAACCTTCTAAAGGTTTGTATTGTTATGACTTAATCATATCAGACTGGTTGTCAGAAGTTCCCGAGAAGATTTCGTGTATTGAACGGTTTGACCATAACGTCATGACATTTAAAGTGTTTAAATATTAAGTCGAAATACGTTTGTGCGTTGTTTGTTTATTGTTTTTTTTTTTTTTTTTTTGAGGTCATAATATTCAGTTTAAATTACAATAAATTGTTGGTTTTGTAATAATGAAAGTTCTGTAACAACATTTACGTTGTCACGGCGTAAAGTGAGACTTCTTCACTAATAGGATCTCTTCATTTATTTTTTTATCTCGATAAAATAATATTGTCTAATTGTTGGAGAGTACTCACTTTTCGTCGTGATAGCGTAAATTTAAACTCATACTTGGTCTTTTATATCATATTAAAAACTCGAGTCATTAATAATAATGGATTTTTGAGTTAATTTTTTTTTAATGGGGGACAATTCTTGAATATAGTAATTTTTAAAACGTATAGATCCATTTATGTCGATTTTATTTTGTAAGATTTTTTTAACAAATAGTAATTCTTTCAGTTTACTAAATTCGAGAATTGACCTCCCCAAACTTCTGCTTAACTTTAATTGCGACTAAATCGGATATTTTAAGAAACTTTATATTGTTTATAGAGAAAATATACATGAAATTACGATTTGTCCGTAGATACCATTTTGATGTTACCAATTTGTGTATGGCGGCAAGTTCGTGAGTCACTTGCCTTAGGTGCTAACTAACGAAGAAGTATTGATGCACGTTTAAGCATATCTATATATTTTTTCCTTTGTTAATTTGTCGAATATAAATTATCGAATAAAAATGCCTAATTAAATTAATTATTCGATGTTTGTGAAGAAATATATATATATCTTTTTTTATTACTTTTAAGTCCATACGTTATTGTATGTACAATCAGCAAAAGGTTAGCTGCATCACCTTAAAGACTATTTTTGCTTGTGCTGTTCAAAATCAGGCATTGACCAATTTTTGGGCCCACTTGATATCTAATAGTTTGTTAACAAAACAATATTCTAAAATAATATCTTATTTTTTCATTAATTTATATCAACACATCATTGAACAATCAATATGCAATGTTTAAAATTACATAAAAAACAGATATCATCAATTATTATTAAAGCATTTAATACATATAATAACCTAAAATAATGCATCAGAAAAAGTCTAATTACTCAATAACTCAGGTGAAAAAAATTAAAATAATGGTGATAAGGAATGTAGATTTATTTTCCTATAAACTAAAAATCATCGACAAACTCGAGAAAATAATGTGGGCCCATTTCTGTTAGGCGAATGTTCCTTTATATCCGTGATTGGCTGAAATCAAAGAGTGTGTATGTTGTGTGTCTCAAGCTCCTGTGAGCTGTTCAGGACACCAATTCTCGAATGCAGCAGACTTAAAACCGATATTTCTATAACTTTTCTTCAACCTTTTCTTTAGCCATTAGGAAATCATTTCCTCAAAACCACTTTTAGTAATCAATAGTAGAAGTGAATTTATACGTTGTATGTCTATAAGAAGTGGTGCAGCGCCCACTTTTCTGATAGTACCTACTCGTTGATGAATTATATTTAATCAAATTATTTTTTAATATCGTTTTCTAGTTTTTTGTTTAGATTTGTGTAATGTACCTGATATTATTGTATTATACATTTTAAATAGATTTCTCTTTTATTTCAAACTTTATTTCTTTATTTTCGTGCCATAAAAATGTAGTAAAAGAAATACGAAAGGGGGCACAACTTTTTTTTTGTATTTTCTTATAATACTTTATTTTGTTAAGAAAACCAATTAATAGTTTAAATGGAGAAACTAGTCTATTGTGTCCCAGATTTTTTTATCTCTTTTGTGTCATAAAGTTATAAAGTTTTTATTAATTTATTTATTTCAAATTACAATTTACGAAAGGAGAATGCTCATTTTTGGGCCCACATGATACCTAATAGTTTGGTAATAAAACAATATTCTGAAATAATATCTTATTTTTTTATTAATTAATTTTATTTATATCAAGACATCATTAACCAAACAATATACAATGTTTGATTACATAAAAAACAGATATCTACAATTATTAAAGCATTTAAAATAATAATAACCTGAAATATTGCTTCAGAAAATACCTATATACTCAATAACCCGGGTGAAAAAATAAAACTGATTGGTAATAAGGAAGTAGATTTATTTTTCTACAAAATGACCCTATTTTTCTTAGGCGAATGAGCATCCTCACTTATCGTATTTATTAAAGAATGAACTGCGAGAATATATTTGTAACTTAAGTTTAACTTGAGTTTGCCTCTATCCTTAATGACGTCACACAAACAGTTTCAGGAGACGACAAGATGCAGTAAGTGGTTAATTGAAACCATTGGTAAATTTGCTCGAAACTGTTAGTGAATATTAAAATATATAACACGAAATACTCGTAACTAAGACGTAAAAACTATTTTTGTTTACAATTGAAAATTCAATTATGTAGAAATTATTACTAAATGGCTCAACTATGTTCACTGGATAATGGTCCCTATATGCAGTAATATTACGTTTTAATTTTAAGTAACCGTGTACTTAAATAATGACAGATCGTTTTTTTTTTTAATTTATAACATTATTTAGGATTTAGTTATTCAGTTTGTTTTTAAATTTTAATAAATAAATTCTTTACGCATAGAAATATCGCATTATAGATCTATAACGAGAGGAGTGTGCACTGTCAATTTGGATAATGCACATTCGTCTCCTCGAGCCGGCATAGCGGAGGCGTTCGCTGCCCGTAGAAACTCATATTTTATTAATAAAACAATATTCTAAAATAGTATCTTATAGTTTTCATTAATCTATTTCAATTATATCAACACACCGTTTACCAATCAATAGACAATGTTTATTTACATAAAAAACAGATATCATCAATTATTGAAGCATTTAATATAATGATAACTTCAAATATGAATAAATCTATATCCGGGTATAAAAAAAATATCCGGGTGAAAAAATTAATACTGATTAGTTAATACTTACTGATTAATAAGGAATGTAGATTTATTTTCCTACAAAATCAATTGAAAAGCATTGACAAACTCGAGAAACAAATTGTTGGTCCATTTCTCTTAGCTGACAATAATTTTCTTTTTTGTTTAATGCTTATGTTTGTGTAAAATTATGTGGGGAAACAGGCATGTGGAAGGCAAAGACATTTCATCCAGTTCGTCTTATTTAAATATGTATCATCGCAGTTTATTTCTTAATTCTAAGACTCGATTTTTACTTCTTAATGTTGTATGTTGTAGAAATTGGCATTAACATTGTTTAAGATATTTTTTATTCTTCATATTGTATATGTATTAACGTGTTTATTACGTACAGTATTCGATTAAAACTTGGGCGCTCGACAAAGTTTTTTTAACTAAAATTGTTCAAATTAATTTGATGGGCCTACGTATTCGTTATTTTACGCTTGTTGTACGCCTTGCAGTTTAATGTAAGCAACGAGGTTCAGGCATGGTCGAGTGTTCAGGTTTTACTAATGGGTTTGTAAATTGAATGTGGTATTTTATATTGCAATGGAATTTGCAAATTTGTAAATAGGTTTTTTTTCTATGTTGGTATTTGTAGCAGATTCTTTTGAAATATATTATATTATTATTGTTGTTGTATCTATGTTATTCACGCGAGGAAAACGTTGTGCCGGTTGTGTTTACAAGGCAATAAACAATTGACACATTCGGGGTTTTTTTTTCTTTTCTTTTTTTGTAGAAAGAACGCAAAAGAAATTATATTTTTAATGTATATGTAAAATATATAAATATTTTAGTTTATGCATCACTTTGCGTCTCCGATAGGCTTATTTAAAAATAGCTAAATTAATTTATTAACAGTTGTTTCTTTTTGTTTTTTTTTTCATAAAAAAGTTAATGACTGCTCTTAAAATGTGTTCTTATAAAAAAACTAATACATTAATAATTATTTTAATAAATGATTTAAAATCTTTCTTTTTTTATTTCATTTCGACTTTAATAAAATAATCCTATTCAGTTAATCTATAGGTGGCATTAAAATTATTAGTATCCTTTGCCAAAATAAGTCACAAACCAAGGGTAGGTATTTTTAGGGTAAAAAAAACTTTATAAGAACCGCGAACTCTTTTCCTATTCCATTATTCAAAGTAAGATTTGGTGAAAGATTAGCACAATATAAAGGATTGCCTCGAATCTTTTTAAATGTATATACAGTTCTACTTAATGAAATTACATCTATTTTGCGACAGCAGTAATACTACTTCCCTTTGATACTGTATTTGTAATTCAAATAAATATCCTACTTTTTTATGTTAAACAGCTCTATATATTTTTGTTTTGTTTTTTTGTTCTAAATTTAATATAGTTTGCTTTTACCGTGTGCGTTCCGGAATCACCAAATCGTTTTGGAATAATTACTTTTTTCGTTAGACCACTTATCAAAAAGTTTTGTGCTGTTTTTGTTCCCCAAAAATGTAATGTATGGGAGAATATTTATCACTACAAAAGGTTCTCCTGAACGCTAATCGCATAATACCAATTATACAATACGAAACCGCGGACTTACAGCAAATTAATGCCAAAGGTAGGAGGGTTAGAAAAAAACATGTTATGAAAATAGGTGTTGATGCGTTGAATCTGTGAGCATTGGTACCGCTTTATCTTAAAATGACGGACATTGATGGATGACACCGGCTCACATAATTCATTTATCTACCATTAAACACTGTGACCGACAGCCACTGGAGCCCATCGTCCGCCTCCACTTCATTCATCAAAGAAAATACAAATTGACACCGTTATTATCTGCTGCGATTTATATTTTTTATTTTTATTACATAAATAGCTTAAGGGTCGTATGTAGGTACTATTGATCCTTGATCATATGATTGTTTCGACTTTTACAGTGCTTAAACGCGAAAAATACCTAATTCGAATGTAACACCCGTGAAGTGACTTTGTCGCGTTTCGGGAATAGTTTGAAAGTAGCCAGATAGAACGAGAGGAGTGTGCACTGTCAATCTAAGATGGTACATGCTCGTCTCCTCAAGCCGGCATAGTGGAGGCGACTGCACCCGCACAGGTTTCTCTGTAGTAGCAGTTGTTTCCATTCATAGACCGCACTCTAACTTTACATCAGGCGGAGTGTTGTCACATGCCGAGCTACAATAGAAAAAAATCAGAACGTAGCACGTGATTTTAAAAATATGATATTTTTTTAAAATCGACAATTTTTCACTGAAAAAGGCTGCATCAAAAACTTATCAATCATTTTATCATAATTTGTAGGACGAATTTATGAAATATAAAATAACTAAGCCCAACTTTATATTGTGTAGTCTCATATTATATAAGGGCCCCCATGTGACCCAGATAAAATAAGAAATGTTCTGGAACGCGACATCTCCGGAACGAAACGAGATGGGACCGATGTTCCGGAACAAAGGTTGTAGGAAATATCATCTAATATCGATCTGAAAAAAAAAAGTTTTTTCTACACTATCCCAGTTCTCGCGAAGCGCGCCAAAAAAAACTAGTTTGATTTTTAGACTCATAAGTGTTATAATTAGTTACAGAGTAAAACTGCTTCAAAATATATAGCTGGCAACGTGTACAGCCTTAAAGCAACTTTGTTGTAGCAGTTCTATCCGCTAATGGACTACAATACAACATCTAGTTATCTTAGTAACCTACCTAGTTCAAAACAAATTGGGTAACACAACCTTACATCAAATGTAACTATAACAATTACTCCTCACGATAACTCCAGTAAGGTCCAGCTGCACCAAAAGGCCCGTTAAAGTAATTTGACTTACATTTTACGGTGACTTTTTTAACAGTTACGTTTACATTTACTCCACACGCGTTGCAATATCGTATAAATTCTGTCGTTATCGTTAAAAGGGTGACCGAAAAAATAATAGAAAACAGATTTAGCTTTAGTGACATTGATATCACCATTACTTGCCAAAATTCGCTGGTTACGGTTAGCGTTAAAGTAAACGTCAAAAATGACAGGTGCGACGATAGTGCAACGCGTGTGGAGTAAATGTAAACGTTTAACGGTTGTAAAAATTGGCTCGGTCTTGACTGTGTAGTTAAAGTTGTCGGTTGGAGCCGAGCGTGTGTGGGGCCCTCTCTAGTCATCCGACTAGTCACCGATTGATGTTTTGTTATATATTTAGACTAACATTAGAATAAGTTTATTAATTTTGTAAAACAGGCAATTTATTTATTTTGTTAAAAGCTCATAGAGCGAATGTTTTAAAATATTCTTTAAACCTAAACCTAAAATGTAACAAAGTAACTTTAACTGCCCTTTTGGTGCAACTAGACCTAAATAATACATAAACAACATAAAGTCCATAATAACAGAGACATCAAATCTTACAATGTTCTCGTTAAAGGAAATTAGACTTCCAGAAGCAATAAAACATTTGTGGGTGAAGTGTGAATGTACTCGTACTGTACTGTATATAACGCGTTTATCGATGTTTCCCACACACACACACATACGCACAATAATTTGAAAGCTGCCGGGTAATTAAGTAATTATTATTTAGGTTATCTATTCTTTTTTTTTAAATTGTAGCTCGATATGTGACAACACTCCGCCTGATGTAAAGCTAGAGTGCGGTCCATGAATGGAAACAACTGCTACCACAGAGAAATCTCTACGGGCTGCAGTCGCCTCCACTATGCCGGCTTGAGGAGACGAGCATGTACCATCTAGATTAACAGTGCACACTCCTCTCTTATACTTTCAAACTATTCCTGAAACGCGACAAGGTCGCTTCACGGATGTTACATTCCTATCCATTTTTATTTATTACTTTAATTGTAAACCTAGTTTGTAACGTAGATTCTATCTCCTACATCACAGGGCAATCTGTTGTAGAGAGGAAATGTCTGCAGGCAGTCGCCTCCGTTATACCAGCTTGAGACGAATGTACACTCAAACAGAGTAATAATGCATATTTCGCTTGTTATATAGAGGGTTTTTTCTACAAAAAGTAAAATTAAATTGTGGAACGACCTTCCCAGCGACGTCTTTTATCCTTCCTTTAACATGGAATCCTTCAAGCGCAGTTGATGAGGCATCTCACAAAGCCGGCATAGCGGATGCGACTGCTGGAGGCGGAGTGTGGTCATATGAATTGCTAAAATTTAAAAAATGATGGTAAACTTAGTGGAGGTCCATGAACATTGACGACTAGAGAACCGCTCCCACGGTCGCCACTACTATGCCGGCCTGAGAAGGTGCTTTTTCACGCTCCGCTTAAAGGATCCAAGGTAAAAGGATTGGAAGAACACATGGGAGGGCAAAGCATTCCACTTGTCAATTGTTATTGTTCTCTGTTTAAGAAATAACGTTTTTAATTTATACGCCCAATTTATACAAGGAAATTAAGTTATTTCGGACACTTTAATTATATTTATTTACTAGTTGAATTATAAATCTATTTTAAGGACAAATTCTAATAAAGTTGGTAGGCAGACTGATGATGGTTATTAGCCCAGTCTACCGTCTTGGGGTAGTACCACCACTTTCAAGTGAATAGTCGCGTTTTGGTAGTAGTTAGAGACTGTCAACTTGTATAGTGGACTTTCAAACCAGCACAGCAAAGGTGGCTGCAGGAATTCCTCTGTGGTAAGTTAACTAACATAACATCAGGCGGAGTATTTTATACTATAAAAAAAATATAGGTATGAATATATTCATGATAATAATTTTTATGATTTTTATGATTTATGATAATTAATATGAGAATATATTCAAAATAAAATGAATAATATTCAAATATATATACAATGTATGTATAAGTCGTATATTGCGGTTGCAATTAACATAGTACCAACCCATGTCCAACAAACAGTTGATGAAGTTTGGAGCTTTGCGGCCCTGTTTACTTAAACTCGGGAGTCGGGACTGCCTACAGACTGCATAAGTTTACTCCCCACATCTTCGCCTTATTACTTCAATTTACTTCGAATGCTTTATTAACTAGAAAATTGGAGCAAAACTAAATTAAATTTTAAAAAAGTTATGTCCCGTTTATTGTGATTATTTTAATCAGTTCTTGGACTTAGAGCTACATAATTTTTTTTTTTTTTTTTTTTAATTTTTGGCTATCTTAAATGGTCCTATTATTAAATTATGAAGAAAGTTGTATAGAAAAACGAAAGCCACAATTGTATTTTTTCTGTTAAATTTTCATCGTTATTTTTTAATTACATTCATTACACCAATTCCCTACACATTTATTTTTACGTATAGGATTTATGTCACGAGTTAAGAGAATACGTTTGGCAAACAAATAAAACAACACATAGGGTGGTTTGCACCAGAAGGCCGGTTAAAGTAACTTTAACTATTACTTTTACGGCGACGACGACCGTTAAACGTTTACATTTACTCCAAGCGCGTTGAAATATCATGTAAATTCATATTATTATCGTTAAAAGGGTGGATGATCTCAAAAATGATAGAAAAACATATTTGGCTTTTTTTCATACATTTGACGTTAGCAACATTGGTTTGACGATTACTTTAATTTTAACCAAGCCAAGATACGGTTAAGGTTAAAGTAATCATCAAAAATGACAGGCGCGACGATGGTGCAACTCGTGTGGAGTAAATATACACCATAATGTAAACTTAAAAGTAATAATTAAAGTTACTTTAACCGGCCTTCTGGTGCAAACGACCCATAAGGAAAGAGTTATTCGCGCTCGACCAAATAGACCCTAAAACCTCTAAGTACTGCGCATCACAATATTCACAAAATCAGCGTTCTTAATTCGTGGTGCATACTGTAAGAACGGCTTGCTCCCTCTAGATCCGAGCCTGATCTTCATCACAGTACTACACAGCATGTTCTGTTTGTGATTTTGAGTTGATTGATATGTACGAGTCGTTTGGACGTATATTCGATTAACGATAAGTGGAATGCCAACAGATCTCATGGGATTGATCTCGTTGTGGATTACACGCCACAATTATTATTCGATATTTGTGCAATTTGGACATAATATGACCGGAAGATTATTACATACAAATAAATTGTTTTAATTTATTAGTTTTGCTTATAAAATAATATACCTATTTATCTATGTTTAGGGGTTAGTGATATGACATGATGATAGAGACGATAGATCTTACGTAATATAATATATGACTTACGAGATAATATTATAATATTTTATAAAAATCATAAAAATGATTCAAAATGATTATTCATTCATAACTATACTTACTGACATATATAAATAACTATATTTAAACATTAATAACATGGTTATACATCTCTCTATACACTTAACTGCAAGTTTGACAAGCATGCACTTTGACCTCCTTGCCAAATTCTTGTTCAGCGGTTTAGGCGATAAATAGAAACAAACATAGTTACTTTTACAGTTACATTATATATTAGCTTTATTTAGCTTATATATATTATTAGCTTTAAACCCAGACGTATAAGTTCAATTCAATACACAAAAGATATTTCAAGAAACAGTAAATAAGAAAAGAAGCACTTGATTTACGTTCAACATTAGTCTTTCTCAATGCGAAGCGAACACATGTCCTTTTACATAATCCATACAAATACAATACATGAACAAAATGTTACCTCTGTATCTTATTTTAGATATAAAATACCTAAGTAATTGTTTACAATAAAAATTACGAAAAATATTCGTTTCTGACGTAAATTTTCATTAAATTATTTAATTATTAATTGCATGTCACATAATAGATATAATTTAACAATCTATATAATGTGGGGCGTAGTAAAGAACCTTAACTTAAAAAAATATTAAATATAGATTAAAACATATAAAAACAAAAGAAAAAGAAAGAGAATAAAACCTTATATGTTTATAAGTAATTTATCGTTTATTTTATTATAATTAATTTATGGCATATTAAATTAATTAATTATTTATAAATTAATTTGGTTTATTAAATTTTATTTAAGGGATGAAAGTCTGTATGAGTATCGCAAACGTAAATTTAGGGCAAAAACTATTAATAAAAGTGCACTCGTTTAAAAACGACATATCGCATCTAAGTAAGGGATACGTGCAATTGAAAAAAGAGAGAACAATTTGACAGTGACAGTTATTCTATTATCTACCATTTCAATAGAAATCTTTCAGAGCAATAAATTTCTAACAATCGTACGTCGAAGCCACTGCGATGTGCATCTAAAAATATTCATAGAAATAAATGTGTTTTTCAATAGAATGGGAGTAGTATATGAATTTGTTTTCAAGTAATGCACTATTCTCTTTTGAAGTTTTAAAACAAAATGTTTACATTTTTATGAGTTTGCAAATGTGTGGTTGAATTCTGAACATTTTTTCTATTTTACTTTTCATTCGTATGTCTTAACTCACATTTGTTTATTACAAACCGAAATGGAACAAAGAAATATGAAAATAATTCGCATTTTATAAATTATAAATTTAAAACAAAATTACCATAGGAATAACCTGATTGCTAATGACAGTGATTGAGCAAAGTGGTAGACAGATTGATCCCATTATTGGCGGCATAGCGTAGGCGACTTAGACATTTAACTATTGTAGCAGTTGGAGCTGGGATTTTAACGGTGTAAATTTGATTGCAACCAATAGCCAGACAGATATTTGCCACATATCACATTTTGGGAATTCATACTGATTTGTTAGTGAACGTAGTTCGTTCATATACGTTGTAACCAGCTAGTGTAATCTCCAGAAAGCAGATAAACATATAAAAACTTTAGTGTCCATAAATTCTGCCAATACAAGCGAGGACGGTAGAAAATGCTTTACTAAATAACTTGTTACCTTACCTCGCTCCATCCCGCAGATTATCCTGGATCACCTATTTTACTTACCTTATGCATATTGGAGAAGAACAAAGAAAACTTATTTATTCTTATATTACTATATTTACTTGTTTTCATTATTAAACTTTAGAATATTATTATAGCAACAGTCATTACAAAAAACGGATTACGCTAACAAAAGAATTAAAAAATTACATACGAAGTAAAGAGAGAAAAACTATTTATAAATAATTACTTTTGCCTTCTACTTTGATTAATATATATTCATCACTTTTTTGCATATCACAACAAATACAAGCAAGGCATGAGCTACGTCAATTTCTATTTAAATTCATAGCTAAATGGTTTACGTGAGGGATTGCAGCGTTTCTCCTTGGCATTTTGTATTTCTCCTATGGTATTGATCCAAACGGCAAAGTTACTGTCGGCTAAACTTACTCTCTAGACTTTACCGAGTTAGTTTCTACGAGTAATAATAAAACTTTATGTTTTAATAAGTACTTTAAACAAAATATTGTAAAGATTTCAAATTTAATACAAAACCCTTATATCATTTGTAAAAACTCCTTCATCCTAAAACTGTAGGTATATTATTAATAAATGTATCCAGTAAAAATTAAAACAACATACTTACTACGGTTACATGGATTTGTAGCTAAATGCTACGCCATTTGCTACAAACGAGTGCTACACTCATTCGTAGTCCTTAAAAAGAAATGCACTTAAGCTTTATTCTCCAAACGCACGCATACGCTCTTTGTTTTTTATATCTATTGAAACTAGTCACTAAAAGCTAGAAAAAGGTCTTAAATTGATCATCTTTTAGTCATGAACACAACTCAGCATTTGTGCAGTCTCATTGTAATAAAAAACAGATGTCACAGACCAAAGGCCGAGTTATCGACGCGTAAAAGTGTCCGTTTTCCCCATTCTTTCGAGATAAATGATATAATATTTGCATGTAACTACTTTTTGGAAATTACTATTTTTCTGATCATATTATTCTGCAACAATGTCGGTTTTGTGTTCGTTGTGCATTAGTAAAAGAATAAAAGCTGCATTACAAAATACACTGTCGTTTGTATTACAGTGCTACAATTGACTATTGAGAGCAATAAAATTTTCACACGGAAAAGCTTTTCCTCAGGTCGGAAGTATAATGGAACGACATAAAGATTCCAGAAGTTTTTAAGAAAATAACTTCTGTGTGGGAAGTAATTCGACGTTGATTGCAATTTTATATGAAATTACATTTCGATTCACCTCAGAGCAGAGTGAGATATGACAAACGGTCGAGAGAAAGGGTGGCATGTACGGAATTTCAACTTCTGAGAAGACTATTCTTGTATTATTATCTCACGATTGAGTGACACAAATCGCCTATGTTTAAAATATTTATTTTTTATTTATTTATTTTTTCAATTATAAAAATTAGGATAATGTAAAATATACAAACAACTTGATCAATTAAAATACTACAATCAAAACGATGTTATTCGCCTATTTAACTGTAGATAAGTGTAGAACTTACAATTCTAAATTACGTTTTGTGTAGCAGGAAGAATAGGCCTGTATGTAGGACACGCAACGGCCAATATAATTAACCTGTAGGATGCAGATCTCGGATATTAGCTGTGATTGAAGCTGAATGACATCCGTGTGCCAAACAATACAATAAATATCTACACAAATCTATATGTATACTCAATTGATATTCAATATATTCCATGCAATATCTTCGTGATATTGTGGTACCAAATTGCGCTTATGTTCGTTTGAATATAAGCAATAATTAGTAATTCAAGAAGATTCCTGTTAATGATCATATTCAATTACATATCGACAGCACTCTAGGCTAACATCTCATCTGGCCCCTCATATAAATTTATTTGAAAAATATTGTAAATATCGAAAAAAAATCAATTATTAATTTTTACAGGTAAAAATAATTTAATTTTTCCTTTAAAAATTTCCGCCCGCGCCCTTATGTGTGCTTATATTAACTAAAGTTTTTTTTTGAACCCTGTTCTGGTTCAGCCAAGATACTATATGATTTAGTAAATATTTATATTAAGTGTAGAATAGTGTAAAATTTAGTATTTAGTGGTAGTATTAGTATCATTTAATGTGTATATCAATTAGCTAGTCTAATATATTCTGCTGTAAGAATAAAGCCTTCAAAAAAGAAAAAAATCTAGTGTTTGGTATCATGAGCACTAAGCGACGAAAGTACGTATAACATACTTAGCTACATTGGTACCGGTCAGAATTTGACGAGGTTTGAACACGGGTTTCATTGATCATTAGTTTCACCCTTCTACCGCTAGACCACGGCCGCTCAAATAATCCACCATTGACTCACCCATTATACTCAGAATATAAATGGAAAATCCGATTAAATTAATATTTAAATCGCTTCTTATTACAACTACTATGTAAAGCTAAATCACATAATGAATAGAAGTTGAATTCAATCTTAATATGATCACATAAAACACCTTTAAATCTAATTGAATAAGGTAGGGCTTTCCTTCAACGAAGTCACTTTATATCGGCTCCGTAAGAAGATTTATTAAAAACAGCTATTCAAAAAATTGGGTAATATTTCTATCCTAAAAGTAATCATGGGACGTTAACGGACCTTAATGGCGGAAACTTTTACGATGAACGACGTCAAAAATTAGGTGTAACGCAGAATATTCGAAAAAACTTTATTACTTTACTACCGCTACTTTGGTTACTTTATCTATAACTTCATTTAAGTACTTACTTAGTTAGATTTATCAACTTTTATTTTCCTTAAGCTTGCCATGTCAACCTGAATGTTGCACATTTGTCTTCTCAAGTTGGTATAGCGGAGGTTACTTGGTAGCAGTTGTCTCTGTTCATGGACCGCACACTATATATCAGACTACAGACTAGTATAACACAAAAACATAAGTTTATGGTTTAGTGTGTTTGAAAGTGAATAGTATCTTCAAAGGTACTCGTATATCAACGCAGACATCCTATTGGCATTAGGAAATGAGGCCCAAGGCTCAATAGACAACCGCACTAACGAAAATAAAAGTCAATCAAACAATTGAACTTTCGAGTTTTGGCGGCCATCTTGAGACGTCAGGTTATCTGTTTTTAATTATTTTCCTAAACTTGGTGAATTAATAACCATTAAGTGTTCGTGAACGTGTGTGAGTGTGGGCAAACAATTCAAAAGAAGAGAACCTCTGTTTTCATTTTCCCTCCAAAACTCCCTAGGAAGTTTCAGTAAAGATTCTACCACTTTACTGGAATAATTTTTGACATGACTGTTTGGTGTGATGAATGAATGACTCGTGATGCACAATGTTATTAACTTGATGCAAAAATATTCACTTTGACACTGGCAAATTGTTATAACGCCATATAAAACAAGAAAAAAATATTGAACTTTGTCCGGCCGCACTACGGTATGATACAGCGAACCAAATCTGTGATAGGGAGCAAGTATCGTCTCATCACATTTTAAACGAAACTATCAGAAAACTAGTGAAAGCGCGATAATGAAACTAAATATTTTAAACAATTGATTAGTGGTGTTAATGAAAGAAAGCTTTATTCAAAAATGACATTCGTACAATATCAGAAAAGCAGTTGATATAAAGAAACAACGTGACCATTGTACCTTTGTATACCTAATCTAGGGGGCCGACCCTAATTTTCCGGCGATGGATCACAAATTACAGCTAACAGGCGCGTCCTGCATAAATTCAACCTTTTCAGCTTAATAAAAATGATTTAAGCAAGCATTAAGCGATTTCTACAGATCCACGATTTGAGAGTGTTACAAAAAAAATCACTTCATTTTATACTTTGTTTAGAAGGAAGACTTATTGTTTTTCCCTATTCTTTAGAATTTCTTATAGGTGTAAGACTATTATAATAGGTATCATATTATATAAAGCTCGATTACCACTGACTCACTCACTCACTCACTGACATATATTATGAAGCACTCGCGGGTTGGGGGGGTTTAAACTTTCGGGGTGTGTGAAGGAGCTCGGAAAAACCTCGACATGTTCCGAAAGTCCGTTCCGTCCGGTTCTGGAACGCGTTATCTCCGGAACGGAACGAGATAGGGCCAAAGTGCCGAAACAAAGGTCGTATGAAATGCCCTCTAACTTCGATATCGATACTTTTATCAAAATTTTGTGTGTTTTTTTTTTCAAAACTACCCCCAAAACTATCCCAGCGCTCGCGAAGCGCGCCACAAAAACTAGTAGGTAATCTAAAACTGTAATGAATAATACTTGTATATCAATAACAGGCATACCAGATTCATGAGTTGCGTTTTGCAACTATAATCAGAGCGACCGTGGTCTAGCGAAACAAGGCGTGAACTCACGATCGATGAGACCCCTGTTCAAATCTCTACACTACTTTAGTCGCTATATGTATTATGATATAAGTATTATATTACTATAGGCATTTAAAAACATATACTTGTTAACCTAGAAATAAACCAGGTCAGAAAAACATAAGAATCCTTTTGAATCATTTCAAAAAGTGCCTAATTAAATCCCAAAAAAACTTCTCTCATCTCATAAAATAAAACAAAAAGCGACCAACCAATTCTTTTATATTTTTCAAAAAAAAAATCCCCCAGTGGATGTACAAAGGGAGATAGGAATAAACTCCAACACAACAAACTGTATCTCATTAAAGACAGCAAACAAGAAAACTCGTTCTACGTGGAACTGCTGCAGGGTGCTAGCAACACTGAAGGAAAATACATATTTTTATATCCCCTTCAATCACATTCTAGGTTGCTCTCCCCTTTTATAAAAAAAAGCGATTGGCCGGGACTTTGATTTTAAAAATACGCTAAAGAAGATTGTCGAGGACACTTTATACTTTCATAACCCAATTAACTGCTTTACTTTTTCTTTAAAAACAAAATTTCTGAGAAAGAGTACTAAATTTATCTTAATGAACAAACAACTAAAACTCGAGAAATCTTAATTGGCTCGGTTGTATGTAAAGAGATCTTTTTCATAAAAATTTCAACCCTAACCCGTTAATATTAAAATCCGTGACTTAGAGCCGGTAATTCAATCGTTCCTTAATTAAACGACCTTAACCTGCAATAAGTAATGAATAAATTTGTGACGAAAAAATTAAACCGACTTCTTAATAAAACACTAAAAAGTGAAAAATAATTTTAATCGACAACTACCTATACACAATTTAATAAGCATAAATATGCTTATTACCTATTTACAAATTAATTGTCTACATATTATTTGACATATTGCTAAAGTCAGTGCCAACCAAATATGGAACTCCGCATTGTTTAAATCTAGATACATTTCCAGTCATAAAACATGTTTCAAATCCATGCACCGACTTTAAAATGCCATAAATTAGTGTATGAACAGTGAACTTGCTGAGGTCTTCTTAGATTACATTATTTCACACAAAAAAGGTGCTAGCAGTAACATTTCACTAAGTCTGAATTGAGTCAACAGCCCTTAATTATAAGAACAAGCTTATTAGCTAGCCTAAACAAACATTTTGTAAGACACCAACGTCGCTGCTTATTTTATTTAAATATCATCCAAGAAGTTTTCTTAAAATTTTCCATAATTTATATAATATATTACATAATTATTAGTAATATAATATGAAAGTTGTTTCAGTATTTTAATAAGATCAGTTATAGCAGTATACGAGTAGCTACAATCTGTTTGTTAATTCGATAGTTTAATAAAATTATTGGATATCTGACACTTACCAAATGTTTTATATTTAATTAATTTATTTACGATACTTTAAGTTTTGACATGGCAATGAGAGGCACATAATAAAATGAATTAATGTATTAATTTTTAACTGGAACGATCATAAGTAATCTATTTCTAACAACTCGTCGCCATATTTATTTAATAAAGTACGAGTAAGGTACATTGCTCGCCTCTCCTAGCTTTCTTTATAACATGTTTCCCGCAACTTTGTTAGCGTACAATTAGATATTCCCATTGCATCCCTAGGGAATCTAGGGAATACACCGGAAACTTTCCTCAATAAACGGGCTATCTAAACACAATAATTATTGTCCAAACTACAAAGAAAGAAACATACATTTCACGAGCATCCCGTGTTCTAAAATTTGACCGGTACCAAAGTAACCAGCAACGTTACCAGTGCCTGTGATGTAAGCTCAGTACAGGCATTAAAAAAACATTATATATTGAAAGAAAATATCTACAGAATAGTAATAAAGATATAAGTTGCTTCAGCTTTAATAAAAGTAACCGGATTGTAATGGTCTCGGTTATCTCCGCCATTTAGTGTATTTCCTCGTTCATGTTGGCAGACATTTGAATGACAATAAACGGAAGTATTCAGTAGGATCAGTAGCGGTTTTTCGCATGTTGGTATGCAGAGTTGGTCGGTGCATTCGCTAATCCGTGCAGCGCATCCTCATCTCCCACGAGACTCGGTTTTAGGACAATAAAGCGCTGTATGCATTGTCAAAATTCCCGCTATATTAACTTTCAAGTCCGAAACTCTTTTGTTTAAATTTATTTTTCAAAAATCATTATAATTTTTTGTTTATTTGGAAATAAGAATTGGAATGGTTTTAAAAAGCCTACACCTTTTCTTCAACTATTACTACTTATACTAGAATTAGATAGTCTGAATTATTTTTCTTGTGTTCATTTTTTTAAATTTTCGGTTAAGCGCGAATACATCTTTAACCACAGAAGAGTATATGCAGCCAGCAATCGCCTCTGCTATGCCGGTTTAAAAAGATAATACATACGAGTAGTTATAAATAAGTGTTAAATTGTATCTGGTACGCGCATGTGCCAAAATTAAACATTCCCATCATTGTCCTACGTGGTCGCGTTCATTGTTTGCACACTTCACCCAACTTCACCTAACAACCATTCAGATATAGGTTTGTACATTCCGTATCTAACATGCTCAACTGCCCAAACCTCTAACCTCTATTGTTAAGGGTAGAGAGTGCATTATGTATTAACAAAGATTTCTTAATTTCATTGGATACTAACAGTGGAAAATTATATTCGCTTTTATTTATTCATTTGTTTAAATACTTAATTAAAAGTAGTGGGGTTACTATAGAGTTGTATTCGGAGTTTTGGCAGCCATCTTGAGACGTCAGGTTGTCTGTTTTGAATTATTTTCCTAAACTTGTGTTTCTTCGAATGTTAATGGTGGATTATTAACTATTAAGTGTTCGTGAACGTGCGTGAGTGTGGACAAACAATTCAAAAGAAGAGAACCTGTGTTTCCATTTTTTACTTGACTGAGACTTGACCTGACTCTTTAGTGTGATGAATGAATGACTCGTGATGCACAATATTATTAACTCGATGCAAAAATATTTACTTTGACACTGGCAAATTGTTATAATGCCATATAAAACAAAAAGAAAAAAAAAGAGTTGTATTCGTGTTACAAATTTCAATTTTAGAGTGGTAGGCAGACTGATGATGGTTATTATATATAGTTTGCCGTCCTGGAGCAGTACCTAGTACATTAGTAGCCAGATATAACAAGTGTATGTGTTGTAACCTTATGAAATACAAACATAACCTAGATGAAATACATTTGTTTCTTTATGGACCGCACTTTGACCTAATATCAAGCGGAGTGGTGTCATACGCCGAGCTGCAATAAAAATAACTAAAAAAAGTATCAGTACAGGGGGAAACCTAATTAATTGAATGTAAACAGTAAATTAAAACAAACCTTAGTAAAGGATTTACTTTTAAACCGCATCCAAATTGATTTCACCCTAATGTCCCTGAGGTCTTTAAAGTTTTTGTCCGGGCGTCAACTATTTAGGTGATGGCAACCCTAATGAATATTGTTTTTATTGTTTAGTATTACTTCTTTACTCATAAACAACTATTTAAAAAGTAAATGGTAGACTGATGATGGTTATTAGCCCAATCTGCCGTCCTGGGATAGTACCACCACTTACGAATGTAACACCCGTGAAGTGACCGCGTTTGTCGCGTTTCGAGAACTGTTTGAAAGTAGCCAGGTATAACGAGAGGAGTGTTCACTGTCTATCTAGATAGTACACATTCGTCTCTTGAAGCCGGCATAGCGAGGGCGACTGCTGCTTGTAGAAATTTGTCTGTGGTGACCGCATTCTAGCATTACATCAGACGGAGTGTTGTCATATGCCGCTATACTACAATAAAAAAAAAAAAAACCTAAATAAATGATATATTTAAAATAAGTTTAAGCTACATACAGGTCTCAAAAGCATGACCTAGATAGAATTTAACAAAAATGTGAAAATACGAGTGCATAACGAAATTACAGGTCTATTTGAATAAAATCCACCTATTTGGAATATGGCTGAGAGGGAGGCTTTTCTGGAGGTAAGCCAACCGCCTGAAGGCAACAATGTGGCTGCCAATAATGTATTTGATCGATGACCGACCAAATCTGCGAATGGATTTCACGTCTATGATATGATTATTTGTTTTTGAGATATATTACAGGATGCAAATGTATGATTGTGTACATAGAATGCATTGTATTAAATACATACATATCTATGCATATTACATATACATTGTTTAGAAAACTATGAATATGTACCTATAGAAGGTATTAGTGTTAAAACTTTCTGCTACTAATTTTTTTTTTAAATGTAGCTCGGCATATGACAACACTCCGCCTGATGTAAAGCTGTTGTGCGGTCCATGAACGGAAACAACTGCTAGTACAGATAAATTTATATAAGCAGCAGTCGCCTAAGAATGTCGACCTAAGAAGACGAATGTCATCCAGGTTGACAGTGCACTCTCATCTCGTTATACCTGGCTACTTCCAAATTGATCACGAAATGTGATTAAAAGTGGTTGTACTACCCCAGGACGGCAGACTGGGCTAATAACCATCATCAGTCTACCTACCACTCTTTGAAATTGAAAAATGTAACACGAATAGAAGTCCTTCCAACTCGTCATAGATTACTCTTTTTTTACTCCCATGTCTTTACTGTGGTTGACAAAGAATATGGAGCATCGGTGACTTCTCTCTCTACATACCACTTTTGCCTCAACCACATCCGTTATTCTTCTCACACGCCCTTTTCCGACACCACGGCTACCAACTTTTATACGATAAATCTGTTTCATTAATCTCCTCCATCCATTATTTCCATTTGGATGAGCCATCTCCGACCACTATGGTTAAATAAATAAATTTAAAAAACTTAATTTATTTAGAGATTTATTATAAATTCTATAAATTTATTTTATTTTAAGAAAAAAAGATATTTTGCTTCGATTCTATAAATTTTTTTCTTTCATATTTTTATTCAAATACGGTTTCATTAGGAAAGCGTACTTTTGACAACAATGGGTGTCAGCTATAAAATAATGATTGAATTCTACATTTATAATAGAAAAGCATTTTATTATAGTATGGTTCAATTATGCGTAAAGTATTTGAGTGAAAGGTCCTCTCGTTGTTTCGCTGGGGATCCAAATCACACGACGCGACGTTTTCCTCATCCGAAAAAGATACATGTATCTTGGAAAACTATTTGTAATAAAAATATCAACGTCATACTGTCACATAATAAATTACATTTTATTTATTCGAATATGGTGGTAATTTACAATGTTAGATATTGGAATTTTTAATACCTATATACATTGATGCATTGATGCCTACACTCACCACTGGGTGTCCCAATTTAGATATTATTTTTTTTAAACTTTATTGACATAACTATTTAAACATTATTCAGACATTATATTTAATTTTTACTTGACGTACTATGTATAAAATACCTTAATTAAAAACAGACGACTGATTAGAGATAAAGAGTGGTAGGCAGACTGACGATGGTTATCCAGGCTGCCGTCCTGGGGTAGTACCACCACTTTCGAATGTAACACCCGTGAAGTGACCGTTTCGGGAATAGTTTAAAAGTAGCCAGGAATAACGAGAAGAGTGTGCACTGTCAATCTGGATAGCACATGCTCGTCTCCTCAAGTTTCCCTGTAGTAGCAGTTGTTTGGACCACACTCTAGCTTTACATCAGGCGGAGTGTTGTCACATGCCGAAACTACAATAGAAAGAAAAATTACATAGCTTCAACAATCTAACGCCACCAGAGAGATCAAAAAAAGAGAACGATAATATTAATAATGATTTTAAAAAGCTTAATGTAAGAACCGAGGATCTTTAATATCTGATAAAAGGCATTAGCTACATCTAATTAATGTTTAATGCAATAATCACGAGGTCCGTGATCTTCACGCCTCATCTCGAGAAGAGCGTTACTTAATACAATTAAGACACGTTTTGCCTTCGCCAAACCACCATCCATCTACGTTAATTCTCCTTTACACTGTACATCTATAGGGAAATGTTGCTTATAATAGACCTAGTAATATAATTATGTATAGAATAGATAACACAATTTCATATTATACGATGTGTAACCGTGTAGGAAGTCTTAAAAAACCCCTAAATGAGCCAGACTGCATATTTTTACATACTATGGCAAAATGTGAGTTAATAAGTCTAATAAAAACGACTATTGAATAATAATGAAAGCTCGAGCTGTCTGTTGCGGCTTCATTTTTTCTGTTCAATATTCATCACAATTTAATAATAACAAATCCAGCATTCGAATATGACAAAAATATACGAGTAAAAGCGATCCTTGCGTATTTTTATGGTATCTCGGCATGTGACTACACTTCGTCTGATGTTAAGCTAGAGTGCTTCATGAGAGTGTCTGCAGACAGACGGCACTGCCCTCCGCTATGCCGGCTTAGAGTTGAATGCGCCTTATTCATTGCAGTAGCAAACAGGACACTCCTGTCGTCGGCTACTTCCAAGCTGATTTGGAAACGCGACTCGGACCCCTGAACGGCAACCTACCACTCTTTAAAAGTTGCTAATACCATAGAAAAAGTTTTAACTTGTTTGTCAATTTTAATGAGATCACTTTGTTATACAACCTCACTCCTTTGTTCTCGAATTGTGATCCAAAATCTGACCCAAACTTTATACAAAGTTGTCGGATACTTTCATAAACAAAGTTTTCTATTCTATAACAAACATCTCTGCTGTTATCTCCACCTTTAAAGGTATTTTTCCATTTCCATTTGAATTAATATGTTTACCCCCAAAAATGTGGAAAACAATATTTTAGATTCATAAATATTGTTATTACGGAAGTAGATAATTGTTAAAACACGATATTTTAATTAATAAATGGAGATCGGTTTCTCGTAAATAAAGAATCTCTCAAATAATAAATGAAATAAAATAAACAATGGCATTTCCTTAAACAATTTGATGAGTCAAATATGTACCGTCCACTCATACCCCGGCTACTTCTGAGCTGATCCCGAATTGAGACTAGGACTAACAGCTAACGTTAGCCTGTTTCCCCTTTTACGCGTGTTATTGGTATTGTATACAAACTTCATAAAAAGAAAAATTACATAACGAATAACAAAAGAATTTATTTAAATTCTTTAAAACAAACGACACAATTTAATGTTCCCGCCTAATCTCAGGTTTACCGTTAATATTAATGTGGAGTTGCAAATTGCAGACCCTTACACCCAAAAACATAAATTTTATCCCTTTTAAAACATTCCTAATTGCGCCATTATTTAAAAAAAAAACTTTACCGTTTCAATGTTTAATACACTCGCACTCTTAATGAGTGCTGCTTTTTATGTCCTTTTAAGGTATGTTAATACATTATTTATAATTTATATGGTAGGCAAACAAAAGTTCTCCTAACAGCTGCTACCACAAAAAACTGCAGACAGAAGTCGTCTCTTCTCGTCTTTTCCAGCCACTTCCAAGTTGAGCCTGAAACACGTTTAGATCACTCACGGATGTTAGACTCGAAAGTGGTGGCACCATCCCAAGACATCAATCATGAAAAAAATTTATTATCAGAAAAGTACGTACGTATTTTTAATTAGATTATTAAAATATAAAATTCTGACATATAAAATAGCCCAGCTTTTAATAGCTACTAGATAACTGTCACTTCAGTATGAAATTGGTGGATAATTGAATTTTTGTGACGGCCAGGATCGATCGGCATAGTGCCTGTCACTCGTCACGAGTTAGTCACCTTTTAATAATAAAGTTCGACACTAAATTCGTAATTTCATTAAAGCACTTTATTGACACAATTAAGTAATTAAATATCTAATTAATCAATCCTAATTAAGTCTTATTAAAAATGACGAATTTTATGTGATGAATTAACGAAGGAATTATTATATAAATAAATACAGATATATTTACTTTCGCATTTATAAGTATAGATAATAATAAAATATATTAAAATAACATAAAAATGCCACAAAACTTGACATCTTTATATATGTATATTTTTTTCCATTTGAATATTTGTGTACTACTACTGAATATTGAGTGTTTACAGATTGAAATGCGGGTTTGAGGGATACTTTACTGTATCAACATGTGTTAGTTCAACTTTAACCCGCAGCTCCTATGGTTTAGTGAGCTGTGTTTGATTGAATTCTATTGACTGTCAGATATTTGAGTACCAGAGAATTTTGTGTTAATATTATAGCTATGTATATATATAACAACGTAATAAATACGTATTTGTTGAAAAAGCACAAAACACCATCGAAATATAAAAACAAGCAATGTGAACGCAAGGATTGATATACAAGTGATGCGACGACCTCGTAGCACGAGCGAGGTAATTCAAGCTTCACAGCTGATGTACGGGCAACGTGCTTGCCTTGGCGTCGTTAAAAACCTAATAATAGAAAAAAAATACCACAGAATAAGATTATGGTATTGGTAAGTGTAACACACGGTTAAAATGGAATAGCCGCAGTCGTACTACTATAGGAAAAAAAGTATTATTAATATGGCATCGCAGTGCGTATTTTTTTAAAAAAAGGGCAATTTTTTTATTGTTGCTCTGCATACGACAGCACTCCACCTGACGTAAAGCTAGCAGAGATTTAACATTATTGTTAAATTTAATTTAAAACCAACATGATAATCTACAAAAGCGGTATGTATAATCGCAAATTGAAATAGCCGTAACGCCCCGTAACGTTTTGACGATCCGGCTATTGTTGGCTAACGTGGTTATACGCATGGTGAAGCTTTTGTATTATCAAAAATCAAAATCATAGACTAAATTTGAAATTATCAATAACAATACATGTATTAATTTCGAGATGATAAAGCAAATTTAATTTTGTGCACAGGGGCGTATGAAAAGGCTTTCATATCAAGCGTGACGCATCTATGAAGTTCCATTTCTAACAATACTAGTTCCTGTCTAATATGAGTAAGAGAAGATGAGAATTGAAGAGAGAAGGTAAATCTCCCCTACATACTAGTACTAATTGGAGGCATCTATAGAAGATAACGTGAACAGTGTGCATTATCAACCTGAATGGTGCCATGGTATTCGCGCGTTAAACAGTCGTGTGTCACACGGTCGCGCGTTATACAGTCGCGCGGTATTCAGTCGCGCGTCAAACAGTCGCAAGTTACACAGGCGCGCGTTATACACGCGTGGTATCCAGTCGCGCGTCAAACAGTCGCAAGTTACACAGGCGCGCGTTATACACGCGTGGTATCCAGTCGCGCGTCAAACAGTCGCAAGTTACACAGGCGCGCGTTATACACGCGTGGTATCCAGTCGCGCGTCAAACAGTCGCAAGTTACACAGGCGCGCGATATACATGCGTGGTATCCAGTCGCGCGTCAAACAGTCGCAAGTTACACAGGCGCGCGTTATACTCGCGTGGTATCCAGTCGCGCGTCAAACAGTCGCAAGTTACACAGGCGCGCGTTATACACGCGTGGTATCCAGTCGCGCGTCAAACAGTCGCAAGTTACACAGGCGCGCGTTATACACGCGTGGTATCCAGTCGCGCGTCAAACAGTCGCAAGTTACACAGGCGCGCGTTATACACGCGTGGTATCCAGTCGCGCGTCAAACAGTCGCAAGTTACACAGGCGCGCGATATACATGCGTGGTATCCAGTCGCGCGTCAAACAGTCGCAAGTTACACAGGCGCGCGTTATACTCGCGTGGTATCCAGTCGCGCGTCAAACAGTCGCAAGTTTCACAGGCGCGCGTTATACTCGCGTGGTATCCAGTCGCGCGTCAAACAGTCGCAAGTTACACAGGCGCGCGTTATACACGCGTGGTATCCAGTCGCGCGTCAAACAGTCGCAAGTTACACAGGCGCGCGTTATACACGCGTGGTATCCAGTCGCGCGTCAAACAGTCGCAAGTTACACAGGCGCGCGTTATACACGCGTGGTATCCAGTCGCGCGTCAAACAGTCGCAAGTTACACAGGCGCGCGTTATACACGCGTGGTATCCAGTCGCGCGTCAAACAGTCGCAAGTTACACAGGCGCGCGTTATACACGCGTGGTATCCAGTCGCGCGTCAAACAGTCGCAAGTTACACAGGCGCGCGATATACATGCGTGGTATCCAGTCGCGCGTCAAACAGTCGCAAGTTACACAGGCGCGCGTTATACTCGCGTGGTATCCAGTCGCGCGTCAAACAGTCGCAAGTTACACAGGCGCGCGTTATACACGCGTGGTATCCAGTCGCGCGTCAAACAGTCGCAAGTTACACAGGCGCGCGTTATACACGCGTGGTATCCAGTCGCGCGTCAAACAGTCGCAAGTTACACAGGCGCGCGTTATACTCGCGTGGTATCCAGTCGCGCGTCAAACAGTCGCAAGTTTCACAGGCGCGCGTTATACACGCGTGGTATCCAATCGCGCGTCAAACAGTCGCGTGTTATACGGTCACGCATTATACAGTCGCGAGACAAACACGCGCGTGATGCAAATAATTATATTTATTAATATAGTAACAATTTGACGCGCGATTGGATACCGCGCCATTGTAAAACGCGCGACTGTATAACGCGCATTTGTTTAACTTTTAAGTATAATTGTTTTGTTTAACATGTACAAAATGACTATGAAAGTCTCTAAGAAAATATAATATTTGCAAAGCCAAACACTTTCGGATTAAACGTAGAAAGTTTTCGATTTGTAATACTAAGTAATAACTTTGATTGGAATATAATTCTTGTATTTACATTTGGTTTACTTGAGGAGACTTTGCAAAGATTAATCTAGTAACCACCTTAATCATTAGAAGTATCATTAACGAGTTATTTAACTAATCGTTTGATTTATTCTAGAAAGGGTTTTGGTGTAAAAGTTTTAATTTAAACGTGTAACTTGTTAATTACTACGCAAAAATTTCTAACAAAACTTTTGCTGTATTCGATGGTAGTGGCAAAAAGTTAATTTGTATTATATACATAAATAATTACTTGTAGTTTTCTTTTTATGAAATGCTATTCCATACTTAAGCACATCCACCTGATGTTCAGTTACAGTGCGGTCCATGTCCACGCAGCAGTCACCCAGAAGATGAGTTCGCAGGATGACAGGGAGTACATATACTCCTCTTGTTACACTGGGCTATTTCCAAGCTAATCCTGAAACGTAGGATTAATAGGGCCTAAAAAAACCTGAAATACCGATGCGGTCCAAGTATTTCATTTTTATTTTTGAGACCTTAAAAAATTCATCATTTATTGGTCTAGTATAAAATACATAATATGGTGCCATTATTTGTTTAAAAAAAAACACCGAAATATCAAACACAAGCAATATAAATGCAAGGATTGAACGGCTGGTGTTGCGATGGCCCCGTAGCATGCCTCGGGTCGCGCTTGCCTTTTCAATGTTATTGTGGCTTTACTTTACATGAAATTTAAAAAAAGCTAATAGTAATAAATACCTTACAATTGCGTTATAGAACTCGTATTTAAAGGGATTGCTATCTTTTTACATAACCTAGTATTTTAGTTGTCTTTGTCACTCTCTGATATATCTAGAAGGTTAAATGTAACTGAAGAGTGGAGCGTCACTTGTAGAAGTAGTGTACGTGCCTAGCATGCTGGTGGTACTGGGAACACAGCCGTCCAACATCTGCAAACTTATCTAATTACCGCAAACAGAAACCCAATAAGATTACCTCGCTCCTTCAACAAACTCTGTCCTTATTAAGAACTTTGCCTACTAAATTCATTTGCTGAAAAGTAATCCCTTAGAAACCCAACAGTTCTCATGTGGTTTTTAACTTTAAACTTTACTTTTGTTATTATTATATATTGAATAAATAAATAAAACAAAGCGGAGGCGACCGCTGCCTGCAGACATTCCTCTGAGGTCACATGCCAAACTAACTATACGAGTAATAATGCCTGTTCTGCTAATAAAAAATGAGGCAATTAATAACGAGTTATTCATAGAAAAGAATTCCATGACCAAAATATATTTTATGTAACATTTTCATCCATCAACCGCTTTATTCATGTAAACACAGTTGTAAAAATAAAACCCAAACGCAGAAATATAATGTCCGCATCTCATATGAATGGTATAAGCCTGGCTCACGTGACATTGAAAGCCCTCCATCAATCTACCACAAACCTATTTCCTAACACATTCCATCGTAGACCTTTTCATACCAACTCTCTCTCCGAATGAAATATGAATATTTTTTCATGATTATTTTGTGATTTTAAATGAAAAAGGCAGCTTTTACTTTTTTAAAGCGCGTGTGTATTTTTTTTTAACGTACACGTGTAGTACTGACTAATTAATGGTTTTTAAAAATACCTATTTCAATTTATGCATATAAAATTTAAGGTACATTCAAAAGAAAGTTGCTTTATCATTATTTTTTTTTTTGTAGTTTTTTTAGTTTTTTAGAGCGGCCGTGGTCTAGCGGTAAGACGCGTGAACTTACGATCGATGAGACCCGTGTTCGAACCTCGCTAAAGACCGGTACCAATGTAACTTTGTTATATGTACTTTGGTCGCTCAGTGCCTATAGGCACTATTAAGAGTGGTAGGCAGACTGATAATGGTTATTTGTCCAGTCTGTCGTCCTGGGGCAGTACCACCACTTTCGAATGTAACACCCGTGAAGTGACCTTGTCGCGTTTCGGGAATAGTTTGAAAGTAGCCAGGTATAAGAGAGGAGTGTGCACTGTCAATCTAGATAGTGCATGCTCGTCTCCTCAAGCCGGCATAGTGGAGGCGACTGCAGCCCGTAGCGATTTCTCTGTGGTAGCAGTTGTTTCCATTCATGGACCGCACTCTAGATTTACATCAGGTGGAATGTTGTCACATGTCGAGCTACAATAAAAAAAATAAAAAAATAGTAGTGCATAATAACGCATTTTACAATTTACAATTGGAAAGCATTTGTTCAAGGATAATTAAAATGTTTAATTCTCCTTGCATAGGTTGTTTTAGTAGTAAATTATGAACTAAAATATATTATAGTAAATTTAAAATTCAGTTGTTTTTTTGTTTTAGTTATTATATGCACAGATGCTTTAATTGACGAGTTTCTTCAAGTTTCTTGTGGCAATCTTCTCGTCATACGACTTTCCTAAGCCTTGATAGGATCTAACGATGAGCACTTTCTCTTCATCAAAAGTACATGCTAAGACCTCCTATGCTAATGAAAATATTTTCATTTACTTTTAAGTTTGTATTGTCCTTGTCCCATTGCACAGAGTTTCCTAGTTTGTAATTCTAGTATATTAATTACCAAAACAGAAGTTTTATTGATTCATATTCATACGTAGGAATTTGATTTATGTGCACACATAGACACCTGCGCAAATACATACATGTTAACATGTTAAACGTATGTTTCAGATAACGGTCTTTTGTTTATTTTGGTATTTCGAAAGCTTTGTTCTAGTTCGCACTAACTAAAAAATGTACCCATTTTATTGATTATGTTTTTTAAAATAATTTTTTGTTATTTTTGTCATGCCAGATTTGGTTTCATTATAATTCAATAAGTGCTCATTTTGTTATACTTTCTTTCATGTAGTCTAATTTTCTGCATTCTCATTATAAATTGTATTTTAATATTGTATTATAAAATATTATGTTAGAAGTTAGATTTCTGAAGAACATAAAACAGAAAGCAAATTCTCTGCAAATAAGATGTGTTATTGATACAACGTACATTCTTAAATTGATCTTACTATGAAAGACTCGATAACAGTCAAACTAAAAGAATCATAACTTTCACGATTCAAATGTAAAGGCCGGATTCAAATGTAGGGAGAGCAGCAACAGAATATTATACTATTCATTGTTTTATTTTATAAAAGAAGTTTCGACTTTCCGTTATGGAAGTAATATCGAATATTGAATTCCAATATTATATTTTCATAACACTTTTTATTATTATTATTTTTATAGTAGCTTGGTTTAAACAAGAGTGCAATTCGTGAGCAAAATCAACTGCTACCACTGAGAACTAAATGTGTCCCCTTAACTATGTCTGCTTAATGGTTCGAATGTGTACCATCATTGACAGGGCATACTCCTCTCGTTATACCTGAAAAACCAAAATAACTATAATCAGTCTGCCTATCACTCTTTAAATCTAAAAATATACGAAAATGTTTAATTAATTAAGAGCAAGTTAGAGGAAAAGGAAAGCGGTATTCAAAACGCCTACTCAATTCCTCTTTAACCTTTTCAAAATAAAGGAATTAAAATAAAGGTATTATACATTTATAGCGAAATGTAAACGCCGCCGTCTTAATAACCGATGATACAAAGAGTTTTTGAGTAAAAAATAACTAAAAAATAATGTCTAAAGAAACAATAGCTATTTTACAAGAAAACATTCTAGAAAATACACACTTTACTGTATAAAACTTATATCAAAAGGAAATTACGAGAAGGTATAATATATTTTTATTTATCACAAGAAGTAGGTCAGATTCTTTTGTTGGGGAGAACAATGTGCTAAAATGATTATTTGTTACGTCCCATTATACAATTTTATTCATATACATTACAATCTAAGTTAAGTATCAACACATATAATTATTTTTAACCAGTAATAAAAATAAAATATTAATAAAATCTTTATTTTTAAAAACATAACTAGCACTGCATAGCAGGGCCCCTGGACTTCAGGTTAGGTTGCCCTGCGTCCTGAAAACCACTGCCTTCCCACTGTTTATCCACTAATTTTCACAATTTTATATAAATAAAAAAAAGAGAATATAATATATAAAATAAAAAAACTGTAACTATAACCTATATACAACACCCATTAAAATATTAAAAATATGCAAATTTATTATAAAAAAAAGCGAGGCGAGACTCAAACGCCTCGTCTTGCTGCTCCTCCTCGACGTGCTGATGTCTGTCCACTAGCCTACGTTAGTTTAAAAAATCAATAAAGTTTGCCATTCCAGAGAAGTACATACCAACGCATTCAAGTGTACCTAAGACCCATGAAGTAACGTAGTGGGAAAGTATAATTAAATTGTAATTTAAAAATAAACTACTATTAGTAAAAGGCTAAAATGACAAAGTTATGTATAATAGATGCACCAGGGATTTAATATTTTCATAAAGAGCCTGTTTTTTTTTCTAATATTAAAATTGCGTATATTTACCTTAAGGCGTTTGTCGTGTAATTTATGGGTAAAGTTCTCACATAAAAGGGTGGATTGCGCCCGTATCCCGAACGCAAATTGTGGATAAACTTTGTACAATTTTACTGTACTGGTTTCATTCCCCGTCGTATTGTTTAACGTGTTACCTTATAGCTTTGATTAAATAGCAAAGACTAACATAAATTAAAATATTATATGTATTTATTTCACACACCGAGGCTTATTTGTTAGGGGTGGGTAAAACTTTGGTAATCGGTTTTTTTTTATTATTTACTCGTATGTAAAATTAAAGGGAAATTGCGAAAAAATAATTAAAATGCAATAAATTTGTTAATAATTATAATAAAAATTGACTATTAACTGACTGTCATATATTTAACTTCTACATTTAGTATATTTAGAGCGACCGTGGGCAATGTAACTATGTTATATATACTTTGATCGCTCAGTGCCTATGATACTAGCACTAGTTTAGGAAAGTCATTAAAAAAAAGGAGAAAAAACAAGAAAATTAAATAAGTAAGTTACAACAAAGTGAATATCATAAAAACCTCCATGAAAAATGTATTATATGTCCGAACTTTGATGATGATCGATCAAATATACCGAAGTCTATTAATCTCAAACAGATATACCAACATCCATTTTTATATAATATATCATTTTTAATTTAAGTAAACTGAATTTGTTGGAAAAATGCTTTATTTGTTATTTAGGTACTCGCAGTTTGGAACTATTTTTCGATGCAAAGTTTATAACAGAACTAATTGTTCGAAAAATGCAAATAGTTATGAAAACAATTGCATTCTCTTGCGATCACTACAAACTACAAACTTTTCAAAAGATCGCAAACCAAAATAAAGCTATATTCGCGCATAAAATCTATTTATTTAGTAAAGGTATATTCGTGCAAAACTTAGGAAGACAAGGTATAAAATTATAAATGAATAAGTATAAAATGAATCTGCATAAGTATTCAACGGATGCAGAAGTAACTGTGACTAAACTTGCAATGAAACTTCTTTAATTAATTCTTGAATTCACTCCTCGATTCCTTATCTTTAAAACGATATTTAACTGTTCGTTTTCGAGCCAATTTATTAACTTGCTCTCATTTGTTTTGGGTAATTCATTGATTAAAATTATGAGAATGCATCCGTAAAAGTAATCTTGTGTATCAATATCTACTAAACAGATATAATAATAATAAACGTTTATTCGTAGTTTTGTTATTTACAAATTTTAGCTCTACGCCATTAAACCACAATTGTTTGTCTTGGCGTTGCACATTCGTTCCTTTTTTAGATAAAAATTACACACAGAATAAATAAAATAAATAAAGAAAAATAAATAAGATAGATACACTTTTAAATAAATAATAAACAAAAGACTGTACAAAATTAGAAAATAAATAAGGTATTTAAAACAAAAAAAATATAATTCACTTTTATATACGGATTGCTTCAAAAAGTATAATCAGATGTATTTCATGATGTACAGATTTTAATAAAATAACCCTGAACTTTAGGTATCTATATTAGTTTTTTTATTTAGATTTGTAATTATTGTTTGTACGAGTAAATGTGGTCCGTTATCTGACCACACTCCGCCTCATATTAACAGTTAACAAAGAATTATCTATAGGCAGTGACTTCCTCTTTGCCGACTTGAAGAAGCAGAGCAGCTGCTTCCCGACCTTCACGAGTGTTACATTTGTAAATGGTGGTACTACTCCAGAATGCCAGACTAAGCCAGTAAGTTTGCCTACTACAATTTCAATAGTTAACAGTTAACTTAACTAAACTTAAAGGTCAGCTTACTGGCCTAACACGAAAATACAGAGATTTACAAAATTAAGGGCATCTTGAAGACAGTGAGCGCACTAAAGCACTAAAGTTAATAGTGAGCGGGACATGTCTGCAGAAGCAAAATGAACGAAAAAGCAGACAACCAGTTAGATGAAATCGCACATAGATAAAATCGCAGAAAAGCAGTGGATGTAGAAAATTCGAAACTTGAAGAAGGTGTACAACGATGATACACCTTGAGATACACGCAAACTCCTAATAAACTTTTATATCAGCTTCTCGAAACCAACCAAAGTCAATTAAAACAAGATACACATGATTTATAAAGTAGAAAATTTTACTTAGAACTTTGCACATTGCAAAGCATTAGCGTTTATGAGTTTAAGCTAAGTTAGGGTAGTGTAATTATGAACAAGTTGCGCAAGTGAAGTCTAACTAGAGAATCATGGGAACATCTGTCGCAGTGTTGGCATGAAAATTGTGCGGTAGAAAATTCTACATATGATAATGCTAATTTGTTTAGATAATAGTTATTAAATAATTATGCAAATTGGACAGAAAAGATTTTTCTTGTTCTTGTCTTGATTTTTTATGTTCATCCCTATTTAATAATCACAATTCCAGCATTTAAATATTCCAAAAATCAATTTAAAAAAATTATTTATAAGTAATACACATAACAAATTATATTCATAAGAGATAATATATTTAATTAAAAGAACCACGATTTTTATGTTCAAATAAGAAAAAAAATCAAATTCATTAATATTGATGTAATTCCTTTTTCTAAGTTATAACTAGAATAGAACTTGCACAAGCTAAATTTTTAATAAATTAATTGATGGGGCCAATTATTTAGAATCAAATCTCTCTGGTAACCCACATTTAACATTCAGGATTACACATTTATTAAAGGCATAATAACATTTATTTGGTTTGTCTATATGTGCAGATATTTATTTACACACAAAGGTAAATGTTTCAAAATGTTGTGTTAATAACTTAATACGAGTTCGCGACATGTTCATGAAAGGTGAATCAAAAGTTGGGATAGTTTATGTCGTAAATTTTCACCACTCCACCGGCCACTAATTCGGGTTTATACAGGTTAAATGTATCGTTCGGTTATATAATAGGCTTTTCTACCTACTTTTTATTTAGTTTTTACTGTATTAATTAAAGATAAAAGTTGAATAGAAAAAAGAAGGTACACACCCGAGGTGGAAATGAAACCCTCATCTTCAGCTATATACACGAATCCTCTGGCTACTAAGCTATCACACCGCCTTATTTTTTTACATGGACGAAATCTTTTGTAGGTTCTTTGCCGTCTTGGGAAAGACGACGATGTGATGTCGGACTTCCCGGTACCAGTCCCAAATACTGTATATATACGACTAAAACCCCCACGGTGTTCCTCTCTACGTCATATGGTGAGGTCACGGGCACGCTTTCACATTCGTTCTCACCCCACCGACGCTTGGCCGTTAGGCCCTACCTCATCGGGAAGAAAGACCATTCCAGTTAAGTAAATGAGCGGCAATCCAACCCCAGGACTACCGCTCTTGGCTCGGGGCATGGGAGATAACGGTTCACTACCCCCGGTACCGGCTTCGCCTACGCAATGGTTAGAGACCACCCTCTCTCACTCAGTCTTCTCTGAAGGCAGAGTGTGTCCAGAGGAGAGACCCCACCTTGCTGGTTTTGGTTCGCGCCGGAGTACCTCGGGTAGGTATCCACCACCTGAGGACGCGCCCGATGGGTAACCAGCAACTCCAACAGTGCTCCCCATATGACACTGTCACTCACGGTCAAAGGACAACGAACCACGGGAAGTTACACAGCGCCTACGTGAACGCGTTGAAATTCTATCTCGCTATTTAATTTTTATTTACAGATTTTCAGGATTATTGTATGTGTAAGGTCGTCATAAAAAATTTGAAAAAGTTAATTCCACGCTTCAGCCTTACTGAAACTGTGTGGGAACCGTTGCAGTAGGGAAGGGAGTTAACGAATAAGCACATCTAGACAATAAGCCTAAAAGAGATTAACCCAGCCTAACCAAATGTGTAAACCACAAATAAAATTAATTATTTAACGTATGCCGTGTTGTCCTACCATTAGTTTAATCAAATCCATCGAAATAACTCGTGTGTGTAATCCCTGAATATTAGTTTACATAATAATTACTACAGTATTGATCAGTAGATATCCATCACAATCCAGCGGCCATTGTACAATGTACATATTGTGTTTAAATTACCGTAATCTAACTTAATGAATAAAATATTTAGACAATTATATAACCACTGTAATAATGACTTTAGACAGGGCAGGACAATACGCGGCCCGCCACGTGAAATTGTGCCACCCAGCTAGAATTATCATTATGGGTTTTGTTCCCATTCCGCTTGAATTTTTTTATAGACTTTTTATTCTATCAGTGGAAACTGTTAATTGACTATCTGTTATATACGTTAATGTTTGTTTTTGTTTTATTAGAATTTTGTTTTCCGAAAATAAATAAATAAATATTTTGTACATAAAAATTGTCTCATTCACTGAGCTTGAGATGGGAATCGAACCCCCGTCTTCCCTTTTGCGTACAGATACACTGTCCACTGAGCTTCAAAGCACTTAATTTTTTTTATTATTGTGGCTCGGCATGTGACAACACTCCGCCTGATGTAAAGCTGGAGTGCGGTCTATGAATGGAAACAACAGCTACTACAGATAGAAACATGTGCGGGCAGCAGTCGCCTCCACTATGCCGGCTTGAGGAGACGAGCATGTACCATCTAGATTGACAGTGCACAGTTTTCTCGTTATACCTGGCTACTTTCAAACTATTCCCGAAACGCTATAATTGCGTGAACAAGTCGAATAACAAACCTGAAAAGCACATATTCCTGGCACTTACAAATCATTATTAGAATGAATACTATTAGAAATTATTATACCACGTTCCAGTTAGAGAAAAATAAATAATAAAAACAAATTGAGACGGCCAGAAACAAATCACAACTACATGAATATTGGGCAAAATTCAAATTTATAGCATTAGTATTTTACGTGCCGATTGGGCGTGGAACGTTTTCCAAATTCAATAACGTTATGCGCTGTAAAATTTTATGCTGTTTCTGTTTGCTTATTAAACAATACTATATCTATATCCATATGTACCTATATTGATAAAAATCCGGTTTATATTTTAATTTAATTTTAAAAACCCGTGGTAGGCAGGCTGCATGCACTCCTGAAGCAGTACAATCACTTTCATTAGACCTTGTCGCCTTTCGGGATCAGTTTGAAAGTAGCCAGATATAACGAGAAGAGTGTATTTTCGTCCAGAGTCGCGCACTAAGTTACTTCTCCCGGGCTATCGTTTAAAAAAAGATTGGTTTAGGAAAATATCTATCATAATATAGTAGATATTTATGAAGTTAACAGATTTTTTTATTATTATTGTATGCATACATACATATATTATATGTGTATATTGTTACGTTCGTGTGTAACGTAGGTAAAGAAGACACGATACGTCGATATCACACCATAGATCAGAGATTCTCAACCACTAAGTGTGCCGCCAAATTTTAGATATATAATTATGTTTATATTATTAAATAATATGATTTAAAGAGGAAAACAACAACAAGTATTCTTATTATTAACTTGTAATTAATCCCTTAATAAACGTACTGTTATTTTTGTAGTGCATATTTTTTTATTTCGCACATTTAAAATTATTGTCATTTTAATTTTTTTTTGCGAGCCGCCAAATTTCATTAAAAGTTTGCCACAACAAAAAAATCTTGAGAATCACTGCCCTAGATGCACGCATATAATGAATATGTCAATCAATACATTGGATATTGAGTGACTTAAATTTTCGCTGTATCACATTCAAATCTCGTCCAAATTATCTATGTACCCCATAATCAAACACCGAAACTTGAGCATTAAATTATTATTGAACCGCAAATATCAAATTAATATTGAGTTTCCTATTAATGTTCCAGAACATAACCACCGAAATAGCTTCATAATTTCAGAAATGCGAGATTCCAGATAGTATTTACTATTATTAACATTCCTCACAGTAATTTAGTTTTACTCAATTGAACTATTCGACACACTCTAAATTGGAATTTACATACACGTAACTCATCATTACCTAGTTAAATACTATCTAATATTTGATAAATTAATATTTGGTTAAATTTCAAACGGTTACCTTTATTTTTATTATAGCTGTAACCTCCGTGAAGTGACTTTGTCGCATTTCGGAAACAGTTTGAACGTAGCCAGGTATAACGAGAGGGGTGTGCACTGTCAATCTATATAGTCTCCTCAAGCCGGAGTAACGGAAGCGACTGCTGCCTGTTGAGATTTATCTGTAGTAGCAGTCGTTTCAGTGACAGTTTCGCGGACAGTACTCCAGCTTTAATTCAGGCGATGTTGCAGTTTGATTTCAAGATTGGTAACAGACATAATATGCTGGAGTTCTTTCTAAACAAAAAAAATAATGCCAATAAAATGCTAGTTTTATTGTTATATACTTAATATTATTTAAAACAGCTGTATAAATAAAGGATTTATTTTTAACATATTAAAATCATGTTGTATCTGTAGGTAGTAGAAAACTTTTCTTGTTTGCTAACTTTCAATGAGATTTTGCACTTTGTGACGTTTGAATTGCTTCGCTTTGTTTCTCATCATTCTAGAGAAGAACAAACTATAGTACAACAGTTTATTTCAAGTTTATTAACTTTATTCGATGAATAATATTGATTAAAATTTCTATTATTTATACATTTATACTAATATTAAAAATTGTTTGCTTGTCTCCGAATCACATTTAAAAGGCTGAACTGATCTTGATGTATATTATGGGCTAGAATAGGTTATGGGTTATATTTTATTTTATTTTTTTAATTATACACATACAAAGTTGCCAGTAACGCCCAGTAGTAAAAGTAATAAATGAATCTTGAATTCTAACTAGACTAATAACTTATTTTCAATTTGCAAATATTTAGACACAAATTCTTAGAAACATGTTCAAATTTAATAATTCGAACTAAACTTTCTGTACCTTTCTAAGAATGACAATATTAGAATACAATAACTGAATAAAATATTACTCGCGACTTACTATATATAGCATTTATTTTGATTAACACTATTTTGAAAGCTTTGCTGCCATCGTAGTAATAGATAGTAGATAATTTAAAGTCAACAAAGGACTAAAATTAGTTTGATCGTATTTCCTGTAGTAAAAAAAGGAATTAACACATAAACATTTTGACACACTCGTAACCTTTATCGTAACAAACAATGTTGTTGAACAAGTTAATCTATACAAACAATGTACTTATTACGAGTAAAATCAACGCGAAGATGACAATAAAATCTGTAACAATGGCCGGCATGAAGTTATTACAAAATGTAATTACACTTGGTCAGATGTTGGAGACATATTCTTGATTTTGAATTCGATTCCATTATTGTTAAATTCATTTCATATTTCATAATACGATATTAATATATACAGATATGTTACATAATTACATGCATATTTCGTATATTTATCACTAAATTCATAATAGCTCAAATCAAATTATATATCTACTTTCTGTCCAATTCTTGCCAGAATTTATTTCTAAAAGCAAGTTTTTTACTTACTAGTATATTATTACAATTTAACTACGTTTTTTTTTAAATAAATTCGAATCAAAATTTGCCAAGAATAAACTTAAAACCATCGCTTTGTGTACTCTATGAAATGGATCGAGGGGAATATATCGTGGCAATGTTCATTCCAGGAAGACCGTATTTCTACAAATATTATTTCATAGTACAGTTTATTGTCTGTAACAAATAAAAATATACGAAAATTAATTAAAGTTTTCAATGCAGATAATTAATTAACAAGAGCTCTACAGTTTTTATAAGTAGGATTAAAAGTTTTTATCTACTAATACTCTGATAGTCATCACAGATAAAGGCAAGTCACTAGTAAACAAATAAATTCTCCAATAACCTCAGTTAGTTTTGTTATTTAATAAAAGTACCTATAATATCCTAAATATGCGAAAATATATGAGGTAATATCGCGACTTCTGTTTAAATTGAAATTTTCAAATAGCTTTCCTCAAAGCATATTCTTTGGAGAATTCGTTTTAGCAATCGTAACAATACAATTCCCAATTCAATTTACAAATACAAGCTTTATTTTACATTAGCATTTATTTATTTATTATGAATTTTAAATAAGTTATTTTAACATAGATCACAATTTAATGGTCTCTGAGTTTCGATTTCCGATCAAAACGTGCCTATAGACACTATTAAAGAGTGGTAGGCAGAATGAAGATGGTTATTAGTTCAGTCTGCCGCCCTGGGGTAGTACCACAACTTTCGATTGTGACACCCGTGAAGTGACCTTATCGCATTTCGGGAGCAGTTTGAAAGTCAGGTATAGCGAGAGGAACGTGCACTATCAATCTAGATGGTGCATACTCGTCTCCTTAGATCGGCATAGCGGAGGCGGCTGCTGCCCGTACAGATTGTTCTATAATAGTAGTTATTTCCGTTATGGTACTCGTACGTATACGTATCTAGCTGTACATCAGGCGGAGTGTTGTCATATTTCGAGCTACAATAAAAAAGAAATTAAAAATCTGAAAAAATTCATTCCTACGAAACAAAATACTCCGTCAGTCTATTAAACAGAGCGTACTTATTTATTGTGTCATAAGGTTCAATTTTGTAACAATTAACGGAAGTGTTAACGACTGTACTAAGTACAAATACAATGTTTAATGTTGATATTCGGTCGTGAACCGCGGTGGTCACTGGGGGCCAATATTTGATTAATGGGCTCTTTGATGTCTATGCCGCCCCCGACAAACGTTCTATATACGTTCCTATCACATTAATGTTCAATTATTGCTTTGTTTCAATCGCTTTCGGTTTTCATTAACGTGTTTGTTTATTGTGGTTCAAATAAGACATTAGCGGCCAAACACTCAAACGTTACTTAGCCCACTTCGTTTTGTGGGGCATTTGAATGGTGGGAAACAAACAAAATTAAAAGAACTTAAATTTTTAATGACGTAAGAGAAAGGAGAATGCCCATTCGCCTAAGAAAAATAGGCCCACTATTTTTTTTCTCCAGTTTATCAATGATTTTTAGTTAATTTTGTAGAAAAATAAATCTACTTCCTTATTACTAATCAGTTTTAAATTTTTCACCCGGGTTATTGAGTAATTAGATGTTTTCTAATGCAATATTTGAGGTTATTATTATTTTAAATGCTTTAATAATTGATGATATCTGTTTTTTATGTAATTAAACATTGTCTATTGATTGGTAAATGATGTTTTTTTTATTTTTTTTATTGTAGCTCGGCATGTGACAACACTCCGCCTGATGTAAAGCTAGAGTGCGGTCCATGAATGAAAACAACTGCTACTACAGAGAAACCTGTGGGGGCCTCCACTATGCCGACTTGAGAAGACGAGCATGTACCATCTAGATTGACAGTGCACACTCCTCTCACTATACCTGGCTACTTTGTGTTGTTGTATGTGTTGATATAATTAGATGAATTAATAAAAAATAATATATTATTTTAGACTATTGTTTTGTTACCAAACTGTTAGTTATCAAGTGGGCCCAAAAATGGGCATCTCCTTTATAAATAAAAATATATTTTTAGTGTTTTAATTAATTTTAAGTTAGCTCAGCACGTGACCACTGAGCGACCACAGAAACTGCAGGCAGCATTCCTCTCCGCTATACCGGATACGAACACTCCCGCTATTCCCTTCGAAGCTTGCATGGAATGGAACAATAAAATTTTTGTTTGCATGAAAAATACTTGGTATTAAATGTTAGAGAATATACTCATTAGTGTAAATTAATTATCACGTAATTTAAAATAGAAACTGGAACAAAAATTATAATGAACAACTAAAGGTACCTAGGTACCCTAGACAATATCTCTGTTACCTACATAGAGCTTTAAAACTTCGACAAGCTATTTGAATAAAGCTGACCAGCCGCGAATGTTGAAACAGCTGCGATGCTAATTTGTTATCTGATTCGTAACACTACACAAAAAAATATACTCGATATTTTTATTCGATTACTATTTATTTTTATCTTATTATATTTATCATACAATTATTGTTATGTCAAATAAAGATCTCAAGTAGGGTTAAACTTTTTCATTTTTACTCCAACTGCGAAATACTAATTCTGAAAAAAAAAGTTGGCAACTCTAAGTACGTGTCACCTGAGGCTTTAGTATGAATTTAAATTTACGCTTTCACGACGTAAAATGAGATCTCTCCGCCAATAGGATCGCTTCATTTGAGTTTTTCACCTCAGCGGTCGAATGCATGCAAGACTTCTAACGACCACAGTTGTATTCAACCAAAACATTTGTTTAATATTTATTTTTAACTAAATACAATTTAGGTTTAGGACAAAACAGAATCTAATTGGAATCGAATTAATAATTATGACAAGCTTGTCCGCAGTTCTAACAAAGGCTCTGGACAGTGGAAGTTTCACCGTTCAGTTTGTGCTTAAAGCTTGCATTATATACGTTTTATACAACTTTTGGTTTGACAACTAATTTCTAGTTGTTCTTTATTATGTAGGTTTGAAACTTTCATGATTACAACATTGAAATGCGCTGTTACTTACTTTCACTACGACTTGAGATCCTTCAAGGGCAATGGGGAGAGGCATCTCGCTAAGCCGGCATAGTGGGCATTACTGGCGTTACAGATCTCCTTACGTGACAGCAATTATTACAGATAGATCGCAACGTGCCTTAACATCAATACAAAAGTACGGTCAAAAGACGAGCTAAAATAAAGACCTAAAAAAATTGCCAACAAATAGAGTCTAGAGCGGTAAGATGCGTCAACTCACGATCGATGAGACCCGTGTTCGCACCTCGCCTTCTGGCCGATACCAAAGTAACTTTGTTATATTATTTTGGTCATTCAGTGCCTGTAGGCACTATTAAAGAGTGGTAGGCAGACTGATGATGGTTATTAACCCAGTCTGTCATCCTTTTGAATGTACCACCCATGAAGTGACCTTGTCGCTTTTCGGGAGGAGTTTGAAAGTAGCCTGGTATAGGGAGAGGAGTGTGCACTGTCAATCTAGATGGCGCTCGTCTCTTTAGGCCGGCATAGTGGAGGCGGCTGCTGTCCCTATTTATTTGTAGTAGTAGGTGTTTCCGTTCATGGACCGCACTCTAGTTTTACATCAGGCGGAGCGCTGTCATATGCCGAGCTACAATAAAATAAAAAAATACTCAAAGCACAAGAATAAAAGAGATAGCACTTCATACGAGATCACACGATTGGGAGATATTTGAGTCTTCACGTAGTAACATACCTATTGTTTGTAACATCGTTGCATTTGTAACTGTTGTGAATTAAGGTACACTGTCCACTAAGGCCAACTAAATAATGAAAGATAAAGACCATTACATCTATTCTAAACTTATATACTTGGAAAAATATCCTAAGTATGTAGTTTAAAAATCTACTAGGTACGTTTATTTACTGTCAAAATAAAGTTACATTAAAATCTACGCCGACTTCGTAACTTTCTCCCAACGCACACCAAAGTAACGCTAGCTCAATCTCTTCTACTCCCCATCCTTGATTATGCCGACGTGTGCTACCTCGATATCAATGAGCAACAGCTTGACAAACTTGAACGCATACAGAATTTTTGTATACGGTTCATATTTGGACTGCGTAAATATGACCACGTATCCCAATATCGTTCGATTCTGAAGTGGCTCCCCATCCGTCGCCGGCGTGACACTCATATCCTATCCCTTCTGTATAACACCCTCTTCTATCCCACAGCACCACAGTACCTAAAATCCCGATTCCAATTCATAACTAACACTCACGGCTGCAATCTTCGCTCCTCTCAAACTCTAACCCTACTAACACCCACCCATGCATCCACTACTTACTCAAAATCCTTTACTGTCCATGCTGTCCAACTCTGGAACTCTTTACCGGTCACTATTAGAAGAGCAGAGTCACTGTCTATATTCAAAAGAAAAATAAAAGAATTCTACCTATCTACCTGTTCCTAATATTCTCTTCTCCTCAATTACGTCTTCCTACTAAATATAAATATCCTATAAGTATTTTGTTATATATATTCTATCTATTTATTTATTTATTATTTTCCTATTGTGCACTTTGTTTCTATATCTCTCATACTATTCTTCATCACATAGGTTGCCTGGAAGAAATTGCTGCTTAGCAATAAGGCCGCCTATTGTGCTACCTAATTTAATAATTGTATGTTCTGTTTGTTTTTTTTTTCGCACAATAAAGAGTTTTTATTATTGTTATTATTATTATTAATATTAAAGCATAATATTAAGTTGTAACCATTAATCACGCAGTAACAAAAACGAAAACGTTTATAGTCACGTTTTACACATGTGGTACACCACACTTACATACATAATACTCTTCGCGTTTCACAACTAAAAGTGGAAAAGTTAGGAAATTGCCTACCATAAATCAGCAGTGTACAAGGCAGAAGAGGTCACCGCCGAAAACACGGCAAATAATACCGGCCACTGCATTCCCAACAAAAAGAACGACATTTTGTAAAGCACAAAGGCTGTTTATCCATGTGCAAAACAAATCTCATCCCCTCTTTCTCTCTTTTACCATGATTTCTCTACCATTTTCCGAGTTCACTGCTATCAAAAACCTTTATTAAAATCCAAACAAAGTTTTAATAACTTATGTTTTCCCCTAACTTACACATTTGAACACTTTTGACGATCATTTGGGATTGTTAAAATAATTCGAGGATAAAGGTAAGAATTTTTAAGAGTTTTTTTGTACCTACCTTTTATAATTAATGATTATAATCATTAATTACTTATATCTTTTGTAGCCAGTGCGGTCCAATAGTTACTTTAACCGACCTTCTGGTGCAAACCACCCTTAAATACATAACAAAACCAGTCAAAACCTACATACCGATTGAAAACAAAAATCAATAAATGCATCGTAAAAATAAACAATATAAGATAATATGAAAATATTTCCAAAAGATCAGCTCCGTGAAGCCATTAAAAGGATATCAAAAGGACATTATCAAGCATTAGCTACCGAGCATCGAGGAAGACTCGATTGCATTGCACCGGTGGCGGTGACTGTTATAAAAATACGAAATAAGTAGCTCTTCCACTATTCTGCTAATATCTTTTATATCACATATAATGGTTGAGCAAAACCGGCCGACTTATCCGGATGCTGTAACTGTACAGGGATGAAGTAATTCACCCTCAGAATTCCTCGCTTCAAGACAGTTTTATTGCTCTTGGGAGAAAATTATGTACACAGGTGATGATATAGGCATGTAATTTAAATTGTACAACGACTATTAGATAAATGTAACTAGACGCCCTTTTGAGTAGATTTATGTATTAACCTTATTTAGTAATTTTCTCTTAAATAACGTAATAATAGATATAAAGAAAGAGTAGGCAAGTAGGCTGACTGATGATGGTTATGCTCAGTGTACTGTCCTGGAGGAGTAGATACCACCACTTTCAAAACATCTGTGAAGTTAGGTATCCGCTTTTCGGGACCAGTTTGACAGTAGCCACGTAGAGAACTGTCCACTGTCAACCTGTATGGTGCAGATTCGTATCCTCAAGCCGGCATAGCCACATCCATTATCCGCTAATATTAAGCTAAAGTGCGGTTCATAGGATAAAGTTACAGTGCTACCGGCCGCCTTTTCAATATTTCAATAAAAAAAGTTGTTAAAAGTTAACACATAAAAAAGTAGAGGTAGTAACTTGGTAGGTACCTTTTGCAGGTTTATTTAATGACAATGGTTAAAGTTAGTTAAAATAAGGCCGTGTACCGTTTGATAGCGTGGCGAGAAGGCATCAATACAACCCGCGATGGTTTCACTAAAACATTAAGATGCCAAGAAAGTTTCTTGCAAAATTATGTGATAATCTTACGTATACTTTATTTTCGTCAGTTTAAATAGTCTATGCAGTATTTATTATTCATTCATTTATTAGTTAGGTACTAACTTGTATTTTATTTTATTTATCATATTACCATGGCTGTATCTACTAAAAACTATTTTTATACTATTCGTATTTATTTTAATTAAAATGTTTTTTATCACAGCGTTCGCGTCCACCTGTCCCGGGTTCCAGCCAAAAACCAGCGCTACGACCTGCCCGTGGAGGTGATGATGCTGATCTGTGCGCCCTTTCGTCCCTACACTTTTGCGTTCAGATATCATGAATGTCGTGTTAAGATAAATGGAAACATGGAATGCGATAGATTTATATATTAATTAGAATAAAAAATACAGAACTTATCAATATATCATTTTGATAGTTAAAAAATTTGGAATGGAGTTTTGGAAAAATTTGGAGAACTATGAGCTATGCAGGCTTGAGGAGCAGAATATGCAACTCTCGTACCTAAAGCTACTTTCTAAGCTAATCCCGAAACGCGACTAATAAAATAAAAAAGGTTCGCTTAAAATTTTGTTATTTAAATAAACATACGTTAGTCTGCTTGCCAAATAAAACTACAATCTATATGAAATAAATACTAAACAAAAAGTCAGTTAATTAATTAAAAATGCAATACGAAGAAAATACACGTTTACTAAGCTAGATTTTTGTTCTTTTGGCAAGGTAATTGAATTGCATCTCTTTTAAGAATCAGTAACGGCACGGCGCGAACACTCGGGAAATTATATAATAGCATTCTTGTTTGTCAGACTTCCGGATTTAATAGTGCTATTGCTCGAGTACAAACATTGCCTTCTTTGATATTTATTTTCTTACAACGCCAAACAATACAATCGAGCGAGAGCTCTCAGCTTGTTTCATTTCTTTTGAAACAAGAAATACAAAGTATTATTTTATTGTACAATTTGAAGAGATCACCAAAACCAAACCAATTTGTCTAGTCGCGATCAGCTTGGAAGTAGTTGAAAGAAGTAAGACCAGGCAATATGGATGTTGCAAATTCGTCTCCTGAAGCCGGTATAGCGGAAGCCTCTCAAGCATAACGTGAGGCGCAGTATGGTCACAATGACATGTCGAGCTACTAGAAAAACTATATCTGAAGTATACCAATAATAAATTGTAATTTAAAAAATCCATTGCAACGAAATCTCTCTTACTTCCAGTACACGTTGAGTCCAGTGCCTTGGCCGAAGGAATACAAAAACAACCAAACATACGTTGGGCTAAGATACAAGGATTGAGACTTGGCCCTCGAAAAACAGCGTCATAATAGGGCTCATTGTAACAATAAGTGACCTAATACCCAAAATTACGGTCAACAACAGGAATAAGTATTAATTTTAGAGTCAACGCAATTTCGAGTAACGTTACGCACTGCAGAGTAGATTTCACTAGAATTGCTTTTTCTGAGAAATAAAGTTAAATATACGAGCATATTTGAAGCTTACACTAGAAGACTTCGTACTTTTCCCTAGAATACTGTAGAATTTTATTACTAGAAAACTATGGAACTTTGTCTCCTGTGTGGAAAATTCATTTCCTAATGCAAATATAGTGAGAGGTATCTCACAGATGGTTTTAAAATTTTCACCGTATATCTGTTACAATGTTTACGGTGCTGACTTCAGAACATAGGTGTACGCCTCTCTTTTTGGTCGAGATTGCCTCCAAAACGCAAATGGCGCGGGAATTTACGATCTCTCCTCGGTTTAGTTTTACTCTGTTTCTGATATCTGTTAAACTTTCCTTATTTATTTGTCTTTATTTGTGCTTTTAGTTTACGGACAATATAATTTTTATATTGAGCATAAATAAACGGTAAATTAATAACATTAGAAAATAAAATCTTTTTTTTTTACATATACCTTTTTTCTTGCTCGGCATTTGATCACACTTGATGTTAAGCTAAAATGCGGTCCATGAGCAATAACTGTCGCCTCCGCTATGCCGGCTTGAGGGGACGACTGTGCACCATCCATTGACATAATTCCCCTCTCCTTTTACCCGGATGTTAAAACGCGACTCACGGGTGTTACACTTGAAAATGGTGGTACAAAATACACCCAACACCTTGGCTATTGCAAAATCAATAAAGCTATCATATTTTTAGTATGTCATTCACACAGTTCAGTCTGTCTGCAGTCAGTCAGTCTGTATACCGCTACGAGTAGGGTGCGACTACACTAGGCCGTGAAGCGACTGCGATTAATTCAAACATATAAAAGTTCATATAAATTGCTATATTTAACTATGCATCAAATAACGCTAGTGACGTTTGATTTGTTTGCGCGATAGAAGTAATATAAAAGCGTAACTACAGCCTGTAGTAGTCTACAGGTATATTGTGATATGTATGTATGATGAAGCCACAATTAGATGAAGTCACATTATCAAGCTTTTCTAATTTTTTTCTCTCCAATCGCATCGCAAATCGCTGTGATGTAGCCATAGTCTCAAGAACTACGGCCGATTTCCAGTTTGATAAATTATTAACAGCTTGAACTATTTTTAAGAATGATGTTCGTGTGTTCTAGTACTCTGTCCCTTCTTAGAACTAATTAACGAGAGAAGTGGCCGATATTAGCCTAGATGGTGTACATTCGTCTCCATAAAGTCGGCATAGCGGAGTCGACTGCTGCCTACATGGACCGCACTCTTGCTCATAAGGCGGAGCGTCAAGCTATAATAAAATAAATAGACACTACTTTGTTCACGAATCCATTAATAATGAAATTAATTTAATTAGAAAATATCACCTCACAACTCCATACCGTTTCGCCATAATTTATTCACGTGTCACTAGCTAACTTGGTGCATAGCGGTGCAACCCTGTTGAAGATTCACGAGAATTCTTAGGTTCAGAGCAAATTCTCTGTGAAATTCAGTTAAAATTCCACCGGTAGGTTCCCGAAGCGGAGCGCAAGCCACTTAGCCGACAAATGAACCTTAACTCCGCTGCACTACAGAACATTCAAATTATATTAAATGAAAAAACGTGACTACACTAAAACCACGTAATTCCTCAAAAAGTACGACAGTATTTTAGGTATTCCTGATCCGTCGACGTATATAGTTATGTTTTCTATAGGGCGTGAAACTTTCCAAAACTTTGTCTACGTCGACTTAAAATTTGTAACGCAGCAGAATATAGAATTTGTCTGAAATGCTAACAGCGAAGTTTATCAAGATTTGGAATATTATTGTTTTGTTTAACTTTCATAGAAGGGGTAATAACATAACTACATAATAGTTTTTGACTAACATAATATATTATAATACATAAAGAAACAGTTGCTGAAAAGATATGGTGTTTTAAGCTGGAAAATGAGCATAAATTAAGACTGCACATAAACCAGCGAAGTGGTAATTTAAAGTGCCAAGTTCAGAAGATTGCACGCGGCGTGAAGATGTTCTAGTAAATAATGTATCTACTTGAACCAGCGCAGCAATGCAGTTACAAACATTGGACACATGATTTATGCAAGAAGAATTACTCATACACGTGGCGCTCGGTCCAAATAATAACAACGATGAAGCAGTCGACAAAATAATATTTTTATGGCTCCTCCACAGGTTAGTTAAAGTGTGCTAATGGTGTTGGCGAAGAATGGTGGCTATCATGTAGACGGGTGGGTTCGATCATCTTGGTAAGTTGGACCCATTTCTCGAGATCCGTGTATTGTGTACGAGTATTAGGCAGAATTACGGTCGTCGTATCTGCGCGTTGACAAAATGAAAACGAAGTATTTACAGCAGCTTTTGTAATACTGCATTTGTTCCTATTTTAACAAAATATTAATAAAGCAATTAAATAATTACAAAGATTAAATAATTTTCCGTCAAGTTAACTCGTCCCTGTGGGGGGCATTAAACATTTACGTATCACAATAGAATTAGGTCAGATGGAAATATCATTCTAAACGTAACCTTATGGGACGTGGCAAAGCGTCATATCCACTGGATAACAGTTTCATTTCCTTTCGCACATATTCATGAAGAGCTGAACAATATCTTTATAACAATGGCGTTGTAATTTGGACGAGATCGCGCCCGCAGGACAATGCCTCAAGTGACTCATTATTGCAGAAAATTGCGCAGAGCTGAAAATCATTCGTCTCTCTAGAAAAGCGTGCAATGAGAACACACTTGACACGATCGCTAACGGCTAAAAGTCCTCCTTTATGTCCTAAACAATACGCCCTTGAAAAGAGTTTTGTTTGTTTAGATCGACTGCTATTCTTCCATTGTTTTGTTATAAATATAAAAATTATCAAAAGAGGCCATGGATACGACGACACATTTCATACAACTAAGTATTGCTAAGTATATATATCTAGTAAAATGTCCAGATTGACTGTGCACGCTTCTCTCGTTATACCTGGCTACTTCCATACTGTTCCCGAAACACCAGGCTGGTCTAATAACCATCACAAGTCTGCCTACCACTCTAAGTTCTATCTACTAACTAGGCATGTCTTTTATAATAAACGCGCAAATAAATATGTTTTATATCTACATGCAAACTATTAAATGACAGAAAAAGTAGTTAAAAATAATGGGTTGTAAAAGTGTAGTTGGACATTTTTGAATGTAACACGTGTAACAGAGGAGCATGCGCAGTCAATCTAGATGTTGCATATTCGTCTCCTCAAGCCGATAGAGCGAAGGCGACTGCTGCCTGTACATATTTTTTTGTAGTAGCAGTTGTTTCCGTTCATGGACCACACTCTAGCCGAGCTACAATAAAAAAATTACCTTATAAATATATTTCCTAAAAATATTCTGATAAAATACGGTGAAAGTAATATTATCCGCAGTCAATCATCGATATTTTAGCTTTAATGAATTATATCAATGTGAAATATTATAATCAAGGTCTTCAAATTTCTATTATCAACACCATGACAGTTGTTTACTTAGCTTTGAATAATGACTTGGTATTTACAGATTTTGATTTTTTTATTAGAAGTATTTCCACTTCTGTTATTGACGCAACATATAAATCAATTTATAATAATTTTATTTACATATTTATTATCTAGTTAATGATTTGTAGGTAATTTGTGAATGTTTTTATTTTTTATTACTATTAATTTACTTGTGATGATGTGAAATAAGAGCGGCAGTGGTGTAGCGATAAGACGCGTAAACTCACGATCGATGAGACCCGTGTTCGAGCCTCGCTAATTCTGACCGGTACCAATGTAACTTTGTTATATGTACTTTGGTCGCTTAGTGCCTATAGACACTATTAAAGAGTGGTAGGAAGACTGATGAAATGAAATGATGATGGTTATTTACCCAGTCTACCGTCCTGGGATAGTACCACCACTTTCAAATGTAACACCCGTGAAGTGACCTTGTCGCGTTTCGGAAATAGTTTGAAAGTAGCTAGGTATAAGAGAGGAATATACACTGTCAATCTAGATGGTACGTGTTCGTCTCGTCTCGGCATAGTGGAAGCGACTGCTGCCCGTAGAGATTTCTCTGTAGTAGCAATTGTTTCCATTCATGGCCCGCACTCTAGCTTTACATCAGTGAGTGATCAGGGAGTGTTGTCAGATGTCGAGCTACAATTAAAAAAATTACTGGTGTCCGTAGATTCCTGTATCGACAATGTTTGTATTATGGTATAGGGACATCCGAACCATGCTCTTTTGGCGACTGATGGGAGGCACGTGTCATATAACGCATTGAGGGGAGGCAAAAATGAGAAACTTTCTAGTGAAAAACTATTTATTACCTTTGTTTTGACCCACTATGTTAAGATACTATACAGATATGAACAAGAGACAAACGCCTTCGTGTCTTTGCTAGTAATTAGCCTGTACGTTATCTAGCTATGAGTATAGGGCGAATGCTTTGTGCAAGATCCGGCGCGCTGTACTCATTGTACCCACTGTGATGACATCCGACGTGTTTGAGATGAATATTGTACCTATATTTATAACGCGCAGGATGTCAGTTCACAGTACTTCACAGAGTTGTATAAACAATTTATTTTGATTTTTTTTATTATATGCTAAAGCGACGTTCCTACAACTGCTACCAAAGAGAAATGTCTGCTGTACCGGCTTCTAGAGCCGTCTAGTTTGACTGTATTCCTCTCATCCTTCTAGACTACTTCTAGCCTAGACTACTACTTGTACTAAGGCAAACTAAGTTTACAAACACCATCAGACCGTGTACCAATCTTTAAAATACCGATAATATCTATAGTTCTACACATAGGCATGAATTACCATCTTAATTATTAACTCAGACCATCGAATGATATATCCATGTAGGTACTATATGTACATATATCATGATACATCCCAATATATCAAATAAATGTTTAGTTTTATTCGATTTTCATTTGAAAAAAGTGATGAGTTCGTCGACCAAATCCAATGATTTACGAAACTGTCGGCTTTTGTAAACATACGGATACGGTAAAATAGAAACTATTGGTTATTAAGATTGATAATGCCACCACCAGTGCCGGATTAAGCATAGGCAACATAGGCAGTTGCCTATGGGCCCCAACCACAAAAGCCCCTTTAGACACCACAAAAAAAAATTAAATCGATAAAGGCTCAGTAGAAACAAAGAAATACTGAATTTTGTTTTAAATTTTGTGTTAGCCAACTTATTTAGTTGTTCTCTTCTTTACCTTGACCTTAATAGAAACTTTCAACAGCTAACCACAAACGATTTGAGGGCCTCCACAACAGGCTCTGCCTATGGGCCGCCGAAATCTAAATCCGGCGCTGGCCATCACCACCAGTAACGTTAATAGGATCCTACGTCCTTCTTACCTATAACGTGGAATCCTACAACCGCAGTGTGTCGAGGCATTTTACTAAGCCAACATTTTACTGCTGATACAGATCTCTTTCAGTAACAGTAGTCGTTCCCGTTCATGGATCTCACTTTGACGGACTGCAGTCACAATATTGTGATAAATAAAAATAAAATGATTATGACGACATAAAAATAACAATAAATCCTTATTAAAATTCATAATTTTTCGAGTACCTACATAATATAACTGCAGTTCTAACGAAATAAACCGATACGTTACTATTTTTAACCAAATAAAAAATGTAAAAGTTAGACTTGCTGACGCAGTAAATCGATACTAAGAAACAATGTGTTTTCGATGTCGTTCTACCATTTAATAGCCCTTATCATCCCTGATAGAGGCAAACTCTCTAAGTGACCGCACTCCGCCTGATGTCAAGCTAAAGTGCGATCCACTGCTAGTCGCCTCTACTATGCCGGCTTTGTGAGATGCCTCTTTTATTCTTAGTAAACTTAGTTTATTTAAAACCAATGTTGCAACCAACCAAAGCTCGCGCCTGTGGGGGCATCGCAAGTTTTACAAGCCTAATTAATAACGGCATGCCGAGCTAAAAAAACTTATTTAATTGACGGGAGAATGTAACGGCTGAGGTTGCCCACGTCCTACCTCGCGCCTGAGGGGGCTTGCAAAACTGATGTTGCCACATCTAGGTCTCTAGTTTATTAATCTAATATTAATTTAATATTATTATTAAATTAAATCATTATTTAAAAAAGCGACCATGGTCTAGCGGTAAGACGCGTGAAGTCACGATCGATGAGACCCATGTAAAACCTTGCTAATTCTGACCAGTACCAATGTAACTTTATTATATGTACTTTAGTCTCTCAGTCCCTATAGGCACTATTAAATGAAGGTAAGCAGACTGATGATGGCTATTAACCCAGTCTGCTGTCCTGGGATAGTACCACCACTTTCGAATGTAACACCCGTGAACTGTACTTGTTTGGGAAATAGTTTGTTAGTAGCCAGGTATAACAAGAGAAGTGTGAACTGTCAATTTAGATGGCGCATAGTCGTTATTATTGTTATATTTAGGTAGGTATAACACCTGAATCCATTTATAACTTATTAGTGTAAATGTTATATTTTGTTATACCTACTATAAGGTCGTTTTCCGGTAACAATCTGTGCAATCAGTTCGAGAGAGCGAGTTCATATGTCATTGCAGCTGACCCATGTATCAAGTGCACTGACACGAAGCACGCACCAAGCTAACAAATGCTGCTCGCATGTTCGCTATGATCTATTTATAAAATAGTTTAATTATAGTTTTTTTTTCTTTGTTATATTTTATCAAAGCAGCAACCGCTTCAAACGATTTGACAATGTTGTCGTCAAGTCAAATACTAACTGACAGAGAACCTAAAGGTGACTGCGGTATCTTTTCTCTCGCATCATATTGGGAGCGTTATTACACATCTAGTTGTATATATTAATCTATTTTATAGTCATGTTCTTGTTCTTTAAAATTTACATCTGTGTCTATACTGTCTATACTATACTATACTATACTATACTATACTATACTATACTATACTATACTATACTATACTATACTATACTATACTATACTATACTATACTATACTGTCTGCTTACACTATAGTGCCTATACTGATTAATTAAGAAATCACATATAATCACATTTGGGTGCCAGTTTGAATTTTATTTTTTTATTCGTCAAGAACTTATCCATTTGTTATTCTTATTTATTTATTTATTGTATACATAAGTATTTTATAATATAAATATCATATTTATGATTTTACAATCATTATTTTAAACCAAAAGTAGATAAATAAATAAATTATCTAGAAGTGTATCACGCCCACATCCGCACAGGAGGTCTGTGCCTACCCTCTTTCCATTCTTGTTACTAAACAAATAATAATTTTGAAAAAAGGAAGCAAAGTATACCTACCTATATCAAAGAATATATATCTACTCGTAATTATTTATAAGATACGAGGTAAAGGTACGAGATAAAACTGCTCGCAAAGAGAGAGCCAATTCCTTTATGCATAATATCGTACAAGTTTAATTAAAAAAACTCCAGATTTAAGAAGTATAAAAGTATAAAACTACCTTTCGTTTTTTAACTTCAAAGAAGAAGTCTTTATTAAAACGTTTTGACTTGAAGTCTTCAAGACGGATACAGAAACGAAATTAAAAACATTAAAAATATATATTTCATTCTAAATGATTTAGTAATTAAAACGTTAACTTTGTGACAGAAATTAATTGTCTATAGCTAACTTAGAGTTACCGAAGGAATAATTATAGGTAAGTTTCTGAATAAAGCTACACAGCGTACTGTTTTATTAAGTTATAGAATGTAAAAGCTATAATAATAATTAAGATGGTTGCGACGAACTTTAGCTAACTGTAATTAAAGTTAGTAGCTGAACTCAGAAGTATGCTTAGATTTCTTGGCTGGCTGTTAATGGTCAGTGCTCTGGAGGTGCCCGCAACAACTTTGATCGATGAAACAATTATTAATCGCTCTGAAATGTTCGGACATTCGTTGGCGATCTGTCACACTAATCGCTATGACGACTAAGTACTGCTGGAAGCTAAAATCACAAGAAATACGTGTGACAGTTTCTTCTAGTAATAATCATAATTTAGGTATTATATAGGTACCGATTTTTGCATGGTACTAACAAAATGTGAACTGTTAAAATCGCTAGTTGTATAAGTAATATTTTCTTCGTCTTCTTTTCTCTTTTAATTATTTTTAGAAAAGTTTTTAGGGCGACCGTGGTCTAGCGGTAAGACGCGTAAACTCAACCGTGTTCGAACCTCGCTAATTTTAACCGGTACCAATGTATCTTCGTTAATAACCAGAACAGTTTTGAATTTAATTAGCATGTCTGAAATAAAAACAGTATTTTTAATTGCTATCATCTAGCTATCAGATCCATAACGATATTATAACAAAATAACATAAAAATTATTTATTATTTTATCTGCAATATATAAAAATAACTGCTTGATTGCTACAGAACCCTAGTTAGGGTTGAGTAGGTCCGCACTTAAAAAGACATCAAGGGTACAGAAATGGCATTATATCTTCGTGATGACCCTCATCGGAAATTACTCTCAACACAGCGTTAACCCCAATTCTCTGAAGATGCCTGCACTTCCACTAACCTACATACATATTAACCTTCATATTAATTTATTACACCATTACTTAGAGAGTGAAGTTCTAAGAAAACATGTACTTCTCAGAAAGCCTAACAGACAAGTTTCTTTAGTTAGTTCTACCAGTCTAACAGTTTTATCGATTTTTCAAACAACTAGATTTCTAAAAAGAACTAAAACAATAGTTAGGTATAGATTTTTGAAAACGACAATGTTCTTTGTGAGCCTACCATATCTAAATTGTAACACCTATTTGTGAAATATATTATTATGTCGATTTGTTCGTCACAGTCTCTATATTATAGTCGTATTATTAGTTTTATCATATCTAAAACCAAACTAATGATTGTCTAATAGATCAATTATCATAATAACCGAAATGAATTCAATATGTATAACTTGATTACAGTTTTATAATATAATCTATCGCCTATTCAATATATAATACATTATTATTGTGGGTAATGATCAATGGAACGCCCACAAACAAGGATCTCTTTTGGTTTGATTTTTAATTTTCAAAAATCCCTCTCTTTCTTTGAATCCAAGAGTTCTATCGAATTGCCTCAACACTCAAAGCCTAGACTTGAATTCATAGATTCATGATTGGTCAGCCGCTCGTGCCTGACGTTAGAACGCGAATGAAGACCAATCACAAATCTATGCTTGAATTTTTGTCAAAAAAAAACCACGCACTTTAAAATCGCGATGTTAACAACTCCTGACATAAACAATGGACAGTATTTTTTAAGTCATAGGGAACTTAGAACACTGCTTACTTTTATAAAATCTGATATTAAAATATCATGATTTACGAAATCTAGCCAGAACCTCGGTTACGAAGTTTCGAGTAATATAGCAATTATTTATATAAATATTTTCAATTATCAACATCAATCATTTGGACTGATGAAAAGTACATCCTTAAACTAACGGAAGTTAAGGTGTTGCCAACCTAATGTAGGACGCATTCGCATTTTTCGTATTTGACAGTTTGTCCGGCGTCCAACAGCTGTTTCGTTTTTTCACCGCGCTGCGTTGAGTCAAGTTGTTGCACGTGTAGCTAAAACTATTATTAGTGAAAAATCTTAAATTTTTTTCGCATTTATATAAAGATGGAAGAAGAGGTTTCGCACGAGAAAGGTAAGAGATACCCAAATATGTCAGCGTATGTGCTTCGATAAATCTGCTGTTGTAACAGTTTTTATCGGAGATTCAGCATTTTTCCTATTTTCTTACTATTTATAATAATAGGCTAAGCTGTATTTATAATATAGAAGTATAAATTCCTTGTTTTACATTGTAGTGTAGTCCCATGGCGTCCATTTAATGCGCACGGATTCCTTTGTGCGTGCGACGCAATTACTTCTATATCCTTTTTATTCGGTTTTATACGTTTATTAGTCTTAATTTTTATAGTAGAAATTCGCATTTTTATATATATTACCTCGTGTCGAGCATCAATTATCTTTAAGACGCCTTTGTACTAAGTTATTCAAAGATCATTTTTGATTGAAGATGCACAAGATATTATATCTCATATATTTATGAATATTTCGATGTGATATTCAGTATAGGGCATTAACCTTAACTCGTCCAGTTCAGTGACAATTCCATAGTAGAAAGGAAATTGAACTAATGTGAAGAGTTAACAAAAATCATTATCTTTTGATCATAGAGATATCTCTATATATATATACTAGAGAAACAAACCTCATACATCGGACAATGTTGCTGTCAAGTCAAATGCTGGCTGACAGAAGGCCTACAAGTGACTGCGGTCATCTTATCTCTCGTGTCACATTGGGAGGGTTATTGCTTATCTAGTTGTATATTTGAATGCTTTTAATTCACTAAAGAATGTATTAATACTTTTATAAAAGATTAGTTTCTTAAAAAATAATAATATTATAATTTAAAAGGGATTTACAGTTACCAGACTTCATAGATGTCTAGAATTTAATTTACATACTATATTACCATCAATACTCCAACTAGAAAATAAGTTCATATTAGATAAAAGGGCTTACTGTTGCGTTTTTATTATTTGAAAGCTTAGCAGCCATTGTCTTTGTGGCAAGACTAAGTTCTTGTTTACTCATACAATTTGTACCTACGTTTTTTTTACAAAGTCAACAAATTCTGAGAATGGTATATGAGGCCATTAAATTCTAAGAATATTGTTGGCTATTATTAGACACCTGACACCTAATCTGAAATTCCAAGTCCAGCTATTCACTTTAAAATCATTGAAAGTCGTTTTGTTAATTTTAAAAAGGATGACTGCAAACAAACTAGACCTCGATCATACTGCAACCATAACGACTAATAATAATACATAAAATTCGAAATTAAATTAACCAAAGTAAGCCGCATAAAATATTTTAAATAGCATTATATGATTAACCTGAGAAGATTCATCTTATCTGCACTTATTTTTCTCATTAAAGTAAACATGGGAAAGGAGAATGCATTTTTGGGCCCAAAACAACATTCTAAAATAATATCATATTTTTTTATTTTAATAATATCAACACATCGATTACCAATCAATATATAATGTTTAATTACATAAAACAGATATCTTCAATTATTAAAGCATTTAAAATAATAATAACCGCAAATATTTAATTAAAAAACATCTTATTACTCAATAATCCGGGTGAAAAAATTAATACTGATTGCTAATAAGATTGTAGATTTATTTTTCTACAAAATTAACTAAAGATCATCGACAAACTTGAGAAAATTGTGGGCCCATTTTTCCTAAGCGAATGGGCATTCTCCTTTCTGTATTTAGATCTAGAATTTGTCACTGTTTCACATTACAATGAAGTAAACTATGTAAGATAACTTGTTTTTAAAAAGAAATTCATAATATTACAGAACCAGTAGATGACATAAGTTCTAATCACAATACAGATATTCCATCAACAACCGAAGGTGACACTACATTGAAATCTGTGTCCGAAACTCCTCCAAAAAGGAAGGAAGATATGTTGTTTTTAAAAGAAACTCAAAATATTACAAAACTCGTAGATAATGGAAGTACACATCAGAATTTAGATATTCCATCAACAACCGAAGGTGACACTACATTGACATCTGTTTCTGAAACTCCTCAAAAAAGAAAGGAAGATATTTTGTTTTTAAAAGAAATTCAAAATATTAAAGAACCCGTAGATGATGGATATGCTAAGAAGAATGTGGGTATTCCATCAACAACCGACAGTGACACTACATTGAAATCTGTTTCTGAAACTCCTCCAAAAAGGGATTTAACGCCAACTGGACAAAGTACAATAGCATCCTACACTGAAAAACCTCCAGAACATGAAATTCCTTCTGTATGTGTTACCAGTCCACTAGATTCAGAGACAACTCCGGAAAACCCTACAGCGACTCCTACAAGGGTCAAGCGTCGTTACAGACGCAGGGTGCCAAAAGAAATATCTCCACAAGAAAAACGTAGACCAGGCCGTCCCGCAAGTCGTGTGTTATCTCATACAGGAGAGACCCCACAAAATATTTCGCTATTAACACCGACACGCAAAAGTGGTCGCTTAAAATCTAAATCAGAAACAACGCCAGAGAAAACCACGCCTACAAAACGACCATATAAATTGAAATCAAACACAGACATAGCTCAACAAATTGAAGACAAACCAGTAACACCAGCGAAGCGTCGCCAAACATCTGCCTCAATTGGAAAAAATACCCAGACTTATGCATCACCAAGGGCTTTGAGGGCGGCCAGGAGGAATTCTGTAGCTGATGAAAAAAAAATTGCTGGTAAATTAATTAAAATTGAATACAATTGTAGCTCGGCATATGATAGCACTCCGCCTGATGTTAACTAAAGTGCGGTCCAGAATGGAAGCAACTGCTACCACAGAGATTTTTGCAGGCAGCAATTGCTTCTACTATACTGGCTTGAAGAGACAATTAATGTGTACACAGTACACACTCTAACTAAGAAAGCAGCTTTGGATTATCTCTATAGGCCAAAGTCACAGTCGATAAAACCCTTGTTCGAATTTCGCAAAATTTTGACCAGTGCCAATGGAACTATGTTATATGTACTTTGGTTGCTCAGTACCTATGTTATGAGCACTAGCTTAGTATAGAGATTAAGTAAAATAATAATAGTACAAAGTTATTTATATTTTCAGGTAATGACAGTAGTACACCTTCAACTCCTAAGCGACAAACTAGAAGGCCGAGGAAAGATTCTTCATCGAGCGTTGATTATCAAGGTTATACCAATTACTTATTTCTAAGTTTATTTATATACAGGATGGGACATCCCTAAAGTCAAATTAAGGAACCGAAATGAAAATAAGCTTGGAACTACAAGCAGTTAATATCTTACAGTAGGTTAAGATGTGAAAAAGTGCAAATTTTCGACTGTAAGAATTCTTAAAATCTGTACTATTATCGGAATGCATTATTAAAAATCGACGCCCATTTGTTGTATTTATGTCGAAAAAACATTGTAATTAAAATGATAGTGAACATTATTATATGTTTTTAGAATCCGTGTGAATTGTAGATATTTTTAAAATAATGGTCCCGTAACCTTACATAAATTTTTTTTACACCAGCTTTGTTTAAATATTTTGCTTAAAATTTGATAAATTAAATCTTGTTTAGATTTAAATTTTTTATTTAATCATGGTTATCAATTGGTTACAAATAACATTTTAGAAAGCCTTGTATTTTCTCAACCCACTTAAATAAAAAGACCAGTGAAAATAATTGTAAACACATTTTTAAAACACACGGGGGAAAAAATTATAATTCTTTAAAAATATCATAACTTTTAAACCAGAAGGTATAAAAAAAATTCACCAAATTATATTCTAGATTTTGAACCCCTCTATCTGTAAAATACCGTTGACACCACTACTTACGGGACATCCTGTATAATACTAGCGACGAAACCCGGCGTTGATCGGGTTAAAATACATCTCATGTTTAATGGTATAAAAAATATTTAAGGATCCGTTTTTAACGTAGATATTGTAGATTTCTATCTTAGATATCGAGAGACTTATTTGATCATTAAACATACGGTGTTTATAGAGTTAATCAAATAAAACTAATTAACGAATTGAAAATAAGAAATACTCTAGTAAATGTGTAAACAGAAATTTGTAAACACATTTTGGAGTTTTCTAGATTATTTCAAAAATTTTTAGAACTCTATACTTAGTACTCAACATGTCATAAGTTAAAAAAAGACAGATATACATTTTTTGAGATTTGCACCGCCCACGACCACCCTCTTTCACCCACCGCGACCAAACTCCCTTACTTTCACCACGAGATCAAGGGGTATTTACCACCCCAACGGGAAGTAGTTTGGAGTTGGTGGTCATAGAGAAAACCCTATCTACACGTACTAACATTAACATTTTATATAAGTATTTAGATTAATATAATAATTACGTCATTATTATTATTTTATTACAGCTGAGAGTCTGCCTACAGCTAAAACTCTTCTAGATGAAGCTATTATTGAAGAGCCACCAGCAGTCACTCAAATAGGTACTTAATACTTTTATCACTAGAAGCAAAACAAGTAATTGCTCTAATTAAAATTGTGTCTCATTCAAATTCCTTTTCCTTTCCAGAAAATAGCCAATCACTCACTACTCCTGAACATTTGTCTGAAGAAAGAAGCAATAATCTCACATTTGGGAAACAAGGTATGAAATCAATAAATTTTTTTTATTATTGTAGCTCGGCATGTGACAACAATCCGCCTGATGTAAAGCTAGAGTGCGGTCCATGAATGGAAACAACTGCTACTACAGAGAAATCTCCACTATTTTATATAAAATATCTATATGGGCTTGCCTATTAAAATACCATTAATTTGTATTGTATTTCTTTAAATTATATAGTTTCTTAAAATATCTTAAATTTAATAAACATGTTTCAGTCGAGGATAAGCCGGCAACGAAAAGTAAGTTATTAAAAAAATTTAATGATAAGAGACACCTTGCTCATGGAAACTTAGCAGCCTTAAACAAATATTACGACACTTGAAAAAAAGTTTCGTTTTTAATTAGATCTCCCTAAGAATGTGCTATTTGTTTACAGAATTAATTGATATTACATCATCGAAAGAGGCGAATAGTGTTGTTATGAATTCTCCAAACGTGACACTTAAAAGTCCTAGGCTATCTTTAAAAAGGACTAAAATTGTCAGCAACTCGGATCGAAATTCTCCAGCAAACAGGACCACTCATGATTGTGTATTCTTGGCCAAAGAAAATACTAATAAATATCTAATTGTACAAGTTGAAAGATTTCCTCTTCACAATAATAATTTTGCTGGTTCTTCGGATATTGTGCAGAAAGTAAACACTGATAAAATGACGCATTCTAAATCTCTAACTAAGCTTGATCAATCTGACTCTCCCTCTGTGGAAAAGATACAGTTAAATACAAATTCTAATAAAAATTATAACAATAATATCTCTGCCTCTGCTGTTAAAGAAAACATTGAAATTCCTGTGAATGGAAGTAACAAAATTATTATACCGAGTGAGGATGCAAGTACTAATCCTTTCAAAGACATCGGTCTATCAACATACATTCAAAGTTCTGATGATCAATGCGTACCAGTTGTCCATCAAGCTGCTTCAGAGGAGACTTTTAATGTTCGGAATGATGAATGCGAACCAATGGACGTGGATGAAACCTTACCAGAAAACCAAACCCTGCCACTTGATAGTGTAATGAATATAAGTGATGGTGAACCCCAAAATAATATTGATTCTGGTAGAAAATCAGATTCATTTTCATCATCCCAAGCTAAAAAATCACATATGTCGCCCATTGCACAAACAGTTATTAATACAGAATCAGATAAACAAGGGCCATCACAAAATCAAAATTTGTCATTATCGGAACCTAATGTGTCCCAAAATAAAAACGTGATATCTGAAAGTAGTCCAAAACTTTACGACTCACATGAAACTCTACAGTCACCTTTATCGCAATCTGCAATCCGAGAAGATGACTCTGCCGATGTGAACAAAACAGAATCTTCAGAAATACATTCAGTCTCTCTTAATAAGAGTAATAGTTATGATAAAAACCGAAAGCTATCTTCACGTTTACCTGAAAGTAGTGTGCGAAATAATGAAGATCAAGAATCTTCTAATGACAAAAGCAAAACATCCGATAATGAGCTCACAATACAAACAGCAAACGAAACCAATGGAAATGAATATTTACATAAGAGAAACGAAACAATAGTACAATATAATAAAGTTATTTGTAAAATCCAAGAGAGTATTGCCAACCCTGATTTAGACGACGAAACTTCATTGAAATGTATGAATTTGAAATGTATTGAGAACCAAAGAGAAGAAGTGATTAGCGAACCTTATGCAGAGTCCGACGATAAATTAAATAACAAGCAAGAAAGAGAAAAAAATCGCGAATCAACTCAAAACACCAACGAAGGCATGTTAATATTTTGTAAGGCTTAGATAATAACATTTAACTGATTTATCATTCACCCCTAATATTATGCTTGTGACTAATGAATTTAATCGTCATATGCTATGCGAAAAATATACTTTTTTTTTTCGATTTATCAAACTATAAATAGTACAGACAATTATCTTCTTGATTTATTATTTTATAACTTTCATTTGGAGATTCTCTTTGTAAATAGTTGCCATAGTATTAATAGTTAAATTATTTTCTAATTGTAATACCATGTTGGTTAATGGTTAAGTTGTGTGCTGTGTTTATAGGGTCAATTAAATTTATGTTATTAACGCGATTATTTTCATTGACAGATACAGAACTAACTTCTACGCCAAGAAGTCAGGTGAAGAATAAATCGGATGAGGCAAACTTAAATATTACAGGTAATATGAACTCCTATATTATTTTATTTATTTAAAAGCTAAAATACAATAAAAGCAAAAGGAGAATGCCCATTTTTGGGCCCACTTGATACCTAATATAACATATTATTTACCAAACAATAGACAATGTTTATTTTCATAAAAACAGATATAATAAATCATTAAAAAATAATAATAACCTCAAATATTGCATCAGAAAACATCTAATTACTCCAATAACTCGGGTGAAAAAATTAAAACTGATTGGTAATAAGGAATTTATTTTTCTACAAAATTAACTAAAAATCATCGACAAACTCGAGAAAAAAATTGTGGGCCCATTTTCCTTGGGCGAATGGGCATTCTTCTTTTAGTAGAAAAAGGCAGTCCTTCTGTCATCCCATTAAATTGAGGAACCACCTTCCCAGCCACGTCTTACCTCTTTCCTACAACCTGAGATCCTTCAAGCGCCGTGTGAAGGGGCATCTCACAAAGCCGGCATAGCGGAGGCGACTGCTATCTGCAGATGCCTTTCTCTGATAGCAGTCGCCTTCATTCATAGATCGCTCACTAACTTCACATCAGGCGGAGTGTGGTCACATGATGAGCTAAAATAGAAAATATTTGCTATATTTTTTTTACTTATTTACGATTTATCCACTAAGCCTATAAATAATATTTCCTATAGACAAATCTGCATCAAAATCTAAGACAGAGTCAAAAATCACTACTGAACAAAATGAAGAATCGTTCGAGGATATTTCATTAATAGAAAACTGGAACTCTGAGAATATTGAAGAGGCCGAAGCAGGTAATTTTTAATTGCAACAAAATAACGCAAACTTTATTTATGATTGTATGGAGATTTAAAAGTTTTCATTATTGTTTAATGTGACCAAATTGCATATAAAGTAGTTACATTGGTACCGGTTAAAATTTGCGAGGTTTGAACACGGGTCCCATCGATCGTGAGGTCCTTTCTCTACCGCTAGATTACGGCCGACCTTTAAATTTTAATATACTTTTAATTGTCCCCATAGTTAAAACATTGTCTGTTAAACTTGAATCTATCTCTTAATGTGTAGATATTATTTAATGACTAACGAAACAACGTTCCGCCGAATGCTATGACCGCGATCTGAATATTGTCACACTAAACTTGTCAAGATGTACCCTCTCAACGCACTCTATAGGCATCTAAAGTAATCAAGACATAGTTCGGTCGACCAATCATAGCGTCGAATATCAGCTTCTGGCTTTCCATTAAATTAGTGATTAATAGGAAAGCCAAAGAGTTGCACTAAAGAGCCTGAAGCAGATAACTAAAATCTGTCTCGGTCATATTCGCCTGAAATTGGTTAAGTATTTCATATAGCCAGGTTATAAATCATCAAGTTCTACTCGAACAATTGATTATGTTCTCTACGGGCCGTCAAATATATTTTTATAGTATAAAAAAAAACATAATAGTCGTCGCATTTATCCTGTCGTCCGGCACAAGTGATTTTCAAAGTTAAGAATTGTAATTGAAATTATATTTTCAGATATATCTCTAAATATATCATCGGGAATGTCTGAACGAGGTAACTAGAGTTTATACTGAAATTTTGTTTATTGGTATTGTATTAAATGTTGTTAAATTTGATACAAAAATAGTGAATTAAACTAGTAACACTATTCTTGGTTGTATTCAAGTAAAAATGGTTAAGTGGTAAATTAAAATATTATTTGCAGATATCTCTTTGGATAAAACATCAACAAGGTCAAGGAAGTCAAGGAGTTGCCCTAAAGGGCCTGCAGCAGGTAACTAAAATCTGTTTAGGCCATATTCGGGTGAAAATGGTTAGGTATTAAAATTAAAATATATTTGCAGATATCTCTTCGAATAACTCAGCAACAAAATCAAGAAAGTCAAAGAGGTGCTCTCGAGACCCTGAAGCAGGTAAATAGAATCTGTCAAGGCTATATTCGCGTGAAAATGGTTAAGTATTAAAATAAAAATATATTTGCAGATATCTCTTTGAATAACTCACCAATAAAAACAAGAAAGTCAAAAAGTTGCCCTAAAGGACCCGAAGCAGGTAAATAGGATCCTGTCTATGGCATTTTCGCGTGAAAATGGTGGGGTTTTAAAATTAACGTATATTTGCAGATATCTCTTTGAATAACTCACCAACAAAATCAAGAAAGTCAAAGAGCTTCTGTAAACTGCCTGAACCAGGTAACTAGTTTATGGCCAGCAAAAAATTTTTTTGTTACAGTACAAGTTTCAAATTTTTTTTTAATAAGTACAGAGTACAGACCTCTATAGTCTTCTTTATAATTAGATAGACAACAATGACATTTGAAGGGATGCCGAGTTTTGGAAAATAATAAATAGTGTTGTAATTTTGTGACCCAGCTTTTAATTGAAAATTCAATTAACTTTATATTTAATATATTTTTCTGTTCGTTGTTTGTGACTGGCTTAGCAAATACTAGTATGAATTCGTACACGCAATCGTGTGTGATTGAACATTTCGATGACGTACATTGGACAGAAATTGATAAAAAAAGTGATATACGATTTTTTTTTACACACACAAAATGGTTTCGCAAGTTATGCCAGTCGATAAAGCGTAGTGATATAATGAAATTATCTTAGTACTTTTTTTCTCTAAAGTAATTAATTACTGAGATAAATTAAACTCCTTAGTTGTTAAGAAAGTTTTTATTATTATTAACATATTTATTGTCGGAATAATTATAAAATAGGTAGATTTGCTATTACTAGTCGAAATGTCATTTTAAGATAATTCAATTAATCAATTAAAGTATTCGTGTAACAACACTATACTTCTAACGTGGCAACATTATGGAGGCGTGGTGTATGTTTCGAGTTGTCAATTTGTCTATCTAATTAAAAATAAGACTATAGTAGTTTAATGTCCAATAGTTTTAAATAATATATATTTTCCTATTTACAGACATAAATTTATCGCAAAATGAAGAAAAATCCAAAGGGAAGAGAAAGGGTAGTTTGAACGAATTTATGGAAGTTTTAGAAATTATTGATGGTAATATAAACAATTTCAGTCTACATTTTTTGTTTTTAACGAGATACAGACGTCTGCAGGCAGCAGTCCCCTCCGCTATGCCGGCTTGGAAGATGCATGCGCTATACATTGACAGAGCACACTCGTTTATACCCAGCTACTTACGTTTTTTATAACAAACATGACACATAATACATAAGTGAAAAAAAACTATTATTTATTTATTATTACAGATGTTGATTTAGCTCAGAATGAGGAGAAGTTAAAATCGAATAAGAAAAAGGATAGTATTTGCGATTCCAACGAAATTATTGAAGGTAATTTTTTTATTAATAATAAAACATCATTACACAATAATGTTTAATGGTATTTAATAAACATTTTCTTGCTGCTAACCCTTTATTATTGAAGAGCGGTAGAAGGCGTGTTTGCTCGCTTAGTGCATTTACAAAAAATATATATATGACAGAACAGGAGAGCGGTCCAAGGCTTCTATCCTCCATCTGTCGGCGATACCTAAGCAAATATGCTGAAACACGACAGTTCCTCTGTGTCCGCGTGCCGTGTCGTGTGTTTTCAGAGACTGTCAAAGCGTAACGACGCTTTTGTTTCATATTCAGTTAGTGCTTGTACTCATGACCACGTATTCATTTTGTTCCAAGTTAGTTTTCGTAATCATTCGAATTAGCGTCCGTATTCATGACTGTTCCGACATATAAAAGAATCGAACGTGAATTGGATATCATCTAACTTATGTTAAGTAATAGAGTTCATGTGTTTTCTATATTTCTTTTCAGATATGAGTCCACCACAAAGCAATGAAAAACATAAATCGAAGAAAATAAATAGTTTCTCAGAGCTCATCCCTGCAGAATTTTTTGATGGTAATTAATTTTTTTATAGGGCGCTCTGCCTGACGTTAAGCCAGTGTGATCTATAAACGAAGGTTGTGACAGGAGTCAAACAGCTGACACGAACACTATGTCGGCTTAGAAGAATGTAACACCCGTGAAGTGACTTTGTCGTGTTTCGAGAATAGTTTGAATATAACGAGAGGAGTGTGCACTGTCAATCTAGATGGTACATGCTCGTCTCCCCAAGCCAGCATAGTGGAGGCGACTGCTGCCTGTAGATATTTCTCTGTGGTAGCAGTTGTTTCCATTCATAGACCACACTTTACATCGGGCGGAGTGTTGTCACATGCCGAGCTACAATAAAAAAAAAGAAGTGCTATGTCACTAGATTCATGCTGGCATGACAGTGGTGCTACTGCATGCAGACATTTCCGCTGTGATAGCAGTTGTTTCGCCCTCTAGCTAGTGCTTATATCACAGGCACAGCGATTACAGTACATATACCATAGTTACATTAGTACGGGCCAGAATTTAGTGAGGTTTGAACACAGATCTCATCGATCGTAAGGTCCGTTCTCTACCACTATACCACGGTCGTTCAATCAACGATTCATCTCGTTTACAGATTACGTCAACTTTGAGACGAAACATGATAGGAAGAGCAGCCATTCTGAAGATGTTGAAATTGTCGAAGGTGAATATTATTATTACTATTTTGTTTATGTTTCGCGAATATTAGAAAAGAAAATAAATAATGTTAATTTATTTACAGAAGTCATTAACATTTCACAAACAAACTATAAAAAGAAATACAGTTTCTCTGAATCGGTTGAAACTGTCAAAGGTAATTAAAATGTAGTTTGAATGTAGTTGAAACAGTATTCGTAGATGTAGAAACTATAATAATTGAACTGAATGAAGTGATTGAAATGAATTGGTCTTTTTTTTTTGCAGAGGTCATCAATATTTCAAAAACAAGACCGAAAAAGAAACAAGATGTGTCCGAACCCATTGATACTTCTGAAGGTATTTATAAAAACTATTATCATTGCATAGTTTTCGAAAGTGCGCGAACTTATTTCTACTAACTGATTTCATTGACTGATGTGACTCACATCAGAGCGCTGGAGAGCTTGCACGTTGGCACTAAACAAAGATGTAATGCTGTATATCAATAATATACTATACAGGGTGAATTTTTCAAGTGGGTTTTCATGGCGAAATCCTTCGATTCTTCAAAGTTAAAGTACTCTTAAGTAGCGCGCCAGGTAATAAAAAAAATAATTAATACATTATGTTGTGAGGTTGAATACACATGAAAATAAGAAGCAATTTGTTAAAAATCAACGCTTTCCTTCGTATATCATTATTTCTCAACATTACTTCCCAGAATTTGATCCTTATTAGCGACACTATCGAATGGTGCAATAATACAGCGTGTGTTTTATTTTTCAAAATCAACGGAATGGGGATAATGTAGTTTAGTTTCCTTAGTTAGACTCCTTTCAGCATAAAAAAATCCCTTATAGTTTGGCCACGAAAGCTGAGTTGAATAGTTCAACCTGTATAGTGCAATGTTAAAACGCATTTTGTCTTATACAAAAATAAAAATTATTATTTCTTTTGTTTTCATTTAAGAAAGCTCTTGAAATTAGGTTAAAATAAATCGTTAATTCAGTCTTATTTAATTTACAGATGTTAATATATCTCAGAGCAGTGTGAAGCAAAAATCTGAAAAGAAAAAACATGTAAGCCATGAAATTGAAGAAACTGTAGAAAGTAAGTTAATGTGCCTAAGTCAAAAGCACAATGAAAGTTGTCGCTTTTTTTTTATTTATTGTAGCTCGACATGTGACAACACTCCGCCTGATGTAAAGCTAGAGTGCGGTCCATGAAACAACTGCTACTACAGAGAAACCGGCTATGCCGGCTTGAGGAGACGAGCATGTACCATCTTAGATTGACAGTGCACACTCCTCTCGTTATACCTGGCTACTTTCAAACTATTCCCGAAACGCGACAAAGTCACTTCACGGGTGTTACATTCGAAAGTGGTGGTACTACCCCAGGACAGCAGACTGGACAAATAACCATCATCAGTCTGCCTACCACTCTTTAATAGTGCCTATAGGCACTGAGCGACCAAAGTACATATAACAAAGTTACATTGGTACCGGTCAGAATTAGCGAGGTTCGAACACGGGCCTCATCGATCGTGAGTTCACGCGTCTTACCGCTAGACCACGGCCGCTCTTAAATTTGATCGAATCGAAAACAAAATATATGGGATTTGACGTTTTGCTGTCACCCAAGTGATAGCTTGGTTTGATCAAGTAACAACCTCCTTTGGCTTTGGCTTAATTACTCATTATACATACATACATACATAATTTTGAATTTAATTTTTTTATTGTGCAACTTTTTTTATTATTATTATTTAAATTTGTATATTTATTAAATAATTAGTATTTTAACCTTGTTGAGCACGTTGTGGCACCTAAAGGCGGATCATCTGTCACAAACTGGCCGATTGTTGTAAGGCATGATTTGATGAAACCTGGTATTAATTAATTAATTAATTTACAGGTACAAAAAAGACTAAAAAGCATAGCTTATCTGAGGTGGTGGAACCTACTACAAGTGGTGTAACACTGCAACCTAAAAAACATGATATGAGTTCTTCAGAACATGCCGGAGACGATGAAGATTCTGGTAATTGCATATTTTATTGACTGCATCCACTGCGAAAGTTACGCTGTTTACACCTAAACCGGAGCCACGTCAAAGGTTCTTTGGCACGGCGAGGACTCTCCCGGAGGTGTGCAGGAACGTGAGAATTCTCTTGACATCCGGTTGGCTGTGGTAATGCAGACCACCTCACGCACAACGAGCGGCCAAAGCTGCTCAATTGCGGAAAAAGCGAATATGGAAAGTTAGGGGCAATAGCTAGTTATGTTATAATGTAAATTAATATTTAAGATGTTCGTTACCAAAGAGAAATGTCTGCGAGCAGCGGTCACCTCCGCTATGCCAGCTGTGGAGATGAATATGCCTCCCATAACGCGATTTGATCACTTCACGGGTTTTAACAGTATTTGTATACTTAAATAAATTTGTATTTCAGAAACTATAAAGAAAGCAAAAAAGAAAAAACATTCAAGTCGATTGCATGGATTTGAAGAAATTGTAGAAAGTGAGTTTTATTCTCCGGTGAGATTGAGTAGTGACTGTATCTGGTTTTAAATTGAAATTTTGTTTACAGGTTTAAATACAACACGAAATAAGACTAAAAACGGCTTAGCCGAAACGGTTGAACCTATTACGACTAAGTCGATGTCAAAGACTGAAAAACATAATATTAGTGAACAAAATGTTATTGAAGACTCGGGTATCTATTTTTTTTTTTTTTCATAAAGGACAATGCCCATTTTTAGACCTTCATAATTTCTAACAGTTTGTTACCAAAATAATAACTTATTTTTCATTAATATTTATTTAATTATATATCATTATCAACGCGTTGTGGTGAACGAAGTGTTTGTCAAATTAAAGGCTTTGATTCTTTTTATATGAACGAAATATGACCTTTTTATACGTGTTTTTTCTATAATTTAAATGTGTATATGTACATTATTCCAGAAACAACGACGCATTCCAAAAAGAAGAAAAGGAAACGTGATTCAAATGAAGATATTTCAAATGCCACAGGTTCGGTTGATTTTATTTTAATAAAAATAATAAACGCTATATTTTATACATGGACTGTCTCAGTCCAAAAAAAAAAAGAAAATTTGAACGATATGTATGACGTAGATTGTAATAATAAAGTTAGATATTAAATCCCTATTTCAGGTATGTCTTCAACAGAAGAGTCGTTGGGTAAATCTAAAAAGAAAAAGACTGTCATAACAGAACCCCAAGAATTTGACCTTACAGGTAAAGTATAATCATTGCCATCGTCTTGTCATGAGCGTACGACGAGACGAATAATGTAGTAAAAGGGATAATAATGCGTACACTCGGGCACGAAAGTGTAAATCCTAAAAATACGTACTTAATTTTCAAAAATATATATTTTTTAAAATGTTGCAGCCATAGCAAACGACCAAGACATAAGCAAGCCTAAGAAGAAGAAAGAGAAACAAATCGTCCAATCAGAACTTGCAGGTAATTAATTAAAGGAGAATGTCCATTTGCCTAAATTCTCTTCTCGAGTTTTTAATTTTATTTTATTTTCTTTGGAACAAAAAACAGTTGTACAGTAAAATCTTAGGTCTAGTACATAGATAAGTAATAGGAATATGTAACAATACAACCTATTTTTAATGATTTTATTTCCTACAATTTATTCATTATCCCACTCAGTTGTAAATTTTATACCCGGGTAATTGAGTAATTTAATTTTTTCTGATACCAAATTTGAGTAATTAAATGCTTTAAAAATTATATTGATATCCACTTTTTATATAATAAACATTGACTATTGATTGGTAAACTATGTGTGGGATATAATTTTTTTTTAAATCTATCACACAGTGGTGAAATCCTTCACACCGATTTGTTCCAATGAAAAAGGATACCCGTTAACTTATGTCTGCCAGTCAATAATTATAATAGCAAATTGCAAATTGAATGAGCCGAAATTATCTGAACGCGGCTGAAATATTCACTGAGCTATATTTTTTCACAGATGCAAGCACAAGCAGATCAGAGAACGACGGAGTTCAAGGAGAAAAACGTAAGAAACACCGTCATAAAAACAAAGAAGGTAAACAACGTAATTTTACAATATTTTTTAAATATATCATATATCACAATCTTTATAGCGGTCGTGGTCTAGCGGATCTCACGATCGATGAGACCCGTGTTCGAACCTCGCTAAAGACCGGTGCCAATATAACAAATGTACTTTGATCGCTCAGTGCCTATAGGCACTATTAAAGAGTGGTAGGCAGACTGATGATGGTTATTTACCCAGTCTGCTGTCCTCAGGTAGTACCACCACTTTCTAATGTAACTCCCGTGAAGTGACCTTGTCGCGTTTCGGGGGTAGTTTGAAAGTAGCCAGGCGAGAGGAGTGTGCACTGTTGGTGCATACACGTCTCTCGCGCCGGCATAGTGGAGGCAACTGCTGCCTGATGAGATTTCTCTGTGGTAGCAGTTGTTTCCGTTCATGGACCGTACTCTAGCTTTACATCAAGTGGAGTGTTGTCATATGCCGAGCTACAATAAAAAAAGTATTATTTGTTGTTCGTGTATTCTTATAGCTTCATCTACTGCAGGTGCAGAAAATCTCATGAGCCAAGATGATAAGGGTAAATGAAAGTTTTAAGTATTGATTTAAAGTGAATTACGTGATATTAACTAATTCTATTTTTCTACAGATGAACCTAGTGTGCCGGTTAATAAGGAAAAAGAACGGTTATGTAAACTTCAACCAGGTTCGTTATATATCATATTAAAAATATACTATTATTTGTTCAACTGCTGGAGTCAAAGATGAAGAGTCCTGATGAATCCCAGGCTAATGCCATATTATTTGTTGATTTAATCGCTCAATACTATTTGTGATACATTTTTAAAAAAAGTCGTTCTGTTGCAGAAACTGACGAATCAGCGGCAATAAATGAGGACGGTGCTGAGAAAATAAAGATGAAAAGAAAGAAATTTAATCGAGAGAAGGCGCTTACTGATACGCTTACCAATACAGGTAAATATAAAAATAAATATCATATCAAACTTTTAAAAATAGGCTTACCAAATACTTTCTTTCAAATCAGAACAACCCTTAACTCTTCTTTCTTTTTTCCTACTCTATATTGTTTATTTTATTTATTTATATGTATATTTTTATGTATTTTATGCAATGTATTTGTTATAATATACTTATATTTATTTATTTTGATTTTTCTATCCTATCTTGTTCATTGCACTGTAGACATCTCCGCTCACACCAACAAAGGTTAGCTGGTAGACAATGCCAAAGGCATTAAGCTCGCCTATGTACGACTTATGTGTGCTATAAAGTGTTTTTTTATTTTTTTATTTTATTTCTTTAAATATCTATTTTCAATGGATTACATGTCGGAGGGCCAAGTATGAGTTTAAGACGCTATCCCGGCGTAAAGTGAGTACTCTCCTCCAATTAGGGAATATTATTTTGACCTACTAAGTAAAAAAATTCAAATGAAGGTATACAATTGGTGAAAGTTCTCATTTTACATCGTGAAATTACAAATAAAAATATGCTAATAAAAGATATATAAGATCCTAATGAAGAAATTATATTTGAAGAAGTAAATGAATAACGACATGGCATACCAGCTAATCCTAAAAAAAGTTTACTCAAAAAATATAGCGATCAATTGAATTTTTAAACCCTTAAACTTTAAACATAGTTTCAGTATGTATATTGTTACAGAAAATAACGACGTTCTTAAAGATACTGATAAGAAAGAAAGAAAAAAGAGAAAACATGACAAATCTCTTATTGGGACACAAAATTCCAATTCAGGTAAATATAATTACAATAGTAATTATTAATTGCACAAATCGCCTTTACTACAAATGCGTTATTTATTTTTAAAGAGTGGTAGGCAGACTGATGATGGTTATTAGCCCAGTCTGCTGTCCTGGGGTAGTACCACCACTTTTAAATGTAGCACCCGTAAATGACACTGTCGCGTTTCGGGAATATTTTAAAGTAGCCAGGTATAACGAGAGGATTGTTGACTGTCAATCTGGATGGTACACATTCATCTCCTCAAGCCGGCATACCGGAAGCGACTGGCAGATGTTTCTGTTCACGGACCACACTCTCTCTTGCTTGCATCAGGCGGAGTGTTGTAATATGCCGGGCTACAGTAGGTAAATAATTAAATCAGGCTCAAGGGATATTATTAATTTGAATACTGTTATTAGATGCGTACGTGTCCGAAAACAAAACAAATAAAGCAAAAAGAAGGAAAATATCTGAAGAGGAGAATGTACGGCGTGCGGTAATTATTAATTTAAAGTATTTTCAAACTGTAAAAAAAGCGGTAACCGTTTATTTAATATAGCAAGAAAGTGAAAACAAATTCTGAAAGTTAACAATTTCAGGTACCTGAAGGATTGTCCAAATTAAACATTCGGAGACTTCCTGCGGCGGTTATAGAGAAACTGAGTGACAGAAAGAAAAAATATAAAACAGTTTCCACTTCTAAATTTAAAATTGAGAAAAGTCGCTTTAAAAAGACGCCTTCTGAATTTTTAGAACGGAGTGTCCATATAGATCAGCCAACGAAAGCACACATTGTGTCACCTAAACGGAAAACACAATACCCAAAAGTACACCCTACAATTCCAACAGCGCAAGTTTCTGCAGATGGTTTTACCACAAACTTCAAAACCTATATCTTGTCAGATACTGATACCGCACTAGTAACACATTCAATTAGATATGACTTTAAAAAGAACTCTTTACAAGCGCCTAGACCGTCGACGAGTATTTCCGTAAATAAACATCTGAAGTCGAATAAACTGTTCAAATTTTGATTTGTAATGCATGTTTGTTATTTTTTAATGTTTTTAATGTGTCGTTGATTTTGTGTTGTTTCTACAAGGATACACAAGAGAATAAAATATTCAATTAGTAAAGGCTATTTCATGTAACCGGTCTAGTCTACACATCTTCGGGTTTTTTTAACACTGTATATAGGTCATTCTTGCCGATTTTACCAACTATTCAGACATTTCGAATAGGTAGTGTTAAATTTATTTATTATTTGCCTTTATTTTTAGTTGCTTTTAATTGTCGTGCATTTCAGCTCATTGCTTTGCAGTTTTGAGTTTCTGTTTCTTTCAAAAACATTATAGCTGCTGTTAACTTTATTCTCTTATGTATCATTGTGGTCTTTATTGTGACATTATTACCTGTTGTGTTTCATAATGTTTAAACGATTCTTATAATATTTTTAATTATCATTCCTTAATTTAATACTATTATTAATAAAGTCGTGTCAATTATAAATAAAAATTTTATTCATTCGAAATAAACGCAGGGACGGTAAAGCAAGAGTATCGTGCTTTTGAGTTTCCCGCGCACTGTCAATAATTCCTAACATTTCTACTAGGTGGCGCTGAATTGGCGTTGTAATGGTATCGCCCATGTGAACTTAAAAGGTAAGATTTAGTTAATAAATAAAGTATTATTAATTTATAACTGTGATAGAATTGACGACAAAAACTCGTAGATCATGTATATTCATGTAAATTTGCGTTGCGGTTTAGATAAGTCACAAAATTCGTTCCCGCCTAACCATGCCGGTGTAAACAAACCGCCATGTTTTGTACAATAAAGTACTACGATGTATTTGAGTGGCCTTTTTTCTTACATTTTCAATGTATGACTTTCTTCAAATTGGTTTCACGAAATAACGTAAATTACATAAATATTTTTTGTGTATGTAAAATTTATTTTCTGTAACTATACATGTGTCAAAATAGTTTCGTTTTAGTTGAAAGTCGCCCATTTGGATACTGACGTAATTGATGTTTTGACATGCGGCCAATAGGAGTGCCGCGGTTATGTCACGTGGGGTTAAGCGACCAATAGTAGAAGCGCTTATTTGAAATTCGAGTAATCCTTTGTATACCTTTTCACATAATAGTAAAACAGTGTGCCGTTTATGTGGAGTGAGTGGTGTATCTGTCAATTTCACGATGGTAAATACGTAAATGTGTGAAATTCAGAATTATACAATAGAGCATCAGGATATTTATATGAATAAATATTCGGTAAGTAAAGTAGTCTATAATTTTAGTATTGGATTGACGTTTATTATGTTTTAAATAGTGTAAAATTCATGAACAATGGGTGAGTCCAACCTCGTTATGTCCCGCTTTTTTTAATGTCATTATAATATAGAGAAACGTAGTCTAGGATAGCTTAAAATCAGTCGTTAATTAAATAATTTGTAAGCGTTGAGATGATAAGTGTATAATAGTTTTATATCATGTTTTTAACCGGTGTGTTAAAGTGGCGGGAAACCGATACGTAGTACCCCTCCTCTCCGCCATTGACTATCAAAACAAAAGTGTTTATTTTTTTCTTTGAATTGAAAACATTTGCTATACGGTGCCGTATTTATCATTGTTGGTATTATTTAACATAATTATCATTTTGTATTTTCATTAATTGTCCATTAAAATTACCAACGTTTTTTATTTTTTTTCCATAATCATATTTAGAGGGAAAAGGCACTTACAGCGATATAAAAAAATGTTGCATATATTAAAGAGATATTTGTTTATTGTATCATTAAGTTATAATAAAAATATTTATAATAGTAGGTATATGAATAAAGTGCCGGTATCATATAGACACATACATAGTTATTTGTAGGATGACGGCGCGCGCGGAGAAACGGCGCCAAAATGCCGTCAATGAACTTCTACATTTCTTTATTGTGAATTGGTAGGTATATCTACATTATCAACCTACCTAATCGTAGTAAGTTGTGTGTAAACTGAGATATGATAGTAGAATTATAAAATACAGGTTTAGAATGTTCGTAATGACAATTATTGAACTCGTTTAATTAGGTAATTTATTAATTAAGACGTCATTAAGAGAGTATTTGTTTAATGATAATATTAACAATGAATTGATCTTTCCAGTAGTTTCAGTTAATATTTCCCACGACTTCGACCAGTTAGAATTATTTCAAAATGCTTTGAACAATGAGTGCATCGTGCACGAGTGTTGGTGTGCAGTAAAGTCGCCACCACTAATGTTGTTAATCGTTTGCTGTACAAAATAGAGCTATATTGCTAAGTATTAGGTATCAAATTTGCTCGAATTTTATTGTGTAGCTGCTATTTTGGTTATAATACGTAACCGCACGAGGGGGGGTCTCGTTTGTGTGGAGAATGCAACAGACGTTGAATAGCCGAGTGCATTCCATAGTAGTGTGCGTACCATATCCACGTGTGGGTTATGTTTGTACACAAAGATCTCACACCTGTCCCGGTGTTGTGCATAGGTAGGTAGGTAGGTAATTTTTTTCAAGTAGGGGTGTTATTTTTGTTCTGCAGATACGCACATGGTTCTGGAGTTCATGTTTCTGCTATCAATGTTTTACTGATCACATATTTTTTATAATATAGTAATAATCGAGCTTCATTATTAAAAATGTGGGTAGGCAGAAAATTAAACTATTGTGTTAAACCTATCGCCCTCCAAATGCACTAACATAAATTTAAATTTTATTAATTTAACAAGGATATCATCAAGGCTGCTGGAAGGGCATTGCTAAAGTCAAAAAACAAAACACGTGTTTTTTTAAAGTATTTTTAGTATTTTTTTTAAAGGTTCAATCTTAACACAACGGCACAAAGCTCAAAATTGTATGAGGCGTCGTTATCCACTCGGGTGGCTTGACCTGCCGATCCTTCCATTCTTACCTACCTACCTACCAATAGATGCAGTAGGAAATATAACGTCAGAAAGTTAATAAGATATAAACTTAATATTTATATGCCTGTATATACAGAGCTCCATAATAACAGTTATTTATAACACCGTGTATATAGCAGATGTCCCTCACAGCCTGCGTACACGCCTGCCTTGAAAAAAAAACAATGAGAAGCACTTAAGGCTGCCAACGTACTTTTTCCGAGAGCGAAAGGAGTGTGCACTGTCAATCGAGACGGTGCGTCTACTCAAGCCAGCATAGCGGAGGCGACTGCTGCCTGTAGTAACAATTGTTTCCGTTCATGGATCGCACTCTATCTTTACATTTACACAGAAAAAACCTTTCCCAACTTTCTTCGTAACAACTGGGTGTTAAAATAATTCGTACAATTAGTTCATATTAATTTACTTAGTGTTTTATTGAACGTGTTTTACTCAGTAACATTTACAAGTCTAAAATGTATATATATTTATTTATTTCTTATTTAATTAATATTGGTGCTCCAACGGAGAATGGGCGATTAAATGTATACAATATAGAATAAAAACAAAGTAAATAGTACTAAACGATCAGCACGCAGCATGTTTTTCAAGTCTTACATAAATGGAAGTCAAAATTAAAAAATAATTATTAAATATAATAAAAAAATAAAAAATAAGCATTACGTCGACAGAATTGGAAGCCGAACAAAACCTTTTTATGTCGCACAATCGATAAATGGAATGCTTTGCCCTCCCACATGTTCTCCCAATCCTTCAACCTTGGATCCTTCAAGCGGAGCGTGAAAAAGCACCTTGGGCCGGCATAGTGACGGCGACTGGGGTCACCGTGTACCGCGGTCCTCCAGTCGTCGGCGCTCATGGACCTCCACTGTGCTTATCAACAGGCCAGTCGACGCGTCAATATAAAAAAAAATAATAATAAAAACAATAAGTGAAATAAAAATATTAAACCACAGGATATAAAGTTTTGCCTGTTTTTTTTTTTCTTAGTAGCAGTAGGGTCCTTAATGATGTTAACTTCCTCGTTGCAATATTTTCGTGCAATTAAAAATATGAAGAGAATTGCATTTGTATCTCAATAAATACTATTTTAAAGTATCTAATGCTGTGATATGATGTAATTATAAGCTCTAAGTTACAGAGTAGACCTAATATTTTCTAAATAAGGTATTAGGTTTAGATATTATGCGTCTACCTTTGGTAATTCACGTAACTTGTAGGTACCAACTTAAGTTGTAGACCGTTAGATAACTATTGCAAGACTTCAACAGTACCTACCTATGCACTTATTTTTCTTCGTTTCGTTTTCTATAGAAGAGTACATTTTTCGAGTATTTTTTTTTAAATTTTAGCTCGGCATATGACAACACTCCGCTGAGTGGTAGGCAGACTGATGATGATTATTTGTCCCGTCTGCCGTCCTGGGGTAGTACCACCACTTTCGAATGTAACACCCGTGAAGTGACATTGTCGCGTTTCGGGAATAGTTTGAAAGTAGCCAGGTATAACGAGAGGAGTGTGCACTAAGATGGTACATGCTCGTCTCCTCAAGCCGGCATGGTGGAGGCGACTGCTACCCACACAGGTTTCTCAGTAGTAGCAGTTGTTACTATTCATGGACCGCACTCTAGCTTTACATCAGGCGGAGTGTTGTCACATGCCGAGCTACAATAAAGAAAAATGTAAGGCTAGAGTGCCGTCTATGAACGGAAACAACTTTTACCATATAAATGGCTGCGGGGAGCAGTCGCCTACGCTATGCCGGCTTGTTCGCCATATTGATTGACAGTGCACACTCCTCTCGCTGTTTAATATTTATATATTAATAAGGTGTCGCAGTTTGTATAGAAAAAAACATGGAAAAGTACTTCATAAACTTTATTCGAAAACTTTCTGCGAACTGACTCATGATTAGCCAATAGCCGTTGAAATAGTCCTAATTTTAATTGGTGTTATGGTATGGAATGAGTAATACCTACTTGGTTTTTTTGGTATTAAAATTGTTTTGTCCTGTTTCCTTTCTGACAAAGAGATTAAATATTAACATTGTAAACATTTGAAAAGTATCAAGTTAATCTGCATATCTTGTGTTTATACGCCTCTATTGCATGACGTGATGTTTACACGACCTACCCGAAATTCTTAATCTCACTATTATAAGATGTACCTTCAGATAAATCAATAAGGCTACTTATCCTTTAACTTCCCAATATCGTTTGCCTGTGTAATAAATGGCTCCGACACGTTAGCAAAGATGAATAATGGCGTTGGTGAATAGTAATGGCTATCATGTAGACGGGATATGGTCACCTTTTTTTGTTTATGATGACACATGTGACTTAGAGTGATGGTAAGCATAGTAGAAGTCTGTAAGCGCTAACGACTGGAGAGCTGTTTACACAGTGGCTCCAATCGCCTTTACTATGAGAAGATGCTTTTTCACACATCTTGGTAGGTTGCCCCATGTTGGCCAACACCTTGGTGTGAAAGCGGTTTTAGATATAAAGTTTCTATTAGTCTTTATATGTTTTTTATTGTAGTTCGGCATATGACAACAATCCGCCTGATGTAAAGCTAGAGTGCGGTCCATGGACGGAAACAATTGCTACTATAGAGAAATCTCAACACAGTCACCTACGCTATGCCGGCCTGAGGAGACGAGTACGCACCATCTAGATTGACAGTGCACACTCCTCCAATAAATAATAACGTTATTTTATAATTTTATTTACAGTATGGATAATTTATAAAATATTTTTTTAAAAAACTCGCTCATTACATCTTCAATTGCATTTTCAAGTATTTAATTTTAATAAAGTAGTCATATTTTCATGATTATAAGCCTACACGCGGAGTTGATCAAGGTGTCGTTCATAAGGTCTTCCTTCCATCTCATTTACCAAGAAAACTTAACGATATTCATAGATTGTTGAGTCAGTAATTTACAGACGAGTCCGTTGACCCGCGTAGCGCCACATACATACAATCAGCTAAAACGCGAATTTATCGTGTCTTGTGTTGACACAGCCACTATCTATCAAGGTAGAATTAATATGACCTTTGTGTTGATAAAATTATTAACTGCAACGTATCCTGTTTATGAATACAATATGTTTTTGTTTCTTTAATTGTAGCTCGGCATATGACAACACTGCGTGATATAAAACTAGACCGTGAACGGAAACAAAAGAAATTCTACAGGCAGTAGTCGCCTCCGCTGTGCCGGCTTGAGGTGACGAATGTGCACCTTCTAGATTGGCTACTTTCAAACTGAAACCCGACAGTTACATTCGAAAGTGGTGGTACTACCCCAGGACGGCAGACTGGACAAATAACCACCACTTTTTATTAGTTTTAATTTGATGAATTTATGTCGTTTTTTTAGCTGGCATGTGACACAATTCGCTCGATTACCGCTGTTGTGCCTCGGCTACGCAAACGTGTATCCAGGTTGACAGTGCATGTTCTTCTCGTTATTGTTATTGACCTTTTATCAGAGTTTGTTTACATTGTATGAACAGTGAACTTATTACTTAATTTTGAATAGATATATTACGAATTACGCCACTTTTGTAATAACTGATAAGTAGATTTCATTAATAATAATCAAATCTAATGTCATAGTATTGTAATACTTATTGATAACTAATAAGGTCGTTATTTCTATACACTTTCCATAGAAATGTCAATCTTTTAGTAGTAATTTTTCGTTTCAATGGATAATGCTCATTAAAACATTTAATATAATAATAACCTGAGAAAAAGTCTAATTACTCAATACCCGGGTTGGGTAAGAAAATTAAAACTAATTGGTGATAAGGAATTTAGATATATTTTCCTACAAAATAAACTAAAAATCATCGCCAAACTCAAGAAAAAAAATATATCTTATTGGCATTATTCTTTTCCCGCCTTCAAGAATTTCAGAGGTCGTTTCCTCAGAGTATCTAAAATAAAAGTGCAAGTTAGATTTATTTATTTCTGTAAAATTTTATACATATTTTGGTATATTTATGAAAATTTTGGTTTTTGGCGCGTAAAAGTTCCGTGTATTTTAGATATTAGTGCGCGTAGGTTCCGCCTAGTTTTGGCGCCCACTCCTAAATACCTATGTTTCCATCATAATACTTGAAGTGATGACCAAAAAAATCGTGATTGTCAGGTGAATCTAACGTCACGCAAACATTCATTTCCTATTTTAATGGAGAACAATGACCTTAGCACTCGTAAAACATCCATTAAGTTTCGTTAACGTTAATGCGTACTTTCGTATATCTCCATAACGGTATGAATACTACAGAATAGTCGCCTTTCATAGAATCGCTGTACATGTAAATAAATAATACAATAATATATGAAAATAATTTATTCCTATGGTCGAAAGTTAGCCAAGATTTTTTATTCGGGATAGTTTACCAACTCTTATCGTTTGTGAAGCTGGGAGTTTATTGTCATGCGCAGAATTACGATCAATACGAGAAGCCCCTCCTCCGTGTCCCACGTGCACATAGGGGAGAATTGAGAGGAAAATTTACCCTCTGATTATTTTGGCGGCAAATTATTAATGTTGTTTTCTTTTTTAAAATGTTAAATATACTTTTATTTTAATAAAAGAGAGTAAATAAATAGAGTATAGAGAGTGTATAATTTTAAGAAACTAAATTTGTTAGAACCTTAATATTTTACAATACATAATATCTAACTAACTTTGATATTTAGTAACTTAAAAAATATTATTCACATAATATCAGCCGTATCTTTGGCTACCGCCCCATTTTTCTCAAGCCGTCGACTTTTCCGATGTAGCCGGCGCAAGAGCCGACATCGCGGGTTCAAGGCGATCGTGAGCGGTCAGGTTCGAGGACACGAGAGCTGCGATGAGGGCCCCTCGCGGCTCCTCTCCCCGCACTCTTCAATACACCCGCCAAACGTTGGAAAAACTTCAGCCGTATCTCTAGGCGCTATACAATTTTCTAACTTTGAACCACTATCCGCTGTCTGGATATTTTATTATTCAAAATATGTTGACGTCAATATTATTTATAAGTACTAATTTAAGATATCTACCATACCTAATATAATTATAAGAATATTTGTAGGTATATGTAACATATTTGTATACATTTGACCACATTTGCCTGATCTGTACAATCCATGAACGGAAACAACTGCTGGCACAAAAATGTCTGCAGGCAGCAGTCGCCTCCGCTATGCTCGGCTTAAGGAGACGAATGTACTCTCCTCTCGTTATACTCGTCTGAGTTATCTTCGTGCATGGATTAATTACTTTAATTTTACAACTTATACTTAATCCTTGAAAGAGTACTTCCGTCCGTTCTTATCAGGAATGTAGACGAAAAACATGACTAGTTAAAAATATCTATCATTTAGTATGTAAGTTCGTAGACTAACCAACCATTCATATTGCACGTAGCAAGATGAACTCGAGGTAATAAAGCGCGGGTTCATGGCCTCCGCTGCCACGACTCGAACACATTGTGGGCCTCCTACTTTTATATATGTCCTAAATCTATAATAAAAATTAATACTCGAACCTCATTATTTATGTTATTATTTTCACTGCTTTGGAGTTATATTTAAATACATATTTTTTAAAAACTCATGGCCAAATAAGTGCGAAAAGGGCGCGCCGGTTGGGGCATCATTATTAGGGGTCGATCCACCCTCCATTTCGATCGTAGTCCCGTCTCGCTCTGCCACCCCTTATAATGATTATCTCTTTCCCACGTTAACAAAACAAGGTACTCGTGTACGTAGCGATCATCGACCATAGCCCGCTTTGAGAATTTCCGGTTTTATTTTGGCGCGAAAACGTTTATTTAGTATTGTAGCTTTTAAAGTTATTTTTTGTGAAGCTCGTGGTTTTTTTAATATATTTCAATGACAGTTTTAGTGCCTGATATCGAGATTATTTATTTTGGTGTGTGTGTGTGTGTGTAAATATTTTTTATCGTTCGCTTACGATCGAAAAGTACGTTTATTCAATGGGCAGAATAACAGGGAACATTTACTATTGGCTGCAACGTTTAGGTCACGTGTATCCTTATCTGCCATTGTACTCGATTCATACTCACCGCGTGCATGTCAATTTTCTTTAGATAACGAGCCTTAAAAAGGCGGGAAAGTATACTTTCTATATGGGTAGGCAGAACTTTTGAAATAATTTTTCTAACAGTACCCGATGATAAATTTACTATTTAGTTCATGTTTTCCATGTACATAACTAACTAGATCAGTAATATTTAATGGAATATTGTAAAACTAGAAGAAATTATCGCATTAATTACGCGTTATACCTCGTAAATTCGCGTACAAACGTCGCCCTGTAAAAAAAGTTTATAAAAACATTTCATATCTACCTACTTATAAGCTATGAGACCACTCTCTATGATAAACTTGTCTTTTTTTAGTAACAAGATTCTTTTTCGAATCCCTGTGACGACTGACAACGCTTTATATATTGGTGTAGGTCGAAAAAAATAGAAAGTTTATTAATATTTTAAATTTTGTAACTCATTATTTTTTATTTAATCGAAATTGTACTGAATTTGAATTTAAAAAAAAACCATTACATACTTCACCGTATTAACTAGGCACTTATTTATTAAAGATAATTCTGCCCTTGCTTAATTATATTAATCTACGGTTCTGCGAGTATTAAATTAGAATTGAGTTACCAGCCCTGAATTGAACACAATTCAAATGAATAAAATTAAAATATTCTCAAAGAAAGATTAAATAAATTTATTAATTCTTGAAACTGTAATAAACAAGTCAATTTATTGCATACAAGCTTCAATGATTATTAATTTGACTTTCAATGAAAACTTTAATAACTACCGTATTATTGTTTGGGATAAATCGCGGTAAACAAGGTAACCATTCACTTCAGTTTGTATTCGTTGTCCCAGTCGAGGCACATACCAATGCCTTCCAAACAGGTTTTCGTAACTCCCCGACTTCATTGTACGTTCAACCACACCTCTCAGCTAAGCCCTTACTATGAGGCATTAAGATTCAGAACTGGTCATTATTTCACTGACCTACCTTAGTATTCTATTTTTACGCAAATAGTATCACATTATTTTGCATTAAATGTGTATTAATTCGGCACCTCGCTTGAATGCGACCCCTTTGAATGTTATTGAGAAGTTTTCTAATTAAACTAACCAATCACGAACAGTCAAAAATATATATAGTTGTATATATTATATAAATAAATATGCTTATGCACTTTTTTTGTATACCTATTATAATTATGACTACATGTTGACGTATTAGTCGCATTATAACGTATTTCATAGTAGGTAAAAATATAATAATTTTTATTAAACATAATTTATTTATGTATTTTATTTCAAGTTAAAACATACATTTCCTAATATTTAATATTTTTTCCGTTTCAATTCACAATACAATACAATTGTCACGCCTTTTTCCCACAGGGATAGACAAAGACATTAACATAAATTTTTGAAAAGCCTTTGGGTTGGTACCACTACGTTCAAATGTGACACCCGTGAAATAATCACGTACCGGAAGCCGTGTATCAAAGTAGCAGAGGCGACTGCTGCCTATGGCATCGCACTCTAGCTTAACATCAGACGGAGTATGATCACATGCCGACTTACTATTCATAAGAAAAAAATATGTAATTTGCAGGAGTGCTCAAACAACATGGACTTGTACATCACAGATTCCCTCCAGGATATGCTGGATATGGATATTAAATCAGAAATGGCCACCGATCTTGGCGATATAACAGACTTCTCTGTCGGTCATACCTTTTCATATGTAAGTATTTTTTCTAAGACGGAATCAAGTTTTGAAATTGCTGGGTTTCTACAACAACAACATCAGGTTATTTTTAGATTTCGATCTTTAGTAAATGTTCAAACTACGTAAAAATAGTATAGGATTGTAAGTAATTGAAGATGCCACGTGTTTTTCCAGGAATAATTCACATACAATACCTTGTGTACTTTTGAATAGTTTCATAGAATGTATTCATTGTTTTAGGATTCTTTGGGACTAAGTTTTTCAGAAATGCCACCACTATTGGATATGGACACGGACAATTCAACGTGGCTATCATCAAATTCAAATAATTTTGCTAATAATCTCGATTTATATGATTCTGAAGCTGACGGGGTATTAGTCAATCCTAGTGCAGTAATACCACCGCCTTTTGTTGAATCGCCAGATAAAAAAGTAATAAAAGAAGAATCGTCAAATGTATTATTAACGTCCGCAGCGAATAGTTCACAAAACACGACAGCACCGAGTCCTAAAGAAGAGAAGAGCCATTTAACATTTTCAGCGAACACAACAAAAATATCCCACGTAAATGAACCAGAAAAAAAAGGGAAGAAACCTTTAGAAGAAGCCACACAAATGGTTATATACGTGAGAAATAACACACAAGCTACTATAAAAGATCTATTAACAGATTTGGATAGTAAAAAAATTAAAAGTACACAGAACATTTCACATAACATAAGAATAAAACCACATAATGAACTAATAAAATTAAATAATAAAAATTGTTCACCTATTAACAGTAATCACAAAGTATCTCAGAGAATAAGTTCCAAAACAATAATATCTGGCAATATACACATTCTTGACGCACAGTCTAGGACAATTTTAGCAAATGGAAACAAAAACGCTGCCATATTAATAAATAACTCGAATATAAATACAAACGGTAGGCAAATAATTAAGAGCGCAGTCGGTTCGCATTTAAATATGGATAATTCAACAAAGAATTTTGTCAGCGCTTTCCCAAAGCCTGCTTACTCATATTCTTGTTTAATAGCGATGGCATTAAAGAACTCAAGAACTGGGAGCTTGCCTGTTTCAGAAATTTACAATTTTATGTGGTAAGTTATAACATGCGCTTTGCAATCATCGAAATTTAAAAAATCGTCCATTAACGTGAAAGCCAACACAACACAGCCATCATACATTTTGTTTTACAACATTGTTTGAAACTTATGTTGAAATTAAGTAATTTTATAACTTTCTCAGCACTAATTATTATCGCAAATCACCATAATAAATAAATAGCTACGGCACAGAATATATAAAATGCTTGTGATATAACCAATATAAAATATTTAAATGTGCAAATGTTTCAAACAATGTTGTAAAACCAAAATGTATGGACACTCAGGTGTTGGCTTTTACGTTAATATGTCAAAAAATACGATAATCGCCTTTTTTGTTACAGTCAACACTTTCCATATTTTAAAACAGCTCCCAACGGCTGGAAAAATTCAGTGCGACATAATCTTAGTTTGAATAAGTGTTTTGAAAAAATTGAAAAACCCTCTGCCAATGGTAGTCAGCGAAAAGGTCAGTATTGTTCAAAGAAAACTGGTACGCGACAGAAAATTGCAAAAGTCCTAATATATTATTGCCCGTTTGCAGCTTGCTTGTGGGCGATGAATCCTTCCAAAGTAGAAAAAATGGACGAGGAAGTCCAAAAATGGTCTAGGAAAGATCCTCAAGCCATTAAAAATGCTATGGTATATCCTGGTAAGTTATTTCAAAAAATTATTTTTATTTTACTAATATACAATTTATACAATTAGAAATTATAATAAGTACTATTTGTTTTGCGTTAACAGATAATTTAGAAGCATTAGAGCGTGGTGAGATGAAATACAGCGGAATGACGACGGCAGAGGAAGTCGATGAGGTGGATGACGATGTAGATGTAGAATTAGAAAATGATGAAATTAAGGAAGAACTTGAAGATGTAAAAGATGAATATGAAGAGGATGCTATGGATCAGGTGATTAAGAATTATCACGACTTGACGAGGAAAGTGTGCGCTGTCTGGGTGGTGCACATTTGTCTCCTCAAGCCGGCATAGCTGAGTGTCGCCGATATACAATAAAAAAAACTTGGATACTTATTCCTCAATACTTTAGTTATGATACCAGTTGAGTATTAAAATTAAATTAAATAATATTAAAATTAAATATATCACAGGAATCATCATCGTATGAAACTGAAATGGAAACAACAAGCAGAAGGCTTGGTGGAGGTGCCTACAGGTTATTAACAACGGCACCCTCGTCTAGTTTAGATGACTCCGCTGATGAATTCAGTAGTGATGTTGAGGTATTTATTGTGGTTTGTCTAGTTTTTGGCCCACTTGATTATCTAATAGGGTGTTAACAAAATAATATCTTATTTTTTTCATTTATTCAATCAACACATCATTTACCAATCAATAGACAATGTTTGATTACATAAAAAACAGATATCATCAAATATTGTATCAGAAAAAGTCTAAATAGTCAATAACTCGGTAAAAAAAATTAAAACTACAAAATTAAGCAAAAACCATCGACAAACTCTAAAAAAAATTGTGGGCCCATTTCTCTTAGGCAAATGTGCAATATTTTTTTATTATTTGAAAACTTACGTTAAATACGCAATTTGTTTGTTTTTGTTAACAGATTTTACATTCATATGATGAAGATGAACTTGATTTATCAACGCCAGTGAAACTCGATTTATCTTTCGCAGATGAAGATTATACGGGTAACTATTTTTCTTTTATAATTGTATATCGGCATATGACAACACTCCGCCTGATTTAAAGCTAGAGTGCGGTCCATTAAACGGAAACAACTGCTACTACAGAGAAATCTCTACACGCAACAGTCGTCTCCGCTATGCCGGATTGAGGATTATAAAATTTTTAACATTATGACACATTTCGTTATCTCCGTTTATAGACCGCACTCCATACCCTGGAATGGAATTCGAGATGAAAAATGTAAACAAAGATTTTTTTTTACTGGCAATACCGCTGTAATTTCCTAGTCTTCTTCTTTTGTTAAATGGCCTCATATGTCATAATAACGACAATTCTGCCAATGTCGAGTAGTAAATTCTTGATGTCTTTGTATCAAATTGCAATGGTGTTTTTCAATTTGATGCTTTCTTGGAGTATTTGGCGGCTATTCACCCGGTCACGTCACAATATGAGCGTTTTCACGGCGTGGGATAACCTTAAAGAAAAAACCCTTCCGTTGCCTCATATAGAGTGAATTTTAATGTTTCCACAATTCCTCACATGCGCAGCATAAAATTACGCCAAATAACACCAATTCTACACAATAATAACCAATAAACTAATTAAGGAAAGAGATAAAAAAACACCTCAACCTTCCCGGGCAAAAGCGCGCCAAACACTCGTAATTTTTCTTAGTCAGATTTAACTAATTTCGACACTAGGATAATGTTGACTACCTCTGAAATGTCACTTTGACTGACATTTCTTTGTCTCGAATTCGATTTCATATTATAGCTTGCAGAACATTCTGTGATCAGCAATGAAGACTTATAATTATTTAGTTTGTTTTGTTACAGAAAAAGTTGCCAAACGACCAAAAACAAGTTTTATATATCAGCCAGTAAATACAACGACGCACACAAATAGACGGAAAACGCCTCTGGTCAATAGAGTGCTTTAATTAATTAATTAGTGTTTAGGAACTTGTATGATACATTAGATACAATTGTGATTTTATTACGTTGTACTTTGTGAGATTGTTGGATTGACGCAGTCTCGGAGCCATCTGATTGGTCGTTGTAAAACGTTATTAAATACCAATCAGTATGTGCCTATTTTTACTGAAGCTGAGATGTGCGGAGCGGAGAAGAGACATGTTATGGTTCAATCGTATCGCTTAAAAATTAAATGTCATTCATGTTTGGGTAAATAAGTCTTTTTTATAATGTCGTTTAAAGAAAACAATAACGTTTTGTTGTTATATTCAAGTCAAAGGGATCATTGCCTATACAGCCTAGTTTTCAGTTTTTGTGTTTTTTTTTATTTATATAAGGCGTTGCCTAGTCTAATGATACTTTCGTCGGGCGATGCTCATCCCTTAGTTTTCTTCTTTAAAAAAAAAAAGATTTCAGTAAAGTGGTGGAAATTTTACTAAATCTTTGAGCGGGATTTCGAAGAGAGCACAAATTAAGGAAAATAATTAAAACCGGATGACCTAATCTCCAGATGCCCGCCAAAACTCATTTTATTGTTTTATTCATAAGGTGTAGGCAAAGGGATCATTGCCTATGCAGTTTTTTTTTAAAAAGGCTTTACTTTCTTTTCAGTTATAATTGTTTATTTACTTTTAGTAAAGTTGTGAAATCTTTACTAAAAATTCTAGCCGAGTTTTGGCGGGAAAACGAATTTTCGTTTTTTTTTTTTTCATTAATTTATTTCAATTATATCAACATATCGTTTACCAATCAATTAACAATTTTTAATTACATAAAAAAACAGATATCATTAATTATTAAAGCATTTAATATAATAATTAACTCGAATATTGCATCAAACAACTCAAATAACTATAATGCGGGTAAAAATATTAAATGTGATTTGTGATAGGGGCCCATTTCTCTTAATGGGCATTCTCCTTTATAGGGCTCTCAAAAGCTTATTTACATGGAAAAAAGAGCAATTAACATGAATTATTAAGAATTACTGTTAAAATTTTAAACTGACAATCAACTATAACGAGAGGAGTGTGCACTGCCAATGGTACATGGTACATGCTCGGCATAGTGGAAGCGACTACTGCCCGTAGAGATTTCTCTGTTGTAGCAGTTGTTTCCACTCATGGACCCGCACTCTAGCTTTACATCAGGTGGAGTGTTGTCACGTGCCGGGCAACAATAAAAAAAAAAACAACATTGTTGACTTTCTAGACGGGTCTAAATTATTTGAGCCCAGCCTCTACATGGCCCAAGACGGCTCTGACTATGTCCACTATCCAAACAAGCTTGGAACAAAAAATATATCTGAGACTGACCTCTCCGGACAGAAAACTTTTTTATAGTACCTAGACGTAATCCGCCTGATGTTATTTAGAAGTTGCCTTCACTATGCCGGCTTGAGAAGATGAATGTGCACCATCCATTGACATGGCACACTCCAGCCATATCCAGCAATTTACGGATGCGTTACACTTCGAAAGTGGTGGTGCTACCCCGGGACGGCAGACTGAGCTAATAACGATTAGCGGTGAGACTCACGATCGATGAGACCTGTGTTCGAACCTCGCTAAAGACCGGTACCAATATAACTTTGTTACATGTACTTTGGTCGCTCAGTGCCTATAGGCACTATTAAAGAGTGGTAGGCAGACTGATGATGGTAATTTGTCCAGTCTGCCGTCCTGGGGTAGTACCACCACTTTCGAATTACACACCCGTGAAGTGACCTTGTCGCGTTTCGGGAATAGTTTATAAAGTAGCCAGGTATAACAAGAGGAGTGTGCGCTGTCAATCTTGATGGTACATGCTCATCTCCTCAAGCCGGCATAGTGGAGGCAACTGCTGCCCGAACAGGTTTCTCTGTAGTAAGTAGCAGTTGTTTCCATTCATGGACCGCACTCTAGCTTTACTTCAGGCGAAGTGATGTCACATGCCGAGCTACAATAAAAAAAATAACAGTCTACCTACTGTTTGACGCAGTAGAATGTGTTTTATACGATTAAATGGTTATATATTGTTGGAAAATTGCATGTCTCTTCTCCGCTCCGCTAAGCTTTAAGATTTTGTAAGTAATGAATTATGACATTATAATATGAATTACAAATGTTTTTTTTTTCTTGTGTTGTGTGGTAATTGGTCGCGTTCAATTCCAAGTCTGTACCAGATTAATGTATTTACTTTTATTTAACAGTAATGACACTTGTTGCATATCTTTCACTGTGTTTTTCTTTTTTTTTTAAAATTGTGATTATGTATATTGTTTTTGTAGTGATTTGTTCCTCGAGGTTTTAATCTTGAAATTGTCATTTGAATTAGGTGTGGCGACAATTTAAATAGAGTTAGTTTTATTGTAGAATTTTGTTTTGTGTTAATTACATTTCTTGTTATCGTGCTGTAACTGCTGTCGGTGGCAAGAATTGACTATGGAAAGGTAAAATATTTAGTGGCGGCGTACGAGTTTGCGTTTACGTTGTCACGGCGTTAAGTGAGACCTCTCCACCAATAGGATCGTTTCATATGAAATTTTTAAACTAATAATATTGTCTGATTTGTGGACAGTTCTCACTCGACGCCGTGACGCCTCTGAGGGTTTCGCGAAAAAAGCTTTACAAATTCTCGTGATAAGTATTCGTCTAGCAACACTGAAAGCTAGTGTATAATTAATTAAAAATTAAAAAGTTCTCGCAAATCTGAAGTCTTAGACGTCCACTTTTAGTCTAGCGCCACCACTGATAATATTATAGCTGGGAGTTCTTTGACACGTGTAACAAACGCTGGGTTGTTAGTTGCGCACGAACGCACTGCGCATCTTATGCGCTGCGTCTATGCGCGTCGAGGAACCCTTACCTTATAGTTCGCATTTTAAGATCCAATGTCCATAACGCCGCTATAAAAGATATAATTATGTAAACAGAAGAGCAATTTGTAAATCATTGGTCGGTTGCTTTGACTTCAACCGCTATTAAGAGCGCCCTGGTCCAGCGGTAAAAGGCACGATCAGGACAGACTCGTGTTCAAATCTCATGCAACTTTGTAAATATAAAAACAACAATTGTCACGCCTTTTTCCCACAGGGATAGGCAGAGACGACGGAACGTCACTTACCACGATTTTGACACAACTCCCTCGCTTCCCTCACATCCATGAGCACTAGGCAGCCCAACTTTCATAAGGATGTCTCCGATCGGAAAACGCCCTTCTGGGTCTGCCTTGTTTAACGCATCCATTCGCATCAGATTTAGATATTCCCTTCGTCAATCTCCTTTCATTCATCCTTTCCACGTGTCCAAACAATCGAAGCATTCCTTTCTCAATCCTCGTCATTACATATATCGCGCACAACACTATTCCTCATTCTATCCGCTATCGTGACTCCACATACGCCCATAACGTCACCTAGTTGTGTTTCGGGTCGTCGGGATCAGCGTGGGTGTGGCCAGGTTATAGAAGTGCAATGTGAACATGGAGTAGGTGTTGCCGGCAGACATTTCTCTGTGGTCGTAATTGTCTCCTCACATGGACAGGCGGGGAGTCATCGAGCTGAAAACTCGTCATGCCCGGCGTTCAGTGACTAATTCACTGGTTATACATAATAGTTGATATTTTAAAAACAATTGTCTATAAAAAATACATCAAATCTGCGACTTGTTCGGGGGATGCCGTGTCGACAGCACACTACCGACGGCATGACGCGGCGTCCTGCTCTTGAACTTTTAATTGTTCAGAGGGTGAAGTATGAGTTTACATTCACGTTGTCACGACGTAAAGTGAGTCTCCATCAATCAAAGTGATATTTTAACCGTTTTTTAGTAGTTTTAAATGAAGCTATCCTATTGGTAGGGAGTTTTCACTTTACGCTGTGACATCGTAAATGTAAACCTATACTCGAGCTTTTGTACCGAAGTGCGGATTTTTACTAAACCTAGAAATACAACGTACCTACTGGTGAAGTGGATTCACTTTACGCGGAGATTGCGTTAAGTAAAATTCACACTAACTGTAGAAAGACTAACACCATACTGCGATGCCTTGCTGTGCCACCATGGACTAGTGGACGCTGGGCGTTATGGACACTGGGTCTTATTTATATTTTAGTAGTTTATTAGGAATTTATCTCCAGTACAAAAATTTTTTTAAATATTAGTTTTGTAAATTCAATGTTGCTTACAGCGGGTATGATGTTATACTGATCCCACCGTTAATGAACTTTCCGATTTTATTTTTTTGCAACTGATTTAAGGATATTATTATAGAAATAAATAAGTTTTTTTTTTTTTATTTACATGATTTACTACTATACATAAATCTCGTTACTAGATCGAGTTACTAGCCGCGTTGAAACTAAAATGATAACATGTATTTAATTTTTCTTTAATGTAATATATAATCATATAGCAATTTTATCGCATATGAATTTTATTAGTAATAAATTTAATGATACGAGTATTTCTTAGTTTTGCTTGATTATTGTGGAATCTTGAACTTTTTCCATTGTTTCTATCACAACATAAGTAAGAGCGGGTGTGGTCTAGCGGTAAGACGCGTGAACTCACGATCAATGAAACCCGCGTTCGAACCTTGCTAATTCTGACCGGTACTAATGTAATTTTGTTATATGTACTTTGGTCGCTCAGTGCTTATAGGCACTATTAAAGAGTGGTAGGCAGACCGATGATGGTTATTAGCCCAGTCCGCCGTCCTGGGGTAGTACCACCACTTTCGAACGTAAAACCCGTGAACGTTTCGGGAGCAGTTCGAAAGTAACCAGGTATAGCGAAAGGAGTGTGCACTGCCAATCTATATGGTGCATACTCGTCTCCTCAGGCCGGCATAGCGGAGGCGACTGCTGCTCGTAGAAATATCTCTGTAGTAACAGTTGTTTCCGTTCACGGACCGTACTCTAGCTTTACATCAGAGTGTTGTCATATGCCAAGCTACAATAAAAAAAGGGAAAAATACGTTCCATATTGGAACTTAAAGCCTTTGTAATAGAGAAAAATTTTAAACCTATTTTCGAATGGACTATGCTCTTTTTTATCTTTTTTTTAATATGTAGTAATGAGTCTTACTTCAAAATAGATTTAAAATCTTGATCATATTTAATAAATTAGAATTGTGGTGGAAACATTGGACCAAGTTTTTATGAAAGAATGAAATACATACATTATTACTTATAAGTTTATTTTAATTGTTTATAATTTAAGATTGCATGAACTGCCCCATAGGTTTATTGTTCTCGATGGGGAATTTTTCAATATTCAAATGGCTTTTTCGATAAAACTATTTTCTATTTATACTACTCTGCTTGATAGGACGATGAATATAATTTATGGGCTGATCGAAAATCCATAATGACAGAAATTACATTAAGCAAATCACGTGACATCTTTATATTAAAGTCGGAACAGCTTTTATTATCAAATTAATCCTCTAGGACCTCGGAGTCTTCGTCAGGACCATCCCAATTATAGTTCATCTGAAACAGAAGTTGGCGTGAAGAGGCGTTTTAACTTATTCTTCATAGAGTTTCTCAAAACTTTTTTGTCAATCAATCATGACATAATACACCTAAATAAGCTTCTAAATAAATTCTTGAAGACCATAACTTTTAGGGTGGTTTGCACCAGAAGGCCTGTTAAAAACTTTAACTATTACTTTTACGGCGACGACGACCGTTAAACGTTTACATTTACTCCACACGCGTTGCAATATCGTGTAAATTCATATTATCGTTAAAATGGTGGCTGATCTCGAAAAATAATAGAAAATCATATTTGGCTTCTTTTCATACATTTGACGTTAGCAACATTGGTTTGACGATTACTTTAGCTTTAACCAGCCAAGATTCGCTCAAAAATGGCATGCGCGACGATGGTGCAACTCGTGTGGAGTAAATAACTAAATATACATCATAATGTAAACGTAACGGTTAAAGAAAAAGTAATAGTTACTTTAACCGGCCTTCTGGTGCAAACGATCCTTACACACATATTGCGTTATACTAAATACCAATTTGGGAATCTCGTTTCTTAGGGTTGCCAGATGTGATGAGTAAATAAAAATAAACATAACCTCGATAATCAGTAAAATTACTCAGTGTTGCCCGAGAACAGACAGATACACAAAAAACCGGACATCTGGCAACCCTGATAGGTATATATACACAATTATTCTTATTATTGAAATGTGTGTATAATTAAATTATTTTAAAACACTACTTTGCTACTAATTTCCGCTAATTAATGTCAGTGATGTTAGGTACACAGTCACATTGTCGACGCGTTTCGCCACTCCACATGGCATCCTCAGGAGACGTGTGGTCACTTCGACTTCGCTCGGACAATGATCGTGTTTTAAAATAATTTGGCTATGGATTTCCGCAAAGTAACGCCTAATACTATTAAACATATGTGTGTATGACGAAACATACAATATATTCTAATGAATTATGGCATCGTCCTAGCAAACATCGGTATAAACGTTTACTTTAATTTTTGTAATTTATGTCAGGGTTGAAAACATGTAATTGGTGTGATTTTTAGGTAGGTTTGGTTGTGATCGAGAAGTGTAGAGTGGTGTGTTAGGAAAATTAACGCGTCGGTAAACTGGTAATGGTTGGATACGAGTTGACAAAATCAATGAATTATTGTAATCATGATAATAATAATCAAAATTAATGGGGGGCCATCAAATGTACAAACAAAAAGTTATTGCATTTTTCAAAAATAAATATATATAGACACTACATTTTTGAAAGATATAATAAAATTTATTTTATTACACCCCTAAATAATGATAATTCAAAGGCAAAGTACGGGGTTGCATTTACGTCGTAACAGCGTAACGGGAAGTCTTTCCACCAATATGATCGCTTCATTTACATGTGGCGGTTAAAATAACAACGCACTCACGGCGTAAATGTAGTCTCGTACTTGGCCTTCGGTAATCATTAGCGATCTCCATTATATTAATAAGTATAGATTGACTGTGATATGAGATTTGCTAATGTATTTTACATCTGCTTCTAATCATAGGCGTTCTTTCTTATATAGGTAAAAAGTTGTATTTGTAATCGAATTTTTTTTTGTACCATAGCTTGTATGTTATGAATTGTAGCCCCATATTAAATATACTTAATTATATAAATAATCACTGAATACTTCCCTTTAAATAGAATTAAATAAATTAGGTGCTTTTTGTATACCTATGGGAACCATGAGACGTATATGTGTGCAATTTAGTAAATGTAGGTGAATTCAATATGAACATTGTAGCTGATATAGTTATTTTTATAATGTTTAACATGATTATTGCAGGATTTAATAATACTAGGTGTAAGTAGATCAAAATTGGCAATATTTTGTATAACAATTGGCTCAAGAAGGTAAACTAAATTGTATTCGAATGTATTATTCCATGCCAGTATTCCCGCGTGTAAATTTTTAGCGTTTAGACTTACATTACTTATGTTAAGATTAGTTTGTCCGTAGACTTTGATATTTTAGGTCTAGGGAGATGTAGAATATATAGAATAAATAGCTTGGTTTTGTAATAACTTTTTCTTAATAAAATTTAATAATAGATATATGTTGTTTCTTTTTGTGTAAAATTTGTCGCTTTGGCATTTTAGTGGTTTCATTAATAGCCTAGTTCGTGGCTCAAATAAAATGCTTGATTGGATTCGATTTTAAATTATTGCCCGATATAAACGGACATTATATGAAACCGAGGGGTTTTCGAGATCACCTGAAGTTTTGTTTCCAATTTGCGTTTATTATTTTCCTATAAAAACTTGTGGAGTTGTAATTTGCCACTACCAAATAAAATATTGCGTAAACGGCATCACGTATCATTCATTCATTAGACAAAACGTTCGAGGGTCAGGGAACTAGGGTCATTTCAAAAATATTAGTTTCTATCACGTTGCATTTTAACGAATTTTTTAGCCAATAGGAAATCGTTTCCTTTGCCTCAAAAGCGTTATGTTTTTGCATTATCATGACTAAAAATAATTTTAAACTATTTAAATTCATATTTATATAAAATAAAGATATTGGTTAACTATAGTGTAATAATATAATTAACCAATATAATAAAGTTAACCAATATCTTTATTTTATAATTTAAAAAGTTGTGGTTAAGTGCTCGGTGACGCAAATTGACTTTGACACTTGAAAATTGCTATAATTCCATAAAATAAAAAGAACATATTTTTTATCAAATACGAGTGGAATACGATTTATTAGTTTATTAAACAATTCACACAAAATATCTGCTTATAACATTTAACCGACACTTGAACTTCGGTCCTTCGAGCAGCGAAGTGTTTGCAGTATTACGCAGGCATTTTTCCTGTGCACGATGTCACGCAGGAGAACATCGCATAACAAAACACCAACATCAAAGTGGCGTTAAGGATAATTCGTCAGCAAGTTTCCCATTCAGGTATTATTACAAAATGGTGTAAAAGCCATATGTCATGCCGTTTAGCTACGTATACACAAAACGGAAGTGGGATGAAAGTAAAACCCCCCAGTGTAAGAAAAAAAATTTGTGGTCCAAAGAGGGCACTTTAAGTCTACAGTAAACCGTGTACGAACATCACTGTTGGAAGAAGCTTCGGATGACAATACTAAACCTTTCGCCAAAGATTAATTGAAAAAAAAAATGTAGAAAATAATTAACAGTGTCGAGCCAGTCATTGGTATAGCAGAGACAGAGTGTAAGTTTCTAGACTTCAGCTATATTAAGTAACAAATTGTCTAAATTTTCTCAGAAATATGTTGAATGATCCAGTAACACGGTATCAAAAATAAAATTAAAATATAAAATCTAAAAATTTGATGGTAAATCTTACCTTTTCAGTATGTTCAATAAAATATTTAAAGCAGTAATTGATAACGCTCACAGATATTCAGAGGTTATTTATGTAAAATTTGTTTAAATACACATCTGAGGGGCTATTGCGGATGCGAGCTCACCGTGAGTCATGGTGACTATCTGGTTTCCTTCTGGCACTATTTGTAATGTAATTGGACAAGCCACGATGGGCGTTCCCTGTATATATACAATATATACATTATACTATTATTATACTATATTTATATATTATTAATATGCATTAATGACAACACCATTCAACCTAAAAAACAAGACTATACAATTACGGTTAAAAACTTAAACTATAATTATACAGTCTTGTTTCTTAGGTTTACAAAATAACGTTTGAATTTCCTTTTGTATTTGTTATTCCAGTTCATGTACATGTCCTGTAGTTTCGGTGACATTTCATTGAGGAATAGTGGTGTTAAGCATTTTAGTAGTCTTGTACCATATACATTTTGTGACTTGGGCAGAGCGTATTGTTTAGTATAATTTAAGTGTCTAAGATTGGCCGGTCTTCGATTTACCAACAATTGATCTGTGATATTATTCTCTGTTAAGATGTTAAATTTGATTTTGTCAAAGACACTCATTACTTTACTTTTTTTGCAACTAATGCCTCATTACAGTATGTGCAATTTTTGCAGATTTTATGTTTCATGTGACAGGCACTGCAGTTTTTGCAATAAATATTCTACTGCTTCTAAATTCCATACCCAATTCTTTAGTGAAGGTACACTTCCTTCCTTTCAATTTTTAATTACGAATTTGATTATTTGTATTTTCTCTTCGTCCATGATTTATAATGAACAGAGTTATGTTCTCTGCTGTTAAATATAGTTTGCTGTATTTACATTTGTTCACATAATTACTATTTAAATGAATTGAAAAGATTGACAAAAACATAATTAATACTGCTGGCTCATCACATGCTTTAAGTAATATTTCTTACTTAAAAGTAAAAGAAAATATCGGTGATTTACAATATCATTGGTTTAGTGTGTAAACCTGCTAACTCCATTTTCACCCAACACCATATTTTGATGCAGTTCGAAGGACGAAAATTCGCCGCATTGTGAAATAATAATAATAATGTCCTTAAATGACACCCATTGATGGTAATTGCCATTGAAAAACGGTATATCTATATGAGTTGCAGGCTTCTCCCTATGAGCCATAGATGATAACTTATTAGTAATTTGCCTTTTGATGTGTTGATATTCTTCCTCGTGCTTGGTGAAGGCACGCTAGTATTCCCAACTGTTAAGTTTCAAGCTCACTCGTTATCGATTTCCCAATGTAGGAAATAAATGGCTGCCCACCTAGTTGCAGCGACGAGAAAATGTCTTCAAACTCCCACTTCTTGATATCGTCGATGGTAATGACTGATATTGTTCTTTCGATAGCTCAGGAATTGCTTGATTGTTTCCTGAGCATATCTTCCGTCTTGTTGCTAGAACCATGTTGCACCTTGTAAAAGGTTGATGAACCCTCGCTAGGTTGCATAATTGACGGTTTTAAAATTGAGGATTGTAGCTGAAATGATTGCTCTTTCTCAGTACGTTGTATTATCCTAATTATCTCGTTGTACTTCGATTTTGTTTTTACATAACTATTTGATGTAAAATATTCCCCCGTGTCAAGCTCGGCCAAATGTTTAGCCTTAAATGATATGAATTAAACTCTTTCCGGTAGCCTTCAAGAGTATCCAATTCATTTTTTTTTTTAATAATCAGGGGTCTTTCTTGATGCACCATCATTTTTTATATTTGCGTACATTTGCTCTATCGCAGCTGTTATTTGCTGCTGAGCATAGATAATATATTTTATGGTAGATATGATGTTTTTGAATGAATGTACTAGAAATGTCTTACCTGGATTTTCTCGATACTACGTCAGTCTTCGCTGTCCTTGTTGACTTCATACTGAGGATTGCTGGTTTGATGCGAAGGGCTTGATCTTCACGCACCGGGTTTTAATGAATAGGGTCGCGGGACTTGGTAATAACCCGACTCAAGATCTAGGGTGGAATAACAAGCTGCACAGAGCTACTAACTAACTAAAGTAGTATTTAGTGCAACACTTGTTTGTTTTTTAGATTTCCACATAACTGTATTACCAAATAGTTTAAACAAATATCCTGTAGTTCCTATCATTATCTCTTGCCCAATCTGAATCTGTATATCCAATCAATGGTAAATCACTCCTATTCTTCATATACGAGTATGTTAATTGATAATTAACTGTTCCTTTAACATATTTCAAAACTGTCTTAATAGACATCCATAAAAAATAATTTGGCTCTGATTGATATCTACTGAGGTAAGAAACCGCTGTTTCAATGTCTAGACTGTTACCCACTGTTTACGTCCTGTATTTTGCCACCTTCCACGTCCTTGATTTTGCCAATGTCCACGCACTGGATTCTGTCGATGTCAACGGCCTGTGTTCTGCCACCAACTCGAGACATCTGCCAGTGTCACGCGATCAGGACACCTCTCAGCTTTGTGACCACCTCGGCCACAAGAAAAACATATAAATGCACTCTGAATATTATCTGAATAAGTTAATCTTTTTTTCTTTTACTCTTCTCCCAATAATCTGGATTTTACAAAATCTAATGATATTGCTTTCATTGCCTCCAAGGCCATTACTTTTATTAAGTGGAAGGCTAATGCATGTAGTTGGCGAGTAAATTAAAATACTTTATAACGTAGAAATTATGTATTCTCGATATTATAATAAGATGCGTACCAACACCGTACATCCCAGTCGTCTATACCACTTGACCGCATCATTTAGCATTACAACAGCTTTCTGCACCCCTGGCTGCATCTGCAGTCACATGCCTAACACACCGTTGACCTTATAAACACCACGCGCATTTTAAATATTGGTCATTTGCAAGAGCTATATCAGTTTTTACCATTTTAAAGCTATTGAACCACTTAATGTCATTACACATGATTGGTCACTAATCGCAGATAGATCCTAAAGCACTTGGCCTTTATATGACCTAATTGCAATAATGACACTTCACTTTGCTTTTTTAAAGCGCTGTTTTTGTTTATATTTGTTTCCATATTACATACTCCTGTAGTAACCTCGTGGTTACTGTCTCGATAAGGTTCCAGCCATGCCTACTAACTGTAAATTAGACACGAGCACATATTCCTGTGGTAAACCACTGAGCAATATCTCTGCAACCGCGGCATCATCAATTAGGCGTCCACTGTCAAGCTAATTGCTGTACAATGGTCATAATCGCTTCTATGTATTCTTTCATGCTCGAATAATTACAAAAACTGGAGCGATAGAGACGTCGTAAACCCATAACTTGGCGGTACAGACGTCTGTTATCAAAAACTTCACACAATTCCATGTTCTATGCTTCTTTGGCTGTTATTGCCACGCGCACATATTGTATAGAATTACTTTTCACTCCTAATGATATACGCGCCAACGCCTTTTATTTTTTAGCAGTGTCCGCCACCTCGTTATCTCCACATTCAATGCAAATTCTATCTAAAATCAGAGCCATCTTCATTTGAAATTTCCAGTTGCTCACACCATCCGGCTTTTTAAATGAGCCAATACTTCTGCTTGCAAAAACATCTTTATTGTTATTAATCGCCGACATAATATTGTACCATTCCCATTATCTCTGCAGACTTGCGAAGATGATTATCCAAGAGCAACACAGCTCTTTTCTCTTTTAATGGTCTAACGTGATTTTTAAAATGCTCAAGGAAAGAGTGAACTTCCTCCTACATTCACCCCGATCTGTTAGCTGTTCCTACAGAACCAGTTGGGCCTTCACGAACGAAACGTAAATATGTAATTACAATTGCTAATTACCTATCGTTTCCTGCCAAAGCCCTTTCCGCCGATGTCATCGCACTGACTTGTTTCTCTCCTCGGCGTCGTGCTATTACTCTGTCAGGCTTATGAGCACCTGTTATTCCTGTCTCATCAATGTTCCAAATATCTTTAAATATTTTGTACAGCTTATTTATGCTCAAGTCACTAGATATGTATTTTCGTTCTTGAGAGAATGATCGACAATAATGCGATTCCTATACATGTTAAGTTTCGTAATGTCGAATGGATTCCCTGTGCTCTTTAAATTTATTTGTCTCTCGTCGTTTTCTGGCAATCTCCCCTGTATAAAATAAATGTTTTAAAGCGCCCCAGGTACCCCCTGGCTGCGATTTGGTTGTCCAACGCTAAAACCACAGATTGCTAAAACATTCAAACGGAGTCAATGTACTTAATCGCATTAAGGAATTACTCTTTTTGCGACCATGCTGTTTTAGCGAAATCCAGAAATCCTGCTCTGATGGGCCGGTGTAACTCTTAGCTGTATTTGATTCTTATTAGTTGACATGTAGCTGTATTTAATCCCAATATCAGTTTTTGAACTAAATAGAGACTTTGCTGCATTTGTTGATAAAATGAAAACCAAAGTGTGTCGAACTAGATGGCGCTAGAGTGAACTTATTTTAAGACTTTATGGCGTTTAGCTGCCTTTGATTTCATATGTTTCATATACGACAGCATTTTTGAAAAGTGTGACATAAAAATTATCTGAATATCTTGCAAAATGGAAAGTAGAAAAATGTACAACCAAATCATTGATAATTTAAAAACGTTTAACGATTGAGTAACGATTAGTTCCTTAACTACCTGCTGTAGATGATAAAAATTCGTGTAGCTGAAGTAAAAACTTACACTTGAACTATCCTTCGCTCAGTTTTGTTATTAAATTTAGTAATAAATATTACAGCTTATTACAATTTTACTTACATTTAATTAAATTATATTAAAATACTATTTGTATGTAATTGTTATTCAAGATATACCTAAATAGTTAAGGTACCTATTTTACTTATGTTATTAGAATAAATGTTTTGTTTTTTCTACATTTTGTGATTCAAATTATGAGGATATTATTGTAATATGTATGTACCCATACATTTAACGAAATTTATAACAGCAAAAGAATTAGGCAATAGTGAGGAGAAAAATAAATTATATTATATGTATATGCATTTTAAAATATTTTGGTTTGCACCAACTTGCTACCAATGGCAAATTATACATTTGTTGGTTATGTAACAATAATTTTAGTGAAACTGTTATTAGTAAAATGCATTTTTGAATTATAATAAGTCTTGTCATTAATCATCAAATAAATTACTGAAATTGTAATCAATACTAATAGAGTGAGTCTATTTAGACTTTGTTTAGACTCTAAACCATCAACTGTCAATTTTTCTATAATCTGTTGACAAATGTACTCTCCTGTCTTTCCATCAACTTTTATGAAAACATTGAAACTTTCTTTTACTTCGCACACATCACCAGTTTTTTTACGTATCGAATTACCTGACTCATTTGTTCTGTAGGAGACACATCTGGAGTGCAGTCGAACATTATCGTGTAGTATTTGGCTTCTTTGATATCATTTAAAATGCTATTTCTAACAGTTTTTGTCATTATGTCAATAATTTCATTCTGTATTGTGTCCCTCAAATGTGAGTGCATTTCACTTGCCCACTACACTTATGCGATTCCTGCGGGCGAGCGCCGCCCGTCGTTGACCTATGCTTATGCGCCCCGCAAAAAATAATTTATGTGCTTCAAGTACTAGACGTTTCTGTGGTCAAAGTTGCTTTAATGATGAGTTGAGTATTAGTTTGAATTTGCCGCCCTCTAAAATTGCCTCCCGGGGCATGGGCCCCGGCTTGCCCCCCCGTAGATCCGGGGCTGCCTCCACTTGATCTCATCATCCTGTCCTTTATTCATTCCATTGCTAAATTCATAACATTCAATTATATTTTTTCATTCACCCCATTCTCATTTATATAAAAATTTTATTTACCTTTTTTATTTCTTATTACTTTGTTAACGTGTGTGTGATGCTGGTAAAATGCCTATATTATGCAAATGTCATAAAACTCCCCCAAGAACTTTTTCAAATATATTTTAATAAATGCAAAGTTAAAATTAAAAAATATAGCTAGTTTTAGTAACTTTGAGTACCTATATGTACCGGTGTCAAATGCTGTATGTGAACGCTAGATGAATTTAGTAAAATCTGACCACTGGAATGTTGTATCAACTTTAAGTAATTTTTAAAATAAAGCATAATTTTGGATGTTTGTAATTTGTTTTAATAAAAAAGATTGTTAAAATACTATGTGAACATTTATTGTGATGATAATATTGATTAATAAATAAAACATATGAACAATTTTTTTAGTTTTATTTCCGGCACCAGGGGGGCTATTGCAAACGCGAGCTCATCGTGAGTCACTATGACTATATGGTTTCCTTCCGGCACTATTTGTAATGTAATTGGACGAGCCACGATGGGCGTTCCCTGTTGACAGTGAACTTTAACGGTAAACTAACGGTCGTCGTCGCCGTAAAAGTTATTTTAACCGACCTTTGGTGCAAACGACTCCAAAGTAATAGTCAAAGTTACTTTAACCGGCCTTTTGGTGCAAACGACCCTACGTCGTTATGTCAGTATTTTATCGACGTAACCTCGGTATTTTTGTAAAATTTAGTCTGGTCACACTGATTGTCTGTGTACTATATAATCGAGAGAAAACTATACCCTGGATGCCCCTCTCTCACTCTACTGCGCCCTCCTCTTAAGCGGACGCAGGCCTCTTTTATCCCATCTCTTGAGTTTTTTGCTTTCGGAGCAGACGCTTCACGTCTGTTTCCACCCCATTCGTGCTGAAAAAAACCTTTTAGGGTTAGCAGCGGTTCTCTTTCAGATAAAAAAAAACCCTGGGTGCCGATTACGGTCCGAGATCACCGAGAGTCACGGTGAGTTGCTGACTTCCTTCGAGTGCGCCTTATTGCGCCTTATAATGTAATTAGACGAGCCACGGAAAGAGGAAACGTAAGAGAACGCCCACCATTATATTACACTATATGTCACTTTGACAGTGACATTTCTTTGTTTACATTTTTGATCTCGAATTCCGCTTCGGATTGTACTATGTAATCTCATGTAAATGCTACATATTATTTTATAAACAATTATGGCGACACGCGAGATTCTAACATTGCAATTTGGGCATTACACAAATTTTGTCGGTGCTCACTTCTGGAATGCCCAAGAGCTAAATTTCGACTACACGGGCACAGTCAAGACAGAGTGCAATCATGATATTTTGTACAGGGAGGGACGTACTCTTCGGAGAGAAGTTACTTACACACCTAGATTGTTATTAGCAGATTTACAGGGAAGTTTGAAGACATTGCCTGAAGATGGGGGTTTAACTCAAGAACTTGAGGACCAGTCCGATGTATGGCATAATGTTGAGAAAATTGAGAAACCTCAATGTGCTAAGAATGAGTACTTGCAAGATATAGATACAGGAAAAGCTGGTAATAAGGAATATGCTTTGGAAACTGATGTTAATACTTGGACTGATTTTTTGTATCCACGACTTCATTCTAGGACTATTAATATTGTCAAGGATTATCATCATGGAAGTGAAACGGTAAGTTTTATTATAAAACACATTTGTATTTACCATTAATATGATAAAACAGCTTGTAACTCTTAATAAACCTTTGCTTTTTACAGGAATACTTTGATGTGTACTCTAGTGGGAAAACTGTTTGGAAGGGCGATTTTGGAGAGACATTCTCTGATAACATTCGCAAATATGTTGAAGAGTGCGATAGTATACAAGGTTTTCATATCAACTTTGATTGTACAGATGGCTTCTCTGGTCTCACCCTCGGTTGTATGGAGCATATTGCAGATGAATATTCAAAACCTACTTTAGTTCATCCGATCATACCTTCCTACTTCTTAGACAATGACCCAGTAACTCAAGAGGAAAAAGATAAATCAAATCTTAAGGATTCTATTAGATTGGCAAATATATCATTGAGTATTGAACAATTATCACAATATGCAACATTTTTTGTACCATTATGTACAAGTGAGAAGGGGTGGCGGAGACCAGGAAACGCAAGATTATTTGATCATGTAAAATATGACAGAGAAAATTATTATCATACATCAGCTATTTTGGCAACAACTCTTGATACATTAAGTCAAAAATACCGAAATAAGAATAGCAGCACTACACTATCAGATTTCTGTGCTGACATGTCAGGTTATGGTCGAAAGATGGGTGCAGCTTCTGTTGGGTTACCATTCGGCATAAAAGAATCCGAATACCTTATAGATCACTTGAATAATATGACTAAACCTTTATACACAACAATCACACCGAGTTGTAAAATAGCTCAAGATAAAATCGTTCAAATAGTAACAGTGCGAGGGATTCCAGAGACCTATTTAAAAGCACCTATGAATAAAAAAGAATCCAAACATCAATGCAATTTACCAGCATATAGTTGTAATGATTTAAAAGAAATGTTTAAATTATATATTGCTTCTACTAACTATTTATCAATCAGTGATGTTATGGTAGCTGAAAATCCTTTTAATGTGAAAGTACCTTATCCAAAAATATTTTCTGGTGCTTTAAATGAGTATGGATTCATAAGTGATGGGGAAATAACAGATTATAGAGTACAAAGTATACCTGTGATAGCAGCTTACCATAATGGTAATTTTATGGAGAACATGATTGAGAAACTGCACAGGGAAGCGAGTAGGATTAAGATTGGAAAACTACACAAGTTTAAAGATGAAGGACTCGAGGAATTGGAATGGAAAGAAAGCCTAGATTTGATGGCAGAATTTAAAGATAATTATGAAGAAGATTATGAACTATAGTATGCAATACTCTTTTAACAATTATAATAACATTCCTTGATTGAATTTCTGTCTAATTTAATAATAATGTTCTTTATTATTATTGCATTTTTTTTACATACATAATATGAAGCCTGAGAGAATACCTATTACATTGTTGCTTAGTTTGGGTAATCATATAAACTGCACTTAGTAAACATGGATACTACCAATAGCCTCCGGTACAGACTGATAAAACGGAACGCGCATGATTCGTCGTCCACATTACTTTGTAACAAATTCAGTCCACAAAGTACTTCGACACAAGCTGCGCATTTCACGCCACAGACTTCATAAGCATGCTACACGCGAGACTGACGAAATGCCCGGAGAATGCCGCGTTTTACTAGTCGGAGTCAAAATTGAGCTACCAACCAGCCCTCAAAATTCAAGGATGACAAGAATTAAACACACGTCACGGAAAGGATTAATAAATAATACACAAAATGAATAGCTTTGTAAAAATATATCTCAAGTTGATAGATTTAATTGAGTATAATCTAAATGGAAAATAAACTAAAATCAGGAATAAATTGTTCGACTTATTAACAATTAATCTATTCTTTTTTTCTACTCATGATCTTTCGAGCGCTCTTTCCTTCATTCTCGTAATAAATGCTGCACCTTTGTTCTTCCTGAAGTTTTCATATGGATCATTTAAATTTACTCCAACACCTGAGAATAAATAAAATAATATACATTTATGTGTCAAAAAGTTCTATAGACAGTTCTAAAAAGTAAATAATTACCTTTATACTGGTCTTGTTTATCTCGAACGGCGCCTCCACTGATTGGCTCAGCAATACCTTGTCCAGCGGCCCCCAAACCTCCTGCACTCCAACCCATCTTCTGGAGCATTTGGTGGCCTTTATTACTGGAATCTATACCCGACTGATGGCTTCCAAATGATGAGCCTCTGCCAAATAAAATGTATTGTTAACAGTTTAAAATCACATATGTACTTATTCAATTTCTTACGGTATGGTGATAATAATATAAATTATTTTATAATTACAAGAAACTGGGCGGTGTAGTTGATCTGGAACGCTCCACCCTTCGTCGTGGTGAATCGCGACGATCACGAGACCGACTCCTTGATCGAGAATGGGATCTAGACCGTGACCTTCTCCGTCCTATAAATGTATTTTTATAATTATATACATTAAAAGTGGTAGGCAGACTGATGATGGTATTTGCCCAGTGTGCATTTCACCACCACTTTTAAGTGTAACACCCAATCTGGAGAGTGCACTTTCATATATTCAAGCAGACTGCTGTCTGTAGATTTTTTGTGGCAGCAGTTATTTCTTCTCACAGACAGCACTCTAGCTTAACATCAGGTGGAGTGTTGTCATATGTCGAGCTACATGAAAAAAATACTTTCTACTAACTTCGCCAATGCATATAATATTTTACATACTAAATTTACCTTCTCTATCTCGCCTCCACAAATTATTTCCTCTTCTTCGGGGTGATGGCGGCGATCTTGATCTCGATCTTGAATATATAGGTGATTTTCCTTCTGGCGTTTTACTTCTAGATCTGATAAAAAGAGATTAACTCACAACCCAAAGTATGCTACAATGTTAAAATGGTTTAGAAGCCGAAAAGATTAGACCTTGTCAGTTTTAATTACATGCAATACTTACGATTCTATGTTTGTATTAAGTATTAATTTTAATGTTATACCTATATCTCCTGGGATGTGGCGACGATTTCTGTAAATCTTTGGGTATTGGACTCGGTGACCTAGATTTTATTCTGTGACCTTGAGCAATATCGTCCTCCTTTCGTTTTCTTGCCGCATTCTTTGCCTTATAATATTCATATAAACCTAATTTCTCCCAACCTTCACTAAAATTAAATGAATTAATTATTGCATTTCAAATGGTATCTTTTTCTAATAAAAATTACAACAAAATTGATTATGTGTATGATTTATAGATATTAACTAATATTATAGTTATGTGAGCTGTTGATTTAATTTAAAATACGTCAGTCCAGACATTTAACATGTATTTATAAAGTAAACACATAAATTCATAATATATACATACTTATCTCGCGGCCGTTCATGATTAGGAGCTGCATAGAATGCATCCACAGCTGCCAACAGTCGCTCGTTGGGAGGAGCCGGCGGAGGTAATCGAATCTTAGCTGGATCTAACGGCCTATATCTGTCTTCTTCCAACTAAAATATTCATATGCAATGTTAAACAAAGAAGGCATTATCTGGTGAAATGCACAAAATACTAACCATTATCAGTGGTACCATTAATCCAGCTGGCAATTCAAAGTATGGTATAGAGGGCATTAATTCTTCAGTCATATCAGGGAAAGGAAGAAATCCAGGGGGAGGTTTACTTAAGTCTGGCAGACCATTCTGAAATGGCGGTGGAGCAGTCTTCTTAACTTCAAAACCAGGTGGAGGTTGAGAGAAATTGACATTTGGAAGATTAGATAAATCAAATTCTTCTTTAATATCATGTAATTTTGTCTGATCAAACGTCTGACTGTCATAGCTGTTTTCATTTCCACTTAAACTTTCACTACCATAAATCTGTTTACTTAAATTATTCTGTTCATTCTGATCATAATTTTGTGCAAAATTTTGATTTCCAAATCCGTTAGGATTAGTGTAATTATCGTTTACTGGTTCTTGATTCTTTTGAAATGCGAGTTTCTGCATTTCTAATTGTTGTATTTGTTGTACTGTGTGGGCGACGAACGCCTGGTGCTGCTTTTTATAGCTGAAATATATCAGTAATTTTAATAACATTTATTGAAACAGTTTATTATTATTCATAGTTTAATGAACTTAGGTGGCTAAAGGCGTGAACTCACGATCGACATTTAAATCTAGCAAAACCTTGGCCGATTTGAATGTCACTTTGTTATATGTACTTTGACAACTCAGAACCTATGGTATTAAGAGTAATGATTCTTAGTCGAGTCTGCTGTCCTCAAGTTGTACCACAATTTCAAAGTGCGACACACGTAAAGTGTGCATCTTCAACATAGCGAAGGTAGCTGCTGTCTTAATCTAAAGAAAACTGTATAGGTTGACCTCAGTTTTCTTTATGCACTTACTTGTCAAATGTAACTTGCGTCTGTTGCGTGAGATGTGCGATCGCATTGGAATGTTGTGCAATCAAAAAGTTCTGATACTCCTGATACGACGCAGTAGGGCTCCTCATTTTCTCAATAACACCACTCTCAAAGTAATTAGATTTGGACTCCCACAATGTGAGTAGTTTGTTGAGTTTAGTCTCCTGCTCCTCAGTCACAGCTGTAATGGAAAAGGCATCAATCGCACGCCTTTCTCGCAGAGTGGACAGAAGCGAGTTACCTGGTATGAACCTCAGGTGATGAACACTATAGATGTTATACTTAAAAACAGAAGATGAAATGAACAACACGATAGACCTACATCTTGAGGACATGATATTTTAAATATTTTACCTATACTGGCATTGCAAAACATTGGAACCACCACATTTTCCAAATTTTTCTTGAGATCTTCTGCATTTTTGCGTGCACTGTAATTAGGAATAACAAATCAAAGATACCGAGCGACACGTGCAATCATTGTCACAGGACTTATCAACGATAAAACAAAATTAATTAACACCCATTTTTATTATACAATTTATAGTTACAAAATGAATCTTATGAAAATGAACAAACTTATTGTGAATAAAGGATGGTAACAATTTTTTGATGAATAAAAAATTTAAAAGATTACAATATTTAGATGTAAAATTTTCTATTTACATAAATATAACATATAAATCTTCACTATTACACACGAACTTCTATAAATACTTTGTATTCACGCACTAACTACACCCAATATGATTTCATTTATTCAAATTTCAATTAATTACGTCATTACCTTTTTTATTTTCAGTTTTTCGTTTGTTACTTACGTTTAGAAAAAACAATACATTCTAAACATTCATTCGCACCTAATTCCGAAATGGGGTAGGCAGACAGCTCAAAGATAAAAGCACAAGAGAAAGCAATAGAAAATATGCAACAAAAAATGAGTCAAAGAAAGATACAGGTATAACTAACCAGTGATGCAATACATCATTGACCAGGTATATGATGTGAAGTTTCTGCGTAAACGGAGCACCAAGTTGTGTGACCTTCCTCAGTAGATGTTGTGAGATTACTTGTCCAGCATCATGTGACGTCGCATTTTGCAAGATCCAACTTTTTCCTATAACATTTTTACATATTCATTTTTATCTAAGTTCTATGGCATTACTTGAAACAATATAAAATCCTAATATTATTTATTTTAAAAATAAAAAAAGAGGAAAGTTTATCTACAGGTACTATATGAGCCAACTAAGAATGGGACTGGACCTGCACCTGACTTCACTTGATAGATGTCAAATAGGAATAAGTACCACCAGCAAAAAATTGGGTAAATGCGTTTGTTGTAATTAATGTAGTTAATGCCTCAATAATCACAATTTAGTAGTTGGACATGAGTAGCTTTTACTATATTATAATGTGTTTTTCAAGGCAGTTTATTTGTACGAATTATGTACGAATTGCGGAACGAAATGGCGTCTAAACAGATTTTTTCTTAATTTGCTCGCATAGTTCTAACCTAACCCTAAGATGTTCTTCAACTAAATGCTATTTAATATTTTAGATGCTAACTTGGTTAGTAAACTATTGTTTAAATCACATAGTAAGTTAATGTTTAATGCGGATGGTATTAACACAATGATGCTAAAAACACAAACAAAAATGACGAATTGAAATAAAAGATGAAAATAAGTGTATACCTGAAGATATGCTGTCTTTAGTACATGTATCAATAATAGGTAGCAGTATTTTATCTAAATCCTGAAGGTTGACATTATTTTCCTCGGCCATTAATTGTATTTTTTCATTTTGAGCTTTAATTACCAATTCATTAATTTTGGTCTGCTGTTGCTGAATCAGTACCTGCAAATTATCTTATTAATATTCTAAAGAAATTAATTCTAATATCTGAAAAAATAAAACAACAGTTTATAAGTAGCCAAAGTATTCTTATAAATTAAGGATTGTGATGAACGCAAAACAAATCCAACCTACCAAGCACAATCATGCAAGCAATAGATTTTTAAAAATATAATAAATTATAATAAATAAGTAAATATGATCAAAAAAACATATTGAATTTAATATTGTTTTTTACATGACAGGATTTTCCTGGAAACACTAAAAAGGTAAGAAGTTTATATTTAGGATTAGATACAATAATCATGATGTAGTAGATGATAACTCACGGTGTGTTGGGCGTTGAGGTTGTTCTCGGACTGGTTGATCTGGTCCTGCAACATGCGTATCTGGTGCTGAATGTCCTGAGCGGCGTTACTCGGCCACGGTGGCGCACCTCCCATGTCAGCGGCCTGTTGGGGCAGTACATATTGCCTGTTCTGAGCCATATAGGCCCCGCTGGGCGCGGGAGCCCCCTGGGCTCCGGTGGATTGCTTTAAAACTATAAACAGCGGAGGGACACTTGAGTTCAGTTATAACGGCACCTGACACAGCGCGATCGCATCGTAACATATTATGCAGACATCGTCAGCTCTTAATGCTTACTTGCTTGCTCTGTCGTCACTTTATATTGATAGTAGTTGAAGAATTCGCCGCCATACAAGAAACTAAATTTTGGATTATTCTTCTGCTTTGTTTTGGTCATGCGCTCAAATTCTGGGCCATTCCTGGCGACAAATTGCGCCAATTTGTCAATTATGTTACGTAGATCTTGGTCTGTAAGTTTTATATAAAATGTTTTACCTTTTATGATATCAATTAATTTAAATTATTTTTGAATATATCAATTGCGATCATTTACCTTGGGGTGGCCGAGCAAGCTCCATCTTCAGCTCAGCCTATTTGAGGTTATTGTAGTTCAATGTTAAACGCTGGATCACACTAATTTTTATACCATAATCAACTTATTTTGCACTTATCACACACTCGTATTTAATTAAGGACAGTAAAAATAACGCAATATAAAAGATAAAATTCACTGTTTTTAGCATAACTTATAGACCAAGCGAGTACATTTGCCGCATAGCAGCCATTTTTAGATTTTTGTTTGTGTGCGTGAATCGTAGACAGAGAATACGCCTTTCTATGGGCTTAATAAAAGCTGTAGCAGTATTATCATAAGCTTCATTAGAAGAGAGATATAAAATATATTTAAATTATTTTATAAAATAACTATTAAAAAGTAGGCTATAATTACTAGTTCTATAATTTGATAACAAATGACAATTTGTGGCAACTTTTTCTCTCGATATTTTATTGTGCAACACCGAAGTTACCACAGTTCATTTTTGTATTGATCAAAGAAATTGGAATACAATAGAACACATGTTGAAAATAGCACAGAAAATCTATAGTCTGCACTCTTTTAACTCACCAAATACTGAATGCAAAATTATGAGACAGATATATACGTGACAAGACAGGCTAAAATTGAAGTGTCCAGTTTTGAGGCAAATGCATAGATTATAGACTGTTGTATAGAAGTAAAATAGGGATGTAGTCAATACGTATATCGAGATGTAAATGCAAGCATTTATCGACTCTTCTATTTACTCTATGACCAATTTTTTAACACTTATTATTTATAAACTAGTTATTTAATTTGTAGCAGTTGTAGAAAGATGACATACCAATTTTAAAAAGTCTTATCAGCTATAATATCAGTGATAATTATAAAAACTGGACAGAAAAAAAGACCTGTCCAGCGGTAGACGGCGGTGGACTCACGGTTGATGAGACCCGTGTTCAAATCTCACTAAAATTCTAACCGGTAGTGCCCAAGCACTATTCAAAGAGCGGTAGGCAGACTGACGATGGTCCCATATTAGGCCGGTCTGCCGTCCTGGGATAACACTATCACTTTAAAGTGTAACATAGTCGTATTTCGGGATCAGCTTGGAAATTACCGGATGTAACGATAGCACTGCCAACCAAGATGGCGTACATTCGTCTCGCACTATAACTTAACATCAGGCGGAGTACTATCATACGTCAAGCTACTATAACCGGCATTGTCTACCTACGCATAACGTCAGAGGTATTTAGGTAGTCGTGAATAAAACTATTTCTCAATCAAAATCAGTATATTTAGAAAACTCTTGAATTGGTGGAACTTGATTGTTTAATGCTACGAACAAAGTCTAGAGTGTTTTATCCATATAAACTCCAATGATTTTTATCAAATTATTTCTTAATAATTCATCTCTCGAAAATCTAAGACAATAATGATAATTATTAATAACAACAATAATATGTAATGTAAAACACCCATATGTAATAAAAAAAGAATAAATTAAAATATCGATATCCGTCTAGGACATGAAATAATATAAAAAAACAACACTAACATAACCTATAAAACGAATGTTTAATTTTTAAAATAAGACGGTTTTATTGATAACATTTATTGTCTACAAATAAAATGTAATATGAGAATAACTGCTCACCAAAAATTATACTAAATTAGAAGAGTTAATATCTTAGAAATACTCAAAAACTTTTTAAGAATATTTACCGGTGAAAACTCGTAAATTCCTCATTATTTTCTTTACGAGAGGTATGTGAACGGCAACCTAGTACTATACAAGCCATAACAATTCACAATATTTAAAATTAAAGAAATAACTTAAGAAATAAACAATAAAAAATACAAAATAACGAAACGACACAAACGTAAACAAATCCAAATGAAACCCGACTAAAAAAAGAAGTGTGTCGAACTGTGGATTTTAGAACAAAAATTCGAAGTTTTTTAAAGTAGTCGGTTAATCAAAAAATAATGACCAGAATGATGACCAACTACTACAAAAATGATGACACTTCAAGGAAAAAAAAGGCAACAAAGGCATTTCTATCTCTTTTTGTTGCATTTAATATCCTGGTAAGCTAAAAGAGCATAGAGTATCAGTTTTCTGCTGCTCTTTTGACGATGCTTCTATTATATTCCAATTTCTTTGGTATTGATCCATTTCGCTGAAAAAGAACTTTCAAATCTATGCAGTCTTTATTTGACGGCTGATTGCTGTCAGTTTCAGCGACGTGAATATATTCTTCTTGTTGCCCCTATTGCTCCTGTTATTTATTGTTGAATATAAATTGGTATAAAACTTCAGCAAAATGTCTTCAGTGGTATGTTCTTTCTTATGTATATTCTTGTATTCTATATGCTTGGGCATTTTAATCGATTAAATTTCATTTAAAATATTTAAATTTGCTTTATTTTAACTTAATTTTGGTAAAAAATATATATTTAGCCAGAGATTACCATATGTATGTAATTATTTATGATTTTCAAAGATTTAATTACAATAAATGAATAGTGTATAGCAACATAAAATTGATTAGAAATCAATAATTGCTTAGTTCATTACTTATACTCCTACGGGTTGGCATTTACATTGATAGTAAGCCCTTTAAAATTCATAGATTATGCTTTAGATTATCTGTTTTAATGTTTATGAAATAAGTATTAACATTAATGTTAATAATACAGAACATATTTTTATATATTGGACACAAATGGTTGCCATTTTCAGGTTTATTGTGTTAAGGGTTGAAGTGTAAATGTTACATAACATGTGTTTTATTTGTAGCGTATGAAGGCAGCAAAATGTCCAGCAGATGAACTTGCTATTACAAATTGTGCTTTACTCAACCCAGATGACTTCCCGAGCGATGTCAAGTATGTAAATTATATTATTATTAATATTTTTGCCTGTTTATAATTGACAAAAACTTCTCGTTTCATAAAATAAAAGCTGTTCAAAAACAAAACTTTGTTTTACATTATTATACTTTCTTATATAAATATTACTTAATTTTATAAATACTTTCACAATTTTTATAATAATAGAGACATGTAATTATTATTGTATATTGTAATTACAGGGTCACAACTGAAAAAACACATATTCCTTCAAATGTAACAATGTATGAATCATAATTTCTCAATTCTTCCATACACATTTAGCTCGTACTATTTAAAATTTTATATTAACACTATTTCTATTAACATGAATGTCGTAAATTGTAAACATAAATGATATAATGTTGTGATGATGATTATGATTCATACTATTGAATCATACAGATTATGGTGGCTTTTTTTTCTCTATATTTCCCACCATTTGATGTGTGATGTGCATTTATGTTATACTAACTAAAATGCATGATTATTTTTGGTAAGAGATGTTTAAAAGCCACTAGCTTAGTATAATTCTTATTACAGGCACTGAGCGACCAAAGTACATATAACATAGTTACATTGGTCAGAAATTAGCGAAGTTTGAATATGGGTCTCATGGATCGTACGGTTCGCCTTCTACCGCTAGACGCCTGCCGCTCAAAGATACAAATGAAACCACAACCACAATGTTTATTTTTTGATTCGCCTAAGAAAAATGGGCCCACAATTTTTTTCTCTAGTATCATGATAATTTTTAGTTCATTTTGTAGAAAAATAAATCTACTTCCTTATTACCAATCAGTTTTAATTTTTTCACCCGGGTTATTGAGTAATTAGATGTTGTCTGATGCAATATTTGAGGTTATTGTTATTTTAAATGCTTTAATAATTGAAGCTATCTATTTTTTATGTAATTAAACATTGTCTATTGATTGGTAAATAATGTGTTGATATAAATAAAATGAATTAATAAAAAAATAAGTTATTATTTTAGAATATTGTTTTGTTACCAAACTATTAGGTATCAAGTGGGCCCTAAATTTAAATTAAATATGATCGGAAGACGCCGTCTTGTGTTGTCCTTCCCTTAATATGCATAAAATAGATTATATCTATTTTGTGATTGGGCCATTCATGGGCGGACTAAGGCCTAGGCAACCTAGGCACGTGCCTAAGGCTCGCAATTTTTGGGACTCGAAAATTAGGTTTTTGAGAAACGCAAAATATGCATCATGACTGAAAAATAGGCCCGGAATTACAATGTTGCCTAGGGACCTCTTTAGCCTTAGCCCGCCACTGGGGCCATTCTACAAACATTATTATTTTTTTAAAAATTGTAGCTCGGCATGTGACGACACTCCGCCTGATGTAAAGCTAGAGTATGGTCCATGAATGGAAACAACTGCTACTACAGAGAAACCTGTGCGGGTAGCAGTTGCCTCCACTATGCCGGCTTGAGGAGACGAGCATGTACAATCTAGATTGACAGTGCACACTCCTCTCACTATACCTGGCTACTTTCAAACTATTCCCGAAACGTGACACACAGATCACTTCATGGGTGTTACATTCGTAAGTGGTGGTACTACCTAATACAGGTATAAAAGGACAGCGGGTAATATCTTTAACCATATGTTACACTAATAATATTAGAAAGTTAAAATGTATATTTGCTTTATTTTAATAATGTTAAAATGTGTTTTAGACATATTGAAGTGTCAACCGGACCATCCCAACACTTTGTGTTCAGCATCAAATTCTATAATGGCGTAGAACGCGGCTGCGTTGGATTCTCGGCACCACAAAGGAAATGGGCGACATTATCTATTGGACAGGTATTTCAATAAACTTATATAAAATGAGGACTGTTGACCTTGATGATTATCTAATAGAGGTCTAACTTTTTTACACATCACAATATTACCTGGATATTTAAATTTTTTTTCAACAACAAGAGTATTTCGAGAGAAGTGCACTGTCAATTTCGATAGTGCTTCAAGCCGGCGTAGGGGAGGCGACTGCTACCTGTAGTAGCAGTTTAGTTTAGGCGTTTGATTACGCTTTTTTTAAAATTAGTTTTTGGCATATTAGAGTGCCGGATTTTTTTATTTTTTATTTTTTTATTTTTATAACAGAATATGGCAATCTTATTACTTAGTATTCTACTTTATGTTTTAGTCTATTTTACTTGACATATCTGTTTACAAACCTATAGATATAAAATAATGGAATGCCACAAGTTTTTTTAAAAAATAAAATCAATTCATTTGTTTCAGGCAATAGATGTAAAAGTGTTCAAGCCACAACAAGCAGAATGTCTTTGCAGCGTTACTTTGGAAGCAGACTTTATGCTGAAAAAAACGTACCTTTTTACTTTTTAATACTTTATATGATTTGAGCCGTGGACTAGGACTTGGATTATACTTTTTTTGTTGTTTTCAGAACTTCACTGGATCCATACGACTCGGATCAAATGGCGAGAGATTTTCTGATTCAATTTGGAAATCAGATCTTCACTGTTGGTCAACTACTCGCCTTTTCATTCCAAGACAAAAAAGTATTGTCGCTGCTAGTGAAAAGTCTAGAAGGTAAGTTTTTCTTTTATAATTGTTGTTAAGCACAGTGGAGGTCTATGAGCGCTGACGACTAGAAAACTGCATCACATGGTGGTCCAAGTCGTCGTCACTATGCCGGCCAAAGAAGGCGCTCTGGGTTTTTGTAATAAAATAAAAACCTTTTATATTTTACCAAATAGTGATATATACTTGAAAAAGAGTGGTAGGCAGACTGATAATGGGTATTTGTCCAGTCTGCTGTTCTGGGGTAGTACCACCACTTTCGAATGTAACACCCGTGAAGCGACCTTGTTGCGTTTCGGGAATAGTTTGAAAGTAGCCAGGTATAGCGAGAGGAGTATGCACTGTCAATCTAGATGGTGCATACTCGTCTGCTTAGGCCGGCATAGCGGAGACGACTTCTCTGTAGTAGCAGTTGTTGCCGTTCATGGACCGCATTCTAGCTTTATATCAGGTGGAGTGTAGTCGTATGCCGAGCTACAATAAAAAAAAATAGGATGTCTCCATGGATACTGGGTTTTATTAATATTAATCATTTTCTGCAGCTGTGGATGTAAAGGCATTGGCCGCTGGCGGCAATCCTGTCCCGCGACGTGTGAGGTTTGGTCGATTGTTACCTGATGCTGCGGTACAGTTTGATAAAGCTGAGAATTCGTCACTCAATCTTGTTGGAAAGGCTAAAGGGTAAATGCTATGTTTTATAATACTATATTGTTATAATGTGGGTATTTAGTAAATACGACAGCGGCTGCGACCGCTGTGGAAGTCAGTCGAATACAAGCTGTGAGACTATACACCCGCGTTTCTTTATCGACCCTACAAACATAACAGTGGCGACGAGGATGGGATAGTTGTAGCTTGATATAATGAGAGGGAAGTATGTGATAGAACTTTGTTAAAGTTTTTGTATCGCAGTACTATTTTATGCAAAAAAAAAAAACAATTGAAAAAAAAAAATAATTAAAACTTGGAACTTGTACATGGTGGAATATTATTTGCTTATTGTAAAATATGTTTTATTGACAGTGTACAGGCAAGGCAGTCTATTATAAATCCAGATTGGGACTTTGGGAAGATGGGTATTGGTGGTCTGGACAAGGAGTTCAATGCTATATTCAGGCGTGCATTCGCATCCAGAGTATTCCCGCCTGAAGTTATTGAGCAACTTGGTAATTTCTTTTATAATAATAATAATAAACGTTTATTCGTAGTTTTGTTATTTACAAATTTTAGCTCTACGCCATTAAACCACAATGGTTTGTCTTGGCGTTGCACATTCGTTCCTTATTTAGATAAAAATTACACACGCAATTTAGATTAAGAAAAATAAATAAAATAAATACACTTTTAAATAAATAATAAACAAAAGACTGTATAAAATTAAAAAAAAAATAAAGTTTAAAAAAAAACTTATAATTCACTTTTATATACAGGTTGCTTCAAAAAGTATAATAGTTTTTTAACTTATTTTTATTGTTTAAGCATTTCCTTGTTTCCGATGAGAGATTGTTATATACATTTGGGATGATATAGGATATTATGATGGTTATTAGCCTACATTGCTGTCCTGGGGGAAGTGATCCCACTTTCAAGTGTAACACCCGTGAAGTGGCCTTGTCGCGTTTTGGTAACAGTTTTAAAGTACTGTCAACCGTTAATGGCCCGCACTCTAAGCTAGAGTAATCAAAATCAGTTCGGAGTGTGGTTTTATCCATATGAGGCCCATGATCATGGCACTTATGATACTTAAGCACTAGCTTAGTATAAGTAAAAAAGGTACCTAATAAGCTAGCTGCTGTGTCTTAATTCATGCTTCTTTAAACATTGTTTGTTTTTTTTAAATATTTTTTTATTTCTTAATGTATAATTTTTCTTTTTGTAAATTTTTCCCAGGCTGTAAGCATGTCAAAGGAATCCTTCTATTTGGCCCACCTGGTACTGGTAAAACATTAATGGCGCGTCAAATTGGCAAAATGTTAAATGCGCGTGAGCCGAAAATTGTGAATGGTCCACAGATTTTAGACAAATATGTCGGCGAGAGTGAAGCCAATATTAGAAGACTCTTTGCTGATGCTGAGGAAGAGGAGAAAAGGGTATGGTACTTAATTTTTTTTTTTAATATATTGGGTTTTATTAGACGAAATATTGAGCGAAAATAACCCGTACCGTCTAAGTTGACAGTGCACACTACTCTATTATACCGGGCTACTTCCAAACCTATCCCGAAAAGTGACTAGGTCACTTCACAAGTTAAAGTGCTGGTACTACCCCAAGTTGGGAAGGTTGGGCTAATAACCATCATGAATCTATCGTTCATATAAAAAAAAACTTGCTCAGTGAACAAATATTTTATCACGTCATGTTTAAGTATATGTAACTTTTTTATAGTGTGGCCCGAACAGTGGTTTGCATATCATAATATTCGATGAGATTGACGCCATTTGTAAGGCTCGCGGCTCAGTTGGCGGGAACACAGGCGTACATGACACTGTTGTTAATCAGCTTCTCTCTAAGATTGATGGTTTGTATGATTTTGATTAAAATAAATTAAATTGATTAAGGAAGCTTAGATAGAACTAAGAATAAAACCTGGGACCGCTATTATGATAAAAACTTAATAGGTATTAATTGTGGTGAAAAAAAATGTAAATAAATAATAACACATAATGTAAATAACGATACGTAATGTCAACCAAGTTTTTGGGAAAGCTGCTGATGAAAATTTTATTTTACTTAGTGGTACAAAACAGGGCATAGACTTTAAAATTAAAGAAACGAAAAGATTGATGGCGAATACAGAAACTAGAATTAATTATTAAAAATTTAAAAAAAAACTATCTCAGAAATTAAAAAGAAATACCGCATCAGAATAATGTACTCGTATATAACTTCTGGTTCGCTGGGATGACCCCTTTTAAACATCCTGTATTGTTACTTTCTAGGTGTGGATCAACTCAACAATATTCTAGTCATTGGTATGACAAACAGACGTGATATGATTGACGAGGCGCTGCTTAGACCAGGCCGTCTTGAGGTGCAAATGGAAATTGGTCTCCCTGACGAAACAGGACGTGTACAGATCCTGAACATTCATACAAAACGTATGAAGGAATATAAGAAAATATCTGAAGATGTTGATTCTTCGGTAAGTTGGATAGTAAAATGTTTAGGAATAAAAATAACAGAAGACATTTAAAAATGATTGGAAATTATATTAAACTTTGTATGGGTGCAAATACGTTTTGATAGTTCATTTAGTAAGGAAGATTTACCCTTTTTTGCTCTCTTGACTAAAGGTTCCCTAAGAATAGCAACCCTAAACCCTGTGCACTCGCGGGGGGGTTAGAGAGATAGCTCTTTTTGATACGTATAAAGGGGGGCCCGCAGATAAAATACGACATGTTCCGGAAATAACGAATGTTCCAGAACGGAACGAAATAGGGCCGAAGTGCCGGAACAAGGGTTATAAGAAATGCCCTTACATCTCGAATTCGACATTTTTTTAAATTTTTTTCAAAACTACCCACAAAACTATCCTAGCGCTCGCGAAGCGTGCCACAAAAAAAATTTAATTTATATTTATTCAAAATAATTTATTAATGTTGCTAGCCCAAAAATATTTTATCTCATTCCATTTTAATATTTTCAGGAATTAGCAACTATGACAAAGAACTTCTCGGGCGCTGAACTTGAAGGTTTAGTGCGTGCAGCTCAATCTACCGCAATGAATAGATTGATAAAGGCTTCAAGCAAAGTGGAGGTTGATCCCGAGGCTATGGAAAAACTTATGGTCGAGCGCTCAGACTTCTTGCATGCGCTCGAAAATGACATCAAACCGGTAAATTATTTTAATAATCATATAAACCACTTTTGTATTTGTTTCAAAAGATATGACAACATTTCGCCTGATGTAAAGATTAGTGCAGTCCAGGAACGGAAACAACTGCTACTACAGTTATATGTCTATAAGCAACAGTCGCCTCCACTATCCTGGCTTGAGGAGACGAATGTGCACCATCCATATTAACAGTACACACTCATTTCACTATACCTGGCTACTTTCGAACTGTTCCTGAAACGCGTTACATTCGAAAGTGGTGGTACTACCCCAGGAAGGCAGACTGGGCTCATAACCATCATCAGTTCGCTTACCGTTCTTTAAACTGAAAAGCATCTGCACTGTCAACTTGCAACTTGCTGGGCTACTGTTTAAAACAATAAGTAAGAAAATTAGTTATTGGTTAAAACTATATCATTGTCAGGCATTCGGCACAGCTGCTGAAGCATTGGAGCACTTCTTGGCCCGTGGTATCATGAATTGGGGCACACCTGTTTCCTCATTATTGGAAGATGGACAACTTTACATCAGACAGGCGAAAGCTTCCGAAACTAGTGGTAAGATGTCGTTGATGATTTCACTGGGTGCATATTATAAAATATATTTTAATCAATAATATTTTTTATTGGTTCTTAGGTAATATATATATTTTTAATTTTATTGTTTTATTTATTGGGGCATCGAACAGATTAAATTATACAAAATTTTTTACAATAATGAATACCACAGATATGCAATTACACTTGACATATGACAATATTCTGCTTAATGTAAAACTAGAGTGTGGTACATGAACAAAAACAACTGCTAGTACAGATAAATTTCTACAGGCAATAGTCCACTATGCCGGCTTGAGGAGAAAATGTGTACCATCCAGATTGGCAGTGCACAATAGTAGTATTTACTTTTTTATTATTTATAAAGGGGACTTAAAAATCTTTTGATAATATGGTGCAAAATAAGTATTTTTATTTCTTGTCTAGGTCTCGTTTCGGTTCTTTTGGAGGGTGCGCCGAACAGTGGTAAGACGGCATTGGCAGCTCAGTTGGCTAAAATATCAGACTTTCCATTCGTCAAGGTATGCTCACCTGAAGATATGGTCGGATTTACTGAAACCGCTAAATGTCTACAAATACGCAAGGTAAACGCTCAACAATGTTATTATACTTTATCCATTAAATTAATTATGCTCTTTCAAAATAAGTGTATGAGGGATGCTGTGGAGATAAAAACGTGACAAATATTGTATTGACTTATTTAGACAGCTCCATAAATGGGTATGAGTCTACCTAAATAACCTAAGACCCAGGGGCGGATTTACAGTCTTGGCCGCCCTAGGCCGTGTAGTATCAGCCGCCCCTATTTCATAAGGGTTTGCCGTGAATAGCCAATAGCCGATGTGTCACTGTAAATAAATAAGTTTCTAATAAGGAAAGGAAGGATAAAATCTAGGTATAAAACGTGTTACAAAACGCGTCTACACTTAAGCGCAGCAAAATCATTAATTAAATCTTCGCAATCCAATTTCCTCATATAATATTTCCTCATATATTTTTCCTCAAATAATTAGCCTAGATTGGTGTATTTTTCGCCACGCTTGGCCGCCCCTAATATCTGGCTGCCCTAGGCCCGGACCTACTGGGCCTTAGGGTAAATCCGCCACTGCTAAGACCCCTAAATATTCAGGAGTGCCCTAAAAATCTGTCGCAAGCTAAGCGTGTGAATATAATCAAATGACTGGAGATTTGAAGGGTTTGGTTTTGGGGGTCTACAAAATTTTAGGCGGGGTCTGTTATTTTCTCACCAACCACATTCATTATTCTTCCATTAACTACTAATTTTTATTATAAACTGCAAATATCTTGCAAATGTTTATAATATGCGCAAATAGCGAGAGGAGTGTGCACTGTCAATCTAGATAGTGCATACTCGTCTCCTCAGGCCAGCATAGCGGAGGCGACTGCTGCCTGTAGAGATTTTCTCTGTAGTAGCAGTTGTTTCCGTTCATGGACCGCACTCTAGCTTTACGTCAGGCGGAGTGTTTTCATATGCCGAGATACAATAAAATATATCTATATATATATTTATATGTAGCTCAATCATTAATTGTTACAGTACTTCGACGATGCATACCGCTCCAGTCTTTCTTGTATTTTGGTTGATAATATTGAGCGGCTCTTGGACTATGGTCCAATTGGTCCGAGATATTCTAATCTCACATTGCAAGCGTTGTTGGTATTGTTGAAGAAGGAACCGCCTAAAGGAAGGAAATTGTTAATCCTTTGCACCAGCAGCCGCAGGTTTGTGTTTTCTTTTTTAATTATCTGGTAAAACTGTTATTTTTACCAGTATTCTAGAAAGTACTGTAAAAGTAAAGTTGTTTGAATTAGGTAATTATACACGACAGTTGTGACAAATGTTTCAGTTCTTACAGGGTTTGAATCAATGTACATTGTTTAAATTTTGTATTTTAATAACAGGCAAGTGATGGAGGATATGGAAATACTGTCTGCATTCACGGGAGTTTTGCATGTACCAAATCTGTCACAAGCTGAACATGTGATGTCTGTGCTTGTCGACAGTGATGTATTCACTGACAAGGAACTTGCTAAAATACAATCAGAAATTCAAGGAGCTAAGTAAGTTATATAGTATAAAGCTAATTAACAATTATTTTTTTAAATATTAATTTCACTGAGTTATATAATTTCGTTTAGGATATTCATCGGCATCAAGAAGTTATTGGCGCTCATCGATATGGTGAAGCAAACTGAGCCGCAAAACAGAGTCATCAAGTTCCTGACAAAAATGCAAGACGATGGCACTCTAGATCTAGGCACCTCCATACAATAAGAGGAGGCTCAACCTTAGGGATCACATACGCATACCACAATAACGCATTCTCACACTAAAATAAACACTAAACTTTCTGAGTGTACACCCTGTACTTCAGACTTGAGAAGCTACGAAATAGATTATGATGAGATCAGCGAATGCTCAGAATCATACGCTAAAGCCACTAGAACTTCCAAAGGCAACGAGATATCCCCTTCTAAACTTCCTCTAATGAGAATACGTAGCGTTGAAATTGTTTTTGAAGACGAAATGTCTTGTACTAATTTAGACAGAACAATTGAACTCTCGTCTGATAGTAGCGACGATTCTACTAAATGCATTGATGATATACAACAAATCGAACGCGACGATGACGATTCAATAACGCTCAATGCTGATGTAGAATTGTCGAGAAGTACAGACTCCACTTCAAAAGATAATTTAGATGTTAACAACACATCTAATAAAACAAGTTCACATGACAACATAGTCGACGAAAACAGCACAAACATACAAACTGATAGCTTATTAGTAACAGATGATTCGCTTAATATATCAGACATCCTTGATTCTGGTCGTTATACAGAAGAGCCGAGTTGTTCTAACTTCGTTCCTGCTTTGCTTTCTCATACAGATGGCGTTGTCGACGCATTTCAGTCCGACAGTAAGTTACTCGAATATATAGGCAGCGATGATGATAGTTCAGATACAGCCGAGTGCGATCAAACTGTGACATCATCGCCCGTGTGTGACGCATCTGACTTGCAGTATGATTCTTTCGTGGATATGGGAAAGTTTTGAGTGCTGTAAAATCACTTTCAAAACTATATATGATAATATAATATGTTATTGTTATTCAAATACTTGTCGTGATGCTGTTCTTTACTCTTATTGTGTAGTTAAAATGTTCTCGTAGTTCGCTAGAAAGTTTTGATCTCTGCACTGTGTCCTATTTATGTTCGAAATATGATGAAATTGAAGTACAAAATAGCTTATTTTATTACTTTGTTTGATGAGCTATACTGGCATTTTGATATATCTGCTTATGCACATGAGATGGGTGTAAGATCTGTGGTATGCAGTGACCTCTAACCATGTCTTATTATTAATAATTATGTATATTTATTTTATGTATATATGTATTTAGTTCTTATTGCAGACATGGTTAAAATCCCCGAGGTTGATTATTGTGTAGCTGAATTTTTAGCCTAATTTATAGTATGTGAATGTGTTTTAATTGCAGCTTTGTGCTGTATCTGTTTATTTTTCTATGTTTAGTTTACATTTTTCTTGTAATTTAAGATAATATCGTCAATTTTACGTAATTTAATAAGTATTACTAAGGGTCGTTTGCACCAGAAGGCCGGTTAAAGTAACTTTAACTATTACTTTTACGCTTACTTTAACTGTTACGTTTACATTTACTCCACACGAGTTGCACCATTGTTCTGCCTGTCATTTTTGATGGTTACTTTAACCAGCGAATCTTGGCTACTTAAAGTTAAAGTAATCGTCAAACCAATGTTACTAACGTCAAACGTACGAAAAGAAGCCAAGTATGTTTTTCTATTACTTTTTTTCGAGATCAACCACCCTTTTAATGATAACAATATGAATTTACACGATATTACAACGCGTGTGGAGTAAATGTAAACGTTTAACGGTCGTCGTCGCCCTAAAAGTAATAGTTAAAGTCACTTTAACCGGCCTTCTGGTGCTAACGACCCTATCGCTAATAATTTTAAGCGTAGTTGAACACAAAGCTTTGAACATTTGAAGCGTTGTTACCATGTGTAGTTGTAGTTATGTAGTATTATGCACTGCATTGTATTGAGCACCAATAATACAAAACTCATAAAGAGTATAAGGTATTCGGGATTTTCAACGGTCCAAATCAATTAACTTCACTATTCAAACTACTCAGACAGAGTTTGGATGTTGCTAGCAATAATTATTGCCTTGGGATCGTTGAATACTTTTTCCTCTTAGAATTAAATGCTAGCTTAGCTAGCTGTTTGTTTATATATCTGTGTTATGTTTTTATGTGATTTATTTTTATTTTTATGACAAATCTTATAGGACATTTGTTTTTTAAGTTGAATATTGAAATTCAAACTAAAGTCGTACTTAATAATTATTTATTTTTACTAGTAACAAACTTAAGTTTATTTCAATAGTTATTACATAATTAAGTGCAATTGTTTTTTTTTTTTGTAATTTATTACTCTTAAAAGCATGAGTAGTCAGTGCAAACATTTATAATCACAATATCTAATGATAACTATGATGTTCTAAACGCATTTTCATTATTTGTTACATTCCAATTTATAGTTATAATTATAAAATGTTGATTCGTATATTAAAAAAGCTTATAGCAATATAGCATGTAGTCAGTTAAAGTTTTTCTCTTAAATGTACATCATCATGAAATTAACTGTTATTAATAAACTGCTGAATAGCTATTTGTGTTTTAATATATATATATATATATATATATTTTCAGCCCGATGTAAAGTTAAAAGTGTGGTTCATGAACGAAAACAACTGCTATTACAGATAAATCTTTACAGGCGGCTGTGACCCCCTATGCCGGCTTGATGGTACAAATGTCCATCCAGATTGACAGTGCACACCTCTCTCGTTATAATAATCCAATGTCCTCAAACCATTAGGAAAAGCAAAAGATTATCTATTTACAGAGTAATTTTGAATGTATGAAATATTAGGCAAATAAAAGTTTATAAATTGCACTCAAGCAATTGTTTTATGATTAAATAGATGTCTAGGGCAGTGGTTCTCAACCTTTTTTTTAATGCGGTACACTTTTCACGATTTAAAAATTTGGCAGCACACAAAGAAAAAGATAAGTTTAAAAATTATTTACTTACCTATAACACACTGCGTAAAATAGTTTATGGTAATAATTTTAAATGAGCTAAATAAAATAATATGTACTACAAAAATAACAGTACGTTTATTAAGGGATTAATTACAAGTTAATAATAAGAATACTTGTAATGCAATTTTTTTTTTCTTTAAATCATATTATTTAATAATATTAACATAATTATATTATCTAAAATTTGGTGGCACACTTTTAGAATTTCGCGGCACACAAAAGTGCCGCGGCACAGTGGTTGAGAATCACTGGTCTAGGGTTTAAAAGCAACTGAAACATGCCGAGCAACAAAATCAAACATATTTAAAATACAGTTAACAGTACGTTGATACAGTATGTTGATGTAACATTTTCATCTGAAATAACAATGCCAAAATAGGGATTAAGATCATATACTTCATAAATAAAAATCACATATAGATTTATCTTAGACTAATTGGCGCTTTCACAGGCGTCAACCCAATCATTATAAACATCTATAGGCTCCGACAGAACATTTGTAGATGTTTGAAAATCTTCTAAACAGACTCGACACTGTATTCGAGCTGTATTTCGTGCTCGATCCCTGCAAATATGAAACATGAAAATTAAGGGATTCTACTAAACCTAAATGCAAAGCGCTCGATATACCTACATTTTCACTTCACATGATTTTTCGTGGTTACAAAACGGGCAGTTAAACTGTTGATCTAGCGGCTCAATAGCCTTCCTTTTCGCCGGAGGCTTTCTTTTTGATTTGCGACGTCCCATTCTGCTGAAGCAGTGTAATTATTAGTAGTAAAATTAGACAGGTTTTAAATAACAAATATTATGTTTCTTATATACTTTCAATCAGTCTCACTCACTTGTAGCTTTCAGTTTTCCACGATAATAGATTATTTATCAAATCATGAAAAACGCCGACCACTCTACCGAATTCACCGTTTTCGGTGATTTTCGGGAACAAAATAATAATGACAACATTGGCAACTAAATACGCCGTTGTCTCTGATACAGGCTTTTGACAGATTTCGTTCAATAAACACTTAAACCAAAGCGTTAATTTATATACAGCCTTGTTGGCGTATAGTCGTAGTGGAGTCTTTACAGAGTTTTAGAGGGAAAAGTAATATCTACACACGCTTTTTATTTCGATTAATTTGTTAAATCTCATTCTCATGCAAGTTCACAAACAGTATAACATAATTTAAAAAATCGGTAACCCAGTAACCCGCTAACTAAAACCTCTTTTTTGTTAGGCTCATACACGTAACATTTGCTATAGTCATTTCTTACTATTACAAGTTTATTTTTTGACAATTTCTCTTGTTTGTTTGTGGGTGGGTCGCGTCGGCATCGGTGAAGCTTTTTACAGTGTTTTTCATTTACAAATGGATATTTTATAACTTTATAGCATTTAATCATGGTTCATTTATCAACATTTTGTTTTATATTAGTTATAAGTGGTAAGTAAACCAGCAAATGCTTTAGTTTATTGTATAACGTTTAAAATTCAAATTTTAATTTCAGTTTCTTATGTATCATCGAATTGTAATATTCCTGAAGTGCTGAGAAATAAATGGTTTTCTTTAGAAAATGGCAAACAAACCTTGACCGATATTGATGCAAAGACTATGACCGCCAGGTAAATAGCAAACAAATATTTTATATCATGGGTTGCCACACCTTACTGTACGTTGAGTACTCCCCCATAACTCCGATCGGCATATTATCGTCCAGCTATTACGTCCATGCATATAATAAGATTGGAATGGACAGAGCAGCTTTTTTGTTACTGTAAAGTCTAAACCTTCACTAGTGCTTTAGTGATAGTTACACATTATTCGTTAGATAGATAGAGCGGTTACATGTACTGCTCCATCCATGGTTAAGACGTTAACACCGCAGACAACCGATACCAGTTCAAGGTTCTGTGTCTAAGTGAGCATTTACATTTTTTTACAGAGGAAAATGTGTTAATATTAAAGCAGAAAAGAGTGTAAATTACACAATGGTTTTCAAATACACTGATTGTTATTATTGTGTTAAGTTAATTGTGAGAACAGTTAATGTTTTGGAGAAAATTGAGACTGCATGTGTGAATGTGCCTCATGATGAAGAACCTACAGTTAAGAGAGTTTGTAAAAGTTTAAATGCTGACCAGCAACTTATTACATTATTTTCTGAGAATTCTATACCTGTAAGTATACACATAATATGATTCGTAATAGGTATAGTCAAAACTGATTGTCTATTGTCTTTAGACCCGAGTGGTAGACTGTCTGATAGTAGATAGTGTGCCGCCCTGGCTGCCACCACTTCCAAGTAACACCTGCGATGTGACATAATTGCATTTTGGGTTCAGTTTAGAAGTAGCTGCATATAGATGGGTACATTTGTCTCCTCAAGCTGGTGTAATGGAGGTGACTGCTGCCATTTGACATTTCTCTGTGGTAGCAGTAGTTTCCATTTATGGACCGCACTCTAATGTGAGACAGAGCGTTGTCAGTGTTATATGTTGAAAATTATATCCTGGATCAAGTCTCTGTGAGCTGTTTTTTTAATTGAACATATTTGTTAACACTGTATTAATTTTATTTATTTTATTTTATTTGGTAAATACAATACACCACAGCATAAACTACACAACAGGAAAATTACAGTAACTGAACTTGACTGTGGCGTGTACACGGTGAACCTGTTAACCTATTAAATAAAAAAACATAAATGTTACTTTAACAACTGATCTAAAAGAGTCCGTTATGTTGATATAAATAATTATGATGATTTACAGGGAAAAAAAACATGATCTAGTTGATTTTGTCATTATTTGCAGTTAAATTGTAGATCATCTATTGAGGGTGTATGGCAGTTTACGTATCAGAATAGATTTAGGTTCACTGGCGAATGTAATAATCCTGATGCGCAAATCAAGTCATGTCAAACACCAGGAACGCAGTTCCTAATTACCAATCAGAAATTTAATATAACTTATAAGAAATGTCCAGGAATGACTGGAACTTTTGATGGTGTAGTGGAGTACAGTTGTTTGGGTATGATTTACTTTTTATTTTAATTTTAATGCCCATGATCTTTGTTTATGCTTTTATTAATGATTAATAATATAAATTATTATTAATCATATTTTCAATGCTCTTACCTAGAATAATATTAGCACTCAAATTAACAAAATTTAAATACAATTTTTTTATTTATTTAAAAATGTTTGTAGGTCACTGGTTTGTGGATAAAAATCATTTCTTTGCTGTGGCTAATACAAAGGAATCACGTAAAGACGAACGTTATAGATGTTTCCTTAAGAACAGAGATGATGACCTTTACATTGGTGCCTCTATCACAGCCGAATGCAATACATTGAAAACTGTTGAACAATCACCTGAAAGATATAAGATTACTCCTGTTAAGGTGAGAGACACTTGAAGTAATGAGAGGAAAATAAGGAGAAATTAGAGCAGTTTACTCCTTCTCTTCCTCCTACAATCTCATATTTTTTAAAGAGAAGAGAATATTAGGTAGTTCAAGTGGTGATTAAGGATCAGTTTGGAAGTATCCAGGTATATTGACAGAAGTGTGTCCTATTTACCTGGGTGATACACATTGATCACCTCAAGCCAGCATAGCAGAGGTGGTCATAGTTCTCTATGTGATTCATATTCTAAATGAGATAGCTAAGTATAATTTTTAGGCGGAAGTAGTTGAAGCGGGGTGCCGTTTACCCCAAAACTTCTCTGGAGAATGGATAAATACAGCGAACGTTGACGCAGATCTGTTTATAAATGAAACACATATTATAGAAACACATTATCCTGATGAGGGAAGATATAGAAGAACTATTTACGTTTGCAGGTACTTTTTTAAATCAGAAATATTATTGTTTAAGTTTTTAGTTATAACTTTTCTGTGGATGAGAAAAATATAATATCAATCTAGGCACAATTTCCCTAGAACGTTTTGTTTTTTAAAATCTTATGTTCTATATTTTTTTTATTAAATAACCTCAGATGTCAAAATAATTCATTATATGGCATAGTGCCCGTGTACGCGGTTTATCGGCGCCCATGGACCTCGACTGCTTAACGCAATGATATAAAAAAAAATTTGCCATTATTGAGTATTTAATCAACAGATGAGGCAGTGTTACAAAATATGGCGATCTTTGTTTAAGATATGGCAATATTTGTTTCAGGGAACAACGAGACTCTAGAATAATGATGGCACGTCTCGCTGTTGATGGTTGTCAGAAGGATTATGTGTGCTTTGATTTTGTACCACAGCATCATAACATTATTAGGTAATTTACTATTTTTTCAGACACAATCTACACTCAACCGTCACAACCGTCAAATTGTACTAATTTGAAGCCTGTTGTTGATGTGTTTACAGTAAATCTTATTAAAGAACTAATCATGTAATAATTGCAATGCACATTCAGGTATCGTCGAGGTGTAGCTGTAATCCATAGTGATTTCCATACAGTATGTTCATGGGTTCAGTTTAAAAATGAAGAAGATTGGCGTTACGAATTATTCCTAAAGAAAAATCCAACTCCTGTACGTTGCCCGGTCGCTGGCAAATTTAATTTCACACAAAAGGGCGATATATTATTTGAAACAAGGATACTCGGCGGTGTGACATTGAGTCCTCGACCAAACTTATATTGTAAAGAAAATATTTCAGATTTCTCTGTTTGTGATACAGATCAAAAACAAATTAATATAAAGGAGAATTATTGTTTGACTGTTGATTATTTGGGTCGTCCTGTCGATATTTATAGTGACCCTGATTATAGAATGAAATGTATTGGTTATTGGAAAGAGAATCTTAAGTCTTATCTTATTACATATGACGAGCTGGATCCTTATTCTAAATATAGATGTTGGGTGTATCAGAGAGCTGATTTAAACAGGTTCGTTTTTATATGTATAATGTCTTTTGTATTGTATCATTAATTAGCACCAGTTTCTTGATGGGTAACTAAACTTTATTGTATAATACAGTTTTTCAATAAACATTACATTTTTTATGGCATTCGCCTATAGGCATTTTGCCAGCATCACGTTATAGAAGCAAAGAAATAGAAAATGAGGAACAAAAACATATATATATTTTTAATAAATGATGGAGTGAATGGCGAATTATAGTTTAATGCTATTTAGGCATTGATTTGTACAACTAGATGTGCAATAAAGATCTCAATGTGACGCGAGAGAAAATATGGCCACAGCCACGTTTAAGTTCTCTGTCAGTTATATAGTATAGTATAGACTTGACGGCAATATTGTCGAATCGTTTTAAGCGGCCTATGGTTATTTTATGTCAGATGTATGAAGTTTGCACTTCTAGTATATATCTCTATGTATTTAGGGTTATAACATTTTAAATAATTATGACAGCAATTTGTATTGTACTGTTAGTTTAACTACTGATCAAGGAACTGCTGCTATTGTATATGCTGTATTTGTGAGTAGGATTTGTCATACATAACTAAATACAGTGAATATTTTCAGAGTCCTAATGTCTCAGGCATTGGGGCCATATTGTGATTTGAAACAAGATGTAACTTCTTGGAACCAATCAGAGGGCGCCGGGGTCGCCATTGAGATGCAAGAGTATGAGAGAGAACGAGATCAATGCCCAATGCATTTCGACGATGGAAGCTACCCATGGTCTACAAAAGAAAATTATGTAAAAGTATTTACTTTTAGTTATTCTTTTTGGAATAATGGCGCGGGCACTGTAGAAATTAGTATAGCAACTGCTTTGATGGCAATTTTAGTGTTATTCTATTAATATTATGACACGTTTTCGAATTTTAATCATACCTTTGTAAAACATGATTGACTTTCTTTTTTTTTTTTAACTTATTTAGCCAACATGTTAATCAAGTCAATGTTAGTGTAATACAATTTAAAAAAGTGTGTATTGTTTATAAGATTATTAGTTGAAGGAATTATGGTAGGCAGACTGATGATGGTTATATGCTGTCCTGGGGTATTACCACCATTTTGGATGTAACACCCCTTTGCTTTTCCAGTTTGGAAGTAGTCAGGTATCATGAAAGGGATGTGCACTATCTGGATGGTGCACATTTGCCTCCTCTAGCCGGCATAGTGGAGGCGACTGCTGCCTGTAGAAATTTATCTGCAATAGTAGATGTTTCCGTTTATGGACTGCACTTTAGCTTTACATCAGGCGGAGTGTTGTCATATGCCGAGCTACAATTTAAAAATTGAAGTGCAATCCTTCATTAAGCCTAGACTAGAATTATGAATTACTCATTATGTTTAAGTCTCTCACCAGTGACTGTTTACTTAAGTGCCTTTTTATGTAAGAATTAATTTTAGGAAACCGTCCATTAGTGATTTAATTAAAACGGAATTTTAATACAATGAAACAAACAAAAAATTATTGTATTTATTCTCTTTAATATACATACATCACAAAACATATTTTATAAATCTATGTAGTATAATAAGATGCAGCCTGACCAATATTTTGTAGACAGTAATTTTAAGTTTTAATTAATTACATCCGTCCATAATGTGATTATTTTTTACAATATAAAATTATTTCTCACTTAGTGTTTTATTTAAAATCTTCTTTTTCAAAGTTTTTAATTAAGAGGCAAAATAAACTATCAACTTAAAATTACAGTTCATTAAAAATAACTAAATAATAAAGCGTTAAATGGTTAATTCTTGAGAAAAGTTGAAAAAGTATTACAAATATTTTAGCTGGAATACATACCAGTCTACAGAGGTTGTCACGTTTATAAACATACAAAATATCCTCTTAAAGAATATGTCGAATACACATGTTAAATAATAAGGTACTTCTGTGGGTAGTGCATTAGTTACTATAGTATGAACCAAGCTTTACAGTGGCTCCATCGCTGTGCATTACACAAATTGAGGTACACATATTCCCCATATTGTTATGTTCTATTAATTTTATTATTGTAGCGTGCAAAATAGTGCCCACAGCTAACTTCCGGGACACCATAAAGTTAGACGCGACCTATGCATAAGTATAATAAATACATTAATACTATATTTGGCTCTCCACTACGCCAATATTTTATGTTTTCTTGAACTATTTGGTAAAAATAAAGTTTATTGAAGTGATATTCTATAAAAATAAGAATTCTAAGCCAGTTCTATTTAGTCCATGATACTTTGGGTATATCAAAGTGTTCTGTCAAACTGTCTAGGTGTTGATTGAATTTTTCTACTCTCTGCTTGTGTGTCATCTCAGCTTTTTGTAGTATTCTTTGCTTTTTCTGAAAATGAGTATTGCAAATTATTTATGCGACGCAAGTAAAACATCTAGATTGTAAAAAACCTAGATTTCGTGTGTAGAAGTATACGTAAATTACTTCATTATTAATATTCGGATTGATTCTTAAGTATTATAAAAACGTCATCCATACTTACCATCTTTTCATTCATTTTTTGGAAAGCAATTTCCGCTTTTGTTCTTTTATCCTCATTTACTTGTTGTTTAATCTCTTTTTCAATTATAGCTTCTTTTTCTTTACTCTCCTTCTTCCTTTTTTTCTTCTTCTTAACGCCTGAATTGTCTTTGAGATTCAGTTTGGAGGCATTCACACAGGAGTATTCGTCTTCGTCTCCCATTATCGTTTAAAATTGTTTTCCAATTAAATATGTATGTAAAAATAATTTGCAGGTTTTCAACAACAAAACAAGCAACACGCAACGACTCACCAACGTCAAAACAAGTTGTCAAATGTTTTTCTCTAAATGGTAGGCACTAATTTCAAAATATTCAAATATAATAAAATTACAAATTATTGTGCAATCATATTTTCATATTCTTGTTTGAATTTGTATATATTAATAAAAAAATATTTAAAGCAGCAACGTTCTACGACGTACATGGTTGGACTATATGCTCTCTTTGCCATGAAAAAACAATAATAATAAGATTATTTCACTGCCATTTTGCGCGGTAATATCAAGTGGAAATTTTTCGTTTTGCAAAATTGGTTTACAGTGGTTGTTACTGTAGGACATTGGTATTAACTCATACAATGAAAGTGAAAATAAAAGGAAATCACTCCAAATAAGTATAATTTTATCGTTATGATGTAGTAGGTGGTAATTTTTTGCTGCATCCCTCACTGTGAAAACGCTCATATTTTAGGGATGATGTTCAGGAGCCAGTCCCCAAGCTCCGAAGGGAAGTCGTATCGCTGCTATCACGTGGCGCGTTCCGTCGCGCTCACTCGTCACGTTCAAACTGTCTCTGCGGCGGCCGCCATTTCAAGGTGGTGTCCACCGTGGCGGGGCGCGGGGGTGCTCTTACGATGGCGCTCGGGTAACGGTCTTAACCGACCGTTTCCGTTCGCGGCACGAGCAGTTGTTTTCGCCGTGAGACGCGCCCCGCGTGCTGGCTCGACGGCGGCGCCACAGCTACCCCCTTTTCAGTGTTGTCCGCTGGAAGCGGGCAAAACGAGACTCGTCGCTGTTGTTGTGGTTGTGCAGGGGCAGACTCCTGATGATAGTCGCTCTGTTCGGAGCTGGGCGGTGTAAGGGGCCGCCCAGCGGGAACGGCGCGTCGCTCTGCTGATGTATGTGATGCGTTGCTGAATTCGTCGTTAGTTGATCCCAGGTCCGAGGCCTCCAGGTACGCTGGTTTAAGCGTGTCGGTGGAGTAAGTCCGTGCCTGGCCGCCGACATCGATGACGTAGTTGCGGTCATCTATGCGCCGGATAACCCTGTGTGGCCCTGTATATGGGGGCACAAGAGGTTTTCGAATGGAGTCGATGCGGCGGAAGACGTGCGTGCAGAGCTCCAAGTCCTTGAAGATGAAGGGTTTGAGTTGCGCAGTGTGCCTGGACGCCTGGACGGGCTTGATGTTCTGTGTAAGACGGCGCAGGCTCTCGACGAAGGTGAGAGGGTCGACGGCTGAATGGGTCTGGGTACTGAAAAATTCGCCGGGTACCCTCAGAGCGCAGCCGTAGAGCATCTCAGCCGGTGACGCCTGAAGATCCTCTTTAAACGAGGTGCGTAGGCCTAGTAGGACTGCGGGCAGTGCTTCGGTCCAGGGGATGTCTGGGCAGCACATCAGGGCGGCCTTGAGCGTACGATGGAAGCGCTCCACCATCCCGTTTGACTGCGGGTGGTACGGCGTTGTCCGGATGTGTGAGGAGCCGATGAGTTTGGCGAGCTCATTGAAGAGCGCAGATTCGAATTGAGCCCCTTGGTCCGAAGTAAGTGTGAGTGGCGTCCCATAGGCAGAGATCCAGTGGGAGTAGAGGGCGCGTGCGACGGTCACTGATTGCTGGTCTGGAATCGGGATGGCTGTGGGCCATCTGGTGAAACGGTCTATGATTGTGAGGCAGTATTGCTGGCCGTTGACTAACGGAAGTTTGACGATGTCCACGTGGATGTGGTCGAAACGGCTGTTGGGCGTGCTGAAAGTGCCGAGGGCGGTGCGGTTGTGTCGGTGCACCTTCGCGCGCTGGCACCGCTCGCACTTTTGCGCCCAGCGTGAGACGTCCTTCTTCATCCCCGGCCACAGGAATTTCTGGGTAACGAGGCGAACTGTTGCTCGGACGCTCGGGTGTGCGAGGTTATGCAGAACCTCGAACGCTTTCTGGCGCAGGCTCTCGGGCAGATACGGTCTTACAACGCCGGTCGTGACGTCGCAGTGAATCAGCTGGTCGTCGATCGTTAGAGGCTGGAGATCGAGACGAGAATTCGTGAGCAGATGTTCCAGCTCAGGATCCGCTGCTTGGGCCTCTGAGACGACGATCGGCTCGATGATGGAAGGCATCGCGACGGCGCTGATCCGGGAAAGTGCGTCGGCTACCACGTTTTTCTCCCCCTTGACGTGGGCGAAAGAGATGTGTTGCTGTAGGAGGTAGTCCATCTGCCTAGCTTGACGTGGCGATGCCTTGTCCGAGCGTTGGTTGGCCGCGTAGACGATGGGCTTGTGGTCCGTGTGGACGGTAAAAGCCCGGCCCTCGAGGACGCGCTCGAAAGCCTTGACTGCGGCGAAGATGGCAAGGAGCTCGCGGTCGTACGCGCTGTATCGCCTCTCGGTGTCGGAGAGTTTTCTTGAAAAGAAACCCAATGGCCTCCAGGTGCCACGTGGGTGTTCTTGCTCGAGGGCAGCGCCGATGGCCGAGTCCGACGCGTCCGTCCTCAAGGCGAGATTGGCGTTGGGCCTAAGGAACGTAGTCGTCGTTGCCTCGGCGAGCGCTGTTTTGCAGCGCTGGAAAGCGGCGTCGGCGTCGGCGTTCCACGCCAGCGGCGCCTTCTTCTTCTTTGGCTCGAGGTTCTTTAGCAGGTCGTTAAGCGGGGCCATGATGTCGGCAGCCTTTGGGATGCAGAGCCGATAAAAGTTGGCCATGCCGAGAAAACGGCGGAGCTCGGTGGCATTAGCAGGTTTCGGGAAGGCTCGGATGGCGTCGACCTTGGCCTTGGGAGGGCGGACGCCCTCAGCAGAGACGACATAGCCGAGGTAATCGACCTCGTTGTGTCCCAGAGTGCATTTCTGTGGGTTGATGCGAAGCTTCGCTGCACTCAGAACCTCGAACAACTGTCGCAGGTGCCGCAGATGCTGCTCATGGTTGGTTGAGTAGACAAGGATGTCGTCGAGGTAGCAGCGCGCGAACGGTAGTCCTCGCAGAAGGTGATCCATCGTTCGCTGGAGTGACTGCGCTGCGTTTCGTTGCCCCATGGAGGACCTCGTGAACTCGAAGAGGCCGAACGGAGTCGTTACAGCAGTCTTCGGGATGTCCTCGGTTGTAATGGGAATCTGGTAAAAGGCCTTGCGTAAATCGATGACACTGAAAACGTTGCCTTTTACCTCATGGAGGAGGTCCTCCACGATTGGAAGCGGGTAGCGGTCGGGCGTCGTGCAAGCGTTGAGGCGTCTGTAATCGCCCGTGACTCGCCAGCCTCCTCCGCTTTTCTCGACAAGGTGTAGTGGGCTCGCCCATTGACTGGCCGAAGGTCTGACGATGCCCTGGTCGAGGAGACGCTTGAACTCTTCCTTGGCGGCGAGTAGACGTGGGCCAGCGAGGCGCCGGTAGCGCTCAGAGACTGGCGGGCCCGTCGTGTGGATGGAGTGCTGCACTGGGAGGTCGGGCAGCGCCGCCGCCGTCGATTCCATGGAGCTGATGTCGGCAAACTCGTCCATGAGTGCCGTGTAACGACGGCCGAGCTCGCCAGAAGGAACCGCTGCTGGTGACGTGACGACGGAGACGCTGTGGATGGCTGCGGGGGCCATGGCGCCTTTGGTGATGAAGGTCGTTGTCGGGTCGACGAGGCACCCCCGCTTCACGTCTACCAGGTATCCGTGGTGAGCGAGGAAGTCGGCGCCGATAATTGCAGACTGGACGTCCGCGACGAGGAAGGTCCACGTGGATGGTCGGCGGATGCCCAGGTCGAGTGTCCACTGCTGCGTCCCGTAGGTTGCGATCGGTGACATGTTCGCTGCTGTGAGTGTGAGTGGTTGTGGGCCCAGCACTCGGTCCTTGATGAGGGCCTTCGGCAGCAAGGAGACCACGGAGCCAGAGTCAACCAGAAAACGGACCCCCGTCTTCCGGTCGATGATGTGTAGGCGGCTTTCGCGACGGATGCTGCCCACCTCTGCCGCCTGGGTTGAAGTGGGCACTAGCGGTTTCCCTGCTGGGACCCGTTGTAGGTGCAGGGTTGTTTGCACTTCTCCGCTTGCGAACCGAATCGCAGATGAAACCAGCACCAGCCTGGGTTGTCTGTGGGAGTAGATGAGCGGTCGCGACGTACCTCGGACCTGTTCCGGGATTTGGAACGACCTCTTCTTTGTTGCCCCTGCTGCAGTTGGTGGCCACTCTTCACGAGCAGGGTCAGCTCGTTCAGCTGCTTCTGCATGCTGGCAATCTGCTGGGCCATGCCGCTGGAGGAGACGGAGCTGCAGCCGGAGTCGGAGAAGACCGGCGATGGGGCGGTTGGCAGATCGACGTGTGCCACGCCACTCGTAGGCGCGGACTCGAGCAGCACGTCTGCCATGGAGCTGACCTCGTCGAGCGGAGACGACTTCATGAGCCGCAGCATGTTGGCGGTGTGTGGCGGCAGCAGGTCCAGCCACCGGATGCGCAAGACTTCGTCAGAGACCTTGCTTTTGGCGAGGCTTTTCATTTTACGCAGCAGCTGTGATGGCTTGGAGTCGGCGAGCTGGAGAGAACTAAAAAGTTTACGGAGTTGTGTGTCCTCCGAGTCAGCTAACCTGTCAAGTACTGCTGCCTTGATAGTGGAATAAAGTTGTTGCTCCGGTGGGCAGGAAAGCACGTCGCTCAGCTCGATCACGGAGTGGTTGTCGAGCGCCGCTACTACGTGGTGGTACATGGTCCGATGGTCCGTGACGTGGCCGATCGCGAAGGCCGACTCGACCTGCATGAACCAGGCTGCAGGCGCCTGTGGCCAGAAGCGCGGCAGGTTGATATGTGTAGCGTGGTGCGTCGTGGGCATGGGTTGCCGCGTATCGGCGTCAGCGCCCGTGCCCGTGTTTTCCATCGTCGGTGGTTTTTTTGTCAGCTGTTGTTGTTCGCGTTGCGCCTCCTCTCTGGCCAGGCGCTCCTCCTCGGCGCGTTGTCTCGCCTGACGATGCCGGTGACGCTCGGCGCGCTCGTTCAGGTGCGGGTCGTCGGCCGTCTTTGCGTCGGGGCGGGAGCTGCCGACGACGGCGACGTGAACGTCGCACAGCAGCACACGTGCAGCGTGAAGACACTCACACAGAGAGTTTAAGAAACGAGTGAATGGCGGCGACGGATACAAACGAATATGCTGTGGGTGCGGCGCAATAGCAAACGCTCTCACGCGTCTCGAGCGGTTTGTTTTTTTTTTTTTTTTTGATCACGTCGGGGTCACCAATTTAGGGATGATGTTCAGGAGCCAGTCCCCAAGCTCCGAAGGGAAGTCGTATCGCTGCTATCACGTGGCGCGTTCCGTCGCGCTCACTCGTCACGTTCAAACTGTCTCTGCGGCGGCCGCCATTTCAAGGTGGTGTCCACCGTGGCGGGGCGCGGGGGTGCTCTTACGATGGCGCTCGGGTAACGGTCTTAACCGACCGTTTCCGTTCGCGGCACGAGCAGTTGTTTTCGCCGTGAGACGCGCCCCGCGTGCTGGCTCGACGGCGGCGCCACAATATTTCGATATTTCTGAGCAAGATACTGCTGCCAAGAAAGCACAGACTACTTTATAATGCTGGCAAGAAAGAGTCAAATTGTTTTTTTTTTATTGTAGCTCAGAATATGGCAACACTGATGTTAAGCTAGAGTGTGGCCCATGAACGGAAACAACTGCTACAATTGCAGTTGTATGACCTGAAATAGTCACTTCACGGTAATCAGGCTAATAACCATCGTCAGTCTGCTTACCACTCTTTGTAAAATATATGTATATAGGCTTTGTATCCTTTGCCTTCCTCTTAACGGGGAAACTGAACAAATAAAAACTAAAAGCGGGAAAAAGTTTCGTTACAAGCGCAGACCATACAGACACAAAGAAATTTCTGTCAATGAAGAAGTTGTTAGTTAATTTATTTTCAGTTTATACCAAAAAAAATAATATAAAAAATAGTTTACGTAGGTTGTTATAATTAAATTAGTACACGCTTCGGAAAATTCTAATAGTTCTAATTGAAAATATTTAACCGTTGCATTGGTAAAAATAGTAATATGTTATACATATAGAAGTCCCTCTTGAACAAACGGGCAAGGTTAAGTCAAGTATATTAGCTTAGTAGGGTGGCAGGTTGAATAGTGGCAAATATCATAAATAAATAAGTTATTGTTCGCGACAAAAGCGTAGGAATGAATGCGTTTCTTGGCGTTATCGGCGAGGCGCACGCGCTTTGCCCGCCGACGCGTAGGGCTCCGAGATTATTTCGATTTCCCCGACACGTGGCGCCACGTGCATTCTGCCTACCCGCCAAACAAGATTAACGGATTTGCACACTACAGATTGCACACGAATAAACAGGAAGTGTGAACGCTTTAAATGTAATGAGAATATACTTTGACTTTGTATCAGGCTCTATAAAATCGGGGTTTTCACAACACTTTGATAGCGGCCGTGGTCTAGTGGTAAGACGCGTGAACTCACGATCGGTGAGACCCGTCTTCGAACCTCGCTAATTCTGACCGATACCAATGTAACTTTGTTATATGTACTTTGGTCGCTCAGTACCTATAGGCGCTACTAAAGAGTGGTAGGCAGACTGATGATGGTTATTTGTCCAGCCTGCCGTCCTGGTAGTACCACCACTTTCGAATGTTTGTCGCTTGTCGCGTTTCGGGAATAGTTTGAAAGTAGCCGGGTATAACGAGAGGAGTGTGCACTGTCAATCTAGATGGTACATGTACGTCTCCCCAAGCCGGCATATTGGAGACAACTGCTGCTCGCACCTGTTTCTCTCTGTAGTAGCAGTTGTCTCCATTCATGGACTGCACTCTAGCTTTACATCAAGCGGAGTGTTGTCACATGCCGAGCTACAATAAAAAAAAAGTTCGCCTACTGTAAAGCTAGAATGCGGTCCATGAACGGAAGAAACTGTTACTACAGATAAATTCTATAGGCATTAGTCGTCTCTTCTATGCCGGCTTGAAGAGGCGAGAGGAGTGTGCCTCTCGTAATACCTGGGTTCTTTCAAACTGTTTCCGAAACGCGACAAGGTCACCTTTTTACTCAGCATATGCAACACTCCGCCTGATGTAAAGCTAGAGTGGCGTTCATGAACTGCTACTACAGACAAGTCTCTACTGGCAGCAGTCGCCTCCGCTATGCCAGCTTAAGGAGACGGGTATGTACCATACCTGGCTACTTTCAATCCCTAAGTTTAAGTATCGTTGTTATTGTCGAGTGTATAAACACACGTAATTTAAGTTTAAGCTTATAACGTCTTATAATGGCTAAGCAGTATCACGACGGCTGGTGTCGAACAAAGCATTTTATACTAATAAACATTAATATAGCATTAATCGCGAAGGGTGACGTGTGGCGGCAACGCCTTGTTTGCGAAACTGCCCTAATCCGCTATTTGTACACTAGGGTAGATATAAATTGGACATACGTTGTATTTTACATATTTGTTTGTCTTTTTTTCTAGGATTATAAATAAAAATACCTCGTGCAGTGATCTAGTCGTTTTATATCGAAACCAAACTGACATAGACTTCTGCCTGAAAATATAGCTTTTTTCAACTCAACAAACAAAGCTAAAGTGCGGTCCATGAACGAAAATAACTGCTACTACAGATAAAGGAGAATGCCCATTCGCCTAAGAAAAATGGGCCCGCAATTTTTTTCTCATGTTTCTCAATGATTTTTAGTTAATTTTGTAGAAAAATTAATCTACTTCCTTATTACCAATCAGTTTTATTTTTTTCACCCGGGTTATTGATCACCCGGATTAGATGATTTCTGTTGCAATATTTGAGGTTATTATTATTTTAAATGATTTAATAATTGATGATATCTGTTTTTTTTTAGTAATTAAACTTTGTCTATTGATTGACAAATGATCTGTTGATATAATTAGAATGAATTATTAAAAAAATAAGATATTATTTTAGAATATTGTTTTGTTACCAAACTATTAGGTATCAAGTGGGCCCAAAAATGGGCGTTCTCCTTTCTTCAGGCAGCAGTTAACTCCCCTATGCCGGTTTAATGTTCACCATTTAGATTGACAGTGCACACTCCTCTCGGTATACCTGGCTATTTCTAAACTGATCCTGAAACGCTATTAGTAACAGTAAGTAGTATTTTGATGTGAACTTTTTTGGTAATTTATAAAATGATCAGCGTGGTCACCCTATTGGTAACAGTTTCATTCTGACTTTTGAGAGGAAATCCTTTTCCCACGAGCTTTATTCAAACATATGTAAAGCGCATGATGGATGACAAGCCGCCCCTAAAGCGGGGGTTAACTCGTTAAATTATAATCACTTATTACTAACACTTTTTATACAACCACGTTTTAGAAGTTGTAAAATTTATAATGTAATTGTATACTGAGAGGGAATTCATACGGAAATTAAAGTAAAATGCAGTTAAAACGACACACGTCGCGAGAATACGAACGCCATTCTTTATTATTGTTCTCGCCCAATACTCATGAATATTATGTTACATACTGTTATATATGTATTGTGGTCGTGTTACAGTTAATTGAGCATATTGTTATTTTTTTATATTAGATATTAAGAAATCATTAGTATGAAAATAGACAATTAACTACATTAACATCCTAAGGTAAACGGCACTGGCGATGCGTCCATATTATTCGAGTAATCCGATTTCCATCAGTAGACATCTCTCTTAGGTCCGTTTGCACCAGAAGGCTCATTAAACGTTAACGTTTACTCCACACGCGTTGCAATATCGTGTAAATTCATATTGTTATCATTAAAAGGGTGGCTGATCCCGAAAAAATAATAGAAAAACATATTTGGCTTATATATATAGATATAGACACCTCGAGACGGGAGATTGGGCTAAATGACCATCATCAAGTTTCCTACCTACTCCTTTTTAATGCCATCATGATATTTTTTATTTTTTCATGTTTGTCCATTTCCCTTCAAACTAAATCTAGTCTGCGCCGTGGATTGTTGAAACGTATTTATTCTATAATATTGAATTGATGTAAGCCGTCGAGTGAGTATAGGTAACATAAAAATCTCTTTCTAAGAGGAGTTATAAAGTTTTCCCATTACCACAAGCGCGAGACATTAGCGGCCCTCTTGGCTTCATTAAAATTTGTCAGCTTGTCGTAGAGCCAGCCTAACTTCAAAATAGATGTAGGAAACTTTCTTAAAGTGAAACTCGGTTGACGTAAAAACGTAACGTGGTTTGAGACGACGTTTTTTTAAGGAGCCATCAATTTCGCAGCCCGTCAAGAAGATTATTCGCACTCGCATTCCGGAAAAAGAGTAATTTAAGTTTTCCAGAAGAGTCGTTGCGTAGGAGTTATGATATTTCTTTAAAAGTTTGATTGATTTATGGATTTTTTCCCTGTCGACTGAATATTTTTGAAAGTCTCGCGTTTATTAAATTAGTTATTTCCGGTTTTTATGACGAGATATTGTGCTAGATTAAATTTAAATTGTCATAAACTTATTAATTGTCAATTTACTTTCATTGGTACACCAATAGATACGTATAGAATAGAGAGTTTTTATATGGTTAAAATTTAGCGAGGCAAGATCCGTTTTCTACCGCTAGACCCCGGCCGCTCATATTTAATATAATAAATGGAGAAGTGAAATTTAATAGGTTTTTCAAAATAAATTGTCAAAAATGACCATTCAACTGAGCCACAAAAATAGGGCTGTTATTTGAAGGGAATTGCACAACCCCTAGGGAAACCAGCGGGTGCCTATTAAAGGGGTGTTAAGATCAATCACAGTTTATCTTCGCTTATTTTAAAGATAATATGACATCACTAACATAATCTAGTTAATTTAATATGATTTTTCGACACTCTTTGTTTTAGACTCGATATTTTTCGTTTGTGTAGGTATTCCATAGGTATTTTTACAGTAGTTCGACAAGTGACTACACTATGCTTCCTATCACAATAAGAAATGTCTGCAGGCAGTAGTTACCTCGACTACTAAGCCAGTTTCAGGAGACGTGTGTGCGTCGTTATAGTGCATATTTCTCTTGTTAATTCCGGTTACTTTGAAGCTCGTCCCAAAACGCGTCTGGGGTCACTTCATAAATGGTGGTAAATCATAACAATCATCTCTCTTTTTATTATAATTTCTAACTAATGTTTATAATAAACTACTTCAACATAATTAAGGATCAATTCAATAGAAACTAAGATCTACCATTGTACTAAAACATAGGTAGGTATTTTATACAATATAACTTTTTGATAACATGTAAGTAGATAATATTTCAGGCAGTATTAAAGGACAATCTCTAAAATAAATATTAATTAACAGAATGAGCTTCTATTCAAGCTGAAGATACTATCGTTGCTTATCTGTTTTGTAACGTTTTGTCATTAAATAAATATCACTTTGAAAGGGTGTCGGGATCTCTGAGGGTGAATGTAACCGGAGCCATTGGTGTTGCGTTCAACCCTGCCACGTACAAGGGTTTGTTCTTATTCAACTTTTAATCTTTGTCCCTTTGTATATTTGTTAATGCTTATGCTTATAAAAATAGATCTACTGTTGCCCGCAATTTCGTATGTAACCTAAATCATTAAAAATTGGTTCCTAGCAAACATTTTTGTGTTTTTTTTTTAACTGGGACAGTATTATTTTACAAAAAAAGACCTAATGTTACCTAAGATAGTTTATCTGTATCTATTAAGATTTCGGTCTCTTCATACTGTCTTAGATAAAAACTATTATAATTAATAATTTAAATTTATTAAATTTTGATAAATCGAATTATCCTTGATCATTGTAGTTGGTGAATTTGACCTGTAAAAATTGTAGAGGTCTAATTCTATAGGGCGATGATTGTTAATTTCTCTAGTAAATCAATGTAATTGTGTGGAACATAATTAATTTTGTTCAATGCATCTGGTATCAATTAAATAATATACATTAAATTTAAAATTACATTAATCGGGTCTGTGTACTAAAAACAACTTTAAATTTATTAGTTTAATTTTGTTTTTGGCTTTGAAGAATTTATATACCTAAATATTTATTGCGTCTGTGTTTTAAATTTTATTATTTTTTTAGGTTGTAGGTACGATCGTCACTTCAGCTCCAGCTGTTGTGTCTATTGTTTTTTTTTCTATTAAATCATCACAATTTTGCAATGAACGGCCGTGGTCTAGCAATAAACTCACGATGGTTGAGTCCCATGTTCGAACCTCGCTAAATTCTGACCGGTACCAATGTAAGTTTATTATATGTACTTTGGTCGCTCAGTGCCTATAGGCACTATTAAAGAGTGGTAGGCAGACTGATAGTGATTATTTGCCCAGTTTATCGTCCTGGCGCTTTCGAATGTAACCCGTGAAGTAACCTTGTCGTGTTTCGGGAGCAGTTTGAAAGTAGCCAGGTATAGCGAGAGGAGTGTGCACTGTCACTCTAGATGGTGCATACTCGTCTCCTCAGGCCAGCATAGCGGAGGCGACTGCTGCCCGTAGAGATTTCTCTATAGTACAGTTGTTTCCACTCATGGACCGCACTTTAGTTTTACATCAGGAGGAGTGTTGTCATATGCCGAGCTACAATAAAAATTTATAATGTTATTAAATTTGGAAGTATATTTTTTATACATAAACTGCAATAGTTTATTTAATTGTAGTTAGTATTTAAATACGATGAACATTTAGCAATGCATTGTTAGTATGTCATTCAAATGACGTGGAATGTATAGGGGTGGTTAATGTTGTGGTCTGCACATAGACATGGGATGAAGTGTGTCGCGGTGACATACGCGTGTCGCACAATTCGTGATAATTTCGCTTCCTATTTGTATTGTGACCATAAGTTGATCTATAAAATTGACTAACAACATTTATAGCATTTTATTTTTATATAGTAGCTCGGCATGTGTTCATACCATCACATCCCGCCTGAGGTTAAGCTAGAATGCGATCCATGAACGGAAATACCTGCTACTACGAAGAAACACGACTAGGTCACGTCACGGGCGTTACACTGGCTAATACTGATTGGTCTAATAATCATCATCTGTTTATCTACCACGCTGTATACATATTTTGTACCATACCATAAAGTTTAAAGCACTGGACCAGGTCTATCAAAGAATTATCTTAAATGAAGAGTTTTTATTTATTATAATAATAATGTCTTTATTTGCATAAAATATAGTATAATAAGATGTCAGAAGAGTCAAAATGTTAGAACGATCATATTACGATATGTAATCGGTAACTGCCAATATTAGTAGATATTTATAGCATATAGTAATAATCAAAGATAATTAATAAACATATAATTATACAATTAATTAGTGGTATTTTTTTTACCGTTCGTTGAGTTCGTTAATATTATAAAATATATTATTATTTAGGCATTTATAAAGTCTATTCTTAAAGAGATTAGTATTTAGAGATTTTCATTCTTCTGGTAACTTATTATAGGTATATTTTAACACTATTTATTATTTTAATTATATAATAATACATTAATAAATAAAGCAAATAAAACAACACAATAAAATTTAAAAAATAAAACAAAATATTATTCTTGTATTAAAACATTTTAAACTGAAAACAAATAGGTTATTACAGAGTTCGAAATTTAAAAAAAATCATGGTCACCTTAGCCGGGAAAAGAAGATGACCATAAAAAATGTGATCCAGATAATACACGCGCGTTAAATGAACAATGAATAGAGCTTTTAAATTAGATGACAGATTTCGCACGTTTTGGTATGAACAGGAACTTTGAGAAGTGGTTAAGTTTTCCTTGCACGTTTTTACCTTAGTTCATTGTGTTACCCTTACTATCAAGTTTGCTTTTCAAATTACGTAGTTTTTAATGATAGTGGTCTGGACGTACTCACTTCTGTTTCTACTTATTTGAACAAGGTATCAGATGCCGTCCTGAATTCCTCATATTTGTGAACACAACGGCTGTAAAACTTTTAAACTCTTAATTAAAATAAATCAAATACAATATTTTAATTTTGTTAATATTTGATTATAATTATTATTACATTTAGTTTATCATGTATGTTTGTTTGTCTTTTTTGTATAAAAAAGAGTTAAAAATATACATTTTTGTATTATCAAATTTAAGTTAAGAATAGAAAGAAGAATCATCGATTTATTATTTAGTTTATTTCGGATAGGTTATTATTATTATTATATATAGGATATTATACATATATGTAAACGTACCTTTATTATTTGCAGATAAATAAACGCTATAGTAAGCCGCATAAAATATTTTAATTCAGTTAAAGCATGTTCGTGAAAAGACGAAGAGCAATTTAGTTTTAATTGTTTGTGTTGCGGTTTCAAAAGACAGATGTGGTTTTTGTATTAAACATCGGTGTTGACATACATTACAGAAGGTCCCACATTCGCGTGTTAATAAAATCTTTATTATACAACTGTTAAATATGTTATTTGACACACAAATAAAGGGGATAGTTTCTATTGTAGACACAACTGTAATTGTTGTTAAACGATTGTTCGAAGACTGATAAAACTGTACAGATTGGATGAAGTTACTTTTTTTTAAATAGTAATTTGGCATTTGACTACACTCCGACTTAAACAGATATCAATAAGTGGAGACAACTGTTGTCACATAATAATATCTGCAGTCAGTTGTCAGATTGAGACGAATGTCTGAAACTCCGTGTTACTTATACTTCTGTTTACTTCCAACTTGATTTCGACAAGCGACTAGGACTCGAAAAGATAACGGACTAGGGCATTATGTATTTAATAATTACTATATTGACTATAAAATGTTCATTAACGTTACGTGCCTTAAGCGCCTGAATGTTTGAATATGGCAGACGCAGTATTTTCATTGAGTACTAGAATTGAGTATGTGCTTGTATATAATATTAACCATCGGGTGGCGGATTTTCACGTTATCGTAAAATATGAAAAAAATAAAAAAAGGTGGGTTTGTAATATACTCCATAAGATAGGTATGGTATCCACTCGCGTCTGATGTCGGAAATAACGTCTAACCGGATATTGTATCGCGCCTTCATCTCCGGCCCACTTCCGGTTCCGGCGCCCCACCAAACCTCCTTACCCCAACTCTTACGCCACCTAATTACATATCCGCTGTATAGGTTAGGTATTACATGGGAAATATTTTGATGAATGATTGATTCTAAAATCACTGTAGGTGCAAATTAAAATATTTGATGAGGCTTACTTGCGCGATTAATTTGAGTCGACACGAGACTTTTTGAAATCGAATAGACCTTAAAATAAACAAGCAATTTTTAGGTAAGAAGTTTGTGGCCAAATGGCCATGCAGTGACCTATTTTGGTCCCGCAGTGATGAAAGTTTGGCGCTAAAGCTGAATAATTAACTGCATAATTTATTGAACTTATTTTTCAAAAATGCAATTAGAATTATAGTTAATATTTTTGTTTTTTCCGATGTAACCAGTGGCCCCCAGTGAAAATTTAAAAAATACCTCATTGTATAAAAATAATATTCACGTTTTGGGACTAGCTTCAAAGTAGCCAGGTTTACCCTGGCCGGCTTAGCGGAGACGTTATTTGTTTGACTGGAAGACGTACACAGTTAAAATATCAGCCTATTTGCTTAACCAGTAAAAAATTGTCTAAGATAGGAATGTTGAAGACTATGTATTGTATAGATATTGTAAATACCTTCCTATGTTAGATGTCCATAGGTGTCCATAGATATAGTAAGGTCTTAAATTCTAAGTCTTAAGATGAGAATAATTGTACCTTCGATGTTCTGCCTACATAGCAATTGTCGTCCTTAATAATACAATTCTTTACCATCTATTGAATGAAGCGAGGACTTCAGATTGATGTGATAAAACACACAGAGGCTCTTAAACAGGCTGTAGGGGTACGGTTATGTCACTCGAATCAGACCTTCTTGTTTCTTGAAGTGTAGTCTAAGCTAGAGAAACTGGTTTGTTCACCTTTTCATTTCGCTATTGAAGCCGGAATTAAAAATAGCACCGTCATTTTTTTCATATTTATTTATTTAGGTAGTATTTTATGTAGGTATATTATTATTAGTGTGTATATTATAATGATTTTTATGCGACTATTGCAAACTATGGTTTTATATATTTTTTTAATTCCTATTTTTTTGTACTTCTCTGCTGTGTACGTAAAATACGTACGCAATGACTCTTTCGTCGCCTCCGCTATACTGGCTTGAGAAGACGAATGGGATTAGACGATTAGATTAGGTTGACAGCGCACTTCTCTCGTTTTACCCGGCTACTTCTAAGCTTATCTCGAAAAACGGTTTTTTTTATTGTAGCTCGGCATAAGACAACACTCCTCCAGATGTAAAGCCAGAGTGCGGTTACATATAAATTTCTACAGGCAGCAGTCGCCTCCGCTATGCCGGCTTGAGGAGACGTATGGGATTAGACGATTAGATCGCTTCATCTACTTTTAATAATTTATGTTATTTTAAACAATTATATTTTTGTAGTAAATAATATTTCAATTTTCTCATAACACTTATCTAAAGGTAGGTTATAATAATTATATTCATTCGGGTGTTTTGATTATACAGATTTGGATAAAGCATCATCTGCCGAGATAACCTTCTACATAGACTTGTGTATATAGCCCCACCTCACCCTTCTGGTAGGGTCTGCAACAACCCGACTCGATATTAAAATTTTATTTCACAAATCGAAATATATTGTGCAACTTATCAATTAGAAAGTAGGTAATATTGCAACAATTGCAAACATTTGGAGTAATTAGTTGTCATTATTTAAACAGGATTTTTTATTCACTATAAAAAGTTAGTTAAATTTATATGTATTACCATTTTAGTTTTAATAAGGAACAAGAAATCACAATGAAGTCGGTAAGTTCAAAATATTTTTAAAAATCTATATCTACTACTACTACTACTTAGCTCACGCCTTATTCCCACTGGGGTAGGCTGAAACTATAGAGCGCCAGCGACTCCTTTCTCTACATACCACTTTCGCTTCGACCACATCCATTACTCCCCTCATGCATGCACGTCGGTTGAGGGTGCTCCTCGTCTGACCCTTTCTCAGCATCTTACTAAGAAAGGTCTTCCTAGGGCGCCCCTTTCCGACACTACCATCCACTTTCGCACAAAAGTTCTTTTTTGTTAATCTCCTTTCATCCATCCTTTCCAAATGACCGAACCACCTTAGCGTACCCCTTTCCACTCTGGTCAGTGGTCACAATACTGTCCTTGAGCTCGCAGCGATTTCTTATCATATATCTAGTATCTATGTATATCTAAGTACTTCATATCAAATACGCTATTATGTTTTTTGCTTATTTTTTTATTGTAGCACGACGTATGGCAGCACTCCATCTGATGTTAAGCTAGAGTGCGATCCATGAACGGGAGCTACTTTTCGCAGGCAGCAATCAGCCTCCGCCAGTTTGAGGAAACGATTGTGCACCATTCAGGTTGACAGTACACACTCCTCTCGTTACACCATTCTACTTCTAAAACGTGATTAGGTCTCTTTATGGGCGTTACACTTGTAAATGCTGGTGCTACCTCAGGACGGCAGACTGCGTTAATTATCTACTTTTATTAACTTTTTAGTTCATCATATTGTCATGCCTGATTGCCGTGGCTCTGTGTAAGCCTACAGACTTGGATCTGATTCGTCAGTTGCCAGCAGTCCGACATGAAGAAGTTCACGACGAGCATGGCCAATATGTTCTTAGATATGTAACAGCTGAAGGTAATCATTTATTTTTTATTCTTTCTTACGAGTGAAATATTTTTTGTTGAATTACTTTAAATAATTAATTGTGTTTTTGATATAAATAAATTACATTAATTAATATAGAATATAGAATCTAAAGCGAATAAATGTAAGATATTCTAATTTAGGAAAGGGATACAGAAAGTAACGAAGAAACACCGACTTTAGATAACGATACCTCGTTATCGAGGAGATAAACAATAGTTAACGTTATTAGAATCGGTAATGTTATTCACATTAAACGGTACCTATATTTTCTGGGTATCGATATACTTGTATTTCAGTCCAGTCAATTCCTATAGTAATCTAATGAATATTGTTTTGTTTTGCAGGAACAATAGTGTCAGAACGTGGACGTTTGGTACCAGGCAAAGATGGTCGTCACGTGTTAGCTATTGAGGGTAAAACACAATATGTATCAGACAACGGTGAAGTGATCACTAGATCCTATTATGGTGGTCCAGGAGGTTTCCATGTTGAAGGCAACGATTTACCCAAGAACGTACCAATTCCCGCTATTTAAAAATAAATTAAATAAAGTGATTATTTTAGTTAATGCCGTTTCTTTTTCGTTTAAAATAATTAAAAAGTTACAAACAATATGTGCGAATGTATTTGCAGACGTTACTTAATGTGAACCTGAAAGGCTCTAAGGAGGGAGAGGAGAGGCCTCGAGGATGCTCTGCGGACAGGCTGACTCGGGGATCGAGGGGGTAGAGGGAGGGGAGTCCGTGACGTCACGTCCTATCTCGGCGGCCATCTTGGATTATCTCGTCGCACCTGGGGGGCGCGAGGGGGATGTTTCAGTATCGACCTGTGCCCAGAGGGAAGATTTTTCGTGAAACCGATTGACAGGTTCGGGGTAAAGACGATTTTCTATTAAGTGTATTTTGTGCAAAAAATATTTTTCTATAAATTTATATCTTATGTTTATACATAACATAACAAGAATTGAATATTCTTAATTATATTGAGATTATTAAATTATGATGAAAATTGAACAGAAAAAAAAGCGATTTCCACCTTAGTCTCAACCGTAGTGTGTGCGTTATTTTTCTGTAACTTAACTACCTAACTAACTATAATACCAAAAATAAAAAAAATACATAATTGATAAATATATTATTTATCACAAAAAAAGACCACATTAGTTTATGTAGATCCATCAACTGGTATTTAGAGAAAACAATATACCCAGGTAATTAAGTAACAAAGACATCTATTTTTCAATTAATCTAATTTAAGTAGAATATTAAAAAATACACTAGTAGACTAGTACACTTATTTACAATTAGTAAATTAGGTAGGCACTTAAAAGAAAAAAAGGTCTAATAAACTTAATTTTGGGATATTTCTTTTAGAGGATGTACCTATAAATATCTAAAGGATGGTTTGTACCTACAATAAGTTTATCAGTGTCTGTATGTGGCGTGTTTTGAGATTATCATCGTTGTGGGGCGGCTGCCCCCGTAGCTTCAGGGCGGACATATTCTTTGTTATGTTACTTCAAACGGCGATCCGCTTGTTTACATAAGAACAACCTATCTAAGTAGTATTGTATTTATTATTCTGTATATTCTTTTTTCTGTGTATTTTTTGTTGTAGTCCGGGATGTAATCATTTCATGTTAAGCTAGAGTGTAGTCTAGCGGAGAGAGCTGCTTTCACAAATGTATCGTTTACAGTAACACCCCGTTTTACGGGACCCCGTTATGTGCGGTTTCGGTTTTACGCGAATTTCAAATTTCGCCCTAAAATGGCTCTTTCAAAGATTTATTCAGGTTTGGACATATTGCAGAGCATAGACAGTGATGATGACCGTGTTTTAACCGTGAGTCAATCAGTAAAAAACAGTGTTGCGTGTTATGAAAATATTTTACAAGACCGTAAAGGAAACGCAATCCAGAAGACAATAGTTAGGTACATTTTTCCGTAAAAAAATGCACAATGTAACGCTACACAATGTGTTTTTAGAATTAAAGTATTGATTTGCATTTTGTAGTGACTTTTGGTTATGCTTAAACGTGACCCCCTTATACGCGAATTTCACTTAACACGAGTTTTTGCGGAACGTATCCCTCGCGTAAAGCGGGGTATTATATATAAATATAAAAAACAGTATATATTTCAATATACTGCTTTTGAACATGGGTCACATCGACCGTGGGTTCACGCCTTTTACCGTTAGACCATGGCCACTCCATACATAATTAATTCAGAAATTATTAACCTCTGTGTTTTTTGTTTCAAATCGGTGTAGCGGTGGCGCAGTGTTACTTATTGTAGAGCATATGTAAAGGAAATAATGGACTTGAATGAAGCTACTACAGAGACTAAAGGTGTGACAATCCGTAACACCTACATGTTTATTTAAAAGTCATATTGTTTATACTCATGTTAAACATAATACAAACTATTTAAAACTTAAAACAACACTTAAGATTTCAAGAGCTTCTGTTATTTGAAAATTATTCACAAAACAAATACTTTGGTCAAGGGTCGCTGTAAATTGTTGGATAAATTCGTGGCGCGTGCTCGCTTAGTAGGGTTGCTAGTTTATTTTCAACCCTCTGACGATGTTACAGAATAAAATCTACAAAAAAAAATAGACTTTAAAAATAATATAATTATAATGTAAATAGTTCTCAAATAACATACTGAAAAATGCTATAAACTCAAATGAGATATTTACGGAAAAAATAAATGATAAATGAAAAAAAAACGGAAGGAAAATCAGGCGGAGTGTTGCCACATGCCGAGCTACAATAAAAAAAAATTGTTTAAGACACAAATTCGAATAAGTGTAATAACTAGATAATATTTTGGTCTTGAACTTTTAATATTAACAGAATTTTGTGTAGTTAGGTATTTAGGTAATATGTCAACCCTGTGACAAACAATAGCCTTAGAGCTCTGCGAGTGTTGGGACTAAGATCCTTTGTTAGTCATCACGCAGCATTGTCTCAGCATACAAAGCAAACTCTACCGCTTCGCTTTTCACGTTAGCCTCCTCCTCGTTCGCTTCGCTTGACGATTTATTGTGCTTTTTGAAGTGGCAGGTAATTTAGGGTCAGAGTTTGTTTGCTGTTCTCCAGTTCGGTAGTACACGTATATTTTATAATTACGGCCCAGTTTTGAACGAAATTTTAATGGGCTTTTTTTAAGTTTCAAAAACACATTCAGTTTTTTAAATTACATTACATAAATCTTTACTATTTTCTACACGTTAATTATATTCAACTATTCAATTTACATACCTATTACAATTTATTAAATAAATAATAATTACCAATTAATAAATATCTAAGATCTTTCAAGTGACATTTCCATACATCGATAAATAAAATGAGATGGTCCTATAAGAAATTCACAGAAAAAGGAAAGAACCAGGAATAACATTCCTATAATATTATTGCTCCAGTAATTTAGACTAATCTTAAAATTGCTCTGTCCTTAAAAATACAAACTATTTCCAGTAAGTCTGGAATATTCTTTATCCAACAAACAAACGAGTATTTTAAATATTATCTTTATTGTAATAGAGTGTACTTACCCCTTTGCCAACGGCGACGATTATGTAGGTATACCTAGTTATAAGTAAACTCTGAAACGATGAAATCTTTCTCCTAGAAAAGACTAAGAAACAAAATTCTCGTTTACAATATTTACACTTTTTATTTATTTATTTAATTGGATGCTCACTACAAGTTGCAGCTGAAAAAAGTCACGTACATATGTTTTAAAATCTGATCAGTAAAACTGGGCTGCAACTCAAAGTGTGAACACTACATTTATACATAATTATTATCAGTTAAATTATTTGAATAGTCAAGTGTGGTTAGTAGTAGTTTTGTTGTAATATAGTTTTATGACTATTCTTGATTAAGTACTTTCATTGTCTTATAGGATTCAAAAGCGGTACCAATGTGACGAAAAATCTCTGGTATCAACGTAACTTTGTACATATGATACATATGCTATAGTCTCTCAGTACATATGACACTGACTGTTCAGGATTGCTGGGAATTTATTTATTTATTTATAAACACGATTTATCTTCCAAGCTTTTTTATTAAGTATCCAAAAACAATCACACCTTAAAAAACAATATTAGTCCAATTTGACAATCTCTTTTTATTATTTTAAACATTAAATGAGTCTGTGTTATACACACTGATACATCAGTTTAAATAGGCAGTATTAAAATTAAATCTTAGTTTAAAATTAAAACAATTAAACTTAGTTTTAACTCGAAATCTGAGGGACTTTGTTGACGTACCTACGCCTGAAAATTGTAAACATGTTTGTGTATATTCATAGTTTCCAAGTAAAAAGGGAGGTTAAATGTCTCTCCAGTTGTGCCCCGAAGCCCTTGAGACACAGTCAACAACCGACAACACATGCCTACTTAGAATCTGTAAGCGACCTACTAAAGATTTGGAATTTTCTTTATGGTTTTAAAGAATATTTTTCTTTTTGTTACAAACTGGTCCATTCCATCTTATAAACTACAAAAAACTACATACAACTCACTCAATAATGAATGTGATATTTTCAACATATGCCTAAAAATCTAATTTTAAAAAATAATTTTTACACTTGTTCTCTTGTACTGTTTTGTAAATGTTGTGCATAATTGTTATTTGATTACAAATACTTATACGATTCTAAAAATAACTTTTAACTTTAATATTGCCTATTGTTTGTAATCTGTTATTGTGCCAAATAAAATAAAAATAAGATAGGTTTTAGTATACAAATTTTACTATGCTAATTAGAAGATAGTCTTATTAGAACATTTACATATTGTTTTTTTAATAGTGCACACTCCACCTGGTGTTCAGCTAGAATGCTGTCAATGAGTGGAGACAACTACTATTACAGATAAATGTCCTCGTGCAGCAGTCGCCCCCGCTATGCCAGTTTGAAGAGATGTATGACTGGGCACTAACGTCTCATTATACTCGGCTAATCTCTAATAGCGACTGCCACTTCACGGGTGCTACACTTAAATCTACCCAGGAGCAAGCATACCGGGCTAATAACCATCATCAGTCAGCCTATAACTCTATATAATATCTATATATATTTAAATTAAAATTGGATTATTTAAATTAAAATTCAAGATGTTAAGATTAAACTAGAATCGGACAAGTTTTAATTCAAATAAGAACATTCAATTTAATATTAAATTCCGCTTAGATATGATCGCTTCCGACTTAGAGACCACACCGGTCGGCTACTTCATCAAAATTGTAATTATATTGACAATAGCACTTTTGTATAACAATAAACTTGAGTAGATATGACAGAACGCGTGCTGTAGGTACTCGCAGCTGCGGTCTATTTGACACTTATCGATAAGTATGAAATTCCGGAAGCAAAATAACTTGATTGGGGTTGGTTAAGTAGGTAAATGAGGGCACGTGCGATGAGGTGGCCTGTTAGAGACCACCTACTAATTTTTTATTAATGTACTGGGTGTAAAAAGACAGACTAGAAGTAGAAGAAATAGAAGAAGATTTTTTTTATTGTAGCTCGGCATACGACAACACTCTGCCTGATAAAAAGCTAGAGTGCGGTCCATGAACGGAAATACTCGTACATAAGGATAATAGAATTAAACAGAGCACTAATAATATAAACTGCTTGGATTAATGATTAATGCACATGCGCATTCAACAGGGACTACTATAAATATATTTCTACAGGCAGCAGTCGCCTCCACTACGCCGACTTGAGGAGACGGATGTGCACCTTCTAGATTAACAGTCTCTCGTTATACCTGGCTACTTCCAAACCCCACCACATCACGGGTGTTACAACAGTTTGCCTACCACTATTTAATAGTGCCTAGAGGCACTGAACGACATTTTAGTTTGATGATGATGGTTGATATAGACATACACTTATTAGAGAGTGACATTTCGAATGAACAGATTTCTTATCAGATGGGTAATAAAAAACAGCAATGATTATGATTAACTATTCTATAAATGTCAAAGATAAATTATAATATGGTACACAAAAGTGTGGGTACTGTATCTCGGTGGCAAAGCACGCCTTGTTCATTTGTAAACTGTCATTGCATTATTATTTCATATTTGTCACATACTCGTACATACAGAAGCTTCTCGACTTCCGTTAAGATCACATACTTGTAAATGGATATTGGATATAGGGTTGTTAACATTTTTTCCGCGGATTATAGTATTATTTTCAGTGTTAGCTATAAAAATATACTATAATATAATTTCAAAAACTATAATATTTGTATTGGACATAGTGCGAAATTTATTTGGTGGCTGTTATAATTTTTTGTATGTTATGTCTGCTGACTAATTTAATAAGTATGTCGGAACGGTCATGAATACGGACTTTAATTTGAATGATTACGGAAACTAACTTGGAACAAAATGAATACGTGGTCATGAGTACAAGCAGTAACTGAATATGAAACAAAAGCGTCGTTACGCTTTGACAGAGTCTCTGAAAACACGCCACGCGGCGGACACGTATGTCGTGTTTCAGCATATTTGCTTGGTTATCGCCCACAAATGGAGGACAGAAGCCTTGGACCGCTCTTCCGTTCTGTCAAGTAAATAAATTTTATTCAAAGAGTAAGAAAAAATGTATTTTCAGATAATTAATTTCAAATGGGCCTATTAGTGCTTTGGAATTGTCATAATATGATTCTAAATAGTTTGGGACTTGGAAAATCAGTAATATACTGTAATATTATTTATTTATTTATTTTTTGCGTTATTTATTCATCAGTACGCAAACAACAGTTGGCAACCCTAATTGGATTCTATCCAGTTTTTAATAGGTTTATATTTTTTTTACTCAACCATGTATTTAAGTAAACCAAACATGTATCAGTTTTATAGTAGCTATAGTGCGGTCCATGTGCGTAGACAACTTTTGCTATAGATAAAAGTCTGCAAGAGGAGTAGGCCTAGTCAATTCGGGATCAGCTTGTAAATAGCCGGCTATAACGATTGGAGTGTACCTGTCTATGAACGATTCGCACATTCGTTTCTTCAAGCCGGCATAGCAAAGGTGATGCTTGATGAATATATAAAAAATAAATCTTTTCTTTAGCTTAACATTAAGTGCAGTATGGTCACATAGTAGTTGCCTCTGCTATGCCGGCCTCGGAGAGCTTTATGGTCTCGTCGCGACTACAACGGCTACAAAGCTTTAGACACGTAGCCGTCGGATTAAAATAAACGTCAAAGTAAGCCGCGTGAAATACTTAAATTAAGATAATGTAAAAGAGTTTAAACATCAACAATATAAAATATTTGTAAAATTTTTTATAAAATTTTTAAATGATAACAATTCCTTTTGATATAATTTTGTTACTCTTATAAAAATCATAACTTTTTATAGCGCTTAATATTTCAAGTGTAATATTACAAAACATTGTACAAAAAAACATTATAAAGAAAAGAAATTGAAATCCGCTTATTTGTACCTGTTGTGGTTGACTATTGAATAAAATAATATTATCCTTTGAATATAATTGATCAGTTTTTTTCTTTCCCACACCTTTAAGTTGTTTTGTAGGCTCTCAAGATTGCTGATAATTTGGCTAATACTTATTAGCCTAGTCTGTTTGCCGGCCTAAGGTAGGTAGTAAGTTCTACCACTTTTAAGAAGAAATACCCGTGAAGAGATCTAGTCGCGTTTTGAGATCAACTTAGAAATAGAGGACTGTTGCAAAAGATGAAGAAGAGTTGTTAAAAAAAATAGACAATAAAAAAATACACTAACATTATTTACCTATAACACCCGGGAAATGAATATAAGATCAGTGTGCCCGTTAACCCGTACACCGAGAAACAGAAGCTCCAACAAAGTACCAATTTGGCTTTATAATTTTTGGCAAACAGCTTTGTCACTATTAAGCAAGCAATGCGCCTTAGTAAAGTTGACTTGTTTAATTTTAACAATAAACTTTCCAGGCACACTCAGAATAAAGTAAGTCGGTTGCAAATAACTTGTTTATTTGTTACGTTTTCTCAGTGAGACCGTGTACATTCGTCTGTCTAAACTAGTAGTTAGATAGATCGCTTGCTACAGACATTTCTCTACAGTATCTAGCAGTCGTCTCTGCTTTGACTTCTACCAATCAATAACACATGATAAATCTACGTCCATATAAATAAAACTCCAAACAATAACATTAGAAATATGAGATTGAAGTGTTCCCGCGAACAGAGAAGAACACGCGTCGAAAAAATAAATCAAACATTCTCTCTACGACGCCCACCATCAATAAAAACTCTTTAAAATATTTTAATAATGTCCACAAAAGCAGTGAGCACAATACTCGATCCATAAAGGAGCATTTATTATGGCGACAATATATCGAATACAAAAAGATAGGGTGACAAAGAAGTGTATTTTTTAATAATATTGTCATTTCTCAGCAGCAGTGGACTCTTTCAAAAAGCTATAATGCAATAATTTATTTCTTTATAAAGTTTTTTCTTCTGGGAGTCTCAGGTCGTGGCCCAGGTGAGTACGGGTTAACTGATCTCGTTCTATCTTAGACTCGCTTTCTTTGTAGTATCTACAACTTTTTTATATTTGAAACAATTAACTACTAGAAAAATATTAAACTAGAGTGTGAAGCTTTCGCTTTGCCGGCTCGAGGAAGCGAATGTTTCGGTTGACGGTGCATATCCTTCTCATTATACCTGGCTACTTTCAAGCCGACCCTGAAACGCGACAAGGTCACTTCCCGGGTGTTGTGAGTGTGACAACCATCACTACAGTCTAGTGAATTTTGTAAAATCATTTGGTCAAAATAAGTATCTTTCACGATCGGGTGGTACCCCGATAGCCTATGTCACTGGGTTCAGTTCTGTGGTTCAGTCTATTTCGATTAGATACCGAGTAAGGTTCGATGTTAAAAGTACTTGGTATCAATACAAAAGTATCGAATGCTTACTCATATTTATTGTTAAAGTTAGCAAACTAATAAATTTTCAGGTTTCTCGACGAGCGGTAATTTTTTTTCTTTGACGGCTAATTATCCAATACATTATTTCTTAGTCTGCTACTTTTGCCATGCTAACTTCAGAGAGGTATATTTACTTCTATCGTAAATATCTCTAAAAATAACTATTGCGGTTCAAATCAAAACAAAGGATGTATCTTAAAACGTATTAGACATGCGTAAAATTTCCAAAAACAACTCAGAAAACATCCAAAATTGGGCGTGAGATTTAAAATCGTGTGCAGAAAAACTTAACGACCTCTATCTTTTGTGGACAAGTCATCTCAAACGGTTGACACTGGAGCCACAATAAAATCGATGAAATATTTAAAGTCTGCGCTTGGGCGATAATTCATAGGTTACGAGGTGTACAGACAATTCGATGGAGCCCTTGTGGCGATATTAAACGTTCGCAATGCACAGGTAGGTCGTCTTCGCAGCAGGAGTCTCATCTTTTAAGTAGTCAAAGCAAAAAACCGACATTTTATGTAAATTACGTCATGTTTTACTGTTATTGTATTATGGAAGATATTGCAAATTATAATGTTTGAAACGTGCACTTTGTTGCAACAAAAGCATTCTGAAGAAGAATCACGAATCTAGGTCAACAGCATCTACGTTAGATAAACTCATAATCTTATGATTCCATTTTTTACTACATGGATTATTACAAATCACGTACGTCCTTACAATGTATATTTTTATCCACGTTTCATTTATTTGACTTACATACTTAGGTAATAAGTACAATCAGTGACGGGTTAGCTACATCACTGCTTAGATATCGATAAATAGAAAACGGTTTACAATCACATCCCTAATTGGCTAAAAGTTAAGAGTATCATGCTCCTGAGATTTAGTCGATTATTTACTAAAGTTGCAACCCCACGAGTTTCTTTACTTATAATACCTATTCTGAATTAAATATTCTCATGTACGAGTATGTAAGGATCGGAACAAGAATATAGCTTTAAAATACTATAAAAGAAAAGTGTCTTATTTTTAAAAATCAAAGTGACCTAGCGTCTATGAAAAATTTCACAGTGAAGCATAGTGGACATATCTCCAAACTCAACTCACGTCTGGTTCCGGGAATCTGCGTACGCGCATGAAGCCGTCACACTGCGGGATGCGACGAGCACGGGACTCCCCGTCGAGCACGGTAGCGTGCGGGCGGTCCCTGTCGCAGCAATCACACTGCCCTTGTTAATTAATTTTAAAGGGCTTACCTGAAATTTAGATTTTAGTAGATTTTTTTTTCTTTGAGGAAGTAAATCTCGTTTGTATGTGGGTTACGTACGCAAATTAGGTTATTTTTTTTTTAAATTGTAGCTCGGCATGTGACAACACTCCGACTGATGTAAAGCTAGAGTGCAGTCCATGAACGGAAACAACTGCTACTACAGAGAGAAACCTTTGCGGGCAGCAGTCGCCTCCACTATGCCGGCTTGAGGAGACGAGCATGTACCATTTAGATTGACAGTGCACACTTCTCTCGTTATACCTGGCTACTTACAAACTATTCCCGAAACGCGTCAAGGTCACTTCACGGGTGTGTAATTCGAAAGTGGTGGTACTACCCCAACACGGCAGACTGGGCTAATAACCATCATCAGTCTGCCTACCACTCTTTGGTTGGATTAAATTTTATTTCTATTAATATTTTCTAATATTAATATTTATTTTAATAACTAATAGAAAGATGAAGTAGTGGAATATACGTCCTACTTACAAGTTTATAAATACTTAGATATATTTAAATTTTATGATCGATCGATATAAAAAACTAAGTAAGTGGGTAATAGTGGTCTATTAATAACGTATTAATCGTCATGAAATCCTTGTTCACAAGGCAAACGAAGATAAGCATCTAATTGTCCCTCACCGAGTAATCGCTGAATACTCTCCAGACCAAAATATATTTTCTTTTATAATTACACTTTTGAACCAAATTAGATGAACTTTATTAAATTAGATCTTTATCTTTAGTGTAAGGTTAAACGAACTGAATTAAAAAATTACGGTATACTGTTTATTCTTTTTTTTTTAATTGTAACTCGGCATGTGACAACACTGTCGCCTCCACTATGCCGGCTTGAGCTATAGCGAGGTTCAAACACGGGTCTCATCGATCGTGAGTTCACGCGTCTTACCGCTAGACCACGGCCGCTCTAAATTCATGATCAAATCTATTATTAGGATTAAAGGTTTGATCGCGAACTACCTACCTATATAAAATACCTTGTATGGGTGCTTCAAGGACACTACAAACTTGACCCAGACTACCCAGACCAGAAGTACGACTACGAGTACGAGTTTACAAGTACGCCGTGAAAGAGTAACTGTGAGACCTCTCTACTAATCAGACGACATTATTTTTATCGGCAAGGAACAAAAAATCAAATGAAGCGATCCTATTGATGGGGAGTACTCGCGTTACGTTGTCACGGCGTAAATGTAAACTCGTACTTAGCCTTCTGAAACTTCAATCTTTATAATGCAAATTGAGATGCAGAAACTTATTGATGATTGTACCTTAAATAAAACACAACACAAACAGTTTTTAATTTTAAAATGAATAATACATTATTTAATATAGATACTTTCCGTATTTTTTGTTCATAAGTGTTATAAAATTTTGTTGTTCCTATCGAAGGCCGGTAGCCATCTTTTTATATAACCGGCATTATAAACATCAAATATGATTAGGAAGGTTTATTAATAAATATATTTTTAAGTGGTCGTTTTGTTGAGTCGGCGTCCTCATGTAACGGATGTGAAATGAGTCAATTAAACAGAAAACTCTAGTATTTTTATTGACTTATATTACCTAATCATAATAACTTTATTACTTATTAAGATACTTATAACCAGTCAATGATTTTCGTTGAATAATAAATAATTCACAAAAATAGATGTAGGCAAACTAATGACGGTGGTCCTTTTTTTACGTGGGGAAATCCCTGGCTCTTGGGGAAGGTACCAGGGTTATGTCGGACTCTCCAGCCTAGCGCTAGCATAGCGAATACCACGGTGTTTCACTCAACTCATATTGGACGGAGTCTGGGTACACGTTAGCATTCATCAAGACTCCGTATGATGGTGGTCTTGGGGCAGTAACAGCCGTGACTTGACCTAGTTGCGTTTCTTGATCAGCTTAGAAGTAGTCGGATATAACGAGTGCAATGTACCCTGTCAATGGTGCACATTCGTCTCCTCAAGCGGACGCGACTGCTGCATACTGATTCTTCCTTGTGGTAACATAGGTTTCCGGTCATGGACCGCACTTTTTTATTGTAGCTCGGCATATGACAACACTCCGCCTGATGTAAAGCTAGGGTGCGGTCCATGAGTGGAAACAACTACTACTATAGAGAAATCTCTACGGGCGGCAGTCGCCTCCGCTATGCCGGCCTTAGGAGACGAGAATGTACTATCTAGAGTGACAGTGCACACTCCTTTAGCTATATCTGGCTACTTTCTAACTACTCCGGAAACGCGACAAGGTCTCTTCACGGGTGTTACATTCGATAGTGGTGGTACTGCCCCAGGACGGCATACTGGGCAAATAATCATCAAAGCCTATCACTCTTTAATAGTGCCTATAGGCACTATCAAAGCCTACCACTCTTTAATAGTGCCTATAGGCACTGAGCGACCAAAGTACATATAACAAAGTTGCATCGGTACCGGTTAGAATTTAGCGAGGTTTGAACACGGGGCTCATGAATCGTGAGTCTTACCGCTAGACCACTGCCCGGCCGGTTTAAACTTGGCTTAACATCTGGCACACGGTTAGCTACTGAAACAATATCGATTTTAATAAAGAAACGGTTTATAAATGGCAGCTTGGTACTTATAGAACGTACGTTCAGCAAATAATGCTATCTAAAATAATTTAATTAATATGGTGTATGAAAATAGACGGAAATATTAAATGAACGAGATGAAGATGTCAGTGGACGCCAAAACAATTCATTTCTTTATTGTCGCTGGTTATACCTATATATTTTCATTTTAGAGATGTTAGATTGTAAATTAAGATTCCCCATTTGAGAACAAATTATAATGTAACCACATAATACCACTTTCTCACAATTAAATTACTCATAAAATTGTAACAGGCACAATGCTCAACCTATTAGAAAGTACACGATAAAGTTGAAAATCTTTGTCAACGCGTTAAACTTTGACCGAATTATCTAATAAAGTGGGTGGGTTCTCATCGTTAAATTATCTCATATTGCAATAAATATATGTGTTATGGTTATTTTATTGGCGTGTTTGGAAACAAGGCGCGGTGTGGCGAATTTTGTAATAGAGCGTGCAAACGGCCGGGAGACGCGGGGCTGCTCAGAGAGACGCTGCTTGGCCCCTCATAACAGTAGGGTAACCACAAATAATTACAATTAGATTGTTATTATAATTTAATTATTGCTACATTTTTTATTAAAGCCATGAACGGAAATCACTGCTACCACAGATAAATTTCTGGAGGCAAAATTCGCCTCCGCTATGCCGGCTTGAGAAGACGAATGTGTACTATCCAGGTTGACAATGTACACTCCTCTTCTTATACCCGGCTGCTTTCAAATTGATCTTGAAACGTGACTAGGATACAGGTTTTAGACTTGAACGTGGTGGTACGTACTACCCCAGGACGGCACTCTGATGAAAGTCTGTCAACCACTATTTAGAGAAATAGATTAGCAGAAGTATAGTAGTAGATTTAATTTAAGTTTTGCTTCCTTTGATTTGAATTTATTTAATATTTAAATTAGAGTTTGGATTAAGTATGTATGAGTATTTCATACGAATGGATGGTGATCCTAAAGCAGTCTGCGAAATGGTTGTTGTTCCTAATTCTGTGCCACTTTGCAAAATCCTTTGTTAACTTTTGTGGTTAACGGACCATATCTATCATGAATTTGAAGACAAAGGGGCGAAAACATCCGTGAACGAGAGTTATTTGTAATTTCTTATAAACAAAACACTTTTATAAGTTGTATTTGTTGATTTTCATGCTCCTTCGAGCGTTACTTGAGATTTCAATTTCATTCTCACAAAGGAATTTCGGTACGCCTATTAAATTTGTGCAAAATGTGTAAAATATATATTATTCTATAAAAACAATAGTATTAATAATATGTAAAAATGATTTTTTAAGTCGAGAAACTTCTTTCAATTTAAATTGATTAGATTGCATAAAATTATAGGATATTTTTTTTTATATGTCACCGCACTCCGGTTAGAGTGCGGTCCATAATCGAAGAGAGATAAATGTCTGCAGGTAACTTTCACCTCCACTATGTTGGCTTGTGGAAATGAACATTTTGATTTGGACAGAGCGCATTTCTTTTGTTATACCTACCCGGCTATTTTCCAACTTATCTTGAAACGCGAATAGGGGTTACACGTGTAGCTAAAACCCCAGGACAGCAAATTTGGCTAATAAGCATGCATCAATCATTGAGCGACCAAATTAGGTATTTATTATAACTTATAACAAAGGCTTGAATTTTGCTAGATTTGAACACGGATCTTTCGATAGTGAGTCCACACCTTCGCAAGTCTTGCAGCGGCTAAAACAGCTGTAAATTAATTATAAGTTTGAATATATGAATAAAGCATTCACCGTCTTAGAATTCAAAACTACTTCGGCATCGCTTAAATGGCAAATAATAATTTAAACCTCTTTAACAATAAAATTATAACAATTCAAGCGTTATTTTCTCCTACTGTTTAGCTAACTACTTATTTACTACGGTCAATGTTTGTAGGGCCATTGAAATGTTTACAAAGAAATGCTTCCACAACAAATAATAGGCGCGTATATACCACAACAAAAATGTATAAATAGATACAATACTGTGGCATTAGATAACAATGCTTTCAATAAATCTTATAGGGCTACGTGTCATCGCATTTGTTATGCAATTATTGGAATTATTGGATAATATTTTTGTTATATACGATGGGCGTTATATTATGGGAACTGTGAAACTTTTTGGAAATTAATTACCTAAATTAATGTTTAATAATAAGTACCAATAAGTAAATAAATACATGTACATGCGTACCTACAATATCCTGACTTCGTACTAGGATACCCTATACTATAGATTTATAATATGTAGTCAAATAGTAAATAAAAAGATAAAATATTTTTTTAAAGTAAAATTAATGTTAATTTTGAGCAACGAAAATTTTCTTAGTCATCATACGAAAATGTGTGAATTCATTTCAACATGAATAATAATATTACAAGTTGCCCCAAATTTCGTGTCAATTAAAAAATCATTAGACAGCCAAACTTATTACCTGCTAACCCATACATTATCTTGTCAAAATATTTCGCTCCATAGCATAGATTTTTTGTATGAATATTTTCATGAATTTATCCAATAATGGTCGCCAACGTGACGTCTCATTTTAGTTGTAAAAAGAATCATTTGTCATTGTCCATTAGATGTTATTGTTAGAAATTCAATAAATATTAATAACAATTTATTATTATTTTCTTTATTAAATAGTATTTTGTTTATAAACTTATATTAGATTATATCTACATATTCTCTATGTGTCAGAAAAACGTTGCTAAAATTTGTTAGAGTTAATTGCTTTTATTTTACATCAATCAACATTAAAATGTTGATATAAGTATTTTAAGGAAATTAACATTATGATATAAATACATAGATATAAAATAAATTACAAAAACATTAGAATAAACAAAGCTATTCAAAAATTAAATTTAAAAATAATTTATGGTTAAAAATATACATAATTTAGACTGTTATAAAGTCATGTATGGGAGATAGGTGCTACGCAATTGAGAGGGAACATAGCATAAAATAAAAATCGCATTGTAATCCGCTATTGGCGTGAGATAAGGAGGCCCTGTGACAAGGCAAGAATTATGTGCTCCAGCGGGCAATTTTTCTTTCCCGGGATTTATTTCCGTAATTTATAGCGGATCTGCCGGTATCTGAGCTAACCCTGTATATAACACACCGTTGTATGACCTAATAATTAAGCCTTTTTGTAATTGAACAATGTTCAAAGGGACCACACAATAAGAACGCAGTCACGGGTCCTGATGATAGTGTGGATACGTTAATGTATTTACTTCTACAGTTTATATTTATTTAGGTACCTAAGTATGAAAGTGATGTCTTAATTTCAAAAACTATTTTAGATTTTAGCAAACGTGCTTCGTCACGAATCGGTGACAAAGAGTGAAAGTCGACGAGTGGCTTAATGCTCCCGCTTAGTGAACGCCTCCCCTCCGGCCGCAGTCGTAAATTTAGGGTTTCATAAAACCAGATCCGAGATAAGACACAGAGTAGGTATACCCGACCCGGATCAAATGCGAACAGCCTCCGATCCCGCAGCCGCATAGACAATAAAAATAATAGCGACGCATCTGCAGATACCATTTTACATCACTCCACAAAATTTGTCGTGTTTACATAAAATACGGTCCGAGATAGCGATCGAGGATTCACTAGAAGAGAAAGAAAAAACGCAAATGTCACTTTCGCGCTGAAATACGCACTATCCGCGAATATGAAACCGCGCTACGAATAGATATAAAAAATAGACAAAGTGAGTTGTCAAAAGGCTAACAAAAGCATATTTAATCTTAACAGTTTGTGAATTGCTTCGCTATTATGAGGCGTGTATTATGCGCACCAGTGTAAGGGTATTTGAACGCCTTTGTGGCTCCGTATTGACAAATAACTAAGATTTACTCTTAAAGCAAAAATAATGGAGGATTAGGGAGAATATTTTTTTTGAGTATGCGCTTTGAAGATCGATGGCGCCACTCACTGGTCTGAAATTGCATTATTCTAGAGAGTCGGCGTTCAGAGCCCACTTCATTCTAACACGCTTCAATATTTCGAACAGGCGAAGTGGAAACTTTAAATGTTAAAATGCAAGAGCTCGCTTGCGTAACTTTACTACAATTCAATGAATAAGAATAAGGTTATTTCTTTGCATTTGTTATCTTTTAATAAAAGGCCCCGATTGTTTTAGTTTATTCTAACTTTGTTTAAGTTCAGTTTACAATGAGTATGTAAACACAAGCGATATATAATAGCTTCAGTAGATAGGGGTGCAATAATTTTGACAATGACTAGCAGCCTTACTCGGGCGAGGCGTAGGCGCGGGGCAGCGGACGGGGTGCGGGGGGCAATCTGCGCACTAAATCACGCTACGAATAAAATTTATGGCGCCGAGATAAAAACTCGCAGCTTTTCTCTTTTACGTTCCTTCCCCCTCCTCCTCGATCCGCGACCCTCGCCCGGAAAATCCATAGGGATTTTTCCAAGTGTTCGGGAGGCGCGCTTTGCGATGCGTGGGGACGATTTTGTTTTATGCTTATTGTATGGTTGGTGTTTTTTTTTTGTTTGGTACGAGTAAGTTGCAACAGATAAGGATTGCTGCAATGCTACTTTTTAACGTTTTAGGAAATCTTTGAGGATACTTTCTTTAATGTCCGATTCCTACCGACATACCTACTTTTTATTGATATCAAGATAGTTACTTTGAAGTGAATTGATCAAATATAAACTTAACATACTTAACTAAATAGTTACTTTTCTTAACAGTGGTATACATATACATACATACTTAGCTAAGTACTTAGTTTTCCTAAGATTGGTATAAACATAGGCAAAGTGATAACGATTTTTAGCACGGTCTGTGTCCCAGGGTAGTATCTCCACTTTTAGAAGAGTTTGGAAATAGCCGGTTAAAACGAGCGGGGTGTGCACTGTCAACGTCGACTGGTCACACTAAAACACATACTAGGTAAATAACTGTATGTAGATTTTATAGAAAAATAACTAGATTAAGGTCATAAATTATTTTCTAAAGTCTGTTACTATTAAGGTGTAATGACATGGTAAATGCAGTTAGTACTAAATTTACCTATTTAAATACACCAATGATGGTCACGTTCATAAAATTTTCACGTTTACCCTTTTAATTTTAACGAGAAGCGAATGTAGGGATGATGATTTATTTGTAATTTTCGAAGTTAGAAGTTTAGTTTTTTTTGTGGCCACACCATGTTAAGCTATGAGTGGTGCGGTTCAAAACGAATATAACTGCTATCACAGAGAAATATATGCTGGCACCTCCACTAGTCCTGCTTCAAGAGACGAATGTACACCATCTATTGACAGGGCACACTCAACTTCACATTAGAATGTATCATATATATCAAGTAGGATGAATAGGAATGGATGGTACAGTTGGATGTAAAAGTATTTTGTTGTTTTGTGTAATTTTAACTAAGTAAGTTTAAGTATAATTCTGTGACTGACTGTACCTTTTACCATGTTATCGTACTTTCACTTAACACCACTTGACGCCACGCAACCATTTATATTCTTTTATTTTCTTTGAATTATTTTTTCCTTTTTTACAATTTAGCTACCGAATGCAATGTCTTCTGGCTTTGTTATGGAAATTATTTCTGCGACGCCATTTTTCTTGAATTTATGCATTTAGGTAGGTGTTATAATGTATTCACTTTTGTTTATTTTAAAATTTATTTCTAAAAGAAAACTATAATAGTTTACATTTCATTTACTATATGTATTGTATTCTGGCGGTTATATTTTATCACCCAATACAACATTCTATTGACGACCTCTGTGGCGTAGTGGTTAACGTTCTCGGGTACCATATTTATTTATAATATTTATTAATCTGTACTTCTATACTAATAAAGAAAGTAAGTTCGTTTGTTTGATACCTAAACCGCTGAACAGATTTCGATTTTTTGTTAAAAAGCAAGTGAAATTAAGTATGTACTTTTGTACATGATAAAGAATTACATGTTTCAGCGTTTTTGAAAAAAAAATCCTTTAAGGGGGTAAAATGGGGGATGTAAATTAATGTTGCAAAGTAGTGTTTAAAAAATAATTATGGATGAGTATAAGGAAGTCGAACCCAGAATTTATCAAGTTAAACAACCATTAAAAATAAATAAGATTAAAAAAATAATTAAGATTCAGTATTAGAACATAACTAAAATTAGAACTATAATAGCACCAAATTTCCTCGTAGAATTTTTTACAAGCAAAAGTTAAAGTTTTATATAAAATAAAGTCATAAAGTAGAGGCTATCAGACCCTAGACTCAAGTTCAACTTACACCCTCAATCACGCTATACAAATGGACTTAAGATAAGCAACACGATCACAATTCATTTAGAATTATTAACTACATTCACAAAAATAACTCAATTACATTGGACAATGGTATGAGAAATCATGGTTTAAAAACTTTTAAGACTTATTTTGAATCACGAAAACATTTCTGAAATTTAACGTTATTAATTATGAATTAACATTATTATATTATGAAGAAAATTGAATAGTAAAAATTGACGAGCACATTTAGCCCGAGTTAGGAATCGAACCCACCACTTCAGTATTACGCGTGCATGCTCAGGCGACAAAGCCACTTCCATAGGCAGTACTTCCAATTTATAGGTTGAGGTTGTATATTATGTACTATGTTTTACACGACAATTAATACTAACATGCTCTACTTTGCAGGTTAGTTCATTACTAATTGACATAACTAGTAAATGTAAAAAAAACATGTCCAGGAAAAGTTTTCAGGTACCTAGGTAGGTCATATTGAGGGTACTGTGAACTGTCACGATTTTTAAAATACTAAATAAGTTATCAGAATAATAATTATTATTGTAGATGTATGTGGTGATAATATGACATGTAAGAATAAAATCTCGAATGCAGCTGCCACAATTTTCCAAGTAAATATAACAAAATAGTAGAAACCATTAAATCCCGGCTTAAATTCGCGCCATAACAAAACACGCATCCCATCTCCGTTTGTCCTCTAAAATTCCAATTGTCTTACTTATCTATCCTCAATCAATGTTTACATATTACGACCGCGCGTCAAAATAATGCTCCTATTAGTACAAAGACATTTCAAAGAATCAACAGCAAAAAATGACAAAAATATCCCCGAGATTACTCGAGAGTGAGGCCATCTGTGGATATTGAGAGCGTCTAACACGAGATAGGTACCTTATCGTAAGATCTCGACTACGAAAAACTTGAAAGAAAAGATTCGGCCACGAATTCTGTATAGTCGCGTATTAGGTCGGCGGCTGTCGAACAACGATGATTTGAATTTCCATTGTTTATGGTGGCAGACATGTGTCAAAGTTCGATTGGAATTTAAATTCGGCTTCTTTGTTATTTAGTTTTTTTTGTTTTGTTGAGTTGTAAACACGGCACGGTGATGTTACAATTTGGTTTTATAAGTTCCCTACCTCTTTGATTGGTGCTTGTAGGTATCCATAACTCCAATTGCTGGTACAATGATAATATTGACATGGGTATGCTGTATGAATAATTTATAATCATTATTATTGACTATTCCTTTTGTTTACATTATCTAAAACATGGTGGTGTACGTCTGTCGGTCGTAGGGGGTACGCGACAAGATTTACTTTACGACCGGATTAAAATTTCTCCTAATTTGACAGTTAAAGATAGGATAGGTTCTACCGATGCCCACCCAATACAATTAATTAAAACATGCTTTATTTATTTTATTATTATTTTTTTATTGTAGCTCGGCATGTGACAACACTCCGCCTGATGTAAAGCTAGAGTGCGGTCCATGAATGGAAACATCTGCTACCACAGAGAAATCTCTACAAGCTGCAGTCGCCTCCACTATGCCGGCTTGAGGAGACGAGCATGTATCATCTAGATTGACAGTGCACACCCCTCTCTTATACCTGGCTACTTTCAAACTATTCCCGAAATGCGACAAGGTTGCTTCACGGGTGTTACAGACATTTTTTCCTTTTTTAACGGAATATGTAGTTTATTGGAAATAATAAAGAAATAGAGCTGCCATGGTCTAGCGGTAAAACGCGTGAACTCACGATCGAGACCCGTGTTCGAATCTCGCTAATTCTGACCAAAACCAATGTAACTTTGTTATATGGCTTTGGTCGCTCAGTGCCTATAGGCACTATTAACGAGTGGTAGGCAGACTCGATGATGGTTATTAGCCCAGTCTGTACTACCTAGGGTAGTATCACCACTTTCGTAGTAACACTCGTGAAGTGACCTTGTCGCGTTTCAGAAATAGTTTGAAAGTAGTTAGGTATAACGAGAGGAGTGTGCACTGTCAAGCTAGATGGTACCTACTCGTCTCCTCAAGCCGGCATAGTGGAGACGACTGCTGCCCGTACAGGTTTCTTTATAGTAGCAGTTGTTCCCATTCCTGGACTGCACTCTAGATGTAATCACAAGCGGAGTGTTATCACATGCCGAGCTACAATAAAAAATAAAAAAGAACATAAGTATAACATTGGTACCGGTAAAAATTTTGCAAGGTTTGAACACAGGTCTCATCGATCGTGAGATCCGTTCTCTACCGCTAGACCACGGCCGCTCGTTCGTTGAAAACACAGAGTGTATTTCTACACAATATGAACATAGATGTATAGTCACGATCAATTGTAAATGTCATTAAACAAAACACTATCCACAACATGTCAAAGGTTTTAAAAACATCTGCTAAATTACCAAAATAGTCTCTCAGGTCAAAAGCACCATTTTGTGCCGACACTTTTGAAAATTAGAATGTGACGGTTGCAAAGCGCGCTCCCGACCAGAGACAATGATATGAAAAGCAAAAATATAAACGCGCCTATTTTAAATAGACAATATTATAATTTTTAAACTTTATGTGATGTAATATTTCAGGGAATTTCCATCATTTAACGCGTAGTATTAAAGTTTATTTTTGCTTGTAAAAGTCGTGTAATTTAGTACGTTTATCGTGGCTTTGTAGTTAATTTAAAAGTGCGTTCTTGAACCCTTTCAGAGCATTGTATCTTTGTGCTCTTTGTATGGGAGATGGTTTATCAGCGTCGCTGGGTACATAAGTGCTGTTTTTTCATTCCGTAATGCTTTTACATTTCAAAGGGGTTAAATGTTATTCAGAACGTTTGGTTGACTAGCAGTGCCGCATATTATGTGTAGGTGAGATTTGTAAATAATTTACACGTACATTGACGCTAATGTCTAATTGGGATGGGCACAGAATTTGGATGCATCTTGATTCTAGGTTTTTTTCTCTATATAGATAATCTACTAAAATACTAGTAGGTATTACCTTAATTTTAATTTAAATTCAAATACGTAAATTATCATATTTCAGACGTTGTTTATAAGCGACTGTGGTACATACCCAGTGCCGTCTTTATGCATAGGCTCTATAGGCTTGAGCCTAGGGCCCCGCACGGTTAGGGGCCCCCGACTCTGAGAAGCAAATTTCTTTTTCAATTTGAGACAAAAAAAAATTCAAGGTAAAATGAAAACGTACAAAAATAATAGTTATAATTTTTTTATTGGTGAATAATTTAATATTAACATTTATCATACTAAAAAAATTATTCTTATACCATCATTATTTGCGTATATTCATATGTACGATTTTGAAATAATACTGTATGTGTGAAAAAATAAGGAAAAAAAATTTTTTACATGGCCCCCAAGTATTGTGAGCCTAGTATAGAGCCCCTCAACTGCAAAAGACGGCCCTGTACATACCTATATTACTTAAATCTCGACCGATACCTATGTAGGTACTATCAGTAATAAGTTAGCTGTATCACCTTAAATACTATTCGTTCTTTTGTTGTTTAATTTAACATTCTCGGCCGCTTTGATATAAATCAATAGAAATCTTCAAAAATATTCATAGGTAATTGTCTAAAAATAAAGGGGATGTGTTTCATGCTCCTAAGATCTCTGATCATTATTTTCTCAAATGCTCCTGCATCAGCTTTGTTTATAGCACCATCATCATCTACGATAAAAACATTATCTTACTTCATAGTACATACAACATAGGCATAAAAAAAATTGTTGCTAAAATTATAAACATAATGTTATAATAGTAATATTAATTAATTAGTTTTATTAATTATATTTAGGTATTTTATGTCTACAAATAACAATATTGGGAATTTGACGATATTCGTCATTCTTACAAAGGATCGTTTTAACAATATTGATATTAGATGTCTTCGACCTTTTGCTACATAGACGATTCAATAATCGTATCAAGGGTGGGGAACTGCTATACTATTTCATCAATCTCTGAAGCATTTAGCGAGTCCCACCGCGTTCTGTCAATACACTAAAAATAACTCGCTGAACATAAACATGGAATTCGTACAATTAGCTAAAAGTATTGAGGTTATTTATCAACCAAAATGAAAGAAGGGAAAAAGGGAAGGTAATCGGGGCACCTGAAAACATTTACGTTAACCTAAGATGAAGGGTTAAGCGGTTAATTAACGTGCGTTTTAGCTCTTCATTCGGTGCATCCACACGGAAAATACTTTCATAATGCAACAAGCTCATAGCATCAGCCGCCATCCATCACAGGCGGCGCGCGACTGAAGCCACGCACACAACTGCACGCCCAAAAAGAGAAAAAGAAATTTAAAAACAGAACACTCCCCTTATCTCCGCCCTTAGACGATTTTCCACCAATCGGAGAGCCGTATGGTAAGCTGCCTCCGAGTGGCGGCGGAAACGCCCGAGTACCCGCGTTCATAACAAAAAGTCACACGACTGGTTTAGTGTCGGGTTGCATCCCATCGGCGTCGTTTCGTGTCGCGTTCGTTATTGAAGCCGGGAGACGCGCGTGCGCATAGAACAAGCGCATATTATTATCCAAACAACCTATATCATTTTTATAAACAAGAGCTACTTAAATGTAATGATTATTATCATTCAACTTTAACAGAAGTGTTTTGCGACTAAGATTTTCCGTGACGTAAAGAAAATGAGCCTACAAACGGCATGGAGAGATTGATTTTTGTGTGTTTTTCAAATTTTATGACATTTTCAGTGATACATAGTGTTTGTGTTGACCAATTAAGTGATTACACTTCCATAAGGACATTTGAGGTACATACTCTACCCTTATTTAATAAATTATTAGAGTACTTAATTTAAAAAAATAAAAATAAAATAACACAACACAATTAAACAGAACAATAATTGTTTTAGTGTTTTTAAAATACTAGAAAACATTTTTAAATTAAAAATCGAAATTTTGTTTATTTATTTTTGTGTGACGCTGAATTATAACGAAATGTTATGAATAAAAATAAATTTAATAATTTGTATGACATTTTAAAAAATCGATAATTCTGCGAATAGGTAGGTCTAAGGCCTAAGTAATTTACAATAGTTATAGACAATATTTTATAATAAAAACTTCAGTAATACAAACAAATTTTTCATTGCACTGTAGACATCTCCGCTCACACCAACAAAGGTTAGCTGGTAGACAATGCACAACATTAAGCTCGCCTATGTACAATTCTGCAATAAAGTGTTTTTATTTAGGTAATATTTATTTATGTAAATATAATACAATTTTATTAAATTCGCTTCTGAAATTATTCTGACTAATGCATTGAAGCCTTAACTTGTTACCCGTCGGAAAGTTTCATAGCGTTAATATGTTATTTAGATTTCGAACAATGCCCATTTTTCCACTTCATATCTAATAGTTTGTTAACAAAACAGTATCGTAAAATAATATCTATCGAATTTTTTCAATAATATATTTCAGTTATATCAACACACCGTTTACTAGACAACGTTTAAATATATAAAAATAGTATTTAATATAATATTAATCTCGAATATTGCATAAGAAAAAAAATCTAATTAGGTACCCGGGTAAAAAAAATTAAAACTGCTTGGTTATCACCAATGGAATGTTTTATTTTCTACAAAATAAACTAAAATCATTGACAAACTCGGGGGAAAAATTGTGGGCCCATTTCTCTTAGGCGAATTGCGAATATAGGTATATAAGTACTCGATATCTGTATTGGTAAGTACTAAGTATATAGAACACATATTTTTAGTTTATTACTTTATGAATTCTGATGAGAAAAGTATAGTAGGATCTGGACACGCACAGTTTTAATTTAAACTAAAAAAAATAAATTGTGACCGCCAGATATGTATTTAAATAAATTACAATTAAAAAATTTATTTAAAACGTAAAAATTATAATTATAAAATAAAACAAATTTTCATAACAATAGAGGTGGCGTAATTTGAATGCGGATCAAGAAATACTCGGGACCACTTTTCGATTAGCAATCGATACGATAACAATCGCATTTTATATTACCTATATCTACCTACATACATTTAGTACCTATCTATTTATAATAAGTTGACATCCGCCGGATATAATGTTTATTCCAATGTTTGCATGCAATATGAAGCATGTGAGTGCCTGTGTACATTCAAACCTTCATTCAATTGGGGTAGACTGCTCACAACACTCGAATCGTCATTAAAACAACATTTTTTGAAGCCAAATCTAAACAAAATTCTCTCAAATTAACCAAATGATTGATTTTTTAAATAATTTCTTAGAAAAAATTAATGAAGGGTGATAGGCAGACAGAGTATAAATGTCAATAGATGATCAAAAACCCTCTCCTAAAGCCAGCATAGTGGAGGCGACTGCTGTCTGCAGACATCTCTTTGTTCTAGCCGTATAGGTATATGAAGACACTCCACCTGGTTTAAAGCTAAAGTGCGGTCCACGAGCGGAAACAACTGCTATCACAAAGAAAATGTCCGCAGCTGCTGCCTTCGCTATGCCGACTTAAGTATATAGGTATATACCTAATAGGTATGTAGCATATACTGACAGGAGGCTCCTCTGCCTCTCGTTATACCCGTCTACTTCCGAACTTATCCCGGAACCTGTCTAAGTCACTTCACGGGTGTTTCACTTGAAAGGGGTGGTAGATACTACACCAGGACGTCAGAGTCCAGGCAATTTGGTTTTAAAGTATTGAAGTTTTGGGCAAATGGTCCACAGTGGTCCATTTTGGCCCCGAAATGACGAAAGTTTGGCCAGTTTGAATAAATATGTTTAACTTTTTATAAGTTACATATATACCAACGGGTATGAGCATATGTGAGCGGCCGTGGTCTAGCGGTAAGACGCGTGAACTCACGATCGATGAGACCCGTGTTCGAACCTCGCTAATTCTGACCGGTACTAATGTAACTTTGTTATATGTAGGTACTTTGGTCGCTCAGTGCCTATAGGCACTATTAAAGAGTGGTAGGCAGACTGATTATGGTTATTTGTCCAGTCTGCCGTCCTGGGGTAGTACCACCACTTTCGAATGTTTGTCGCTTGTCGCATTTCAGGCGCCAGGTATAACGGGAGGAGTGTGCACTGTCAATCTAAATGGTACATGCTCGCTGCCCGCGCAGGTTTCTCTGTAGTAGTAGTTATTTCCATTCATGGACCGCACTCTAGCTTTACATCAGGCGGAGTGTTGTCACATGCCGAGCTACAATAAATATACCAGTGGGATCCCAGTGAAAATTTATTGAAAATGCCGTAGCTAGCAGCTAGCCTTCTTGAAACATCTATATGTTTAAAATTATTTTCAGAGTTAATCTTAAAATCTCCTATGTTCTGTTTATTGGCCGTACCTAATTATTAACGGTACAATCGCCTTAGGTATATTGATTTTAATGACTATTATTAAATATTTTGATCCGTGTTCTTGGTACATCTTTTTGTAAAGAAAAAAATCAGGTCATCTCTCTGTAGATAGGTACGCCTTTAAATAATTTTAAGTTGGGATATTATTAAATTAAGTAAGATAGTATTATATTTTATTAAATATTTTTACTGATGATCTATATTCTATATTGACTTAGTTTTTTTTTTTGATTTCTTGTACAACAGCTTCGTATGCGTTTTGTAAATGATAAATTTTTTAGGTAACCTACAGGTACTGTTCCTTTTCTTCTTTACGGCAAAATACAGAGATTAAACAAAAACAAAAGCAGTCTATTTTAAAGTATTCGACAGTCGAGTATCCACTCTCTTTGAAAAAAAAATACATTAAAGTATAAAAATAAAGTAGATGTTTATTATTGAACATTTTTGCAGAATTACAGTAATATTTTTCAAATAAATTAACTCATTAGACATAACTAGTCTAGTCTAGGCATTAAGTTGGTATTATGTTATGAGTTTGACCTCGGATTCTAGTACCTAGACCAGACACCTATGCTGCTGCTAGATCCAAACTAGTTTTTGTAATCATATTGACCAGTATCTTAATCTTCAACTTAATTTTAAGGTAAGGTTTAACTGCATTTGTGCGTAGAATTAAATAGTTGAAGTGGATTTTTAGATAGGCTGACAGAACTGAAATAAAATCGTTATTTAAAAATGTAGAATATACAAATAAAATATTAATAATTATTTAAAAAAAGTAGTTACAATGTCTTATATTTTTTCTCTATTTTAAAGTAACAAAAAACAAAACGTAAGTGTGGAATCAATTATCTTAATTGACCGATGCCCTAATCTTAATTACTGTAGTGTTGAAGATATGCCTGCGTGTGCGCATCTTGTCGTGGTTGATCAGAGACTTGGAGGCTTTATTCTTGTTAAAACCGAACGCTTTAATAGTCGAGTCAAAACGTTTTGTTGTTTGACATATTGAGTAGAAAAAAAAGGTGGTTAGGTAAAAGTGAAACATTTGTTTTAGCCTAATAATTTATGAATATCCAATGCTATGGCAAATCATCGCTGGTTTATTGGCGTGTAGAGAAAATTGTGAAAAACAAAAATTTACCAATAAACTATTTTCCTATACTTCTTTCCTGCACCCTCCATATTACTATTATACATATTTTAGCTGGTAGAGAATGCCTTTAGGCGTTAAGCTCTAGTCTAGATGAATGCTAACGTGTGCTCAGACTCCGTCCACTGTGCGTTGAGTGAAACACCGTGGGGTTTTAGTCGGTATGCCAGCGCTAGGCTGGAGAGCCCGACATAACCCTGGAACCATCCCCACGGGCCAGGGCATCCGTAATTAGGATTTCCCCACGTAAAAAAAGGCGTTAAGCTCTCCTTGTACATTTATTATATAATATATTATAATTTTGTGCAATAAAGAATTTTATTATTATAATAAACGTTTTATCTATTTATTTATTTATTTATTTTAATAATAAAATAAGTTTTCAATACCCGAAAGGGTTCATGCTTTGAACTGATTCGATTTTTATAGGTTAATAATACTTCAGCTTAGTATTTAAAATACGGTATCGTTATGGTTTTGTGCTTTCTTTGAATCACGAAATTTTATCAAGAATAGCCATCCTCTTTATCTTATTTGTTAAATTTATTTTCTGATTAGAGTGTCTAATCTAATGACGTGACAATATTTTGATATGTCTACTTAAAAACAATACCCTTGCCAAAACATCCTATGACGTAGTGGTCTGTTACGCTGACGTCTTCAGTTCGATTCCTGGTCGAAACGTATACCTATATATTTATTGTAGCTTAGCATATGATCGCCTGATGTTAAGCTAGAGTGCGGTCCATGAACGGAAACAACTGCTACTACAGATAAATTTTTGCAGGTTTGAGGAACCGAATGCAGAATCACATTAATGCACCATCCAGATTGACAGTGCACACTCCTCTCGTTACATAATAAATAAATCTGAAACGCGACAAGGTCACTTCACGGGTGTTACATTTAAAAGTGGTGGTACTACCCCAGAACGGCAGACTGGGCTAAAAACCATGATCAGTCTGCCTACCAATCTTATTTTTATAAACAAGTTTATGTTATAAATACTTATGATTTAAAAAAATAGGTCTGTGTTGTCTTTGTGCTTATTCCCATGGCAAAGGGTATCTTAATTTGGAGTCAGGACTACTATTAACCCAATCTTTCAGTCCCGGCGTTTGGAAGTAGCCGGGTATAACGAGAGGAGTGGACCTTGTCAATGGCGCATTCATTTCCATTCAAGTCGGCATAGAGGAGAGGACTGCTGTCTGTAGACATTTCTCTGTGGTAGCAGTTGGAGTGAGCTCACACATCGAAATTGTCTCTATCTACCCTGGCCGTATATTTATTTCATAAAAGTTAATTTAATTTTTAATAGGTCCTAAATCAACAAGATAACTTATTTACCTCAAGTGCAAATCTTTGTATTTAATATTTAAATTACTTTTGTGATCAGATCATAGATGATTTATAAAGCAGTATTTATTGTGACTCCAAACAATTACAGTTAAACCTCTTTATTTAGGAAAACAAATATTATTATTACGTTAAATTCTATTTTTATGGGTGATTCAGTAAAAAATAAGTCAAAATTTTTAAAGTATTCTATTACTTGTACTAATGTAAAAGAAAGTTTCTTGCTCTTTTAAGAGCAACGCAATTTAGTTTTATTTACCCTTGACGTTTGTCGTATAATAAACACATATATCAATTTAAAATGCTGGACTTGTTAATTTTTTTTATTAACTTCTTTTTTGTTCAATTTTCATTTTAAAACATAACAAAACATAACAAATGAGCGGCCGTGGTCTAGCGGTAAGACGCGTGAACTCACGATCGATGATTCCCGTGTTCGAAGTTCGAACCTCGCTAATTCTGACCGGTACCAATGTAACTTTGTTATATGTACTTTGGTCGCTCAGTGCCTATAGGCACTATTAAAGAGTGGTAGGCAGACTGATGATTAATAACCATCATCAGTCTGCCGTCCTGGGGTAGTACCACCACTTTCGAATGTAACACCCGTGAAGTGACCTTGTCGCGTTTCGGGAATAGTTTGAAAGTAGCCAGGTATAACGAGAGGAGTGTGCACTCTCAATCTAGATGGTACATGCTCATCTCCTCAAGCCGGCATAGTGGATGCGACTGCTGCCCGCACGGGTTTCTCTGTAGTAGCAGTTGTTTTTATTCATGGACCGCACTCTAGCTTTACATCAGGCGGAGTGTTGTCACATGCCGAGCTACAATAAAAAAAAATAAAAAATATAGTGTTGGATGCGGTTGTACTGTATAAAATAGGTGCAATGATCCAGGGTCCGACAATATTAAAGTTGCGCGGGCGCATCCATCACCACGTCTAGCCTATCATCAGTGCATCATGACAGATAGTGCAACCCGACCTATTGATCACTTGACCAGGTATCTGCATTAAAACCTGTAATAGTGTAATTAATTTGCGATATAGAACGGCTTCCTATTTAACCAAGATAACGTATTACTTCATCGAATTTAAATATATTCATTATAATGCCGTCGTTTGATTTAATTTGAATGTTATTATTCAAATTTGCTTAATTTTAGATGCATTATTCCGTTTTAATGTTGGTTATTGTTTATGTTTATTTATTATTTAAATTCTAGATAAATAGATTTTTATTGTAAAATTTGTTTCATTACAAAGATGGTCATTAACCCGGTCTAAATTGTTAATACCTGGGTATTTTGCAAAGCACAATAGTTAATAGCATAGGACTTTCACGGAAATGTAGAAATAGTCAATATCAAACGTTAAACTAATAAGAAGAACAACACTATAAATTCAGTTTGCACTTATAGTTCACAGGATATAATAATACTTTAAACATATTTTTGCACTCAACCGCGTCGCTAATCAACTTTTGTCTCACGACGTTCCTAGCTGACATTGCTAGTTTTAATATAACCTAGTTATTTCGAGTTTAGCTTGGAAGTAGCCAGGTATAACGAGAGGAGTGTAGGGACACTGTTAACCTGAATGGGGCACGTTCTTCATATGGCATAGCGATACTGGAGGCGATTGCTGTCTGCAAATATTTCACAGCTCTCAGATCAGCCGTGTGTAATCAATAATAGTGCGTAATTAAAAAAGAAAAGTAGGTAATTATCTTTAATTAAAAAATAGAAATAACTGTCTTTAATTATAAAGATTTGTTTTCTTTTTGTAATTTTGTAAAAACTAATTTATTTATTGTCAATTTAACCGCTGCAGCGCTGGATGCTGATCTCAGCAGCTGCAGGCTGGCCGCTGAAATAAGTATGTTGCAACACTAGCACACAAATATGTAGGAACAAAAAGTATAGGGTATACTACGTTTATTGGTAGGAATATTTATTAGCTTCTGACTTAGCTACTATTTAAATAAAATGCTTATCATAAAATCTTTGGTAATTTCGCGAATCTAATCGTAAAATATCGAGTCGGTAGATAGCTATAAAGAAATCAGTATAGGCAACTGGGTAATTTTTGATAATGTTTCCTAAGTTTGTGATTTTACAGTTTTTAAAAAATTGTTATCATGAAATCGTTGTTCAGTCGATTGGGCGATAGTGCCGATGGTGGTCGTTGATATCGATTTTCTACACAAGTAGCTAATTGTAATTGAAGCTGTAAATCTCTTTTTGTTTTTTATCAGAAAATAAGTTACTGCAGATCCCATCTTATCAATTCTTGGTAAGGACACTGTTTTTATTTGTAATTAATAACAGCTTGTGGTTTAATATTTATAAATTATAGATTTTCTTAATTAAAGTTGAATTACCTTGATAATTTATTTTGAAACTTAAATTCATGGATTTTCTAGAAAAAAAATACGACTAATTAAAATGCAATAAATTGCTATATTAGTTATTAATGTATTAATAAGGTTTTTAGTGTTAATACCAAATTACGTTATATCCAATTTTGAAGCATTTAACTTACCATATCGGCCTTAAATTCTTGATTAGATTAGATAAATATAATGTGTTCTTCATACCTACAGTTATAGATATACATTTTTTTATCGATCTTATCTTACGTAAATACGGATTTGTATTTGGCAATGATAATAATCATTATTGCTTACTTGTAAATTTAATTTTTAATTTTTTTTTAAATATTAAATTTTATACGGCATTAAGGTGTGTTTATGTTATAGTACTTAGATATAGATGCATCAATGACTTTTGAATCTTGGATCAAATTATCATAACTTTTATTTATTTATTTAAAAACTTATTGTACAGTACACACAGGCGAACTTAATGATAATTAACATTCTTTTTACTTTGAATTGACGAAATTTTTTTACTACATTGTAGGATTCTTACGTCGTGTTTTAACTACATTTAATTTTTTAATATTATTAAATTTTTTTGTATTTAGGTAACTTGTTTTAATTAAGTAGGTGCTCACTAATCTTTTTTTTTAATTCTTGTAGTTCTAGATTAAATAAAATAGCGATAACGAAGGTTTACACGATGTTTAATAATTTTCTAGTTTAATACGTAATTAAGTATCGTTAAAACAAGGATTCTAATAGCAAAAACAAACATTTTCAAGAGTAAAGTAAACATTAACTGTCAACAAAGTGAATTTATAGAAGAGATACTTGTCAAAGATATCGGTAGTCGTTTTAGTGCTAATAAAAATCACGGCACGGTTGCCTAACATCGTATAATGTGCGGTTATCGAAACGATATCGAGTGTTATTCGATTTATCAGCTAATCGAATTGGGCGCGCATTGACGTCGCGATATACCACCACTACTATCTTAATTGATTGTCTTATTAAAAGAGGCCGACTCTTTAATTTGTTACCTTTGCCTTTTAATGCTTAACATTATTGTCGTTTATCTTATTCCAGCAAATACTTATTATTTTTTTATGTAGATAATTACTAAACTGGTGATATTGTTTCAGATAAAATCGATGTGATTCTAGTAACCGCGATGTCGCCGTTTAGCATCCGTCGGTAAAGACTGTGCGCTCGTAACTCGAATCAAATACGAGCGATTTCGAACTGTCATATAGCACTTGCGATGCGGCAAGGTGCGAGGACTTAACCCGTGTAGTTTTAAGTGCGATGCATGGTGTGTGAGGTGGGACTAGCGGTGATGGACATGAGCGGGGACAGCGGCGGTGCGGGCGCGGCCTTGCAGCAGCGGTGGTACGAGAGCCGCGTGAACGGCAGCCCGGCCGCCGCCTCCGCCGCTTCCAGTGACGTCAACGGCGAAGTCAACGGCGATGGCTTCTTCCACTCGCCGTTGGAAGGCGGCCACCACAGCAGGGCACGCTACTACCATCAACAGATGCACGCACCGTACTCGGCCGCCGTCTCATCGCATGGTGAGCATTTTTAACATTTAATAATCACATATGTCATTGATAGTGTCCAAATATATTTTTTGTTTGTCCTTTATGAATGGTTTTATACTTAGTAGAATATCTTGAAATCTATCTAAACTGTCGGCATCGAACAAATTACTCCCGAAACGGTAGGCGTGAGGCGACCTCTGCCAAATCTCATCTTAAACTCATATCTTTCAAAACCGTAACAATTAATTCAACGAGCCGAGCAGTCAAATCGCCATTCTGTAAGGTGACAGCTTAGGTAAACACGATCTAAAATGGTCCGGTCGGAAAAAAAAAGAAAATAATATTTCGAAGATTTTTTGTTTTACTTTTTAAGGTTTAAGTTTTATGGCGGCTATAAAGTTTTCATGGAGACAGGTGGCTCTTCTTTATATTTTAACTACCTCGAGGCGTGTTCGCTCTGAGCGGAGCGCATAGAGCCTAGTTTCGTTCGGCAGGTGTGCACTCTGGGGTCGGGAATGATTAGAATTTATTTACTGGTGTGTCGGTAGTGATGTGACACTTTAGAAACTGTGTCACTTCTCAGAATCGAAACTGAGAATTGATTTCGTCGAGTTCACAGCAGTTATTTGTCGAGTTTATGCGGGTCCGTGGGGATGGTCCTCGGAACATCGTTTTGGTAATTTTGGGTACCTACGCTTGTAGATGTGTACATTGACTCTCTTATCGGGTTTGTCTCGAATGTCGCGATGCGGCTTCTTGTCATATGATTATATCTGGACCGCAGTAAACGAATTTGTTGATTAGCCGCGGCAGCTCGATTACACAACTTACAACTTTTTGTGATTTATGAACTTATATTTTTTGATGATTCTTATCGAATATCTAATTAGGTATCCTTTTAAAACCATTTCTTCATTAATTTAAAGTGAAACTGAAATATATATTTTTAAAATTATAATGCAGATTAACATTACGATGTTTTTTTTTATCGTTCTCTGGGCTTGACGAAGGATTTTTATTTCATAAAATAATGTTGTCCTCGTCAGCGGTATGGTTCTTGTTTTTCATTGCATTATGTGAATAAAATATTATTTTTATCCGAACATAAACAAGAGACGATGACAACAGGGATCTTTTTCACTTCGCACATAACACTTTACGACTGGTCTCGTCCTACCTACCTACATCTGCAATATCTACACCAACGCTGCGACGTTTTAAATAACACCTTAGTTTATATTCTAATTTAATTATATAAAATCTGTATAAAAGTTTTGACAGTCCCATTAAATGGGTAATCTTACAATATTTAGGGATGAATTCGTGTTCACAAAAACTCGTAAAATTCTGAGAAACAAAGGAATGTTTGGGTCATTTGAGTTGGTGTATCAACCCCGTAACGTGATCTTTTTAGTACAAATGTGACGTTCACATTTATTATGCCCCTTTTGAGTTTAATATTTTACTATTGAGTAACTTTGTATAGATGGATACAATTATTTAACTAAAACAATAGAGACTTAGGTATATCTACTCATACGTACCTACTTATTTGTAACGCATAATTATGACAGACAGACGCGTAATTATGACAAGACACTATGTACTTTTTTAAAATTGTAACTCGGCATATGACAACACTCCGCCTGATGTAAAGCTAGAGTGTGGTCCATGAACGAAAACAACTGCCACTACAGACAAATCTCTACGGACAGCAGTCGCCTCCGCTTGCCGGCCTGACGAGATGAGTATGCACCAACTAGATTGACAGTGCACACTCCTCGCTATACCCGGCTAATTTCAAACTGCTCCTGAAACGCAACAATGTCACGTGGTAGGGTCAGATCAGGTGTTACATTTCAAAGTGGTGGTACTATCCCAGGACGGCAGACTGGGCTAATAACCTTCATCAGTCTGCATACCAGTCTTTAATAGTGCCTATAGGTACTGAGCGACCAAAGTACATTGGTACTGCTGAATTAGCGAGGTTCGAACACGGGTCTCGTCGATCGTGAGTTCACGCGTCTTAACTCTTACCGCCAGAGACCATATTTGATAGCGTCAAATGTCTCTCATCTATGTCCCTTTTTCAATTATAATATCTTGAATTATATTGAGTTATTTTCACAATTGATTTTATTAATTCATACCATTCATTCGTACCTAACATTGGAAGTCCTAAAACAATTAGCAAAGGAGCTCCATTCAATTTGCATTATTGCTCCTTCGACGTGCTTTGTATGTGCTTTTCATTGGATGAGTGCATTTTTAGAGTAATGATTTGTGCGTGTACGTTGTTGTGTAAGGTGCGTGTTTGCGTGTGCGTGAGCTCTTCGCAGATTGGTGCAATTAGTCGCGGGGCGGAGCCTGCGCTGGCGCATGTCGGAGACATCGGCTCTCCCGTACGCACGGCTCTAAGGAAATGGGAAGGAAAATATCATTAACGAGCATGAGAAATTTAACAACTTTGTAGAATCCATTGTTGTTATTTTGGTGTCATGGGTTGAGGGTTTGGATTTTTTTATAAAGAAAATGAGGGTGCTTTGATAGTTGATAGGTACTTGGTTATTGTAGTAAGTTTATTCATTCATACATATTTGCTTTGGAAATTCGTCCTCAAGAATCAATTATGTAAATCATTGATGATCGTTATGAAGTCAGACTAATGTTGGCTATTAGCTCGGAGTAGTACCACCATTTTCAAGTGTAGGTTACCCGTAAAGTGACCTAGTCGCGTTTGGAAGTAGTCAGGTATAACGAGAGGAGTGTGCACTGCCAATCTAGTAGATTCGTCTCTTCAAGTCGCCATAGCGGACGCGGCTTTTTTATTGTATTTTGTTTTTATTGTTTTGTTGTAAAGCTAGAGTGCGGTCCATGAACGGAAACAACTGCTGCTACAGAAAAATCTCTGAAAGAGTCACTTTTGCTATTCACTTTTTTCCTCGCTGATTTGCACAGTTATTTATCTGATTAGCTTACTTCAAAGTAATGTAGTACTTTAACAAATCCCAGTAAATGTCGTGTGCTGCACATAAGGCTTGACTTCGAAGTCTAATATTAGTTTAGTATAACTTTGTAGACGGGTTTGTCGGTGAAACTTTTCTCTACCCCAAATTTAGTACGTACTCTGCGAGGTACGAATATGGTGTTATCTCTTAAACAAGGAACTTGTGTTAAAATTAATTTAGGTATATCTAATTATTTTTACGTATTTAATTTTCGCTAGAGTTCGATAAAACATAAATAAATTAATAAATTAAGTAAAGTCAATGGAAACCGTTAAATAATTATTAGTATTTTTGTTCATAAATTAATAAATAAAAATAAATATTATAAAACGTTTATTAATAGATTCTACTTTCTTAACAGTCACTTCCATATTAGTGATGGTCTGTCTTGGCGTTGCACATTGGTTCCTTATATTAAAAACAAAATTTACAATTATAAAATAATTACATATAATAAGTGACGATGCTTCATGACCGGTTGCCACAGAGAAATGTCTGCGGTCAGTAGTCACATCCGCTATGCCGCGACTAGGACACTTCACTATATACCTACTACCCTGGGTTAATAACTATTATCAGTTTGCCTACAACTCATAAACGTATAATTAGTATCCCTTTTTTACCCACAAAATTAAATAATTCCAGTTAATTTTAATTGAATCTATTCCCCTAAAAACAAAAGCCCTTTTCCTTAATAGATTTTAAATTAAAATTATATACACTGTTATGCATAATTTTATTAGTTCTCCTATTATTTTATTAGACTCACCGTCGAAAGTTCTGGCAGTCCCATTTCTGTCGTTCCATTAAATTGTGGAACGACCTTCCCAGCCACGTCTTTCCTCCTTCCTATAACATGGGATCCTTCAAGCAGAGTGTGAAGAGGCATCTCATCAAGCCGGCATAGCGACAGATGTCTGCAGATCCTCTTCTCTGACAGCAGTTACCTCCGTTCATGGATCGCACTCTAGCTTAACATCAGGCGGAGTGCGGTCATATGAAAGCTAAAATAAAAATAAAATTGCCATTTTCTGTTTAAAATGCTAGAGATTATGTAAACAAAACTGTATGAATATTATAGCTATAATTATAAAAAAATAGTATCTTACAAAGGCACTAACGTTTTGTAACACACAGAAATTATTTAAATAAATAAATATAATAAAATAGTTAAAATATACATTACAATACAATACAAAGAGCGGCCGTGGTCTAGCGGTAAGACGCGTGAATTCACGATCGATGAGACCCGTGTTCGAACCTCGCTAAAAGACCGGTACCAATGTAACTATGTTACATTACAGTACACTTTGGTCGCTCAGTGCCTATAGGCACTATTAAAGGGTGGTAGGCAGACTGATGATGGTTATTTGTCCAGTCTGTCGTCCTGGGGCAGTACCACCACTTTCGAATGTAACACCCGTGAAGCGACCTTGTCGCGTTTCGGGAATAGTTTGAAAGTAGCCAAGTAGCTAAGAGAGGAGTGTGCACTGTCAATCTAGATGGTACATGCTCGTAAAAAAAAAAAAAAAAAAAAAAAAAAAAAAACAAATAGAGGCTTCGATTGGAAAAATCAATTACGTAATTTTGTTAGAACTTTTTCTCCCGAAAACTTGACTATTTTGGAAGTAACTACGTTACTGCCTTCTAAGTACTTGAAAGTACATCACGATTAATTAAGTCAAAGCGAGTCCGTTATCCATTAGAACGAAGCCGCTTATTAGCCGTCACAATACATTTAACAGGCGGCCACTTCAGGGAAGGGAAAAAGCTTTTTGTTACGTGTGCTAGTAGCTTGCATGATTTATCTTCTGTGATGGCGGCTATTATAATTAAAATGGGTTAGGATATTCATTTCGAATAAGAAAGCTCTGCAGGCAACAGTCGCCTCCACTATGCCGGATTGAGGAGGCGAATGTGTACTATCCAGGTTGACACAGTCCTCTCACAGTCCTCTGCCGTCCTGGGGTGGTACCACCACTTTCGAATGTAACACCCGTGAAGTGACCTTGTCGCATTTCGGGAACAGTTTGGAATTAGCCAAGTGTAACTCAAGTTTACTAATTTTTTTACTAATGATTGTTTAATACCTAATTTGTATAATTTATTAATTTTATAAATTGTGTGTATATTTTAAGGATAATTTTGCATGTCGAGAGACAGAGCACTTAAATAATGTCCCCGCAAATAAAATAAATTTCATTTCATTTCAAGCCGGCATAGCGGAGGCGACTGCTGCCTGTAGATATTTATCTGTGGCAATTGTTTCCGTTCGATGGACCGCACTCTAGCTTTACACCAGGTAGTGTTGTCATATGTCGAGCTACAATATGTGAAATGTGTGAAAATGTGTTACGTAAAATGACTCTTGCATTTTGGTATTTACCATGAATGCAACCTTGGTATCACGAACTCATAGTAGATAGGCCGTAATTAGAACAATCGATGGCGCCGCGATGGTCGAAGTCTAGTTGCAAACACCAACTTTTAGTTTTATAGCCTGCTGGCGAAGCGGGCGAAAGTTTGTTCTAATTCTAATACAATCGATTCTTATTACCTTCCGACACGTTTCTGCTAGTAACCTAATTACTGTTTTAAACTTCAATCAACTTAATAAATTGAAAAAAGTATTACATACCATAAAATAAATGTTTCTTCCCCAAGAAATTATAAAAAAACGTTTATTCGATTAATAATAAAAAAGCAAATAAATTGCCCACTAAGTGCCTTTACTTTTTAAAGGAGTCATTGAATAAACAGTGTAAAAAGAACTATTCGCTATGAATAATTTAGAATTGCCTACGTCATGACAGCGTAGCTAATACAATTCCCAACGTTTTTTTTTGTAATCGGTCATTATTAGAGTCGATATAAAAAAGTCCCTAGCTGCGTCCGGTCGACTGCACCGAGAGAGCGCCGACGCCCGTCTCACTAAAGAACTTAATATATTCATTTTGCTTTTATATCTTTCGCGTGATTAACTTTGATTGATTGCATCCAAATATTGATATTTAATATTAAAAATTTTGCGACGGGCAGTGTGCGAATGAAACAAATGCATAATAAGCGCTTTAGTAAGTGAGGGATGGAGGATCGAGCCCTTCCAGTTCGTTTACATGATAATGGGTAATTACGTCCGCGACATATTCGCACGAGTCTTTCCCGCGCTTTTATTTTTCACAGAAACAGTGCAATTGCCTTGTGGATTCAACTCAAATTCACACAATATTCACACGATGGTTATGCAAATTACAATTACAATAAAAATCCTAATCAAAAAATATACTTGAAATGTTATATGGATTCTATATATAATTTAGATTGAAGTAACAATAACATTCCTAAAGTTACGTATTGATGTAATTGTTTAGCTCAAAGCGAGGGTCGGTAGTTTCCGGTCGGCCGGCATGGTGACGCTGATGCGGAGCGAGGTTGATGGATGAAGGCAGCGCAGGCATGCGACCGCCACGGTGGAATTCGTGTGGATGAGTCGGTGGTTTTGTCACGATTTGTCATACATAGAGTTGTGGTCACGAGGTATCTTCTGAGAACATTGCTCGGTATTCTACTTCACCTCTCACATAAATTCAAAGTATTTTCAGATCTTTCTAATTGGCTAAACGAACCATTAAGAAAAAACTTTTCGGGGGCAGTAATCTTAGTCGCATGGCTGAATTTATTTTTTCATTAAGGTCGTATTTTTTATTTTAAAACATTAGGGTGGCTACATCGCCTTCGTTTCGAGTGGAAGCCTATTTTCGCAGCACATTACGGAGGATGAATGATTTCCTGGGCCGCCATGATTTATGCGGTCTGTTGTGAACTGACTACCAGCCGGCCAAAGAGTCGTTAAGACAGCGTGCAAACAGAAGGGAAATGTATTCATTGCTGAATGTGCAACATTGAGTTCGTTATTAGCCGAACATTAGAGATTCACATTAAAAGCACATAATCCAAATGTTATGTCTAAATACTTAGGTACCTGACAATTATTTATGAATTTTGGAAACAGTCGCATTACGGGATCAGCTTGAAAGTAGCCGTGTTCAGCCAATTTGGACGATGCACAGGCCTTTCAAGACGGTATAGCGGAAACGATGTTTACAGGGAGTGAACATCTTCTGTGACAGTTAGTTGTTTCCGCTAATGAAACGGACTCTAACTAAATATAAGACGAACTGATTACTTTCCTATAAAAAATCCTTGCTAATATTGGCTTGTTGAAAGACTATATGATATTGTACTAAAGTAAAACGTTTAAACTAAATGTCTCATCTGTTAATTAAGTTTCTTTGGTATTTCATAGCGATACTCGTACAAGTTGAGTCGTCCACGGTCGCTTGGTTATAATATAATAACGCGAACTTAACTTCTGGCAATCTATCTACTACTAAGTACAGACACCAATAAAAACAAAACAAAATATTTTGCCTGCATTATTTTATGCTTCCATTCATGATAATCGATCAAGCATTTTTGCATTTTTCTACTGACTGTATCTTTTACTCCCTGTGCATTATTAATATATTTATATTTAACTTTTTGAAAAAAAAAAGAGAACGAGCTAGTCGCGTTTTGGGATCAGCTTGAAAGTACCCGATATAAAGAGCGGTGTGCATTGTCAACATGGACATTAAACATTCGTTTTACGGTCATTAGTGGAGGCGACTGCTGCCTGCAGATATTTTATAGTAGCAATTCAGGTTATTATAAAAAAAATCTAAATAATAATAATTTAAATTTTAATATATTAGAAATAAATAGCAATAACAGCTCTATATTATTCTTGAATGTGGTTTATGTCGATAGTTTATGAGTTAGCGCGGTTCGTTCGATGGGGAAAATGACTGTTATCAACATAGAAGCTAGTCCTCCCGCAGGTGCACTGCACTATACTGTACTGTCCTTACCGTCTAGGATGTACTAATTTTATCTATTGTATGTACTAGGGAAATTGTTTATTAAAGTAGATTCAAAACCGTTTCAGGATAACATCCATAAAAATTAATAACTTCTATGGGTCAACCATCGCCACGTTTGTGTTGTAAGAAGTGTAAAAATATTTTTTTTTTACTTTCGTTTTGTTCAATATCCGGATTCCGGATACTCTTTCTCGTAGTTCTTGGTGATATTAACTGTGAGCTTAAAATGTAACTATGTTGTTATACACACGGTTGAATATCTACAAATACCGTTAAAAGTAACGTTACTAAAATATTGCATTAATTTATGCTAATAACTATTATCTATCTCTTTGTTATTACTATCTTATTGTATTTATTTCGTTAATTAGGATACAACAAGCAATTAACGTTACATTTCATGGTATCAGTGCAGTAAGCCCCAAAGGACAATGCCCATTTTTGGGCCCACATGATACCTAATAGTTTGGTAACAAAACAATATTCTAAAATAATATCTTATTTTTTTATTAATTCATTTTAATTATATCAACACATCATTTACCAATCAATAGACAATGTTTAATTAGACAAAAAACAGATATCATCAATTATTAAAGCAGAAAACATCTAATTACTCAATAACCCGGGTGAAAAATTTAAAATTGATTGGTAATAAGAAAGTAGATTTATTTTTTCTACATAATTAACTAAAAATCAGAGACAAACTAGAGAAAAGTAATTGTGGGCCCATTTCTCTTAGGCGAATGGGCATTCTCCTTTAGCCCTGAACAAATATTTTGTAAAGTAAATCTGATTGTAACAAATATTCAATACGATTCTCAGGCTCCAATATTTTTTTGTTTTTGCTTCAATTCACATATTTAGTTTGCATATGACATTTTTTATAACATATGTTAAAACATTGTCAGTAGCCACGCCATGCTATAAAACCTGTTCGTATGTTATAAAAATTTATAGACATCAGTAGGCAAAACGTCTCGCATTATTGATCGCTTGAGATTATGAGTCGAGTACCTGTGTTTTATTATATAAATAGTAAACATTTTCATTTATACAATACAATACAATTGTCACGCCTTTTCCCACAGGGATAGGCAGAGACAACGGAACGCCACTTACCACGATCCTGACAACACCCTCGCTTCCTTCACATCCACAATTCTCTTTATCTTTATTTACTTTATTCTTATTTATTTGTTGTTTATTTCTTTATGAAATTACCTATGAGAAGTTTTTGTAACTCACGAAAGTAACTGCTGCCTTCACTATGAGAATACGCACCGTCCAGGTAGCCAGTGAAAAATCCGATCTTTATAGCCTGGCTTCTACCAAACTGCCCCCGAAATGTGCCTAGGTCACCGTTCAAGTGTGAGAATGTGGTGCCACTACCCACCCCAAGGCAGGAGCCTGGGTTAAAAACCATCATTACCAACCTACTAGAATTGCAAAATCACCTAACTTAACTAAGGTATCTATCTGTCAAACAGCTCAGAATTATGTTGATAAAATTATCCATAAGCAAGTAATCACAATGTACATGTATAGTTGATTTATAGTTCTCGATTACACAGTGGCGTAGACTGTCCGCGGCCGATAGATCTATGGATTCGATATGCCTATTCATACCTTAATGCTTTCTACAGATTGCGTATTGTAAATGGAATTTCATGTATATTTGGCATTTCAATCTCGGTTGCTATAAGAATATCTGATAGCAGCGACACTTTTCCGTTCAAATGTTTGCGTAAATACTTCATTAATTATTGAACTTACTAGCTCCGAGAAAAAACTTAATTATTGTGGTCAGAATTCACGTCTTCTGGGTGTTACATTCGAAAGTGGTGGTACTACCCCAGAATCATCAGTCTGCCTATTACTAAATAGGGCTGTAGACAACGCCTTGTGGAACACCCTTTGCTCTCATAGATGTGCTCAGAAAATGTCCAATGTGAAAGGGAAAATCCAAGATTCTCTTGCCAGGCACAAGTGTCCCTAGGGTCCATGTCCGGTGTTGACATGATATATCAGTCCGGATATAATCTCTATTTACTGAATAACAAAATACAAGAAGTTTAGTTTATTAATAATACTCATTCGGAACAGCATATTTTCCCGCAGAGATTAATATAGACAATTTAGCGCCGTTTGCTATTAATCTTGACATGTAACAAAAACTAGATTGTTGCTTAAAGTAGGCATGAGTAAAAAAAGGTGACTGGTATTGTTTAAAGCTTAAAAGTTAGTTTAAGTTAGTAACGTATAGTTATGTGGATAGGATTAAGTTATAGGTTGTTGACGATCCGTGAAGTGCACGCCGATAGCCGCGTGCGCAGGGACGGACTATCGCGTGATCACATTTCATTTGCAACTCTGCAGCTCCGATCGAAGCTATGAACTGGTAATTGAAATTAAAGATATTTGCGTCGTCGTACGTACTGTTTTCTCTTAATTAAATTTACTATCCAACAATTAAGTTGTGCACTCATAGAGACAACTACTTTTACTGCATGTGTATTATATTTACTTTTAATGTATCTAAGAGCGGCCGTGGTCTAGCGGTAAGACGCGTGAACTCACGATCGATGAGACCCGTGTTCGAACCTCGCTAATTCTAATCGGTACCAATGTAACTTTGTTATATGTACTTTGGTCGCACATTCGTGAAGTGACTCGCGTTTCGGGAATAGTTTGAAAGTAGCCAGGTATAACGAGAGGAATGTGCACTGTCAATCTAAGATGGTACATGCTCGTCTCCTCAAGCCGGCATAGTGGAGGTGACTGCTACCCGCATAGGTTTCTCTGTAGTAGCAGTTGTTTCCATTCATGGACCGCACTCTAGCTTTACATCAGGCGGAGTGTTGTCACATGCCGAGCTACAATTTAAAAAAAAAATAATCCGTGTTATACTTTTCTTTATATACCAATTATAATATCGAAATATTTGTTAATTCTAATTAACTAAATTATTAATTAATATTTTTATTGATAGCAGTTATCAATTTCGTCCCTGTAAAGGTGGTGGGTTCATATTTTTCTCTCGATACCGTAATGCGCAAGTCACGAGCGGTTATGTAAGCAGGCTGCTGGCCGGCGCCCGTCATTATAGGCATTATTACAACAAAAACACTCGCGTTCGCGTCGCCTCGGTCGCTCGCCATTGTCAAGATTGCGGGGTCAGCTAGACCCGTACAACTAACCACCTTGTAATTTTAAAGGAAACCATTCCTATTATCAAGTTCTAGGATATTCTATGTTACAAACAATTTCTTTTTTTTCTAAATATTCATGTATGCTTGAATATTGATTAAATATTATTATTATTATTAAAAGCGGCCATGGTCTAGCGGTAAGACGCGTGAACTCACGATCGATGAGTCCCGTGTTCGAACTTCGCTGAATTCTGACCGGTACCAATGTAACTTTGTTATATGTACTTTGGTCGCTCAGTGCCTATTGGCACTATTACAGAGTGGTAGGCAGACTGATGATGGTTATTTGTCCAGTCTGCCGTCCTTGGGTAGTACCACCACTTTCGAATGTAACACCCACACCTTGTCTCGTTTCAGGAATAGTTTGAAAGTAGCCAGTTATAACGAGAGGAGTGTGCACTCTCAATCTGGATAGTACATGCTCGTTTCTTCAAGCCGGCATAGTGGAGGCGACTACTGTCTGTAGAGATTTCTCTGTAGTAGCTGTTGTTTCCGTTCATGGACCGCACTCTAGCTTTACATCAGGCAGAGTTTTGTCACATGCCGAGCTACAATAAAAAAAAACTCAGATTGTAAATTAAAATCGAGCAATTACTTTTTGAATTAATTTATATTACCAAATTTAAATGGACCGTCTAGGTATCTGGAATGCTTTTAGTTTAGTCTAAAGAAACCAACATTTCCCAGCTTTCTTTCTGCCTTTGTACTCGTACAACATCATGCACAGAGCAGACACTTGATGTGCTAGAACGAAAGAAAAACAAGTGACATTATGTCGGCTTATAGTATGTATCGATGCAACCAAGTTAATTGCACATAATGACCATGTATTAGTCTCATTGACAATCACATCCACACATGTAATCCATCAGTAATAGATAACTAGACCGGTTGAATCAGCACCATTGATATCATCAAACAATACATTACCACGCGTATCTCATAATGATTTCAATGTGAGCTATTTGGTACTTGTTGTACATCTACTCGTGTATTTTATTTACGCTAAAAATCTATTTTTTATTGTACCTCCTGTATATGACAACATTTCGTCTGATGTAAACCTAGAGCGAGTCCATGAACGGAAACAACTACTACTACAGATAAATTTCTATAAGCAGCAGTCACCTCAGTTATGCCGGCTTGAAAAGAAAATGTGAATAAAGATAGACAGATATATATTTTTATGTGAGCGAAGATGTTAAGCTAAAGACAACTGTTATCACAGAGAAATGTTTGCAGGCAGCAGTTGCCTATCGGCATGCCGGCTTGAGCAGTCGAATATCCACCATTCATTGACAAAGCTCTTGTTATATCCGGCTACTTCCAAGCGGATCCCGAAACACGACTGGCTCACTTCACGGACGTTACACTTTAAACTCCAGAACAGAAGACTTTAAGGAGGTTAATAAAGATCATCAGTCTGCCTGTCACTCTTTGAAATATGTACCTATACCTATTTTATTGCTTATTTTATAGAAAAACTTATTTGGTATTATGGTAAATTAGTGTAATTAATTATATCTGAAAATGTCATGTTTTCTTGTAACTCTATACTCTTGAGAAATTTCAAGTTGTTTTTTATAAAGTGCGATATTTGGCTTCCGATTATTAATCAATTCCACGATTAAATAATTTATAATAAAATATATTGTTACTACCATAATTCAACATGATCTTGAAAATATAATTATGTTAATTTATTTTCCGAATTTTTATGTTTCATTATGTAATATTTGTTATAAAAATAAAATTATAATAATTTATAATAATTAAAATGATACTACTCGTATACTACTATAGATACACTTTACTTGAATATTTGTTTTGAACTGAAAATGAACCCGGGATCTCTACGTAAGACTCACCAGTCACCGCACCACAGAAGTCATACTCATCTCTTAATTTTGGTTAAAACTTTAAAAATTACTTTATAGTATAATTTTTTTTTTGTCTGTGAAAAATAATTTGAAGAAATAACATTCCACCTGTTACATCTACGTGATATGGGTGTGCGTTGTCCGGAATAGTAAAGTATGAGTGACCGGCCGGTCGGTCTCTTTGATCTCAGTGAATCACAAGTGTAGCGTGACATATTTGAGAGCCCACCGAGTTGAGGATCACTGAGGTTTTGGCTAACGATCGAATAGAGGTCGTTGGCATCAAGAATTTAAAAGCACGGAAATTGAATTATTCAATCTTTATTATGTTAAATGAATTGAGTAATTAGATTTCTTTTTCGCATTTTATCATAACTTTCTTCAAATTATTGGAAACCCATCGAGTTACGTGATAAAAATAATATTTCTTATTTATATTGATTAAAAACAAAGAAAGGGAAATAACATCTCTCAAAATTTAATTCGTTAAATGATATGATGAAATAACAAAAGCGAAACTTCCTTCCTTGGTACTAAGAATTGCAGGAGTAACCATTGACAAGTCGAACTTGTCAACGAAAACAATGAAAATTTATTAAAATGCAATAACAATAAAATTCGTGTCCGGACATTAGTGATGTTAAATTATTCTCCAAACGGCTTTTAATGAGAAGTGATGGGTTCATAAGAAAACACAATAAAAATACATTGTGTGTTCCTATAAGTGAATGCATCTTGTATGCAAGTCGCATGCACACAAAATTACATGTCCTGCTTGCTAAGAAATATCTACCGCGAGCTTTAGGAAAGTAAATTCTTGCTCTTACTTATGGTAACGATGTAACCGCTTCCAGCTGCTTACTACCTTTAAACATACTAAGAAAATATAGCGATTTCTGTTACTTATAATAAGTAACACATACCAAAAAGTAACATAGTATTGTTAAGACCAAAGACCAAATAATAAATACGATCAATTAATATAATTATAAGGCTTTTATTTCTAATAAAGAACATTAAAAACATACAATTATGACTAACTTAAACCCACTTATAATGAAAATTGAATAGAAAAAAAATCATCACACAAAATGGCCTAAGTTTAGATGAGATTCGAACTCACAGCTTCCTCTATGTGTACGGATGTTTTTTTCCACTAAACTACACAGCCATTGGCGCTTTACGTGATCATCTATTCTATTAAATTTTCATCTTCATTTAATTATAATATATAAATCTACCATTTAAAAATGTGAAAAATAATTAAAAAAAAAAGTAATAAATAGGTAAGTTTAATTATTTATTAAAAATAAAATAAATAGACAAGATTAAGAATAAACAAGATTTTTCATAACGCAGCCTCGTGCTTATTAAAAGTTTAGAACAATTGTTTGGTGGGATAAGTGGATTAATCCGATCGACGCATTGTAGGTGGGCTCGATCTTTACTTTTTGGACTTTAAGCTGTTTAGCTGTGACTTTCTTTCTCTAGTTCAAATAAATAGTGACAAATGTCTGCTTTATTATTATTGATAAAATTTATTTATTTTTTATTTTTATAATATCATGGGTGTAAAAAAAAACATATAGGCAAGACACATATGTTCTGTGATGAGGAACAAATATTTCTTTTTTATTTTTGAGATTATATTGTAAGAAAAAATTGCACCTGTATTTTTAATTTTTTGGTTCAATATCAACTATACAATATTATGGTACCATTATTTGATTAAAAAAAATACAAATATTGTTGAAATACAATATATAAACATTTAAACAAGCAATGTAAATGCGACGATTGATGAACGGGTAGTGTCCTTTTCTGCAGTTAGTAGTCGCCTCTGCTATACACTCTTCTTGTTATACTCAGGTATTACACTTAAAATTAGTGGTACTACCCCAGGACTGCAAACTGGGCTAATAACCATCATCAATCAGTCTGCCTACCCCTCTTTATATTATACTTTCGTAGACAACGAACAAAAATGTACCAAACTATAGTTTCCAATAATATCATTATAATTATCAATTCTCAATTTGAAGTCCATAAAATTTACAACACTAGGCAATTGGAATACATAACAATGAAAGTTGAAGACAACACACGCTGTTTTACTACTGTTATCGAAAACCTATAACGGCTGGTTTCTATTGCTATAAATCACAAAGACACCCACGTCGTTTGAGCGTCTATAGGTACGTCAGGACACGTAGATTTGTCGAATCAAGCTAATTTTAATGTTCGAATCAATTCTGAATGTAAACTTTTATTTATAAAATATATCATACAGTCTCTGAGATTGACCGGTTTTTATTCGTTTTTTTTTTGTTTTCAATTTAATAATTTTTATTTATTTCTCTATAAGATGACATTATTTACAAGTTTTGTCCCAGAATAATCGCTTTGATCCGTTTCGTTTCCGAGATACCGCGGTTACTTCCGCTCCAGATCAAAATTTTGCAAAATTATTTTTAGAGCCTGTCTACACCATAATACGAACTTAGTTTCAGGTCGCTATCTAACATAATTTTGGCTGTACGTTCATTATAAATCAGTCAGTCAGGACTTCTTCTTTTATATATATTTACAAGAAGATTGGAGAGCTTACTTCAGCAACTTAGGCTCTTCCGCTTAGTTGTATGACTAGTTATTATTCTCTACGTCACCTGTCAGATGGCAGTCGCGGTCGGTCTGGTGTCGGAATAATAAGAATCCTAATATAAAAGTGTTATAATCCAATCAGAACGTGGTATGACCGCCCGCGAGCTGCACTACTGTTTACCATTCAAGACGCAATTACTCGTAAAATATTTTCGGTTTTGGAATTGGTCGGTCGCAATGCCATCTATATTTAATACCTTAAATGCCGGCCTTGAATATTTTAAAAGTTTATAAACCGCCGAACAAGGGTTTGCACTCATCACGTCTTGAAACGGTCTTGTTACATTAATTTTGAGTTGATCGCATATTTTCGTTTGCATTCTTAGCAATAATAAAAGCTCTGCTGTTCCGTGCAGGGAAAATCCGGCTAATTAATGAGCGAATACTTGATATTATGTGCTCTTCGGTCCGGCACGACCGACATTTTACTCGATTAAGTCATAACTATACGTTGCTATTTTCAATTAAAAATTATGAAGCAAATTGCACTTCTGGTTATCTATTTAATTATTTTAAAAAAAACTTGATAAATAGAACTTGTATGTATTTATTAATGGTTAATTTTTCATTATTTTTAAATGATAACATTCCTCAAGTTCTTTCAGTTCATGGTCTTGCTTAACATGAGGAGAAATACTAAATTTGTTTTTATATGTTAAAGTCTTTATTAAAATAGTTGCATTAACCTAAAATACTCAGCGTCGATACTACGATCAATAAATTAAAATTAATTCGGTGTGCGAACGAAGAGATCCGATACGCGATATCGACGCCTACATTTATCATTCGCTAACACGTCGAACAATTCAACTTAATCTTACGATAGTAGGCCTTAAGACGTATAGCATAAAGGTGTTAAAATGGATTAGTGTTAAAGATATAAGACAATAAGTGGGTTGGGATAAGTTGAGTGAATGCGGTTCGGTTGCGGACGTTATTTGACTGTGGTATTTATTTCTGATGTCACGGTGCGAATACTCAGCAGACTGAACGTCGGCGTTTGTCTGGAATGACCTTGAAAGCCAAGAAATTCTCACGAGGTACAAACAGGGTCTCTTTATGACACTGGATGATATTTGCATATTATTTTGCTCGTAAAATTTGGAGCCTATGTCTGACGTCATTTTTTTTATTGTAGCTCTTCATTTGACAGCACTGTCTGATGTTGAGCTAGAGTGCGATCCATGAATGGAAATAACTCCTACCAAAAAAGAAATTTTTGCAGGCAGCAGTTGCTTCTGTTATGCCTGGTACTATCAAACTGATCCCTGGGGTCACTTCACGGGTGCTACATTGGAAAGTGGTGGTACTACCTCAGGTCTGCAGACTGGGCTAATAACCATCATCAGTCATTCATCATTGGTCAGTGCCACCCTTTAACCTCCTTCCCATAGTATAGTTACCGGTCAGAACATAATAAGAATATAATAAATAAATAGCAAGTTTCAGGATTTGTTGATTTATCATTTTATTTATTTTAGAATTTTATAAAATGCCCTAATTCGAATGAATATTGTTTCTATTCGTAACATTATAAAGTTCAATTTAATACGACAAAATAACTAATAATAGTGCTGGTAAAGCTAAATGTTCATGTAGTTTATTTAATAAATAGAAGTAAAGTTTTATTCGCCTCTCCCGGAAGGAGTCCCGCAGCGCAAAGGGTTGAATAGGCGGGAGTCACTTTATAAAGAACAGGGGCAATTTACACCGCGAGCTTTCTTACAGATATTGCATGAAAAAGGCGGGAAACGACCACGCCTTGTGCTTTTGAAAGTTTACAAGGGTGTCTGTATGTTTACAAGTTTACGTAATAATTTTATATATATTTTTGCAGAGAATTAATGCGTCTGCTTTTACTTATGTAGTCATCTTTTGGGATAATGAAAATGTGCCATGTCAATGAAGTATGTACATTCGTCTCATCAAGTCGACATAGCGAAGTTGACCTCTCTCCGGAGGCGAGCACATGGACCGCTCTTTAGCTTAATCAATATCAGGTGGAGTGTGATCACATGCCGAGCTACTATAAAAAAAACGGAATTAAAATTCACAGAAATATTATTTAGATCAGAAATGTCAAAAAAGAGATATTTTATACTGAACAATAGAATAAATTAGTAATTTTTACATTATTATTTATTAGAAAAACCGTTACATTGTAAACAATGAAGCAGAGTGCAATAGTACATCGTCAAATTTGACAACACTTGCAGTGCCCTGCAGGGAAGTGATAAGATCTCAGCTTGCATCTGTCCGGGGAGTGAGTCGGGTTAGATCCGCGAGGGTCGGGGTTCAATTCCGGTATTCGACACCGGTTGTGAGAATATTGGGGATGGCAGGATCATCGTGATTGGTTTATGATTTGATTTATAAACCATCATTGATTAACTTTCCATCCGCCATCGTAGCGTGTTAAACTATCAGATTTAATTACAGATATCACATAAATAAACTTAATTTAATAGTAATTGTTAAAGAATTCCCACAAAATATTAACTAAGTCATTCAAATATACATTAATCATAGAATTTTTGGTCGAGCATTTCTTAAGCGGATCACATGAACGTCCATTAAGCCCGGCTTGTAGTAAAACACGAAATCCTCAAACAATCAAGGCTTAGTGGAACACAAACATCATATCTAGCACAATGGCCGAAACTCGCAGCCCCCGCTTTAATGAATAAAAAACCCGGTGGCCAGGTAGGGCATGTGGCGAGATGGCGCGATAAGGAATTATTCATACGCGCGTTATCGGCCCGCCATCGCCGCGCATTGTGAACTCGGCCTAAACGCGAGGGGTGGCTCGGGTTGTCACAACCTATGCATGAAACCTTTACATACATCAATAACGACACGCTGCAACGCGTGATCTACTATTTTTGTTCCAAGAATCATTATAAATATAAATATTGCAAAATTAGTCCTTACATTGTTTAATAGATAGATTAAATATTAAATTATTTAAAAAACATATTATTAAAGGTTAAATAGATCAATAACTTTATGGGTTAACAATAATTTGGGACACCCTAAGTTTCTCTGTTCTCAGCGCTAGTCCGAGGACTGGTATAGGTATAGCGGAGGTGTTTGCTGCCTGCAGACATTTCTCTATGGTAGCGTCTCCGTGCATAAATCTCGACTAGCATGTAGACTGAGCAATGTACAATAAATTTTCTGTAACTAAATCAATAAATATTTTCTATAATTAATTAATCTTTACATTGAATACGGTGGCTGAATGCCAACAAAGAGTTCCCCTATGAAGACATCAAGCATAGTGTTGTGCTGTACGGGTGATGATAAGAATCATAGTGATGTAGATTATAATCACAATCACCACCTGGATGGGACACATGCGGGCAATCATGAACAATACCTACTATGTGTACCTACCTATTTCTGTTTACGTTCACATAATTCTTAGAACAAACAAATATAGCTAAATTATTCCCAACAGACTTAACTTTAAAATGGAAGCGCAGAAGAATCTTTAAACATTTAACATCCTAAATGCTCTTGTGAAAATGAGTTAAGATATAATACATAAAAACATACTCATCAACTTCTGATCGCAGGCTTTTCTGATACGTCAAAACGACATGCTAAATATTTAAGTAGGATAATTTTAATAAATAAAAATAAATGTTCGTTTGTTTGTGTAATATGCGTTCCCGAACCACTTGTCTTATTGAAAAAATATTTTTGCTGTTTTTTTTTAATAACGTGGGTCAAAACGTGGAGTTTTAACCTATTTTAACTATTTTCAAAGGTTCTCTAAGGAAAGAGCGGAGACGTTTAAAAATCGTCAAACGTGGAAGATGGAAAGGGAGGCCTTTGCCAGGACAAAATTTAAACTCTAATACTTCATTAACTTTATTATCAATACTTTCACATTTTCTATTCTTTATTTTTTTTTTTTTAAAGTTATACTTTAAATTATTTGATTTATTTCGTCCTTTATTCATTAGAAGTATAAAATTAGTATAATCAAGTCCAAGTTCATCAGTAAAACAACTGTTAGATGCGTTTATCTGATCCAGGTGCTACGATTCGTATCTACTAACTAAATGGGTAGATATGACTTGCTAACTGTTTTATTATCATGATGATCGAATGCTATCGGCTATTCTCTTTAAATAATCAACTCTGATTATGCAGAGCGGCTGTGGTCTAGCGGTGAAGGGCGTGAACTGGCGATCGTTGAGACTCGTGTTCGAATCTCAATTCTAACCGGTACGACAGAAAAGAGAGAAAATATGTTTTTGTTTATTTTAATTTTATTTTTATATACGTATGTAAACTTATAGGTAAATAAACAAATTAGATGTCGTGCAATAACTGGTGTACAAAGGAAATTTGCGGTCAATTTTAGTTAATTAGTGTAGGAACTGTAGGTACACTCTCGCAACACGAATCAAATCGAGGGATGTACAAACAATTGTAGTTAGTAGACTATTACTGACAACCGGCAATAGGGATGGCTCCCCTCACAAAAACCAACCAATCGAAAACCGAATTCGAAGTACCGAAATCATTAACATGACCACCCTTCGCAACGAACTAACATATGTTTACTTTCACTCGTTTTTTAAAATAAATAATTGTTCAATGAAATAAACGCGAGGGTTTAAAGTGCTTCGAACATACGTGCTTCATGTTTGAAGCAGTCGATTTCAATTCAGCTATTGTTTCTAATTCAGCAACAAATGCAGTAAATATTTCTTAATAATGAGCAGTTAAATGAAATGAACAAAGCAATCACAGCAGCTTAGCGCGATCGTGTTTTCAAACAAACACAACTGACAGACTCGACACCCGCTGCACACATAATTAATGAAATTTCCAGCTGGCCTACTATTTTAATTGCTTCATGTTATGACATGCCGCTTTTGAAACATTTCGGGAAAACTCGCCCGAAAGTCCGCCTTTGTTCACGCCGGACGCGCCTATTCAAAATCATTACAGACAATTATTTGTTTATCAAATACGCATTAGAGGCCGCCGTATCCGTGACCATAACGATATGATTTTAAAGATGAAGATGTCGTGTGAAAGATCGTGCCCGCGATAGTCGCACTATTAATTTAGCTTTAGGATACAAAACGCTTTAAAATAGCCATCACAATAATGCCTATGATTATCATAACAAAATGTTGACCACGAACTGATAAACATTATTAGGATTTTATTTAGATATACAGCGAATTGATATCATCTATTTATATGTGCAGGTCGGACGCTGAGCGGAGGCAGTGGACAAGTATGTAGGCCGCACTTTCATACGCCGCTACATCCCTGGCTGGAGTCCAAAGCGCTGAGCGGAGGCGCGTGGGGCAGCGGCTTCCAACAGGACGCCTCTAACAACGATAAACCCCTCTCGCCCGCCCAGCATCACCATCCTCATCCTCTCTTCTCGTTTCCTCCCACGCCACCCAAGGACTCGACGCCGGACTCGGTGGCGGCGGCGGCGCTCGGCCAGCAGGACTATCAGGCGGCCGTCGCGCACGCTACCGCCATGAGTGTCGCTTTCATGCAACAACAACAGGAACTACCTCTGTGCGGCGACGTTAAACCCATGATGGGCGCACCTCCGTCTAAACAAAGAGAAGGTGCGCAGCAGGAGAACTGCCCTCAGGAATCGAGCCAGCCCTCCGGCGAATACAACGCTCAGTACAACGCCGCCGGCGGCGACTACGGCTACTCGTATCCCGGCAAGGGGTTTAGTGGCGCGCCGCAGCCAAGCAAGCCGCGTCCCAACAAGACGCGCACCAGCGCCGGTGAGTCGCGCGCGATCTCAACCGCACTAACACACTGCTCTCGCCACGCACTTAACACCCCGGCCCACGCTCTTATCCGATCATATTTGGTACAGAAATCGTAAAACAATAAATATTTTTCATTTATTTATCATCTATTACGAATGTATCGTTTTATATTGAACTATCAAATAACAAAAATGTCATTCGAAGGCTCGTTAAGTTGTTAATGGTTTACATAATGGTTGTCGTAATGGAACTCTAATAATTAGAATCTCAATGCAGAATGTCTCGTCGACAATTGCGATTTATTATTTCGATAACCGGGCGCCTATCGAAGATTAATATTTTCAAATGGTATTGTCGAATAATTACTATTGGAATCTAAACGGTTAATAAAGATTTGAGCGGATAAGAGCGGAGGCATTTTCACTGATACCGGGGTGGCGCGCCTGTGTAATCGTTCAGACTCGCCACTTTGGCTCTCACGACGGTGTTTGCAGGCACTAACTGTTTTACGGTTTTCATGCTTATTGGTGGCGGTTTTAACAATTTGTGAAAGGATCATATCGGTTACGTAATCGCGTCCGAATTTGCTTTCTTTAGTAAAAGTGTTTCTGACTTTCGCGTTTCATGTCGCGTCTCCCACAGAATTCGTAACTCCGTGAAGGAATTAACAATAAGTTTGTGAAGTGAACGCTGAGCAGGAGTTAAGTTAGTCCATTGGCCGTAATCAGTGTTGCGCCGGCGCAGTTCGCCATTGTTGCATGTGAATTCGAGCGGCACTTTTGATGATGACCAAACAAACTAGCGGTTTCTCAGTCTTTAATTGCGCGTTCCATTGTTTTTGTAATTAAACAAACATTTTAAGTAGATTTCTATTAATTCTTGGGAGAATTACTCAAATTAGAACTGAAATATTAAATCACACTTTGTCTCTTCGTGTTTCTGTTGCTGTAATAACTTAATTAACTTATGTAAATTCGTGGTTGCAATTGCGTCGTATAAAGGATCGTAAATGATCATAAAGACATAAACTTACAACATCGAACAGTATTAACTCAAATATACTTAGTTTTCTTTGAAAAAGTAGTCACCCTACATTAATTTGTTGTTAATTATTTTTTTTTATTATTATCTTATGTATTAATATCGCGTTCCGGGAATAGTTTGAAAGTAGTCAGGTATAACGAGAGGAGTGTACACTGTCAATCTATATGGTACATACTCGTCTCCTCAAGCCGCCATAGTGTAGGCGACTGCTGCCCGCGCAGGTTCCTCTCTGTAGTAGCAGTTGTTTCCATTCATGGACCGCACTCTAGCTTTACATCAGGCGGAGTGTTGTCACAAATCAACGTAATGAAATAAATAAATGAATTACATTAACGAAGCGTTAATTTTAATTATGTTACCATGACATAATTAGATCTTTTTGAAAAAAGCAAAAAATAATAATTACAGACTTCCATCATTATTACAATGGACGGGAATTGAACCGGTCACTTCATTGTCTCTCAGAATGAACGAATTGAATGAATACAATAATAAGCGAAACACGAAAATTACATTCAATATTTTAGTTAAAATTTCCATTATTTAAGTGGTTTTACTTGTACAATATTTTTTGCTGACTCATTAGACTTTCGCTTAAAATTTTAAGTATTTAACTTGAGTGTTTTTTTTTGTGTTACCGATCTATTAAATATTCACAACAGTTTTATAATTATACACAATTTTAATATACAAACAAACGTAATTTAAAAGGATTAACGCGTTTTTAAAATTATAACAAAAAGCGAAATTAGAATTTGTTTTTAATTAATTTTATTCTTTAATGAAAAAGGGGCTGATGATTAGGCTAGTCTATTTTAATTATCAAATAACAATTCTCTTAATTATTTATTTATTTAAAAGTTAGCGTAATGTGCACTCAGACGAACTTAATGCTAATTAGTATTCTCTTCCAACTAACCTTTGTGACTAAAACAAATGCAAGAGAGGAAAAGCAGATATTTTTTTATTGTGGCTCGGCATGTGACAACACTCCATCTAGATTGACAGTGCACACTCCTCTCGTTATATCTGGCTACTTTCAAACTATTCCCGAAACGCGACAAGGTCACTTCACGGATGTTACATTCGAAAGTGGTGGTACTACCCCAGGACGACAGACTGGACGAATAACCATCATCAGTCTGCCTACCACTCTTATTTTTTTTGTTCCTTTTTTTTTCTTTATTCTTATTACAAACATTCCTCAATTAAATCCAGTCAAAAATTGAATTCCATTTCGTTCGTTATTTTTTATCATCAAAACGATTAAATTTATGAATTTTTAAAGAATGGTAAGCAGTCTGATGGTAGTTATTAGCGAAGTTTGCCTTCCGGGTTAGTACACTTTCAAGTGTAATACCCGTGACACAACCTAGTCGCGTTTCGGGATCAGTTTAGACGTAGCCACACTCCAGTTTAACATCAGGTGGAGTATCTCCATATTCTTGGCTTGACATAAATTACCATATTTATAAATAAAATTTTTACTTTAAAAAATCTGTATATAAAAATATAAACTAATTTGATTAAATTTTTCATTTGATTTATTTTCAAGTAACTAGAGTTAAAAGAAGTTATGTAATAGATAAATACACAGATCCTCTTCATCATTCTCATGCTTACCAGTTTCTATATGTTAATTTTGTATAGTAGCCGGATGTGATCCATTCCATTGTCCGCTCACTGCCGAGGTCGTGTGGCCTCGAGATTCAGAGCTGGACTTGGTATTAGGGTTCACAAATAACATTTAATAAAGATTCCTTTACGAATTATATGGAAAAAAAGCTATGCAAAGTTTGTTATGGAAGCATCAACTATTTTAATTTATTAAAATGTAAATATTTTCTTCACAATTTCTAAAAAAAAAATAGTCAAAAATTAATAGGTACACTAACAATCTTGTTCAATTAAATTTTATCGTAAACACGTAATAAGAATGTTGAGATGGGTAGAAAATTGAAAATAGTTAAATTAGATGTAGTAGAAAAAAATAACCCAGAATTAGGTTGAGTCGAGTTTCGGGGTCAGCTTTCATATTGCACATTTATCTCCTTAAGCCAGAATAGCGGAGGGGACTGCTGTTGTTTCTTTCTGCTCATGATTCGCACTTTAGCTTAAAACATCATTCGGAGTGTGATTACATGCCGGACTATTACAAAAAAATTCGTTCATTTTTTCGTAAATTTTAAATTCTTTTTTGGCATCCATAAAACACGAATAGTTAATAAAAATTATTAAAATATTATAATTCTATAACTATATTTATAGTCACGGTTTGTCGACGCTGGTGCATACTATATTTTATAAACGTTATTGCAACTGTTTTTACGTTATTCAATCACGATTACTCATTATTAATTGTTAGAATATTTTCATTTATTGATCGCGGTTTCTTTATTGAAGAGAGAAAATACTATATTTTAAATTTTTTTGTAGTTTTCCTATGCCATTATTTCCTAGAAGTTGTTATTTATTAGCGACACTATCGAATTATGCAAATGAAACAGGGAGTGCTTTTTGTTTTCAAAATCAAGTGCCTGGGAAAATAGATTTTTCAAAAATCTAATGATACCGTCATCAAAATCGATCCCGGGACACTTTTTAGTATTTTTCGATATTTATTTTGAATTTGACCATTTGACCTTGAAAAATAATTTCTGTATATGTGCTAACATGCATTTTTACTGCACTGTACTAAGAAAACGTAACGGATTAAAAAGATTTATGTGCTAAAGTTTTTAGTTTTATATATTTCAAAAAACGTGAATCAAGTATTAAGTCAACACTCGATTCATAATTTTGTACCTACATAAGGTATTCCGTTGGTGAGTTTGTATGTAATTGCGGTCGGTCGAATGCAACGATGCAACCAACGAACATATATGTGGTTATACATTTACCAAAAAAATTCTATACAATTTTAAACTCTATATCTACAAGTATAAGGTTCAAATAGAGTTTGAAATTATAACATTGTATAGCTACACGTGAGGCATGTACAGTTCTCCGTCACACGTAATTATCTCGCTGTATGCTAATAACAAATGCAAATATGTCCGTGTCCGTCCGTTCGCGGTTTACAGTGTACAGGGAGGGTCGGGTTAATGTAAAAAATGACTTCATTCCCGCGGGATACACCGTAATGCTACGTTAATATTGATTCATATTATTTTATTATTGCTTTAAAAACGTGCTGACGATACCTGGAAAAGTAACGTTACTTCTCGAATTTTTACCGGTATGTCAATGTTTTGTTATATTAATACTGAAAGTAACGAAAATAATATCGGTATTAGATAACGTTACAAACAATAGTCATAAGAAAATAAAAAAGGTGGTAGGCAGACTGATGATGGTTATTAGCCCAGTCTGCCATCGTGGGGTAGTACCACCACTTTCGAATGTAGCATCCGTGAAGTGACTATGTCGCGTTTCGGAAACAATTTGCAAGTAGCTAGGTATAACGAGAGGAGTGTGCACTGTCAATCTGGATGGTGCTCGATTGTCTCCTCAAGCCGGTGTAGCGGAGCACTATAGGACCGCACTCTAGCTTAACATCAGGCGGAGTGTTGTCATATGTCGAGCTACAATAAAAAAGAGACGGATGGTAATAGCTTAGGTATGTTTATCGACATTTCTCTGGGTATGGAGATTTATTTATACCGGTATTTCAGTCGCGGTTTTGTAAAAGAAGCTACTGCAGTACTGTGAGATGAAATAATAGCTTTATCTCTATAAGTAAGCATTATAGTGGTATATTTTTAAAATCCTACATTAAATTTCGTAAAGCATAATAAAAAATTGTTTATTACACTAACGAATGTGTAAATTTACAAAATAATTCTCACGCTCAATTACTTATACAGTAGTTACCGTTTAATGTTGGGATTAATTTATTGACGTTTCGCAAATTCTATTCTCAACAGAGCTGAGAAATCAAGGAACAATGTTAAAATTTTTAGAAATTTCATGACTACCAAATCTGTCGTAGAATAAAACAATAAACATAATCGTTAATTAGTTTTTTAAAAATTTAGAACTGAAATAATTGCGGAATACAGACAATGCCTAACAATACAACGGGGCGGCCTCGCATAGATCGTAGTCTTCTGGTGCCGTTCATCAACTTCCATTAAAATTATTTTCTATTTGCATACAGATGTATAATTAAGGCGTAATAACTGACAGGTTTGTGGCGCAACAAAGAATAAGTTTTGAGCAATAATTTAATGGTTTGTATGCAAAATAGCCGCGCTCACCGTTACGTGTTGATGGGCCGATGCACCACGAGACGGTCACGGTCCGCGGGATCTGGTCCTTCACGTCGCTGAATCGTACGTGCCGCAAACCTAACGTGCCTAACCCTCATTAAAAGGTCTCCCTGTCTACAACGTACTATTTGCTCTAAGATTCAATAACCAGTGGTTACGAAGTAATATAATATAAAACATATTTCGGTTAAGAGGCTCGAGTCAGGTGAGAAGATAAGCAAAAAAATTTCACACGAGATTAAATTGCAGACGTGTGCTCGGGCTCTTCAGAATCGATCTGTTTTCATCGAGCCGTGTGAAGCTGCTCGTCGGTAAGCAGAGTGTACTCGCGTAGAGAGTAGACTTGAAAAAATAAAAACCGCCCACTCCGCTACGTAAATATGGCAGATGAAAATCTTTTATCACGGTCACGTAGTAAGCCGCGTCACGACCGCACGTCACTGACGGCAATAAAGACCGTGCGGCATTCTAATTTTCAAACAAATGTTGGAATTTTTGCTCGGAATTTTACCCTTTACTCGAGAATTTAATCTTGAAATGAGGTTTTATGTTCTAGTTTAAAATGCTACTTGCGTTTTATTAAAATATACTTATTAACATTCATTCGACTAGCACGATAAAGCTATAAACATTGAGCTGTAAAAATTATTTTGAGTTAATAATAAAGGCTATTGTTAACTGTATCGAATGGTAATTAATATCTGTAAGTAATTTAACAGAAATATAGCTATTTTAATAATACACACAGAGCTACGTAAAAGCATTTAATCTTAAAAGTGAGCCGCCTCGAGCAGTTATAACTTTCACAAATGTTTTTACCAATAGAGACGTTACTATTGATCTAAATCCGACTAAAGACTCGATCATAAAACTCGACATTCATCGAGTAATATCCTGTTATTTTTTCCTAATAATCGTTATTGGTGTTTATTTATTACAAACCTCGGATCAAATTACAGGCTTTATCGATATACACAATAAAAAATAAAGGGTTAATCCAAAAAGTGAGTCGTCGGGTCGATCGCAATAAGTTTTCGATAAGGTCCGGGCGATTTAATTGCCGGTTGTGATCTCGTTTTATATAAAAAAGATGAATAACTGTATGGCCTTAAGGTTCTGGGTTCGATGTTTTTTCGATAGATTTTTTGGATCACTTTCACTTTTCAAATTAAAGTCTCAATATTGTCTAAGAGCAACAAAATATATATTTTAATTGAACACTGAAGGACAATGTGAATAAGGTTCTCACGGTGATCAATGTTTGTATTTATCATACGCTATATGTATATTATGTTATTGTATATTGTGTTCCCGCGAAAGGGTAACGAGATTGCCTTTTCAAATTTGATCGCACTAAATCATAGGGCAGGTAATCGAGTTTTGTGAATGATGGTGGGCGGCGCGCTCGCACCCTGTAGAATAACCTATATTGCTACAAAATACTTTCACTTACTAATTTTTTTTTCCATAACATTTCCCGGAGGACGGCTCATTCCTGGGGACAGAAGTTCAATGATTAAAAACGCATGAATCTTTAAGTAGTTGTAGTTAGTTATCTGTAATTTGATTATTTCTAGTATTCATGTTATACTTTCGATTAGTATTAGCATTGCATGTTGCTTTCGAAATAGTTTTTGACGTAGATATACAAATATTGGTAGGCAGAGTGACTGTGGTCTGACTGTGGACCACCACTTTCAAATGTAACTCCCGTGAAATGACCTAGTCGCGTTTCGGGATTAGTTTGGAAGTAGCTCGGCATAAAGACTCCTCTCTTTTGCTCTGTCAACCTAGATGGTGCACTTTTATCTCTTCACACCGACATAGCGGAGGTGACTGCTCTGCGGACATTTCTCTGTGGTAGCAGAAATCTTCATTTCTATAGTAGCGGACCATTAAAAATGTTTCATATGCATAACCTACTTATGCATTTGTTGAATTCTATAATTAAAATATTCAACATAAATATATAAAGTTAAAAATATTTTCTTATCATGAGTGTAATCAAAAATTCAGCGTAACACGGATTCGCTTTTATAAAAAACGACTGAGCAAAAAAAAAAAACTAATTTAGTAGTTAGCAAATATTGTCTGTTATTTGTAATAGGTAAAAATTAAAATTATAAACTAACGATGGTATTCATGGATGAGATATTGTGGCTTGCGTTAAAAATTGTTTTAGAAATATCTGTTGCGCAAATGATTAGCATGTACGTACATTATTTTATTGCTCTGTTCTGCTCTGGTTGTCGACGCTCTCGGCTATTTTTGTGTAACAACCATTCTATGGTAACACGTTCTTATTGTTCTTTCAACTATGTTTATTTACAAGCTTTCATTGATTATTCATCAACATTCAATCTACAAAACTACTCATGATTAAGGTCTTTATTTTACCGCACTATAGAATGCAGAGTATTGCAGAGATGTTGTGCATTACCTCTCCACTATATGTAAATGAAATTACATCTGTTATTCTTTTTATAAGTATTTATATAAACATAACGTAGCGTTTATGCAAGATATTTTAGTTTAAGTATAGATTTTTAATGTCACTTCGAATGCGGTAAGATCGTTCTTAGTGTTCATATTAATATAATTTAATTAGTTAAAATATTCAACGTTTCTCTCGGATGACGTTTTTATTACTGTTAGGCAAAAGGAGGTGTTGTTAAAAAATAACTATTAGATGTATTTTATTGTAGGTCATTAAGGGTGTTTTGCATAAATAACGCATAATAAATGCATCCGTTTGCTTTAAGTAAGGTTTTTAAGTACTTTTACTTTATTCTGTGGTTCGATTTTGAAATAAATTATTTTCTATATGTATCCCATTAACTGGTAGTCGTTTTTTGAAGTCTTTATGTGTTTTTGTTGTGTTTAGTGTGCCTTGTAATGTTGGCTTCTTAAATTGTTGCATGTAATTGGATATAGTTTTTTTTTATAATTTGATTGGTAATGTTTCTGAATGTGATTTTTCTCTCGTCTTTCTCAGCCTGCCAGGAGACAGGTAATACTTTACCTTTAACACGATTGATTAAAAATTATCCTCCTAACTTTATGTATTATGCACCTGCTTCTTTCTTTGGGTTTTTTGAGCTTGATTATTTACTAATATATTGTTTTTTTTTTATTTGCGTTAATTTTTAAATTAATTTAGCAAGTCCCTTTACCCAAAATTATATTGAGACCTTTTAATGATTGTAGTATCATATGGGTATCTATGATTAAATTGTTATGAAAATTGAATAGAAAAACTTAGAAATATATGACGTCACCCCAGCAGTTGGAAGGCCGATTAAATGATAGATTTCAGTGCGGTCACGAGGAGTGCTAAAGGCTGTGCTAGCTTAGTGCGCAGAGCTTTCGTCCGCAAAGCGAAGGACGTGGGTTCGATTCCTACTTCATAACTTTGTTGACTTTTTCCGTTCAATTTTCATTAAAATTTAATAAATTCAGCATTTCAACAAATCAAAAATTAATGTAAAATAATTCTACACGTTAAATTTTATTCACCTATAAATGTCTCTTCTAATATTATATAAAATTCTTAGTTGACAGTCACTAATTTTATATTTGTATGGTCGCAGAGGGTCGGGAATGCGTGAACTGCGGAGCGACATCGACACCTTTATGGCGACGAGATGGCACTGGACATTATCTATGCAATGCTTGCGGATTATACTACAAGATGAACGGACAAAACAGGCCCCTCATCAAACCCAAACGGAGATTGGTGAGTGTAAGAATCCGACCAATTCATGTATCATTTATTTTTACGTGGTTGTTAGGTTTTTACTTTAATGTTCTTGTAGATTCTGGCTATGTTTCAAGACAGAGTTATTATATCACAGTGTTGAAGCATTCTAAAAATATATGGTAATAAAAACAATAATTAAGTATGTTTACAAAATATTAAAAATAACCTAGATCGCTACATGATTATTACAAAATGTCCGCCGGATTCCAGTTAGCTAGAATGGGTGTCGTTTACAGTTAAGGGGCAATAATAAAAAGGCGGAGCATGCACGCCCGACCACGACATCGCATTAACTTCCACACAAATTGGACTCTTAAGAAAGTTTAGCGTTTCGTCGAAAAACCAACCGCGTCCAAACTAGCCCTGTCATAAATTTTCAAGTTAAAACATTTAATCTTAAAGGTCGGACGGACATAAAACTGAAACAATGCGACATTCGGTCGTCATTTTGGGCGTCACGTCACTGCCAAGTGCCCACGAAAGACGCTTTTCACTTCTTTGGAAGCGTTTGAAAGATTCTATAACCTGAGTTGTAGGTGTTAAAGTTTAAAATGGCATGTTTGGGATTAGGTTTATAGTTTTTGTTCGGCAACTAGAGCTTAACGAGTGGCTCGTGTCCACAATTGTACAATTTACCTTAAACACTCTTTATACAAAACATGGTTCATGACATTACATTTAACATTGCTGATAATCTTATATGTATGAAAACATTATTAAGTTGTTCACTTGATGATTGAAGTAAATCAAGCGAGTCGACTTCGGATCTAAGTTTTTTAAATTTTAATTGAAATAAATACATATCAGCACAGCTCAATGCCTTGGTTTAAAAATTGAAGAGCGGTAGGTAGACTGATGATGGTTATTAGGTATTAGCCTAGTCTAGGGTACGACACCACTTTCAAGTGTAGCATTCGAAAAGTGATCTTGTCGCCTTTCGGGATCACTTTGGAAGTAGCAAGCTATCACGAGAAGAGTGTGCACTGTCAACCTGGATGGTACACATTCGTCTCCTCAAACCGGCATAACGGAGGCGACTGCTGTATGCAGAAAGTTGTTTCTATACATGGATTGCACTCTACCTTAATTAGCATCAGGCGGAGTGTTGTCATATTTATGTCGGGCTACAATTACAAAAAAAATAACACCTCGACCCAACTAGGTACCTTAGTTTCTACCGAGAAACTCTGGGACTCCTAATCTTAACAGACTGGTGCGCTGACCATAGAGGCCGTCAACCATAGTGTAAATCATATTTTTACTTTTGTTTTCTTTGTGGGAATTTCTATAAGTACAATGAGCGGCAACAGACACCGTTAATAAGTTTCCGTGACTATTAATCCAGAGAGTTAAAAAGTAAAATATTTACTGGAGTACCTACAATGAGAAAAGGTAACGGTTGCAAATAAACAAGTTATTGCTATTTGCAACCAAGTGACTTTATTTGAAGTACAACTTTGTTAACATACACGTACATTGCTTGCTCAATATTGACAAAGTTGTAATGCGCGTTTTGAATAAGTTTAGTTGTATGTTGTCAAAAAAATTACCAAGCCAAGTTGGTACTTTACTGGAAACTTTGTTTTCACAGTGTACAAAGAGAACCCACGTGCTACAAATTAGATTCATCTACACTAGTGCGAAATTAGTTGTATTTTTCTTAATACATATTTTTAATTGATTTTGTGAATACAATAAGTAGAAAATGTTCATGAGCGTTTACCTATAAAGTAATCTAAATATTGAATTAGTTACATAACAAAATTAAAGCCTCTATCATGGTTACATACACATAGTTACATATCAGGCCATAGATGGTACGACGCACTGCAATACATGAAAGCGTTAAAATTTTATTATTATTAACCCAGTCAACCGGAGTAATACCACCACTTTGAAGTGTAACACCCGTGAAGTAACCGTGGTTATCAAGCCATCTATAGCGGAGATGACTGCTATTTGAAAACATTTCTCATTTATAGCAGTTTTCTCTGCTGAAATGCATAGCTTAACATCAGACGAAGTCTGGACACATGCTGAAAAATACTGAGATATACTTAGCGGCCGTAGTCTAGCGATGGCGTAGTGAACTCACAATTGATGGGACACGTGTTGAAATCTTGCTAAATTCTTACTTAAGATACCATGTTATATGTAGTTTGGTCGTTAAGTATATAGGCGTTAAAAAAAAGAATCAACAAAAAGATAATTAAATTATACGATGAATTAATATGCATTAGGTAATGACGACCTTGTCACCACAAAGTCTAATTGGACAATCTCTTACAACAACTAAACACCAAATTTAACCAATTACTTGACTAGACTACTCTTGACACCAATTTTAACTGAGGTGGGAACAATTTTTTGACAATACAAAAGTATACAAACGCTGTGACGAGACCATAGTAAATTAGGCAATTAAAATTAGAGTGGCTAATGTATTATCATTTTAATTATTTTAAATGAAATATAAAACAATAGATAATGTGTTGATTATGAAATTTTTATGTGAACTCGCTTTATTATTTCTATATATATTTTTTAAATTGAATAGAGACGAAAACATTTTGTTATTATTTTTTAAGTTTAACCAGCGAGTTTAAGTTCAAACAACTGCTACTACAGAGAAATCTCTACAGGCAGCAGTCGCCTCCACTATGCCGGCTTGAAGAGACGAGCATAAACTATCCAGATTGACAATGCACACTCCTTTCGTTAAATCTGGCTACTTTCAACTCTACTCATACAGGTGTTACATTCGAAAGCGGTAGTACGGCTGGCAGGCAGGGCGAATAACCATCATCAGTCTGCCTACCACTCTTTGTTATTTTCTTTTTTTCTTTCTTACTTTTCTTTATTATTATTATTATTATTTAGTGCTAATATTAATCGTTAAAAATGTGGGATAAGAATAAAACGCATAAAACAAATTGCATAGTTTTGGTCGTGTACACGTATTCTGCGTTAGAAATTATGAGTGTATCCCTCTCGTATCGCAAGTAGGATAGTGTTTATAACGCTAGGGGCTCCCACTCTGCAGGTTTATAGCCTTTTATGAGAACTAAGGGTCGACGCACCCGAGCTTTTCCTATATTCTTTTTATATTTTTATACTTATTTCTTAGCCAGGCAAAGATTTTTACTTAGTTATTGTTTTATAGAGGTTCGGCATATGACAATAATCCGCAAGCAACTGCAACTAACAAACGATCCCCTCTACTATACCGGCTTGAGGAGATAATGTGAACCATGTACTTATTTCTTAGCCAGACTAAGCTTTTTACTTAGTTATTTTCTTATTGTAACTCGGCATATTACAATAATCCACAAATACAGTGGCAACAGTTCCCTCCACTATACTAGCCGACTTGAGAAGATTGAGCGGAAGTAGTCTAGTGATAGAGGACGGACCTCACGATCGATGACACTCGTGTTCAAAAATTCTTATCAGCACTAAAACTAAAACTTAATGGCACTAAAAATGTGAACCAAATTGCACACGCCTCCCGCTATGGCTAGGTCGCATCAACCTAGGCTAGTAACCATCATCAGTCTGCCTACCACCTAGAAGTTGTCATTACAATCAATTCCTTATGACGAGCTAATGTCATTGACTTATTTAATATATTAGAATCAAACAACACAAATGGTGTACATTACCAAACAATCGGTAACAATGTCAATTCCTTAACCATAAATGAGCACTTTGATTCTCAACCGCGAACTATTTAGGTGTTCATTTTTTACAACTTACATTTTAATACAATTATAATACATGCATGATTTATTGTGAATTTTAATTTGGTTACAAAAAAAATTAGTTCAAATATTCAAATGTGAGAACATTCAATTGAAACATGATGTGACTATTTAACTTCTAAAAAAAGAGTAGAGTAAAGTACTTATGAAAAAATATACCTATGAAAAATTTACGTAAACTAAAATGTTATCGTTAAATAATGTGTTATGTCTTAACGGCCTCTGTGGCGCATGCGGAAGTCTCGGATTCTTTTTTTTTAATTTTATTTCTTCAATACATAGAAATGCCTCGGAATATCGAGACATTGATGATACGAGTAAATTTATAATATTATACTTTAACTAAAATAAACTGATGGCTTTCCAGTCGTGAAGTGGTCGTGTTTTGCAATCAGTTTGGAAGTAGCCAGAGTAGTGGATGATGCATATTCGTCACCTCAAGCCGGCATCGCGGAGACCACTGCAGTCCGTAGACATTTGTAAATCCAAGCACACAATAAATATTTCATTTCATAGACTGCACCTTAGCTTAACACTAGACGGAAAGTAGCGAGCTACAATATAAAAAAACTTAATTAAATAATTTAACGTTAATAACTATAGCCACGAGTATCTATAGACAATCAATAACAACCTAAAATATTCGATTTCTAATTTTAAAACAATATCATTTAGTGGGTAGTAGTTAAGTTCCCTGGAATACGAGATCCGCGTGTCAGTGGCCCAGTGCGACACAACTTACCGGGCAATCGATCACGCGCCTCTACCAAATAAATTGTGGGCCGAGTTCATTAACGATAGTCATACTATGGATAAGCCGGATCAGTTTTTTTTGTTTATTTGAATTGCAAATTGATTGATAATGTTTGTCACATAAAATTATCATAATTTAATATGTCATATAAAGCTATGTTTATATTAAAATATTAATTATATTAATTAATATTGAAGTAAAGTGATGATAGTTATTAACCCTGTCTGCCGTCCTGGGGCATTACCGCCGCTCTCAAGAGCCCGGAAAATGGCGTAGTTTGAAAGTAGCCGAAAGGAATGTGCCCTGTTATGAATGGTGTACGTTCTTCTGCTAAAGCCGGAATAGCAGAGGCGACTGGTGCCTGCAAACATATTATTCTAGCATAACACTGTAATACCAGGCGGAGTAATATCATACTAGTCGAGTTACTGTAAGAAAATAACTCCATAAGTTATAAAATTAGAAACTTGAGTCGAGTTTGAAGCATTTAATCTTAAAATTAAAAGACAATGGGTAAAAAATGAGGTATCGCCTGTTTATGAGGCAATGTATAGTGAGTGACACGTCTTCACAGTGGGGGTCCACATTCACATTTTACCATTCCCCCCGTAACCTACCTGACAGTGACCAAAGCTTCGAGATCAACTTTTAAAGTTAAACATAAGATCTACGTGAAAATCTAAAGCTCTCTCTACCCCTAATAGTCTAGTTTACAGCTTGGTTGTATAAATAAAAAACGGTTTTGAATTAATATTTTTTTTATAAACTTCCTTTGCAATAATTTATACTAATTTATGTGTTTTTATACAAAACCTTTAAATTAATTATTTCCACCTATATCTTTTTTTTTTAAATCTCTTTTGTTATTTTTTAAATTGAGAAAAAAGTCAACTTTTGTCAACGTCTTGATTGATATGGTAACCTTCTCTTGTTTTAGCAATAACCCAAAATGTTTAGTATCTTTTTTTTCACGCGAGGATATACATTTTTATTTGGCGTCGAACAGGTTTGACATATCACTAAATTTTGTAAGAAAAATTACTATTCTCATGGATTTTTATGCCGGGTAGCGGGAGGTGTTATAAATTAACTTTTTTTTTGTTCTCCACCCTGACTCACCGTTCATTGTGTAGATGTTTTGTGCTTTTGTGTAAATAATTTTATAGTTTTACCTGTTCTAGGCGCCAGTGCGGTTGTGACATTTATGGGCAGGATATTGGGACATATATGCGATCAATTAATTATTACGTATGTCTATGTGACGTCATAAATTCTAATGATGAAGTGTTACTGCTTTTTTTATTATTAGTTTTTATCTAAAAAAAAGTTAATTTGTGCGTCTAAGGAAGATCTGTTGATAAAAATAAATAAATATTCATTGCTACCGATTTGTTCCAATTTGGTTTTTAAACCAATAGACACGGAATTTAAACTATTTATTAAATATTATTTTTTACTTTTTTTTTAAGTTTACAGTGTTTTCTATCTATAGTAGATAGTTCAGAGGCGAAGTACAAATTATTTTGTATCTTCCTTTAATAGAATAAAGGCATCGATAAATTGAAAGTGAGCCCGCTAATCGAATCAAGCGGGAAACTAAACGATCGATTTGAAATTAGAACGCGGGTTCGATTTCACGGGAATCGACAGGCGGGGATAATCGATTGATTCAGAACGAATACCTTTTTACAATGCATAGGTAATATTATATCTTTTTTTTTTGTTTGTTTACATCTTAAACGTTTATTTCGCGATTCATTCGGTCATAAAATAATTTCAATAAAAATAATGATTCCGTTTTTTTTCTATTAATTTAATAATAAACATAACGTTCTTATTATTGCAAATGTCATTTTAATTATGCAAAAATACGTAATTAAAAGGTACATAATTTTGTTTAAGCATCGGTAATTAGGTATATTTTTTCTGTAATATTATGTAAAACAAAAAATAATTACGAATAATAAACCAGCTCAGTGGTTTCAAACGTATGTAATTATTGACGACTGACTCCCAGTAGCAAGTAACACTCAACTTGTTTCAACTGTTGACGTTTGTACTTGATTTAGCACCTCAAATTGCGAGGCTCCAGCTCGTGGTTACCTTTTGCACTAAGAATATACGATATACAAGATTATAGGATACAATACTTTTCTTAATAAATTAATTAAGTATCTATTTGTAAAAGAAATTTTAAAATTCTAATACTAATAAAATTGTTTATTATTTAGTCTCAAAGTTAAACTATATTTAGACTATTAAATAAGAAATTATTAGTACATAAAAAAGTAGAGATATCGTCTAATATTTTAGATAGTGAGACAGAGTAACATGTTTTTATACGCATTATTGAATGGCACTTGAATCTCGAAACTACCGTATTACGTTATAATCTCGAGCTAAGCTTCAATCGGACTGACAGGCAGATAAGTGCTCAGCTACCGATCGTGACGTAACAAAACCAAAAATATTACACAGCGATGCTACTTCCTCTCGACAATTAACATAGCAGGAAGCGCTAGCTGTCATTAACCCGTCACTACACTCGGTAGCGCCAACTGTTAAGCCGAAAGTCACGGCACAAATCACAGTTTACGCTCCCAGCCGATATAATTAGGAGTCCAATGCTTTATAAATACAAATAAATAAAAGGAGCTGTGCGATGTGACAGGCTACAATTACAGAGGCGTCCGCAGGCCGTGCACCGCGCTCAAATTGTTGGGTTACGTACGCGGTGTCTCTCTGACTAATGATGTGCCCACTCCACGCACAACTGTGGGTTATGGATTTTATATGTATTTATTTAAACACAAGAATCGCTTTTCACAATATACCTTCTCAGGCCTAAAATCTTAGGGTCGTTTGCACCAGAAGGCCAGTTAAAGTAACTTTAACTATTACTTTTACGTTTACTTTAACCGTTACGTTTACATTATGGTGTATATTTACTTCACACGAGTTGCACCATTGCATCGTCGCGGCTGTCATTTTGACGGTTACTTTAACCTTAACCGTAACCAGCGAATCTTGGCTTGGTTTAAGTTAAAGTAATCGTCAAACCAATGTTGCTAACGTCAAATGTATGAAAGAAGCCAAATATATTTTTCGAGTTCAGCCACCCTTTTAACGATAACAATATGAATTAACACGATATTGCAAGTTGTGTGGAGTAAATGTAAACGTTTAACGGTCGTCGTCTCCGTAAAAGTAATAGTTAAAGTTACATTAACCGGCCTTCTGGTGCAAACCACCCTTAAAGTGGTTCTCCATTCATTCTTTCATCGCCTCTTTCACCACCTTCAGTTTTTTTTTGAGCCAAAAGATAGCATATGTCCTTCCTCAGGATGCAATGTATCTCCTTATAAAATTTTATCGAAACCCGTTCAGTGGTTTAGGCGTGAAAAGGTAACAAACAGACAGACTTTCAATAATATTATTATAGATTGATTTCTACATTATTTTGCAAACATTCGACGAATTTGTATCAAGGACATGTATAAGATAAAATAACCGCTTATTATCAGGTTAAAAACAAGATGAAATACTTACATTGATGATGTCGGGAGAGTTTAGTTGTCCATGTAGTAGTCAGCCCACGCTGGCACAGTACACGAAGCTGTCGCCACTGGACCTACTTCTCGGGACCGTTCACTTCCGCGTCCACATTAAATCTTTAATATCCAATTGGAATTAATAAGACAAACAAAACTTTGACCGCTTTCCTGTTAGATTAAATCAGTAATTTTTATATTATTTTGTGTATAAGGAGTGTGCTCTAATAAATACTCTAATATTAATATTATTGATGTATGTAACTATGTATTGATTGGGAGACAAACAAACATACTTTTAATTTTCCAATTTTATTGTTACACTTTTTATTTCTAAACGGCTGAAATAAGTAAATTTTGTCCTTTTTTTTTTTGCATTTTTTATTATTAATTATAATTAACGTTGGTAAAACGCGGGGTTGATTTTTTTTAAAAATATTAATTTAGTTATCATTCGCATAGAAGTTACGGGTAACAGCATAAATACATGGGATTATATTTTAAGTTTATACCTTCAGCAAACAATCCATTCAAATCAATCTAATAGTTATCTAAGATACACTTGAAAAGTCATCATTTAATTTAAATTATTCACCAGTTAAGGTGTTGAGTACAATAAACCTATATTAAGTCTTGTAGTACAATAAATAAGGGACATTGTTTATGTATCGCGGGATCGTTGAGGATGCGTAATTGACGTGTAAGATAAAATCTGCGAGATGGAAGGATAGCCTATTACATCACTGAGTTCATACTGATAATTTTGTTTCGTAATGTATTCTCATTTTTTTTTAAACAATTCACGCGTATATTAATCGCTACATAATTAAACATTTTGTATCAAGTATTATCTAGGAATAGGTACAGGTGTAAAAATACATAGGAACCCCGTGAACCAGAAGTTGTATGAATCATACTCAAAAAAGAAACACCTTTTTCATTTTTGAGATTATATAAAAAATGCATATTTTTTTGATTAGTCTAATTATCATGGTACCAGTATTTATTAAAAAAAAACTCAAAAAAGCGTTGAAATATCAAAAACAAGCTATGTGAATGCAACGATTGATAAACGACTGGTGTCGCTAAGACCTCGCGAGAGGGGCAAGTGCTCTTGTGGTTACGATATTACACGTCCATTGTAGCTTATTAAAAATAAATATTATATATAAAAGCTAACAATTAAAAAATAGCTTGCAATTATGTTTTGGTATTGGTAGTGTAACACATCTTTGCCAGTTAACTTTGGAGACAAGAGAAAGATAAGATAGAGAAGAGAGAGGTAAATATATAAACAAAAAAAAAACTACATGATGATAATAATAATAAATATAATAATGACGTAGATATGCAGGCTCTAGAATTTTTAAAGGAAGCCAGTACTCATGGAGAATGTTCACGTTTTATAACACAAAAAACAATAATCATTTGGATACTTAAAAGTAGGTTATACTCAAGTGCCTTTATATTATGTTGTTTGAGATATATTCTTTGTTGTTTTCCTATAAGGTAAAGTTAGGTTTGCGATAGTTAATGTTCTAAGATAAATCTGCGATGTTGGGTATAGAGTGATGACATTGTTCGCGGCGTGTTAAAGAGTGGACCGGTCGACGATCGGGGGACGTAACGAGCACTCCCGTATACAATAGACCTTTTAGCGTCAACCGCCAACGCCTGTCAATCTCCTCGTCTCACTATATCCAAGCTTTTATTTAATTTTGTTCTAAATAACTTTGAAATAGAGCAGACGTTTATCTAACTATTTTATGTATAAGTAGACCATTATTTTTGTACCTTATAGGTACAATCAACGGTAGGTTAACTGCATCACCTGAAGGATTATCTTTGCTTGTGGTATTCAACAAGCCCATCCTTGGTCGCTTGGATATTAACTAATAGAAATCGGTTTACAGTCAAATTTAAATCCATAATTGGCTAAAAATAAAAGGGGGCGTGTATTATACTTCTGAGGGCTCGGGCGATTGTTTTCTAATGTGATGCAGCGCCAGTTTCGCTGTTGGTACATATGAGGTCGTTTAGATTAAACATTACTTGTTATGATTTTATTCTCTGACAGTTTATTAGGTATAGAATATAGATATGTATAAAAACGGTAAAATAATTTCGAATGGCATGTAAATAAAATATATTCACCGGTTTGACGTGCGTCCGGCGTCACTTAGCAGCGCTGGAATGATGTGACAGGCCTCGCCGAACAGAAATACCATTTATTCATTTAAAATTAAAAATAAAACAATAAGAACGGTCAGAATCTGTTCCATTGTGTTTGTGTTTTGGAAAAATTTAAATGACCCAAAGAGCGTAGACTTTTTAGTGACCAGAATCCCGAATTTGGCGTTTAAATACATATACTTTCGCGGTTTTAGCGCCATCTTTTTTTGTTCGTGCTTAAATACATCGTTTTTTGTTAAGAAAAGAGCTTCTTACAAATTAAAGTTTTCGACGTTCCAGGCTATTGAAATAAGTCGTTGGTGTCAAGCGGCCGAACGGAGCTTTTTGGCATTTTGCATTTCGTTCTGTTTTAAATATACAATTGGAATTATACTATTCTACAAAATTACAATACATTATAAAATGTTTCAACATTTAATATGAACATTATTTTTCAAACAATAACTTCACAACTTCAATGGTGTATAAACAAAAAAAAGTTCTTTTGTTTTCCAATTTGAAAGCTTTATACTTTTTGTATCGTATAATGTATCGGTAGTAGCGATGGGCGATTGGTTTTTTAGCGGTGGTCACACGATTTTTTCGCTGTTGATGGCACCGGTTGCAGATATTTAGAGTGGCAATATGAATGTATTTATTCAGAGCTCAGGGCGGCCTCTCAGCCTAACAATGCTGCGCTTGTCGACGCCGCCCGTATTACCAATGCTGTCTCAGGGCTGACAAATACATGATGTACTTTTTTATATGTTACTCGATTTTATATCAGTTAATTTACATGATTAATAACTAAATGTTCATTTTAGAATTGATTTACTGTTTATTGAACAATCAAAATTAATATATTTACATTGTTTTTATTTGAATAAAGTAGTACATTTCAGTCTTGTAGAATCTATCTAAATAGTTGTATGAGTTATATATATTTTTTAAAGTTGTGTAGAAAGATATATGTAGTACAATTAAGTGACAACCCTATTAGTTCGGCGGTCGTGAATCAGGGTTGACACGGCGGCCGGTGGTCCGGACGTCACAGCACGCGCGTGCAACTCACTGTTCGCATGTATTTCACCCTGCCAATTTACATACGTATGACCATGTACCGAGGGCAATGCCGCCTAAATTGCCCCACAAACTGCTTACCTAATTCCTAAATTGACTAATACCATGAACGTTCTTCTTAGTAAGTCATGGCTAAGTATGTTTCTAGAGTTTGTGTCCTTGGACAATAATAAAATGGCGTAAAAACATAAACGCTAATATTTGTTTATGAATTTTCTGGTAATAATCAAACGTTAATTAATTGTAAATATTGTTAAAACAAATGAAGAACATTATAAGAGCAGTAAATAGAGGAACGCGGCTGCTCTCATTTCAACACACACTTGTTTTGCTTTTGAGTGCCTTTGTGTTCTGTGCTTTTACCATTGTTCAGCTTCCATATAAATTGGTTTGCGACGTCCCGAACTGTGACAGGTATATTTGAGTGGACGATTTTAGCCGATAATTAATCGGTATTGTTAACTCGAACGGGCCACCCTTGTTTACGACGCTCGGGCGTCCCGGCGTTCCAGGCCTTTGTCTTGTAACATCGGAGGACTTTTTAATTTGTGTGTCCTTTTAACATATCCAACGAGCGATCCAAGAGAATGACAATTGTTCGGAATTTTATTACAACGCGTCGCTAATTGAACATTTTTATTCTTTAACATTTTCTTCTCCTGTTCTTTTTAAAAGGAGATGACTCTTTTACTCATTAGCAGTTACAAAATATGCATGTTAATGAAGACATTTAATTAATTAAAACGAACAAAGCACGCGAGTCTATTAAATTAGAAAAAACATCCTATTTGCGCGTTAAAAAAGGGTTAAGTTGTTCATTAAGTGTGTCATGAGGTGTTGCGCACACGCATTCATCAGTGTCGAGTTCGAATTGAAAAAACTGCATTATGTTAGTTATTTCGAGAAAAACTGCGTATTTGTGCAAATAACTTCAATGGGATGTGTCGGTGGTCAGCTGTATGTATTACACGTAATTAATTTACTTGGAAAAAATTGCATCAAATTATCATGAAGAATGAAATTGTATAAAATAGTTTATGTTGTGGCGTTAAATTGCAACCCTTTAGAATGTGGCGCTAAATTGACTATAATTTAATTGTTTAAGTATAAACGATTTATTGTTGTTTCTTTTTTCTTTTGTTTAATCATCCGGATAAATGTAAAATTAATCTATTGTATTGCCCATGACTGTCTTCAAGACTGTACCAAAATCTAATCAAATAGGGGTAACAAATTCGTCGTGTTCAACAACAGGGAAATTGGATTGAAAGATCTTGTTACCGATTATTTTTTTTTACATCTATTGAATATTTATCAATGCGTATTTAAATATACCATAGTTTACCTTAGTTTTTAACATCACAATCAAATTAATCATTATTTTTTCAATGCAATGAGTTCCTGGTACATACTAACCCAATCTCCGGCCGTGATGGTACACTTTCAGGTGTCCCGTTGCGGTTCGCATTCAGCTTGGAAGTGTCCAAGATATAACAACTGATTGTCGATAGACAGTGCGCATTTATCTTCTCCGTCAGCATAGCGGAGGTTATTGTCCGCACTCAATTCTCTGTGGTAGCAGTTGTCTCCGCTTAATTTCGGATAGAATGGATTGTCCGGACCACTAAAAAAGATCTGATATAAATCTTGGAATGCAATTAGAATTTTAGATAAGTACTGTTCCAATTTGTAAATTTTAAAGCTTCTAATAAAGATGGTGATTTGCAAATATTTAAAGAATTATGTAAAATTATATTCATGAGTCATAAAACTTATTTCGTGAATTTTAATTAACCAAACCGACTATTTAACATACCCGAACCCTGTAATAAGAATGCTGGCCATCTTGTGCCGGTTTTCTGATTAGAAAAATAAATGTTTAGCGCACGACCGCCCATCGATGAGTCGAATGAATAAGAGTTATTAAAAGTGTACCGCTTAACATTACGTCTGTCCGAATAACGAGTTGTCAGACGAGCCAAGCGTACCGAGAATGACGGACACGGCGGCTACCGGCCTCTCTCGTGCTGTCGGACAGCTAATATAACAACAATGTACAATACAATTGACAACATATTATTAAATGTGCTTAATTCACACAAACGCGTGATCATTAGTCAGCCGTGTCTCACTTTATAGTCTTTGAGTGCAAAAAACGTACACCTCAATACACACCGGTTAATGAACTCGTCTTCCCTTCAACGCCGCTTATCAATTCTCGTTAAAAAAATGATCCAATTAAAAGGCCTCGCGGGCTCAATAAGTTACCGAAAGCGAGTTAAAATCTCGCGCACACCCATTGTAATAACGCATGCGCTCTCAATATTAAATTTTAACAAGGTATTAATTAAAAAAACTAAAGCGAAATATCTTTAAATTTTCTCAGGGCGCGCTCTCGGCCCCCTCGTGTTATTTTATTTTTAATTCATTTTATTCCGTGCGCTGGGCGCTGGCCGCTCGGTTCGATACCGCCCACCAGTGATTTAAAATTTTGATTTATCGGAGGCGGCCGCAGTCGCGGGCGCGGGAGAGTGCGGCTAGTCGCGGTAATTATAAATATGACGCGGTGCTAAACTGTCTGCGCGCGCTGACCTTCGCGACCTTTGCAATTCCTAGACACGTGCTCCATTCCTAGACGCATCGTCCTCTGCTGACGGCGGTCACTTCAAAAACAGTATATTTTATCAATTTGTTATTGGATCGTAACAAACGAAGAATATTTACGATTGCGCCAGGAGACGGGCGGAACATGCAGCTGCAAATGAAAGTATTTACGACTTCCTCGACCGCCGCCTCGCATTGGTTCTGCAACCCTTCTAGTGACCTTCGCAGCCTTTCCGAAGCCTTTAATCACTATCGCTATATTCATAGTCAAGCGACAGGCTCTCTCATTGCTAACGGCCAAACGCTAATAAATTGTTTATAATTTTAGTAACTGCTGCATCAAATTTAGTTAACACTCCGACACACCTTTTGATATTTATTCTTGCCATTCAATGCAAATTCTCTCGTATCAAGGCGACTTTAAGCAGAATTACCAGCAGTTAGTCGCCTCCCGGACATAATTCCTGGTTTACTTTGTTATTTTGCTTCTGGCGGGGGCAGGCGAACTCTTGCCTTTAAGTAATTTAGCTTGGCGTCTTACATTATGAACTGTTTAAATTGTGTGAGTTGTTTTACGCTAATCCTTTGTATAATCTTTCGCACCTGTCTTCGAGTCGTAAGTCGGTTTTAACGATAATAAAATATCTACTTTATTTAATAAAAATAATAGTGGCCTCTTAACGGTTAGTTTTGTATGTTTGTTGTCTAATGTTTTTTTATAGTAGCTCGGCATATGACAATACACCGCCCGATATTAAGCTAGAGTGCGGTCCATGAATTTTTTCAGGCAGCAGTCGTCTCCGCTATACCGGCTCGAGGAGACGAATGTGCGCGATCCAGGTTGACAGTACACACTCCTCTCATTATACCTGGTTAATTCCAGACAAAAACCGAAACAAAGCAACTTCACGGGTGTTACATTCGGAAGTCGTGGTACTACCTCAGAACGGCAGACAGCAGATTGGGTGAATAATCACCAGTCTTCCTACCACTCTTAAATTAATGCCTATATTATATCATAGACACTGAGTGACCAAACGTGGATGAAATTACAGAAAATTAGTTTAATTGATTTTTGTATTCAATTAATAATCTCTTACTTAAGGTAATTGACATAACAGTAGAATAGATTTAGTCACCGATTATCATCATTTCATATTAAACTTTTCACACGTTATTTAATTATTATAGTATTTTCATGTATTCGCAGTTTCATCCATCAATCAATGTTTTAACATTAATGCAGAAGAAACTTTCGTTTACCATTTTTGTTTTTAAATATCTAAGTACCTACATTGTTAAAACCTTTATTAAGTAGTATGTTGCGATAATAATATTATATTATTAAGAATGATTAATCGTGATATTCCTACATCGATGAGATAAATTCCTGAGATATGGCCTGGGAAGAAATTTGGCAGCTTCAATTACGCGCGTCCACGTCACGGTGTGTCGATTACAAGGCGAATGTACCAAACGATATCATCTTGTATCGGTGTACGAGCGGCAGGCGGTTTGATGTGTCAATCGAGAGCCGTAGCGATCGGTATCGTTCAATAGCTCCTATTGGGCAACCGCCACGCTTTGTTATCCTAACGGATTTATGAAATCCAACGGCCCATGAACAAAAATCGACTGGCACTATTAAAACTTAGTCTGACTTTCTTTTCGCTGTCAAAATGTCTAGTTTTATAATTAAAGATTGAGTTTGGCGTTTCCGGGACACTGTTCAATTCAAAAATATTAATTTTGCAACTTATAAACTTCAAATATTGTTCATGATTATGCAATTCGCTTTTAGAAACGAGGATTTCTTAATTTATTTACACATACCTACATTACCTATACCTAACCTATATGTAGTTAACATTACTGTTGTTCAACAAAAGCGACTGTAAACTACACGGAAACATCGCTTCAGTGAATCTTTCGTGTGAAAATTTTAAATATATCTTCTACATATTTTATGATGATCGATGCGCGAACGGTCTCCACAAAATGGAAGCGTCGTTGTAAACTGACGGCTCGTGACGAACTATTTTATTGATAGCTTTTTACTATGTAGTCGTTAACCCTACTTTTACGTTTTCAGTATTTTTCTCTTTTATTCATTTACTTAAATTAGATATTTTGTATTCATCAGACACACACTACGCTCGCTTTAATATAAATAAGGCCGCAATTAAAGCGGAAAACCCAACTAACAGCCACAACTTTTCTCTACCCTATTTCCATTTGAAGGGCCCTCTGCCCTCACTGTACATACATAACCAACCCTTACAATATGAACGCACACAACACTACACAGCAAAATTTAACTTGTGTTTGTGAACACGATGAAAATCTTTATTTTCACGCTCTATCTCTCTTTATCTAATCGCTCCGGCCAGATAAGGACGGCGCGCCGGAAAAACTGGCGGGGCAGGGGGGTAAAGGCTACATCGATTCTGCGCTTTCACTGCTAGGGGCCGTGTAAACCTTTAAAAACAGGCACATTTGCTGTGCGATTGTCATCTCTAACCTCGGTCTGATAAGGAGCAAAGTCGGTCGGGACTCCTTCATGAGTAAATGGATTGCCTCCCCCTTGGGGGTTCTCGGAGTGGGATCTAGATGGCGTAGATATGCTGATAGGGAGGTTTGTGTGCGTCGCGATTACATGACTGTGTTATAGTGTGGACACGTCTACGTTGCTATAGTTATGTAGGTTGTACAGAAGTGGTATTTCCGCTCCACAAATTTTGCTTATGTCGCAAATACATACATAGATGCGGAGGGGATATATTCATCCCTCTTTGCAGTATAATTTTATGTTTAAACATAGATAGATTAGAAGACGGTGGCAGAGGTTGTGATTTGATTAGATTAGGAGGTGTTTGCGAGAGGGCAGGGGGAGATAAGCCTGATTGGATAAGAGGGAGTCGTATTATGGAAATATGTTTTTAATGTGGGTGCTTCATTGAATTAACTGAAGCGAAGTCTATGTGAAGTGATGTGTGTTTAATCCGCATGATACGTTCAATGTCATTATAGTATTGTTCAATAAATTCAATAAACATTACAATTTTGAATCGTTTATAAGTTTTATTTGGTTTCCATTCAAGTTTTAGCAGTATTATAATCAGAATCATAAAGGAGAATGCCCATTTTTGGGCCCACTTGATACCTAATAGTTTGGTAACAAAGCAATATTCTAAAATAATATCTTATTTTTTCATTAATTCATTTTAATTATATCAACACATCACTTAACAATCGAAAGACAATGTTTAATTACATAAAAAACCAGATATCATCAATTATTAAAGCATTTAAAATAATAATAACCTCAAATATTGCATCAGAAAACATCTAATTACTCAATAACCCGGGTGAAAAGATTAAAACTGATTGGTAATAAGGAAATAGATTTATTTATCTACAAATTTACCTAAAAAATCATCGACGAACTTGAGAAAAAAATTGTGGGCCCGTTTTTCTTAAGCGAATGGGCATTCCCCTTTGGTTATAATATAAGTAGGATGAGCATATTCCGCCCGATGTTAGGTCAGCCTACTATCCATGATCAGAAACAACTGCTAACACGAAGAACTGAAGGCACCAGTCGCGTCCACTATGCCCTGCTGAAAAAGACGAACGATAATGCGCCGTAAAGTTAGACAGTACACACTCGTCTCGTTATACTCGCTACCGAAACGCGAGTACGTCACTTGAAAGTGTGTATTACCTCTGAACGGCATCAACATCACTCTTAATAATAATTTTTTGGTCGTATTTTTTATAC